>OY776665.1:1328170-6128170 GCA_963675795.1 Crossocerus cetratus | reverse complement strand
AGACGGTGAAATCCCCACGTGATCCCGGCCCCGCGCACTCTCCACGATTTCGCTCGCTGATTTCTTTTTAATAATGCAAGGTACGCGCGAAGAGATTATAAAGGTTTTTCATGCGTCACGCCGGTCATGATCGCGTCAAGTGGTTCCCGTTAATTTTATCAATCAGCGCGATAGCGGCCTACTTGGAATCGGATTGGTGGCCTGATCCACTCTGACAGTAGGTGCATTCAAGCGCCACTGAGAAGCTAATCCGATCGAGCAACGGAATGAAACGTTTCCTTCGGCGATCGGTGTGAATGGGCGAGCGGCGGCTTTTGGTCTATCCGCGAGGTTCCCTCGGCGCGTTCATCGGATACGGGGCGTAGTACGATAGTAGGGAACGTACTGAGCCAAGGAGAGCGACATTCGCGATAGGAAGCTGCGCGGCTTAGCACTCGTAACCCAGTTTAATGCTAATGGTACGGGTGCAGTGTGGCACGATTGCGATGAAAGAAGAAGGGATAGCTCGGTTAACAAGATCTTTTGTGCGCCTGTGCATGCGTAGATAGAGGCGCGGACACTCGCCCGATCTCACCGAGAGCGTGCATTCACGCACTCTTTCGAACCCAATGATTACCTGCATTGCAGGCCCACCCGCCGGAGATCTGAATGAAACATATTCTTGAATGGGGGTAGCCTACGCACGTTTATCCTCCGGTTATGCCGCGTCGAGCCTTTTCCCTCCCCCTCTCTCTCTCTCTCGCGCGCGCGCGAGTAAGTGCGCTTTTGCTACCTGCACTCGCAGCCGCGCGTGAGACACGCCGGTTTCAAACTTTGTGTAGAACCGAGAACTTAATCTGGTCAGATAACGTTATTTTTACAATATCGTATCTAACGCACATATTGCGTATCTGGAATACTTGTGAGGACCCTTCTTTCCAGCTGACCTTTTGCAGCGATACGCGCAATCCTATCGCGACCGTTGACATAACGAATTACGATAAACTATTCAATTACACTCGGGACGATAGTATTCGTGCTTCCGTACACTGAGCTCTTGACCCTTCGCGATGCGAACATTCGGACGCTGCTCAGCATTACTGATCCCCCGCCAGAGTAATATAAACACGCGAAAGAGGTCAATTGCGGCATAATTGATAAACAAGTACTTGCACTTTGCAATGTTTTCGGTTGGGGCGCAATGCTATTAATTGCCAGAGCTAATCCCCCGGTATTAGCATGAATTGTTTGCTTGGGCTTAACACTCTTATCTCGCGGGTTCTTTCGCAATAAATATAGTGCTCGAGCAAAAGTATATCGTATTTTGTTGTGGAAGGTGTACAGTGAGGTCTCTGACGAAACCACTCAATCACCAGTGCAAAGAAACTCTTGTAGCAATACAGCATGTCGCGGTAAAGATAACTCAAGTAGGAGGAAAGTTTACACACCTCGGATCAGCGACGAACCCTGGCGTCTGCTGCAGCTCACGTCCAGTAACATTATCTCGTGTTTTTGTTACCGCATTTCTTTGCTTACTATCGCGAAATAGAGCCGGCGCACAGGTGGCGAAGAGATGCGCTAGCACGAGCCTTTGATGGGAAGAGAAGCTTGGAGTATCCTCGAAACGGTCCCACCCTCGAGGATCTTGGATAGATTTGCTAATGCAGGATAATCGGTGACGAAAATCCGAGAAGGTCTCGCACTGTTGATTCTTTCCCCTGCAGACGGTAGATATCCTTGGAGATATCCTCCTCGAAATCCTAGATATCCTTCGGCGGCCTTGTTCAAACAGGCTTCATTACCAATGGCAGAGTGGATGGAACCGGTTGCCCGAGCGGAGGGGTGGTCCCGCGCGCGTTAAGTTTTACTTCTTCCGCTTTCAAGTGGAATCGTTGGATTTGGAATTGCAGTTGGCGAGCTGTTGATTGTTTTTATTATTTCTTGTATCCAAGGATCGTAGGGAGGAGCCGGCGAATTTCCAGTGGAATTGGTCCTGTTCTCGAGGAGAGAGAGAGGTCTCGCCGATAAGAGTGTGTTGGAGGCACCGCACTAGACGTCGAGGCTGCGATACGTTACGTTCGAAACTGAACCGATCACACTGTTGGAGAACAGTCACGGCTCTGCCTGGCCGGTCGGAGATAGCACACTCTTCTCCCACCGTCTGGTTCCTCGTTCAAAGATTGCCCACGGCCACGTTACCGCGTCTTTCTTTCCTGAGTCCTATCTGCACTTCCTAAAGCGCCCGTTTAAACTACTAGCCGGCGAGCACCTCGCGCGTCACTGCTCGATACCCTCGGGAAATCGTAATCCGACCAGGAATTCCTGTGAACCCCGGACGATAGACGTCAGCCTCGCTCGCTCGCGCGAATGCCGTAGGAGATTGATTTCTGATAAGCGCTCTTTTGAAACGTCAGGCTATAATTTGCGAAACTTGTTGGTAATTCGTAAACGCGCGGAATTAAGTATCCGCTCGGTGCGATTTCGATCTGAGCCACGAGCGACTGTAATGCATGCAACAGCCGGATGCTGCTCGCACATGCTCAATAAGAGCTTCTCGGCTGGTTCCGTCGTACGGGAAACCAATTCCGTGACTATAATATACATCATCCGAATGCGAATGACTTTCGGACGAGCAGTTGGGATGCGTAATAAAAAGCGTGAGCAGTTAATTTCATTGTTACAACAAAAGAAAGGGAAGAAGAATCATGAGTAATAAAGGAGGACGTTCGAGCAATCGCACGAGTCTCTGTTTCTTTCTATTGGACAGTAAACGCTGAAGACTTGTTTTGCAAAGTAATCTGGTCAGGGCTTCCCAGCAGTATGCGTGACGGGGTTCGCTTATTGGCAGCATCGGAGTTTAAACTATTTTCCAAATGACTCACATTTTCCTCCACTAATAGTCGATTTGATCTTGTGTCGCAGCTCTTGGAGATGTTAAAGTTCTATGCCAGATTCGAGATCAGCGAGGAGACTGGCGATCCTCTTACAGATCATGATATGACGCAGCTTCATTACACCAAGATCACGTCTCTGCAGGTAAATAGTATAGAATAAAAAGTGTATTTCTTTAACGAGAAGACGACGATATCAGTGGATCCGGTCACCAAACCGCATTGGGATATCTGATAATAGAAAAATTGTAGATGAATGAGATTGCCGGTTTTATGTGTTATAATTGTTCGCACATTCTGTAGAAAGCGGTGTTCGCAAAATTCCCGGACCTGCGAGGTTTCGCCTTGGCCAATGTGGCTAGTGTCGATACCAGGGAAGCACTGCACAAACATTTTGGATCAATCAGGTGGGTTGCTTTCGCAATGGGTTTTTTCCCTCGAGATAACATCGCGACAAGTTACAACTTTTTTTCGAAACTTTCAGTCAATTAAAGTTAAGGTCCATCGCGAGCTATTTGAACCTCGTGCCTCCCGAGGAGCGAGAAAAGGATGAGAACTGGTACCGACTCGACATGGACTTTCTGCGCGAACTTCTGGTAAATACCGGAAATATATTAGTGTAATAGGTGAAAAGCAGTAATGACATCCGTATGACCATAGATTTCGCGGCATGAACGCAGAGCCTCTCAACTGGAGGAATTGAATGAAATGCCGCTTTATCCGACCGAGGACATTATTTGGAACGAGAGCATTGTCCCTACCGAATATTTTTCCGGCGAAGGTTGCTTGGCCCTGCCGAAATTGAATCTGCAGTTCCTCACTTTGCACGACTACCTGCTAAGGAATTTTAATCTCTTTCGTCTAGAGTCAACCTGTGAGTATCACTGTCTGGTGTTAAGACAAGAAAAACTTGTTTGAACATCGACGTTGCCGTGACTTTCATTTAAGATTGATCGAGCTAAATGGTAACACCGATTATTCACAGATGAGATACGTCAAGACATCGAAGACGCCGTGAGCAGATTGAGTCCTTGGTATGCTAATTTTCGTATAATGCGGTAGGGTCTATGCTCTTATGAAATATGGTACTAACCGGTGTGTCATGTTTTATGTATTCAGGCGCGCTGAAGACGGCGGCGTTTACTTTGGTGGCTGGGCACGAATGGCACAACCGATCACCCAGTTTGCAGTTGTTGAAGTCGCGAAGCCCAATATCGGCGAAAAGAGACCGTCGCGTGTGCGCGCCGACGTCACCATCAATTTAAGCGTGCGAAAAGAAATTAAGTCTGAATGGGAGAATCTCCGCAAGCACGACGTTTGTTTCCTAATTACCGTCAAACCACCAAATCCTATAGGTATGCACTGGTATCACGTATTCAGGGTGCAATTGATATATGTATAGCCTGTGTAATTCACATCTGATTTTCATGGATAGGTACAAAGTACACTCATAAATTGCCATTCGTACCGCAAGTGGGTTTGACAACCGTTCGTGGTTGCGAAGTCGAGGGCATGCTCGACTCGAACGGTAGAGTCATAGAGGATGGACCGGAGCCGAGGCCAATTTTACCGGGCGATGCTCGAACTTATAGAGTGTGGTTGGACTGTAATCAGTATAGAATCGACATGGACAATGCCAGCCACGGTGGCGAGGACGTTTACGAGGGTTTTAACATTATAATGAGACGCAAACCAAAAGAAAACAACTTTAAAGCTGTTTTGGAGACAATTAGGGAACTTATGAATACGGAATGCGTGGTGCCAGACTGGCTCCACGATATAATATTGGGGTATGGGGACCCCGGAGCCGCCCGCTATTCACGGTAGAAAAAATGTTTTTCCAGCTACACACGCCTATCTTTCCAAGTCATCACCGCATCGTAAATATCTTTTCACAGAATGCCCAATGAAATCACAACAATGGACTTCAATGACACATTCTTGGAGATAGAACATCTCAAAGCCAGTTTCCCCCCATATGAAACGAAAGTCACATCGGCCGATAATGATAAACTGGTGCGACCGTTCCGTTTGACCTTTGAGGATGTTCTTGCCAAGCATAATAATGAACCAATAAAAAAAGTTATTACTGTTGAGCCACATGTTCCGCCCAGTCGAGGTCCTTATAAGGCTAACGAACCGAAAAAGTATGATTCAGAAATGTTTCAATAATGAAAATCAGTAATTGAATAATCAATACATTGTCTGATATGTTGTAGGAATCAAATTCCATTCACGCCCACGCAAGTCGAGGCAATCCGTGCTGGTATGCAACCGGGACTGACTCTGGTAGTAGGTCCTCCCGGAACGGGTAAAACTGACGTTGCTGTCCAGATCATTTCAAACCTCTACCATAATTTCCCCACTCAAAGGACGTTAATTGTGACGCATTCGAATCAAGCGTTGAATCAATTGTTCGAGAAAATTATGGCGCTTGATATCGACGAAAGGCATCTCTTGCGTCTCGGTCATGGAGAAGAAGCTTTGGAAACGGAAAAGGATTTTAGCAGATACGGCAGAGTGAATTACGTTTTAGCCAAACGTTTGGATCTTCTTATGGAAGTACAAAGATTGCAGGAGTCCTTAAATGTGAAAGGCGATGTAGCATACACATGTGAAACTGCTGGCCACTTCTTCATGTATCAAGTATTGACACGATGGGATCGTTTTGAAGCGCGCTTGAAACAACGTCAGGGAAAAGACCAAAGTTCCCCGCCAGTTCAAATAGTTGATGAAGAATTTCCATTCCACAAGTTCTTCGACAATGCGCCACAACCATTATTCAAACGGAAACTATTTGACGAAGATATGGAGATTGCTCGTAGCTGTTTCCGGTAAAACATAATAATTCAATTGCCACAATGAAATCATTTTAAATTATGACTCAGCTTAATTAAAGACTTCCCTCTCATTTGTGTGCGCAGGTATATAGAACGGATTTTCACACAGCTCGAGGAATTCAGGGCTTTTGAATTATTACGCTCCGGTCTCGATAGATCGAAGTATCTGCTTGTAAAAGAAGCTAAAGTAATAGCTATGACTTGTACACATGCGGCATTGAAAAGACGAGAACTTGTCGACATGGGATTTAAGTATGACAATATCCTAATGGAAGAATCTGCACAAATTTTAGAAATAGAAACATTCATACCGTTATTACTCCAAAATCCGCAAGATGGATATAACCGGTTGAAACGGTGGATAATGATCGGAGATCATCACCAGCTGCCGCCTGTCATTAAGAACATGGCTTTTCAAAAGTATTCGAACATGGAACAGTCTCTTTTTGCTCGCTTCGTTCGTCTGGGAGTTCCCACTGTCGACCTTGATGGTCAAGGTCGAGCTAGACCTAGTATCTGTAATTTGTATAATTGGCGATATAAAAAGTTGGGCAATCTTTTGCACGTGGAACGCAGTCCAGAATATCTCGTAGCCAATGCTGGTTTCTTGTATGACTTTCAACTGATTAATGTTGAAGACTTTAATGGAGTCGGTGAAAGTGAGCCCAGCGCATATTTCTACCAGAACCTTGCAGAGGCCGAGTATTGTGTAGCAGTATTTATGTATATGCGCTTATTGGGTTACCCGGCTGATAAAATCAGTATATTGACCACCTACAATGGGCAGAAGCATTTAATCAGAGATGTCATAAATATAAGATGTGCCAATAATCCTTTGATTGGACGTCCGAATAAAGTGACCACAGTTGACAAATACCAAGGCCAGCAGAATGACTATATCCTACTGTCCCTCGTAAAAACGCGTGCAGTTGGTCACTTGCGAGATGCAAGGCGTTTAGTTGTTGCAATGTCGAGAGCAAGGCTCGGTTTATACGTGTTTGCTCGAGTTTCTTTATTCAAAAATTGCTTTGAATTAACACCCGCATTCGATCAATTAATGCAAAGACCATTAAAATTGCAATTACTGCCTCAAGAATCTTTCCCCACTGAAAGAGGGAATGACGCAGTTCCCGATGCTCCACCACTGGAGATAGAAGATATGCCTCAAATGGCAAAATTCGTCTATGACTATTACATGGAAAAAGTCAGTGGCATGAAAGTAAGTATATTACTTTACTACAGAAACTTAAGATTTTAGTAGATCATAGTGCAAGTTCTGATTTTGGATTTCTGCTTCTAGGAAACACAAAAAGTGTGGCAAAAACCAGGTACAGTGCAGACACCGTCTAGTCCAACCCATAAAGTTCCTGCCCATCCTGGTGCAGACGATGATACAGACGACGAAGATCTCAACCAAGAGGAAAGTGAAGAGCCAGTTGTCAAAGAAGAAGTAGAAGTTAAAGAAAATAAATTTGAACCTATAAAGAACTTAGTAGAAGAAGAACCAACTGCGGAAAACGAGGACAGTGATCGTTAAAGCAACATAGACCAGATATACAAGAATAAAATACAATTAGTGGTGAGCAGAGGCTGTCACTACTTGAAAAAGTATATGTTTCTCAAGACGATTTTTTAATTAGAATATACAAGTTTATTAATAGCGATATTAAAATGTCTTTGTATATACGGATAGCGTTACTGTGGATTTCGCATCACCTGTAGCGCCTCCCATTATGTATGTACAGTGTCATAGAAATAATTCAATATTTAAGTTTCTACGAAAATACATTTATCACAATTTTGTAAAAATTCCTCCGCTTTTTTCTTTGCGGACGAATCTTCTTTTCGACGTGCTATCTGCTTGTGGGACTTCACCTTTTCAGGTTTCTGCACTGTTTTTCCATTCGAATTGGTCAGTTTGACTCTCGAAGGTACGTAACTATTGTCAAACTTCATTGATTTGCTAGTAAAGTCAGGTTCATACTCTTCTATGGAGGCTTTCACTCCTTTAGAATTAGGCACATATTCTTCTGAAGCACTTGTGGAAATGGTCTTGGGATAAGGCTTGTACTCCTCGTACGACGATTTTAATGTTGCTATTGGATTTGGGACATATCGCGTGACTTCATTCGTACTTTTGCTATCTGCTGGTGTCGGTATATACATATTCATTGCATCTAATGCCCCCTCCAAAACGTTTTTTCTGCTTGGCACATATTCCAAAGTGGAATCGGTTCGCAGTTTCTTAGCAGTTGGTGCATCCGGGACATACTCTTCTAGTCTCTCATTCTCTAAATTTTCATATTGTAAATATCGCCGGCTCTTTTGTTTCTTAGATAACTTGTCATTTGCATCCTTTATCTCACTTTTCTTTGCACTGCTTGTCCCGTTCCTCTTTGACTTCTCAGACTCTTCGGTTTGCTTCTTTACAATCTCATCTATCGGTGGCTCGCTCGCTTCAGTTCTTCTCCTCGCGGGAGATACAGTGACACGAATTGTAGGTAAGGATGTGTTACCTTTCACACTATCCACAGAATCGAACGTATACCTGCGATTATTACTGACTTTTAAATACTAATACTCAGTAAGAAAATGGGAGTTATGGAAATCTTTCTTACGTTATATCCAATTGCCTAGTCGACTTCTTCCATTCGCATTTCTCCAACTGTTGCAGAGACTTGCCTCCCTGGTTAACTTTTAGAATAGCTCTTTCCAACACTTTGTACAGAGCAGCCCAGTCTTCTAAGTCGAGCCATTTGTTTGTGGAGACCTTCTTCTTCTTGATTTCTATTGTCTTCTGTTGCACTGTGACCACAGCAGTTGCCAGACTATTATCCGAGGCCTATAACAAACGATAATCCTAGTCACCATCCAATTGAGGAATCCACCACTTCTTTCTATCATGGCAGTATCAATGACAACCAGTCCTTAATATAATACTCCCCCGCAAGCGAAACCTAACACTCATCGGGAACGTATTAACAGCTGTTTGACAGGTGCACGATACCTTGATCACTTCGAGATACTGTCCATCTCGAAACATCCTCACAACTTGTGCCCTTAATTCTCTAGCTATCGGAGCTCGCGTCTACTGGAACGCGTCATAATATCATTTCGTCATATTCGAGTGTTTGAATGACCCGAGAGATTTCCTTGTTGCCTCTCCGTCTCGCCCTTCTCCAGTGGCCAGTCAGCGTCAGCCTTGAGCCAGCTGTGATCACAGCGGAGAATGTCAGTCAAGTCGCGTTTGACGTGTCCGGGAGAGCAGCTCGAGAGAAGAAATCTCATTCTTCATTCCGCCGGACTGAACTAATCACGCCATCTGCCAATACTAATCTTACTTAAGACACTCTTCTTATCTCCACAGTTAGCATGCGAGGTTTGTGCTTGTTAGTTCCCGAGTCAGGCAGCCGGCGAGATTTACAACGGAAACCGATGACAGGCTCTTAGCGCGGCACTCGACTGCTAGTCCCACCATTGTGATAATTAGTGCCAATTTATCGTTTACAATGGGTTTATGTCCGACTTAATTAGCACGTCGCCTTTTAGACATTGCACTACGCGAAATTTCATAACGCGTGCTCCTTTCCCTCGTTTTTAGTGTTCGAGTTAATTCGAGCGATTCGACCTCTCGAAACCGCGAACGGAACGCAGGGACTCGCTAAGAGATGTCGCTGCATGGTCGATTATGCGGCAAAGAATCAAAGATGTCCGTCGGGTACGATTCCCATGGTAGACTCGCGTAGTCCTTAGGTTGCCGCGGCCACAGCTAGGACAGTGATATCCCTCTCGTCATGAGAAATGCCTGAGCGGATCTCGCGGCGAGCTGTGCGCGCTTCCCACACGAAAGATGCCGATCGCTCGTGGCCCGCGCGAGCTCGACTTCCTGCGCGTTCAATAATCCGCCAACACTACCGTGCAATTGCAATTAATCGCCTATAGCCTCGGCCTAATAGTATCCTCTTCCCTGTGATTCGGTCTGGCTAAGTTGTTGCTTTCACGTTCTCCCCAGTTGCACAATAATCGACGTCGAGATGGCCGATGACTCCAGTGTACGCGTCGCTGTGCGGTAAGTACTACGGCAATTGTCTCATGGTACACCGAATCCACTTGCACCAAGTTCAAGAACCATTCAGCGTCGCTACCCTAAGCGGGGGTGTGCATTGTCAGCAAGGCGAAAACAATGCTCTCTCATGACAGCTCGACGATATTGATGTTTGAAGCGGCCAGCTTAGCTTTCGAGTGTTCCTAGTACGGCAAAGCCGAAAGAGGCCGGATGCTATCGGGAGGGTAGACTGATTACTCCGACTGTCTTCGGTCTATCAAGATGACAGCATTAATTTGATAACTTTCGAATGATCTAATTGCAGTCTTTAACAATCAATCGTATGGCCGAAATAGCACAACTCGCTTCGTACTGCCATCGTGCTATCATATGGATCGTTCAGCGTTTAAAGAAAGCACCTACAAGAGTATGCAACAATATACATTGGAAGGTCTAATCGATTCATTGATTCATACACGAGTGCACTACAACGAGAAGGCTATGTAAAAAGCTGTTCGATTCACAGAGAGCATATGCATTATATGTCTGGCGCTGGTGCGAAGCCCGCCTAAAACTCGACCGCTTTAAAGCGAACAATACAGGAAACATTATATGCCGAACATAAGCTCCCCTTTATTATCTGCTCTGGCGAGTAATAGTTTTCCACGCATAAGCGTCGGTTGCAATCTATCTTATCTATTTTCTTAAATCGATAGACCGCAGTCGCGGTCGCGCCGCATATAATTGCAACGAGGGTAGCAGTTTGTGTCACACTCTCCCGAGCAGCAGGAATTTCTTTCGCAAACGTGTTGGATGGATGCCGCATTTCGGATTTCGCATACGCCAGCGTTTGCAGGATATCGTTAATGAATCCCATACACACTGTAACGAATGTACGCGCGCCTCTGGCATTTACGGCCGAGTCTTCCTATGAATTCAGCCTCGCGTCGGATTCAAGGATGCTACCAGCACAAGCGCTACTTTTTTAACTAGCTACGTGTACAGATGAAACGGTACTCGTTAAGCCGGCGAAGCTGATGCACCGCACAATACCTGTGCCCTAAGCGAGTTTCGGAACTCGGGTATTAATATTCGAGAGAGGCGCTGCTAATTAATAATACATAAAGTGGCAGCGAGCTACGCCCCGAAGAAAAGTTTAAACGAGCATGTCGCGTGCTTTACACTATTGTTAAAGGAGCAATTTGGTCTTCCCGCTCTCCTTATACCTCGATTATTGACATTGACTTCTATCTTTAGTCATTTCACGAGTATTACGATGCCGTCAGCATAGTATCTTTCTACGCAGTACCAACCATGTTGCAAATACTGATCGCATAATATCTCCTTTTACGAGCGGCGTGTGGGCCTTATTACCGGCTGCGTAATGAATATGTATCCTGGCTCTCGATGAATGGACCTGCTCTTCACTCTGCGTCCCCCGCGATCGCCCAGAATTACCTGTCAACATGATTCTCCTCGAGTCCACCGTATACTCGTTTCTTGCGGTTTTTTCTTTTCCTTTCGTCCCACTCTCCCGCGCACTTGTTGTCGGGCTGTTCGTATGTTTTCATTCTTCTCTTTGGAGCCACCCTTTTTTTCCCTCGCGCGATGAGTACTCGCCGATACGGCACGATGCGCAAGATAACGATGAATGACATAAAACTGATTGGGCCTAATGATTGAACGTTGTTGGAATAAGCGTTATGATTTTGAATTATAGGATACGGCCTCAGGTGGCACGCGAGGTGATAGATATGTGTAGGATTTGTACCCAAGTACCGCCAGGAGAACCCCAGGTCTTTCTCGGACCAGACAAAGCCTTTACATATGATTACGTGTTTGATACTGGGATCGGGCAAGACTCGATTTACGACACCTGCGTCGGACGTTTGATCGAGGGTGCATTGGATGGATACAATGCGACTGTGTTGGCCTACGGGCAAACTGGCTCGGGCAAAACGTACACGATGGGTACTGGATTCGATGTGGAAGTTGACGAGAATATCGTTGGGATCATTCCTAGAGCAATCAGACACTTATTCAATGGTATAACCGAAAAGCAGGAAAGCGCCAGGGAACGGGCACAAATGCCTCCGGAATTCAAGGTTTGCAAGAACGCGGGAGCGGATTTGATTATAAATACGAGTTTGCATTCACAGAATCTTATTAAATCTAATACTTTTTTTATATTATCAGGTAACGGCACAATTTTTGGAATTGTACAATGAAGACTTAAAAGATTTATTGGAACCGGGTGGACCACGAGGTGGAGCTCGAATTCACGAGGATACCGCAGGCAACATACATTTGGCTGGTGTTGAGCCGAGGATTGTAACTAGTCCGGAACAAGCATTAGAATATTTACGTTTGGGCGCATTATCACGCACAACCGGATCCACGCAAATGAATACTCAATCATCAAGATCGCACGCGATTTTTACATTGTACATAAAGCAGCAACGTTGCATAAAAGTCGAGGATCCTGATGCGGACGTTGACACGAGTGGTACCGAGCCAGCGAACGAATTCGAAACCTTGACTGCAAAATTCCATTTTGTGGACTTAGCTGGTTCCGAGAGATTAAAAAGAACTGGTGCTACAGGGGACAGAGCGAAAGAAGGCATATCCATCAATTGTGGATTGGTATGATTTAGATGATTGTTTGCATTGAAATATTGCATTTTTAAGCATGGATTTTTAATCTCAGCTCTCTAAACTCCTTTGCAGTTGGCTCTGGGAAATGTAATATCTGCTCTGGGAGATAAAATGAAAAAGGCTTTACATGTACCATACAGAGATTCTAAGTTAACCAGACTCCTACAGGATTCCTTAGGAGGTAATATGTACAAAGTTTTACAAGATTCCAAAGTATATGACTCAGAATACCATTTCACACTTATTCCATATTTATAGGTAATAGTCAAACCGTAATGATAGCGTGTGTTTCGCCGAGTGATCGAGATTTTATGGAAACTTTAAGTACGCTGAAATATGCGAATAGAGCAAGGAATATAAAGAACAAAGTTACTATTAATCAAGATAAGAGCTCACGAACAATTGCTTCACTAAGGAGAGAGATACAACAATTACAATTAGAATTGATGGAGTACAGACAAGGTGAAAAAAACATATTATAATCTAATACGGAAGATTTTCATGGTCAACTATTTTTCCAATGTTAACTGTATAGAAAATTCTGATTTTCCTATAGGAAAACGGGTCGTCGGCGAAGACGGGGTCAATGACGCCTGGCATGAAAATCAAATGTTAAATAGCGAGTTACAAAGCCTTCGGACAAGAGTAAAAGCCTTATCCGAAACTGTAGAGGCACTAACTGCAAAGAATGCTCTTTTACTTGCTGAAAAGATAGCAGGGCAATGGGTCTCATCAGGAAATACTGGTGGGGATCAGGTAGCTAGCTTGGTACAGGGATATGTTCAAGAAATTGAGGAATTAAGAGCCAGGCTTCTGGAAGCAGAAGCTATGTACCAGCAATTAAAAAAGCGACAGATGCAGGTAAGGATATCGTATTAATTTCGCAGATAATATCCATATACATATAGCGTCTTATGAATCGTATCACAAGTTTTTGGTATTTACTTTCAGATGACTGCAGCTAATCCTTACAACGATTCATATATATTTCATAGCGATTCTGCGTCAGTGTTAAATGATGCGAAAAAAGATGTACAAAAGGAGATTGAAACTTTAACGGCCTTGAAAGAACAGCAAGCACAAACAACGAATGCCCCAAGTAAAGTAGGCGATGACGGAGAGAACGAAGATGGAGAAATGGGTCAGGATTCGGGGAGTGATGATGAATCGGATGATGATTCCGATCGGAAAGGTATGCAATTGCTTATATTTTAGTACATATTTGATTATTTATTTATGATATTAACATGTTATAGAAGAAGACGAAGAGGAGGCTGCAATGGGTAGAGAATTGGAAGCTTTGACCTCCGATATAGATGTAAAGCAACGCTTAATACAAGAACTTGAACTTTCTCAAAGACGACTGCAAACGATGAAGCAGCACTATGAAGACAAACTTACTCAATTACAAGCACGTATTAAGGACACTCAAGAAGAAAGAGACAAAGTGCTGCATTCTTTGCAGCAGCAGCCGGCTCCGCCAACAGAAAAAGTGAAGAAACTCCGGGACGAGTACGAAAGAAAGTTATCAGACATGCAAAAAGAGGTCCGGCTTCTGCAAAATGCCAAGAAAGAGCACTCCAGGCTACTGAAGAATCAGTCTCAAAATGAAAATAGGTTACGGGGCTTGAGGAACGAATTGGCCGAAATGAAGCGAGCCAAAGTGAAACTACTGAACAAGATGCGCGAGGAAGCACAACGGCACAAGGAAAACGAACTAAGACGTAACAGAGAAATAGCGCAGCTACGTAAAGAGGGTCGGAAGAATGCTAACATGATCAGAACGCTAGAAGCTGATAAAAGAATGAAGGAAGTGGTGCTAAGACGCAAGCAAGAGGAGGTGACAGCATTGAGAAAACGAGACAGAGGCTTAAGTTTAAAAGCAGCAGGTCGTGCACCACCGAAAACCACCAATCCAAAAGCCTTGAAGCAACGATGGCAAACTTTTGAAAGAACAATTTCAAAACAGGCATTAGCTAAACAAGCTGCGGCAGAGACTGAAAGAGAAATGGAGAGATTACTTCAAGAAAGAGAAGAATTAGGTCGGGAACTTGAGAAACTTCAAAAACAGAGGAATACTATAGCAAATTCCAGGGGTGATTCAACTGACGTCGAGGAGGAAATCGATAATGTGAAGAGCAAAATCAGCTATATCCAGGTAATTTCTTATTTTTCACGTAAAAAGTTTTAAATAAAAAGTTTTAATTGTTTATGTGTTACAGGATAGCATCGCGGAATGTCAACGAGATATGGTAGAAATGGGTGATGGAGAAGCTGATAGTGAACCAGGGGTAGAAGTTCTTATATCCGCAATTCGATCAATGGATGAAGCGCAGTATTTGCTACAGAAAATGTTGGCCTTCACGATAGAACAAAGTTGTGTGGCGGCACAAAAACAATTGGAAGTGAGAGATATGGAATCAAGATTAAACCAAGTGGCACAAGAGAGTGATGTACAGCATCAACTTTTGGAGCATGTATTAAGAGATCGAGATCTTTTATCGTTTTCAAACAATCATAACAACACTTCAAACTACAGTCCCCCAAGTTCAAGAAGCTCATCACCAGACAAGTAAGTTACAGGTTGTGCAAATAGTTATTCGAAACTTGTAAGTATTTCCCTACATGACAAATATTAGTGAAAGTTACAGTCACGTCATAATGGGCGAAGAAAAACAACGAAATAATAAAGTAAGAAGAAGAACAACTCAACCACAGGAGCTTCTGTATGGAGTAAATGCAAGTCCTGATAGCTTGAAACCGGAAGACCAGAATCAAACTCACAATCATCCCCTAACAAGAGTACCGAGTGCGCCGGGTAGTTTGAAGTAAGTATACTATCAAGTATTCTGACGACACACTCTTGTATATCTTCTAAGCAGTAGTAAAACGAATGTACTTGTGTGTTTCACAGAGGATTAGTCTTAACGAGAAGTCAGCATGGAACTGGTATAACAGTAGGATCTCCAACATTAAGTCGTCGTGATAGTACGTCCCCAAGGCCCCTGCGCAGACCATTACATCCTGGTGGAGGCTCCATGTGAGTGATAATCCTGAAGCAAATCTTTGTTCTTATATTCCTTGCATACCTTTGTCTTGATGCCCTGTTCTATGCACTTTTACCTAAGCTGTTCCCTTAAAGAGAGGTTTTCACATTTGTAAACAAGTGCATTAAATAGTGCCTTCAATTTGGACTTTTGTGTTCACCGACCGAATTACAAAATGCGTGAAGAAAGCAATAACAAAGAAATTTTGCTTATCGATTTACTTGAGATACTGACGAATATGTGTATAAAGTATGTAAAGAATAATATTCGATATATTTCTATTGTGCTGAGTAGTGTCTCGAATATATTGCGTTAACGCAATTTCCTACCGGTTAATGAAAATTTATATCTATGAACATTGGCACACCGTTGCTATAACAGTCGTTATAGTTTGTGTTTGATTTTGGCTCGTAGTACCAGACTTTGCATTTGGAAGCTTCACGTGACTACGGGACGTCTATACGTTAGTTAAAGATAATGTTGCCGCGCACAAGAAATAATTTACTAGTTTCAAACTTACTTATTTTGATCAACATTAATACAACCAACGTCCACTTTAATAATTGTTTGCTGACTGTTTTTTATATCACACCATGTATATGTACACCCATAATCAAATACGTTGAAACGGAGTAGCGAAGATGGATATTACATTAAGCAAACGCATTATATGTAACGGATTGAATATGTCCAGCTAGAATTTTCACTAGTATAATTGATAAACTTTTAGTGTGATTACGAATTACACATTTCCATATCTTCACCTTAATCATAAATAATTTATTTAACGTGTACTATAAATTCGCAACACACTGCATCTATAAATATGTATAAATGTGAGATAACAATTTCTACTTGTCGAGCATATCACTTTGTGCAACAATCAAAACTTGTATATATGTAAGCAGTTATTTTGTATACCTCAGAAGTCAATAAATGAATGCACAAATATTTGTCGTGCACTGTATTATAGCGATACTTGTGAAGAGTCCTCCTACGTAAAACACTCTTGTACACTCTCGAGTAGATTTTGTTAACACTTTCTATTCTTGCAATATATAACTTTATACTTGAATTTTTCTTAGACACCGCGTTGATGAGTTAAATAATTAACAAATATAAAAAATGTATTAACTTTATATTGACATTTTCCTTCGTTTTTTGACAGACGTACTGTACAAGCTTCATAGCAAAGTTATAGATATTACAGATTCCTGTAAAAATCATTATTGCTTTTAATTTAATAGTACGACGATTATCTCTGTAATCCCTATCTTCACTATGCACTTGCATGCTCTTCTTCCTTAAAGCTAGCATGATTTTTTATCCTGAAATAGACACGACTGATAATCCTCGCTGACTAACACGCTAACATAACAAACACATCAACTAGGGAACAGGTAGCAAATACGGATATCTCATCACCGCCGGGATCGCCAACTACCTACCGACGCTTCAACAGTCGGGAAGAGAATGTGTTCTCCAGGTTGACTGCAAGTAGGCAACCAATGTCAACGGAACCGCAACCAATGAAAGGCATTATTTCACAATATCAGGGCAAGGTAATGCGAAATTGTATTAGTAAAAGCAGCATTTCTCTAAAAGCTATCGACAACCATTTTAGACTCAACCCAGAGCTGTACTGCAATGTTCCCATGTAGCCGAAGGTCATAGCAAAGCTGTTCTAACTATATGTGCTACTTCTGATTTACTGTTTAGTGGATCCAAAGGTAATCGTCACACATGGTCTTTTATAGTTATAGAATATGACGTTTCCTAAATTATTATCTTATTCCCCTTCTGCACTTTTAGATCGAACTGTAAAAGTATGGGATTTGGGAACAGGGATTGAAAATCTTACATTAAGTGGTCACCCAAATAATGTAGTTGCGGTGAGGTACTCACCCAATCATCAGCTCCTCTTTAGTGTTTCGGCAGCTTATGTTAAGGTGTGGGACTTGCGAACGGGTAACAATTGTATAAAAACACTATTTTCATCGGGACAAGCGCAACACGGACCGATTGCACTCTCAACACCATCTAGAATGGTTCAAGTTCCTGCTGGTGAAACGACGATCAATGACTTGGTAGTGAGTTTAGATGACCAAGAATTATACACTGCATCCAGCGATAAAGTTCGGGTGTGGGACCTCCGTAAACTGACGTATACGGGCCGACTGAGTACACCGCACGCAGCGGCCGTAATGTGTTTAGCTGTTGCCGAGGACGGCCGTGTTATAACTGGCAGCAAAGATCACTTGATATCCCTCGTCGAGCCCAATACTTCCGGGCAATCCGTGAGCTTAGCACCGCCTCACTACGATGGAGTTGAATGTTTGACTACATGTGACTCAACACTATTTTCTGGTCAGTAAATTGAATCTCTTGATCTTGCACGCTATGTAACCAGAGCCTTATACCTGCGGTTTTGTATAGATCACTGCCCCTAAGTACTTTTAAGAATTTCTCTAAGTATACTCAAGCCCCCGTCATTTGCAACAGGTTCAAGAGACATGTGTATCAAGCGGTGGGATCTTGCAAAAATGGAATTGGTGCAATCGTTGAACAATGCACATAAAGATTGGATTCTTGGCCTATGCACTATCAATAGCGGAACCTTAATGGTATCAGGCTGCAGAGGTGGTGTGTTAAAAGCGTGGTCTGTGCCGAAAGATCAATCAGGAGAGTGCACCCCTATAGGAGAAGTTCGGGCACACAGTTCCGCTATTAATGCTGTGACTACTAATCAACAACATATCTTCACAGCCAGCAAGTGAGTGTACTTCTTAACATACCACATTTGAAATGGTTCACTGTACCCAAAGCATACTCTGTCGTAAATTGATATCCTGAAGTGCCATAGAGTTTTACAGTTCCAGTTATTTCAGTCCGACAGTTGCGATATGTTTTCCTTCACGAAGATAAACTATGTGCTTGGGTTCAGCAATATTGATAATATTGCGAGTGAAATAATATCTTCAATGTTCATTGCAGCTCTGGCGAGGTGAAGCTGTGGCGTATTCCCGATTCCTCATTATCCATGTCACTTTCCACTATTTCCCTATAACTTATTTTACTCTCGTGCTGCCTATTTTCGGTTTGCATTTATCTCATATTAATGTGGTAATGCGCATGTTGATTCGTGCTTTAAGTAAACTTGTTGTCTGATAGTATGTAACAATTTACTTGTTTTAATAAAGTTGTTACGCCTTTGGCTAAAATATAACTATTGAATATGCAGATGCCGTGCTATCTTATAATTTCTTTCAACTATCAACTTGCTGCACTTGTTTCGTTTAGTTGTTGTTCGATTCAATTCCTTGCTTGCCCAAATGTCTAAGACAATAGTAATAGACAATACAAGTGAATTTTTTATAATTCTGCGATATGCAAAATATATCTCGCGTACATATAAACAGGCACGGCTGCTCAAACTACTCTTATTTCATTTTGAAGCAAACCTAAAACCATGAATATTTTATTTTCCACCACAATTTGTTTGACTCACAACAGATACATAAATCATCCCACTCTCCTTCCCAACTTGTACTTCTCTATTTTCTGTGTATAATCTTTAGCATTGTGTTTTATAAAAACAATTCTTTAACATCTTTATATGAGCAAATTTTGTTTAATTGATTTGTTAATAGTGCAAACATAGTATACCGCTTTGTTAAACACAATAATCAAGGTGTGTAGTAAAACGTCTTTGGAGTGATTGCAATTATGAATGCATCTTATACAAAAATATCCATGTTTAATTGAATGAAATCATAGCACATGTCTTCATTTTTTTAACTATGAAAATGTTTGCCTAACATGTAAGTTTAATTTGATTTTTTATTTGCTTCTATGTTGTTTACACTTCGATTTGGTACTTTGCATGGTCATCGATTGTCACCGAGAAGTGATGGAACGGTGAAGTTATGGAGCTGCTATAAGAGAGAGGGGAGAACTTTCCAGCGAAGCAACTCATTGAAAAGTTAATACAACATCGAACAATATTGTATTTATTTCGGGATTATGACTTTTTTTATCTAATTTATTTGTTGAATTAATTTATAAGGACGACAAAGGTAATTATTAGAATATAAAGTGATAATGCACCTGACTTATCCATGATCAAAATTTAACTCATTGTTGCCTTTCTGCACATCTAATCCCAAGAATCTTCGTTGTATATTCGATTATATAATAACTGCCACGTGCGAGATTTAGTTTTACCACGCGATAGTGTTCGCTATGTACGGAACTCTTAAGCAAAAATTTTCAATACTAGATACGTTTTATATATTGCACAGAACGAATACAGTCGAAAGACAACTGCTACTCATTTTGAATGAGCAAGAATTAAGTGCATTATCCTAACAAGCCTAAGCATAGAATGTAAACAGGATTTACTTAATAAGAATAAATTTGGTATTATCTAGCATTTATTTTATTATGAATGTATAGGTGGTAATAATTATAATATTTACTCTTAGTACAAACAATAATTGTCGGTTAATACTGTACAGTCTGAGGTCTTTGTAGGTCCCAAATACTTGATATTGTCAGGGGTGGCTGTTATCCAGTTTTCTTCTGAAAATTTCCAAACAGTATTATGCTTATTTATGTTTGAAATTATAAACAAAAAAATAAATATATTGTACAAATTCAGCTACAATGGTTCTTGTCTTGTGTGTATTGAAACATTTTGTTATTTTTACCTCTTTTTCTTTTTGTGTGCTGTCAGTGACTCTTGACCACTGTCATCAGTGCTATCTTCTGACTCGCTGCTACTACTACTACTACTTGAAGAGCTACTCGAGGATCCACTCGATGAGTCACTGGCAATACCTGTATCTTCATTGACATCTATCGTCTCAGCAAGTGATGCTAACTCCGGTTCCTTATCCCTGAGTACTTTTAACCACTTGCATGATAACTTTGGTCTACCACGCACCTATGTACAAGAAACTCCCCAATTGTTTACTTGCACTTTTGCCAATTGTACCGGAATAGCATCATCAACAGACCACATTTGATATTATCATTTGTCCTTACCGTTTTATGCCACACAACGGGGAAGTTGGTGCGCGAGCAGAAATTCTGCGTTACCGCGATCGTATCGTCGAGATTCAAAACGACATGCCACCAACCACCAGGAACGAAAACCGTGTCACCTGGATTCTGTAAGATCTCTATTGGCAAACAATCTTGCGGCCAAGTCGGCAGTTTTGTACGAGGGTAGATAACGGAAAACCAAGTGATAGCCTCGTCCCGTTGCTTGCCGCCCTCCGCACCCGATACTTTCAAAAGGTCGCGCGGAGTGTGCGTCGGGAATAAGCACCATCTCTTATGACCAGAAATCAGCGCGTTCCAGGCACTGGTTCCCAATGGGTCTATGTGAATGCCCGTACCTGTATTTATACCGTTTCACATCAAGTAACGTCCGACTGTTGATAATACTATAGACCTAATACACTGAGCTCTTGAAAATAAATCGATCGGCGACAATACTCACCGGATCGTCCGGGTCCCATAACGAACCAGCGATATGGTGGTCGCCGATGTTCTCCGGCGTATTGGAAAAGATCGTCACGGAAATATTGCGGTATAACGTAATCATCTAACAACTTTTTTCGTCTATGATGCTCGCCGAACGAGCTATCGAAGATGTATAGTGGAGAATCGTCGTCGTTGTGATGCATATAGTGTGCATAATATTTCATTTTCATCTTTACACTATATCCCTCGTTATCCTCGCCGCATTTGAACCTTTGATTCCGGTATTTTCTTATTAATTTCTGCGTGCGAACAAAACGATTTCCGTCAGAAGATATGATTTAACTTTCCATGTAAATATGAAATATTATACAGCGATTGATGTAAACCTCCAAAGTCCACTTGTACTGGCCCTTCCAGCCATTTTGAACACCTCTTATTATCACAGGTTTGTAGGGTTTCTCGTACTTTTCTATAAATTCCTCTTCAGAAACCTTATCCTGATCAATTCTGTCTACATTGTCAGTGAAATTCCAAAACGACTCGAACCTCTTACTATACCCATGCTGACTCCAAGCAGCATCATCTGCAAGCTCTACAAAACCGTCTCTTTAGAATTGTGCTTGTACACTTGGGCACAGAGTAATTTACTTGAAGTTACACTACTCCTTAAAACGAAAAAGGATGATATGTGATACCAGGAAACGTAGGGGAGAATCTTATAGTTACTGATACGACGAGCCATGTCCGAAAATACATTATATGTAAAACTACGCTAATTTAAGTAGTATTAGTAAAATTGGAGTTACATCATCCAAGGTCGCGAAAGGACCATCCTTTGGACTACGGACGGACAATTGTACTCAGGGATCGACTACAAGAATTGCGTATTTTCGAGCGGCCTTAATAACACAGATACGATCTAATAAAAAGGACGAGGAAGCATTACATACAGGCTGCATTGTATTCGCACACGGTTTTTCTCGGTCCGTTTAGGTTATAATTTGGAGCGTGAAACTTTTACCTGGTCGAGCTTTCCTCTTAACCTCCTTGATTCTCCTTTGCGCGCAGTGATCGAATCTTGCATCCTCCGCATTAGCCATACTCAACGAACCAGCACGTAAACTACTTCTAATATATTTACAACTTACAAATACGAGAATTACGTGCAACACGTCAGTTAGCGTTAACTGCACTGAACACTGAACCACTGAACAAGCTTCGACGTAGTTCTCACAAAGCCCGTAAGGTGCATTAAATTTATGAATCGAGATATATAAAAGATACCGTGTAGACCAGTCTTGATTTCGCGTCTTTCGGAGCAACACACATGCAACACACCCGTAGAATCTGCGCAAACCTCTCGCCGGTGATAAACAGTTCTGCAGTGAGCAGAGAAACCGATGGTATCCGCGTTTTTCTACTTGTAGAAGTGTAGATCGGTGGATAACTCAGTTCATCGATTGTAACCAGAGTTCAGAATGTGATCTACAGAGGCGCTGGATCTTGCGAGCAATGGCCTACGTGACAAATTCCATGTCCATCCAGCAGTCCAGAGCAGGTCAATCAGTGGACGCAAAGAGAGCAAGTGTCTTTCTGGAAATATTCATAGACCATTTGGTACTTTCACCAAGGTCGTCGTGTCATCCGTCCATGTTCAGATCCACTAATACTTATGCACAAATGAAAAAAAGTATGAATAAATCAAAGTTAAAAAACCAACTATAGGTTATATTGTTTATATAGCAAATCAAGGCCCGCCGCACACACTTGTCCCATACAAGAGGCAGTCAATCTTGCTTTAAGAAACGAAGTGTAAATAGCATTAAATCTCAAGAATCGGAATTACACATTCTTTCTACAATGAGCTGGGACACCCAACTAATCCTCTAATTAATCTTTAAATCCGACTAACCAATGAAGCCCGCAGGAAGGTAAATTGAAAGGACGAAATGTGCGCGGCTGTCGAGGATCTAGAAGTAATTGCGGAAGAGCGCTTGTGCAGTAGATGGATTCCGGCGCGGTAGAACCGGATGTGCGGGGCGCACGATCGCGCACGGCAAGGGGAAGAAGCACAACGCCATGTTTTGATGTGGTCATCCCCCCCAAAACGCTGTCTTTGGTGGAGTTGCAGCAACAGCAGCGCGCAGCACCAGGGGTGCACGCAAAAGTCCGCCAGTGTGTTTTTCGTGTCGCGCGTCCGGGGTCCCGTGTTCCTGGTGGCCGTTTGCAGGCGGGCCGCCTCGATCTTGCTCGGCGTGGATATTGGATGCTCGCCTCTCGGGCTGGCCCTCGTCCTCGCGGGCTGACGGTCGCTAAAGGTGGCCCATCGTCTCTCTTTTCATGTCCGGGCTAGTGGCCGCGGAGCGGGGGGGACCTGCTACGAGCGTCTTCGTCGTCTATGTGGTGTTGGTGTCCTAGTGCGCCCTGGCGATCCCTCCCTCGACCGAGAACGCTTCTCGCTCTTGATAGCCGCGGCTCGTTACGTCACGCTAGATCCCCGAAAAGCGTGAGGAAGTCGCGCTCTGCCGCCACTGGGGAGGACTGTTTGCTGGGGCGACGAGCACGTCGTCGAACGGAGCGGAACGCTGCACGGAGAGCACGACGACGGTCCTCCGTGGAAAATGGAGCTGCGCCTGCACTCGCCAGCCGGAGCAGAGCCCATCGTTTATCAGTGGCCCCTCACCTCCGGATCGGGCTCCGTGAGTAAACCTTTCATCGCGATGCGTCGGGAAATACATGAACCCATCAGACCCAGCCTCACTGCATCTCGGCCAGCGCGCATTGCCCTGTCTTCTCCTCTCTCACACAGCTGATCGCACCTCCATCGGGACGCTACTTTTTTTTATACCTTGCGCTCTTCTGTCATGCTGTCATGCTGCTTTTCCAGACTGGCCCCCAGCCATACCGAGTCATCCTTGAGCTCGTGTAGCGCGTGCTATTTCCCACTTGCGCGCGCTGTATGTTAAACACTCGATGCTAATTGCACCTCCTTCGAAGGGAATTGGACTCTGCGCTTTCCTAAGCATTGCCCGGCTAGAATTCCGCGCAATTACCTACTTTTACAAACACACTCGGCCTCCCTTCTTGTTCAATGCTCCGCTGGAAATCCATATTATAATAATCGGCCAACATTTCGCCGCGAATCTATGCCGCATGCCTTGTTGCTATGACTCTTCGTTACGATGCGTGTCGAGTGCGGTCCGCGTAATTTCCCGAGCATCCTACTGCGGGAATTACCAATCACAAGGTGCAATGGGGAAATGTGTCGAAATGTGGAAAGCGTTGTTGGGACAAAATATAATAAAATGCAAAAACTTTTACGAGCCAAGTATTCCATTGAACTGCAGCCTTTAGATTTATGATACTCACGAGTAACAGGAAGCAAGACCCATGCTTTATTGCATCCTGCACAGTTTTATAACTATGTACATCTACCTGTAGTTGTGTATACAAGCTGCCCTGCAGTAAATAAGCATAAACATCAACTTTTATTAGGGGCCCAAGTATATTGGCTATATATTCACGAAAGTAAGATACGATTTTATTAGGAGAAAGTGTTTTATTTATTGCTGCTTGCCGTTACTTATCTTAAGTCAATCATATTTAAAAATGAATGTCTGCAATTAGGAAATCGCGTATATTGTATCGCTGCCAATTATCGTATGGCTCGGATATTTAGAATTGAATTAAAACGATTTTTTAATATTATAGGATCGACACGATGGAGCACTCGATGTCGTGGAAACAATGCGATGGGTGTGCGAGGACCTACCGGACTTGAAATTACCATTAGAAAACAATATTCTGTGTAATTATGATACAAGGGGTTACGAAAGTATGAAAAGCTTGTGCGACAGATTTAATAGGGCTATTGATAGTTTAGTGCAGTTGGTGAGTGGACTTTCATAACATAGTGCATCTCATGATAATTTTTACAAGTGTTGGTCTGAGTTAGTACCATTAAACCTGATATATCACAAATAATTATTTGTATAGGAAAAAGGCACTAGTTTGCCATCACAGAGGCTAAACAAAAGACCGAGTCGTGGTTTGTTGCGCCATATACTTCAACAAACTTATAATCAGGCTGTAGTTGAGCCCGATAAGCTGAACCAATATGAACCTTTTTCACCAGAAGTGTATGGGGAGACTAGTTACGATCTTGTCTGTCAGATGATCGATCAGATAGATGTAACAGAGGATGATGTGTTTGTTGATCTGGGTTCTGGTGTTGGTCAAGTAGTCCTTCAAATGGCAGCAGCAACCCTGTGTAAAATTTGTATTGGGGTTGAAAGAGCCGACGTGCCCTCCAGATATGCACAGGTACATTTCATATCCCACTTTTGTCAATCAAAAAATCTAACAATCTGTATGTCTTACAAGATCTTATAAATTTTAGTTATCCGAACATATATATAAAGCTCCCTTTCATTTTGACTTGCAGAGTATGGAAGTAAATTTTCGCAAATGGTTGAATTGGTATGGAAAAAGATGTGGCGAATATCGTTTGGTAAAAGGAGATTTTTTAGCTGACGAACATCGTGAAAGCATCACTGGAGCGACAATTGTATTCGTTAACAATTTTGCATTTGGTCCAACGGTTGATCATCAATTAAAGGAACGTTTCGCCGATTTGCGTGATGGTGCACGCATCGTATCGTCGAAATCGTTTTGCCCGCTCAACTTTCGTATCACCGATAGGAATCTAAGCGGTAACTTATAGATTTCTGAAGAGAAGTAGTTTCTCCCAATTGCTATTGAGTAAATCATATTATTGTTTACAGATATTGGTACAATAATGCATGTTTCGGAAATGTCGCCGCTCAAGGGCTCCGTTTCCTGGACTGGTAAACCTGTGTCCTATTATCTGCACGTAATCGATCGTACTAAGTTAGAACGTTATTTCCACCGCTTAAAGAATAACAAGCAAGGCGTGGATGAAAACTCTGACTCTGTGATAAATAACACTGCCAGCAGTAATAGTAAGGTTTCCAATAGAGGCGAACGAGGCGAGAGAGCTAAGCGCGATCTTTCTAAGCAGTTAGATAGTCCTAATCATTCGGAACCACAAGGAACGAATAGCGATTCCGATGGAGATGATAGCATGAAATGCCGGCGACAGCCAAGTAAAATACGAAGGAAGTTAAACAGAAAATCCAATGGTATAACTAGACCACCAGCCAGGGGTAGACAGAGAGGAAGAGGTGTGAAGAAATCCAAACCAAAGAAAGCGATTAATATTTCTGGTTTGGACCTGCTACATAGTCAGACCTTACTGAGCACGTCTCCCCAGGCTCTCGGAAAGAAACCACCTCCCGCGCCTGGTTGCGTGGACCAACAATTGTCCTCTCTGTCGATTTCCTTGCAATCACATTCCAACACTGTGCACGAAGAACTTAGTATACCGCCAGCTCCGTCCGCAACTCCGTATGCATTGCAAATACTTCTCGACTTGTACAGGTATATTTACGTTCTTACATCTTCCGAACATGTTTTATCCATTGCTACAAGATAATGTGCATTCCAGGGACCAATTCATGCTCATGTTAGAATCTATGAGAACTCCTGCGTACAGAGTATCCGTTAATACAGACATAGCGAAAGAAAGAGAGCGCAACTCGAGACTACAATCGAGAGCAGCGCAATTAGAAAAACAGATTAAGGTTCTAATCGACGATAGTGTCGCTTTGCTGAAAGCGAGAATGAATGAACTGGGAATAAACGCTACTTCACCTGGAGATTTGCTCGCTAAAGCTAAGGAAATAGTCCTTAGACATAAGCAGCTGCAGGCTAAGGCAAGCAAATTGCAAGCGCAAGTAGCGTCTATGGAGAAGGAACAAACGAGGCTAATCGCATCACGCCATCAAGAACTGCAAGAAAAATACAACTGCCTCAATAATATAAATGGAATGTCCAACCCACCACAGCCACTTACACAAGATTATATACTCAAAGAAATATCCACGACTTTGTCGCAACGAAAACGACTGCATTCTCAGGTAAGTGTCTGTCACAAGTTTAATAATTGGACATTCAGGTACCAAAGAGGACATTTTTGGTTTGTAGGTTTCCAAATTGGAGCATGAATTAAATGTATTAGAAAGGTCTAGCAGCGAGAAACAAGTGGCTGCAATGGTACAACAGCAGAGAGAAGCCATTAGTGCTAAACACTCGCAAAATCAACATCATCATCAACAACCGAACGGCAAAAATGGGTCGTCGCGAAAAAGTAGGGAAGGCCGGTCCAGATCGCAAGAGTGGCCTGATGTTCCGGACATTGGGAAGATACAAGAAAACAATCCAGAAATACTAGCGCAAAAGATCTTGGAAACTGGTCGCCAGATAGAAGCTGGTAGAATACCAAACCGGCAAAGTGCAAATGCGGGTAATTCAAGAACAAGATTGCCGCAAGCGTCTCTTAGCTTTTCAGCAACACCTTCATCCATACCATCTTTGCAATCACCAGCAAATAACAAAGAAGCAGCTAATAGAAACCAAGAACCGCCAAGGGTCGCAAACTTTGAGGATCGATTGAAGAGTATCATAACGAGCGTATTGAATGAAGATCAACAGAATAGAAATAAGCAGCAGCAGATGCAACTTCAAGTTCAATTGCAGAATCAAAATGAGCCCGATCGAAAAAGACTTGCGATACCGCAAAATGTATCAACGCCGGATTACACACAGGTCAATATACTTCGCCAAGACGCAGCAAAATTGACGATTATCTCGTCTACCAGTGACCATATATGGTCCTCATTATTATCTCGTATTACAGGTTTCACCAGCAAAGTTAGCACTTCGTCGTCATCTTTCCCAGGAGCGTCTTTCGTCTCACCTGCCACAATCAGAGAGATCAGCTGTTGACACACGGCAGCCAAATCATGACAATCGAATGGTACCAAGTGGTAGCAACGGATTGCTCGGCACTAGAACAATTGGCGATCTAGTCAGTGGTGAAATCGAAAGGACGTTAGAAATATCTAATCAATCTATCATAAATGCTGCGGTTGACATGAGCGCAATGATAAGACCGGAAGCGGTGTATTCTCCAATTAGTAGACCAGCCAGTGCAGAAGGTGATGCTGGCCTCTCCACGCTTGCTCACGTGGCAAGTTATGCTCCAAATTCCTCTACAGTTTCTACAGCTGCCCCCACTACCAGTTCAAGGTCGTCCGTAGTTTTTACTCCAGTCACACAACCGCAAAGGTAAGGCCATTAAGGAAATCAGTACACGTAACTTATACTCCGCTGTATATTATGCAAATTCCCTCAAACATTTGTATCTTAACTACAGGTATACACCGGTTCAACTACCGCGAGCGGACATTAAACCGTATCACGAGTCGTACTTTTCGGACAATCCAGCACAATCCCTCACACAAGCTCACCAACCTTCACTACAAAACACTTCATCGATACATTCATCGCAGTCATCAAACGGTGAACTTCTTCCCGTGGAAGGTCTAGCAGCATCATTACATGCTCGCATTTTGAATAACCATAATGGCGCAACGAAAACGGAGCCCATGCTGCCAACTAGTAGAAGGTATTTCTTGAATTCTTGCTATTCTTGTTTATAGACTGTTATGCATATCAACATGTTCGTTGCCAACCCCTTGTGTAATCGATTGCACACAAGTTGCTACAAATTTATTCTCTGTTACAGATTTCAACCATATCCGCGATACACCACCAGCATCGGCGGCGGTAGCATAACGACAAATGGTGCAGTGACAGCAGTATGCCAATCGCAACCCTCGATGACCGTGAAAACAGAATCGGTTGTATCAACCGTTAGTACGAGTGGTGCACCCCTCAGTCCTCTCGTCGAACCGCATTCTAACACATCCACGCCGTTAGTAGATGAGCCTCAAATGACCACTCAAAGACAACGAAACGGTATTGGGGACGACGGTGAGTGACACGTGTTCTATACCTGCCCAGTATGCCTCGCACTCTAGATCCTGTGGAGGCTCTTTTAGTTTTAAAAAAGAGGATGCTTTGGAATGTACACTCTGTATTTCTCTCCCTGGAAACGCTTTCCTGTATTGACAGAAAAAAAGTTGTATCAATACTTGTAATAAGAATTTGTACCAATTTTGATGAGCAAATAGGTAAACCAACAAAACAGAAAGTGCAATATAAGTGCAATTATAGTACCTGGAATATAGTTGTTAATATTACATTGTTTTCGCTGGTTTACTGATTGGTAACATGAATTCGCGTGATGTTTTTAGGCAACGAAGTTATATAGATTTTTCAAATAAAATATATTGTAATTCCTTTATGGATGTTCTATGCTTTAGTTATATGTCTGAGATATTGTTATCAAGATTTTAGAGTATCGTTATTTTTTATTTGAGATTTATTGAATACTCATATCTGAGTAGTGTTATGATATTATAGAGTTTATCCTAGGACATATATCAGCAAGCATAATGAAATTTATACCTTATAATTGCGCGCCAAATTTTTCCCTCGGAAAGACATTTAATCTTCATGTGTATGAGTTATTACTGCCGAATGTTAAACCAAAAAAAAGAAATATTGTATTACGCCTCTGTATGAATCTGGTGAAAAATTGAGAAAAGTGTTTTTATTTCAACTTGCTCTGTTAATAAAGCTGTTGCATACTTTATTTCTGTAGCCTCTTGTAATTTAGCATTTCATCACTACTATGTTGATAGATTCTACAAAATCTTTGCTCTATGTATCACTACTAAACACTCTGCTTTACCTTACTAGATACAACTGTTAGTTTCCGCTATGCATCTTTCAATAGTATTTTTGTACTTTTTTCCTTAATTCACTAATGGTTTAAAGCCGTTGTCTATGGTTTACCTTTATCTCATGGAGCTGGTATCTGATCTTTATTTATATTTATTTTTGTTGTTGTTTGCTGTATTTGTTAGATGCACTGTAGCTGTTTGTTGGTTAGCTCTGTCTGTCACAATACTCAATCTCACTCACAACCCCTGAAGCTTCTTTTATTAGAGATTGAGACAGAGATCAAAGAGGGAAAACAAAAAGTACGGCTGCCTGTGGGTTGGTTCGTAGTTGCTGGTGAGTTGTCCCACAGGGGTTGTTCAAAATTTTTCTAACTACCATCATTTGACAAATAGAGTTTCCGTTTCTCTGCTACCACAAGCAAAGCTATCATAGATACTTCGATCTGGGAAAAATACCTGTTAACATCATGAAAATAAGCCAAATATGATTCTGATACAGAACACACACCGTAGCTTTCGCACGTTTCAGAACTTCAAGTAGTGCAAACGTAGATTTAGGTAGAGCATGCTTGATTTCGATGCAGATTATAGTTACTGGGTTTAACTAAAACTGGTGCACGATTCTGCATGGACATACATTAAGTAGGATTAATCATCGCACGGCGTTCGCCGATGTTTCGAATGTTCTGTAAATCCTGTCGAACAAGAATAGGTAAAAGAAATAGGCGGCAGAACGTAGTCATTGGCTTATTTTTATGAGAATTCCATATCATATGTTTTTGCGCATAGATAGCATTACGGTTAAATGAAGTTCTTTTTGCAGACGGAGAAGCAGATTGGCAGGACCGTATCAGTTCTGGATTCGATCGTCTGGTTGCGTTCGCTTCGACCGAGCTAGATAAACGAAGACGGTCTACGGAAGGAGTAAACACAAGCCCCGATAGTGGTTTAGGGTCAGATAGTGCGGTCAGCGGCCCTCCTCCGGTTGCACCATCCCCGGACGAAGCTTTGGGGCCCCCGCGAACACCATCTCCAACAAGTCCCCGACCACCAAATCCTGCAAACACCGGTGGAAGTAGTGCCACTTCAGTCCCCTTGAAATACCAGCGGCAGACGGATCCAGAACGGCATCATTTCAAGAAAAAGTTTTTTCACAGAGACTGGAACAACTCGGGTAGTACCAGTAAGTTTCGTCCGAAAGGTAAAGACTGGGACTGGAACCACACTGGCCAGTGGCCGCCTGGCGATGAGCAATCCTAATCCATCTTTGAGGCTGCACTATGTAGGTAAAGCCATAAAGTGCTCGTAATTACGTCTGCCTTGAGTGAATACGGTTGGAAACTTTCGAGTGTGGAGAGGGTACGGAATTCGCTGCTTATGAATGTGTTAACGGTAATAACACTGAGTAGATTATTTTTTAGATTAGGCGGAATTATTCGGATGGTTAAGTGCGTATAATGTTACAGCACAATACATCTTTGACGGGACGCTAGATGTGTTCCCTGGAAGCATTTAATTTTGTGATCGATTTCCAAGTGGTTGGACGGACGTTTGCCATTCGTTTGTGAATCGCGTTTATATCAGGAGGCAAATTATGAGGCTGAATGTACTGCAAAAATGTAAAATGTATTTAAAATTAGTCAATAACGCGCGTGTATCAAACGGATCGATAAAATTTCGAAGCGCTCACATTATTCATTCATGTAGCATTTTAACTTGGCGTTATTAGCCACTACAATCTTCGGTGATACTTGATGAATACTTATCGGTTCGATGTATCGCGTATCATATGGCAAAATTTGTCTTCGAAAATCGGATACTATACCATTTCGGTTGTAAATTTGTAATCTATGGCTTGAACGCCGATTCGATAATGCTGGTACACAATTGTCACTCGGGACACATTAGTTTCGATTGCTACAGGAACGATATGCCGCGGCATGCGGACGTCTCGATCGGAATTAGCTAGTAAATAAAAGAGGCAGGCTACCAAAACCTTTGTGTGTTCGTAGCAAGTACTCGCTGCAACTTTTATACGCGCTTGTACCTTTCTACCGTTTGAGGAAGGTACCCATTGAAGTGTTCACTGTTCCTCATAAAGTTATGAGAACAGGCAGCGAAGAGTAGTCACTACGGCGGGAACTTAATTAAGTACGGCATTGGCACAAATTTATTAACGGATTTGTAAGACTGTGCTACACTATCCAAACTATCCAAAGAACGAGTGTGTCCGGATATGTCGTGTGTTTCTAACTAAGCTGAAGAGGTGAAGCAGATGTTCGGCTGACAAACACTACGTAATTGTAAATAAGTCCGATTCCCACCAAGACGCGCGTATTTATGTATAGACGGATTTTATAGTCACTGTGTCACATACCGACTGGAACATGTAAAAATGGAGTAAACGTATGCGATCTGTTGTAAAAATGATTCGCTCAGCGCATGTATTTGTAATTAGCTAATGATCTATTTAATAATCCCCATGCATTAGAACGTATAGTTACGACGATGTAGGCACTCGCCAAGTTTAGCATGTTATATACACTGCCGAATCTTCTATTAATTAATTTTATTATTGATCATAATTATTATTTATTGTTTTTATTGGAATATTTTAATACTAAGGTTTTTGTAACAACCACATTTTCTCTTTTATTCCCACCTTCCATTTTCATTGAATCGTCATCGCCATCGTTTTCTCATTGCGATAAAGATCGTTGTGTTAGCAGGATGCTTTGCCAGGCCAAACCGTGCAAATAGAGGAAAGGAATCTCGCGAGTTGCAATTTCATTATGAAATATATACTTTCGCCACTACAAACTCACAAGCAAAAGTCAGTCGATGAATGAGTGGGTACTGTTTGAAATTACAATGAATCACCAAGACACGATTTTATACAGATGTATAGAGTATTCTTAGATTTAATGCAACGGAGTACAAACGTTCTACCTGAACAGATTATATTTCATACAGTATCTGTTTTGTATCTCAAGTAATTAATACATTAAAAAATATACTACATTTTTATCTCACAAGGCACAAGAAAGATGTACTACATTTTTCACCACTCCGGAATGATATTGTGGAAATGTTGGTCTAAGAAATGAGTCTTCTCAAAAGACATGCCGACAATTTTGTGAAATTAAACATTTGCCTGCGACTTATTTAATATCGCCATATTTTAAATGATTAATTGCTTGAACATACCCTCCCCTTAACACGCTGATTACGCGTGACTTTGGCCGCAGTCTTCGATAGTTGACTGAAGACTCTTGCCAAGAAAGTTATTTCAGCGAATCCCGACTATATCCCGATATACATAACACGCGATTCGTGGCATACAGTTGTCACATTCTTTAATGTTGCCAACAAGTACGTTATCAGTTGTACTATAGTAATTTACCATACCGCTCTCGCGCGTCTAAGTAGACAACTTTCTGGCGGAATAATCGTAAGCGTAAAGCTCATAGTTTATTATTTAAGTCTTATATGAATGTCAGTGTCAATGACACTTGCAATACTGGTGCCAGCATGCACTCCACGCCCGATGTGTATGCGATGATAAACTGCATACGGGTTTTATACTGCATATACACTTACATGGAGACAAACCGATGTATATAAGAGAGCCAGTCCGCCATACTTTGTAGTACTTGAACTTGAAATTTACGGCCCGCAACATGACCTTCGTGGTAAACGCGATTTTAATAACCATACTCGGTACAGTGTTGGCCAGTGATACCGACGATAGCGAAATTGTATTATTGCCGCTATGGAATAGTGAGAATGTAACTGAGGTACGATTGATTTGTAACTGACGACAGAATTAATATCACCAATGCTTACACCAAACGCACAGAATAATACTTTTGATACATCCTCACGTGCACAACAGAATAGAGAATCTTATCTTATATTAAACTATTCAAACCACCTTTCAGATACCTTTGAGCTTTACCGTTTTCGGCCAGTCAGTGGACTTGACTTTGCGACGGAACGATAAGATCCTCTCGCCGCGATTCCGCCTCTGGAAACACAGTGTCGAGGGCACCGTTGACGAATTGCCAGAATTAACAAAGCCGCTACCCTGTCACTACTTGCATGCCAATGATTTTAGCTCAGCAGCCGTGAGCCTCTGCGAGGAACGCGGTGTGGTCAGTCTCTGCGATTAGCGATAAAGAAATCTCTCGCGCCTCTAAGATATATCTCCGCTTGTTTCATACAACTTTCTGTGTCCTTTTGCAAACAGAGTGGACTCATCTTTCTGGAGAACGTTACGTTACAAATTATCCCCCTGCAAGACGATGCGGCCTTGTTTTTCGACGGAGCATACTTGAACAAAAGATCCGGCACCCGCGAGCCGCACATTGTCAAACGGGCTCATACTCCCAGCGCGTATGCAAACTATATGAAAAGTAAAAGCAAAACGAAGAAGTACAATAGCTTGAAGGATGTCGCGTCTGCTACTGAAACCTTCGATGAAATCAAGCGGTACAACAAAGACGCCCTCACACTGGAGCTCGCCGTATTCTTCGACGAACCCGGCTACAATCTCTTTGCTCCGTTCTTTGAAAGGGACGACCAACAAATCCGCGATATGCTCTTAGCGTACGTGAATGCCATCCAGGCACTTTATCACCATCCAAGTTTAGGTGCCCGCCTCGACATTTCACTCGTGCGTTTAGAGATAATGCAACGGCAGCCGCAGGATTTGCCGCACTTCGACGGCGAAAGGGGCGGCCTATTAGATTCCTTCTGCAGTTATTCGAAGGATAGAAATCCACCGGATGACGGCACTCCTGAGCATTGGGATATGGGTCTTTACGTCTCGGGATTGGACTTCTACGCTGTAGAGTCCGGCAGGAAAAACGGCGCCACTATGGGCCTTGCGACCGTAGGTGGTGTGTGCATTGATCAGTATGCTTGCGTGATTGCCGAGTTAGGCGTTACGAACCAATACGGGAAACCATATCCGTCCGCGGGATTTACTTCGGTTTATATAGCTGCGCACGAGATTGGTCACAAGTAAGTATATCGACGTATGTAAACTATATGCCTGTGAAAGTATTGCTTTTCTCATCACCTAGCTTCTATTTCTCCGATTCTCGTAAACAAGCAGAGGGGCCAAATCTGTGTTTTCGGTCTGAAACACGTCGAGCGGTGTACTTAATCTGACATCTCCTTTTCTCTCTTTATTAAAAGTCTAGGAATGCATCACGACTCAACAGGCAACTCGTGTCCGAAGGACGGATACATAATGTCTCCGAGTAGAGGAACCCAAGGCGAAACAATTTGGTCGGAGTGCAGCCGCAAAGTAGCCGAGGAACTTCCGCGTACGAAACCCTGTCTACTAGATGCACCGTCGCGGGATATCGCGGATCGTTTGGATCACACGCGTTTCCTGAATCTGCCCGGTCGCCAGTGGACGGCTAAGAGGCAATGCGAGTTCCTTCTGCGCGATAAGGACGCAAACTTCGTCACCCTTTACAGAGCGTGCGAGGCTCTCCAGTGCTCGACTCCGCACAGAAGCGGCTATTACTTCGCCGGACCGGCTTTGGACGGTACTTACTGCGCTCCAGGCCGAGAATGCCGGGGCGGCGAGTGCAAGAATGCATTACAGTTCCCCGGCTCGGAGAAACCGTTCGCTGACGTTGGAGTATGGAGCGATTGGAAACTGGGAGCTTGCAGCAGCGGCTGTCTCCTGAAATCCAAAGGCGCACAAGTGCGTCGCCGTTTCTGTAAGAGTCCGACCACCAAGCATGCCAGTACAGGTTGCGACGGTCTCCAGTACGACGTGGTACTTTGCAAGGACGAGCATTTGTGCAAGAAGAAGCGAAGGAGCATAAAGGAATTCGCTGCGCTCAAGTGTGCCGATTTCGGCGAACGAGTACCAGAATTGGACGGCGGAGCCGGTGGCCTGCAAGCCACACACGAGCCGCAAAGGCCATGGATGGCTTGCGCTATATTCTGTCGGCGGAAAGACATAGCGTCTTATTACACGCCTCGCGTCGAATTAAACGACCTTGGCCTTGACCCGTACTTTCCAGATGGCACATGGTGTCATTCTCAAGAGGGACAGGATTATTTTTGCCGACAGCATCACTGTGTCCCGGAGGACTTTCGATTTGCGAAAAAGCTGCCCAAGTATCATGGGGATGGGGACGTGGAATTAGGACCACAAAACGCTAGACCGGGAGGACACCGTATCAAGGAGCAGCTGGTCAAATATCTGAGCTTGGGACTTGACGGCCTACCTTTCCTTACGTCTCTGCCGCGTGATATAGCCACCCCACCCGACGAGGACGAGTGGATCGATAAGGATTATATCGAGCTACCGGATTTTCTGCGAAACAATGACTTAGAAGAAGAATTCCATGAGTCAATGTAATTTTTATTTACACTCGCATATGTGTGGGAGTTCAACTTGGTACTTGATATGCTGTATCCTGCACATATGTAGGCAGAAATAAAACAGTAATTTGATGACCCGTGATAGTCGAGCTGAATCTAATGGTCCTAATGTGTGTTGAATGTTTATTTTATAAATAAAGATAGTAATTTGGATCTGAGGGTACATATGATGGCTTAAGTGAAGTCAAAATATATCAAAGCGATTCAGTTATATTAGCCAGCTAAGATGAAGATATGTTGGACGATTCGTACTATCTGCTTTTTCATAGTATTCCAGGTTCCAAGATGCTACGGCGCCGATATACACAGAGTATTTTAAGAATCCCTGCCTATTTATATTCGGTCTATCCGTGTTATTATTATCTATAGATTGGGACCATGCATTTCATGTAAACGGTGTAAATATAGGCTACTACAAGTGTAGATACATACCTTGTATGACAATGGGAGGTCAGACGGGAGGATGCAAGTTCGACTGCCGCAATGAAACACATGTAGATAGGCGACGCACGCATATTTCCATTTATTTTCCAAGCTTTCACTGTGCACTTGTGTGAGAAAGTATCTCAGGAGATAGGTCGATGACGTCACCTACTTCACCGTCTATTTTAGGAGTGTCCCCAGTATTACTTCCAGCGTAGGAGTGGGGCGAGAGACAAAAGGAATTCAATGAAAAATACTGGTGGTGTAACTTAATTTATCGATATTATTTAGCGTACAAATAATTAACCAACCATTAAAATTAAGAAGACATACTACATAAGAAAACAATTGGCTCGATATTACAAGTGGGTTCTGATCGATGTGTACGTCTGCAATGGTATGAGAAAGCGTACCGCATATCACTGCGAGAATGTCTCGCGAATGAAATGTTCTGGCAGCAGTACAAATCGGTACTAATATCATTTGATTACTTATCCCATTTAATGTATTTACATCTTTCGATATTCCTTGCAATAAATGGAAATCCGGTGTACCTGAGAATATATATATGTAAAGCTGAGAACGGGTTGCCTTTCGCAGAATTTAACACAGTGATTGGCGGTTACGGTTCTTTCGTATCCCTGCGAAGATCTTTGATCGTACAAAACAGGTACGCAGAACGTACTTACAAATGACAGTAATACTTTCGCACGCACACTTACGCCTCACGCACATTTACGCGCACAGTTATCACATATATTTTACTGCATACTCTCTTGGCCTGTACATAAAATTCGCCCACACACTTGAAGTCTACAGAACGAACGAAATAGTCAGACACCACATTCGCACAGAAAAGTCACATACCAATAGATTCGCACTGTGTGATCGCATAACTTAAAACATACTCAATCTTAGTCAGTACTTAGGATTTTTCGATACACGGAGGCAAAGTGCAAATGATTGACTACACAGACAATAAAGTCTTATGTCAATTTCTGAAATTCATTTTTTCTGCGAAATAAGCTCGCCTAAGTCAAATGAAAAACTGACTGTTGCACTTGATTAAGGTACAAATCATTTTTTCCTATCTACGGAACAAAATCATCGTTTTTACTTTGCCTCAACGCACTGCTCGCCGTTCACCAAGCGACGTGTTTATTATGTACTAGAACGTACATGAGTCTTTAGTCTCGTCGATCGGGACGATAAAAGGACTGTTGTTCAGATGTCATTTGTCCATACAAGTCTCTTTGTTCCTGGCACGTTCAATTTGGTAAAGTAGAAACCAGAACTGCCTTCGCGCTTTCTGAGAGTGTCGTCGGGAATCTAATGTCGAAGGAAACCAGGAGATCTCCTTTCTTGAACGGCTCTTTCGGGAATGGTAATCCATGACCCTGAATCCTTCTCACCATGTTGGGCTTTACGATTTCGTCTGTCAAGTTTATTGTTATCTTTTCACCAGTAAGGGTAGGAACTTCGATAATTGTACCACACAGAGCTTGTTTTAAGCTAATTTTGCAAGTATACTTGATGTCGCTGCCTTCTCTCCTGAACAGAGGATGTGGCTTATCTCGGATTATGAAGACAATGTCGGCGGGCACTTTTCCACGACCTTGGTCCCCTTCTTTTTGGAAGGTGATTTTCGTTCCCGCTTTCCAGCCTGGTTTCACATGGATTGTGAGAACCTTGTCTTCGTGCTTGGTACTGCCGTCCGGCTGCATCACGCGTCTCGAGATTTTCATTTTCTTCGTACAACCGCGAAGTATGTCTTCTAAGCTAATGTAGAGATCGTGCTCTATAGCAGGATCTTGAGCGCGATCTTTACCGCCGCCTCCTCCTCTGTTGGGTCCGGCGAAGTTGAAGGAGTGCGATCTGAAGGCGCCGCCCTGACCTTGGCGTTGCTGACCCATTCCAATACCAAACGGATCCATCTCGATGTCCATATCGTCGTCTTGGAAGCCGAAGATTCGATTACTTCCAGTTCCTCCGAATTCGAAGAATGTCTGGAACGGTGTCGCTGAGCCGAAGAATTGAGCAAAAGTGGCTCGGGGATCGCCGTGGTAGGAATATGATGGGCCACCACTTCCCGCGGATCCTGCTCCGCCTTTCAAGCCTTCCTCTCCAAGTTGATCATAAACTTCTCTCTTCTTGGTGTCCGACAGAACTTCGTACGCTTCTGCTATTTCCTTAAACTTCTCTTCCGCGCCCGGACTCTTGTTCTTATCTGGATGATATCTGAGAGCAAGTTTCCGATACGCCTTCTTGATTTCATCGTCGGTCGCTCCATTTGAGGAGAGGCCCAAGATTTTATAGTAGTCTTTCCCCATTGATTACTGATCTGAAACAATCAAAAGCAAAATGTTCCACAATCTCATTTTGTTTATACTCGATGTCTGTACTATATAATCGACCTGACCCATTCATTAATTTCTTTTCGAACTGAGAATCTTTCGAGCCGTAACGTTTACGTACGTTCCGCCGTTCCAAAATTATTTGGAGCAATTCTTTCCATGTACAATATCTTTTTTTAAATTGCACTGAACCGTGATTATCATCACATTATCGACAAGACCTTTAAAGAACTTGGGGGGGAATATATTCAAAAGGTGTTCCACCATAATATTGATCGTAGGCGAAACGGTATTAGTAACGTTACTCCAATGCAAAAAAAGTATGGATCAGATGATATCAGGACAATAGTTCCGTTACGTCACGATGGAGAGATTTTTATGGCATGCATCCAGTCTGGACTAACGCGAGATTTTGGAACAGCGGAGGTTAAGCTCAGCCTGACCATAAAAGTGGTGCTCTTTCAGAAGTTTCAAGTACGAGTAGGACGTCACGCGACATAAGGAAGTTTTTTCGTCTGCTGTCTTCCATTTTGAGGAGGCACGCGTATCCGCGATCTACCGTACATGGGCCAACAACGTGACGATCCTTCAACTTGTCGTTCTTCCGCGTTACAGAGCCCAATTACACGAACGCACGACCATTAATCTAGGCTGCAACCTTACGTGCTCATGAATCAGCGGACAATTTTCCCGTTAGGTTGCTCGCCGCGACCAGTTCCAGAATGAGCTCGAAGAATTCACGGGAATTTCACGCGCTCTTCGCATTGGCCGGAGAAACGTTCGTATCGCGAGGGTACTTTCTAGAACAAAACAACTGGCGAGGCAACAGCACAGATGTAATTCGACTGCTCGGTCTGCCGAGGGAGATATTGGGAAACGGGGCCTCCGGGACAGCTCGGCATCCCGCGGAGAATCGGCAAATCGCCTATTGCTAGGTTTCCAGCTCTCCCCCAGGAGCGAGCGAGCGAGCGAGCGAGCGCTCACGCCCGCCTTTCGCAGGCTGCTCGCGCCGAGCCTTTTTTCGTGTCTACGCGAACCCGAGGGGCCAGAATAAGCGAGAATTACAGCGATTTCATATTCCTCGTAACGTGCACACCCACGTACGCGTCCAGACGATATCTATTTCGGGCAATGATGAGCGCGCGCGTATACGCGCCGAACGGGAACGTGTGTCCCCCTGCTCGGTCTGAGGAAGAGAGAGAGAGAGACAGAGAGGGAGTGCGAAACGATTCGGAGCAATGCAAAAATAAATTCCACTAGCCCACCGCGGGATCACCTTCCACGAGGTGCACGAGCATACGGCATGATATTATCGAATTTCGACGCTTTTCCTGGCGCCCATTTTTTCCTCACTCTCGCCAGGCTTGATATACTTGACAAGGGATGGGAGCTCCATTTTTACACTCGATACTTACTGCTTTCCGCCTTTTTGATAGTCCTATCGTTCCTTCGAGCACTTAAAGCAATCGGCACTGTTTTCGAATTCACTGTTTGCTGCTGCTCGCTGCGAGAATCTTCTGCGCAATGTATGTTTCTGACAGATTCATCGAAACAACATTCAACACTTCTCGTCACGTACTAAAGTGTCGCGTAAGCTGCGCAGCCCATATATACAACCTTTCCTTCGAGCGGTTTCCGGAACTTTCGAGAATGGATCGACGCTAGTTCCGTGGCGCTCGACAATTGACGTCATTGCTTCCCCCTCTTCCTTCCGAATAATCGAAATTTTGAACACTCGATCCTCTCGATCGGTCAGAGTGCATTTTCTAGATATCAGAGCTTTAATAGTGAATTAAAAGGAGGACCATACACCTACAAACTTCTCCTCATTAACGAGCTCTTCTCCGATGATTTATTTAAGGTATAAGTTCCCCCCAGTATCCAGTAAAACCTTAATGCGATCCATAATCTTCATGCTACTTGAAGTCTGCCGCGCGTGCGTTATATAGTATATAGCGGGTGAGAATAATGATCGCATTTATTTGGCCCATATAGAGTGTGTGCCAAAAACGAAAAATCACCACTGTATAGATATATATATCATATGTAAATCGACTTCCTTTGTTCGTGGGCCTGATTGAGGCATCTCCGATTCGTAATTGGTTAACCTGTCAAAGACAAAGTGTTTCTCAGAAGCAAATAACATCCTGCTATAATTTCTTCTTTAAAAGCTGATTGAACCTTTATTTCAAAGTATCCCACGCGAGCAGTGTGCTATCTATCGAAATTCTTGCACCGTACTGCACCGCACTTCAGATGCTCCGAAATTGTTTGTCAAATTCTGCTTTACCGCCTGCTAATGCTAAGGCTACAATAATCGGAGCAATAATTCCGGGGAAAGGGGGGGTACACATGAAGAACAGATGGAACAGACCGCGATGAACCGGATCGGCTAAAACTTGACAAGCTGCATTGCTGTTGCGTCAGTTTGACACGTGTGCAGGCTCCGCAAGTTTATTAATCGAGCATTGGAGTAATTTATAAAACAGTAGAAAGACAAAGGCTGAGCACCATAACAGCATATCCCATACACCGGCTATCAAGCCACGTGGAAGGTTCGAAGGAGATCATAGAAGAGGGAGAGCGGGTGACTAAGAGAGTGAGGGGAGCGGCAAAGGGAAGCAGTAAGGAAGTTCTACCTTCTGTACCATATCCACTGTGAGAGTAGATATTTGCTGCACATTGTGCAGCCTATAAAGGAAAACTTGACAACTCGAAGGCACAATGGTACTTGACCTGGACCTCTTCCGACAAGATAAGGGCTTTGATCCCGAAAAGATTCGAGAGAATCAAAGAAAGCGATTTAAGGATGTCTCGCTGGTTGATAAAGTGATCGACAAGGATAAACAGTGGCGTCAACTACGACACCGCGCTGATAATTTAAACAAACTCAAGAATCTTTGCAGCAAAGAGATCGGCGAAAAAATGAAACGAAAGGAGCCGGTGGGGGAGAATGATAGTGTTCCGTCAGAAATCGCCGATAATCTCGATTCCTTGACATCTGATAGCCTAAAGGCTTTAATGGTAGGCCAGATCAAAAGTATCCGCGGTCTTATTGACGAGGCAATTCGCACAAATGAGGAAAACCTGACTGTCACTGAGCAGGAGAGAAATTTCGCTCTCAAAGAAGTGGGCAACCATTTACACGAATCCGTACCAGTCAGTAACGATGAAGACGAGAACAGGGTGAGTGTGATTCTCTGCTTCAAGCTCAAATCAGCTTGAATTAGCCAAGGACTAGACGATTTTATATAACAGACTAGTAGAAAGGAATGAATGTGACTAATTGAACGGATACTCCAATTGTAGGTGGAGAAAATGCATGGTAATTGCACAGAGAGAAAGAAGTATTCTCATGTGGATTTAATTCATATGATTGGTGGATTAGACACTGACCGGGGAACCAGTGTATCGGGTGGGCGAGGCTACTTTCTGGTCGGGCCAGCCGTCTTCCTCCAGCAAGCTCTGATACAGTTTGCACTGAAACAACTTTTCACCAAGGGTTACACACCACTGTACACTCCATTCTTTATGCGAAAAGATGCGATGCAAGAAGTAGCTCAACTTTCCCAATTTGATGAAGAGCTCTACAAGGTATGGAAAAGGTTTTTCATGGACTGTCAGTCTACATGCTCTACTTGATTATTGAGTTGATTATAAAGTTATCGCTTTATTTACAAAACAAAACAGGTTGTTGGTAAGGGTAGCGAACGCGCCGAAGACAAGGAAACCGAAGAGAAGTATCTAATCGCAACATCGGAACAACCGATCGCCGCTTATCACCGGAACGAGTGGATTGCGGAGGGTGCTCTTCCTATTAAGTATGCAGGAGTGTCCACTTGTTTCCGACAAGAAGTTGGCTCTCACGGCCGCGATACTAGAGGGATCTTTAGAGTTCATCAATTTGAGAAAGTAACAATCTCACAGTCTTTCTTAGCCGTGTCGTTTGTTCAGTATCGTCGTAATCCTTGATAATGTTGCCTCTTGCGTAACACAGATCGAGCAATTCTGTCTGACATCGCCGCATGATGGTGCATCCTGGAAGATGATGGACGAAATGATCTCGAATGCCGAAGAGTTTTACGATTCTTTGGAGATTCCTTACCGCGTCGTATGCATCGTATCTGGTGCGCTAAACAACGCAGCATCCAAAAAGTTAGATCTCGAAGCTTGGTTTCCTGGATCGGGAGCTTTTCGTGAGTTGGTTTCCTGCAGCAACTGTCTCGATTACCAGGCTCGACGGCTGCTAGTGAGGTACGGTCGACATCATTTCCATATGATAGAATTGGTGCTTACACCACGATTCCTTATTTTTCCAATTACGTTTGTTATAGGTATGGCCAAACCAAGAAGATGAACGCCACTACGGACTACGTCCATATGTTAAACGCAACCATGTGCGCCATTACTCGTGTGATATGCGCAATTTTGGAAAACTATCAAACAGACAGTGAGGTCAAAGTACCGAAAGTTCTGTCTCAGTACATGCCACCGCAATACGAGGAAGCAATCCCATTTGTGAAGCCTGCGCCGATCGACGAGGCTGAGACGAAAAAGCAAAAGAAGCAGAAAGAGAAACAAAACGTTCCAGCTAGTTAATTTAAGTGCACCGGTTTATTGATTCCGCATTCTACTGCCTAATTGATTGACTCCATTATCGATTGGCACTTCGCTTTGTTTTTTTTTTTGATACCATACGCCTGAGAAAATACTCCTCGCGGTACTCACAATGCAACAAACTTTAAGACAGAAAAATAGACATCCTTGCAAGAAAGTATAATATATATATTTAGATATATACATGTCAATTCCCTTCGGGTGCACTTGGCGAAGCCCTTTTCTGTTTCTTCTCTTGTGCAGTTCGCATGTTCTTTAGTACCAACAGTTCGAATTCTGCGTCGGACAAGTTTCTCGGCACATCCTGAAAAAGGATTCGATATGCGTGATAGTTTGATAATACGGCAATTCAGACATGATCTCTGTTACTTACACCTGAAGTAGATTCAGCAGTGTCATTCTTGACTGTTGTATTGCTCGAATGATCAGGGGCATCATGGAATGTTTCCCTCTGGTTCTCACTCTCACCTACTGGGCCCTTAATATCCTGCCATAATCTTTCAATACTTAAAGGTGCATCACTGTAACCAATTTCTGTCGTAGCTGCCATCTCCTACTATGAACAAGAATGCATGAGAATGTAGGCTCCTTTCTTAATAAGTGATAGCCACTTGACAAAAGAAGACATACAGCTTCATGGTGGTGTTCAAACTCTACCAAGGCTCTGCTTTTCCCTCCTGGTGATATTACAAGAGCAGTAATATTGCCATATTTGGAAAAGATCCGATGTAATGTATCATGGTCGTATTGGGGAATATTTTGCTTGTTCTTAAGGACCTTCCACTTGATTTTTATTCGGTAAGGTCCTTTGTCCCCTTGTCTCGCAAAAGACGCACGCAATTCTTCTCTGATCCTTTGGGTAACCAGTTTCACTTCTTCTTCTACCTGCCTTGAGCCTTCTTTCTGTAGCCGCTCCACTTCAGCCTGAGAAGAGGCAAGAAGTAAGTATTTCTGTGTCAGATGTTGCTTCATGGTCTGGTAATAAGCATACCCGGAATTTCTCCTCATCAGTTTTCGTGCGATAACCACCGGCCGAGCTATCTCTATAGGCAGCCTCACGTGCTTCCAATTCTTCCTTGAGCTTTTTGCGCTTAGAATCTAACTCCTGGACGCGTAACTTCGCCTGCTGGCGCGCATCGCGTATTTTGTCGTAGGCTGCCTTGTTTAGGTGATAGAATCCTTATTTAGGTGACAATCACGAGAGAATCATCAAATTGCGAATAGAAAAACAAAGAGTTTTTGGCCTCGCGTATTACGTATGCAAAATACCTTACCCGAGCGGCAACATCGGTTAAGATTTCAAGTGCGTTTGTAAGCTCATGAAATAATTCTGCTGCCCGCGGGTTGTCTGGGTTTTTATCGGGATGGCAAGACAATGCCTTCTTCCGGTACGCCTTTTTTATCTGAAATATGAGATTTTTATGTACAATAACAACTGCTAACCTTCTCACTGTCAGACACGATTCATTCAATATTTCTGACAAAGACCTCAGAAATAGATGATGTCCTTTCTGCGCCGATTAACTCGTACAAGTCTCGATCTTCGGGTCTATCCATTGTGCTCCTTCTTTCCGCCGTATCCTTTTTATTAAATATATTACACCCAAATTCACTCCACAACGGATGTGGACCCAGGTGGATTCTGGCGAGTATGGATGTTTCGCTGTTTCGCATTCGAACCGTTTGAACTTTGAGCTTTGCCTCTTCTAGTTGGTCATCCTGGTTCGCTCAACCGTCGCCATTTTCATAGATTGTCTTCTACCACAATATGCATCCACCGGTGGTGATGCATGTTTGCGAAGGAAACATACCCTTTCGAGAAGAAGAAATTATGCAATTAAAGCAAAGTCTCATATCCTATAGTTTCTAACGAGACACAGCAGGGTATTCAATTGTTTCATTATCAGCGCCGACATCTCGAAAATCGACATGCCTCCGAAAGCTAGCACAGGTCAAATGGATATTAATGTGCAACTGGACGAACCACTTACAACCGACTCTTGCGTGCAGATTGTGACTGAACTCTTAAAGTATATACTATACCAGAAGCAACAAATACCTTTTACATACGAATCGTTGATTCATCTCCAGTCGAAGGTTAAACATACCAACAAAAACTCGGCGCCAATACAGGCATTGTTGGATACTTTGACAAGTACCTCAGAACAGCTATCATCGCAATTTCATGAAAACGGATCGAGGATCAAAGAGATTGCAATAATCGTGGGTGCCACTGTAATATCACCCAAGTTTCATATAAGCATAGATCTTCCCCCAAATATTCTTAGTAGCCAAGAGCATTTCCAATGCAAACACGCACCCAGGAAGCCCTTATTAAATCTCATGAGGTTCGTATGAAATATAGATTCTATTCCATGCAGTCGGAGAACACACGGAATACGTATGCCTTTTATTTGTGACTATATATATTTATACTTCGTTTAGATCAATGGTGCAATGTGCAGAATTCCAAGATGCAATCACTCTACCCTTGGGTCCTACAAATACGTTTGTACTGATTCAAAAGAGTGACAGCAATTGCATTTCCGAGTTCTTCCTGCCAAAGCCACAATATAGTCCACCAGTCCATACATCATGTTTCAAGATCAAGTTGCATCAAAGTGATAATACCAATTGTAATTGTGCGGACCTAGTGAAGGTTTATGATGAAGTACGAGGGGAGCAGAACAGTATTAAGCATCTTTCCAGAACAGTGGACTCAAGTGAAATGCCTGCACCTATTTGGTACCAGTCAAGGGAAATAATTAAAGGATTTAAATATGCAAGATGACTATAATTTCCTAGTAGACTAATTATTATATTAGAAAGTTTCATCTATCTGCTCCATTATTCATTATATCATTTTTTTTATCTTAGTTTTGTAAATGACTTATTCTTATTGCTAACTTTTAATGGAACTTTAATGCTCAATTCTTTTTTTTTTTGACGCGCCAATGGGAGCAAGTTAATGTAAATTGGAAAAATTATTATACCTCTATTAAGTTGTATAATGTACACGAGGGGTAGTATTAAGCAGTATTATATAAAGCAGATATTTTGTGGTATTATGTGGTCTGACTTACATCAATACACAAAGGTCATCATAGAAGTTTCTACTTATCATTACTCGTTGAACTCTGTTTGTGATGTACATTTTTATTCAAACTTTTAGAAAGATTAAATATTGTTATGCAAGCAATACGAAGGGTATTGATCATGAATGTCATTACCAGCTTTGTCTTATCAGAATTTGATAATTATGTGCATGTGGATGTGTGATAGTGAGCTGTCAATATCGCATCTTAGTGGGAGAAGATGTATTTTAACTTACTGGTGCAACCAGTAAGACCAGTTTGAAACAAACTGTCCAGTAGTGCATTTATTGTCCAAGAATTATGGCTCCTTTGAAAAGTCTAACGCCCCAGGAAAAGCAGTTCTGGGTGGAAAATGGCTACATAAAATTATCAGGCATATTTACTGACAAGGAATTTCAAGAAATATCTACTGCATATGATGAATTATTTCAAAGCAAACAAAGAGAAACTGATGGATTGGAGGCAGCATGGGCTGGAGATGAAATGAAGAAAGCAGCTGGTTACAAAGAATATAGTGTAAGTTGAATAATATGATTATTTTTAACAAGAATATATCATTTTTGATTATAATTAACAAGAAGTTAATACTTTAATAGGTGAAGTCTATACATAATCTCCAAATGCATAGTGCAGTCTTCACAAAGTTAATCACAAATCCAAAACTACTGGATGCACTGGAGGATGTAATGGGAACTGAAGATATCCTCTTGCACCATACCAAGGCGCATATTAAACCACCAGAGAAAGGTGCACCGTACTTAATGCATCAAGATTATCATTATTTTCCATTCAAGAAACACACTATGCTAGCTGTGTTCCTACATTTGGATGATACCACTCCTGAGAATGGAGGTTTGGCAGTGTATCCAGGAAGCCACAAATTAGGACCCTTGGCAGACCATGGCTTAACCGATGAAAGGGGTGAACAGTTCCATTACGCTGATCCAAAGAAATATCCAATATCCAATGCAACACCCGTTTATGCTAAAAAGGGGGATATTGTGATGTTCTCATATTTACTTCTTCATGGATCTTACTTAAATGAATCAAACAGATGTAGACGTATGTTCCTGATACAGTTGAGAGCTGCTGATGATGAGCCAACAAAAGATGTGCATAAGTCACCTTGCCAAGAGCTAGTTTTACGAGGGAAAAATGTTCGAAGAGATGCGAGCATGTCTCACAGATTTTCGCATTAATGGCAAATACAATTCGAAATACACTTGAATACAAGAATGCGACATCAACTTACGAGGAACTTTTTATTTTCCTACATAACAATTCTTATTTCTAGTAGCTAATTTTTGTTACATGGTTTTTTCTTTCGACGAATGTTCGGCTTTCGCGACTGAAGTCATACTATTATCCAGGGGAAGTGTATATATCTTCACCGTTAAAACGCGAAAGTCGGTAAAACTTAAAATACGAAGAACCAGCGCAACAACATTTCCAATCCAGCTCCACATCATCATCCACGATGAAAACTTGAGGACACAATTAGAAGCTTTAATAATGGAATCGAGTATATTAAACAGGAAATAGCTTAATATGGGAGAACCTGTAATGTTGAGAGTAAACCACAAGCACTGTGATCATGGGGATTATACATTTTCAGATAAGTCTCTATAACTTCGCAGCGTCTGCTAATAGTATTTGAGAAATGAAATTTCAAATCATTATTGTACTCGACTCCAAGTCCTACCTAGGGTCTTCATCAAAAACATGCGCCGTAATTGTAAGTAATTCCTTGACTTCCGAGCGAAATTTCAGATATCCGGTTTCCATGTCAGAAGTCGCATATGTTGTGATAATGGCAAAAATCGAGTTGAAAGTCAAAGACGGTAGTACGATTCGCCATGGTGCAGCATATCTATTCGAAAAAGTTCTATTTCGCATATCCCAATATAGATAGAAAATATAGTTTCGGAATACTTGCATTCCTATATCATATCCGCCTTTCCCGCACATAAAGAATAAGGCTAGCCAGATAATTCCAAATATGCAGGAAGTGAAACACGTCATTAAGTATACTCTGCAGCGGTTTTCGTATTCGTAATTGACTATAACATACTGCTTCCAATCATCGGCTCTGGGAATCGCGGCTTGGTCAGTAAAATCTTGCTCGTATGGATCAAACTTTCCAGATATCTGCGGCAAGTATTCGATCTTTGCCCAAAGCGGGCAGTTTCCGCCGAACACATCGTGCTTGAAAGTTATAGATATTTGTGTAACAGAACTAAAAATCCTCAATTATCTACTTTGAAATATGTAGTATATAGTTGGCATAACGATAACAGAGTAGTAATTGTACCCAGAGCATGTAAAAAACAATACTACAAACATATCCGGCGGCTGCACAGAGGAAGTACAAAAGCATTTGCGTGCCTTTCCACAAAACGGAGATTTCTGCTGAATCGCGCTCGATTAATTCCGTGTATTCTTCCACACGCTGCATCCTGATACTCGCTCCTATACGTTTTTGTACATACTAATAACCAACCGCCCTATTGTGCTTGTTGTTTAATGTCAAATTGGCTGGGTTTGCAAAGCTAGAAACAAAATCGGACTGAAAATGCGGTAAAATAATCTGTTTGACCGCGACGATTGCTCGATATTAATCGCGGATGTGGATCTTACGAACGAGAAGTTGTTGGAGCGATGAGCTATGAGCGAGGATATATAGTAGCTGATGCAGGATAGAGATGAAAATGGGGAAGATGTAGTAGGTAGATAATAAGTATAGTGAATGAGGAGATGTCCGTGCGACATGGGATTGAAGGGTGAAAATAACGAGTTTATTGTAATTTAATGATTCAAAGCGAGTGTATCGCGAAGAACTCTCGATGATGGGATGGGAGTTGGACTCCGAAAGCGAAACGCAGGAACGCGCGGACTGCGAACCGCCAGAGTGTTGTCGACGAGAAGGATACACGGAGGCGAGAATTTCTTGTTTTTTTACATTGAGAGAACGAAAATCACGAGGAAAGCGATGGTGGATGCACGTTCGAAAGAGCCACCGAAGAAACAAGTCCAATTGCACTAAAGACGTAAACCTTTCGTGGGTGAAGTGAAACACATGTGTCGGCCGAGCCGTGTTTTCTACCAGAGAGTGCCCGACCCGTGTTTGGCCCGTGAAAATCTTGCGCCGAGAAGGCTCGAATTGAACGTTAGTTGCAATAATAGGGAGAAAAGCAACGTGTTCGCCTGAAAACATACTGTGCGGAGGAATGTATCGTTTCCTTAATGGAAGCTACAGCTTCTTACAGAAGGCGGCAGTGCGTGGGTGGGTGGGTGTCTAGCGACTGCCACTCATGTATATCAGATTCCTCTTAAAACACTGTGCAGTGATATTTCTGGCGATCTAATGATACCACAGCTCCTGCTACAACACTCTTACGTTCGGTCAATATGCTTTATTTACTGGCCACGCCAAAGGATTTTTTGTGCATGTAAAAAAAATCTGCCAAGTTCCAAGGAGTTGTACAACCCACTGTCAACATTTTACCTATGTCACTTGCATAGTGTTAAGCAACTGTGTGTTCCCCGCGCTCTTTCCTTTTCTACCAGCCGAAGAATTGTAATAGACTTGTTGCATAGATCCTCTCGAGTACTGCATAGTACCGCATAATCTCTTTGCTTATGAAGCTGGGGCTACTGGGTCGTTCTTCAGATCGGAGGAGTAGTTGCTTTTAACATTTAATGCGACAGATTTTGGAACCATGTTCTCCTTGATATACGCAGCAAGCACTTTATAATAAGGCGCTCTCTGTAGCTTGTCGAGTATTCCTTAAGAAGAGGACCTAACTAGGGTCTCGTCTCTTGTTGTAATCTGAGATCGAGGGACAGTCATGAGAAGTCAAGCGGCGAAAAATGGGTATCGGTAAAGTGTCAGCATGCGTGAAAAGTCGGCAGAATGTCATGCTCACACAGGTCACGTGAGGAGCACAACAGAAATGTGCTCACGTGATCCTCCCACATTACACCCAAGCCTTACCAAGACAAATGGTAAAAACACAAGTCCCCAGCCAATTCACAACGCCGAAACAAGAATTGAGAATAATGTTCTTCCGACACCTGGCGGACGTCTGAAATTTTTTAAAGATGGAAAATTCATTTTGGAACTGTCTCATCGTAGAGATGGGGAGAGAACTACATGGTTTCCAGTTCCAAAGAAAACTTTTTGGCCACCAGCTAGTACTACACCTAATAGGCAGGAGAGTTCTACTTCTCTCAGTGGTAAGAAAAACCTAGCACTTATAATTTCCTTGGCTTTACATTTAAGGGAACCTTCACTATATGATTAATTTTGCAGTATCTGATGATAATTCATCAGTACAGTCAAGCCCGTGGCAAAGAGATCATTGTTGGAAGCAAACAAATCCACAACGCAGGATAACCACAGAATTTAACTTCTACTATCATAGAAATCCCAAAAACCAGCCTTCTGTGCATCCTCGTCTATTAGCAAAAAAACGCAGACGCCCTCTAGATTCAACAAGTCTCTCGCCAACCCCGGAAGCAGTAACAAATTATTCCAAACCATCTCGTAAATTGAATGGGACGCCAACTGGGAAGGTTCTAAATGTGATTATCGAGAAATTATCACGCCTTCTAGATCCAAATGTAGTTTCGCCACGAAAGCGCATATTACGAGAATTGGAGAGAGTTTCTTTGGAAGACCAAGCATCTAAACGTCGTGCTACCCCACAACCAGTGTGTACAACCAGTGCTCCTACACCTTCCCCCAAGCAGTTATCCTCGTACAGTATAACAAGTATTCTGGGAGAAGATAAGCCAAGCTCCGAGCAAGGTTTCTTAAGAAATTTACTAAAGCCCGATGATAGGCAAATTGTGAAATACTCGACGAGTAACTCATATCCAAGAGTGCGGATGGATCCTTACATCGGCAATGCGACCACAACCATTCATCACCCACTATATGGCGTTCAGATGCTGCCCCCCGGACCATACAGAGCACCTCTATGGATGCATTATCCTTCACCCATTCATTATCCACCTCCAATGCCATTGTACGCACCTCCACCACCCCATCCTGCATCACCCCCAGTTCATCACTATAAAGACTATCGGGAACAAACTCTCACACCTCCCTCAGGTATGCTTTGCAATTCCAATATTGGAACTACACCTACCTGATATATGTCGCACCGATATATATCGAGAATGTTTCTATGTTTAGACATGCCTCTGAATCTGTCGAAACATGCGGGTTGAATCTCAGGATCCCAAATGCTGGTGCCTTATCAATGGACAAAACTATAAAAACACTGCCCGTGCAACGACAATGCGATATATTAGTATTTTTTTATCTATAAAGATCAGTATCATAGTAAGTAGAAATATGCAGCAGCCGGAGCAAGTACCTCCGGATTGCTACACTTGTACATAGAACTGCATAAACTGTCGACGTTGGCGTAGGTATTTTATACTAATATCGTAAAATTGAAACATGAGTAGTATTCATAAATGTCATAAAATAAATATCAAAACGTATGTATATGTTATACATAATATTTATCGCGAATCCGTTCATTACTCATCGCTGGACTACACGAATTATTTATCTCAATGAGCTATCTCAATTGATCCTGCATCTTCTCACAGCCTAGGAGTAAATCCATATCATATTTCGTATGAGATATCGCTTCTTTTACTACTCATGATTTTAATACTGAAATCGACAAGAAAAGCGCACTCTCGCCTCGTGCATCCCATTTATTCATTATCTTGTTATCCTTATTACTGTTACTGTCATTATTATCATTAATAAATGATATGACTATCCATTTTAAAAGATTCTTAAGAAAGACATAGAATTATGTACAGAACAGATTATTGCCTATATTTAGTATAAATGATTATTCCTACAAATATAGTGAACCAATAATAAATTTAAGCTAGGTATATCCACAGCAGTGCACATTTATTTATACGATGTTACTGAAGAGAACAGAAATTGCTTAACAAAAGACCGTGGAGTGTGCCTTAAACTATATTACCTAAATTACGCGAGAACTAAATTATGAACATTTTCACGGACGTGTATTATTACTATAATTACTACATTATTACAAGTACTAATATCACTACCTGTACTATGATGATGTACATATGAATATAAGACGGTATTATGTATTTGCATCAAATCGACATATTCGTCACTCTATTTATTGTTAGCCAGGCGCATTACCAAACGTTTGAAACAGAAGGCAAGTCCACAGAAATTATACAAATTAGCGACTAATTTTAGTTACACATTTACACAATCTTTTTATCAAATGATCCAAGGAGTATATATGACTGCATATAAACAATTGTATAGAAAGACTAATTTCTTAAATATAAATATTTCGTATACTATTCAAAAGACATTTCAATCTTGTCATTTTCTCCTAATACTTGTTGCTTTTATCTTTTATGTCCAAGAAGATTTTCTTTCCCTGCAATACTCATCATTATAATTTCTAATTTTCTGTCATTCGGAAACAGCGATCAGGTAGGCGTTCGGCATTCGCCCCGAATTTGCAATAATGTCATCAGTTATCTGCCAATACCGCAAATACTGGATCGGCTACAACTTTACTTCGGGAGCGGGAGGAAATTTAAAATTGGCGGGGAGATTGGCGAGTGCGCGAAAAAATTGGCAGGTTGGATTTGGCGATGGTGTCCGGCTATCGGCTATTACCAAAAGCTCCCCTCCCTCGGTAAGGGGAACGCAGACGCTCTGCGGAAGGCGCGCAGGCAGGGAGCAGTGCAGAGAGAGTGCAGCAGAGAGAGCAGTTGGGTTGAGTTGGGTTACTCGGGTACTCGGGTGTCGGATCTTAGTAGGATTCGACCCGCGGCCTTGTTTTCCGCTATTCGTCGGCCGGGTTGTACCTCTGGGACCGCGGGAGCGCACGCTTTCCCAGGGAAGATTTGTCGAAAGTTCCTTTCCTGACTAAGTAGCGGTAGTGTGGAGGGCGAGGGAGATCGGTGAGATAAAGGAGCTCGCTTGGCTTTCGAATGTACGCGGGTCTCGAGGAACCAAGTGATTTTCATTCCGACAGAGGGGAGCAGGCAACCTTGTCTGGTCGTGTATGTAGCCCGCTCGCCAAAATGAAAATGGCGGTGTTCCTGTGTGGACGGAGCTACGGCCACTGACGATGCCCGTTACCGTAACGGACACGTGAGCCCGAGCGTGTGTGCGAATTTTGTACATTCTGTGCGCGCGGTTCCACGCCGGCACTTCTCCACCGCATTCGAGCGGGAAGCGATCAGTGCCGGAGGCTCGAGAAGCACCGCGATTTTACTTGTCGGGAAGGACAAACAAACACGATGGAGTGACACCGCGAAGTGTTAACTCCGTGGACGAGTGGGAAGTGTCGGCTAGTACATTTGCCTGGTTGGAGGATAAAAAGCCTTCATGCCGATGCCGGCCGAATACCACGAGAACCACGGTAACCACGAGAACGCTAATTTCGCTCTCGGGGCCACACAGGACGCCAGCAACATGACGGCCAACATGTACCGGGTGGGAGGTAAAGTAACCGCACGCATTCCGCCGGTCCCCGGCCGATAGTCGATCCTCACTCGTAGACTCATCCTGACCCCCTCGAGCACGCATCCTCTTTCTTTCACGCCGATTTCATTAATCCCAGAAATTAATGTTTGCAAATGGCATCGTGATGGCGTCCCTTAGCCCCGTTCTTTACCCCGCGCGCGGTCCCCCCTCGCCCTCTCGTACCTACTCCTCTCCCCCTCCCCCTAACTCCCCGCGCTACCCTCCTTCTTTCCTCTCTTCATCTGGATCTCCCTTCTTCCTCCCCGCTGCTTCGTAGCGTCCTGTATCTATGTCTGCTGCTGCTGCTGCTGCTTTCCTTCTGCCCCTTGCCCTCCACACCTCGCGGCCCTCGTCCCCCCGTTCCCCCGGTCCTCTCTCTAGGCTCCAAGCTTTTCCACCGGATCACGCTAATTGCTCCTACCAAGAAACTGAATCATTAGAATTCAATGCTTTTTTCGTTGGCTGCCCGAAATTTTTCCCTCATTTTCCAGGACTGCCCTTGGACTAGCACACTAGCTACTCACTAGCCTTCCATTAATTACCGCTTCTTTCCTCCACGCACCAGTTCTCTTGAGCCGCTAGCATTTTTTTTCCTGGGAGGGGGGGGACTCATTTCCTGAATTACACATGCGACCAATGTTGGAACTCGATATTACCGAAGGACTAACATTCTCCGAATATTGCTGTTCCGTATTTTGCGTGCAAGTGCAGATTAGACTTTGGGTTTATTTATATATCCTTATCGTATCATTTATCTTTATTGCTGTTGTAGCACAATAATCAATACACCCTTTTTCTTATGCTATTGGTAGCTTTAGATTTACAACCAGTCGTAGAACTGGCCGGAAGGTGTTTACGATTTTATAAAATATTTTAGAATATACTATTCCGATCCGGCGGACCGCTCGGAAGCGGATGTTAACGGCATACAACTAGTATCGGAGTCCCTTACTCGTCTGCCTCATGTTTGTCATTAAGAATTCGCGAATTACACTTACACGCATGTGACTTGAAACAGATTTTTATTTGTACAATATTTTTATATCAAATTTATCAACGCGATCGTTTCGATAATGATCATATCAACTAGGGCGCGAACAAATGACCTTTCGCATTTTAATACCGTGGAACTGACCGTTTTCTTTCATAATTTCAGACTATGTATATTTCGAAACATCATCCACGTCTCCCTATCAAATAAGAAGGATAGAAGAATTAATCAAGGTAAGGAATAAATATACGCGTGGTGATGCCGCTGTAAACGGTACACTACATATCTCGTTAATCTTAGCTACTTACGCGGAATGCAATTAGCATCGTTGAATATAGAAAATGACAAAATTTTAAGATCCAAATAACAAAATGTCCTGCGAAATATCTTTTTCAGACTGCAAATGGGAGCGTCGATGCAAAAGTCATGTGTTTCTTCAGGCGGCGGGATCTACCTTCTACTTTAATTATGCTTGCGGATAAACATCAATGTAAGTAATATTCGAGTTACTCTAACTGTATGTAGTAAGAACAAATCCTGAAAAGGTATAAACAAAGATGAATTTCCCTTAATATACAACGAGACACGAATGCGAGAATAAGTAGAGCTCGTATTAAGTAGTATTTTATCAAAATCCATCGTGAATGACTTTTCTGGCGAAACTAGGTAGCAATTATTCTCGTATCGTGGTTTAATCCATTGTTGAAAATCGGCAAAATACATCCTGCAGTTTGGTCATACACTCTGTGGCTGTTTCTGATAAATCGTACGATAGTACTGTAGAGTTATATTCTGATAATTGATTGAAAAAGAGTATGTTCCACGATGTCCTTGCTCGCTCACGTTTTCGTGTATGCATATTTAAAAGTTACTCGATTTTTCCTTTGCAATGGTAAAGATAATGAGACGCGGGGATTCGGGGGTGGGAATGTATAATAAGTAAAGTTGGGGGGGTGGCCGAGGGGTGGGATAGGGGGGTTGTATCGATCTGCCGGGGGTGGGTTGGGGTGGAGAACACCCGCTAGCCCATACCACACCACCCCATCCGCCCACCCCTTCCCCCTTGCCGCCTGCTTCCCTCTCACCCAAGCCTCACACCATCCTCCACTTCCACCTACTGCCACCCTCAACTAAATGAATGACTGACGCAGGGGTTGCTTGGGTATGTGTTACGTATACTCGACACGGCCCCCCCGGGACACAGACGGAACATACGCGGTTAAAAGGTGCACACACATAGCCAATGCCAATGGACAGAGAGGCACGGAACATACACATACGCGGGTATGCCTGGGCGAAAATGGTGCTCCCCACTAGCTATCTTCGTTTTAAGCATTTGCTTTCGCGGTTTCATCCTCTCAGTTTCGCGCTCACTCTCGTCCTCGCCTTCACCCTCGTCCTCATCCTCATCCTAGTCCTCGTCCTCACCCTCACCCTCGCCGCTTGTCCTCGCTTCTCTTTCCTTTTACGTCCCTACCGTACCTGCCTTCTCCTCCCTTCTCCACCCCTCTCCACCCTTCTCTTCTTTCCTTTCGCGCGTATGTATTGGGATGCGAATATACGCGCCTCGGTTCTCCACCCCAGCCTCTATTTTACCCTCCCGGCCGGCCGGCCTTCTCTCCCTCTCTCTTTCTCTCTCTGACTCTCTGTGTACCCGTCTGCCGGTATTTGCCTCGAATCGGCTTCTCCCTTCCCACCCTTTCCTCTACCTTGCGCTTCTGTGCCTCGAATTTCGCGAAAAAAGAATATATACCTTTGTGTTGTCGGAAGTCGATATTTTTGTATGTTGCATCTATGAAAAGGTCAAAGCAAGGACATTTGATGGAATCTAATATTTTCTCAAAGATTCATACCCGTTTCTTACTAGTTCGTACACGATGGATTAGATATTGCAGCCGTAGTTTCTCTCTATGAAGCGCCTATTCATTAAGATCAGTTCTTCTCACTATCACGTAAATAACCGATATACGTATCTCTATTATCACTAGTCGAATGTATTGTGTAAATAGAAACGCATTTGGAATTGGCTGACAGAATCGTAATAATAATGAATACAAGTCTAGATTGTTTGATCGACGATATTTTTCTTGAGAGGTGATATCAGAGCTTTTCTTAAATGGGTTTCTTAGGATGTAAACAAATTTGTCAAAGCATGCATTAAACTAAACTGTCTTAACAAGGAGTAAGAGAAATAGTAGAGTGGGTTCTATGATCCAAATTGCAGTGGCAAGTGCGGAGCAGCAGAGGTCAGAATCCCCTGCAAGTACGCAGAGTCAGAAACACGAGAATCCAGATACTACTAAGGAAATGACTAGTAAAGATGGGATTGGGCCCAAAGTGATGAACAAAGGGGGCGGGAAGGGGGGCTGGCTGAAAGCCCCACTATCGGAGGCTCAAGAGCCCCATGGTGAGTGAGCGGTCAATCAAAAGGTGACCTTTACAGATGAAGTTCTCTAAGCTGTAGAGTACAGTTTACAACTTAAACTTATTGACCCTATTCTGTCTCAAAAATTCATCAGTAAGTGGTATCAATCAAACACCTTTTGATTGTCTTATAAGTCTCATAGAAGCCAGTGATGATACAAGGCTAATGATCTTAGCGGCGGGATTTATAAAAAGTCTTTGTAATCTTGGTGTACGCTGTAAGAGAAGGCTAGATACACTGTAAGGCCAAAGAGACAGTAAATTGGGTTTGAACTGTGACCTCTGCTTTTTAGTTCTATGCGCAGAGGTAGATAGTACTCCTCTGTAAGTCTTTACAGAACATCCCATACATTTCATACTTCATTCTCATGTCATCCGAGTAGTTTCCATTATTCTCATCTTCATCATCATTACTACACATGTACCCATCATCATCACTATCATCATCACCATCATCATCATCATAATCATAATCATCATTATCACCACCATTCGAACGATAGGCCATTCTCCACCTGTGGTGGTAACTTATTGTTCTATACATTTGCATATCGCTAAACAATCACCAATTTACATGTTCAAGTCATGGTCAGATGATGATTCACCAACTTCATGGAAACTTCATTTAAAAAATCCCGCCGCATAATATGATAACTCTTTAGTAATCTGAGGCTTCTCTATACCATTCATGCTCTTCCGAGAATTAAGTTTTTTTTCTTTCTGTTATTAATAGTATGTACACGCTATACGAACTAAGACTACTTTGATTTGCTTTTTTGTTGCCCGCTCTTGCTCATATTTTAGTTCAAAGTTATTAATTTGAAATGATTCTGCCACGTCCCTGCGTTTCATTTACACTTATGTTACATCCTGAATATTGCGGCGAATAGAGATTATACGTTTTATTTTTTGGGTTTCATTATATCCCATTCTATAGTTCACGTTCGTGTTCAAGAAGGTTTACTCTGAGAACTCATCTCTAACTGTTGCGTATTGTTTGGACGCGAATTACAGTTCGCTTTACTTTACCAAAAACTACAATCTTCGTTAATATGTTGCAATTACTTGTCTTCTTTACGTTTTCTTAATTTCCAGTGGACTTAGTTATCATTTTATGCTTCTCTATATGCTGATAAGTGTTCAAATTCATAATATTCGAATGCTACTTCTCACAGGGATGGAGGAAACTGTAGTTGGAGCTGGAGGGGTGACGGAATTAAGCTCTAAGCAACGACATCAAATGAAACACAGAGAATTGTTTCTATCGCGCCAGGTGGAAACAATACCTGCCACACATATTAGGGGCAAATGCTGTGTAACCTTATTAAATGAAACTGAATCTTTATTAAGCTACCTAAATAAGGAGGATTCATTCTTCTATTGCTTAGTATTTGACCCTGCTCAGCGCACTTTGCTGGCAGATAAAGGTATTCAATACTATTAGTGCGACGATTACCGAATCGATTGTATATAACGTCTTGCTAATTCGATAATATGTTAGGTGAAATCAGAGTGGGTAGTAGATATCAAGCAGATGGTATTGCACCTGTACCATTGACACCTGCGGAACGCGAGGCAGATCCGCGTAGACTGCAAGATTTAGAAACACTGGTGTGGACACCTCGCCATTCCCTAACCGATCGCCAAATCGATCAGTTCTTGGTCGTTAGTAGATCGGTGGGCACCTTCGCAAGAGCTTTAGACTGTTCATCTTCGGTTAAACAGCCTTCCTTACACATGTCAGCAGCAGCTGCTTCTAGAGATATAACACTTGTGAGTATCCTTTTATTTTATATTCCCCACATTATGCCATATCGGCAATTGATAATACTAATGAACTTGATTTAGTTTCACGCCATGGATACTCTACATCGGCATGGTTACGACGTTGCGAAAGCTATGTCTTCCCTTGTGCCCAGTTCTGGCCCAGTATTATGTAGAGACGAAATGGAAGAATGGAGTGCTTCGGAAGCCAATCTCTTTGAGGAAGCTCTCGATAAATATGGAAAAGATTTTTCCGACATACGCCAAGACTTTGTAAGTATGATGGACTGATGGACTGGACCTCTATCAAAAAGGGGTACGATTTATTTACTTCTATGCCTCGATATTTCAGTTACCATGGAAGACACTTAAAAATGTTATCGAGTACTATTACATGTGGAAAACTACAGACCGATACGTGCAACAAAAGAGAGTAAAGGCTGTAGAAGCAGAGAGTAAATTGAAACAAGTTTATATACCAAATTACAACAAGACTACTCCGTCAGTAGCTACACCCTCAGCAGCCACTATCGTACCTTTGGGCAATAGCAACAGTAGCAGCAATGGCAAACCTGCAAGTGTTCTCAACGGCAATAGTAATGGTAGCATGGCACCAGATAATAGTGGAATTCTTATGGTTGGCGTGGGCGGGAAACCGTGCGAGAGTTGCCAAGTGATGCAGAGTCCACAATGGTACGCATGGGGCCCGTCGCACATGCAGTGTCGACTTTGTCAATCCTGCTGGTCATACTGGAAAAAATATGGAGGGCTAAAGGTACGCTAGACGGATGTGTGTGCGTGTGTGTGACGAAGCTGCAATAAAGTGATTTTACGACATATTTCATTAGGTCCCTTCTCGCATTGACGATGTCGATTTGGAAAGAAAACGTGGCGGCGGTGGCTCGGACGAAGAGGGCAAAGGAATTGGCGGTGCTCACAGACCTCATCGATGCAGCATTCCATCCTGTGGTAAAGAGTTTAAGCTAAAAGCTCACCTCAGCCGTCATTATGCAAGTGCCCATGGCGTAGATTTGCGTGGAAGCGGAGGAAGCGCAGGAGGTGGCGGTGGATCTCCGAGGCCCGTTATGAAAACACGATCCGCGTTTTATCTACGAACATCGGCACTAGCTCGGGCAGCGCGACGGCTTTGCGCTGCCCAACTACGCACACGTCATGCAGCGCGTGCACCACATCAGCCCGTAAATGCTACACCCTTACGGCATCTCTGCGCTTCTCCACAACTTACGTCTAAAACGCCAGCAGAACTGCGAATGTTAGCTAAGGCGGTACGGCCTCGTCCTCGTCCACGTGTGACAGACATAGCTACACGGCTTGGTGATCATCCAACACCACGACAACAGGGTGATTGGGATTGGCTGGCGTTAACTGCACCTGCACAGCGCAAACAACCTGATCGGGTCTCCTTTCCCAGGCCACCAAAAGCCCCTGGTATGTGCTTGAGGCATCTTTTTACATTTAACAGTCTATGTCGTTGCTATGTGAAACCAACACTTCACATTTCTTATAGATGGAAGTCTTTTGTACGAGAGAGTGCCGAATAAGCCTGAGGTGGATAGGTTGACAGTAACGCCACCGCAATCACAGCCTCCCATGCAAGCACAGCAGACCATTCTTAAGCGCACAAGGCCTCCATTCGATGAAGTAAATGGATCCGATGGTAAGATTCTGAAATGCGATTTGATATACTACATTTAAGGGGTAGTGCAGTGTTAACGCCGGTACTGATTGTTGTCTCTGTTTACTGGCTTCTACTCTGATGCGGATTGGGATGAAGGTAAAATAATCTTTAGGAGAGACTTACTTCATTGTGTTCGATTAATTGGCGGATAATTTTTTGTGGGATTATATTACACGTCCATATAACATTGTGGCAATGAAGATGAATTTTGGCCTGTGCGCGTAAGAGTTTGTGTAATCAAGATAGTCTTATCCCAACAGGTATTGCCCTAAGTGCGGGGCTCCCTGGTGGACCACCTGCAAAAAGGGCTCACCATTCCCAGCAGCTACATCCCAAGCACTCGATGGAGCATGCAGCACCAGCAGTACTTCCTTTAGCTCCGCCGTTGAATGGAAGAGCGGCCCATCCTCATGCTCTACCGCATGGACCTCCACTTTCTCGAAGCAACGCACGAAAGCAAGTCATTTCGTGGATGGATGCACCGGACGACGTTTACTTCCGTGCTTCAGATCAAACAAAGTTAATATTATTTCTATATCACGATACATAATTGAGAAGTTGGCCCAGATGCAGGAACCATTGAGAGCTTTTCGTTCTAATTCATTTTGTAGGAGGCTGAGAAGAAGTTTATCATCAGTGGAACTCCGAAGAGCAGCACGTAAACCCTGGCGCAGATTACCAGCCCCGCTGCATCCTCCTCATCCACAACGAGCGGTGCGCGGCGATGACATGGTCGTCATCCTCGACTGAATTAGTAAAACAATCAATTGTGCAGACAGGTGCTATTCAGTCTGCCATGAGGGAATCATGCTGTTATCGTAATTTTAATGCCAGAGTGATCACAGTGAAGATATCCCAGCTTTATGTATTGTCATTGGCAGCTCCGACGTTGAGCAAGGACAAATCGCTGTTTAGACAATCTTCGAAACAGCAATTCGCCGAAACCGAAGGCCTCGCTTAACCGAATTCGCATGTTGCACTGACAGCGCTGAACCAACACTTCACACATACGGACGAAAACTGTACTCTGGAGACAACATTCATCCAAGTTTAACGGGAAAAGAAGAAGGAATCAGTCATTCACCGTGAAACATGATTTTTTATTCGTATTAATTAATTATTGTTGTTATTAATAATAATTATTAATAATTGAATGTACATATACATCATACCACACATTCATACATGCATAACCAGACAACATAAGTGTCCAACAGTGCTGGACGTGACTTTTTACGTCGATAAAAAATGGCCCATACCATGCATCAGCTCACGAATGTGTTACGGCCGTGCGCGTAACAGAGACGAGTGTGAGAGAGAGAAAGAGAGAGAACGAGAGAGCGAGTGAGAGAGAAAGGATACGAACGTACGGGAGAAAGAAAGAATGCTCATTGTGAATATTTTTATTAAATTTTCAAGTTTGATGACTTCCGTCGCAACAATTAATAAATAAACGTAAGCATAAGTGGAAAAATATAACTAGTCCTTTTCCGCTTAATCCATTCTCCTTTTTGAGCTGATTATCGTAGGAATTACTGTCAATATTAATGAAACGAGAAGGAAATGTATCTATGTACATTAACGATATTCTTTATACGAAGAGAATGTGTGTATTACGCGTGTATCGATTTGCCTTCTTTCGAACGGTCAGAGAAATGAGAAACTTTGGTTGTATTGTAAAAATGTACATTCATTAAATTTATTATTTCTTTTGTTCGTATGGAAAATTGCTCTAGGGTCGTCAAATAAAATTTGGAAAGAAACAACGTGATAGTAGTGTGTATGAAGATTCCACAAAAAAATCTGTCTTGATACCGAAGGCACATTGTAAACTTTAAAGAACTTGAATCACAAATCTAGCGCTGTAGAATTGTGTAAACTGGTCTTTTGAAATCTTTACATAGAATTGTTGGTATATATACAATTTGTACATTTCTAATACTTATATGATTTAGAATACTAACATTATTGTGTTTTGTGAATGGAATTTAATATAATTTTACTATTTTCTATTATTAGTTCTTGTTATCATATAACAAGAAAAAGCAAGATTACGTTGCTGAACTTGCTAGAAAGTAAATGAAAAAATTGTGATAAACCGGAATACTCGTACTAAACAATAAAACACCTACGTCGGACATGTAAAATGTCTTACTCTTTAATTGCAAAGTTCTCGATCAACTTCAAATCCTACACACACACACATTGCAGGGTCGGTCTTTTTTTAGTATATCTATGCTTAGGGTCTTCTTCCTTCTCTCGATTCCATTTCAGGTGTATCCGACTACGAGCTACGGAAAAAATTGCTGATAAAGGAAATCCAGATTTCTACACATGGAAAACTGCTGGGACATTGGTTTGAACTGGTTTGAACTTATTCATGCTACACACACGCTGACCCACACCATCTCGATGTAACGCGCATTGCTGTTTTAATTATCCTGCAGAGGGCAGCATTCGTAAAATCCTCTGGCGTGAGTATGCATGTATGCATCTGTATGCTTTCTCAGTATCATAGATTAGTGGCAGAAGAATTTCGTTCCCTGTAACGCGAAACGGACTGAAATGGAAATGGTGGAAATCGGAACACCGCTTCTCCGTTGGCCTGCGTTGGCCGTGCGTACATAATCGTAAACAGTAAATGTATGCTGTAGAGAGTATCACTAGTGAAATCCTGATAAACTGTAATATATCCTTGACCAATTTAAAGAAGGAAGAAGATGGAAGGTATACCGGGTACCGAGGTTAGTATTCCTTGTGTTGAAGCTTCTGAGCTCTGATTCGATGTCTCGGTGCGGCTCAAACAATCTTACACGCACAGTTTTTATATATTAAGATTATTAAAATCTATTCATTCGTGGTGGTAATAAATTGTTTATACTTTTTCCGGGAGCAGAACGCACTACAATCCCTCAGGATTGATGGCCATCAAATCCCTCATCCCATGGCTCCAATAATGAACATGCCACCAAATGGTAATCATTCTGCGTCTATAATGGATACTCCGGGGACATTACCTAGCTTATTAAGTCTTAAACTAGCACCACCAAACGAGCTCCAAAATCAAGGTTCCAGTGAAGATGCTACTGGAGAGGATGACGAGCCTTTGAAGTTACCAGCGGCTTTGGAGCAAGTGCTTGCTTTTAAAACAGAAAGAGCTAAGGAATTGGGGGAAGATGCTAACTTCCTAGCGATGTCTGGAAAATCTCCAAATCATGAAAGCACAAATGAAGATAATCAACAAGTGGAAGATGTGACTGCAGATTCAGAGGCAGGAGGAGATAAGTCAGATTCCAAGCTGAGTAAACTGAAGAAGAAGAAAAAGAAAAAGAGGAAGAAGCATATAATAGAGAGGAAAGAAGAGGGGAATAAAAAAGATACACCTGAAAGTGGTAAGAATAAAGAAGAGGTTGAAGTGGAATATGTGCAAGAAATTCCTGGCATCAATGACTTGGAACCAATGTATCGTCAGTTTGCAAGAATCTTTGAAGCATTTAAACTTACTGAACCCGAGCCAAGGCAAAACGATGCAAGTGATAAAGGTGAACCAATTGGACAATATCCACCAGTAACAGCACTACAAGCCACTGGTATTGTTCCCAGCAAAATACCACCCTTGGATGATTTTGATGACGAGGCTAATCAACAGCAGCAACAACAAGGTGCTGGTGAAAATGGGGCTCCAAGGCTGTCCAAAAGGAAATTAAAGAGATTGACGAGGCTTAGTGTAGCAGAATTAAAACAATTAGTAGGAAGGCCAGATGTAGTTGAAATGCACGACGTTACAGCTAGAGATCCCAAGCTCCTTGTACAATTAAAGGCACACAGAAACACTGTACCAGTTCCAAGGCACTGGTGCTTCAAGAGAAAGTATCTTCAAGGAAAACGTGGAATTGAAAAACCGCCGTTCGACTTACCGGATTTTATAAAGCGCACAGGCATCACCGAAATGCGAGCAAGCTTGCAAGAGCGGGACGACACCAGGACCTTAAAAGCTAAAATGCGTGAGCGAGCGAGGCCGAAATTGGGGAAAATTGACATTGATTATCAGAAATTGCACGACGCATTCTTTAAGTGGCAGACAAAGCCACGTATGACCATCCATGGCGATCTTTATTACGAGGGTAAAGAATTTGAAACCAGACTGAAAGAAAAGAAGCCTGGAGAATTATCGGACGAATTGCGTACCGCCCTTGGTATGCCTGTTGGACCTAATTGTCATAAAGTTCCACCACCCTGGCTGATTGCTATGCAAAGGTATGGCCCGCCACCGAGTTATCCCAATCTGAAAATACCTGGATTAAATGCACCAATCCCAGAAGGATGCGCATTTGGGTACCACGCTGGTGGATGGGGTAAGCCTCCCGTGGATGAAACAGGGCGACCTTTATACGGCGATGTATTTGGAATATCCCGAGCCCCTGGAAGCGACGCATTAGATGAAGAAGTTGACAGAGGAATGTGGGGTGAGCCTGAGTCGGAATCATCAGGGGAAGAGGACGAAGATGAGGAAGGTGAAGAGGGTGGGGAAGGAGAGGGTGATGGGAAGGACGGAGAAGGCGATGCAAGCGGATTAGTTACACCCGGTGCGGAAGGCTTGATAACGCCAAGTGGTATCACTTCCATTCCTGCTGGTTTAGAAACTCCAGAAACAATAGAATTAAGAAAGAAGAAGATTGAAAGCGAAATGGAGGGCGGCGATACACCAGCCCTGTACACAGTTTTGCAAGAGCGCCGTACTGAAGGGCTTGGTGCTAGCATGATGGGTAGCACACACGTTTATGACATGACGGGCGCTGCTGGTGGTCAAGCACCTCCTTCAGTAATAGCTGCACGACGTGGTGTAAGTGGAACAGCGTCGGATGGAAGAGCCGAAAAGGATGGCTCCGTCGAATTAGCTTTAGATCCAAGTGAATTAGACTTAGACTCAGAGGCAATGGCAACACGATATGAAGAAACAATGAGATCCCGGCAAGCACATTTGCGCCGAGAAGATTTATCAGACATGCTGCAGGATCATGTCCAAAGGCAAAAGGTAATTGAAAGTACCAATAAAGTAACATAATTTCATATTATAATGTAATATTGTAATATTATAATGTTTCGTTTTCTTTTTGCAGAGTAAACGTAAGCGACAGCAAACGCAGGAGACAAAATCATCCAAGAAGTATAAGGAGTTTAAATTCTAATTATATAATAAAAATGGACTACCTGTATCATAGATAATGAAGCCTGTTTTTTCATATGTTTAGTCTAGATTTGCTCCTAAGCAAGTACTTCTCACGCAGTGAATGGTCAGATTGTCTCTGTCCCTTTTTACAATTATGTTTGAATCGTTTATTGTACGACAAAACACGTAAAACTTGCAATGTCCATATTATTTGTAATGAATGAATCACATGTCGAAGATTACAAGTATAAGCTAAAACATCTATTACAGATCAATAGATATATGTGTAAGATTAATAAACCCAGACTATTTCTAGGATAAGGTGAAGAATTTCATTCTCGATAAATATAAAAACAGTATTTTATTAACAATACGTCTCAATGATCATTCAGTCGTGGGATCTTTTTATACAATGTGTTTCTTTTCTAAGTTAAAGCGTAATTGTAGCTTGTTTAAATTAAACAACATCACAGGATACGATAAGTAGTGTAACAAAAGTAACAAACAAGGCAATGCAATCGCTATAGTAAACCTACTGATTGCACTTCCTATATCAAGCCAACTACCATACGGTGTTACGCGGTACATTAGCGGCAGTGCCAGACAATCACCGAGAAGAAGAGTAACTAAAAAGATTACTGGTGATCGTAGTACATGACTAGTGCAACCAACCAATAGCATTGGTATGCTAATTTTAAAAAGTATCAAAGAGAACATGAGGAATGGAGAGAAAACAGTTACAAAATGTCGTGTCCAAGACGGATCAAAGGAACTAATACTTGCCATGTTTCCAGTTCCAAAGAAGCAAAGCAGGGTATACAGCATCTGAGATTTGTTTAGGAAATTAATAAGTTTCGTACATTCATTCACACACTTGATCATAAAAGTGCAAAGGATACAAAAAATGCTGCTTTTAGCAGCTTCGCTGTAGTCAATGCTTCTTTGTTGTAACTTCGAAGAGTAAAAGAATCCATTTGTACCCAGCACAACAAGTGCAATGCGAGTGTCATATAAAAGAATGGCTCGTAAGACGCTGAGAGAAGAGCAAGCGGGCAAAACAGGCCGAATATAATCCCTTGCATCCTTTCTTCTACTCTGCTTGAATACGTGATTATACTAATTGGCGCGCTAAGCAGTATAATCCAGGATGCCCATCCACGACCATCGATCATTCCTACATAGACAAGTCCTGTCACTATTATCCGTACTAGTTCCATAAGTTTTAGTGGCTTTGAACGGACGCGCATTAATGCAGCAACGGCCATTACACACATACTGAGCATTCTGCAAGAATCACAAAGTTATTTGATATTAGTAATTTTTCTATCTATCTGTAGAGTCTGTAAAACATTCAAACTTACACAATATATACTCGCGGTTGTGGCTCTACAATGGGCAAAAGGGGGAAGACTGCCAAACACACGCCTGTCACAAATAGAAAATGATGTGCACCCTTGCAAAGTGTAACTTCTATGAATGCAGTGCTAACCATCCCAATGCTCAATGCAGACCGATATGTTAATCCAGTATACATTGTGACTAGCAGGAATATTGTCCCAGCTATTTCCAGTTTCGACCTTTTATCCCAACGAAATACTAATTTAGGCGTGTAAAAGACAGCTGTCCGCGAAGCTAGCCATACCGAAAGTACAGCAAGAAAAATGTAGCATGGAAGCCTCCAATTAAGGCAATCTGAAACTTTACCAGACAGAAAGTTATTAAGTCGTTAACTTATCATTTTCACAGTGTCAATAATACATATATGGAACAGTTAAGCTGCCACTTACTCTGATGCTTTATGAATATCGTTAACAGTGCGATGATAAAACCGATGTCTACTAATATTAACAAAGACACTTGTATATTTTCTCGATTGGCGTTTCCCATTTTTAGAAATAAAACCACTATCCACCCAAGCCACATCACAGACAAACAAATTAAGAAACGGGATCTTTGGTACTGTCGAAAGTATAGCAAGGAATCCTTGCTGAACTTCAAAGCTTCTAAAGTCTCCCTAATACCCCTTTCTATATAGCCCAGTCTTAAATACTGTTCAATCTTTGCAATTCTATTATTCAGTTTGATTTCATTTCGGAATGTGCTATCTGCATTGTCTCCACAACTCAAATCCCTTGTCCCTTTTACTTGATATGTTAGTTGCTTGAGATTATTCAACAGCAACTGACTGCCATATTCTCGCATTTCACTATTTAAATACTGCCATGGTAATACGCCCTAAAATCATAGAATAGAAATATTGAAAGGCCCACATATTTTCTTGTATCTCCAATGCGGGAACTTACTTCATTATTAACTGGAATGGGAATTCCTATTAGGGATGATATTAAGGGAGTAATATCCACTTGCTCTATATCCTGACGGGTATCAGCTGCATTAATGCCAGCTCCCCAAACAACAAAAGGAGTTTCAGTTTCATCCGTGGATCCACTACCATGGGATCCCCAATTCGTCATTCCATGATCTGCTGTGAATACATACGCTGTGCCATTATCTTGGAAGAAGTTCTCTGTCATCCCCACTATTTCCTCTATTCTCTTATCAACGTAATTCATATTGTTGATGTAGTCTCTGCGTTTAAATGCAATTTTCTTTTATAAAGTACATAAATTAACTTGTAGTTTTTATTATATGACAAGCTTAAGTACTTGGAGTATGGTTTGGCAGTATGTCCAGTGGTGTCACAACCGAGTAAATGAAGAAATAAGATAATCCCATCCTTATCTTTGAAGTTTTTAGCATCTTGGTCGATCCACTTTGTATATTTATCAAACACCCAAGAGTCCAGGCGCCAGAAATCTCCTTGAACTATATCAAAATTCTCCCACTCATGGGGATAACTTTCTCCAAATATATTCATCTTCTCACCTAATGCATATAGCTCAAGTAAATGGTACAACTCAGAGAAAAGAACACTTGTATCTTTGATAGTTTTCAAGCACCTCTTGTAAAAATAGGAATAATATCAGGGCTGCCCCATGCCCATGTATAATGACTCTGATTAAAAATTGAATCAAAGTCAACAGGATTTTCTTTCCATCCTTTAAATAAAGCACTTGGATCCTCATATAAGCCAGCACATATTGCTACCATCCCAGGCCGTGATTCTGTAGGCATTCTTGTATGAGAGACTCCCCAGGCGCCTTCATTTCCCATAACACGTCTGAAAGTTGATTGTATAATAAGAGGAAATATAAAGACTGTATAATCTGAACAAATGAAAGATGATATTACTTAAGGTACTTAGGAGGTTCATCCGCAAATGTTCTAAATCTGAGACCATCCGCCACCAATAAAACAACCCTCTTTGCTGGTGGCGGCCTGGGTGCTGGAATACTCGATATCCCTTCTATGATTGGCGAATGGAAGTTTACATCTAATACACCCCATAGTAATATCAAATGAACCACAACACCCCACAATCCAAATAGATTCTTATGATTGATTTGGGCATGCTGTTCATAAAGAGCGTTTAAACATTTCTTTACACAAGTTACAACACTCCATTGTTGATGTCCGATTATATTCGACATCCGATGCAAGTGCCTCCTCTCATACTTCATGGACCTCATTTTCAATTGTTATGTAGCCTCGATGAATCCGACAATGTTGCGTTGGGATGAAAGTTCATTTTCCCAAGTGGACAAAAAGCAGGTGTCCCAAACTATGGGTGTGCGCGACTATCTGCCCGAACACATATCGCCTATCTACCCTCAAATCATTGGTACTGTCTGAAGTATTCATATTTCAGGCTTAGGTAATCTCACTCCATTCGTGGGGTTGCAGACTTTCCACAATACCTTCGCAATTATGACATTTCCTTTCGAATTATCCTAACAGCTACGATTTTACTCTGACAGTCCGTAGATAGATGAAACTTTCATATGACAACACACGCTATCATTTTCCTGCGTATTTCCTATACCGTTCATTTCATTGTTGCACTTCGACCAACTTCACACCACTTTCATCCAAATCTTTCATATTCATAATTCCATAATTTATAATTTATACTATCGTGCCGGACAAACTGAGAATCATCGAGGAAAATATTTAAGGATGATAATAATTATAATAATTATAATGAATCAGTGCATCAATTGCCGTTCTTTCGCATTGTAGGCGATCGACTGATCGAGGCACATTTTGGCACAGTATAATTTTTTGTTGCGATTCTCGTAGTGTTACGTAAAATCGGCAGATATAATCTCAAATCCAATAGCAATATAATAACGCAGTGCTATCATCATTGAGCGTAGATTTCAATTTATTTTGAATGAACATTATTCTAAAGCTAAAAATATCTCATTCATTTTATTGGGTATTGGCGAGAGCGTAGTGAGGGAACTGAATGAGGGATGAGATTCGCACTCGCGCCAAGTGTGCCAGGCCGTTACTTTTCGTCGTGACTTAGCGTGACTGAGCGTGACAGCATGGTCGTCAGCTGTAGAACACAGTAATTTTGGGAGTGAGGTAATGCTTGACAATGTCAAACTTAGAAATTTTTATGAAAGCCCTCGTGGTGTCATGCGAATCCACTCTATTCGGGCGATACTCCATTTAATTGTCCACACATTATTCATCGTGCGAAGGATTTACCTTGACACTCCTGTGGAATTGGAAATGACGAATCGGAATTCGACGAATATTTCGGAGCTGTGCGAATATTTTATTCTTTTATGAATGAAACAATGTATGATCTTCGATTGTAGGAATTGCATGTGGATCGCCAGAACATCGCCTGTCTAGAATTTGCAAATCACCATGGCAATCGGTGTTTTCCCAGCGCTCAAACTCGGAGTGTTACTTGTCAAACAAATTAGCAAACCTTTAGCTAAATTGATTGTTAGTCAAGCAAAGAATCATCCAGTATTTAGAACGTATTTTATTATACCTCCAGCCCAATGTAAGTACAATCGAAAATATATTCCATAAATTCTTAAGTCCAACACTAAAACAATTACCATTTTCATTTCTTTCACTTTTTTTCCAGTTTACCATTGGGCAGAAGTAAAGAGCAAGATGTACATAATGAATTTGGGAAAGCCCACTAAAGTGGCTAAACTAAATGAAACAATGGCCATTGAATTAGGTGCAAGTTTAATGGGTGAAGTCATTATTTTCGGTGTAGCCGGTGGTTGTTTGATATTGGAATACAATAGACAACAAGCCAAGGAAGCAAAGAAGGAGGAAGCACGTCTTCAGCAGATACAAAAGTTCACGGATGACATAGAACATTTACATCAAGTGGCATCCAACCAAGAAGCTGAGATTTTGTATCTGAAAAGTGCTGTGAGTGGGCTCGCAAAGCACACGAGTCACAACTTACCACCAGAACCAAAAACAAACGAAGACCATCATTTAAACACTGCAGGAAACAACAATGATCAGAAGTCCTCTTTGGTCGAACGTGCCATAGAGTATTATAATAAAGATGTAAGAGAGAAAAACAGTTAAGAAACTCAATATGAGTGAACAGAATGTTGTCTTGTATATATATAGAATACTCTTAAGCTTGTACATAATATACAATTTAGGTACAGGAATATTGTCTATTTATGCCTTTTGTTGTACAGTAATATATCTATACCCTCATTCTTATTAACATATTAATATATACAAAATCTCTATAGATATTTGATAATCGAATAAACGTTTTAATGGAATTATCACTATTTGTATATATTGTACAGATTCCTCTAATTTAGATAACCTCGGAACCTATTGGAAATTACCGGGATTTTTGTGACATTTTCCGAACAAACAGAATCGAAGGGGAAAAAATCCCCTAACGAATCGCGCATTTAATGACGACGCGAATTGTCGTCGAAAAAGTAATAATAGATCGGACAATTATTTTGACAGCCGCATCGCGCTAATGCCCACGTAATTCTTGCGAAGCGTCAATGCCGCTGTCAGAATAGGTCTTGAAACAGTTGGTGGGAGCGAGTGCTTCGAGCCAGGTTTTAATTGAAGCCAAGTTCTCCAGAATGCGTATTCGAAACTACATAGAACGGAAGAATTTCGAGGAAAAACATTGCGTTGCACACGCATATCGTCGGGAAGTAGCAGCACATCTGATGTAGCTTTGTGTGGAGCTGTCAATGAGATATGATTCCCAACATTTAATCGCAGAATGAGTTTTCTACAGAAAGACACCACCGACTACTAACGAAAATGTGGTCATTCTTTTCGAGGGATCCTACTAAGGATTTCCCATACGAGATCGGAGATCCTGTTGTAGGACTAGAAGATAAATGCATTTGGACGTTGCATAAAGCGAAGAGAAAGGTGATATAACCTCGTGACGTGTTTGTTTTTCCAATTTACAAATGTGTTATTGCGTTGTTTCAAGAAATTCTTTTTAAAGTATTTTAGTGCTCCGCGTCAAGAAAGACAATATACTTTTTATGATTAACAATATAAAACAGAGGACCCTAACTTGCAGGCTTCTACCACAGGCGAGGAAGTCTCAGTGTTTATCTTTGAAGTAAAAAATGGGAGTGAACATCTCTTGGATATTGCCCGATCAGCAGTCAAGAGGCTCAAAACACTTCGGCATCCTAGTGTACTTGCCTACTTGGACAGCTTGGAAGTAAGCCTAGTTTTTCATATTGATGAGTATCTTTGATAAAAGACTGAATAATTTTCATCTGCCCTTTTTTTAGACGGAGAAAGTGATTTATCTGGCCACAGAGCATGTGGAACCATTGCAAAATCGGTTAAAAAGGATGTCAGACAAGAATGAAAATCAAAAGAATGAACTGTATTTCTCTTGGGGCATTTTTCAAATCACGGTATGTGAAATTCAGCAGTCAGAATTTATAGACTTTATGTATTGACGAACCATTTGTCTTTTAGAGGGCTCTTAATTTTTTAAATAATGACGGAAACTTGAGGCATAATAATGTCAATATGTGGACCATATTTGTAAATGAAGAAAGTGGAGAATGGAAACTTGGGGGGGTTGAGTACATGACTGCAGTGGATGCAGTTTACGTCCCATTGCCAGGAACGTTTCAAAACTATCATCCATTGCAAGCCAAAGAAGCCGCAAAACCTGCAAGCAAGTGGTAATATTCAGACACTGTTTGACATTGTCGATTGTAGGATTTGTATTAAAATACAGTTCAATAGTTCTGTAGATATGTGGGGTCTTGGTTGCCTCATTTGGGAAGCATTTAATGGGCCACTCACTGACAGTTCAGATTTGAAAAATATAGACAAAGTATGTTTCTCCTTCATTTGATGTTTTCGTATATATTTTTATCAATTATAACTTAAAACTAAATTTCTTTAAGATTCCAAAACAACTAAGGATCATATACAAAGAATTGACAAGTGGCAGTGCCGACAGTAGACCGAATCCTGCCGATGTTATTGCACGATGTCGTAGTAATGGAGGATTCTTCAAGAACGATCTTGTAGATGCTGTCTTGTTTTTAGAGGAAATTCAGGTGAAAGAAAGGGGCGAGAAAGGTCGGTTTTTCGCTCAATTAGCAAGTCAGTTAGAGTCGTTCCCTGACGGCGTAGGTAGATACAAAATTTTGCCGCAACTATTGGCGGCTTTCGAATTCGGTGATGCGGGGAGCGCTGTATTGCCACCACTTTTGCAACTCGGTTGCCAACTTCCTGATGCTGATTACCAACGAAGGGTAGTTCCATGTGTTGTCAAGCTATTTGCATCAAATGATAGAACAACACGTTTGCGATTGCTACAACAAATGGAGAGATTTATCAATCACTTGCAGCCTGCTACAGTGAATGAAGTTATATTTCCACAGGTATTATAATGCACACTTTGACATAAGTAAGGAAGTCTCGGTACTGTATTACAATGTTGAATATGATTCACAGATTGTCAGGGGTTTTCTAGACACAAATCCAGCGATCAGAGATCACACCATAAAGTCAATGCTACATTTAGCACCCAAGTTAGATTATAATAATCTTAATGTCGAAACATTGAGGTATTTTGCTAAACTTCAGTCAATGGATGAACATGGATATATACGTGCTAACACCACAAGTTACTTAGCACAAATTGCCCAGAATTTACATCCCCGCATTAGGCAAAAGGTTGGTAAAATCGATCTATTCTCAAAATGCATCTATCTTTTTTATTATAAAATGTCCTATTTCAGGTATTAATTGGTGCATTCGTTCGTGGTACCAGGGATCCATATCCACCAGCGCGATCCGCAGGTATTCTTGCATTGGCCGCGACTCAACAATATTTCCTGCTGCAAGAAGTTGCAGGTCGCATTTTACCAGCTTTGTGTCCTTTGACCAGGGACGTAGATAAGGGAGTGCGAGATTATGCATTTCAAACAATTCGTGAATTCCTGTTGAAACTTGAAAAGGTATCCGAAGATCCAAATCTTCGTGAGTCAATGGGTAAGTCATCATACATTTCTTCCAAATGATGAATTCTTATTTTTGATTTAAACTATTTTTTGCAGAAGCCGATGTCAATACAGCTACTCCAAGCCTCAGTAACGCTGCAGCAACATGGGCTGGCTGGGCTGTGACTGCCGTAACTTCCAAATTGTATCGTAGTCAATCTGATACACCAAAGTCTGCAAATCCTCACAATACTTCACTTTTGAATAAGCCAGCGTCATTAGGTGTGTTTATTTCCTTATTGATTATCTATTAAAGTCGTAATATCGTGAAAATTCATATATATCTATAATTTCATATCTACAGAGCAAGCCAGCAGTTCCCAGAGTAGTCCAAGTACAACAGCAACCACTAGTAGTGCAACAAGTATGACATCCCTTGAACATGACCACGAGCACGAGTCACAAACTGCAGGAGCAGTACATTCGGATTCCGATTGGAACTGTTGGGATTACTGGGATGCTGATAGTAATTGGGGTGAGATGGAACAGCAACCAAGTACTACTACAGGGTCATCACATTCCACAAGCAACATATCACCAGCCTCACACTCTTCTAAACCAAACGACCAATGGGCCAGTCTGCAGGAAGAACCGGTTTGTGGTTTTTAATATTCTATCGGCTACATTCCGTTGCTATTTATATCATCCGGTTTTTGATTTTATTCTGATTTGATCAAGGAGGAAGAAGCAGCTCAAGGTATGGAAGAAAAGAATGAGTCTTCCGACGCGGGTTGGGAGGACTCAGAGTTTCAGCCACTTGACGATGTTCAACCTACAGACTCTTCAGGTACGATTTCTTTCTTTTCGTACTATGTATTTTCGGGATAAGGAATTCTCTATTGAATCAGTCCCCGTTTCTTCCAGAAAACGCAGGCGAAACGTCCAACCAAACTAGTACTCCTAATAAATATGAAGAAGCTTTGAGAAAGAGGGAAGAGCGTAAGTTAGCGAGGCAGAAACAAGTCGAAGCTAAAAGGGCTGTAAAACTACGGACTGCGGCTGGCACGAAATTGACATAAAGATATTAACGATTTTTAACCATATACCTGGTCAATCATTTTATTGCTCTTGTGAAATATTCAGATTATTATAAATATTGTTCTAAATCAATATGATAATAAGACAAGGATGTATTACCCTGATACCCTTTTCCACATTTATTCTTGATATCATACTATTTCACTGTTAATCATATATTATAAGTAAAGATCAGTCACATACATTTCATAGTTCTATTATTTACGCTTTTAGGAAAGATCGATAGGATTTATAATGGTGAAACATAGGTTTCGGTATCACAAATGGGATTGTTCCATAGTGTTGTCACTAGGAAACCGCATATTAAGAAAATTGGCATTATTGGGCTCCCGTTTGAAACCTAAACTTTCATAAAATGGTATGAGTTTGTCTTGACAATCCAATGAGATTTTATAACATCGGAAGTAACGAGCCAATTGTAATACAACAGTAACAACTAACTTTCCCAAATGCTTGCCGCGATAATTTTTGTTTACGACCACATCCTCTAAACGTCCCCTCTGCAATAAGGAATGCATTTTATACTAATTTGATGACAAAAGGGAAAAATGTAAATTACAAAATTGGGTGACAAACATACCAGTCCACAATTGTGTATGAATTTCTGTTCTGCAACTAATGTAGCACTTCCAACTACTTTGCCAGAGCTTGAATCTTCAATAATAACCACATAATAACCACCAGCATTCTTCATTTGTTGAAATCGATCTACACATTTAAACTGGAGTTATATGTTTGATCTGATATTTCAGTTACGGTTTATAATATATAATTTGATGCAGCTTACTGAGAAACTGTTCTTTCGTGACATTTCCAACATCTGTGAGTTGGCCCAATAATTGAGTGAAACCTAGAAAAACAAATGCAGTGTTACACATATGACCAACATTGTTTTGCTCTCACAGGAGGAATATCACCTTTATCATAATCATTACTCCTTAACGGCCTAATTTGTAGACCTTCAACACGAGCTAGTGTCAACCTCTCTAATATATTTGGATTAAACAGATCTACTTCTTCGTTCATGATAATTGTATTCTAGAAATACAAAGTTATTAGGGTTGCATACCAAAACAATAACAATCGGTGTTCTAAAGTACTCTATTGTTTAATCATATAAAGATTAATAATACCAGAAGCCTTGCCTTTGTAAAGTAATGTGTAACAATTGTTATACAAAATATCATGATTATCAATTCATGTCAGTACCATTTATCCAACTGTAGCAGATAGAGATGTTAATAGTTAGAAAAGCTTAACATATTGTGCTCGTAAACCCAAAGATTATCTTGACATATGACATTTCGAATACGTATGCTCAAAGAGGAGTGGGCTGCACGACTGGAATTATCGTCATTGAGAATAAGTACAGAAATCTTTAGTTAGAAAATGTTTCAAAAAGTAGCTCCAAAACGTATGCAACTAATCTACGAAATATATCTAAGACACTACGTAACGAAGAGAGGGGAATTCGAAATTCTACCGCAACCACATTTTCACGCTCTATAGAAAGCACTGTTGCCGAGAATCACAACCTTTGTCGAGTTCATTGTTGTAATGAGCTGTGCACTGTTGCAAAATAAGAATAGTATGTATGCTGCTTCTTATTTAAAAATACGCTTCTACACTTGAAACACACTGCGGTAAAACTACGTGGAGGTGCGTGGAATGCAACGGGACGCTCACTGACAGAGACCTGCCGGGCAACTTTGCCGTAGCCAGGAGTGATAACTTTCACGTTCTTACCGCAAGCTATCTCCCGATTTTTCTGCCCCACTCAAGGACTGTTCGGATAGCAGAAAGGTAGAAAAAAGGCATATCACAAAGAAGTTTTATATAGGTACACACATATATTTTATTTAGCTGTTGAGTAGCCGTCATTTCCTGCCCCACCTAGGAGATTTCAGCGAATTTTCACACGAAATCGGCATTATATGCTCCGTAGTACGATTCAATATGACACCGTCTCCTGCTCTAATATTTCGTGCAGAATATGTTTGAGATGTACAACTGTCGGGAAATCCGGAATTCGGGGAAATTACTTGAATGCTCGAAACATTATGAAAATCGATCTCTTTCTAAAATCTTGATTTTTTCAATCTTTCCTAACTTTCTGGACATGTGTCTGGGAAAAATTAAATTCTTCGCGCATTCAAGGTCATCCCATGATTGGTCAAGATTGCGCAGAAGCTGTAGTGGCGGATCAATTTAGCCAAGCGAGAGAATCGCAGAGGATAAGTAGATATCTAGAGCCGACCACCGCGCTCTGCATCGGAAAAGAGAGAAGTTATATAATATTGTCGGATAGTACGGTTGTGTCACATTTAAACAATTTTCCCGTGAGGTAGTCACGTCGAGTAAGAAAGACCTCGACCACGATGGAGTCAGGTATTATACCATTTCTTATTACCTTGCATGAAGCTTATGTTCAATTGATTCGCTAGGCCTTACAGATTCGATTTACACGGTTGAAAATGACTTAATTTGCAACAATTAAAGCGAACTGGAATTTAGTATTGATTCATTCGACTGAAAAATTCCCTTGGAGAAATATTATATAAAAAAATCTTTGATCAGGCAGGCTTTTGTAATAAGCTCTTATGAAACTTGTGAGATGACTTTATAACCTAACATTTCGAGACTCCCATTTTGCTTGTGCCTTGACCACAATTCATATTGTAACAAGCCAGTCCGATATGCAGAGAAGTCCTCACTTTTACGTTTTGCCCAGTTTTATAGATCTTGTGCTTTCAGTGATGACAGTATAATGAAAGAGACAAATTATTCTTATTACAGAGAAGCTTTTCACTCAACACAGCGAACGGCGTATGGTATATCCATATACGTGGACCGCAAAAGTTATTCAATTCCCATATAAATTCTATTGGGAGAAATGTTGGGCAGCGAAATATTTCACCATTTCGTTCTTTGTATGTCTCCCCATCTTCTATAAGATTCAAACGATGGGTAAGGCTACTAGCTTAATAAAGACTTCAATGACCCTTTTTTTGTAACAAGCTGATTGATTTTTAATTTTTCCTTTTTAGCTCGTACACCCGAGAATATCAAGAAATGGGAGGAAATCAGGAGGAAGCAATTCTCTGGAGAGCCAGCGCATTAAGTGCAATACGGAATACATTGATAGTATCATGTACCATAGAAATAAGGGAATAGGAAAATACATATACCAATCCTGAAATTTGAACAAGTTTTTTTTCTCCATTGTTGGTACTCTTAGATGATAACATAAATATATTTTAAAGGTTTATTACCAAAATTAATTGTATAAAAGGTACATGTTTACAAAGAGCTATTGTGATCACTGCTGTACAATATTACGAGTAATGATAATTTGTACCATTGATTCTGTATAGGCCCAGCCTAAAAAGTTGCAACTAATCTTTTCGAACAACACTGATTTTCAAGGAGAATAAGTACCACAGATCATACAGCGGCTACTTAGCGAAATTTGAAACGAAAGATCATTAAATAATAAAATCTTTAATTTTCAATAGTCTGTGCTGATATATAACAATGTATTCTAAGTTTAATAAAATCTACTTGTCCTATCGATACAAATACAGGCGTAAATATTTTATGCATTAAATATCGATTAGTGTCATGTAACGTAATTCCTGCATCTGCAATGAGAAAAAGGCTTAATTTTCCTCGAATGCACAGCACTCCACGAACTACGGGAATCTCTTAAACAGTACTGTTCACTTCGAACTCGAAGTCCCGCAAAGTATATAGTATATGCTAACAAAATTTAACACGCACTCATGAGAAAAATAGTGAGAATGTAATTATGCAAAATACCGTTAACAAAATAAATAATTTCCAACGCGACGGTTCTCGCTTGCTAATGGTAATGTTTTCCTATAGAATAATAGTAACACAAAGGAAAAAATAGTACTACAGTTATACTGGCTCAAGCAAACGTAGTATTAGATTTAAACCTTGTCGCACGCTTACTTGCAGATGCCCTACACAGAGATATTCTTGAAATCGTACATCAGAGCAACTACGCCTTGCATAATACTGAATGCTCTTTATTTTAACAAGCCTCAAGTAGAAAATTCTTTCAGCACGTTTAGTAATGAACAGGCGTAAAAAGTCACTTGTTTCATACAATCCAAATAGCGTTATACTCTACCTTATTGAATTATAATGATTCTGGAAATATGAATCAGTGTACATTAGCGAACAAAGTCTTATAGTTTAAACTTCACAAAATATGTTTTGTCTAATTGCTGTTCTATACACTGCCCGATGCTGAGTATGAAGTGGACTGCGATTTTACAATATCATGAATTTTCGTATCGGGACTATTGATGAATATGCATTGAACGATGAGCCAGCTGTATGTCTATCTTGCTTTTTGAACTTCCATATCTTCATCTTCACTACCTGAGAGCCCATTCTCTTCGAGTTTCATTTTCTTCGCCCCAGGTGGTTTGCTTGAGTCCTCCTCATGAACCAGGCCTAGGTCTTTGCATCGCTTTCCGAAGTATTTCAGCAACCTTGTACCTGCTCTGTATACGTAACTAATTTTAAAAGGACATAGCCTTACTCTTTGAATACAAGTAACTTCCGATGTTCGGAGGCCAAAGATTTTAATCAAATGTCAACGATTAAAGCTGCTCTGTGTATTGTAATGAGCTACATGCTTTGCCAAATCTCCAAACAGTCCACAGGGAATGTCCAACTGTATCTACTAAGTTAGTCGTTGTTAATACAAATTGTTCTAGCAAAGGATTGCACACGTTAGTATGAATAGAAACTTGACTAGCATCATCCTCGCATAGATAATTGTCATATCGATGCACAATACCTTAACAGCATTTAAATCGATGTTGAGAAATTTTAACAATCCCTGGCATCCGAACTGAAATTGTATTACTTTCGGTGATGTACTCACTTATATACGTTGCTATGTTCCTGATTGTATGCTTGACAATTATCGAACACTAACTTGGAATCGTCGAAAAATTGTTCGAGTGTTTCGTAATCGCCATTATAGAGCTTCAATTTAATGGTTCCAAAGTCCATGGGATTTTTTATGATTTCATGATAATCTGGTACTTCGTCCTTAGTAACAGGAGACAAAAATGGCCACGAATCTCTATGGCTCTTAATATCGGTCAGTAATTCTTGTAATTTTGCCATAGACCCTTTGATAGTTCCTTTATCCTCATTTTGTTCGACTTTTAAAGCTCTTTTAGCAGCACGCCTTGTTTGTCGCGGCTCGGCATCATCCGATGTGCTACTATCTGTATGATCAACAAAAAACCATTTGCCATTAATGAGGATGAAAACTCAAACATACTCTGGTGTTCTTGAATACAGTATGAGGGTTAATGATAGGCGCAAAGCATTATTCAAACAGCAGACAAACAAATACAAGGCTATTTCCATTTGAAGCATTAAGTTCGGTTTTGTGTAGCATGAAAGACGATGTCGTGTTGAGTGAATAGTAAGACACAAGCATGAAAAGTGTCTACTATAAAATTAAATTAGACATCAGGGGATAACAGGCTGCAGCTAAATAACAATGCGATTGTTTTACTGAGCGACTCTTCGAACTATGGGGCAGTGATTCTAATATTGTACCAGGACTTCGGCTAATCGTTACGATGCATAACTACTACACACAACAGCAGAATATGCTAGGCATAGGTTAGAAGAGAATTATAATACAGACCGTCCCAGTCTGTAGATTCTCTAGTGAGGAGGCTCTTGGCAAAGCCATGGATGCGAGAGCGTGCTGCTGCTGCGCACAGCCTCTCCTTGTCCCTTTCCCTTTCTCGCCCCCTCACTAACAACATAGTGACAACTAAGAAACTGTCGTGTAATATTAAGACTTAAAGTATGCTACTGAACTTTGGGTCGATTGATCGGAAAAGCAGTTTCGGTATGCTTATGTTAAAATTCATCAAACACTGGCAGCAACAGATAGGCTATCATTTAAGGAAGGGCTGCACCCCTTAGATTCCACTTTACTCACCTATTTTCACGCTGGGCTTTCTTCTATCTCTACAATCCAGGCACGACCACCTTCGTGGGTTCTTTGTTAGTACAAGTTCACCGCATTCAAAGTGGTACATATTCGAACATGAATCACACTTTATTAGCTTTCCTCCGCTGCCACAAACCGTGCATGAAGATAATCTATGGCTGCTTCTAGAGGGAAAAAGTTGCATGAATTAATAATAAAGTGATCAGTTGCATTCTTGCGCTATTATACGTGAACATACTTATTCTCGTCGACTTCTTGTTCCTCATACTCCTCCAAACCATCTTCTTCGTCACGATGAGGAAATCGTTTAGCGCGATTGTGCCGAGTTTCCTTTGTTAAGAGAATTTCCTCTTCCAATTCGTCTTCGAACTTTATTCTCTTTTTCTTCTCCTTTGTTTTTACCGATGGTTTACATGTCTGGCAAAACCAATCGCCTTCTGGTACCGCCTGAGAATAGAAAAGATTATTAAAAGGAAAGGGACGAGCATTAGAAATCATAGAGTGTTGCGCACCCAACTTACAGTTAGTTTTGGTTTCAAGCAATAAAGATGATGGCCTTTATTGCATCCATCGCAGAGCAGCATATTTTCGGCGTCTCTGCGCCGTCTGCAGATACGGCATTGAGCATTAAGCGCACTCCTACTCCAAGCAACGCTATTGTCTAAGGTACTTAAATGTAAAAATAGTTGCGACCAACTGGTCGATGCCATGAGAGATTGTTCCCATCGTTCTCTGGCTTCGTCGCTGGACCATTTCTTGTCTTTTTCATCAGAACCTAGTGGTTTTTGTAAGTACTTTTGCTCTACAGCGTGGGATAACTGTAAAATAGCGCAGGCCATTTGCTTCATAGCGACTTGTTGCTTTGGATCTGGTAACATTTCATTTTCACTAGGTGGCCCTAAATGTTTGCCTGGGTCTCTATAGCTTTTCATACTGATGCTACCAATTTCCGAATCCGGCGTACCCGGCCTACTGTGCTTAGATTCACTCTTAACTTTCTCCAGCGCTGCATTAGATGCAATATCTACATCGATATCATTTATACCATAGACTAATCTATCACATTGCTTATCGTAGCGCCTAGAATTAATTGCATTTCTCCATGCTTCGCGATCGATCACTTTCAAACTGCCCAAGCAACCAGCTTTCAGTTTGTCTTCGAATTCCAAGATGTAGTCTCTTAATGTTAACTCCATCACCTCCGCAACCGGAAAGTCATTCGGAAAGTTCAAGTTTGCGTTCTCATATTTGTTTTTCTTGGATACTTTACTGGTCTGAGTTTTAATAGGAGCTGTGAACTGGAAAGAAGAATATTCGTATGCTATTTTATCATTTAGTATATGTGCAAAGATATGCAACTTACAATATCTGCATTTAGTTTATGCCTAGGACATTCTTCAATTAAAGATATCAAACTTGTCATATCTTGGCTGATATTATGTTTAAGTTCTCCTTCTCTAATTCCTCGCTTGCTCAAAGCTTTTTCTAAAGCCTCGATATCTTCTTGCCGTCCAAAGAAACTCCATTTTGGTCCCGACCTTTTGCAATGGACGGGACACTGTTTGTCACCAGTACAAGCTGTTAAATTCTTTCTTATTTCAAGCAATTCCTGCTTGGAGTTTTTTCTCGGAGATTTGAGCCCATTCTTTTCATTATTTTTCTTAGGAGATTTTTTGGACTTTTTGAAATTATTCTCCTTGTCACTGAATTCATCCTCAAACTTACTCCTTAAATATGAATATGCCGTATCGCTATCTTGTAATTCCGGTTGATATGGTGTGCCCTCAGGGAGGCATGAGCCGGGCCACCATTCATCATTTTCGACAAATATTCCTGCATCGGAAATAAACGTAAGCAGTTTGTTCGCCAATATGGCTAGAGATTTATATAGATCTGATTGAATACTACCTGGAATAGATGTAAATCTCCAATATCTTCGATGAGCTCTATCCGAACCCAAATAAACCATCATCCTCTCATTTCTACACGCTTCCTGAAGTTCTTTTAACTTGTGCTCATACTCTTCTCTCCTCTTCTCTTCTTCCCGATTTCCTCGTGTAACTTTCTTATGTTGCTTTTCTTCTTCTTCCTTTTCCTTATCTTTCTCCTTCTCTTTTTCCTTCTCTTTGTCTTTGTCCTTTTCGCGTTCACGCATCTTTTCCTTCTCCTCCTTTTCTTTTTTCTGCTCAGCTACTAGTAACGATTTCAGCTCTCTTCTTGCTTGGTGAACTTTCTCATGCTTTTCCTCAATCACATCGCGTATTGATGCGAATGTCAGCAACTGATTTATGAGACATACCACCACTTTTAATTTGTCCTCCAAATCAAATTCACAAACACTGTGATGCCCAAGCATTCTTAGAATGTGGGTCTCATTTATTCTCAACAGAAGTGCAGGGTCATCGAGATTCGAATAGCCACCTAATAATTAATAACAATGTATAACGAGTCTTTCAAATACTGTTAATATACACCTGTAGCTCACAAACCTCTTTGGGAATATCTCCATTTAGATGCAGCTTCACCTATTCGTCCCCCTGAAGTTAATAAGTGCTGCCGCAAAACCTCACTCAATGTTAGATGGTCCAATCCAAGTTCTGACAGCTTACTACCATGGTAAACTTGGCACCAGGCAGAAGCTACGGTCGCAAGTTTTACAGCCTTTGCCATTGATGACACATCTTCGTAAGTATCCATATAATCGACCCTCTCCTGTGGATAAGCGTGTATTTCGTCTTCCTCGTCGTCTTGAAACCTGAAGATACTCAATAGGAGCATCTGCAAAAGATCGCTCCATGGTCCGGATACTTCTTTTCCGAATAATGCTTTTTCCAATAATTCCAAAGTGAAACCGCCGGGAAAATGTGCATTCACTTCTAATTCTTCGCCGAAAAACTCGAGAAATTCCAGAATCATCGCGCATTCCCCAAACTTTTCATTGGGTATGTTAAAATTCACTGGGATTGATGTGGGTAGTGGCGAAAGATCCTCGCATTCCAAATCTTCCCTTGGCTTGTTCCATTGTCTCACATATACGGCCAGTGCAGCTAATTTGAGCTTCTCTTCTTTTCTACGCTCGCTTTTCTGCGCCCGTTCTTCTTTACGTTTTGCCTTTTCTTCAAGAGCCTTTGCTTTCATATCTTCCTTAAATTTTCCATTTGCTCTATTGATAAAGTCCTGGCATTAACACATTGGATAATTTATTTGTTGTATCAAGTATAATATCAACGTACCTGGGTTTCCGAAATTTCTTTATATCTATAGTACCAGTCTCGTTTACTTTCTTCAGAGGATCTGGCTTCTCTACTGGTTTAGGTTTTGATGCGAATGCTGTCACATATTTGTCCATGGACTCCTGTTTATGCTTGACAATCTTTTTAATCCGCGACGTGAAATCTGGTTGTGGACCAGCAAATATTGTATCAAAACGTACTTTGCTGATTCCATACTTTTGCAATACACTTTCCTACAATTTAAACCAAAAGATCTAGTTTCTGTATATTCCTTACTAAACATTTCAAGACAATTAATTCGTACACACTTTTACCACCCATATACCAACTTCGTTTTGCTCACACAGTTGTCTCAAAAATATCTTATTACGTTCTCTACTATAGTGTTGCTTTCTCCTCCTGACTTGTGTAGCCTCCACTATCATAAGTTGGCTGACATCAGATTCTCCACAGTCTAATTGTTCTACCTCATAACGAAACAATTTTGCTGGTGGATGATACTGTTGCTCCTGTGGACTTCTGAAATTGTAATACCATAAGTAAAAATATCATTATAATATAGGATGATTCACTTCTCTTGCAACCGTTATGACTGTTTGATGATATTCTTCCAAATTTTTAAAAATATCCTTTGTAGAACACAATTACGCCTTGTCACCGACTAATTCCATGTGGAATCTTTGTTCTAGGTTTAAAATTATCGAAAAATATTGAATTCGGCCGTGTTAGAAAACCGTTGAAAAATCGTAAAAATAGGAAGGGGCATCTTGGAAATTTTTGGAAACTTATTTGAATGCTTGATATTTCACTAGTTTGAGCCTAGTAATCAAGACTATGGAAGGAATCAGTGAGCCAAAATGAATATTCTGGCTAATAATACAATAATAATACAGGATCAACTATAATGATCCATACCAATCTATACTAGTGACTAGTGACTGCAATCAAAGTAAATCATCCTATACATGTGCTTGAAGGGAGAATAGATAAAAATGAATTATGAACATGCCTGTTATTTTCTTTATTGTAGGCATTAATCTGCTGCTCTGTTGGTTCAATAACTTGAAGCACATGACATTCATACCATGAATCCTCAGTGAAGCTAGCTTCCACCATTTCTCCCACAAAGTACCTATCTCTTGCGAATTGATAAACATCTTCTATCATTTCGTTGAAAGAAGATCTATGTGTTTTACTGGCAAGATACAATATGGGCATTCTGAGCTGTAATCAGGCAGTACATTTGAATTAGTATTACAGTCCTATCATCACAAAAGGATGAAAGTATGATTTTCTTTGGAACATACTTCCATAGGGAACTCCTTAAGGCTCTTTTTTGCATTTTCTTCACAATGTAAAGCTTCCTCGTATGTCATGTTAGATCTGCCAGTAATAGTGCACGACCATATCAACGAGTTACACAATATAATTCTCTCGCAGAACTCACTGAAATATTTCACGTAATTAAAAAATGTTCAACAAATGTAAGAAAACTGTTAGAAATCACGTGTGTGGAAAGGTACAACCAATCTATAAGATTTCACGACACAGAGAATCAAACGTATTCTTGTCCCAATTTATCACGACGAATGACGAAGTTGAACCTACAGTAAGTGATCGGCTAATACCAGTGAGACGTAATCGTTAGGAAAACGGGAATATCAGTTGGAGAACGGACCAAGTCGAAACAAACAACGATTCGATGAATATAGATCGGGTGGGTTGCGAAAGATTTCTAACAAGCTTAAAACTTATTACGTCGCAGCCGTGAAAAACTACTTCAGGGCGTTTCGGCTGTCACGGTCTTACTTGTAGTCCTTGAAGATCTCATTTGTAACCTCGCAGTGGAAAACTTCGTCGTCATCCCTAAAGTCCGAGGAAACGTGGAGACGTTGGAAGGGTTGTTTACGAAGTAGCGGCATGACAGTGGCTGTGGAGCTCGCGTTGTCTTAGTCCAACTTTCCCACGCGTTCCCCTCGGCTAGTCGAGGGAAATGAGTTTTGCGTCAAAGGCAGAACGATGTTGTTTCTTCCGGAACGGTGTGCTAGCACTTGGCACATGCGATGCTACGTACGCCAAGTAAGTAAGAGGACTTTGACGCTTCCCTCTCACGCCAACAATTGCCGTCTTCAAGATCTGATACGTAGGTTCGGTTCTAACATCACGTTCTCTTGATTTCGTGAGAAAAGTTACGATTTCATGACAAAGCACGATTTTATTAACGGTCATTAACGGTGTCCGCGGTGCTCGTGAAAGCGCGCACTCACACCTGGCATCTTCAAGCCGGAAGCCGATTAAAGGGTCTACAGCAGCAGCCCGCAGTACCAACTTAATGGGCCGATTAACAAGCCGTCAATCGATTCCTGGAAGGGAACAATAATAAATAAACAAAGCGGGTGTTTTTCTTTCCCAATGGTTATGCCTACACGTATACTTCTTTCGTCTATTTTCTATTATTCTTAGGTAAGCGAGGATCGAACCAACTTACCTCTATCTATGCGAAGAACGCGATCGTAATTACATTTCGTGGGCCCTCCAACATGATTAGAAATGTACATATATAGAGCCTGTTTTGCTAGATGTCAGAGGGTTCAAAAATGACGAGTTCAAAAAATCCCTATGGTCGAACCTGCCGACTTCCGGTTTCCGCCATTTTTTATTTCACGGCAATTATGCATATGATTACGGATGGCAGAGAAATGTAGGGTTACAATATTACCTCATTAAAATGAATAAATAGATTTAATTATAAATTCTCTATTTATGTCTGTTTCGGGTATTCAACAAAGGCGAGCGGGTCTACAGAACAGGGCTTTTACTAACAAAGTTGCTAGTATACATTTGGCGGGAAGCTCATCTTTCTCCCAAAAGCTCAAGAAAGGGAATTAAGCGTGCAGAAATGGTTAAAGTGAAGTTAGCCGCGGCAGTTCACACTGCCATGTCCGGCGGTCAGTGTCAGAGTGGTGTCAGAGTGGTGGGTGTCAGTCAGTTGAGCACGCAGTGGCAGTATGGCTACCCTCAAGTGTCAGAGTTGTTTGTAATTGTTTTGTTACTCCCGCACAGCAAGCGAGCTACTGTTGTTAATTAATCGCGTTGGATCAAGCGGGAGCGGCGCGAATTCTCCGCGCTCGCCGTGTGTACATTCAGCAAGATTCATCGAAAACAACGACACCGTGACCAATGCAAGGCAGGCGCTTCCCGAAGGATTTCACGTCACTTCGTTCCTAACTATAGAAGTTGCTATATGCCTGACAGTGATTACGATTCGACCAACGAGAATATAAGCCTGATGGACGGTCACGTTGCGGAATCGCGCACAGACGATCTTGGCTTGGTCCGCGATCGTCGCAAGCGGCGATCTCGAGTCACCAATGAAGAAGTAATTATCAGAAGGGCATTTCCCATGGCAACTTTACATTCAAGCTCTCCATTGCACATCTAATAAAGGGATTATTCGAATACAGGTAGAAAATGGTGTTCCCGAGGTGCATATCGCTGCACCAGGTACAGCCGGTGCAGGTAGGAGACACTCGGTACCGGGAACGTCTGGCGGAGGTAGGAGAGACTCGTTAGGCAATGACAATATGATGAAGGATGGGGATGAGGATGAGGAAGAATTAAAATATGGAGCAGCTCATGTTATTAAACTGTTTGCGCCTGTGTCAATTTGTATGTGTGTCGTAGTAGCCACTATTAGTTCTATCAATTTCTATTCAACCAAAGGAATGTACTTGTGAGTTTGCATCAAACAATTGTTTATATGAATCTAGCAGCATTCGCCTATATAAAGTAACACTGGTACTTTCTTTCAGAGTGTATACTCCATTTCATGAGGAAACCACAGATACGACTACTAAAGTCTGGCAGGCGGTTGCTAATGCATTGATACTGATGTGTGTCATTGTATTTATGACTGTGATACTTATTATCCTATATAAATTCAAATTTTACAGAGTAATTCACGGTTGGCTCATAATGAGCTCCTTGATATTACTTTCGATATTCTCTATACTGTATTTCGAGTGAGTACATTCAACTTACTTGGAATCCCCAAAGCTTTTTGTCATCATAGATTAACAAAGAAACATTTCCCAGACAAGCATTGAAAGCCTATAATATTCCAATGGATGTATTCACATTGGCAATAGGCTTATGGAACTTTGGAGTGGTAGGAATGATTTGCATTCATTGGCAAGGTCCACTGCAACTGCAGCAGGCGTATCTTATATTTATTTCCGCTCTGATGGCTCTGGTATTCATTAAATATTTACCAGAGTGGACAGCATGGGTGGTACTTGCCGTAATAAGTATTTGGGGTATGTTAATGGATGAATACAGTATATAGTTGTACTGATGATTGTCAATAATTATTTGACCATATTCATGCAGATGTCATTGCCGTGCTCACGCCAAAGGGTCCACTGAGAATACTTGTGGAGACTGCTCAAGAGCGGAATGAATCTATTTTCCCTGCTTTGATATATTCCTCCACAATTATGTATGCATTTACGGTGACCTATGCGGGCTATGTACAAGCTGCAACCATGACCGACACGGATGGAGTACGCAGTGACAGTACTACATACCCTATCCGTGATCAAGAGGACAATCAAAATAATTCTAGAACCGGTGAAACAGAGGAAGGTGGTTTCTCGGCAGAATGGGTGCAAACACACGGTGAGTATTGCTAGATTTCCCCCTTCATAATGATTTGAGAACTTTTGTTTTTAATCTTAAATCATATATAGAGAATCGCAGCGCAAGACGAGCCCAGGAGGTTCGCGAAAACGTGGCTGCACTTACGGGGGATTCGAGACAAGAGCACGAACGTATCCAAGAGGCACAATCTCAACAAGTACCAGTTACACTGGAAGAACGTGGAGTGAAGCTCGGTCTTGGGGATTTCATTTTTTACAGCGTACTTGTTGGAAAAGCATCTAGTTACGGAGACTGGAACACAACTCTGGCATGTTTTGTCGCCATCCTGATAGTATGTTCTACTTTTCTTTATGTTGCCCGCAATTCAATCATATTTGTGGTACTAAATTCTGGAAATTTGCTTTCAGGGTCTTTGCTTGACGTTGTTGCTGTTGGCCATATTTAAGAAAGCCTTGCCCGCTTTACCGATTTCGATCGCGTTTGGATTAACATTTTACTTCGCCACCCGGGTGATTGTTTCACCCTTTGCCGATAAATTAGCAAGTGAGCAAGTGTTCATTTAGTTAGATATGATGATTATGACTTATTATTATCTAATTTATCACTAATCATAGTGCCTACTTACTTACGATTGTCTCCTATTTGCATTTCACTTGTCTCAATGTAGTCCAGATTTCTTGATTTTCCTTTTTGACTAATGATTTCATTCAAAGGTGAACATTTTTTTAAGCAATCGTATGCAGTCCGAATCATTCTAAAATGTAAGCTCATAGATTATCATATCACCTTTGGTATGAAGCATTTTCTATAAATTATTATTTATATTTAGTATATAACATGATACTTTATATGAAGAATAAATGAAGAAAAGCATTTCGTTGAGCTTGATTGATCAGTAAGGAACCCTGATCGTTAGTTGATCTTTTCAAGCCATACGTTAATAAGTAAGAATATTCCAGGGTAAGCATTTATATACAAGTCTTTTTTTTAAACAAAATGTCTATTGTTACAACGAAGAATATAAAAAGGGGCCTTGGCATAAGTAAGCGATACGAGCAGATGTGGGGTGCCAATTCCAAAAACAGGAACTTACAGGGTCGCTCAGAATCTATATAATAAACTGCCTTCTACATGGATAGAATGCAAACAGAAGTTTGTGTACATACAGGCATGATGTAATAAGTATAAATCATTGTTATTTCCCTGGTGTGACACTGGATAATAGATATGCTGTTAATTTTGGAAGAGGATGTTATCTCGCGTAATAGAAACTATGCTTATAGAACATCATTAATAACACCGATTAGAAGCGTAGTTTTCAAAGAATACTGAATACTGTTTGGTTTAGAAAGCGAGACTACACCCATGGCTAAATTATTTTCATCGGGAATTGTTGATAATATCAGGGTCAACGTTGATTAATGACGCTGTTTTGATTCTTTTGAAGCAGTATATAACGGTTCCATCAACTTTAACATTGTTATATTACAAATCCAATGCCGTGAAACGTAATCTATACATGTAAAATATACATATACATTATATGTATAGATAAATCCTGGTATTCAGAAGAACTTCAACAGCGATATGATAATTATTTGCACTTGGTACAATTATGCATTTGTTTTTATAAGACTATATCCTATGAGGAAGGTCGTTCATATATATGCAGTCGATTTTCACTCGGATCAGTGTAAAAAACGTAGCTCGAGGAAAAAATAAACGCGATTATTTATCAAATCTACTTATTATCGCGGTTGAGGTACCTTAAAGTTTGTGGTCGCGCGCACAAAATTAATTCGTGCGTGAATTTCACTGTTTCCGAGTCAGCATCCATAACGCTCTTGCAATACATGCCACTGAATCGTCAAATTAAACGCTCGCTGAATATAAACTAATGCGAAAGTACACTTCGGAGTTTCTACATTCTAGTGGGAGAAAAACATTAGGAAAATAGTTGCGTCTTGCGGTGTCTACGAACACTCGTTTTGATCCTCGTAACACTAGTTACATCGGTGTGCGATTTCTTTCCCATAAGCACAGGCGCGAAGATCTTTAAATGATTAATATAGTTATCTCTCCTATTAATGCTAAAGGAAACAAAAAAGAATGGTAAATTTGTTGTGTCAGTCTTATGTAAAGGATAAACGTTTGGAAATGCATTTTTGGTAATGTTCATTAATTATCGCGAATATGGTAACTCGACTTTTTACTAATATTTTTCCCGCTATAACCATTACCAGCCGAATCTTATAAAAAATACAACAAATTATAAATATTTGCTATATTCGTACGAACTGTTCATTCAATCTCCTGCATTTAGCACGCACTTTTAGCTAGTCCCATATTTGCTACTCTCGAAAGTTCCGCGTCGGAAGAACGAACTAAATTCCAGCAATGATTGCTTGTCTATGTTGCTTAAGTTGCGGTTGTACTTGTAAAGAGGTTCGCAGTGCGGCAATTCCGAGCAGACCTGAATCAATGTCCGCAAATACTCCTCCAATTTTTTCCTACGCTGCCGTGCCACAAACTCGGACCTAGCAAACACTTGCCGCGGTGGAAACCTTATTGCTGCTACCTGCGGAGAATCAATCAATGGATTAGATATTAGTCTTAGGTTGTATTGGAAAAAGTTTCTTCAACCGTATCATACATACCTTGCTACCATATTTTTGTCGCATGGATATGTACAGTTCTCGGAATCGTCTGTACCTACGCAGGAGTGTCCAACTGTCGTCTTGGGCAACGACACGCACCTCGTATTCATAGTGGCTAGACGTACCGGCACCGCGAATCACATAGGAGGGTACGCTAACAATCATATTGATAATATGATCATAGTCACCGTCATTCGCTATCAGAGATGGTAATGATCTCGTGATGGTTAACGAGTATGGACTACTTAGACGATCGCCCCGATTTTGACTCTGAGCAAGAGAAACCTTTCATTATTGACAATTGAAAACTTGAATCACCAAGGAAACCCAAGTGTCAAGGCATTAAACCTTACCGTTAAATAAACTGTAGAATATCCTCTTCCTGATGATATCCTCGGCGCAGCGGTTTCCGACAAATATTCGTCTTCATTAATAGGCCTGTTTTTTCTTAGAACTGGAGATCGGGTCGTGGATACAGTTAAGAGAGTCGCCGAATTCGACGACTCTAAGTTGTTGTGTGCTATTGACGCAGACTCGAGGAAGTCGTCAGGATCGTTGACCATTAATCTTTCACTACTACACTGCAATTCCCTCTGAGTTTTTCGCTCGTCTTCCAGAAGAGCCACTTCTAGTTCAATTTGCTGTTTCTGTAGATCCTGTAGAATAGCTATTTGGCGATTTAAATCCTCTTTGGATGGGGTGTTTGCCTCCAAGCACCTCATGACCATCATTCGCTGCCGCGCAATCCTTTGGTTTAATCTCTTCATTGCCGGATTTTGCTGTACAGGTGATTCTAAAGAGTCTTGCATGATGTCGTCTTCCGTGGTCGAATTAGTAGTAGATTTCGACTCGTCTTTCTCTCCGTTAATAGTCCCGTTAACATTACCTGGTGGAAGCACGCTTTCCGTCGAAGACAATTTACTCACATTCAAGGAATAACTACTATCTATTTCCGACGATTTGTCACGGTTGTTTTGCGATGCACTTCCTTGTGCGATTGACTCCCGCTCTTCTAATAACTCCTCTTGTACAAGATGATCGGAATCATCAGCCTCCTGTGAAATAGCATCTTCGAACGGTATACACGGATCCGGAGAATCCGCGGCTGCAGTGTGAAAAGTTTCAGCTGTGTCGATTGAACTGGGCAGAGTTTGTGGCAGCAAGCTTAAAGCACTGGCTATCCGAAGCTTTCTATTAAATTCATCTTGCAGAGGCTTCGTGTCACCATTCGAAATGACTTCAGTCCCGCTTGATAGTCGATTATTTGGCGAGGCGGGTAAAGCACGCTGTAGATTAAGAGACAAACTTTGCTTCCTCCGTAAGATTTCTTGAAGCTGCTCCTGACTTCGTTTTGCCAAGAGCAACTTCTTCTCAGTGTTCCCTTCACCCTCCAGCTAAGACAAATTTTAAGAAGTGTTACATTCAAAATAATTATTTATACATCTAGCGTTCAGGGGAGTTTCACTTACCTCCAAATTGAGCAGGTGTTTCTGCTTTTTTGCAATCTCCATTAATTCCTCTTCCATCTTATCGACTTTGGTTTGGTGGTCGTTCAGAGATTTAACTTTTTTTTGCAACTCTGTCTCCAATACTGCTAATTCTTTCTTCTAAAGCCGTGATAGTTATTTTATTCGACGAGGAATGTTAATCCATGATCGAGCATAATTCGAGAGATAGACTTACGTGATGATGAACGAGCTCTCTCACAGCTTCGACACATTTTTCATCATTTAGACTTGACCAAGACTCTGGCAAGCTACCGTCACTACCAGCACCGTCGTCAGTCTGAAATTGTATATTTGTCTTTTGAATAATTGAAATAAGGTCATGTGATTTCTCGACATATGTGAATGTTGCGAGATTCAGATCCGGTAAATCTGTTAGGCGCTTATCATATATTCCAGACGGTTGTCTCAAGTATCAAATGCCAAAGGCCGCTGTTCACCTTCGGTAATTTCTTACCTTGTCCCAGGGATGACGAAATCTTTGCGTGCGCTCGTGATTGTTCATGAAATCTTGAAATTGACGTTGCTTGGACTGCAATGTTGTGCGAAGACAGGCAACTTCCCTACATAAACTTTCTACCTAGTACCACACATACATACCGATGCATTAACAAAAGTTAACTAAAAATCATAATAAATGTCTCATCCCACTTTGTTCAATGGAAATGAAAAGGTGAGTGGAGGAATACATTTTTTAAACGATCGGTTACGTTTTTTGGGGGCTGTTGAAAATTATATGTGTCCTTTGTAGATGATAGAATTATAGAAGACATGCTTTTCAACACTATGGCAATATGGGTCTACGAAAAACGTGTAGGGAGCCAACTAGATTGGCAATAAAAAAATGTTCCATAGATATTCGTTTGCGAGCATTCTTAAAAAGAAAACAAAAAAAACACAAACAAAGAGGTGTCATTCTCGCAATACATTACCTTGGTGATTGAATTAGTTCTTTATCCAGCATTAGCACTTTGGAATAGTGCGCGAGCGGATAGACCCAGACATTGTGTCGAAAGTTAACGAGAACTTGGGTTTGTTAATCGGGAGCGTAACTCATTTAATTGACAGTACTTAGAGATTATGTGAGCAACAGAACAAAGTGTGCGTGCAACATTTTGTGGAAGATCGAAGGCCAATTTTCGTAAGAAAAATTTATTAATCAACAATATCGTATAACAATAATTCTCTTCTTTCTTTCTCGCATAACAAACCCATAAACATTCTACAAACAAGCCCAGATATGTACATACTCGTGTTCACCTTAACATTGTCTACAAGGTACTTATGTATAACATTCCACGGAATGCCATTTGTCCGGCAATATCTCCTCAACACTGGCACTTTCTAAATCGAATCCCCTACTCAGATCTAATCGCTAAACTAAACTGATGAACGTTAAATACTAAATGACTATTAGTCTTCTTAAATAGGCGCATCAGTCAAATTCTTCCTATGTCTGCGTCGAAATGACGAGCGGGCGAAATGTTTATACAATTGTGACTATTGACAAGATGATGAGTCAGGAGTGCTCTACTTTTAAGCGGAGCATTACACATATACATTTATTACATTCGGCAAACCCCCCCTCAATGGACGCCGTTTATTATTTCAGAGCACCTTAGTTAATAAGTCCGTGCACCGCAGAATTATATCGTCGGTGCTAGTCGGTTAGTCTTTTAAATTCTTAATCTTGCAAAAAGAATCTTGGTACTAAATGAGACTAAGATGAACAAGAAAGAGAGAGAGAGATTGAAAGGAAAAGAATTGAATGATGGTAGTACAGAAAGGGTCACATATTCAGTGGACAAACGTGCGAGTAGATGATGATGTTGCCAGACAAGCAAATAAGGACACCGAGAGCGATAAGGACGAGGTAGAAGTGATACTTGATCGAAATAACGTTCAAGTCCGGAGACGGCGCATCCGAATCACTTACTTGGGTCATTTCATCCCGTCGCTCTTGCTCCAGAACGTGTCGACGAGCCCGCAGCTCACGTTGCCGTGATTCTAATGCTGCGATCGCATCCGCCCATTCTCGCCATTGAGCACCCCATTCTCGTTCTAATTCGCGCTGCGCCCCTTCCAAAGCTTCCCTTCTTGCAGTCCACCTTTCTTCACGCTCCTCTTGTTCCCTCTGCGTATATCAATCACAACGTCTCCCATTATACGACATAGTTCAATGCTAAATTCAAACTTCAACGTTATATTCACCACTAACCTTGAAGTCCTCTTTCTCTTTGACAAGCGCAGCCTTCTGCTGCTCCAGTTCCTCGAGCGCCCTGAGATCCTCGCTAGAGTTTAGCAGATTATCGCTCGATGAGGAAGCATGCAAGTCCGAGACACTCCAACTTAGCAGGGACAGTCTTGAGAGGTTGACCACCGTCGATTGTAGATTACCATTACCCGTTCCCCCTTCTTTCCTCAGTTTGGCAGCTTCTGCTGGATCATTGTACCGAAACATATTGTTTCGGCCCAGCAAAATAATGCAACCCTGCGACAATCTTGTTGGTTTGTCAACTTGGGCAGTATTAATCCAACAGTGAGGCGATAAAGGATGGAGGGTCGCCACTCCACTGTCCAGTTCTAAGACACAGTGCTCGGACTCGACATCAGTACCAGTCAATACAATGTCCTATTTCCCAAAGTACGAGAGTTTATTTACCAACCTCTATGTGAGATCCTATGTCTATACAAAACATTCATACTATTTCTTACCTGTGTTGTTGATGCGTCTTCGGTACCAACAAGTGTTTTCCCTTCCTTCAAGTGATAGAGTGTAACACCCGTGCTAAGAAGGTCATCATCGATGCCTACCAAGTGAGGCATCTCCGAATCTAATACTACGCCGACGCCACTTTTCCTGAGACCTAGTGCTTTTTGCTCTTGTAAAATCTGCTGCGTCTCCCGCCATTTCTCGGTCCACTCCTCTGTCAAGACCTTCTCCTGTTCCTGTTTCTCGTGAATTTGCGCGAGCAGCACTTGCGGCGGCCTTTCAACGCCCTGTGAATCAGACGCGATACGTTATAATCCAACTGTTCCGACTTTCGTACATACTCCAATACACAATTCGAATACTCGCCACGTCTTTTCCGAGTAGAGATTTGAGTTTTTGAATTTCTTCCCTCAGTTCTCTGATCAGCTTGACATTAGCGTCCTCGTTGATGGTTGGTTTATTAATAATATTTTTCGCCCGATTAGCATACCTGAGCGTACTGAGAGTCTCACCATAGTTACAATCTGCCGGACTGATCGCGGCGATCATAATCGTCTTGGAGTTACCTCCAAGAGAATCTTTTAGCAACCACGTAAGCACACTATCCCGATATGGTATGAATACGTTCCGCTTCGAGGAAGTGGCATCGCTCGCGGAACTAAGCTCGGCAAGTGCCGATATCACAGACCCTAAAGTCACCAGCGACTTGTTGATGTGTGCACCTTCCTTCAGTCGTTGACCTGTCGCCCCCGTTGCATTCGCACGTTCGCTAAACAGAGAGAAACCTTAAAGACACCTGCTAAGAAATTGCAGCTGCGGCTTTGCTCTTTTCTCATTTTTACTACATGCACTCTCTTCTCTCATAATCGCGCGCACGCCGACAGAAAAATCAACGGCGTTCATGCCTTTTCTCGACTACCTTCCGGCCAAGTCGACAAGATGCACCTTGGAAACGGTCTCCGACGGCATGTTTCCTTCCGAAAATCCGGCTTGTACGAAGGTAATCGTGAAAATCGCGTGACTCCTGCTACTCACGTCATTCATATTTGTGCTCGCGGTAGTTCTGTGCGTGTTCCCTCTCACCATGCATTCCTGGAAAGGTATCATGAGACGCTCGCCTTATACACAAACACACCTCGTCGCTCACGTTACATGGATATATACATATGTATATACATCGCAGTGCGATGGAGTTCTCCTTTACCTGAATGTCTGAATAATCGTACACGAGGTGGCTAGACAGGTCCTGAACGTACGGACCCCTTTTAGGATGTTCTCTCACTCTCAGGGAATGAGACTGCGACTGGTCCAGTCTCAGCAGGTCTCTCACTCTCTCATTATGAATTTCCAGGAAAGATACCTCCGTTCTGTAGGACGCGCCGCTCTCCTTGCCCGCCGCCATCCGCGCGAAAAGTGTTTTGCAAATCCGTGGTATCAAACCTTGAGCTTCCTGCCATCAGAGCATACTGAATTTCAGATATAGAATCGAGTATACGCGTCCCCTCCCCTCATCAAAGCGCTTCGCTCTATCTATGATGAATGAAAGTGCGACGGCGTCGCGGTTCCAATAGATCGGCAGGCTTTGAAAGGAAATGCATTTCCTGCGCATCGAAGCAGAGATTGTTAGCGCGCGAGCCCGCCGATCCTTTATGATCGCGGCTCTCCCAGTGACGGAGCTACCGCTCTTCCCGAAGCAGCCTTTCAATTCATTGTAGACAGGAAGAATGCGCCTCATTCTTATTTAGTTTCTATTTATTTCGACCATGTCGCCGTGTTACAATTACCGGCGTGCCCATCATTGTAAAGGTCTTCCCCGATCCGGTCTGACCGTAGGCAAAGACGCAGGCATTGTAGCCCTCGAAGGCACTTTCTATTACGTCCGTACCGAGATCGTAGAAAACCTAAAAGAGAAAGAGAAACGTCATCGGGATTCTTTTTCTGGCGCGTGCACACCTGCTCGCGCTCGCCCATTACGCTAATGTCGAGCGAGAAGAGGAGCTCTGCCTCGTCGTCGTCTGCCTGTTCAAAGACGCCCGGACATGGCTGCGCGAGTGATTCTCGGCCAAAGACTCCGCGTTTATGATACTATTATATTTAACATAACTGTTACTCCTTCGGGCTGAGGTAGCACCACCGTTATCGTTACGCTCGGCAGATGTGCCTTGATACCCAACGCGCCAGAGACTTCACCATCTCATCCTTAACAATTAACCGACCAAAAACCCTTGAAATCGCGACGCGCTCCTACATACATTCAAGCAGCGTTCACGCGGGACTCGTGTATTTTTAATTGCACCTCTTACGACAATACTTCTCACGTCCGACGGGCTTCTATTTTAATTCGGTTCGTTCGCCGGCCGACGTCGAAATCGCCAGACGACTACGAGCATCCGCACGGAGAGTCAATCCGGTGTTTATTTGGCCTAACTGTATATAGTAACGTTATCTCCAAGCAGCGCATTTCCCCCCGGGGCGCAGGAAAGAACTTCTCTCTGTTCCTTTCGAAACTAGGCCTCCCGGTAATTACTCCCTCTCGGTTTTATAACCCGAGGCCCAATACCTCGCGGAGAGCACGGTCTACGTCTTTGGACTAGGCTTCACTTGGCTCGGCTCCTCTACCTCGGACTCATGAAAATATATGAAAACGATTCCGCACCTCCTCCTGCGATGCATAGTTCTCGTCATTCGCGTCGTAGGACCAGTAGGAGTGATCGAACGTGAAGTCTTTGTACTTCTCCCTGTCGATGTCTCGGCAACTACCCGGTGTCTGTAATTAACAAGTGATAATCATCAAGTGGACTTGTGTTAGCTCAATTATCGTCGCGTTAGTGCACTAACAATGGTCAGCTGAAAGAATAGCACTGTCAGTCCGATTAACGATACGATAGCTTCCCTTTATCTTTTTCGATCGTTCCAAGTAGCAAGGCCCCCTCGATGCGATCTTATCGCATTTCACTTTTCACCGGCTGCCTCGCCGGCTTCTCTACCGCGGGGATCTTCCCTTTAAAAGGATTCGTGAGAGCCGGCTTGGCATTACACGAATTTGGAAGTCGCGAGGTCCGCTTATCGGCGAGGATCAATCGACTATATCGGGATTACGTGATATCTTTATCGCGGAGCGGCCGAGGGTCAGCAGTCAGGCCGATAATGGATACGGTAAAAGTGCATCGATTGCCCAACTAAGCATATTATGTCAGGTGCACCGGTCGGGCTGCATCTTGCATAGTGAATCGTCTACTCCTGAGAACCGAAGGCGCATTGTGCAAGAGAGTGGGAGCGGGCAATTAAAAAGTAAAACTCCTTCTCATGTTCGAGGGGAGTGGAGCTCGCTGTAATTACAGGATAGACGAGAAAGAGAAGGCGGGCCCCGATCGCGTAGAGTAAATTAATAATTCCACCCGCTCATTCCCCATGCCGGTAGCAATATCCACCAATGCTCTCCCGCGGAATGCAATCGATTGCTCGAAAGATACAAGGTTGCTTGAATTTCTCTAAGTACGGTGCGCGCCAAGCTGCGCCTCGGCAACTGTCAGATCACCAGGAGTAGACCGAGCCTAACAAGAAAGAAACCGCTTGGCGCAAGCTCAAACGTAAACATCGTACAATTCCCTTTGTTACTCATTTGAATTTCTATACTAATTGATAAGTAAAAGAGCGATAGTGAGAACGTGCGGATAGGAGCCCTGGCTATTGTCATCTAGCGGCGCAATAGCCAGGGGGGAAAGAAAATCGCGCGGGTACAACGTACGATAATGAGAAACGCGGGGGACGGTGAGCCCGAAAAAAAGGCGATCGAGCCACGACTGTTGGTAATGAGAGTTTAATTGAGCGGGAATAAAGCGCGAATTAATCGCGCCACGAGCCAACGATTGGAGGAGAGCGCGTGGTGCTCGGTTGTGTATCGTGTGGTCGGGAGGCGAGAGGGGGGCTCGTCAGGAGGTTTGGTCCAGCAACGATTTTCGCACTTTCTCCGATCAGATGACGTGTATACCGCTATCTCGGCTTCTTGCCCGTGAGATCTCGGGCAGAGATTTCGCTTGAGCGGAGCCTGCCATATCAATGACGTAACGCGAGACAACAAATAACCTCAGCTGGAGAGCGAGATTGGATATACAGACGTATGTGCTCGGAGCTGACAATGCGTTCCGGCCTTTGCTGACACTAATGGGTCAATAGTCGAGTTCGCCGAGTGGAGGCTACGACACGCTCCTGCCGAGTGCTGCACCGGCTGCAGAGGCTCACTGCAGTCTGTCGCGGAGAACCCTCCCCGCCGATCAACTCTGTCCAATTCTCCGAGAAAGTTGATTACAAGCTAATGGGATTGGCGGGCGATTAAAGCCCAGCCGGAAATTCCCCTCGGTTATGCGGTATGTGTAGATACGTTAGGGCTCATTTGGCCGGGAAGGAGGTCAGTGACAAGTGAACGTCGCGCTAGAATGAATCGCAGTATGTATTTGTAGTACCTTGGTGTTGAAGATGCGTGTTTTCTTGCCATCCATTTGCACGATCATCTTCGCATTCATCGCCAGCTCCCTGCAATCGAAAGCAATAGGGTGTCACATTGCTGCTCGGTGTGCGGGAGTCGTCGCACCTTCCCGATAGATCGGGGCACATAAAGCTCGGAGAAAAAGGGGCCGAGCGAGGCAGGGAAAGAAGGCGCGCGCGCGCTCGCGCGCTCGATCTTCTCTGCCGAGTCGAGCCGAGTGACAGCAAGCGCAGGTGGTGGATAGTAGTGGTAGGACCTGGTACACACACCACCGGACACGGTGGTTGTCCTGTGCATCAGCCGCGATCGAAAGCATATGATTGATCGCGCTGGATGAGATTTGCCCTCTGCGCTCCGAGCGCCCAGTCAGCACCGCCGCTCGGCACGCTCGACTCGGCATTGCTCACGATTACTCGTAGAGCACACTGTCATCTGTTTTTTGCATCCGACAATTCCCAGAGGCTCGCAGACCACTTCCCGGGCGTGGGAGTGGACTCGTGGTGGGCCAGGCTATAAGAAACGAGCTCGATTCCCCGAAATCGAGGAGGAGGAGGCACACAAGGAGAAGAATTCCGATGGACGAGATGCTCGGGGCTATGTTATCACCAGTTGCACTGCACGCACCTTTTGTTAAAGGGCCGAACCCTCACGGCCACCTTCACCGAAGCCATGGCTACGAGGAACGCATGGGCTCTGTCGGGGATGGTAAACCGTGCTCCGGTCGCTCCCTTCGCTCCCTCCACAGCGCGCGTTACGCGATCACGAGTACGGAGAGCGCCGCACTACGTGGACAGGACATCGTCGACGGGGCCCGTCGTACACCGGAACGTCGTCGTCGTCGGGGTTCTCGCGCGACGAGCAACATCGTCTCCGACACTCTCCCGACAGTCGGACGACTGCTCTCTGCTCGGCTGACCAGCCGCTGCTCGCTCCGCTCTCCGCAGAAAAAGAGTCGCCTCGACTAGCGCATGCGCACTCCCCAGCCACCGTCGCCGCCGCTTCCCAATTTTCAAGTGATCCGCTGTGGATCCGCTCGCCGAGACGCGGAGAACCTTCTCTCTTTTCGACCACGCACGCTCCCCAATTCCTCGCGAGCGAGCGACCAAGACAATAGACTGGCGGCGGAAAGTGCGCCGCGAGGGAGAGCGAAAGCCGCTGGAAAGAGAGAGGTTTCCGCGCGGAGCTGCGAACGCCGCGCGAACTAGACACAAGTTCGAAGGCGCGCACGTATGGTTGGGTGCAGTTGGGTGTGAGGGGCGGGGAGTGTGCGGCCGCCGCCGAAAGAGAGAAAGGGTCAAACAGGTTTGATTCCCCTTCTACGGGGTGTGACGTCATGCCGGGATCGGTTGGTAGGTTCTGCCGCGGCGAGCCCGAGTGAACGGAGAAGGCAGCCGAGCGGCGAGAACCACCCACGCACCGAGAGCGCGCAGCCAGCCAAAGGAGCTAAATCAAACGCTTTGCGGTTTCTCTTGCGCGTAACGGCGGTCTCCGCGAGAATTCCCCTCATCTTGTTGTCCAGCTGGAGATTACGCGGCAGCGGTGGGCACGGATCCAGGACAGGCCGCAATCCGGGCACCTGCTCGCCTCATCGTAAATAGAAAATATATGTCATAGATGCTCCGAGCCGAGAAAAGAGCGGTTCCGCCCCTCTCTATTTTACTCTACCGTCTCTACCACCTCAAAGTGAGACTGACCGGCTCTAATGGAAGCGTACGGGTCAACGGACCATTCTCGAAATTTGGCACGATCTCCTCGAGAGCGGCAAATCAGACTTCCGGGCATTCATCGTTTCGTCCCGTTTACCTCACTGCTTCCGATTTAATCTGAGCGGCTGGCAGACAGTCTCAGTCTAACGACACCTAGACAGGTGGTACAAAGGTAATTTGTCCCGCGGAGAAACGATGATCGCTTTGCGGCCAAGTACAACATAGTATGTGTCGCGACAACGTAAACAGAATCTCGCGTTTTCCTCCCCTCGCTATGACTATATCATAGCGAGGCTCTGGCTGCTGCAACCTTATCTTTCGGCGCCAACCGCGTCGAGCATCGCGTATCCACACAGGCTTGCGAAACCAATTGAAATCCGCGCAAAAGAGCATTGATTCCTGCCGGCTTTTGTGCATCCATGAATGCCGCTTGCCGCGCATCAATGAGAGAGCTTTGCCCAACCGTGCCAAACCTTTCCCCTTTCCTACCGACCCTTTCAATTTCAATACTCGCACTCCTCTCGGACAGTAAAATCTCACATGACTGCGAGTGCCGATTTTCGACAACAACGCCGAGTTCCAGCTGACGAAATAAAAACGCAGGTCGCCGCTGCGTATACACCTGGTGGCGCGAGCGATCGGAAAACGGAAACCTTGAAAAGCCGAGTTATATGATATCTTCGGTGCATAGTGATTCATAGCCGATTGACCTGACGTAATCGTGCTCCCACACCACGGACTGCTGGCGTAGCAAAACGTTGACAACTGTCGATGCTGTTTAGGTAGGGACTTCCGCACGGCCATATACGATCCTCCAACTACCGTTTGTCATTTGCATTGTTAGCTAGCAATATCGTGGACTGACGTGGACGAATGAAGTCGGCAACCATTGTCCGACCAATGATTTCTGAAAGGGTCGCAGTTTTAAGGTCGAAATTGTCGAAATATGACGAATTCAGGCGAGTTGGAAAAATTACTAAAAATTGAAAAAATAAAAAAGAGTACCCTGGACAAGTCTTGGATTCTTTGAAAGTTCATGAATTGCCCTGAATGTTTGATATTTCTTTAGTTTGAGTCCATACCCTAAGATTCAGCAGAAAACTAGTCGCCCAGAGTCCCTCACTGTATCGCACCAGCGAGATCTCACCGATTTTCGCTAGAAAATCGGCGATATCTGGTCCGTGCGATTGAACGACGAGCCTCCTTGCCATATTGACAAATCTTGTTTGGTAGGTAAAAGTGGACTCCCGACAGTATCAACAAGGCAGAAAGGAGGTAACGGGTGTCGCCCAGTGATGGCAGCAGCGGTTTGTATCGGCGGGAGAGGGCGCAGGGTGGCAGAGCGTTGCGCCGTCGTCAGGGGGAAGAAGCCTCGGCAAGGTTGGAGGGGCACCAGTCGGGTGGCAACTGTCGGACATGTGCCTTGCCCGCCGTGTTCCCTGAGCGCTCGTTCTTCACCGCACCGTACCCTTCGCTATTGTATGTACAGGCCGAAACGTGGAGCAGCATTAGGCGGTACGCGAACATGTGATTCGGAGAGAGTGCAGGACACGCAATCGGCCGTAAGAGCGCGTCAGCTTAGTGAAGTTACTTGTGCCCGGGTACACCGTCGTCGCCCCGCAGCAGCCTCGCACAAGGGGGTGCGGAATAATGTTCTGAGCGGCGAGTCACGCACATCATGGTCGCTAAGCACTTCACGCAGGGTGAGTTACTGCTTACTGTCCTCAGGCGCGCGCGCGCGCTCCTCTCTACCTTTCCCTACGCGCCTACCCACTCGGCGGCCGGGCGCCTCTGCCCTTTCGCCCGAACTAGACCTTAGCCCCGGGACCGCGGCTGCATTACTTATCAGCGGCGTGAACCCGCCCGCGCGCTCCCACCTAACTAACAATAAGTAACAGTCCTACTGATAATAACAGTAAGAACCCCCGCGAGTGCGAGGGGTGTGCATTGTTCGTACTGGCGCACTTCAGGGTGTATTATCGCCGCTCCCCGCTCACTCTTGCGAGTGCCGGTGAATTACCCACACATTTCTCTCCCCCTCGCTTTCGCCCAGGGAGCTTCGAAACTACAGCCAGCGCTCTTGTTGTACTATGCTTTGGGGGCTCGCTCGTCCAACTCTCTCTCCGTCTCCCTCGCTCGTCACGGCGATTAAACTCCGATATATAGTTGTGCTGGGCGAGAGCGTCGGCTGGCAATCCTGCAGGACTCTCGGCCCGGCGAATTTGCAGCTCGATCACGTATAAAGCGTATGAGGCGAGCTCTCGTCGCGCTCGGGGTGGAGTAGCATTGACCGATTGTGCCGGGGGATAAAAGCCGAGTCTGGCTGACGGCTGTGTCAAGTTCGTCGGACCTTTTAAACGCTCGTTCGACGGCCCATCGATCCGCCTTGCGGAATATCTTTCTCTCTCTCTCTGGCTCGGCTGGCACGGCTGCTTGCTTTTCGCACGCAAGTTTTTCCCCACGGAACCTGCCGCGGCCGGGAGATCCCGAGCGCGCGTCCAGTTTCCATGCAATATCCTGTCAATGAAATTCTCGGCGTGCCAGACTGCTTTTTCTCCGGGCGGAGAGTATCGGCTCTCGTGTGAATGAGTAAGGGGGTTGGCACTCGCCAAGTGGCGTCCAGGAATCCAGGTACCGGGGACAATGAGCGGAGAGCAGTCTCGTCCATTCCAGGAGTTTCTGCCTTGGAATAGAACAGTCCGCTCTATATGGGCCCCCGCGCTCTCGCGCCTTCGGACCTCCACACCTTTTTTCCTCGGCTTTCTGCCAGTCGTTCGATATCATCTCGTCCGACTGAGTGCTGCTGGCTTTCGTTTTACACGTGACATCTGGCAGCTTAGAACCACGCGATAATCTCTTATGTAATTAAGGGCGAGCTCGCTGCTAGCGCGGCGATGTCGAGGGCGGACTCGCTTTTCCTGCGAATTCGGCTAATCTCCGGCTTGGCGATAAGCACGGAATACACTCTTTTCACGCTGCTGAATGATTCTTCCGGCCTGGATCCGTCAACCCTCCCCCTTTTCTCTCACCCGCCACACACACCCACACACACACACGGAAATATATGCCCGCAGTGCAGTAATACGAGCGGGGATTTCCACATTTCTCCGCGACTCCTTTTGAATTCTTTTATCGGCCAGGTCGATAAGACCCCTTCTCTACGCGTATGTACATTGAGGGAAGCTCCTCGCCCGTTCCCCTCGGCTATTCAGCCTGCACCAACAAGCAGGAATCCACGTGTTTCCAAACATCGCGCTCGAATGTGCCCGGAGAATGGATGCCGGTGCTGTCGAGGCTCGAGCCTTCCCTTTCAGAGAAGTTGATCATTTCCGTGCGCTTCTCGCGCGACAGTAGTTGTTTCGAGAAGAAGCTTACTGGACTCGCGAGGCCTATCCGGCACGCGCGCCAATCGAAACACAGTCCTACTGTGTTAGTACACAATCGCCGGATTGAGATTTGTTTTTCGTCGTGCACCGGTCGTCCTCTCTCGCTTCTCGCATTCGCGCGACAAACTTATCGCCGCGCTCACGATAGACCCACTTGAAGTACACAGAGGAGAGCGCGTTTACTCGATCGACCAGCACAAAGCACCCAGTGACTTGGCCGGGAGGAAGTTATGTCTGAGATAGTGCTCGAGCGAATGCCATTTGCGATTGCAAACTCGCCGGGAGAAATGTGCGGAAAATGTCGCCTTCGGCTCTCGGTCGCCCGCGATTTAGACGTGGAGATCATTCCTCGGACAAGAGTCGGTCGGAGTCGATGTGTCGCTGCTCCATCGAGCGGCAACGGATGACTCACCGGAGGAGATTTGCTGCCGCCGAATAGGAGATTTCCCTCGCGATATGAGTAATATCGTTCCACGAAATTCGATTTTCTACCAGCGAGATAAAAGAGAGCGGAGGAACCTCTCCCCGGAGAGTGGGAGCGTCTCGGAGATCTCGATGGGAGTGAGTCAGGCACATCCTAGGCGACAGGTTTCCCCGGAATCTCATGCTCGCCGTATGATTCACGTCGGGGACGAGGCCTGGCCCAAAAACATCGGGATCAATACACGTGCCGTGAGCTCTTGAGGGGATGTAGGATAATTGATCTCCTAGTTTTTTAATATTTTTTACGAATATTGGAGTTATTAGATCAGTCTCTTGATAAAAACTCCCATTCGACCTTTAATGAAATTTAGTTTTTATAGATTAAGTCACTGCACAAAAGAGCACCAATAGAAATACAAATTTTATCAAGTGACATTTCATTAAAATCTCTAAAAATGAGGAGATCGCTGTCCTACATCCCTTTAAAGTTCCACGCATTACGAATTCACATTCCCCGCATACCTACACGCGCTTCTTTGCGTCACTCCGAGGATAGTATGCGGTAATGGAAGATCCTCGAAGTTCCCAGGTGCACCTTACGACGAAGGATCAATATACCTTCGAAGCAAATAATGGTGGGACGTTGAAGTGGCATTGACTTAAAATGGACAAACTTCTAAAACGAATTCAACCTCGCTTTCTTACACTCGCTACTCGAGCGACTGGTAGACGCTTGATATGGAGCAATGCATGGAGAGCGGCTCGGTATGCCGCGTATGATAATGCGCCGAGTTAATTATTTCCTCCGGTTGTTGTGAGTCGTCGACCCCCTGAGAACCCTTTAGGAGTGCGCTGCCGATCCGCGCACATAGCCTCCGTCTTCGGAGTAGAGACCCAATAAGCCACGAGACTTTTCCTTCGGGGGATCCATCTTTCACTAGCCAAGTTAAACGGGGCTCCTGTTGCCGGGCGCTGGCGCTCGCGGGGAAATGAGCCAGTCCGACTCTCCGTTTCTAATTAAACAGGCCAGAGAAAGAGAGGAAGGTCGGCGCGCGCGTCCGGCACTTGGTTAAAAAAGTATCTGGCCCCGGGAAGTTTGTGCGCGCCGGCCGGCCTCCTCGGGGGGTAGGATCGATCGCGACGCTTTTATTAAACGCCAGTTAGACCGGCGACTAATAAAGCCGGCGAGAAGAATTGATGAGACCTCCCAACTTTTCCCGTCAACGGCCGCTAATGGCGCGGGGGGGCTCTTTTTAGGGTGAAGAATCGAAGCCGCGCGACTCGAGCCGGATTAATAAACGTGGCTGCGCGCTCTCCACGTGTTTCTTCGGACTGGCCCGGGCGGAGTGAGGCGGAGCTCCCCGGACGCTCGTGCTTTGTCCCTTCGATAAGTTATGTGGCCGCTTGTGCCCATTATGCGAGCAGCGGTGCAGCACGCTTCCAGGGTCGGGCCGAATTTAGATTTTATTGCGCTTTTAATGGGACCCTCTGCTCGCCGGTACCGTCGCTTTAAAGCCGCGGTCGCCGTTTATTGGACGGCGAGGGTGTGTAAGGTCACTCGAGCACGGGGTTGAACTTCAGTCGAGGAATTAATGCCCTGGCATTTCTAGTAACCTGGCAGCCTCGATCTTTCCCTTCGACTCGGCGAGCTCAGGAAAGATTTGCACATTCGCCTGGCCCATTTTTCCCTCGAGTTTTAACGAGAGCAATTAACGGAAAGGGCGGCGGGCTATCGCGAGCCAGGTTGAATAGGAGGACGGGGATGTTTTGTTGGCTGATTGGCAGAGGGAGCATGCTGGAGTACTTAACTTTAATAGCGCATCGATACCCTTTCATCAGAATCTCCTCGCTGTTTTCGCACGCTGGCGGGGTAGGCTCCCCCCTCGCGGGCCCTTTCACAGCCGCCTCGTCAAGAGGGAATCCAGAGCGATTCACTAAACCGAATCTGTACGTGTGCCAACATTAAAACTGCCTCGCAAAAAGAATCGCGAAAGGCGAATCGAGCCGGTTCTTGCTTATTGAAACAATGGCATTGTGCGACGGTGAATTGCCGCTTCCCATATATTAACGAAACCAATGGCAATTAAGTAACAGGACAGCTCGAAGGGCTTTCGTGAAGTGACGCTGCGACTCATCCACCGGGAAACGCCAAGACACGCCATGTCCTCGAGCTGAAAATAGAACGAGCAGCCACAGCGCTCCAATGAATTCCGTTTCATTGCGGGAGGAAAGTAACTAATAAGAAATGTTGAGGTCGCTTTGATGTTGGACTCGATGAGTCCCAAGTGTCTCGAAGTTGAGAAAGAAAGCAAGGGGTGCCTAGCCGAGACTACCCCTCAAGATCGAGAAAGAGGGAGAGGGAGGTGTGCGAGCGCGTGTTTATTCCGTGCCCTTTCGCGTCACGCTTTCTTTTGTCTACGAGTGCTCTTCCTTGCCCTTGGAGGATGCCGCTTTTCGACCGCTCTTGACATTCACCGGCCCCGTTATGTATGCTCTCGCCTTATCTCGAGCGGTGGAGCACAGTGGCAGAGCGGCCGAGCGCGTGATGCACACTTTTTCCCTCCTGGCCTCTGTCTCCCTCGCAGACCGAGAGAAGCCACCCTTCCTCCCTCTTCCTCGCCCGTCACTCACTCCCATCTCCCATCGTCTACGCCGGCGAGTTGCCACGTGAGTCCGCACTCAATTAGCCCTCGACCACGGCCACGTGGCCCCTCTATTACGCTCGTTTAATCAACACTATTTTCCTCGCCTCACTCTCATCAGACATTCATCCCTGCCACCGCATTCCCATCAAGATATCCCTTACCGCGATTCCTCGATTCCAAGGTTTTATTTCAAGGAAGCATGGGCACACTGGTCTGGACAGTTCGGTGGCTACAGTCGTCGCCAACTGAATCGGCGCTTTCAAGGTCACTTTTACTCTTCCCATTCCTCGTCTGTCTTATCATTTTCGGTGTAATATTTTGAAGGAACTCGTCCAACTTGTATTATTATATAAACCTGCAGTTTCAAGCTTTCCATTCCAAACCGATGCCCCGGATGACGCGATTTTTAAAACTAAATCTAAACTAAAAACTAAGACTAAAACAAAACGAAACAAAACTATAGAGGTTTTCGGTATAATATTACGAAGCAACTCGTCCAACTTCTATTATTATATAACCCTGCAGTTTCGAGCTTTCCTTTCCAAACCGATGCTCCGGACAACACGATTTTTAAAACTAAAATAAAACGAAATAAAACTAAAGAGGTCTCCAATCGAATTTCATCGATACCCAACACAATTACACTAGAGCAGTGTATAAACTGTAGAAATAATCGGCTGGTTGTTCTGGAACGTCGCAGGCTCCTTGGTCGGCCGCGTCGCACTGGCTGGACAAGAGAAGAGTCTCGGTTCCTGGAGCGGAGGCCGGCTAGCAGGTCGGTTGAGGGAAACTAGGATTTATAACGGAACTATCGAGTTTCGCGGATCGTGTCACGAGAAGGGTGACCTTGCGAGGGGTCCGCGGCAGCTGACACGCAGCTGCCACGGCCCTGCAGGTGCACCATAGCCAGACAGACAGAGCGCATACGCACCTGCACCGGCCAAATCCTAGCAGCGCACGTGTCTTACCCGAGGGCCTTCCTCCCCCTTTTCCACCGACTACTCGCCCGATTTCTTTCTTTCTCTCCGCCCGCTCTCCAGGCGTCAGCCTCTCGCCCAAGTGCACTCGGCATTGGTTCGATCGGCAATCGGCGATCAAGCGACGGAAGAGCACTTTCACGCTCGGGGACAGGAGAGCGTGCGCTTTACTGATGAGAGAGCGCATGAGACGGGCTGTACTGAGATCGGTTCCGTGGCTGGAGGTTCGATTGGAAATTGCCTGGAAGCGAGCATTAGTCGCGATTAATCGGCCGAGTAGCGTAATAAGCTTGATTAACGCGTGCCGGCAGACGTCTAGCTTAAAGATAGATATCACCTTGATTGACTTACAATTGGCATGGGATCCGTCGGGATCATCGAGCGACGCGTGCGCGCAGGTTGGTAAAAGGATTCAATTAATCGTTGGTCAGAGAAAGTGGCGTGTGACGTTTTAATTGGCCTGGAATTGTGTAACTGTGACGAGTCACGGTCATGCTAGGTGGCGGAGAGAAGCTTCTGGTTAGGGATAGTGTTACCTATTTACCCAGTGGCATGGCCCGCACCTCGTTAGCCGTCGTTCCAAGGGCGTGCGAAAAATGCCTGGCCTTTAATTAAATCGAGTCTAAAGCCACGCTCGCTCTCCGCCTCTGTACACGTGTAGGTGTTAGACCGGCGTGATTTGGCCGCGAGGGCAATCCGAGTCGACGGTGATGCGGGAATTTGGTAAAGTGGCCTTGTTCCTCGTGCGTAAGGAGCTTATCTGATCGGTGCAGTTTACTCGTCCACTTGTGCGGAATCCCCGAGCCAGTTTACCTGGATAACAAAAAAGGCGAGAGTCACGCGATCTGCGAAGCCCCGCTCATTTTGCCACGACGACATTGCCCACCTCGATACTAATCGTCTCGTCCGAGGATCAGCACTTTTTTTTGGTTGGATGGTGCGATTTTCCTCGAGACTCGTGCCACTTGTAATCAGAAGGGATCGTCATATGTGGTATTGGCTGAGCGAACAACAGGTGGTCAAAGAAAATTTAGCGGATTCCGCTCGAGCGAACTCGCCATTCCCCGTTCCCTTGGTTATGAAGTATTAACTCGTCCAATTTATAATATTTTGTACCAACTCGTTGAGCTTCTATTATATTTTGTACCAGATCGCAGAGATTCGATAAGTTGGTACCAAACTTGTATTATTTAGTACCAACTTATCAAATTTCTATGATTTGGTACCAACTTGTCCAATTTCGATGATTTCTTTCTAATTTTCTAACGTGTACCATCTGGTACGCACTCATTCCCTTGGTTGATCTTCGATGATCGAGCGATCAATTGGAAAGTGCGTCTGTACATCAACTAACCAGCTGGGCGTTTTCTCTGTTTCAGGCTCGAGCCCGGAGTTCGGCGTGCCGGACATGACGGTGATCAGCGACATCAATGAAAAGGGTATCAATCGAAACCTTCAGGTCCGCTACTGCAGGGACCAGATATACGTATCCTTTGATTAAACCTCGAGGGTATAGCTAGCCAGCGCCGGCTAAATAAAAGGAGGCGTAAAGCACGCATGTGAGATTCGTCCGGGACAATATAAGTCAGCGGGTTAAGGCCCTCGGCGAAGGAAACCTCGAGACTTTCTCATGCGAGCGTTGCCACACACCGACAAAACTCGTATTTCTATTCACCGGCTGGCGTATTCATAGGCGCGCGAGCGTTTATTGTTCCGGAGCGAGCGCCTTCCAGCCGGGGCAAGTTGTACGTGCGTGCATTCGGCGTGGGCGTCGTGTCACCGCGATTGGAACTAAAATATCTGCAAGGATCGGCGCGGTGGTGGGACGGGCGCGCCCGCGAGACTCTGTCGGACTCTTTCTCGGTATTCAGCTGGCAGCGCGGAAAAGCAGCGAGGCAGCCGCCTGGCAGGGAAAGAGAGATGCTCCAAGTGGAGCGAAGTAGGAAAGGGGGGAAGAGGGGCTGTTGCTCGGCCGAGTGTAGGGTTAGCAGTGGAGAGAGAGAGGGCGAGGGGAGAGGTATAAATTTTGCAGGGGTGGGGCGTTGCTCCCGGGTTGGTTGGGTTGCCATGACGACAAGCCCAGTCAGCTGGCGAACTACCCCAGACCCATTCATCTCGCGGGTTTGCCGACCCAACGACCGACACCGACGACCCACTCTCGTCCTTCCTTACACCGCGACCACCCTCCGGTTCGAATGGACGCAAAGCCGCGCACGCTATCCAGATATCCACCGCTGTCCAACTCCACCAGATAACCAGCCGGTGCCTACTCTCTGCCTCGATACTCCACTCTCCGAGCCGGCTAATTGCCAGTCGACGAGCTGCGGCCAACCCCCGACTGGCATCGATCTGTTTATACATTCGATGCACTCTTAACTTGCTAAAGCGATTTAAAGCGAGAAGGCCCTCGGAGAAGGCTCAGTATTTCGAAACGACTGGAAACCTTTATGAGCTGGCCGATTTGGCAGCGGACCCTCGGGTTGCTGATAAGATTTGAAGCTGATATTAAAAACTGACCTAGGAGAGAAAGAAAAATTCCAAAGTACAGTTTGGGAGGATGATGAAATTTGTAATTATGTAGTTGGTTTCAAGGTCACTTTTTTCCTATTCCTCCTGTATTATCATTTTCGGCATAATATTTGGTACCAGCTCGTCAAACTTCTAGTATTTTTCGTACCAAATAATAGAAGTTGGTGCCAAATATTGACCAACTTGTATTATTTAATATCAACTTATCTAAATTCTATGGCTTGGTACCAACTGATCCCATTTCTGTCATTTGGTACCAACGGGTCCAATTTTCATTATAATATAACAACTCGTTCAATTCATAATATTTGGTAGTAACTCGTGGAACTTCTATTATTATGTTATTATTCTATTATTAAGTTCTTATTCCTACTTTGTCATCATTTGCAAAGTACAGTCAGAAAAGCAACCTTGAAACCCTCGCTGCCAACGCGTATTAAGTTGGCAGCGATTATAGCGATGGGGATAACGCGAGCCTTCTCCGGAGGTCCTACTTTAATCGGCCCTGCAACTGAGACGGCTTCCCTCGTCGGCGAGTATTTCATTGGGGCGATCGAGTCGAATTGAATTTGCTCGAGTGTTAATTGCATCGAGGCCTCGGAGGATTCTCCGCGTCTCTCGGGCGGCGGTGGTGGATGTGTGCCGATTGAACGGCCTAGAATCCGGAGCAGAGCACTTCGGATATTAAAGTCCCATCGGGTAGTGGCGGCGGCGGCGCGTGCTAACGAGAGTGCGGCCACCAGCGCGACTCTCCCGAGCTCCGGTGAGCGACTGCTCCGGCGGGCAGAGCCGCACCGGAATCCAAACGCGTTTGATGCGTTCGTCTGCCGGCGACGATTTAGGTCGTCGTCAATGCACTCGTTAGTGGACACTTCCTCGTCCGCCACGACGTCCGTCGCGCTACGCGCGTGGGAGTCCCGGCATCCTCTAAACGGCCTAAACTCGCCCACGAAAACATTCTCGCTTTACGAGAGGATTCTTCCTACTCGGCCGATCGCGGCTCGTTTCCAGGGAGAGCAAGTCGAGCCCCGAGGAAATCTGGAGAAGTCGGTGCCCATCGGGCGTAATATCTTTTATTCATGGATACTCCGGCGGGGTTGGTTGGATATCGGGATACTTGACATCGATAATGAACTCGGCTCTCGTTGAATCAGATTACTTAGTGCGCGCCTCGAGATCGCTCCTATTAAATTGATTGGCTCGACGGACTCGAAGAAACACCGCGATAGTACACAGAGCGAGTGTTGGACGCCGGCTCCGATCAGGAAATCGCTCGATTAGGAAAGGCCCGTAATCGCCGCTCGAGACGCTCGGCCTCTTTTTCCGCGGAATGGTAGCACACGTGTTGCCCGAGTGAGCTACACGTTTTTGCGGGATGATGCAATGGAGAAATCGGCCGTTTACAAAGAACGGCCAGCCAGTTCGCTCCAGGGTATCTCTGTCATCCGCGGCACTAAACACTCGACGGCTCGGCTGGAAGGTCGTTTGGCTCGCTGCTTAATCAGCTTCCCAGCCCCACTAATAATCCTAGTAGTCATATCCCACGAGTTCTCGACGCTGCCGAAGGCCGGGCGCCACCACTAGAAACGGAAGCGAGGAGAGAGAGACGGGCTGACATAAAAGGAGCCAGATTTCCTTGAGCATTATAAAAGCCAGCCGTGCGCGCACTTTAGACACCGAGTGCTGCTGGCCGCCAGCGATTGAGTATCTCTCTGGCTCATTTGTATGCCATCGGTATCGGCAGCACGAGCATACGCCTTACGAGAGGACGTGCCACTCGAATAAACGAAACTTTCAATTTCTTCACCAAATCCACCGCAACCATTTCCTAGGGATCTGGTTGATCGGTCTCGACAGCCATTAATTATTTCGGACGGAAATCCAATTGAAATTGGAGCGCATATCTTGTACGGTAGGAAGTTTTTCGGCTTCTGTTCTCCAGGCGAGGGTTAATCTGATATGGCGAAATGGAGCGGACGAAACGGGGTGGGCGCACTGGATAGGTGGCGGATAATGCCGGTGTGGGTAAAGGGAACGCGGCCGTGTAGTACTTAGGAAGCGTGGTCTAGGTGCAGCTGGGTATCGGTGGTATCGATATCACGTTCACCGGCTGGTATTTACCTTAATCGTAAAATTGCCCGGTCCCGTAAAAGTTGCTCTGCCATTCTCCAATAAGAGTGACCCTTTCATTATTGGACCACCTGTTCCCTAGCTTGAGCTCGCGAGCATCGTAGACAAGTATGATTAGTTGCTCCCTGATCCCGAATGAGGCTATATCGCGGCCACACGTGTTCTTCTGGCGCGAGTGTCGGATCCGTGGGCGCGAGAAGGTGGTACGAGAGGGACAGGCGGCGAGGGTAAGGGTAGCTCGGCCTCATTAACCTCTCGCTAGCAAAGCGCTCTTAGCCGGCTTCAATTGCTTTGGTGGAGGAGGCCGGGGTCGGGGCACCTTTTAGCCTGCGAGCGGGACAGAGACGAAAAGGCAGAATAGGCCTGGAGGGCCGGATATGCAGCGAGTCTCGAGAACCCTATCCTGTGTTTGCAGAACCCGTCGATATCCCCCCTCCCCCTCCTATGAATTAGGCCATCACGAGGAAGCACGGTCCACATTCTATGTACATACGTAACACTGTTTAATGTATGTTTGGTGTGGGTTGAGTTGATTTTTAATGAGTTGATTTCGCGAAAGGGACCACACGCGGTTGTGTAGAGTTGGTTCTTCCAGTGGTCTAGTCGAATCGAGCGATATCGGGCCGGACGAGGAGATTAATATCGTCAAGGACAATGGAAGGAAGTGCGCGGCTGTCCGTAAGAGCTTCCTGTAGACCGCCGATATAGAAGTCGACTGTCTTCCCACTTTTGCCCCGGCTAGAACGGGAATAGACGGCGAGAGCTCAACGGCGGAGGAACTGTTGCCCGCGGAGAACTCGGTGGAGCTCCCGCTAAGCCGGCCTCCCCGATTATTGGAGGAAATGTCGCTTTCCTCGCTCGGCCAAGAGCCAAACTTAGTTTCGGCCCATCCAACCCGGCTATCAGCCGCCCATACTTGCTCCCTTCAACTGCTCGACTACTGTCTCGCCGAGGGAATATCGTTCGTCGAGTACGATGACGGTTTTTGGACCAACCGTTCTTTCAAGAATTGTAGTTTTAGAGCGAAAACTATGATGTTGAAATCGGCCGTGTTGCGAAGATATTGAATTTTTCGAAGGTTTACGAATTTGCCGGAATACTTGATATTTCTTCAGTTTGAGTCTGGAAACTGAGATTCAGCACAAAATTAGTGGCTCAGAGGCCCCCATTGTGTGGCACGTTCTGTGGACTTGGACGATTTTTACTCTATTTTCCCAAGAAAAAGTCGATTCCTGGTCAGACTACCCCCCGGCAGTGTCGCTGAAAGAGATCCCCTTGTGGACAGAAAGGTGCTGGACAATAGGAATGAAATATCTAAGGTCAGGGCGAGCAAGCATATCGGCTGGCGTCTCCGTTCTCAAAGGCAGGTCTCAATTATCGACATAAAAGTCTCGGTCGCCTGCGACTGCCACCAGCCAGCAACTCCAGACTGCATCGATCCCTCAACAAAACTCTCAAAAATCCACGCAAAAGGTCTGGACAACGCACTCGACTCGCCGACAGACCCCAGTTAAAAACGGTTCGGCCGACGAAATCCGAGCTGCTGGCGGGGTCGTTTTAAACTTTGCGTCCTGGGCCAAAGTCGCGCTACTCTCGCGGCACCCTAAGTTCAATTACATTGGCTTTCATTGTGGGGTGGCTTGCTCCGGCTGTCGGAAATGTTGCAGAAGGGTACAGTCATAGGTATATTATCCCCTTTACTCGCTGCTGGCATTCAGCCGTGAGTCATCCCTTCGGCCAGCCCTCCACCCTGACGTCAGAGGAGGTGGGCCCAAAGCCCCGAGCGATACAGCCGTCTCCTCGATCCAGACCTAAATCATGTCATCTTCCGACTATTACGCAACCGACAAGTCACCGCTGCTCTCCCGAGACTGGTCCGGTGCACCTGGCGAACAGCACAACTCCCCACACGCACAGTGTCAGCCTGAATCTTCAACTAACGAGCTCGGCGCTCCGAATCTCCTAGCGGCTATCAGGACTAATCGACGGGCGACGCGGAACGCGATTAGTCTCGAATACCAAACGCGATCGGAATCACCGTAAACCGACACCCCGATCAATTAATATCCTTGATTGCCAGTTAGATTCCCCGTTGAAAAGTCTTTTTCTATGGCGTCAACCTGCCTTTCAATGCGAGTGCTGTTCTCCCGCGAGCAGCTTCCCATTATTCCCAGGAATGGGAGATGAGGCAGAGAGTTGCCGGAGGATGGGAAGATTTTCGCGGCGAACGCGGCCCTCGAGAAATATTATCGGGCTGTCGTATGGCTGTTCTCGCGTCGCTGCACCATCAGCACTGTCATAGCTAGAGGAGGACTGCGAGCAGCTAGCGAAGCAGCCCCATTGGGATTGCGCGTCACATTATCATGCGACTAGGGGGATGCTCGTGGGGAGTGGAGGGAAGAGTGGCCAGGAGAATAATGCCACCCAAACGGGCCTTTTTCCGAGGTGGCAAACGTCGGGGCATCGACATACTTTCATCTCCCTCACCACCTTCCCGGTTAATCCGTGTACAAAAGAGAGGGAGAGGAGACAGGGGGTTGTTGTCACCGGCGTCTGCCAGTCGAGCCATGTAATAGCTGCCTGAATTTTCCTTAACCCAAGCTCTCCCTGCAGACCTACACTGGATCCATACTGGTCGCTGTCAACCCGTACAAGGAAGTCGACTTCTATACGAACGTAAGTAGATGCATTCATTACAATATTATCTCGAGCGGCAATTATACTGCCCGGCCCTTGGCGGCAGATAGTTTTATCGAGCCGGATGCGAGTAATTGCATTGGCCGGGTCGGGGGATTGTGGATTTTAATTTTTAGCCAACTGTCCCGAGAGTGATACTCGGATTGGAATAATAGCGGTGCGGAGCGCGTGAAAACTGCTTGTGAATTTCCTGCGGCACGCGCGTACATAACCGGAAGCGCTGGGCCGGAATAGCAAATATCCGGGACAATGGTGGCTGGCCTAAAGGAAAACCGCGCACTCGTCGCACGTGACATGGTAGTGACGAGCGAGGGCCTGATCGAATCCCTTTCTCACTATAATCCCCTTTTTCATCGCGGAGTTGCTCGCGCAAACAGAGATCCAGAGAGAAATGCTTTCATTCCGCTGGCTTTGCGAGTAGAACGAACGACGCTCGGAATGTCATTATCACACGGACATCGATGGGTCTTGGCCTGAAAACAGGAAACGGAAGCCACGACGTCCTTTCGAGATATCTCTCGGCCGGTTTTCTGGGTCAGCACTGATGCTACCAGGTCCCACCACTCCCAGGCCATTAATCTTTTTTTTTCCTCGTTGCACGTTAGAGTCGCATCCATTTTGGCCGGGGGTCGCTCGCTAATGAGGCCGGTTCTGATAGTCCGAGTGGGAAAGTCACTGGTTTCCTAGAGCAGCGCTCGATCGATGTTTTCCGCGGGCGTCCTGCAAGCCTGCAAGCTTTAAGCGGCCCGCACTATCACCGGGGGCTCGTGAATTTGCGAGGAGAATTCGCGGGCCGGCCAATCTCGCCAGGTGGTTATCCCTGGGAAATTGTCGGCTATCGCTTTATCGGCCGAGCGAAACACTCTCCCAGCGAGTAGAGGACGTGGAAAAAGTGGCATGGACTCGCTCGCTCGCACACTCTCGATAAATGGAGAGCGAGGGAGAGAGCGCTGTCCTTTTTTCTCCTCGAGCTCTCCCTGCCTGCCTTTAATCTCTATTCCTGGCCACACTGAGCCAGGCGGGCGCGGGTTAAAGGTACTTAAGTGATCGGCGATGTTAACAGGGCACTCTGGCTGTATCGGGGTGGCTGTCGGCTGATTTGGGAGAGGCTGCGCTCTCCAGAGCCGTTTATTTCGGGAGCGAGCAGATCGTAAATACATCTGCCCGCTGACACTCTCTTTTCTCTTGTCGTCTTAATCGAACTACCATACCCGACGGACAATTATTGCTCAACGGATTAGTCACTCGGGAAACAGATTAAATTATCCCTCGCCGGAGTAATTAGATTTTATCAGCCTCCCCCCTGTCTGCACATTACTCTGCTCGTATTGATGGATTGTAGCCTGTCAATAAATACAGAGCCAACCCGACGTACGTGACACCTTTGCCTTCCAAATGCCCTGCTGTCCCTTCGATACGTATCAGTCCTCGAATATAAGTGTCAGAGCTCCGTCTCTCCCCTCAAGTGTAGGGCGTTGGTCCTAGCCCGACGCCAACCCCATTTCCACTCTCCCCAGATTCCTAGGGAGAGAATGCTTTTGCCAGAAATGGGAAAGAGTTTTGCTTGACCCTCGTAATTTGCGCGGATTACAAAGGAATGCGAGGATAATTCCTGGGAGGGAGGGCCCCTCGCTCTCGGGACTGTTGCCGGGGATTAGGCGACTGGTAAAAAGGTGGCACTGGCTCGTCGACGTGGTCGTGTGGGAAAAGGGTTGAAGTATGCTGATTGGGAAGGTCAGCCGGGGTACCGAGGAGCCCCGGCAGCGAAGAAGGAAAAGGGCGACGTGCCGTGGTGCACGCCCCGCGTTATTGATCGGGCTGGAGCGCACATTGGATTCGGAGACTCGGCGTGGTTGCCCCGGAGCCTTCGGAGCTTCGTCCTTTCCACGCTACTTCACTCCCCAGATGCATCTACATATCTACAAAGGTCCACGCGAGATTTCCAAGGGCCAGGTTTACGTTGCGTCTAAAGTCTACTTTGACTTTTCGACCGAGTGTGTCTCTACGTGTCTACCTGCTCGAGACACCTTTCGCTTTGGCGAACACTCTCTTTCTCCCTCTCTGTTAATGGGAGCAGTTAAAAGCCAGCGGAAAAAGGGAATGGCAAACTAGGGTGTGTAGCTGGAGGCCTTGGGCCTATTTCTACCAGTGGTGTGTTTACCCCACGGCTGGTTTGCCCATGACACTGATTGAGAGAGGGGCAGGTCCGCCGATGTTTGTCCGGCCGAAATCGGCTATCCTCTTACGGATTCCATCGGCGCGGTTAACTCGAGCCGAGAGTTCATACCTGGCGCGCTCGATACCCTGAAAATCTGATCCCTCGTGTCACGTGCTCTTGTCGATGGACGGTGGCTGGTGGATGGACGGAGTTTTGAGGAACCGTTCTGGTAATCGGGTCGTGCCGCTAGGACCAATCAAACCGGACGTAATTCCTGGCGAAGCTAGCCGGCTTGGTATCCGGGAGGGGCTGGGAGCCGGGTGTGTAAGGATAATTTTCCGATAATCGAATATCGGCTCTCCGATCGCGGAGGGTGTCGATACTGGTTAATCGGCCGGGGCCGCGACACGCCCATGATGAATCTGCCATTCCCACCTATCCCCATCTAATTTCCTATCGCTGGAATTCGCGTAACGCACCTTCGGTATCTCGTGTCTTCGCCGGTTAAAGGAAAGAGTTCATTAAGAGCTCCCATCGAAATTCCTATCGCCGATCGTCGCGCCAATCGTATGATGGAAAACTGGGTGTGCGAAATCGGTCGAGTCCGATCGAAAGCCAAACAGCCGATTCACGAGAGCATACAATTCTGCTTTCGAGTTGAACGACCGAGGCTCCACATTCAAAAGGTTTTTCTCTTTTTTGTCTCTCTCCTCCCCCGCTTTTTTCCCCGCCAAACGGAAAAAGTGGAGCATCTCGATATCCCCAAGGCTCGCTGGTTGGTTTATGCACACGGGAGTAACGATCGAGCCTGCACCGTTTTTATCTCGCCCTTCAGCATTTCATAACACTCGGCACCGGGACACCAATGCGCCTCCTGCCGCTCTCCTGATCAAGCCGGGGGGGCTCCGGTGTAATCAAGCGCGCAAACTTTGTCAAAGGCGATCATTCAGGTTAGTGGACCAGCGCCGGTGTCATTATTAATCAGGTTTGCTGACCCGCCGTATAAATGGGTCGCCGGGCTCGCGTCCTCAGGGCCTCGGCTCAATTTCCTTAGGACCGCCGGCCGATCTTTGCCGTCCCTGAAACTCGGCCCTTTCTTCTCACTTTACTGCAACTTCATTTTTTCCTTCCATCCTCCCTTTTAACGTCACTCGCCCCTACCTGCTTTCACTCGGGGACCCTTGGCCCTTGCTGTCCTCGAGGAGGCTCTTAATTGACTATTGTTTCTGTTACTCGTAATCCACCCAGTTGAGGACGCAAGTGTTCCTTATTTAGCATAAAGTTTTTTTTCGATCTCAAGATCTTATTGAGACCAAACATTTTTCGGTCTCAAGACCTCAGTGAAACCAACATTTTTTTTTCGGTCTCAAGACCTCAGTGAAACCAACATTTTTTTCGGTCTCAAGACCTCAGTGAGAGTAAACTTCTTTTTCAGTCTAAGTTGGGTTTGCGGCACAAGACCGCAGAACCTGCAATTATTCAGTCCTTTTTCGAAAATGGCGCCGCCAACTTCCCAGACGTCGAAAGGGCGGACTTCCTGGCCGTTTTCAGCCAGCGAGCACCGGCTCTCCCAGCTGGCTGCCTTTTTCCATCGGGTTTGTCACCGAGAATGTCCGCTCCCTCTCCGCAGGCAGCACTCTCCCGCTGGAAGGGAGAGGGCGAGTATGCACGCGCTTCTAGAGCAATTGTCACGAAGGCGTCGTCAAGGGACAAAAGAGGAACGGTCTCCGCCGGTCATTCGCGCCCGGCAGGTTTTCTTGCGACCTCAAAAGCTGGGGGTCGCCAACCCGTCACATTCTCTCTCTGTCTCTGGGCGGGCGAGCTGGGTCGGTGGGTGGTTGCGCATTGAAGTCAGTGATTCAAGAGTATCGGTCGGCTTTAATCGTCCGCCTCGGATGATCCGAGGCGGTAATGAGCGACGAACGACCCAGTAAAGAAATGGGCCGAAGGGAATAGTCCGCAACCCTTGGAACTCGCAGCGACGTTCCCGTCACCGTGTTACTCCTCGCGTGAGTGCGGATCCTCTCGCGCGCCCCCACTGCCACCACCCCTTTTCCTCTTCTACAGCTGGCGATGCTGTGACGTGCATATCCTGGAGTAAACGGGAACAGTACACTTTACCCTCCGCGACTTACGTCCCGCCACCCTCCGATCTCTTCCAGTCGGCGAAACACCCCAGCCCGTCGAATTTCCGCAGGGGCGAATCCGCAATCCGCGTCTGGCCTATCTACACGAGACTACTTCACCCTGCGATAATAGTCCCTGGTCCACGCCTTCGCCGGCTCGCAGTATATTTGAGCTGGCTTTCCCGCACCGGATGTCCACATTGTGCAGTTCGGAGGGCGCAGATAAGATAGTAGTCGGATAGGAGACAGCTGGCTCGCACGAAGGATGCTCCCCGAGTTTTATTTTTATCTGTCTATTTTCTTAGTAGTTCACCCGGTCTTCTGCAGCCTGTAAACACAGAGGGCTCTTCTCCTCGAGCAGTCCGGCAAATCCACAGGCCTAGGTCTGACAATCTCCTACGAAGATGAATGAACTTCCGTTATCATTATTCGAGGGAGATAAAATGTGGCTGCTCTGTGCCGATTGCGCTCTCGAGCACGAGTCGTCTGGCGGCGACGAGGAGGAAAGAACCGCGTGGAGAGGGCAGGAAGGAAAGAAGCGGCGATTTGCATGCCGGGAAGTTGGGTATCCGCGCGGGAATCGGCCGATTCTGGCGGCACTCCAATCGAGATAGGATCGTTAGGAGATAGAGGCAAGTGCGGGGAGAGAGTGCTGGCCCGGGCGCCTCTAAGCGGAGGGTTCTGCCGGTAATGCTTGCGGCTTCGCAGCCGCCACTCCAGCAAACGAGAGTGCTGTTGCTCTCTTCTTTACCAGGGCGAAGGAAGCTTGGAGCATTTCGATGAATTTTCACGATCCAAGGATTAATGGATTAATGCCCCCCTCGCCGAGACCGCTTCTATCCACACTCTCGACTACCTCGCGCTCTGTGTGTCTGACTAGAAACTGGGTTACACTACTTGCGCCGGGCAGCGGGCGCTTCTGCTGCCCAGCCACCACCAGCCACCAGGAGCCCGCGCTTCCACTCTGCATAATGCATGTGTATGCGAACAGTTCAAACTAGCCTCAGCCAACATGTACCATTTTCCAAAAGCCGTGTTCATTAGAATAAAATACACAGTGGCTCGTGTCGCTGCGGCCGCTCTGCATTGTCTCTCGGGGGGAGGAGCACCGGAAACTGCTCTTTCCAGCCGGCGGACGCTGGAATTCCTAATTGAAAGAAGACAAACGTCCTCTTACGTAGTCACTTTGGACTCGAGTGGTTTCTGGGAGGCGGACGATTGAATTAAACGATACGTGGAGTAGAAAGGCTGGCAAAGCCAGTGCCTAGTCTCTCCCGCGCACTTGGTGGCCTATTTTCTAGCCTCCCTCTCGCTACCTGTTCTCCCTCGCCACAGAAAGGTCCAAGGCAAAATATTAGATATTACGAACTATTAATCATTGAACCTGATTGTTTGCACATCGCGCATAGCATATGCGTATATAGAAATATGGATGTATTTCACGCTATTCCTGGAGTCTGGAATATAAAGGAGTCTTTACCGAGTCTTTTCCATGCACTGACATTTATTTATAATATCAAATTATACCAATACTGAAAATAATTGGAACTCGAGTGTAAAGGAGATGATCAAAAGGCAAGTGATACTCACTCTGTACATCATCACAGCGAGATACTCTCAAAGCCTTCAAAGAATCTCGCGCGTTCTCTTGTCTGCCGCGAAATTCCCTCGGAAGCCCGTTGCTGAGTATTCGCGGCTGACAAGTGTTTAGAAAGTTCGTTTGTGGAGTAAATTAGAGAATTGCGTGCAATAATCGGGGCCTTTGACGGGCGAGGTCTCTCGGAGGTGGCGCCGTTTAAAGGACGAGGACGCTTAGTTAAACGGACAGGAGGGAAACAGAGCGGCTCCCAGTCACTGGTCCTTGGAGATGCAAGGATATCCCTGAGGGAATTGGGAATGAAAGGGGATGCGGGCGATGCTTGTCGAACGGTCCTATCGGCGTTTCCAATTAATCGGGTTACTGGAAGCAGCGCCTCCCCCTGCCTGCCCTAACTCGCCCGGTCCATCTGATTCTATTTGTCGGCGCGTTCTCGCTTCATTAGTTGGCGTAATTAGAGAGGCGTAACGTCGATGAAAAGCAATCATAATAGAGAATACACTGACCTCTTGCGTAATGTGCTGGATCAATGATCGCGAGGCTGACATATAGTCGAGACGGGAGCTGGAGTTTAAAGGTCGAGTCTGACCGTTCGTTCCTCTGGCATTCTTCAGGAATACGTGAATCGATATCATGGACAAAAGATGGGTGCCCTGGAGCCACACGTGTTCGCGCTGGCGGAGGCGGCCTACAAGTCCCTCCAGGACACCGAGAGCAATCAGTCCTGCGTGATATCCGGCGAGAGCGGTGCTGGCAAGACCGAGACGACGAAATTCATCCTCCAGTACCTATGCTCGGTGACCAGCAACGTCGACACCTGGGTGGAGCAGCAGATTCTCGAGGCCAACACCATTCTCGAGGCTTTCGGTAATTTGCCGCAACCGTTAATATGCAATTACGCCCTAATTAGCTTGGACCCATCTTCCCAATTTGCCGGCTTCCGACCGCAGGTAAATTGGCCCCTCTGACCCGCGACCCTCCCCCTTCTCTCTCTCTAAATGTTTCCGCTTGTAAACCACCGCTGGACGCGCTTCGAAAAGCTTCCCTGCACTAATAACTGGCCCGAGCCATATTTCGCGAATCTCGTTGGTCAATAATTACTGCGAAGAGATTCAGCGGTGGCCTACCTTTCGACCTCGCGGGAGAAAATAAGTTGGCTAAAGCCGTAGCGGGAGGAATCAGGGTGGAAGAAGAGTGGAGGTTCTTCCGGCGGTGTCTAGGATGGAAACATCTGCGCGTAGAAGGGATTTCATTACACGAGCGCCGCGGGCAGCTAAGTCGGGCATTACAAGCGGAAACCAGGGGAGAAAAGTGGGTCGTGCAAGAGGGGCTTGAAGGGTGGTTTTAAGGGCGGCGCGCGCGAGCGTCTCCCCCGCGGCATCGGTGTTCGACCGGGCACTCAAGGAATCCAATAAAGCCGGTTTACATGTTTCCAATTTCTCCCCGATGAAACGCAGGTAACGCGAAGACAGTGAGGAACGACAACAGCTCGCGATTCGGCAAATTCATGCAGGTCTGCTTCGACAACAAGTGGATGATCAAGGGCTGCATCATCCAGGACTACCTGCTCGAGCAGAGTCGCATCACCTTCCAAAGTCCCGAGGAGAGGAACTACCACGTGTTCTATCAGCTGGTCGAGGCTGGCACCAGGGAGGCCGAGTTCGCCGAGCAGTACAAGCTGATGCCAGCTAATCATTACAAGTATCTCAATCAATCGGGCTGCGTGAAGATCGACGGGATTTCGGACTCGAAGAAGCTGGACGCGCTGCGGCTCGCCTTCAACGTCTTGCAGGTGAATAGACGCCCCAGTCATCCGGGAGTATAGTGAGCTTTAGAAGTTTGCTTGGTGAGCGCGCTCGAGCAAGGCCAGTGGTAATTGCTCTTTTTGTGCAGTTACCTACTGACCAAGATGTTGGGAGGGTGGGGAATAGAGGGGTTGGAGTGTAACTCGACTGGAGCCAAGTCTGACAGGGTACTCTCTCTCGGTCTGCCATCAGGTCGCGCCCGAGATGTGCGAGGGCATCTTCCGAGTGCTCTCGGCGATCCTATGGCTGGGTAACCTGAGCTTCGCGGACGTCGACGGGGAGAGATGCGAGCTGACGAGGGAGGACCTCGAGATCGTCGCGACGGTCGCACCCCTCTTGGGCCTCAACCTCGAGGACCTCACGAAGGTCGTGTTGATACGGCAGATCAACGTCCGAGGTAACATCACGGAGATCCCGTTGAAAGTCCAGGAAGCCAGGGAGAACAGGCACGCGATGGCGAAAGCTCTCTACTCGCGGGCGTTCGCCTGGCTTATCAATCATATCAACAACTGCACCAACCCCGGCCAGGACAGCTCGAGGTTCCTCGGGGTCCTCGACATCTTTGGCTTCGAGAACTTCACCGTCAACAGCTTCGAGCAGCTCTGCATCAATTACACCAACGAGAAGCTCCACAAGTTCTTCAATCATTACGTCTTCGCGCTCGAGCAAGAACTCGTAAGTTTCCAGCCAACTCTCTCCTCTCCCGTCGCTCTCGGCGGTGGAGGAGCGCCGGAGTTAATGAGTGCAAGCCTCACGTTTTGAATTTCAGTACCGGCAAGAGGAGATCCAATACTCCCATATCACCTTTACGGACAACACCATGTGCCTGGAATTAATCGAGAAACCTCCGCGATGTGTTCTTAAATTACTGACCGAGCAGTGCCATATGCCGAAAGGCTCCGACTTAGCTTACCTAACTAATTTACACGCGGAATTCGAGAGCCACCCGAGCTACGTGAAGGGCGACGATCGGCGCAAGTGGGAGAAGGAGTTCGGCGTAAAGCACTACGCGGGCTGCGTGACCTACGCAGTCGAGGGTTTCGTCGACAAGAACCGGGACGTCCAGCAGGATGTCTTCTTCGACTTCATGTCGAGGAGCACCAATGAGTTCGTCCAGGAGATCACCGTTTACCAGGATCTCCTGGGGTGCACCGTCGCCCGGGCCAGTGGGAGCACCACCACCATGTCTCGGGGCACTTCCAAAGGGAAGCCGACCCTCTGCGACTCTTTCAGATATCAGCTGCAAGCCCTGGTCGACGTTCTCCAGGCGACCACTCCCTGGTACGCGCGATGCATCAAGCCCAACATGGAGAAACTGGCGAACCACTACGACGAGAAGCTGGTCCTCGACCAGTTAAAGTATCTCGGCATGTTGGACATCATTCGCATTCGCAAGGAGGGTTTCCCCATTCACATGTCCTTCCAAGATTTTGTCACGCGCTACCGCTGCTTGGACACGGCACGTTTGTCCCGTTCACCCGACGAGAAGGAAGCTGTTAAGAAATTGATCAGCGGCCAAGGTGTGCCGGAGACCGAGTGGCAGATCGGTCGGAGCAAAGTCTTTCTGAGGAGTTACGTGCACGAGCCCCTCGAGGACTCGAGGAACCAAATGGTCACGAGCAATGCCATCGTCATTCAGAAGATTTGGCGTGGATACGTTGATCGCCGGGGTGAGTGACGATCCTCCTTTTAATCATCTGTCGTAGATATGCGCCAGCCGCCGTTTAACGAATGCGCACTTTCCTCTCCCCTCAACAGAGTACAAGCGCATTAGGGACGCAGCACTCAAGGTACAACACGCCTATCGCGGCTGGAAGCTGAGGATAATGTTCATCAGGAAGCGGCGAGCGGCGATAGTGATTCAGAGTCATTTGCGAGGCGTTTTCGCGAGGGAGGTGGCTGCGGCGCTGCGGGAAATGAGGCGCGTGGATGAGGAAATGAGGAAGAGGGAGAGGCTCGAGGAAGAAAGGCGGCTGATGGAGGACAAGAAGGCCTTGGAGGAGAGTCAAAGGTAAATGAAAGCATTCTCACACGTCTCTCCGTTGTTCGGAATTTCGAAGGTATAGTCTCCCGCGGTTCCTTTATCCGGGATAAGTCATAGAGATTGCACGATCGTGTCGCTCCGTCTGTGCGTTAACAGTCTTCCCATTTTTATGTGTCTTGTAGCACGCAATACAACGGTATAGTTGGAATGGAAGCTGGGTAAGTTGGTATATATTGATGAATGGCGAATGAGAATGCCCTCTCGCATGATCGATAGTCAGAGAACTAACCGCTTTCTAACAGCATCGCAGGCCATTCGGTATTCTCATTGTCGCCGCCTGCCGCGCCGGCAGGATTGGCTTCGATATTAAGGACAGGCTTCACCACTCAGATGGAACGATTTCATGTTGCAGGAAAGCGCAGGAAGAAATCGCCGCTCTATCTCAAATGGCCGAGCAAATGAATTCGAAGATGGCCGCGTCCGACTTGCAATCAGTCGATTTGGACAATCTTTTCTCTTTCCTGTCGGACGTACAATCTACTAAGAGCAATCAGATAATCGAGGAGATTGGCGAGCAGATGGACGAGCTCGTGGAAGATCTCGACGTCGAGCTCGAGACTGTGATACAGCAGGAGTTGGAATTAAATGCAAAGGCCGAATCTAGAGAGGTCACTCCGAACGGACAAGAAGCGCCGTCGCCGCCCCAGCTACCGCTCATGCAACCACTGCAGCAACCGCAACAGCAGCCGCAGCAAACGGTCCAGCAACAACGAATACCTTGTCCTACCACGGGGAAACTTGGCCAGCCAAGTCTGCCAGAGCCCACGGAGCCGCCACCGCCACCACCTCCACCTATCCCACCAGCAACGATGAACGGAGACTCCAGTGCGGATAATGGAGAACCGATATACGAATCTGTCCTGCCGCGTGAAGAGAATGGTCCCACTAGTCCAATCGTCATTAATGGCACCGGTGTCCAAATAGTAAATGGTGAAACTTGCGGTTCACCGCCTCCAGTGCCCACCAGCAAGATCATCAAGGAACCCGTCGCCGGGAGTCCACCGTCGAGGCCAGAATCGCGCAACTCTACCAGCCACCATCACGCGCACACAAATCATCACCATCATCACAACAACACGCCGCAGCAGCAACAGAACGGCTACGATCAGCAGCAACAGGTAGTGCAATCACAACAGCCCCCGGTGGAGCGGGAGCAAAGGCGGAAATGTCGGGTGGAGCGTAAGCTTCAAGAACTCGAGGACAAGAAGGAGCCCGACAACGAAGTCACTTACCATGATATCGTCGAGTTCGCCCAGAATTATTTCAACAGCCACGAACGCTCGCCCGAGGGGACGATAATGGCGACCCTCACGAGGAAGTCGCGAGGCAAGAGTGTCGAGTTCATACCAAAGTACGAGATGGTCACATATTACAAGGGTTCGAGCATTCCAAACTCGCATATTCATATGTACGACCCGGACAACGTGAACGTGGCATGCTCGGTCTTCAGGGTGAGTATTCGGTCGCATACATTCTCTCGAGATATAATTTCGGTGGTCAAATCTACTTTTACCATTGTCTGCAGGACCTTTGCAAATGTACCCGGGGTGAGATGAAGCTCGACCAGGAAATAGCAACCATCCAAAGTATAATTGGCTACGGTATCGAGCGGGAGGAGTTGCGCGATGAGATATTCGTTCAATGCATGCGGCAAGCCACGAATAATCCAAACCCCGAATGGGCAGAGCGCGTCTGGCTATTGCTCTGTCTGGCAATCGTAGCTTTCCAACCGAGCAAATTGCTCTACAAGTATTTCGTCTCCTTCCTCAAGAAGAATTTGGCTCTCGAGGGGAAGCTCAGGCAGTACGTCCAATGGTGCGTGGACAATTGCAAGAACACAAAAGTTTCCTGCAGGCAACATCCGCCATCCACCGTCGAAATAGCGGCAATGAGGCGGCTCGGCACGATCGTTTGTCGATTCTTCTTCCTGGACGGAAGAACCAAAGCAATAGACGTGCATCCCACTGACACCGCCGCGGATGCAGTTGCTAAATTAGGTGAAAAATTGGGTCTCCGCTCCCTCGAAGGATGGGCCATTTACCAAAGTCGGCCTGATGGCGAGGAACACGTTCGGGCCCACGATTATCTCTACGATGTCATTGGCGCATGGGAAATGTAAGTTCTCGACATCCACTCAGCCATGCCTTGCCGTATATTGGATGCTCTTCACGATACTATTCCCGCAGGAAACAATGCAAGTTAAATACAGCCCAGTCGACATTCTCGACTCTACGTCGCGGAAATAACGCCACATTGGGTAGTGGCGACAATCGATTTGTCTTTAAGCGAAGACTATTCCGTAACACCCGGGAAATATCTCAGGACCCCGTTGAGGTCAACATGCTCTACGCGCAAGCTGTTTACAATGTGGTGAAGGTAAATAATCGATGGCTTAGCCTGAGCGTAGAAAATAGCTCCCGTTTTTTTTATAACACCGTTATTTTTCTAGTGCGACGACTTCCCAGTATCGGAAAAAGTAGCTCTGCAGCTAGCTGGTTTGCAAGCGCAAGTGTCCCTGGGTGACCCTAAGGACAATGATCGGCTTGATTATTATAGCGAAGTTGATAGCTTTTTGCCTTATCGAATAAGTCGAGCTCGGGGCGACGATGTGTGGGTGCCAATAATAGCACAAGCTCATCGACAGTACGGTGCTGGCCGAAAGGAACTAGCAGCAAAAGTACTATATTTGTCTTGTGTCATGCAATATCCCCTCTACGGCACGACAATGTTTAATGTGACTTATCGAGGCTATTGGTCATATGGAAATCAATTGATCTTAGGCATTAATTGTGATGGTCTGATGCTGATTAAACCAGACGACAAATTCGTCCTGTCGGAATATCGTTACCAGGACGTTGAGAGCATTATGCTGGATCCAAGCGATTCATTTATTACGCTCTCCCTTCTGCGCCACAATCCTGATAGCTCACACAAGTGTTTCGTCTTCGAAACCACGCAGAAGAATGAGATTGGTAGTTTAATCGTTAGTTACTGTCCGGCACTGGCTGGCTGGATCACGGAAAACGAGGTTCCTACTAAGAAACTAAAGGGTATTACCAACGAAGATCGAATAAGGCTCTATCACAACTTAGTGAATTGTCGACGCGCCCTTGTCGATGCAGAGATACTCCGAAAGCCGCAGGATTCGGGCGGTGGTTTCCTCAGGAATACCTTGAGGAGGTTGTCCAAGCACAGAATCGAAAAGCTCAGGCAGGAACATGGTAATGCGACTGATCACGGAGAAACGTACAAAGGGTTCCCGTACGCTTACTGGGCTTTCAGTAGACAAACAATACCCCAGAGTCTTTCGAAGGTGCCTGATCCAGACGAGCAGATGTCCCTTAGTGTTTTCCAGCTAATTTTAACTTACGCTGGGCTAGGACAAAATGGGGACACAGTTCGTAGAGTCGAGGATGAGCATGTCAACCTCATACAGACCGTGATGGAACGTTGCATAAGGAAGGAAAACCTATTGGGCGAATTGTACCTTCAACTAATTAAGCAAACCACGGACCACCCCGATCCGAATAGTAGAGTGAATCTCAGGCACTGGGCCTTACTTTCTCTGGCATGTTCCGTAATCCTCCCACCGCAGAAAGTAATCCGCAAATATCTTATTGCACATTTGAAGCGGTGTTCCAGCGATTACGTAACCGAGGAAGGGAAATACGCTAGATTTGCGGAAAAGTGCCTTTGTAAAACACAGGGCACGAGGAGGCGGCAATGGCCACCGAGTAGAGAGGAAATTATGTGCACGATCAATCGTAGACCCATTTACGCGAGATTCCACTTTATGGATGGCCAATATCATGCAGTCGAATTCCATCCTTCGGCCACTGCCAGTGATGTTATGGAAATAATAAAAGCAAAAATCGGACTTGATCAAACTGCTATGGGTATTTGAAAGTTTACATGCTTTTTTTACACATTTTTGATTGTTCGGTCTAATTAACGTATGCATATTACAGGTTACGCAATTTATGAGGTGTTGGGGCCGACAGAACGTGCGCTCATACCAGAGGAAAAGATCGCTGATGTAATGTCCAAGTGGGAACGTTATAGGACTGCCAATGCTTCTCAGAACCAGCCACAAAGAAAACACGCACATCACTTCTTCCTATTTAAGAAACACTTGTTCCTTGATCAGTATATGAATCTCGACGACCCGGTGGAGAAGGAGCTGCTGTATCATCAAGTTTTACATGATTTGCGGGCGGATAGATTCCCCATCACCGAAAAAGAAGCCGTAAATAGCATTTTCATTATCTTCTTCATATTATCTCCACTGATTCCTTCCAGAGACAAAGCAAAAATTCCAAAAAATATGGTTTTAGTGGTCCAATTCTCTTAACAATATAAATTTGAACCCGCAGATGATGTTGACCGCATTGCAAGCTCAATTGGAACTCGGCGATTGCATAGATGAAGTAGCCGACCAAGATTACCGCACAATATCGAGTCATTGCCTCCCGCCGAGATTGGTTCCAAACTTGTGCGTGGAGGGAGTGCTTCAGCACCATCAGTCCCTTCGTGGCATGACACCGCCAGAGGCAAAGAAGGCATTCTTAAACCTAATTCAATCGTGGCCTCTGCATAGGGCCACGATCTTCGATGTCATGCAATCCTTTACCTCAAACTGGCCAAGAGTTCTGTGGTTGGCCGTAGATCAGTTGGGTCTACACCTGTTGGAGCATCGTTCCAGGAACGCTCTTTGTACCTATGAGTATAGCAGTATTCTCAGTTATAGTCCGGCTGTTAGTTGCTTGATGATTATTACCGGCACCGATAAGAAGCAGAGTAAAGTGATTCTCACTACGTCACAGGTAATCCTCGTTTTCGTCGGATTCGATGAGGAATTCCGATGAAGAAACTGCTGTTTAATTATGTTTTGTGACCTTTTGCTGCAGGCTCACCAAATAGCGAATCTGATTCGCGAATATATGGACGTGCTCCAATCACCACCGGAGATACCGAAAAGAGATTCAGTGATTGCCGCACAAATAGCTCAACAACAGCAGATTCCGCAGCCACCGCCAAATTTGCCGGGTCAGGGGGGCGGTCGGAAGTCTCGACCCGGCTCGATGTTACACAGAGGTGCTCCAGTGATACAATCACAAGCTAGTTAAGGAAATAGATAACTGATTAGGTGGGACTCTTTTCCCCAACCTGATACGTTCGCTCCGTAGACACCCAGGTTGTGCCACTCCGGCGCACATTTTCTTTGTGCGTCGAGTATAAAGTATCCAAAGATCTTCTGTAATAATTAAGGAGCAGTTAATCTCGACGATCTCGAAATAGATGCGAGAGAACTTGCAGAGAGGGACGCGCGTGATCAGGTTGTGGCGAAAGCGTATTGTTAGTTATTAATGCTTTATTGGCGAGGCCTATCTAAGCGACGAGGCGGCGATGTATCGTCGTTCTGGCGGCACTAGCCTAGGAATACTTTTTTCTTCCAGTATTTATTCGATTAGCTTAGATCTCGAGAGGCTTCGGGACATAGATATCACCGCGGAGGATAGACTAGCTAATGGACCGACAAACATATAAACTGCCACTTAAGATTTTACCGCCGGGAAGCTATCGAAGACTTTTCTATTTCCATTTTGCCCGCAATAGTCTTGCCTTTTTTACGAGCGACCGCCACATTTTTTAGACAAGTTCTTGCGGGCCACATTCTACCGATTTATGGACTTTACAGTTAATCGACGTATTACACTTTCGGCATATCAATTAGTGTCGTTCCTTACAGTGTAATTAATCAATCTACACTATCTTTTACTTGGATATCTTTCTATTAAACGTTGCATTCTCGCCGGCTCACTTTTAACCGTGTCTTGAAAATATTCTAATACATAGTGACGGTAGCGTCTCGAGTAATATTTGACAACTTACGAAAATTACTATCAGTAGGGCCAGAATATAAATATCGTCAAGGTAACGTATATCGGAATGAAACGATTGGACAAAAAAAAAGATTCAATTTCCTTTACTAGACAATCTCTTTGCGCTATCGTCGCTTTCCTCGTAATGTTACAATCGTCATTAAATATAAAGGCAAGAAAAGGAATCGTCTACACACCTAAGCACTAAGCGGACAGAACAATCCGTTGAATCAGACGCGATCGTGTCGATCGAAAATGCCACAAAATTGCGTCCAAGAACTTTCTTTCTTACTTCAACGGTGGTGGAATCCGGCTTCTGTATATGTGAAGGTTTGGTAGATGTTCTACTTCCACCCATTACGAGGTGTTGTCAAATGCAGAGAAAATATCGGATGTTCGGACTATTCCACTATTCCAATTTATTGTCATTTGAGTGAGGTGAGGAGTACAGATGCTCAGTAATTCTGGGTTTGTTCGGACCAAAATTTTGTCGTGGTGATTCGAATCCCTGATTCAGTGATTCTTGATTACGCTCATTTTAATACTTCATTCTCGTACAGGTGTGCGAAGGTGTACTGAAATCTTTTTTACCGATACTTCCAATATTCCATGTAGCGTAAATATTGGCCGGATAACAAGGTGACGGGAAATTTTCATACCAAAAATCTACATACCTCCTAAGCTTACTAATCGTACGCCACTATCAAGGATTCTAGACTAGATAAGCGATATCAGATTTTTTATACTGCTACGTCACCCTTCAATCCGGCCAATGACGACTCACTCACTTCTGCCCATTTAGTTTTTTAATGACTGCCGTACCACCCAATACTGCCATTTACCAGGAACACTGTCTATTCTATAAGTAATAGTAAGGGTCGTCGAAACGAGCGTAATCAAGCACCGATCGTATGAATATTCACGAATCTTTATGTTTTCTAAGACGGCTAGGAGCGAAGAAGGACTGCGCTGAAACGGACAAATCTCGTTAGTGCACACTGTAATCGTGATGGTTGTTCTGATTCGTAATTGTCAGAAGCTGGGCTGAAATCCGTGCAGAGACAGACTGTGATCCGCTTTCGGTGTCCTTTGTCTCTTCGAGAGCTGTTTAACGAGTGAGACTTCGTGTTAATAATGACTATGGATATGCATGATAATGCTCGCTACTGTTCGTATTATTAAAAAAATGGACGAAAAATCCGAAAAAAAGTTAAATGCGGAGAGGAAGGGGTGAAAGGACCAGCGCGTCTGCGTGGATATATGAAGGTCAGAGTGGTTTGAGCAAAAGAGAGAGAGAGAGAGACAGAGAGAGCGTGAAAGAGAGAGAAAGTAAGAGAGCGAATGAGATTGTGCAGCTGCAGCGTGGAATTCTTTGGTGCGCGTACTTAATTGACAAAGTGAGAACGGCATTGTGTCAGCGAAAGCAGAAGGAAACACTTCGCGTATCCTTCGTACGTGTAGCTTAAGCAAATTAAATTATTGGTTGACAATGTTATTGAAATATTTAAGAACGCGAAAACACACACCCACACACATCACACGTTGTATATAAGTATATGTATAGAAAACAGAGAGACATGGGACAGAAATACGAACACGATACAAAACACAGACAGCACACTCGTCGAATAGACCGCGGCGCCCCGAAAAATTTGTTACGGGGTGCTTGGACTGGCACAGGTGACACACGTACAAAGAGAACACGGCAGGAGAGTCACGCCTACAGATAACGAGAATATACACACACTATATAAATATATAAATATGAATATATAAATATATATATATATATATTATATATACATATAGATTATTAACATACCCGGGCTATGTATAAGGATATACAATAAAAGAAAGCGAAGCTTTAATATTGCAAGTAACGAAGAGGTGCCCTGCTCATTTAAGGTCCGAAAGAAAACCACACTCGATTTAATATATATACTTTTATTTGTGACCTTTTACACAATAATCAGACAAATAACAGTATTCGCTCCCGTCAGCGATTGTTCCTGTGCGTTGCGAGCGGTGCCTCCACTCCTCATTGGGATTCCCTGGGTGCACTATCGACTGTTAGCCGACGGTCATTAGCATAAGGTGTCGGATCAATTAATAGCTATATGGCGGCCCAATGTGGATCGAGCACCGGCAACACCAGCGCACAATCGCTTTCAGATATACACACGACACTCCTGCTGTACACTGAATAAAACCAATGGTGATCGCGACAACGAAAGAGCACGGAAGGACGGCGGGAAGGAGAAGCCGAGGCTGAATTTATCCTGCGCCCTGCAAGTAAGTACATTTTAAGTACAACGCGCCTAACTCACTATACAGTACCAATCACGGTAAACATACCATCTAGACGTATCCGTACGTTTGTAAGTAGTCGACCAAGAACAGGCCTTCTTAGAACGCCTGGCGAGGGGACGCTTAGTTCGTTTTTTCGAAAGACTCTCGGCCGAGTTTCCTCGTGTTGACGTTGACACGCGCTCATCCCATTCGTCGAGGATCGCTATAGCAGGCCGCGCAAGGCTCATTCGGTTGGTACAATCGGGACTTGACATCTTGCTTTGGGTGAGTGTGTGCGCCAGTGGTCGGTTCTACAGTAGGTTACAAGGTAGTTGCGGTATTATCGGCTCTTTGGCACCTGCGGAGAAATACGCGCGCGCGGGGGGAAGAATGCTGCTTCTTATGTTTAGTACATATTTGGCAATGCGCTCGAGACCCGGTTCTCCTCGAGGTTCCCTGCAAGAGGTCCAAGCCTCGCACTTAAAGTAATAGACAGGTACTGCACTTAGAAAAGTAGTAAACGCTTCGTGGCGGGAAACTGGAGATAGACATCCGCGAAGGTACAGTTGGAACTCCTTGCACTCGTAGAGACAACAGTGCGCCGCGATTGCTTTCTTTACGACGCGCGTGTTTGTGTATGGTAATAAGTAGCCACGGGACTTTTCAGAAAATCGTGTTTATTTCTCAATAAGATATATATATAGATCTATATCTGTCCACACCGATCCGATTAACAACTCAAGAGGTACTCGGTAGTATCCATTTGTACAACATATGCTTCAGCCCTAGAGAGGAAGCGATTGCAGTTCCCAGACACGGAGAGAAGATAAGGAGCTCCGAGTGCAAAGAGTTAACTTGTGTATACTAGCCTCGTAATAGGACACGCCGATCTCTTTAACAGAGTACACCGAAAGCGTTAATACAACACAGATCGTAGCCCCGCAGTGTCGCGAAAAGGAGCCACTCGACGACTACGCTTGCCGCCGCGCCGCTCGCCCAACACCGACATAATGTATTTCCAACGCATTTGCACGAAATCCCGCAAGCCATTTTCTTTCTCCCGCACGCCGCTCGAAACGCCTCCTCAACAAGTAACCGACAGACATTCCAGATCGAAAAGGTAAAAGGCGCGCGTGCCGGGATCGCGAAATGGTATCAGTTGGTCTTTGCTTTTATTCGGAGAATCCGCGTCTCCAAGTGCCGGCTCTTCCGGCAGAATTCTCTCCCGCGCATCGAGTATAATATAACGAAAGATTAAGGCGCGGGGGCTTCGGGTAAAGGTGCGCTTGGATGTTCGGTGTCCGTCTGCCTCACCAGGAATGCTTCGAATGAAATCAAGGCTGAATACTAACTTCCGTGCAAACGTAAGTAAAATACATTCACGATCATGTGTACGCTAAATGATTTACATACGCAACGAATCATAGCCGCAGTATATAATCATCGCGAGGCTCCCCGTGCCGATTGACCCGGCGCTCGAGGGTCGATTGCTCGCGATGGTAGGACCGTCCGGATTTGAGCTACTTCTTGGGCCAATCAGCGACAGAATTTTTGCACATGAAATCCTAATCACTCAGGCCAGTGCAACAAGTGCCGGCTTAATCGGGACTGTGCTACCATCGCGACGCAAGTCGAGATCCTAGTTCAACAGAGTCCGAGCAGACTGAAGGAAACTCGAGGACCGGAAAAGGCCGAGGGGCCTCGCCGCCGAGATTCAGCACCAGATATAATAATAACACTCGATAGTAATCTATTACGATCCACTACGATTAACGATATATAAATACAGTCGAGAAATAAATAATGCCTCATTTGTAACGCTTTGCTAATACAGTTTGCGTAGCGCGCGGGCAGAGCCGGTTAAAGCCCATCGGGTGTTGGACATTGTACTTTGATGCATCGGCTCGCATGATCGAGGGCCGACAAGCACATTCGTTCTCCCTGGAAATCCACTAGATCCTTTGGTCGTGTCTGCCCGCGCGCTCCTCTATCACAATTATAAATTAGACTCTCGAGATTTCCTCAGATCGGCCGCGCAGTCATCGACTGGCGCTCGCTTGTGCTTGTGTGTGTGTGTGTGTGTGTGCATCCTCGCCTCGACATTAGACACACGCTTCTCCCGGTACACTGTGCGACAGTAGACTTGTGTGAAAAAACATCAGGTAGAATGTCGGCAGTATCAATAACAACGCAGTAGAATCTCGCGAGGCGCGAAACTTGTTGCTTTTCCTATTCTTTTGATTATAGATATATATACCCTCTCGCGCGTGCCTCTGAAGAAGAGCGAGGAAATCATTCCAACCGAGATGTGTGTAGTACGTGTGCGACGAGATATGAGAGAGGCTAGTCGAAAGTCGGAAAGGAAGCCGGCTTCCGTGGGACACGAATGCCTAGCCTAATTGCAACTACGCCATGGGATACCGAGAATCATTATGACATAACATAGAATACACAGACTACTGAAATTAGCGAAGAGCGAATATAACAAACGCGTATGCAGTCTCCCCCCTCCTTTACAACACGCCATCGTCCCGTCCCCTTTCTCTAGCTAGAGTGTTCGAGCCGTGCGACGGCTACTCTCTCGCCGGAAGGTGAAATGTACAAAGCGGGATAGAGCTTAACTCTCGCGATGCGATTACATACGTAACACAGTGTTGAGTAATATCTAGCGCACGAATAATCCATCCACTTCGCTATCGGCCATTCTCCCTTTTGATCGACCGCGCCTTCTCCCAGTCGATATTCTAAAGCATTACGTGTACGTGTGTGTTTGAGGTACGTGCACCCTGCGGTGGAATTATATACTTGTACAGACTCTATAACTATTACTTTCCTCTCTCTCTCTCTCCCCCGAAATTCCACTTTCGTCCGACATCCCAGGCGTTTTCGCGAGACTTACAACGATAGAAAGTGTTTGCCGCGCAACACCGTAATATGTACTGACAGATATGATCCCTTAACATACCATATGTATACAGTAACAGCCGGACAATGGGGTCGCGCTAGAAGAGAACAATCGAAGCATCTTTAGATTATTTTGCCCAACACCTGTGCGCGCGTGCGCGCATGTGTTTATGTGTGTATGTAGGTGGACTGGCACTAAACGCGATCGAGAAGTTTCTCGGTTCCTAGACCCAGGGTAGAATCCTCCGAGATCCGTTCGGTTTCAGCGAGATTGGTCCCTTCGTTGAAAACAGAGGGGGAAATGCAATTCCGCGGTCAAGCCCGCAATCTCTCGAGTTACGTAAACCAAGATCGTTGAAATGAAGGAAGGGTGGCGGATTTTAACGTAGGTCTGAAGGAACTGAAAGGACTCGGGGTGCGCCTAGTATAATCCTCCCCAGTATCATGTTCGCTTCGGCCTTATAATCAATCTGTTTACACTAGAAAGAAAGGGTACCACCAACGATAGCCACGTGTCGTCCTACTTAAACTCTATATTGCAACAATATTCATCCTCTCCGCTCGTCCTCAGCGTCGTCGTTTTACGCGATATTTCCATACACCTCGACTAACACATCCCAACATGAAAGCCTCTTGCCGCGCCTTTTGCATGCACCGTCGAGTCGGCGAATTGGCCTGCTCTATAGACCAGTGTACTATCTCAATTGGCCTCGCCACTTTCTCTCCCCGAGCAATCTGCTAGAGTTCTCGCCTCGGCTTGCTACGGAAAAGCATGCGAAAGCCATAACGGTCAGGCTAGACGTTTTACTAAGTTTCCCTATCGGCACGGTTTGACTAGCGATTGGAAGAATCTCTCGGATCGTGGACGCTGGGGGGTGTCGGGGACGTTGAATAAGAGTACTATCGTCCAGAGTCCTCCTCAAGTGCGCTAGCATCAACTTTATTAAACACAGGTCATCAACTGGCTCTTCCCTTAGTTCCTTTCTCTATGTAGGTGGGTTCGCTCTCGGTTCGCAGAAGCCAATCCGAAGACGATAGTTCTCCCCCGAGAGGAAGCGATCGCAATCGAGAGCGGAGAAGAAGTTGGAACCGAGGGAAACTAAAGGCTTCTATGGACCATCGATATCCATTGAATGTACAGATAGAGTAGAGTGCGTCTCATTAATCTTTCATAAACGTCTAACAATCGATAAATAATGCTTCAGTTATCTCTTTTTGTAACAATAAAGGTATTAACGTGCCGCCATACCGAAAGCCAGCCGTGTTGCTTTGAAGCACAACCATTAGAGAAGCTTAAACCTGTATGAAGGTCGAACGGTGTAAAGTATATATATATATATATATATATATATATATATATATATATATATATATATATGTATGTATATATATATATATGTATAAAGAAGTAAAAATTGTCCAGGGAGGGGTGGGTGTCGCCTATCAGACTGATAAGACTAGTACCATCCAGTGGCGAAATGTCGGGAAAACAGATGCGACGAAAAAAAGATGAGTAAAAAATCGTTAAACTCTGAATGCGCTTAAGAGAAACTAAAAAAATAGACTATCATCTGTCGCTATGAGACTATCGTCCTACAGGTAAATATGTAGTACGGCTGAATATGGTCGCGGCTAGGCCGCGACGCGATATTGAGAATACTTGTGCGCGCGAACTAAAAAGATCATTTGTCTCTGTGTGTGGCATGCTCGTTTTCAACGATACTTCCGCGGTCGTACCTAAATACTGAGAAAGAATAGAACACCTAGCTGAACAAGACACCTAAACAAATAGACGTAAACCTAAAACGATGGCTTCGTTCTTGCTGACACGATGATCGCAATGACAGTACAGTAAGAGAGAGATGGAGAGAAAGAGAGAGAGGGTGAAAGAGACTCGTAGATTCAGATCAAATTGACGCGCTATCGATAAAGGGAATTTGCCGTAAGTACATTGCCCTCCACATTTCTCTTCGACGGATTACAACTCATTGCATTTCGGTAACAACAAGATCATCTGGACGCGAGTCGAGCAGCGTTTTGTGAGTGTGAAAAATAAGTAATTTACATACTCGGCACGTGGGCCGCAAATTGCCAAAGTAGACTCTCTTCGATGATCGAATGATCCGCTCGTCGTATCGATGTGTTCAGGACGGCAAACGTTACGCTCTACTCGTGATTCGGACGCGATTCTTAGATTCGTGTCGTATACACACCCGCTGGTCGTGTAGTCAGCAAGAACGAATCTACAACTAAAAGAATTCTGCTGGTAGTACGGACTGCTAATAAAAAGGGCACGCGGCGCGATCGCGCGCTCCTCCACGCAATTCGCACCGGGCGAAGATCAAAGGAGACTCGCCCTATTATTTCCAGCGATGATAAACCTCAGGCCTATCTCCTCACGCGGGATATAGCTAATTCTTATAGAGTACATTGTAGTACTACACGTAACGATAAGTACACTGTATAGCGATATTTTTCTTCTCCAAATAACGCACGAAACCATCTTTTTTAAGCGTAGGCCGGACTATACCATCTCTCTTGAGTCTCACTTATCCACCGCAGCTCGATTGATCGAGCCAGACCGCAACCTCGATCCTTCTGACTAGATTTTAGTATAGGTGCGCGCGTACGTAGATGAAAGTCGAAGTATCGCATCCTCTCTCCCTCTCTCCCTTCCTCGGTTTCACTCACCGCTTCCCCGTCATTTTGCAACATTTCCTTCTTCTCTTCTCTTCTTCTACTCGTAAAGGTCTACGGCATCTACGCGCAGGGTGAAGCGGGAGCCTCCGGATTGGCAGAATGCGATACCTCTGCTTCAGAACACGGAGAACGGTATCAGCGCACTGCCGATACTCTATTAGAACACTATAGTGAGTGGTCAATAATTATTGCTGTGCAAGCAAAAGCTGTAAAAAGACAGGATCATCCGCACTTACGTATGAATGACTGTCGTGACTCTGGGAGCTAGTGGCCGCGCACCATTGAGCCAATGGGACGATCTCCTATGTACGAATTCTCCGTGTACTGGGGTGGGGGGAAACATTCATCTCGTACAGTATAATTTCTAAGGTCGTGCGATAAGTGCTCGACGGGTGTGGTGGCTTGGAACATTGTGTTCCGCTAGTTGGCAGCCCAAGCCTCCGACAGTCTGAGTCTTGTGCTGCGAGTCCTGCACAGGCTCGAAGCACGCAGACTCAGAATCTGTCCCGCAGGAACGGGCTGCTCCAGTTGACTGATTACTCTTAGACGGACTTAAAAGCTACGGAGGACATACAAATGTACGACACGACAACGATCACGACACCAACTTACTCGCTTTGCCACACCGATGAGCCACCTGGCAGCAATCTGGGGCTGGTGGTTGCCACCCTGCGGCTCAGGGCGCGAGCAAATGCGTAAGATATTTTGTGTTGCACTAGACGACACGACTCCGCCGTAACCAGTTGCCCACTTGATTTACATTTGCTAAGATTATCACTAGGGTGTAACGCTATATCCTTACTATCACTGCTAGATTTTTTTGTCTTCAGCTAGTTTCACGACGAGTCAAATTTACACCAAAGACCGGCTCGAAGATAGGGAGTGAGTGCGAAGGGAATCATACGATCTCTTGCAAAGCTCTATGGAAAAATCTGTGGTTAATCTTTGGTGCAAACTCGCAACTGGGCTGCGATCCCGTACGCCCGCATTCGAGTATTTTCTCTCCCGCGTTTACTTTGTTCAAATGATTCCTTAACTTGCTAGAGGCTTACTTCTCTACCTTTGGATACATTATCCTCGCCAGCGCCGTTAGTCAAAACCAAGTTCGACTGTAGGAAAACGTCTAGTAACAAGTTGACCCGGTGACCAACTTGTCGAGTCACAGGGCATTGTACGAGTAACGTTCCCCTGGGGCGATTGAGATTTGACTATAATCCCTTAACGCTAAGGAGCTTTCAACTTTGCTAACTTTAAGTACACGCAATAACGCCTCAAGCTTTAAAGACACCTAAATAGAGACAACGAAGATGGTGAAATGTGCATAAATATCGCTAAGTGAATCTTTCCCATGGTAATTCACTCGAGTTCTCGGCAATTTGAGTTCGGACATATTCTCATCCAGCGGTATACGCGTCCGTGCAGCATATAGATTGTTGAACATTCAACTTTCCATAGCAGCTCAGGGTGTACCGAGAAATTGGCGCACTTTCTTCACCCTCACCATGAGCCCCATGAATTAGAAGGCTGAACTTTCAACAGCATTAGGCGTATCTTAAAATAAATTAAGTTTATACGTAATACAGATACGTACGTATATCTTCTTTATATGTATACCTTAGACGGGGGGCAACCAGTGCTCACCGTCGCGTCTATGATCACTTAAAATTCTACTTATGTACGAAAGTCCATGACCACCTGGTCAGATCGTATCCTGCTCGATCTTCACCACGCGAGCATGGCTAGTTTCTTTAACTTCTATCGGAGAAGCGCTGCGAGATGCTCCTCTGGGCAAAGCTCGACGAAAAGTTTAGATCGTTCGAAAACGGCGGACTCGCTCCAACTCGAGCGTTCAACTTCTCGGTTATCTACGGTGATGTATGCTATGCACAGTAGCTTACACAGACTCGACATTTATAATTGCGCCTGCTGGTGTTACTTAAAACTTAAGCCCAGCTTACATTCAGTCTTGATCACTAGTGAATCGACACTACGCTAAGACCTAAACTCGACTTACTTTTTAAGTAATATCGGAGTGATTTGATCTTGTGGTACTTGGCGTCTTCGTTTTACTATCATAACAAAACAACGAATAAAATCTGTAAAATAAGGTCGTTCGCAAGTACTGAAAAATGCACGATAACAGCTACGAGCTTGAGGCGTAGTAAAACTCCGGTCAAAATCGTCAGATAGAATTTGAAAGAACAATGCGAACGAAAGAGGCATTCCAGTTTCAGATTCCGGACTGTGCAAACAAGTTTTCATTCGTATAAAACACCGTGCATCGAGGGCCGCCCTCGAAAGCTAGTTGAGAGGAAACCGAACATTATCGAGGAATCGGTCGGAAATGATTATCACTTCAGACGGTTGCATTGCACCTCTAATACCAAAGTCTATGTGCATATAAGATTCTAACAATATTATACACGATTCTTGCAATATCACTTCAACGAAAAACGATCGCCCAGCGATCTTCGCCGTCATGTCGTCAAAAACTGATCATCTTTACCTTTCCTCTGTGCCTGTTTCATTAAGAAGTGCGTACATTCCGAGGTACACCCTTTGAGGAGGGCTGTCGTATTTTGATTTGTTTTCGTAGCGCTTCCCTTTGACAACGTCAAATTGGACCTTTTGTCAAATTAAATGAGGAACCGCCACTCTTCCAATCGTCGTAATATTGGAATTGAAATGCGCTTCTGTGCTACACCAATTTCGCAGTTGCGCGTCTCTTCACGGTTCATACCTCGCGCAACATTATCCCGAAAAGAGATCAAACACAAAGAAGACCTCGAGCAGCTTGAAACCCCGATTTCAGCTCTGCAGATTGGCAGACTTGCCAACTTACTAAGCAAGAAGCATTAGGATGATATTATCACCGGTATTCTCTGATACACCGATTGATACCGTTTACTGTGTTCCAAACCTAGCAGGATTGAAATCCTTATTCACGAACGAGAAGCCTTGGAACTCCTCTTGGTTTATGTAGATCATTTCGTCTGGGTCTTCGGGCGTTAGTAATGGCTCTTCTTTTGTGAATTCCACGTCGAAGTTCATCGCGTCCTTTTTGTTTTTCTACATTGACAGACCAATCATGAATTATTTTCAATTCTCTCGCATACACCGAGTATATTTCCAAAAATAGAAACGTACAATTTTCGGTTTGATCGGTGGCACGACTTTCCGTGCCTCGAGTGCATCCCAGTCTATGTCTTGGAAAAATGGCTGAACCTTTATCGCATTCTCACCGCCATTGGCAGTGACACAACCGAGCCGCTTTGCAGGATTCTTCGTCATGAAACCTTTGAGTATAGCAACAGCCTCCTTCGAAATCCAGATTGGATATAGTACGTCCTCTTTTAAAATCGACTCGAATAAATCATCTTCATTGTCGGCTTCGAACGGTGGCTGCCCAGCCATCATCTCATACATCAAGACACCCAGTGCCCACCAATCGACACTTGCGCCGTATTGCATTTCTTGCAAGATCTCTGGCGCGATGTAATCAGGAGTACCGCAGAACGTTGCTGTTGTAGTTTCTCCCTCTATAATTCCCTCCTTACACATTCCAAAATCGGCCAACTTGCAGTGACCTTCATGGTCCAGTAGAATATTATCCAGTTTGAGATCTCGGTAGATAACGCGATGTTTATGGAGAAATTGCAACGCGAGGGTAACTTCCGCCGCGTAAAATCTCGCTCTGGCTTCGTCGAATTTGCGTGCTTTTTGAATGTGGAACATTAGGTCACCTGAAAAAGGAAGAAAAACATTTCTTGAGCGTGTCAATCTCTAGAGAAGGGGGTAATATCCAGCTTAGACTCAATACCTACCTCCATTCACATATTCCATAACAAAGAATAAACGGTCAGGCGTTTGAAAACAGCTATGAATAGCAGTGAGGAAAGGATGCTTGGCGGCCAGGGTCAGTATTCGCTTCTCAGTCATGGTGCAATCAACATCGTCGTCTTGTATAATGACATCCTTCCGCAGGATCTTTACGGCATATACCTCATCGGGATTAGTTTTCCGTTCGACTAGCATCACTTTCCCGAAGCTGCCTTTACCCAGGACTTTGATAAAATTGAAATCTGCTATTCCAAACTTGCGATTTGCAGTTTCGTTGGGCGTAACAGAGATTCCACTTGGTATGACGGTAGTTTCTTCGTTCCTCCGTACCGGTTGCACATTATCCGCGGCCAATACGTCCGTGACAGTAACGGTTGGTGGTGTTGGGCCCGAGTGGCAGGTCGTCATACTGTAGTTGATCTTTGGAGCTTTTATCTGTTTATCCGGCGATATATTCATTGCACTCAAAATCTCGGCCAGGGCCTTTGTATTAACCCCGCAATTATTCGCTACATTCTTCTGACACCTTTTGTGTACGTTTATATTGCAGGCTGGAACGTAACAAGTATAAGTTTCGGAGGCGCCGGGCTTACCGTGCATAAATCAGATTTAATGACAATTCCCTACCTTCGCATTGTACCCCCTGCCGAAATAGTCCATACAGCAGCGAGCCGCAGTGATCACAAAACGTAAACTTCTTGTACGTGTGAACAACAAATCTGTGCGGTATGTCTATGCTGAAGCGCGGACTTTCCGTATCGTGTGTTGACTGCAACAATCATTACGACGTATCGAGTGAATAAACAGGGGTGTCGAAAAACAATGACGAGCACCTGATATCTCAAGAGGCGTTAACAAGGCCAAGCTATAAACTTTACCTCTTCTCTCATTCCCGGGCATTTTGTAATGACCAATTCGTGACACCTTTTGTGAACGACGCACGTGCACACTGAAACACAGAGAGAAGGTCTTAGATTCCTCGTACGTCAATTGGGCAACATCCAATGTAGCACAACCAAAGCGGGTTGCATGCGTGATTAGACGCATTCAAATTACACGAAATCCAAAGCATAAATATAACCCAGTGAACGTTGAGACCGAATGCTGCCGCGGCGATGGTACACGCTAAAATATTAACGGTTGAATATATGAAATTTATCGATGTAATCGGACGGAATTATCAAGCTCCCCCAATTACATGTCCATTCATGTAGAAACACATGCAGCCGAATGCTCTTCCCAGTTGCTCCCAGGTTTTATATAAGGTGGAATATAACCAGGAGCAGGTCAATAACACTGACAAACTATCAGCGCCAAATTTCTTTCTTGTGTTGTTAAAGAAGCATGGTATCAAGTATCGTCGGGTCATGGGCAGAACCAAAGGTTAATAATGCGAAGATTGGTATTAATAAACATAAGTCATAATTATCCTAAAGAACTCCACCCTAATTTGTGTTATACAGAACAGAAAACCAAGTACACATACACACATCTAGATGAGAAAATGTTGACAGAATACAGCAAGCATGTACAAAATTGTAATATCTGTTAATAATGTGTATGTGTCTTCTCACCTTGACACTGATAGCCCTGCTTGCCCAAGCCCCTGAAATACAACAGACAAAAAACATCACATCATGTCCTCAAAAACCCTCGTAAAACACATAACTATTTCTTCTGGGAGCATGGATTATCTCGTCTTATGATTTCCAAAGGGCTTAATCTGAAAGATTCCCCGATGTTTTGATCTTTACATGCGAGGGTACATCATCGGAACCCAAAGCATGCAACCCATTTCTGATTGTATGAGATACATAAACATTTAAATTGTTACTTATGCGTCAACTTAGTACACATTTCCCCACTCATTTGTCGCTCTAATGAATCAACATCACCCAGTCAAACATACACTCCCAAACTCATACTCGTACCCTGTTACCTTCCCACTGTTAGTGAGACGAACCCCGAAAACATTAAGAACCCATGCATGCAGGCTGAAAATAAGTACTAATTTTATGTTAAATTGTCAGTACAGTAGAGTATTATTGCATAGAGATTCCTTGGGTACCCCTCGCGTTTCATCGACCTGACATGCAAACTCATCCCATGAAAAGAAAGTGCAGTGGTTAAAGGTACAACTCGATTAAGCTGAAAGTCGTTGTGCGTAAATCCTAAGAGTAAAGTAAATGTATCTAAGCATTTTGACATACCATATGAATTCACGGCAGTGAGAACAGAATGTTGGTTGCCTCAGAAAGGTTGCCATGAACTTGTGACCATTCGCTTGATGCACTTTCCGCCGCATAGCACCCCTTCTGCGGTTGAAGCCCTGCCGCTCCTTGAACTCCCGCCGTGGTTCTTTGCCGGTAACCAGGCTACTACTACTCCTCCCTCCGATGCTGTCTCCATCTTCGCTCGCACTACACCCTGTTTGTTGAGCTGGCATTAGTATTGTGGCATTCAAAGTAAAGATCGCACCAAAACACAGTATTTTCCTCACCAGATTCGTTCCACTTAAGATCTATCCTGACTCTCAGTTTTCCCTGAGGCTCAAGATCGACCTAGAACAAAGTTCAGTTTGGGAAAGGTTGACAAGGGTCGAAACGAAATTGAGTGGTGGAATCTCGGGTGTATTTCGGAGCACAAACGAAACTATAGCAGTACAGTAGAAGTCCGATAGGTCTGTCGAAATTGGTTAGAGCCAACTAAGAGCAAATAGCAGAGATCGCGATAGGAGACTCGGCGAACAAAAGGTATTTCACATAGCACACTGACAAGTCACAAATAAATCCGGCAAGTTCGCTTTACGTAAAAGCACGTATTCTCCCAATAAAGCAACAACACATTCCTGGGGGAAAAATCAATGCAACACGTTACAGAGTGCAGAGGCTGGCTCTCGGCGGCTTTTATACATCGATTCGGTTGAACGACTAGGACCCCGTAAAAGCGCATCGCAAAGTCGCAGGTCCGATAAATTTGGAACATCTTCTCAAGCAAGGCAGCGACTCGCCGTTCCGAGTGGGCTCATTGCAACTGGAGAGCAGCAATTCATTCCGATGCTCACCACGCTCTCCTCTCTAATGAGACAATCTTATCAAGTACCTTGAACTGTCATAAAGTGTCATAACAGAGCCAGATACATAAGCAGAGAGTTCGGGAGCTGCTGTTGCATTGCGTGCCCGCACTCGGACGTCAGAGACACGCGGCAAACATTGGGCACTCGTGAAGGCCAGTGACACGCGGGCCGATTGGGCCAGCCGAGAGAAAAGAAGAGAAGACATGATCAAGTAAGAAGAGAGAAGAGAAGAGAAGAATAGTAAACGAAAAGAAAAGAAAAGAGAAGGTGAGAGGTGGTGCAGTGAGTATAAATGGGAGGATGGGCGAGAGGAGGGACCAACCCAAAAGTCCGCAGTTTTGTCATTGCGGGTGACGAGCTCCTCAAAGGGGATGCTGCAATTGGCGACGAAGTAGTCCGGCGGCAGAGCCGCGTCGTGGAAGACAGTGAGGCCGAGTTTGACGGCATCCTGGACCTCGTGGGTGAAGGACTCGTTCCAGACGGGATCGCATGTCTTGGGCTTGGTGGAAGAGCGATTGAGGTGGTTCTCGTCGACGTCGAGCTGTACGTAGGGATCGAGGATAGGTTCGTCCTGCCAGAACTTGCGCTGCTTGTCCGTCGCTCGGAGCCCGACCGCCTCGCATATCTCGATCTTCATCGTTCCCGTGAACATCGCGAATCACGGACGATGGCACTGCACTTCCGAGAAAGGGAGGCCAGGCCAGGAAGGACAGGAGGGACGAGCCAGTCGACGGCCTGTCACGCCTGTCGACGAGCTGACACCCCGAACTTCCTACTCAGGTTAGCCAGAGTCGGCTCGGGTATCGTCGTCGTCGTCGTCGACGTCGTCGGCCCTCTACTCTCTCTCGATCCTCTCACCACCCCCTCGGCGCGCACCGATCGGAAGCCCAACAGCGCCGAGATGAAGCCGAGACCGAGACCGAGACCGAGATGCTTTCTGGGCCGCGGGCTCAACGACGCCCGCCTCGGATTCCGTTCCCTCGGATCCACAGGATCGCGCGCGGTAAATACGATCCACCGTGAAAAATGTGTGGCGCAACGCCTCGAATATATCTCGGCCGAGCAGCCAGCCACCACCACCAGCAGTAGCAGCAGCCTTTCCTTCCTTCTCCCTCTCCCGCTCCCTCTCCCTCTGGCACTGGCTCTCCCTATTGCTCCGTCTCTTTCCTTTCTCGCCCTCGCACTTGCTCCTCCTCTCTCGCTTCCTGCTCACTCTCTCTCTCTCTCTCTCTCTCTGCCGCTTTCTCTCCTCGCTCGCCCTCGCCCTCGCGCTCTTCTCCGCGAGAGAGCTTTCTTCCCCCGCCCGTTTCGCCTCCCTTCTCCCTTCTCCCTTTTCCCTTTCCCTTGGTCACCGTCGTCGCCGCGAGCACCGTGCAGTTATAAACACTGGACTGGCCTCGCGTTCGCACTCGCACATAACAGAAACGGAAACGGAAAGGAGGCAAGGCTGGAGGGCGAGGGCGGCGGCGGCGGTGGCGGCGGCGACGGCACCAGGATCTCGGTCTCGGCGCACCGAGGCGGATGCAGGACGACCAGCCAAGATGCGATGCTGCTTGGTGCGAGGCGCCTCGTTCGCGAGTCCAAGGCCTGCCCTAGTCTTCCCGATGTCATGAGAGCCATTAAAGCTCCTTCTTCTCGCGCGGTTCGCCCCGGCTCGCACGCTCCCGCTTCTTCCCCTGCTCGCGACTCAGGCTTTGCCCGGCTGCCTGCCTGGCCTGCCGCCTCTGCCTGTCTCTTTACTCCACCACCAGGATACCTCTCTTGACACGGGCTCACTCTCGAGAGAAAGAGTCCGTTCTCAACCGGCTCGCTCGCTCTCTCGCTCTCTCGCTCCGCGATTACGAGGACGGCCGCGCAAACCGCGAGATAAGCCCCTTTGCCGTCCCTGTCCCTGTCCCTGGACTGCCCCACCGACCTCAACCGCTCGATTGGTGCTCACTCGCGCTTCGTCTAAAGGGCCACTCTCTCTCTACACCTCGGCTCCCACCTCGGCAGGCCTCGTGCCTTTCCGCCGAAAGCTACTGAAAGCTCAGGCTCCGTTCTCACCCGGTCACTCCGCCTCACCTTCAACCATCCATTTCCCCACCTTTAGTCAATGCTCTCAACGTCCAAGCTTTGCAACTTTCCCATACTAATTCCTCGCCCGAATATGTCGCTAATTTCAGGCGCGTATTAGTAATAAGCTCCCGTAAACTCCAGAGCTTCAACGTTCCACGCTACTACTGTGCTAATGGTCTGTCTAGCGTTTGGATTGGCCGAACGTCCGACTACGAGCGACTCGCCGGGCATCATCTACTTGCAGTTGGTACTTGCTGCCGCCGACGCGAAAGCTTCGCGAGGCCCGCGTGGAATCATCAATTCCCCCTTTCTCGGGAGATCTCCGGACGATTTTCCTCGCAAAGTCGGGAAGTAGAAAGGGCGTATGGGTCGTGTTTAAGATTTTTATTCATCTATATAAATAAACGAACGCAGTATAAATCTAGTATTTACACCCGCAGCGGATTAACGCGGTAAGATCCTCGGCCGACTTGCCTGATACTCAGGATGCGTCCACACTAGTGGCAGCCACTGGTCGAGATGAAGTAGAGAGAAGATTGAAAAGGTTACTAGCGGCCTCGGCGATCGACCGAATATCTCTTTTCGGCCCGAAACTGTCGCAAGTAGCATACGAGCCATGTCGTGTACTCGAGGCGTACGCGATTCCCCTTAAGGTTCATATCCCATATATCCCAGTACTATTAGCGTCTCGCATCGACACACGAAAGGCGGGTCTACTGCTTGCGCATCATTCGGTCGACCAGCGATCCTATGATCCTACGATCACCAATAAATATTCCGTCCAAATCATACTGAAATACGTAGACGTCGCTTCCCTAATAGCTACGCGAACCATGAACGATCGATGCCTTCGGGGATCGTTCAAGCTCCGACTATGTCTTGGGACGTGTGTACGCTCTCCTGCACTTCACTGCTAGCAGCAGCAGCAGCCTCTTTCTTCTTCTCGTCCTGTTCCAGTCCCGAAATCACGTAGACAGGTTGTTGGCTGAACGCGAGGAAGTGCTGGTCCATCGATAAGGTCTTCGACGGGTCCTTCATTTTCATCTGCAAGGAATCACGAGTCTGTTAGTGGATTCTTTTAATATGAATTTATGAAGATTTATTCTTTGATATACTAAGCACCTTTTTCCGGTAGAGCATGAGGAGGATTAGAAGACTGCTGATGATGAAGGCGCTACCCGCCGCTAGGACTAACGTAGCCGTCTGGTAAACGGGCGCTTCCACTTCCGTGAGTATCTCGCGCTGCTCGAGGGCGACTATTCTGCTCTGCGTCGCGACGGGATTGGATCTGTGTGTGAAGCGCGACGTGGTCGCATCGGCGAACGATCCGAGCATCGAGAGCTTTTGTATTCGGGTGAGTTCCTCCAGATAAAAGGCCACGTCGACTTTGTTCTGGCCGATAATTTCGAAGCTAATCAAGGCCGAGTCTTGATTGATCTCGACGTCGACGTACTTCCTCACTCGGGCGCCCAGATCGTGGAGCAAGCTCTCCGTCTTCCTCGCGAATTTCTTCTCATCGTCCGCGAGAAAACGACCGGGGAAGCGCAGAGTAACTTCGACAGCCTCCACTGGAGTCGGCACTGAAAGTGGGCAGAAGGAGAATTCTCGTAAGTTGGAGTCTATCGGGTTATATAGGTCGGGTGTGTGGGATGTGGTAATGCGAGGTCGCGCCGATACTCACAGCAGACGTTGGTTCCTTTGAGGAAGGGTTCCGAGCCGAGCAATTGATTGCCAGCTTCGTCGACACACCAGCAGGTATCGCCGGCACACTGCAGCGGCTCGAATCTGCCTTGGTGGTCGCAGATAGCCGGAACATGACCCTTCTCCTTCATTGCTCGGCACCTGGTACCCAGCATCTTTTCCACTTGGTGCTCGCCCGATTCTAAGTTTAGCAGAGCGCTCTCCATGAACGCTTGAATTTCACGGTCGATTTCTTGGACCGCCGGACCCCGCCCGCCGCGTCTCGCTTGCCTGAAGTTACACTTGGGCTCCTGCCCTCTTGTCAGCGAGCCCTTTACGGGTTGACCCTTTCTATTAACGCACCAGCAGACACCGACGTGCTCCAAGCACTGCACCGGATCCCACGTGCCGCTATCGGGATTGCACCTCGGCAGGAAAGTCGGCTGCTTGAGTCGCTGGGACCGCTTGGAATTCTTCTCGCGAAGCCTCTCGCACTCGGAGAGTACCGGGCACACCGTGTCGCAGACCAGTCGGCTCGAGAAATCATTGTGCCCGAGTGTGCACTCGTTCTTCCGCCTGCACTCGTTTCTCTCGGGATCGAAGTACCATCGCTCGGTCTCGTTCAATCCCTGTCCGGGGTTGCAAGTGGATTTCTGCGGCGGCTCGAAGCAGACGTCGCGCGGCTTCGGGCAGCAGACGGCGTATTCGTTCAACGGGGACAATTCGCACTTGTGGGTCGAGGGACAGTGGTGTCCCTGGGGTCCGCAGGTCGCGGCTCTTCCATCCTGGTCCAAGAGAGGCGATCCATTCGGGCAGGGATTATCTTTCTTCGGCAGACAGACTGGAACGGGGGGACACGGGGGCACGCTGCAAGCGACCTCGACCATTCTGCACGCCTCGTTCTCTCCTCGACAAGTGACCGTCTTGCAAGGATCGCGGCAGGAGCATCTCGGGCAGCCGCTGTCCACCTCGAGCTCGTAGCCCTCGGGACAGTCGAGCTTGCAGTCGATTTCCGGACACCTCTGCGGAGTGCTGCACCTCGGCACGACTCCCTCGGGGACGCGGGTGCCCGCGGCTTCCCTCCCTTCCTCGTCGACGCACCAGCAGAGCCTGTTGTGACACTGGACCGGCTCGAAGCTCCCATTAGCATCGCAGCGCGGGATGTAACTCCTCCTGGCGGGCTCTCCGGACTCCCTCGCTGCGTGTTCGGCGAGGGCGCGGGCGTGCTGGCACCCGGTGGCCATCACCGGGGCCACGCACTGCGTGCCGCACCCGGTCGAACAACATTTATCCCCGGCGGAGCACTCCTGGTCGTTGCTGCATTGCAATTCGCAGCTGGACGAGCTCGGTACCAAGTACGGGCATTGGCCTGGTTTGGTCGCGAGGCAGGCGGGGACCGGCGGACAGTATTGTCCTGGGCCGCAGTTGACGTCGACCATCGTGCAGGCTTGTTGCGGGCCGCAGGAGACATCCTTGCAGGGCTCGTGACACCGACATTGCTCGCAACCAGCCGCGTCGAGCGCATACCCGTATGGACATACCAAGTCGCAGGTTAACGACTCGCATATTTTCAGCAGATCCTTTATGTCCTCGCAGTCCGAGGTACGATTCACTGACTTCTTCAGAACGACTCCTTTCTCGTTCACGCAGGTACAACTGTCGTTGCTACATTGGATTGACTTGTACCTTCCGTCCTCTTCGCATTGGGGCGCAGCCACCGCCAAGGACATACCCTCCCGCGTCCCCTCCATGCGGTCGTTGAACTCTCGCAGATATTCGCACACTACAGCACAAAAAGACGATATACACGATCGATATCGCAATGAATGGCGTAGTACAGTCAGCTCGAACGACTATATTCAAAATGGCCGTGTAAGCAAAGCCGAGAAATTAACAGAATCATTTAAACCCAGAGTACAATTGATATTCTAGAAACTTACTCGTCTGAGACTTGGTGACATTGTGCCCGAGTGTACAGCAAACCGACCTCCCAGCTTCCTGAACAGCGGTGCACTTGTAAGCATGGGGGCAAGTTTCATTGGCGGAACAGGCCACGGCATTCCCTTCTTTGTCGATCAATGGAGTACCCTGAGCGCAAGGGCTCCTGTAGCTCTTTCTCGGCTTGCACTCGGGTTTTGTTGGGCAGAAAAAGTCAGGGCATCCATCTTCGCGTCTTAGCGTGCACTCCTGATCCGGCGGACAGGGGAAGCTGCGTGGGAAGCGGCGGAGGTGTTAGATGCCGGAGAATCGCTTTATCTTGCGGACGAGAGAGATGTCGAGGACTACTTACCCTTCGCAAGGATTGTCGCACTCGCAGGTCGAGCAACCGGAAGAGTCGGTCTTGAATCCGTATTGGCAGAGTTGAGCGCACTGCTGGGGTACGCAGGTGGTCGGGAGCGATCTCCCCTTGCCGATCGATTTGCAATCGACGCCGTTGGCGGGGCCCATTGACCCAGATACTTTTCTGCCTTCCTCGTCGACGCACCAGCAAACTAGGCCGTTTCGAGAACACTGCCTAGGCTCGTAGCCTCCATCTGAAGAGGACGGAGTAGTGTCATTAATATTTTCACCCGGCAAGATAGCGGTACATCCACGCTCTCGCCGTCATATCGTTCACGGACGTGTATCCTACCTTTCCTGCACTGCGGGACGTAACCGCGGCCCTGCCGCTCGGAGATGCTCAGCATCTCGGCGAGCAGCCGGTTACGATGACAGGCACTCAGATCCTGGGGATTGGTGCAGACCCCGGTGGAGCAGCTCTCGCTCCTGCAGCACTTCTGGGGCTCGGGACACTCGAGGTCGTGCTGACAGGAGCCCGTGCAGGCGATCGCATCCTCCGCCGGACATGTGCCCGGTCGTTTCAAATGTATGCTCGAGGGACAGCAGACCCCGTACTCCTGCTTGGGCTCGACGAGGCAGGTGTACATCGGCGGGCAGCTCGGCTTCCCGGGGGAGTCGCCGCAGAGGAACGGCCGCGGCGAATCCGTGATTTGTAACGGTTCGCCCGCCGGGCAGATCGTCGCGAGAGATTTGGCTTTCCGGCAACTTGGGATCGGCGGGCAGGGCGGCCGGGCGCAGCTTGTGTCGACGAGCTCGCATGTCTGGCTCGAACCCGGGCAGGTGATACCCACGCAGGGATCGCGGCACTCGCATTTCGGGCAACCGGACTTCCTCTCGATCTGTAATAGCAGGTAACAGCGCGGCTCGTAAATGTTTGCCGAGCTCAAGTCGAAACTTTTCGGTAAGGAATAAGCATCGGTGAAATCGAGGAGGATTGTTAAATATGTATCGAGCGAGTAATCGCGTTAATGGGAGGAAAGTGTGAAATGGAAAGAACTGGCTGGGGAGAAATTGGTGGGATTAATCACGTCGGGGATCTCGCTGGATTGTTTAGTACTGACCTCAAAACCCAATGGACAGAGCATGCGGCAGCTATGCGCCGGACAAGGCCGAGGATTCTCGCAATCGATGCGATCCCTCGAGGGCCCTCTGGTGCCGGGGACTTCTATCCCGATGGCATCGACGCACCAGCAGCTATTCTCCCGCGGCTCGCATTGTATCCTCTCGAATTCGCCGGTCTTGTTGTTGCACTTGGGCACGAATTGCAGGGGCCCGCGTGCACCGAGCGCCCGCGATCTCCTCACAGCTGCCAGCGCCAATTGCTCGCATCCTGTTAGCTCACCGGCGACGCATCTGCGCCCGCACGCCGTCTTGCAGCACCGTTCGCCGAAGGCCTGGCAATCGAAGTCATTCTGGCAGGCGGGCGATCTGTCCGGGCATATGTTCTGCTCGTCGAACGATGGGCATCGACCTACTCGCTTCAGCGAGGGTTCTGTTCAACAGTCAAAGGAAAGATCGCGTCAGGCTTTCGTCGGACTTCCATTACATTCTCCGGGTGAAAAGGTGGAGATATAGAGTCTTCCTATTAGAAATCCTCGTAAAAAGAAGTGGGGATCTTTGTGGGTCAAAGGGGCATGTCCCTACGCTTTCGATGGGCCACTCATTCCCCAGCCACGGCGACGCCGGCCGTCGCGCTAAAGTGTAGCGTAACGATAATAATAATAAAAATAGCCCGAGTCGAGCTAACGGTTTCTCGCATCCTACTGCCACACTTACTACACCTTACCTAACGCGCCGCGGCCACGCGAGCCGAGTGCCTCACTCACATCGGACCTACAGGGTGATTCACTTGGCTTGGAATCACTTGTCCCAAGTATGCCTTGCTATGGATCGTTATAGATTATTCTCTATTATTATTACTATATTAGTAGCCCGATTATTTCAAAAATCTTAGATTCTATGCTCGAATTAATACGGTCGAGTTTAACAAACTTTGAAAAATCGATATTTTTCCGATGGTTTTACGGAACTCTTTCAATTCGGCCGATTTCGATACTTTTCGATAGTTTTAGCTGTTAAACTAAAATTCTGCGCGAAATTAGTCGGCCGGAGGAAAATGTCTAAAAAGTCATAATGATACCAACCTAAGTGAATCATCGTACACGTACTAGGCTTGGCGTGCGGCGGCCTTAAGCGGAGGAAGAAGAAAGTATGAGAAATGAAAAGAAATCATCTCGGCCAGCGCACCTTGCGCTCTCCTCCGATCTTTCTCGATTCGCCTCAGCCACCGCACCGGACACGCAATCAGCGTAACCGCTAAATGTCATGAATAAATTAATTCCGCATTCGACACTGAGCGCCGAGGCTCGATCACGCGCGCGGATCCGGTTGCATGCTTTTTATTCTCGCGTGGAGGACAGGAGACGCGCATTATCGTAAATAGCGAGTGGATCGTCATTGGGAGAGGGCGATTGTGCGCGTCGTAGCGAAAGTGGATGGGACGATGGGCGAAGGTATGCCCGGCATGCCAATCGACTTTTTACTTTGAGAGGAGGGCCGTTCTGTGTTGCGCGCTCTTCTCTCGCGGCTCGCCACCGCCGTCAGAGATTTCCTAAAAGTTCAGTGAAACTTGGGCGCATCCGATTAGCTGAATTTCCGGTTCGTTGACCAACCTCGCCCACTTCCACTCGAGACTTTCAGCTCTTTCCCTCGTTTCCCAGTATGTGTGTCTTGACAGAGAGAGAGGGAGAGAGACCGGGGTGGCCGCCTATCGGGTAAATAGGATCGGTAACCGGGCGGCGGGATTGCGGCATCAAGTCCGCTCGCCACGTCGCGAAATTACCCGCCGCAGAACTTTTCCTCCTGCTGGGACTAATGCCCATTAGCGCACGGCTCGCGCGGGCTAGATAGATGGCCGAGGCGAGCGGTCTGGCCGTTAGGAACGGCAGCGGGGAGTTGTGTAAGAAATTAAATTGGACATAGTCGGCTGCGTCGGCTTCCGCATCCGCATTTTCAGCAGGTACCCTCTATGTTCGCGGGTCGGCGGGAGCGGTGGAAAAGTGCCGCTCGAATGCGGAAAGGGCTGGCGAAGGGGAAAGAGTCGGGGCAAACGGGCAAAGCAAAGGCCGGAACGACCGGACGGGCTCAGTGGAACAGGACGCTCGTACTCGGACCCAATAGACTGCGCGATGTTCCGGCGCAGAGGGAAAGAATTGACCGGACCGGGGAATGTGTAATCCCGAATTTTACCGATCGAACGCGGACCTGGCGAGAATGGCGATTGGTTATTGGCCCTGGCATGGAAATTGCTCGGCTGTCCCCTTGACGTGTTTACCGAGGAGGCTCGGGAGATGCTGCTGTGTAACATATTGCGAGTCGATTGCGGCCGGAAGCACCGCGCTCCGCTGGCAAGCCTGCAATTTACCCTCGTAATTAACGTCTCGTTAAGTGCGTCATTTATCCGAGACCGGGCCTAGCGCGCGCTCGGCACGCCGCGCTGCATAATCCCGCGGAAATAATTAACCCGCTGATTAGACGCGCTCTCGGACACGCGCCACCCTCTCGTAACATTCATCCCCGGATTGGCCCGCCCGCCAATTACACTGTCGGGTATTACTCCCGGTAATTAGAAAATCTCGTGTCCCCCGATAAAAAGAAGCCTAACCCTGGCAGAGTTTAATCGACGTCGGTCTCTAAGGATCGAAAGTCTGTTTTTAAAATGAACGCCCTCATTTGCGACGACAACGATGACAACGACGCTCGGAGGCTCCTGCCGTCGAAATCAAGGACGGAATCGCCGCTTTTCCCGCAATCGAATCACGTCCGCGACGTAGCATTATATGCAGATGCACGTCCCGTTCGGGAGTGCGCTCGGCTGCTTGCATTACTTTGCTTTCCTTTTTCTCCGGCACGTCCTGGAGCTCTTGCGGCGGTGGGCGGCGGGTGGCGAGTGCGAGCGCGACTCCAGGGGAGGCCCATTGTTTGCTAATGGCCGCTCTTTTCGCCAACTCGCCGCCCCGATCATTATGAACGGCTCGCCGGCAGGGAAATCGGCGGTGCGCGCCGCTTGGGAAATAAAGTCTAAACGGGCCGACGGGAGGTCAGGCTTGCCGGCTAGACTGGTCTCGACGGTTGGTGTTTACCTGCGGTGATCGATGACGACAACGAGAGCAGGAGCAGCCAGCCCCACGACACCCACACAACGGCGCAGGCAAGCCTACCGTTGCAAAAATCACCGCGCATCCTCAGGGCATCAAGTGATTGTTTGTTCGGCCGCTAGATCTGAAACACACCACAGCACAATCAGTCGTATCCACATGAAACGTCACTGGCCCGAATTAATTTGGAATTGCACTCGGGGAGTTCGCTTTGGAAATGAAGGGCGAAATTAACTCGTGGTAATTGGCAGCCGGCAGCTACGATCGGCGAATTGGTGCGCGATAATTATTGCGAGTGGCCAAGCGCGAGTTTGGCGGAGGCGAAACTTGAAACTCGCGTGTCGCACTTTCGGCGATCGTGTAAGCCGGGTGTAGGTAATAATTTGACTAATTGCTCGGGACTCGTTGGGAGCGAGGATGCGAGTGCCGCTCTCTTACGCTAGCATTAACTTGGTAATTGTAAAGGGCGCATTCACTGCCCGAGTCCTCCTCTCCGTCCCCCCCACGGCTTTATTGCTTGTTTTCGTCGCTTTAATAGGCGGCCGGCGAATAATCTTTTAATCCTCCGGGGCCCTACGGGAATTGCCTGCTGCCGCGAGAGTGCTTGCCCCGAGGGTGGGAGATAAACCCTCTGGAGTAAGATGCAGCGGCGCCGAGCTTCAATTCTTTTGGTCCCCAGCCCTTTTAAAAGGACGAATAACAATGGGAAGTTATATGTCCTCTTATTCGTTATGCCGTCGGGAATATTCTAATGCGCTCGCCTCTACGTTATTCATGAGTCGGCGAAGCCAGCCAGGCAGACTTCACGATTTACGAATTGTCGGAGCGTTTTCCTGTCTTACCTTCTTTCCCGACCGCCCCCTTTTCCTCCCCCTCGTTACAACTTCCCTTTAAGTGAGACGCACGCGAGTTTCGTCTTCCCTTGCCGCGACGCGACGGCTTCCGTCGCGGCCGAATGATTAAAGGGCCAGGATTATTCTTACTTCTCCTTCGCGACACTTGGAGGTCATTATATCCCCGCGGCAGCCAACCACTAATTAACCCGAGTCGCGCCTCTGTCTTTGTTCGCCCGGGCGGGAGAATATCGGGCGCGGTAGGACCCGATTGTTTTATCCGCGCCCGGTCTGCGATACCGAGCCGCTGAGGTGCGCGCGAATGGAAGAGAAAACGTGTTTCAGGTTTGCATGAGGTTATTTCGTGATTCATAGGCCGGCCGGGAGTGGGCCGTTCCCCGCTCAAATTACAGCCGGTTACATCCTTCGGGAAGCCTTCGAATTTAGGGTGCTATCCGGCCCGCGATGAATAATGCATCGGCGAAGACTGCAACGCCCGGCTGGCTTCGGGCGGACGCGCCCGGCTAATTACACCGGTAATTACGTCCTGATTGCACTCATTGTTCCGGAGCTGCGCGCAATTTTCGAAAAATCCCATTTTCGGAAAGCCCGCTCGTTCTGCCGTGTTAAGTGAAATAGGACGGTGATGTGTCATCGGGGATTTTCGATGGGTGGGTGAGCAGTGGAGGGGGATTGGCCACGAGTCTCACGAGGTATTTAGCGGGAGAGCTATTTCACGAGGCTTTCGCAATGTCGATTGGTGCTTGTTCGGCTGAAATCAGTAGGTTGGCTGGTGGAAGGGAGAATACTGGCTGGTCCACGGCAGGAATTACCGGCTCTCTCGAGCCTCGGGATCTACCGGATGTGGGTCAGTTCGTCATCCAAGTTCCTTCCGGGTCGCGCTCCTTCTCCGCTCGAACGCCTCAACTTTCTATTGTCATATAGGCGCGCGCGCGTACCTGGGAGCGAGGGCCGGTATGACGAGGCGATCGACGTCATCGGTGGAACACTTTCGTAAAAGTGGACTTTTCGACGGTCCGAGTCCTCCAGCAGGAGAAAGAGGAGATGATCAGAAGCGCGCGCGGTTCCATTCCGAAATGGTGAATGAGAAGCGTCGTCCCACGGCGAGCGCGCGGGTACCGGAATCGAATTGTGGGCCACTTACAGCGGCCGGCCCCACCGGCACCCGAAATCTCTGTACTCCTTTCGGCGCGGGCATTCCTTCGCCCGGCGCGCACACTCTACCTACATAAGTTCCGTACGATTTACCGCCCCCCGCTCGGCTCAATTTCCATTTTTAACGAGTCTCCATCATCCGCGCGACCACGCGCCGACTTCTCCGGAATAATGTATCGAGCCGAAGGGAGGAGCCCGCACGCCCGGTGAATACGCTCGATGTGGAGAGTCGGCGAAGTTTCCATATAAATAAGAAATTAATTCCACGTCCGTTTTACACGCTTCAGCGGCGCAGCAACTTTCCCGACGTATTACCAGAGCCGCAGGGCCAAACCTGCCCGCCCTCCCGTACACGTTCGTGGCTCCTGAAAATTTCAAGCATCCCCAGACTTTGTTTTATTTGGAGGGCAGAGCCGCGCACGACGGCAGCGCGAGTGCTCTAACAGATGTCGGGGAGAGGAGAAGCGCAGTGAATACGGGAAGCATCTGGCACGAATTTCGAGCGGAGTGCTCTCGAGCGCTCTTCCGCTGCCAAAAGGGCGCTCGAGCTCCTCTCGCCGGCCTGCCGGCGGTCGACTCGCCGCTTCAGAGATATTAACCTCCACCCTCTCTTCACTTTGTCCCATTTACATTAACCTTCCTCCGATTATCTTGTCCCCTTTAATGCGCGCATCTGCGCACTGCTCGCCGCCATTTCTTCCGCTCGCGTCCGCATACGTTAATTGTCGGAGCTCGGAATCTTGGACTCGGATTCGCATATGTAGCACGCGCGTGCAGGCTGCCACTGTCTTTTCAGCACCCTTTCACCCTGGCTCTCGGTTATTCTTGCAACCTGCTCGAGTGCACTTGCACGTGCCGTTAGCCTCTTACGGTATGCACACCTTTTCTAAGTCTCGAGCCTCCAGACTTCCTAGCTCGCCTTCTATTCGCGCAGCTCTCTCATTACATCGCGATTCGATTAGCCCGCACCGTTTCCCGAGAAAATCATCGGTTCCTCGGCATCCTCGGCATCCTCCTCGCAGACATTGCTTCCTCCTTATGAGTGTTACAAGGCCCCTCGGCCATTTACCATTCACAGCAAGTAGCGCCGCTAAGTCCCAGATAGGAATCGAGCGCTAATGGGGGGAGCGGGTCGATTTCTTAATCGACTCAGGCCGACTCTTTCGGGCCTCTGTCCACCGCGTATGACTTGCTCAACGCTCATAGAAGAGCGTGGACGCATATCGCGCGATGGGATTTGTAATCGTCCGGCGGACGAGCGTTGCGCTAATCAGTATGGAAGCGAGCGCGGTGACGGTCGCCGTTGCGGAGAATGCAGGGCCCGCGAATGCGCCGGAGGGCACGGAGGGAGCGGGCGTGCGCGAGAGCGCGAGAGTGCGCTCTCTTCCATGGAAATCGGTGTCAGGAATAAGCACTCGCCGGCTCATTGTTCCGATCTGTTTAACACGCTGATATAACATCGGCAGCGCCGCGCCGGCCGCGGCTCTGTGACCTCTCCCGGATTACACGCGGAAAAGCGCTATCGCGCGCTCCAGATCGTCCGCGGGCCATGAGCAACACACCGGCTCGATGTATCTCGGGAATCTATCGCGATAGAAAGTCGAGGATTACGCAGGTGGGCTTTTCCAGCCGCTGCTAATGTTATTCCGCCTGTTCAGCCCGCTGCCAAGCGAGAATACACACACCGGCTGTGTATAGACGCGCGCTGAAAGAGAGATTCGCCGAAGCTTGGCAGGGGGATATTTTCGCGGATGTTTATTGCCGGGTGGGAGGCGCGACAGCCGAGCATTTCGTTCCTGTTTGCACGTTTAACAAAGCCCCGGCTACATCGGGCCGCATTGCTGTGAGCAAAACATGCTCGCGCAAAGCGCAAAGCGAGAGCCGAAGAGAAAGAGAGAGAGAGCTGGACTCAGAGAGGCCGCGGGAGAAAAATCTCTCAGGCTTTCAGACGAAATCTCGTTAGGTCTGCGCGCGCCTTTGCCCGCCGGATAAATGAGGACATTCCGATTTCCAGACGTAAGCAGATTCCCCGCTCGCGCGAGAAACGCCGCTCAACGAAGAAATCTTCCGCTTTCGACCAGCAGCTTCGCACCTTCTCACCTTCTCACCTTCTCTACAATTCGGCCCCGATCTTCCCGGGGATTCATCCCGGTGCGTGTCCACACGCACTCGCCACTCGTCACGCAGTCGCCCGTCAATCGCGCTGATGGAAATTGAAAAAGTTGCCCCGACAACCAACCCGCTCGTGTCCGAGGCGTTTGATTAAAAATGGCAATGACTGCCGCCGTTACTGTTGGCGAATCTAATCTCCATGGGAAAGGGCCGCCCGGAAGGAGAAGTGTGTGTGTGCGCGCCGGGGGAGACGCTGTAAGGGTCGGTAATGACATCTTTGATGTCGGCGCTCGCCGCACAAAAGCCCAGAGAGAGTAAACCATTTCCCCGAAGAGAACTGCGAGCGGAGGACCGGTTGACTTCTTCGCCAATCGCTATTGGAAATTCTTTGTGGCGCTCGCCTCTTCAGACAGAAAGAGTATCCTTTTTCATCCCCCACCGAGGGACACATCGACGCATCCAAGACACAAGAGTCAAGTACAAAGACGCGGTAGCGAAGCCTGAAAATCTTTTGAGAAATCGAAGAAAAGCTGCGTACGCGAGAAATCGGATCGAAAGTGGATGAGCCAGAAAGCCAGTCAGACACGCGCACCTCCTTCGCTCGAGTGGGCCACAAAACTGGGCAAGAAATCACCTGGCAAGATTCTATCGCGCACCCATAGTGGCCAAGAGGCACTCGTTACCCGAAGGAAACACGCAGCTAGAAATTGAACTCGGCGAGTTACACGCGCTAGAAAGTGGCGTGTCGATGCGTGCAGCGCGGATTCCACGGGAATGAATTGACTCTGCTAATTCAGCGACAGTCAAGCGCGCGGAGTTCCGATTTGTTTCCCATTGCCGGCCGACGCCAGTATAAACAGAGAAATGAATGCAGTTCGTCGCCTGGTATTAATTGGACAATAGCTTTATTGGTGTGCGAGCCGAGGCTAACAACAAATCCCCCTGCCTCGCAAATTGAATTGGAAATCGCGACGCCCTTCTCCCCGTCCCCCTTGCCCCCCTCCTTTTATTTACCGCTGTTTTTCCTGCGGTGTCGCGCGTCCGATATTATGAGTGCATAAAATCAATATGATGTTAATCACGACGCGAGTCCAATGGCCCCATTAAATCTACCCTTTGCGAGGATGCTAAATCATCCAGTGGAGCGTTCGGGGGGAAAGAAAGCGAGCTGGTACTCGAGGCGGAATTATCAATAGACGTTTCAGTCTTCCTAGTTGAGTCGGGTCAGGTACCGAGGATGGTATGCCGTGCAATTTCTAATCGGCCAACGAGAAAGTAAACGCGCTTACAGTCCTATACGGCAGCTCGCGCTCTCGACCAGTACAGGCGAAGAATCGCCAAAGAATTTCCCCAGGCATAAATAAGTCGGCTGAACAAACATCTAGAGAGCGGCAAAGGTACGCCCGCGAGATACACGCGAAAGCAGCGTCGCGCGGCTGATCGGCAAAGTGAGGATTTCTTATGGGAAACTCGAAGCGCCTGCCAAAGCCGTGTCCTCGGGGAATGTAGATCCCTCGCTCAGAAGTGTAAGTACACAATCAGTGGAAGAGGACACGCGGAAGGAGATTTCGCGCGCAGAGAGAGTACACTTGGAGCAGAAGATCGAGAATCTAATAAGACAGTTTTATCTACTTCTAGATCCTGGTGAGCTACTCGAGATCCGCGCATTCTATGATCGAAGCGTCGAGTACTATCTTTCGAGAGATCTTTGTTAAGCCTTACGAACTATACCCACCTCGATTTGAGTTATCCTCAAGCGATCGTACCTCCAACACGGCGCACACACCGCGTCGAGTATCTAATCCGATTGGTCGACTCTTTCACTGATAACGAGGGATTCTCCGCGACGCGAGAGGTTTCGAGGGAGCACAGACTCTGTGCGAGTACGCGAGGGTGGAATGTGCGAGTGGGAAGAAAATTGCAGTGGTAAAACTCGGCTGCCGGTCGTTCTCGGGAGTTAGCGCGCGCGCCTTTCGCCACAGCAGTCCGCGCCGAATGACGTTGGTACACTGTGTCCTGGCTCGGTGCGTTCGTTCGGCGGAGTGCCGGCCTCGTATGATGACCCCCTTCTAGAATTCTACGGCCCTGGCGTCGAGAGAACCCACACACGCACGGGGGCTACAACACAGGAAGAGAGAGAGAGCGAGAGAGAGAGGCTGGCTCTGCTCGGCGAGCGCAGCCAGCGAGGATCGAATTCGATCCTTCCGTCCAACGAAATTTCGTATACGTACGATACGTAAGGTGCACACGTGCACACTGGGCTGCGTTACTGCTGCGCCAGAGATCACCGTGAGAATCGATCCCTCTCGGCGAGAGAGCGGCGCCCCTTAATCGAATCCGGCAAGGCGCGCTCTCCTTCCTTGCCAGCCAACGAGCCAACCCTCCGGGGCATCGCGCTCCTATTCTCCAGGAATTTCTTCGCCTCGCCGTCCCGCCATTCTCACATCTTTTCCATTTCGAGTCGAAGCCTCGGCGAAGACCGCGGCGCCGCTACACACCCGGGCCAACAAGTCCGATTGGAAACTCCCCAGCGCGCACTGCCGATCTCCTATTACCCGAGCGGTGATGGATCGAGCCAACTCCCGACCTTTTTATTAGTATTCAATTCGACGCGCTGCTAGCTAGTTCGTCCCATCCGGACTGGACTCCGAAGGGTAGAACAGAGCCAATCCCAGGAGATTGTAAATAATCGATCGGACCGCGAATGTTTAGTAGAATGACTCCGATCCCAGAGGAGCTTCGAGAAGCTGCAGCAATTTATCCTGACATTTGCAATTTGGCGAAATTAGGAGGATCCTTTTGGCGGAGGCCGGATGGGGAAAGTTGCGGCTGGAAAAATTCATGCGGCTCGCCGAGAGACACGTGCGGAATTCGATTGCGGGTGGCGTAGAGCGTAGACCGCCTCCAACTTTACGGTACTCCCTCGCAGCATTGGCCGTAGACACGAAAAAGTGCGGTCGCCGCGCGCCGGGTGCATCGGTGTGCGTCCGGCGCACCAGGATCCACGATCGGGCACACACACACACACACACCTGTACTCTCATGCATCGGCTGATCCGATCCTCTCTCGCCATCAATTTTTCTCGCGCGAGAAAGGATCCGGCGTAATTCTAGCGCGCGCCCGCTGAAAATTAATGTGCCTCGCGGAGTGGCGGTGGCGCGCGGAATTCGATCCGGGAGCGACCCGCTTCTTCACCTTTACGGTACTTGCCTTATCCTCGAGAGAGAGAAAGAGAGAGAGAGAGAGAGACTGCCAGAGCATAGAAACATGCAGGGAACCGCGCCCCAATCCACTGCCGGGCATCGGCCGGTCCTTTCCACTCGCGCGACTTGCTCCTCGAGGAAATCCTCTGCTCTTCCAAGCCTCCTCCATCAAATCTCTTAATGGTCCACTCCTCCTTCCGACGATCGCGCTAACAAATGTTATCTTTTCGTTAAACCGAGCCCCCCCAGCGGCTGCCTCTTGAGGGTTGAGGCTCTTCTATTTACTCGAAAGAGTAAACCCTCTTGCCCCCTGCGAGGGTCCATTACACCAGGAAGAGGTTCAAAGGGTTCTTGGAGGGAGGCCCCTCTCGTAACAAGTGTCCCGAGCTCCGTCAAGACAGCGATCTTCTTTATACTTATACGTCTATATAATTAGACGGTACGATAGACGGCAATCGCAGTTCGTTGGCCGGACGATTGCGCCGATTGCGGATGAGTCTGCGGAGCAGAGTCTGCTACCGATACCGGGTTCAGTAGGTGGAAGAGGAAGAGAGAGGACGACGGCGACGCCGCGCTGTAAGACGGTGTAGAGGAGAGTTGCAACATTCCTAGGTGGCCCGCAGTCGTTAAACCGGGCTATCGTCGTCGTGACTCGTGGAGTCGTGAGTCGCGAGGAAAGGCCCAGTGACCGACATTCCCCTTTCCATTCTTCCCAATACTCCGCCGCCGCCGCCGCGATCTCACTGGCGCACTGACGTCTGCATGGCGACGACCTGTGCCGGGCTGTACCGCATCCGGAACCTCTGGAACCTTCGCCCTGAATTTCCGCCCGAACACCAACTATTCTCCGAACCGCTCGCTTTTCCCCCGCTCAATCGGGACGGCGCGCGTAGTATGTACTTTATTAAAATGCGGCCGGTGTATCGTCGACGTCGGGCCAATTACCATTAGAAGTTGCGGGATATCGTTTGGATTGAATTTTCTTGCTCCTCCGCTCGAATTCCTGCCCCCCGCCTGCCAGCCATTATCGGCCGCCGTAATAGGAAGTGCATGCACTCCCACTCTCTCTTCCTCCCTGAAACTAATCTCGTAGACGTTAGTTCGCGTTCGTTAATGTACATTGGCAAGTCTTCGCGGAATAGTCGGCCTTCACTTGGTCGCATCTGCCACTCGCACTATTCGGTTACCGCAAGTAAAGAGAGCCGGCGAGAGACGGAGGGTGCGGGTACATAGCCGAAAGTTATACCGTCCCGAGCTGCAACAGGAACTGAGCAACTCATTGACTTCCCCAAGGAGTTTCTCAGGATTCTCCCAGCTAAGTTCGATCTCCGGCTTTTCCACGATCAATCAACGATTTCCTTTATCAAACAGGCTAACCGCAGTAGTAATGGGAATCGGTTCCCGATTTAGCTCCCCGCGGAATATTTCGCAGCGGAAGCTTGCGGCCAGGTGCGGGTCTATAGTCACCGCCAATTCAATAGGGGGGTTCAAGGTCGCTTATCCAACTTCTGTGATTTGATACTAAAAATAATTGAAGTTCGAGGAGTTGGTACCAAGTATTATAAATTAAATTAGTTTCGTAGTAAATAATAAAAATTTAATTAGTTGGTACCAAATCATAGAAATTGGATAAGTTGGTACTGACCTATCCAACTTTTATTATTTAGTACCAACTAATCCAACGTACAAACGTACAAAAAATAATAGAAGTTCGACGAGTTGCTACCAAATATTATATCCAAAATAATAACACGGGAGGACTAGGAAGAATAGCAACCTTGAAATCGCCTATGAAATTGATGGCGACTCTTGAGGAGGCTCGGCGATTACGAGGAGCGTATTTGGATAGAGGAGCCGCGGGTGTGTATCAATTATCTGCGTTATTGGCACGCAGCCGGAAGTGGTGGAGGCATTAGCCTCGCGGCACTAGGGACAGGCATGCATGCGCATATCCGCGTGGTTTGCATCCTCGAGTTCCCCGAAGCATGATGGACCAACGTATACTAGTTTCCACACTCGCCCAAACTACCTGGCCGCGCTTTACGCTCCGATAGTTCGGAAACTCGAGTTACGCCCACTCGCCGCTGAGCCATCCTCTAAGGACAAAATTGAATGCAAATTGTGGCCCGGAGCGAATCCACCACGACTCGAGCTTTAATGTCGAGGATACACGTCGTTATGGGATTCAAATTATCCTGGATATTTGCCTAGTTCTCTTATGGGAAATTTACATTGTCAAATGTAATTTTGCAATTTGTACTACATGGTATGTATTAAAAGGGTCATGCAATTGTATGATATTTACCGAGCGGAAGTACTTGTAAAACAGTTTATATTTCTGTTAGCGAAATTGCAATGTAGCGAAAGCACTTGGCATGTAGATGGAATCTGCAATAATTGGTGGGAATTATTCGAATTTGAATAGAGACTGGTGGCGCCAGGTGGGAGAGAGCGGCGTGCGCGGACAGGATCATCGTCGTCATCGCGCACATGCTTCCACGTAGTGACAGGCACAGGGCAACCTAACCCTCAGGCCTCAGTATTATTATTGAGTTGATTAACTCAATCGGTTCGCACATTGCGTATTATCGAGCGGCAGTAATCGAATCGCGGGGCGCAAGAAGGTCGGAAAAATGGTGTCCGTTTTGAACACCGTCGACACCGGGCACGAGGATATGATCCATGCCGCGGAGATGGATTACTACGGGCTTAGGTTAGCAACCTGCTCCAGTGACAATTCGGTGAAGATCTTCGACTTGAAGAACGGATCGCAGAGTCTGGTCGCCGATCTTAAAGGACACGTCGGCCCCGTCTGGCAAATCGCTTGGGCTCACCCGAAATTCGGCAACCTCCTTGCCTCCTGCAGTTACGATCGGTACGTTAACAGCCGGTTATGATACCCCGCCCGTTTCGAACCCGAGATTCCTGCGAGATCTGGCAGAGCAACAGTACGGTTGTTACTCGTCGACGATAGTATTCTGTTTGAATGTTTATTAGGAAAGTGATTATCTGGAAGGAGCTGGGAGAGTGGACGAAGATCTATGAACACACTGGCCACGACTCGTCTGTGAATTCAGTGGCCTGGGCACCGCACGAGTTTGGCTTGATCCTAGCCTGTGGAAGCTCCGATGGTGCAGTGTCCATTCTCACCAATAATGGGGACACATGGGAGACCCAGAAAATCACAAATGCCCATACGATTGGTTGCAACGCTGTTAGCTGGTGTCCAGCGATAGAACCAAATTTCGATGCCAGTGCCAATCAGAGGAATCCCCCTGTTAAAAGATTAAGCACCGGAGGGTGTGACAATTTAGTCAAGATCTGGAAGGATGAAGGTGATAGGTGGGTCGAGGAGAATAAATTGGAAGCCCACAGCGATTGGGTAAGAAATGTTCAGCTGTGCACAAGTTGATGGGTAATAAGTAGAGTTTGTTAATGCTATTCTCACTACTGTACAGGTGAGAGACGTGGCATGGGCACCAGCAGTTGGACCATCCAGAGCTGCATTAGCTTCTTGTTCCCAAGACCGCCGTGTAGTTGTATGGACATCAAATGATTATGCTAGTTGGACTCCAAATATTCTTAATGTCTTCGACGATGTCATTTGGAATGTCAGTTGGTCATTGACAGGTGGAATTTTAGCAGTCAGTGGTGGGGATAATAAGGTTTCTCTTTGGCGGGAAAATAGCGAGGGGCAATGGGCATGCATTTCCGAATTAAATAAAGGGCAAGGGAATCTAAACAACGCGGATCAACGTGCGCTCTAATGCCGAAGTTTGAAAGATTAGGATAATAATATTTTGTACCAATAAGCACTGTATATTAAAATAATCATACTGGATTAATACATTCATTAATATTTTTCACATGTTTATATTCTCATTTCGCGTCTTTATTGTTAACTGTTATGTACAAAAAACCTAGCTTTACTGGTAGCGCGTACTCAAACATGATTCATACTCGGAAGAAAGGCTATAAAAACATGATGTTAGCCGGTTGTTCAATTACGTATTTTACAAATCTGACTTGTAAAAATATCCCGATAAAAGTTTGACGGTATATAACACTCATATATATAAATAAAATTCTGTACATAAAGTTTATTTCGCAAATTACTCTTGGGTGTATAGTGATGCAGCAAAAACTATATCCCGTTTGATTGCTCTGGAAGCTTCCTCCATTTTTTCACGCAGAACAGGATCACCGATGGTTATAGCAGCATTCTTCACGTCGCGCAAGGTTTCACTCAGCTGCTGTATACACCGAACTATTATGCCTTCTTGAACGTCCGTCTTTTCCATAATTTCCGCAAATGATCTTGCTTGTGCCCACTCATATACAACTTCTATTAAACCGAAACTTAGGGGCATCAGAGTTGACAGGCGGTAATGTTGTTCCAAAGCTCCTAGTTCGGCGTGTATTTGTTGTATAATCTCACATTGCTGGAAAAGTTAGAAAATAGTAAAACTGTGACTCTTTTCGAGGCAAGTAACGTCAATACCTTCTTAAGTTGAGGTGTTAATGTAGGCTCAACTTGAGTTCGCTGTTGGAATATGAGGGCCGAGAGTAAAGCCGCGATTTCTGCTGGCTGCAGCACGGTCAATATATTCTTCAATATTAATTCTGTTATCAGAAGTTCATTGCTTCCCATTTGTAAAGCCACTCTGCCTTTTAAAGTGACTGTAAATAAAATACCGAATTATCAACCGAGGCTTTTTAACAGTCCCATGAATTGTTTCTCCATTGCAAGTTACCGACCCCTTTCATCGTGATCGATGTATCCCAACTCTTTAAGAAGTGCAACAGCATTTATATAGTCGGGATATAGAGTCAAATGTTGGTCGCTGCATTTTAGTTGGAAAGTCTTCTTTTTGTGCTCCAATCTGCTCCTCTGGAAGACTGGTTCAAATTGCTGCTCGAAATTGGGATCCTCCGTACACTTGATATCGTCCACAGCAGTTTTTAATAGTATTAAACGCTCAACTTTCGCATCGGTGTCGTAATCGATTTTGATAGTTGTGTACGGTTGCAATATATCGCGATCACGAGAAGCATTGAGGGAAAGTGTCATTAATTCTCGAACAGCGCTTTCATACGTTTCACCCGGTGGATCGTTCCTAAACATTATGAATTGTTATAAATAGTCGCGAAAGATCCACAGCATTAACTTAAAAAAATGTCGAAGTATTACTTACTGAAATCTTGGAATTTGCCTCCTCTCCCAGTTTGCCAACACTAGGCTGTAGTCAACTTTGATTTGACAACTTGTTATTTCGAGGATATGCCAGGGGTTTATTACTATTATGTTTGACGAGGCCACGCCCATGGGAACAAATATATCCTTCTGTGTTAAAGCTATGATTTCGCACCACTCTTTCGAATTCCTTAACTTGGAAAGATTTGACGAGTCCTCTTCGCTAGTTTTAGAGGGCTCTCGATTATTTAAGATTAACACTTTGAACAATTGACCCTTCTTGGTCTGCTCGACACTCAGCAGCAGTGCCAATTTATTGTAGTGGTTTTCGTACGACACAAGCAGTACCCTTCCGGGTGTTAAGCTTTTAACTATTCGACGTTGTGACTCAAATATAATTGGTTTGAGGTATTGATTATATTCTATATATTCAATAGCTGCCTGATAGAACTCAGCAAATTTCTTTTGAATGTCGGTAAGCGGTGGCAAGTCAGCCAATTCTTTCTCGACGTATTTCAGCTGAGTCTGGATCGTACCTTGTTGGGTCGTAAATGACAACTCTTTAAAAGATCGGCGCATCATGGCCTCAACAGTGACTGAATTGTTCAGTCTTCGGAGATTCAGTACCATTGAGTATGTTACTTTGAATTTGGATTCCAAGTTTTGGGGTTGACCACACATCATTGCTTTAAGTTCATTGAAGTGTGGTACTGAAATTGAGCACATAATGATGACCATGCCAGCAGTATCGTGTCCTCTTCGACCGGCTCTTCCTGCCATTTGAATATACTCCGTCGGATGCAACATTCGGAAATTATTGCCGTCGTACTTTCTCACCGAACTAAATACTACTGTTCGGGCTGGCATATTCACGCCCATGGCAAATGTCTCCGTTGCGAATAGTAACTAGAAAATTTAATATAGATGCAGATGAATAGCCAAGCATTGTTTAGGTGGTTAAAATAACATCGCAAAATGACCAACCTTGACCACGCCGTTTTGGAATAACATTTCGACTATTTCTTTTAATATTGGTAGGATTCCACTATGATGTATGCCGATACCCTGTTGCAATAGTTCTTGCATCATTAGCACCTGCGGCAGTTCTCTGTCAGTGCCTTTTAGATGTTTTATATTGTTTTGGAAAAATACACGTATGGAGTGTTTCTCCGTTTGGGTCGTCAAGTCGATATTTCTTAATAGCACTGCGGTTGAATCACATCGCTTTCGCGATAGCATAAATACTACAACCGGTAACATACTCTGGAATGAAGAGTATCATTGTAAAGCGAGCAAGGCCAAAATGGAAGTACAATGACTTTGTAAATATCGCACATTTGCTTTAAGGTGGCTCATGAAAGCATTCCAAAGAACTTGTTCTTGCTTCGGTGCTAATTGGGGCTTCCGCCTAACATCTTTCAACTGATTCTTCGGATTTTGGGTTTTCGGCGCTTTTGCATTGGAAGCTTTGTACCACCTAAAACAATTGTATCTTACTACGATCTCAAGATGGATATTGTGCAAAAAAACAAACAGCTGCACACCCGTCCAATAGAAATTGATTGGTCGAGTCCAAGATCAAAAACTTGTCGTCCTTCGTTTTGCCATCGGTCCCAGTGTAGAGATAGTGTTCGAGAGGCACTGGTCGCTTAACAGTACTTATCACATACATCTTTTTCCTTTTTGTGCGACCGACCCAGTCGGCAAATATAATCGGATTGGGCACAGTGGCAGAAAGCATTACTATACAAACAGTCGGCGGTAGAAGAATAACACTTTCTTCCCATACATGACCTCTCTGAAAATATTTCACTCTATTCAGTGATATTCATTAAACGCTTCTTCTTTCTCATTATTTACACAACACATACATCTTCATTAGTTATATAGTGCACTTCATCAAAGATTACAAATTCTAGGTCTCTCAGAACTTCAGAAGCACAATATATCATCGATTGTAAAATCTCTGTGGTCATTATGAGACAGGAAGCTGATGAATTAATTTGTATGTCACCCGTTAGCAATCCCACGCTGTCGAACTTTCTCTTGAACTCTCTGTATTTTTGGTTCGACAATGCTTTGATCGGCGATGTGTAAATTACCCTTTAATAAGAATGTTTTTTTAAATGGTACCTCGTTCTTGGAATAGATGCTTGATTATTATCACATACCTTGTCATATGTTTTTGACTCAAAGCAATCGCATATTCTGCAACAGTTGTTTTCCCAGCCGAGGTATGAGCAGCCACAAACACATTTGAATTCTCTTCCAGTTTAAGAATAGCTTGTTTTTGGAAGGTATCAAGCTCGTATGGAAATACAAGTGCAGGATTTGGTACACGTTTTTCAAAGTCTGTTACTGGTACAGATACATCGATCTGCTCAGCCCACTGTGATTTTGGATTTTCTGATGACTTTTCGGAGATGTTCAGAACAGGAATATTAGAATAGGAAAGAATTGGACTAAGATCGTCCAAAACAGCTGCATCTGCCTTTGAACCTTGCAGGGGTGCTTCTTTGGATTCATCTTTAGGACTCGACCAGATATCCAACATACTTCCCTCTTCATTCACTATAGACATCAAATTAATCTTGTCTGCTACTCCTTCTGCATCATCCTTTTCTGGCTCCGATACTGTTGACTCGTCCCCCAATTCATCCTTTGGAGTACAATTATCACTTTTGAATTCTATACCAGAACTAAACCCTTTAGCCACTGTCCTTAGATTCTTCTCAAAATCTATCTCTTCCATAGATGGATTCTCAATCATTTCAGGCTCCTCAAATCCACCAGGCCAGAATGGTATGTTGCTTGTATTACCTATTAAATTAACACCAGCCATTAGGAATATACCCTTTTCGCATCTGCTTGTCTCTGCCAATATTTACCTCTGATACTTTCAGCAGGTGGTCCTGGCGAACGGGCCATTGACATGGAATTTCTTGCAGTCTCCTCCGCTGACTTTATAGGAGCCTCATACATATCCCTTAGTTCCCCAGTGACAGGGTCACGATTAAACTTTAACGTAGTACCCAAAGGGGCAAGGTCAAAGTCCAATAAGGAAAGAATATCAATTTCCCTTGGAAAATACTGTTGCGTATTATCCAAGTTATACATTGGCAGATTCTCAACACATTCTATGTATCCTCTTAGCTCTGTTTTGATGTCTGGCCATATTGGTGGTGGTTCAAACTCCTGCTGAAGGATAAGAAAATAAAATTCAGTGAAAAGTGGCGGGTACTCCGTTTCTATATTTTTGATTCTGCATATTGCTATTCAGGTTGTTAGACTTTATCTATAATTACCTTCGCATCAGACTTCTTTTCCTCATTCATATTGATCAATTAAACAAATATAATAATATTTTGGGTACTCGGTGCACCATACGGACTTTAATATCCGAATAAGAATAACATTTCTCTAAATAAATAGTGCGGCTTCAAACCTTCTCGAAAAATGTTTCTAGAAAAGCATAAATAAATAGTAAAAGTTGGGCTGTTTTTAGTTGTTCCGGCTGATATAAACAAACAACTTCGGTGTTAAACCGACCACTGCCACCTACTGCCACCTATTCCAGCCAATCCAGCCTTGCGTATCTACTTTGAGGTTCGCTACGAAATTTGATAGATACTAGCGGTCCTAGCGGAAAGGGACCAATAGGGACGCGTCACTGGGACGCGTATTGTATTTGCATTTGAATCAGTGCATCACTGATAGATAGTATATATATCAGTTGTTTGCATGTGTGCATCAGTTGCATGCAACATGCGCGTCCATGCGCATTAGACGACCGCTCTGCTTTTGAACTCTTTGAAATAGTTCCGTTTTTCGTAACGTCTTTTTATTCCAATTTACCGTGCATCTTGAAGACAAAAGACATACATAAGTAAAATGCCTGAAAACGTAGACAATACAATGAGAGCGGTGTTTCACAACGTGCAGTTCAACAAAACCTGTCACCAGAAGCACTTGAAGAGACTGAAGAAATGTTACGAGCAGGTAAGTGTTCGAGGTTGGATTGGTGATCCGAGAGAACGGAAGACTTGAGAAAGTTAATTGAATTTCGACAGGATTCGGATATTTTCTGGAATGCCTTCATCGAGTGCTTTCGAGTTCCACTTACCGTGGGTGTGCGGCATCCACACGTTGAAAACACATTGCAATTCGTAGCAACCTTCGCCGCCGGCTTCTTCACCTATCATCAGGAGGACGATGACTCGGATGAACCTATGAGTGAATTCCTGACGAAGCTTTTTGACTTCCTATTAACGAACCACTGTGCGAAAGATGCGTCTGTGCGATTCCGGATCTGCCACTTCTTAAACATACTCATGAACACAATGGGGGAGCAGGCATTCATCGACGAAGAACTCTCTGAGAGAATCACTGTGGCTATAATGAATCGGCTATTGGATAAGTCAGCGAAAGTTAGGGCACAGGCAATATTTTCCTTGCAAAGATTACAAGACCCAACCGACGACCAATGCCAGATCATTATGGCATACAGCTTTCATGCAAGCAAGGATCCTAAACCAGAAGTACGAAAAGCAGTATTATTGAGTATGGCAAAGAATCAAAAAACATTACAAGTTGCCATAAAGAGAACAAGAGATATTGATGAGATTGTGAGAAAATTGGCTTATGAGTTCATCAGCAGAATTACCGTCAGATCATTGACAATCAAGCAGAGAGACCAGGTGTTAAGCGACGGTTTGAAAGACCGATCCGAAATAGTAAGGAAAACCGTGAGAAATGTATTACTGCCATCGTGGTTGAGACATTTAAATGGAGACTTTGTCGCTCTTGCCAGATCACTTGATCCAGAAATAGGAACTGATACAACCACACTGGCATTAGAGACTCTATTTAAGTAAGTAAAATTCAACATACCCTCTGAACTCAGGATCAAACTATTTACAATTATAGGGAGACTGCTTTGGGCACACTACTGGAACAAGCACCTGTGGATAAGGATACCAGGTTGATACCAATTCCAAAACTGACCAGCGAAAATGCCTTATTCTGGAAGTGCTTAGTCAATCATCTTCATAGGGATGGTTATACCGATGAGTTGGATAGGATCATTCCAGAATTATCCAATTTCTGTGCATACATCTGCGATTATCTCACTATGATGTCGGGAAAGACATACGAAGCATGGGAAATTCATACGCAAATGTTCATTTTGTTACAACTATTCGAAATTACACAAACATATGACCTGTCGGACGAAGTGGGCAGGCAGAGGCTGAATGACTTGATATGTAATACATTAATGACAGAGCACTGTTCAGAAAAGTTAATAGAATGTATTGTGACCCATCTGGAAAAGGTAGTGCCCAACATCAATACTCGGTTGAGCATATTGACTAATGTTATTAGTGAAATCCGATTACCCATGAAAGAAACTCAAGTTGTTACTCAAATTTCCGAGAAAGAACAACGCGAACTTGATATGCAAGTACGTACATGGCCTATGTACCAGATGTATGATATTGATGAGAATTGATTTCCTGCACATTCATCGCCCAAAAAATGTTTCAGAAAGCTAGGGTGAAGGTGAAGCTGCTAGAGCTGTCGGAAGAGGAGTATCAAGCGATTCAAGCAAAAGATTATCTAAAAGCGAACGATATGAAGTTACAAATAGCTGTGGCAAATGAAGAACTCGCGAAATTATCAGTAGAACAGCCAAAAATCGGGCTCGACGAGGATAACCGGGAAGAAAAGAATGATCCCAAAACGATGATCAAATGTCTGACTATTATGTGCACTATGATTCAACCTGTTACGACCCTAACACCGACACTCAGGAGTGTCATGCAAATTGCTTTAGAGAGTTTGGATGTACGTATAAATCAACTAATGTTTACTTCCCAAATACTCATCCAACTTTGATTTCAGCACGCCGATGACAATGTGCACATATTAGCGTTGAAAGCCATAGGTATTTACTGTCTATTGGACAAGGAACTCGCCAAAGAGCGCATCATGTCCTTTTTCCTACAATTCACATTGGAACAAGAAAACCTAGGGATTTGGGTTATATCCCTGAAAGCCATCTTCGATCTTCTACTATTGTATGGTCTGGAATATTTTGATATCATGGAGAATCCGGAGGAATCCTCGAGGCGAGAGAAATCTCGTACAGTGAAGCTATACTCCAATCAGAGCGAGACAAATATCTCTTTGTCATCTACAAACACTTCCAGTGCCACTGACGCACCAAACAATAATTTCCTAAAGATTCTCGCCGGTCTCCTCGATCATCAGGTATGTACAAATAACTGCGAAAACTGCAGAAAAATTAGAAAAAGATTCTAATGTGATTGTGATTGCAGTGTCAGGATTTAAGGGCAGTTGCCACAGAAGGATTGTGCAAGCTGCTACTGAATCGCCGAATTAGTAGTCCATACTTATTGTCACGTTTAATAGTGTTGTGCTACAATCCCGCGAATAACGAGGACAGCTTCATGCGACAATGCTTGAGTGTCTTCTTTGATCATTTTGTAGTAAGAGTGCCGGACGCCCAACAAATGCTGGAGGCAGCTTACCTGCCAACACTTCGAATTATAAGCAGTGCCCCGGAGATTAGTCCTCTCACAGAGATCGATCTCTACGATGTCTCGCAGTTCATTTTAAGCTTAACTAGACACGATCTGCGCAAACCTGGCAGTGATAGCTACTGTCCGCACAACAGCCTAGTTTTCAGCATCCTCAGTGAGGTCCTGAGCCCATGCAGCAAGATAGATCAAGAGACTCTGATCAAGTCTCTAAAGTATCTACACGTGCAAATATCGGAAACAACTGAGAAGCAGAATTTATTGGAAGCTTTGGATAAAGTAACAGCTATGGTACAAAGATTTCTCTGCAGTCTGTATATACCCCAACAGAATTTACACATGAAACAATACACATGATCTTTTTAGGTAAATGAAACTGACAAACGATTATTGAGGTACATCGAGTTATTTAAAAAGCAATTGCAGTCGCCTAGCCCTGCAGTTGCTGGGCAGGAAGAGGAGGTGGAGGATGAAGAGGCTGAAATTGAAGATTAATATATGGAGGTGTTATGAAGTTATGTTTAATACCTCAATGTTTAAGTTTAATATTTAATAATATGTAAAATACGATTCGAAATGGTAAAAAAAAATTTATATTTTTGTAGTTTAGCTTTCTGTTTCGCACACGTTCTATCCAGCACTCCGGCTCCAGTATTTCCTCAGGTTCGCGACAGACAGCGCGCGAGTTTGTTTATGGATACTTTAAACGCTTCAAACACGGGTTGTCAATGACTCGCGGAAGGGACGGATTCGAGGAGTGCACCTAAGAAAGTTGTGTCGTCCAAGCATGGAGAATCTCGCGAAGCCTCAGATAATATGTCACATCGAGAAGCCAGTAGACTATTCACTGTTCGACGCCAAATGGATACCGTGCAGTACGAAGTTTGTGGTTATGGGCTCGCGGCCGCGTGCCAGCGGCATCATACAGATCTACGAGGTTTCTAGCGGGGAATTGAAACTCGTCAAAGATATCGAAAGGTCCCAGTCCGTCAAGTGCGGCACCTTTAAGGCGTCAAGTTTGCGGGACCGGCACTTAGCTACAGGTGACTTTAAGGTGCGCCTTCCTTGTACGCAAATGCCAGGGAAGTCCCGTCCAAACTTTCACAAGCACCTTATCGGACACAAACCATTGCAGCGACTCTTTATTTACTCTCCCAAACGTTACGCACCAGCGAAACTTAAGATCGTCTTTACCAGGGTAAACTGAGCATCTACAACTTGGAGGATCCCTCGATACCGCTCTACACAGCGAACGCCCACTCCGAGATAATAAACGCGATCGACGGTGTCGGAGGGCAGGGAGTCGGCTGCGGAGCTCCGGAGATAGTTACTGCCTCGAGGGATGGAAGTGTCAAGGTATGGGACCCTAGGCAGAAGGATAGACCCGTGGCGATCATGGAGCCGAAGGAGGGCGAGGTGAAGCGGGACTGTTGGTCCGTCGCTTTCGGCAACTCCTACAACTCCGAGGAAAGGGTTGTAGCCGCGGGATACGACAACGGCGACGTCAAGATGTTCGATTTGAAAGCAATGTCAGTCCAATGGGAGAGTAATCTGAAGAATGGCGTTTGCGGCCTGGAGTTCGACAGGAAGGATATCCCCATGAATAAATTAGTCGCGACTACTCTCGAGTCTAAGTTCTATGTTTTCGACTTGAGGACACAGCATCCTAAAAAAGGCTTTGCCTACTTAGCAGAGAAGGTACTCATTAGAGAACCAGACTAAATTCTACTCGAACAGATTACCTACAGGATAATCGAACTTTCAGGCCCACAATTCAACCATCTGGCTAGTCAAACACTTACCTCAGAATCGCGAGATCTTTATGACTTGCGGCGGTGGAGGAAGCCTCTGCCTCTGGAAATAGTACGTCGATACTACTTTCATCCTTCCAAAGCACCGAATTGTCTCATTTACTTTTCACCTGCGTTTACAGCAATTACCCGGAGAAAAGAAAAACCACCGATGCTGATGGAGTAGAGCAGGGTGTAGCTGGGACATTGAGCCTCCTGCAGAACAGCACGCTATCTACGCAGCCCGTTAGTTCCTTCGACTGGAGTCCCGATAAGCAAGGCTTGGGGGTCTGCACCGCATTCGATCAATGTATCAGAGTTGTCATTACCACTAAGCTTAACACCTATTAATTAAATCATTCAAATAAATCCGATGTTATTCTGCGAATTCTCCAGTGGCCCGAATTTCGTTTAGGTCTCGAAGCACAAGTCCCCTGCATGCGCAACGTTTTATTGCGCAATGCCGCGTCGGCTCGATGAGAGGGAATTATATATTATTGGGCCAATCTATTTAGGGGATCGGACCCTTATTAAGCCACGCTCGTATTGTGCTATGCATTACGTAACGCGATATTACTTGATCAAGATTGCCGATTGATCCACCCATTCACGTAGCCTGCTTATCCGCCAATCTAATTCTAATGTATAGTCCGTCTCCCATTCATAATCAACTGTCCGAGTATATCTATAGAGAAACCTCTGCCCAGTTAGAGAATGCAGAATCAAACCTATCGATCATTTAGAAGCGCAAAAACTACAGTGCGCCGGTGCCCATGCTCGCTCGCCAGTACAAGGTCGCGGGCATAGCACCAAGTTAATTACACGAATTAGCTCTCCCCCTCTCTTCATCGACTGTGTCGTGTTCTCAGCTATTCTAGAACATCCATTATACTGACTGGCACCCATCGCCGACTTCCAGGATAGCGGTCTTCGTAGTCTCGATTATATTTGCCCGCATTATTATTGTAATCGATGTGGAACAGCTCCCGGCAGGAGAGATGAAAAAGTTGGACCTCTACCAAAGCCGGCTGGGTAACTGCATGCGGGAAAGCTGGTCTCCGGCGAGGACAACAGGATGCACCAGGTGGCAATATGTGCGGTACCTGGCACCTATTTCCGTGGGCACACGCCAGCCTGCTTCAAAAGCAAGTCCGATCTTGGAACCTTGTCAAGTAGACTTTAGTGACTCCATGCGGCTCTTCCATTGATCTAGATGCGAGCCCGGCGAACCTTGAAGTCAGTCGATGATTGCTCTTCCAGGCTCTGCATTACAATAGAGAAAAGAGGCGGGACTGGTAGTAATAAAGGTAGATGTGAGGTGTGGAAAAATATCTTTATTAAAATACGTCATAATCAAAGAATTGCACGGCAGTGACTGGCTACTTTTTTGTTTCGAGAATGTCAGTGTATTTGGATGCCCGAGGAAGCCATGGAAAGTCAGGCCCCTACCCTCGACCCGATCTTTCTACGCGGGATGATCATTTACAAATGACGCTATTAAAACTGTAAGGCTTCTGAGACGGGACGGGGTGCAGGGGCACGGTGAGTGCGAGTGATCGCCGGCATTAGAATGCCAGTTTCTTCATGAGCAGGTACATATGCTGATCGATCTCGAAACCGTGTAGGTTGTTTGCGTCACCCTGTAGCCTCATGAGCAAACCGCCAAAGGATACGTAGGCAGACCTGCGGCAGAAACAAGAAATCACCATCAGTACATTTCTCGGCTAGTGGATTAGTGTTGGTGTCCTGGGTGGCGGCGCGGCGGTGCGGTGGCAACCAATCTAGAAGCCTCATAAGTATCGGAGAACATGCAAGTCTTACGAGGTGTTCCCGGCGCTATCGAAAGCAAGTTGCAGCCGCTGCAAACCCTCCTACAGAAAACCCTACCGGATCTAGTGGACTCTAGGGAAGCAGGGTGTTAACTAGGGTGCGCAGCTACATTCGCGCGGACTCGATAGAAGACTCGGAGCTAAACAAGTCCTCGTGGAGTCTGGCGGGGGGGACGTGTGTCTCTCGCTCGCTCGGGACGAGGCAATGCTTTGCTTGCCCGTAGGTGTCTTGCGATCGTCATAATTGCAGTGCCGATAGCGGTCGTGTATATGAATTGGGCACACAACCAGCTAACCACACTGCCAACACGGCGATCGCCAATAAGACGAACTGAGAAGTGCCGAGGTCCGGCTGCTGCTGGTGTGCTGCGTTCCTTCTTCCAGGAAGATTGATCTCTCGAGCGCGCCCGTGACTCACGGCTGCCTAGTTGAGCACATCAATCGCTTGATAGATCACTAGCTTCTCTTTCCTCGCGGCTTCGAGTCCGATCATTGCGAACGCTCGAGAGAGAGGGGGAGAGAGAGACAACTCTCTGATAAATGATCCTATCCTCGGTTGCTGCTATCTTGCAGATGCCTACCAGACAATTTCGCATAATACCAGAATGGTAAGAAGGAGACGCTTTGTACCGACTCTACTCGCCACGCACTCCTCTTCTCCGCGTCTAATCGCCTCGGTAAACGGTGCATGCTTGCCAGCCGAGAATCACTCGAGAACTAATTGCCCTCGGAACGCTTCGCCGCACGGGACGAGAGTCCTCGTGGAAATAGTGTTTTAGGGGGACGCGCCAATGGTAGCAGCTAGTTAGTCCCCCGGGTGAGAATGGTAAGTGGCTGGAAACCGCGTGTCCTGGCAGTCAATGGGCCGACAAGTTTCAGGAAGCTAACCTTTGATTCATTAAGCCGCAGGGGCTGCTACGGGGATCATTATCCGCATTGTAATGGGCCATGACGATGCATGAAGTACATAAGAAGTGAGGCTCGAGAGTTTTCCCTCCGACTTTTAATCCTAATGAACCTGTCCTACCTCCTACGGGGGGGAACGCTCGCATTTATTTTCTAATCTCTTGGGGGGGAGCTGGGAGCGGTGCTTGATTTTATTCCAAGATCGTTAAAAGTATAATATGCTCGGAATGAAGATGTTGACTCGTCGAGAGAGAAAAGCAGGTCTGTCGCCGGGTGGATTTACATAAGACACACTCCACGCCGCAGGCCCCGATTGCGTAAGGCCGGGATCTAATTGAAATCCGTTCTTATGAGCAGCGGCTACGAGCTGGAGAGTAGAGAGAAGAGAGGTGAAAGACGGTGAAATGAAATGGGAAGATGGAATGCAGAGAGATCATGACATTTATTCTCATTACAATTACAGTGGCGGCAGACTCGTGATGATAAGCGTGTCCGATGTGGCTGTCGGCTGAAACAGGCGTCATCCTCATCCTCGAGCGAGCACCCTACGATACATGGACACCCGGTGCGAGACACCGAGAGAGATAGAGAGAGGGAAAATGAGGCGCGATCTTAATCCACCGAGGAATTTCGTGCGAAGAAGCGTAGAAGCGGGCATTGCGTAATTACAGAGAGAATTAATGAGCGGCCGCCGCTGCCAGGAAGGTTCTCGTTTGTCCACGATAACTCGGTGCGCTGCGCCAGCAGAAAATCGGCAAAGTGCTCGCTCGGGATCTCGAGATGCGATCGCAATCAAGCGCGCGCGTTCCGGCCTTATATAACAGCTTAAAAACTGACGCATAAAACACGCGTGATCGCCATTGTCTCCAGTCGACATTGATTCCAGGTTCTAACGAGTTCGATCGCCGACGAACTCAGGGCAAACATGCTCGATATTGGCTTGATTTTCTCAAAGTAAATTCGAGCAGGTTTTCCCTGTCCGCGGGAAATAACGAAGATGTACTGCTAAATGGTATCAAATCGTGGGAAATCGTTATCGCATAATCGATGGGATTAACGAGTTAACACTGTCCATTGTGCAGAGAGCGCGAATAAGGAAACACGAAGGCTTGGATCGGCTGGTGATCCACGGCTTCCTCCTTTTTCACCGCTCGTCGGACTTCGCTCTGGCTGGCGAGGATATTTCTTGATCGCCCGGCGCTCGCTGCACAATGTCCCGCTCCGTCTACCAGCTCGGCCGACTTTTTGCCTGATCCCGATTTCAGACGGGAAGGTGCGCAACTTCCGAGCCAAAGTGCTGATAAACGTTGCGGCGAACAAAGGACTGGTCTACTCTCGATTAAGATGCTCCGCGACCGGACAGAATGCGCGTAACATCGATACATTACGGAGTTACATGATACGAGGGGAACACTTGAGCGCTCGGTAAGGCGATACCAGCCGGTATCTTTTCTTACGTGTCCATCTAATTGTTCCCTGATTTTTTCTCCGTGACGTAACGTGACATTGTGCCATCATCAGAGTCGCGCGCACTCGGCCCAGACACATACACACGCGCACACACACAGACAGACAGAGTAATACATAAGAGGGTGCGCGTGCGCAACGCAGACTTGGTACATCATCCAGTTAGAAGGCTCCGGTAGGTGCACTTACGGTGTCTGGTCTACACGATGATGCAAACAGGAGGATGGAGACGCGAAGGTTGGATTTGCACGCTGCCTACATCCTCCCTTGCTTGCCTCCTCCTCCTCCGTCTCCTCCAGACCAGACTATCCCAGCCGCGTCCAGACTGGGATTCTCTTACACTAGACTAACAGCTACTTTACAAGAGTTGCAATGCCTAAGAGTGCAAGAATAATGTACAAAGAGTAAGGCCGCACTAGGCCCGCACTAGATATATAAAAGGAATTGCGAGTAAAAAGAGGTGACAAAAGTAGAGCGTGTGTGCTGGCAGATACAACTTCCGTGCAAGAATTCCGAGAGAATCGAGCAATGAGCGAGCGGAGCCGATCGAAAGGCTCCGGCCGCGTAACATGCTTGTACTATGCCGAACCCTTTGACCCGGCAGACTCGATTAAAACCTAGAGCACAAGAGATTGCCCGCTCGAGCAGCTACGATAATGGGATGGAAATCAAGTCTGCCGATCCAAGGGCTCCTCCTCCCCCGCCGATCGAGAACCGCGGCAGCAAGCTCCGCCGCCAGTCATCGGCTCCGGTAAATAACAAGAGAACGAGGGCTGTTCCATTGAAAAAACTGGGGAAAGCGGCGGATGCAAGTGCGCGACGGCCCTCCAAGTGGCACCGGCGCGGGGTGGGAGGGGGAGAGCAGTAGAGATGAGGCTGTAAGAAAAAGCTGAGAAAGGATGATGAGCGCGCGTTCTCCGGGAGCTCTCTTAAAGTCGGCCGCCCGCCGGCAAAGGTGGCTGAGCACTCGGGCACTCGGGCACTCGACGAGCGTCAACTGGTGGCGGCGACAGGAGAGATGTCGTACCAGATAGTGCATTTACAGCATTCAGGGCCCGTGTAAACGCGCATCTGGCACGAGCCCCAACTGCCCTGTAATCTCATATCGGCTCGCTTCCACAACTAGCTCCTTCCTGTCCTTCTTTCTTTCTTAGATTCACACACTCCCGCAACCCACTCTCGGCTCTTCTCTCATTGACAATGAGTAACTTTCCCCGCCGAGTCTGCGCCAAGCTCTCTTTGACCTTAGGCTGCTCCGCTCGGCCGCAGCTCGGCCGCGAACACAGGGCGAATTACCGATTTTCACTCGACGGACCCTCGGCGCGCACGAATCTTTCCGGGGAGGCCAACTGAGCTGTGCTCGGGAAACGGTGGCACGGATTTTCCCCACCGGCGCGCACCGCTCGACTCTCCGTGTCAGCTGATGCTATTTTACCCCCGCGGCCAAGTGCTAAGAACCGGCGGCGAGTTCTCGGCGAGCGCCGAGTGAGAGAAGGAAGAGGGAAGACGACGCTTCTAATAATAGGACCAACTGTCTCCGGTTTGTCGCGACGCCCTGGCGTCGCCTCCTACCAGATAGATAATGTAATTCACTAATTCCTCCCGTCACACACTTTCCCCACACTTTGCCCCCCGATTCGCGCAGGTCAGCCCGTTGATGGTTAATGATTAATGGGAATCGGAGTTGATTGCGGGGACAGGTCAAGCGATCGCACAGTACCAACGACGTGAGATTCCTCGGAGCGAGGGAAAGAGACGGCGGATAAACCGGGGGATAAGTAGATTATCTCGAGTGGCGATGTCCACACGGTGACTGGGCGTACACGTGTCGCGGTCCGTTTACACTCGCCTTACGTCACGTGAGCGCGCCGAGAGCTCGCGCGGTTACCCACGTGCTATCCTCACCTCCAGTTCCCCGAAGCCCGGTTTTTTCTCCCCCGCTCGACGCGAGAACCGCAGAGACCGCGGCGTCGATTTTCCCGACGCCCTTTACCGTCCGTCAAAAGTAAGGCGCCCACCGCAAAAGCCGCACACGTGAGCGAGTTTAATGGAGAACCGGAGACGGCCCGGTGCGCGCGAGTAACTCAATACCAGCGACGTTCTTAAGGGAATTACGCCTCTAATCACGATCCTCCTCGCCGAGCTCGATTCCCGAGGCTTTTTCGAGCGGCCACTAATCACCGGCCAACTCTCGCCACTTCCCCATCGGCCGCGAGGCAGAGACACAATTACCCGGCGCTCTTTCCCCTCGAATATCAACACTACTGCTCGCCGATTCTCTTCTTGCCATCCCCCATATTGTACCCTCTCTCTCTCACTCTCTCACTCTAGCCTGATGAACCTATTCCCGGAATGGCTCTGGACACCGATGGCGAGCGAGCGAGCCGGCTCCAATTCCGTTATTACACAATCGCCCCGAGGGAAAACCGCGATTCGTCACTGGCCGAGTGCGCCCGACGCGATAATGACCGAACGCGCCACTGCAACTCTATTACTCGCCGAGCGACAAGGACACACTCTATCGATCCTCCAAACAAGAGGGGAAATTGGCCTCGCGGATTAACCGATCGGCAGGCTGGATCGAAGAGCAACAAGCAATTGCGTAATTGGAGCGGGAAAGCTTATTCGCGAGGTTAGCTCGACGGATACTGAGGAGATGTCGAGTGAGTGGAGAGAGATTCCTCGAGAATGATAGAATACTGGGAGAGGAAGCGACGAAGCGTCGAACTGCGCCTTGCGACACATCATGCCTCTGTGCGCTCGACTCGGTGCCTCCTATGTGTACAGGTCTCTGTGTGTGTGTGTGAATCTATCTATGTGGCGCGGAGCTGGCAATAATTGCAATTCACGTCCTATGCAGTACGTCTACTTTAGCAACGGCGGCGGCGCGGCGCGGCGCGGAGTGTGCGTTACACAATTGCGACCTTGGGCCGAGCTCGGGCGGCGGCGTGCGGAGGAATTTATTGCACGAAGCCCATTTGGCTCGGCACTCGCTCGATTTCGACGATCGACCTACACGAATATATATCCCCCCCTCTATAAGCTACGCGGGGACACGCGCGCGCCACTCGGTCAATACACGCACACGCACACGCGCACTAAACGGCCAGGGAAGTTGCTGGCAAAGAGCGCGGGCCAGAGGAGGCCAAAACTCCGCCAGTATTTATATCCTAGATACGAAATTGGAGCTCTCGCCGGAACTTGGACGAACCTCGAGCACTGGCGCGCACAACTCCGAGCGTTTCCGCGCTTCGATCGACCGTGTCAAAGGAACATTGCGACGCGACCTTGCTCCGCCGTCGAGAAGATATCGCGACACCCTCGGTATCCTCCCCGTAGGCTGCTTCGATCGGAATTCGCTAATGGATGCTTCGCGGTGGATAACGAACTTAGGTGTTGCTGGGCGACGCGGGGGTTGAGAGGGGGGCGGGTGGATTAATCGGAACTGAGAGGGCGTGATTGGGTGATCGACGGACTCGATCGGGCTTGAAACCACCGAGGAAGGTGTGACGCACGAGCTAACGGTGTCGGTAGTTAGTGGTTGGTCGAAAGCACAGGGCGAACAAGCTGCGAGAGAGAGAGAGAGAGAGATGAGGAGACGATGATACCGGGCGAGGTGAACCGACTGCGAGTGTAGGAAGGCTGGCGCGTTCGCGCGACGACGACTAGCCGGCGACTAGAGTCTGGGCCAGGCCTCTGCTCGCCTAGGAGAGTATGCTAGCTCTCTCTCAGCCATAGAAACAGAGCAGCGGGACAGGAGTAGAAGCGGATAGAGTCACGGCACACGAGCTCTGCCAGCCTCCTCGCCACTGTTACACAATCCACAGGTTTATATTGGCTTGTATGCGCGTCGCGCTTTCGAGAGCGCCATCCCCTTCCATCCAGGAAACCATCTCGCCCCTGGAACCCTTAGCCCGCCGAGGTATCTTCCTCGTATAATGGGGGAAACGAGAGGAGAGTCGAGCGCGCAATTGGATCGAGGGTGAAGATGAGGCTAGAAGAGACTCTATTCGGAGTGCGCGTTACACAACCCTGACACATGTCGCTTCTCGAGCGGGTCCCCCTGGGTGTTCGGCTGGCGCGATGCGCGTGCCAATTCGGTCTCTGGCTCGGGGGAAGCGCGCGCCAGGCTAGAGGGAACCTCGAGGGAAACAAGAGCGCAAATATAGAACCGCGACGACCAAGACGACGACGACGGTGTTGTTGGCGAAGCGGAAGATATATCAACTGGCACTGGCAGAGGAGCGAATGCGGCGAGGGGGATGAGAGGAGAATGAGAGGGAAAAGGGAGAGCGATGGAAGAAAGAGAGCGCGACTGGACACACGTGGGAAAGCCGAGGCGCGATATCTACGTAGTTCGGTCGAACGGGGGTAAAGCCGCGCTCACTCGCTCGGCTCGCAAAAGAGAGACCTGGGTAATTGGACCACTTTGCCGCTAAACGAGCTTAACGATCGATTCTGCCTTCCACTCGAATATCCTAACGCACAGCGCTGCTGGCCTCACGCAATCATTCTCTCGACACGAGGATGACGCGCTTTTAATGACGAGCGCGCGGGCGCGTCATGTCACTCGGCTCCGACGCCAGACAAACAGCCACTGACTCCGCGCAATCGTAACAACGACTTTCCGACCGACGTCAATCTCTCTCTCTCTCTCTCTCGGGAAAGAGAGTCGCCCGCTCGAATGGCAGATGAGGAGCACAGGACTCGCGTAGAGTTAAGTTGATTGTCCAACTTAATGAGCGCGTCCGAGACGAATCTCGCGAAAGCACAGCAGAGTCCCGAGTGTTTGCGCGTTCCACGGTACTGGGGTGCGGTGCGCGAGGACGCGAGGATGGGAAAAAAGTCCGTTGTCCGTGGGCTCGCGAGGCGAACTAGCTGGCGGCGGGCAGAAGACGCGGCGACATTGTGTCGGGAAAGCTCCCTCGGCCAGATAACCGACAGGCGGTGCGCGGCCAGCGCTAGAGCGCGGCACGCGTTACACAACTGGCTGGCCGAAAAAGCCCTGCCAAGATGCGTGGCGCTCGGCCACGGCGTCCGAACCTCTAGAACCCCTCTCCCCTCTCTCTCGCTCTCTTTGCTCAAGTAACCCCGAAACAAGCGGCCGAGCCAACCCCAACAGAGAGCGAAAATCTGGCACAAATCCCTCGTCTCTTCGAGCCGAGAGCAATCCGCAAGCGCTTGCGAAAAAGCCCAGGGTTATCTGGTTCGCAGGTTGCACCTCCACGCGACCACCGATCGCATATAGATCTTCGCGAAAGAGTGATGAGAGAAGTAGGTGATACAGTTGGAAGGCGAGCGAGAAATTCTCCCCGACGACTATTATCATAAATACTGGTCTGACCAGATCGCTCGTACTTGGACGTCTTCTTGAATAATATAGAGATTTCGCGAGGTATTCGCGAATGCGTGCGAGTTTATCGGATGATTGATATAACAAAGCTGAATGCATTTGAATGCGTGAGATTAACTCGACGCTCTACCGTAGAGCTCCAACCGGGTGGCCACTGCCAGTCTCTGATAGCCGATAACGAGCTGGGATTCCGCTTTATCGGCACCGGCGAGCCTTTCAAAATACCTCTCTGGCTTTGCAAAACAGGCCGACACGGTAAACAGCCAGCGGAAATCGGGGATTTTCATTGGGAGTGCGACTGCGGTCTGTTTAATCGGTGGCAACCGGTGGTGGAGACGCCGCGCTATCTCCCGGTGGGTTGACTTCTCCGGGAGGAGAGTGCGAGATATCAGGTGTCTTGAAATTTCATCATCGCGGCAGTGCGCTCATTGGAGGGATTAACCGCTCGGGGGGGCAAGGTGGGAAGGCGGCGCAGAGAGCTTCGACGAAGTTTCTTTTCAAGAGGTCTCTCACTCGTTTCCACGAGGGCCGAATTACCGCTCGAGTTCTCTCAGCGGCTTTCCGAATCGAGCCCAGAGCGAACAAGGAACGGCGGACTTGTGGAAACAAGGGGCGCATTCTTCTCCCGGGTTATTCAAGCCCCTTTTATTTCTCGGTATTTTAGCAGTGATCTCTCGGCCACGATTGGCAGACCCTCCGAGGGTACAGGAGTGCGTCTAGGAGGAGTCTGTCGATTCCATTGAGGAAATTGCGTCATTACCCGCGGCGCGCAAGCACAATATGGGTCACCTTAGAGAGACCAGGGTCGATTCCTATATCGGCGATCAACTATTATACCAGCGGTCTTTTCTGCGCGGGGCGGCCTTGCGCCGGGATTATAATTAGCGCTAATTATCGAAAGAGCGGCGGAAGCGTGTCCCTGAATTTCGATCGATCTCACCGGGGACAGCCCCGATGGAGAGCGGTGGGTGCTCGCCACCCTCCGCCGCCCATCCAGCGAAAGCCTATGACTCTACCGACACTCTACCTATGAGCGGACCTGGCCAAAGAGCAACATGTCCCGGGCGATTGCGCGCGCTCCTAGCTAATAAGCTCGAAAGACCGAGCGAACAAATGACTTATGTCGAATCTGACGTCACCTGGACTTTGCTCGCCGACATTCATCCGCGGCAAGAGAGAGAGAGAGAGAGAGAGAGAGAGAGAGATCGGGAGAGTCGAAGCGAGTTTATCAGGTGGTTCGGTCCAAGAGCGCAGAGGCGCAAAGAAGGAAGGGAAAGACGAATCTGGAGCAGATTTCGTATGCAAGGATACGCGAGAAGGGAAGCAGCAGCCGCTCAGTCGGCATTGCGCGGAATGCGAAATGGGCCAAGGAGAGCAGGAGATCTCTCTCTTTCTCTCTGAGTGGAGATGTCAGGACGAGGGAAGTAGGCCAGGGGGGAGTTGGCGAGAAGTAGAGTTGCAGCAAATGCAAGGAGATCCCGAGGTAAAATAAGATCGACACCGGTGGCACCTCCCTTGCCAGGTGGACGAAACCTGGATGCCGCTGCTTAATCTTAGAACACTTCTCTCTCTCTCTCTCTCTCTCTCTCGACCAATGGCCGAGTCTATCACAGACTCAAGCCCAATCGCTCCCTGATGGCGCACCGCAGTTACTATACATCACTCGCACACTACTACCCTTACTTGTCTCTGCCTCAGTGGCGAACTCCACACCATCAGCACACGCGCACGCACACAGAGGCCGCGCGAGCCGAGCACAGGGAACTGGACACCAAAGCGCGCGCGTCGGCAATCGGAACGCGGCAAGGCTCGCAGCTCAGCGTTTGCGAGTTTGCGCCCGCCAAAAGAGAAACGGAAATAGACCCGGCGACCCGACGGAGATGGCACGCGCTCCTGGCACCGATGTGTAAACGGGCCTTTAACTGCTGCTCCGTCTCTCGCTCTCTTTCTCTCTCTCGCACCTGCTGCCAGCGAAGCAGCCAGCGGAGTAGATACAGCACACACAGACCGTCGCGGCCGGTTGAGAGGCTCGAGCGACAGGAGGAGAGGACCGAGAGAGAGAGAGAGAGAGAGAGGAGAGCGCACCTGCGCGTTCCGCTGCGTGGCTGTTTTCTCGGTCGCGGCCAGTTTCTGTCCCTCCCGCGAATCCCCGCCAATCTGGACCGTCCCCTACCCGACCCTCTAATCGACTCCCGCACACCTCCACTCTCTCTCTCTCTCTCTCTGGCTGCCCCTTCCCCATATCGAGTTCTTCCTCTGTTGGCCAGGCAGGTTCGAGCCTCTCTCTCGCTCTGGCGTGCTCAGGGGCACCCCTGACAACGGTGCAGCGCGCGCGAGAGAGATGGAGCGATGCTGGGAGGCACCGGAGGACCTTGGTAACCCTCTCCTACAACTCCTTCTTCATCCTCTCCTCCACCATCGTCAGCCTGGCCGACACTCAACACCACCCACACCCACCGGTCCACCATCGAGAGAGTCGATTATCGTCGAGCGCCCGGAGAGCCCCGACCCTTCCCCATTCGATATAACCGAGCGTGACATGCTCGACTGGTCCGTCGAATTCGAGACGATCATGCCACGATTGCATAAGCCCTGCCATAACACGCGTCACACGCAAAAACATTACGCGCGCCACGGGAAAACCGACCGGACTGCCAGTCCGTCGGCGGAAGAGATAACATAATAAACCCGGCCGAGTTCTCCTCAAAAGACTCGTCAATCTCGACCGTAAATTAAGCATCGGTAATCGACCAGCGGGATCTTTCATAACCGCGAGAGGACAGGGTGGACGGAATCGGTGGGAGGCTGGCTTGATGACAAGCTCGCAGTACGCACTTGGCAACGAGGAGAGCGGCTGTCGAAAGAAATCGGCGCGCTAGACGATTGGGAAAGGAATGCGCCCTCGTCCAATATTAACAAAGCCCAATCGCACCGGAGGCGCACTTCTATCTCGGCGCTGCACCGTCGCGATAAATCCAATCGGCCGAAAGCACGGCCGTGCCAGAGCCTTCCCAGTTGCAACTGGTCGCGGCGAGAGGCCCCAGTGTCGATTAGATTACCGCCAATTTATCGGGCCACTGCTGCTACCAACGGCTCGAGCATACAAGTGGAGTACATCAATGATTAATCGGACGGACCCGCTCGACTTTGCTTTGGAGTAATCGAGATTCGAGGATCGGCAGAGTGCGGAGGAGCTCTGTGGCGCCCAGTTATCGGAGGGGAGAGAGAGTTCGCCACGAGGGAGCGGAGGGTCTGGTTGGGAATCGAGCTCGATTCTACTTGCGAAGCTGGCGAACTCGAAGGTCGCGCGCGCATGCTGCTCCAAGGGGAACGAGGGAAGTCGAAGCAACACGTGGCCCTCGGAGCCATCGAGCGGAATACAGCCACACTGGGCTAGAGAGAGAGAGAGAGAGAGAGAGAGAGAGAGAGAGAGAGTTTTTAGACTGCTGATTCTTTTAAGAATGGCAGTTTCGGGGCTAAAAGTTGGAAAATCTTCGGTTTTTCGAAGGTTTCACCTGAATGCTCGATATTCCTACGATTCTACACAAAATTAGTGATCCAGAGGTTTTCATTCCACCGCACCAGTGAAATTTTGGTAATTTCCTCGCTAAAACGAATCAAGATTACTTTACAAGCTTTTTCCTAACCGAGTGCCAACTGAGAAACCCACTCGCCCACTCAATGTCACGGCTGGAAGATCCGCGCTCGAAAGAAACGATCGGATTGGTGAGGGCAATTCTAGGAGGGCGAATTGGCTAGGTCTCTCGAGCTGGCAGGTCAGATAAATGCGCGTGAAGGATGCGTGGCTAATGTTATGCGTCCGCGCGGTCCAGATATTAATGCTGATGGGGATGAGCCGTTGAAAGGTATTCACGAGTGGCCGTCCAATTTTCTAGGGCTCGGCATTCCACAATCAATTTGTATGACCTATATTCGCCAGGAGAGGAGAGGAGCTCAGTCTATGTAGCGGCCCGGGTGAGCTGCTCTCCCGAGGACAGCCGCTACTAGCCCGGAGTAATTGGATCGAGCGGTGCGCGCCGGAGCTGCGATTGGCAGCTGGCTAACACAGCCCTCTCGCCCAACCCCCGTCCCGTCCCCTCACCCCCTCCCAGGAAATGGATGGCCCTCGAGGTCCTAATGCCTCGCTTGACTTGACCTTAATTTCCCGAGATACAAAATCTGATTGCCGTTTACGAGTTGACGGAAAGTCCAATATGCGCGTCGCTGCCAACTAATGTCTCATCTTTTCCCGCCCGAGGATAATCGATTGTATTCGATTGCATTCGATTGCATTCGATTGCGATTCCACCTGCGGCTCCTACTTGGCAGGTCCTTCGACTAGCATTATAAATAACAGGAGCACTAACGGCCGGCACTCTTGCTCTACATGAGTAATCCGTCAATTATCGCGATGCACTATCGCGAGATGACGTCAATAATTCCTGGAGCATGCCCACGCCGCTCTCCAATGAGGAGCAGCAGGCCGAGTACGGGTATGGAGAACAGGCGAGGCTTTCAAGAGCGAGCGAGTATAATCGGAGTTTCGCTCTCTATTGAAAGAACGAGTGAAGAGAGAAAGAGAGTGATAAGGCCGTCGGAAAGCAATAGCCGACGAGGGATCGATCGGAAGTAATCGAAGCTCATTACTCTTCTATAGAAAGCCGGGGGGTGGCAAGAGGCCCTCGGTACGATAGATAGGACCGACCTTGAAAGACACTAACACACCATGACTGATCGAGACTAAAAGGAACGAGGTCACACTCGCGTCTGTCTCCACCCATCTACCATCATATCGAAACCCACCGGCGCCTTCCCCCCCCCCCCCCCCCCCCCCCGCCACCCAGTACCAGCTACAAGTAGAGACATTCTCGATGTAGGGATACACCTCGCGAAGGAGCCAGCAGCAGACTCGAGCGAACCGACGACCCAGGACAACATTCACAGTCAAGCAGCACATCAAGAGAACGACAGCGAGAGAGAGAGAGGGTGATGTTAAAAAAATTGCTGGATCCTACCTGGGTATAATCGTGCGCCCGTGTGACGATGATCGAAACCTGCGGGTAAGGAGCGGGCCAGGAGAAGCGACTGGGTCGTCAGTCAGGCGGGCAATAAGCAGAGCCTGCCGTTGAGGAGACAGGCGTCAGGCGCGCAGGTGGAAAGCGCGCGCGACCGGGCGGCCGACAACAGGCGCAACAAGGTGGACTCTTCCTCGCTCGGGGGGCGCCAGTGGAAAGTGGGGAGGATCACGCTCGGCGGCAGGGGTTGACCCAATTCTCCGCCGTAGGTGGCCTCTGACTGTCTGACCTTTTCCCAGGAGTGTTCCTGGCGAGGGTGCGCGCGCGCCCGTCGCCCCGGCCTTTCGCCCTGACTCTTCCACGTGCGCTCGCAACCCCTACTACTTGTACCTAGATTCCCACTCTAAGGGCGAGAGGGTTCGAGCCCGGGGAAAGGGGAGGGGGCTGGCACGTGGATCCGATAGAACGGGAATTAATCGGGAGAGAGTTTTTGCGAGAGAAAATTTAATAAACGCATCTAGCCAGAGGCACAGGTGCGGAGAGAGAGGGAGAGGGAGAGGAGTAAATGCAGCTCCTCTCGCGGTAGATTTGGCGACGGTGTCCTCGAAGAGCCGTAGGTGGTGGAGGTTCGCCAGGCAGGTGTGGGTCGACCGTGAGGGGATAAATGGAACTGGGTCACCCCTGGGAACCGGAGAACAAGGGTGAGAGAGAGGGAGATAGAACCTGGCTCGCATCCGGGAACACGAAACTAGCGGAGGCTGGGGATACCGAAATGGTCGCCGGATATTGTCCAACGGCGATGTACCAGCGCCGCCTTGATGAAACGCTGCTGCGGAGGATGAGGGAGGAGGGTGGCAGGTGGAGATTGCGAGGTGATCAATGATGACAAATCGAGCCCGAAGACTGCCTCACGAGATTTATTTATAGAGTAGCGCGCGATTCTGTCCATTAGTCCTTGGCGCTACGTCCCCCGAGGAGAGGCGGATTAGAAGAGTGGCGCGTGGGTGGCAGCGTTAATTGCCAAGTGGTCTTTGAAAGCAGGCGCGCGCGAGCTGCTCTTAAAGGCACCCGATCAAACAGCGAACAAGTAGCTTAATGCCGGTGAGATTGCCCGAGGAAATAATCCTGTCCAGGCCAGTGGCGCTCGGCTAGCGAGCGAGTAAGGTCAAGGGTCGATCGAAGAAGAAGCACGCCATGTACGAGGCGCGACACGAGGCTTCATGGCAGAACAAAGCCGGGGGCAGAGGATTTATCTTGGGTGGATCCATGTTCCCTCGCGAAGAGAGGCCGGGCTTTGTTAAGCTCGCAACGCGGGAGACTAGCCACTAGACACACACACTCTCCCCCGAGTAAACCTATAAATCATGATCGTCCTTGGCCCTTAACGAACGCGTTACTCACAATATCCCTTGTCTTCGCCGACAATGGGCGCGCCTCTCGCGGGCCGCGAGCCAGCTTGAAATACCCTTACGACAAGCCCACCGTCCGAGAGCTTGTCACCCAAGTAAATTGGACTTGCGCAAGCACCTGGCAAGCCGGCGTATCCTAGAAATAGAGGCTAACTCGCCTCTAGGAGGGAAAATCGGCAGCGCGCGGGCCCCACTCCCGCCATGCCCGCTCTAATATCCATAGATCCGTTGCGTGTGTCGCAGGTGTTGCCCGATGACGACAGTTGCCCACCGACTATTTGCATGGCTATCTCCGAAATGACTCGACTCTGCCCACTCGGCCGCGACTCCAGGCCGACTGGGACATTAGCGGGGGAAATAGATTGCGATGAGAGGGAACGGCGAGTGGAGAGTGGCGAGTCTTTTCGAGAAACCGAGGTGGGGAAATAGAAATATTCTGCTGGCTCGGTCTAAGAGGAGCAGGAAGAGCGCTTAGAAAAGATCAGCTGTTAGTAAACGGTCTTGGCTCTGGTATTGCGTAATGGCTCTGTTACGTGACAGTGCTTGCCTTCCTTTCCTCCTTCCGCTCTTAGAACCCGATGCTATCGTCGCCCTCTCTCCCTCTCTCTCTTAGTAGCAGCGTTTATAAGAGCACATGTGCATATGCAATGCACGCCGAGAGCTTCTAAAGCACAAGGCTACCAGCTGACCGCGGCAATGCACGAAACATCAGCTCCTCGAGTTTGATAATAAGTAGATTATTTATTAGAGTTTGTCATGGGAATGTTCGAGGTAGAATACATGGAGCGTCCAATTTGTGATAATATTAAGAGAGAAGAAATAAAGAATTTGGTTGAAAAAAGTTACCATTTCCCTGGAACTGCTAACAGAACAGACATACTCTCATGCATACTGCACACAAGCTTACGTAATGACAGCTCGTTAAAGCATATCTCCGTCTCTTTCTCCGAGGCGCAAACTCGCGACATTTTTATGCGCCCCTGCTCTCCCCCCGGGTGTCCCCTGTGCCGCGTTCCCAAGACGCTCGAGTTTTCTTGTAACGCAACGTCGAATGACGTGGCGGTTAAATTTTCCGCGAGGAGTGGCGCGCGCGCGCGTCGGTTATATTTACGAGCTGCGGCGTGTATTCGCCTCGGCCCTGGGCTCCTCCTTCGTGCCAGGAACCTGCTCGGTCCGCGCACGGACCCCCGTGACTCACCGAGGAAATTAAACGCGCCTCTTACGCAGATACGTACTCTCTTCCTCGGATCGTGTCCAGCTGGAGCCGAGCGCGCCAATATATCTCTTTGCGGCCAATGAAAATATGACTATTCCATTTCGGCCGGAAAAGGAAGCAACCGCATCGAGTTCAGTCACGTTCGATTCGAGTAGGATCGCGCGCTCGTGTCTACTTTGTATGAGGCGCAACGCGGACACGCGTGCTCGCCCGTTGAATGCGGAAGTCAAAGGACGCCGCGGTCGAAATATGCATTGCGCAAGCGGGCGTGAATTTAATAACTGTGCCACGACGTTTCGCAATCGCGCGAGAGCGCGCGCCGACCAATTCAATCGTGACGGAGTGCCGCTATAAATCCCCTTTATCGGCAAAGTGAAATGGGGAACGGCGCGAGGTATTCCATTCCTACGCGAAACAGGAGAGTATCATTTGGAGATCTCAATAAAGCCATTAACAGTATTGGTATAGTCGAGCGGGGAACGTTGACAATGTGCAGACTAGGAGCGAGAGCGTCCCGTAGGGAGCAGACGGCGACAGTGGAAAGTGCCAGTAGAGAAAGTACGCGTCTAGTCAGACGTCCGAGCAAGCCCCCCACCATCTCCTCAAAGTGAAACTAGTAAGACCCGTACGTGGGAGAGAGAAGTCTTCTAAGCATGAGGATCAGCTGATTGCTCGCGGGAGCGTCACAGCTGATTTTGACAGCCCGGGCGACCTTGCGCACGTCCTAGCCCGGTACGCCACTCGACCAGCCAATCCAGGTCCACATGGCTCACGCCATCCTGTCTCGCGCACGCGTCCACACATACACTCATTTTCATCAGCTGTTTCAGCCCGGAGGAGGCCCGCACTCTCGCACCTCCGACTCCGACACAGGCCAGCCATTCTCGCCGCCGTTAATTCCACGAGAACATATATATCTCGCGGTCTAATGCAATTGACAGTAGAATAACGTCTGCTATTGTGTCGGGCGGCGAAGGTTCGCCTCGATGCGGCGCGTGTGCCGAGTCGAGTTTTCGCCGAGGATAAATCGAGCTGGGCGCGTCAGGCGTCAAAGGCCAAACGACGAGGAAAAGGATGCACAGCTCGATGCGCCGAGCTGTAAAGTGTCATGATGGTGTGTGCCGGGGCGAGTGGAGAGAGAGAGAGCCTCCGCCGCTGCCAGGCTTGACGGGGATTAGCTATATCCATTGTAGGGTCTCGAGCCGACCCCGATCAATAATTCATTTCCCAGCTGTCACGCCCCCGTTTGACCTCGCGCCCGTCGAGAGCACCACGCGATACCCGACAAACACCGACACAACCGCCGAGCAGCCGCCCCGCGTCATCATTCGACTAATCAGTGGAAAACCGGCCGATAACGTCCTCATGCCCACTCGAGCATCGCGAGATCGACGGCCCGGGTTTTTCCTCATCTTTGACATTGGCCGCTGAGACGTCTCGTCTATGTCCGAGTGTCTGTCTTCTTTGATGGGATTCTAGGTTGGCCAGCTGCTTGACAATATCGAGCGGTGGACAAAGGTAACGGGTTGCCAACGCCCCCAGAAAACTGAGAAACCACCAGCTGTGTTCACCCGTTTCATTACCCACCGAGTGAACGCAGAGTGGCTCCCTGCTCTCCGAGAGCACACGTTCGTCGTTTCTCCGATGCCTCGCAGGCCCCTTTTTACCGACCTGCACGTGGAGATATGATGGTCGTGGCGCTCACTGGCGCAGCCTCTCTTCGTGCTCGACAGTTCCTTGCCAAGAACGCGCATCTTTTCCACCAGTGAACCAGCAGCGAGCTTCGTCGAGAGAGCTTGCGTCCCGCTCATTACCGGTCGAGCTTACTCAATCCTCGAGCCTCTTCCACTGATAATAGAATCTTCTCTTCTCGATCCATTCGATGTAGTACGCTCGCGGTAGCGGAAAGCCCTCGAGACCAACCACTTTCTCCCTCTTACGAAGGGAAAACAGTGAATGACAATGACAAAATATAATGCGCCGACTTTCCTACTCAGTCGGGGGAAATCCCTTCCGCCGGTATTTTCCCCTGCACTGTATAAACCAGTGAGGAGAGTCGGCTGCGTCCTCGTTTCTTATCTTCCGAGTGACCTTCCGCCGCGTGCTTGACCACCAAGAGGATGTGCTCAGCCCTGCTGTCTCGAGTGTCAATTATGAGTCTGGTCTCTCCAAGGCCGGATATGCGGCTCCACTTTTCCCTCGGTCCTGTCTCGGCCGCAACAGCCACTACAGCCCCATCCCAATCCCGAGCGACGCTTTCGAGCGCGGCCCATTCGCTTTATGAATAATAAAGCCATTTCATCAGTCGTAGCAAGGATACGCGCGATGGTCGATAAATCGATGCCAGAGGAGGAAAGACAAACATGACACACTTTGCCCCGACAAACTAAACCGACGAGAATGGCAGTGCCAGGGCTAATGGAAGCGTCACGGAAGACAATCTATCTTGCAATCAGTCCAACACGCGCCACTGGCCTCTCTCTTATCGAGTAGACAACGCCGCCGAGAGACACGGCCCAAGGAGGAGGGTGGGCCGAGGCTCTGTTTATTCCGAAAGAGCGACTGGCAGTGTAAAAGCCCGCCTGATGCCGGGAACGTGCTTCGCCGCCGATAAATTCGCCCGGCGAGTATAAACAGTTCCGCGCGCACGTTCGCAATTAATCAATGAAGCGTATAACGTGACTCGGAGGCGGGAGGAGGACGCCAATCTCCACGGGCGATTCGAGCCGCCTCGAATCCTCGCCACGAGCCCGCGAGTTTACTCGCTTTATCTTATCTACGGTGTGTAGCTGTCTATTTTTAATAACAATCCAAGCATGCACCTCGTCCGCCTCGAGGAGAGAAAACCTGCAGCGATCAGACATCGCAGCGACTCCCCGGCTGCATATAGTCGAGAGGGGAGTGGTAGAGCGAGAGAGGAAGAGAAAGAGACTGGAGCGGCCCAAGGTTAAGACGATAAGTCGGTCAAAGCGGGGTTATCGCGGGGACCCTTTCTCACAAAGCTCTAACGCCAACTGTGCTTCGCGAGAGCCGGAAGGGGAGGGGGAGGGGCACCCCTCTAACCCCCCGGGTTAGACTCGCGGAAACTTATGCAACCGCGAAACTTATCTTCAGTCGGCACTTAGCGTCAATCTAGCCGTCAATGTTTAACCCTGGCTTAAGAGTTAGTGGGAGGATCGATTTTCGCGAATGCCTCCCAACCATTCCGCGAAACAAGCGATATATGTTTTCTCGTTATCAGGCCGTCCTTCGGCATATCTTAATTTTCCTTTGCATAGATCGACTTTTCCTGGGTCGAGCGGTCGAGCTGGTTGCGGGAAACGTAGTTAATCATTGTTTCGAGCCAGTAATTATTAGATTGGCATCGATCGAGGACTGGAAGCGAGCCGATCGGAGATCACAGAAGGGGCGCGCGCGCTCATCAGCGCCCGCGTCCACGCAAACTACGTGGTCGAGCTAGCCGACACTGGATCCAAGAGCGCGTGAATCCTGGCCGAGGGAAATAAACAGCTGGCAGCAGACTACTTCCTCGTAGGGAGGAGTGCGCGTTGCTTTCACCGAGTGCGAGAGACTGGGGCAAGTGCGGCTGGCGCGCGAGGGATATTTCAGTCGGCCAGGATTCAAGGCCGAGGAGATGTGTATATTCGAGTGGGAAAAAAGTAAAAGGGCTGATTTTCACTTACAGTCTACTGCTGGGCTCGTTGCTGGCTTCGTCACCCTCGATCCGGTAGACCTTCCCGGACATGACGTACTCGAAGCTGTCCGCTCTCGAGCCACCCTCTTGCTCCAAGGCGTTCCACTCGCCGCCATCTGGATAGCCGTCCTCCCGAAGTGTCGTCGCCAACACCAGTCGGAATTTGTCACCTGCAATCAGACCGAGTGTCCGCCTTTAGCCAGAATGCCCGCTGGTCCGGAGAGGATCGTTCGCTCCTCTCTCGATGCACGCGCGACTGCTCGGCTTATCGATCTCTCACGAGGAGCAGCAAAGTCGGCTCTGACGACACAGGAAGACGCGGCTCCAATAATAGACTTTACGCGGATGCAACGAAAATACATTGCGACGTTCTATCTGCCCGGACAGATTGAACTAGCGAGAGAGATCATCATCTCGTTGATCTACGCTCTCTCTCTCTCTCTCTCTCTCTCTGGTTGACTATGCAGGATACGCCCCGTCCCCTGCACCGTCGCTCATCCGACGGAGCCGCGACGTTCCAGGCTCCTGCTCTACTACCTGGCGACGCTCTCGGTATTCCGCACTGTGTCCACGCTCCGATGCAGGAAAGTCAAAACGGCACTGGCCAACAATACGGCACAACACAAAGTACGATTTAGCGCGGTATCGGACCGACTGGCCAAGAGGAGCGCGCACAAGTTGAACAAGTTGACCGAGCGCGATGCTTGGTGGCGGCGGTGCGAGGGATGTCCTGGCGCGCGCGTCCTGTCGCGGCGGTGCGACGTCGAATCGCAATGAACGAGGCAGAAAATTCTGTCGCACCGCGTCGGCGATCCGCACTGCGCCGACGATTACGCAAGACGGATCGGCAGGGGCACGTGAGTGCTCCCGGAAATTGCTGTCTTAAAGCGAGCGCGCACTCGTGGAGCGAGCGAGCGAGCGCGAGCGAAATGCGAAATGGGAGGAAAAGCACTTAGCGCGGCTAGGGAGAGTGAAGCTCTCTCGCCCCCTCTCCGGCTCGTGGCGAAGAAAGAAATCGGCGGTGCAAGAGGGTTGGAGGCCAAGGAGGAACTGGCTCGGGCAGGCTTGTCATTCTTATTGGCCTGGTTCGTTGGCGCAACCGGAACCGCAGCCGAGCTCGATTCATACGCGAGCTCTGGAGAGCGGCCACTCGAGCTAGGGGAGAGAGTGGTGGAGCCGCGGAGGGCTGGCGTCCCCGAGAAAGGGTGAAGGACGAGAGACAGGGAGAGAGCGAAGAATATAAGGGGCGAGCGGGCGAGCGGGCGAGCGATGGAAGGAGGTTACTCTGCACGAGGCATATCGACGACGGTGGCAAACTGGGCCGCAAAACCAGGGGAATAGGAAACACTCCCGGTGGTGAGTAGCCTTGGCTATTCCCCGGCTCCCTAGGTATGCGCGTGTAAATGATCCGGGCCGTGGGATAGGGGGATGGCTCGGCGGCTCGGCGCAGCTCCGACTAATCGCGAGATATTCCCTCGGAGGTGGTAGGGCAATATTTGCAAAGGGCCGAGAGGGCTCGGTCCAGCGGAGAATGGAGGCCCTCTCGGGTATACTGGGGAAAGATCGGGTCGCGCGGTGCGAGTAAGTGCTGGAAAGAACGGGTCAAGGTTGAGCGGTGGATATGTCGAAGGCAGATATAGCAAGGTGATCGATACTGGTGGCCGTGGCCGTGCGCAAGGGGGCGAGGGCGAGAGCGAGGGTCCGGGCAGAGCGAGAGCGGCGCGGCGGTCAGAGCGAAACAAGGAAATCTGCGTTGCTAGCGAATCGCCCCGCTAATAGTACGTGGGTGGGACTTACATCATAATGGTGCTCTGCGCCGCTGGCTATAGATTGTCCGAACGAGCGGTGCGCGCCTCTGCCTTCTACCTCTCCTCTTAGCTCACCCTCTCTCTCTCTCCCTCGCTCTCTCTCTCTCTCGCTCTGAGCCGCGCTGGCGATTTACAGCGGCAACCTTGACATTGCCGGGCTCGCCCTAGCGAACGGTATTCTCGCCGCCACACTGCTCGCGTCCGCCGCTTTTCACTCGCCTATACTTAGATCGCACGCCGAGATTGTTCGCGAAGCCGAAAGAGAGACTGGACGGGGACTCGCGCTCACTTGCCGAGAGCCACGACTATCGGCTACACTGGGATGAATCGCGAAATCGCGAAATCGCCGATGCCCGTTCGATGCGAGGATGAGTAGTCGAGCGATGATCTAACGTTTAGTGAGAATTATGCTCGCGGGAGAGATGGATGATGCGATATCTCGCGGAGAAGACATACCCCTGGTGGTACCGAGGAAGGTCCGGCATCCAGACTCGAGAATCCACGACTGCCCGGGCTTTACCGAAAACCGCCATCTTGTTGGCTGACGTCAAAGCGCGCCGGCGGCGGAGAGGAGAGCAAGGTGGGCCCGGGGGGTGGTGGCGGTGGTGGTGTCGGTGGGGCGCGGAGGGCAGTCCGGCGATAGTTTATCCATTCTTCGCGTGCACGCGCATCCGCAAACACTTGCGCCTCCACTCGTCCTAGGCCCGTCCTCCAGCGGCTGAGCGGCAATAGGAAGGAAGGAAGGAGCGCGCGCGGCGAGCGTCGACGGGCCGTGACCGCCGCGACAATGACTATCACGGCCGAGGAGCCGACGACGACGACGCGTCGAGTGGCCAGTCCCGTCGGGGATCGTTGCGCACCGTACTCTCGGCCGACGCCCACGCAACCTTCCAGCCACCTTGCTCTTCGATCCGAAGCCTTCCTTCTGCGTATCCTCATCTCCCGATCCTCCCGGGAACCCGATGCAACTCTTCCGCCGCTCGGCCGGCTCGCGGGAAAGGGAAACACTGTCGCCCGCTCGCCCCGGTATGTGGGTCAGTATAGCACGATCGCGGAACAAGTGTTCGCAGCGAGCGCCGTCCCGACTGGCGAGAGCCAGCAGCGGCTGCTAATCGAGTGTCGAACGGGAGGATACGGCGGACGACGGTGCAGGCACAGCCTCTGATCGCGGAGAGACGAGAGACGAGAGACGAGAGACGAGAGACGACACCGAGATGCTCGGCAGCCGGTAGTAGCGTGACGGAGTCGCACTCCCCTCGCCTTGTCCCACCTAACTCTCTCTCCCTCTCTCGCGGACGGTGAGCGAGTATCGCGCACGGCGCGGCGCGGCGCGACCGACACGGACGCGAATCGTGGCTGCTTTGACCTTGGCATTGAACTTGGCCAGGCAGCACCGGGAGAGCGGCGGCGCTGCCACCACGGCGAGGATGGAGACTGGGGCGGGTCGCGGGGTGCTGAGCGGTCGACTACGACGGAGTGCGCGAGAACGAGAGAGAGAGGCGGCGTGGAAGAGGGCAGGGGATTGCGTCATTTCGCGCAAGCCTGAACGCCGCGCGTCAATACAGCCGACTCGCCTGGCCCTATGGACTAACCTTCGTCAAGCCCCACTCCCCCCAGCCGCCTCTCGTCCACCGACCAACTCTCCCTTCCGCACCTCCTCCCTCCCGCCCCCTAATCTACCCCTTTCGCTCTTCCGAGAGAGAGAGAACTCTCTTTTCTACGCGCCGACGGCGGAATACCGTCTTTCTCGTCTAATCGCTTTCTAGTCGCGCGCAACTCCGAACTCCCCCCGCGCACCTTGCACTTTCAGCGCACACTTTTCGCGGCGCTGGTCGCTCGATTTTCACGATTTTCCTTTCGCCGGACGACCAAAGGGTTGGGCCGGTCGAAGGTGAGAGAAAAGGTTCGCCGGAATATCGAAGGAAGGTAGCTCTCGCGCTCGCGCCCTCGGAGGGAACTCGAGCGGGAGGAGGATATGAATCTGTAAACACGGCGGGCGAGAGGGAGGTTTTGAGAGGGAGCGGGGGTGGAATCGACTGCTCGGTATTGCGAGCCCCTCGAATCCTGCCAGGCTGGCTCTGCTGGTGGGTGTGACGCACCGACCCCCTCTTCTGCCTACGAACCACCGGGAACATCCAGGATCGGCCGTGGAGCCAGTCAAAATGATGATATTTAAGGGTTGAGGGAGAGAGAAAGAGAGATAGGAGGAGGGACGCGCATCCAGGTCCGGGGACGTTTGCTGCAGCGTGACGTGGCCTTGGGCGCACTCTCCCGAGCCTGTGCAACCTTCCGCCAATACTGCCGCCCCCTCCCTCCCCTTAACCCTTTAATTGCAAGATACACTAATAACACAGTAACCCCTCCCTGCTGGCACAGAGCACAAGTTTCTCAAAGGAAAATATTTCTCCAATTAAATCCCTGTGTTATACTTTATCTAATCGATCGCGAGATGCAGGGTTCGACTTAACACTTGTCCAGTGAGCTCTCGGTGAACCTAAAAATGACACGCGGCCTTGCTGGGAGCGTAGGGGAGCTATGAGAGTTGGTGGAAGGGTTCGCGTGGCGAAGCCCGCGACACTCGAGAGGCAGGTTGACCGCGGGTTCTTTTGGAGACGAGTCACCTTGAGACAGGTATATCCACAAGGAACGTTGAAAGACCGACAGGCTATAGCGACTCTCTATTAGGCCAGCCGTCCAAAGGGCGGCCCTCGCAAGAAAGAAAGAGTAAAGGAGCACGTGCTCCGTCGACTCGCGGGACACGTGTCACACTTCCGACCCATTGGGCATCATCAAGCGCATCGATCGCCGAGAACATGTCGATCGTCCTCTCCCCCGAGGCAACGGGGTGGCGGCACTTTCTCTCCCGGCCGCGAAGAAAAGCCTCCGTCCCCCCCGAGCGGACGCGGCCACACTCTCCTCGGCTTCTGGCACGTACTGCCTCCTGGCGTGCGTCAGAAGACCGGAAACGAGACTCTCGAAAATTGCCCCAGTCAACTGGCAAAACAAGCACCGGCTGCCAACTGCATTCCCCGACCAGCGGCACACGTATTTTGAGCCGCGCGTCGAGAGGAATCTTCTCTCGAGTAGTCAATCCCGCGACAATCAGCTGACAACCGGACTTATCGCTTCTCATTCAGTGTGAACGCGTAATTTCTAGCTTTCTTGGGAAATATCTTTCGGGGTGAAAGCAGCACCACCCACGCTCTAGAACCGAGCGGAAATTACGAGGGTGAGGTTGAACGCTACCGGAATGGAAATAACCCCGCAATTACATGGGAAGTGCGCGGGAGTAGGTTCAAGCTGATTTGGAACAACATTTACTCACCGAGTTCCATGGGGTAGAGCCAGCTATTGATGTCCAGGATGAGGTCCATCTTGAAGGACTCGGACTCGCAGTGGAGTCTGCTCACTGTAGGTAGTAATCGATCGGCGCAGGGTAGCCACCAGGATCGGGAACAAAAAAGCGGTAAACAATCATGATTAGACTTGGCAAAGACTGGTCGATGTATCGCGTCGATTCCGATCCGCGTCCACGGGAATATCTCGCGCGACATTATCACCCGACCTCACGATAATTAAGAGTGACTCATACCGAGCCGCGGCCACTCCGCCGCAGGAAAAATACATTTTCATCGAGTGTACACTTGCCACTCGATGCCTCGGACCCTTCGCTATCTATCCCTTTAACAACTCGGCCGTCCTCAAGAATAGCCCTCCTCCCTTTCCCGTGAAAGGCATTGTTTGCCTCTCGCAATTCGCCGCTCGAGTCGCAGCACGCCAGCGCGTAAATGGATTATTTTATTCCGCCGCTTTAATTATACTCTCGAGCTCGGTAAAGATGGCGCGCGAATGGTACATGGTCGCAATGGCACCGTGACACGGCACTTCTCCGCTTCTGTCCGCACTGTGTTGCGTCCGGTTAAATGCCGAGGGGGTGAGAAGCGCAAAGTGTGGAAATCCGCGCGCTACACACGCTGGCCCGAGAGTAAAACGGTATGTAAACCAGTGGAGGGTAATGAAAGGCAAAGAAGCTTGATGGAGCCGCGCGCGGCTAAAATGAAAGGAAAATTCCGGAGTAGAGGCCGTTTTAGCGCTGAAAAGCCGCGGGATTTTCTCGGTTTAAAGAGAGTTCGCGCGCTCACTCGACGGCCGTAAGCCGCTTATGCTTCCAAACAGCGAAAGAATACCTCTTTCCAAATGAAGCGAAGAGCCCGAACGACGTCTCCCCTGGCACCACTTGCAACTCTGAATTCGCATGTGGATCGCGCAAAAATGTATACTTCCGTGACACACTTTCGTACCTCGCGGTCTCCTTTCCCTTTCCTCTCCCTCGACTTCTTCCCCGATAGCACTCGTAATAATCCCCCAAGAGTGCTTGTGTAACTCAGACATTCTAGAAACACTACACCAGGCCACCGACGGGCCAGCTGACCCTCTATCAGAGGGTTGATACTCCGATGTCAGTGGTATTAGCCACTCGTTAATGGGTAACAAGTCTCCTACTCAGCGAACGAGTCTTACTCGACCAGAGACGCCGAGCGAAGCACCGGCAGAATAGAAGAATAGCGCACTCGGCCGCTAGGAATTAATGAGGTTTCTTTCGCCAACGTGACTGATTGCACTCGCAAGGTCTCCTCGTGACTTTGACCGCCGCTCAATTTGCCATTACAAATACTCCCCCCGATCGCTCCACTTCCTTTTTCCCTATCGATCCCTGCCTTCCGGTAACGGCGGCCCAAGCGGAGTAGAATGTTTTCAATAATGAAACGGCTACTATTGAAGACGCTTCGGGCAGGTATGACGACGGCGAAATTGGATCGGTGAAATCTGCATGCAGTATTGTATCAAGGTCCACCCGATAGATTGATTGGATCGATAGGCCAACTCCGGCCGGCGATAACCCGCCAAGTGAGTATCCGCGAATGGCGGCACTCTGGCCAAGTGCGTTTATCATTTGGAGAGCCGCCGAATTCCAGGAACGCGTGCCGCCCTCGGAACTCGAGAATCTCCTCTTGAGATTGAGATTGGGCCGGTTGAGGTGTAGGAGCAATCGGAATTGGGATATATCCAATGGCCGAGTGGGAGGGAGAGGGATCTCGCGCGATCGCCGGGGGACAATGTCAAGCGCAAACATGCGTCAGCGGCACTAGCCCGTAGCGCATATTTACACTGCGACTCTCGTTTTTCTCATTGCATAACGCGAGTATTTCACGCGTATCAGCGCGAAACTACGCCGGCGACAGAGAGAGCTACTTGCCCGCGGCACACCGACACGCACGCAGGCATACGGCGAAGCGGCGGCGGCGACGGTAGACTCTAGTCTGCCGATAAGTGGGATGTGACTCACCGACTTGTAAACCATAAACACGAGAAGGAGCCAGGACGCCGAGGAGGCGGTGGTCGAGGGGAGAGAGGAAGGGAACCGCGTACAACTCCCTCGGAAATTGGGAATTCTAATCAAGATCCGAGCCGCTCGAGCGCGCCAACGCGCTCATCGAAAGCACATCGCTATCGATTAGAGTGCGGCCGAGCACTTGCAAGGAGGTGACCTTGAAAAAATACGAGTACCCGATAACGAGCGACGCCGATAAACGCGGCCGAGCTCTCTCGCTCGGTTAGAACAGCGCCAAAGTTCCCATCGCTGCCCACCGCGTTTTACTAGTAGTCGAGTCGGCTCTAATCAGCCAAATAACAATCCAAATCCTATATCTACTTCTATCGATTACTCACGCTGCTTTCTCCCAGCTCGCGTTCCTCGCTCTAGACTCAAGCGTATCCGGAGAGGTTGGAACACTCGATCCCTCCTGGTTAATTGGTGCCTTCCAGCTTCTTCTCTTCAGGTCCAACCTCCTTCGAGCCCTCCTCTTCAATGAACATCTTTCGACTGCGGCGGAGAGGCCACTCTCGCATCCCAGGAGTCCAGTTCCAGTGATTTCGTGATCCCCCAATTGCTGGCAGCCTTTTCTCCGAGGGACTCTTCTTCCCCATCGGAGTGCCAATCTGCCATGGCGAACGATGTACCGATGGTGGTCCTTCGTTTGCAGAGGATGCTACCAGCTGCTGCTGCACGCTCTCGTGCCGAGGAGCGAGGAGGAGAGAAGTGAGGAGAGAACGCGGCGTCCTTTACGGTCGTCCAGCGATTCGAGTTCCCCAGCGAAACGAAAGCCACGGAACCCGCGGGGCAGCCTGCTCCCCCAACCACCCCTCACCGCTGTTCTCCGTTTCACCACCACCCCCTGGAGCACACTCCGTGCATCTCCCTCCCCCCTCTTTTGCCGACTATCTCTTTCTCCTCTGTCTTCTTTATCCGGCGGCTCTCGCTCCTCTGCGCCTCTTCCTCGTCATCTGGCTCTCGGTGCCCCTCTCGGCCCCTTTCTCCTCTCCAAAACAGCCCCATCCCCTCTCGCCGCTTCTCTCCACCTGTACGCCACCCACTTGCTGTTTTCGCCTCGGCCCGCTGCTACTTTCTCTCCCATCTTCCTCGCCTCCTCCTCCTCCTACTGCGTCGCTCACCGTTTCTCTCCGGCGGTGCCGATTCCAGCGAGGGGGCGGCGATGGCGGCGAAGGGGTTCAGAGGGGTGGCTTCGGCTTTGGTTGGCCCCGACTGGCTCCGGCCGATATGTTCGAACCCTCGCGGAAATCTTCATCGCTCGCCCTCTCCGAGCTTGATCTCTGACATTTCTTGGGAGGCTGATGCAGGAGGCCCCGCCGAGTGCCTAGGCCTCCGGGTGCTTTCTCCTCTTCTCTGTAAATCAACTGGTTTCACCCTCTTACCACGGGGAGTATGAGTGCGTGTGGGATGCAAGAGTGCGCTCGAAGATGAGAGAGCGAGAGAGAGAGGAGCTGAGGAGCGGTGTTCTCCAAGCTAATGCCTCGGCAGTACTACTCGCCGACACTCGACGGAGATTTGTCGAGGTTGACTCCACTCTCAGCCCCTCGACATACTCTCTCTTCCTCTGCTCTTCCTCGGCGCGTCCCCTTCTTTCGCCGGCACCTCTCGCTCTTACGTTTGCGCAGATTCGCCAAGGTGAAGGTGTGATCGTTATCGCTGGGCTCCGCCGAGTGTGCAGCCCACTAAGGAGAGCCTCGAGAGGGTATCCCGCTGATCTGCCCCGGCGAATCGAGAATACGCGTCGATCGCTCGTCGACTGGGAGTATCCCGCTCCTCGCCGGGAGGATTACCGGCGAGGTGATAGGGGGCGGAAGAATACGCCAAGTGGACAGAGCGCACTTGGACCACTCCTCCCAGCCGCTCTCGACTGATCCTCTTCCGCGAGAGACTACGCGCCGGTGTTCGAGGCCCGTCTAAGTACACCGGCTCCCCTTCGACTCTCATGTCTTATTTCCCGTCCAATTTTCGCCCCGCTTTTAGATATATCTCCTCGCTTCTTCTTCGCCGCCGTAATTTTCCCGGGCAATTGGCTCAGCCAGTTATCCGACGTATCAATCAGAGTAGCAAAGTCGTTTAGCGTGTACCTCAAGAGTGCGGGGACGACGACGATGCAACAGCGACGGCTGCGGCGCGTGTGTTGGATGGAGGCTCTGCTGACGTTGCTAACAGCTGGTCGTCTCGGCTGTGTGAGTGCAGGTCTGTGAGTGTGTGCTCGTGCGTGCTAATCGCCAGCCAGCCAAGCCAACAAACAACAACCATCGAGCTCGCCGGCTACTTGCGTTCTCCACTTGATTCCTTCATCGCTCGGCTTCACCCTCTTCCGTTCTCCATCACCACCCCTCCCCCCTGCCTGCTCCTCGCTGGCTGCCACTCTCTTTTTCTCTCCTCCGCTAGCCTTGCTGGCTGGCCGGCTACTACCTTCGCTCGGCTAACTTTGTCTCACTAGCGAACTACCCTTCCACTGATATCGCGAAAATCCCCACTGGATTCCACTCTCCTTTTCCCTACCAGCCGCCCCCTCTCCCGCATTCTCTCTCGCGACGACGCCTCGCCCTGGAAGGGGTAAGCAACCCTCCGCTCGGCGAGCCATGGAAACTTACCCCCACCGAGCCGGGGGCGGTGCTGAACCACCCGTGGCGAACCACTGCGCCCCTCACACACCCGCACTCCACCCGCCGTCCTATTATCGCTTCTCTCTCTCTCCCGCTCTCTCTCTCTCGCGCTCTTTCGAGCCCCTTCTACGCGAAGCAAGTGCATGCTCACATTTTTTTTCTTCGTTAACGTTACTCCTTTGAGTATTACTCGGTTTAACTGCTGATATTCCCTTTTGCTTTCGACGCTCCTCAGCCTTGCTTTTATTTATTCAGCGCGACCGGGCGTCTCTTCTTCCTATCTCCTCGATTTCCCTCGCGATTGTTCTCTTGATAAGCGAGCTGGCGACCGGAACACTCGGCGATTCTATTATACTTTTCAATTGGGAGCTCTCCCCGCGGTAAGTGGATTTGCATCGGCCACACTCTCACTTTCCTAGCGTCTAAGGAGAGTACCCGAGGCGAATGCCGGATGCCCGTCGCCCTTCGAGCCAAGTCGCACCGACAAATCGCCAATCAATACTGATATCAACTTTTCCCTCCGAAAACATCATCCATGACCAATATACCCAGCGCCAGCAGAGGCTCTGCCGCCGCCGCCGCGACGCGTCTCCGTATTTCTCCGTCGGCGTCGGCTGCCAAAAAAGAAGAGGAATTAAGTTTAAAGGCGGCGGTGCGGCCGCTCGGCAAAAAAGGAACATTGAAACGGTGGGCCAAGAGGAAAGGGGTAGTCGAGCGAGTAAGAGGTCGCGCGTGGCACGAGTTGGACCTGTTCGAGGCCTCGGGGGTTGAGGGCGCGAGAGTGCGAGAGAGAGAGAGAGAGAGAAGGGGGTGGAGGGTGGTAGGCTTTGGCGCGAGGGCTTCCCAACTGCGCAGTGTCGCTATCCACTATCGACCGGTTCGCAAGCGCTATAAATACTGGGCACCGGGTCTCGCCACCCCTGGCACACACCCCCGGCCACCCACGCGTACCTCACCTCACACCGCCGACACATCGACAGCCAACCCCTCCTACCGATATACCTTTCTCCGGCCCGACAATCCTCCCTCTCTCCCCCTTGCCCCCTCTCTCTAGTTACGCTACCCACGTCGCCCACTGCCAGCTCCCTCCTGACCCTCTCTAGGACCCGCCGCCAACCCCTCGCTCTACCTATCCACGATGTATATATACATATATCTATATATATGCAACTCCTCTCGCTCCAGCACTCGGCGTTACTCGGCATCCCTCTCTCTCGAGCTCGCTGCGCCAGCGTGGTCTTTCGATCGCGCACACACACTATATAGCGTGTGGCGTGTTGGGGTGCGGAGTTGAATGCGTGCGCGTGTGCGCCGCGGCGGAGAGCGAGGGGCGGGAAACCTTGACCTTCAAAAGAGCGACGGTGGAGGCCACGGGTGGTGGCCGCCACCCCCCTGTCGGTGACGCATCTCGCGCGGCACCGAGTTAGCTCGTGTTATAAGCTCTCTCGCTCTTTATCTCTATCACCCTCTTCCTTTCTTTCTCTGGTGCTCTCGCTCCAGAAATTGCACTTTCTCTCTCGTGTCGGCGCTGGCTTTCTTCTCGAGTTCTCCTCTTCTTTGCCGACCCACCATTTAATCTCTAGTCCGCTCTTCGAAGGCTGCGCTCTCTTCCAGTGTGCTGCTGGTGGTGCTGCTGGTGCTTTTAACGGGCGCGATCGATCGCGACTTTTTCACCATCGCCGCTGTTGCGCCCGCGGTACTTTCCTTTTGTCTCGGGAAGTATCTGCGTGGACTCGGGCACTGGAGAGATAGGCGAAATGGATTAATCCGAGTTCGAGCCGGATTTCCCTGGTGTTTGCCGCAGGGGTCGTCATTGCGTCGGATAGTATAATCATAGTGGGATGTAATTTCGATGGGAAATTCGGAGAAATCCGACACGCTGGAACGGCCTGAGAGTGAATTGGAGGGAATACTCTTCTCGGAATAGCGTTAGCCGAGCGCGGGCTCCCTATCGTGGTCCATTAGTTGGCACTCTTGATTCATCCGACTGATAATCAATTGAGGCTGAAATTTGCCAAGTTACTGGGGAGAGGTACGCCGCGCCGCGCCGCCGCTCGGCAATGCCCTTCGACGATGGGAACTGTCGATTCTCGCTAATCCAGTTTTCACTGCGGAAATCAGATCGGTCAAACTGGCTGTCAGCGAAGGCACGCCCGATCAGTCCAAGGACGCGGCGAATTATCCAATCGCATATTCATCCGAGAGAGCGACTGGAAATCGAGTAGGAGAGAGATAAGCGCTTGCTCGCTCGCCCGCTTCAGGGGAACGCTCGTAGTTCGCCCAATTAAAAGTCCGTCCCCACAGCGAGGCTGGTGTAATTAAAACGTTAATGGGAAAAAATCCGTCGGGACGCGCCGACACCTCCTACAAAAAAAGCGACTCGAGCTCTCTTTTGACTGGCAGGCGCAGCTGGAGGCCGTCATTTTAAGTTTTAATAAAGTTCCCTCGGCCCATTATCGGAGCCCATACAACAGCGCGAAACTTCATTGATCAGCTCTCTTTACTCGGCCGCCTCTCCTCGCGTATATTCCAACTCCCACGGCAGAGTGGCGCAGAAGTGGGAAACGCGCCGACAAAAACCAACGCATCCGACGTGAACGGCGTTCGGCGCAAACGTCGAGGAGGACACGCGGAGGAAGAGAGCGAGCGGGAAAAAGTGAAGACGACCATGTTGGCCGCACACTCGCTCTTGGCCGTGTTTTTTCCTGGTGCTCGGGAGAGCTGGGAGAGCTGGGAGAGCGCGCGTTGCGGAGGATGTGTGGTCGTCGGTGGCGAAAGGCGATCAGAGACAAAGAAAGAGGCGCGGATGGCGAGGGCTGGAGGGTGGAGGCGGGCAGAGTGGTGGTGGGCGGGCGCGGACGTTCGAAGCCCATGGTATTTCGAGGCGTTGCGCAATCCCTCGTCCGCCGAGAGCACACCAGCCTCTTCTTCTTCTTCCTCGGTCGGTTTGTCAGCTGGTCTCAAGGTCGACCGGCCAAGGAAACACGATTCTCCCGTCGAGTGCCGAGAGAGCAGACCGGTCCATTGCTCGACGCTCTTTCATGCCAATTGCTGGCTCTCTCTCTGCCACGCACGCCACTGGCTTATAGAGTGATTCGCTTGGCTTTGAATTACTTCTAGTCACGAGAATAGCTAAGATCTAACACAGAATTAGTTGGTCAGACTCGGTGATTCTGTGGTACGGATGATATTTTTCAAAAGTCATAATTCCAAGCCAAGTGAATCGACGATTTGTCCACCTATACACCGTGCGGCCCGGTCCAACTATCCGATATTGGGAACGCCGACTGCTCGCCAAACTTTCGACGGACCGACCAAGAAATTTCTTCGACAACTTTTCCCCTGGCCCCAGCCCTCCTCCTCCATTCTCGGCGAGCGAAGTCGCTTCGAGTTTTATTGGCCGGCTATGTCAGCTTAACGGTGCACTCGGAAATTATTAGTGCGCCCTTTCAGCCGCGGTTTAACCCGGGAAACTGTGATTTCGAGCGAAACAGTAGCGTCGCGCGAGGCCAACCTACAGACGAGCTGATTTAACACGACAACGAGCACTCTGACTGGAATCATAAGCGAGCTAATGTGAAATCAGCTGCACCGTACCATGAAAAGCGTATTTCAGATGACTACGAACTAGGTTCGTGCACCTGCTCTCTTCCACTCTCTAGTGCGCCGCCCTGTGAGCCTAACTGCTCGGCCTAACGGCTCACGTACGATTTTCCCATCTCCGCGATCCCATTTCCCGTGTGCGCCTTGCGCTCCTCCGGCTATGAAATTCGTTTGGACATACAAATCGCATTTATTGCGATAAGTGCGGGATCGTTGGAAGCGCTGCAATTGACATTCCTCGCACGACGTGCCAGGGAAAACATGTGTAGCCGGAGTGGAGTCGCTCGATAACGAGTCTACCAGTAGCCTGTCTCCGAGTCCTTCCGTCATCCTCGATCCTCCCCCATATCTCATTTATCGGCCAGCGATTTTCTCCATTTCCCCGGCAACGCTGCCAGCCGGGAACAAAGCCGTCGCAGCCTTCGCCTCGCCAACTGACACGCCCGCCTTTGATGCAGCCGATACTCTGTTATCGACACACCGCTACATAAACCATACTCCATAAGTTATACATAGCCCGGCTGCTGCACCGGTGGACATGTGCCATCAGCCAATTAGGTCTTCGGGGATATTCATCGGCGAAACGAAGCCACCGAAATAGCGGCTGCATTATGCACTCTCTCTAGTTGGAAGGCGCATTGGATCAAATTAAACGTGAGCCGGCTAGAATTGTCGGTGCATTTGATGTCGCCCTGGGCGGAGAGAGAGAGAGAGAGAGAGTGAGAGAGGGAGTTGATTGGACTAGGGCATGGGGAAGGTATTCGAAAGAGCGAGTGTGGAGGGCGATCGGCCGATATAAAGCCTCTGGCTCTGCCCAACTACGCACTTTCTCTGCCGGTTCTTTTCTCTCCCCCTTACTTGAGGACGCTTCTACGTCGTTGTCGCATCGGAACTGCGCTGCGCCGCTAAAGCCGAGAGCAGCCGGAGCATCGGCTTTCGGACGCCGCTACCGAAGCTAAAGCAATGCGGCGGTGGCGGAGGCGGTTTCCAGGGCCGATTTACAGGAGGGTGGAATCGGATTGAGTGGTTTTCGAGCGGTGATTCCACCGCGGCGGCGCTCGCGTAATTGTGGCACTCATTGCCTCGCAGGAAGAGCGGGAGAGAGAGAGGGAGAGAGGAGCGTTGTCTCTCGAGTTTGATTAAAAGCCGTGGAAAATAGAGCAGAACCCGCGCTCTCTTCCCTTCGCTCGGCGAGTCCGCGTGACCTTCGACGAGCCTGTTGTTTAATCTGCAGCCTCCCAACGCGCCGCCGCCGCCGCCGCTCTTCCCATTGTTCTCGGGCTACGCTCGATTTTCGTTGGAAAAAGGGTGCTGCTGGAATAACCGGCCGCTTCGAGCCGGCAATGTAAGTACCCTTTGACTCCGGGATTCGCGGGGGAATTGCCGGAGCAATCCTCCTCCTCGCGTGCGCGTCCTGAATGACGGTGGTGGCCGGTGCTAACTTTGCGAGCACAGTGAAATTTCCGAGAGCCCGTCTCGATTGAAAAGGTCGAGCCGCCCGCCACCCCCCGCCACCCAGGAACTGGTAACAGTGTTCTATTTGAGCGAGGTGAATTGTTGAGCAAATTTATACAGCTGCGCGAGTATGGGAGTGGAGGCGAGTCCGCTAAGTACGGCTAGTTGTGTCAGCTCGGCGGCGCTCAGCCGATGATAGCCTATTGGTTTTCGATTAAGGGGCTTTGGCTTTGCTCTTGAAATACCGAGGTGCATTATTGAAGAGGCCGCGGCTAATTTCGAGTGTCGTTTTGTGTTTCCGATCGGCTGAGTAATCGTTCCAATAGCACGGCCCTTCGACCACCTGAGATAAGAGTGTGAATAAAGCCTGTATGATTTATCGGGCCATCTCGCACTTCTATAAGTCATCCGCCTTGGCTTAATAAATCGCGAGGAATGTGTGTGCACGATAAATTGGGAGATAGATTCCAATTGTCCTCGAGTGTCGCGAGATTCCCTACTTGAGCCGCGCAGTATCGGACGCGTTTCGCGCGGTGCGAGAAATACTAATCAATTGGGAATTTGCGGGTGTCTGCACTTGACCCAAATATCGAGCAATTCTCGCGGAGTATTGTCTTTTGGAATGGCGCGTGAAGTAACAGAGCGAAAGAGCGCAAAGTCCGGCGCGCGCTACATGTCGAGCGGCGATTGTTGCAAATAGCAGACTCCCGCGCAGAAACGCGCGAATATCGGCGACACTGCCATTCGAGAGTGCTGGGCCTGAAATGCGTTACCTTGGTGCTCGGCTTCACTGGGCCCATCGGGAACTGGATTCAGCGGATAGAAGATGCCTCCAGTGAACAATGTACCCCGGCAAGGGTGGTCCGGTTGGATTCACGTATTCGCGGGCCTCCATGTTCCCTCTTCGCTCTCTCTCTCTCTCTCTCTCTCTCTCGCGCTCGAGACTTGACGCACACACGCACGCAGCCGCAGGAGACCGGAGGGTGGCGCGCGCGCCGGCTTCGGAACAGTCTCGAAAATGCATCGCGCCCGATCTCGAAAACGCGCGACGCGGCGACGGCCTTTGGGAAAGCAGTGGACTTTGGAGAGACTGGAGGAGGTAGGGTGGGTTGGGGTGGAAGTAAGGAAGGAAGTAAGCGAGGTGGTAGCACGGTTGAACGTGGAGAGGAGGTCGGTGTCGCGGAAGAAGGTTGCCGGCTGCCGGCTGCCGCCTTGGCACTGGCACTGACAGTGGCCCTCGCGCCTAGCAACACCGAACGCCGAACTGTCGACGAGCCGAAGCCAGCCGGCACCAGCCACCGCGCCCCTCTAACCAGTTCTCGCCTCTTTATCTCGCTAACCCGCGCGAGCAGCCGCGCTCTCCTTCTATTCTCTTTACTGACGCTCTGCTGCTCTGCCGCTCTGCCTGCCGCACGGCCGATACGCCATTTCTCTCGCTCCCTCTCTCTCCCACTTTATCTCTCCAACACGCGAATCTTGGTCCTCCTCGTTCCGCCAGCGCGGCCGCCCAGGCCTCCCGTCGCCGCTGCTGCCAGGGCTGCTCGCTCTCTTGCTCGCTTGCTTGCCGCTCCGCTCGGCTGTTCGCTCTTCGCTCGGGCTTATTCTCCTTGCTCTTTCCATGCGTACGCCGCGCCGGCCGGCCGGCCGGCTTCGCTCTTCTCCCAACCCTGCGCTTCCCTTCGACCGTTCGGCCACCACGCACTCTCCTCTCCACTCTCTGTGTTACGCACAACACTCGCGATTTTGCGACGCATCTTCGCTCCGCAGCTACAGCGGCTTTTCGCCGTCGTTTAGATGCCCTGGGATCGCTCCTGTTCGATTCCTATATTTAATAGAACAGCACTGGACGGCGAGAGGAAATCCTAGCATTAAATCGATATGTTTGGCTCGCCGCGACAGGCCGACAGGTTGCAGCTGATGAGAGTCTGGCGCATAATCTCCTCGGCGAGCTCGAAATAGTGGAGAGGAGCGCAGTTCCGCGGGTAAATAAGTGGGCCTTTGTGCGGTGTGCGGCAAGCTTCTAGATTTATAGGGAGTCGCACACGTGCGATTCCCGGCGGCCCCTGCTTCGAACCGACCGCTATATCTACATGTCGCGTCTCGCGTATCGAATCTTCTGACGCATTGCTGCATTCTTCGTAGGAGCGGGCGAGTCGCTCGGCGGCCGCGCCGGCAGAAATGCACCGCGCGACCATTGCGGTCTCTCGTTTTAAGGCGGGGGACTAGACTCTCCTCCGTTACTTAGGAGTCAAGTGGACGGGGAATATGGAGTATCGATTATCAGACTGCGCTATTCGGACACGTGTCTCCTCCGGCTGGCGAGACGCTCGCTCCTCCGACTCCAATTACGTCGGCTCTATCGCCACTTTGGCAAGTCCGACTTGCAGCCACTCTCAAACTATTCTCCTTCAATTTATCGGGAAATGATCGTATTTCTCGGCGCGGCAATAAGAAGAAACCGCGCCGCGGGAGTATTTAATTTAAGTGGGAAGCAGCCGTGACCTTTCGCCGGCTCGGCTAGTTCCATTTGGTCTTATGGGCTGGTGCAAGTACACTTCCTCCTTTCTTCTGATTGGCCCAAGTGGGTCACGGTGAAAAGGAACGGCGGCCGGGAGAGCAGCCGAGTGTCGGGCGAGGACTGGCGAAAAGAGAGTGAGAGACCGGGAGGAGAGAATGTTAGGTGCTCCTACGTGCTCCGCATTCTTCATGATTCAGGCTGCACACCGGCCGTCTGATTAGTCCGACGTCGTTTATCAGATTAAACGGATAATCCTGCTGGAACGTCTCATATAATGTGCACGCGCACGGCCACTCTCCTTATTACATACTACATACGACCCTCGTATATTAGTTAGGTTTGAAAAAAATAGACTTTCCACCGATCAATTTCTACAGGTTCCAATAAATTCCCAAGTCGCGGTTGTCTCTGGCGTCGATGAATGTACGCGAAGACACATGGCTCGATGGTGAAGTTCGGCCGATGTGACTCACGGGAGCAGTTACGGGCGTGGAATCGTTTCCCGGGCGACGTCTATCAATTTGCGTGCGGCGGGATGAACGCGGGCAGATAAAAGAAAGGAATAGCTCGCAGGTAAATGGAGGTAAAGCAGATGCCTTCGGCAGTTTGTCGCAAGGAGGAAATTGTTAGCTGGTGCGCGCGATCCGCTAAAGGTTGTCCGGGTAAATTGCTCGTATTACCTCGGCTACCCGGCGAGCGGAAGGTGACCTAGTGCGCGAGAGCCGATCTCTAACCAGTGCAGATCCGGATGAAACTTTAAGCTCCTTCGAGCCAGAGTGAGAGAAGAGACCTAATTCCAAAGTTTGTCTCTGTCCGGCGACGCGGCGCTTCGGCGAGAAATTTATATCCGGCCAATACTGGAAAACTATGCCGGCTATCTTATCGATTCCTAGCTCAACTCGACTCCTGCCCACCAGACATTCCGCTGGAAAACTTGCAAGAAAGATCGCGACATTCTTTGGCCTTTTGTCGCAGTAATGTCAACTGGTACAGTAATCGATAGAACTTGCCGGAGAACATCGATAACCCGCTGTCTCGAGGGAATGACAAAAATTAACAGTGAAAGAGAGAGGTTTTGGCGAATATGAGGGAAAATGATTTTCCAGGAAATATTGAGGTGGAAGTTGAAAGGACAAGGTTGGGGAGGCTGAGTGGGGCCGGCTGATGTTATTAGAGTAAATTTATTTGGATCCTCGAGCGGCAGGAGGAGAGCCTGCGCCGCTGGTGCAGTTGTTGGCCAAGGTTGCGGCCTTAATAGCAAATTGGGCTCCTGACCTATATATGCTAGCGCGACAGGATTTCAACTTTCTCCAAGTGGCGCGATCTCTGCATCGACGAGTGAGACCTCTCCGGGCAAAGGATCTGACCGCTAAGTGGGCAAAATGCTGAATCTACTTTTTGTCCCCGAGCCAACTTAAACGAGTCTCTCTCGAATTGTTCCAACTACTCCTTGCGTCCTTACTGACCAGTACCAGTCGGGCAAACGATAAGACAATCAGCACATTAATCATTCTCCAAGATCATGCCCCGAATGCACGATTCCGCGTTATTCCCAAGAGCCGCAATATCATCCAAAGAAAGTCACGTTCCCGAGCGATGGACGACGTGATCATGGCTTTAAATACAAAATTCACGATGCTAAGAGTGAGTGCCGAGCGAAAATACATTTTACCAAGAAGGCTGCATGGGTGCAGTACAAAATTACACGAGCTGGAATGCACGTACGTGACTATCTTTAGCCTAAGTCCGACGCTCCGTTCCAAAAATCGTACACCGCCGCGTACACCCAACGCGCTCAGCCTCCTGTGCTCTCCAACTATGCCGAACTCCACTCAGCAGCCTTTTAGCCACGAAAATCCTCTGACGCTCGTATGTCACTGCACCCTAGCATGCCTGTCCATCTTCAAAAAGACATTCGAGCGGCGAATCAACTAATCCTCGAGTAGCTGAAAGGTTGGGGAGCAGGGAATAAACTGGCCGCTAAAAAGAGTCAGATCGTCAGATATCGGGAGAGGATCAATCTCGCGATGAGGGTTCTGCTCACACCGATTGCGAGAGAGACTTGGCTGATGAAGAGACAGGGCTTACACAGTGCACGTTGATGATAGAGGGTTGAGGGGGTTGCGTGTTGCAAGTGGCAGAGCGAAGTCGAGGGAGACAGGCGAGGCTCTCGGTCGAAGGGAGTGCGAAGGGGAGCGAGTGAGAAAAGGAGAGAAGAGCCGAGGCGCGCACACGGCTCCCTCCTGAGATGACATCTCCCGCGACCTTGGAACGGAGACTGACCTTGACCGTGTCAACCCCCACCAAGCTCGAGATCTCGAGCGAGCTGCGTCCTGGCTCGCGTTGCGCTCCCTTCCCCCGCCATTCCCCCCGCTCCCCCTCTCCATTCCACTCCCTAACCGGCAAGTCATCTCCTTCCACCCCTCGAGCCCCGCGCAATCCCTCCTACTGTCTTCTATTACGCGAATGCGATGTTGCTCGGCGCTGCTCGCTCTCCTCTGCTGCTGCTACTGCTGCTGCGGCTGCGGGCGTCGTTGCTGCATCGACCGGCCGCAGCAGACTGTCAGCCCCACCGCCCCTCGCCGTCCCCCTCGACCGCCATGCAACCCTGTCTCACGTCCTTTATTTCCCTCGCCACTGCAGAGCGAGGGAGACTCGCTCAATGTGCCCGAGGGCGAGAGAGGGAGCGACAATTCAACTCTGGCGCTCCTTTACCCCTTCGCAGCCTGGATCGGCCTCTCCTACCCTCTTCCTCTAGCCCGCTAACCGAAATTGTCCTCTCGCCCGTCGCTCTAACTCTCACTACCCTCTTTCCTACCCCCGCGCCCTCGCCGCTCGATCCATACTCCGGCCACGCGATATTCTCGACGAGAATGCGCGGGCGCTCGCGCCTCTCTCTCTCTCGTGGCACCACTAACACCCATTGGAGCGGAACACCCTCGCTCTCGCCCTCGCCTCCAACCGAAACCCTTTCCCCGGAGATAATGTAGGTGAAAATACACCGGGTGGCGCGCGAGATTGGCTCAAGCCTTTTTCGCCTATTTGTCTATTGCGGCTTTCTCACCGCTACTGGCCGCAAAGTCCATGTGACGTCGTTCGTGATGAGGATTTTTAATGAGGAGGTAAGATGAGCTCGAGGAACGGCACGCGTAAGTAATGATCTCCGGTATTGGGGAAGGGTGGGTGGATTGGCTGGGAATGGATTTTATAGTGTTCGCCGGTGCTTCCTTGTTTGGTGCGACCTTGGCACGAGGGCTGGCCTCCGGTGGTGGCGTGTGTGTAGTTACTGTATATGTATGTCGTACACGTTATATGCGAGGTAGTCGTGTAAATAACGTACGCCCGGCGCGTTTCTGATTAAAATGTAAGGGGTGATGGAAATAAAATCGAGCACTGACGAATTCCAAAAGCATCGTAGTATCTTATCGACAGTATGTCTTGGGCCACTTTCAAGTACCTCTGACTTTCCAAAATTGCGTTCTATCCCAATTCTCACTCATGGGCCTTTCGGAATAACAATCAGTTGTTCCAAATATAATTTTCCGCTGGAACCTAATACTCATTGCAAAGTATCACTTGCTCATTATTACTACGAGGAAACTTGTTACTGCATCCGAGCGTGCACTCAGAGAATCAGGCGTGACATATTTAAATAAGGCGCCACAGCAGCCTCCGCCAACCAAACATAAGCAAATGCACTCGCAACAAGTCGACAAATACTGGCGGCCAAACCACGCATGGGTAAGCGGTGAGAGATCTTGGCGAAATTAATGGCATTTCGAGTGGTGCACCTTGCATCGACGATGACGAAGAGCTCAAAACATCCTGGGATACAACTGTCACACCATGTGCTTCCCGGCAACTTGTGTGGGAGTAGCAGAGCCGCGCTGAGTACACGTTCCGTGCGCGAGATCTCGACATTCCCGCAAAGATTTTTTACGCGTAGAAGCCCACGGACGGACAAAGGCACAAGCTATGATTCAGACTCACCCCTGTCGAACTTCTTTCCTTCTGGGTCGATGTCTTTTACGTTGAAAATGTCCTCGAACAGCACGCCCGCCATTTTAGGTGTTTGCTACTGAGCACTAACGAAGCGCCCTCTGCCGGCCACTGAGCAGGATGAACTTTCAGGATCAGCCGCCAGGTGGAGCCACCCGCGCACGAACAATTTAAACGCAATTGTTAATACTATTGTCAAGTGTATGCGGAAGTGTATGTATACATCTAAACATCTAAAGCATTAGAAACGCTCGTCTTACTAATATCAGCAATGTCTATCTACAGATAGATCGATTGTCTTGATTATGAATTATGACTCATCATTTAGTGTCGAACTTGGGAAGTAAACTAGATAAGAGAGGGAGAAACCCTCCCCCCTTCAAGCTTGCATTAGAGAATGAATGCAATTAGGAAGTAATGATGTTTATTGGATCACAGGCGTAACCTTGAGGGTCGTCTATAAGTTAAGGCTGGTCGATCAGAGGGAGCCACAATGCAGTCCCCCCTTTTTTACGCAGCACGATTATCCTTTTTACGCAGTTTGAGGGCTGTGCACACATATATGTTCAATGATGACTCTCGATTTAAGGACACTTATTATGTGACTACCATTGGTTATGTAAAATTGGAGCTTTTGTAACGTTACGTAATTTGCGGTCGATCTGCGAACACTTACCGTGCAAACCCATCTGATCTCGGCTTATATGTTCTCTTATGAGCTGGTACGATATGTCTGAAAGAATCAAGAAACAAACTGGCTGAAGTGACAATTATTGGGAATATCTAACTTGATTTTTGCCTACCATCGATGTGGTGCAATAAATGTCACTGGATCACTAATTTTTCGGAGGAATTTTTCAAAGGATACTATAGTTTTTAAGGCCCAAATCGCATCGAAAATATTGAAAAAATGTCGAATTAGTGGGGGGAAAATGACAGAATAAAACCCCTTCCTAATTTGTTGATTTTTCGAAAGTCTTCATCGAAAGTCGAAAATTTGCATTCAGTAACATACAGATTTAGTGGTCCAGAGCCGGTCCAGTAGAGGCAGACACTTGATTATTCCACTAAGCATTTTGGCCCTCTGGCTGGAAGCCGGACGAACTAATAAAGAAGCAATGGCTACGCCTACGCGCCACAGAGAGGAAATACAACAAAAAATAACAACTGGTGCTGTCATTATTTTCCGCTATCCGACATGAGCGATGAAGAGGATGCGCTGCTTTCCGAGGACAAGGAGAAAGTAAGATTACACCTCAGGAAGTATTTATTGAGAGCTGCACTCGTATACATTTGGTGTGCTCTTTAATTGAGCGATAGGTTATGTTAGAAGTACAAACACGACTTGATTATGCACGCTGAATCGCTTGCGTTTAATGTATATTTTGTTATCTTACACACTAGGACCAAATCAGGTCTGAGCTTTCGCAGATGAGTTTCGAGGATCTCCAAAAACTGAAGGAGAAACTCGGAACGAAGGTCTACAATGAGGCGATGTTCGGCCCGCGAAAAGTCAAGAAGGTTGACTTCAAGCGGGAAAATAAGAACAGACCACGAGAGATGTCGGCAAAGAGGCCAGTGGCACGTTTGCGAGAGATCATTCAAGTGAAGAAGCGAATAGCACGCGATCCACGATTCGACAGCCTGTGCGGGACGTTCAATGAGAAAGCCTTCAAGAATGCGTACAGTTTTGTCAATGATCTCAAGGAGAATGATCTGAAGAAGCTGAAGGAGGAACTGAAGGAGGCAAAGGATCCCAAGCTCATAAAGAAAATCAAGTATTTGATTCAAAGGATCGAGAATCAAATACGTGAGGAACGAAGGCACAAGGATAAACAGGAACAGATGAGTGAGGAGAAGAGACAAATAGTTGAATCCATAAAGCAGGGGGACAAGCCTAACTTCAAGAAGAAATGTAAGTGGCTTTTTGTAGTATGCAAAAATGAATGTAGATCAAGTTGCTATAAGGGTATATGTTTTGTTACAGCTGAGAAAAAGGTTCTGGACTTGGTATCTCAATACGAGACTCTCAAGAGTTCTGGTAAACTGAAGAAGCACATACAGAGGCTGCGAAAGAAGAACCTTCGCAAGGACAGAGAGAAGTTAGAGACGTCGGATGTAGAATAAAACAACATGGACTTAAGTGAAATTAAAATTTATAGGAATTAAACATGGCTGGAATAATTACAAGTGTACATAAGCGTAATAAATATTACGACAGTTATTTTGAATTCTCATCTATCCCTAAGCTCTCACACCTATGCGCGCACATTTGGTAGTCGTCGATCGGGGAGGTAGGAGAAAGAGTGCTTTATTAATTATGTATTTTTTATTTAACATCAAAAGTAATGACACTTGGGTTGGACAATGTCTCTCGTTTCTTCCTTAATGTATTTCATGTGTGAAAACAGAACTTATAGAATAATCAATATGAAAGGAATCGTCAATCAGAAGAGATAGTTGGTAGAGCGGTGTACGTTTTATTTCTGAGCGTGTGTATGTCTATGTGTATCTTGTCTATGTTGTGTCGGGGTGTGTATGCTTATGTCTGTCGAACTGCGCGACCTGGAGTGTCAGTTTGGTTTGTGTGTTTGTTGTGTGGTGTGTTGTTGGAGTATGTATGCGGCGCTAAAAGGAAAAACAGAAAAGAGTACAAGGGACCCGTACCCAAAAGGCGGCTCCTGACAGGTGGAGAGCGCCTTTCCGTGGGTCACCATTCACGCACGATCTGTTTGTCCGTCTTCAATTATTTAAAATATGTACAATATTAATAAAACATCATTCATTTTTTGTTCATATTTTAATCATTCAATGATTCTGTCGTGATGTGGCGGGCTGTGCAGGGGCGACGTTTCACAGAATTCTCGTGACACCGTTATGCAATATTGGTATTTTTTTAGCGATTTTTGGAAATGTACACGTAATGGATCTCGTTCTCCGTTTTATCCGTTGTGTGTGTGTGTCTGCCGCAGTATCTCGTCCGCCAATTGTTCTCGATTGATAAGACTCAATTATTGTGCCCGGTCGTAGCAACTCAAAGCGGAAAACTAAGAAGACCTCGTTCTCTCCCCCACATTCATGCGTTTCTCTTGCTCCCGCTCGTACGTACTGATTCATACGAACTATGTGTCGCGCGACGTTTTCTCTCACCGATCGAAGAGGAAGTGGCCGTTTGCAGAACATGAAGAGATTTGCGACGTTTCCCCCCTCCCCGAGGAGTCTAACAAGATAAACGGAAGTGGGTGGGCGGAAGTTGGGCTTGCATGTAAGAGGAGAATGTGAGAAGGCGGGGGAGCTGGGCGAGAAGCTCGTGACTAGCCGCAAATCTGTTCGCGTAGCCGGAAACGCAGAGAACAGACAAATGAAGGGTGGGTGGTGGGTGGTTGGGTGTAAGCTCGTGGTTCCGAAGGGAGACCTCTAAGTTGAGGGCTGTGATTCGGTCTCGTCGAGAAGGGGGATTCGATGGTGCGCAGCGGTCGAAAGTGTGGGTATCGTGCCGAAAGTCACGGTGAAGCTGCTGCCTGAAAAACATTAGATTACCACGCACGAAAGCATAAGCGGATTCTCGTCTGTATCCCGCTCAGTCCGCCGCAAAATTGAGGTCTTAGACCGAAATTTCTTCTCACCGCCACTTTCCTTGATTTTTACTCTTTCTTTCTCTCGTCGTCGTCGTCATACTTCATATTTTTTTGTTCGCTTATACGTACTTTGTTTTTTCTTCAACAACACGATCTAGACTAAACCATATATAATAATTACATCTAATAATATCTTATTGTAACATGTATTATATTATAATTATTATTATTATATTATTAATATTTAAATTATTAGCCTAAAGTAAAGAGGCGGCGCACGACGGCAAAGCATTTTTGGGCTCCTACGCCCCCCGGGCACGGAACACCCTGTCGACAACCACGGATCCTATACCACATTACTCCATCCTTTCCCTAACACCCACTCTCTCCAAACATCAAGAGGACTGCTGGTTCGTCCCTCTCTCCTTCTCTCCTTCTCTCCTTCTCTCCTTCTCTCCTTCCCTCCTTCTTCTCTCCGTCCTAGTAGCGCTCGATATCTTCAAACAGGGGGATCCACCTGAGAAAATCTCCGACTCTCCAAGCACGATTAGCAACGCTTCCGGGCGAACTTCTTTTCGTTGTGACAGGAATGATCGATCTCAAACGCGCGGAGTCATCGTATTGTCTCGTAATACGAACCAAGAAACACCATGAAAACGAAATAGCCTTCCCATCTGGAGCAACGTGAGCAATTCTAGCAGTCGATTTATAGCTGACGAGATCTACATCATTCGCCTTACTTTCCTTTAGGTGGAGAAGAGCAGATAAGTGGTAAAATGAAGGACACCAGTTTACGGCAGGCCGGGGCCTGGACATCCGACATCCGAGTTCGACGAGCAACGCGGCGACGGTACACTTGCAGCTATCTTTCATGTGCAGCTTGTCCTCCTTGCGCAAAGACTTGGTTGGAATTCAATGGCGATCCACGTGTCTCGAAAAGAATTCAGAAAGCTTATCCTCGCCGATCCCCCCGGTGCTCGGAGCGAATTGCACGGTTGCGTTATTTGTAATAGCGCGTCTCACTCATGGTTTCCTTATCTGGAGATTAGCCCAGAGAAGCGGCTTCGCGGAGCCCCTCGCGCGCGCAACAGGGAAAATTCATCGGAGGGGCTGAGGAAGCTTGTGTATCTATCCCCATCGATCTTAGAGGGGATATGCCAAGTCGTCGGAGCCAACGGGGGGATTGGCCAAGGAAGAACATGTTACGCGTGTACGGCACCTCGAGAACACCTCGATTATTGAACACTTAGGGTAGTTTTGGGGCCAGAGTCGTCGAACGCGAGCCTCACGAGCATCTACCGCGAACCTCGGGCATTACCTCAGAGCCGCTGTCTCAGAGGAAGAGGAGGCTCAGACAGAAACGGAAGGGCTTCTGCAATTTCATCTCACCTTAATGGATCGGGCGGCTTCCTACTCTGCGATAGAATACTCCACGGCAAACGGTAGCGGGACGATCCATTAAGATATATGCCTGGATAGCAACGACAGTGGCCTGTCCATTTATGCCAAGGTACAGTGTAGTTAGTTCCCTTCGGTTAAAATGGTGGATTCTTGGCCGAATAGCTCCTAATCGAATGAATGCTCGGGGCGTCGGCATTTAGTGACAACGTTTCGTGCAGGAGAAGCCCAAGATGAAGCTCGTCTGAACACGGAGCGACTGTATGAGGACACGGCTCGAATCGATCTGGCCCGAAAAGTCGCGTGGCAGGCATTTTAAGTCACCTTCGGTTTTTCTGTTTCGAAGGGGCGGTGTTCGACACTGACACACACATACACACGATCGACCGCAGGTTGGTAGTACAGGGCGTTCTGCGTTCGGGGGTCAATGATTTATAGCGAGCTGTCTCGCTGGCGTTTAAACCTATGAAAAACTAAGAGAATGAATTTATACCTTTTTTTTTATTTTTAGTTTCGCCTAAGTAAGAATGTTTTACTTTTATCTCTCGTTTCCCCTTTCCTCCCCTGCTCTCTTACGTCGTTACCTTCCTCTACTAGCGTATATCCTGTTATCTCGACTATCTGTCGCCTCCAAGAACAGGTCTAGGGGCACGTTATTTAGTTTTCGTTAAACTCTCGTATTTCTCTATTACCTCTTTTAATCAACAACATTTTCATAATTCATCATTTGTTCCTTTCGGCAGATCGCGGCACACGCGCCGTTCCTCCGGTCCACCGGCATTCAATCCGCGACCACCGCGACTTACTATCCGCTCGCTCGCTCGCTCGCTCGCTCATAATTAAATAACGTATTCTTTATTAGTTTATGTATCTTTGTCAGCTGGTAGTGATTTAATTTGTAATTATTTATATACTGTCCATTCGCCGCCATAGTTCCCCCGTGTTCGTCCACGCGCGTCTCATCTCGCTCGTGGATCCGGGGCGTACACACCCCGTGGAACTAGCTCTCCATCTCCCTCACCATCATCCATCTATCCTGCACGCTCCCCAATTGCCCCTTCACGTCACCATCCTGCCCAACTTTTTCTTGCTTTCTTCCTTCCTTCCGTTCGTCCTCACCCGGGCGTTCCCCTGCTCCCCGTTGCTTTGACCATTTCTTTTGTATCGACAGCATTTGGCCGGCCCAGCCTTCGCGCAGCGATCCTCGTACGGACACTCAACTACTGAATCTACGCGATGCGATTTCTGACCTTGACAGCTACTCAAACCGAACGATATTATTTATAATAATAATGAATACTGCGAACGCGCTTTTACTTTTTTATTTCACTTAGGTATTTATTATAACTCCTCCTCTCATCATGGATAACTAGGGCGTGCCAATCTAGCGTACTGGTTTCATCGTTAATTAATATTTAATTAGCTTCTATGAAGATTCTTGGTGTCACGAGACGTCTATTTAATATGTTCTTCTTACTCCAGTGCTTGTAATCTTACCATCCCGAATTCCTCTTTTTTTGTTGCTTTTGTTTCTCAGCTTAATGCTTATGCCGTTTTGTATACGCTCTTACTTATTATCCTGGCTCCATCTCTCTTCTTTAATGAGTCGTATATTTCTCGGAAATCTTAATAAGGGCGTGCCAATCCAGCGTACTGACTTATTTAGTTTTTTCGTTAAGCGACATTTAACGGGATGTCTATGAAGATTCTCGATATCACAAGACGTCTACGTAATGTGCCATCGATAATTATTTCCGTGTGACGGATTCGCGTCCCCCTTCGACGTTCGTACGGACGTGCGCGTTGTCCGTCGACTTGTCGCTCCGCTCTCTCTCTCACTCTCTCTCTCTCCCTCCCGTTCACGCTCGCTTTCTCGCTCTTTTTCTCTCCCATCAACCGTGCGCCCAGTTCGCGGTTCTTGATCTATTTTCCCTCTTCCAGGCCCCTGTCGTCGAATGCTTCGTAGATGTTGCCCAAGATACGAAGTACCCGAGGATCCTGGCCCTCCTCATACCTCGGCTACGACTCACTCTCCCTCATTTAGGCCCTACTTTAGTTTCCATTCGATCGTCCAGCGATGCTCGCAGTATATTCCGTCGACAAACCAATGGCAGCACCAATCTTGTAACACTCAGGACTGTGTAGGTGTGTACCTGGAAGCTCGAGCTTCCCGACGACGTTGCTCGTAGAACCCTCTTCGTCGATCCTTCGATATCTTCGAACGACGATCGTTAATACTACACCGGCACGCGCGTGCAAGCAAGCTACAGAGCCAGAACGACGAACGTGTTTCTTTTGTACTTCACACTGTAACGAGAGTGCATGCAAGTCTTCTCCGCGCGTCAGATGCCTCCACGTTGCATGGCACTCCATTATCGTAGTCGTTCGACGAATCGGCTCAACCAATCATTCCAAATCCCATCCTCTTCCATATCATCTTCGCCTCCTCCCCCATTACCCAGGCGTTTCGCGACAGTACGGATAGACTCAGTAGCACGCCCCATGTAAAATGTGTGTGTTTACGTGAGTGATTTACTTTTTTAGTTTCGGTGTATTTCTGCGTGGGTATGCGTCTCACTCTCTCCCTCTCTCTCGCTCGCTCGCTCTCACCATTCTCTCGCTTTCTCTCGCTCTTTCTCTTGCGCGCGCGCTCTGCGTGTGTGATTATTCTTCTCTGTGTCTAATAGTAAGTTTCTTGCTCGAGCCAGCCGCCTGGGTTTCGGCGGAGGTAGAATCGTCTCGTCTCATCGTAGATGAAGATGGCGACCATGAAGGGAATGGCTGGCAGCCACCAGACGAATCTGCGAACAATCACATTTCATCGATTAACAATCTCTCACTCCACTACTAGCATCAGCCTGGGAGAAGCTCGTGTGGATAAACATACTTGAGGGGGAACATGCGAAGACCCTTGTCCATGCCGGGCGTGTAGCTTAGGAACGCGGCGAGGGCGGTCTCGAATAACAGACCGAAGTTGAGGGCCCAGTTGTTCATTCCTTGATGCACGATGGAATTACGTCGCGTCTTACAAACGATCAAATCGGCCCACTGTACAATCACGATCGAGACGAAGAAGGCCGTGTGGCAGGTGAACTCGAGTGTCTTGCGGTCCCTGAATGTCTGTTAGAGCAAATAGAAAAAGCGTTCAATCACCCGGCCCATCTCATCATCCATCATTTGATCCTAAGGGATCCCCTCAATCGCGTCCCATCTCCAATTACCCATTCTTGGCCGTAGCTGTCGGTAAGATCATTGATAGCCTTCGAGTCCCACTGCTTTCGGATGCCGAAAAGATGTAGGGGCAGGAATCCGTTCTCAGCCATGATCACGAAGTAGACGAAGAAGCCTGCTGCTGCCTGGATCATGCCGATCTGACCGTATGCCATCGAAATCAACCTAGAGACAGAGAACTATATTAATACCATGCCCGCCAAGCCAACATTTCCGAGGGGTCTGCTAATTTTCTCAGCCCTCCAAGGAACCGACCCCCAATCCCCATCACCTATTGTTCACCCGGATGACTCTATCGACTTTAACAAACAAACGAAACACCATTCCAAGAATCCAGGGGATTGTCGGCTACTTTCCTTGCAGGTCGGACGAAGCTGTTGTGTGTGTCTCTAATTGCCTAAATTGGTTTACTTCTAGTAGCCCAGTAGGTGGTGTTAGTACGGAAGCCGTAGTTACATACCCGTTAAGGCCAAAATGCAAGTTACTTACCGATCTGATACGAAGACGGTAACAATCGGTTCTTCACACCTAGGCATGCCACACGCAGCATACGACATACACGCACACACACACACGAGACGACACACACGCTTTGCCCTTGGCCAAGTCTCACGGCGGACTGGTTCCCTTCGAGCTTCTCCTCGCATGCAGACAAGCTCGACTTGCTCGAACCGTGAGACTCGGCGGCGGCCAACATAAAAGCTGCTCGAATTCTTAGTCCCCATAGATCTCAACCAGCTCGCAGTCGATTCCGCGAGTGTGTTGTTCCACCCCCTAGACTAAATCAACTTGGCATGCAGGAACCATTTCGCTATCTCGTCTTGGCCGCGATTCCTCCGCGGTGACAACAGTTGAGCAGAATCGACTGGCTCGATGGTCGCATGCGGCTATTTCGTGTGTTAGATATCAGTCTGATAGCTCGCCGAGCGTCTCGCAGAATAAGAGGGTGAGAGACATAGAGAAGCAGAGATAGAGAGCCCAGTAGACATGAGGCAGGCGAGCGCATTAGTAAGTATCGGGATGAATAGGGAGAAAATAAAGGACAGAGGACAGAGAGGTCCGAGAGAATCAGAATAAGAGTGAGAGAGAGAGAGAGAGAGAGAGAGAGAGAGAGAGAGAGAGAGAAATATAGAAGAGAGATAGGCAGAAGTAGAGAGGTGGAATCGATCGGATGGTTCGATGAGTAATTGGTCGAGTGAAGCAGTTAGTAATTGATACAGTGAGGGTTGAGTCGATAGTTTTCTGTAGCGGTTTCGTTAACTGCTGAACGCTGCTGAGGCCGTGCAATTCTCGAGAGCAAGCTCCGCTCGGCACTGTGAGTGTGTTGCTCCTCTAAGTCTGTACACGCTATATCTTCCCACTAGATTCCTATTTTTCGTTCCTCCTCCCTTCGTTCTTAGCGGCTGCTGGTTGGCTTAAAAGAAATGGGAGACAACCCGAGCCTTTCGGATGCGCGCACACAGAAGAGTGCAACGGCTAGACACGTAGAGTTCAAGCTAAACGATTAGGTTTCGCAGAGCGTATTAGTCGCCGATCAAGTGAAACAGTCTCTAAGTGTGGCTAAAGCATTCGGCATTCCCAACATCGTAACTTTCCTATTATGTACTTGCTGTGCTATACTAATCAACTAGCTTCCTAGAGCCTTGTGTAAAACCATTGTCTGATAGTGCAGAGTGTCCACCGAGCGCGTGTCCCAATCACGACACTCTCGATTCTTTCCCATTTTCTGGCAATCCTTACTCTTCCCAGGCCAACCTCAGTAGACACTCTGTTCTGCCGTTTAACAATCGTGGTGCGCATACATATATGCGTGCACACATATATACGCTTGAGTGCTGGTAGTGTGTGTGTGAGTGAGCGAGAGAGTGGCCAAAAGCCCCAGCAAGAAAAGCGAGAGTCGCCTTGCGGACAGGTGGGAAAAAAAGTCGGAAAATCTCTCGAGCGAGGAATAATGAAAAAAGTTGCGCGGCTGGCTTTGGCCACCCCGGAGCAAATGGGTGTGTGGCACATAACGAGAACGAATGGCCGAGTCTTGTTAGACGAGAGGGCGAGTAAGTAAGTAGGTAAGTGTGCGTGTGTGTGTGTGTGTCAGTCTGCATCGAGTAGTGTATGGTGTAGTTAGTGTACTGTCGACTGTTGGAGGTGCAAAGATTCGCTAGGTATCTGATTTCGTAGTGTGGGTGGGTAGTTGGGAGACCCACCTTCGGTTGACAAGATTGTCTCTGTAAGGATCGCGGGGCTGCCGTTTCATAATGTCCGACTCCGGTGCCTCGTAGGCTAGCGAGATGGCCGGCACCTGCCATCCACCATTGATTAGAAAGAGTGCGAGCCAAGTGCCCCCAGAGCAAGTACAAAAGTAGATACCATGAAAAATGCCATAGACAATAGTAGTAGTAGTAGTAGTAGTATATACACTCGAATAGGTGGTACAGCTGATATGCTTATGGTATCATCAACTATACTATATACAGGGCGTCAAAAAACATGATGTGTGAGCGATTTAAAGTGCGAGCGAAAGAGAAAGAGAGAGAAGAGGAGAGCGAGAGAGCGTATGGAAATAGAGTGTGTGAGAGAGAAAGAGAGAGTGAGAGTGACAAAAATTAGCATCGATCCGAGAGCCCAAGGAGATGACTATGACATACGATATTCGCGATCTTCACACGGCTCCGTTTTTCCGCCGCTTTTCCTCCTCCCGACTTTTCCCGGATCCGCCGGAAGAAAGAAAGAGAGAGAGAGAGAGAGAGAGAGAGATATATATAGTGAGTGAGGAGCGAGTGCTCGGGAGGAGGTAGCCGAGCAGGAGGCGGAGAGGCAACCACACCCTCGGAGAAAGATCGATCGGCCATACGCCGTGCAACGTGCTCTCTGCTCGAGAAAAGTGATAGCCCCGACCAGTTATCTTCCCGGACGAGCACTCGGATTAATGCCGCGCCGCCAACTCTCCCCTGTCTATCTTCCTGTTGAAGGGAAAACCCTTGAAAAGTCTAGATCGGCCGGATCAAGTTGGCCGATATCCTGTCGAGGGAGAGTAGGAGGCGGGCGGTGCCGTACGAGAGTCGGAGAACTGGTCGATTGTTCTTTAGGCGAAGGAAAGATCGGAAGATCGTCGGTGCCGATTGTCCAAGCAGCGTGAAAAAAGGGCACTGGAGCGATGTGGTCCCCTTTCCGGTTCGAGCCCCTCTTTTCTACCGCGGCTTCCTCGGAAATGCGCTACCTCGTGGCCTTGCTTCGCTGGCTTCTCGCCTGGGCGATGCTCGCTCCTCTATTACTCTATAATCGATCGCTCGGCCCGGAGGCCGAGTCTATTCCAACTCATCGAGGCTCGCGAATACTTTCTAGCAGAACTACACTCAATGGCGCAGCGAGCATCCCCCGGGCGCCGCCAGGTTCCCTTCTCTTTCGTGCACTTTCGATTGAAATCAAGCTTCATCTCTCTGTTAGTACCTTTACACATGAGGCCCATGGTGCACGGAAGCAACCCGCCCAACCAATACCCAACCCCGTAAGCGTTAGCAATGCCCAATAGCTCCACACGCGTCACGCCACCCCAGGTTTAGCAGGAGTTCGCGCCGAAGGAAGAGAGTGGGTGGAATGAAAATCACGGCACGGCGCTCCCGTGCACAACGGGGCTGTTAAAATAGCGATAATCCCTTGTGATCGTGTGATATAATATGCATGGGCGGTGGGTGGAGGGTTTTTGCGCCCTTTCGCATCAGGCGTTTAGCGCTCGACTCTCTTTAAACTGGGCAGAATCGCGCCTGTGTACGCTCTCTCAGTGGTTTCAGCACCCATTAGACCATTAGAAAGTCGCCGCACAGCGTCGCAGAGTGGTAGAAGAGGCAGACAGCGGCGGGCTAGGCAGCGCATATACAGAATATACAAAATGTGAGAGGACTGGAAAGAAAGTCAAAAAACTGCAAGAAACTCCCAAGTCTCACGCCCAGAACGGTACAGAGCTGTCTCGTCGTTACTGGGTGGGAGGAATTGCGGTGATGATGACGTGGCGATAAAAAACAGTAGATAAGTAGTATACTTAAGATAAATAGTAGTAACAGTAGTAAATACAGAAGTATGCGGCAGCGGCAGCTGTGATCAGAGTAGATATCAAAAGGTAAGGTCGAAATGGCCAATATAGTTCGCAGTGACCTGCTGGAAAACTGTGATTGGTTGCGATGCTTTCGTGGAGCCCAGAGGAGATCGCTGCTAGCAATCTCGCAATGGTGACGCTGACAGTGGCAGCGCTAAATGGTGACAGTGGTAACGGAATGAAACCGATAAGCGACACCGGTAGCGAGAAAACAATGACCGGCTAGACTAATCGTAATGACGGCTCTAATAATACCGATTAGCACAGTAATACCTTGACGAGCTAATCCTGGCAATTAAGCTAAGTACGATAAAGATAATCACGATAATCGTAATACTAGTTACACACTGTACACTGCGATAACAATGGCACTGTCAACTAGGCGTAAATGCAGGCCCGGCAACGTGTGATGATCTTTCACACGTGTCGTACAAGTGTTCTATGGTATGACGCTCGCAGTTGTAGCCAAACTATCAGCTGGTAAGAAAAGATTATAGTCCGACCGGTGATGGAAGATTGCGGGAGAATGGCTGGTCGAATGCTGAGATTGAAATTCGGGCCGGAGAGCTCTCGCAATGAGAGAAGTTCAGAGGGAACTAGTTCGCCTCCAGCGCCGAATGGGCCAACTTTGATTCTAAAGAGTTTTAAGTGCTTTCCGCTAGTTCGTGTCAATCTTTTTTCAGTCATTCAACAGAAAATAGGGCAAAAGCTCGATTTAGCGTCAGCGTGAGACCATCAATTTCGCTATCTTCGAAAGCACCCAGTGCCTCACCACCGGTTCTCGTGCTCGTGCCAGTACTGGACAGATCTACTTAATCCCCTGGCCCAGCCAGGCCTCACGTCAGACTGGATTACATTGGATGAGCGGTCCAACAAACAGATCGAAAATAAACGGAGGGGGAGTACTACTTCTCGAATCGTTGAGAGCGAGGCGTAGCAGAGAGAAAGAGAGAGAGAAGAAAGAGAGAAAATTGGCCGGTTGCGTGAGAGGCAGCCAAGGAGTACATAGTAGTAGTAGTGGAAAAGAGAACTAGAGATAGCTGAGAAATAGTGAGAGATAGGAGGAGAGTGTGTATTGGAGAAAGAAAGTAGAGAGCAAGAGAGAAAAGTAGACCCAAACTCGAAAAAGGAGAGAAAGAGAGAGAGAGAGAGAGAGAGAGAGAGAGCAAAGAAAAGAGTCCCAAAAGTCATTGAAGGCAAAGAGAAAACGTGTTTGCTATAGCTGAACTAATGATCAAAATTATTGCTAACTTATCTGATCTTTGGTTCTTCGCAGAGAAAATGAGACACAAGGCACTTGATAAATTCACATAAATATCAAGAACTACTTGGTTTCCAACGACTACCTGTCAGTGTGTTTGTGTGTACCTCGAGAGAGCGAGTATAGAAAAAGATTCAGGTCTAATCGAGAAAGAGTGAGCGCAGGAGAGAGAAAAAGAGAAAGAGAGAGAGAGGCGTAGAAATAAAATGCCGAGAGAGAATCTCGATAGGATCATGCGACTTCTCTGAAAGGAGAAGTTCCTTGATAGCCAGCTCGACCCTTATACCTCAAGCCCACGGCGGATGCTGGCGACCAATCGATCACGACATACACCGCTGTCGGATCCCTGATTATACCTCTCAGGAAGCTTAGTTCAAGAATCGGTAAATTAACGAGAAATCATAGATAGTCGGGTGTAGATAGTAGATAGAGAGATAGAGCAAAAGAGATAGATAGTAAGAAAGTGAGAGAGAGATAGATAGAGAGAGAGAGAGTTTCAGAGAGGCAGATCGGCTTACCTTTGGCGTCAATGAAACAACACTAACCCAATCGAGGTTCATCGTCACTGACGCGACCGCTTGACCGTCGACTTTAAGAGGAAGAAAGAGAACCTTCGAGAGATAATCATTACGATTGCTCGTCCTGTCGGCGATCACCAGTTAGAAATCGAGTCTTTAACTATAAATGATTTCGTTTACGCGATACTGATTGCATGGAGTTAGGAGATCTCGAGGACGTCGTCACTCTGGACGAGCAAGGGTAAGACTGAACAAGAAATGATCGAGCTGAAGAGGCGAGCGTCGACTGTGTCTTCTCGACTAGGGAGGCAGAGTGTGTTTATACGGAGAAAGTCGGATAATAAAGCTCTTAGCTATTACACCCAGTCACCAAAAACAGCCCTGGAATGTGTTACACCTGCGTGCACGAGCCTGTTACCTTGCCACACATTTGTCCTAGCGCATTTGACGACCTCATCGCCAGCAGAGAGACGTCGAGCAAATTAGCCCCAGTCCCCAAGAGACCGAGAGGAAGTGTGCACCGCGCCGGAAGGCTGCGCCCCCAAAGACCAAACTCAGCGGGAAGCAGGTCAGAAATAAAAAGAAAAGGAAGGTTCATAGCATATCACCAGCGTTATGTACCAAGCCCCAAAGCCGATTTCACACGCTGCACACCCCCTCTCGCCGCGCGCACCAACATCCCCCGAGCGAGTCTATGTATTCAGACATTTTGTTACTACACACAACCACCCTCAACTCAAGAGACGACTGTACAAGTGTTAATCGAGCACGGATGTTACTAGACAAGAGGATTGTCAATGGAAAAAGAAAATGCCGAGCCCCGCCGGGGATTAATTTGCTCAGGCGCCACCCAAGACGGACAGGGCTGCTGGACGATACACAATGTGTTCGAGAAAGGGGTGTGTGTCTTTCGAGTCGTTTGCCTTTCTGGTGTTCGAGACGAGTACATAGTATCTTACGAGATAGAGCGAACTAACTACTAGAGTAACCATAGGAGAAAAATGAGAATCGTAATAGTCTTGAGAAACTTGGCAAAAAAGAGAGCGATCGCGACCCTGTCGATCGGATTCTCGAAGCTCCGCGCGTTCCCCACGAATCGAAGCTCAGAGGAGAGAACAGTCAGTTGCTTGGTGTCTGATATATGTATGTATTTGGATCGAGATGCGAGCTTCGAGAACCCAGCGGATCAATGTCACCGATGACTCTTTCCGGAGCAAAGAGAATTTTGTGTAGAGTTTTGTCAAGGCTCTGTTATGTTGTTGATGTGTTACCTTTCATTAACTAGCTTGTCAGTGAAGGGGTTTCGTGGCTGTCGCTTCATAATATCGCTCTCTGCCTCCTCGTAGGCAAGTGAGATGGCTGGCACCTGACGTCACATTATCAACAAGCTCAGTAACAACGCTAACAGTTAAATCATGGATATCTTTCGATACTCTCGACCCGCAAGGATACCGACTCTCGCCAATTGGCATCCTGGGACGCGTCATTCCAGGATCACCTACGGCAGTCAGCATTCTTGCGGATCTCTTAAAGTGAAGCGTAGAAGATAAGCAAAAATCAACTGAGGAAAACCAAATTCATTAAGACAATCGGGTGGGAACACATCGGCGTCTGGAGGAGGGGAAGATTTGGGAGAGACAAGTCGTGGGTTAGTTCAATCGCCACATGGTGGTCTTTGAATGTGTCCCTAACATTTGTTCTCCAGTACTTCCACGAGGGTCAGATTGCTGAAAAAATAAGGGTTCCATCCAGCCGCGAGAGTCAGTGCTAGCAATAGAATAACTCGTATCTTCAAGGAATGCGAGCTGCAGATCCTTGCAGCTGAATGGAAGAAAGGATCACATTGTTAGATCTTATAAATATCTTATCCTGGAAGGGGGGCACCTAGAGGAAAAGAAAATCGTGTTTGATGTTATCCAAGTATAAATCTAGCCATAGTGATACTGCTACATGGAGCTGCAACGGTCAAGGCGTACTGGAGATCTAGCTGCGTCAAAGAGGCTGCCAAAATCTAGTAATCGTTACGGTGGGTTATGAGCGATATGGGGTATGGATCTAGTCTGTCTGAAAAAAGACCTTTCGTTGACCAGGTTGTCCCGATAAGGATCACGGGGCCTTCTCTTCATAATATCAGACTCCGCAGTTTCATACGCCAGTGATATAGCTGGTACCTGACAATTATCAGTTAAGATTTAGGACCTTCAAGAGAATTCACCTGCTTGGCGATCGTTCGATCGCCGTCGCAGCCAAATATTGGGAAGGTGCATACAAGATAAGTGATATCGCTAGGAAACACGTGAAAAAGAATAATTGCTGAAAAACTCGCACATTATAGAGAAAGTGGAGCAACGACTTTCCGAAGGCACCAAGCGTGCTTGCTTCATAGATACCCTCGAATAGCCGTTGCGTGGGCGAAGTTAAGTTTCGAGCAGTTCGAGGGTGAAGTGCTCGAAACGGTAGATGGTGAGCGGCACTTACCATGTCAGTTCCGAGATCGATGCAGAGAATAGTGACGGTACCGAGAGGCAGAGGTATGTCGCAAAGGATGAACGCTAGGAAAGGTGAGATCTCGGGGATGTTCGAGGTGAGGGTGTACGCGATGGATTTCTTCAAGTTATCGAAGATCAGGCGACCCTCCTCGACACCTGTCACGATCGAGGCGAAGTTGTCATCGAGCAGAATCATGTCGGCTGCTTGCTTGGACACATCCGAGCCAGAGATACCCATGGCTACACCGATATCAGCCTTCTTCAGCGCCGGAGAATCATTCACGCCATCACCTGGAGCATATCATTATCTCGTCAACATATATTTCGAATGATGTCTTTGACGAAGGGGTCGGACATGGTCTTACCAGTTACAGCGACAATGGCACCCATGCGCTGGCAGCCTTCGACAATGATGAGCTTCTGCTGAGGTGAGGTACGGGCGAACACAATTTCGGTGTGGTACCTGAGGATCTCGTCCAGTTGGTCGGAGTTCAGTTCCCTGAGATCGGATCCGTGGATGACCGCGGCCTTAGCCTCGCGAGGATTTACTTCGGACACTGGGATGTTCAACCGCTGAGCGATATCCTCGACGGTCTCGTTACCTGTGGGGCGAGGAGAGAGAGAGAGAGAGTTTTAGATAAAGTTGGGGTAGGCTAGACGAAAGGAATGACGCGACGGTAGACTGACCTTCAGAGATGATGCCGACGGATTTGGCAATGGCTTTGGCAGTGATCGGATGGTCACCGGTTACCATGATGACCTTGATGCCGGCGGAACGGCACTTGGCTACCGCATCGGGCACCGCAGCCCTGGGCGGGTCAATCATAGACATCAGGCCGACAAAGCGGAGCGATTCGCATTGGAAGTTGGGGTCGTCGGAATTGAACTTGAAGCCGATCGGGAATTTGTCGCTCGGCAGCATGAAGTCGCAGAAACCGAGTACACGTTCACCGAGACCGCCCAATTCGAGATAAGCATTGTTGAATGCCTCCTTCATTTCCTCGTCGAGGACCTTCTCCTTGCCGCCAATGAAGATGGTCGAGCATCGGTCGAGGATTCTTTCGGGTGCTCCCTTCATTACGAGGAGGTGCCTGGGGTCATTGGGATCCTCGGATTCGTGGATGGAGACTTGGTATTTGTTGGTCGAGTTGAAGGGAACCTCGCAGACCTTCTTGTTGCGTCGCCTGTATCCCATTACGTCGCCGAGAGCGAGCTCCATACATTTGAGGAGGGCAGCTTCGGAAGCATCACCGTTGACTTCTCTCTGTAGAATGGGCACGCGATCTTGTCCGGTCTTGAATTCGGCACGGTTGCAGAGGGTGGCGATCTTGGCGAGCGCTTTGAATCCGGGGCTGGTGCGATCGTATTGGGCTCCCGACTGATCCTCAGTGGTGTCGGCCTCGATGATCTGATTGTCAAACCACATATGGGCGACGGTCATCCTGTTCTGTGTGAGGGTACCTGTCTTATCAGAGCAGATAGTCGAGGTCGAGCCCAAAGTTTCTACGGCCTCGAGATTCTTCACGAGGCAGTTCTTCGATGCCATCCTCTTGGCGGTCAACGTCAAGCAGACAGTTACAGTTGCAAGGAGACCCTCCGGTACGTTAGCGACAATGATACCAATGAGGAAAATGACCGCGTCGAGCCAATGGTAACCGAGGATGAAGGCGATAACGAAGAAAGTAACTCCAAGGAATACGGCTACACCAGTGATGAGGTGGATAAAGTGGTGAATTTCCTTGGCGATGGGGGTCTCACCGGTGTTGAGGCCGGACGCCAGACCAGCAATCCTACCCATTACCGTCTGATCACCACAGCAGATTACTACGCCTTTCGCGGTGCCCTCTACGGCATTTGTCGAGAAGAACGCAAGGTTTTTCGTTTCCAGCGGATTATCGTGCGTGAATTCAGGTGACCTCGACTGGGGCTCGGATTCTCCCGTGAGGGAGCTGTTGTCAACTTTGAATCCTCGTGACTCGATGATCCTGATGTCGGCCGGTATGCGGTCGCCGAATTTCACCTCGACCACGTCGCCCAGCACTAAGTCCTCCGCCCTCAAGTTGACCTTCTCGCCTTCCCTGATCGCGGTCGCGACCTGCGGCACCATGTTCTTGAAGGACTCCATGATCTTGCTCGACTTGCTCTCCTGGTAGTACGAGAATATACCCGTCACTATCACCACCGCGGACAACACGATACCCAGATAGAGATTGTCGTCGTTCGGGTCTTCGCTCGTCGTTGCTTGGATCGAGTACGCGATGAAGCAGAGGATCGCACCGATCCACAACAGCATGGCGAAACCACCAAACAGATTCTTGCAGAACTTGACCCATTCTGGCGTCTGCTTTGGCGGTGTCAGGGCATTCGGCCCGTCCCTCTCAAGGTTCTCCTTTGCCTTCGCGTGGCTGAGGCCCTGAGCACATCAAACAATTCATACATTAATCTCATCACCCTAAAAAGTTCAATACCCCCTGCCTCATTCATTTATATTTATCTTATCTACCGTTAATCCGGCCAAGCGCAACACCTCGATATACCGATGTTTATCGATATAGGTCGATGCGCTTCAACGCGCCGGACTTGCGATTAATACACCCACTCGGCAATTAGCACTTGCTCATCTACCTCGGTGAGCGAGGCCAGATACCATACTCTCGACAGTCTTATTACTTATACTCACGTTTTCGGGGTGCGTGCTAAATCTCTGGTACAGTTCTTCAGGTGAGATTTTGTGGAAGTCGATGTCCAACTCTTGCTTCAAGTCATCTAAGTTGTCCCCCCTCCGCTTTGGAGTCTTTCGCCGCGACTGCGTATCAGAAAGAGAATTGTGATGTTAGAAGGCAGGCATTCAAAGGACAGGTATTGCAATATTTCTCAGGGTATCCCATTTTCCAACAAGATTCCTGCGAGTCTGTACGTGACACACGCTCATGTTATAAAATGAAAGATGATACTGTGAATATCTCGTGAAGCTGACACCAATGGCTTAGCATTATAAATGAGAGAGCTATTCTACTTGAAACCGTACACCATCAGCATTATTAATTACAGGGAAAACCCTCCTGACAAGCGAGACCAAACACCAGAAAAATGCTCGTCCTCAAGATATATACAACGGACTGGACTACCATCGAACAACCTAGTCCACCATTCCTACTGTAAAAGTACAGGATCATTCACTTGGCTTGGATTCACTAGTTACAAGTCTAGCTTGCTATTACACATTTGTCAACATTCTTCCAACTCGCCCGGTTTCAATATTTTTCAATAGTTTTAGTCGTAAAGCTAAGATTTAACAGAGAATTAATCGGTGACAAGCCGTAATTCTGTTGTACGGAGGGTACTTTCCAAATTCTGAAGAAAATCGCTAAACAGTGATAATGATTCCAAGTCAAGTGAGTAATCCTGTAAGAGTTAAATTATTCGGAAGAGTTAGGCGGAAGAGTTAAATTATTTATAAATCTTGCGCCTTGTGCGAGTATTAGTAGCGTGCGTTTTTAGAAATCGGCGAATATTAGTGTTAGATCGCTCCTGAGAAACGTGGGGAGCAGTTTGAAGGTGATGTGATCAGATTGAAAGAAGGGAGTATTGGTAGGCCAAAGATTCCTGCTGAAGATAGTTATAGCAATAAAGAGAGGATCGAGGCGAAAGAGGTGAGTCCCAAAACTGGGGAAGAGAAGTACTACGCAATAGTGTTAGTCTTCGAAGGCGAAGAGACAGATCTCGGAAAATGAACGAGATAGAGATCTCGAGCGAAAGAAGAGAGGCAGGATAGAGTGGGATCTAGCCAGATCCGAGGAAGCAGAGGCACCGTAGCCCGGAAGCCCATGTATGAAGAAACTTCTCTCAGTAGAAACGGAAGTCCTCCGCAGCGAGTCTACCTTGTACATCCCATCGGCGGTTTTGTTGTCGTCGCGAATGTTGGGTAACGTGGCGACCCTGTACGAGTCTGAGCGGCCATGCTGTAAAAAAATGTGCGAAAAAAAGACAGTGAGATGATGTGTAACTACAAAAAAAATACAAATAAAAACTCATGATAAGATGAGGTAAATCAAGTCGAAGAATAGTTGGCTTCGATGACGATGCGTCTGACCAGAGACGGACCTAATCCCCTGGACCACTCGTCAGTCCGCCACTTCCACGGTTCCACGGAGCCGTCATTCGCAATTCACAGGAAACTGGGGTGCGTTATCCGCCTGCGGATTCCGGCGACCTTCTCCATTCCCACACACACACATACATACATACATACATACATACATACACACGTGGATAGCGCGAATCGGACACGTGAGCCAGTGCGGCCAGGCAGAAGCCTAATTTTCAAGAGCTCGACCTCGAGGCTACCTCGTGTTTGGATAACGAGTGCTTCCTGTGCCGATTCAATGGAGCCGGCCGGCGTGTCGTTGAATGCCCAATAGTATCCGGCAATCGGCAGGATTCGTCAATGAAGCCAAATCCCCCTCCATCTTTTCCTCTCATTACCTCGCCGAGAGACAGAGAGAGAGAAAGAGAGACATAGGAATTGTGCTTCTTTTATTCCCATACAATCTTGCCGAGTGCTCGGGCTCTACTTGTGTGGGCCACATCAGCAACTTCTCCAGAGGAAAGTAGACTCCCTCCAAGTTACGAGCGCTCCAACGACCAGGAGTTTAACGCGCGTGATAAGTGATGAGAGTGGGAGGGGATAGAGGAAAGCCGATGCGAAGCCCGAATATAAGGGTCTCGCCCTATCACCGAGACCGCAACATCACGACGACACGTCACGGAATCAACCTAGGGCGGCGTCGCGCACCCTTCCAACTCCCTTCGGGGGAGAGGATCGACGGGATTCATTGATTCGGCGGGCATTAGTCACCGCTGTTTACCGGAACCCACCGTCATGTCACACCAACATTACGCCGAGTGACGAAGCAGCCTAGAAGACCGCCAGGAATGGACACAGTCGCCTTTGCAATTCGAATTTCCGCTCCCTCCCAATGACTATCGATAATTGCTCTTCTATCCTCGCCGAGAGAGAATCCCGATCGAACCACTGGCAATGAAGCGCGAGCGCTCCTCCTCCCTTTAATTCCTATCCGGCGGCCAACTATTGGAGGACTGCCAATCGATTCCACTTCTTTCCTCGGATCTCAGCGCTTCCGAGCGAGCAGCGAGAAGCCGCCGGCCCAATCTACTGCACTGCGGCTAGCAGAATCCCGTGCAAATACCAATTGTGCCCTCCGCCTCGGGCCGAGTTGAATTTATCGCCAAACTCGACGAAAGCTCCGGGGCCACCCAGCCATTCTCTACCTCGGCCCTTTCCCTCAAATGAAGCGTCCAATTACTAAAGAGTTCGGGGACGAGTCCCGGCAAATCTAATAAGCAGCGGAATCAACTGTCCAGTCCGACGAGTGCAGGGAGGGCTGCCATCTCGTCGGTGGATTGGAATAAAAGAGTGGACGAAGCGCGCACGGTTAACTTGGTTGGGAGCTGCGAGTGCTAGCGTGGAAAGGTGTGTAAAGGCCGGTAAATCCGGCCTCCCCGAAAACACTCGAATCGAACGGAGCCTACGTAACCGCTGTAACGAATGTTCGCTCGCTCGCTGGCCTCTCTATTGATCGACATTATACCGGCAGAGAGGGAGAGAGCGAGAGCGAGGTGTGCACTCCTATTCGCCGAGGATTTTAACAAGCCAGCTATATTGACGTCGCCACCGCATTGAACCGACGCGCGGCCTGCCCTACCAAGACTGTATTCACCACTCCTAATGTATCCAGCTGAATACTCGATTGACGCCCTCTCCCAGCCCAACTTGCTTACATCGGGAAGCGAACTCATCGAATCAGGCCATCGGTGTTCCCGCTCTGATCAAACACCGCCACAATTGATCAGATACCACGGCGAGTCTATACTCGTATTCCGAGCACGTTCGCTTTTAATTCAATTATAAAAATGCTCGGCGAGCAATAGACGCTCGGTTGATTGATTCGGGATGGGTTCGTTTATTCCTGGTGTGAGAGAGAGAGAGGTCGAGGTGGTCTCGATACGCGTAGGTGATGAAGGAGTGCGTGGCCCGGGTGGCGCACCGCGCGCGGCCAGCGTCGGGAGAGCAGCGAGAGGTGCGTACGTGACGAAATTGCATAATCGTGCTTCCTCAATGACACTCGCAGCCAGCCCGGCCAGCCGAGCCGCATGCATACCGTGCGACGATCAACGAGAGATAATAATGCACCGCGGAATTGTCGTTTACGTACGCACGTACGGCATGGAAGCCGAGGAGACACGCAAACTGGCCGTAATGAAGAGCATGTGTACTGGTTGGCCCTCCGGCCCGGCAACCAAGACGCGCGCACCAGCGATTCCTCCACTTTTATCTAATCAGCCGATTCTGCATAGCGGCGCATTCGCATTGCCCCGGCGAACGTGGGCATCGCCGGATTAACTAGAATGCCGGGGTTTAATCGAGCGGCGCACTGCTCAATCGAGTTAGCTCTTATTCCTGGAGGTCGAACCGCGAGTCGAACTGCGGCTATGGGGGTGGCATATAGGTATAGAGACTACTCGCGTAGTCCGATCTTGGACGAGCGGGGGAAGCCGCACCGAGCTGAAATTCTTCCAGCGGCCCTCCAGCCAGCCAGACATTCTCAATCGGCGGAACGAGCACGCGCTCCGCTTCCCAACTCTATCTAATCGTACGCGGAAATAACGCCTTCCGCGCGCGCTATGCGAATGCTCTACCTGCGCTAAACCCTGCTCCTCTGTCCAACGCAAATATTTCGAGCGCACTTCGAGCCACGGCCTAATTCCAATTAGATAGCGCGCGCGCCCGACGACAATGCGAGGCATTTGTCATGCGTTCGGAGGACAAGTGTTCGGAGGAATGAATTCGAGTTGTTTCGTGGTGACAGCTGCAGGAACGGGAAGCGGTCAACGCGCAGGATAAGCATGCGCCGATAAGAATTGAGCCTGCCGGCACGTTTTCACCAGCGAATATCATCATTGCGCCGAGCAATGTGGCACTAAAGAGGGAAGGCTTTCATTCCGAGTCCAACTTATCGAATTAGTGAGAGAGGAAACTCGAGAAGACCGTCGCGAGAGTGCATGCCGAGGAATCAATATCTCGTCGACTTGTACGGTAGTCGGAGAGAAGGCGAATGCAGCCGGAAGGTTAAAGAGTGATTTTCCTTGGGGCTAAATAAAGCCGAGTCTGAAAGATAGATCGTCGCAGTCTCCGGTAATGGCGAGGGCTCCACGGAGCTCCTCGTTTGCACAACTTCTTACAGTTTTCCAACTCTGGAGAGAAGGAAACGTGATTTCTCGGGACTAGAGTACCTGCCTCGCAATCGACAAATTAAGCCCAGGGTATCGAGGACGTTTATCGTCGGCGATGGCTCTTGGGAGTCGAGGTTCGAAAGCACACGATCGAGAAGAATAGAAGAAAGAAAGCTTGGAGAGCTTGGTTATTACGACGGAAAGGGAGTCGGTTCCTTAATGGGAAATCCATTGGGCCGGAAGATGTAATAACTCGGCGAGTCGAATTACTCCGATCGAGCTGGAAATCAGCCAGTGTCTCGAGTAAACAAACAAATGGCACAACGAGCGGTCGCGATGCCTCGCAATGCCTCGTCAATTTGTCTCTACGTTGGATTAATATTCGAGGAGAACCCCGCGCTACTCGAGAACATCGATGGGGAGCGTGGGGGCTTGTCCCGGGGAATAATAACACTGGATGAAAGGGGCGGTTTTCCCTCGCTCGCGAGGGGGATGATACCCCGAGCGATATTGGGGCGAACACTACCGGCAAGAAAGCGCCATTGAGATTAGAGAACGCCCGGGAAGATGGATGAGCGGCCCTCGGAAAAAGAGGCGGAGGAGGCGAACACGCGTCAGCGCGAGGGTGAGGATGGCGGAAGACTCGTCACCGGATGAAAAAATATCTGGCTCCCCTGGAAACTGGGGCAATTCCTCCACCAGCAAACAACTAGCGAGTTACGGTCCAACTTTCCCGCGGCATTATATGTATGTAAGATGAAAAGTTGGGCGCGCGCGCGCACGAGTGCTGCATATACGATTTCCGGGAGAGGCTCGGTGGTGTTGTGCGAGAGAAATGGGGAGGCTGCTCTTACCGAGCTCATTAACGTAACAAACCCAGCGCCGCCACCCGGGCGGAAGTTTGCCAGCGATAGTTCGCCCAGGTTCCATCTACCCTTTCGAGTGTGTCGCTCGCTGCTAAGAATCCCGGTACGGCAGACGCGGCAAACCGAGTTTAATCGAGTTGCGTAACACAAGCCCCTTCTCCAAAGCGTGCCGCGTCTGGCGTTCGAAGAGGTGTGGGGCGGAGGGAAGGGAGGTCTCGGTGGGGCGGCGGGGTCGAGGGTGATCGGCGAAGGGTGGCGGCCCAGACGGGCCAACTGGAAATTCTAACAAAGTCTCAGCCGCTTAACCTAATTCAAGCTTCCACGAAGCGCGTCCTCTACTCGGCGTCATCGAGGCAGCGCCTCCTCGCTTCGAGATTACCGCTAGTCAAATCAAAGTGGTGGAGACCTCGTTACTTTCCCTAGTTTTTCCACCCCTCTCCCGTCGCCGCCTACTAGCAGACGCGTTACGTAACTGGCTATCGAGGCATCGCGAAAGAGAAGAGCGTTTCCGCAGGTGGGAATGGGGTGGATGCGCCGTCTTGGCGATGCCGATGCAACCGAGGCCGCTCCCAATTCGAGAATCGATTACAGAGAACCCGCGAGAGAACCTCCCGCCCGTAAACCAATCACCACGCTCCTCTGACTCCAGTCTCCGGGCAGCAAATTGTGTTAGCCTGAAACGTCGAGCGAGCTATCTAGCCAGTGTGGGCAGGTGTTCGCGTGCCCAGGGCGCATATACCACACTCTTACATTCGCCGACCTCCTCGGCACCGTTTGCTCCCGCGATCGCTTAAACAACAACTTGGAAAAGCCGTCCTCGGCTAATAACATCCCCTGCTACGGTACCATTTCGAATTGAATCTTGATTCCTGCAGAGTCTCGCTAACATTTCACCGTGCACGTTCCGCTTTCCGTTTCCCTCTCTCTCGGCCTCTCGCCACCCCCGCTCGGGTCGATGAGAGAACGGAACCGCCGCCGGTGGAAACGCGCATGCGATCTACGAGCAAACCACCTAACAAACCGCCCCCACCCCCCCAACTATCACGGATCAATACGCAACCAGGGCACCTACTACTCTCGTCGTCGCCGTCGTCCTCGCAGCTTGCAGAGCACGCACACGCCCCCGCGGCACTCACCGACGAGCTGAGCCTCTCTCTCCCTGGCACATGTGGCGAGAGAGGAGAGGAGAGAATGAGAGAGACTCGGCCGATATCTATGCCAAACTATCGCGGGGGGCAATCGGGTAGAAGCTGATCCTTGGGGGGGAACTTCTCGAGAATGACAGTTATTTGGGGAGGGGGTGGCTCCCGGGCGGAGGGGGCTGCTACTCAAAGCTACCAGGAAGTAAGGGAGATAAGTCTGTGGTAAAGGTTGGCTCTTTTTACGCTTCGACATATACCGAGGCTACCTCTCTCACTCTGGGGGTACACCGATGTCATTAACGCCCCACTTTAGCCGCTCGCGTGCGACTGCTATTGTACTCCTTTCTCATCCGCGTTTCTTTCAAGCCCTTCTGCCACGCGGGGGCGGCACCTCGCCGAGAAAGAGGGTGTAGTCAATCAGGTCAGCGGATACTTTGGTGGTCGTTGTCTGCAGAGTTGTCGCCAGTGCTTCACACATGCAACCCTGCACCCACATCGCTCTATCTCTCTCTCTTTCTCTCTCCCTCGTATTCTCCTAGTCATTCTCCGAGGGTGTAGAGCTCCGTCGTAACGGGGACAATTCAGTTTCGCTGACATTTTTCACCACCTACCCTCAATGGAGCCTAGCCTTCCTGAAAGAGTCTATCCACTATCTCCCGTGGCAATCGTCAAAATTTCATAGAGCCCTCACCCGCCGCCTCTTTTGATCTGTCAGCGCGACGCTCGAGCAAGATTCTATTTGCTATTGTTCCAGAGTGGAATGGGGGTCGCCGGCTGGCCTGGCCTTTGGAGGCCCCGGAGCTCGAAATGGGACCGGGAACCGGTGACCCGTTGTTGCTGGATGAACAATCGTCGACTCAGGCAGACCGTGAATGCATTTAACAAGATAGTGCCCCGCGAGCCGCAGCAGAAACTCGTTAATGTCGGTTCGAATGGGTTCCGAGTTACCAGGTTCGCTCTCCCTCGCGTTCTTCATCGCGGTTCTATGAATTTCGCTGGAAATAGGAAGACGGTAGGGGGAGGGCAGGCATGAAAGTGTGAAATATGAATTCTAATTCGGTTGGAGGAAAAGCTGGATTCTAATCAACCGGGTCATTCAGCATCGAGTAGGGATTTCCGAGGAAAAAGCGCTGTTCCGGCGATAATCACTCTCTCGGCCGAGTCCGGCGGCCAGGAACAATGACTGACGTTCGGCCGCGTTAATTTGCGCCACCGGTAATTTCCTAATCCACCCTAATTCCGCGGAATCGTTTGGAGGTCACGACGACGAGATACCGCGTCTCCTGATACCCCGGGGATTAGATTGAGTCATCCGAGAACTCCGACTGTCATTCCTCGCGATTCGTAATTCGTCAATCAGAGAGAAGTCTCAGGGACTCCTCTGTCTCCGGGCAATCGAGGACGCATTTGGGAAACGATCGACCTGCAGGGTTCAACGTGTTGTCGCTCTGCTTGGCGGGAAATTAATTTCGACATGCCTTCCCGGCGATAGATCGTAGACATCGCGGGATAATTTATCTTCCAAGAGACTGGCGGAAGCCTTGCACACATGCGCACAGGCACACGGATAGACATGTTCGATAATGCGCCGTGGGAATAACTAATGGCTGCGAGCAAAGTACAGCGGCGGAAGGAGGAAAACTTGGAGGGAAAGTTTCCTCCTGCATTCTGCAAATTGGGCGAAGTGTACGAAGTGTGCTGGGTCGAGCGGAAGATCGGTGGAACGTCGAGAGCCGGTTTCATTATCAGCCGAAAGAACAAAGCCAACGCGCGCGTGGTGTACGAACGCGAACAAGAAATGATTGGCTCTCGAGTTGCCGATGTTTCTCAAACACGATTGTCGAACGGTGTTGGAGCTGCTTGGCGAGCGTAACCTTATATTTATGAAATAGCATAACACGGCGAAAGAGCAGTCTAAAAATAGGGAAACTTGGCAAAACCGAGCGGTTCGGTGGACGCCGTGTTCATCGGGTGCTTAGAGCAACTGGATATCCCCGATGCCTGCTGGCTAAGAAGTGTCCCACTCACGAAAATACCAGCAACTCTGTCCGCGAGCATGTTTATTGGGGGTCCGATCGAGAGGCCGTGAAAATCGAAGCAACAAATCAGCGGAGAAAGCATGCGGGAGCGAACCTCTTTCGCGAATCAATCGCTCCTGATAGAGAATCCCGATTCCCCCCGGCCCCAACCTTTCAATTCCCGGGGATTGCAACTTCCCGGCGAATGGAAATTACGATGGAGCTGCTCGCCCTTACATCGGCCACGGGAGCAGAGTTTTCCCGGGGGCATCTCGCCTGTCGCCTTGCCATTCTCGATGCGAAGTCGAGTTTGTCCTCGACGGAATCCGTGTTATTGGACTAGGTGCTCTACACTTTTTATGTCTCGGTGGCTCAACCTTTCCTGGTACGGCCATCTTATTATGTAATTGCCGGTTAAGATACTCTGTGCGTGCTCGCTCTGTTCGAAAATACCTCGGTAACCGCAAGCCTCAGGATACTGAGCGTTCCTAAGCAATTTCGCGAATAAAATCGTCGAAATCTAGTCGCTGTGGCCTCTGTTTCACTAATTCTGTGCTAAATGTTAGTTTAAATAATATTAAGCATTTGCATAAATCGGGAAAATATTTTAAAAATCTGCAGGTTTTTCTTCCCATTATTTCATTTTTCGAGCATCTCCTGTTTCCGGTTAATTCACGATTTTTCGAAAGTTTCGCCTCTAAAACTAGCACCCTTCGAAGAACAGTGATGCAGAAGCCGCGAGCGTTGCAGGAGAATCGGAATAACGAACGTGCCGCAGCGACTGGTGAAGTTTGATCGATAAACGTGTAACTAGATCCTCGCATTTCCGCTGCCTTCAGAACCGCACCAGCCGCCTCTGCCTGGCAAATATTTGTCAATATTCTCAGCACGCGTTCCACGTCGCATAAATTTTCGTGGGACGCCGTGTGTACACGTGTACCGGTGGCTTATCGCTCGTGAAATAAAACACACAGATCCCGCTGGAGGCACGCGCACACCTTTCCAGTTGGAATTTCGGCGAGGGACGCGTGAGAGGGGACATTAGAGTGCTGCAGTGTCGTTTTCCGGAGGTCGGGGTCAGCCGGCGAGCTACTTGACTCGAATCCCGCGGGATAAATCGCCGGCGGAAACGCGACAGTCTTTAATTCCCCGGAGCGAGCGAGCGAGCGAGCAGGCGAGCAAGCGTGAACATCAATAGAACTTGATCTTCTCTCGGCGCTTTCAAGGTTGTCGTCACGACGACTTCCTGCCGCCGCGCCGAGATGAGCCACTAATGCAGTGCGCGTCGGCTCGCGTCTACTGGAAGTTTTCTCGCGTATTAACTCTCAACGAGCACGCTACCTCTTGCTCGATAAAAAGGAACCACCAGCACTTTTCCCACCCTGGCTACTACTCGTTGAAACGATCCCTTCCCAACAGAACCTTCGCTCTAGTTTTACGAGCCATCTTTACCGGGTGCCAGGCCTGCGATCGAAGGACTCAAGGATCCCATAAAGCAGAGGCTAACCCTTAACGACCTAGCCGAGAGCCGCGTCGGGCTTGGGAATATTCCGATATCTCGACGAATGTAACGGCGAACCGCTCTCAAAGATGTCAGGTAATTTCAGGTCAAGCGAAAAGTAGGGTTGCCAGGGCTGGAAGGGAGTGGCTGGTACCTAAGACGGTAAACCTATTAGAAAGCCGCGGTGGCGTGTGGCCACGCATACCAGTACGCATCGCGCGTTCTACGAATTGCGAGGAAACACTACAAGTGGTAAAGGTAGGGAGAGCGGGAGAGCGCGGCCGCTCGCAAGTAGATTGAGTCGGTGTAGTGGCGGACAGTAGTAGCGGCAGTGGCGGCAGCTGTTCGCCGCTTCTGACAGGCGGGCAAGCAGGCAGCCGGCCCACCGGGCAACGAGAGAGAAGGGAATATCTGTGCGACTGGAGCGGTGCAGTGCGGCCCGGCTGCTGGCCTTGCACGCACCCTCACGCATTACTCACTGATAGAGGAGACCTGTGACGTCAGGCGTGCGTGGCACAGGACGTTTTACGAATTGGGTCAAGAGGGAGAGATTGGTCGTTTAACTTGAGCGCGCTGCTCCGCTCCACGCGCTGATGCTGCCTGGCTGGCTGGCTGGCTGACTGCCGCTGCTACTACTGATCCTGCTTCGGAGCCAACAACACTTGGTCACTTGCTCTCCCAGCATCGGCACAGTAGTCGCAAGCAGTGCAGCCCAGCCGCGCGCCACCTCTCGCGTCCTACTACTCGTTCCACGAGAAATGCAGCTCGAGCCGAGCGTTTCTCAGGATCTCGGAAAATCTCTGGCGAATTCCATCCCGTCCCATTGACTCCGGCGACGAATGGATCGCGAAAAGTTAATGCGCGTCACCTTGGTGGAATTGGATCGCGCGCGCTTCTCGCGGGGCGAGAGTGCTCTCGTTCCCGCGCGCGAGTGCGGCATTCCGCAAGTTAAAGAGCGGCACTCTCGCGAGGCGCGCGCGCGAGCGCGATCACTTGTCGTTCGCGTGATTAAAATCTCTCTCTGTCTCTCTCTCGCTCTCTCGCCGACTCTTGGATAATCCGAGATCCCGGCGCCGCGGCCGCCACGCCAGTACCTATCGCGCCTATCGCCCCGACGATAACCTATCAGATCGGCTCGTGGAATCACGATCATCGTGCAACCGCAAACACACCGGCTCGACCAGCCTGACCTTTTTTCACTCTCTCGATTCAACGCCCATTGCATAACGCGGCCTCACTTCTCACGGAGAAACACCCGGACGCGCCGGGACAGCTGATCCGAGTACCAAAGCGAGCGGAGCCGGCGAAAATCTCGTGTTTTTGTTGATGCCCCTACCACCGGCCGATCTCTCGGAGAAAGAGAGAGAGAGAGAGAGAGAGAGAGAGAGAGAGAGAGGTAGCGGGAGCCGCGTGAAAGGGAGCGGGCAGGGCAGAGAGGCGCGCGCAAAACAGTTGCGGGTCGAGGTTCCGCGATTAAAATTGGATTTTCGTCTATTCCCGTCCGACCGTCCCTGAAAGTCTTCGAGACATTGAGTGTATTTATGTCACAGCACCGAGTGGGTCGCCTCTCCGCCTCTCCGCCACGGCGCACTGCTGTCCGAGCAGCTACTACTTCTTCCTCTCACTCTCGGCCGTCTCACTACGATTCCCTTAAGAGCACTTCCACCCCTCATTTGACAGATGCCGCAACAACACTCCGTCCCACGGGGACAATGGCCAAGAAATAGTGGAGCGGCTATTCGTCGGCTAGCGGGCCGGGGGGAGCCGAGGGCCGCGTAACTGGAGCATCAGGTAAAATTGGGTTAATCGTAGTTCGCAGAAGAGTGGAGTACGAAGTTCGCTAAGTTTCCCCGAAGCGTACGTCATCGGGCGCTAGCGTTGAAATTCGGTGGAGTCCGCTCCTCAGTGAGGCTGAGATCGATACGCGCCGCCTCCTTCTCTTCCTTCTCTTCCTCCTCTTTCAGCGCCAATTCCCTATTGCCAATTCCCGCAACGATTGATCGCGCCGCGTGCGCCGGCCGCCGCTGATTGCGCGTATGTTAAAGCGGCGCATAAATTAGCGCGCGCAATTACAAGCGCGATTGTCCGCCGAGGCGACGCTGAGAGGACAATCGAGCGGAGAACTCGTTCCCCGAGGGAAGCTTTCCGCGAAAGCCGAGCCAAGGAAGAAGGCACGACACGGCCACATCGCCGATTAAGCTGCCCGGCGATTCCTCGACGTCACGAAATTCCAAATGATATCTTATCGTGCGTCCGAGAACAACACTCGAGTATGCCTGCGTACCAACTGCTGACCCCGGACTCCTACTTTATGTCACTGAGCGTGTACCGTCGCGTGTAACCAGGAGCCCCGGCGATCTCCGCGCGATTACGCCAAGGAATAAAGGGGGGAAGGAAAGCCGTCGGGAATGAGCGTCGCGTGAAAAGGAGAGGTAACGAGTCCAGTTGGTAAAATCATCGGTTTAGCAGCGGCATGCGAATCAGCCCGTTCGTGCCGGCTCCGAGCTGCCTTGACATTCTTAGTTAAACCTCGCTCGTTCGAGAACGAATTGAAGGCGCGGAGTATGCCAACTCGCGCCACATCGCCATTCCTGCCTCGCTGGAATAGCAACGAGCTCGTTAGAATCCCGCAATATTACCCGTGCGGCTAAAATACCTCTTGTAAAGCCAGTAACGGCAAAAGGATTGCGCTCCAACTTCCGTGGAAATGGAATAGTGAATGAGCTCGACGCACCATTTCCCATTGGCTATTCAGCGGTGTAATTAGATCGGCGGCGGGGGGACAGTGCTTTAGCCTCGAATTAGTCAATTAAGCGATCGAACGAATTAATTCAATGAACCTTAACCCCTAAATTGTCATGTACAAGTGCAGGACGATTATGAGCCTAAACGAAGATATATTGGCGGTGAGATGTTGGCGGTGAGCGAGCGATAAGAGGAGAGCGCTCGCCCCGCTCCTCTAATAGTCACGTTTCCTAAAGAGGCTCGACTCTATACTCCGACATCTCCATTCGGGCCGAATCGAATTGAAAGGAGAATTCACAGGCCTCGACGACACGAGGGGGAATTCCCTGTTATGGATGTGACAGTGCCGTAGCTAGTTCACGGTCTTCCCTTGGTCCCCTCGGCGCAATGAAAGGGGCCGCGGCCGGTCCGCAGCACAATTGCATAATAAATCGGCTGACAAAAGGGCCCACACGCCGGATAAAGTGAAACGTTCGGCGAATTAACGAGGACGACGTCACCCAGGCTACCTAACGTCCATACACGTTGTCATTACACCAGCGACAACCAGCTGGATTTCGGCGAACAATTCCTCGGCTGCTACGACGGCCGGCCGCGTCTAAGACGACAGCAATGACTCGAGGACTCGGCGTGCAAAGCGGATTGATCGATTAGTGACGGCGTCTCATGCGCAATTTAATTGATTCTAATCGGCTGATTCTAATCGGTTCTAATGGGGAGTCTATAATTGCTCGCGTCCTTATATCTGTTTGCGGTTGATCCCGATAGACAGAGCGCTCGGCAGATCTATTGTTTTACGATTGATTAGAGCGTCGCTGGCCGCGCGTCCTCCTACTAACGCGGCTGATTAGAGAGCGCGCGGAGCCAAGTTCCCTTGGAGAATTAATGCCGATGCTAAGGTGCAAGTGGCGGGATCTTCCATTCTGAAAGGGGAGACCGCCGCCGGTAACAGGATTCCGCCTGAAATTCGCGGGGCTTACGTTTCGCGCAATTACCTTCTACAATGTACAGGCCATTAAGTAATTATCAGAATTGATACAACGTCCCTCGGCAACCGAGGCCGGCGAGGGCCGCTTTTCTACTTTTTCGAGAGGCCACTGAAACGCGCAGGCCAGCGCAGTCCTCGTGCAAATCGAGTCTCTTCCTTCCGCCTGGACGGACGAGCCCATTAACACCGGACTGGTTCGCTCGCATTTGGAAAAGAAGACGCGCCGCTGCCAGCGAGTCTAGAGTTGGAGAGTGAGCGAGGTGGGTGTATTTTTCACTCGCCGAGAGCCGAGAGCCGAGGAGATAAGTAGCGAGCGCGCGGGTCGTAAAGAGCCGAGGCACCGATAGATCCGAGAGCGAGGCGGCAGCGAATTATATTGACAAGCCGTAAAAAACAAGCGCGAAGCCTGGAATTATCTCGATAGATGGTGGCTCGGTATTAAATCGTTTATTGCCGGCTTCTCGGGTAACGACATCGCGGCGCGAGCGCCGCGCCCGATCGAGATCGGCCATGTTACCAGTTATTACCAGCATCTTCTCGAGCGAGCGATCATTCACGGGAAATAGAGAGCGGCCCGTTGACGCGCCACCGGATCTTTTTCCCCCTTGAGAACGGCAGCCAAGTCTCGTATACTAGAGGCACATAGTTGCGCAAGGGGGAGGAAGCTGGTTTAGAGCCTTGATCGCGAAATAGCGAGGGCGCGATGGGTGTCGAATCCTTGGCGGTCAACGACCGTCGATGATGCTCTTACTCGGTTAGAGGGAAACATTGGTTTAACCGAAGACCCACAAACGCCCTAAGCAGAAGTCTTTGAAGGGGCTATTAAAGTACGGATTTCTCGTCCGGTTCCCGAGCCGCTCTTCCACTACATTCGGACGGAGCTAGTCCAACCGGAATTCCTAGTCGACTCGCAAAAGAATCTGCAGTGCACGGGGCGACTGGGCGTATGCGATCAATTCTACTGATCGAGTCGCGAAGGGGAGTACTAGCTGGTGGGTTGGTTGCGTCGGCCGACGACGATTTGTACACTACACGACTAGGAGCACATATATACGCGCTGGTGTACATCGTCTTGGCGCTCTGGGATTGAAAAACTTCTGACTGCCACTTGCCAAGTTGTACGAGGAGCTCTCCTCTCAGAACGAAACTAGCTCGTCGCGTCCCGGCATCCCCTTCGCGGAGAGATGCGTCGAGTATCCACGAGTTGGTAGGAGAAATTCGCTATGAAGGAACGGAGAGCTCCTCGTACAACTCGATGCGACTATGCAGATGTAAGGGAAATGGGTCGACTTATACATGCAGGCTGGCTATCAGTGCTATCGGGCTTTCTTCGGGGCGAGTCACGCGATTCTAGAAGGCGATCGATGTCTCTGCTAGAAACAGGAGGCGCTGGCTCTTCCTCATGCAGAATGTACGATGGAATCCCTCGGTAAGTCAAAATCATCGACGAGCCGAGAACTCGGGAGCCAAGGTCCGAGCTGCGCAGGTGATCGATCATCGTCGGGAGGGAGCGCGGAAAGCTCGTGCCGACTGTTCACCTCGTTACGTCGCTAATTAAAAATTTAACCGAGCGCCGAGTGCGCCTGCCAGAAATAGGACACACCGCGCTAAGAGTATCCTTCACGAGAGCCACTGTGTACGTCCGAGGAAACCCTCGCTGATTTCCAGCCAGCTACGCTGGAAAATTCTCTTTCCACCGAGGGACTGTGGAAACTCTGTCGAGCTCTCTGCGCAGGATTTTTCAAGGCGGTGGCCCTTTGTGCTTGTTCGATGAATGCCGATACTAGTGGCAGGAAAGGTTCGGCGGCGAAGGGCGCTGGGGAGGAAATCGCGCTCGGGGGTGATTTTGGCGGGGAGAAGATAGAAGGCGGCCCGCGCGGAATATTGGTAAAAGTGATGGACGATACGCCAGGGCATTCGACGATATGGGATTTATATGCGTCCCAAGGACGTGCCCTGCAAAGAGGAAGACGCGACCTGACCCTTTTCACGCTGCTACAGTACACCGTGGCAAAGCGGGAGGGGAGGGTTAACCGTGTCGGGTGCGACGCTCAATACCGAAGTAAGAGACGTTATTTCGAGAGGAAGAGAGAGAGAGAGAGAGAGTGAGCGAGAGCGCGAACTCGTGTCGGAAATAAAAGCCTTTAAATATAGTAGCCGCATCGATCGGTCGGTCGCGGTCGAGAGAGCCTACATCGCTTAAAAACACACACTTAAAAGTCGAGGCTCGAGCCTGCGGATGCAAACACTAGGGTGGGTCCCGCCTTCCCCTCTTGACCAACCACTATGATGGTTCCCCGTTCCACTCTAAAGCCGAGTGGAGCGGAATCCCCCCGCGGGCGAGAATCAATCTCTAGAAAAAAGCACAAGACAAAACATCGCGGAAAGGGAATCCGAGTGGAATAAAGCTATAAGAATTGATTGCTGTCCAAGTGGAGAGCCGGCATAGAAATAGTGAGCGAGAGTCGACGGTGGCGACTGGCTTATCGTACGAATCGAAATGTCAGATGAATTATAAATAGGTTGGGATCGATAGGCGGCCCAGAAGGCAGGCTACCTGCCTTGTGCGCCATCTAGTCAGACAGCCCTTCCCTCTATCAACCCCCGGCCGTGTATCTCTTGGCGTCTCGGGCGACCCCCCTTCTTTCCACGCACGCCACTTCCAAAAATAGTCCTATGCAATCAAGCGCCCGTCGCACTTTTCAATCGAATGCTTTTCCACTGTTCTCCAGTGCGAGGGGAGGGGCTGATGGTGGGGGTTAAAAATGGGTGGCGGTGCTCGCTAGGATTCGAGGGTGGAGAGGCTCGGTCTTGTCCTCGTTCCGGTTGGCGTGCGCCACCCTCTCGCTCTCGGCACGTTCGAGCTCGCGGCCGAGAGACAATCTCCGGGAAAGGCACTTGCCGTGAGAAAAGGAGGAAGAGGCGCATGCCGTTTTTAGCACGCTTCTGCCGCTTCTGGCGGGGGGATCCTTTGCCCGGCGTTAGCGAGCCTCGTAACGATCTCACGCGGCTCGTTAGGGCCACTTCTCACGGAAATGAGCGTTTTGCGCCATCGGGGGAGCTTTAAGGCGAGCGGCCTCCCTCCCCCGCCGAGGAACCTCTTCTTAATATCGCCGTTACGACCGCTCCGAGCAGCAATAGAGAACGAGAGGGAGGACTGATGGAGATAGATGGCGGCGGAACGGGACCTCGCCGGGTCGCTGAATGCCTCGCAATAACCGCGAGAAAATGGGGATGCTGCGCGAGTCCGCCGCGGCTCTGACCTACATAGACGGGCGCGAGCACCTGGGATAAAAGATGAGGAGAGCGGCTCGGTCCCCCCAGCCTGATTAAAACACCGCGGGGTTTTCTTAGGGCTGTCGGGCGAGGAATGCGGAAAGACGCGCGGCGGCTCGATACTTTTGACAGTGGGCACGATCGCGCCCGCCCGCTTCCGATAAAGGCTCACACGTGAGGAAGTCGCGACTACGCCTGATGTAAGCGAGATAACGCCGATAAGAGCAGCGGCTGGCACAATTGCCTCGGCAGACCAAGGCCCCCGATGAATTCCCGAGGCGTCGCGGAAGCGTGATAAGAGAGAGGAGTCGTGCAGATGTTGGGACGACCGCGCGATCCCGTCATCCGGACGAGAAACGATTCGCCGGGCCCGGGTGGTGGGTGCGTGTGTGCGAGTGTGTTATTGAACGACGAGGAGTCGGGCTGGCGCGAGCGCAAATCCAGGAAGTGCCGTTGGGGATTGTTATTCCATTAGGAGCTGGGATCCCGAAGGCCGCCGGTGACGCTGGCCATTTGTACAGCGATGCCATTCTTGCCGTTTATCGTATTGTAATCGTATCGATCCCGTCGGCAGGCATCGAACGCCAGACAGAGAGCGCCAAACTGTTCAATGAACGAGCGTCACACGCATTATGTAACTGACCCGGACACGCGGCAAAGGGCGCAAGTCCCTACCAGTCGGACGGTTAGCAACGCGAAGGTCAGATTTCTTTTAGCTGCAGTTCTCACTCGCGAAAATTCATGTCGACTTTATGGTGTCGTTCGAGCCGGGCATTCCAGAGGAAACCGAGTGGGCAATGGAATTCAGCCTAGTGAAATGATTGGCTGGTGGAAGACGAGATGGAAGGAGATGGCGAGTGGAGCGAGTAGAGCGAGTAGAGCGAGTAGAGCGAGTAGCCGGCGGGTGTGTAGATTACAGAGGAGGGGTGGGCGGCGTACGACGCGTTAGTGAATGGGCTGGCAGTGATAATCGGAGAGGCGGAAGTTAGGCAAGCGAGCGAAGAAATTTCAATGGATGGAAAACGTCGGTAAGGGCCTCTTAAAAGGATCGACCTTTTCAATTGACGGCGGCGTCCTTGGGCGAGCGGCCACCAACCAACCGACCGAGTCCGCGCCGCGAGCGATGCGCGATTAGCCCGCGGCGCGCGTGAAAGCTCGTTAAAGTCGACAAGTCCCAATCCTGCCAGAAAACCTCCCGGCCGATCGTCCGCGCGGGACCAGCTCCATTTCGCACGGCCGCGATCGATCGACACGCGATGGGCGAATAAGTCTCGCCGCTGACCTCTTTAACGATTTTGTTGCCGCAGATATGATTGGCCCCTAGATTACCGCGGGAATTGGCCTCCTTCTATTTCTGCCTCCTTCCAGCCCAACTCCCTCCTCTAATCGAGTGCGTCTAGTCTAGTGAGGTCGCGGTGAAAACACTGCCGATAAACCACTAGACGTGTCCGTGAACGCCCAGTCCCTCCGGCGGAATATTCATGAAAAGGGAAGAGAGCGATATGAGCGGAACGCACGGAAGAGCCTGCCTATGGCGGAGCTTGCGATCGAGGGTGTGTCACGAATGCCTACACCTTCGGCTTACATCCCGCCCGATATCGGGAACCTTGGAATTCCGTATGGCGGTCGATACTCGCTCAGAGCTACTAGAATTCGAGAGAGAGGGAGCGAGCGGGAGAGAGAGAATGCCAAGGTATATCTGGCGAAAGCTGGTGAAAAAGGACTAGACAGAGAGGCGGCGCTGCGGAGAAATGGACTCTGGAGCTTTGTCATGCTATTATAGCGTGGATTTATCTCGGTCTCCAGCGGGAGAGCGCAAGACGAGCTTCGTAGAGCACGAAACTTTAATAGCTTTCTAAAAATATCGAGCCCTATCCATCCGCTAGTTCCTCCGCGAGTATCTCCGATCTCCGAGGAAATTGGCTTTCCTCGCGGCTTCGACTATCAATGGCTCATTCTGGTCAATTGTGAAATGTGACGGGGAAGGGCTGTCGGTTCCCTCGGAGGGCAGAGGAGTCGCGGTGCTTGGCGATGGGAAATCTCGCGCTGGGCGTGTTGCGCAGAAGCGCGGCCTGGCGAGCGGATTGCCAGCGGCGATCGGCGGAAAAGAGCCAAGGAAAATTTTGGCAAGGGCCCTGCCATCGGGCGATCCTACGTCGCCGATTGGCGCAGAGTTCCGAGCCGACGATATCGCGAGAGTCGCGAGAGTCTCTTGCGCCGAGTGACCCGAGCACCCGTTCGAGACCACTTCCGCGATAATGACAAGTGATGGATGCCTGACGCGGGCTGAGACCTTTTGGCTCGCAGCTTTCCCCGATAAAGTGCGGCTGCTGGATGTGCGGAGGTCGGCAACGGTGCCGATTGAGCTTTTAATTTAGGTGAAAAGTCATGACGTCCCATCGGAAAGTCCGCAGCTGGTGGGGGCGCGTGCGCGCCGACACCGCTCTCTCGCACCAACACCCCTCGCGAGCCAACCTCTCCTCTCCAGGGCCGAAAAGCTCCGGGAAAGAGCGAGCGAGCGAGCGAGCGAGAGAAAGGGAGAAAGAGCGAGAGCGAGAGAGATTGCGAGCATCTCCGCGAGGAGAGCTTTCCTTACCCTCCTCATCCTTTTTCCCGCACTCCCGACGACGCCTAAAAACTACGTCAGTGGCAGCACAATTAGGTCAGGGAGGCACACGGAGCAGCGGCAACGGCAGCGTCGAGCAGCCGAGGCTGGCGCGCGCGCCATCCAACAAGAGCACACTCGCGCCCGCCGACAAAACGCACGCTCTCTCTCTCTCTCTCTCTCCCCGATATTCGAGCACTGGTTTCCAATTTACAGGATCCTCCTGCTCCTCCTGGATTCTTTAGGCTCCGCGGCATATCCTCACGATCGAAACAAGCACTGTCGCGGCCGCGATCGAGGTCACTGGACGATTGCAACTCGGCCACTTGCCACCCTGCGCGTATATAGTACCAGCTGGGCGGAAAATCGGGCGGACAATTATCAGCCGAGGCGGCTCGGCCTGTGTGTTGGCACGAGGGGGCTGTCTCACTGGAAGAAAAGAATGATCGCAAGCCACAGAGAGAGAGAGAGAGAGAGAGAGAGAGAGCGAGCGAGCGAGCGTGTAGGAAAGCAGTCGATGATGATTAAACTTTACCATTGTCCTTGACGCCGGTGGGTCCGAGAAGAAGAAAGAAAAAGAAAGATAGAGGGAGGGAGATCCTTTCCGAATCGAGGAAGCTCCTCGCTTTCCTGGAAACGACACTGACAGCACGGATCACTGGGAAGAACTGCTTCGAGCGGATTCCGCGAGAGTTCGACGCGAAAAGAAAGGGGGAGTAAGAGAAAGGTGGCTGGAGAGAGAGAGATAGAGATAGAGGAAGGAGAGAGAGCGAGAGAGTGCAAGGGAGAAAGGAGGATCAGCAGGGGTGCCGGAGGAAGTGAGACGACGAGAGGGAGAGACACCGGAGCTTTTCGAGGCACTACCCTTCTCTCGCTCTCTCGTCTCTCTCCTCTCTCCTCTCTCCTCTCTCCTCCCCCCGTCCCCACCCTTCCTCTCGCTCCGCGATCGAAGCTCCTCTTTAGCAGTGGTTACACCACGATTTCTCGTCTCTCCCTCTCTCTCTCTCTTGCTCTCTCTCTCGCTTTCTTTCTCTCACCCCCTTTCACCCTCTTTGCGCGATTCTCCGCTCGCCCGCTCGCCCGCTCGTACGCCCGTCCGATTTTCTCCAAGTCCAAGTCGATCGTACTCCCGTCAACGACACTGCTCACGATCGAGATCGAATGTTACCCGGGTTTTCTTTTTCTCTTTTTGGTTCACAGGAAGGAAAGCTCTCTAAGCCAGCCAGCACGACGAGGAAACACCCGCGAGTACCACAAGTCCACCGTTTGTCCGCCAAGCAGACACCACTAGTCGATTGCTCGAGATCCGCCCTGGATTTCCCGTCCATTTTCCACCCTTGCAGCCTGGCCCCGTTCTCGCCCTCACGCTCTAACTCGCTCAATCTCTCTCTATCTCTCTCACTCTCTCGCTCTCTCATCCTCTCACCCTTCGTTCTCTTTCAAACTATCTCTCTCTCTCTCTCTCTCTCGCTCACACAGACACACACACCCTTTCGGTTGGGGAGAGTTGACGGCGAAAAGCAAGGAAAGCTGATGGCGATGCTCTACGCGGAGGCTCGAAGAGAGGCGGGAGAGGCAGTTGTCTAAGCGATCTCACAAACCTTGTCACCCATGGCTGCGGCGAGCGGTGTTCGATGAGATAGAAGGTTAACAGCGCGGCTTCGGGTGGACCAGAGACTGACTGGCGTTTCGTGTCGTCGAGGACCGCCGGCATCATCGACCCGCTCGACCCCACCACCGACGCCAGTCGGCTACCCCCACCAATCGGCCCCGACACCCCCGCGCCCGACCACCCGCGACGCGATCCACACCACACGGTACCGTGTACCGAGCTGTGCCAGAGGATCCCCACCACCGGCCCCGGCGCACCGCTGCGCCGCACCGACGCAAACCGTCGCGCAGCGCGCGCGCTCTCTCTCGCCTCTTCCTCGAGCCGAGGCATCGGCACCAGCACCTTGCTCTCTTCAGCTCGTGGCCGATTCAACCCCACTCTACTGGCCTACCTAGAGCGCCACCGTCCAACGAGACCTCGCGGCTAGAACCCCGCATCTATGCCACCCCCCATCCGCCCACCTGAAAGCTCATCGACTATGTGTCTCCTCGTTGCTCCCACTCCCCGCTCTCCTCAACCGTCCCTTTCTCTCTCTCTTCTTCCCATCGTCCCTGTCTCTCGCGCTCCTCTTTCTCTCCAGCGTCGATTCGCTCGCCCTCTCTTACTCCCTTGCACACCCCGAAACATCTCGCCCCCCTTCCCCAGGCACCCCCGCTGCCGGCGCTAACTCCGGCTGCCCAGCGAACTGTCCCCCCTCCGCCCCCGCGCTCCTCTCCACCCCCAGAGCGTCGCTGGAAGCTGGCAACCCCCTCGCGGTGGTGCTGCTGTGCGGCGCGGCGCGGCAGTCCGCGCCCCCGTATCGCAGGGCGCAAGCTCCGTCCCACTGGTGACAGGGATTCTCAGATGGATCGACTGCTCCCACCGAGGCACCTAGAGGAGCCAGCCAGAACGGAAGCTCGCCGCGATATGTCGCACGCAGACAGGACTCCTGCTCGCCCGGATCTCCTGCCGGCAAATCTCTCTCTGTTTCGCTCTCTCTTGGCGAGCGACGAACCTGCAGGAAGTAGTTGGATAGGCCAGGATTCAGGAGTCTGGCAGGGTAACAAGGAGTAGACGCGCTCGAAGGTAGAGAGAATGAGAACGGGCGAGCGAGCGAGTGAGAGAGAGAGCGAGAGAGAGGAGAGTCGACGGGAAGATCCGGCGCTGGCGTTGGCGCGTATATCCGCGCCCCGAAACGGGGTCGTCGAGTATTGCTGAATCGGCTGGGTACCTTCCGGAGAGGCGACACACTCGCCCGATCGAAGCGCTGCTTAGCCGCGGCCAGGCTCTCTCATTCAAAGGAATCGTGAGGGAAATGCCACCGAGGGGAGAGAGTGTGGGGGCTAACAATTGGCCCCGGAGATGGTGCTCGGCGCTCTCACTGCGACAATCGCATGCGGTAGGCAGGAGTTACGATGGCCCTTAACCTCGAGGAAATTCGGCCGGCCAGACGGCAGAGGCTCGAGCATGCCAGGGCTCGTTACGGCAATCTCTATGTATATCTGAATTACTCGGGTGCAAGGGTTGCTCCTCGCCAACATTGAGAATCACTGGGCTGCGATCTGTGCTACTGGGCTACGCGCCACACGGCGCTTTGGCCGACCGACCGACCGACTATACTACTCGCACCCATCTCTACCTCTCGCTTCCTCCTTTGCCTGCCTCTAGCATTCTATCCTTCCTTTTCCTACTCCAACTCTCTCTCTAGTTCGCATTCTACTACCTCGCTCTCTCGCCTCCATATACTCTTCTGAGCAATGAGACTCGGAGTGCGCGTGCCTGTGTCTGTGTGTGTGAATGTGAATTTGTGTGCGAGACTCTAGACTGATTCGCAGACCACCAGTGACTACTTCCTGGAGAATCCTGGCTGGTAGCGGGTTCGACGGGATAATCGAGAGTACACTTATTGTCTGTCTGGTCCGCTTCGTTTTCTACCTGAACTCGCTCAACCACTAGAAAACGGAAGTGGGAGACTTCGATCGACGGTGGCTCGCCAGCCAAGCAATAATGGCACTAGCTCGCCAAACTAAGGCCAAGTCGGGAAGAGAATTGTGCATGCCTGAAGAAAATGCCCGATTAAAGATGAAATGCGAGTTGCTAGTTTACTGTTCCGGCGTTCGGAGAATCGCGAGCTTGGCCTAATGGATTGCTTTTAACGGGGGGATAATCCGGGAAGGTGAGTTAGGAGGAGGCCGAGCTTTCTCGAGGGGGTGGACTCGGCGGGTGGTTCGGTCAGCGACGTGTGTCGCCGTCCCCGAGAGCGCCGGAGCGCCGGAGCGCCTTTCACGCCCAGTAACTCTCGAGCGATCTCCTCCGTAGGAATAAACAAATTGGATATTTCCCCAAGACTCGCCGCTATTTCCGCCGGGCAGAGTGGTCGACGGCTGGGAGTGAAATCGAAGCGGCTCTTCCCATTTCCATGGGGGGAAAAAACTTGGCCGCGCCCTCGTTTGACGACGAGCAAACTCTGGCCAGAGTTTGTCGGGAAAGTTGAAATGAGTCGAATCGAGGATCCCGGGGATGTAGAAATGCGGAAGGTTCAACGATCTAATGGTTAGAGTTCCTCGGGCTAAACATGGAAGATGTTGCATCGGTGGCGAGGCAGACGCCCCTTTGCGGTGAGTCAGGTCATTACCGGAGTTACTCGATAATTGCATCTTCTCCTGACACCACTCTACGTCAATATCCCCGAGAAGTATTATCATGCATCTGGCGTGCGCGCGTCTGCGTCTCGGCCTCACAGGACAAGCGCCGCGACGCCGCCGCTGCCGCCGCCGCCGGGCAAGTGGACGAAATTCGAGCGTGCGAAAGGGCGAGGAGTGCCGTGACGATGGAAAAAGAACGAGTGTGCGATAACATTATCCGGATGAGAATTGCCGGGAGGAGGAGGAGGAGGAGGGGCGGCGCGCGCGGCGGCTTGGCACGAGAGATTTCGAGCCTGGAAGCGCACCCAGTCGCTCTGCTTTCCAACGGCAGAGCCCCTGGAACGATCGGTTACGTAACCTGCGTCGAAGCAGCAACGACCGACAATGCAGTCCCCTAGCGCAGGACATTATTCGAGCAACCTAGATCGCCTTTCAAATCCAGCCCAATCCTCCCCGTCCATTCAACGCGTTCAGTCGCGTTCTCCAAAGGTTCGACCCAAAATTGAGATTAAAGAGCGCCCGCGCGAGAGCGTGTTTGCTAGATTGCTCCAAGCAAGATGAATCCTGGAAGGAGAACTTATGGGGAGCAAACAAGGTGGAAGATAGAGGAATGGCAGTCCGAAGGAAAGGGAGCTTCCGGCGCGGGCCAGGCAAGTTTCTCCAAAAACGGGGATAAACTGGAGCGTCGCTGGAGGAATGGCTCGTTACGTAACTCGGTGGCCGCGCAGCGGTTGACAGACTCGACGCGAGGCCAAGCAAAGGGGCTGCTGGCACGAACTCCCCCTAACTCACTTCCTCCCTCGCCCTTCTCCCTCATATCGTTTATCAGAGACGGCTGTCCATGAAATCTCGGTTACTAGCCGCTCCAACGTCAAGCCTCCTGCAATTCGGCCAGCCCCCTCCGCCCGAGAAATCACCCGGACGGAAGTAACGCCACGGTTTCATGCTTTATCAATAGAAAGCCCCGCGCCAAACACCACGTAAAACCTACAGCCGTTGGGATCCGAAACATCACCCACGGAAATCAGCCCCGTCGAGCTACGGCAAAAAAGCCGCTCGACCTTGACTCGCTTCCCGGCGTGATTTACTCTTTAGCGTGGAAAGCGAATTTGCATAAGTGCCACTCGGTTGATTAGACGGCCGGCTGGGCCGTGCTCGTGCAGGTCGATTAATCTGAGAGTCTTAAACACTCTAAATAGCTCATTGATAAGGCTGCCCGCGGTTCTCTAGTGCTGCTGGAGGCACTCGCGCTCCACGCACTCTTCTAATCATTCTTTCGAATCGTATCGCGGACTATCGCCGGCGCCACAATTTCCAGTGTTCTGGACACCGCTACTCTTACTCGCGAAATGCTTCCGAATAGGTGATTCACTTTCCCGCCGGCTAATAATATGTTACGCGGGCCTCTGAATCACGATAAGAATGTAATGAGTCAGAGAGACGCTCGGCTGGCGAGTGCGCGACGTTTTTACGGTGCCTCTTTCCCGTGGCGCAGGTTACCGCAGAAAGTTTCGTCGGGCGATCGGTTCGCGGGAGAGACCAGGCTCTGTTTTACAGAGTTAACAATGTTCGCGTAATAGAGTTGGCCTGGACGGGACAGCCCCGCCGGGGCGGATTGTGGACGTCAGGCGATTCGTTCCATTTGGAGCGTCAGAGTAACAGAGTAACGTCAGAAAAAGCGACGGCTAGCGGAACGTCGCCGCTGCCGGCGGCGTGGTTGCTGGTAGTTCTCCTCGTTAGAGTGGAAATCTTTATAAATAGCGATCGAACATGGACGAGCGGGAGCGAGGCGGGCAGGTCGTGCGTGGACGGCGCGAACGGACGCCAAGCCCTCGGCAGAGAGAAGCTGGCGAGTAGAGTGCGTCAATGAAATTCCGGCGACGGCGGGGCTACGTTCTCCCCAAGTCTCGGCGCGTGTCTACACACTCTACACACGACACCACTCTCTCCCACCTTCCACACTCACAGCCGCTCTCCTCTCTATCGTCCTTTCCTATCTCTCCGCAAGTCTGCACCCCGAGAGCGAAGCCCACTCCGCCGATTCTTCGACCGCCCGACGCCTCCCCCTCGCCCCGAGAGAGAGAGAGAGAGAGTCGCCTGGCGCGCTCCTCGGACGACTTCCACTACTTTCTCGTCAACGACTGCCGCGGACAAACTACTCGCCGCTAGTTACTCGCAGCCTGCACGCTGCCATGCCGAAAGTTGCCTGCAATCACTTTCAACAACTTGCCCGGCGACTTTTGCCGATTCGCCAAACTCCCCCCCGGCCCCCGCCGAGAGAGGCTCTTGCTGCGAGGAAGGTCGCCGGTTTTGCCCGGCAATAAAAGAGTGCGGTATTTTAATCCGCGCCGTCTCCCTTTACCGGCGGAGGATCGCCTGATTAAAGTTCCCTCGAGGGTGCTTTCGTGAAAAAGACGCCCCGGCGCAGTTCCTCCGCGGCATCAGGCTTGTATTCTTATTCCCCGGCGCGAGAAGAAGTCGGGACGATAGGGACACACTGGCGGAAAATGAGGGCCGCAATTGGCTGCGTCTCGCAGTAAGAACGCCTTCCGGAGAAAGAGTGGCTTGCGAGGCGTCTCGCGCCGTAAAGCCGTCGTATTCAAATTTCACCAAGAGAGAGAGAGAGTGAGAGAGTGAGAGAGAAAGAGAGAGATACTCGCTGTTTTGTCTGTTAAGTAACGTGGCCGCCCTCCCGAGAAGCCAAAGTACAGGCAATTTGGCGAATTCGTCCCCCAACTGGCATCGACCAAAAGTGTTTTTAAGGTAGCCCGTCTTTGTTATTCCGCCATTCAACACAGCTGCATATAGCCCTTCGGTTGCTCTTCCACCGGTTTGTGCCGAGCGTCCCGTATATCCACTTTAACTGGACGAGAAAAGGGGTCATCTCGCAAAAGAGTCGGTCGAGTCTGGGCAACCCCTCGCGACGTATGCTCGTATTTCACCGATAAATCTCCATTAAATCCGGACGATCCTCCTCCGCCCGAAATCTACGTAGGGCGACTCGCGATTCGGCAACTATAAGGAAGAGGCAGCCAGGCTGATTTCGAGGGAGCTTCAGCTTTACCTACCACTAGCAGGACCCTCTCGTCGCTATTACTCTTTGGGCTAACGCGCCTCGAAGATTATGCAAATCCATTCGTCCCTCCATGGGCTCAGCCAACACAGGCTTCCAATGCCCTCGTCTACCCCATTGGAGGAAGGACTGGACCGAGGGCAGGAGGAGAAGCTCCGGAATCCTCGTGCGAATGCTCGCACGGGCTGCAGCGCCGTGGCCGATCGATCTACGGACGACAACTCGTCTCGCATTGCAGGACAGGACACGGCGATACGTCAATCTGCGTCGTGCAGCAGCACCGCCAGCACCACCAACAGCCCAGGCCCGAAATGGGTCAAGCCCTAATTACGTTGGTGGTGCTGGGGAAAAATCTCCCGTCGGATTCTCGCCCGATAACGACGCGTCGATTCGCGCCAGAGATGGATCGCCGATTGCCAGCTTACTGGAGCCAGTGGACTTCTTCCTCGATCGTTTTTACCCCCCGTTACTCGCCGGCCTCCCCGAAACCAGTGTACTATCCGGCCGATATTTGCTCGCCGGGAGAAAGATTGTGTAATTAAGTCCCCGTTGCTCGGATGAGCCGAGAAATTGATGAGTGCGGGAGAGAGAGAGGGAGGGAGAGGGAGAATTGGAACGGGTGTAACGGGACGATTTCACTGCTCGGCAGCGCTCTCGCGATAAGCCAACTCTCCAAAGCAGATAACGAGCTCAATCCCGATATCGGCCAATCATCGCCGGCTTACTTACTTAATAGCGGCTCGCTTACTTTTGTTATTAGTCTTATAGAAACTTGCGCCTCGATAATATCGATTAGATAAGTCTCTGTTTTCCAATGGGCTAGCCTACTTTTTCTGGGCCCGCGCTCGAGTGGCGCGGAGGGCGCGATAGGTGAGTGCCGACACCGAGACGCACTCGCACGCGTCGCCGCCGGTGGGATGTGGAGCAGGTATCGTGGAAATCGTTCGCTCGTGAGAACGCCAGCGTGAAAAGGCCGAGAGCGCCGGGCGAAAGGTTCGAGCGGAACCTTATCGCGGCTTTCCGCTCCAAGAATTCGTGTTGCGCCTGGAGGCTCTCCGCGCGACGCGCCCGGCTTCTGCACCGCTGCTGTCTTCCCCAGCGCGGAAAGAGCGCCGCCGGCGAGCGAGCACCAGCCCACTCTCCTCTCCGGGAGAAAAGCTCCTCGAGATGGTCGCGTCGTCGCTCCTGTACACGTGAGAGGCCTCGAGGGCCGCAAGAGCCCGGATGGAACTCGAGTCCATTCGATCTTGCGTGCGCGCGCGCCCTTCAGTCGATCGGCAATTCCGAGCGTTCACCTACACAGCGAGCCTCCTTCGCCAAACACGTCGATAGCGGCGGATAATCGTTCACTCGGAGGTTCGAGTGGTGCGAGTCCCGCGGCACAGCAGCCATCGAGAGACATCTCTATGGTGGGCCGAGTTACGACGACTTACTTTCGTCTCTGCCCCGACGGAAACAGGGAGGCTGGGAGAGGAGGAGAAGAAGAATGTCGCGATCTCGAGGAAAGTTCCTCGAGACTGGGAGTCGTAATTCGGGGAAGAGGCGGCCGAGCGGCTGCGGCAAGGGTTATGCAACCGCGAGCCTCGGCTAAGGACTCTCCCGAAAAGTTGGCCGAGTCCTCGCTGCAACTCCTGGCCGAAGCCCGGCCTACTTACGCTCTACGGCTCTACGCCGTCTATCTATTTCTTCTGTTCTCCCAGTGTTGAGCGTCCCACACGAGTCTCGGGGGACTTACGAGCAATCCATTCATCGACCTCATGATGAAAACAGTGGCGTACGTAAGAGCGAGGCCCATGGGGATGCATTCGAACACTAGCAATCGGTACCGTTGCTATTACCTGCATCATACATACGACGTTCAACCCTTGATCCTCCTCTTCCCCGCGATCGCCCAGTGAAAATCGTACGTACGCCACTGGTGGCGAGCGGCCGAGCGATTCGCAACGACGCGAGTTACGCAATCGCCGGCTGGCCTTGCGCCAATCTCGCGTATCATTCGCGAGCTCGTCCCACAAAGAGAGCGAGAGAGACCGAAGGAGAGCCGAGGGAGAGAGAGGAGGTGATCGAGGAGGGAGACAAACTACTAGCTCGGACCGCGAGAAGGACGGAAACGCAGCCGCATGCCGTCGCCGTCGTCGTCGTCGTGTCGTCGTCGCCGCCGCCGTCGCCGTCGGCGCGCACACGGTTCTGCGTGTGACGCGGGTTACGAAACGATGAGAGCTAAAGCGCGCGCGCGCGCGCTCGCAATTGCCCTCCCGACTCCCAACACGTTTTTACGTGTCCAGAGAACCCGATCGACGTAGGATGGAAAGAGAGAGAGAAGTCTGCTCGATGCGACATAGTGAGGGCTACTGATTTTGTGTTTAATCTTAGTTTCTAGATTTATATTGAGGAAATAGCAAGCATTCGGATAAATGGGAGAACTTTCGAAAGTTCGACAAATTTTCCAAGGGCAGCAGCTCTTGTTATTTTTTCAATTTTTCAAAGGTCTCCCGATTTTGGGGAATTAACGATTTCTCGACGGCTTTATCTCTAAAACTATTATTCGGCGCAAAATTAGCTGGATGCCGTCATTGAGTCGTACAGACCATAATCCCCGATTTTGCAAAAAAAATCATGAGAATCGCGGAGTAGTAATAAAAAGAGGAAATGGTCGACCATCACTGGGGCTCTATCCAAGCGCGACTCTTAGGCGGAGATATGTTTTACGAGAAAAAAGATCCTTGGCTCTTCCGCGAAGTCGTGATTCCAGTGGTAAATCGCGGAAGCTGCCTACATGTATGTGTGACGCCAGTGGTGCGTGGTACGAGACTGACACTCCCACAAGCGCAACGCATGAACTGGCAGCTCACGCACACTCCTGCATCGGCGATCTTTCCCGTACGTGGCTGTACCACGATCTCATCATGAGGATCCACGTGAGGGATTCCCTCCACTGAGACGAGAGATCGACGTTCTTCGCTGGCGCGCAAGAAGCATTGGCCATCGACGTCGACGGCTGGGATAAAATCCGCATTAGAAGGAGCCGAGTAGTAACTGGCATGGCTCGGGGCAATACTCGGGATCACTGTTCATTTGGCGAGTCGGCGCGTCGACGAGTCGGCGATGGCCAATCGCAAGGTATTACAGCTCGGCCGAGTTAGAGCCTGACAAGGAGTCTTCCTGTGCGGCCAATTTGCCAAGGGGACAGGCAAATACAGCGGCGAGCGGGACACGTGTTGCCGGCGCGGCGGTGATTGCCGGCGATGGTAAACGCTTCTTTACTCTTGTTTTATAGCCGCAGGAAATCGTTAGCGGCCGAGGACGAGGCGTTTAAAGTTTGAGCGAGCGAGGTGTCATACCTGTGCCCCGCGCGAGCTGCTGGCAACTGGCAAGACAGTGACGTTTATTGGCGGAGCGGAGCTATGCCACGGCCGGCTGCGGCACATGCAGATCGATGCACCCGATAATCGGCCGGCAATCGATACGCGCGGGCCAACTGGCCAGAGAAAAAAGGGAGAAATATCGAGGGAAGGAAAGCCGAGCGAGGCGAGGGCGATTCGCCGTGGAAAGAAATTTAATCTCAACTCGAGCCGAGCTCACCACCTCGCCGCGCCGTTGGTTAAATTGCCTCTCTCTCCGTCGATCTCTTATTAATCCGCCCGGAGAATTCACGGGCTCGCGCGAATTCCGACCCGGCCGATTCTAATAGGAATTGAAGACGATAGGTTTCTGGCCTGGCTCCCACTACCAGCCCACAATACACTTCTCCAAGGGCCTATCACCCTGAGGAGAAGCTTGTCAGGCGCACTCAGCGGGCGAATTAATTATGAGAGTACGTGATTCGGCTGTTGCGCCCAACTAAGCCCTCTTCCACCCTTTCGCCCGCCTGTCAGCCGCTCTTCTCTCGCAACAGCTGAATCAAGGGAAGAAGAATGAACGGCGGCCGGAAGGCGAAATTAGGAGGGCGCCGGAAGTAAGCCCGCCCATAGTTCGAGCAAGTACGAGCCATCGAAGAAGAGGGTAATCGTTTTCGAAGGCTAATGGACAAGTAACGGGGTCACCAAGGCAGGACAGTCTACTCCGCTCCATCCCCGACTCTCCTACCACTTGGACACTTCCTGCTGGCAAAAGACTCGCGTGTGTCTCGAATTTATTTCCTCCCCCTGCGCTCGCTCGACCCTCGAAAATCCTCGCCGGGAGAAAATTCGCTGCAGGTCCTTGGCCGATGGCTGGCACGAATCGATAATCGGCCGGCGGGCCTCCTCGACGACTAAACTGCGAATTGCCTACTTTGTTCCCAACTATTTGACTGGTCCGGCGAGTCTCCAGTGGAGACGCGCGTGAATTCTACGCGAGGGCGGAACCACCCGTTTCATTCGGTCCTATTGGAATAGCTTCGAAATGGGACTCGGATCATCGAGGGGAGGAAAGCGCCTGTGAGAAGTGGTGCGCGATCGCAGTACTATTTGGAGTTTGGGCAGTGGGTCTGTTGAGTGTCGAGAATGTTATTCCTCGCTAGGCGCGAGTCTTCCCAACAAACAGTTAAGCAATGACAATAGCGAGTCATCAGTAAAGTAGTAAACTGCTTCCTCCTCGAGGATTTCAAGCGAGATCAATGATTAGCATTACCCGAGGCCCGTAAACAGTGCTCGCGCTTTAAATCTGGCTCCCTCGTCAGATAAGTTATCTCGCGCTCGCCGAGCCTCGAGAGCAGCTGTGCGTACTGACTTGATTTGTCAAGGAACTCTCCCTCCCACTCGACTGCTGTAAGCCGCATTTCTCTCGGCCAGATTTTCGCCGGCTTTCTCGCCAGGAATCACAATGAAAACTTGTCCCACTCAATCTTCCGATTTGATGGACTCCGCGGATGCGCACAAGATGCTTGGGGCACTTGACGGATTTGCGTCTGATAAGAGGCGAGGGATGCCGAGCGTGTTCCGGAATCTGGCTGGCTATCAAATTGCTTTCCAAGTGGCGTTGGAGAGCCTCGAGATATGATTAGGCTTTAAGTCATTTTTAAGACGATCCCGACACTCTCGCGCGCGGTGTGCTTTGCCGATTCAGAGCTGTCTAATTGAACTTGATACTCACTCTGATAAGAGATACAATTACACAAGGAGTAGATAAAAGTGCGAGTGCACGGAGGTACATACTCCTTGAGAAGAATTGCTCGTCTCGACAGGAAGAGAGAGAGAGAGAGAGAGAGAGAGAGAGAGAGAAGTTGGTAACTGGAAGAGTAATGTTCCGGGCGCACGATATTCCGATAGATTAACACCTTGGTCGGATTGTCGCGGTTCTCTGTTGACCCACGTTTTTACGTCTAGGCCGAGCACCGACCTTGAAACTTCAATTTTATGCCAATAGAATTGCACTCTGACTTTCCGAGCCATTGCACAACTTCCAAAATCTTGCAAGTCCACGATAAGCCGCGCACTGCCGACTGTCGCTTTCGAGTGGCGGGGAAGAATTTGGGGAGTCGATCGAGTTCGCGAGCGTTAGATGAAGGAATTTGCACAGAGTAAATGTTTATCAACATTCTTGCGAGGGCGAGAGAAGCTGAAGAGGAAGGCGGTGCGGTAGACGCGTCTGCAGGCGCAAATGCATACAGGTATGCAAGCAGGCATTCCTCTTGAATGACACAAGCGTGTGTGTTGGTTCGTTCTGGTTTGAACAGCCGTTCACCGAATCGACCACTACGCAGGCAGACTGTACAGGCCGCCCGGTTATAACCGGTGAGCCGGCGACCGGCAGTCTCAACCGGCTCGCTTAACACTTTCCACTTACGGAATCTCCCTTTCCGCTCTCTAAATTGGATGCTGCGAATTTTTCATTCACAAATAAGAGAGAGCACTCTTGCAGGATTTTCCTCGTCAGGAAACCTAGTGGAGAATAGTCAGTGTCCCGAGTAACGAGCGTATCAATTAATTTATGCTAATAAATTCATTCCGTTGATCGCCTCGACGTCAAGCGGCGACGACAACGGCGCACCTAGGAAGTCATCCGCGGAAGATCAATTCCCGATAGACGAATAAATGAGAGAATCTGCCAAGATCGGTGCTCTCGATGCAGCTCTCCGGGAGTTTACCCAGTGCTCGCTCGTCATCGGGAGGCCGCGTCGCGTTTGCCCGAAGCACACTTTGCGTCAGGCTTTACCGTCAATGAAAACTGTCAACGAGCTGTTTATCCGGCAAATAATAATCTTCTGCGCCAAAAGGGCAGATGGGCAGATGCGCCGAGCGCCGAGCGTCGAGCGTCGCGCGGAGCATAGTGCAAGTATCCCGCGCGAGCTGCAACTTTAAACGCTCCTGGCCGAGTCAACTATTAATTTTGGGCCGGCAGTCGCGCGCGCGCGCTCCGGTCAAAGTTTAATTTCACGCTCGGCTCGCTGCGACTAGTTAGCGGAGTTTCTCATTTGGAGGGCCGGCCCGTCAAAGCGAGCGCCGCCGGATTGATCCTCGGCGGGCAGTCGCGAATTATTTACTTGGAATTGATGCTTCGGGGGGGCTGCGCGACGACCAGCACGATCAAGGACGGTGTCTGGCAATAACGCTGGATATAGGCGAGTGCGGCTACGCTTAGTCACTGGCGAACAACACACGGGAGATCCAGCTTGAACCAGAAAATCGGTGACGTGCGGTCTCGAGCGAGACTCGATAGTGTAGTCTACCAGTTATTGGATACTCCACTATCGAACAGAACCTTCTCTCTCTCTCCCTCTCTCTCTCCCTCTCTTTCACTCTCTCTCCATCCGCTGCGCCTTGGTTCTTTATCGTTTTAGCAGAGAGTTCGCGCAACTTCCAGTAAACGAGCTTTGATTGCAGGTTGATCGACCTCACCTTGACTTCGCCCGATAACCGTGAAGTGCCGTGTCAGATAAACGAGCCAATAAACATTAGCAAGCTTTCTCCCCTCTGCTGCGCCTCGGCTCGCATCGTCGCCAAACAGCCTTCCAGACCTTCCAGCCCGATCGATTGCATCCTTCGAAGTAATCGTCGAGCGCTAGCCCCATACTCGGCATTATCGCCGAGCGACTATCATTGCAATCCGATGAGGGACTCAAGGGCCGGGCCGAGGCGATTTCATTCGCAGTATGAAATAAAAGGAGCGGCTGCGCCTGAGACGAGGCGAGTCGTGTTCCTGGCTCGCCGAGGTTAGGGGAAACCTCCTTAAGGCTCCAAGGGACTACAAAGTAGAGAAGGAGAGGTTGGCGTTGGCGGATCGCTCTTGGCCGAGGATGACTGGTGGAAGCGCGTCGCGGCGCGAGAGCTCGAGAGGACAGAGTGGAGCAAGAGAGAGAAGAGGAAACACTCGAGGATCCAATTCGTCGCTATTTAAATGAGGTCGCGTGCGATTGAGCTATCTCTCTTTCCCTCGTTCTCTCCCTCTCGAGTCTCTCGCTCTCGCTCTCGCTCTCGCTCTCTTCGCCATAAGTACATGCAGCGGGGAACGAGAAGATCTTCCTTGGAGCCCGATGCTTTTAAAGCGTCTCGCACCGTCGCGCTTTCATGCTCGCCCACTTTTTCTAGCACGTCTCTACAAAACATTCTCAATCAGCCAACGCGCAGTCTCTCGCTCTCTCTCTCGATCTTTTTAGTGGGACTGCACTCCCAGCGGTCCAAGCAATACCTCCGCGATTACTCTGGCTTTACTAATTACCGGCGAAGGCGAAACTTATTCAGAATCCCACGTCCCAATTCACCGTGCAATCCGCGCTTTAAGTCTCTAAGCCAACACCGCGCGTTGATCAACCAGAGGGAAGCTTAGAACAACGACCGAGGGGCCCGCAAGGGGAGAGACAAAGGTAGAGTTAACCTCGCTTAATATATTTAAGGCAGAAATGCGATTGTTACTGGGAAACTCTCATCTCCGAGTGTTTACAATTCTCAGGAGAGAAAGGCGGCCGAGTAGAAGAGTCGATCGGCGCTGCGGTTCCTCGGCCGTCTGACTTATCGTCGACCCATACTACTTGCGGGCCCCGCCAGCCCCCGTCGACTCGACTATCGGTCGATAATTATTGCGGGCCAGCCCGTCGATCCACGGGATCTTTCCAAGTCTGATCTACTGATCAAGTAATGCGGGCGTGGGTGGAAATAGGACGCGTATGAAATGGAAGCTTTGTCTCGAACTTGGCAGCGGGCGAGGCTGCCAGAGGAAACTTTCACGGGAGTTAACTGGGAAGATGAGCGCATCGAAAGGCCGATCAATGGCGAGGAAAGCTTCCTGGCAAGAGGTAGAAAGCGGAGAGGGAGGGCGAATGGGCTTTATCGCGACGGAAGCTGGGCACAGGCCGCAAATTGCGGGAAGCCGCCGCCGCTTTGGAAAAGCAATGACCCTAATCGTCCTGGCGATGTGCTAGAGCGACGTTCGATCTCCTGCCGATATCTGGGAGGCCGACGCCTCGAGATCCGTCTGTTCGCGGCAACAATGGAACTCAATCCTGCCTCTAGAAGATCCGTCTCGAGCGGCAGGGATGGGAATAAAATCTGGCATTGACTGTCAAGGGTCCAGTGAGACGGCTCGGTGGCGGGTGAACGCGCGCAAGGGATTTGTAGTAAGGAAGGACTTCCTGTTATGGTCGATCCGATCTCGGGACGAATCGTCTTCTTAGATTCGCTTGTCCGTAGGTATTCGTTAAGAGAGGAGAGGCGGCGGTGACGAAGTGGTGGTGCTCACTTCACGCACGTAGGCGCGTACTAGCACGCGCTTCTGTCTGTGGTGACCGTGACTGTATCTGCGTCGGAGGAAGAGACACATTACGCTCAATCTACCTCTCTAGCCTCTCTGCTCCGCTCGGCTCCACTCCTACTCTCGGTCGCTCGCGCTCGTCACTGCGATCCGCCGGGAGACAGAGAAAAACGAGAGCGCGGACTGCGGACCATAGTGACTCACAGGCCCCTAACATTCTCTCCTGCGAGCTTCGACGCCTCCACGCGCCGCACACGCCGCACACGCTGTCTCTCACCAACGAGCTCGAGTCCGTTTCCAAACTATCGGGAGCTCCTCGCCCGCCAAAACTACATCGATCAATCTCGACCAACTAGACTCTTTCGACTGGCGCGCCGCTTTCCTCGAGATCGCAGCACGCGAGCACTGACGTGACTGCTCGCACTTAAACCTCCACTTAGCCAGGCGTTAGACCGTCAAATACCACTTTCTCGGACGCCAGTCCACCATCACCTTCAAATCTCCGGGTTAGAATCGCTGGAAACTCGCTCTCTCGTGCAAACACCTGTGCAGCAGGTAAAACTACCGATAGAACGGGAAAAAGGATCGATGCCGGCGAGATTGAATTCACTCTAGCTGAAGGGCGCTGGTACACCTGTGTGTATATGTATACCCCCGGGTGCGTCTATGCGAGGACGAGTAGGTTCGGCCGATGGGAAAGAGCCGCGTCGAGCCAAAGTTGATGGTCGGCGATCGAGTGGTGGGCGTTTGGTTTCGACACAGGAACAAGCAGTTAACTAGTTGAGCGTTCGCTACCGTAGCCAGGGCGTACGACAACGTTAGAGGAAACATTAGGCCGGCAAACGTTAGGCGAACACCGAGCGAGAGAGAGAGGCTTGACACGACTCGCTCGACGTGAGAGCGAGTCGAGTGTAGTCGAGTCGAGTCAAGCCTGCACCAGGCAAGACCGAGAGCGATATTATACGCGCGCCGTTATTATGCAGCCATTAAAGCACGTTAAGCGCGACGGTTTCGTGAATGCCTAAGGTCAGGTGTACGAGGAAACACGCTTCCCCTCCTCCGCGGCAGTGTCCTCCGCAAAACTAGACGACGGGGCTTTCGGCTAAAACGATTACGTTTCCATCAACCCGCTCCCTCATAGTACTACACTGGCTGGCATCCCCCGGAACGCTGCGCCGCGTCGGGCGGAAAATCTATTTGCATTTCAATCTTTGTCGAGCCGGCCGACCGCGAGGGCATCGTTTTCCAGGGGAAAAGTGAAACGAGGAATTATTAAGCGGGTCAACCGGCACTGGGAATCCAACTGCCGAATGCAGTGTCTGGCGTTGCGCTCTGGGAAGTAGGTTCAGTTCGACAATGATCTTTCGGCGAGGCAAGTTTAAATACATTAACGAGGGCACGATGGCTCTCCCTGGGGAAAAGTGCGGTGGGCGGCGTCGTCGCCGCGAGGCCACGGCAAACAGGGCAAACTTTTACGAAGCTCATAAGCCGACGAGCGACGTTCGCCGTCCTCGGCAAGGACTTGCTCTCCATTCTTTCCGTCGAGCGCCTTCAGCGAGGTTCGCTTTTATCCGATCGGAATCTCGACCCGCTGGCCCGCTCGGTAGCAGCACAACAGACCGCCAGCCGGGAGAATAGCACGCGGACCGAGGGGCAAAGTTCGACGAGACAGCCGCTCGCTCTATCTTTATTCCGTAATCGAGGGACCTCCACGGGGGACGCGGACAAATGAAATTCCGAGACTCCCTTGAGAGCAGCCATATCGCCCGGCGACTTTCTCGGAGCAGGGCGCACGTGGCCGCGGCAAAAGCAGCGCGAACCTCGGAAAGCCGGCGTGGTGCCGTACCGCCTTAATTACTCTAATTGGACGCGACGAGATGACGATTCGAGGCTGAAAGGCCGCGGCCGCGCCGCCGATAATCGCACCCCGGCGACTCGAGTTTTACTTCCCATAGTAATTATTCTGCGATCCTGTGTACGCGATGCCAGGGAAAACGAGTGGAGAAAAAGCAAGTGGCGCTCGCAATATCGCGCGACGGGCTTGTCCGCTGGGATTTCCGCGGGCTAAATCGGGGGGAAGCGCGTATGAATTATCAAAGGGAATTAAAGTGGAATTAGAAGAAAAAGCTCAAGGGTACTCTCGAGCGAGGAGGTCGAGATGATTTTCAAAGCGAGGCCCTTGAGCGCGTGCGATTCGACCTCTCCCTTACACCCTCTGCGTCTCGAGCACAGCTTTTATTTACCAAGGGATTTTCTAACGCTTGCCACCTTACAAGAACAGTACATCCATAACACTCCAGGTACCTAAAACTACCAGCAAGTGATCGGAAAGCGATCGCCGAGTAATCCGGCAATGAGTCCTGCGAATAATCCTAGGTGCGATTTGTAATCGTTAGAGGATCAGCGGAGGGCGATAGACTAGGTTCGATGTAAGACGACGTATTCATCGTCATAACAAGAGGGCGCAGTCGCGAGCTTTCTACAACGCGGACTCGCAAGGTGCGCGCACGCGTCCCGCCATCGTCGTCGTCAGCTTCTAATTAAAGCCGTAATGCAATCTACTCGTAGACTCTGCGCCTCCGCGTCCGGAACGCGTGCCCGGTTTGCCAGAGATCCACCGTGGCCCCGCAATTAGTGCTTCTCTCATTAATGGCGAGTTTACTGCGGTCGGCTGCGGACGAGAGGGAGAGGAGGAGAGGAGGAGAGGTGGAGGAGGGGTAAGAGAACGAGAGGAAGTCAAGGCATGCGGACCAGATTCCGGCAACTTTTCGCCGTTCGATTGAATCCCGTGGATGGTATCGGTCGATCGGGCGCGGTCGACTCAATTAAAATTCGTGGGATCGATCGATTGTTGACCTGGTTGATAGCGCGGCGGCTGGCGGCGCATTATAACACCGGAAGGATTGGTAATCCAGGCTCCGTTGCGGTGATTGTCGGTATCGTCCTGCCAGGAGGGGAGAGCGACCCTTTGGGGATTTCCTGACTCCGAGACCAATCTGCCTCGCGCTCCCTCCCGCCTGCGGCCTTTATCTCCGAGTGGCTCTGGATGCCCGAGTAATTAAGAGGATCCTTTATTTGCTTGGCACTCTGTTAAATTCACTGCTGCCGCGGCGTGGCTCGGCCGCCCTCTCGTCCCCTCTTCAGTGGCTCAATATTTTCACTCCTGGCCGTCTCACGCGCCCGAGCCATTACTGATCGATCCCGTAGGAACACTAGTTTTTGCGGCGAGCCGAGCCCCCCCGCGGCCCCCGATCACACACGCTCGACATCCCCGCCCAGGAGGAATCTCCAGGAGCTAATGAATGTCCATCTCCCGGGCATCGGATCCGAAAGGATTAAATTCGAGCATCGAGAAGTGGGCCAATCCAGGCTCGGATTGGCATCGATCATCCTCCTCCCCCTCGCGGGAAGAGTGTGCGCGCGGTCCGCGCGGAATTCCCCATGCAGAGAGAGCATGCTAATGAATTAGGAGGACGCGAATTCCGGTTGATTTCTTCCATCTCGTTAGGAAGCCCGGCGGAATACCGCGCGGCGGCTTCGGCCCCTAATTATCCCGCACTCCTCCCCCCTTAAGCTTGCTTGAGATAACTAATTAAGCCGGAGGAAGGTTCTCGTTAATTTCGCGATTAATCCTCGCGGCGGGCGTGGAGCGCAAAACTCGGGGAGGCTGGCTGCCGCGTTCTCTCCTCTCCTTAAAAAGGCTGGCATCCTCTGGAATTACGTGTCGCGCGAGAGATAGGTGGGTCGGCCCTGTGAAGTGCTGCATTTCCGCGAAATCCACGTACGTACACTAATACTCTCTCACACACACGCAGACACGTGTGCTCGGCGTGGCATCGACGTGCACCGCTGGGAAATGTGTGTACGTAAGTAGTCGAAATGTCTCGTGCGCCTTTAGGAGAGACAAATGGACCGCTTTGTCCCGTTCGCTTTTTTTCGCCGCGATCTTCTTTCTCTCTCGGCGTTCTGTCAGCTGCACTCGGGAAATTGAACGTGCGCCGACAAAAGGCCGGCGGATCGAGCCGGCTGGACCAGCCGGCCGGAGCGAGGGATGAGGACAGAGAGATCTTTAAAATCGCGTGCCAGCAGCCAAGCAAACGGCTATCGCGCGCAATCCCACTTGTCCGAGATAAATGTCGATTTTGGATATTACATTGAAATCCAATAGCCCGTCGTCGGCGTCGGGGAGGACGAGCAGAGGCTGAGAAGCCGCCGCCGTCGCCGTCGCCGCCTCAACGGGGTCGAGCCTTTGCCCTAGCCTGGGAGAATCGCGGACCCTCCGCCCTCCAAGCAAAGCCCTTTCCATGCGCGAAAACCCTTCGACCTCCTTTCGGATCACGAGGCCCCTTTCTCTCACGCTCGATGCTACCGAGCCGAGTTCCCTCGGCCCCTCGCCCTCCCTACTTTGTATTCGGTTTCTCCCGGCTAAATTGACCGGTAAATATACGAGTGCGCACCGCTCTAGGTGCACGCGAAGGAATGCCGGGGCGGCGTGCCGTCAGCCCTTAGTTCCTTAGTAGGTCGCCGTGCCAGCTGGTAAAGAGCATGTGGCCAGGCGCGGCGCTCGGTTAAATTCAAAAAGAACCCCGACAAATCGATGCCCCGTAAGCACGCGCGCACGCTTCCCCGCCTGCGGCGAGCGCACCCGATCAAAGCACAATCTCCATACTGCTCGCCTTCGCCGAATTCGCCCGGCACGCCACGCTCACGTATCTACTCTACTTCACCCGGCTCTCTATTCACTCTCCCGAATGTCCCTGCGAGTGAGAGGATCCTGCAGGACACGTCCCTCGACGGCTACAGCGACGGCGAGATCGGATCGAAAGATCGGCGACAGGGGGATTCGACTGCCGGTTGGATATCTAGGGAAGTAGGGCCGCTGGTTTCTCGGTCATAGTGATTTCGAGCTTCTTTCCTCGGGTGCAGGGTGCGCGCCATCGCATCGCCGCGTCAAGACGGTAGAGGAAGCGAGCGCAAGCTGGTGTGCGCGCACACCTCGCGTTCCTTTCAGTCGAGGGAAGCCCGAGGATGCGAAGGTGCGAGTGATCCGGCAGGAGAGCCGCACTCCCGAGTCCTCCCGGTGGCACTAGGCGCCGCGGCCAGGTGTAGCCAGGCTCGAAAGGAGCCAGGAAGGAAGGAAGGAAGGAAGGGGAGACGGCAGGATGGAAGGAAGGCGCGAGAAAGGGTGAGGGTCGCTGTGTGGAGAGGTTGGTAAAAGGGTCGGGGGTGGATCGTTGTCGAGCGGCGGTAGGGGTTGTATCGACCGCGCCGCACTGCGGGGCTTTATCCCCTCTCGCGCGCGCGAGCTTTTCTCCTCCGACCACCCCGCAAGCCCCTGCGCCACCCTCTCCCAGAGAGAGAGGGAGAGGGAGGGCAGCAGTAGTCTACTACTCTCGCTAGAGGAACGCATGCCATCTTTTATCATCTTTTCAGAGATTCCCTCCGTCCCTTTCTCGCCCTCTCAGTGACTCTCCCTCGGTCTAGCTCTAGTTCTCCTTTCCGCGACTCTGCTTTTCCACCCTCGTTCGCACTCGGCTTCCTCTCGCTGGGATGCTGCGTTTCCCCCCAGGTAAGCCGTGTCAAGCGCCGTACCACCCGCTCCCGGTGTCGGTCAGTAACCCAGTGGAAAGCAGGTTCCAGAGATCGTATAGCCGCCAATGGGGACAGCAGCTCTCCTCGGGGCTTCGGCCTCCCTTTCCTTCCTTCCTTCCTTCCTTCCTTACTTCTCATTTCTTCCGTTTCTCCTGTCCTTCCTCGCTTATGCACGTGCCCTCGCATAATCCGCCCGCCTCAGCCCCTTTGTCCACTGGCGGAGGAACGACGGAGGAGAGCCGGTCCTGCTGGACCGGCGATATATACCGGAGAGAGCTCGAGACGAATGGGGTGGAAGGACGAAATGGATGTGCTGGTGCGGCGCTGATAAGTAAGGCTCGTTATGTCGAGTGGCACTCGGTATCGGCAAGAGAGCGAGAGAGGCCGCGAGCGCGGCCAGGTCGTGCTCGATTTGTCAGAAAAGTGAGAATTCAATGAGAGACAGGCTCCCTCCTCCACTCCGAGAGCAATCGCGCTCCACTAATGAGTGCCGCGATGCTGACCCAACTTTTCATTTACATCAGAGCGACACAGCTACTCTGAGGCTCGCCGAGGCAAAAAAGAACGCAAGCAGCGCGGCCCACTGAATTCCCGCGGAGCCGTGAGAGCTGCGAGCAGCCCGGTGGATTTGCATGTGACATTTCTCCCGGCCGTTTAAATTGCAAAGCAGCCCAAGGGCTGCACAGTGTCGACGCATTTATGCATCGGCCCGCCGATGTTACACGGCGCGCTGTAACCTATCGATCCCCGTCAACAGTGTATAAATGCAGGATGGAAAAAAGCGATAGGCGTCGAGCGGGAAAAGCGGCCTCTGATACTGGCAGAGGTTGCTGCACCGAGTAGAGCGATTAAAAGGAAAGTCGACCGGCGCGCGCGCTCCAGAGTAGTAGATGTAGCGTGTGCGCGCGTCAGGCTCGCGTGTGTCAGCCTGGATCAGCTGATCCATTTAAGCTCGCCTTACATCTGTCGCTTAACGCGGCAACCCTTCATCCACTGGGGAGAACCGACACCCTCTTACTCCCTCGCCCTTCCCTCTCTCCTCTCTCCTCTCTCCTCGCGCCGCGGACGACGGCCGGGCGAGCCGATATTACGCTCCAAGGCGAGTATATTGCCGCGATAAATTGCGCCCGGCATTAGAGAATTGAGGGAGAGACGGGCGGGGAAATGATGCGAGACACGTGGCTCTCTCGGACAACTTTCGCGATATTCTGCCGAGGGAAATGTAGGAGAGCGAGCGGTGCCGAGCGGGGCGTGAGGAGGCGAGCTAATATTTGTCTCCTCGGAAGCGCTCGAGAAGACTGTGGGAAACGATACCGTGTCCATCGATTCTCCACTCGCTCGGGCCAAACCCTCGCCCGCCCCTACACCTGCGGAGGACACCTTTTCTAGATTAGCCCGACAACATCACGTTTTCCTCGCGAGCGCAATTACCGGAGAAATGGCTGGCGCATATCTCGGCCGGACGGCGAGCAGTGCCGGCTATCCCGGCTATCCCGGCTATCCCGGCGCTACTGGTGCCTGTCGAAGCCCCGATTTATTCCTTCTCGAGGGGGTGAAGATTGGAGCGATGCCAGGGACACGGTGGATCCTGCAAGTGTAAGCCATTAAGCTGCTGGTCTCGGACTATGAGGTGCACACCGCGCGTTTATGTCGCACGTGTATGGGATAATTGAAATCCGAATAAGGGCAAATACCGGCGGCCCGATAAAGCCGCTCTCGGTAGACTGGAAATTTCCCAATTACACTTTTCCTCCGGCGGTCGGCTGCGGATTCCACCAAGCGGGGACATACTTTTTAATGACTTTCTTCGCCGACTACAATGGAGCGAGGAGAGTATGCTCTGAATTTCGAGGTATTCCACGCCGGCTCCGCTCGGCTCGCTCACCCGGCGTTAAACGTTTAATCGCCGCGCATAATTACTGACTTGCCCAGTTCCATGCCGCCGGTATAGTGCAGCTGCGACAGCTCGAATTTCAATTAAGATCGTCGCGCGCCGACTCTCTTGCACCGAGAAATTTGCCGCCTGCTTACCCGAATAACACATCTCCGCATATATTCTATATTTCTATTGGCCGCGGTCTATGCATTCGTCTGCATTCGTCTGCATTCATCCCATCGGCGAGCCGAGTAATGAAAAACGGATGAAGATTGCTCGAAAAAGCGAGAGCCAGCGAGCGACCTTTCCATTTCAATCATGTTAAAAAAATTGTTTTAATAGAGCCCAACTCCCCAACGGGACGAGTGCTCGGCGAAACTGGCACCTAAATGTTATTCACCCTGCGGCGATGCAGCCTCCAAAGCTCGCGTACGGGTTAGGCGCTCTTAGCATTCCGATCACTCTAATTAAGTTAGAGTCGCGGGATCCGCGCGCGAGTGCCGGCCGCGTAATACCGAGAATGTGTGCCCACGGTAAACATGCAAGGAGCGATATAATAAGGCTTCTCATTTGTCACGTAATAGGGAGCGACGGTGAATGCCGCACTCCGCGGCTGCCAGAGGGAGACAGCCACTACTGAGCCACCCCTCGGTAATAATAGGAGCCGCTGCTCATCCCTATAACCCCGATTGCCAATGGAATATTCTACACCGCGGATACGTCTTCCTCCCTTTATAATTTCTTAAACCGCCAATCCCTACCAATCGCCACACTCTCACCTGTGAATCAATTAGTAGCGCTCGCTTCGAGCCAATTCAATCCTTGGGCGATTGCGACTGCGATTTGGGCGTACCGAGAGGAAAATCACTCGACACCTCCAGTCCGCTTGGGAAAGGGCAGGGATGCTTTTTCAGCTGGCCGAGTGAGCCTGTGCCGGTGCGCATAGTGTTTTTTCGACCATTCAATCGACGAATGAACAACATGCCTGTGAAACGGAGGGAGCGAGAGAGAGAGAGAGAGAGAGAGAGAGGGGGGGGCTGAAAGGAACTCAGGCTATTATTTCCGGCATATTCGGTGAACAATGAAATCGCGCACTGAATTCAGCTGCAATGATTTTTTTCTCCCACGGTCCGCGCTCCAATCAGGCGACATTGTGCTCGGGAGAAGCACAGCGTGCCCCCAGGGAATCGCGCGAAATCTATAAACACAACCAGGGGGCGAGAAAGAGAGAGTGTGTGTGCCGCCGGGTGCGTAACGAGCCGCAGGGAAATTGGGCCAATGCAATCGATAAATATTATCCACCACGCCGCGCCGCCACGCTTATGTACCCCCCAAACCCCTAATCCCGGCTCTCCCCAATTTCCATATCCGCAGTTCACAGTTCGCAGTATGTGCCCGGTGCCGCACTCTCAGTAGCTGGGACCTCGAAAGCGTGTCCCAGACCGATTCTCCCGCAAGGGATAAACAATTCCTCAACTTTCCCGCTTACTATCGATCTTCGCTCCTTTCATCGGCGTCTTATCGTTCGATGTCGCCTAGACGAGGCAAGAATTTTGCCGCCTAATTGCGCGCTACGCATTAATCAGACTAGATGGATCCAATAGGAAGCCCGGTAATACTGCCGTGGGGCATACGGCGGAGCTTTTTCGACGTCGCCCCAATATCCCTGCCAACTTCCGTAAACAAGCTTAAGCACGTCCTGCCGTGACGGCAAGTTGCGCGTTGCGCGCGCCTTCCATCCCTATCCTATCCACTTTGCGAGGGAGTCCTGGCTATCGAGGAGACGGTTCGCTTTCACGGGTCAAACACACGGCAAGGAGAAGCGAGCCAGGCTCATCTACTCAGCGGGAGAGGGAAGCCTGCCTGGCTGCCTGCTGGATCCGAGTTCCTCTAGGGTGCTCTATTTTCGACAACAACCCGAGAACAAAGAACAATGCGCAGTTGCTTCGAGCAAGAGACAGCCACTAGTCCCCGTCAAGAGAGCCGAGAACGAGAACGAGCAAGACGAGCCCGCCCTTCGCGTCTGCCAAACACCGCAATCATTGCGACTAAACGATTCTGGGCCTGCAATGCAAAATCCTCCAGAGCAAATCGTCGAATGACTTTGATCGACGGATCAGGTGTGATGGAGGAAGCAGTTACTAGTTCCCGATCAATCCACCGAAATTTATTGGTTCGCGCAACCCAACCAATGTCCTAATAAGTAGCTTCCCATCAATTATGCGATAATTAATGCGCGAGCCCTGCCTCCCATCCTATCAAGCGCGCCCTTTATTCGGCCAGGTCCGCGGATATCGGGACGATCTTTTCCCGGAATAATGAAGCAACGTCGATCGATGCCCCGGTAATCGCCGCGTACAAATGTCCAACCCGCCCGCCCGCCACTCAATTATTCATCCCCAGCTATTCGGAGCTCGACGTCGCTAGATAGTCGAATATCCTGCGAGCCCCCTGATGTGCGTCCGAAATAGAAACCAATTAACCGTATCTCGCGGGAATCGAAACGCGCGGATCTTGTTTCTTCGAGAGATAGCATTCCCTGTAGGTTCATACCTAGATTGCTCGAATGTCGAAAATATAAAAAAAATCATATTTTTCATAGCTTCCCAAATTGATTCGAATACTCGATATTTCTTCATTTTGAGCCTAGAACCGAAGATTTAGTATAAAATTAGTGAGCAAGAGCCCCTCGGTGTGTCGCAGTAGTAAGATCTAAGCGATTCTCGATCGAGAAGTCGTGCAAATATGGGGCGCGTTGGACACAATGACGAGTTCTGGCCGAATGAGATTTTGGCGGGACGAGTTAATGATTGGGCGGTCTCGAGTCGGGGCATCTATTGTCCGGTGATAATCCGTGGCGAGAGGGCGGATTAGGTTGGCGCGAGGAGAACTCCGGGAAAAATGGGAGCGGGGCCTTTAAAAGGTTGCCGGCGCGGCGTAGTGCAAGTGGGCTCTCGAGTGCGGTGGGCGCAAAGCGAATCGCGCGTACATACTCGACGCGGACGATGACGGCCAGCAGTCAAAGTAGCAACGGGAGGGCTCCTCGACGCGGTGCATGTGTGCGATTAGGTGAGCCGGGGGTGGTAAGGCCTCCAGGCAGAGCCAGCCAGCGAGGCGGCAGCGCCGCTGGCGTGTGTGTTTGCGCAACCACGTGTACTGCACACACGCCCCGAGCATCCACGCACCGGCCTCAAGTGCACGCGGCCAACTATTACAAAGGATGCGGCGCGGCGCTGCTCTTTGTCGAGCAAGTCCTGCCTTTACCGACATTGTTACTTCGCCCTAAGAACCACCGCTGACAAGAGCGACTATAAAGCCGCGGTCGAGAAGATAGCACTCGGCTTGGCGCATCGGACCACCGACAGGAAGCTCCTCGGGCGGAAAATAGAAGTGACATTTATCCCTCTTCCGAAAATATGCACCGACTTTCCCCGAGAGCGGGTCGCCCACGCGGCGCCTACGAGAGTTCGCTCGGACCTCGGCAGGCCGCTGCTTTTTCAACACACACGTCGCATTACGCGACATGACGCGACGTGTAACGAGGTGCGCGCTGGAATTCCCTCTAATTTCGCCGCTCTCGGTTGCTGGCCTCGCGTGGCCTGGATATTAACGGCCCCACGGATTACATTGTACTGGCGGCGATGTTCGGTGATAAGGATTTGCCGGTTAATCCGGCGTATAAAAGCTCGCGCGATGAAAAGCTCGCGCGGATTATCGGCAACAAAATTGCAGTGAGATGGAGCGAGTTAATGGCGCCAGGATTTACTGGCTGAATATATAGTGCGGCGGGGGGAGGGGAATCGGTGCAAGGGCAATTTCTTCCTGTAAGAGGATCCCGTCGGAGTAGCCTTTAAAATCGAGGGGTCACAGATAGTGCATAATAGAGTGGAGCGCGCCGGTGATTCTGGCGGGCTTCAATGTCTAATCCTCGCCGGTAGCATTCCACGGGCAAGCCTGGTATTTTCCACTGACCTTCGTCCCTTTCTAGAGGCAAGAGTGGGCTCCGAGTGCGGGCCGAGTGCGGGCCGAGCTGCCGCCCCCGGCGCACCATTATTTCCGGTATGAAAAGAACAATTTGACCAATTAGAGAAGCGAGTGGACTCGAAGAATTTATTGCGACGGGGCGAGAGGTGAGCGTGGGAATTCCTGCTGATCCATGCCGGGCCGCAAGTGGTCTATCTTCTTTCCTCGGGATGATACCACCCAATCTCCCTCGATTACCAGGAATTAATTAAAAGACTGGAGTAACTGCTCCGGCGAGTAGAGAGACTCGGGGAAACGGTGCGAGAGGCGAAATGACATTGCAGCGTCGCGTCGCTCAAGGGGGATATGATTTCCTGGCGCACCACCGCGCCCCAACTTCGTCCCAATAACCCCGAGAGCCGGCGCGCTGCCGCTTTCGATCGATCTGACAATTCGGCGTCTCGAGACCGGCCTGTTTCGTAATGTCCCCGGCGCTCCGTCGGCCGCCAACTTTATCCTAATCGGGAATTATGCTTCGAGTCTCGACGCGCCCCGGGGGCCGATTGGATTGCTTTCGCCTGCCATTCATGTCGAAGCAACCAGCCGACTTTTTGCAGGGCCGATGGGAGCCGCGGCTCCCGTCGACACCAACTTCCACGGACTCGGGGCACCCGGGGAAAATATTCATGCGATATCCCACCCTACTTGGGCATTCATGGCGGCTGATAAGGAGGACGGCCGCCGCCCCGACCCGAGCCCCACGGCAATCGTTACATGGACACGATTTTCACGCGACTCTCTTAATTAAAGTTAAACCCATTAACGCACTATACACGCGCACCAGCTCCTCACAGACAGTCTCACACGCGGCCCGCGCACCTCTGTGTCTCGCGTGTCGGCGTTGCGTAATTTCATCGGCGGATAACTCCTTATCTCTGGGATATCCTCTGAAATACATCGTGAAAGCCGGGCTGTGCGATCTTGCACAGACGTGCGCCGACTACGAGGAGAGAGCGTGCACGCGTCAACCTACACGTATATTCATCTGGGTACAATCGAGGCTCGCGCGCATCAGTAATAACAACTTTTACGAGAAACAGCAGTTGGCAAGATTTATGGCTGCCCACCATAGTCCCCGGCACTACTCCTCGACACCGCGACCGGCCCTATAACGAATCCAATTTTCTGAAATGTCTAATTAAGTCATCCTGCCGGGAGCGCTCAAGTCCGCGCGTCCACGTCGAGATAGGCGGCCTCCAATTGCTACGCGGAAGTTCACTTGGACGATTTTTAAATTTGCTTAATGCCCGGCCCGAGTGACACCGCCGCGCCGGAGCGGAGGCTGAGACGGGAGGAGGAGTAGGGGGAGGCGAGGATTATTAAGAGAGCGAGAGGAGAATTAGTGGTGGATGAGGTCCAAGGGTCCGAGGAGCGTGTCTCTCTTTCCCCCTGGATTTCAGGAGGTTCTCCCTTCCCCGGGGGGGGGGGGCGATGTAGCCCCCCGCACTTGCCACTGTTGTTAGATGGCATGTGCGGCGTCGTCGTCTCGCGGAAGTTCACCATTAAATGGCCCGTTGAGAGCTCGCTCTTGTGACGCGCGAGCGAGCGAGACGAGCGACGAAAGAGGAATCTCGCCTCGGCACTGCCACGAGGCTGGCAGGCTGACCTCAAAGATTATGCGGAACGCGAGCCGAGCATCTCTGATTGCCGCGGACTCGACTCTCCAGTCTCGAGTCCAATCAAGCCTCATGACTCGTAACCCCAGAAACACGCCGCGCGCCGCCAGAGATGAGCGCGGCTCGGCGATCGCTCAGTGCTCGGCTCGCTCGGCTCGCTCCTCGTGATAAGAATGCGCGCGCGAGAAGGCGTGGCAGACACGCCGCGAGCCGGCAGAACCTCCACGGGAGCCAGCAGAACCTCCGATATCCTTTTCCATGATTCAGCCTCTTTTCCGGGAGCGCTGCCTCCGAGTCGAGTAACACCCTGCGACCTCCTCAGACCTTCCCGATCGATGCACTCCCCAATCTCTCGCCGCAATCTCCTATTGTCCTCCCGAGACAAGACTAACGCAAATTTACACCCTCTCTCGCTTCCTAACTCTCCAAACTGACCTCCTCGCTCTATCCCTCTCTTTCTCTTTCTTTCTCTGGCTCTCTCTCTCTCTCTCTGTCTCGCGAGCGCGCGCGCACTCTCCTCGCGTACTCCGAGCACGATCTCAAATCACTGGGAATCCAAGAGTAAGCCCTGCACAAGGATGCCCATGATCCCGGCAGGGCGGTACGCCGCTGCTTGGAATTCAACAAGGTACAGCGGCTTCTCGTCGCAAGTGTGAAAGTCTAATGGAGTCTGGTGAGAAGGGTAAAGGGCGCGCGAGCGAGCCGGCTCAAAGAGCTCTACTTCAATCGAGAATATATCGAGTCGGTCTACTGTTGGTCATTAAAACATCTTAGAGAGATTTTAAAAGGAAGGGACGTGCCACTCGCAAGGGCACCAGGAGGCGAGAGAGTTTCTGAGTGGGTGGCATCGACTGTTACGTGAGAGGGATGATTCCACGGGAATGGTGGCGAGCGGGCGTAAGAGACAAATTGCACGAGGAAATACAGTGGAACACACTGGAAGCGTGTGCACGGCCCCCTGACACACATCGACTCGTTAAAATAACGACATAATGGCTAATTTAGCGATAATAAGCGCGAACCGTATCGTTCAAATTAGCGTCGAAGGTGAGACGAGACCGAGGGTGGGGGAGGGAGCGAGAGGGAGAGAGAGGAACTGTAGATGGCAGAAGAGCGAGAGGAGCGAGAGGAGTGAAGAGGGACGCTGGGAGAACGGACGAGTGAGGGGCAGAGACAGAGGAGAGTGCGAGAGAGCAAGACAGAAGCTCCGACGACCGTACCTAAACTTGTGCTACGGCGCACTTTTGTTGCACTTCTCCTGCCATCTCGTGACTTTGTTGAGAAGCCTCCTTCCCTTTAACCAGGAGCGTAGCTAGATCCATTCATAAAGAATTTAAATGCCCACGTTCTCCCTTGGATCTCCGGAGAATAGCCTCCTGTTCAGCCAATTAAGTCTAGGCTTTTAGGAGCAAGTAAGCGAGCGCACGCTCCTCCTCCTCTTCGCTCTCTCAAGCCTTCGTTACTCATTTCGACGGCGCGCGGTGCGGCGCCGGGGAAAAAAATCTATTTTCATCTCGCCCTCACAAAAGCCTAATTCTACCGGTGGCTTTGGAAAAAATCTCCCGCTGGCACGCTCGGCGATGCCGCTGTACGCGAATTCCTCCTCTATTGCAGCTACATTCCAAGCGAAATTACAGGCCGCCGCCCTCCGGAAAAGCTGAATGAGTCAAGAGTGAAAAATAACAGGTTACTCGGCCTCTGATAGGAGAAACGGCTCGGCATTGCGCGGGGATCAACGACCCTTGGCAAAAACGCGGACAATAGCCTAACTAGTAGTAATTGGAGATACGCGTTCCAACTATGAGACAATTAATAAGGCGAGCTCGACTCTGTCGCGCCAACGATTAATGAGAAAGTTGTACTGGGATTCATAGGTGGTTTGTAGAGTGCGAGCTCGCTTCTGGTATAAGATTCCTTACACGGACAGTTTGCGGCGAGAGGCTGGAAATTCGGGTCGGAGCTTCCGCTCGGCGAAAATAAAGCCTCCAGGGCCCGGGAGTGGCCGACACTGGCGGCCTGCCAAGTGAAAAACCGATGGCGAACTTATTCTGATTTGGATAATGCACTCGAGGAGGAACCGGGGTAGGAAGCTAAGTACAGGCTTAGAAATTTCGGGGGCCAACCTTGCGGGCAGAACCTCTGGATAATTAGGTTCGGCTAGGCAAATACGAGAAAGAAAGTGTGCGCCGAGCGGAAATGGCCGGGTGCTCGAGTTAAACGCGCCGCAAGAAAGCTCGCTGCCGGTCATTAGGGTTGGCCGGCTAATGGCAGTTTCGCGGAAGAGAGGCAAGTTCCGGCGGGGCAGAATGTCTTCGGCGAAGCAAGAGAAACGGGAAATGCGGTAATTCGGAAGTCGAGGTAGAATGACTTTACAATGGGTCAAGAGACTTTCAATGTTTGAGGCTGCAGTCTGTTCCTGGAGGATGCGGCTGGGGCTGGCATTAGCAGTGGACTGCTCGACCTTGACACAGATCGGTTCGGCGAAATTTATCGGCCAATTTATCTCGTCGGCCGTTCGCAGTATCTCTTGTTTTCTCGAGGTTTTACGTCAGAGAGTGGTCCATCGGCAGGGCCGATTAGGCCACTCTCATCGCGGCCAGCATGCGCCCGTGTTTACGCTGGGAAACCGGTTTGCGATTTCTATTCCCCAATGGCGCGGCCGCGGCGCGCGCCCGGAGAAAAAAGCTCCCAACGAAAGTGAAATCTCGCCGATAGAAATTCGAACATCGAGCTAACGGATATATCGCGACGCACTTTCCTCTGGAGGAGGTACCGCTGAAAAGTGTGAAATTGAACGCTCGCTGCGCGAGACAGCCGGAAATGCGAATAGACCGGCCGCGAGAGAGATTGGGCCAACGTTTTCAATCGTTTTCGAGCCACTTGACGTTCCATTTGCCCGGAGAGCACGTACAAATATCCCATTAGCCCGAATCGAGGGGGACACCGCCGAAAACTCTATGATTAAAACTTGTCCGACACAACTGACATTCATGTGACGCAGGACGAGTGGCCGTCCTGCAAAATTACTGCCAACTAACAAGCAATTATAGGGAAACACTCTTAAAAACACGATTACGCTCGCCAGGTCATCGCCAATCGAATTAATGGCACGTGAGTCCCCCCTCCCCTCCCACGGCTTTAACGAGAGACCAATAATCGCGGCATTAACTCCAGCAATTTCGAATCGAAGGACGCGGACGCGTCAGCCATGCCGAATGTACTAGCCATTGCCGCTATTACGGTCAAGAGCTCCTGCAAATTGCAAAAGAGGCTCGACATTGACTTCACTATTGCAAAGCGATGCCAGTGAAATCCGCATGGGATTCGGCGAGGTGGTGAGTCACGGGGAGACGCGTTGCAGCCGAGCTACGTGGTCGGCTAACGGGCTTTATTTTCGTTGGCGATAATTAGCAGCGCAACGATGACGTCAATTGTGCAGGGGGCCAGCCCCGAGCCAGAGAAAGAGGGAGAGAGAGGAGAAGGAGACACAGAGAGAATGAGTAGTCGATGGGGAAGTGTCGGTTTATCGGCGCATCGCATCGGCGAGAAAGTGTGTATGGGCGCCGGGCCTGCTCGATGTCGCGTCAGGCCAACTGTGTAAATAAGCAAGCAACCTTCGACAACTTTCGCTTCTGAACTCGTTAATACCCCACCTGCGCGAGGTTCGTCGTGGGCTCCCTACGAAACCCGAATAATTAAAAGCCCTGGGCGTCTAGGCGGCCTCTTCGCCGCCCGATGGGACTTCCCGAGCGAGGAGGAGGCAGCCGTAAACAGCGCCGATACACTCGGGACGCGTAATCGCCCCCAGCGCCGAGGTACGATTTCGCAAAATGACTAATTGGAAGCAGCGATGCCACTCGAGAAAGCAACTTCGAGAAATGGACGGGCGGAGTCTAGAGAGGCGAGCGCGAAGAGGACGCCGCGCGCGCCGTCGCGAAATCCGAGCCACAGCTAACTCAGCACTTCGCGACAATGCGAAAACGTGTGGTGCATTGCTGAAGCCGCATACTTCTCGGTAAAAGCGAATCCTTGAAGCCGAGAGCCGCCGAGCTACCATACCGCCAGCTTCTAGAACGGGACGACTCGTTTTTTCCCTTGGCGCATACGTAACAAGAGCGTGTGTGCATGTGGTGTCGCGGCGACGATAAGATTGCGTATTATTGCTTCATTCATAACGAAGCTGCTACCTACCCGGCTTTAATCTCGCCAGTTTCGCGTTTCCCCATCGGGTACGTCCATTTATCGGCGGCTCGATCGACTAATATTGGCCGAGATAAGCTAAACTCATTCCCCAACAGAGTCTAATGGCAATAATGATAATCCGGCTACGGAGTCGGATTTATGTTGTGATCGTGACAGACGACTGCAACCAGTTGTACACTACCGTCACCAGACTACAAGTGTATATCCTCCGAGTAACCTTGACTCGATTATTTAGGAAAATGTCAAAGAGCCATAACCGAAAGCGGCTCCCTAGATCCCCGCGAGCATAACAGAGAGGCCGAGAATCGGCAGCGGGCGCTGCCTCGAACCTCGGAAAAGGAGAATCACTGGCGGACTGGCGCGAGCTATTATTGTCCGATAAGAATTTCCGCGACCTTGTCAGCGGCGAGCGTTTCACGAAACGTGAAATGGCCTGGGAGGTTGCGCCGCGGCAGTCTCGACGTCAGACAATTACTCATAAGCGCAAATGTTTGCGTAGACGGGTTCGAGGAAGCCGAGGGTGGAGGAGGACCGAGTGGGACATATCTCGGTGTCTCGGCGGAGAAAGTTGCGAGTAGGCTATGTCGCGATAAAGCTCAGGGAAATGTGGTAAATAAAAGCGAGCGAGAACACGGAAAAGCGCTCGGCAAGTCAAGGGCGTGGTTTACCGGACAGCATGACGTTCCTGCGTGGACGCTACGCGTGGCCGCTCGCGGCGGCAGCGGCGGCGCCGAAGCGCGCGAACCACGAGTGATCGAACGGTCAACTCGATCCGGCGATCAATATCGAGTGCAAGCCGGCGGAGGATCGAGGTTGGGCTCGCGGGACGGGCAGGCCAATTCTCTTGGCAGTCGCCTAGTCATCGAAGCCAGGGCAAGTGTGAGCTAATGAAGAAAAGGAAAGGAATGTTACTGACCTCGGATGCTAGCTTCCCTTTCGACGCCATCTTGACAACAATGATGGCCGCCGGCCGACGTCCCGACTACCTGCTGCACACGCCGCGCCGCGCTCTCCGCTCTCACTCTCTCGCTCTCTTGCTCTCGCGCACCCGCTCGCTCCTTGCTCTCTTCTGTAGTTTCCTCTAGCAGTGGCCGATCTTCTCAAGTACACGAGTCACTAGGAGCCCAGGCCCTGCTCTCGCCGCCCGCAAACACTCGCAAAACACCTTCACTTCCGGCTGCCCTGAGGGACCAGAGAGCAATACGCGCGCCTCGCTTATCCCGATTACTCCTTACTCCCCGTGAGCCGTTCTCTCCTCTCTCTCTTCCTCTCCCTCTCCCTCTCCCACTCGCTCTGAGTAGTTAACTCGCGCTAGCTAGCGACCGACCCACCGACCGAACACGACCGCTCCGAAACTCACGTGCTGACGTCACGCCGCCGAGTTCCTTTACGTACTACGAGGAGTACGAGTTTACAAGCGACACCGAGGCGGCCGGCTCCTCGCACGGGGCCCCCACCACTGATCGGCCGAGCCCGATCTCCCAGTCTCAGTCCCTTTCACTCACTCGCTCATTCGCTCCCTCGCTTCCTCGCTCGCTCGGTAATTATAATACGCCCGATACCATTTCGCTCGATGCCTCCTCGATGCCTGCCTGCCTGCCTGCCTGCCTGCCCCTGCTGCTTAGTGTCCTTTCCTCCCTGCCTCGTCCACGCTCCCCCTGTCCTTCTGACCCTTTTTCTAGCCTGCTTTGTAACTCGAAATACGAGTCCCCCCCCTCTAACCAGATTCAGGCAGTCTTGTGCCGCCGATAAATCGCGTTCTCAATGTATAACAGAGTTGGGCCTTATGCCCGAAAGTATTGACTCTAACTTTTGAGATGTGCGATCAATGTAACATTGAAATATACGAATGGGTATCGTAATGCAGCAGGAAACTTTCCTGCGGAGAGCAATGAGAAGTAATGCTACGACAGTGTGTCTGCCGGTCCATAAATATTCAATTGCCCAAGAAATTATGGCGGCCGCCATTGCAGCCTGGCGCAGATTGATCGGTAAATGATACATATGATCAATAAAGTGTATCAAGATCAATAAAGATCGTTCGCCGATTGCCTGCGAGTTAGGTTGCACACATGCTAAGAGTACTAAGAGAGGAGACTCACAAGTTGGAAGACTGAAAGCAGCCGGTGACAGTGATGTTGGCTTTCGCCGTGGCGCGGGGAGGGATGGGATCTGGCTTAATTCAGGACGAATTAACCTTCTCCAACACTTGTGGCCCCGTTGAACTTTCCCACTTGAACTAAGTTGGCCGGCTCGCATCTTTTTCCGCACTCGTAGACCCCGTAGGCGAGAGTGAGAGGAGAGGAGGAGTGACCCGCGCGCGAACTCGCCTCGACTGAGTAACACCCCTATTTGAAAGGGATCGATGTCTATCGATTTTATCGATCGCGCCGATCGCCGTCCGATCTCTCGCTCGGCGCGTGCGCGCTATTTTCGGATCCTACCTTCCAGCACGCGTCGAATGGACTTTTAATAAATCCGATAATCAAGAGCAATTGATAGTACTTTCAACTGTTTAACTGTTTAATGATAGAAATGAGTCGACACCGAGTCCGTCGGGCGTTGACCGGCCGTTGCGTATGTCCGATTTGGTTATTTCCGCGCGGTTCAGCTGCATTTCTGCACGCAGCTAGAGTGCACGTCCTGCATTCCAGTGACGGCGCGATGGCACTGCATCGGCATTATGTGCCGATTGAAAAGAGGGCAAAACGAGGCATCATCTCCGAGCGCGGCTGACCTACTAATATCTGGAAAGAGTGGAAAATTCTATGTCCCTCCATTCGAGAACTGCACCCTCCTCTCCGGCCGTGGTATACCAGCGCACCGGGCAGAAGGCACGTCTCGGTCTCGCTTCCACTCAGTAAGCGAGTGAACCTCCTGCACTTCCATACCATTCTAGATTGATATTCGCAAGCTCTTGATTAATTTAGAGCGGAGCCATTATTCGCAGGCGACTCCTCCTGCCATACGAGAATCGTGGGTGGAACTCCACTGGCGAAAGGTGCAACCGCGCAAAAGTGGTTCGAGGCGGCAGACCTGGCGTTTATATTACAATAAACATGCACAGCCAGCGTCTCACCCGGCACATCGGCGCCTTGTATTTCCTTCGCACGAGATCGTGGAAAGTTTACGCGCGCCAGCCGCAGCTGGTACATCAATCACTATTGGCGTGTAAACTTCTCCTTCGCATCTTCAGCCCTCGTAACGCGAGAACGGTACCTTTTAATTGGCGAGCTGGTGCACATCGTATGTACATGATATGTGTTGCTTCCGATTTCAACTATATCTAACGGGTTCTCGGAATACTGTGCCCTGCAGCGACACGACATGCGAAGAGGGATCGTGACATTGGTAACACTAGCCGGCCACGAGTGAAAGAGAGCGAGGGAGATGATAGTTGACTTTATGAAGCGTATTTCGCTCGGTGACACAGAGGGAGATAACGATGTAAGATAGATTGCTGGTAGAACTTGTCGATTACAATGCTGTGTCCTCATAAATTCAACAGTACATCCTCCAGGCCAGTCTCGACTCGAAATTACACAACTAATTGGGGCTTTCCCCAGATTGATTGGAGGCTCTCATGAGAAATGCATGTCAGAGCGTAATATATCGGATATACTCGATTTATCACCGGCCAATTCGAAGAAACTCCGGGAGATAAGAAGGTAGCCGGCGGTTCGAAAGTGGGGTAGAGATGCGATAGGAAAAATTCGGCTCGGCCGTACCTTATGAGGGAAAATCCATCTGCGGTGATATATCGTGGGGAATTTTAAAGAGCACGCGTAGTAACGCACAGCCGAGGGAGGAGAAATGTGTAATACCGGGCTCAACATGACGACGACACTGTGAATAAAAGTTGCACGGTTCTACGGCTTTGGCTACCCTCTACGGATTTATGGGCAGCCTCGGGTCGCCGCACGTGGGCGTAACGCTGTAAAGTCCTTTTTTTAAAGCCAATAGTTTCATTTAGTTGAGATAGTTTTTATTGTGTAATACTGTGCAAGCCTGTTGCTCGTGCGATATGATCACTGTACATGTATTGTTGAGAATGAGCTGGTGTCGTGGAGTGATGATTAAACAACTTTGGCGTCGACCTTGAAGCAGACCTGAGTCTGCTCGTTCTCGTCGACGAGGGAGAACTCGATGGTCAGCGGGATCTTGGGGAAGATCTTGAGAATTTCCATCTCCATACCATAGGTCAGCAGTTCACCTTCGTCAACGGGGCACCTTCCGTTCACGAGTCCGCGGCAAGCGTCCTTGTCGGGCAAGGGATACTCGATGGCCGATCCAGCGACGAACGCCCTAGCACGGGGCTTGAGGGTCTCGGTATCATCAACTATAATAGAATCGAGTGTTTGAATAGTACTCAACATTATTTCACCACTAATTGATTTGACCTATTTGATCTAATTAAACTTACTGGCGTTGAAGTCCCATTGAGCAACGACCTTTTCTCCACGCTTGAACAGGCATGGGAACTCGCTGCATCCTTCGATTCTCAATTCAATTGGTGCGGGTGAAGTCTCGCATCGCGTGAATTGCGTTGCCTGAAGGGAGTCCGCGATCAGGAACGCGGCAATGATGTACACTGAAATTGGCACGATCGTTAGTAAGACTTACATTGACAACTGGAGCAGAAAGGGGGTAGACTTGACAAGAAGGAATATCCTTTACCGTAAGCGAGGCGAGCCATTGTTGCAAAGTCCCGGGTCTGAACGAAACTGAGGAACCTTCCTTGGCATAGCTATTTATTACTTTTTATTATCTAATCTTTCTTTAATCAACTTCGAAAACGGCATCGAATGATAAAAGTCAAGATATAGAAAACACTTCAATTCGAACACCTGGCCCTTATAACTTACGCACAGAAAGTTGATTTATCATCAAGATTAATTTAACGGATTTCCAATCATTTGACGGTCATATCCCGATGACCAAGCGGTCCGTACCGATTGCCTAGCGATAAATATATATGTATCTACGCGCCAGGTGAATTGGATTATCTGGGATGTTTAGATAGGTGTTCATAAGTACATATCTTCTTTTCAAAGTATGATGTATATTATGTGTTTCTTTATTTCCTTCTCTTCGAACGCTACCGTGTAAGCATTTGTGATTATGATTATACAAAACAGTTAATTGCGAACATACAATTCATTTATCATTATTGTTTACGGCATATACTTCCTAGTAATACACTAATCTTGTAGGAAGATTTATGATTGCACTACCGGGAAATCCATAAAAGCGTGTTCCGCCCCACTCTCTTCATCGATAATCGATTGCCAAACGTTCTCATTTCATTGATTGCTCAATCGACCTCTCCAGGCACAGTTGGATGAATCTGGTTTTGCATGCATGCTTGGCGTGATCTATATTTAATGGGTGTTTGAGCTGCTAGGCTTATCGTCGAATTGACTGGGCCCAAACCAAGCAGGTATCCTTGTGAATTTCAGGATGAGGATATCGCGAATTGCGGTCGGTGAAAACTTGCAAAATTTATGATAGAGGAAGTACCTCAAGGGCTCGCACCTGAAATCATTGGAATTGAGATATTTTTGTGGCGAAATATATCCCAAAACAATGCGAAGACGTACTTGTAAATCGCTGCAGGATACTTGTCCAACAAAGCACCTTCCAGGATCCCATAAACCTGCTTGTTCGAAAGCATTATCGGCTCTTTCTCCCCTGCCAACGCCGAGAAGTATTGGGAGTATCTCGTGAAGTAATCCCCATAGAAAAGCTTGGCTTCCTCGGGCATTGCAGCTTTCATAATCGTAAAGTGTTGATCCTGTTTAGCTAGAATGTTACTCTCAGCCGTGAAGGAGCCTGCAAAGGGAAAGTGCCTGTGTGGACAAGTCCATTGAAGACGCAACTGGAAGTAGAAGGGGGTGAATCACTCACCAGGAACTAAACAAATAACTTTAATGCCGTATTTCTTAAGTTCCACCCTAATCCCACTGCTCCAGGCATCGATTGCAGCCTTAGTTCCACCATAAGCCGATACCCCGGGAAGTGGCTCAGCAGTGCAGTGGCTCGAGAGTGAGATGATTCGACTCCTATTCGCTCGAATTATTGGCATGAGCTCCCGCGTGACCCTCAGAGTACCAATTACATTCACTTCTATTTGAGCCTTCATCTGATCATCCGTTTGCCATTCGAACTCACCGAAGATCATCATGCCAGCATTGTTAATTAGAGCACGCAGAGCTAGAGGACATTGTTGAGATGATTGTCGAGAGAAACGCGAGCCATGGAATCAGGCAGAAGGTAGATTTACCTAAATTATGCTCGGTTAGAACCGATCTCACAAACTGTACAAACGAGTGCACCATCTCCTTATCGGTCACGTCTAACTGACAAACGTGGATGCCAGTGTCCCGTAATTTTTGGGCACCCACACCATCATGATGCAGTACACCTGCGATCACCACTGCTCCGAGCTTTTGACAATGCATCGCATAGCTGAAGCCGAGTCCTGAGTCGCAGCCAGTTATGACAACTGTTTCTTTGGGAGATAGATCGTCCCGAGCGTATAAGCGGGAGTATAGGTAGCTGGCACCTGAAACAATCCACTTGATAGCGGCTTTCTCTTCTCCTGCTTTTGTGTCCTGATTGTTTAATTCAAATCGGCTCTATATATAGCCGATATTGTCATTGCTTGTCACTCACCCAAACAACACAGGGAAATTAGAACCGGTGCCGTATCTTGGTCGCCCCTGTGCCATAAGTAAGCAGCTCCGATCGAGGACGCTAGATTCGCGGTAAACACCAAGGGATGTCTTTGAATCCATTTTTGAAAGTCACCGTTAAAGATTGATTTTATTGGACACATCTCAATCCTTCGGCTCGGCTATTGTCAGGAAAAATATCCCAAAAATAAAATAGTTATTAAAAATCAGTGTAATCCGTTGGCATTTCAAAGTATTAATTAAGAAGTGGGCTAGTATTTACCATGGATTGGATACGGGTCTGCACTGGTGATGGGCGGAACTGGCGATTTTAAAGGAAGCAACGTTTCAAGTGTACTGACTGATCCGGTGACATTGAATGAAACGATCCTTCGACCGTTCGGCTGCTACCAAATGGCTGCTACGGCTGAAGGAGAGAAAACCTGGTCTCCCCACTATCATCGTTTCAAGTTCTCTCTCATCGCATCTTATAATGCATGTCGCTGTACTTGAGGAGAATTTCGGTCGTCCTATCCTGAATCCAGTGCCCGCTACATTCTTGTGTTACTTTATACACATACGATTTTATCTCCTGTTAGGCGGAAGATTCTCTTGACTTCTTGGACTTCTGGTATACATTTGACTCGGGAGGAGATACTTTCTTGTAGCGTCAGCACGACTTGCTAAGAGTCTTTTAATATTTCATGGCGCACCGTTTCCTGGACCGAGTTTCCAGAGACTCATTTGAATTTCAATCGTTCTGTCGTCGTGGTTGAATAAATCCGACGGGACTAGATTTTTCAGCACGATTGCGGTGGAGCAATTACTTTCCCGACCCTTTTCGTTATCGAAAGATTCAGAGAAATTGGATCTACGTCAAAGGAGCGGTTGAGAATCAAGGCAAAACGACGTACAAGTAATAAACATGTTGGCAGAATCAGGAAGGGTTGCGGGATTAGTTCCACCTGCAGTTCTAATTCATGATACTCTAAAAAGAAACGACAGTTATATAATTAATGCGCAATATCATTTATAAATTCACAAGCTTTTACAGATTGAAATATACATCTTAATAGTAAGGCGTAGTTCACATAAAAATTAACAAATGTTAAGGCTAGTGGTACACTGTCCTCGCCGCGTGTTAGTTACATCCGCGCAACGAATGGTCGTCCTCAATCAATGGGTATCGTGGCTCCGGCAGATACTTGTTCTCCGCTCGCATTTTTACAAGGGCCCACCGACTTTTCGTCGACTGTTCGTTTACTCATTCGCTGACTGTCCCCCGAGTTTATTTTCAACTCGCAATCAGCATTCGAATTTGGGAGAGTGTATTAAATGTGAGCGGCTTTATCATCCACTTTGACATTTGGATTGGCCAATACCTCGTAACTTGGATCTCCGTCCGTAGCCATTCTTCCGAGCCACGAAAAGAGCATTAGAATTCCAATAAAGACTAGTATTGCAGTTATGCCTATCACCGCGTATCTCTTGTAAATTGACCCCGGCGCATTTCTGCGCCTCGCCGGCGGACTAGCTATTAGCTTCCACCATCGCATGAACCACTCAATGGCAGACTTTCTCTGATACTTATTCTCGTCGTGATCATAGGATATGTCCTTTGGATCGTCGTATGCCTCGCATACCTTTCGCGACGTTGGATTCGACATTCCTAACGACGAGTCGATATTTACAATGGAATATGGTGGGCCTAATTTCTGACTGTTCAAATGTACATTGTTTATGTTGGAGTGTACCGAATTTACACTGCTACTTGATGACCGAGACGTGGCTACACTGGGCGTGGATGCAGTTGCACTGTGATTCTGATAGGATGATGTCTCTAGTGCCAATGAGGGCCGCTCTGCTTCCAACTTTTGCTCCCTGTCCTCGCTCAACTGTAATCCAAGTATTAAAAACATAGCAATTCATCTGCCAATTGCAGCAGATCTATCAAATCTATACATACCAAGGGTAATCCGAGTCCTGCTCTCGCCCAATTGACACCAGCCAATTTCTCCCTCAAAACATCTGCCACTGGTGAGACCAATTTCGGTTGGGGAAAGATACATACTTTACAGGCAGGACAATTATATCCAGCAGGTGCTGTGGTCGCTGGTAGATCCCGGGCATACCTATCTAAGCAAGCCCAGTGATACATATGATAGCATGTCAATCGAACGCAATCTCCTTCATTCAGATTTGAAGAACATAATGTGCAGACTGGAGTATAATCATGGTCATGCAACCATAGTAAATACGACTGTACTATGCACTGCAACATAAAAGAAAGCAATTATTGTCTTAATTGCCACTGGCACATCAGTATCTTTGTAATATTAATGAAAACTATGAAACTGGAACAGGAATGTTAAATTCAAAGTCGTATTGGGATAAGTGTAGGAAACTGCACTCTGGACTATGAGAGAATGGTTTGTTTTGACAGGAGTCCTCTCAGCCAACCTCAACACCGACACTCGACAGTGCGTGCTGTGATAGTTGTGAGCCATGGTCCTCGCCGAGACTCGTAACAACTGTATTACAAGACAAACACTACATTCCTTCAAGGTTATCAAGAAGATGTGGATACCTTTGGGTGATTTGTGACCATACAATGTTCGCAAACATTGACACGATGTTCAAAACAAAACTGATTGGTAACTCGGCGTTTCGGACACTTGCAGAGACCCATGTCGTGGCGAGTTTCTAGTTCAGACCATCAGAAAACTTTGTCGAGCGCGGCGAAGGATTCAGTCAGTTGTTAGTCGCTGCTGAAATACAATTTAGCACACGACATCGTACGACATATCGCAATGGTTGGGGAGTTTACACTACAGCTTCCATTATCGGCCACGTCGTCTGACAAGTCCATACACCCATAACCACACACAACGATAGAATTGAAGTATGTACGCGAGATTCTCGTCACTGCGTGTCAGTCAATTTCCGGCCCCCGAATCCTGATTTAAATGTTATTACGTTTTACTCGCCTTTGTTGATACGTGCGGCGCATCTAATTCTGTGTAGAATCTTAATTTTAGGGTTAAATTTATCAAGAAATTTAGATAACGGGAAAATTGGTAAAATGTCAAAAAATCGAAAAAATAGGAAGGACCCTTTTTGGCAAATTTTTCCATTTTTCGAAGATTCCTCGATTCGTCCAAATGCTTGTTATTTCTTCAATTTGAATTGAGAAAAGGGTCTACACAAAAATAGTAGCCAAAGTCCGTCAGTCTCAGCTGCACCGGCGGATATAAATTTGAAAAAATCTACTTCTGCTGGCCGAACACTGCATGGGAATCATTGGCGCTCGGAGAATACATAAACATGGCTACGATTTGTCGGGCGTTGAGAAATGTGGGAAAACAAATGTTATTGCAACCAAGTAGCAGAAGTATATCATACCTATCAGCTGTCCAACATGTTAAGAGTAAGCTGAAATACTTTGTTTTCAGTAGAGACTTACGAGTCATGATGGTTCAACGAAGACCACTTCTATTTGACATTATAACCTAGAACATCCTAGCTAAATAAGCTGCGACTAATTTACTGGATTTTCCTTTATTATTAGTTGTGGAGCGAAAGGAGGGAGACGATCTGATCATAGAAGGCATAAAGATTGACGTCGAAAATGATCCACTCAAAATGAAAAATGAGACCAATGCTTGTCCACTTTGCGCACTGGATCTTGACTTAAAACACACTGTAAGATTGGACTGCTCCAAATGCCAATTTCTGTCATGATTCACTAATCCTTGCAGCCCTTTCTCATGTTTCTAGGATGTTCTCATATTGAAACAATTCCTGAGACCGGATGGTTGTTTGCTGCCCAGTAGGATCACAGGTTTATGTAACACTCAGCAAAAAAGAGTCTCTCACATGGTGGCTATGGCACAAAAAGCTGGTTGGTTGGAAAATAATAGAAGGAATGCTTATGTTTGGGGCTATATTTGCAATAACTTGAACAACCTATTTTTCAGGGCTGATGCCAAACATAGTCCCAGGGAAAAGAATTGCAGATCCAGCAAAGCGTCGTGACTGGAAGAAGTTCAATACCTATTACGATGAAGAGACTATTCCTTACAGATTACGTTAAAATATATGTCTATTTGTAAATACTTTAATAAATTATCGCCCTAAAGACAAAAATTATCGAATCATTGAGCTTATTCACTCAGTATATTTTATTGAATTCTAGAAAACTAAGAGCACCCATCTACGCGTATGGTGCAGTTACGTTTGATCTAGATCGAGGTGTAATGGGATAGGTTATCCGTCATGTCGAAACGCAAGCTCGTAAAAAGTTCCTGGTGTTACCTGCACAAGCGGTTGGCTCACAAAGCAGCTGAAAGCACAAACGCACGAAATGAGATATCGGAAGTTTCGAAAATACGGAATATCGGGATCCTTGCCCACATCGATGCCGGTACGAACACCACTCTAGCCATTAACCTATTTCAATTTCCCGCATTCTGAATTGGACTTTTACAACAGAAACGATTGTTGTCATGCTTTAAAAATCCCCAGGTAAAACGACGACTACCGAAAGGATGCTCTACTACTCCGGGCTGATTAATAGCATGGGTGAAGTTCATCATGGGAATACAGTGACCGACTACATGGAACAGGAGCGTCAACGGGGAATAACAATTACATCTGCAGCAGTGACGTTTAATTGGAAGCAGCACCGTGTTAATCTAATAGACACCCCAGGACACATTGACTTTACAATGGAAGTAGAGCAGAGCCTTAAAGTATTAGACGGTGCCATAATCATTCTGGATGGCACCGCAGGTGTTGAAGCGCAGACCTTAACAGTCTGCAGCCAGGCAGACAAGTACAACATACCCAGGATTATTTATGTAAACAAAATGGATAGGCCAAAGGCTGACTTTGACATGAGTTTGAAGTCCATTAAATCCAGACTTAATGTTGAGACATTACCACTACAGTTTCCTGTTAAACAGGACGGAGTGTTGGAGGGCATTGTTGATATACTGTTCTTAGAGAAGATAATGTTTGATAAGACAAAGCAGGGCTCTTCCTTAATTAGGACAAAACTAAGTGAAAAGAATGATGGTGCTTTATGGGAAATGGCAAGTGAAAGAAGAAGAGACTTAACTGATAAACTGTCTGGTATTGATGATAAGCTTGCCGATATCATCATACAAGAGGAATCTTTAGATAATATCAGTGCTCAGACTCTGGCAGATTCATTGAGAAAAGTAACAACAAGCCGGCAAGCTGTTCCGATTGTTTTAGGTAGCTCTTACAAAAATATAGGTGTTCAGCCTCTGATGGATGCTGTTGTATTATATCTTCCAAATCCTAGCACAAACCCTAATGCTTCATTTTACAAGTCGTTCAATGAGGGCTTGTCAGCCCGAGTCTTCAAAATCGTTCACGATCCGCAAAGGGGTGCTGTCACATTTCTGAGAATATATTCTGGCCAGATAAAGAAGAGTCAGAAATTGTACAATGTGCGGGATGAGTCGTCGGAAACGATTGGACGACTGTATATTCCGTTTGCAAATGAATACGAGGAAGTCGCGGAGATATGTCAAGGAAACATAGCTGCAGTGACCGGATTAAAGAACACGGTCACTGGGGATTTGATTACAACAACTGCTACTGCAGCTGGTCGTGCGAAACAGGCCCTCCTGGACAAGAGTGTTCCAGCAGAAGAAGTGGATGAATTCTTCGCAGTTCGCCAAGATGCGCTGAGTCCTGTTTTCTTCTGCACGATAGAACCTGGTTCCCTCGCGGAACAAGCTCGACTTGAGACTGCCTTGAAGCAACTGCAGCGAGAAGACCCAGGGCTGCAAGTTACATACGACGAGGAAAACGATCAGACTATCCTCGCAGGCATGGGAGAACTGCACTTGGAAATTGTAAAAGATAGAATTCGAACGCAGTACAAGCTCGACGCGGACTTGAGCGCTTTGCAGATTTCTTACAAAGAAACTATAGAAGATCAAATTAAAGATACCTTCCAATTCGAGCAGGTGATCAACTCGAAGAAGCATACGATCAGCTTAGAAATGTCTCTGATACCGAATTACAAGAAAGGGAAGATCTTTCACGTGGATACCAGTCAGGAATACGCATCCCGAAATAGTCATCTAAATTTTCGATTATTGCAAACTGTTAAAGCTGGTGTCGAGAGTGCTTTTCGCAGTGGACCGAAATTGTGCTACCCCGTGGTGGACGTCACCGCTGTTCTCCATACGCTTCAGCATCGTTGTGACTTGAATTATTTATTCACAGCAGCAGCCTCACAGTGCGTGAGGAAAGTGAGTACTAGTTTACTACCTAATCGTTTTTCCCTTCTTCGATTACTTTTTTCGTCTCTTCAGCGATTACATTAGATTCTTGACTATCCCGATTGACGTAGTAGAATGCCGAACGCGGCTTGAACTGCAGCATAGATTTTAAATTCACCCCGTAGTGGTCTTGCAGCTTTGAAGATGTGCTGTGACTCTCGGCACACTTTTGATTCGCGGGAATGTGCATCTCCGTGAACCTCCGAAGAACGTCAGCCTTCTCGAAAATATCTTTAGAAAAGAAATTCGAAGCTTGGCCCTGCTTCAAACTCACTTTTGGAATGACGTACGATTTGATCTTTGCATGGCTCTTAAATTCCTCCAACCCTGGCACTCTCATGCACTGATTCGCGAAGAACTCCTCTATCACCTTGTCGGACGTGTTACGGAGCTTCTTTAGGAAATCATTGTCTTCTGTCAAAGCTTCCCCGTTACTTTGCAGATTTTTTGGCCCATTCTTCTCCTTGCTTTCCACTATGCCAGTTTTACGTTTCTTATTTTCAGTTTGAACCGACATATCGGCCAAATTGATGCCCCATTTTAGCATATAAGTGTCGAGAAAGCCGTCGTAAAACTCCGGGCTCACTTCCTCCGGCCCGTAATGCTGATCGATGAAGTAAACTTTGCGGACGCGGCAATTCGCACAGATTTCTATACGCTGCGTCGCCTTGTAATCCCGGTGGAGCGTGTTCTTCACTAGACTAGCTAGATCGAATTCGAGCTTGTTCCAGTTCGGCTCAAGTTTGAGCTTTACGCGTGAAAAGACAATGCGATTCGGATTTGTATTCTTCTCAAACTCGGCATTAGTGAAGAGGAATCGATGGGAGCAGGCCAGTGTATCTATTACCTGTTCGCAGTAGAATTCAGTCGCATTTGAACGATGCAATAACAATATGTCACCACTCTAATGATAACCCACTTGCAGCTGAAGTCGGAAATTGATATCTAAATTCTTCATGATTATTACTAGTATCGGCAATTCGATCTGAAGCAACTGGGACGGTTCACGGGGACATGTTATAGATGTATTGCAGGCATTAGGCATTTCCAAATCTTGAATCTCGATAACCTTAGAGTTGAAATGATTCATTAAAGTTGACGAGGGAACCATGTGGTTACTTACATTTTCGAGTAGGTCCACATCGACCACTTTTCGTATGCGACCCGAGCGTGTTGCATGTTTGCTCCAATACTCCAAGGGTTTCTCGCTGATGCTGTAAAGCAAGGACAAATACTTCGGGCCCATTACACTTTCAGAATTTCCCGTCCATTTGAAAAAGCATATTGTGTGAACCTGTCTTCTGTGTACACGTCAGAAAGTAAATCCTGCTGTCTTTTCTTTGCAGTTACTCAGAGACACTACCACTGTTCTGTTGGAACCGATAATGTATATGGAAATCACAGCACCTGACAATTATGGTTCAACTGTGCTGGCAGACCTTTCTAAGAGGAGGGCAGAAATCCACTCAGTAGACATCATACGAGATAATAAAGTAATTCCTATAGTCCTGTAGGTGAGAGAGTAATTACGGCGGGAAATTAATGTTAATGCTCTGATTCTATAGTTGTTCGTGGTGCATGCACCTCTGGCGGAGCTCTTGGGGTACTCGACTGCGTTGAGGACCATTACTTCGGGACAAGGATCGTTCTCCCAGGAATTTAGTCACTACAGGAAAATGGATGCAGCTGAGGAAGCCAAAGCAATTAAAACCATTACTGGATTTTAATAAAAGTAGAGAATGTGTAAATAATTGAAAGACAATAAACCTGTTTTGCGATATCTGGGGGAAGGCCCACTCTGATGCTCCCCAACCCTCGTCTCTCATGGAAGGTTTGGATAAATAAAAGGTCGGATTAACTCTTTCCATGATTACAATTTCAGGTTGTTTATTGATTCAATCTAATCAAAATATATTGCAACATTATCAATGGTGCGTTACAACTTTTCTTATACGTTTCGTCGATCACGGCTGTTAACGAGGATGCTGAGAATTTATCGAATCCGGCAGGCACTGGAAGCAAATCGTCCGATTGCCAATAAAAAAGAAACATCTGGTAAAAAATTGCCAACACCGACGTTTAGCAGCCGCGCATAAATATATTAATATTGCTTAAGATCATGCAAAAATGTCATACATAGTAAAATATATGTATGTGTATATATTATATGTATGGAGGGATTAATGTTATGCGGTATCGAGATTTGCAACGCTCTCTGTTGCAGGTGTCCCTGGTCGTATAGGATAATGCGTATCCGTACGACTTGGGAGCGATTATTCGTTAAGGTTCTTCGCTGGACATACGGAAACCTCGCGTACGTCATTCGACACTATAATTTCATCGCAATCCAGCCGCTGCGCTGTAACAGTAGACTTCGAATTGTGCAGAAATGCGACCGATCGATGTTCAAGCGCAATTCAAAGGCGACTCCTTCTCTTAAGGTCTACTTACAAGTTTTGAGCTAATCTTGATTGCCTTAAGTCCTAAGTACCCGCTCAGTGTATAATTATAGTATAAAATTTCCTCGTCATCTGAAAGCTTTAAAAAACGACAATTTCATCCTCGTTCCTTAATTTCTTTGTATTACAGCTTAAATACATATCACTTGCTCGCAGATGCCCTTCCCCTCGCGATCTGCAGTCTCTCGGGCAGAGCGCGCGCGCAACAAATCTCGCGGCTGCTCGTTAAAAGTTACGTCTCTTGCCACGTTCGACAATGAGTGTTGACGCCTCTACAAAGACAATGGGCAAACTTTCCTAATTCAAGGCGCAATACTGAATAGTTACCGCGAGCCTATGTATAAAAGAGAACAATCACCAAGAAACTCGAAGGCCTTTAGGCTTCCTATTGAACAAGTGTTATTTGACAATCAATGAGGCAACAGTAGAAGATTTCGCTAAATCACCGTTACAGACAAGTTCAGAAGGTCCAACTTCGAAACTCGCGAGACGGCTCTCAACAAGTGTCCAGAATCCGAGAAATGCATGGAACACGCACGCGTCTATCCCACCGATCAGATACTGGATGGATGAGTACGATAGCTCGAGAAATTCATTGCAAAGGCTCTCGCGTAATACTGCCCAGCAAGATAAAGATCGATTTATGGCAACTCGTGATGTACAAAAAAGTTCAGGCTTCCCTTCGCTTCGCGCGTCATGGTTCTCCAACTTGTATTTTACAAAAATCCGTCCAACGACAGAGCCACTTCATTCGGGATCGTCCTCGTTCGATCCATAGTCGAGGTCATCTTGGCGTCACAAACTCACAAGCTTCGGAGGATTTGCATCTGGGGAGCTAAGGTCCACCGCAGAAAGATTGTTCCTTTGCTGCGTCGAGCAAGATGGTATTAGGGGCGTTGAGACTGGGGTGAGACCGGTACCACCTTCCATCAGCGACTCGAAATTGAATGGTATTCCGCTGGTCGGCGTGGTGATTGGCATCCCAGCAATATCCAACGCTGGTTTCATGTAGGATGGTGTTTCGACTGTCTTGAAGTTGAGTGTGTCGGGCCGTGAGTGTTCCTTCGGCTCGACAAAGATCGAGAGGGAGGTTGGTCTATTATTATTGTCGAAGCCAACCGGTAGCGAATTCGGTCTGTTGGGTCTCGAGGTATTCACTGTTTCGTGTTTCGTGGGGTCGACAAACTGATCCTCGACCGGACGATGATCGGCCTTTATCACCGGCTTTATATCCGGCGGCGAAGAGGAGCGTAGCCGACAAACCGGCCTGTGTGCCTCCAGAATGAACTCGAGCTCGTCTTTCGCCCGCTGAAGTTCATGGATCTCTTCTTGCAAGCTCTGTTTCTTCTGTTCCAAGCCCTCAGTCTCCTATGATGAAGAAGAAAAGCCATACTAATTAGTCGCTCTAGTCCTCAAAGGGATCGGCGCTAATCGATCCTCTCCATCCATCAAGCTCAAGATATTCAATTCAAACTCACTTCTAGCAGGGCATTGGTGTGATCCATTCGTCGCTTGCGGCACCTCGCTGCTGCCATTTTATTTCTCTCTCTGCGCACTTGTCTTCGCTCCTCCTCCTCGGGGCTCATGCCGATGGTCCTGGTGGGCCTCCTACCACCCATGTTGCGTCTTGCTGGTTGCGGCTGTAGGTGCGCGTGTGTCTGCTGCTGCTGGCTCTCAATGAGGGTGCTATTGGGTATGCCGGTGGTGGTGGCGATAGACGTGACGGCGACAGGGTGGTGCGCCGTCGTGTTTTGCGTCTGTGCCGGGGTCGGTTGGGACGGCTCCACCAAAGGCGGCACGAAACCGGCCTCCCGACTGTGTGACGCTGACTCGCTCGTCAGCTCCAAGAAAGTCTGCTCGATACTGCGGAGCGTCGTCGGCGTCAACGTCGGCGTCGTCCTCGTTGGCACTCCGCTGTGTAGTCCGTCCAGAGATACCAGCTGAAACACCCAAACCAACGCATCACATTAGCAACCCTTTCTTTCCGCTTCCTTCCTTTCTTCCTTCATCCACCATTCGATCAAACACCGCCGCGAGATTCGGCGTGTCCCTCCAGTCACCGATTACGCCACTCCAGAACCGACAGTTTTTTCGATGACATTCGAGGACAAGCACGCATTGCGCAATCCGGTGACGTCGCGCGATCACTCGCTCGCTCGCTCTCTGCACCTCCGTCACAGGTGCAGAGGGAGAGAGAGAGAGAGGGATATAAAAAGAAATCAAGCGCCAAGTTGCGCCGAGGAGCACGGAGTGTGAATGGATTTGGAAACTACCGACAGATCAATGATCGTCCGGCGAATCTCAGTGGGGCACGCGGTCTAGAGCTCGAGGCGCTGCAAGCCAGCAAGCCGCTGTCGAGGGCAGGAGCTTGCCGAGGAAGGAATTCAACTAGAGAGAAACGCGCCAATCTCGTTATCGCTTCCTTTCCACCGGGGGATATCAGATACCTAATCCAAGAAAACGACTCGATAAAAATATCCGTGATCCGTGAGCCGATAAGGTATCGCGCGCCCGCGCGCCAGCCAGATAGATGCTTAGGGCAGCGTTTCGATCCCCGCGCATCATCGCTAAAATTACAGCGAATCTCGGCGTATCGCGTCCAGATTCTTACTTCGCCTCTCATACCTTCGCGCGCAGTTTCCCCTCCCTTTCTCAATCCCCCCCAACATCTTAACCAACTAACCGTTCGTTCAATTCCTCTAGGGAACAGCATCTCTCGCAAGTAGTCGCTCTCAAGTGTCAATAAAAGCCTCGAAAACATCGGACACACGTGCCTCCACGTGCGAGCTCTGCGCGATCGGCGAGCATCGTGGCGAGCCGGCGCGCAGATACGCTCGATTGCGTCGGTAATCATATGGAGAGTCCGCATCTAACTAGCAGGATATTAATGACGGTCTCGAATCGCAGCTCACGTAGCTCGGCTGGCTAGCGCGCCCGCGCGCCATTATCGTGCCAGCCGATCAACACTCCGCCGAGCGAGAACAACAGTCAGAGTACACGCGAGAGCAAGAGAGAGAAGGAGAGAGAGAGAAGCGAGGCGCAAGCTTATTCGCGGCGCACGTTTCCCAGAAAGCGGTAAAGGACGCACCATAAAGAGAGAAGAGAGAAGAGAGAAGAGAGAAGCGACGGCCTTCGCCCGCTAGGAAGGAACCTATGAAACAATCCAACTGGAATACGAGTCGGATTAACTAATGAGAGAAAGTATGGTTGGGCTGCTCGTCAGACTGGGCCTCTGTCGCATAAAGTAAGTTTAGGCGTCGGCGGTGTGGGAATCGGGGTGGGAGGAGCGGGGTGCTCGAGCTCGATCCATAAAGAGGTTACTCTACATAAACTTCATTGACCCAGGATGCGAGCGGTCTAAGGCCGCCCGCGAAACTTAAGCCGTAGGAGAGCTTAAGTGTCATCGCTAAAATTACAGGGTACAGTGCGAAACGGCGCTTTCAATAAGCGTGACCACCCACCCACCAGCCAACTCACGGCGAACCGCACGCTTCCTCTCTCTCTCTCTCCCTCTCCTTCTATCCCGAGTCCCGACGTCTTTCTCTGCTCAGGCATTCGTGTTGGAAGCGCGCGAGGCAACTCGAGGAATGTCCGGAGCGATAAACTTAGGAGTTACCAAATCATTTTCGCGCGTCACGTTTTCTGCATTCCCGAGAAGCCCACCGTACCAGGGCACACCATCCTCCCTCCCATCCCTTTTCGCGAGTTTCGCGAGTTTCGCACGCAGACCGCCGTGTAGCTCTACCTCTAGAATCGAGGCTTTAATGCCAAGCATCAATCAACAGTGGAGCGATGCCGCAGCGAAAGGGCCAGAGTTGCGCTGCTACACATCGACGAGGGGCGTCGTTGCAACCTTGAAGAATATACGTGCGCGCACATCTACCGACTCCTTCCGACGGCGGCGGCGGCGGCGGCGGCTTCCGAGCATTTGGCACGCTCCAAAATTTACGGCCATGGCCATGCCGGGAAGGCGATTCCGTTATTATTATTATGCCGGGACGGCGGCTATCGCCACTACATACATTGGGCCTCTTACGAGGGAGAGACGATGCGCGCGGCCAAGGGTTATCGAGCCAGCTCTATTTGCTCTTCGCGAGCCCAAGAAAAAGGCCTGTTCGTGCCACGCGAAGTACGACAAAGGTGTGGCGATCGGTTCTGGCGGTCCTTCGGAAATCCCGTCGACTCGATTTCTCTTATCTGCGTAACACGAACGCACGCGATCGTCTCTATTTGCGCGGGGAGATTACGAGTCTCATCCGGTTCGCTATATCTCCCTCTGCTCGCCCTCCATCTATGTATCCTGGCCGGCGGGCGAGCAAAACTTCTGCTTTCCGAAACTTGGCCGCCGCTCCAATTCTCCGCGAGTTCCTCGAGCCTCCGATTCGGCGAGCGTCGAAAACACTTCCGAGAAGTATCGATGCCCGACTATCTAGAATGATCCGGCGCTTACACAGACACGTGCACAAGCATACGCGGAAGTAGTGTGCGAGGCGGGTAAAAAAGCGGGCGGGGAATTTTTTCGGGGGCGGCTCGTGGGCCGCAGATTAGCAAGCGGTTCCGAGGCGTCGAGGCCGTTCACCCTGCTCCTTTTTTCGCGGACGTGTATGTAGATGTGTCGCGAGTCTCGGCCATGAGTAGAGCGTCTCCTGCTGCCGGTAGCGTCGGAGGCGTCGGAGGCGTCGGAGCAGGCTCCAACAAGTTTCGACGAGGGAGAGCGCGCGCGGGCGCGTCCGGAGTCGAGAGAGCCGTCAGCCTGACGGCGGACGGCTCGGCGCCCCCTGCGTCATCGACGAGGAGAGCGCGCGGCACGCGATTCCAGCCGCACACTACTCTCCCGGCAACGATCCCTCGTTACGATAATCGGTTATCGGCGCACGCCACTATCTAGCCTGCATTTGCATTTCATGCCCGAGCCGGACAATGTGTATGCATAATTCTGCCTAGGTGGAGCGCGTTCTCTCTCCTCACCGAAGTCACTTGGGTGACTTCTCCCTTGGATTATTAAGAGGGAAGTCTGAAGGTCAAGCCAGTTAGCAAAGTCATAAGTGGTTGTTTATAATTTGAGTTGGACATGGAGCATTCGAAGAGATGCGCGCGGGCAAATTAAAGGAGGGTCTGGCGACACCGAGCAATGGAAAAAGAAGACGCGATAAGAAGGCGAGGGCAGAAGAATGTCGGCCTGTTGTTGAGTGGCATGCTCTCTCGGCGGAGCGAGCCGAGTGTCAACCCTTTGGCCTAGCAACGAGAGGAGGAGAGCTCGAAAATATTTCTTCGCGCGATGGCAGATGTCGACTGAGGGAAAAAGGGAGGAGAAAGGAGCCAGCCGCATCTTTTTTTCGCGAGATCGCCGTTGGCATGCACGCGTGTCTTCCGTTTTGCGATGCAGTTGCCCGACACCGCGCCCGACGCACGCACACAGATATACCCAGGGGGACACACATGCAGCCACGCATCAACAGCGACGGCGACGACGACGACGACGACGACGACGGCGGCGGCGGCGGCAAGTCCGAGCGAGCGGCCACCAGGCACATGCACGGAGGGCACACACGTATGCAGAACACGTATCCACAGCGAGCGCACGCGCTCCGCGTTTCTATAAATAAATGCGTTTGCCGTTCTCTAATCTGCCTTGGGCCCGCGCTGCCCGTCGAGAGACAAAGGGCGATATCGGCGTCGCACCAATTCATTGCGAAAGCACACCAAGAGATAACCGCGCTTTTCCTCATCATCCTCTCCCTCCCTCCTCCGCAGCGATCCGCCGCCGTCTGGAAAATCCGCATTCCAGGCCGATTGGCCTCCAGAGGCCGAGCGCCCTCGCGTGCTTTTGACAGTGGGCTACAGGTGTAACCCGAGCCGTTTCCGATCTGTTTGTGCCGAGCGGCCGGCTCGCCACTTCCACGCAATTGCACAATCTTGCACAATTGCCGCGAGCATCGGAGAGAAACGTGCGCGACAAGCGCGCCCCGGCCCGCTCCATCTCCCGTTTTCAAGTTCAACACTCCTCGCTCCATCGCATCGGCCCCTCGCCGCACTGCCGTCTAGCCACTCGAAAAACCAGACACTCGGTGCACTGGCCACCGGCGACTCTCCCCGCGAGAGATGATGCAGTGGAGAAAGGAGAGTTGCAAAGTGCCCGAGGAAATGTAAAGTCTGGCGTGGCGCGCGTCCGAGGGCAAGCGGGTGATCGATTCCGCCGGAAATCGAGGCCGGCCAACACAAATACTGCCACGCACACATAACTACACACAGAGACACACACACACACACACACACACAGACGGAGACGGAGGCGGAGGAAGGAAGCGAGGCATCGTGATATCTCAATAGGCGAGGGATTACCTGCTGATAAAGCAGTTCCTGCGCGAGGATATTAGCAATGTCGACGGGATCCATGGCGGTGGCTGCCATAGCTTCGTGGGTATCGGTTTATTCGTTGAGCGTTCGTTTCGTCGTCTCTCGAAGAGAAGGATACGGGTGGTGAGGGGGTGAGGGGGTGAGGGGGTGAGAGTAGGTGGGATACCGAGGTAGGGAAGAAAGGAGAGTTGGTCAAGGGGGAAGAAGATTGGGGGTGGTTGGGCAGAGGGTTTACACTAAAAAGTGACTCTTGTCGATCGTTCGTTCGTGCGGTGATCGTTTGGTCGTCGGTGTGCGCTTCTCCGTCTCTCTATCTCTCTCTCGCTTTGTGTGTTCTATCTCCCTCTCGCGGCTCTCGTATTTTCTCTCTCCCGCGATTCGCACGCTCGCCCGTTCTTCTCACTTTCGATGAGATCGTAACACACCGCCGCTGCGTCCGGCACCGACGCCTCTCTTACACTGAGAGAGGCTTAGCCTCAGCAGCGGCGCGCGCCCGCTCGCGCTCGCTCGCTCGCTCGCTCCTGGCCATACGCGACGCGCGAGGAAAGCCATCCTAAAAATAACCATCGAATTTCGAGTATGTGCCGCGCCGCGCCGGAGCAGACACGCGCGAGAAACAGAGAGATCGCCAGAGCCACCGCCGGACATTCGAAGAGAATCGCTGCCCAACAACATCCCTACATCTCCCATCCGCCCGCACCCCACCACCGTTCGCCAAACACTTCCCCTTTGTTCTGCCTTCTTTGCTACATCTTCCTCAACCATCTCGCGTCAATGCGGCTCTTCATTTATTTATTAGAAAATCGCCTTTTCATAAACTTCCGCGCTCTAATTATAACCGTTGGTAGCCTGTCAATTCTAGTGTCACTTCCCCTCGGCAAACAAGCGACTTCTCTCGGAAAGTAGTCACGCGGAAGTTGGGAAAACCGTAGGAAGAATTCCACGGGCGAGCGATTCTCCGGAGTGCGTCAACGAGATAAGGCCAAGTGTCCTCGAGTACGTCGAGGATTGTTTGCTCCAGAAAGGGTGGATTCCTCGGCAATCGCGTAATGGCCGTGCCGGCTCCACGGCTCTTCTACCGGGAGATCTATTCGTACCACTCGCCGTAAGATTTATGATAATGCGCCGAGCTCTTTATTAGCCGTGGAGAGACCAAGTGTTGCTCGCTGCAGCTTCCAGGGACCGCGAGAAGCGGATATGCGTTACTATTCGTGGAGCGACGGCCTCTCGCGCTCTCGATTCGTAGCTTTCCGATATGGAACTCTGCGATTGGGATAATATACGTAAGCGATCTTGAAAGGAGCAGCCATACTGCGAGAGAGCTTTAAAAAGAACAATGAGCCGTCGGTCGAGCGAAGAAAAACAAGGGAAGCCAGAGCCGAGGAGGATCAGTGGTTTTCCCAGCATCCACCGAAATCCCGATTGCGAGGCAGCGGCCGCGGCTGGAGGCTCTTAATTAGTCCGAGTTCTAAGTTTAACACCTGTGGAGCGGCTCGTGACTCCGCTTCCTTGGCCGAGTGCCAAGGAACACCGGGCAGAGTTGGAGAGTGGAGAGTGGAGAGTGGAGAGTTCGCGCGGCTACCAAACACACTTCGATCTTGAAAGTGGGCGTGCCGCGCACAGTTCAGTGTGCCTCGATCAAACTCTCGTTTCAATTTCAAGGGGAGGCGAGAGCGTTAGAAGAGGCTGTCGCTGCCTTGACCAGGAGATATCGTTTCGAAGGGCAGAATTCCTCAAGGGAATGAGCTTGCGGTCGGAAGAGAGCCTTTCGGAGATTCGAATCTCGGAGAGAACTGATTATCGCGTTGACACTTCCAGGATGTGGTGCCGAGTGGTTCGTGAGTATCGCGCTCAGCCAAAGGTGGCTGGCAGGGCATTCTACTGATTGGAGCCTGCTGCCTGTCTTTTCGGAGGGCTGATTAGACATGGACAGAGGAGGAATGTCAAACTGGGCCGAGAGCGTACGAGCGGTCTGACGTCCGCCCCGGCCGATTTCACAGAGCAATCTACGCTTGGAAATAAGTCACGCGAGTCTCGGTGATGTCCGCACGTTCTCGCGGCGAGTCCGATTAATTATTCAAGCAGAGTATAGCAACTTGACGCAACTGGTACGAACGCGGGAAACGACGAGGACGATAATGGTACGGACGGCGACCACGTGGCGAAAAACCTGTTCTCTTTTGCGTCATTGGGGAAGGAGCTCGCTCGCGCGCGGCAGCGGCGCGCCGTCGCGGCTGGCACCGGCGAACACGAGATGGACATACAAAACCCCAGCTTATCTTCGCCGCTCGAAATGAAAACATGTGCCAGCCAGATTACAATAACCAATCCGCGCTGTTTCGCCAGCCGGTGCCGCCGCCGGAATTCTCAAACACCAAACACACACTGCGCGCTGCTACCGCGCTCGAGGAGGAGGCGGTTCCGTTCCGTCCTTATTATGTTACGCGTAAATAAACCCTGGTTACCGTCCTCCAGGCCTGCCAGCGCGCGCTCTTGCTCTCGACGCGCTCTCGATAGCGAGATAACCGGCATTCCCAGTACATATACCGACGAGACGCCGCCGATACTCCGACCGGGAGCTACTGGACATGCTGACTGGCGGCCGAGTGGCCGCGTCCCGTTAAACCTCGGAGAGCGCAAGTCTCGCCGAAGACGGAAAGTGATTTCCCGGAGTGCTCAATGTCGCTCGCGGCAGTCAAGCAATGCTGGACAAAGAGACGCAGTGTGGGATGGAGGAGAAAACGCTTTCATGGAAGTCCATTGTGCGTCACTGTTCTCGCGTAGCATCGACAACGAGTGGAGATCAGAGAGTGTGTGTCTCGAGCGGAGGCTGGAGCTCGTGCGCCGGCGATAGCCCTCGCCGAGAGAGCAGAGCGAGCAGAGCCCTATTGGCATGGAAATCAAGCCTTTCCACGAAATTCATCCGACGCCGGCTCCCTATTATCCCCATCAATCTAACACCGAGCGGCGACGTCCCTATCAATCCGGATATCTCAATGCCGGCCCTCACCACTCCCACGCATCAATCTCCAATTCGGGGAACTCCGCTCTCGCATTTCCCGACTGCGCGCGCGCCCGCGATAACAACCTCCTCTCTCGCACTCACTCTCGATTCACTCTGACAAAGCAAGGGGAGCTCTCGCCGCTCCATTCACAGCCAGCTGCATATCCAGTATCAAATCTGTCGCCACTTTACCACCTTCGCCAGCCATCAATGCACCGGAGCACAAGCCCTCGAGCACAATGCCCCATACAACCGAAACCGCCTCTCTTCTTCGATATAACTCTCGCGCTAATTTGCATATTTCAATCGGTTTCCCGGCGAAAAAATTTACATAGTTCGATTTACGTAATGGACTAATATCGTCGAAGAATCGGAACAAGGTAAGCATTGCACGGCTCGATCGTCCGAGGAATTCGTTCTAAATTCTCCTCGGATTTTTTCTCCCTCCGAGCGCTAATCATCAATCAACGGTGCCAGCCAGCCAACTGCGGATAGGAGCGAGCGAGGCTCGAGTGCTCGCTCTCGCAGGCCGCGAGGGGAATCGCAATTTTTCCTCCAAAGCCTTTGGCGAATCCTCGCTCTCGAAATGTCCGAGCAACGCGAGCGCGGCGCGCGCGCACTCCACGGCTCAAGGTTCCCGGAGGACTGGACGCTCGTGTTCGCACCTTCGATCGGCACGCGGCCCGAGAGTCGCGAGCGGCGATAATGACACGTGCGCTCGAGTAAAAATCGTTTGCGTCAAGTGGGATTATTATCGGGCGAGGGGCGCTGCTCTAAATGCTCTCTCACGCTACATTGGAAAATGGCTCGGACTGTGGGAAGTAATGGCAGCGGAATTAATAGGCGCCGTGAAGGAGTCCTCAATCATCTCGCCGATGTACGTCGTACTGCGGACCAGTTGCCGGCAAGGAACGAGTCCTCGCCCGAATTGAGAGAGGTCGCGATAGGGTGACTTTGGACAACACGAACTCTCGTTGGCCAGCGAGATTTCGTGGTAAAAAAGGCAATGCGATTATGCCGTCGAGCGAGTCGCCGGTGTCGGCGCGATCTGGAAAAAATGAGCGGCAGACCGCCGATGACTGCATGTATAGTTCGCGCGCGCGCGCGAGAGGAGGTAGCCTTGAACAACAAAGGAAGGATCTCGCTCCTTGTTAGAACCGGCGGCGAACCCCATTAGCATTGTCAACAGGATAAAAGTAGGAATCGGCCGGCGCGCGGTTATTCCGTGATTCCTTTTACTAATCAAGCTCTCTCGGCGCTGTTTGCGGAAACGGCAGGCATATCATCATCGTCCTAGGATGGCTGGGCGGGAAAAGGGGCTCGGGAGGTTCTCGAGAGGGAAATCAGTCGGTGCATACAACGCATCGCGGATACGCGGCGACCGCGGTAGCTATACTGCAGTCTCGGCCGCGTGGCGAACAAAGGAGAGTGTAAACACGATGATAAAGCACACGGCTTTCCCCACTGGCGGGTCTTTTCCAGGCGAACGAGCGCGCGAACTCTGCGAGCGAGAACCAGGGATGTGTGCATATGTGCTGTTCCCCTTCCCGTGTCCAGGCGCGCATCACTGCACGCGTACATTACGTAACGAGCGAGTCGGTTTTCCGCAGTGAGCGGCGGCGATAGCCCCCTTTCAGCCCCAAAGATAGCAAATCTCACTTGCCATTCCGATATGGCTCGCGTGCGCCTACCTAGACCAGCCGGACAAGAGAGTTTCGACGCGCAACGGCCCACCGCTCCTGCCAGACCAATTTCTTCGAGTCGGCCGAGAGAACGAGCTTTCGGCTTATTTGTATGCTTGGACGAGAGAGCAAAAAATCCCCGCTGTGTCTGTGTAAGTGTGTGTGGTTGAGATTGAGCGAGCGAGCATGCTTTTTCGCCGGCGGAGTATCGCCGCGAGGGAGCGAGAAGGAGAGGCGGCAGAGTTGAGCGAGCCGAGTGGCAGAAATAAAAAGGCGACGACTGGCACGCGCGCGCTCGCGGTACTGGAGAAGCGGGCGTGCTGCTTTGTGGATGCGCCTATATCGCGGCGCGGTTTTTCCCGGAACACTATCAATTCTCGAGCGTCAAGGTTTAAAGTCCTGACACAGCTAGGTGTATGTGTTCTCCGCGGCTCGCCGCCGGCCACTAATTCGCCGAGGCTCACGTACTTAGCCGCGAGTGCGCCAGTGTAGCAGCGAGCTCCAAACCACGGCGAGTCTAAAGTGCGGTGGCTTACAAACTGAAAACAGAAATTGGAGCTATCGGGGGGCGGCGCGCGGGGGCGCGCGGGGTCGAAAGGGGCGATAGCTTGGAAAAATACAGAGGGAGCACTGTTGCTCGGGTCGACTTAGCTCTGTGGTACACGTTTAGGATGGACGCCCGCCGATTATCGAGGAATCGTTCTCTCTCTCTCTCTCGAGGCTTTATCGCTCGCGTGCCAGTGGACGCGCGCCGGCGACGGCACAACAGACCAAACGAGATATGCAATCCTCCGCAGTACTGCGTCACATTTTTCCGAGATTCCCCGGGGAGCACATTCCGAGCGGGGAAGAGCGCGGAATGAGAGAAAGAATAACAGGGGGAATATACATCGAGTCGGCCGTAGTATAGGTAGTATTCGCTTTCGTAGCTGATCTTTGCGCGAGCTCCAAAAATGGAAATGATTTTGAAGCCTGGACTCACCTCGAGCCACGCGACCTCGTGCTTGTTCGCCAAGCAAACGCCCGTGTGCGTGTCTGTCTCTGTCTCGCTCTCGCTCTCTCTCTCTCTGTCTCTCTCAGTGTGTGTACATGCGTGCGTGCCTCCAGCGAGCCGTCGACGACTTTTCGGCTCAGTCAGCCTTCCTTTCACGTTGCGCGCCCGTAGAGTCGATCGTAGAGTCGATCGCGCCCGATTGACCCGAATAATCGACAAACAATTGCAATCGCGCCCGGCGGAATGGCAGGAGAAGCAACAACAGCGACAACAACAAGTATATGTACCGGCGAGGATACGGAGGAGCAGCCGGCGGCGCAGCCGTTTGGTGAACCGTGCTCGCTGGCAGTCGTAGTGACACTGACAGTGCTTCTGTCATCGCCGCTATCACCACATGGCAGTCCGGCCTCGGCCTCGCCGCTTCGGCCGCCTTCGGACGCGCTCGACGCCTTTCTCGAGAGGACTTTGTGTGCGCCGGGAGCATCGGGAGACGGAGAATCCTCTCGCGGCGCGCCAACCGAGAGGGAAAAAATCTAGAGAATGGCCGAGTGCGCGCACGCGTTCAACCAGCCAGCGAGAGCCAGCGAGAGCCAGCGAGCCAGCCGGAGCGGACGGAGCGGACGGAGTATGGTTATAGGCTGGGGGGGAGAGGATGACTTCACTCGGACGAGGTGCAACGTGTTGGTACGTGCGGCGACCACCGAGCCCCTGAATTTGGGTCGACCTACTCCATCCCGACGGAAAGGCGCGCGCGCCCGCGACCCTGAGACTACATTCCTAGAATCGCTCAAAGATCCCCTGGTATTTCCGGCCGCGAGACCACGTAGGGCGTCATTAGCATTCGCGCATAATCAAGCCCGAGTCCAATGTCACGCGGACACGGGAAATCGATTTATTTCAGACACGACTCTCCGCTTCTTTCCGCGAGGAGAGCGCGCCCGACTCTGCGAATGTGAAATTGATTGCCGGATCATCTGCAGTGGGATCCGATCGGAGTAGGCGCCACGCGATGACTCAGTCCACTCGGCCGGCAGAGACCGAATCATCGTACTAGGAAATTGAAAATGGGAGCACGTGTCGTTGCATCACACGCTCTGACTTACTTCCTTCCTGTTTGTCGCTCGGATTCTAATTGCACGTGTACACGCGACGGATCTCGAGTCTAGAAGAGCCTCGAGGTGACTAACTGTCGAGTTCGCTGAGAATTTGGAAATTGGGAAAGAGATTTGCGAGATGAGTGCAAGGGAGGGGAGAGATGGACGCGAATCGGGGTTGCAGCATAGTGGCACAAGTCTTTCAGCTCTCATTTAGATGGTCTCGTGAGCGCAGCCTCTTCAGACCGCATCTAGGGCTCTTAATTGAAGTCTGGCCTTTCCCGAGCGCCGATTAACGATTATCATTGAGAACAGTGCTCGGTTGTCGGTCGCACGCCGCCCTTCCTACGTACCAGTGTTCCGCGACGCGCTTTAAACAAACACACTACCACCAATTGTCCGGCTCTCTAACTCCCATCTAAACTGCTTGCAGCCGTCGAGAGAGCGAGCCAAGCCCCAGCCGGCCGACTCTTCCACTCTTCCCGAAGAACGAGCCGGAATTCGCTCGTAACTCGGGAGGCGCGCAAGGATTTCTCCCCCCGAAAAGAATTGCCCCAAGCGATAAAGGCGAGAAGCTGCTGGCGTCGCTCCTCTCGGGCAATCCTCACTTTCACGCTAGTGTTTAAAGCACTCTTTATGGGGGCCTCTTAAAGACAGCGTGCCACTCTCGACAATATCGACCAAAGTACTATACCACCCCGAGCCCGGCCGGCACTGCTCGATAAAGTCTGAGATAAGGAGAGCCGAGGTGGCGAGGCGCGCGTTTTTAGCAGCAAACTCCCCGAACAAAGGATATACACCAGACTGGGCTCTCGCGTCCGCTGCCTCCTCGAGCGCGCACACATGATCGGAGGTGAACGACTCGAAAGCTAATACTCGAGTTCCCTCACCCACCGTTTTCGGGAATTCCGCGGACGCGTCACGACCTTGTCCTCGTGAGGACGTGAAACCTCGCCGCGCGACGAGCGCTCTCCCTTGTGCAAGCTTGCCGGAGCGCTCTGCCGCTTCAATTGCAAAAGGCAGCCACGGTTTCTAGAGAGCGGCAGGAAATGGCGAAAGCCGCCAGAAAAATCTCGATCGTCCGTCGACGAGTAGTCGGGCAGGCACGAGGTTCCATTTTTGCAGACGGGAATACCGATTGGTTTAATCGATCTTCCGTGACACGGTGCCGTGAGACTCTTGCGAAAGCGAGCGAGGCCTCGCCTCAAGGGCGTCTAATCGCCTACTTTTCACGGAGGATGATCGATTAGCTCGGGCTTACTCCCTGCCCTTCGCCCCCCTCTCTCGCTCGCTTTGCTAGGCTAATTGATGGCTTTGACTACGACTACGGCCTGCTGCAATCATGTAAATCGATATCAAGGATTGTTGCTTGCCGCGAGTGCAATTTAGCTTCGAGCCACGGATACGCTGCGGGAGCCCAGCGAAAATGATACCTCCGGCGATCGCCCGCATGCACAATTTCAACAATACTCGCGCATTCTTAATGAACCGCATCGATTCATTGCCGAAGATATTATCGCGAGTGCCGGAGCGGTGATTAGGTCGGATTACGCTCCAAGGGCCGGAATTAAGTCGGATGATGATGAAGAGTGCTTAAGGTAGTAGTACATACTACTTAATAGGTAAATGGTGATGTGGTGGCGATCCAAGTGGGAAGATTAATCTCTCGGGGCTGGAGAGGCAGTTGCACGTGGCGGCGAAGGGCCCGAGGGCGAAGGATACGTCGCGCGGCCCGGCGCGGCCCGGCGCGGCTCGGCGGGTGAATAAAGGTGGGGAGAAAGAGGACGTGTAGAAGAAAAGGCTCACCGGGGGCAGAACGGCCCGTGAATTCCTGGCCAGTGACGCAATCACGAAGGCATTTCCGACTGGTTGCACTTCGGCACTCACCCCGCCGCGGGAATACCTACATAATCGCGCACGCATAATCCCACCGTCGCGTCGCGCCGCGTCACCTCCTCCCCAGACCTATCTCATCCTCTTCCCTCGCTCTCTCCTCAAATTCGTCCGCTTTCCGCACGATATTTTATTACCGGCCATGGCATACCTCACCCGTCGCCCTACCTCCCGTCATTATACCACGTCCACCCAACGGCGGGTGTGTAATTTGAAAAATAACGCCCGCCGCCACCGGTGGCATTTGGGGAATGCACGCTAAGAGCTTCCCGGCCGGCCTGAGAACACTCTAATTACCGGCACATCGTATTGACCCTGGAGAGCGAATGCGCCATTGTGTCGATCGCGGCAAGGATCGACTTTCAAAAGGAAATTTCAACCATCCCGTCCGACAGGATGCAACGCTCGGGGGTTAACATCGACCAATGAGACTGGTAGTCTGGTAGGAGAGAAGAGCAACGTGAATGTCCGGCCGATTCTTCTCGCACGGTAATCCCCGCGCGCATTGTGCCGTAATGTCCCGTTTAATGTTTAATATTGTGACGGAGGCTGGTTTCTGTGGGCCGGCTCTACCCGCCCGGACAATACTTTCACGAAATTGGATACGTTTATCCCACGTATCGCGCACCGAAAAGGGCTGGGGCTGCTGAGGTGAGGGTTCCATGACCTCTTAAACGGGCGGTCGCTCTGGCTTTAAGAGGGCAGAGGCGCGCGCATCGCGGCCGCCTCAATGGCTGGGACACTTTATCATTCCATCATGCTTGAGACCAAGGGCAAGGAGCCCTTTGAATTATAGCCGTCAGCTTATACACTCTCCAACCCCAAGAGGCCTGATTCCACCGACTTTTTGACCACCTCCGCCTCAAGAATGCGCGCATGAATAAGCAGAATAGACATTACTCCCGCTGCCTGCCACTGTCACGGAGAATCAATCTACGATACCCTTCTCTCCCTTCTCTCCCTCTTATTCCCAGGGCTGTCAGAGGACACAAGGCTGCCAAGTCCTTCCCAGCCGCTATATTAATGTCGTATCAATCTTCCGGCGAGATTCCTCGAGAAACACGTGTGAACCGCGCGGCGGAAAAGGCGCGGTGTTATCGGGCGCGGGTATGTAAGTCGGCGATACCGAGAGTGATACATCGGGTTTGCGCTCACACCTCTTTCTCTATCGGAGAGCGGGTCGAGTCTAATAATCAACCGGTAAAGCTTTCCCTCGATAAATTGGCCGCGCTGCAGCCTGATACTTAGGGGAGGAGATGGAGGCGAGAAATTATCAGAGCGATTTGCTGCCGCATTCCCGGCCAACGGTTCCTATTATCGTGACACGTTGCAGGCGTGCGGTATATGTATACCTTATACGGTCATTATCAGGGGGAGTACGACCTTCTGCCACGGAAATTCGCTCGGTCGCTGCGACGATAATTCCCCGTGGTTGGCTGAGCGATCGGGGAGCTTCCGGTCGCGCGAGATTTCTCTACTCTCTTTTTTTTTACCTCGCCTTTCGTAAACACCGGCTCGCCGAGATTACAAACACTGGAGACAGAGGAGTGGGAGGAGGAGGGCTGGCTACGAATGGGTTAAAGGGATCAGAGAGTTGTTTGTATGCTGGCGGCTGGCTAAGTGGATATCCGAGTATGCCTCAAGGGCACCGATGTTTAGCCCAACTCGAGTGTGTCGTGAGAGGAGCGAGCGCGCGACTCTGATGAACACGTTCGCTGCCTCCTGCTCGTCCTCGCAGTGGGAAAAGTAGACGCGTTAATCGGGGGGATCCAAGTCCAGAGAGCAGCAACTTTTCTCACGACGCAGAGACAGAGCGCAGCCGACGGCGACGGCGGCGGCACGACCTTCCACTCGGCTGCGGCAGTCATTGTGTTGCCAGCATACTGGCGAGCTTGATTGCCGCGGGTAATCAAAGGAAACTAGCTACGCCTCTCGAGCCGCTCGAAATTCCGCTGGCAGAGATAAAAGAGGAAAAGAGAGGGCTTGTTTGCCGAGGGGAAGGTAAAGTTTGACATTGGAGGCGCGCGCGTGGAGGAAAAACATATCGAGCAGAAAACTTTCCAGCGACGCCGAGCGGCTGGAAGCGGCCGGTGGCGTCGAAATCGGTGAAGAGCGCGCGCGGTCCACGGCCACATAGTGCGGAGTCACGTATCCGAGTTGAACGGGGAGCGGAGAGGAGGGCATTCCCCAGGGGAAAGTGTTAAGCGTATTGACGTCACTAGTACGCAAGATATCTTTCCGTGGAATCGACCTCCTTTCGAGGTCGACCACACCGGATCGCCAGTTCGCCTATCCACGCGCGCGCGCCCGCAAAACAACGAATCCTAGAACTCGCCAGTTCGCCACGAGGAGCACCGCGCTCGCTCGCACACTCTGCCTGGGCGCCTGCAACCTCCGAGCCTTCGCCAGAGCGCGAGCGTTGCGATAATTCGTAGTAACGACTCTCGTTGTGAAATAATTTCGGCCCGCGCGCGCTACCCTTTCCCAATAGCCGATATATTTCTAGCTTACGCAAGCCTGCATAATACGTACTCTCTTTTCGCGGGCTGGCGGTTCGCTAGCCAGGAAAACCTAAGGTTTCCAGCGATCGCGCGCGCGCCCGGCGTAACCGAGCGCTTCCACGAAAGCACGGGAAGCCAAAGCCGCGTGTCGGAGATAAGTCCAACCTCTTCCGAGTAGCGCCGTTTTCGATTGTACGTGCGTTTTTAAGTCGCCGATAAGGCCGGGCATTTTAAGCCGATTATAAGGCAGGCATTACCGAGCAAGTCGTTATCGTTTCTGGTAATGGGTGATCTCCTCAAGCGGCGTCGCCGTCGCCGTCGCTTGAAACAATCGAGTCTACCTGGCCTCTATCCGCGCGCGCGCGCTCCCATGCCCGAGTAATACTCCCATTTCTCGGTACCGGCACTCCTCACTCCTCTTTCCGCGCACCACTCTCGCGCGCTCCGCCGCTTTAGAGAGCATCTCATGATAATCGACGTGTTTACGAGGCGACGCGAATAATAATGGCCGAGAGAGGGGCCGAAGGTGCGAGGCGTGAGTAAGCGGCCGAGCACTCGGCAAGTAAAGAGCAGCCTGCGAGATCTCGCGTGTCGCGGCGGCGCAACGTGCACGCGACACGTGCGTGGAGAGAGAGAGAGAGAGATTTTCATTCATAAATCGCCGCGGCCGTAACTACGCCCGATGCGAGTCTGACTCATCGATCTCCGACGGCATCTCGAAACTGAGGTAAGCCCGGCGAGAATAAAAACCGATTACGAGCGTCGCCGCGGTTTCCAGTGTGTGTCGCATTCCGGGATTCAGCCCCGCTCCATCGATTCCGGGAACTTGGCCGCTGGCGAGCGGTAAACCGGAAATGATGCGTCATAAAATCGAGAGGAGATGCTTGGTAACTCAAGAATGCCGCGCTCTGGACCACAGATTCTCTCTGGAATCTTAGTTTTAAGACTTAATCTGTTGAAATATGATGAATTCGGCCGAGTTGGAAAAATGTTGAAAAATTGCAAAAATTTTAACCTTCCATTTTTCGAGGATTTCCCGATTCGTCCGAATGGTCAATATTTCTTGAGTTTGAGTCCAGACACTAAGATTCAGCAGAATTCTTAAGAAAATGGAGGGTGGGTACGCTTTCACCACTTCTTGCTTTTTGAGAGGAGAGACCGAGCAATGGGAGGCTAATTAACCGACTCGATCTGAGATGGAGCGTGTCGAACAAAGAGTCGTGATGAGAGAAATGATCTTTCTCGAGACGTCGACGAGTGCAAGCGACAGGATGACACCTTTTGCCTTATGACCCGTGCGCATTGCTCCCGCTAAACTTAACCCTGCGCCTTCGTTTAACTAAACCCTCTAATTGACGGGTTAACGAGCGTTAACTCCTGGCTTCCTGTCAGATTTAACTGTTTTCCTTCGGCATTCCCTCGACGAGCCAATCTTCTCGCATTTCGGGAGAAATTCGCAGAGTATTGCACTTTGTGCCGCAACGAGCCACTAACAGAGACATCGGTTTGCTCTAATTGGCCGGCGGCCGGCGGGCTGGCCTCCTCGATACTTCCAAATGCAATTCTTATCTGATCGTGGCGAAGAAGGCAAAGGAGAAGCAGGCGAGATACGCCGGGCGGCTTAATAGTGACATTAGTGCACTCGAAAAGATGAGGACAGCTTTTGAAACCGCATAAAGCCACTTACATAAGTGCTTACGATAAACATCGGCTTCCAAGAAGACCCTCCAAACTCATAGGAAATGCAATTATCGTAAAAAGGCTCGCTCCTTCCCCGGGGCAAGAGGCGCAATAAATCAAAATGCCCAGTTAGGCATTAACAATCTCGAGGCGACTCGCGGCCTCCGGTTAAAAAAGACTTTTCTCCAACTTGCCCTCGCAACGTGCAATGCAACGTGCACGAGAGCGCGATCGCGATGAAAGACACGAGAGGTCAATGTCGTTAAAATCATGCATAAAATGATATAATCAGTATTCGCGGAACGCTCCACCAGGTGCGCGAGGGGAGAGCGCGGCGAGAGCGATAAGGCGGATTTCTCGGAAATTCAAAATGAAAACGTCACCGCCGAGCCAAGCCCAATTATTAACCTAATTGAGCGTTTACGCCGTCGGTCCTCGATTCCCCATCCGCTTTCTACTCCACTCCCCGCGTCAAACCCTATTGAAAACCGCGCGAATGTCAGCGACTAGTTTGCATACTTTTAAAATGCGCGAGGAAACAACTACCGATTGTCGTCGAACGTAGAAGGCAGAAGTAGGAACAATGAGAGAATGACGGTTCCGCGCGAGGAGAGAAACTTTTTGGCCCGAGGTCTCAGTCGCAGGAACTGCGAGTCGACCTTCGACCGTGACACTAGAACTGCGTGTTCGCGATCGTTGTTTAATGCGCGTCGAATCGATAGCCTGTTTTCTCCTTTCTTCGTTCGTCCGGCGATCCACGCACCACGCGGACCAACGCGTAGAAAGATTGGCGGGAGAGATGGCAGTGAATTAACGAGGTCTGCTTACCATGGCCTTCTCTTCTTTGGTGAAGAGCCAGGGGTCGTTGATGGTTGTTGCGGGGTACATGGAGAACATGGTGTAGCCGTGATCCTCGACGACGTTGTCGTAGAAACCGGCGCTGGGCACGCGCTGCGTCATCTGTGCGAGCGCGCGATTCCTCGTAGAGCGAGTTGAAAACTTCACCAGAGTTCGAAAAGTCCGTCGGATGCGAGGTCCGAGAGTGGCAAGTGTCGAGACGAGTCTCTTTGAAGATGAGCCAACAGGCGAAACGCACGGTCCCGGCACACCAAGGTATCACGCTCGCTTCACGAGAGAGCACAGCCGACTGTCCTCGAGTCGAATGTAGAGTGCGAGCGGCGACGAGAAGAAAAGCGAGTAACAACGTAGCTCCGTGTTCCGGCACTGTCACCACAAGACAAGTGGAGCTGCTGTCCGATAGCGGAGTGCGACTCGATCCAGTGCGGGCGCGCGTGCTTACGTATCCCAACTGAGGCCGACAACGTGACTCGGAAACTATATAGAAAGAGCTGCAAGCTCCCCCCACCCGAGCGCTAGTTTCGCCCTGACGTCATCGCCATCTTGATTGCTGATTCGCGCGATAGTACGCGCCCAATCAACGTGGCCCGTTCCGTTCAAGCTCCCGCCGCTTCACGGAATCGCCGTCCAGCATGGGGAACCGAGGCCCCTTTTCCAGGTAAACTCATTGCTCTCCCTCGCTCGACTTGCATAATCTTGAAAATCCATTATCTACATTGCACATCCAACTAAGCATTTACTTCATTCGCCGCTTGCATAAATTAATTAGCTTTGGCGCGATTGGCTACTTTCAATATCCGAGCATATCCTCGCCGGAAAATTGAGCCACGCATTCAATAATTTAATAATCCCCAGAGATATGCATGTCAGCTAACGAACTCATAACGCGGCTCTGTTATGCTTAATTGAATTCGCGCTTGCAACACTCGCCGTTCAGTTAGAACTCGAGTGCTTACTCGGCTCTACCGATAGCGAAGGTGTTTTCTCGCCAAACAAATCCGAGTGCTAGGAGAGTGTTAACGCGAGCGAGCGAGCGAGCGAGATAGAGAGAGAGATGTAGAGAACAGATGGGGACAATCGAGCGGGGGCCAGTTCTTTATACGGATGAAATGTGGCTGATGAGAATATGCTAAATATATCAGCGCGGAGCTCGATACGCGGGCCGCGACAGCTGAAATATGTCAAGGTATTATGCGAGCGGATTTGGACCGCAGTGGTCTGTTGCCATCCGAAGGCTCTCTCAAGTGTTTTCTCTGCCGGGGCGTTCGCTAAGTTCGCTCGCTGGCTGGCTCGCTCGCGCGCTTTCTGCCACCACGTGCGTCGGGGGAACGCGGGCATAAAGAGTCGGAGCTCGCACTTTCTGCCAGGCGCAGACATATATCAGGGCCTGGTTCGCCGCTGCTCTGTTGAGCCTCTTGCTAAAAAGGGGGGCAAATTTACTGGATTCTATATCGGAGGCTAGCTCAAACTGCATCTGTCAGCCCGAACCAACGGGGCCTCCTCCTCTCTATTTCAGTAGCGGGGATTCCCTCGTGGCACGCGTGCGAGCTCGCTCTTTCTCTTTCTCTCTCTCCTCTTTGTTCTTGTTTCGCGTGTACGTGCAGATATCTACGTGCAACGAACTCCGGCCTCCGGTGCGACGTACGTGTGAATGTACTTTGCTCGACAATAAAGAAAAGACATCGAGTACAGTCATCACTGTCCTGGCCGATTCTATGTCTCCTCCTGCCGGTGGCGAATCAAGCAGCCGATTCCGGAGCTTACTCCAGTTACACAATGTCCATTCCTCGGCATTTGCGAAATGCACCGAGGCCCTGTTGGAGTTGGCTTCTTAAATATCTTCCGCCAGCCATTCTTTGTCCGCGGTTCTTGCATGCTGGAATTCTCTCCTCCCCTCTGCTCCTCGCGCACTCGCCGCCGGACAGAATGACTCGCATTTTAAGGGGGATAATTGTAACGAGCTCTCTCTCTCTCCCTCGCAACTGCTACCGCTCTTAAAGTTATGCGTCCAATGAAAAGAAGTTCTTAGTGCACTTGGCATCCTCGCGTGGGTTAATTTTTCCAGCCGACAGAGGAGGACGCTCAGCGGGAGTTGGCTCTACGTTTATGCGCACTCACGTTCGTGTTGTTCCAGCCGTTCCAGCAGGCGTTACCTGAATCGCCGGCCAATTAGCGGGGATGGGGAGCAATGGGCACGATTAACCGGTCAATTTGTTTACCAAACTCTGCTTGGGAGTGGCGGGCGGGGCGGGCGGGGTCGCTCGGCCGGGCAGAAAGGTCGAGGGCGACTTTTGCCCGCAAAGTTCATAGCCAGCCGCACGCACCAACCCGTGAGGGCCGCTCGACCCCCACTGATTTACGATGCTGTTTGGTACGCCGGAAAAATTTGTTATGAAGGGAAATTAATATTGAAGCCGCATGGGAGCCCGGGAAAATGCGGCTCGCTACCTCGGCGTGCGCGGTACCTTGAAGAAAAATACGCGTCCACCAGCGGCAGATTTACGAGGCTGTTTTGCCGGAAAGCTCGCTGGAAGGAGAAGGCGAGTGTCAACAGTGCGAGCACCGGTGATTCATGTCCCCTAAACCTTTCTCTAATAAAAAGGAATCGCGCGCTTATTATCCCGCATAAATATAGTGGACAAGGAATCAAAGGAGTACCAAGGTCTGATAAGCAGCGCCATTAAGGGAGCACCGTGAAAATCGGCTCATTACGAGGGCTACGCAAACGCTCGTTTTGCCCAATAGCCCTTTAATTGCCACTCGAGTAGTAGCAGCTCGGGGAGGCAAAGCGAGTAATGACACTAATTGCCGACTCCTCGGCCAAATATCATAAGTCGGAGCGGAGGTTGGCCAGGGGAGTCGTTTACGAGCAGGTAACGAGGAGACAATGCTTCTGGAGTCACGTCCCAAGAAAAATCGGGGACACACTCGGCGGTGGTCGCCGGCGAGGACGCGCATATCCTAACGGACAGCCAGCGACAAAAGGATCGGCGGTGGCGGTGGCGGTGCGGGTAGAAAAAGTCGGCTGGCTTTTGTTCGCTCCTGACAATGAGATATTTTAATGAGCACGCGTGTCGGGGTTAATCGAATGTTTCTGGGTAAAAGCCGAGAGGAGAGGACGATGGGTGGTGGTGCGCGGGCGCGAGCGGCATAGCAATCGGCTCGAAAATCCCTCTACGGGAGAAAGGCGGAAGGCCCAAGGAGGCCCGCGCGCGCGCGCCGGAGAGAGGCCTTGGAGGGAAAGCCCAATGGGGCGGTTGGTTTTCTGAATATTCACTCGCACAATGGAGAATAACTAATAAGATGAACCTCCGTGAATCAGTCTCGGCCACTCTCTTCCTTTGTGCGTTTTGAGGGAGAAGCCGGGCCCCGGGCACGAGCGGCTAAAACACCGAGGCACGTCCCGTCGGGCATAAACAGGCCCAGATAAAGGGCCGGGCCCCGCGAGGTACAAGATTACGGCTTCGTGACTTTGCTGCCGATCGAAGGCTCACGTCCCTCGGCGACGGCGTGCGCTCGCACGCCCTCCCACCCGCCAAATGACTTCACATTTTATTACTAGCTACTCAATTACCCGGACGCCGCCGCGAGTGTGCCGGTTGACTCGAGGCGGAGCCGAGGGTGGCGGAGAGGCGAGAGGGCAAGTAAGCGCGCGGGTAGCGACGCCAGGGAGAGGAGAAAAAAAGTGGCGCGCGAGAGCGCCGCCGAGTGCGGCGCCAGGGAGAAAGAATAATGGGTGGTTTTCTGAGAAATCGGCGAGCGAGCAGTCTCGTTATTGTCACGTCTGTGGGCAGAGAGCTTTCTTCACGGGCGGCAACCCTCGCGCGGATCCCTCCACTGCCGCTCATGCGCTATTTGCATTTTATCGCTTGATTCCTTCGTCTCTTTGCCGCGCGCTCTTAATGCCCCAAGAGAGAGAGAGAGAGAGAGAGAGAGAGAGAGAGAGAGAGAGAGTGAGAGTGATAATTAGGTGACAACAGCTGGCTCGAGTGGCTGTCTGCTGCTCGCTGGCTCCGCTAATGCCGTGCAGTATTCTCTTCCCTCCTACTCGCTTCTGCCGATTGTCTTTCTCTCGTCCCCGGCGCTCACTCTCCGCCCTCCTGCCTCCTGCGGCGATTCGCCTCAATGTATGCGAGCGTGTCGGTGTCTGTTTTTAAATGACCAGGCTCGGCCGACGCGCCTATGGGTTCCGGGCGAAACAGCTGTTGGGACAGCAGAAGCCGTGTATGCCAGTCGAAATGCCAGATCAATACCATTGCCGGGCCTCATACGCATGGGGGACACGCGCCACCGGGCGGACTAGACGGCCCAGCAGCCCCCCAGGCGCCCCACACAGACGCGCGACCATCCCTCGAGCCTCGACCAATAACAGAGTGCGGAGAGTGCACGCATAGCAAATACAATTTCGTTACTTCCGGCGAATCGAGCCGCCGCCGTTGTCGTGCGGCGGCGGCGGCTTGATATTGATTTTCCAATAACGGCGTAAGCACGATTTCGCCTTGGTTGGGCCAATGCCAGTGACGCAAGGAAAGGAACCGGCGCGATTCACGTCATTCCACTGGCCCGTGGATAGCTTCGGCTCGATTCAATAAACTGGTTCCAATGAGATCGGCTCTTTCCGTAGGAGCGCGTGTCCGTCTCCTCCTCGGACGACGAACTTTTCGAGCCGATTGTTATTCGACGCGGTGCGTCTCTCTCTCCAATGACAAGTTTTCTTTGGCCGAGGGCGCGCGGAGCACTGATTCGCCGGCCTCGGTGAATGGATGCTAATGTCTTATTGGATAGCTGGAGAGGCTCACCGCCGCTTTATTGGCGATAGGCTCACGCGCGCACACAGAGAGGCCGGGCGCACGTACGATCTCCCTTAAATGGATAGGCGACTGGTACCAGAATGAAAGTTGTTTATCTATGCTCGCTTACCGCGTGCATTACGCGCAGCGGGATTGCGCCGACACCGCCGACACCGCCGCTCGTTTATTCCTCGTTATGCGATAGCTCTTATCGCACTCGCAGCCAGCGCGCCAGAGAGAGAAGCACGAAAATTGAAAATCACACTTCTCTAAGGATTGCCGCGCGTCCGGCAGTTTATAGCGATGACACCGCGTCCGATTCGTAAATTTAGAGACGAGTCTCCTCGCCGCGCCGTCGAGGAGAATAACGGAACAGGCTCGAGGGAGCTCAGTCATTCCTGAGCCGACTGATAGCGACTCTTTTAATGTCAATTGCCTATCCCTACTTGGCGAAACGTCGCCTAAGCTTACCACGTCCTTATCGGATTTAGATAAAAGACTTATCGAGCAAACGGCCGAATTAAGAATTCGATAAGTGGCCTCGCTCAGATCGCCCTCGATCATCTTACCGTCCTCGCGGAAATTGATCCCGCCGTTAAGCTGGATAAACAATTCTTTTTTTTCCCTGTAACGAATCGTGCTCTTGAAAGTTTTCCATTGCGTTAGAAACGCAATGAACCGCGGGCGCATTTCGCAGTTGGCCGTGTCTAATGATCTGTTCAATGCCGATAAGCCTGCGGCCGGGGAGACTTTTCAATAATGCACTATCACCCGACGAGAGCATATTACGTAATGGATTGCGCGGGCAACTGCTAATCGAACGATATCGCGCGATATACAAGAGAATCTGCATAGAGAGGAATGTGTGTGCTGGAGGGTGAGTGCGGAGGTGGGAGAGAGCGCGCAATCGCGTATGGGCAAGTTGCACGTGTGGAAAGGTAGATATATATCTCACGTGCGAATATCGGTGAGGCTGACGTCGACTCGTCGACTGGAGGGATCGTTCTCGATAGAGTAGAATGGGCTGTAATGTAAGTCTGGCTGCATGAGAGAGTACTTACGTTGTTGGGGAGTACGGCGGAGTTGGCGATGCTGGAGAGAAAATCATGGCTGACGCGGGAGCTCTGTGACGTGCCACTGTCGCTGGACATGCTCGAGCTGTCGTAGAGCACGTCCGAAACCTCGAGCTTCATGTTTACGTGCGGGAAGGGGCGGCAGGCGCCTGCTGGCTCGTTGGTTAGGCTAAGTGGCTGGTGTGCGTTGCTCGTTCGGGCGAAATCGGCCTGGGGACGGGGCGGCCGTCTTGCCGCTTATAACCTCTTGCGTCGCGCGATCCGCCGAGCTCCTCTCGAACCAGCCGATCGCCGGCTGCTGGGATCAAGATCCTCGCCAGGCAGAAAACTCGGCTCTCGGAACACGCACCGCGACCACCACGGGTTCCTTTGCTCGAAACTCTGTGAAACTGCGCCCGATGACTCATACCGTGGGGGAATACCTCGCCGTTCGCGCACGCTCGGCCCTCCATTCGGCTCTCACTCGGCCCATTCGGCCACACGAGCGTCCGCGAACCAAGCACCTATGACGTCACCGGTTATTCCCGGCCGACCAATAGGGTGGCGCGTTGCTGCGCGCTCGCGACGCTTGATCCAGGGAGGAATCGATGACCGGATTCAACGGGCGCCTTAGGACCCTACTTACCTAAGCTCTTTCTCGCGCAGGTACATACTCTTGTTTACGCTCGGGCTGCGCTTCCGTGCAGGTCGGTGCACGCACTGACCTGCTCTGCCCTACGGCTTCCAATTCAAATCCAGCTGGCTAATCCGGGGCCACTTGACAGGCGAAAACAAGTTGTTGTTGTCACCCGACTCGAACCCACCGAGGGGGCTGGATTTCTTTACCGGAGATCAAACTTGCTTGCGCCCCCCTTTGACTCAGACGGCCTGCAGTGTCTGGGCACTTTCTGCATAGGTTCTTTCCCGCTATAGGCAAACACTCCGACTTGCGAAATCGCCCACCGTTATTGGAGTGGAACTTGATAAACGATCCAAGTTGCATTGGAAGTCCCAATCGGCGTTCGGCCCAGGTCGATGGAATGTCTGGTCCATCGGTGAGCGCGCGCAGGTTGGTGCAACGAAATTTTCAAATGAGAGCCGCGCGCATCTCTTCCGAGAATCTTGGATGAGTCAGAGCGTAGGTCGCGTGGGCGACGAATGGGGTAGCCGGAACATATCGAAGAAAAGGTATGACTCACCAATCTGCTATGCGAGATATTCGCGCCTTAACCTGCCGCCTCCGGATGGCCAGACGTTCCTCGACCTGCTCCATTCGTTGCTCCGCAGTTCACAGGTGGCACCTGCGTTTGAGTAGCCGAGATACTAGATCGAACGGGCGAATCAGGCTTATCGCCTGCTGAGCCATGCTTCCCTCATATCTAAAGCAGTATCAAACCGGCTCTTCTCTTCTTACAGACCCTGCGTGATTTCTTCAAGATTCAATCGCTTCGAAACCCGCTTTCTTTCCAACCGATCGATTCCAGTGCACGGTTCGATGCAGTTGGAAAAGTCGATGACAGTTTGACTTGGCGACGGATCAAGACATCTGCACCAATTGATAATAAACCCCGGGGTTATCAGACGTCGACCCTCGACCTCTTCTCCCGTCGTCCCGCTTTTCCGCCTGTTGCTGGTGAGTCTCTCCCCAGCCCGCATCGGCCCAAATCCTGTTTCACTTTTTAAGGTCTCCGTTACTCAAAGAACCCAACCAGTTGGCTAACTGGGTCAATCCGGATTTCGAGCGGGAACGCTCGGGCGTTGGAGTCGCTAATGCGCTTCAACGAGCGATATCTTTCGGCCGCGAGGAATTGATAGAAAGAAGGCGAGTGTGTGGCGCGTGTGTGTGCGTACGCCTAAAAATAAAGAGACTGCCCAACGCACGTACGCGATTATGTCGGGAAGATACATGTCGGCACGTCTCATTACGGAGGCTCGGCGCAAGGGGCTGACATTCACCTGCTTAGAGGATCGAGCAGAGCGCACATGATGAAATTCGAATAGACGATGGCTGGCCGTGGTCGTCCTTGAGCTAACTTCTGCCTAGAGCCAAGGCCTCGGAGCCTTAGCCACCAGTGCCACCACATTTGAACGTTACCCGATTGGAAAAATGACGACGTTACGGAATGTCATTGCCGCTTCGTTAATCGTGCCGCGAGCAAGCGAGCGAGCGAACGAGCAAGACCGATCAGCCTCACATCTGCACCTCCATCGAGAAGAGAGATCCGCTGATGCGGCTATCTCATTAGAGATTAGACCTTGTTCCTCCAAGTTTTCGAGGACTCAGGAGTGCGCATCGATGTCGGCGGCAAAAAGCAGAGCGGAATCCGTAGAGAGCGGGCAGTTCTTGTCCTGGTGTCTATAGGGGGGCAACGTGGTTGCAATGCCAATGCTGCGCACAGAGAGTTGTTGGCGTAACGAGTGTTTTTGTGGCGCAACGCATGCAGAGAGCCGCTCGTCCCTTCTTATCTTATCGGCGTGGATGATGCCGGTGAACGCGACTGCCATTTCAGTCGCTTCGCTAATAACAACAGTTGGAGAGTGGCTAACAAAGCCTGATTCGAGGACGTCCGTTCCAAAACCCAGGATACATACGGCTTTTACGGCGACCTTTATAATATCCTCGCGACAGAATGCGGTCGCATCCCTCAAGGCCTCTCCTGCTAGATAGGAACAGGAGTACGGAATGGAAAGGATGCGAAGGAGAATGTGCAAATAGAGGTGTCGCGATAAGTTATCGATCGGATGCGATCGCTCGGCGTGACGGGGTGTCGCAGCGCCGCATCGCGGGGACGGTTATCGACTTTTATCTCTCCATAAAGGAGTGTATGTACTACCAAAACAAGAAGGCCGGCTCGGCTCGGCCCGGCCCCGTCGCACGTGCATTTCCATTCCTCGGCTGTAGCGCCTCTGGTAACGCAACGCGCACGGACCTGCAGCAGACACGCGGCATCTCCATCTCTCCCGTGCGATACGTGTGTGCCGTAGGTTCACGCACGAATACGTGTATTTCCCTCTACGCCACGATAGCATCACGTGCTCGCTGAGTTCGCGGGATTTTCTCGGACAAAGAAGGAAAGGTCGTAATAGGAGGCACGGAACGCGGTGTAGTTGGCGGAACGGTTTGCGAATAATGCCAAAGCGAAACCGAATCGAAGCTGGACTCTGCTCTCGCAGCTGCGCAGCCGGAGACAAGAGCGCGAGCATAATACAACATAACGGGCATGCTCAAGCGCTCAAACTCTTGCGCGATCTGAGTCAACCCTCGCCGCTCCTCCCGCACTCCCATTCCCGCGCCTATAATACCATCGGCGAAACGCACGTGCGTTTTCGTTGCTCGCTCGCTCGCTCGCTCGCACGCCGTCGAGTTTGCAAAGGCGAGAGCGCGCGCTTTGCCGAGACAAAGGCGATGTGCAAGTGGAGCCAGCCAGCCGGCCAGCAAGCGGATTGATCGACGAGCGAAATTTTCCACGGTACTCGCGCTGGCAAATGCGAGCCTCGCGCGCCTCGTTGCTTAATCGGTCGAACACGCATAAGTTCCTAATCCGGCCGACCCAAGTAGAATACCGTAATACACATACTGATCGCACTTAAGCGCCGATTGTGTCGACACGCTCAGCCTTTCGACGCTCTCCATTGTCGGCGAGGGGCGTGACGGGGCGGATAGCGCGGGATCGGATGAATTTTTCCGTAAGTCGTGTCGCGCGGCAAGTTCGCACGCCAGCGCTGGCAAGTTAGGTTACGCTGTTATTAGTACATCGTATTATCCTCTTTTGTATATCTGGCCAAGGTCGGACATCCGCTGACCGACGCTCGCGGACTACTAGACTGCCCGAGAGGGAAAAAGGGGAACAAAGGCTTTGTTTGTGCCTGAGAAAATGATTTCTTTGAAAGCCTCCTCCGGCGGAATGCAGTTTTTTCCAAGGTTGCTACGATTAACTCTCCGCGAGAAGGATAACGGCGCTTGCTTAATGCTGAGGACACGCGAGCCTCCGTCTAACAATAAGTGCCAGTAGTACGTCCGAGTAGGTACGAATTGCGCTCGGTGAAAGTTTCCCCGGCGGAATCGTGCGTATGGGGTTAAGGTGGATTTTGGTCGCGCTTTATGTGTCTCGGGGATCCCGCGTGGGCGTAACAATCGGGCGCCAGGAGGGAATTATAAATTTAAGGTGCCAAGTCTGAATTTCGTTAATCTCTTCTGGTATTCATGCGAGGGCCGTGCCGGGTCGAGGGTAGGAAAACAATGAGAAAGCGCCGCGCCACGGTGAAACGCCTAGTCCAACAAAGCATTGTATGCAAAGCAGATCCCTGCAATAATATTCCCATGTAGGGGACGCAGCTTTGTTCTCGCCTAAAATCATGTATGTACTAGGAATAAAAAGACTCGGTGGTGCAGAGTGAGAGAAAGGAAAAAAGTGCAACGCCCGGATCAAGTGTTACTTGGTGCGCGGGCCTCGTCCACACGAGGATATCGTTTTCAAAATTTCGCATGTTCATGCATTAATTAGCAGATACGCGCGACAGCCGACTGCGTTAATTGAACAAAGAGAATTCGCTCAGACGCTTATAGTTGGAGTGGTTATCGCTCCGGTCCGCGCTGCAATTAGTCATGTCACTATCAGCAGTGACTAAGATTCGAGCGTGCAGGAAACGTCTCGGCGGGTTTTGTGTGTTAGACGTCATCCCTCCGAAACTTAAATATAACCCAGTGATAAGCGATTGCTTCTGCATCGCACTGTCTATTTTTCTTAGATATATCGTGCGATAATAGCCAACTGGTTTCTAAACAACGCCCGTCGTAATCACATACATTTGCCTCTATGGCCAACAGAAGCTCTATTAGGCACTAGTTTCATCGTTTATTTTTCCGACTTGTTTATAACATTTTTGTGGTATTCTATGATCAATATATTATATGCAAATTTTGAAGTTGAAAATCAATCGATAGGCTTCCGGTAGCAGTGACTATGTCCCAGGGACACATGTGACACATGTGGCACAGGTGACATTACTAACGGACAAGACAATTAATTACTGACTTGCCAATCAAATCAATAATTCTATAGTAAAAGGCTGATTCATGAAATTACATCAAAAAGACGAGGCACAGAGATTGAATTCGAAATAATTGGCGCCCATGTGTTCTAGAGAGTTTCGCCATCTGACGGGAGTACCGACACTGTGCTAGAATCCCCACTTCCTGGTCGGAGTTGCAGCTGGTGATTTCATCGCGGTCGATAAGTCGGTGCCCTGCAGGAGCGAAGCTATCTGCATATATTGGATGGTGAGTTGGTCGCGAGAGGGCGTGGAAATGAAGCCGTTGAAGCGACCGGTCGGGCAGGACGCTCGTTTACGATCGATGACAGTGAGGCCGCGTTGTTTCGGAGTGTTTGCGATTGGCTTTCGAATTCGAAAAGTGCGCTGAGGTGCGGGTGAGAGTCGGTGGTCCGATGTGCTCGCGATAAAGCGGCGTCTCGGTACGCGGTAGTCAGTGCGTGTCGGGTTCCTCGTCGGCGAACCAAATCGATCGTGGCACAGGCCGCCTGTTTTTCGGGGAGCGCCGCAGGCCGAGCGAAGGAGAGAGTGAGAGAGCCCGAGAGAGACAGGGAGTGCGTGTGTAGCAGAGAGCGAGGTAGCGCTGCGAAAACCAGCGAAAATCTCACTGGCGCAAGCCTCTCCCAGCCGTTTTCTCCCGCTGAACAACCGACAGCTCGATGCCGCTCTCAACCTTCGACTCCTGATACTCGCGAGGAAGCCAACCACGACAAGCAGGACGGCAGTCTGCGAGAGCGGTGCCAAGCAGGAGCCACCAGGCTGAAAGAGAAAGAGAACCGAGCGAGGAAGAAGTGCGAGCTGGCCGCGAGCACAAGGGCCACGTCCACTGGAGCAACTGGAGTCGGGACGTCGATCTCTGCCCCGTTGACACCAGACACCCGATGGCGGATCAGCCCAAAATGTGAGTCCCACTCAACAGACATGCATATTCCTACGTTTCTCTAGAATCGCCCTTCACTGGGCAATTGGGCACGCGCCTAGCAGACGACTCCGAGTGCCCAACCTTCACGTCGTACTACCCCGAGTCCCGACTGCCACGAGCAGCGAACCTCTGCGATATGTCATCTCACTTGTCGACTACTGATTCGACCTCCAACATAATTCTATCGTAGCCACAGCTTCGATAGCTCCCCTAGCACAAGTCATTGTAGCGAGATCGGAGAAACGTTGGCGAGTGTCGGTCAATATTTTTGCATGACACAGTCCGCCCCCAGGTGAGTCTAGGTCGGGCGCTCGGAGTGTAAGTACTCGAACGGTGGCGACGAGAGTCGCGCGCGCGGTACACGCCAGTACATGGAGGTTTCGAGGGAGCCGCGCGCACTTGGTGCAATCGCAGGTTTCTCGACACTCGCTCGCTCACTTACTCGCTTAATGACCGGTAAATTATGGGCGCGTAGGAGAGTGAACGTTCGAGCAGGATGAGCCAAGGAGCGCGTGTATGGCTACGTATGCATGTACTATGCATATGTTTCGCTGAGCGAGCGCGCGCCTCGGCGGTCAACGTGAGTTACGGCATCGCGCGCGCGCGATTAACGACCGCCTTTGGTTTCCCGTGGCGAGCCGGCACTTCCTAAATATAGTCGCCATAGTCCAGAGACAATTCCGAGATCCCAGTCCCGTGGCGCAGCGGCGGAGCGTGCCGAGTAAATGCGCAGCGTTTCAGAGTGGCCCGGATGAATTCCGGGGAAATTAAACTCGCTCGTCTCGGGGATCTGCGCATCAACGAATTATTTCGTGACACGTCGTCGCGCCCGCGCGCTCCTCGCCTTACGCTACGTGCGGGCCTGATGTTTGCCCACTTTCGTAACGCTCCTCCTCGAATCGTATTATTCCGGGGCGCGAGCACTTGCGGGACTGCGAGTGTGACCGGTCGATATGCCCAGAGATTATAGGCGAGTCAACAGCCCACGCACTCTTACGAGCCTCCACTGCTGAAAAACTCTCGACAATCGCAGAGTGCACGTCCTGCGGCTCCGTGGCACAAGTATCCTCGGTGAATGGCGCAACGCCAGTCCGCGATACCTGCTATCCGGTAATAGCGAACGAGTGCGTATCACGTAGCCGCCCGATGATACAATTGTACCGATTCCCATTTCTACCGTTCCTCTTATCTCGCGCCTCGTTAATGCGTCTGTTTGAGCGGACAAGCAAAACCACTCGGCTCCCTAATATATACGTATCGCCCCTGTTTAACTTGCGTGCTTCTTATCTTACACCTAGCTTATACCACCTTGACAAATCAACGCCGAATTCGGGGAGATTGGGCAATTTTCAGAAAATTATCTTATTTTATAAATTGTTGACTGGTTTATCTCTAAAACGAACTTTCGACGCGGAAACAATTGGCTGGGGACTGACGTTGAGTCATACGGGCGATATTTCACCGATTTTGGAGCAGTGAGAGCCACTGGGCTACTAATTTTCTGTTCAATCTTAGTTTCTAGAGCGAAAGAAATATCAAGCATTCAGGCGAATTCGAAAACTCTCGAAAAATAGCGAATTTGTCCTATTTTTGTCCTTTTTTGACATTTTTCCAACTCGCCCGATTTAAATATTTTCGAGAGTTTTATCACTACAACTAGCATCCTTCAAAGAATTAGTGGTCCAGAGGGCGTCATTGTATCGCCCAGGGCATATTTGCCCACAATTTATGTTGATCGTTTCTCGTGCACGCGTATACGTGGCGAAGACCAGTGTATATCACCTGCGAAGAAAGGTGCGCCAGGCTACCATTAACGTTGACTTACTGGACCTATCTCAACCCAGGTGCAGGGACCGACACCGGCCAGGGAAACACCTAGCTTGACTTTCGAAGTAACCGCGCTGTGCCGGCCACTGTCATCGCAATATATTCCGCGTGATAAACTAATCTAGGTTACACTAGCTTTCCTCTCTCTCTTCTCCAATGAATCCTAGCTACCATTTCATTGGTCCGTTCGCCAATTGCTGGTCACCTCTAGCTACAAATCAGCCTGGCCATATTTTCCATTATTCAACGAGGCGGCAAGTTGCCGGCGGCCCTAGCCCGCTCTCTTTCCCGGTGCCGCCCTCTCGAGAGCCGAACCTTTTTCTTTGGCCCGAAGTTGATCGTCCTCGAACCCGCCTTATTCATAGGTCGTCGCTGTGGGATGTTTTGTCAACACTATTGATTGGCCAGGGCGAGGCGAGCGGACTCCTCGCGCGGGCATCGGCGAGATGGGCAAAAAAGTGTTTGTCGAGCGGGCGCCGGGAGAGGTATCGCCCTTGTAATTAGTCCCTTCGGGCCAGGCAGCCCTCGAGGAGAGAAAGGGTGAAGATTGGCCGGAAGTTTAGTCGCCGAGATAACGCACGCCGCCGCCCGAGTTTGCTCGGTTTCGCCACGTGCATTCGCTCCGAGGAGATACGCGGCCTGTAAGTGTACACGTGAATAGATTTCGGCTGGGAAAGCCAGGTCCTTTGTACATCCGATTCCTTCCGCTCGAGGTAGCCCTTGCCCTATTATGCAGCCGCGCGCCGCCTACTCGAGCTACACCCCGCAACTCTCGTCCCACGTCGCTTACGTAAGCCTCGCATACTCGCGCGCATTAAACAGCCAACTCCAGCCGCCACGCGTTCGTTATTTTCGTACGGCGAAAACGAGACGGAAGGCGACGCGACGCCGTGTGCTCTGCAGCGGCGAACGGCGAACCGTTGTCTCGTGTCAGGGACAGAACAGAAATCGGCGAACTCCGAGATGGCATTCATGAGATGCAACCCGCGCGAGCAAGTGTCTCTTGAAACTAGCAAGAGAGCGAGAGAGTGAGCGAAAGAGAGAGAGAGAGTCAAAGAGGTAGAAGGCAGGGCAGAAGGAAGAGAACAAGCAGGAATCGAAGTCCGATCTTTTGTTTCGCGTTATCCTTGAGCGACGGCGCTAGTGTGCGCTCTGCTTGCTCTACACATACTCAATCAAAGTGATGCACGACAGGTACATACGAAATGGCACGGTGACACCGGTGGCTCATTATTCCACTGGCTGCTCCCTCTCACTCCCTCTTTTCAGTTCCGTTATCCTGCGATGAGGTTGCCTCGTCACATTCCGAGCTCCGCTGCTAGCTTATTAGCTATTTGGAACGAATCCTTCTGGTTAGGCGAGCAGCACTAAACAGCGGGCCGAGCTCGAAGAAAAGCTTGCTGGTTGGGAAGGTGAGCGCGCGTGCCGGGGAAGGGCTGGCTGCACCCTCATTTTCCGAGATTCGGTCGCGCGACCTTCGTCGGCCTGGAAAACCGATGGAAAATCGCTCGAGTTCTCATTAGGGGCGGCCTTGTCGCCGTCGTTTCCTTTTTTCCCCGCTCTCACCCCCCTCTCCCACCCTCTCTCTCTCTCTCTCTCTCTCTCTTTTAGCCCTTTCTCGTTCGCCGCGCGTTTACCTCCCACAAGTAGCGCTCTCTTCTTTTTTGGTTTGCCCGCACTTGAGTGCCGAGATCGTGCCCTCGGGCACAACGATACTATTTAGTCAGAGTCGGCCGTGTCGCGGCTTACTTTGCTCGACACTCGATTGTCTAATTGGCAGGTTAGACTCGATCACGTAATATAATGAGACGAGCCCTCGGACATCGGGGGTTGAATTGGCGATCGATAGGATCGCGCAGGTGTGCTCTCCCTCTCTCTGCGAATCGTCCGATTGGAAAGGCCGATATTCACCGTGGCGACACGTCGGCTCACCTGGACGGGCGCCTTGTCGGCGCTTGTGTACCGATTGCGTATCAATAATAAGCGTTGCGAGATGTTGTTAGAGCTAAAGACAGATGCGGATGACGGGCTAATTGTGGCGGAGATAACGGTACACGTTCTTATCGGACGGCAGCGAGCGCCCAGATACATACTTCCCGGGTAAAAGTAAGGAAAGACGGCTGTCTGCAAAATATATCGATCTACATCGAGATGAAGTATACGGGAGCGGAGACGGCTTATAAATTCGGGCCACTCGAAGTGGGTCAGAAGGATGAGGGTAGGATTCAGCCCGAAAGAAGGAGCGTGCGAAGGCGCGCGTGTCCTTGAAATCATTCACCTTCGGTGGAGGCGCGCGCGTCCTGATTTATGCGATGGAATATGAATGTCAGGCACACTCGAGTCTTAATGAATCGTATCGGCTCGGCTCGGCTCGCGAAACTCGGCACTGGGTCGAAACACCCCGTAGAAGGGGCTCGGAGAGGGCGTCGATACCGAGCGACCTTGCGCCATCGACCAACCCCCCGCAGCCCCTCTGCTTTTTCAACTCCTCTATACATTCCTTTCTCCTCATCTCTATCACTTCTGCCTTCCCCCTACCATTCCAAAATCCTCCCGTTCCTACACACGATTCCCCTAAATCATCCTGACATTCCCGATCCGCGACACATACACCCGCGCATATGCCTGATAAGACCGTTAATAGCCGGAAGTCATCCTTGCCGTAGTCTAGCTTGCACTTGTACCGCTTATCATATCTCGAGCGGTGCACTCTGCAAAATGAAAGCATCCCAGTGCGGAGCAAGTGGGGCCGCGGGTGCACGAGCACCGAACTCGCACTCCCGACGTATTCGGACGACGCGCGCGCGCGAGATAAAGCAGCATCCCCTCTGAAATGATCGCCTACTCATCTGCCAGCTGTGTTTCCCTCGCTCCCGACGGAGAGGGATGTGCTTCCTAAGCGGCTGGAAACTGATGATTATCCGGGTGCGTTTGAGACGCGGTCGGCTGAATGGGGAGATCGGCCGGAGCGACGCTGGCGGCAGCGGCGTTTCCTGGGTGGTGCTTAGTAGTCTGGAGTCTAGACACGGGGTTAGATGGTTGCGGGAAGGAAGCGGCGATTCAGGATGTAAAGGAGAGGCAGGCTAGGGCTGGTGGTGGCAAGCGAGTATGAGAGTATGCTAGGAGGAGTCCATTTCGCGGGGCTCGATGTCCTGGGAGATGGTCGAGCTGTGTCAAAGAGGACGAGAGCGTGTCCTCGCGGCGCGAGGAGCGGAGAGAATGGCAGTGCGCGTGGAGCCGAGGATGAAAGAGGGTGACTCTCCGCCGAGAGAAATAGAGACAGGAGGGACGACGTGTGTCGGGGGTGGAGTTTCTAGTAGGGGTAGCAATGGTCTCCTGGGGTCGCGAGGGTAGGTTGGGGTGGCAGGCCTCTCTCCCCCTCCTTCCTTCTATCCATCACCCGCTCTTTCTCTCTCTCTCCCTCTCTCGCGTGCGCTCTCTTGGTAGGTGCGAGAGGGAGGAAAAGGCTGGCGGCTCTCCTCTGCGCTGGTGGCTGCTCGGCGACAGGGAGGGTCGCGGAGGGTGCGCGGTTCCGTTCAACTATGAACGCCGGTGAAACGCCAGTTACCTCGCGACGATCCTTCCGCGAGGACTTTGCCGTCGTGTTATAACGCGCGCGCGCGCCACCAAGCTCTACCTTGATTCGATCTACCTTGTTCCTCGCGAAGGACGTACTTGCTTCTTGTACTATTCGTACACACAACTTCCCGTCGCCTACGGATTCCCCTCGTGCGTGCGTCGCCGGTGAGATCAGGCCACACGCTCGTCAGTGTGACTACGGTAAGCACAAGTGGACATTGTTGTCCCTCGGACCGCAATTCACAGCTGACTGATCCCTTCATAGACATTCCACGAGGAGAATATGCGCGTTTGATTGTTGCTGCATCCTTTGGGATCTTTCCAACACTCGCTACGTGGCTGGTACTTTGAATAGTTGGGGTCGTAATGGAAAGATTGATTCTGGAGGTTTGTCAGTCGAATTACTTGAGGATTTTGACTGAATACAGTGATTGGAGGCAGTCGATATTCGTCGGAGGATTGATTGGAAGTGACGGTTCTCGCAGGGCCCAGGGATGGAAGAGCGTGTATGTGTGCGGAGGGAGCTCGAACGCGACGCTGGCTGTTGACTGATGGAATTCCATCTGGACTCGGGTACTAACCTCGTCCGATCTGTTAACATCGATTTCATAACTTTTCCATCGGCGATTTATTGAGCGCAATTATTCTGGAATCCACTCGGGCAAGTGCACTCTCGTCGAGTACGTAATCGCGCGACAGGCATTCCTCTCGCGTGCACGTAGACATTGATAACGAAAATGATTCACCGTCGGGGGGAATAAGGAATTTTACAGTTAGCCTTCTTGACAGGTTTCTAAGGCGGAGGCTTTCCTCCAAGAAACAGAGCTGTTGACTCGAAACTCTCGCCAAGCGAGAAGTTGTTTCCCCTTTTCTCTAATTCCAGGGGAAAATTGAACAGTGTGCCAGCAGTGCTATAGGGTATTATTCAATTTTCCACTTGTCGGAGTTCCTGCCGAGTGAATTTAACTCTGATTAAGACGCGGGAGCACTGCTCCCAATTGGCCCATCGGATCCTCGCGACGTCGGGACAGCAGTCTTCATTAATTCTTTTCAGCGCATCAACTGTTAATGGGATTAGAGTCACACGCCTCTCCTTCTCCCTCGGAATTCCATTGCTGTCTCCTATTTTCTTGGGCCATTTGCGCCCACCGAAAGAAACATCGACGACATCCTGGTAGTCGCTTAGTTGACTTGGTTTCCGGAATCCGACGGATATCCTTTTCCCGTTGACGTCGAGGAGACGCGGAATCCGCGAGGATCGCTCGAGCTTGTTTTCTCGCGTGACAATCATGGGGGAATTGCTGACACGACGCTGCCAGAAGCTTTCCTCTCAGGAGTGAGAGATTGCGGCTGATGAAATAACGGGATTGGCGTGAAACGTCGACGGGATGCTGCGTCTAACCGCAAGCTGGTAGGAGAGAGATGCCTTTATCGCTTTTCAATCCAGCGTTCGGTTAAGTGCGTCGGGAAGAGAGCACTTCTCCACGCCGCCCGCACTCTCTCTCCCTCTCTCCTCTGAGGAAGCCTCTTGCACCCTGGAATCCTGCCAGCTCCGGATAATAACCTTCACTCTCGATCGAGCACTTTGCATTAGCGTTGAATTTAAATCTCTTCCAGGCGTCGATCTCCGGAAGAGGAAAGTTCCGATCAATGGAATCTTTCATGGTTTCTTGGGTCCGTGATAAATGGGACTTGAATCCGGGCCGCCATTGGCTACAGGATCCCGTGTGTGGAACGTGTGTAAGGATCGTGTTCCGACGTTGATACACTCTACGCTCGAGCAACATGAACTCTCGTGTTTCCTATCTGTCAGTTGGCTATACATGTTTCGGACTAAATACAATATCAGCGGGTGGAACTTGCGGGGAAACCTGCCCGCAGCTGCCCAGGCAGCTGTGAAATGATGTTGGAACCGACAGGGTTCCGCCTCATCGCCGAAGTTAATATCCCTCGATAGCCGATCGATAGTTGGTCAGGGCTTTCCTAAAAAAGACATTGGTTGGTACGAGGATCGCGGGCGCGTCGACGTGTAAGACATGGATTAGTCGATGGCCCGGAGTTTGAAAATGCTCTCAATATTATATCAGGTCAATTGAGCTGCGACATGAAAGCTCGGAGAAAATCTCCCCTAAAACATTGGTCCAGATTGTCGACGGGGTGTGGGCCGTTGCAGGGTAACTCGGTGTAATGAAACGGCGATAAAGTGACACGCAGTTACTAATAGTGTAACGAGTTGATTCGTTGGGGGAAATCTGTGCCGCGCAGTTGGGCCCGGGTCGCACGTGATACATGTCAAGCGACTGCGGGTTAATGAAATTTTCACGGGAAGCAGCTATGTCGGGCAGGGCGCGTGGGCGGCTGCCAATCGGGGCGGCGGCGGTCCTGCAAAGGTCGTTTGTCAAATTACCGCAATTAATGAGGACCCGCTGGCAACGGCCGCGGTGTTTCGCTAGGATTAATATCGGCGGATACACGGACTTGGTTATCGACGCTCTTTTTCCCGGGAGAATGAGCCATTCAGAGGCGGCGGCGCTCTTTTCAAGCTCTCCCTTTGACGATGCGGCGAAGATTTGACCAGCACTCGAGCGACGGTCGGCTCACTTAGCCGAGGGCTCTCCTGGCCCATAATTATTGGATACTCGTGGGAGGCCGTTTCCTTGCCGGGCTTAATCTTAATTGAGTCGTGGCGGGATTATTCTCGACACGTTTAACGAGCCCTCCCTAAGCCTCGCGCGAGTTTATTTGCAGCCGAGTGCCGCTATATCACCGAGTACCACCCGGGCCACCACTGAATCCTCGCTCCTTTCCTGCCGCCGCGCCGCTGAGGGCACCCTCGGGAGACCTACACCCACGCACCAGTTAGACTCCCAGGCCCACTCGTCTTCCAATTTCCACTGTTTTATCTGCCGGTTTATTGGCTCCGCGCTAAAAATACTTGGAAAGCCCGAGGCTCCAATTGTTGCTATTGCGCGCGGCAGGTTTGTGCACGGGGTTGGTCGGTTGCGGTGGACATCGGCTCTGGCTCCAAGTAAAGAGTTAATCTCCGAGGGGGATCCGGGTTGCGAGGGGTGGCCGGCGATGTTGCTCGGAGAGATCGGGGCGTGGCAGGTTAACGGGACGGATCCTCGCGGAGGTCTTTTTTCATTTCCAATCGGGCGACTCGCCGCTATTTGATGCCATTGGACTTTCTCCTTGTTTGTGGGGAGCGCCCGATAGAGACAGAGCACCGCGGTACATAAAGGCGGAGACATTCTCGTGTCGCGTGTCCTGCGCAGAAAGCTTTTCGACGTTATTTGCAAGTGGTCGTCTTGCAATACGGCTGTGGGTCGTATTGATCGATGAGAGAGATAATAATAGCGGGCCGTGGCAGGACGAGGCCACGATTTGATAAGGAAATTCATTAACGCGTCCCAGTTCGCCCGGCGACCGCCCAATCCTTTTTCGGACCCCGCTAGGAACACCCTGTCACTGTCGAGCTCCCACTGCATCGCCCACTTTCCTTCTCGACTTCCACTCTTTCCGGTTCCCAGCAATGCCGATGCAATCCGGACACACGTCTTTGAAATGGAAATTCCCCCTTTAACCGTGAAATTCTTCCCGTCGCTTGTCCACCGATTCTCTCGATAGTCCAACATTTCCAACTAATTTCCATCGGGCGTGTTTACAGCGCACGAATAAAGTGTTGCTGGAATTGGCGAGTGGAAGCGCGCATGTTTTCCATGGGAAAAACCGGGCAAAAAACCCTCGGAAAAATCAGATTTAGCTCGCTGGCGATGGCTGTTTTTACAGGGCGGCCGACACTCGGCCTAGAATACACCTCGATATTTGCCATGAAAATAGCGACTATCACCGTATAAACCCCGGCCGACTTGTATTTCCAGCAGGTTCTCGAGGACCCGCCGCACCGCGCACCTCCTATTTCCCGACATACATATTGATCTTCCTATTTCGGGTGAGAAGCTCCAATGTTTTAATGTTCCCCGCTGACAATGAGAGCGAGGATCTCGCGCACGCAAGATTCGGGCCAGGCTCCGCTCGAAAAAGAGAGCATTGTGGGGGTCTCGGCGCGCTTGTCCTAACAACCGCGCAAGCTCATTTTTTTCCAGTGGCGGCTTACCCTTGTTTTCTTTGGAATCATAATGCCCCGCGCTCTCTCCCCCGGCATTTTCAGCCGGCGGTATTTGCTTCGCTCTGCTTGGCTCTGCTTCGCTTATTAGCCTGAGTCCTCTGATTAGTGGCTCTCTTCCCACCCCATTCGCGCCGCGACCCTGTGAATACGCCGAATACCGTGAGAGCGGATCCATTAGAACCTGGCTCCACTGCCATTTCGTCGGGCCCATTAGCGGGCGATTCTTGCCGAGTCCTCGCGGCATCGCTTTAAGCCCCAATTGCCATTTTTCTTAATCAAGTCCGCTTGATCCAACTTCCGCCTGCTCTTTGAGGCGGAGCTGGCCCATTTCCCACGTGCGCGGGGCTTTAAAGAAACCCGCGAGGGAATCGGGATCCTTAGACGTACTTGAGAGAGCCGATTGCGTTGTAGAGTACGACGAACATAGGTAGTTCTCGGTCTGTCGTAAAGTTTCACGTGGCACTCGCAGCCTAGAAGGGGTCGAGCGGCCTACTTTGCGAGAATGGGACTGGCTTTGCCTGCAAGTTCGGCCGTCTCTACGCAGCTGGGAACGCTGGGAACGCGCATGCACCCACCTTATAAAATACGAATGAGCAGTGCCACTCGAAATCTCGCCGGAGAGATTTTCCTCTCCCACTCTTCCTCCAGGTAGATGATTCCAACATTTCAACTGGGACACCCCGAAACTTGGCAACTTGTTCTTTTTCTTCTTGTTCGCGCTTTCGCGGCGAGGATCTCGTTATTGTTAGTTGAGGAGTGCGACACAGGTGTGTAATTGCGCGGAGGAAGCTTAGCTCCCTGTGCTTGGGCGGGTAAAGGCGTAGAGGTCACGGGACAACCTTGGAGACTGCGTAAGAGGATTCCTTGTAATCCAATATGGGCCACGTGCTGCTACACTGACTCCCGATAATACCGACAATATGTTTGCGCACAGACTTCTCTCCTCCTTCTCGCTCGGGCCAGCCGATAGGTCAATATGTGGAATGCCGGTGACGAAAAGCGAGGGCTCTCGCAGCGAAAGCCCTCGCTCCTCCGGCTCCAGCTCGATTCCCTTGGAGTTTTCTTGTAAACCTAGAGCCCTGCGGACTGGAGCAAGTGGTGATAGCCGGGGTTGCCCTCCTTGGAGTAATCTCTTCCGGCATTGGAGCTCCGCTCTGGGAGGCGTTTGTGTATACCTTGGTGTATTTCTCTCGGGTCGTATTGATCGCTAGTTTTCCCTCAAGGTAGGCCCACGCAGACTACTAGCTATCGAATCAATCAGCGTCGGCCACCCTGCCAGAGAAGGAGACAGGTTCCCTGAAAGGGTAGGACTCTCTCTCTGCCGAGCCTTCGCTGCGAAGCGGATCTAATTATTCACTGTTTAGCGCGACTCAGCTGCAACGAAAATGCGCGCAAATTGTAAATGAGTTAGGAGTGCGGGATGTTTAGAAGACGCGTGGAAAGGGCGAGGAAGAGGTTGTAAGAGAGGCCGGACTAAAAAGGTGGAGAGCGACGAGAGACAAGTAGCACAAGCACAAGCAGCTCGACCTTGGCATCGTCGTCGAGCGGGGCAGCGAAAGTAGAGTCGAAAGCAGCTCAGTCGTTCTCTTTGCCGCTCGGCCGCCACCCCCATCCTTCGAGGCCACCCTGCCCACCGGCCCTCCCCGTCTTCCGCAATTGTTTCGGGAACTAGGCCGCCACAATCAGCCTCCCGCAATCGCGTGGATACTCCACGTGCCTCCCACAAAACCGCCTCCTCCCCCTCCTCCTCGCGCACTCTCCCTTTTCCCGCGGATCCGACTTCCCCGGAGCACGCGGGCATCGCATCGCTCGAATCCTCCGATGAAAGTAAATGCTCGCTCGGAAGCATTGCACGGTTATCCATGTATGCGCGCGCGTTTGTGTGTGCTGGATTCCAGCGGGCCGATAGTATCGGTTTGGCAGGATGCAGAGCCTCGATTTGCGTAACATCGGGGCATAGCTATTTTCGCAATATCTGCCCCGTGCATTCTCTCCGGCGCGGCGGCCTGTTTATTTTCGCGTGTTTGCGAAATCAGCGAGCGCGATACCGACGGCCGCGCGCGCGCTCGCGGGGCTTTCTCTGCCGAGATCTGGCCCCGGAGGGCGCCGCTGCACGCGGCCAGGGGAGCCTGATAAATCGGCCCGGGGTTATCGGGGAACCGCGCACTCTTGCTGTTTCTGCTATCAATTGTTTACATTTCCAAGATAGAGGGGGGCGGCCGGGGATGAGCGACGGGAAAAACTTTGTCGGGAACATCAAAACAATTTCCTCCGATCGAGCGGCACCCTCGGACTGTTCCCTTCAGTTTCCACTGGGGTCCGGTGCACCTAGTTATTCGACAGTTCTCACTTGCGCCTCGGTCCCCTCTTTCTCCGCGTTGGCAAGATAATTGGCACTTGTGCCCAGTGAAAAGTGGAAGCTCCGACGAGCCGAGATGCTGGGCTTTTGGATCTACGAGAATTTACTGGCCAGGGATAGGAAGAGGTAACGACGGACTCACTTGAGTACGACTAACCTTCGCTATTAAAGTGACTAACACAGAAGCACTCGGTTAAAGGGGTTCGTTAAATTTGCAAATCTCTTATGAAAACTGCAACAACAGCTTGTAGCCCCGGAGAACCGGGCTCATCACCGACTCCACTACGTTTGCAATTTTAATGCACAATCCCCGCCGGCGGACTACCTCGATTTTCTTCCCTCTCATTGAAATCGTGGAAATTCCCTCTAAGGAATACATCGCGCAAAGTCCCGGGGACTTAACGATGTGAAGCATATAATGGGGAACGACGGCTCTTTCGTGCGATTGACGAGGCAAATATTAGCGGACAACAATAAAGGCCCTGCCCCTTTTTCGCGTAATACATTTCCTCCATTGCGAAAATCACACCCGCGCCCTTGACAATCTTGAACGGCAGAGTCGATCGCATATTTAACCAGATTTAGCGTCGACGGGCTTCGCCGCTCTCGGCTCTCATTTTTCCCGCGGAGCTCGTGAAACAAGGTGGAAGCTATTCGTCAGGTACTACCTAAGCGAATTCTGCGAACCGCTAAGTTTCTCCCAGCTTGCGCGAGAAATCCTTCCCTCTATCTCTCTCCGTCGAGCGAACTGGGACGTTCGGAAGGTGCGGAACTTTATTTCACTTAGATTTGCATCGACGAGGAAAGCGCGCGAGCTCGTAAATATTTCGAGCGGGGGTTTTCTGCGAGCGGCGAGGCTTCGCCGCTGGATCGCGACAGTGCGGAAGTGGTTGCATTCATTGCCGGGGAGAGATCGTAACAAGATTTGCTCGCCGGGCGAGAGGAAGCTAGTGCGAGCGGGAAGGCTCGAAAAGCCCTTTAATAGGTTGCAAACGAAATTTCCGCGCCGAGTGACAGGTTTCCCCTGGCTTTGCAAATTGTGCGTCTCCTGCCGCCGCCGCGCCGTCCCTTTACTGCCGGCCAGTCTATTATTAATCCAACGCGTGTGATTAGTCCGCTTTCACGCAAACACGTGGAAAGATCGTGCTGGAGCGAGTGACGTTTCCATTGGTTTCCATTTTGCAGTTGTGCCTGGTTCGCGGCGTTCGCGCAGAGTTTCTCGCCGCTCCGGCTGACCTCAGTTGGCTCTCGCCATCAATTTTCCGACTGGTCGCTCGGAATTATTCTCGGGGCGCGCGCGCGCGCCTCGCTAGATTGGATTGTTGCATATGAAAGGTCGGATTCTTGAGCGTGAAATAGCCTCGCGGACAGACTGATTGTCGAGGAGAGTTGGCGGAGGTATATGTTGGCTGGTATTGCAGAGGGTGGATATGGTAGATCGAGCCAGCCCTTGGCTAATGGAACGCACACGAGTCTCGTCGAACAAGACACTCGCGCTCTCCTATGAATTACACATAAGTTGGGAGACAGTTTGTCCAGACCCCTCGAGACATACCGCGCGCGAATACTTGGCCCCTTCGGGCATTCCTTCCGAGCCTCCACACAACCCTCACTCTTTGATTAGCTACCAGAGAGCAAACAAAATAAAGAAGCGAATTATCTCGGCTCGCGTGCTTCGAAGGCAGAAACGGCCTAATTTACTTATCGAGATATGAACCCGGCCGTGGGAGTCGCAGGAGTGCACGCAGCCTCGCGAGATGTTTGAAAGAGGCGGAAGGTTGGTGCGCGGGGAATCCGAGTAGATATTGGGGCGAAAATCGCGCGACGTTAATTGGCATTTGTCAGGGAATTCCGTGGTGGCCTCCCCCCTCCTGTCGGCTTGGCGGCCTCTTGGATAAGGTCGGGACGTCGGGAGGGAGAAGGAGGAGGGGAGTGGTGTTGCTCGTGGGTGGGAGGGCGCGCGAGGGCGCGCGAGGCTCCGAGTAGGCGCGCGTCCGTGGCTATGTCGGTGTTACCGTGCGGTGGCTGCCAGCTGGGATTGGTCGAGTTTGGGGGCTGAAAAGGGGATCAATACCGGGAGGCTTTCGACATGGAGACGCGTAGGCTGCCGTTCTCCACTCGACGAGGATCGGGATGAACAGCTGTGAGAGCAGCCAGCCCGACCTTGGTAGTGACCTCAACCTTGGCGACACGACCTTGCTCCAAATACGAAATTCGCCCGAGCCATTCCCAGCCGAGTTTCCCTCAAAATCACCAATCAAACACCCTCTCTCCAATCAAACATCTTCTCCAGTCCCAGTCGATCGACTCGCCGCGGCGGATGTCGAGCACATGTCCAGCCGGAGACTTGTTTTCCAAGCTGCTTTTCCGCCGCCGACGTCAATTTCTTGATAAGCGTCGCGACGGCTTTTTTCACTCGCGCGTCCCGAGGCTGCGAGCGACACACATCTCCCATCTCCCACGTGTGGGAATGTGCGTGTGCGCGAAGCGGAGTTAGCCGTTGGTCGGTGTGGTGTAATGAAACTTAACTGAGATGGTCGAGGTCGATTCTATCGGCGCGGCTCGGCGAAGCTGGATGCGCTCCGGCTGACAGAGTGTGCTAAGCCACGAGAAAATCTTGCGTCCGCCTCTTTCTCTCTACTCCCTGCACGGGCCTCCGAGCTCGCCACCCCACGCGGCTCGACTTCCTCTCCGACGCGCTTTCAGCATTCCTCGATCGATCTCCGCTCAAAATACCGCCGACGTAAACAACCACGCTTTTCCCGCCCAATCAGCCCTTTTTCCAATCTCACCCTCCCCTGCCCGCGGTGATGTAACTCATCGGGGGAGAAAATAGACCGTGATCAGTCGAGAGGTAACAAGGCTCCAATCGACGCGCACTCTTGTCCCTTGAGGAGAATAATAGTCGTCGAGCCAAAGCCGTCTCTTGAGCAACGCAAGAGAATCTTGTCGGTGTTAAGGTGTAGGAAATTGTTCCTGTCGAGGCTGACCTCGCGAGCAGACGGGGTCAGTAAATAAATGAGGAGGAATTAAGGCGCGCTCGGCCTGTACCAGCCACGTAGCAAGAGAAATATCGAATTCGATCGACTGTACGTCGAGCACGCGAGGGAGCGCGCGCTCGACCTCCGTCCACGCCGTCCACGCCGTCCACGGGGATTGGCAGGATGTGTCAGAGAGCACTGCGTCCACTCGGATAAATCGTGTCTCTTGGACTCGAACCGATTCCTTGGAGGGCCAGTGAGCTCTCCTAGTTCGATTCGAGTCTCTCCGACAGCATTTCCTCCACTCAACCGACCTCCCGTCGGATTATATCCGATCGGGTCGGATTAAAGCTCTAGGTCAGCGTGCATCTCCTCGGAGGTCTATTCTCGTATCGCGCGGCAGACTTCCGGAGCTTCCTACGCGAGCGTTGGGGATCAGCGGCAGGTTCATTGCTAAGTCCGAGGGATTGATAAGAGCGCGTGAGCGCGGTCGTGGGCGTCGGCGACTGGGCGACTCGACGCTCGCGCTATTAGCCAGTGGCCGAGTGGGCACGTAACCGAGCGGCTTCTACTTAGTTTCAGCAGCGCAGAGCGCGCGCCGATAGTTGCCCTATCGGATTCGGCATTGGGGAGCAGCGAGCGGGCATCAGTGCCGCCGGTGTGCCGATCGGACGCGCCGAGATCAGCCCGGGCCGATCTCGGGCTAAGGGAAGATCAGTGTCGCCGAACATGCCCGCGCGCCTCGCCACCTAGAACACTCCCCGTCGCAGCGAGATCCCGGTGACCAGTGCTCCGAGCATTCGGAGATTCCCGTCGGTTCGCTCGGCCTTCCTGGAGCTGCGAGAGAGCCGGGGATGGCAATGTTCTCAGGAGGCGGTGCACCCAGTGGAAATGGACCGCCGCCAGGAAGCGGGCAGGAAGGCTCGCCGAGCAGCTCGCTACCCTCTCGTCAGAGGAGCCTCAAGGATCGACTCCGCGAGGGCATTACCGGCGGCTTCACTTGGCAGTGAGTATCTCCCCCCAACCCTACCCTCCAGCGGAATCCTATAATTCTCCCAATTTTCGTGCAATTTTATCCGAGCCTGGCTCGATCGATGGTGCAGTCGCCACGCGAAAGTTGGACTTCCGGTCGGGCCGATTAGCAAATCTAATTTCGACCCGTCGTCTTTTCAATCCCGACCCGCCACCTTTGGCCCGCGTTTGCTCTCTACTTTGAACGGGGTCTAGTTGTTGGTCGGCGGGAAAGATAAATGAAAGTGCTGTTTGCCCGATGCACTAGTACTCTCCCCCCCCTGTCTCTCTCTCTCTCTCTCTCTCTCTCTCTGTCGGCCGAAGAAAATCCATCCTCGAGCTATTGAATCTTGGTCCTCTCAATTTTCACGTTCGGTCGGTTGAATTGACCGCTCGAGCGAACCTATCGGGCAACCCTGGCAGGGCCAGCTGTCCCCCTTAATGGCCGACTTACCGGGCTTAGTGGGAAATTTCATTTTCTCGTGTAATAATTCAATCATTATCTCGAACCAATCGCCGTGAAGTCCGAGGGCCGGGCAATAGATGGCAGTTGCAGTGTGCTTGGCTCGCGTGTCACGGGGACTGGAGATAATGCCACGTTAAACACCTGTACACGCGGCTGCAAGCCATTCAGTATTCCGAAGGCAGCGTGGTGAATCATCCTCCGGCGAGCCGATCAATCGAAAGCGCACTCTTAAGCTTACTATCAGCGCTGCCATCGACTGACAACTCCGCGAACTAACTGCTGCTGCCCGAAATGGGCACTAATCTTTTTTTTCCCTTCAAGTTAAGCGGCTCGCTGGGAAAGCAATTTCGGAAAGTATAGAGCTCGCTCGCTCGAGTCACCGATGAAATACGAGCTCGGCCGAATGAGACACAGTGGCACAGTCAGCCGCGACTCAGCTCTCAATTAATTTCCGTCCAAGCGATCGGAAGACGCGCGCGCGCTCTCCTGTCGTTCGTTAGACAGTTCTCGGTCGCGGCAGCGTAAACACCCTCGATTTTTCTTGGCGACAGTTCTAGGAGGAGCGCGAGATGAGGAAGTTTAATTTCCTGCCGGTCGAGCGAGCGCCAGTCACTGCCAGCGGAATCCACAGAACGCTCTTAAAGCGACCGGAAAAACTTGCCGCGACTCTAATGAACTTTTGCCCAACTCGGAAAAAAGACCTATCGGCGCGATAACCTTATCACACACGCTCGCGCTAGTTGACGCTTAGTCTGCATAGCGCACTCTGCGCGCAGATTGCACCGCTCGGCCACTCGGACCGTTTTACTTCGCCATTAACTTTACTGAGTAAAAGACGCGAGTAGGCGCGGCGGGGTTCGTTTTGGAGCAGTGCGAGGGTGAAAGTGTAGCTCGGCACAGCCATCACCTATATAGCGGTTGACGACCTGGCAGGCTCGGGCTGCTCGAGCGACCCTGACTCCTTCCTCGCACGCGGTAAATCGACGCCAAGATTTCGTCCGCCTTCCACCCCCCGACGTCGTAAATTAAGCCTCCTCCCACCCCCCGCCATTTTTTGCCAGGCCATTTGCATGCTCGCGCCGCCGCTCTCGTTCTCCGGAGCAGCCGACCTTACCGAGGCCGGGACACTCGACGCGTACGTCTTGTCCCGCGAAATCTCCGCCCCGGGAGAACAAAGCAGCGAGTATGCGTGAGAGAGGAGATCTTAGTATGAATTATTGAATAGGCCTGATGGAACACTGCCGTCTGTCTGCGCGTATCAGCACGGCGAGAGTGAGCTCTCCGCAAAAAAGGAGTGCGCGCGCGCCCGAACACCGTGCGAGATATCTGGTCTCCTTAAATGGCCCTGGCAAATGGAATAGGAATGTCTGGGAGCGAGGGAAATGCTAATCAAGGGCGTTCGCTATCCGCGGAGAGAGTAGCGTGTCCACGTTGACCAGGTTTCGACGAGGAGGTACAGGGTGATTCACTTGCCTTTTAATCAACCCCTTCACACTCGAGTTTCAATTATTTTCAATATTGATACAGTTTGATATCACAAATAATTATTAGTGAGTGGAAAAGACTCGGTAGACTCCTTTATATTCAAATTACTCAACACCGTATAATTATTACACTTTCGACGGCCTATATCCATCATTACCGATTCAAAGCCAAGTGAATCACCCTGTACATATCGGCTTTTCGAGTGAGCTCTGCCTCGGCCGATCTTGTTTCCAGTCTCGTGGAAAACGGGCATCGATCGTGGAAAGTTGACAGTCTGACGCAAGAGCTCGTCTCTCTCTCTCTCTCTCTCTCTCTCTCTTGCGCGCGCGCGTTCTGTCCTGCAGGTGTTCTGCCTTTGCCGCGAAATTCCCCGGCCGAAAATCGAAGGCTGTCCGGCCGCCCTGGCCGCGGTAATGACGAGCAAGGCCACGGCCGGTATCGAGGTGGGCATCGAGGTGGGCATCGAGGTGGGCATCGAGGGGATATGAAGACGAGTGAGTGAGAGCGAGCGAGGCCAGCCCTGGGAAAACAGAGGAGCCGATGCTTCGCGATCGGGGCGCATGCACATGGATGAATGCATGCATCGCACGCGGCCAGATATCCCGACGGCATCGACGTCCTGCGTCCGTGTGTATCGTCCGTCGCCTGCCATCGGATACCTCCACTCGACCTATACCTCGTCCCCGTCGACCGTCGAGTTACTCTTTCACCTTGGGTGCAACTGCACCCGACCACTGCCGTCCCTCTTTCCCACACGTGTTCCGGTGGAGCCTGGGGTTCCCTTGCGAATGGAGAGAATGCCACCTGGTACTCATTCACTGCCAGGCGAACCTGCGCTTCTTTCGATATTTCACCTCTCGCGGTGATCGCGTTTCCGTCGGACAATCGGGGGCCAACTGGGCGCCCGTCGACTCGCCAAACTGGGCCATCGGTTCATTACTCGCGGTCTAAGCGTTCGGGCCAATTGTCGACTCGGTGGTAGGATGATTTCGGATGGATTACCAAGAAGGACGTATGCATGTTGGCTTGGAGCGAATCCGCTGGAAGGCCTGGAAGTAAGGAGAATGCCGGATGAGAAGTATCGGACGTCGATAGATTCGGCGTAGGCATAGCTGTGACACAATTCGCGAGGAGGGCTCGACTATAGAACTACGAAGCAGACTAGCGTGTGCTCCTCGCTGCTCCATATTCCGTGTGGCCAATGATCGATGTCGTCGGGCGGTCCATCCGTCGAAACATACCGGAGATCAATAGAGCGGCATGCCACTCTAGCATGCCGGAAAAGCTCCCTTTCCTCTTGTCCACCTGAAACTGGAGCGAAGAGCTATAGTCGGCCGAATTAACTTCCTTCAGCCCTCGCATGCTAATCCGCGACGTGTCGAGTCGATCGGGTGATTGATTTCACCTGTCCCGCGTCCCACGTAATCGCGCAACTTTCCTGCCGGGTTAGAGCACCGCCGTGCAACATCATACTTTCGTGCCGCGCGCGCGCCTGCGGATGTATACTTAGAAAGTTTGCCGGCACTCTTTAGCGCGGAATGTAGTAAGACTGGAAATCTCACTTCCGCGAGAGCTAAAAACGAATCTTATTAAAGTTGGAGCCGCTCACTCGTCGATCAACTCGCCCGCCTTTGGAGACGGTTGGTTCAAGGATAGGTGGTTCTATTTATTCGGAGAAAGAAACATTCGGAGAGTCGCGACCACTTCCGGACCAAGCGGGAGCCACCACCCATTTGTACGGGTTACACGAGCGGCAGGAATCGAAGCGAACCTCTCCAATGGCCGGCCACTATTTATTTCCCTCCACTCTCTCAGGATATTAAAAAGCAGTTGTCCACTGGTAAAAGCGACTTTTCCCCGGGGCTGATCGATGTAATCGGAGGGTTTTTCCGGGCGCGGCTGCTCGCGGCTCGTAGTTGGCTTGGAGTTGCAAGAACAGTTGGTAATTTCGAGGGGGGAAGTACGAGCGCCCTCGGGGAACCCGCTCTCCTGGGGATTACGAAAAGATGCTGTTGCTCCTAGGGAACATAAATCGACAATATCCCGCGAGCGAAAAGTTGCTACTAGCAGAAATCGAGCGAACACGAGCGAACACGAGCGAACACGAGCGAGGAGCTGGAAGACAGTGGCACGTTAGCCAACAAGTTTCTTGATTAAATTATCGGAAGCACATTCGCCCGGTACTTGGCGGGTTAAGTTGGCTGCCGGTGGATTCGCGGGGGAATCGATCGATGACCAGCGATTTGTTGGACAGGAATGGCGCTTCCTGGGGCCCTCGAGTTCTCCTCGCTGAAAACTTCTCGAGTCGAGCGGTATTTAAGTCGATGTCAATGTCGATAGCATCCCCGAGCATCTCCTAACCCAGCGAAAAATCCTCCCCCGAGCTCGGCCATCGAGATAATTCCGCCATGAAATTCGGGAAGATTCCTCGCGACATTTGCGACGAGTCTTTAAGCTCGGCGAGGGTGGTTTTCACCTGTGGACTCTATAAATAATATAATGTCTTTTAGTCCAGCAACGCTATTGTTTTCGAGAGCTCGAGGGTGGCCCGAAAGGTCGCGAGGGCTGGTCCGAGGGACATAGGTGGGCTCGGGAAACAAGTCCGGTTTGAGCATTAGGTAGATACTCTCTTGAAAAATGTCTCGGTGCGAGGTCACCGGGTAAATGGGTCAAGTAAGTGTGCCCGCACTCTCGGAGCACATGGATCGCACGCACGCCGATCTGGCATTTCAGCTGCACTTGGCCATCCCGCGTTAATGAATTGTCTCGCACCATCGCCGCTCTCAGCGCGCATAAGCGATTAAAGCGATGAGTGTCGGCCGCGACACGAATTTCCTCACATCGGACTACGATTCCTAGAAAGCTGCCTCTTGTTTATTTACATTGAGCGGCAAATGTGTTTTCCCGGAGATCCTCGGGGGAATGATTCATTAACGAATGCGAGAGGAAATGAGAGGGAGGTATGGCTCGTGCGTTTCGGCACGTTCGTCCGATGTCGAAGTGGAGCCTGCGGCGAATTGTTACCAAAGCCAGCGAGGCACCAGGCGGTTCAATGTCAAGATTGGGAGGCCCTGGCTCTGCCTGGTAATCTAGGTCAATGACGGGAGAATCATCGCTTCCTGCCCCTTTGATCAGCAGCCTCACCGGCACATCCCTTCCTCTCCCCCCCTCTCTCTCTCTCTCTCTCTCTCCCTCTCTCTTCAAAGGCCCGGCTATCGCGAGTGAGCCTCCAACCTGGCAAAGAAAAACACTGTACGCCAAGTGGGCCTTGTACCTCGCACTCGAGAAATGACAAGTTTATCGCTCTAATTGCCAGCTGTGTCTGTCGAGGCTCCCGTCGCAACGTGACGCGCGCGGGACAAGTAAATCGTCCGATGTATTGAGATACCAGACACGATTACAGAGAAATTGGATATCCACTCGATGGGATTTTTCGACATGCTCCGCCCGATTTCATCCGCGCTGTGTTTACTGGCGAACCAATAGTCTCGCGCTGGAAACTGCGAGCAACCTTACGCAATGCTACTCGCGCTCGCGCTCGCGCTCGGCAGAAATAACGATCGGCCACGATTAGATTAATTGGACGCATTAAACTAGTTTAAACCCTATTCCCGTGCGTTTCTCCAGTCGGCGCGCGCTCGCATAATCCGCGATCGTAAAGCCGCGCGTCTGCACATATGCAACGCGCGCGCAGTTATGGTTTCTCATGGGATGATTCGCGCATTACGCAAGCCCGACGCGAGGCCGCGAGAGGACATCTGGACCTTTTCGTTGAAATAGGAGCTGTGATTGGCGGGAATGAAAGCTTTCTCTCGCAGCCGATCGACGGCGCACAATGCCAAGGTTCCCAGAGATCCACGTGGCACTGCGCGAAACTCCTCCGCGGCGAGAGGAAGCCTGCCGGGGAAAAGTGCGGCTGGGATCGATTGTCCGGCTGGCGCATCCGGGTGGGCGGCGACATAGATCGCGGCCGCGATCGGCCCGCGCGTGATTAAGATAGAGAGTGCATCGGCGCAGATAAGCAGCGCGCTATGCGGAAAAACGATCAACGATCCTTGATAACGGAGCGAGCGTGGACGAGGCTAATGGATTCGGGCCTGGCGCACCAGATATTACTGGTTGACGCGCTCGTTTTTTCCTTTCGCGTCGATATCAACCTGCAGACAGCCACGCCCGGCACAATACCTTATCGCGCGCTCTCCGCTCTCCGCTTTCCGCTTGTTCTGGCGTTTCCCAATTTTACGGCCGAGAGGCCGAGAGGCCGACGGGGACGCCGCTCCAAATTCACTTAGATTAGGAGGTTTCGCATGGTGGCTATAGTGCGTGACCTCGGACTAGAAAGAGCCCGGGTCACATATCCACGCGAGATAGAACAATTAAGATTCAGGATGGATTCTGTGCCATAAAGAGGGAATCTATCATCAAAGTCGGCGTAGTAGACGGGATTTCGTCAGCGCGCCCACATGTCCGGGCATATTAACGATGATATCATGTGGTAACTGATGCTATCCGGGAGGTGTCGTTTCTCCGGAGGAAGGACTTTCTATGGGGGATTGATCCTTCCGGATCCTTTCGAAGGGTAGCTGCGGGAAGGTCGAGATTAACTGGGCTCACTGCCGCCGTCCAATGAGATTTGTGGATACGGCTCAAGGATTCGCAGGTAAACACTGGACGTACTTGCCTCCTTCCTCCAGGCTTTGTTATTATTAACTTTGGTGGGAAAGCGGCCACATGAAGCTGACCTCCAGGGCTCCGGTCGTCCTTCTCCTCCCGTCCCATTCGATCACTTACGCTGGCTTTGTCGCGCTGTACTTAGGAACTTATAAATAGTCCGAGCAACCTTTTTACCCCGGAGACGTCGCTTTTGTCAACGTTCACCGACCTATTGTAGGTCGCCTTGACTAACGTCTTTCCAGACTTAGACTGTCGTATGATTAGAGCAGTCTATGTATCTCCAACTTAATTACCACTGGGAATTGATTAGGCATGCCGATCGCGCGATATCGAGCGGGAAATAAATGGACGTGTCAATCCTGATTTTCTCCTTGCCTTGCTTTTTGCGATGGCTTGCGTGCTGCCCGCTATTACTCTGCTCGCTGGAAATTCCTCGTCGCGCCGCACTATCCGCCGGTACGATCTTCCGTAAAGTATCGCGGGGTATGGCTCTTTATTGTTAGAAAATGAATTCGTCCTGCGCGCGGTGGCAGCTGGTGCGCGAGGTCTCATTAAATTTCTTATTAGTACAATTACCATCAGCTCTTATCTCGACTCGTATTGGCTTTATGAGGCGTGATTGCCTGCTCGATGGAACATTTGCCTTGTAGCGGGTGCGCGCTTGCATGGCCGGTGAATTTCCTTCGAAAATCTCTTGGATATCTCTGAGTCGGAGTTGATAAAACTCGCCGGTAATACCCGTCGATCACCGAGGTCGATCCAAGTCCCAGAAGACACGTCGGCGATCGCGTGGCTCTTTATACGTCTGTCGAATTAACCACTGTAAGTAAGAACGGTGTTAAATTGCAGTATGCAAATGGTTGGTTCCATAATATTGGCACCTCTTTCGCGAATACGTTGCTCTTTATTCGCCCGACAAAGTAGCCGGGCCGTGGGCGCGATCGAGAATAATCGTGCATCCCGAGACAAGCGGTAACGCTTGGCATCAATATGTTAATGGATGCATAAGACGCTGGTTTGTGCTTTTTTTGGTGCGCGTCGATCGTATCGTATAAGTCAGTGTCCTCGGCAAACCCACGCGACCATAGTTCTGTCAGCGGGAAAAAATGATCACCCGCCGATTGGGCAATGCGGCCTGGCCCCTCGTCGGTGCTCCAAAATTGCCAAAATATACCCTGCATCACTCATTCACGGCCCCTGCTCAATTGATTCCGTGTTAAATCTCAGTTTTAGGGCTAACACTTGCGAGAAATATTGAATTCGGCCGAGTTGGAAAAAAGTTAAAAAATGGGAAAAATAGGAAGGACATTAGTGGCCCGGAGGATTTTCTTCCCAAAATCGGTGATACATTCTCTGTATTATTCACTCACGGCCCCTGGCTCACTATTTCCATGGGGAATATTAGTGCAGAGATAAAATTATCGAGAAATCATAAATTCGCTGCAATCACGAGACCTTTGAAAAACGAAATAAAAAAATAGTAGGCGTGGCGTGCGTACCCCTGCAAAAAATGTCAATTTTTCGAAGGTCTCGCAACTCGCCTGGATTCATCATATTTCAGCAATTTGAATATCGAAACAAGAATTTCGACAAATCTATTAATCATAGTTATCACGGATCTTGGAATCCGCATGCTTAGGCGGACAGTACCATCCATAATTCATCGTCCACCGAGCAATACAAGTCCCACTCTGTCCATTAAAAAGTCGCTTGCTTCATCCAAGGATATGGCAGGAAACTTATCGCGCCGAAATGCCCGAGTGCTCTTTAATTCGTTAAGTGCTCTTTAATTCGCACCATATTACACGGGACGGGCGCGCGGGCGCCGTTAAATGAATTGGATTATCCAATTTGAGAAAATTTATCGCGCGGCGTGCGCGTGGCCGGTGTTGCCGGTTGGCCGAAAAAGCGGGTGCAAGTTGCGTGAGTCGGGCCGATATTGTGAGCGAAAGTGTCTGGAGCAGCTGCGAAAGGTGCCAAGGTCGAGAATCGGCGCGAACGCGAACCATCGTAAACAGTTGCCGCGCGCGCGCGTGGAAATGTATCTACGCGTGTGCCTCAGCGCACTCTCGGAACGGACAAACCACCGACAAATTGGAGCGGCCGAATTTCTTCTCAGCCAGCACTAGGACTCTCCGGTCGCTTCTCCGCCTGGCAACGGGGATGTCCGGGCTATTAATTGCGCCGGCCAACCGGTTATGTTAAATGCATTCACACGTTTTTCTCCGCGCGAGGAAGTCCTGGTACGAATTGTAACGCAATCAGCGTCGGTGGCCCCGCTTATGACTGGAGAGGCGAGCATCTTCCATCTAATGAGTCGGGATGATGCGCCGTTTTTATATGGTAATCACTAGCCCGCGGCGAGCGGTCGTCTCTCTTTTCGCCGCTGCGGGAATTCACTGGACAATTGCTCGGGGCCCAAACGATGAGTCAGTAGACGGGGCAGCTCCTAGCTAAGGAGTCAGTGTTTGGAATTACCATTTGCCCACTTAGGATTCCGAGGATTAGCCGCTCGAGCAGACACTCGAGCTCGCTCGGTGATTTGAGAGCAAACAGTCCGATACATTTAGCGCCGTTGTGCCTATTGAATTTTATTTCAATGACCAGTTTAGCGGTACAGGAAATTGGGCTACGCCACTAGGAACGGCCAGCTTGTCCGACAGGTAGTATCTCTTTCTTCCGCGCTCTAGTTCCTGCTAGGTGACTCTGCACCAATCTCTCTTCTCGTGGCGAGTGCTTGTTTTTTGTTGTCATGACTGGCAGTACGAGTTACACCGTTATGTCAATTCCGTTCTTGTCGATGACATAATGGATTCGCACTCCTCCCGAGCTCGTCTAAACTTGTCCTCGAGGGTCACGGTCTCTAGGATCAGGATAGATAGATAGATAGATAGTCCCGCGGGAAGGCTTCTCGTAAAAAGGTGAATTATTCAGAATGGCCGGCTAGCAGCATGTGTCGCGCGAAATAATCCGGTGATTCCGTGTCCCTCGCTCTCTTTTACGATAGCATGTAAAAGAAGCAGGGCGCGTTGGGATGACCGCTCTTTTTACGAGAGCTCCTTCACGGCGACCTATCTGCCCAGCCCGGTCCGTCCCTTCGCTGTTGGTTCAGATAAATTTGCGCGCGGTGCAGATACCGCGATAAGTTTCGCCCGTCTGTCGAGGAGCAGTGACCCGAAATATGCGCCGGAACACTCTGTCGTTTTAGAAAAGACGGCTTGCTCGAGCTTGCAAACTTGGCCAGTAACCGATGTCGGACCACTCTGCGCCGCTCGTTCTTTATCAGACCTCCCTCGCAGTTCGACAGCAACCTCGTCTATTGGACTTTCCTTGCGTCGCGTCGTCGGCGACCTGGAACTTGTTGCGGATGTCTCCTCAAATATTCAATAGAACTGTGCTGTGTGGCTGACACTTTCCTATCGAAGATCGCCGGCGAGGGCGAGGGCGAGGGCGAGGGGAGGACGGGCCGAAGAGCCGAGAAGACTTAACTCCGACGCTAGAAGAGCGAGATATATCTCGCGGTATCTCGCAGGCAGCAACGACCGTGAGAAATATGGGTCAGTGGCATATTATGCCGTACATACATCTGCATAAAATTATCGCCCGCTACGGCCCGCGCTCGCGTAACGTCCCCGTTCATTCCGGGCTCCGCTTGTATTAGAGAGATTTAATCTGAGGACAAGCCCTAAATCTTGGCCGGCGAGTGTCGTCTTCGCGAGAGAATTACGTCGAAACTGGCGAAAGGGGAGACTAACCCTTTTCCCCGGGAGGCTTGATGGCTCGGAGGCAGGGGAAGAGGAGTCGTAAGAGAGATTTCAAGGCGAGATTCTCCAAGACAGAGTAATCGTTCGGAAGTAGACGGGAGCGCGTCGGATGTTTAAGTCAAGATCGAGCTTCATTGAGGTCGAGTGCCGGTGCCGGCATTGAACCGGGGAAAGAGAGAAAGGGAGGAGGAATGCCTGTCCGATGAACAGGCGGTATTGCATTCTTTAAGGAAACACCCGACAGCGGCGCGGCGTCTTGCCCCGTCCCCACGATCCTCGCTCCATTGCAATCGAGAGGAATTAAAGGGAAGTCACGTCGCCCTCTCCCTTCTCCCCTTTCTCACCCGATACATTCAGGACCCTCTTAGTTCCCGGCCGCTCTTCATTCCACGGTTGTTCCACTCGGAATCCCGCGCGCGGCCTTGGAGGAAGCTGCTTCCTCGAGGAAACTTGTAATAGAATTATAAGTCCGCAGTTACGATAGACTTCGCGTACTCAGTTGGAAAGCTGTCGGGACCTTAGCAGCTGGTCTGTTCGCCGCTCGAAAGAACCTCTTATGTAAGAGAGTCCGAGTCGCCAGTGACACGAATGCGTCGGAAGCATTTAGAGCCCATCTAGTGGGCCGCTCGGTACCGATCCACCATTTACCGCTGCCTAATCGTTTAACGAGGATAATTAGCCCAGTTCCAGCCTCGTGGCCGAATTACTCTGTTGCGGTAGCCGATCGATCCCGCGGACCGCGCCTATCCCCAAATGCACCGGCACTCTCTCCCACACTCCACACTTTTCATCCGTCAAGCGTCCCGACAGGATCATTAATCCGCCCCGGCAGTCTTTAATCCCCGGAATCGGCCACTCTTACTCCCAACTAAATTCCCCGTTTAACTGGGCCGCGCGCACGCGCCGCTGGAACGGTAATAATTGAGAGGCGATGACTCGAGCGGTTAGTTAGGTAATCCCCTTATCACTCGGTAAGAAGCTTCTGCGAATCCAGCCGAGCGATAACACTTGACGCCCGCACGTCGAGCCATGAATGGCACAGACGGCGACCTGTATAAGCAGAACGCCGCGCCAGCTGCTGCACCAGCCACGCGTAATTCCCCAGCATTGTTGGCCCGCGCAACAATTTCTGCTCGCTACGCGTAAATAGCTCCTTCCCCGCACCCGCCGATATTCATCACTCTTAACCACTCTTTTACTCCGAGGCCCCTTTGTGCCCGCTGCTAGCCCCCCCCCCCCCTCCCCCTCGCGCGCCCCCTCGCTAAATCATCCTCGGCAATTGGTACATTGCGAAATTGGGACGTTCCTTCCGCGCGATCCGCGCGCCCTCGAGCTGCCGCGAAAAATGTAGCTGGCTGTGATGGATGCTGGAGAGTGGTGGATTTGGAGTGCGGACAGCGCTCGTTTGGGGCGACGAGTGCAGGGAAACGAGAGAGTGTTGGACAATTACATGTGCACTCGAGCGGGTTGGCCGCAGCGGGTGCGAAAGATGCTCGTCCCGTTCATTTTCATAGCGATTCATCTCCCTCTCTCGGACACATGTCGCCGGGTAACGAGGGAGGAGAGAGAGAGAGAGATGTGGAACACTTGCTCGGTGGAATATTAAGGCGACGGCGAAGACGAGCGAGGCCGGCCATTAAGCGACGCGAAATGATGATTGCCACAAAGAGACGGAATTGAATGGTTGATAATTAGAGAGGCACAATGGGACAGGTCGACGAGAGGGCTGTGAGGACGGGGGGGAGGAAGCCGCTCGCGTAATAGCGTGCACGTCCGGACAGCTGTCGAAGCCCTCCACCCCCGCAGCTTCCTCTTATTTGCCCCACATATTATACCCCGCATTATCAACCTCCTCCCATCCCTCCTCTCCCTCTCTCTTCCTCTGAGAGCCGGTGGAGAGCGCGATCTTGAGCTGCACGCATCTCTTGCAGCCTACTTACGGCACCCTGAAAACGAAAGTTACAACCTGTAACACGCGTAATTGCCGGCTCGGAGCCTGTAATTACCGCCCGCCGATTGCCACAGTGGGGATTTTCACTCGGTGATTTACGGTAGCCCGAGGAGCGGCTCTGGCTTCTTTCAGGGAGATTACAAAGTTGGCCCCGTGCGATTCCTCGAGTGTGACTGACGTATCAGCACTTGAGTCGGAGCATCGATGGATCTGCTGATGCACACTTCTCAGAATGAGCCGATTTATGGCGGATCGAGGGGATTAGCGCACGCGCGTCCGTTCAGAAAGAATACCCGGAACGCAATAGTAGCAGGCTTTTATTCCTTAAAATTTATCGGACGGAAATTCGACGTGACATATTCCTCGCGATATTATAACGAAGGAGGAATTGGGCCAGAGATAAGACGAAGGGAAAAATCCAAATTCCAACAAGGTACGAGATTGCCGGGGTCCTCGGATCGTATCGCAGGCATCGCAGCGAGCGAGACCGGCTGGAAAGGAAGGTTTCCGCCGAGGCGAGCGAGTGCAGCCTTGCGAAAGGTCGAAAGCACACGGGGAGCCCTGCCGTCGTCGCTTTCCCACTCTTTGTCGTCCGGCCGCGTCTCTTTTTTTCCTCCTCTTTTTCAAAGTGGTAATCCATCCTGTAGAAACGTGAGGGGACTGTCGAGCGCGAGCGCGCGGGCACACGTATGCCCGCCAGACGTGCTCCAGTTACCCGCTGGAAAAGTGTGTCAGCCTCTCTGTCCCTCTCCATGTATCTGCCAGGCCGCCAAAATCGTCAAGCTCTTGTTACCGGCAAGGACGCACCGCCAACGCTTTCCTCTTTCCAGGATACGTCGCCCGTTCCCCACTGCCCCGCCTCCCTCGAGCCTGTCGATGGACCAATATTCCCAGACACACAATTCCCCTAATGCCAGGGGGATTAGGCTCTTGGTGATTAGTAAGGTGTGTTTAATAGTGTTGTGATAGAGCAAGCAAGGCCTCCCTGCAAGTGGGCGGCTGATACCAGCCTCCAAAGCAAATATCTCGTAAGACAGTGGCGAGGGTGGGAGAGAGACTCTGCTCGTAATGGAAATTACCATATCTTCTAAGATACCGCGTTAGAGTCCGTTGCCTCGCGAAAGAGGTTTTGTTGTTATCTTCGCGAGTGCTTAATTACACTGGTCGTCTCCGCGTGCTCGCCGCTTGTAACGAACCGCCCGAGCTCGTTTTCTTTAAAGGCGAGAAGAAACTCGAGATAACACCTCAGCATCCAAGCTCATTTTTGCCGTTCCCCCAGCTAGTGGCCTCGCCTGGAATGGTTATTTGCCAGGTTCTTCGCGCGCCTGATAGACGAAGGGGTGTAGTTGGGATTAGCAGTTGTACGTAGGGATTTCCAGGTTGGCGAGATTGCGGGAAGCTCGCGAGTGGATTCGCCGGGAGCCGAGCGCGAGGGAGACAGCTGATTTGAATCGAAGAAGGTTCCAGCGAGATCCTGGATCTCGAGGGGGTTGTCTCGCGAGGCAATCGCGTAGGAATCGTTAGGAATGCGGTTGCTCTTGAGCGGTTTGACCGGTTCGACAGTCCGCCTGTCCTACGGCACAGGTTTTCCACTTTTTTGCTTGGCTCCCTTTTCTGTCTTTAACTCGCGCCGTCTCCCGAGGCGCAGTTCCTTCGACAGCTCTTTGTTCGAGTCTCGGTACGAGACTACTCTCGCGACTTTGGTATTTGGCGGGGCTGTCTCGTAATTCATTCGATGAAATAGGCGTTCGCCGGGGGCGAGGGGGGCGGGCGGGCGCGTGACCGCTCGACAAAAACAGGAGGGCGGTTCGTTTGGCAAGAGATACACCAATTTCACAGTCGATCGGATCCCCGGGACCGGAGATGGGCCGGCATAAAGCAGTTAACGTTTACCCTCTGGCGAATGTGTTTGCGCTTTTATTGCCGCTTTATCTCGACGCACTCGGTATGCCTTCATTTCGGCAGCGGTATCGGCGCCGCGCGCCGCGCGCCGCTTTACGAGCAGCGTGACCGGTCCCCATCAACCTCCACGGACGTGACATCCTTAATGTTCCGAGCGTCCTCGAGCCACGACGATCGTAACCTACGTGACGTACAATTCAAAGTCAGCGGAATTACTCGGACGCTCAGGCTCTGGCAGGCCGGTCGCTCCGAATCCAGCGAGAGATTGATCCCTGGCGTGGTCCGCCGTGATTCGGCTGATCGGAGCCGCTCGCCAACTACAATAAGCGCCGATCGACATTTATAACGGACGATACTATCTCGGATCCTCGAGGTTTGTGTACGTAGGCTAAAGTTTCACTGGCATTCCGCTTTCTAGATCTCCTACGATGCCAATCCCGCTGGCAGGTCTAATTTTGACTACCTCCAGAGAATCGAGAATCACTCGGAATTATTCTACCAGATTTCATATTTTCAATTGGCCAGATGGCTTTTTTTGAAGCGCATGAATGGTCGCGATGCGCGCTCGTCGGTAGAAATGACTGTCATTGGGCAATTAGCCGGCGTACTTCCAGCGGAATTAATGAATCGTGATGGGAAAAGCCGGAGGGCTAATTACCATTACTCCGGGCGGGCTTATTTTTACGCGTAACACATTTTCCAATTGCGGTAGCCGCATTTGTTTGCCAAGCTACGCATCGACGAGCTTTTACGAGAACGCGCCGGCTGGGCCGCCCTTCCCCGAAAGAACAGAGGGCTTTCATTTATTTTTACGATGACAGCGATTAATCGCTCGATTCGCTAGAATTTCGCGTCTGCTCGATTTCGAGTTCGGACTCCGCACCATTCCTGCCAAGTCCGCCGCCACCCCCGCCCACCGAGCCCTGCTAATTTGTTTTATTCATCGGCCCCAATTGTAAATTGTTGATGCGAGAGATTGATTCTCCAAGCTGGCGAATTGAAAAGCCCCAGGTTTTTATGCCCCCTCCTCCCCCCTCGAATATCGGAGTCCAGTGGTTACCACTCGAATTAATCTCCCTCCTCTCTCTCCCTACCCGTGCAATTCCAGCGATTTTCTCCCGTTAGGCTGAACCAATGATCTTTGAGCTAGCAAAGGTTCGGATGCATCGGCGTTGGCGAAAGTGGACGGCCGAGTTGACGAGCGAGGACTCGAATCGAAGCTATTGAAAGCTCGGTTGATTTTCTGAGAGCCGGCCGTTACTCGGCCAATCCATAGCGTGCGCGCGGGCCAGCCAGAAAGGGAGGCTCTGGAAATCGCAGTGACCAGTCGATTCGCATTGCTAGGAGGGCGATGGGCGATCGACTTTGGTGATTGGCTTCCGGGAAGGCTATTTATAGCCGGGCACACCTGAATGAATGACTGCCGGCAGGCTCCGCTGGCCGCGTCTTCAGAGCTCCAAGCAGGTATGAGCGCGCGTTTATCGGCGCGGCGCACCGGACGGCTAATCATGCATGCGAGAGAGCGCGCACCCCGACGCTGGCCAGTCAACCGACGCTTTTGCCCATGGTCATCGTCATCGTCACCGTCGCCGCGAGAATCTACCAGGCATTCGCAGCCGATAATTAAAGCGACCTGGTCGCGCCGGCATTCTCGCGTCGGACTCGAGCCTCAAAGGGAACCTCAACTTCCTTCCCCGAGGAGACTCGCTCGCCTCGGTAAAAGACACCGCGGAAAAGAACGCCCAGTTTTCACCAGGAGCTTTACCAGTCGTAAATCGTATATCGCCACTCAAAGAGTTGGATCGATCGGCGAACCAGTTTGCCGCTGGTAGAAACGTGCGGTTCATTACCGGCAATAATAATAACAGTCGGGCTGATCCATCCGGCTGTTTTTTCCGAGACGTACTATTATTAGCGATCTCATTCTCCGGCAGTAAAAAGACTTTTATCTCACCAAAACAAACGCGTCTCCCACGGTTCGAGCTCCCAAGCAGCTTACCGGGAACGGGGATCGCCGGATTGAATTTCGCTGGCTTGTTTTCGGACGCCTCGCGAGAGTAACTCCCGGCGAGGGCTCTGCAGGGGTTGGTGAGGACGTGAGGAAAAATCCAGGCCGTTCTCCCTCGCCTTTTTCCCAATCCGTTCGTTCACGGAATAACGAATGTGTCGCGGCTGGAATGGCGAGATGCGAGGAGGAGTAACTTCAGCATTGTACGAGGAGGATGCCGAGGTGCGTCGAACGGGCGGCGAGATAGCCATTGGCTATTCCACGCGCGTTCGCATTGTTCACCGGGCCGATAGAAAACAATAGGACTTAATGCGTTTGCGTGGACGCCTCGCATGCAACGTTCCCGCAGCAGCATTCTTGGGGAAATCCATCAAGAGGCCAGGAGATTCCTCTTTTCGCGCTGCCTTGAATCACTCGAACGTTTTCCCTGAATCGTTCAGCTTTCCTTTGTCTATTCCTGCGATTACGATTAAATGTACTAGCGGGACCGTTTGTCCTCAATCCCCGTATTTATCGATTTTAATACTGTCTTTCCTTTTCTTTCAGGTGAGTAACTTTTCTCTCGGTCTCAGTCGAGTTAAGCTGGTCAGCCGAACACGTAAGTACACTCGGAGAATTCTTAAGATACTCGAGCTCTCTCTACCAATCGACAAGTCTTCGGGCGACGCGCATCATCGGCAAAACTCCCAGCGCGTGTCCGGCCAATTATTGACTTATACTACTCGCAACGCTGGCACGTGTCAATACGTCAATAGTCGACAGCAGAGATGTGTCTCGGTCTCGGGGCAGGCGTGTCCGAGAGTTTTCCCCTCGGATAATCCGACTCTAATGAAGTTGCAGCCGAGAGCATTAGCGATATCGAATCGCAGTCGGAATTCGTTCTCCAACTAGTTTGGGGCTTCCGAACTCGAGCGGGCGCGCACGTTTTCCGCTGCTATTCCACTCGAAGGCCCACTAACTTAGTTGGAGCCATGTGATATCAACTGCTACGTCAAACTCTTACGATCTCAAGTACATACGAGTTGCCTCGAAAAAAGGGAGACGTATGAATTCGTAATACACGCGAGCTTCATCCCCCGGAGTACTTGGCGGAGTATGAGTTGATCGAAAGAGCTCGTTTACCAGGGAGAAGACGGGAGGTATCGAGTTTCAAAAAGCGGAGATGTTAGCCGTAAAATGTCAGAGCTAGCGCGAAGATAATGGAAAGCATGAAACTCGGTCCAATTTAGGGGTTGGCTCTTTCGAGTTAGGGAGCCGGTGAGATCTTCGTTCCTCCAAGTCACGTGCCGCAACTAGAGCGAACCCCGCGACTCCTTCGACGGTAGTTGCTCCACTCCGGAGATATAACCGTGTGGGTAACCAGTATCCCTAGTCGGTGTAACTATCAAAGTTACATCGACCAAGAGGTACACCTGTGAATTCTTAAAGCCACCAGCCTTCGCTCCAACTTAACGAAGTCCAAGTTCCTCCAAGAACTAGTTTACCTCGAGGAAACGAGCTATCGAGTTCCAAACACCGGAGGATGCAAGTGTGAGCATTCCCAAGTCATTGGAGCAGGAGGGATTGAACACCAGTGGGTGATCTGCTTTCTGGCAAATGTTGAGACGGGCCGTCTGCTCGCCGCGTGCCGGTGCACTGTGAATCGGCGGATGTGCAGCGGCGTTGTTCGAGAAATAACAGTTCCCGCGAGAGCGGGCATTCGGTTATCGCAATAAAGAGAGCACGCTGTTCCGTTGCTCGGGCGTCGATAAAACTGAGCAAGATGTACGAGCGACGTTAAATCGACCATCGACCAAGAAACCACCGGGCCTGGAAGACTGCTCGAGCGTAGGACATGCTGGTTTACGCGCGACGATATTTTCGGGCTGATAGAGAGACCACCAGTCTCCTCTCGCTGCAGCATTTACATGTGGTAAACAATCGCGATATTAATAAGTCCGGGGGCTAGATTCCGCGCGGCATATCAAGCCAGTGGCAGCGCGCGTTGGTTGGAAGGCCTGGGGAATTTCGAGGGAAATTGGCTTTGCTGGCGGGAAACTCTCATCAGGGCTTGCTCGAAAAAAGGGTAGGCTAGCTGGTGCTTTTCCTCGTAGGTTTTCCCATCGGATCGCATCGGATCGCAGCGAAGGCTGCACGGAATTCAAAGGAAAAAGGGGGGCGGATGGAGCGCGCAATTAGGAGCGAGCGAGGGATTCGGTGGATCAAAGGGTGCTGGGAGGAATTTAGTTGGCCGAGAGGTCGGCGGCGCGACAATGTTTATCAACAAGGGGGAAGGCGAGCCAGGTGACCCTTTACAAATCCTATTGAATCCTACTGACAATAAGAGCCATCGGCTTGCTCCTCGTGCCTCGAGAATTTTCCGTTCACTCTGTGCCACCGGGCCGCCAATTAGCTCGGGCTCGAAATCGCTAATTGCACTTTCGTGTCGCTGGTACACACAGACTTGTCAGGATCATCCGCCCCGTTCCATCGGGATACAACGCACTCGCAAATACCACTGAACCGACGCTCGTATAATTTCATTACTGCCCGGCAAATTACAGTAAAGCTCTGATTGCATTATCATTTGCGGCTGGCGCCGCGCGACCGCTCGACTTGGACTGAAAATCGGTTGTCAGTCTTTACGCGAGGGCTCATTTCGGGGGAAAGACGAGGCTCGCTTGATTCGATCGACGGAGTCCTCGGGAATTTCGCGCACCAAATAGCAAATACGGTGTTTGTAATTTGTATGAGAGGCAGTGGGCCGACGCGACGGGAGACGAGGCCTCGGAGATTATTTCTCATCGGAAAAGCGCTCGACTTTCGCTCGGAAGACGCGCTCGCTGACCTTAATCCGTGGAGTAAGCGCTCTCTGCGATTAAACTCTTTTTACTCGTGGATCAGCCGGGCTAGCCTCAAGTCTTGAGGGCCCCGCCAGAATAAATTAGCGGATTAGTCGTTGCCGCTCGATGCCGGCGTAATTGGAATCTCAAGAAAGAGCCGGGAACTTGAATCCATCGGCAGTGAGGCTCTGCCGGGGATGTTGTCGGTTGCCTTCCTCTCGACCCTCGCAGTCTCGCACTTTGGAGTTTCGAGCCGGGACGGAGGGCACGCCAGGAGCCTCCGAGCGTTTTATCAGAGATGAAGACTCGCGAACAATACACTACCTTTTCCATTGTCTCCCAATGACAGCCGCCCCTTCTCTCCCCCTTCCATACTTTCTATCTCTTTCTGCGGTTCGTTTTATCGAACCTATTTATTAAGCGCGAATCCAATAGCGCCCGTAGCCAATCGCATCGGCCATTTCGGAGGTTTATCGTGATTTCAGCGGAGAGCACGAATTCGAAAGGGTTCGGAGAGGGAAGGGGGCATCGAAACCAATAGCCATTTACCACGTCGCAATTTTACAATTTCCAGTAAAATTCTCCTCTTCTCAGTATTTTGGGTCGCGTGATTATTGGTTCATTTGACAATGGGAGCACTTGGCACAAGGGGAAATTGGAATAGCGGAGCTCACCCGTACGAGGTTTCCACGTGGACGGGAACGCGACCTGTTCGATCGAATGGGAATAATTGGAAGGTAAAGTTATAGATTGGTTGAGCGGGGAACTTGGAATTTCCGAGAGATTGAAGATTGTCTCTCTCAATCTGCTCTTTCTCAGTGTCTGGTTAATAAAAGTCCTTGGCGAGACTGGTCGTCTGTTTTTCATAAGTCAGCAACCTCCCTGGCAGCCGCTTCTCCTTTTTCATCCGACGATCCGACGGGCGCATAAACAAGCGCGCGAAAGTACCAAGGCACTCTTATTAGAAATTTCCATGGCGACGTGGCCGACATCACACGACATCACGTCGTGTACCCGTCGAGGACAAGGACGCTCTGCGACGTTCCTGGCCGGCTTCTCCCGCGGGAGCTCTCGCTGCCACGGGACAACGATACCCTCGTACCAATGCTCCCTTAGCGTCGTCGCTGCTCCCTTTATTACGTTGCGATGTAGCCAACCCCTCTCGGCCCTTCACCCGCCAGACTCTCCCCGGTAACGTCTTATTCCTTGGAAAAGGCGTAGTTGATATTTTTCTTGGGGTTACATTGGTGCACCAGACGATCTCTTCTATTCGAAATCGAAAGTTTAAAGATATCAAATTAACTGAAATCTAATTAGAAGCTCCGTGCGAATTTCTGTCGGAAGTTCACTCACCGGCACGCGGAGATGTGACGCGAGATGCTTCTCGCATTATGTTAGCCGAGATACAGCAGCCACATAGTCTGCACCTGTAGCCGGGTCCCCTGTTTGCGTAGACTGGCAGAGTGACAGTTGTGATTTAGCATGGACCGATAGGAGATTTTTCCCCGGGGCCGAGTGGAAAAGTAACGGCTGCCGGGAAGAAATGGCGCGGCGAGCGCCGTTGTACGATAAGCACGGGGGCCTTGACCCCAAAATCTCCTATGTGTACGCAGTGGGCGTTCGTTACGCGTGATGACGCTTAATTGGCCGTCGCCTAATTCGCGGTTAAATATTTCCCCGCCGCATCGCGTCTCCTCCCCCCACCCACTTGATTCTGCCGGCTCTAACTTTCCGCTTTCCATCTCGTTGATATATGCAGCCGGCTCCTGTCACTCAACCCGGCTAACATGTCTATCTTTGCCATCGAGGTTCCCGGGAAAATCGTCCAATTATAATGAATCCGAATAATCTCGGGAGGAATATTTTCGGTCTCGAGAGAAAAGTTTCATCCAATCAGGATGGAGTCCGTTGGAAATGTCGCAAGTCGTAAGTCGTAAGTATCCTGGGACAGGTTTTCCCTGCCTTTACTGTCTGACTGCAGCACCGTTTCTACTTACAGCTGCGCTTCAATCAACCTGAAACGCTGAAACGCTTATAGCCGAGGTCCCGCCAGAAATACGTATTTCCGAGGCACAGCAGTTCCTTACATCTTTATCATGCGCTTAAATGCGTTAAAAGCGTCGTAATTTATTGCCGGCTCGTCACCGACTGCCGGATGCGCAAACTCGCCGATATTCTCCCATCCAAATACGATTCTCCTCGGTTCTTTACGACTCCGCGCTCTCAGTTAAATAGCGAGGAATCGCTGGGGGGAGGAGCACCCGTACAAAGTGGGCCCTCGTCTCTTCCCCGGGAGACTTGAATGGGGAAACCGAATTCTCAGTTACCACGGTTTCATCTCCCATTTCCAGGCAGAGGTGTGAAACGTAATCGCGTTGTTGCGTGCAATTTAAGTGGGAAAGACGAGACGAGAGGCACGCAAAACACTTGGTGAATCACCTTGGTTGCAAGGGTCAGTTCTCGGACAGGGTGATTCTCAACTTGGCTTGGAATCCCTAGTTACAAATGTCACTTGCTGTCCATCATTATAGATGATCTTTTTTTGTTATGATAGTACTAGCCAGCATATCCCTTTTGGTTCACTGATTCCGTCCAGAATCTTAGTTTCTAAACTCAAACAAAAGAAATATGGAGCATTCGGTCGAATTTCGGAACCATCGAAAACCCTTCCTATTTTTTCCATATTTTTCCAATTCGTTTGATTTCAACATTTTTTCCATGGTTTTAGACCTAAAAAAAGTAAGATTTAACAGAGATTTATTGGACCAGAGTGTGTAATTGGGTGGTACGGAAGATATTTTGTAAAACTCGAAAGAAAATCACTAAGCACTGAAAATGATTCAAGCCAAGTGAATCATCCTGTAGGTGTAATTAAATTACTGGCGCGATAGCGAGCGCGTGCGCTTTATCATTTTTGTTTATTTACCGGGCGAAACGCGCCCGCAGCCGCCGAGATAATGTGTGGGTGCATGCTAACGCGACACCAAGTTGTTTTCCTCAATCCGAGGCTGATAACTCGGAAGCGGGAGCGCACGTGCGGGGGTGGCGGGACGCTCGGGTCTTCTACGAGTTACAACTTCCTAATGCGCCGATCACGCTCCTGAATTATTAGTTTGACATTTCGAGTATGCGATCGAATGGCAGGGCTTCACAGGCGAAGTAGAGCGAGCGTATGCGATTTGCGAGAGGATAGCCGAAAGCGTCGCTGATTCGAACAAGTGGATGAATCCGGATCCAACGTGACAGAGCTTCGCAACTCGGCCCCCTCATATCTCGGCGATCACACTGATTCCAATGATTGACACAACTCCCAACAAAACACTACTGTATTTCCAGTATTTCCACGGTAATCGCATATCGCCGGTTAATTCTACTCGACAGCGGCGACAAGTGCTGCTTGTACTGCTCAAGGGGCGATAAAGTATCGTCGACTAATCACCCGATAAATTATGATTCATGCCCAAAATTAGCGGCGAAGTTTAGTGACATTTTCTTTCGACAATGACACTCGAGTTGAAGGAGATTGGGGGGAAAGATCGGTCTGAGGGGAAGGTGGACCAGCCGAGGAGATCGGTGATAAGATGAGCGGACTATTTTTCGGCCGATCGCAATTGGTGAGATTGCTGACGGAAAGGATTGCGAGATATTTTTGGGCGGGTGGTATGTATATGAATCTACTGCGCAATCAAGCGGTGGTGCACGTGTCTCTGCGTCTCTTTCTGTCTGGCGATGGCGGGCTTTTCTGACGCGATTCTCTCATTAGTATTCGATGGCACGCGCCTTACGCGTCGAATGCCAAACAGCACTCGATCCCTACGGCCTCTCTAATTACTTTTTTCATTTGGCACGGGCTCCACTCACTACCACCCACCCGGCCCCACCTCCGCCTCCTTTTCCACTGGCTCTCTTTGTCGGGCCAATCGACACCTGCTTCATCGACTCGGCCCCGGGATTTTCGGAATGACTGGAATGGCCGTTTTAAAGTCCAACTCCCATGAAACATGAAAATGCCGCTCTTCGATGTTTACGGCCGGATAGATATTCGGCACTGGTTAGTGCTTCCGTGTTTCGTGAGCTGTAAAGTGGAAAATGTGGAAATCGTGCTGGGAGGTTCGCGCCGATAGCGGCGAATCCCATCAATAACGAACGGAATTACTGCGCGGCGAAATCGACTGCGCTCGAGTGGACTCGTGTCACTCGTGGGGCAGACCGATTGCATGCGCAGTTGACGTCAGATTAGTCGCGATTAAATAACTATTCGAGCGGACCTGTCCCCTCGCTCGATGAGTCAATCTCACTGCTACCGAACACCTTCTCCGAAGTCGGCTCGAATTCCTCGACGACCAACCTTTCTAGCATCGCTTTCCCTTCGCGTTCTCCGCGTACTTTTCCCCCAAAAGAAGCTCCCAGCAACCGGCAAGCAATCTCGCGCAATCGATCCACTCGATTATCTTCGATGCAACCGATCGGCCTTTTTACGGCAAAGTGCCGCTGGACAATAGAGGGGCGATATCTCGGACAATGAGATTGATAGCAGGAGGAGTACTCTAGGAGGCCGATTTTTCCGATCAGCATAAAACTGCCGGTCAATGTCGAAGGCCGTCGATTTTTCGTACAAGCGCGAAACGCCGTATCGTTGTAGCTAATTTTCAAGGGCAGCCAATCTCGACCACGAAAACCTCCTTCGATTATCGCCGACACAATAGACGCGCGCGAGTGCGTCTTGCGTCAGAATCACTAGAGGAGATTTTAACGGCGAGTCATTGCGATTCCTCCTATCAGACCGCTGGTTTCCCGATGGTCCGCCCGCGCGGGACTTTCAGATGGTGAATCATGAAATCAGTCTTCTCGCGCGTGAAATTATCTTGGTGCATAACAAAGCAGGGAAGCACAGCGGGTATTTACTGCCAGGATTACGCTCATCCTTCTCTCTAGAGTTGAGTGCAAATGTGACGCTAGTCACGTATGTACAATCGAACGTCACCACATCGACGACGCTCCAGTTCCCCTGACAATCGTTGCCCTCCAACTTCCCCCTGCCTATCGCCAACTCCTCTGGCGTCAGGTGCCCCCGCGCCTCTCCCCCCATTCGCACTATCAACGAATTACAGTCGTCAAAATATTTCCAACTCGTTATCGCAGCGAATTAGCCGGCGAGCGCCAACCTTTCTCGGAAGCCGGCGTCGAATCTCTGTAGACAGCGCGATAGGCGGACATGTGGCCGCAAAGCCGCAAATGCTCGATTCGGCCACTGACTGATTACTCGATCGATGTTCTTCGGCCGCGAGTATTCATTTACCCTGAGAGGCTCGAGTTCCGCGTTCCTCGGGATTATTCTGCGCACGTTGGAGCGCGCGCTGTGGTACAGGGTGGCGTGGAAAGAAGGAAGAGAAGTGCATCGACGGAGAGGAGTTCCGTGGTTCTCGGCGGGTCTCGGGTGCGGGAGACTCGTTTGCGATTCCAGTAGCCGTGTCGTAAACCTGTCGCGGCGCTCGCGTGTACGTGAGCCCGACGATAAACACGCCGCTCTGATAAAGCGCGCGGGCGCGGGCGCGAGCGCGAGCGCGATAGAGGCCCGTGTGTCAGACTCCTTAATACACCTTGAATTTCATCCGCGGAGCTGCCAGTGGTGTAAGCTGCTTTCATGAATGATATATCCTGGTTCTTCTAGGTGTTAGTGGGGAGGGAGGGAGGGAGGTTCGTGGAAGCGATCGGTCCGATTTTTCATCCGATTTCACGGTCAGTCAATTTCCCCTCGACAGAGAGACAGGCGCCCTTTAATCAGGAGATCTGTCGCTCTCCTGGACGCCGCCGGCTCGAATCTGATTGATTCGCCGGCTCGCGCTTGATTGCAGCTGATGGCGGAGGCTGAGCCTTCGGAGATTACTCGCCGTCGCACGGGACTCTCTTATCTGCGAGGCGCGACTTTCTCCGCTCGCGTTTGTCAGAGGTGGCGAGAGCATTCGCCGAGAGCGGTGGTTGGCCGGGGAATCTAACAAGAAAAGAGCCGGACGTGCAAAGCTATAGAGCCAATTGGCCGGCTCTTCCTCGCCCAATTACAGAATTGCCGGGATAAAAAATACCGGCCGACCTCTTAATTCAATTGAGCCAATTAAGCCGCTCTTTCGCTGGTCCGTGCGGCTACCGCGTGCCTCCCTCGCCCGGAAAACGTCGCCTCGACGTCGAGATCTAGTCGAGCGACGGCGTCACTTCCGCGTGCAACTGGACTTCGCCTCGAGGAGTGGCCGCTCCGCTGCAGAATCTGCAGATGCGTGTCTTCGCCGTCGGATTATCCCCGGGCGGCTCCGGCATCTCGGCGATCTCTGTTATTCCTCGGGAATTGGGTCAAAGTCGGGGGAAGGCGACGCGGCGGGCGCGCCACTACGAAAAATATCTCGTGACTCGCTCGTGAATCGAATTCGCCGTCCTGATATCGCCGCCGCCGCCGCGCTTTACATAATCAGAGCAGGCTCTCTTAACTGGAACTCGCTGATTGCGCGCGTCAGAGAGAGAGAGAGAGAGAGAGAGAGAGAGAGAGAGACTGGAGACAAAACTTTCTCAGGGAAAAGGGACTTGGCGAGAGCGATTCATCTTCCGATTATCCTCTCACGTATATATCTGCCAGGAGAATCTTACTCTTGATTCGGAACTCCTTGAGCGAGCAATCATTACTATTGAGGCAGTTCTGCTGGCTCCGTCGCTTCAGATTAGATCGAATCACGCAGGCAGCATCCGCGCTCCCCAGGGTGGAAGCAGCCAGTCCTGTTTACTCTAGGCGCATCCCAGCCGCTCCATTTAATCCGTCGTCTCGCGGCAGCTATCGCCGCTATAATGGCAGTTATCGCCATTATCAATGAGCGCGTCTTATCACCCCACTCGAGATACACCTGGGGGATCTCGATGAATCGCTCCCAGTAACCAGAACTTATTTATTTCGCGCATGTGCGCGCACGCGCGATTCCGTGTACGTCGGCCGATCCGCCGGGATAACCAGAAATCTCCTCCGGCAAAGCTGATTTCGTGGAAAGCCGCTCGTATTTTTGGCCGAGATCCTTCGCATCTTTCATTTGCAACTTTGATCGCCGTCAGAAAAAATACTCGTGTCGTTAAAGAGCGTGTAAAAAGGAGGAAACGTGATCGGCGTCGGCACACGCTGCCGATGCGGAATTGACCAATTTATGATGACTGTCCTCGCGGTCTCGTGAAAATAAGCTCTGCGAAAAGTCGAGGGAATCTTGCTGGGATTTGGAGCGTCGAGAGGACGACACATCTTCGCCGGCGAGAATCGAACGCCGGGGATGAACGTGAACGGATGTTTATACAGTCGTCTGTAACACGTGGTTCCTTTTAATTTCGCGGTAGATCGCCTCCGGTCTATTTTTATCCTCGCGATTTTAACTCTCAATTGATTATTCGCCGCGCATGAGACCCTATAAATCAGGGTTGCCGCTCGAAAAGCAGTGGTCCCAATTTGTCGGTGGGTGGGTGTCCTTGGGAAGTAGGCGTGGTTAGGAAAGGTTGGCGCGTAGGGCAGGAGCCTAAGGACGAAGGAGGTGAAGGGAGACTAGCGAGGAATAAACAACAAGTGAGAAGGGACTCGAAGATGGTGAGTGGTGTGGACGCGTGTACTCCTGCTGGCAATATCTGGCTGGTGGGGAGTGTGGCAGAGAGACAGTGGTGTCGGCTCGGTGCCTCGACGTATAAATACAAGCGGTCGGCGCCGTTCTCGCTTAGTCGCTGCGATACCCGATTCTCGTGACGGCCGTCGATCAAGTGTCTCTTGGTCCCCGATCGAGCGTTTACTGCCTCTTTTGAGGAAACGAGAGCGCGCGCGCGCACCAGACGAATTCGGCGATAAAAGTGTCTCCTACGGATAGAGAAAAAAAGAGAGTAGTACCCTCCCCGAATTTCGAGCAGCCAAGTTTGGATCGTGAGCGTTCTCCAAGCGACAGAAAGAGTCACGATGCTACGGAACCAGTGCTCAAAGTTACCGCTGCCCTCATTGGGCGAGGGTGGATCTTGCCGGATTCTACTCGTTTGAATCGCGGAGCAGAACGAGTCTCGTCCCGAGGCCCCCACGGACTGACAGTGTGTAACGGGCTCGTAACAAGTCCTTGGAGTGACCTCGGTGTCATTGTGCCCTTAGCCAGTGGTGCTCGCGTTGCCGATCGCGTGCAGGCGAGGCGTGCCCTACGGATTGTGCTTGGATATCGAGGCCAGGGAGGCCGGGAGCTTGCTGCGAGGGAGACGAAGGTCGAGCAACGACCTCGATTGGGACCTACTAGCGAGAAGGGCCCCTTGGCTCTCTCAGTCAGAGGAGAGAAAGGCCGGGAGCGCGCGCACGAGTCAAAGGGAATCGTAGGTGAGAAGCGCGCGTTTCGCGTGCTCTCAGGGTCGATAGCTCCTACGCGGAGGAGTTGGTCGGGATCCTCGCTGGGTCAACGATCGAGGCCTCTGGATATCTCGTACGTGCGGTGCGGTGGGCCCAGTTGGTAGAGCGGAGAGTCGGAGAGTGTGTGTAGAGAGGCAGGCAGGAGGCCCCCCGGGACACGTAGAGAGAGGGATCCGGGCCCCAGAGTACTGTCGGCTCCCGAGGCAGCAGCAGCAGCACCAGCAGCACCAGCAGCAACAGTTCCGAGGCTCCGGTGTATCGGCGTACTCGTCGACTGGTTTCACGAGGAGTCAGAGAGTCCGAGAGTCGAGAGAGTCGGGAGTCGAGCAAAGCCGAGTGGAGTCGCGTCGCGTCGTCGGGAGTGAAAAGGCGGTCGGTCACTCGCTCGCTACCTGGCTGGCTGCTCACCGCGGCTGCTTTCACCGGCACACCACTGGAATAATGCCGATCGTGCCTTAACGGTCCGGCGATTCGCGTTCGTGTTCGCCTCTAGCCCGCTCGCTCGCTCGCTCGCTCGTGCTCGGCAGTGCCTCGCTCCTTCCTTATTTCCCTCTGGAGCGCCAGGGAAATGAAATGATCGCCGGCCACGGCTGACCCCGCCTGGCGAGACCGCCGACCGCGTCTCTCTTTCCATTGCGAGCGACGTCGCGCGCGCTTTGCTCCAGTTATCATTGACGCCTTGTTGCGAGAGCCAGCCTGCCAGCCCCGGACGCTGCTACTTACGTGGCGTGTTGCTTCCAACGAGGAGCGCCCGCGCCCGCGCGCCTCCAGTGTTGTTGCCGAGGGTGATCCTCTCGGAGTCGAGGAAGCGCGAGAGCCGCCTGGCATGGAAACTACGAGGATGTACATCAGCGAGCAACCGCAGAGCAATGGTCACTCGACCACCAAGTTCGCATCGACCAACTCGATCCCCTCGATGATGGAGGAGGAGTCCTCCTTCGCGAGGATCCTCAGCGCCGTCGCTCGGAGGGACTCGAGCTCGATCCTCCGCGACAACAAAGGTCGCAGGCACAGTGTCCTCGAGGACCTCAAGGCCAGAAGGGACAGCCTCTTCCAGCGCGCTCGACGCAGCAGCGTCGCCGTTCCCACCGCTGGTCTCGACGAGAAGGAGAATTCCCAACAGCAGCAGCAGCAGCACGTCCCGCTCAAGGACAAGCGACGGAGCAGCGACAGCGGCAGGAGAGGCTCAGTCTTCTACGTGTCGGAGGACCTGCTCGAGGAGAACCAGGAAGTCCTCGAGAACGAGGACCGCATGCAAGCGGAGCTCGAGGCGAAGAAAGGACGACGGAAGTCCTGGCATCCGCTGATCAAGCCGCCGAAACTCGATCGCAAGAGGAGAAAAGGTGTAACCGGTGCGCCGGCTCAAGCTGCCAGCACCGAGGGCCTCTATCCTCAAGCCAGACAGAAGAGACCCTCCTGGTGGAATATATTCGTGCCTGACTCCGTCGCCAGGTACAGTCACTCTTCCTATTGTGTGCCGGTTATTACCCACTCTCGCTCTCCGGAGACGCGGAGACTGCATTCGGCGAGGCGAGCCCTCGGCCCACCACCGAAAGCCACAATGGAACTCCGTCCTGTCTACTCTACTTGATTACTCACCTGTCTGATCTGCTAGACCCTATTCCACTGCGCCGCCCGACCAACACCTATTATTCTGACAAATGTCCAGTTTTACATTTCGCGTATCTCGTCTCGCAGTGTTCTCGCGTTCTTGGCAAGCGGAGACTCCCTTTCCTCTTCTACTCTGTTTATATCTAACGTGCTTAGTCCGCTCTCTGTGTCATCGATCTCGAGGCACCGGTTCGCGTGACTCGAATTCTCCCGATGCTGAGTCAACCTGAATCGCCTTGATTCGGCTAACTTGCTTGATATTCAGCTGGCAACGCGACCAGCGCGGCCAGCGCGACGGGTGCTCTTGCACTCTCGAGATATCCATCGAATGTTATTTATTAGTCGTTGCTTCGATCACCGGGTGGTAGGCGGCGGCGAGCCATTAGGCCAATCGAGCACCGGCGGACTCGGTGGATGCGCTTCGAGGTGCAGTTTGCAAGGCAGATTTATTTCTAGCTCCCAGCGGACAGTTGACAGTTCTGGCGCGCGGCGCCTCAAACACTGGAATTAATTCGGGATCGATGGAGCTGGTAGAATGGGCCGAGAGTTGTTATTGGTAAATATTTGGAAACTGTATCGTGCGAGTGCGGTTCGGGATCTCAAGTCGAATGTTCGCCAGTGGAATTATCGTTGGTTGCGGTGCACGTATTTACATGATCCCCGATTCCCGATGAACTGTGACCCGTTCTGTTTATGCTGCGGGCTGCGAGACAGAAGTGCGCGGCAGAAAGCGAATTCCGCCCGGGAGTAAACAGACGGGCGGCGTCATGGTCGAGCCGTCGCGATATTTCTCTGTCAGAAATCCATTCCGGATGGATCGCGGCACCGCGAGAAGGTAATGTCTGTTTTCAGTGAAAATCCAGCCGCGTCGATTTATACTTGGCTTGCTCCTCGAGATCGACCAAGCCGATAGAGGTGGTCCGACCTGGTGTCGTAGGCCGCGATTCAGAGCGCTCCAGACCTTATATCTCGCGTGTCCGATATCGACGGGAATATGCGTCGGAAAAATATGAGAAATTCAGCGCGGACCTCCTTTCCTCCTGGCAATGCCGGGATTCCTGGGCCTGTGTCAACGGAGCGCCGCGCCGCCCGACGGAAGTGGTGTGTCGTGCATTGACGGCGAGGGGGCGTCCGAGGTGAATCGGAAAATTGGTTTGATCGAGGGGCAAGCCCGATAAATATGTCAACAGACATACTCGTCGACTTATCGAGTGAGCTCCTCCACTCGCCTTTCCCGCCTCGGAGCTTACCATCCGAGATCCGCTCGATTTGCCGCCGTGAAAAAGCTCGCCCTTTAACAAGCAATGTGCACACTAGACTCGGCGGAGAAGTGGGTTAATCGTGGCGGGCTTACCTGTTTTCATTTGCACTGGCAGCAGCCGCATGAGTCAGAGGCCCCGCGCCGAGAAGGCATTAAAACGCGATCACCGTTTTCTCGGGCGAAACGCCTTCTTGGCTATTGACATCATCTGATACCGGTGTTTGCTCTCCTCATTGTCGCGCCAGCCGCCGAGAACTTTCGCGATTACTTACTGCTCGACAGATAGGAGAGACTTTCTGCATACTAGCTCGAGACTCGAGTGCGAGCGCACACTCCGCGACAGAGTGAATTCGACGCTGTTTGCCTTCGCCCTCCAATACATTAGCAAGGTGAATCAATATTGTGATATGTTGCATGCGAATTCAGCTAGGTCGAGTCTGATTACCAACTGCGCCATTCTAATTACGCGACAGTAGCGGTGCCGATTAGCTGGGAATATGGATTTGAATTGGCCGGCTCTGTGCGAGGGTTTATGATTAAAAATCATTCCCGGCGCGGTTCGGTCTACATCTCAGCGAATTCCCCATCGAGTTCGTGCTCTATCTTGGAATCGGCCGGTTTTATCACGAGCCGGCGAGAACTATGTGCCTCCGCGGAAAAGATTCAGCCGGCTCGACAGTCGACGCAGCCACCGCCGCTGACTTTTTTCCCGCTGACGTGGAGAATTTACCGTGGAAATTAGGTCGATCCCGGAACACATCCTCAACCTTTCACTTGCTCTCCCTCGGAAAAATTGGGGCCTCGCCTCGCCTTTGGTAATCCGGCCACGTTCCTTTTGCTCCTCTCCGCCCCTTTCTCTTCTCTTTCTTCTCTAGCAGTCTCTTGTCAGCGGCACACTCCCATTCTGAGTCATTCATTCCCGACGTCCCGACGTCCCGCCGCCAGCACCTTTCGCCGTTTTTCCGCGTCTCTTCCTTCCCGAGGAGCAGGCCGGAACTCCTTTCAAGATATCGCCCCCTCGCCCCCCGCGTCATCCTATGCGTCCCGATCCTGCTCCAGTGATCTCCGGAATCGCCGAATCCCCCGTTCTCCGGCCATTAGTATTCCCGCGGGGAACCGGGCGTCCGTTCGCCAATAGTAATCAGCGAATATAAGTTTTGGCGGAGGACGCATGACTCGTCGAGCTTGTCAGACACGTCTGCTTGTTGGCGCACGCTGCCGCCGCCACATTTTATCTCGACGAAATTTTGTTTGACTTAGCGCGAGGCACTGCGGTCAAAATATTTTCCCACCGGATTCCAACCGTCGTGAATCGAGCAGAGCGAGAGAGAGAGAGAGAGAGAGAGAGAGAGAGGAGTGGTTTGATAGTGTCCAGGCTTGAAATATACGAGGACTTGAGGGGCGGGAGACTAGAGAGCCTCTTCCCGCGAAAGAGGAGGATTCTTCCTCGGAGGTGTGTCGATTGACCGAGGCACGAGGAAGACGAAGCCGGGCAAGCGGGGCACTAACAGCAACCGAGGAATCCAGTGGAACTTCTTGTAAGGCCTGCAAACCGGTCGAACGTCTTAAAATAGCCATTCGCGTCGCTGCCCTTCTTCCACGTGACTTTTTCCGCACTCGGCGCGACGCGCTCTCCTCACTTTTCGATCATCCCAGTCCGCCGTAAGAAAGTTTCGCCTCGCCGCTAAGCAGTTCCGGGCCGCTTGTTAGACTCCGATCGAGAACGGAAGTGTGTATCCCGGCGGGACGTTGCAACCTTTTTCCCGGCCGCGTGGCAAATGGCCACGACGGCCACGGCTCCGGCATATCGAGCACGGGGAAAACACACAGTGCCCAGTGTAAGTTCAGCAACTTTGCTCTCGCACTTGCATTACCTCACCTCGGCTTGCCTTACCTTACGTAAGGCCAACATCCCGCGAGACTTTCTGTCCCGTTAGTCCGGCGACGCTCGGGGACGCCGGAGTTTCCCCGGCCTCCGCTCGCCCCACTCCCAGAGCGCGTCTTTCCGATTTCCCCGAGACTTTTACGCCCGCGCGTCACTCGGATTCCGCTCTCGGAACGAGCCATTTCCTCGCACTCGGAGAATTCCCCATTTCGCGATCCTCCATTTTAATTGACTCCAGATGCGCAGGTTTATCGTGGCCGTGTGTATTCATAGACGTGTGTCAATCTGTCCACCTAACCGGTCCCAGCCAATTCATTCTTTGCTGACTCTCTCAAAGTAAACTTTGGCAGAATGCGTTACATAAAGCAGCGTGCGATAGTAGTACGAAAAGGAGGACTCGTGCGATTATCGACAAGTTGTACACTCGTCCTCCTGCTAATGGCGCTACACGTTCGACTAATACAGTAACATGCGCGGCTGGAAATTGGCCACTTTTCGCACACGTATCATAATCTACTATTTTAATGTGCGAGAGATAGGAAAGCCTATTCGACGACGACGCTCCTTACGCGACATGAAATATTAATGATTGGCGACAAATGCATCGCACATTTTGCGCCCGTTACGCTTGCATCGACAAAAGGCCGCGCGCGGCAACTCGGCGCGAGCTGCTGCCTTGAAGGCAGATGCTGCACACCTGGAACTCGGAGAGCTCGCTCTATGCTTGTACGGCATATGTGAGCGCCGATTCTTATGTAATTGTCGGGGCTGACGACGCCGGCGACGTCGCTAGTCTATCAATCGAGCCGAGAAATTACTGGACGAGCGCGACATGCTTTATTTCACCCGGCGGAATTCCCTCCACCGGCCAACTCTTCCGCTCGGCTTTTACACGTGTAACGCGTCTCGCGAACCGATGCATATTCAGCAGACTGTCAATCACAATCAGCGATATCAGCAGGAACATTCTTATTGGAGTCATTGTCCACTAAAGGAACTCTCTCTCTCTCTCTCTCCTTGTTGCTCGGATTACGATCTGACATGAATTGCCGACCGGTTCTTGTGTCCGAGCAGTGAGGGCTCAATCTACTTAGCACTACTCTCTATTCTCTATTGACAGACGGACTGTCTCTGTCCGAGCCGTGAGATGCTTGGCAGCGAGCAATGGCCCGATCTACTGAAAGAAAGTCGCACTTTCGGGAAATCTTGACGAAGGCCAGGCTTCACCGAGGTTTATTGCTCGACAGAGCCGATCTCCGCTCCGGGGAAGTTGACGCGCGAGCCCGCGCCATTTAAGAGGCTGACGTCAAGAGTGCCGATGAAAAGCGCAATTGCTGAAGTGCAGCCGCGAAGATAGCGGCTTAAATAATAAACATGATAAGTCCTGGCACGCGGCGGCCGGCACATTTCTCGGGGAAAGACGGATCGCGCTCGGCGATGCGCGAGAGCCTGCCAGCAGGTAAACAAGAATCCCCCGCTGCTAGGAGATCCCACGTGGCCCAGTGGCAGTGCAACCAGTTAATTTCAAGGTTCCGGAATTGTGTGGAAAGTCGCGGGGCGGACTTCTTTGGCGGAGGCCGCCGATATCTCGAGATCTCGAGGTGCGCGGCTTTATCAGCCGGCAGATAACAGACACATTGTGTCGGGCCTCGAGCAAGTCGAGACTCGCGTCGCGCCGAGTGAGCGTAGATTAGAGCGCACACGAGGAGAAATTGCCGAGCCGGGGAATGTTAATGGCCTGCTTTCAGCAGTGGTTCTGGATTTATCCAGAGGTGCTCGGTAAAGTTAAACAGCTGGTGGCGAGTGCGTGCGTGGCGAGTAAAAGACGGATCGCGGCTCTTCACGCTCTGATTCCCTCGGCACCGAGCGGACAGCCACCTTTTACGACGTACTGCCAGAGATCCACGCGAATCGCTCGGCCGACCCTCCATCTCGATCGCGAGTCATTCTTTTCCATTTCCTTCCTCCCGGCATTCCACGTCTCCACCGGCAACAACTTCGCCACTGCCCTCGATCGGTTCGAGCCGTTCATTGGTGTGTGTCGGCGCAACGGTCGCCATGAAAACCTCGGCCACACGGCACTCTCCAAGCGCACATGGCTGTTTTTGAGGCCGAAAAGGAAAGTGCTTTTCCGAGTGCTCGGAACGGGAAAGGAGCGGGTCCGGCCCGCCGGTGTTGCAAGGTGCTCGGCTCGCTCTATTAGAAACTTGCTCTCAGTAAAGAGACGCTTGGTATATGTATATATATATATATATATCTCTTTCTCTCTCTCTGTCCGCCTGTCGTCATCCTCGGCTTTTGGCCCGCGAACATTCGCCTGCGACGTACTTAGAATAATCGACGCTATCTCTAGTATTGCGCCAGGAGCCATCATACCTCAAGAAAGACACACGCGCGCTATCTCCCGCCGTCACATAGCCAGGGATTCCTCATTACATTAGAGGGCATCGCGAAGTCTCCTTCGGAAAAATTGTACCGACGTCCTTCGGGAGAGGTTGGAAGCGACCAAGCATCCGCGAGTTTGCACATCATTAAAGCCGAGGCGGGCCAGAAGTTGCGGTGTCTACAATACAAACCGGCGGCGATGAAACGGACGACCGAGCTAGAACACACGTTCGGTCAACTTTGCATGCGACGCGCGCTCTCTGGCAAGTAGTTGTCGCTCGACTTTATATTTCGGGCCCACCTAAACACAGGATTGCAGTATACACCGGCAGTGCCGTGTGCGCCTGACTAGCTGCCAAGCACTCGCGCGGCGTCGTCACCGTCGTCGCGCTCGCGCGCGGCACACAAACAGCGCGCGCGCGCGCCAGTCGAGCGCTCGAGCGCTCTTTTCTAATAATCGCTGCGGGCGGACTCGAGGCTGGCGAGGACATTTTCCCGGCGAGAGAGGATCGAATTAACCGAGTTGGCCCCGGTGGCTTGGTGTGTTACGAAGGAAAACGGGGTTGGTTACTGCGCTCGAGATCCGCTTCCCCCGGCACTCTAATACATTGGTAATCAAGCGTTGCAGGTTGCTTCGCGGTACTTCCTGTTAAGACCGCGCGCGCTTAATCCGAGCGGTGCTCGCGGCTAATAGAAGCTACTTTGCAGGATGCTCGAGTAATATTGGCTGGAGATGTGTCTTAATCTTGGAGGCAGAATGTACTCGACGCTGGCCCCGCCGGCGCAAGTTGAACTCTGCGCAGATTATGTAGGTACATGCATGCGGGGAGCAGGCGTCGATAGCTTTCTGTTGACAAACAGACTCCGTTGCGACACGAGGAGCGCTCGACTCTCGACGGTTTGGGACTGTTTTGGCGCCGGATCCGCCGCTAAAGCCAATTGTACATTGTGCCAGAAAGTCGTTTCACCTCGAAACTCCGCCGACGAGTTTCAACCGGTTGATCGGGAGATTGAACTAGTTAAGGGCTGCTCCCATTCCGGCGCGCGCCTAACGAGTTCAGTGTTCAGTGTTCAGTCTCCCTCGGCGGCCGGTGACTTTTAATAAGAGCTTTTAACTACTCAAATGCCGCTGGACGTCTCCCCCTCGTTCTCTCGCTCTCTGATGGCGAACGCCACTGTACTTTTGGCAAGGCTCTCATCTGCAAGGAATCTTCCGGCAGCGACGCATTCCCTGGACGGCCGCCAGCATCTTCGAAGATGATTGCTCGACGATCGACCGGCGCATCGCCGGGGATACAAATTGCCATTCTGCTCGCTCGAGTTTCCCGGAATGAATCCGCCGCTCCGAATACCAGGCTTGGTAATGGAAAAGCCGGCTTATTCCTGTAATGTCAACTGCCACTTCCTCGTAGAGGTCTGACATTGGCATCCCCGGCCACCGAATCCCACGAAATCCGCGCAAAGCCGTGTCCGGTTAAAAGCCCAGTCGAAGAAAGGATTCGCGGAACCTTCGCATTCGCCATCTTCCCTTTTCTCTCGCTCGCTTCACACTTACTCACTATGCTAATGCGTGACGCTACCTCGTCAACGGATCAACCAGTCATTCGCTTAACGAAAGGTCTGAAAAGGAGAAGTGCAGGAGAGGTCGAGCTGAACAGGGAACTCACCTCCAGCGGGCAGACAGGCGGCAGGGTACACGTAGTACAATAATACAGATCATTCCCGGAGGCTGCGGCTCGGCCAATTAACTCGCGCGCAATTTGCATACGCGCCGGAGGAAATGGGCTCGAAAATGTGAGATAGCTCGGAAGTCGAGCCGCCGCGGCCGGCATGCTCGAATTAATTTTCATTGCGATTACCTCGATATTTAACGCCGGTTAACGAGAGCCCCGCTCGGCTATTACCGCCGGATAAAGAACTCGAGACACGCGCCCCACTAATTTCGACGAGCGAAACCGACATTTCTGCATTAACATTGAACTACTGTCCAAGGGAACTTGGCGTAGCGTTTCGCGTTCCAAGTTTATCCAGGCCTGAAAATAGTGCTTGTCTCCGATAGAATCGGTGCGTTCTCCCTCTCGAAATAAGCGTGGCTCACGGCTCTGCTTATCGGCATAAATCACAGGAGAGCACAGCGCAACATTGCCGCTCGTTTATTATTAGCGAGTGCCGCGGCTCCGTAAATCAATGCTGCTTTGATCGGCCGACATTTCCGCCCGCGATTTTTCGAGTGCGCGGGAGAATTCATTTCGGAGTTGGGCCGCGTGAGAGGAAAGATATCGGCGAGCGCTCGGATGGTCGATGTACCGTGAGTAAGATGGCTGAATTTATGCAGGAAGCCATTAATTGCTTATTCATATTCATGCGCCCGGAGAGATGGAAAGTCTCGGGCGGACGGGCGGCTATGGCGTCAATTCAGTGAAACTGGCTGTCTTCCCATGAGCGAGACAGCTCGCCCGGCGCGTTCTCTAACGGTCTTCCAGGCCTTCCAGCTGCACGGCAAACACGTGTTCCTCTCGTTGAATACAGCCGCTCGATTAATTAGCGGAGAACAGTCTTGGCTCGACTAGGAGCGAAGGCCAGGATAGAGCGGTTTGCCGCGCGAGGACGATCGCGCGCGGCGTCGAAACTCTAAAGGACGCATCGGCTCGCCGGAAGTCGGTCGGCTTAATATGTGGTGGGTCGTTGGGCGAACCGCTTAAGGCGCATTGTTTACCGTGGATGGCGTTACAGATCGACCGGGGCGGGCGCATCGATTGTATAACGGGTCCCATTGAAATTCCATCCAGACTGACGGCGACCTGTCGCCGTGAATACTTGAGGCAGAGTCCCCTGCGCGCGCTCTGACGCCTCTGACGCTCATAGTCGTCCTTCGGAGTCGGTGACATTGGTGGTCTGAAAAATCGGTACGGAGCTTATGCCTCCTGACTGTCCTTTAATATTCCTCGGACGCACGAAACGTGAGCGAATTGACGAGCGGCTTGTGGGGTGGTCAAGGCGGATTAGAGCCCTCCCTTATGGCGATCGGGTTGCCAAGAGCGTAGAATGTCGCGTCACTCGGTTGGAACTGTTGGAAGTGGGAAGCTCGATGCAGGACGCAGCGAGGAAGAGGGCCCGATCGACTTCAAGGTGAGAACCCGGTCGAAATACCGAGGCGGAAATGATTAAACGGCATATGGATTAACGGGAAGTTGAACTTCACGGGATAGAATTCGAACGGCTCTCGTGAGTGTTACTGGCTGTTTAATTAGTGCGCGGCCTTGGCGGCTCCGGGCCGTAGAAGTGTTGGTTAGCACTCAAGGTTTCTTCCTGGACTAATTGAGCTCGAATTCGCGCGATCGCCAGAAGGTCGCTGGCCTCGTTCGAGGCCGCACCTGTAAACGGAAGTCTCGCTTTCGAGGAGAGTAGCACTCCCTTTCTCCCCTTCTGTTCACTGTCCTTTCTCCGAGTGCTCCAGCGCTGCAAGCTGCAACAGCTGCGGGAGCGCAGCAAGGGCCGAGTTTTAACAGCACCGAGAGCAGTATGCTCCCGGGGTCGGTTGGGAAAAAGCAATTTTCCCTTTATCCAACAGGGCCCGGCGCACTCGGCTGCTGTTGTTCAAACGACCATTGAAATTATTCGCGTACGGATAAAATTAGATTTAAATTGGAGAAGCGAGTTTTCCCTCTCGACTCGCGCTGACCTCGACGCCCAGGTTTACTTCCGAGTACCGACAGCCCGTAATTCCGGGGAATTACGAGAGCGCCCTCTAGATACCTCTGATTGACACTTGGCCGGACGAGCGGACTTTTCCATCCTGCCAGGATTAATCCCCCAGGACTGCCAACCACTCGAGAACCCATAGAGGAGTTCCGGGGGGGAAAGTCGACGGTTGCGCGAGTTCCCGTTATTAATATTGCGAAATCTCTTTCGAGTGGAGAATCCTCGCTGAGAATCGAAACACGGCGGAGCCGGTGAAGTGCATTCCGATTGGAGGCGGCCAGGGCGATCGCGACGTCGATCGAGCAATATTCCTGCCGCTCGATAAATCTTGTTGCGGAGCGCGTGCGCTCGCTGGAAGTAATAACGCACGCCTGGAATAATAAGAGTGTGCTCCGGGTGCACGATTACGCGCCGACTCGATGCCACACACTCCAAGAGGAACAATATCGGGGACGCGGTTGCATCGCGTCCGGGGATCGGAAAAATACAGCGAGGATCCAGCGCCGATAAGAGATGGCACTCGCCGCTGCTGCGATTACGGGATGAAATTTCGTGCGGATGCTGGAGCCGACATTAGATGGCAATCGCGCGAGCATTCATCTTGGCCTCCAGCGACATCCATCAAGCCCGGGGCTCGCGCTCATGCATTTCTCGTGCAAGCCGCGCTTACCCTAACGCTGATTAATTAATTCGCTGCAAAGCCTGATTTCACTCGGCTACACTCGTACTCGAATTACGTCCAGGTTTCCACTCGCCTTGGTAAAGTTTGTCGAGCAAGTTTCGCGCATTACACGTCTCGTTGATGGGCGGCGGAGACTCTCCTGGCAGGAGTTGATGTGCCGATTTCGGCGAGCGCCGAAATCCTCCGCCGTTTCTACGACGACTACGACAGAATGTCCCCTCGCCGGGTGTAAGTGCAGCTGTCGCGGAATTTCTCGCCAGGTGTCCTATCGCTCGTACTCGCGCCCGCGCTACCTTTCTCCCTTCCGATGGAAGCCGAGGCGACTCTCTTTCCAGCCGATCTCATATTCCACTCGCGTCCGCGTTGTCCGCCTGATAAAATCGATTGCGCGCGACTTCGCCATGCATACTGCACGCGGTAGTTCCATCGGCAAAAGAGCCAGCCTCCCGCGCTTATCCATGAATAATATTAGACACGAGAGGGGATTTAATCTCACTCGTGGAAATCATATTTCCCCGTTTCCGTGTGTATCCTGAAACTCGGCGTGCCGCGTTCTTTAGTTCCTTTTCTTTCCCTCGCAGTCGAGTGGGCTGTTCACAGTCTGACATTAAGTCCCATTCGACTTGCGGAGCTCGGGTAAACGCGCTCTTTAAGGATAGCCGGTGCTTGGAACGCGAATGCCTGATTACCTCGTAGATTGGAACGGTGCCAGAGCACCTTCTTTGTTCCAGGGTGGTTCATTCGATTACCTCGGCGTCTCGGGGGATAGAACGGTCACGGCAGTAGCTGGCCCGACACACTGGCCGCAAGTCTTGCACCGAGACAGCGTCGATTCCTCTTGAGGTTCCCATGCTCCTGAATCAATGGGAACTTGTCCACTCCACTCCCTGATGCCTCGGGCCATTCCGCTCGCGATGCATTCCGATATAGATATGTAGAGGAATAGCTGCCAGTCCGGCGGGCCCGACGGGAAAAGGCCACTTTCCAATGGACGTTCCACCTGAGGAACTCTCTTACCTTCCACCCGGGCGGCAAGCAAGTGCTCCCCAGGATTGCCAATGTAAAACCGATGAAACTATTAACCGAGTTAGAGGATGGCGCGTTAACTTGGCCGCTATGTTGTCGCTATGGCCAAGTCCTGCGGCGATATTGTCCTCGCACGCAGCACCACCGAGATAGCCCTATAACGTTAATGCCCTTCTAAATGAGCGGCGTGGCACTGTTATATACGCCATGAATTCCCCCCTCCCATTCTAATGCAGCGCGATTCCGCTCGAAATCCATCCATACACTCCCTCGAGTGTTTATCGTGACCTCGGTAATCAGGGCGGGCTTGCTAGACGAGTAGGCACTCCAGATATAAGTGGATGTCTCACTTCAGAACTCGAGCTCAACAGATACAGAATTCCTTTCAACGGCGGGCGGATCCACGCAAATATGTGGTTTTTGTGGTCATTGTTAGCGGCTGGGTGGAAAGATGTGTTTCGAAGGTAGATGAGAGAACAAAAGGCGAGAAATGGCCGAAATCTTGGAAGAATTTGTGGTCCAGAATGGGAGTTGGGAAAGCATGGAAAAAGTGCGAGGGATCGAACAATCTATTGCATAACAAGAGAGCAGGGACTGAGGGGATATTTGCAAGAGTGGCTTATTGATTCCCCGACCGCCCACAAGTGCCGTCGACGTAAGGAGCGTTACGACACAGACGCGTTATTACGGTGGGCGTCGAGCGTGCGTGAGGCAGGTTGCACGTAGAATCGGGCTCCCCCAGTATCACCTTACCCGCAGTAACTCTCTCTAACTCCCCTCGGTTACTTCAGCTCGCCACCGGGACAACGTGTCATTGGCATTCTGAGGCATTCGAGTACCCAGCTCCATTTCCCCCTCCGCGGCCAACTTCGCCGGCGAGTGATAGATTTTTAACGAGGATCACACGCTATCACCGCCGTGTGAAACGGGGGACATAAACGCCGAGGATTCCACGAGCGCGGCCTCGCGTCCGCATGGAGGCGGAGGTGGTCATTTAACAGAGCGTCGATCGGTGACACTATTGTCGGACTTAGTCACTGGCGCGGCAACCTGCCAAAGCCGATCTTATTTTCGCCCCGCGAAAATATAGCCATTTCCCAGGCCGCCTCGTACTCGCGTCGCGGATTGTTTGCAACTGTCAGGATTTTTGCGGAAGTGGCGAAGGGCGAGCCTCGATCCTCTGCGTATTAGACGTCGAGTCTCCCACGCGCACTAATCTACGAAAATAGCCTCCATCTGGGAGAGACGCGGTTCGCGAGGAGATAAAATCACTTGCCGCAGTGATACTCGAGGGTTGGGTAATCGCGTCAAGGTGTCTCGGGTGATTAATCTTAAGGTGCGCTAGCATTGGTCGAGGCAAATCTCTGCCATAACCGGCCGCCCCGACATATCTCAAGCTCAAGTGCACCCGAGGAGGGCAAGTGCCCTCGATTATCGTGCGCCAGGTGCAGTCTTCGACTGCAATTAATACTTAATCACCCCGAGTTCGCCCGGTGATTCGGGGGGAAATCGCTTGTCGCCGGAGAGCCCGGCTCGATCTGATAGAGAGTAAACCTGGCGATCGATGCCTACCATCAATTCTGCATGCTAGATTCCGTAGTCGATCTTTCAGCGCGTAGTTTCTTGATTAAGTTGGCAATCGCCGCCGAGGAACTTACATACTCCCCAGTAGCAGAAGTCTACAGGAATGGCGGAGTCTACGTTTCGTGGATGAAGATGGAAGGTATATGTATGCGAGTCCGACGACTGCACGAGTGTCTCTTTCCCAAGAATATCGCTATCGTATTTCGATAACCCTTGGCTGAGTGATATCCCCTTCACGTAGAGTACGAAGCGGATCGCTTGCCATTAGCCCAGTAATGATTGGCCCGATATTAATGATTAATTTTGCCCATGCCAGTTCATTGCTTGCTGACCCGCACCCCCCTTTATTTTCTCAGTTTTCTTAACACAATAAACATGGATCCATTAAAATATTGTTAGCCTGGATCGAAGCCTTTTGGCAACCCATATCCCCGGAAATGTTTTCATCATTGTTTATTTTTGATTTTAAGTTGCGCCAGCACGTAGCTGCATGTTATCTCACCCGCCTTGTTTTCGTTTGTTTGTTGCACACTAGGTCCAGGCGAATGTCCCAGGATGTCACGTACTCCCGATCCACCGAGAACCTGTCGGCGTCTCATTTCAGGTAGGTGCACAATCCACGGTCTTATTGAGTGCGCGAAAACAGAGTGCGCTTTCGAGAAGCAGCGTCGCCCGCAGGTATTGTCACTGGCAACAGTGGATTCCTGTCCACTCGTCCTCCAACTTGACGGAACAATACCAACTCGTTGATCGAAAGCCTGATGAATGCAGTGCAGATATCGATTTGTAGAGTACCAGTTACTGCTAGCTAGTCTCTCTTTCTCCCTTCCTTCCTCTCTCTCGCGCGCGCGCGCTATTTCGCGCTGTGGTGTAAGTAGAGATATACGTGTGGCCGCGATTCCGACAAAGGAGGACTTCCCCTGAATGACATGGTGTCCTCTTGAGGGGGGAAATTGCATAAGTATCGCGATTCTCATTGCGTCGGTGAATGACCCAGTGGCCGGTTGTTATCACGCGCGCTCGCACTCGCGCTTCTTCAATTGCGAGCCGGCATCGGAGGTGCGAGCTCTAGTTGTGAAAAGAGCCCGGAAATACCAGGACCAAATATATGGATTGAATACCTTTGCATTTTCCATTCTGCTCCACTTCCATTGGAAGCTTTCACTCCGATAAAACAGAGTCTAGTCGCGCCACGGGTGAAAAAGAGGAATTCTGATATTCCTCCCTGTTACGCTATTGGTAGAGCTGGCGAAGTTAACTGGCTCTGGCGGTGGTGCGCGGTTCGTCGCGCCGCGAAATTACAGCTTCTCGTAATCGATTGGACTCCAGCCTTTTGCCGGCTCAACTTTTGCAAATAGCGCCACTTTATTGCGCTCATCGTCCGCGAACCTTTCGCTTTCCCAATTATGCTCGGCAGTCTATCTTTCACATTTTCAAAAAGTATTTTAGTGAATTCTATTGACTGGCTCGTTTATTGATTTTGCAGGAGTAAGAGTCTCAGCGTGGACCATGGATTCCCGCCTTCCAAGTCTTTCGACTTGGATTCCCTGCGGAACAAGGTCGAAGGCCGATTCGAGTCAGTGGACAAGCTCTCGAAAGGTGAGTCTTTGGAAGCGTCCGACTCCTGTCATTTATCTCATTCCCATCATTCCACCTGTACCGCGGGAGGAATTACATCGCGCGGAGAGCGTAAGCGGCAGGCGGAAGTTGTTGGAGGTGTCTTCGGAAAGAGAGCTAATTGAAGGCCAGCATCAGCAGCAACGCGATCTGCCGAAGGCCGCGCTGCCCACTGGTCCCAGGCATGTTTAGCGTCCGAGCCAGCGGGCAGCCTTACACGGGCGAATTTCATTGACTTACTTTCTTAAAGTGGCACAAACGCCAAACGCGTGATCGATCGTCTCGCGCCGATCGAACGTAAGATCCATTCTATCGGAGCTCCGTCCATTCTCCTTTAATCACACCTTCTGCCGTCAGATCCCCGAACTCTTACGTCAACTCTATCCTCATCGAGCCTACCGCGCCACTCTCAGACTCTCATCTTAACACGTCGTCCAGTGTCGCGCGATTTATACGAAAAAGGAGTTAAAAAATTAAGAAATGCCCAAACTGAAACAAAACCCACCGCCCCACGAAATACGGAAATGGTGGAATGCGTGCCCACGCGACACGTGCAATTTGGACGACGGTGAATATACTTTAAATCCCATGAATTATTCAGGGTTAATAAATTATTCAGGATCCAGCGATTTGCCAGGTGAGCTAGGTATCAGTCGATCCGGAATACGAATGCCTGTCGGATTAAAAGGGAACGCACCGGTGAAATTGCTGTCATAATACCAGGATAGAGAGTGACTCGCCGACATGCACCAGCTCTTCGTCGACGTCGCGCTAATTACGATCGGTCATTACGCCCGAATATTCCCACGCGAACTTCCGCTCGGCGAATCCCGCGCGATATTAGCATCAGCTTTGCCGAGATTTTCATTAAAGTTACCGCGGGCCCTGTGTTTGCCCGCGGAGATTGCCGAGGAAAAATTCCGGCCTCGCGAGACTTCTCCCCGGGAAGTACTTGATTAAAGGTCGGGATTCGACGTCGGCCCGACCAGTAACCCAGATCCCTATACCCGGGCAGCACACGAGTACGCGTGTCCCTCCACGCGTTGCGGTCCCCGTCTTTAATGGCCTGGGAGGATTGGCCAAATGAGAATTGCCCACTGCTACCAGTTGCCACGGAGAGCAGCCATTGCGGCCAACAACGCGGTGCGCCGCGTTACAACTAATGTTCTCGAAAACAGGCCCCTCCAATAACTCTAGCGAGCGATGGTGATCCGTTTCAATTTGGGATGCGGATACTTCAGGGGGAGCTACAAATGGAAAGATATTGCGGGCTCCGGAACATCGTAGTTCGCGTGACATGCCCACTCTTACAGGTGATGATTCTTCCATTCGAAATGATTCGAGCCAACACTCGTATCTTCATCGGCGACACTCGCGGGGAAAGAGATTTCCTAGCTTCAGCCGAGAGAGCCTTGGATTTTTCCGCGTCCAACTAACCGTAAAGATGGAGTTTTACATGCTACACATGCAATAGCGTGCGGAGCTCGGCTTCCTGGAAGGCGTCGCCCAACACAGAGCCAGGCCGTATATCCTTTAATCCCGAAGCACCGGCGCGGTTATCAATAAACCCGGCGAATTAAAGTCAACCAAGCAATATTCTCCGGCTGATCCGCGAGGGTTGGAGTATTCAGTAGAAACTTCCTTCCAAGTCGCCCGAGCGCGCTGAGCCACGGAAACAGCCTCGCGTTTATAACACCGGGGCACCCGCCGCTCCACTTCCAGCTGCAGCAAGCATTATGTCGCTTCGGGGAAGCTTCCCGGAAATCCAGCGAGAAACGCGCCCCCCACCCGACGATAAATAATCCGAGTATAATGTATCGTCGTTGATAAACGCTCGTCTCACACTTTACAAAGTAACCGGCTTCTCTCTCGCTCCCGATCGAGTTGGCTCACTTGCTGCGCACCCCGATCGACTTTCACAACCGGCCACAATAATTCCATTGGCAACCTAATGGGACTGGCACTCGACTCTAATCAGCTAGCCTCAACACGCACCAACTAATTACTTGGAAAGTAATCAGCCGGTCCCCGAGACCGGCACACGCGAGCGAGAGTTTGTGTCCAGTGTATCGACGTGATCGAATAGGTACTTATGCAAAGTCGGCCAAGACGATAACAGAGGAGTTTGCGATAAGCAAACGCGCGCGAGAGAAAGAGAGAGAGAGAGAGTGAGAGTGAGTGTGCGAAGGCATGATAAAAGGCAGCGTGTACATTGAAATTAAATAGTCGCGCCAGTAGTGACGCGTCAGTGGAATATGGCAGTCATGGTCAGTCGTCCGCGAGTACTCGCTCTCGGCGCCCGCACATCATCTCGGGCTCCGAGCAAGGACTCCTCCTACCTAGTGACAGCCAGTCCAGTGCACACTGCTCGCACACGCCGCCAGTGATAATCGCTCTCCGGCCGAGTCTCTTGCCTTCTCGCTTGACCGTCCCGCTGGTCAAGCCATAACTCGGCCAAGCGAGAAAGACAGAGAGAACAGGCTCATTCGGACTCGCGGCGCTCGGCAAGGACGAGCGCACTCGCACGCTCTCGTGAGAAACGAGCCTTTAATATCCGCGTTTCCCTCGCCCTACACCAGTCACTCACTTACACTCTTCCGACGCATCGCGCATGAGTTTGGTGTATTAATTAATTACTGGCGTAGGACAGGTCGCGAATAATGACGGGTTTTCGGGTTAAGTGTGCGGCAACGAGTGTTTTGATGGCCGAGTGATTCCCACGTGGCATGTGATTGTGAGTTACGTCAGTCGTGTTCGGAGCCAGAGCGCACTGCCAGGTGAGGGGAAGGCTACTCTCTGTCTCTACTCCGCTGATGGACGACGAGGACGCAGAGAGTAGTGCCGTCCTCCTCGGCCGGTGTCGCGTCCGAGCCTTTTTTCCAATGTTGTTCGGCTTGCTCTCCTCGGCCTATGTCCCTTGAGTTGGTAGATATTTCGACGCTCTTCCAGCCGCTCTTGTTTTTAGTTGGGTTAGTAGCATTCCTCCGTCCGGCATCGTCGCCACCTAGAGCTACGGCACTGCGCTCGTTCGCCGAAGCATCGAGCTCGCAAGATGCCGGTCGGAATTTTTACGAGGCGCATTGACAGTCTTTGGCCACGGCTCATTCGCGCAAGGATTTCCCAGGATTGCGCGAACGACGTGAAAGCGTGCAGAGAGGCGTCGTCTCGGCGGGCAAGGATATACGCGATGATGTTGTCCAAGTTATTCACCGACGCTCATCGCCGCGTCCCACTGTTCCACATAGAGGAACGGGCGGGAGAGAGTGATAAGAAGCGGGGTTTAACGCGACGTAAGATAGAAAAAAAATAATATCTTGGATGAGGAGGCTGAAAGCCGGCGGCTCCGGCGCGAGAATGATTCATAGAAACCTCGCCTTACCGGCAAGGATAACGCGCTATCTTCCGCAGGGATAGCTCGATATACCTGGGCCGGCGAGCTGCCGCGTTTGCGGATTCTTTTCAGCATATCTGAGAGCCCAGATAAGATTCGTTGTAGCGGTCCTGCAACGCTGCACTCTGGTCAAAGAGCTCCTTCCAAGGCTGTCAGCCGGATAGACTCGTGGAAAGCAGCCTGATACAAAGAGTTCGCCAGTGGAACTCCGCCCGAAATAGACTAGGATCCCGCGGACAGGTGTGATACCATTGGCAAAAGTGTTGGGGCTAAAGGCGGCAAGGTCGGCCGGTTACCGCGTGAAAGTCTACGCGCAGCCGGTTCGTCATATTTAGACAGCGAGTCTCGGTTATTCCCGGCTTTCTGCATTCCACTGGGCCCACTTGAGGAAAAAGAGCCGGAGGAATTGATTGCACTTAATTTCGGAATCTTCCCTCGGAATTCCTTGCTTCACTTTCATCCGGGCTGGGCTCTTTGTCTCGCGCGCGGCAGAATGGGATTCGTCGAGAGCGGCCTCGCCCCGGAGAGACTGCAACGCATATTTCTCGCCGAAACTTTCCTTCGGGCCTCGACGCCCACCTCCTTGCCAGCTGGAACTTGCCAATTAGTCTAAGTTGATCGGGGCATCGAGGAAAATAACAAGTGCTCGCCGATAATGAGCTTTCGCCCGGGAACTTTCTTAACCGCGGCCGGGCGTATTACAACATTAGGCCGGCACCCAGCGGCGATGAAAACTCGGAGGATCGATGCATCGATAATCGAATCGAGAGGGAAGTTGGTTAGAGAACAAGCAATCCCTCGGGAGGGCTTGTATCACTCTCCGGAACGAGTGGCACGAGCCACTCTCCCGAGGAGCGTTAATCATCCTTTTTAAACGGGGGATCCATTTAAAGAGGCGCCTGTTGAATTTATAAGCCGTTGCGCATTTCTTGACGATTGCCAGCCGGGCCGCTTCTCATAAATATGTAAAGCCAGTCCTTTTTTTTCGAGAACCCGTCGCTCGAAAGCACGCCGCCAATCAATTGGCGCGTATGTACATACATACACATCGCGCTCGTGGCTTTTCCAGTCGCGAGAACGCCCGGTGAAACATTCGATTACAGCCGCATGAAATCCGCCCGGTGCAAAGCTCCCGCGAAATTGACGTCCGGCCACCATTAGATTGCCATCGGATTTCGGGCATTTCGGCGATGGCCCTGTTCCGCGGGATTAAAGGGATCGCGAAAGTAACTCGCTCGCCGAACAGTTGGCTACTATGCATTCTAATCAACCCGTACCCGTACACCAGACGATCGGTTGTTTGTCCTATCAGTATTAGAGCAGCTTTCAGAGGAAACAGGTGGCCTGTTGATTTATTAACCTGGAAGTTTGAGCCTCAGTCGGCCGATATTGACAAGCCCAGGGCTAACTTGCTGCCGGGAGCTAGTCTGAAATTTGTGTGGATCAGTTGCTGGACAGGTCCCGAAGTCTGTGGCTCGGAGTAAAATGAGTGGAAGGCTGTATCGACCAGTAGTACATGAGAGAGTTTAGTGTTGGTGATTGGCCTTCCTTAAATGTAGAGCGCCGCCAAAGGGGAAGGAGGAGTACTGTTTGCCCCGGTCACTTATAAATAAGAGTGGCTATCTCTCAATGGTGAAAGCGGCGAGGAACTAGCAAGCAGTAGTTATTAGTGCGTAATGCAGTGCTATTCGGTGACAAGCTCGTCGCCGCGAGACTGGACCGAGTACGAGCCGAGCAATGTCCACATCTTGGAGAAGGAAGTGCGCGACTACGTGGTGTACTACGTGGTTTACGGCGACGTTCCAACCTCCCTGAGATCCTTGCGGAAGATTAGCGACAAGAGCGCAGGTAAAACAGTCTCGGCTCGAGTCAGTGTCGAGTCGATCCTCTATCTCTCATAAAAAGGGAGCCGAGTTTCCAATGAATCGCGAGGGGGGAAACCGGAAAACATTCCTCGGATTATCAAGGATCATCTCGTTAATCCCTCAGGGATCGTTACACATCGATTACGTGCTCGTATCCTGATGGCGGTGACGCAATGTGTATCGAGTCGGGGCGACATGAAAGTAGCGTGGAGCCGTGGAACGGTGCAGGAGGACTGGAAACGTGTGTCGGGCGGCTGGTTTGATTTACAGCCGAAATACGGGCCAATAATGGGGCCTGATCCGCGCGAGAGGCACACGTGTCGGTGCCCACGTGCGCCAGATGAGCGAGGAGACGCGGCATGTAAAGATGTTGTTGCGCAATCCGGGCGAATCGAGTGTCCTCTGAAATTGAGAGAACCGTTTGAATCGCTCGTCGAAGGACGCCTTGGGAAAACAAACCTCTCAGATCTGCTATTTTGCTCCGTTTGATCTCGTTGAGCGAATAATCGTCGTAGCTACTCCTCGCGTCATCTCTAACGCACCTCAGCCGACGCTGACATTACCGAGATTTCCAATTGTCAGCGCTCGGCCGAAGCGCCAACGCTTTCTCGCTGATGGTGTCGTAATTGACAGAAATTCGGTATTGCGTCATCTCGGTGGTGAAAAGATTTTTAGCGGGGAAACGCGTGACGCGATTTCTGTTCAGTCCAGCGTTAAAAATTGAGAAAGGTTTGTTTTGACTGGGAGCCGACGAATCGCGAGGACCGCGACAGTGATATGATTCATTGGCCAGCAGTTAGCCGTGTTTTTGCTTGTCGAGAGTTTTTATTAGAGGCGCATTTTGTCGCGCGATCGCTCGTGAAACGCTAGGATCATATATCGCTAATTCGAGCGAGGAACTACTTAAATTTCTATGAGGCATAGTTGAGCAATCGAGTCTGATTTCATCAAAGCGAGCGACGTCCCTTCTTCTCGATTCCGGCGCGCAACAAGCGCTAATGCCTAAATTGGCGGCGATTAATCGCGCTCATCCACCATTCCGCCGGGTTCATCCTGAAGAATGACTTTTGCTACGGGGTCAGGCGCATTCGATTTGCTTGTTGTCCGCTCCTCGGACAAGAGCACTCGTAACGAACCCTCCCGACAACTCAACTAGCATACCCACCTACCCCGACCTCGGCGAGGATCTGTTGCAAAAGGTGTACTTTTCCCTCCCGGTACACGAGATTTGATACCGTGAAGAAGTAGCGAGCGCACTTTCATCGAGCTGCCTCCCCGAGACAGAGAGCTTTTGAATCCGATTTAAGAAAATCCCCTTACGCTTCCACTCCGCGCCTTACTTCCCACCAGTTTCCCCAGAGCGGATCTCCCGCCCAGGGGATTACCAGGTCGTTATTTCGAGTGACACTGACTCTCGATTCCATCTGTTTCAGACTCGGACAGCGAGAGCAAGGATGGCTCGACGACGCAGGAGAAGAAGCACGGCCGTGTCTCGCAGCCCATCAACACCATCGTCTACAGCGTAAGTTCCTCTTCTTCTTCCTCGCTGACACTGGTCCCTCCCAGACTAGCGCAACGAGCCAGCCAATAATCGCCGGCTTCCGCGCGCGGAAAACAATTGCGATTAAGCGGCGCGTTAATCGAGGAGGAAAACAGAGTGCACGTTGGCAGATGGTGTACCAGAGCCTCGGCGCGAGCGGGCTCTCCTCGTGGCGCGACTCAAAGAGTCAAGAAGACGATTAGGAGCCAAGGAGAGCGAGCGTAACCTTTGCTCGAATGCATAAATATCTATTATCCTTCTTGCGCGCGCCGGTGGACGCATTGGAAGACCTCCAACAATTCGTTTATTAAGCAATCCGAGCTGCACGCCGAGCACGAGACCGAACCTTAGATGATCGAGTCCCACGTCCTCTGCAGATTTCCATCTTTCCCCCTCGAACTTTGCCTACTGGTTTCCTCGACCTTGAAATTCAACGACGTCGGCGACGGGGGGAGCGGAACATTAATACGATTGTCTCAAGGTATAATTAGTGGGGAGTAATCGGGCCGACATCGCTGCTGATCTCCACGATCATTAGGGACAGAGCCTGCGAGGTCATCGCTGTCTTCGGTAGCTCGTTAACGCCTGCCCGAGCCAATGCTCCGCATTCGCTGCGGCAAACTTTGACGCCTCCAATCCCCACTCATCCCGCGCGGCGATTCGTCACTGTCAAGCTCTCACCCCTCTGCTCCAGATAAAACTTAAAAATGCCCCGAGTTATTAAGCAATCGCGGCGACACTCTGCACCTGTAAAACTCCTCTCGAAACTTCCCCATCATCGACTCGTGTCACTTTGGCCGGACTGGCCACGAAAGTGAAGTACATCGAGGGGGATAGAAGTTCCGAAAAAGAAAGTTCGATGAAATCGACGAGTAAGCGGGAATCTAATAAGAGGCTCTCGTCCCGAAGATGAATTCTTATTGATGTCATCTTAGCGCTACTTGTTAGCAGGCCAGTTTAGCATCTCCCTCTCGCCATCCTCTCTTTCTTCCGAAAGCGACAAAGTTTGTCACCGAGTTACCTTGAAGACCACCAAGGGACGCTCACCATGGAGCGGGCAAGCCATGGGGTGTGGGTGTGGGACGATATAAATGCATCGCTCGAATTCCAGGCCACTCGTGCTTCAAAGGGATCCTTCTCATACTTATACCAAGCGCACACGTCGACCCCCTCGTCGATCAATCGGACTCGCGTCTAACCGGCGAGCGGAATTCCAATGACCGCTCGCTGAAAACACGCGTACATCCTTGGAGGACTGTTATTAGAGGGTTAACTCGGAGGTGGAGCCTGTACGCGAGTGGATTCGAGTCGCGTTGGTAATTAGAAGGCGTGCGTGATTTGGGCAAGGCCTATTATCCTTCGAGCGTGCGACTGTGTTCTATAATGCATCTGCTAGAGTGTAATCGCGCTTTGGTGCGCTCCCTTGGCGATTAGTGCGAGCTTATGTCGTCGCTTTCGCTCCCGTGGACAGAGGTGATCGATGAATGTCTGTAATCCAGCAATCCCTCTTATCTCCGGCCGGCTCTACTCGCTGCGCCGCGCCACAATAACCCGATGGAATAAGCAATATCCAGTATCGGCTCGCATCGATTACCGCGACAGGGCTACGCTGACCTATTAACTGACCTATTTTTCGGCTCGCCCGGTGCACCCGCACGCAATACGAGAAGGATCTTCGCTCCTTCGACTATACTGGCTATCTTGAGTGTCCCGTCGCCCACGTATTAGTCAGAAATTATGCAACCTCCTTTCCCAATAATCCATCTTAGCGAGTATATTTACGAAATGTAATGAGTGGCAACCACTCAACCCGGCCAGGAAACCCTCACTCCGCGATTAAGGAAAGTTATCATCGCGGGCTTTCACTTCCACCGGCGATGTAAACGTGTCAGGTGGAACTTCTCGTTGATCTTGGCGAAATGAATTTCATTCCTCCCCGAGGAAAGCGCTGGGAGTTTTCTGAGGAGTATACATATATATACAGTCTGTCAGGCGAAGGATCGCTCTTGCCGAGTAGTCTTTAATTGGGCTCGATGGCAACCAGGTCTAATTGGGAATGAAATCGGGGAAGGAGTAAATAGTTAATGATTATTAGTTGGAATCGGTTTGACGTCTACTGTGTCGCGAGTGCTCGGCTTGCTCGGCGGTCCTCATTTAATTCAGCATTACTTGAACGAGGGAGAGAGAGCTGTATAATTAAAGGGCGATCGTTAGTTGTGGAGGCTGGCGAGAAATAAAGGGAGCGGGTATAATTGCGTAGAAGCAATGAGCGAGCGGGAAAGAGGGTATAGGTGGTAGAGAATAGATGGACCTAGGAAGAAAGAAGCCGCGACCGAAACTTATTATTCGAGCGTGAATCTCTCAAGAGGGTGCACACGCGTGTAAAGCTCCGCTCATAGCCAAGTGCGCTTTGTAAATCAGATTCCGCCCGATGCACGCGTTACCCCGCGCGCGGTGCTTGATGAGATCCCGCCGTAAATCAGAGCTAATTAAGTGCTCTCGCTCTGTCTCGGACTAACTGGAGCAACGCCGGGAATAAATTCCGTACCAGCCCCGAACCCATCTGGCGTCGCGACCGCGAGGAAAACCTCCACTGGTTTCGCCCGGGGAAGAATTCATAATGCATTACAGTAAGGAATAATGCGGTTGGAATGCGATGTGGCGGGAGCTTTAAAGTCTTGAAACCGAGGAGAAGAGGTCGCCAATGAGCGGGTTGAGCTTCGGCGGAGAGGAGGCGAGTGCCGGCAGCCAAGGAGGAAGAAAAAATCGGGGCAACGGGAGCTTTCTCGCGAGATCTTTTGTGCCGCGATATGCCACTCCCTCTCGAGATGCGAGAGTCGCCGGGAGAGGAGGGTGGACCAGGTCGGGGCAAGAGATGCGCTGGCTAAAAGATGCGGAAACTGAAACAATACCGGCGCGCACCCTCCTCCTCGGACCGTTTTAGAAAACATATCGTCCCTCCTCCACCAGCCAGCGCTTCTTTCGGCTGGCTTCATCAGCCCCGATTCCGCCTTTTTGTCTTCCTCTTCCGAATCCCACGTGGAGAGGGGCTTTTCCCAGGCTTCTCTGCTTCCATTCTGCCTGATCTCCCCCCTCAACGTCTTCGCTCACTTCATCCTTCTTCCGCGAACTTCGCCCCCCACGTTCAATCCGCACTTGGCCCGCCTAATCAGCCCCGAGAAAAGCGCCCCGGGATTGGTCACTCGAGCTTCGAAACTTGGACACAAGTAAATCCACAGGCTCCCAGTAGAGCAGCCGGGGAAGCTGGTATTGTCCTGGCGCTGGATCTGGCGGCTGTGGATCAGCCAGGATCCAGGATACATCGGTGGCGCGTCAGAGAGCCGAATTAGCTTAGAGAGTAGTTGCAGGGGAAGAAAGTTTCGGGCCCTGTAGTGGTCCGAGAACCAATGCCTGAGGGATCCCTCTTCCGTTATCGGCTTTCCGTTCGCAGTGGTCTCGTACTGAATTAACGAGACGCCCGTGAATAATGAAAAGCCGCCTGATAGAACTATCGCCAGGAGAAAAAGCCTCGATCCACGCGAACTTCCGCCGAATAATAGATCGAACCTCGCCAGCAATTTATTAGCCAGAGCCGCGCTGGCTGACGGAAGGGTGTGAGGGTGGTGCGATATTATTTAATTTCGAAGTAATGCGGCGTACCGCCGGTCTAATGCGCTATCTGTAATGCCAAGCTCGTCCGAGCGTTGGGCTTATTAATGCACTACTCGCGCAAGCTGCCCGTAAGCTCTCCGGCCGCCCGCTCGCCTATTGCCTTGGATATGTGAAATTCACAGCGTACCAATCGCATTTTCCGAGTGGCCCGGCCCATCCACGCGCATCAACGCACTCTACATTATTCTCGCTGAGGGATATTTAAAGCGACTTCATTTGCAAGTAACAGCACCGAATGAGATTCCTAATTACACTCGGGCAGATGAGCCGGCGCGTATAGAATGCTGCTCGGGACTGTTGCAACACGCTTTTTGGCGCAGCCACCTGAAATAGAGTCTTTGAAAAAGATGAGTGGCGACTGGCGACATTGACGCGCGCGCACAGTAGTTTCCGTCCTAATCTGTAAGCCGCGGGTGCCGCGTGTGCCGCCTCCGCCTCCTCGCGAGATATCCTCATCGGCATGTGTGCTAATCAGCTGGTGGTCCAGAGGCTTGCTTCCCGACTATTTTTAGACTATCGATTGTTCCGAGCTCGCTGCAATCGATATTAGCGAGTGTGGTCAGGGTTTCATCGACACGTGCTCGCCTTCCGATCGAAGCGAGAGGAGCCGCATTCGACTCGAGTCACTCCCTTTCACATTTTACGCTCGGACAATAGATACGCCTGTCTGATAATCGATAGCTGCCTCGAATGATCTCTCGCCGGAGGAGAGGAACGGTTTAAGAGGAAAGTTTAATCGAACGGTTATGAGGTAGAGTCGAGCGCCGGTAGGGAAATGAAGCGCGGTGGTGTAATTAATGAATTTTCGCAGAGGCACAAATTAGGTTCCGCTAAGCACGGCGAAACCTGTTTGACGGCAGCGTCCTCGGGGAAATGGAACATTTCACGCGAGCAGCACACCGGCACAATACTCCTTTCTCAACGCCGCTAGAATGTCCAATTAAAGAGCGACTAGCTACTTGCTCTCGGCGAGGCTGCCTTTCCCAGCCAGTTGCGCCAGGGCCTTTTTCCACTTGCGCGCTTACATAATTAGGAAGAGTGACGCAATCACTTTTATTGTCTCCGTTTGACCAAAGATCGCACTAACCTCCCGTCAATCCACCACAATGCAACTTGAATGATTGAGTGTTGATTTGCCAAACAGGTCTAAGCGCCCTGAGAAGTGTTTTCAAGGTTTTCCTAACGAGGAATTCAATTCGATATCGGCCCGTAGTACGTACTATTCCGCTGCTCTCGAAGTTTAATGGCCCACGAGATATATCCTGGCAGCATTTGTTCAAGCAGTCATCCAACACTGGCAGAATCCCCGCGGAATTCCCTCGATTCCACGTAATAGGCGGAGTCGCTGGCGGCAGAAAACATTTCTCCCTCTCTCCGGCCTGGAAAGATATTCCTGCGGATATGATACGTCTTTAACATGGCGAAAGGAGTGCGCGACTGCAGATAAGCCCGCGGATTGGTCAGTGTTACAATTAATGGTGGAAAGGCTGTCGAGGATATTTATTCGGCGCTTGCATCTGCTCGAGCTCACTTTCTCGACGAGGCTTTGCCTTTGCCTTTGTCGAGCGGGGAAGCAGCCCGAGTCTCGACGGGGGCACATAAATCATCTCCAACGTCGAACCCAACGAAATATGCTCTGACCCGCTTTTTCACTGGCGCGTACACGTGTATCTATAGATGTGAACGAGAGTTAAAGAGCGAGCGAGAGGAATACACTCGCAGGCAGTTTTCACGCGATTTTAATCTTTAAAGGGACAGCTTGGTGAGCATCTGTTGGGCCGGTCCTCGAAATTTAGTTGAGCGCCGCCTTTTTCAGGACGAGAGCGGCCTCGCACGTACTCTCGCTGATGGAAGGGCGCGTAATCACCAGCCGGTGAGAGTTGAGAGTTGTCCTCTTCGAAATCAGAGAGGCTGCACTCTCGTGACTATTTGCGACCTAGTCGAGTCGCAATGTGTCTTCTTCACTCTCGATCGGCGGCCCCCCTCGACTTTCGCAATCCCCTTCGAATGCACATAGGCTACATAGCGCGCGCGCGGGACTCGATCGGAGAAGCTGGCGCGTGGAAATGCGGCAAGGTTTGCGGCGTCGAGGAATGGAACTGCAAACTGCAGTTTGCATAGCGGGCAGGCATAAAGGCTGGACGGTGTGCGCCGTAGATGCCGGGATCCGGTGACGGCGAGGCTCGCAAATTGCTCTGCGAGACGACGCGGCTTATGACGTTGCATTAGCGTCGGCCCGTGAAATTGCGTTTGCCCGATATTTGCCATTGGTCTATTGCCGGCAACGAGCCTCTCTGTCGGAATCCTCGATCGATTAACCCGCACACTCGCCGCTATCGAGATAATCTGTGGCCCGCAAGCGAGAGTGAGCACGCTGCAAGGATTAGCGTGGGAAAGTGTCACGTGTCGCTTGATTCGTTTGACACGTCCGACGTGCTCCATGTGTTTTGACTGGTATAAACAATCGAGGCTTTGTTATTCCAGGTGGGCGACAGGGATACTCTGACGTCGGTGGCCGCGCGCTTCGACACCACTCCCTCCGAGCTCAGCAAATTGAACAGGCTCGGAAGTACTTTCATTTATCCCGGCCAGCAATTATGGGTGCCGGCGAAAGGAGAAGGTCGACCAGGCGCCGGAGCGGACACGGACGCGCCTACTCAGGATCCCTGCCACGAGCACGAGTCCCAAGATGACCTACCACCCGAGGAAAAAGGTTGGAGAGTTGCTTCTCTTCTCTCTGTGTCTGTTGTTTCGACTTTCGATCGAACCAGCTCGTCAACCGCCGCTTTTCGGCCTATTCCCCCCCGATCGTTTACAACGACGAGTTTCTTTCGCGCGCAAACATGTCTTAGCACCGCGAGGATGACTCAATTGGTGCGACTCGCACGACCAAGGAGCTTCGAGCGATCGATCATGCTTTATCATCATCAGGGAAACATGATTGACCAATATTTTCTACCGACGCGCGGTTTCCAGTGCTTGGCGAGCTTTGCCTCGACGTTCCGCGGGATCGCTGGAATTTTCAATTTATTAACGTCCAGCCGAAAGTTTGGGAAGTCCAAGCGGCAATAATTGAAACGTTCCGCCGCGAATTATGGCGACGTGTAACTGGATTTAGTAATGCGGCCGGGGCCCCATGAATAATGTAACAGGATTTGAAGCAGCCCGTCCAGAAGACTATATTGGATTGACTCACCTGGCCAAATATCGCGACGAGTTCGGCCCCGATTCTATCTCCAATGTACAAAGTCTGACGATGAATATTAATGCATGCCATGCCTCTTGCGTGCCTCAGATAGATAAGATTCGGCACAAAGAGACACTGGTGTTGCAGCAACAACTCGTACCAAACTTGCCACACAAATGACACCTCGGTATCAGTGGCCAGAGACCGCCATTTGATGGTACGAAGGATATTTCACCCATTTTCACCCGAAAATCGGTGAAATTTCATCAGCGCAACACAGTGAAGGGCTCTGGTCCACTAATTTTGTGCTAAATCTTAGTTCGTAAATTCAAACCAATAAAATATCAAGCATTCGAAGAAATCGACAAAATTCCACCCTATTTTTTGGATTTTTCAAAAGTCTCCTAATTCCAACGGTTTCGCGATTTCTCGACGGTTTCGACCTTAAAATTGACATTTTCGAAAGAATCCTAAATATAATATTACTGATGATTTGGATGATAATGTGAGAATTCTTGCAGAGCTGCTGGACAGTCTGAGGCCAGTCTCGCCTAAGCCGGGTCACATGGAACGAGTGAAGACACCCGTCGGCACCGCGAAGGCATCTGCAGACGAGGAGGATCAACCATTCAGAGAACGATTCCTAAAGATTAATGTGCGCCATATCACCGACGGTCAAGTACGTGATCTATCGCAATTGTTTCAATACGATCTTCCTCATGAAACCTGACCCCTTTAAGAGAACTGTTTGGTATTTGATTGCAGGGTGTAGTTTCCGGTGTCCTCTTGGTCACGCCGAACGCAGTCATGTTCGATCCGAATGTCTCCGATCCGTTGGTGATCGAGCACGGAGCCGAGTCTTACGGTCTAATCGCACCCATGGAATTCGTGGTGAACGCGGCCATCTACTACGACATCGCTCATATGCGCGTCTCCCACACGGAATCCGGCAACGTCGATAAGAAGCCGGAGATCTATTACCTGAAGAAACCCTCGCAGAGCGAGGAGACGAAATGCGAGTCACCCGGAAAGGAGGAACACTTTCCGGAGTTGACAGCGGACGACAGCGAGAGTGTCTGCAGTTGTCCTGAGAGAGAAGGCGACGCCTTCCCCAAAGCTTTCGAAAGAGATCTCATCACGCCCACCGACTTGAAAAATGTATGTTTGCTCCATTGCCTTTTCGGGATGTAACTCCGTGTGCCCGGAATCTAGCTATAATCGAGTTTTGCTTGATAGGAGGAGGATGCGGCAGCAACCAAAGAGAAAGAGGAAGGGAAGGAGACCCCTGAAAAAGATACCATTGGTGGTGGACAAGCTAGCAGAACCTTGGAGGAACGTAGACGTTCCCTGTTAGACCACCACTGGGCAGTTCCTAGCAAGGATCGATGTACGTTCTCAGTGGACGATGAACAACAAGATTCTTTACCTTCTGATAAAGTGAGTATCACCAATCCGATGCCTCGCTAGAATCGGGCAATTGTTATTCCGCTGATACTAATTGGAATGTTCCTTTCCAGGCCGACCCCGCGAAAGCGCATGCAATTCCCGAGGATGAAGAAGGATCTCTAGTCAAATTGTCATGCCACGACTCTGGTATCGACATTCGTGATCCCAATCCCCCCCTACCAGTAGTTCAGCCTATCCAAGCTAAAAAAAAATACTCAGACGCAGATATTGTCTTGTCCTCAGATTGGGTTCCTCCCATTACTATTGCCCCGACGAACATTTCCGGTAACACGCTCGAAACCGAGCCTACGTTAAACGGCAGAAAAAAAGCCAGTTCGGTATCGTTTAGTTTAGAAAGCAATGCGGAAGAACCCGAGAAAGACGAGGAGCACAAAGAAGATGACAAACAGGAAACTCGTAGGAATAAGGTGAACTGAACACTTGCTTCGTAAACTGCCTAGTCGCCAGTATCAATGAACTGGTATTAACATATGAATTCCGATTGCAGATGTTTAAAAGATTATCATATCCATTATCCTGGATGGAAGGATTGACTGGCGAAAAGGATGATGACAAATCCGGCTCTGATAAAGTTGCTAGTTTGCCAAATAGTGCGGATTCTCATCACTCGTCAGTCTTCAGCAAAGTCTTCTCAAGGTGATAATCTCCCTTATTTCCATCTTTCCCGATATTCGATTTTGTTCTTCGATTGTTCCATATCTTTTCTAATACTAATATTATGTGCTCATTTTTTTCTACTCCTTGCGTTTGCCCGACTTAGAAAAGAATAAGCATTTGTACAGGGAACCTCGGACTTTCTTATGGTATACCATGCGTTTTTAATCACGAGTGACTGCTTTTTGCTGCGTCTTTCTAGATCTTTAGTGCGCATTCGAGGGTATTCATAATTGAATCAATCTCTTGCATGGTTTGTGAAGATGCATTAGATTTCATTATGAATGCCTTCAAAATGTGTGGCATAGATCTCTTATTAGTTACTATTGCATAGAGAGAGTGGCTTGTTGCGTTTTGGGAAAGCACTGGCGTTCTATTGGAGGGAATACATACGGACGGCAACGACTACCTTCTATCTACATTCTTTTTCCTACCATCGTAATCGACTATGTTCTCCTGGATTATTTGTTAAGAATGTTGTCAGCGATGGCACACCTCTGTCTAAACTAAAGCTTATCTAACGTTTCTCATGTAACTAACAAAACATATGTAATGGTGGTGGAAAAAGCTCGCCGATCAACCTGGTGAGTGACTTTAGCTCGGGCCTGTTTGCTAAAACTCCCAGCGAAGAGAGCGGTGGGGGCGGTAGGACCGGGGGAACACCTCCACTTACCGCCTCCTCTCTCTCCCAGGACTCCAGCTATCCCCAGTTTTCACCCGGTCCAGGAGGCCTTATGGGGTGAGTTGGGTCCGACCATCAGCCAGCATTGTTGTATCCACTCCCGTTCAAAGTTATCACACACACTCCACCCGATTATTCATCTGGCAATCTTGGACTTTCTCATTCAGTTGGATATGATTTTCCAGCAGTTTCTTCCAACACTTTCTTTTCCGAACTCTTACCGTCCCAAATACTCTTAATACTGTGTAACAGTAGGATTGATTTGATCGCGTAGTGGGAATGTGTACATAAGTTTCGTTGTATATAATCAATCAGATTGTGTCACAAAAACCAAAGTTTGATTTGTGCATCGTAAACTATAATGCTCGCTCGGTGCTCGTGAACTCTGTGGATTACCTTATGTTTCTGCTTCTCACTCCCAACACACTTCCGTTCGTTTGCTGTTGATTCATATCATATCAAGCCTCTCTGGTGATGAGGCGCCATATCCCAGACAGGTCCTGCTTTCAGGTAAATCTGACAACTTTACAGAACCCTTCAAGATACAGACATCGCTGATACCGCTCTCAAACGATATGCTTACAAACAACACAACACCATCAACTGATTACACAGTCTAGCATTCTCCAGCAGCCGCTTGATTTATTTGGCCGTACTGTACTGGAATACAGTGTCCACCTTGAATGTCACTTCCCACTGTTAATGTTACTGAGTGTCTTCCTGCTTCGAAATTACGTGGCCGAGAATCAAAGCCCGCGACAATCTGGCAGTACATAGTAACATCGGCGGTTCCTCGCCGTATTCGTAATTTCGAAGTAGACGGTTGAGCCTAGATGAGAGAAGATGGAAACTAATGCCTTTTCGATTTGGTTACATGTCCTTACAGACGATCGTCGGTGGGCACGTTTATACGGCAGCAACCCCTGACCTCCTCTGGCAGTAGCAGTGTCGACAGCAGTAGGGGTAGTAAGACTTCTAGTGCGGCGCCACGTCTCGACTACCGCAGCATGGTCTCAGTCGCTGACATGCCGGAACTGTTTGTCAGCTTCGACAGTAAGTGTTGACGTCTCTTACTGGATTACTATTCTCGCACAGACTCTGCTGATAAAGCCTAGCGCGATATGTGTGGACGAGCATCTATTAAAATACAATACAAACGGTAATAACAATGGCAAACGGGATACTTGATATTACGCACTGCACTCGCTCGTATGTCTAGTCAGCTTCTTAAACGACGTTACTTTGCTAATGCATTTTTCATTCCTGTTCTAAGTCTCGAGCGCCTTTGGCTTCCAATTTCTCTATACGACTCTAATATCCCTAGATTCTGTGGAGGATGCATCGAAGGGTGCATTACTCGTTAACTCACTAATAGACAGGCTAATTCTCTAACCGATAACCAAATGCGCTTACATTCTTACTACACGCCCAAAGTAGTTGACATATTTTCGTCTAGATATCGATATTTTACTCGTTTGTCATTACTAGTTTTATATATTACTGTACTGGATATGCCTCATCCTTCATGTGCATTGCTCCGAATCAGTGTACGCTTGGTGAACCCTCGGAGGTCATAGAATATTATAGAATTATATATGTCGAAGTACACCGTTCGGAGGAAATGCTTCTGACTTTACAAAAAACTGAGCCTGGCTTTGCTCAAATTGACTTTGAAGTATCATGTAGTAATTAGGCAAGCAGAGCCATGGTGCAGGTAACACTTACCGTACAGTTTCATCGTTATATTCGTGTCCTTTGATAAATTAAACATTATTACGTCTCCAGGATAGTGAAAACCTTTGCGTCATGCTCGTGACAAGCAACTAGTTGCATTGTATTACTCTTGTTCATTAACTACCAATGCGAATTAAGTAAATAACTATCTATGTAAGCATGTAACGTGACACAATGGATTTCATTAGAATCTCTATCAGAATTCATACTAATGCAGTAATGTCATATTTTGTTGTCCCTCTAGTCCAAGCACCTAATTTTCCCGAACTCGAAGGCCTCGGTAGGTTCATACTGTATTAGCTCGCTTCTTCCCTTGTGCCACAGTCTTCCCTTTATCGGTTTACCATTCATTTTGATTATCGACCCAATCGCTTTTGTGTTCCTCTTTTGTGTCATGCATTCAAACTGATTAGCTCGATCCACCCTCTCCTTAGTATTCAACCATTTTCGTAATGAGCTGTCTCTTGAGTTTGCCATTGCACTTGCACACACTCTGCATCAATATGGTATTACTCTGTCCCTACTCTAATCGTGGGAATGTTCTTATCGTCACCTTGATTACTCTGACTCTCTTTCGATTCTCACGATCTGTCTTCTATTCTTAACACACTCTAACTTCTCTACGATGTTTTGCTCGTCTTCTTTCTCTCTACTTGTACTTTGACGCATCCCCCAGTGTGTGATGGAATTTCCTGTACTCCCCTGTACACTGTCTATGGCGATGTATGGATAATTGGGTGTCGTGGTGCTGCGATATTTGTGCTCTGCTTCAACCGCACAGACTTCTCCGGGAAGTGTCGCTCGGACCATCTCCCTTTTCCGTTCTTCCGGTTCCCGGAGTGTCCGGGAATACGTCGCTTCGCCAGGAATGTTTGAGAGTGTCGAGAGTACCGCGTGTGGGCCGGCATTCTGTCCGAAAATTGGCAGGGGAATGGGGAATGGAGAGAGTGGCAGATTTCATGGTGTTGTTTCATGTTACGTAGAGCTGATACCACGGCCGGCCCGTTCCTGCGAAGACCCACCGCTCTACCTGAGACTGCGGACCGGAAGGCCCAAGGACAAGAAGATACCGCGCTCCACCCCGATTATGAGCTACGGAAAGAAGAAGCTGCGCCCTGAATATTGGTTCAGTGTACCACGCAATAGGTGAGTAGTCGACACTTCTCCTATTTATTTCCCCCTCGTCAACGGTGTCCCATTCACCCCGCGTTCGAGGGACCGGAAACTCTCCACATTTACGATTCCCGTAAATCAAAGTTGCCGTAAACTGATCTATAAAGGTCGCGCGGCCTCGGTCTATTTTTTCAAGAAACATCGCTTCCAAGGAACGCCCAGGCGAAATTGCAAGCTGTAACTCGATGGCGACGCGATGTCGAAATAAATATCGCGTTGTCGTTCGGCGAACTCGAGAGAGTGGATTACCCACCGGGGCAAAGTCTCACTACGAGCGCCGGTGGATCTGCGATCGTGTTATTTTTGTGAATGCGAGAAGTAGCACATGCCACGAAGAAGTGGCCGGGGCACGTGCGCCGCTGCAAGAGTCGCAAAATAGATTTCGGCGGTGGCAAACAGAGATCCTATTTATACGCTCTCTTGACACCTGATCAGCGATTATCGACATAGAGACTTTCCCCCGGCAGTACCACCCACGGGAAAAGTAGAGAGCCATCTCTAAAATCGCTTCCGAGTAAAGCGAAGCTCGTCGCGACAATTCACAGGGAAGTCGCTATCCCAGTAAGAAATTTAATTACAGCCCGCGGCCTTGCTCTCCTTCCAAGAACATTATATTGGCCCGAAAACATTCGCGATAACGGGAACTCTATCGATAGCATAAGCGGCGCAGTTGAATTTCGAGAGGACCGAATCAAGTCGAACGCATTCCTGGTATATGACTCGATGCTCGAAGCAATTCGGCGCGCCGAGCTTTCAGCCACTCCCGAAGCTCAACGCTCCCGGTGGCGCATTAATCATGCCTGTTATTAAACTTGCCGATGCTTGGCCCGAATACTGCGAGTATCGATAATAGCCTGGGGAATGAAACGACTTCTAATTACGGCTGTGATGCCAGGCTAAGCCCTATCGCACCGAGCAAGATGACACACGTTGCTCGTAATATCGTTCGCATAACAACCAGTCAAAGAAGCGATAGGAGGCTCAATTAAGTCATGTTCTATGTACGCCCGCTTGCAGCCGGTATCAGTCATTGTTCCCTTCCACTTATGGGAAACATTGCACGCGATACATTCGACGTCCATTCAGCGGCACATAATCCCCAACATACTCCAAGTATCGGTACCTGGCTGTACTCGAGGAGTCACGTGCCCGGGCGTGCAAACAAATGCTAGAACCGACGTTAAGTACGGTGTTAAGTGGGCAGGATATCGCAGTATCGCGCGGAGCCTTGAGCACGCTGGACGTTGCTCGCCGTTTCTCCAGTTTCTTGTTAACTAGCTTCAATCATCGTCCAACCGACGCGTGTACTCTCTTCCAGCCGATTCTCTTTCGACAGAGGTCTGAAAAGGATAAAAATTTAATAGTGAAATATCGAAAAAGCATAGTACCAATCACTAAAAAGTGGGAAGAGTGCGATTACTTTAAGTTGTTCAAGTGGCTGGCCACCGGTACTCGTGTACCCAGCCAGCTGTGCGTCACGTGACGCGCACTGGCTGGCCGAGAGTCCGTCACTCGGCGCAATTGGACGCGCGAGTGTCATAATATCAGAGGCTTTTCGCCGGTCTATCGTGAATGGTAGCACGCGCGTGCAACTAAACCCGTAAGATTGCGTGTCCGGTGATCTTTTCCGATTTATTCGTCGCCGGGTAGTGAGAGCGTTGATTCACAGAGCCACGTGGTTCGCGATGTGGTGCGCGCCAGCGGGGAATGCGTAGTCTGGCGTAGTTTGAATCGGCCACTCTGCAGATGCAGCGCGCGCTCGGCGAGGTTAGGTAGCCGAGGGAAAAGAGTGGACTGGTTGTGTGTTGTATAGAGTGAATGTGCCGGGAAAGAGAGAGGCGACCTGCACCTACCACACTACTCGCAACACCTGATGCTCTTGCGAGACTCACAAGTGGGGTATTAATGGATCCGTGTCAGGGGCTGCTCGCTCTCGTTGCGCGCAGACCGAATCGAGCGACCAATATAGCCCAACGGATAGTACCCTACCGATAGAGGAATAGATAATATTATCGTGAAAATATTGCCACGCACTCCTCGGAAATACGAGCCGCCGGCGATCCCTTGCCCAGTCGAATCGAGCATATGGTCTTATATGCGCATGTGGCCACCTGATTTTCCCTATCACGTGACTCGCGAATGGAATTAGTTGGTTTGTGTCGCTGCAATGGTAATGCGCGCTGATTTCTTTGATTGATTTCCTATGGGGTTTTAGATGGCGAACGAGATTATTGTAGAGTCAAGGTGTCTCGAACAGGGGGACACTTGTAATAGCGTTGAATTAGCCTACTTTTCGACATTACACTCCAATCTTATCTACCCGGCTTGCATGAGGCCGATCGCAACGGAAAACTTCCATTGTACCGACAAAACTTATCAGGGCGGTATCGCAGGCCTGTACAATCAGAATCGCCGCCGGCTGTAACATATCGTATTACATAATTGTTAGTCCAAACTCTAAAAAAGAGAGGCGGTCGTGTCACTTTGACAAATTCTTGTCAAAGCGTCCTGCGATTATTTCGTAATCCGTGGACGTGGCGCGGCTTGGAGTTATCGTGGGAGCCGGTCGGTAATTACGCGCGGGGCAATTTTCCAGTGATATCTTTGTGCCGCGAGCACGCTTTATGCTAAAAGCGCGACTCACCGTGATGCAAATAGTCGACGCGCGTCCGGCAAGAGCATCGGGCGAGGCAGGTTGATAGAGTGGTAGAAGACGTCCTTGCAGGGGGTCGCCGACACTTGCTAGAGAAAGCGGTGATTGGTAAAGTTGGGCTGAATTATTGGTGGTGATATAAAAATACTCGAAAAGAAGGAACAATGAACTGGACACTGAACACTATGGGCAATGTCCTGGGTTTTGTCTACAACGACCACGTGAGGGACACCGTGAAGAATGTCGTGCCCTTCGTGCATCGTAGGTAAATGGGAAAGTCGATTAATACTCGACACATGGTTAAAGTCCGAGCGGTTAATGATTAATTGGAGGAGGAAGGAGAATGAGCGCAGGCTGATTAATGGGAATTTATTCTTCTCGCTTTCCAGGGTGGACGACCTCTACAGGTTTCTCAACGCGTGGGTGCCCTCGTTGTACGGCGAGTTGGACGAGAATTATTGGCGGGAGCGTGGGTACATTCTCGCCGACACCGACACAGATCTCTCGCCGGAATTGTCGCCCCAGGATGGCAGCGAGGGTGGCGAAGCCGGCGAGGAGGGCAAGGCGCGCACTCAAGACGGCGACGAAATATCGGACCTCACCCGGGAATCCTGGGAGGTGAGTCGCCCTCTTAGTATTTACTTCTTACCGATCACGCATTCTTCATTCGACTCTGATCGGTGAAATCTCCGCACATCTAATTGACATGCTGAATAGCGCGCTTTTATGTGGACAAGTATCTTTCCTCGTGATTTCTCATGCGTGCTAGACATTTCCTGATGTACTGGGAGCCTTTGTCCTAGTACGATTCGCTATTCAGCATTGCAGCCACTACATCTTTGCATACTGTCATTTCGAATACTCATGATTATTCATCGTCCCTTATTTATCGTTATTTTCATCGTTCCGCACTCCGCACTCGAAAGCATCGCAGGGTCGATCTTTTCTCATCAGCACCAGTTTCATTTGTTCCTCACAGAACCGAATATCTCTCGTGAATGACCTTCCGCATTGTTTATTTCTGTCGTTGATTAAGCACATGCAGTGAGAGTATCGCATCTCCCTCGCCGCGCATCGCAGCGAAATTCATTCTCCACGATGTTTTCGCCACCGGCACTTTGGACATTTCGGTTCTCCGTTAAACGGCCTGTCATCGTTCAGTTTCCTCATGCAGCACATTAAAGTCGTGTCACCGTTACTTTCCCCATTCTTTCGCCTGCCTGCCACTGCACCGATATTCTCTTATGCATCACTGCACCCTTCTCCGAGCTTGATTTTTCGGCCATTTTCCATTTTTCTCTAGAGCTATGACTTTAGCGAGCGACGATCCTCGCATCCGACCCTATCACTCGAGAGTTTCCGCCGAGGAGAAAGGGTAGAATTAAGTAATTGAAAGTGACGAGCATGAAAGCGGATGCGAGGGTCGAGCGAAAAAAGGATAACAGTTAGTAAGGATATCGCTAAAAGTGGCCGATTATATTGGCTAACAGCTGATCAAGGCACCCTACGTAAAGCTGTACAGCATCCTGAAGACGTCGAGCGCATCGGCCGATTCCGAGCAGATCCAGGACCCGGAGGTACCGACTCTCCGCCCTCGACACCCTCTTAACTCCTTTAATCTGTCGATATACATAGACCAGAATTCCTGGGCACCCCCTAATTGCTCGATGTTCACTGGCGCACCCTAGACTTACAACTCTGTACACACGCACCCCGTCTACGTTAGTCGTCGGAGCACACCGTCTTCGTCTCGCCAGAACTAACCCGAGGCTTTTGTGCTTTTAATAGACACCACGGAATACCTTCTTTTCCACACACACCAGTATTTCTTTGGAATTTCTTTAAAAAAAAAGACTCTTTATCCACTGTGTCGTCGTTCTCCGATTCAATCTCGTTTGTACTTTATTCGCTCGGTACACAGGTTTTAGTGACTCGTAATCATCCAAGCCTGTGTTAGGAGAGTTTCGTTTCCCAGGAATCTCTCGGGGACGTCTCCGCTCCTCGTGATTAGATGTGCATGCATATCTGTACGTATGGCTTTGGCACCAGCACCCACTCGGTCCTCCCCCCGGCCGCCCAGTCTCCTCCTCTACGAGTTTAGAGAAGCACTCGGACGAATTGTGCCGCATGACTCAGTGACAACGCGTTCCCGCGCGAGTCTCGTGAAAGATGAAATGATGTATGCTGGCGATGGCAGCTGTCGCGAATCGAGCAGGCGCGTGCTAGCACCCTTCTTTTTCACGTGCCACCTTCGAAGCAACGGGCGCGGGGATCGCGGCGCGAATAAGGATGCAACTTTCGTCAGAGATGGTCTTACTTAATGAGAGGGGATTTATTTCCGGAAGGTCGCGGGTTTTCTCGCATGCGTCACACATGGCGCACCAACAGTTTCCTTTGCCAAGTAGCAGAGGGTACACATAAACAAGAATTAATACTAGCTGTAAAGCTACGTGTAGGTTGTACGAGAAGTTTGTAAGCTTGATTGGATCGGCGGAGGATTTATTAGTATTTATGGCAGCCGAGATCCCGACTGGCAAACACTTCTGGATTAGCCGAGCCGATTCTACATTCCAATGGGGCTAATTGCGAAGGACTCGGAGTTACAATAGCTCCAGGCCTCGGCTCTGTTATTTTCCATCGACCTTCCCGCAAGAACCCGGGTTACTTTAATCTTTGGTGTGACTCTTTACCTGCTCGCTCAGGTACCCTGGGGTTTGAAAGATCGCTTGCCCCTAAGAAGTGGCCAAGCTTACGCTTTCTCAGAAGGCTCGCTCGCACCGTGACGGATTTATTTCGGGCGACGCGTGCGCGCGCGGGCTATTGACGTCAGTGACATTGAAAATAGTCGAAATGCAGTGGAGTAGCGTGTGCGTCTGCCCGCCGGAGGAAGTAAAAGTCGGGATTGGAGCCAATTGGAGGTGTTAGGGACACACCGAGCTAAGCAACAGCTGTCGCATCCTTTGGGTCGTCGAGAAATAAGCCAGGTTTCCGTGGGTGGACCTTGTTAAGGCTGATGCACTGCAATCGCCGGGCAAGGTTCGCGTTTTGTTTATCACATCACTATGAATGAACCTCGCTAAACATAGACTCTCACTCACTCGCCATTCACACTGGCCTCCTATTCTGCCAGGGGATGAGTGACTCGTCCAGCTCGCATACACTTCGAATCAATAATCAATGCTGTGTTGCATCGATCGCCGATCGTCTTAGCCACAACCACGCGTTTTCGCGGAAAGGCCGGTTATCTCGCTATATCCACGTCATTGCCGTAATTGGCTTTCGACTGATAATCCTCGCAATTCTTATCGGCGAATGTTGAACGCTCTCTTGATTTACGCGCAGGACTTGTAAATGTGGATGCTGGTTTTCCAGGCTGTGAGGGAAGGAAATGAGTCTAATGATTAGAGAGCGAGTGGGATCGCAAGGTCAGTGGGATCAGTGGTCTCCGAGTTGTAGAGCCACCGCTCGCTTTATGTCAAGCAGAGGGCGACGAGGTTCTCTGAAATTTTTAACCTTCCTCCGGGATGTTGAGCCGATGCCAAGATTCCACCGGGTCGCCGCGGAGGGAAGAGCGAGCGGTGTCGGGGAGGCACACGTCCCGCTAAAATTGCTCGGCCGAGGAGCGAAAAGCGTGGCGCCAGGCTTTAACGCGTTAGTGGACACCGGCCGGGTAAACAGTAAATTCCTCCGGTTCTTTTCCATCTGTACGATCGGCACGCTTTTAGACATCCAAACATTCTGCATCCACGACCGCCCACTCGCTCGGCCGCCGGAAGTCGGCTTGTTTTTCTCCGTCTCCTCCTCCGCCCAGACACACATCTGGCGGCTGGAAAACTTGAATCTCGATTGGTTGTCGAAGCCGATAGAATCCCTTTTCAACGAAGCGAGGCTGTTATCGAGGCAACCTAATCTCGGGCCACGAAGGGTTAGCCGGCCTTATCTCCTTGTACTTCTCTCTCTGAGTAGCTTTGAATAAAGAATTCCTTTCAGACTTGATCGAGCAACTGACTTGTTCCGCATTCGTACAGGTGTCTAAATTGGCGAATCTGGGAGGAGTTAAATTTAGCCGGGCATCCCACTTGACGAAATAAGTCGCAGGATGCTGTTGCTACTGGGAGTTTATCGTCGAGCATAAATCCTGATAGCGGTGTGTTTGCACGAAACGCGAACCCCGGTAATACTATGCTGCTCCGGCGTGCATATCTAGCTAGTGTCCCTCTGCTTTTGCGCATCGCGCACCTACGCTCACATCCGCACCCATAATGAATGCTATCAGAGCGCAGTGAGCAGTGCCGGACACGGGACCGCGATCCCCGCCAAAGATCGATCTCTTTCCAACTGTTTCTCTAATGGCAACATCTGTTAACAGGAATGTTAGTGAAGCCCAGGGCCGAGATTTAGAGCGCATTCCACCGTGTATTTCCGCCACACAACTCAACGCCAGTCGAGTCGCCGACACCTTTGACGAATGCCACTCGCTTCGCCTATCGGGTTAGCAACGGCATTCCTGCCTTGTTTTTCGAGCCGGCCGCTTATATAAAGGGGCGACTTTTCTCAAGTCTTGCGCCTATATTTAAGCCGGCCCGGCGCTAAGTTCGTGGAAAAGCTTCTTATTCGGTAGAATGACTCGCTCGATGGAGAGAGAATTCTCCCGAGCAATTTGTCCTGCCAGATCGGACGTTAGAAGTGCATGTGGGTGTCGTCGTTTGTGTAACGGCTGATTTATTGCTCGCCGACGATTTACACAGTAGGCAGAAATTGACACAGTTGCAACGTTGCACGAGGCAAATATCAGAGTCTGCCCACCGGAAGCGCAATTCCTCGCGTACTCTCCTCTACTCTTCGAGTACCTGGTTTAGAGCAGAGAATTGGTGACAAATTAGTCTTTAAATATAGGCTTTACGCGGTCGTTATTTATATTGCCCATAAGTTGCATTGATTGCGCACTACGCCGACGCTTTTAAAATAAGAACGTGTCCGCCCGCACGTACACCCCCGTAAGATGCACCGGCGTCATTGGCCTGGGCGTCACGTAGACCGGTAAAGTGAAACCCCCTGGAAACTCCGGCTTCCAGGCTACTCCAGAAAGTTCGGGAGAATTCCACTGCAAGAGAGAGCAGGAGAGCCGGGCCGACTAGCATAGCTGGAATGCCATCGAGCAAGAGCTCCCGCCACCAAATTGCCCGAGAAAGTCGACAGGCCGGATTGCACTCTCCAATCCCAGTCGCGTCTTAATCCCGCGTGCTCGAATCTCTAACGAATCTGACAGATTAATCGCAGCGGGCAATCGATTCCGCAAAGATTTGGCGCACGCTCGCTCGCCGGGATGAGTCGCGCGACAACAATAACAAGGATCGCGGGAGTGCGAGGGAAAAATGAATGTGGAGCAGCGGGCGCTTAGCACGTGCTGCGCGCGCTCGAGTGCGCAGCGACCTGGCGCTCTTCCCCTCCCCGCGGCCAATCCTTTCTCTGTGCATGCGAGTATTAGACTCACCCCGAAAGCACTGCGCGCATCAGTGCCGCTTCAGTCCCCGAGAAGTGAAGCGATTCCTCTGCTCGCTGCAATCGGCGGGAACAGCACACCCGTTAACATTTTCGGAACAACGCCAAGAAATCCTCCAACTGTGCGCCCAATCGGTCCCAACTACTTTGGTCGAAAGCCTCCTCATTCTCAGCGCACGTGATTCTAAGGGCGTCGCACGAGATACGCGTGTCGGCTCGTACACGTGACTTTGACGTTTGAGAGTACGTGTGTGCGGCGGCGCACGTAGAGAAGAAGCTCGTAAAAGGGAAGCAAGGTCGACTCTGGAGGGGGCTATAGATAGAGAGCCCATAGATTTGGAGAGTCGAGGGAAACGCGTTTCCACCAGTGGCAGCGAGAACAACTACCTCACTCGAGCAGAGCAACAGCCTTTCCCTCCGAGAGTTTCTCGAAAGAGTCTCGCCGGCCAGGCTGGGCGGTGCTAGGAGAGCTAGTGCACAGTGGCAAGCTGCAACGAGAGGACATAATGTGAACGGTTGCCGCGATAGTCTCCAAGGAACGCGAGAGTTAGAAAGAAATTGCGATAGACTGCGGAAGTGGTGGACTGTGTTTTCAAGTAACGCGAGGGAGAAGCAGATCATCTCAAGATGCCGAAGCCAAAGATACCCAATCCTATCACGAAAATCTCAAAGTTCCTCAAGCAAAAGACGAAGGTAATTATATGAGCCAGCGGAAGGTTCGTCTCACTGCGCCGAGATGACTCGGTACATAAAGCTGTTCACCTTTAACCGATTTAGGCGATCGGAAGGTCGATTCCCCGGCGCACATTTAGCTCGCTCGAGCAAAACGATTGGCGAGCAGGCGCGCTCGCGAGCTCTTTCTCGGCTTATTAATACAACTGGAGTCGATTGAGACATCGGCGCTCGTACTCGCAATACGAGGAGGACCAACTCGGGCTCGCGTAAGCCGAATTCACTGGCGCGAGAGAGCGTGTGTCGGCTTTTTCACTGTTTACCGGATTCCCCTCGAAAGAATGCAGTGTTAATTCAGCGGCGCGTAAATACCTCGGACGTCTCATTTGAATCCACGCATAACGAGGACGAGCCTTGAACGACCGAGCGGCGCCTCTTTAGTGTTATTTCATACCGAGCCAGGTCTTGCGTGACGAAAAAATCGGTACTCGCCGTAGCTTTCATTGCAAATATTCCTCAGGTTTTAAGTATCGATTGTTGCAATACAAAATCAGTCTGTAAACAAGGATTCTTCCATGATTGATCGTTGGAGCCGTGCGGCCGACGCACGTTTTGGCAAGCAATCTGTTGTTGCTAGAGGTTTGCGAGCGAGCATCATCGGGTCGCCTTTCACCGAACCGGTGAGCGTGTCTAATTGAAACAAGCTGGCCCCACTGGCGAGCAATTTCAGTGGCGGAATTATGCAATGGCAATCGACGGCATTACTCGACGCGTGGTATAATGAAGCCAATCGACCGAATCAAGTTTGGACGCGGCTCTCTTCCTGTCGGGACACGCTCGCTTCCCGAGACAGAAGGGGTGGAAAGTGGCTCGCGGAGGGTCGCTCCCCTCGCCGTGCCCCCAAACCGGTCAGCTATTATGCCTATTCGGGCCACAGTTCCTCGGAAGCTCAATGGAAAATCACTGAGCGCTACATTCCTCCCATTGAACGCGCGGCCTGCCGATTTCATCGAGAGTTCGATTCGCCGACGGCCTCTTCCGGAGAGCAAGCCACTCACGCCGACGAGCTCGACGTGCCATTGCGGGTGCCTGGCCGCGGATCTGGACCGATCTCAAATGCCGAAGAGGCGAGCGTCGAGTGCGAAAATAACGTGTGGGCAGGGTGGAAGGTTCTCGAGAGGTCGCTTTTATTCGACGTACAGGATGATTCACATTATCACTGTTGGATGTTCGGTGCTTTCCTTCGCAAAATCGGCAAAATATTCGCCGTGTGGCACGATTACGGAGTCGGGTCAATTTATTATGTGGCAAATCGTAGTTCTAGGGCTAAAACTATGGAAAAATATTGAAATCGACCGAGTTGGAAAAATGTCAAAAGATTGATAAAATAGGATGGAATTTGCGCAAATGCTTGATAGTTCAATAGTATGAGTCTAGAAACTAATGTTTATCACAGGTTTAGTAGTCCAAAGGCCGTCATTGTATTATACAGAGAAAGCACCCCCGGCTGTTGAATTGAGACATCTCTTGCCACGGATTCTCCACTAGTCTGGTCAGGCATACCAATTTGCAACACACTACTCTCCCGGTACCAACTACTAACTGCCGCGTGTTAGTGCAGTTTGGTCTTGTTAGGAGTTCAGTCTTATTCCAGCCCCAAGCGTACGAGGCTCCTATTGACGGTGTGTACTGTATGCACCGAGTTGAAAGGCGCATCTCGCTGAGGAGATTCGTCCCTCCTAATTGGAGTTGTGTTTGCTTTGCGAAATATTAAACATGATTATCCCAATGTTGGCGAAACATAGATAGGAGAATGACGAAATTAATAAATCGCATTTGACCCACGCGAGTTAAGACGAAGTCTGCGATAATAAAAAAGAGACAAATTGAAACATCTTCATTTAAATGACCAGTGTAGACTTTTCGATCTTTGGCAAGTGGAAAGATCGGAAGGACACAGCGTAGATCGATTAAATGAAATATTGATAAGATCGATTGCAGTTGAAGAAGGTCCGCAGGGGTCGCCTAACGTAATTTAGGGTTCGTATCGCAATTGATGTTAATTTATAGGTTTACCGCGTTCATAATAACGAGACTGGCCTACAAGTGAGAACCTAATTGGCCTGCTTAATGAATGTCCTGTATGACGAGCCACTCGTGGCACAAGTCGCTCCTTAAAATATCTGTCTGACTGGGAGCGTGTCCCCTTAAATGCGCCGGCTTAATTATAGCTTAATTAGGCGGCGGCCACCCTTATTGAGAGGTCGGGAACGAGTTATTTCTTTCACCCTCCGTAAAACAAACACTTTTTCCCCCCTCGCACTCGTCCCAATGCGCGCAGTTTCCCCTCGCGGCTTTCTTTTTTTCCAGACGGTTTCCTGGTCTCCTTGAATCTTAAGAGTTCGCGTCCACTGGCTTTAATGCCTTTTGCGAAGCCCCCGAGCGCGGAACTATTAATTTCCCGGGAGTCGACGGTCAACCGGAACGCTCTCGTCCACGAAACCCTGGCGGAGAGGATCTTAACACACTTTTATGAGTGTCGATAATGAGACAGCCAGCCTTTAACTCTCGAGCGCGTAATGCCACTCGGGCACAAACGCAGTTTTCTTTTGCCCGGGACTTCGAGGTTCCCGAGCAACCAGGAAGGTTAGCGTAAAGCTTCTGCAGTCTGAACCTCCAAGTCCATGCAAGGATTCTAATTGAAGTGTAGCGGTTGATTATTAGCTGGCGCCAGTTGGTCCAGGAGTATCCGAGTTTCGACGGGAAAGGGCACATCGATCACACTGGGTACACGCCCCATGCCAGCCACCAAAATAATGGCTTTAAATGACCGACATCGTCGAATTATGTAATTTGACGAGGCAAAGTGGTTGTGTCCAATGGTCGCCCTGCCCACACCTATTGTCCTGGCCGATAAGTGGCCAGGAAATTTCGATTAGCGCTCACGAGACCTGCTCATTTGGGCCTCGAGCTAATTCCACTTGCATCAACGTGTTTCGTATCACGTAATCTCTCTCACGCTCACTTGAGATAAATCTCTGCCTTCTCGGTCGAAGAGATTTTTTGGTAGACCGAATTTCCTGCGTCCTGTTTTGCCAGATTGTACACATTGTCCCTTGCGCTGTAACTACTACTCGCTTTTGTCGTGGCCGGGGCTCGCATTCATAGTGTACGCGCCGATGGATATCAGCCGATGAAAAAATGTCTGGGGCACCGGAGCGTTGATTAAACATGAGATTTTTTCTTGGCTCGAATTAACGCTGGCAAGTCTCTCTCTCGGTCTCTGTCTCCCTCGTGGCGTTCGAGTCGAGCGGAGCCGGGTAGAAGCACATGAATTCATAAGCGCGTGCCGCCAATTTGCGAGATTGATCTAGACCGTCTGATTTATACGCAGAATTAGAGGCATGAGGCATCGGCTTGCTCGAGGAATTGCAAGAGAGGATTAATCTGTTGTTCGCGGAAATTAGATGCTCCGATTAGCGGCGATCTCGGCGTGTCGACCACCTCGACATGTAGTTCCCTGGAGATTAATCGGTGCGGATGACCGATTGATTCGGTAATCCGACAATATCGCTCTTCGCACCTCGACAGATAGCTATTTCTGGGAAAGGTGACGAGATAGCCGCTTTTCCGACGGACTTGTTTGTCCGCAACATCAACATTATCGAACTGGTACAGACTGCAGCGTACGTAAGACACGCGTGTGTGGACGTGGGTTGGCTGGCACTGCGGCACTATCGTCCCATCATTGTCATCGGCCGCGACGGCAGCGGAGCCGCGCTCATCGAAGGACGATTGGGAATAATACCTTCGAGGCCGCGGCTCGCCGCTCTCGGGAGAATTCACTGGCGTACGTGTACTTGACACTTAAGTTCGGAGGGAGAAAGGGGCAGGCCGGAAATAACTGGCGGACGAAAAGTTTCTTGCGGCACTTCTCGGGCGCATGCGACGGCCATTTCGAGCGAAGAAAAAGATCCGAATGTCTCCTTCGGCGTTCAGTCTCCTCCTGGCGCCGCTGCAAGGAGGAACCTCCCGCAGAATCGAGGACCAGTTCGGCATCTCCCACTCTCTCTCTCACTCTTGCTCTCGAGCCTACTCGATCACGCGGATATTGGCACCGGAGATAAAGCGATATTTGTTTAAGCCTCCGAGCCAGATGTATCAAGAGAAACGGTAGCAATAAAGTCAGTCGCGCTCGCAAGTGATTCACGTCGGGAGACTGGTTCGAAACGGGTGCGCATCCATCGGCTAATCGGCAGAGTCGCCAAGCATTATCTCGACATAATTGTGAATAAATATTGATAGTGGCATAATCGACGCGGGGTGAAAGTCCGTGAAAGGAAGTTCCTGGGAGCAGTGACCGGTCCGCGGGGCCCTCGGCCGAAATGACGGCAGACACCGACCGCTCGATCTTGAGCTACGTATTCCAACACTCCTCGAGGATGCTCTCGGTGAGACGGACCAATTCCCATCATTTATTCTCTCAGTCGAACCTTGCGCTGGCGAGTGCGCTCGTCGCCCGTCGCCAGCCGCGCCTAGCCCTTGCACTCTGACACAGCCAGACTGGTCCAATGCCAGGAGCGACTTATTTTTGCATTCCTGCGCGAAGGCGGCGGCCGCCCGCCACTGGCAATAGAAGCTCGCGCGGCGAGTGCCCAGTTCCGGCGAGAAGGCCGCCGATATTGCGAATAATTCCCCGCCACGCATTCACTCCCCAGTCCAGATTGTCCGCGAGCAGGTTTGACCTTTTCCACTTTTTCGTTAGCAGCGCCGCCGGCCGCGCCAGCACACATGCACGCGTAACTGTTCTCCAATTCCAATCCTTTCCTTTCGTACGCGCTCGCTCCGGCGGCCGGACTGGTTTTTGTTACTCGATATTCCGGCCGTCCTAGTAGACAGGGTTTCACCAGCGTCGCGTTGGATTGCTTCGCTCTATTGGTGACGGAAAAAATCCGCATCCTTCGACGGATAGATCGGTTCTTCCGTCCCCTTACTGTCGAGACAGCGTGGCTCGCTCGCCGGCTCAAATAGAGCCGCTCGCTTCCCCGGAGAATCAGTTAAGATTTATTGGTCCTCGTGGAACTCGCTCCGGCCGCGGAATTTCCAATCAGCTGGACAAGTCGATTTGTTTGCCTCTCTATGCAGACACATGCACGCTGCTCTTTCTTTCCGCGATTGCCGGGATAAAAGGTGTCACGGGTCAAGAGCGATAAAGCCGCTTAGGGTGAGACAGGCACAGTCAGGCACAAAGCGCTCGTAATCGAGCGGCCTGTGTCACGGGGGTCATCTCTCGCACGAACCTCCGCGTACTTCTTTCCGCTGCTCTTAATAAACACAGTGGCAATCGTGACTTATTGTTGATACGGCTGAATAACAGCAAGCACAGTCAGCGAGCGGTTCATCTCTTTTTACGGGCAAGCCGATAACTACTGTCGCTCCTTTACACTCTGTTTACATTGCCTCGGCTTATGGTAGACTAATTAACTGATAGACTGTTGTTATTGGCTCCGATAATGCAACAATTCCTTGGGACACAATCAATCGCTGGATAGTCGCTGTCAAGGGCTCCATTCAGAGGAAATGCTTAATAAGAGACGAAGCGATTTTTCGGCCTGGCTCTATCGAGTCGTCGTCAATTGATTCTCCACCCTCGACGGACGTAACGTAACGCAGTCGAAGGATGTCGTCATGCCTTTGGCAAGTTGCTATCCTTGCAACTGTTGTAACACTCGTTCAATATCTATGAATATCTGTCTGTCGGCGAGTTATAACCGCGAGATGCAGATCCGCAATAGAGGAATTGCGATTGATTTCCACGGAAGTTTCCGCAGGTTCTGCGCTCGTTCCAGCGTTCAAGTTCCCTCTTGAGCCGGCCTAGACATAATAGGTTTTGCCTTCGCGCACCTGTGTTATGCAGATTTCGTAATACTCGAGGATGAACTGTCAAGCGGCTTATCCGGCTGAGTCAGTGACCAGCTGTTCGAAAGACACTGTGATACCTATGACAACATAACACTTGAATGCATCGTAGTGTGTACGTGTCCTAATTGTATTAGTCCTTAGAGCCTAGGATTAGAGATGATTGGATATATCCTTTAGCTGTCACCCCGTCTAATGATGTTACCCTTGAATGTATAATGTGTCATGTGTGTGATATGCCGTGAGGTAGCAGACGGTGAGAATCGGACACGGTGCGTCCGCCTTTAGAGTTAGATATCTGCTGGAACTCACGGTTACACGATCACATATCATCGGAAGGAATCCATCGCCTCACTAAAACTCGTTCGATCGTAGTTCATTCAATTTGACATTGAATTTATAAGTCTGGGGCGATGGTTCCTTGCGTATGATTTGTCGTAGATGCCCCTGGGGCAAGCTGTGTCGGACTTGAGTGGCATTCCATCGAGATCTGTTGACGAATCGTTTTGATATCCACAGGTACTGTCTATGAGCGAGGAGCTCAGGCGAGCACTGTACGCAAACAGCGCGGCCTCCATAGACAACGAAGTGATCGTGCCGGATCTGGTCGGGACGACGGAAATCCTGAGCGACGAGCACAGAGAACAGCTATGCCGCCACTTGCCGGCAAGGGCGGAGGGCTACCTCTGGACCCTGGTCTTCAGCACCAGTCAGCATGGATTCAGCCTCAACAGCATGTACAGGAAGATGGCAAAGGTTGAGAGTCCAATCCTACTTGTAATCGAAGACACCGAAGGCAATGTAAGTTCATCCACTTGACCCACTTTGCGTCCGGGAAATATTAATCCTAAGAGCCGAGAAAAATCGCACATTTCTTTTTTCTTGTTGGACGATAAGCTCGTTGAAAGCTCATTGAGAGTCGCCAACTGGTGAAACAGTGTCCGGTAGTGAGAATTAGAAAGGGGGTACCGTCCGAGGCACAAGGGTCGCGCGATGTGTCATGCTGTTTTAATTAATCCGTCAGACTTGCAACCCCGCTAATGAGTCATTTTGCTTTGTCGCAGGTGTTCGGTGCGTTGACCTCCTGCTCTCTTCACGTGAGCGACCACTTCTACGGGACGGGCGAGTCCTTGCTGTTCAGGTTTACGCCGAGGTTCCAGGCTTTCAACTGGACAGGGGACAATATGTATTTTATCAAAGGAAACAACGAGAGCTTAGCCATCGGAGCGGGAGAGTGAGTATTACCCTTTTTCGCACATGTATTAAGAGAGTGGATTGTTGTCAGTGACAAGGTGGTCCCTCGGGTTGGGTTTTGGTGGTGCGAACTCGGTGTTAAAGGAAGACACGTCTCAATTGTTTGTTATAGTGGGAAGTTCGGTCTGTGGTTAGACGGTGACCTGTACCAAGGTAGGACGCAGTCCTGCAGTACATATGGGAACGAGCCGCTCGCGCCTCGCGAAGACTTCGTGGTAAAGACACTTGAATGCTGGGCGTTCATATAGGATTCGGCCTTGTACTCACTGTCCGCAGCTTCGTCGTCAACACAGCCTAATCTCACTTGAACTCGGATGCTTCGTGACGATATCGTCCCCCGGGGTGGCATCCGAGGAAGTCTAACTGTTCTAAGGGACGTTACCAGAGGAGATATGAATGATTGCTGATATCTACACGCGTTAGATCGATCACTGAATTCTGGAATCCGAAAGAGGAATCGTGTTGCACATACGACGAGAGACGAATGCTTTTCCGATGGCATTTTTCGGAGCGCGGCTGTCCGACAAGAAACACGAGAGACTGGAGATATTTTCGAGATAGCGGATGGCAACGGCACAAGGTTCTTGCGCCGACATCCAACCGTTGCAGCCGAGCGTTGACTTACGGACTATAATAGCTATCGCCTTTAATCGCTAATTACTTCCCGACCCATTTTTTTAAGTTGGCGTATTTATTTTCTTTTTTATATTCCGTTGGAGAAGTAATGGCGCGCGCCCGTCCGAATAACGGGGGCGCGCCGCGGGTCGAAGGATCTAACGACAGGAATATTAGTTTACTGATGATCGTTGCTTCGAACTAGTCGCGCGAGAATAAGACGACGCGTTTTAAAGAGATTATGGTGCCGATGTTTGTCAGTGGTACGAGATATGATGTGTGCTTGAGTGAATGGCCGCGATTGGACGCGTATATGGAGAAGGCGAACCAGAGAGAGAAAGAGAAAAGGCTTAAAGAATTCGTTCGAAGGATAAGATTATTATGGAACACGACATTACGATGAAAATCTAAACTAACCGTTTGTTGATGTGTAGATAATGTAGATAGTAAATGTAAATATATATATTACAATCGTGTTACGATGATTAATTTTAACGCAGCACTCCTGAGAATGTTGCGGGACACTCTGTGTAGTGAGCTACGTACATATATATATACACACACGTATATCCTAAAGAGACACACATACGCGCGCCGCAGACGACACAAACACACAGCTACATAGACACACCCACACGGACAAAGTAAAGAAGAGTCAGTCTTCAGTCACACACTACAAAGCGTACCAACGCTTACATGCCCGATGTAACGATCTAGGATCTGAGAACAAGTAATCATGAAAAGTACGTGCCGATCTTGATGTTTAAAGTCGGATGGTGAGATTAACCTCGAGGAAGAAACTCGATTAAATATTCACTGTGTGCAAGAACAGAGTACTTGTCACCCTATCAGTGTTGAATAGAAAACATGCTTTGAGTCTCAATTGACCACAACGAACACACGCCTGTGCCTCGCTTCGCTCTCTTTCTCTCCCTCTATTAATATATATACAGTATATACTTATTCAAACTTGTACAGTACAAGCAGTACTATCCTGACTGTGTACACTCACTTTGACCCTTGAAACATTTTGCGATTCTACAGAGACGTACAGATTCCTCGCGGATAGCAAGAATTCGGTCTTGCGACAATGGCACTACATTTTGTTACACCCACCTCTTTTAGAGTAACATCAAGTCGAGCAGTCTGAAGTAGTTTGTCTCCGGAATGCCATAGACATTATTTTAATAACATTTCTTATGTTTCAGAGCATTCCTGTTTCTGTTGGTAAGAATGCTTTGATTAAATGAATGTGTACAGCTCTGGCAAGGATCGCAAATTTTGTCAATGGTCAATACTAGATGCTCAACTTACATGCTCCTTCGACATTAGTCGAATTTCATGATGACCATCAAACTATTCGAGCTTAACATACTACGATTAAACAACTATCGGAAGTCCCACCGTTTCCATTGAATTGTTTTACAAAAGCATTGATTTTCTTTCTTTTGTAGAAAAGAGACAATCTCAGAGCGATGGTGCTGGCCAAAAGATGAACACTCTGAGTGACATTTTGATAATCGATTTTATAAATTCAATTCCTCTCGAAAATCAATATTCGGTTACGCCGGTCCCACGACACCGCGGCCAGCGCGAGATAATGTTCATGACCTAATAACTTTGGGCAAACTTTCGCTATTGGATAATCCAGTTTCTAACGATTCCCCCGATATAATGTATTGTCAAAAAGTTGACCCTTTTATACAGATGTAGTTAAACTGTTCACCATTCTTTCCGTATTACTAGATACAATTTGTAACTTGTATCATTTCTACGATTTTCGATCTTCATACTCTTGGAACTGCTTTTTCTAACAAAGTCCGAATATTGTCCTCAAAAATCGATTAGTGAGAGTCTGCATAGTCACGACTGTGCGTAATAGCGCGAGCATCAGACAAAACCAACTCAATCAATGCTACCGAAATTTTCCTAGCGCCCGTTAAGTATCGGCGGTTCTTCGAATGCTCGTAAGACTGAGAAAACTGGCAGTATCAGTGAAGAGAATCGTAGAATCCGGACGATGCTGAGGAGGGAAAGTCCGTGCACCGGTTACAAAATGCACTTAGATGAGAGAGAGCATTCTCTAATATACTACCAAACGATTCGATGGAGCATTGTAAAGAGGAATGGCAGCACAAAACGTATTAATGTAGCTACCAGCTTCTTAGAGTAGTATTGAATATACATATATACTATACCTACGCGACACATAATAAGTATGGTACATAGCATTGTCTAGGATGTAAATTAGAGTGTAGGTATACTCTTGTGATACTAAGTCAAAAAATGCAAAGAAAAAAGGGAAAAAAGAAGCTGCTCCTTAATGATCGGGCAAATCAGCCTCGGCCAACTAACACTACACTAGTGCGAGCTCCGGGGCAGATTTTCTTTTTCACGGCAAATCGATCGACTAGTGAACTTGCGGGAACGTACTGATATCTCACTTAGCAGCAGCCAGGACAATACATCTATATATATATACAAAAGGGGATAGAAAAGCGAAGTGCTTGAGTGGCAATTATTTTTCGTTTCGTTCGAGACAGGGACTCACGACCCTCGCCTTAAATGTCAATGATGCAGATATATCTAAGTGTACATTATAACGAAATAAAAAGTGAAGTGTATTTGAAGATGGAACTTTTTGTTGATTTTTTTCGTACATTTTCTGATTTCACGCCGCGAAACATTGGGACACTCAGTTTTGAGATTAGTTCTTGAATTTTGGAATATTATACTTTCTCCGGGATTCTTTGGGTTTTACTATCGTGGCGCGTTGTTCTTTTTTTAACAACGGAGGATAAGAAACATTGGAAAAAACATATACCACAAAAATATAAAAGCCACTTGTAGGACTTACATTTACCACCGTGCTCGAAGTGCATGAACTGCCTTGATGAAATTCTATTTCCCCGAAGCATACCCCCACTGGAGTTGAAAGGGTTCTCAATACATTGTATAATACGTAGATATCGACTAATCTGAAACATAGGTATATGCTACTGCCTCCAAGAACAACATTGTAGTACTAGAAACATGTATCGCATGGAGAATTGGGAGGTGACTGCGATTAGTTAGAGGAACATACCCCTCCTTGCATCTACAAGTTTCACCGGTTATGTTGATTATCGAGTGAAGAGCTCTTTACATATGTACGATTACTAATACTTGCGAGGGCAGGGCCACATCGGGCCGACCATGACCACGCTCAAGTTTATCGATCTTGCTGGATGATCGATATTCCAAAAATAGCTCGAGGGCCCCGACTGGCCTCAGACATCCTCGAGCGCCTCCGGCAGTCCGGCGGCATAATCGGAAACCACGAGCATAACATTTGTAGTACGGTTCTTCCGAGTTGTTTACTCGATAATCAAAATACCTGTCGGGGCCCGTACAAGGCAACCAACACGTACATATTGTCGCTCACCAAGTTGCTACTGACGATCTTCGACATTTCCAATAACACGACAGACGATAAGACACAACGCATGGAACTACCTGTCGCACAAGCGATAAGCTCGCAAGTGTTTCCATATTATCTACGTACTTAAAATAAGATGGACGAAACAGCTTAGTAAGCCTGACTAAAGGGGAACGGTAGCTATTTAGTAGTGGCAAACCGGGCTGATGTCTGCTTGCTGTTTTAGACGTTCTCGCGCTCGATTAAATGCATCACGAGTGGGGTTAGACAGCGGACAGAAATCTGATTTCCAACGAGTAACAGTGTTTTGAGTTAGAATGTGATAGCTTTCCGCAATTGAGCGTGGTGTAAGCAAGATATTATGTGTGGGCGATTTGGAGAACAACTGTCTCCGCTGCGCCACCGCCGAACCATGCGCGAATAATCTGTCTACTCCTAGTTGATTAGCTCGAAGTTTATTCTGATAAATGTATACTGTAATCGTGGAAACGACGAGGCAGCGATTAACATGCAGAGCGGGCGGAGGCCTTCGGTATATATCGTGTCAATTAGATTCAGACTGATCGCAGGGATTGAACACGCGGCATAAACTGTTCGATGTTCTTTGGTGTTTAGCTAGATATTGTCGTCGTCGTTGTTGATGATCGTTCCAGGACAACAGTCCATCGTTTAAGGGCGTAGTTTGCGGCAATTGGTGTTGAGCCATCAAAGTCAGTGGAGACGGGAGTATTAATTGAAACCTATGCGATAAATCGACGGTCCAGACGCGTACGAACCCCACGAAAATGAACTCATAGGAGTTATATAGTTATCCGCGATTGCATAGTAGCGAGATCACGTATTGTCACACATAGTTCCTGAAAGCTAACCGTTGGTTACAATAATCATGATTAAAGGCATGGGTTGCGAGGCATAGATTATTATGTGGAACAAAACGGAAGCGGCAACCGTTTGTAGTTAGCTGAAGAAGGCACAGCTATTACTTGTACACATGATATACTTACAAGACTCAGACCTGTTCCATACAGACTGTAAACCAATATTCTAAACATGTTTTTACACTTACTATATTCCAAGGGAACGTAAGTCGGCTTACACACCTCACACGATCGATCCACTATTGGGATCTAATGAAAACTGGGCCACGACGCGCCGCATATGAAATCCATCGGGGAAGTTTGCGCGTCAAGATCCAGTCGACTCGATTAACATCGCCAGTCAACAACAAGCCTGTTCTCTGATCATCACATTTTTACATCGAGAGGCTCGAAAGATTCGCCAAGTAGAATATCCCAATTGATTTCGGAGTCAACGACCCTTTTCCATTTTGCCCGAGATCCACTTGGAACGCTGAAGAGTTTTCGGTGGAGGGGCCTGACACTCTGAGTATTATTACATATCTTGTAGTCATTGAGACCCATTTGGACCCTCTCATTTGGCGATATCGTCAGTGTGCGAGAAAACGACACCCTTTCAGACACTCACAAACCTCTGGACCAATGAATTTTACACTACTACTATTGTACGACTTCGCCCAAGGGAGAGGATCGCCACTTGCGCCACCGCGGCAGTGCCCTCTTATCTCTGGATCCTAAAGACAGCTACACACTCAATTACCCCGAACTCACACGGCAGAGAAACTAATCCCAGTATACACTGTGTGTCTATCGTTACTTTGTGTATTAGCCAAACGTATACCGGTTATATTATAAATGTACACGGCGAACTTTCATCGAGGGAGCACGTCCGCGCACCGGACTCTCGATAATTCCACGTGCAAACGCGGACAATTAGCGAGACCGTTCAAATGAACTTTCGCGCGATCTCCGTCGACGAAAGGCTATAAGCGTTTATTGTGCCATAATGTATAAATATCGTACAGCTACCGCTGCTCTTGCGTGAGGAACCTCTTTCGTTCGACTGCGTTTAGCGTCGCCCTGTAAACCTGCGCTGTCCCCCTTTCAAATCAATTTCTGTGTAAAATATGTACGCTTGCCTCCGGTGCGAGGGGCAGTAAGACGAGTGTGTGTATGCATGTATATAAGGTACATAACAGATCCGCATAGGCACCGCACGGATGTATATTGCGTATACATATTATAAATAATTAGCTGTGTCGCGTGCATACGCAGGAAAACTAGTAGCGAGATCAAGCCACTATACATAATACCACCCGTGTGCCGGGTGCTCTCTGTCCTTCGCCGATACTCCTCACAAAACATCCGTAAATCCACTACGATGAACCTGATGAATTGAATATTTTTAAAGATGGTTCACAGTATTGTCCAACCAATTTGCAGAGTACAGCTTGAGATGTCCAGAAGCGACAGTTGGGAGATCCTTTTTCACTGGGATCGGCGGATCACAGGTATCTCGGCACCCATATACTTACATACAAAAAACAATAATCTGTAACGTTGTAAAGCTGTCAGTTAATGAAACCCACGAGGACAAGTCGTGGCAGAGAGTTACTATCCGACTAGCATATCGAAATGGACAATTTATTTTTTTGTCGATGCCGGCCTCGCTGGCATGCCGAAAGAGTGTAACGGGAGCGCGCTATGGGAGCCGTGTAGAGCAGGAAAGAGGACTATTTTATGACTCGAATAGGCAAGTGATACTCTGCTGCATGTTCCATGCATCTATATCGATATTAATAGTCAATCTGTTCCGTTTGCGAATACTACAAACTAAGAATGACTTTAGATGCGTGTGTGCGAATGTATGTCTGTGAATATTATGTCGCACATATGCATTGTACGTATACAAAGGGAAAGATATATACATATGTTGTGTATATATAACCAATAAAGCGCCAACCGTATTGTGAAGGAGATTACTGAGTTCTTTACAAATATTCACCACCTCTGTATTTCATTGAACATTGTTCATTTACCGTCTACACCGCAGAATAAATTAGGAAAGATTGACCATTACAGGCGACTGTAATAGGACTCGTGGATGACCATGTCCCTTGTCACGTCTTCGACCGATTTGCATCCTAAATGAAAAAATAAGAATAAGATCTTTTGAGCACATTGGAGGTGTGTGCGTCAGGATCACATACCTGTAAGCGCAAATGCTTGATCTACTTCTTTCCACATAATTTCCAGGATACGTCGGGCACCCTTTTCCCCATCATAAGTCAAACCCCAGAGCATAGGTCGTCCTATGAAAACCTGCGAAAAAATATCATCGCAACATTGCGCTTCAAGGAAATAATATCGGCAGAAAATGTGAAGAACAGTAATTACCATTTTAGCGCCTAACGCAAGTGCCTTGAAAACGTCGATGCCCTGCGAAACTCCGCCATCCATATAAATCTCGATTTGGTCACCGACGGCTTTCACCACTTCCGGTAAAGCTTCAATCTATGGAAAAGCGTGGTGAATACACACACCAATCCTCGTGGAATTAGGCAGACACGTAATTGAAGAAAAAGTCGAATGAAAGTGGCCGAGACTGGTATGAATGCTAAGATTAGAACTTTCTCTTTCGCTGGGTGCAACTTATCCATGAGCGTAGCTAAGATTTGCAAGTGGCGCGTCAAAAGAGACGAATACAAATGTACAAACCGACGCTGGCACGCAATCCACTTGTCGAGCCCCATGGTTCGAGACGACGATTCCACTCGCTCCACTTTTCACGGCTAAGATCGCATCCTCGGCGGTCAAAATTCCTTTGAGAACGATGGGCAGCTTGGTCACGCTACGCGGAATAGAAACATATCAACATGAATAGGCGCCGGAGCGGAAAGCGGCCAGGTATAAATACAGAATCTTCCTGCCTTTTCAACCATTTGACGTCGTCCCACGAGAGAGAGGGGTCGAAGAGAGCCGTCACGTATTCATTCAATCCCGAACCACATTTCGCGTTTGTTACATCATTCGCCAGAGCGCCTTCAAAGTTTGCAAGTCTGTCGAGATGCGGCAGATGATTAGTAAACATATTAGAAGTTCAATTTAAGGATATGTGCTGGGATACCTCAAATGAGGGGGCAGTGCAAACTTATTTCTCTGATCCGCCCGTCTATCGCCGAACATAGGAGCATCCACTGTCAGGACCAGAGCTTTAAAGCCAGCCTTCTCCGCGCGTCGAACAAGATTCAGAGTAACGTCTCGGTCCATGTAAACATACAATTGGAACCACTTGGTCGCATTTGGAGCGGCCTCGGCCACTTCTTCGATACTGCTCGTCGAAATGGTCGAAAGTGTGAAGATGGTGCCTGCTGCTTGAGCGGCTGCGGAAACATTGTAGTACTACTTTGAAACATGAGGATAATCGGCGCGCAACGGTGAAGTTGAAGTGTGATATCTCGAAATTGGAATTGGATGGATCGATCGATCGATATACCGGTCGATATGTCGACGTCACGGCTGAGTTTGAGTGGGAGGCGGGAGAGAGCGTCTGCCGGCTGGCCTGTGAGTGCGCACTGTGCGCAGCAGTGGAATGGCGTGTATGTATGAGTGCGCGTGTGTCGCTTGGAAGTAGGTGAGAGCGCGCGTTTCGTACGTGGCGTTCGGATAACATCTGATAAGGCGGTGGGCCCTTGAGCTCGAGAGCACTCGAGTGACCGATGAGGTTAGCTTTGGAGGGATAGGTTGGGAGAGCGGTGTGGCCCGGGACAGTTCCTCGCGAGTGTCTGCCGCGCGTCATGAGACCCTTTCACGATGATGAAGAGAAATGTGATAAGTCTGGTTAAGTTCTCCCTACTGGCGGCTTTCACCGTGTTCTTGACGGTGGTTGTCTTCCGGTATATCAGGGGTGCGCCTAATTGGGAGTACCCGACGCCGCCGGCACCCTTGGTAGCTCTGGAGCCAGCTGATGTCAAGCACTCGGTCAAGCCGCAGCCAGAGATTGCCGAGCATCCTCGTCAGGTAAGAGCTAGGCCAAGGCCCTTCTTTCATTGGCAAGTTTACACCGTATCCGGACTATCTTCCGGCGGCTTCTTAACCTTCTGCATTCCGACAGGCAGTGCCGTACAATCCCGTGCTTGCTCCCACAGAACTGCTCCACGCTCCTCGCTACTCTATCGCTATATTGTTGTTGTATCCGCACGACACTTCCCCGCTTCTATTGTTGATTCGCTAATCGCGTCCCTCGTAGAGCCGCGACACGCGCCACTCTCCGTCTTTAACAGTGCGACCAATCAATCAATCTTTAACAGGATGAGCCTGAAAGAATTGATTGGCACGATTATAAGAGAATCGAGGAGGACGCGAAGCGACGCGGCATGGGCGAGCATGGAGCACCAGCATTCTTATCGCCGTCTCTCAATCCTCTCAAAGAAAAGTTGTATCAGGTGAACGGTTTCAACGCGGCGCTCAGCGACGAGATCTCCATGAATCGTTCTGTACCTGACATTAGACATCCGGAATGCAAGAATAAGAAGTACTATGCAAATTTAGACTCGGTCTCTGTGATAGTCTCATTCCATAACGAGCACTTTAGTACCTTGATGCGGACATGCTGGAGTGTGGTCAACCGATCCCCGATCTCTCTCCTTGAGGAAATCATACTAGTGGATGACGCTAGTACCAAGGAGGAATTGAAGAGGAAGTTGGACGACTATGTGGCTCAGAATTTGCCCAAAGTGAAGATTATAAGACTGCCAAAGCGGTCTGGATTAATTAGAGGCCGCTTGGCTGGAGCAAAAGCTGCCAAGGCAAAAGTATTAGTCTTCCTAGATTCGCACAGTGAAGCTAATGTCAATTGGCTTCCGCCCCTGCTGGAACCTATAATGCAAGACTACAAGACATGCGTCTGCCCTTTCATTGATGTCATAGCCTACGAAACCTTTGAGTACAGAGCACAAGATGAAGGTGCGAGAGGAGCATTTGACTGGGAACTCTACTACAAACGCTTGCCATTATTGCCAGATGATCTCAAGAGACCTGCCGAGCCTTTCAAGAGTCCCATAATGGCTGGAGGCCTCTTTGCCATAAGCGCTAAATTTTTCTGGGAGCTTGGTGGATACGACCCTGGTTTAGACATATGGGGTGGGGAACAGTACGAGCTGTCGTTTAAAATTTGGCAATGCGGCGGCCGAATGTACGACGCCCCGTGCTCAAGAGTCGGTCACATTTACCGCAAGTTCCCACCCTTTCCGAATCCCGGCCGGGGCGACTTCCTAGGTAAAAATTATAAGCGCGTCGCGGAAGTATGGATGGACGAGTACGCCGAGTACATTTACCTGAAACGGCCGCATATGCGCGCACTGAATCCCGGCGACTTGACGGAGCAAAGAAATCTACGGAAGAAGCTGCATTGCAAGTCCTTCAAGTGGTTCATAGAAAATATCGCTTTCGACCTCGTCGAGGTCTACCCACCGATCGAACCGGAGGATTTCGCGTACGGCGAGATCAGGAATATGGGAGTGACGGAATTGTGCTTGGACGCGAAGAAGAGGAAGAGGGACGAAGTGATCGTCGTGGACAGTTGCATTAAGGATAATCCTCATTTGTCGGGTGAACAAGAGTTCAGGTTGACTTGGCATAAAGACATTAGACCTAAGGATCGTACTGATTGTCTGGACGTCTCTCGCGGGGACACGAAAGCGCCAGTGAGCTTATACCCCTGTCACGGGAAACAGGGAAACCAGTTATGGAGGTACGACGTCGAGAAGCAGTGGTTGACGCATGGCTATTCCATGAGGTGCTTGGACACTGACCCCAGTAGCAAGAAAGTCTTTATCACTGCCTGCGATTCTTCCTCGGCCACGCAAAAGTGGAGGATAGAAACGGTGAATATGAAGGCGATCCAAAACTGGGCTAATGTCGGATCGAGAGTGAAATAATCCTTGCGATCTTCTTGCCATACTTTGCCCAAGCGTTTACATTTCTCTACCGTATACTTTTTACTTACTCGCCGAGCGTAAGAACTAGTCACGATCAACTGCGATTCAATCAAAATATTCTACAATCTAATTAATGTATCCTAAAAGTGTCGTTTGCGAGAAGCAATTGGTAATAATCGTGCATGAAACTTTCTTCTCTAATACGAGCAGATAGATAGAACTCGGATTCTTTGCGCTATCGAGATCATTCCGGCAGGGGTTCCCAAAGGGAAAACTGATCAATGTAAATAGCACAGAAGCCCTCTGTTGTGCCTTACGAATATAACTAATGTTTCTAAGTCTACTTCTCTTATTACATTATTGTTGCGATAATGAGAGGTCCGATTTCCGCATTCATATGTCTGTAATTGTCGAGTTTCATACACACGCCTCCTGCTTGATCGGAAACACTTATTTCGCGGGGATGTCTTGCAATTAAGCGACTTGCCATTTATGAACGAAAGTGAAAGACATGTGTAAAGTGATACGATCGTCGGGAACAAGAATTACATATATCACACAGACATTTTACACGGACTGTGATTGATACAGACTAAATAACGGACGCCTTCGAGGCGTGTTCTCATTGTTATAACTATTTTTGTAAAGTCCTTTTCTGATTTAATAAACAATTTTTTACCAAGATAATTAAGAACTCACAACTATGCGACTTACCGCGTGCATTTGCACACTCTCCATCAGGATGTGCCATTCGCTGCATCGCAGTTGGTGCCACTCCAACTGGCATGGATATCTTGGTTCCCAGCACCGTTGTACTTATATCCCTCTTGGACACATCCCTCAGAAATCTTGGACGTATTCTGTATCTGATAAAAGTATGGGGTTTCCGATAGCGATTGGTCAATCGTTCATCTCCGACGTCTCCGAAATAATTGTACTTACCTCCTAAAGGCTTGCTTGTTTAATGACAAACTATACTCATCGCCTGCTCCACTCTTATAATAATCCCTTGCAGGTGGGTGCAAATGTTGTAAGGCATAATTCTCGTAGTCCTCGATGCAGACAAACCTTGTCACATTTTCTAGGTAACGAATACAAAAAGAGACGCAGACCAATCATTAGTTTCTATCTCGTGCGGAAACTCCCATGGACAAACTCGTTACTAATTTATATAACTTCCGACAAGATGGATTTTATTCAATAGAGATACATTCTTGTTTGTTTTCCGATAAGACTATTATTGATTTACGAGTCCAATGTTACGGAGTCGCAAGGAATGGAGTTGTTAATTGCAGCAAGCATTATCTTTATCTCTTATAAGTGGCAGATAATTGATAGTTAGTTAGTCAGGATGCAAGTGATGTTCAAATACAACACGCGATGCTCGACAAATAGAAAGATAAGACTGTTCCGTTATCGTGGATTTTAATTCGCGCACTTACCATTTATTGAACTCATGTTGAGTGAAATTCCGAAATGGATATCTAATGAAGAAGGTGCCTGCTGTGTTCCTGGTCTACCCGTCCTGAGAGCCTGCGGACGACTGATGCCTGACAGAGACTTACGATGATAACCCGGGGAGACAGAAGTTAGTTCATCAGTACTCATATGCAACCGATAAAACTGCTTACTTAAACCTCGTAATAGTGATTGTATTTATCTACGCACGAAGCGCTGACCAACACAATCAAGTCTTCGGAATATTAGAGGAGTAACGAATGAATCGCTCTTTGTATCTCATCGAGAGTTTTGCAGCTAATTTCAAAGATACCGCGTAAAAGCAATCATTGTCGAGTGTACCGAAATTCCTTGCTATAGCTGGGTTCATTCTTCTTTCGCTCGCCGAAGAATGAAACTGTAAATGTTCTATTGAATTGTCGATATTCCATCCACCAAGCTATCGACTAGCATATGGGCTTTATCGGGTCGTACTTTAACTTATCTGGAGCGGACAAAACCAACAAGTTTCCACTAAACACGCTGAATCCTAGTGCGGTGATCGTGGGGGATCGAATGAGAACGCATTGTCTAAACCGTACTTTTATTACATTCTTGCGTTAGAAATAATACACCAAAGATTTAGGGTGATGGCAGCGGATTCTGCGACTTCGTTTTCATTCCTCTGCGATTCCGCTGACGAGTGGTCGCGCGACGCAATTCAATTGAAAATATACAATCTTAAATAATACGTATATAACTCGGATATCTGCGAGGAAGTTTGAGTAGCGACGCGGACAGACTCCCATTGGATTCGCAGCCTCTGGTTTTCCATCAAGTCCTCGCCTGATTTGTAAGTAAAATGCTCACTTAAATGCGCTACTTAGAACAATTCTATCAGAAACCATAGGAATACTTGATTATCGTGTCAGTTAGTTTTCCGTGTCTCATTTACTGCGCATGTATATTATCAATTCTAGTCGAGCAGTCGTAATTCGGCTTCTCTGATAATCGTGGTAAGAATTCAAGACGAGCGGTGTTTGCGTGGAAATGTTCGGCAGGTTGAAGTCTCTCGAAGTCATTGCGATACGGCTTTAAAAGCGTCCTTAGAATTACATGAGCAAGTTGCACGCCCTCCTAGCTTACCTCAAATCAAGCGTTTAAATGTGTTTGAATTTGGGTAAGGCCACAGATCTCCGTTGAGCCAGTTTAGCCTGCTGTTGACTATATTTATTGATTTGCGTTTGAAAGAAAAAGAAGAAGCGACCAGTGCTAACATCAACTATATCGTATTTCGATACTGTTCTTTCTGCTAAGTCTTTAAACATGGAACACACTGATCCATTCTCTTTAAGGTTTACCGAGATCTTCGTGAACTTGGTGAACTTCCCCTTTAAGGCCGGCGTATAATGAATCTAAGAATCGCGGAGGAAATGGGCACCGATTTTTTCGTCCCCACCAAGGCCCCTGGAAAAGTGTGTTTGTGCAGTTGCAGATAAAAGAACTCTTTGGTGATAAATAAAATTTATTTTCATAATACGATTGACACTTAAGTCGAACTAAGGAAGGACCAGGTAGGCCTGTTATTCCTTCGCGGTCCATGTGTCGCAGTCACAGCTACACGATACATGTAGAAGAAATGGGAACCGCGTGGACTCGTGGAGGATGAGGCGTGAGCAGAAATGTTGTTAAAGTAAATTTGACAAAAGAAGAGTGGTAAGGAATAAAAGTGTTGCGAGTCAGGATGAAACCGTATAGTTGTAAAGAGGACTCGCGACGCACGGTCACAGTAAACCAACAAGAAAATGATGTATCACGTTTCGTACGATGAAGTGTCAAAGATCCGTAATCTTACAATACAGGCACATGGGCGAGTTCCTTGTTTTGTCGAGTACAGGATGATTCACTTGGCTTGGAATCATTATCACCGTTTAGGGATTTTCTTTAGAACTCGGCTTTTGAGTTTTGGGGCTAAAACTATCGAAAAATGTTAAAGTGGGATATTCTGGCTACGAATATAATAATAATAGAGGATCCGTAGCGAGCTATATATATGACTAGTGAATCGAAGCCAAAAGTGAATCACCCGGTACTTACAAAGTATGTAATTTGATTCTCCTGAATTTAAGAAGCTTCGGAAATATGTATACCTCTTCGCTACTAAATGAACGCACCTATTAATCTCCTTCTGTTTATTTAACTTTACTGACTAGAGCGTCGATCGTATTAATACATAAACGTATACCTTTATAACTAGAACTAAAAAGACAGTAGTAGCAGATTGTTACAATTTAAGAAAGTTGCCGCGAAACTTTCAGAGCGTCGTGAGTTGTTTCGGGCCAAGTATAAATCGGCTAGCATGGAGCGTATGTTCGCGGGATTTGCTAAATCCCAGTGTACACATGTACCTGTGGCTGCCCATCCGATTTCGATTTCCACTCCCTTTCGTATACTGAGGAAATTAATTAATTCAATAAAAATCTCGTCGGCTGCATTCCAATTCTATTAATCGTACTTACTCGTGCGAGTACATGAATTCAATATTCTTTTATAAAAAGAGCATGAAGGTTTATCGCCAATCTCGATTGGCTTTCTATTCTAGACCGGTCATTCGCACCACGGCGACGATCGTTAAGAATACATTAATCAAATGACGGTAGAGCTAGAGAGCGGTTATCATTAATTAGAACCATTTACCCGACTCTCACGTTTTATGTCATCTTACCTCTATCTCGCTCGTTAAAAGAGGAAGAAAAATGACACTGTTTATATGTGCCTGGTTGTACCTGTATATATATACATGCATACATACACAGATACGGATATATATATAAGTATATATGTATATATAAATATATATATATATATATATTGCGACACAACTTGGAGCTTCCGCTACTTATCTGATATTAATTTGAAAACTCAAGTTATCATACACGACATATCGCGCTTCTTCAGCGGACACAATTAAATATTAAATAATTATAGACTACACTCGTGTTAACAAAAAAAACTTAGCATACAGTCTGTGTACAAAAACCAGGATTTACAACAGCATTCTAAACCTCAATGTATAATAGGAATATAATTTTTATCACATATAAAAAGCAGTTGTATATGTACATGTCAGAGTAAGATTAGGTACCATTATCATTTAACCGATAGAAGCTATTATATAATTTGGTACACGGTTTAACGTGGATATTTGATAAATACGAACAATAATCAATATGTCATTAGTTTCTGGTGTCTTGACATAGTCGTTGATTTTCTCGCACGAATTCCTATGTATACACACACGTGTCGTCCACATCCGTTATCATGTCTGTTTGTTTTATTATTTCTCTTCTTGACTCTCTCAGTGGTGTTTTATATAATATCTATATAACATGTATGTTATTTTGATAAATTAGAGCTATGGCCAGTTCTGAAATTTAAGTATTGTTCGATTGTGATATATCCACTAGTCCTACTCATATGTATCCTTCTGTCATATAATTTTGAATACACGCACCGAACAAATAGTGCGGTGTGTACATCGTTCTCAACTTCCCTCCGATTCTCATTTTGTCTGATAACAATTCCTTTTAAATCAAGAACTGCATTAGAATACTGCGAAAAATCCACAGTCCTTTCAGCCGATGTATCATAGTTTCTGGTGGTATAAAGTTAGTGCCCATTGCTGTTAATTCTCTTACATTGTTAGCGTCGGGTTTTTCTCAATTACGACTTGTACAGATTTCAATCTCGCAACACACGCAATCGATTAGTTTATGGATCCTGACTTTTGGGTGGAAATGGACTCCTCCCTATCCCTCCTGTCCCCGTATTCGTAAACTACAATACCCGCAGTATTTCCCTACAGTTCTCTGGAGACTGAACGTGCCAAGTGCTCGTCCACCACTATTCGTGCGTTTTCATCATCCTGTACTTCTAATTAATCGTAAAAGTCAACTTAACATGCAACACATAAGCAAGTAAATTTGGAGCAACAACTCGACCGTTGAACATCTACCTAAAAATACGGCGAGTCGTACAGTGTCGAAGGCACAACTCTTTCCTCAATTGGGCTGAACTGAAAGAAAGCTCAATGGGAGGCATCATTGGTGTATGCTTATGCTTACGCAAAAATAATTCTTTTCATGATGCTCGTGATTAAGTACAAGGAAACTCGTCGCAATTGTCTCGAGAGACTAAATAGTAAAATGTCCGCAAGCAGAGCCCGTAACTCTGTGCTTAGTCGGATCTAATGTTCTATTGTTTTGTTTTGTTTTGTTTTTGCCCTATTCTTTCATCATTAGAAAGTTTCATTTCAACATTTTATTAGTAACAAATTTACATAGGCATACGGAAAAATTATGATTTATAGCTTCTTTCCTACTCGGCAGAGACGGGACCCCATAACACTATTCGCTATACATTTATACAATCTTATCATATTTCCTAAGCTTGAGTTCACATGCATTAATCGAGGCAAATCAAATTTGTATCTAAATCGTTTATATCGTCAATCGCGGCCGGAGATATATTCCTTCCGTTGTATGTCCTCTACTAGTTCGAAAGCTATACGATCACGAATGCGAAACGAGAGATAAGTGAGCGTTCGAGGATATGAAAAAAACCGTAGTGAGAGAATTGGTTGCCTCAACCAACATGTAAAAATTTTTTTTGTTAGTCATAATCTCCTGTTTTGTCTATTACTTTGTTCTTACTATAATGGTGCAAATGGCTATCGCTTGGTATCATTATCAAAGTAACTGCCCACAGAAAACCGACAGGTTAATGAAAGTTCGTATAGTCCAATTATAATAAAACACATCTGCAAGTTCGTTAGATCTGTACACTTGGCCCTACCGTTCGGCACCAAGCTGCTGACACATTCATTCCTATATCTTCTGTCGTGATTCTATCGAGACAGCAACTTAGTTGAACATTAACATTTAGTGTTCATTATGGATCCGGATTGGTACTTTGTGACGGTCCACAGTTCTGCGGTGGCAATTCGTGAACTAGTAGTGACGGGTGAACCGGAAATGGTCCAGCTTGTGGTTGTTCATCTCGGTGTGTTTCATCACGTCGTAATTGTGGAATAAGGGATAAAGGGTCCAAAGGGCAACTAGACAAAACATTAGCAGACAGTATAGAAAAAGAACAACGATTAGTGCTACACGGTAAAAGAATGACTTGCTTCCGCTTACTCTATCGATTCCCAGAAGGCGAAGTGCGAGGTTCGTGACATCTCTCTGTGTTGGTTTTGGTACTTTTCAGGCTCTTCGGTACCATCTTCACTTGCATCTTCGACTTCTTGTTCCTCATCCGGGCATAATTCGCAAGCCCTTTCCAATGTTTTCTTAGCACTGTTACTGCGCTCTAGTACATAACCGTTCGTAGAATCGTTCGACTGCGCTGGAGGCGACCAGTTATACGCATGAGTGTATGACGTTGTTGCATATGGTCTCTGCAATCCCAACACATTCTATAAGTCTCGTGTTAAGCTATCTGTTGAAGTAGAACCTGCACTGTTAAATACCTTGTCAAGCTCTTCATGGAGCCAATCTATCGCGTGGATCCATTTTCTCTTCAATTCAGGACTACCATGTAAAAGCTGATGGGCAGGCCTACATTTACTAAAGAGCTGTACCATGCACTTGATGCATTGATATGCTCGCTTTTGGTAGTGAATTTTACTTCTTTGTATAGTCTCAAACAAACCGTCTCTTTCATCAGGGACACCTGGACCAATAAAGTATTTCGATTACATATTGATTCGCAGCAGATAAAGGTAAAACTAACATACTTACCTTTCAGTGCATTATTAACGCGATGCGTCTGCCAAGAGTCCTCCATAAGGAGCATGGCGAGCAACAAATCTGTATGATGTCTCAACTCATGCGTATAAGCAAATCCAATTTGCCACAGTAATTCGCTGAGCACCGTTCGTGATAGATGCGGATTCTCCCAACAACAATATTGCAATAACTTCACTGCATCGTCGGTGACATTAGCATCTTCTATCACTTTTTTAATGTAACTGTTAGGACGGAGAGATTTTAGAACATGTCAACATATTATTTGTGTAAACGACGGAGAATTGAAAGCTTACTTGTTTTTAACGAAAATAAGTTCGGCAGCCTGTGGTTGAATAGGCATTATGTATTCCGAATGACATCCCGGATCTCCATATGGATTTGGTAGAGGTGCAGACTGTGCAAAACTCGAATGTGCCTTCGAAGATACGTCGCAGCAGCGGATCAGCATACTAACTACTTGGTGCAGTTTGGTTAGTTCGAGGTATTGATATTTTATTGTTGGACCTGGTCCTTCGTCGATTGCGACTAACATAAACGTCACTGGAACATTTAACTGCAATCACAAGATTGTAGTATTGAGTATTAGAGATCGGCCATTCCTTTGTATGAAATACAGAAATATAGGGTAGTACCTTAAGCAACTGTGCTCTCTCCGAAAGACCGAGTAATGCGTATGCATGAAATAAGGAGAAATAGTGTGGCAGATGACGGCCATGGTCTGAGATTTCACGATGAAGCAAAAATAGAACAGCGTGCAGTAGATGGTCGCTAAGCGTCGCTGTTGGATCTAAGAGTATAGCTGGAAATATTGGAGAAAAATTACAGAGTTATCTAGCGTTCCCATCATCCTTAAACTTGTACCAAATTAGGTTTCTCAACTTACTTGGTGCGTTTAGACTAGGTGGCACGCACGGACCATCCTGCAGCGAAACGTGTGCAAGAAATACCACAATTTTGACAAAAACTGTTCGAACTTCTGTACTGGGACAGCTCAAAAGATACTCGCAAAATCTAAAGATAATGAATGATTTGCATTAAAGATTGAGAGTTCTATTACACGCGCATTTATGTAAAAGAAAACTTGATACCTGTGTGGGTGATTAAAGAGAACATTATGAGCAAACCAGGACCGCACTGATTTACTAATGCGCAAGTGGTGAGATACGATGTCATACCAGTCCGTCGCCGTGCCGCGCAAAGTTTTTTTGGTGTGAAAACCTGTGTAAAACAGAAATCTCGATGCTAACTGCACTGACAGCATTGCAAGTTCTTCCATCTCGGGATTCTAAAAATGTTTTCATTATACTCAACCACGTGTTATTTGTTTAAGTGTGCCGGTAGTAGCTTGTAAGAAACTTACAACTTTCTCGTTGATATTTTGCCTATTTATATTATGTGCATTGCAGGAAACTAGCTTCTTAATGAATTGAAAATATTCCGCACTAAATTGATTACGGTTATGCATGAACTTTATATTCTGCTTCCTCACACTATATTCAATCGCTGGAGGCATCTTCATAACTCCCAGTTTCGTATCTAAAGGGGAAAACATTTATGATACGTTATTTGTTAATACTTTCCTAGTTATGTTTGTATGCAAGAAACATTGATACGTACACAATGATAGTTCATTAACACTCTTCATCAAAGCATTCTCTTCTACATCTTGCCTGGTATAAAACAACATATAGGCATTCCACCACCGTTTCTGTTTGCGATAACTCATCCTCTTAAGCATTTGATCAAATACTTCTCCCAAGTAATCGCCACCGAAACACTGGGATTTCATCTCTTCCTCTTCCTCCATCTTACATTCTGTTACATCTCCATCGTCGAATTTGTACCACTTCGCAATACCATCATTTTGTCTGTTACAAGATTGAATAATTAGGTATCGAAAGCATGAAATTAGTCACGCGTTCCTCTACATACCTATGCAAAATATATGAATAGTAGTGGCCGCCACTGGCTTGACCACTGTGCACTACAATTCCAGAAAGTTGGTACTTTGTACAAGTGTCCTTCACAGATCCCTCGTAGTCGCAGTCGATTACTTCCCCTTCGAGCTTAGCCAGTCCTGAAACGGTGTACGGTTCCATGTCCAAGTCCCGTGGGAATTCGAAGTAATCATTGAACTTAATGGCACAGAGCCTTTCATAGTCGTATTCGAATCGTTTCAATTGAATTGCGAGTATTGGTGGCAGTTTTTTCACACACAATCTTTTCACCGTTACCACCTGAGCAGAATGCAATAAATCGCATGAGCAACCGTTTCCAATGTAAAATATAGTTGTAAAATATTCGCATCGACATACCTTTTTGTTACACTTATCACAGTGGTATGCGTCCGCGCCTTCCAGCAATTCCCCCTTGACATATTGTTCTAAGGAGTCTACCAAGTTACTATGATTTCGTATATCCACACTTATCACACTAAAGGGCTCCTCTTTGGAATATCTGAAGAGAATACATTGCAGTGTTACAGTTTAACCGAAGAAAGTAAAAGGTAAGAATTGAGCAGGTACCTATGTGGGCAACCTTTACAGATTTTCTGATCACTGTACGAGCCGCCAAGTATTTTGCCCATTATTTGCTCGTGGCCCAAAGCTTTCAACGCTTCATCCAAACTCTCTACTAAACTCATGAAAAATTCTACTGCGTCCTGCTGTTCCCGGAGATTGACGGGCTCGCCCTGAAGTCTATAATAGCAATATATTAACCATGCTATTCTCGTGTGTCTGCATGTGTAAATGGGAAATGGAGTTCTTACTTAAAGTGCTTCCAAAGACCTCTTGGTATGTAATATTGTAGCTTGCTATATGCCAAATGGCCAAATATTGCTTGGACTTGTTTCAAAATACCAATATTGTAATCTTTTCTCGACTCATCCACCGCACACTTCTCTTCGTTCAATTCGTTATCGTTTGTTTCTATCGTTTGCTCTCCCTCTATTCTCTCTTCGCCAGAAAAGTCTTCGTTTAGATCAGTCGCCGCTCCTTCTGCAGCTAAAAGCCCCACTCTGATGCTTTCCACCATATATAACTGTTGTAATACTGAATTCATGTAGCACGTAGCGCCCGCATTCTTTAGACCAACGAAGCCTTTAAACGGCCTAAGTCCAACAGGTGGCAAGTAATCCCATTCTATCAATGGTTCGTCTCGCTCCGAATAAAACATGTCAGTGAGCATTGTGACTAGAAGTTTCATGTTGGGTACACAGCCTACGCATAGACCTACAAGTAAGTCAAATGCTGCGCTAGTCGACTGGGGAGTGGAGCATACTGGGCATGCTTGTGAGGCACTTAGCTCTCCAGTGCTTCGTAATTGCAACATAAGACGTGATGCAGGGAATACAAAATCCTCTACCAATTCCTAGAATTGAACATATTGTCAGGTGCAATAATGAAAGAATATTTGAACACTGTTACCGAATTCCTGTACCTTGATTAAATTCACTCCATACTTTTCATCGGATCCCAACTCGTATTTTTTACTGGGGGGAAGAAAGGCAAGCAATTCTTTAGTAAGACCCAGGTGGCCTTCAAGAACGGCTTCTTCCACTTGACTCTCTCCAGTTTCTTTCACATTATCTCGAACTTTTTTCAACCATGCTATTTCAATATTCAGTAAGGTCTCCGCTGTCAGGAGAGGACAACCTGACATGTGTGCAAAGTTTAATAATCTGCACAGTAGCTGTAACAGAAATGGAAATTGTCGTCAGGCCATAATATTCCACTTAATAACAAGATTGCAGTGGTATGGGGACTTACCTGAAAGTACTCGTGACTATGCTTAGCATTCTCCATAACAGTATTGATCAAAACGCTGAAGAGTAATGTTATTGCAGATAGTAGGATCTGATGACCGCTGCTACACCACGTCGAAATAAGAAAAAATTGTTCAGCAGCTGCCATTCTCACAGCTCTCGATGTGCTGAGTAACACTAGATCTATCAGAAATGTATGCCACATTTTATCCTTTGATAGCAACTCCAGTGCTCTCGGATTCAATACTAAAGCAATAGTCAGAACTTCCAAAGCCTCTTTGCACACTAATACATCATTATTATCAGGATTATTTTGCTCCCTTTGACTCGACTCATGCATAGCATGAAGAACTTCCGCTGAGGCATTGACATTATTTAAACTGCCGGTGGATGCTGCCCAAGCTAGTCGAATTATGGCACGAATGGTGACCACATCAGGCAAGTCCCAAGCGAGAGCTTGTACGAAAAGTTGCCGACATTTGTCGGACTCTATGCCCTCGGACAACATCCTGTTCGATAAATGTTGTGCTAATTTTACTGCGACGCTTCTAAGCATGTACTCTGTACTTTGGTTTGGTACACTTTGAAGAGCCAGCTTCAAGACAGTCACTGGTCCACGATTGTTGTGAACGTGATTATCGTGATTCTCAGGAATGCCAGCCTGTTGCAGCTCATCCATGACATAAGCAATCACGTTACCCACCACTGTTAGCAAAAGTTTACATAGTTTTAACACAGTCAGATATGCTGATCTTTTGGTGGATTCATCAGCATTTGGTAAAAACTTGTTTTTTGTTAGCATATCGAGAATGACTCCTGCTTCGCCACTCTTTATAAAGTTGTATTGAAACTCAAATGCTCTTTCTGACATTGGATCGAGAGCTGGCATTAGTAAAGTATACAAAACCTGAAACAGGTAAATTAGTTGAACGCAACCCAAGAACGATGGTAGTAAACGAAAAAAAATGCTTATTGTGGAAATAGCATTCACCTCTAAATTGTATAAAACCTGGCTAGGGCTAGCAGTAAAAAATAATGAATCTACAGTAGGACTTTGTTCATTGCACTGTGGGTTCTGTGATGCTTCATCCTCCTTATGGTGACCGAATACCGATTGTAATTGCATTACAGTTTGTGTGTCTGGCGGCACCAATTGCAACAGATTCCGTGCACCGTCACGTAATTGTGAGTGTGGAAGGGTGCAACCAAGGTCTGCCAGTTGAAAGAAGAAAGTGGCGTACTGGGAAGTCTGCGACATGACCTGAAAGAGTACGAGAATAGAACAGTTAATACCTTCTGATATTTTCATTTCATTTTAGGCAGATTTACGATTAAGGACGGCGTTGACATACCACACCCGGTAAACTATTCTCTGCTTCTACATTGGGGCCGTCATACGGATGATGCGGGGAACTGGTGGAACTATCCGAACTACTATCTGGCGAACTTGGTATGTTACTATTAACTTGACTCAGTTTTGCAGACAGCAACTAAGAACACATATTATTCATTATTGAAAATCACCAACCCAGTTGTGTGCCTATAGTATGTGCCTACCATTTTGTCCCTTAATGGAATTTGGGAAAGAAGTTTTCTATCATCTGCTTGTTCTAAAGACTCGCCATTGATAAATAAATCGAGCTTCACGTTAGTGCCGCTCGCTTTAATCCTGCGCAATATCTGCCGTCTTAGAGATGCTAGGGTATCGTTACTATGCGTAAATATATCAATATCATCTACATTACGCCCGGGATTTGCAAAACGTATGACAAGGGAAAGATGTTTCCCACGTGCCGCCCTGCGATAAGAAGTACGGTGAAGTAGATTGTCTTGAAAATTTCACACGTGCAATTAAGGCCAATCGTACCTGTGTAGAGGTAAAATTTTTCGCTCCCCAGGAAATGCAGTATCACATTCATTTATATATTCTTGCAACACTTTCATCACCCGGCACATCTTCATGGCCTCGACTTTAATCTTATTTGACATTTGCTCCTCGCGCTCTTCTTTTCCATCAAAATAAACTTTACTTAATACCGAGACGGTATCGTAGTGAGCCTTTAATCGATCCATGCATTCTCCTATATATGTTTCATGAAAATGCAAAAGTGGAGATTGAAGGCGTGGTCCTAAATTAGTATTAACTTCTTTCATAAGTTCTATTGCACGATTTGCAATTTCTTCGGGACTGTTAGTTACCACCTACAAGTAGTCGCCGGATTTAAGAACTCATGTATCTTGTTTATAAAAATGAAAATATTTGTTAAAAATGTAACACACTCACCCTCCACAAATAATCTGTTCCAATGAGGTCCACGTCATCCATAAGAAACGTTCGCCTTTTCAACTTCAATTTGCCCTCCTTGAAATTGACAGCTTTGAAAAATCGTTCATAGCACTTAATACCACTTTCAGTAAGCAGGGCTGGATCCAACTGTAATATATTGTTTTGGAAAAAATCTTTGTTTATCGATGGATCAAGATCCGGTTCATCTCCCATGAGCTTAAAAAACCATTTAAAACACGCTTCCCGGTCGGAAACAAATACACCTTGTTCCGCTAAACACTGCCAAATCTGCTCCGCTTGTTTGGCACAGAGCCACAATTGTCCATCCTAGGCAGAAACAATGGGTATTGTTAATAGTTATTAACGATTTGTATGCATAGCATTCAATGATGAGTGAATATGTCAGATAATGTACTTTTAATAAAAAGCGCATGAAGTTTAGGCGTTCTTGCACTTGCATGATATGATTGTAACGTCCATCAGACATGTATGTATTAGCATCAATGTCAGGATTTTCTTTCACTAGTTGCCGCACTTTGTCCATGTAATTCGTTAAACTGTTTGTCACTAAAATTACGGCTGAATGTTCACCTTGAAGTCGCTGAATAACTTCTTGCCTAAAAGTACATAACGATCTACAATCGAGGGGTAATGGCTGTCGTAGATTACTATGAAAATTCAAAGATCAAACTGACCTGTATGGTAAGTGATGAGTACGCTGACTATGACTAATACAAGGATTTGGCTCATAAAGGCAACAAATCTCACGAATTTGCTTTAAGGCAGGCAATACCCATTTATCCCCACTCTTTAATTCTTCTACACATTTGTCTAACCATATTGTTTTTTGCGCATCGCGTTCTTGAGAACATGAATAATCAAGAATCTTTACATGTGCTGTCAAGGCTTGATCCATTATTTCAGTTGGAACCTCATCAGAATGTGCTAAATTCCAGAAAAGCGTCAACACCTTGTGCGCCATCACGCCGTCTTTATCATCCTCTGCAAGTCTCCTTATTAATTCCAACAGTTTCTCCCTTTGTCTCTTATTAGCGGTCTTCCAACTTGACTACACAAAGATAAAATATATAGAAAGTCATTCACATGTATCTCCCTGAATGTAAGATGATAGCTACCTGAAAGCACTCGAATAGATGATCGAGTTGCTCAGGACTGAAGTCCCAAGCCAATTTTGCTAGTAAATCGTGGACATTCTTCACAATCGCTTCATGCTTTCCAGCTTGAGCAGCCCAAACAGCATCTAGATCTTCCAAACTCAGAGCTCGCTCCTTGATTATAAAGCGCAAGATTTTCTCCAACTTCTCAACATATTGCGGTTGATGCAATGAATCTCTTAAGACAATTTCCAACACTCCATTCTCCTTAATCCATTGCTAAATTATTCCAATGCAAAACGTAACAGTCATTAGAAAGGATATGTCTACAAGAGAACAATCACTAGTACGAAGAATTCACGACTTACAGCCATACGCTCCGAAGTAAGCCACTCTTCTTCTTCTTCCACGATCATATTCCGAAGTTGATAATAAGTAACATTTGAAATCACTTTATTCACTTCATTTAGGGCGTTCATCTTTCCATTAAATGAAGAAATTTGTAGGAGTCGCAGGATCATCTTCAACCTCAACATTTCCAAACTTTTACTCATCTCTTCTTGATGTGGTACATAAGATACTAAACACTTTGCTGCTTTGATTATGGCCGAAATCGCGCCATTCTTTGACTCATTCTTTGCCTCTTTCTTCAATTCATCGTCAGTCAAATTGTTCAAAATATGCGGTACCATTTCCTATAACGAGCGAATCAGACAGTTCTTAGAATGTTGGTATAATAGACCCAAGAGCTTAGAAAAAAGAAGTAACATTATATTTACCACAATAGGCATTAGGTATTTAATTATTGTGTGTACTGTTAACAATTCACAACATAATCCAAATGGTCTGACTAAAGCATAAATTACTGGCACTGTTATATTACGACCGCTCTGAAATCTAGAGAGCAAAATTTCAAACCCATTGAGGCTTCCAAACCTGAAACACAAATATATGCACAGCTGATGTAGAACAAGCCTGGTTCGGAGACAAAAGGATTACCAGCCGGTTTCATTGTGTGTTACCTATTTATCAGATCCACTAGCCATCCCCTGGGACTTCTTGAGTCTGGAGGTGGCCTTGCGTAAAGCTCCTCATCAGGGATATCACTACCAGGAGGAACAGTTTCCGAAACTCTAGCAGCATTAAATGTATGAAATCTGCAAAGAAATCAAAGATTTTGGAATGAGGCTTTAGCATTAGTATGCACATGTTAATAAAAAGGTATGAAAACAACTTACTTATTACTAGGATTAAAAACCATGGCCAAGAAATCAAGAAGAGGAAACCAGTCGTCATCCAACTTCAGAACGCATAGCTCCACCAATCGTTCACAGTTCGCATTAATACAGTTATGAATATTGAGCTTCCAACTACTTACTGCATCATCTGTCAGTATTTTGGTAAAAGAAATCCTGAGCCCCTCGCGAAAAAAACGCTGACACGCTTCGCTTTGTACATCAATTCCTGAAACATGGACCTCGAGTTGAATGCAGTGATCCCTGGATGTCGCCGCTGTATGAGATATGTATTCTATGATCAATAACCTTTTTTACAAAGATCGATACTGGCTTGTAACAGACACTCTAATTCTTGCTCTGGCAGAACTGGTACAACCCAACGTGGACTAGATATTTTCTCGTGTAGCATATTAAGCTTCGCAACAGGAAAATCTGGCTCCTCGTGCAGCTGATTGTTGTCCTCCACTGATGCCATGGAGTCATTGCTGCACTCAGTCTGTACCAGATTTTCCGAGAGTTGCAACCCAGACATTGTGTCAGCTAGCTGTTGGGGGCCCGGTGGACTATGAATCTGTCACATAATCAGGATTCAATAGACTGTGGATAAAGAGAACACTTTCCAGACATCTGGGTGAAATATACCTGTGTATTTTGTTGGCTGTCTGGCGGATCTATGCCGACACCTTGACCTCTTGTGGCAATTGTCATCTTGCTTCCTCTTTGCTATACCCTTATTGTTTCAGTACCTCTTGGTCCAATAACCACACCACCAAGTACAAGCATCCAGCTTTTTCAATGACATTAAATATATCTGTACCTTAAAGGCCTTGTTTGAATAAACTATACCTACATTATCTGGAAGAAAACCAGACAGCTTATTAATGTTTTGGAGACAAAACATCTGTCAATACGATTCTATTAATAGACCAAGAATATAGAGTGAGGTGTTCTAGAAGGCTGGAATGCAGGGGGCAATATGTTGATTTTTTTCGCCAACTTGGCCACTGCGAAACTTGATTGTGTGCAACAATTCAGCGTAAACAAGAGCTACACACGCGAAGAAACGAAGCAGTAAAAATAACGTGGAGAGCAGCGATTCCTTATGCAATAGAAAATCGGAAAAAGGGTAAAGGCGACAGGAGCCGTGGCGAGTATCGCTCGTCGGCGAATATCGAAAGGCGAATATGCCCGCGAGTGGTAGAAAAATCATAGATGACAATTCGCGTCGGTATATTCAGGAAATCGCATGACAGCAGAATCTTGGTAAGGTTTCAGTGAATGAGTTGGGGAGGTCTTTCCGTCCGTCAACAGAAAAGTAGATAGATATATGAGGACGGAGGAGGAGACTAACGCCTGTCTGGGAAGGAGGTTTAAAGGGGCCCGAGGCGCGTGCGAAAAGTCGCAGTTCTACTGGAATTTCGTGGAGCAGAGAAAACACCGAGAGTGTCGTGTCGCGAATTACTTTTCCATCCTCCTCTTTCATGTCCATTCTCTCTCCCTCTCCCAACGATTGTCCTCTCGGTCTCCCTCGCACTCACTTGGACTTTCTCAATATCGGGCCTTCTCTCACTCACCCTCTCCCTCTGTCTCTCACACGCACTCTCTTGCTCTCGCGCGCTCACTCTCACTCTCTCGCTCTCTTTCTCGCCCGTTATCGGGTGTACCGTCAAACATAGAGAACTGTCAACCGTCAAAATGTAAAAGCAATGAGGAATGAGGCCGGTTGCCTTTGGATCCCGCGGCCTATTATCATCGTGCACGATTTGACGGGACTGTGTCCTGAAAATAGGCTGCGTCTGCATGAAATCTTGTTCACGGCGTGCTTACAAAGAAGGAGTAAGACCGAATTGCCAGGAAAGGAAATACTTGTCTCATCGCGATTAGTGGCTTAGCAGCTCGATTCCGCGGGGTCCGCGAAGCAACGGGAGCGTGCCGAGGATAAATGTAATTTCCGCGACCGGTACCTACGCGAATTCAAGGATCCTCGAAGTCCAGGGAGCACCTATTTTCGCCCCGTTCACTCGACCGGGCCACCTCCGGACAAAATGGCGACCATCCTAACGATTAGCACTGCTGTATTAAGAAAAGACTTTATTTCCTTGCCGAGGCCAAGCCGACTGTGCAATGACGCGCCGTCCATACGAGCCTCGTTCACTCAACAATTATCGCATAGAGCCTTCACCGTGAAACGCACCTTTACATAGTAAATGGTGGTAGAAATTTATGTTGCAGTTTTTGATGTGACGTTATGGAACTCACTGGCGAATCTGTAAACACGGTTGCGAGGGCGCGATCATCGTGCAAAGAAGCGAACTTCATCGCGCCATTGACACTACGTTCACGATGTGCTTTCTGCACCCTCTCGTTCCGATTCATTTCCTCCAACTTTCCGCAATTTTAATGCTGTCTCCACTGTTTTCGCGCCGCACCAGCCAAGCGTCTTCTTCTACTTGTTGTCACAATCGCATGTTATTTCGCCCGCGCTAACTATGTCATCCTCTTTTCTTTCACTATTCCGAGGACGGTGGTAGTGCCATTTGAATTTCCGACCCCTCTGAACTTGCCCCTTACCGAGAAAAGTGCAATTTCAGTTCTTCTTGAAATACTATAGTTTCAAAGGTTTGAAATTAAATCGGCAATCACGCCCCTGATATAATACACATATTGCATGTGCACCAAATCAGGAAGTGTTTCTACTTGCAAAACCTTCGTGTCTTCTTCAATTTTGCTTTACAATCGCTCTTTTTCCATAGCACCAAGCAGGTAAGTATCGATTGCAAAGTGTTTGTACGAGGATCGGATATGAGAAAGCGAATCGAGTACAGTTAGATCGCAGGGTTGAGCATTCGTATTAATTTATTTCATAAATTTCGTATGACTGTACATAACATTGGCGATTGCTGTTTCATGTAGTTCACTTTGTAGTATCGATCATTCACGATGACGATAAGTTGCGTGTTTTGTCTTGCTTGCGGACGTTTGACGATTTTCACAGCATATGTACGATGCAAATAACAAGCGTCTCACTTTTAAATAATAAAAGTACTGGGAACAGGTTTTCTTCGTTTATGCTTTTCTGTAAATCATACAATTGTCACTTCGCGACACCTCTATGAACTTTCGTAGTTCAGATACATTCTACATGAACACAGATGAAGATTTCGATATTGATACAGAAATACTAAGAACAGAACAATTAAATATAACTCCTAAACCCTTATTACTTAAAAGTGCATTTATAGTTCTTGGAACATTATCGGCAATGCGTTGGCAGTTCTTACCAAACTTAGAGGTATTGAGTCTGAGTAATACAAGATGTACAGATTATCTTATTCAATTTTCCCATCTGAATATGAAAAGACTTACATACAAAAAAAAACTACTCTTTGATGGGACAAGAAAGACCGTCTGAAAGGAAAAGTATTGAGTAATCAGATTGTATCCACTGGTACTTCGCTTTCGCTCCGTTGCAAACAGATAGAGATCTGCGGGAAGCACCATCGTGAATGGAAGTAACAAAACTTGCGTACAAATATAAGGTCTGACGGATCTTAACATCTTTCGATAATTCTTCTTAAATGATAGCACCTACCACAAGGAACAATTTTTCTGTGCTCTTAATTTTGTAGTTAAACTCTTCATTCTTCCCCCACTTTCCACGTAATTATACAGTTTTCGTATTCTTCTACTTATTGTATATAGTGGCAAAGGTATATTTGCATTAAGTATTTTACCGTCATCACGTTTATGTGCTCTGTGCGTGAGGCCGCATAAAATGTATACAGGAAGTTTGGTCATGACCGGCTGTTACTGTTACTCTTAGTCTGTCGACGTTATTAGCACAACTTGCCTGTTATGAAGAACGCGATAGTCATTCATTTCCAGTTAAAAAAGTCGATATCGTCACATCATCCCAACATATCATTCGCTGCCAAAAATTATTCTCGAGCCGTAGGGTATTCGCAAACTCGATTTCGTGGAAACATTAGAAAATAGAGTCACAAGTTTAATTTGTTCCCACTACCCTGTTAAAGGCGAAACTGATGTACAACCAGACTGTAAACAAAGGTTCGAGATCACTGTCTGTTTAGCAGTAACATCGGGACACTCTTCATTTTTCTTCTCAGTCGCAAATGGGCTTATTTTTCCATATTTATCATAATGTCAGCTCTTCTAATTCTTTCAGTAATTCAGCTTCCTTTTTGATTTTGTCTAGCTGATTGATTTCTAATTGTTTGCCGTCGGATAATTCCTTCTTCAATTTCGTTATTTGCGTCAGTTTCTATAAAACAAACATGGACAATAAATATTAGAACTTTTCCATTCGAAATCCATACAGGGTTTTATGTGAAAATGTACTACTTACACTCTTGATTTTTTTAATTTTCTTATTTTTTTCTGGATCATCAGTCAAGTCCGAAGTTGTCACATTCGCGGCAGCTTGGTTTACTGTAGCTGCTGCTTGTCCATTGCTGCTAGGTGTAGTTGACGCATTAGCATTTGTTTGTGGTTGCGAAGGCGAAACTGCTTCTGATTCTTTTTTGGCTTTCTTTGCTTCTCGCTTTTTCTTTGCCTTGAGTGCAGCTTTGGATGGATTTGCTGCAAGTATATTTATGTAAAATTTGTATAGCATCCCATCACAGTTTAATTCCAAAGAATGTTTTCTTACTGTCTGAAGATGATTTTATTCCAAAGTCTTCATCGTCGTGCAATTTGAAAGTTATTTTTTCACCTCTCGCAGAAGGTGGTCTGTACACTTGCTTAGATGCCAGTGGTTGTCTCGGGGCGATTCCTTCAACTGCTTTATAACTTATTTTCTTTTCTGGAAAAGTCTCTTGTGGAAATGTTTGCCAAAGTACTTCCCAAAGCTCTTCTTGTTCATTCCATGGTCGCTCGTACAACAAGGTTCCAGTATAGTGCCAGATTTTGAATCTACAAAATTCGTAGTATCAAATTTAAACTCGCTCGATTTTAACATTTTTTTATTGTTTTAGCTCTAAAATTAAGGAATTGATCATCCCCTACTATCACTCGAAAAAATAATTAAGTAATTCCAAGATATTTGATCTAAGAACATACCCGTTACCCATACGCAATCTCGGCGCTGTAGTTGCTGTCATGAAATGTTCTCCATCTGGTGACCATTGTAATAAAGTGGAATCGGGCGCATCAGTTTTGGCAATCAATTTCCTCGTGCCCATATCCCACAACTCGACCCCACCACGGAGATTCCCAAATCCAGTTAAAATAAGAAGTGCACCGAGGTTAAGGAATTTATACACAAAATGGACAAAGTTCGTGTGTGAAAAATTCATAAGTTGATGAAAATATTGTGTTAAAAAAGGATATTGTTCCCTTGTGGATTATAGTAAATGCTGTTCCGATGCAGAACGCCAAACTCAAAGATCGCTTCACACTTGAGATTAAACAATGTAGCTTTAGAAGGCATCAAACCGTACACCACACAGAATTCTGTGTTTTTCGGGGACCACTGTACTGCGTGAATAGGACCTTCCTTGCCTACAAGAAAAATTCAAGACCATATTCATACAATTGCAACCTGACTAGATAAACAGGTGACTTACTTAACATCACCATAGCAGTCTCTCCTTTTGTATTCAAATAATGCAAAGTCTGTTTTCCATAATATGTAGCACCAGATTTATCGATTTCAGTGCTGGTCATTAGTAAAGCACTTGTTCCCCGTTGATTCCAATAAAAGCTTACTGTATCTGCCTGAGGTCAATACAAATATGTTCCATTATAAGGCTTACATGATTCAATATAAACCAAACCAATCTAAATAAATACCTGGAAGAAACTTTTATTCGCTAGTGATTGCGTAGCTTCAAACTTTGGATATTGAAATAATCTTCCAAACGATGGTTGGCCAGCTTTTCCTGAAATATAATTGTTATTGTAAGAGTGTAATAGAAATAGAACAATAACATGTAACATTGAATATGCTAAAATGGGGATGTCTTATCACTTTCAACAGCAGTATTTACTTATATAGCACAGATACGTGACATAATACTAAAAATTCATATACACAGCCAATCTATTAATGAAATACTTTGTATTTCTTCTGCACTTCAGCTAAGGCAAATTATCTCCAATGGAGTACTTACATATGAAAATGTATATGCTACTATCAGGTAAACTTTCCATACTGATGATCCTCTTAGTTTATATGCATAATAGTACATTTATTGAAATGTGCCAATATGAATAAATACTCTGATGTACTTTGTGTCAAGATTAAAATGCACTATATAGTTAATTGTCTTAAGTTCTTCGTTCCATTGCGTGATTGCGTATTTGCCTCACATGCTTGCTTGATAATGAGTGGAACTGAAATAAAAAAGTATTTTATAAAACTATACCAAATTCTATACATCACAATTTCATTCAAGGTAACTGTGTAATGTATAGTATCTACGTCAAATCCACTCATTGCACAGTAAATATTGCAACTAGCAATCATGAACAGAATATCGGCATAATTTGACAATAGTGTCAAGTCCCCACATTTTAGCATATCAATGCAGAAATGTCAACATAGTCTTAACAAAACAAGTAAATACTTAATTACCAGGCATATAGCACAGAACATAGTATGGAGCGACACACGGTGATATACTATAAGCGGCTATCTTAGCCACATTTATTCTATGTGCAATTTTTGCAAAATTCGCATCCTCATACAGAACAACATCTGTACCAAGCAATATCCCACAAACTTTTTCGTCACTTGTCCACTGTGGTTCCCTAGAGCATTATGAGGACCAAATATACCCTAATGATCTGTTACCAGCTATGCATACACTTATTGGATGAGTAAATGTGTACATTTAGAAGATATATTGAAAAGTGGAATGATTTAAGATTGTTTACTTTAACAATATATCAGTATGCTTTTACAACATTTCAAATGAACATTGTACCCTGAACAATACCATTTAATAAACTGTAAGTTATCATACCAGTCTAGTTGTTTCTTCTGCATAAAACTTTTTACTAATTCACCATTTTCCGATTTCCATATATGTAGATTCGGTGATCCCTGAGGATTGGACGGTGTTGCTGTAAACAGATATTATTCGCGATATATAGATTGGAGTGTCCACCAATATAAAACTGTGTAAGTGATAGTAAATCCAGTACCAATAAATGGTTCCTTTGTCATCAGATATGTCCCATTGGATGAGAATTGCAAAGCAGCTGTTTTAGGTTTTTTAAGTTCAGCAAGGACCTTCCAGGTACCACATTGGAGTAGCTTAACAATACTTCCATTAGTCCAGGCAAAGTATTGCCCTCCTGGACTGAAAGCCATCGCCTTGCATGTTTTGCTGTCATCCTTAGGAAATTTGCTGACTGCTTCGTAAGAAGGTGGACCCTGTCCCAAGCTTATTCCGATGGAACCCCTCACTATGGCATAGAGAAACATAGTTTACCATCACTTCCAGCCTTTTCGTATCATTGTCAATTGAAGGAAGTGTCGATCCTGCGTTCACGGGTAATATCGGCACAGATATACAATCAGTATATTTCAAACGTATGTTACGAAATCGCATTATCAGAAGTAATCATTTCTCAGTCCTTATCAGTATTATTTGAAGGGAGAAGACTTGCAACCAAATTCAAACTATTCTTTAAAAAAATGCTTTCCTCGGAGATGCAGGCTAAAACAGGAAAGCTAGATAATAATGTTATTTAGCAAAGCGCAATGATATGTCCATCGCAAACATGTTCCGATAATCCGATGCCACATGACACATTATTGCATGGCGAATAAATACCACGTGAAGAAGGCGATACAATCCCTTTATGAGTACAATTTCTTGATATGACAAGTGCGAATGCGTGAGTGGGTAAATAAATTTATGGTAAATAATATGATCGAACGTGTGTACGGTTAAAACGCAAGATGAAAATGCTTACCAGCAACGCAAGGAATGGTTAACGCCATTTTACCTCCGTTACCATGTGGTACTTCAGTATCGAATATCGAGTATCCTACAGTCTTCCAAGCGATTGTGTTAATAATCGATTTTTCAATTTTGTAAATCCCAAGTGAACGTCATGGGTCAACAGATACGAAATCTTGGGGTTTACACAAATTTATAAATTGCAGAACATGAACTTTGAGGAAACTCCAATGAAAAGTTCTTAAATTTCAATGAATATGTTAGCTCGAAATTTGAAATTCGAGAGTACACAAGTTCCGTGGAATGCTGGAACTCGTCTTTTTAGGCAGATATATATATATATATTATATTTATTATACTATATATTTATTACATCAAAGAGCAATAAGATGAATGTAGAAAATGGTATAATTCACACAAATAAATTAATTTCATAATGTGGAATGAAGATATATATATATATTTGTTGCTTTACAGGTCTTTTTTAGGGTACGGAATAATCTTTATCTCCTCCCGTCCTCCGGACTGCTCCGGACACCCGTCAGCTATCCTCTATTCTTCCATAGGGTATGGCAAGCTCATACTTTAGGTGAGAGCGCTGGATTTATACTGTTTAAGAATTACCCGGTGCTGCATCAATCATTCCTTAAAGAAACATTCTTTTCGTTGCCACAAGAAAGAACAACACTAGCAAATCGTGACAATCGAAGAGATTCATCTCGCGTGTCCTTTGTTTTTATTCACGAGAGGCAAGAGGTTATACTACAGCGCGACTTTCAATTCCTGATTAATGTGACAGCTCAGCGAGAAATATTGAATTCCTCCGCGATATTTTAAGATTGGTCTTCGCGTTGGTGTAATAATTAAAACAGGAGAATCTCGAGTTCCATAGACATTTATAATGCAAACCATATTTATTGCACACCTTGTTTGTCGAAGTGTTTCCAAAGTCTTCGAAAGTCTTACGCCACAAATACTCGTCTTGTCATGTTAGTTGTCGGTCGCTTGTTAATTATACATTTTCAGTAATGTCGATGAATATGGTTTCGAACGTCCCCAAGATTTTGATTATCAAACATATGAGGAATTTATGTCGGAATATCTTAAGGTTCTCGCAAAGAGAGCCAAGAAGTGGGCAGAGATTATTGGTGATGGCAAGTCGTTGCAACGGAATTATACGATAAAAAGATATGTCAGAAAAGGTATACCAGGGGAGCACAGGGGTCTGGTATGTACAACATGATTAATTAGATTGAATATTTCTACACCTAGAATGATAAGAATATGTCTCTTTAACGAATGTTGCTTGTACAGGTATGGCTAGCAGTGAGTGGAGGGGAAGAGTTGAAAAATGCTTCTCCAGACCTCTACCAACAGTTACTACACAGTCCACATAATAAAGAAGTTGTGGATATAATTAAAACTGATCTCCCAAGGACTTTTCCTGATAATATCTTTTTCAATAATACTGAGAATCAACAGCATCAGTTGTATAACATTTTGTTAGCCTTTGCTTATCAAAACAAAGCAGTAGGATATTGTCAAGTGAGTATTGCTGAAGGAACAATTTCCACATATATTTTAGACTAATAGATGCCATTAATTCTTCACTAGGGCCTAAATTACATAGCAGGATTGTTGCTACTAGTTACCAAAAATGAGGAGACAGCTTTTTGGTTATTGAAAGTATTAATAGAAAAGATTTTGCCAGATTATTATACACCCACTATGGATGGTTTGCTTGTAGATATTGACGTACTGGCAGAATTAGTCAAGTAAAATATCTTTAATGTTAAACTCTTGACATTTGATTGTAATCAAAGGATTACTTACATTTCAGTTACTGTTTCAGGCAAAAAATACCAGATATCTATCAACATGTTACTAAGCTAGGATTACCTTGGGCAGTAATAACAACAAAGTGGTTTGTGTGTTTGTTTGCAGAAGTTTTACCAATTGAGGTATTTACCGTCTTTCCATTTAGTACTATCTAGCAACAGACTATACAAAAATGAAAAATTTTCTGTTTGTTGACAGACGACATTAAGGATATGGGATTGTCTTTTTTATGAAGGCAACAAGATCATATTTAGGGTAGCGTTAACTTTGATCAAGCGGAACAAATCTAATTTACTGGCTTGTGAAGATTTCACTACATTAGCCGAATGTTTTAAAGAAATTACAAAAGACAGTATTGTTTTAAGGTGCCATGAATTTATGCAGGTGAGTTCATTACAGTCTAATACCATTCTCACTTACACTCTGTGGATCTCTCATTTGCAATAACAATTCAAAAATGTCCATCAGGGCATTTTTAAAGTACCTGGTTCACTGCCTGGTAATACTATTGTAAGATTAAGGACAACAGTGGCGCAACAACGAAAAGATGAAAAGCAGAATAAATTAGGATAATAATACTAGCAGTTAGCTGCCTCAGCCCTTGGATCAAATTGTTCTAGTCATGTTACTGCCTGTTAACTACTACAGCAAGTTGTATATAAGCAGCATGGTACAATAAAACGTTCTCTACAGTTTCTGTGAGGAAGAATGTTTGCAACACCAGTTTCGTTTGTTGAAGTGTCTTTAATGAATAAAATGAACAGGTGATGATGATCAAAATTTTATCTGCTATAAGTGAATGATCAAAACAGACGTTATTGCGTATGTACATTAAAATTTATTTACTACCATCAATCGCAAACTTAAAACAAATATAAGTTTGAAAAATCTGTATATCCTAAATATATTTCTTTATATGTACAGAAATCATTTGTCCAGGAAGTCCTTCGCTTCATTAACTTTTGCTGCTATGTAGGGAGATCCACCACGATCAGGATGATTTACTGCCATAATTTTCTTAAACTGTTCCTTTATCTTTGCTTTGTTAGCCGTTGGTGATAAGCCCAAAATTAGTAATGCTTCTCTTTTGCTCATCTGTGACTCAAATCCACCTTTATAATATCTGCTATTGGCGATTGACTGAAATTAGAGATAATTTAGATCTTTAACTATGAATCTTACAAACAAGAGCACTTACTTGGGAATCTAATTTTGACATATTTTTCATAGCATCTCCCATTTTTTGACTCAGAGCGGGCATTCTCTTAATGATATATCGTCCGCCGAATCCCACAGCGGCAATCCCGATTCCTACTGCTACAAGGAAACCCTGCAATACAGAAAAACTTATGTCAATGTTTTGAAAAAGATAACCTCTTCGTACACACGTTTTCGAAACTTCCGCGACTCACTCAAATAGTATCAAATAATGTTGACAATACACTTCACATTTAGGAGCAGAATAATGCAATAATTCGATTGACAGTAATAAAAGAATAAATTCGAAGTTACTTATGGCATACACGTGCCGTTCTGTTGCATGTCAATGTCACTGTTTGGTTACTCAAGTTTAAAGATTTCTTTGAAACTACGTCGAATTATCGAAGATTCGACCGTACATTTTATAAGAAATGCGTCAAATTGGGCTGTCCTTCCTTTAAAATGCATTAAACTTACCATTGTGGTGTGAGTTTCGAAACGACGCAAAAGCTAAAGCACAGATAATTTTTGTATTACATCTATCAGACCTAACTGCGGCCGCGGCCACGGCTAACTGTGGCTTGCTGCGGCTATTCTATAGATATGTGTGTATTCTAGTCATACATGTATATAGGTACCGCGTGATTTGGTGCTTTGGGACAATGATTTGTTCAATATTTGGAGTATTTACAAATATTTATTAACATTAGTTTTTTTAGGTATTACAAAAATTATAATTTGAGTCTCTTGATGTCTTCTGGCCGGATGTCAATCCTTAATGATGCAATACGCCGTACTTCAGCCGGTGTTAATCTCCAGGCGATTGCATCGGCCCCGCAATAATCAGCTAGTTCCTCCACTTTCTCTATACTGAGTATTGTTGCGATTTGTGTCAATCGAGCGAACTTATCTCTTACAGACCACGAAGTGGCTGCAGCCAAATAACTTGCCAACGATCGGACTTCCTTGTCCAGTATGAGACCTCCTGCCTGAATAACCCATAATGTTTTATATACACGTTTTGAGATGATTAATTTATAGAATAGTTCAAATCAGCTTATACTTACCCTATTGAAAGTGGACTTTAACACTACTTTCTCTAAACGGGCCGTAACTTCAGCAGTAAGAAGGCCGATTAGTGCGTCGTAATTAGCCGGCGTCAAACTACCTTTGAAACTTTGGAGTAAACCCTCCAAATTCGTGACCAGTGTTTGTACAAATGGCTCATCAGTTTCGTAACGGAGCAAGTCATCCTGAGAAAAGATTTGTGTCGAAATTATATCGATTTTTGGAATGGGACATTAGCAAGTACTGAGGCAGGAAATTCACCTCGTTGACATGATGATCTATCGACAGGAAGGCATCTAACCATGGAGTTACTCTAGGCTTAACAGCACTCACACGTAACTGCTCGAGTCCGTAATCTGTGACTGCCCTCAAAATCGACATAACACCCTTCAGGCCTGATAAACAACTATCAATTTTACCCCTGTCTTTACTTTGCATATTGGGAAATGTCGCATCAATTTCTGCATTCAGACTCTTGCAAAGAGTCTCCACATATTCGATGCTTACGTCTGTGTTATTTAGATAAGCCTACAGGAAAAAAAGTCGTATAATGTTGGCTGTACGGAAGCATGATGTGTGAAGCAAAAATTTCGAAACTTTACTAGGAACATCAGGCGGGCAAGTTCTGTGTCTGAGGTCTGCAAGCGGCCGTGTTGAATGCTCGTTTGCAAGGCATTGTAGGCTTGTGCCAAATCCAAATATCCTGCGGGGTATCCTTGGCGAAGACGATTTCTTAATCTATTAGCAAACTCTCCTTCTAATATGCCGCATGCCATATTAACCACGGCACATACACCATCTATACTCCAACTCGACATAGCCCGTCTGTTATAGAAGAAATGCAGATGATATGTTTGTAGGGTATATATTTTTTTACTACGTTGATATTACGTACCTGATACATTTTTGTACAATGAAAAAGACGTCGTCGACCATGCTCGAAGTTTGCTGGTCTTGATCGAGCGAATCCATGCCAATTGCTTTATTCACGCTTTCTTCGAGGAAGTATCTTTCCAAGGCTAGATACGAGCTTAAAAGGTCTTGCATCCCGTGCGATAATTCCGATTGATTAATCATGGTATCGAATTTATTTAATAAATCTTTGCAGTGCTTGTCGTCCGTCGAGCTAATTTCTATGTCATTCTAGGAATACATACAAATGTTTGAAAATCTCTTTGAATATCTAAATTTAAAGTAAATGGCTGAACACGATGTGCATACTTTGACCCGCCGTTTCAGAAAACGAATGTACAATTCAGCTCGGGAGTGCATTATCGTTATCTCTCCGAGTAGTAAATCGTATTCTTTTGGATCTGCTCTTTCAGTACCTGGTTTTCGTTGATGGTCATTGGTCATTTGTATTTTCTTCGAAATCGATCTATGTTTCATGAACTCGACAATAATTTTCTTGGTCTGTCTATAAACAATAAAGTTAAATTAAATGCTAGACTAATGGTGTTTAGCAAATCTTTTGTTCGTCTCGCTATGATCTGCTTCTATCTTACCGATCGCATTCTTGTTGTAAAATGGAAATAGTCATAAGTAATTTCCCAGGACCATAATATGTTTCTATTATAGGTTGATGGATCTCCACAATTCGAGCAATTCCCTCAAACAATAAGGTAATAGTATCAGCAAAAATGACTGATGTTCTTTTGTCATTGGTTTTGATTTCCAAAGCAGCTTTCAAATTTTTCTGTGCTGTCTCTTGGAGCTAGTAATTATACAATTCCAATTAAGCATCACACAGGAAGAATGTATTCTTACAGAGTAGACCTGTGAATGTGTTTCATTTACCTTTGTGCAGAGATAAGTACAGAATTTCTTCAGACCCTCGGAGTGCATACCCAGCAAGGGAAATATCTTAAAGAATCTTTCCACTGATGCCAGATCTTCGGATTTTACAGCCTCATCAAATTTATGTGTAACAACCGTTCTCAATTGTAATGCTGCTTGCTGCAGTGTCAACAGAGAACTACTGATACTGGTATGATCCAAGGATATATCCTCTGCAGTCCTTTCTAACAACTGCTGATCCATTGACAAATAACGATGCACGTGAGCAGCGCCCTGCTCATAGTCCTCGTTTCTGAGAGCAGTGGCTACACCCTCACTGCACAATTGCAGATCAAGGATATCATTTACACGCCTTTGGCATTCGCATACTCTGCTCTAAGAGTTTACAATACGCTTCATTCTTATGACTGCAACTGATAGTAGAATGGAGTTGGAATAACCACATACCCTTGCAAGATCCAGTTGCCTAACTTTTGCACTCACATCCTCGGCTAGGTCATTAGTGTGAGCTATCATATCACGAAACTTCTCTCCGTCCGCCCTTAGGAGGACTACATTCGGCAGTACTTTGCTTATGTTTTGCAACTTTGCCTCTACGTGACATTGTCGGGAGAGAATATTCTCCAGGTTCTTTTGGACCTTCACCTGCGATACACGACATACAAACCTACAGATACATCGTGTCTTTTAAGTAAGAAAATGATTGTCAATTAATCGAACCTCGTCCTCGGAGAGCTTGTCAATGATTTGTTGCAAATTTTGTTCATTCACGGGTGACTCCATAGCGAACATTCTCCCCTTTATAAAGTTGGAGCTAACTGTTATTCTACTGGTTTAGTGAGACATTTGGAGGAAACGTATGTGGAGTCTTTCGTGGAAAATGAAATTCAGAGATATAGAAACAAGTAGTATGTGGCGGAGGAGTGCAGCAGACTGTGTGGCTCGGCTCGCGAGTAGATAAGGTAGATATGTCATATAGCGGGCGCAAGCAGAGGCGCAAGCGGACTCGACTGGATTTGCTGTCGACGACAACGCCTCCTGCTCTCCGGCATAGGGAATCGGGGAGAACACATGCATCGCGACATCCCACGCAACGCGCGTGGCTTGTGCAGGAAGTACACACAGGGATCCTTTCGCGCATCTTATGCGTTTTCCTAAAGGAAAATGGCTACCAGCTGTCATTTGATCGGGAATCGTGGTCTTTAAAGTGACGCAAAACTGTGTGAAGAAGCTTTCCTACGTGCACCAGCGTCGACCACGATGCGCTTACATAACGGCGAATTCGTATGTTAGATCGACGGCCGCGTATATCCGACGCGCACACCCGACAAACTTCTGCAGTGCCATGAACGACGACTCCACTACAGTGTTTACAGTTTTTATTTTACCGAAACCCTCGGAGGACTAACTCATTGACGGCGGCCTCGCGGCTCGTAGTAATTTTATCGTAACCATTACTCGGCTTACCCAGTGCCCCGGCAAATTACCGTCCCGTCGAACGTTGGATGCCCGCAAAGTGTCGGAAACACCAACACGTTAGTACTTGGAAGCTAGAGTGACTCGCGAGTAAAGTAAGTGATCCTCTAACTATACGACCACCCTAACGTCCCTTCGCATCGTCGAATTCTATAGGGATGAGTTAAAAAACATTTCGGCATTCCAGTACAACAGCATGGGTTCAAGCCAACAGTTCTCTCTGCGGTGGAATAATTACTTGAAACACATCACTTGTGCATTCGACACACTCAGGACAGATGAAGATTTAGTGGACGTCACATTGAGCTGTGAGGGCAAAAGAATAAGAGCTCATAAAATGCTCTTATCGGCATGCAGTACATACTTCAGAGACTTATTTAAGGTAGGATCTTTGCGACGTTCTAACAGGATAGTGTCTATGCAGCAAGGTCCCCTGTTATGGATTTCTATCTCATATTTTGTTGCAGGAAAATCCATGTCAGCATCCTGTTATCATATTTAGAAATGTTAAGTTCGATGACTTGGCGGCATTGGTCGACTTTATGTACCAGGGTGAAGTCAACGTTGTGCAGGAGCAGCTGGCCAGTTTCCTGACGACAGCGGAACTCCTTGCTGTGCAAGGCCTCACAGATGGTACAGGAAAGGATAATGATAGTGTGGTTGAGGTAACTATTTTGTTTTTTTCATACAATGAACCTGGTTTGAAACTGGATTAGAAGTGATAAGAGTACCATGTAATTTTCCAGGAGGACATGGAAATTCCAAATGAACCTGAAATTCAATTACAAAATGCAAGCAGTAAAGGGTCCTCCGAGTCGAAGAGAAGTCACAAGTCTCCGGCATCACCAATGTCATATCACGCCATTGATCTACAGCCCGATGCTCCTGTGAGCAAACGGCGAAAATGTAGGGATAGTACAAATGCAAATGCAGAAAAGGCATCTATGAGTAATGCAGTCTCCACAAAAGATACAACGGAAAACAAGGTGTCAGAGGCAGCCACAGGTTCAGATCCAGTGGAAATAATCCCATTATTGCCAAACCTCAAGCTGGAAATGCCCGAGTACTTGGAACAAGATGGAAGTAGCTGCAGTTATGAAGAGCAAAGTATAGGCGACAGTTCGATAAACAAAATGAGTATAGAAGACACATCATCCACCACACCCGACCACGACCAGAAACCAGACATTAGTCAAACCTTCTATTCGAGTAACCAAACAGCCTGCGACAGTCTAGAATCGAAACACCAATCATCGGATGTTGGTGAGTTCTCTTGCAATGCGAAAATAGCTTACTCACATACTAGTATATAAATATATTGATGTAATCCTTGTATCTACTACAGGTCATCTACTTTCAAAGCCAAGTACATCTGGGGAAAGGTTAACGCAAGACGCAACAGTGCAGGGTAAGTTTCATTCAAACGATTTTAAAAGCCTATCGTCTTAATTCTTAAATAAAAAGCTTCGTGCTTTGCCATTTATCCACGTATATTCAATGTGCGACCGCGACGGTGAACACTGATTCAGAAACCAGGGATACACGGCATGGCAATAAGGTTTCATGTTTTTTACCACCACACAATGGTATTGCTCGCTATCTTAAACAAGTCCTCTCACTTTCGAGTGGACTCTAAAAGACACTTTTTTAAAGGCAGATTCAATATTCGGCCTCAAAAATATTGCCATTGTCATTGCTGGTAAAATACACTGCTCTGGACATTCCAACTCTTGTTTTGCTCGGAAAGTACTTCTATACCTATATACAAAATTCACCAATGATACATTGCCTGCCATGTGGACTTATGGTTTAGCGCCGCAGTTTTGTAGTTATAAAAATCACTTTCTTGCAATCGAATTCCAAGCGATAGATGGCTCAGACTCGTAGTATGTACAGCTTTTGACTAGTCTCTTATATACATCTACACGTACACGGACATATCTTGCATTTCAATCTTTCGAGGCCTACGAACTATCGCAGCCTATATTTCATTCTTCCTTGATTTTGTGAACCTGGCATTAAGTGCTAAACAATTCTCCCGACTCTTCCGACTAGTATTTGACAATTGGAAAGATCAGTTCGTGGCAATCTGAAACTAGGTTCACAAATCAATGTAACACGGTAAAGTATGAGTACACTGATCACACAAACCATCTCGGAAAGTCTCTTTTTCCTTCCTGCTGCGCAGAGCCTAATATACTTCTACTACTGTATAGTTAATTCTATCATAGTATAAAGAGTGCATGGTGTTTTGGATGTAAATGTATGGTTCAGGCACTCGGGTGTAGGTTGAACTGTAGATACTAGCAAGCATTGCCAAGTGTTGTATGTGTGCCGACAATCATCAGCATTCCCTCAATAACTCGACTACAGCCACCAGTATACTTCTCACGCGGACTAACTGTTAGAATACTTTTCTACAGAGATTTCGAGGTGTCTGTTTCAATGCTGCTGTTGAAGCAATCTACTTACCCTTTGCTCTAGGCACGCTAAATCTTTGTGCATGTAAAGTTAATCTTAAAGTCGTCACACGCATTATTACCTTCCCCGCGCGCATAGTATAATGTGCAGTGGATACAAGGTATGCGATTAGCAGTTGAACTCATGGGTGCACAAGACACATTAATCCACAAGTGTGTTCTGTTACTATTGTGAAGCGCGCGAGTTGCGCTTCAAGAACGATAGATATCAGGAACGGAGGAGATATCGGGCAGCAATAGTCTTAAGATTAACTTGCGAAAGTAGTGACAAGTAGATTTGAGCAAGGGGACCTGCAGTCTTATAATAGGACTAATCCGAAGTAGAAAGCAGTGGTGGTGGTGGTGGTGCTGATATAACAGTCGCATGAATTTCCACTCTATCTTCGCCACTTATTATTGATCCTCTCTTTTCGTACATGCCACCGTTTCCAAAATCAATATGGGTGCGTGGGAATCGGGCATTTAGGTCGATTCGATATGTCTCTAGAGACCTAATAGCGCCTAGACACTATCCTCGTTGCCCTCATTAGACTGGGCCTCCCAGAACAAACTGATCTTCCCCGTAAGACTTTCTTTCGTGGCGATCTAGTTAAGCATGATGCAGTACCATGATGCGTTGAGATCATTCTGGGCAGGGTCTCCTTTCCTCGGTTACTTGTTTTGCGGCGGTATGTGATTGGTTTGATCATTATCAGCGAGGATCATTTCGGCAGGTAGGTAAGCTGATAATGAGAGAGTAAAACGAGTGACTTTCCTCTATCGACACACAATCCATTACCCATCACGCACTAGCTTGTGCTCAGTACGATGATTCCGCGGTACGAAGAACATAAGAGGAACATCTTTCCAAAAGAAAGACCGGGAGTTCGATACTGTGGACTAGAACTGTGATACAGAGTGACGGAATTCACAAGTGCTGTGTGAGTGACAACTGTGACCTTCGGCCAGAATGAACGGAAAGAGATTAACAGGAGCCCATTACCAAAGCAGAGCGAGCATCGTCGAGGACTAAAACCGATAAAAAGAAACGATATTGGAAGCGATTAACATGAAAGAAGAAACATTGAGTACTCCCACCATGAAATCTGGAGCCGTCGAAGGCGAGCACCCTTACGAGACCTAGGAGGAGCGCAAGGCACCGTCAAGGCAAAACTGACGGTTTAGAATCGAGAAAAAGACATATTAAAAGGCGCCCATTCGACTAGCACCTGGCAATGCTATAGAAATAGTACATAAACAAATACACGCATCTGTACATCGTGGGTATTGGTCGCTGATACTCTATAGACTGGCTTTCACGGCTACGGGAATGGTTGGTGCTGGGATTGATTCAATTAAAAAGACTCTCCCCCTCTTTATAATACTAATGGTTGCCTGCATGTGCACATATACTTAAGGACTGACTAACCAAAAAGTGTTTGTGGCCCAATGTGTTTTCTCCAGGAGGGAATACGTACGTATTCGGTCAGCCGCATAGCCTCAGCAAAGCGAACGGCCATGGAAAAGTATGTGTACACTGCAAGCAGCGCGGAATGGTCACATCACGTGGAAAGCTCAGGCAGACGCGCTTCAAATGTTGGCCCTGCAATGCCTGTTTGTGTCGCTGGCCCTGTTTCGTCGACTATCACAAACTCCGCGGTATCCCGCACATCCCACCCCCATAGCACCAACTCGCCCCCTCGGCCGTTAAACTGACATTGTTCTAATTTAAATGCGTAGTAGTCGCCACGAGACGCATCGTCCTGCTCTCTAAGCCTTGTTTCTAGTCTATCGACTCCTCCATCTCTATCCACCCCATTTAGCTCTCGACCTTTTCTTCAACTCACAACTCTTTCCAAAGAAAACATTTCTACTTTCCCCTTTTCTCTCTCTCTCTCTCTCTCTCTCTTTCTCTCTCGTCTCTCCTAGTTGGTCGTCATTCTGCTCTTGCAGCAGGGCTTTCTCACGAACGGCGATCCTTCTCTCGTGGCCAATGCCTTTAGGTCTCACTGCTCTTCCTCCCTTGAGGAGAGCCCAACTCACTATCGCGGCTGCTCCAAGCGTGTCCGCGTTGCTCATGTCGATTTGCCGCTTTATTTTTGTAATATAGCGTTAACTGACAAATTAGATTTTATTTATCGCTTGTATTATGTGTATATTACCGATTAGCCTCGCGGGAACTATGATCCTTGAGGAGTAGTGATGTGATGAGGCCTCGTTGCCGCTAGCTCCCGCGACGCGATGATATTCCTTAAGTTAATAACTCTTCCACCCATAAGACTGTGACGAGATGAACTCGTTGTTAATTAGCTCTCTCACCGAGATGATCCTCCGCCTTACACGGTAGACTTTTTTTAGTCTTTCGATTACGTTACGGTACCTCGATACAAATAAGCGTAAGACCTCGCAAGCCCCCTCGACTCGTCGATTTTATTACGACTCCGTGAGATTGCTCGCGCGCGCACGCTTCACGAAATTGAGTAAGTCTCTTTTTAAAAAATATTCTTTTACACTTGGTTTCTTATTTGTATCTCGGTACGAGTAACAGCAGTTCGGGTTCCTCAAGTACAATAGGGTTCGACGCGTATCGTCCGAAATCATTGCGAGCATCGCCAACTAGTTATAGGCGGCCGCGAATCCCGCAAAGATCTCCTCGTATTGTTTAAGTGTTAACTCTCTATCAGGGAGCGAAGACCGTTCGCGAGCGCGGAGCCGCTGCTACTGTACTCGTCACCAATACTCATAGGCTCCACTGAGATCTGTACAAATGAAAGTGACGACTTGGTGGTAATAAAGAGAAGATAAGAACAGAGATTCTGCCCCCGTGAACTGTGTCCGCTTGTCCCGCGTCGGAAAGCCGCGGACGGTAGTTGTTGTTGTTGCGCTGGGAGTGAGAGAAATTAATCGAGCGCGCGCGCGCTTGTTTTCTCTTTTGCTGTCTTTGCTTTCGGCTACTGGCGTCGCGCGGCTGGCCTCATTCTCCATTCGATCTTGAGGGTGATCTTGTCTTTGTTTCTCTTTATTTGTAGAGCGAGCAGGAGATACCGCCGGGTGCGGGGGTGGTGGTAGCCGCGGTCCTCGTGCTGCAAGCGCCGAGCTCGCCTCGGACGATGACGGTCATTCCACCGACACTGAATTGTTGTTTCGCTGTAGAATTTGTTGGAAGGGTTTCAAGCATCCGATGTCGTTGACACTGCACAAGGATTTGCACACCGGGCAGACCAGGTGCCCGATTTGCCTGCGCATCTTCAGTCGGAGCTACGACATGAAGGCGCACTTGTTGCGCATCCACAAGTGCACCTTCAGCGTCGCTGCCAAGCTAAACTTTAACAAGTGAGCCTTCGATCATCCCGATCCTTCGACTTACCCAGTCATTTCATCCCCGTTCAAAGAGGGCTTGCTCTACCTACCCCCCCCCCCCCCCCTTTTTTACGCCCGTGGCAGAGCGCAAGCCCGATTGTTCTGCGCTGCCTTTCCCATTGTAATGCTATTATTTAAGATTTCGTGGAACTAGAGTTTCTCCTAGTTTATCGTCGCACCGGACGTTAAGCGCGATTTTATACTTAGACCGTCGCCGAGTCCAAGCTCGCTCGAGTGTACCTTCGACTAGAATAGACTGAACACACAAAAATAAGGTGCCATTCACCGAACGAATCCGGCGTCGACCGTTCGAGTGCACATTTCAATTGTCCCCCGAGTTATTCTACGCGACCTTCTCTCTCTCGCTCTCGCTCTCTCCCTCTTTCTCTGTCAGCCACTACAAGCTCCGAGAAATGTAACAGAGAAAAAAGAGGAGGATCCCCGGGAAGTCCTCCATTGGAGCGAGGCACCACGGAAACCTCCAATGAAAGGAAAAGCGTTTTTCACTCCCATCGAAAGAATCCTCGCGAGATTACGAGCGGTATTGTTATTTCTAGATCTAGCCGACTGGACTGAGTGTGCATCGAATGCACGCGGACTGATTTTATTAGTCTCTCGCGCCCTTGCGACGGAGGACATATTGTATATCTGGAATGTTTTCGAAAAATAAAAATCTGATGGAACACATTGTCGTATCCTTTGGTCGAAGACGCTTGTGGGGTGTTGAGTGTGTCTAGGCCTATCCATAGGAATAGTGGCGAAGAGGAATAGATGATTGTCGGTTCACTGCACACAATGATCGACGATCCAGCTCGATCGGAGATCTCTCTATCACCCAAACTATGCCCAAATGCCAGGAAAGAGTGTATGTTTTGTTCCGAGTTGTAAGTCGAGATGCTTGTTGTCTAATCTCTGCTGCTAGTAGCTCTAATTGCAACCGGCTCGAGCCTTCCCACCACGAGGCTTTCGGCTCGACCCTACTGCATGAAGCGCCGAGAATACTTGTTTTCTGTACCAGTACGTAAAGAGTTGCCTTGATGTCGTTGAAGCGTTGTATCCACAGTTCACACACAAGTAGCATGGTTCCTCCGAGTACCTTAACTGCGTGTTGTTGGCACCATCGGGAGGATGGTGCGAGTGTGTGTGCGTGTGTGGCTGTATGTGCGTGAGTTGTCCTCTCTCTTTCTCTTTCTCTCTCTCTCTCTGTCTCTATATATATATATATATATATTTATATATCACTGTCTCTCCCTCTGCCGTATATATATATGTATACAAGGCATTCGTGTCTCCTCGTGTGTGCTGCCTTCTGTCATATGCCTGGCACTCTCCCTGGATTCCCGGCAAATCGAGGGAGACCTGTAATTGCGTGCGTACGAGTGATAAGTAGAGTACACTTGGAAGAGGACTTAATGCTAGGCGAGTCGCCGCGCCGTTCGGCCGGTCGATCTATAATCCCTGGACCCCCCGTAGGTGGGCTCACTAGGAGAGAAAAGCAAAAAGCATTAAATCGAAAAGAGAATTAAAAAAAAAGCGTAGCGCGTGTCTGTGAAAAGAGAGTGGTAGTCAGGAGGAAACTCGCCGGAGATTGTCTATCGCTCGGCAGTGGGTGGGCGCACCATCTCCCATGAACTGTTCTATATCTGATTTAGATTCACGCACGGTGCTCATCGAACAGCCGTCGCACGCGTGCAAACTCTGCGGTAAATCGTTCTGGAATCGGGACTCGATGTATAAACACATGAACATGCACAAGGGGACGACCCAGTGCCCGGTGTGCCACAAAGTGCTGAGCCGCACCACCCACATGAAGCGACACTTAAAGAATCGCCACGGCTGGCAGGGTGTGGGCTCGACGACCAGCGCGGCGGCGGCGGTGGCCGCGGCAGCGGCCACTGTCACTGCCTCCGCTGCCACAGGAGCAACGCCGGCGGCGGCGGCAGCCGGAGCAGCGGCTCCTGGGCCAGGCGGACCTAGTGGAGGAACGGCGACGAGCGCCACCGCCGCAGCCAAACCGGCGACCGGCGCTGTCCTCGCCACGGTCGCGGCGCCCAATCTCCAGGAGAATGCAGTGGCCACTGGGGCCACACACACCCCGACGCCCATCTCCGTATCCTCCACGGCGATCGCCAACCAGAATACCGAGAGTCCCGGAGACGCCATCGACGAGACCGCCACCTTTACCACCATACGTATCAGGGAGAGCAGCGTCGAAAGAATCACCTCTAGTCCTATTCCTTAGTGCGAGTACCGCCACCCTACCAAAGAAGATACTAAAGACCCGTCGACGTCTGAATGGATGGACTGAAATCGCTACCGATCGTCGTGCATCCACTCATTTTTAGAACCACCCCCCTTTTATCTTTCCCCGAGGGGATGCGATCCTACCCTTCTCGCGTCAACCGCGTACCCTCGACAACCTCCTCTTGCGCCGCGGCAACAATTGCTTCGGCTCCCAACCACCTATGTATCTAGTAGGTTCCTATGCTGTGCCATTTCTATTCGTCGTTTTCCAGCGACTCGACTTAGTCAAATACGAGGCGGCTTCGTGCAAATGTCCGATTTTACTTCTAGAAAGATTCTATCTTTATTTATCTATGTACATTTAGATACGTCTACCGTGAATATTTAGAGGATCTATGAGTTAAAGGCTCGCGAGGGCGCCGTACCCGCGAGTAGAGCCGGACCACCGGCCTTTCATTATTTATAATTCACTTTTGGTAATAAGTGTAACTAGTAGCCAAAGGTCAGTCGCGAGTCACTGTACTATTAGAGGTTTAAGAATGAAACTGAAACCAAAGTCACGATGACCACGGGAGCTATTGGGATGCTATTAGGTTTTAGTTAATTTAACGATAAGTGGACTCTTTCGCTGTGTCGCCTTGATTCTCGTGATGCACGGTAGCAATGGCATTCAAGAGTGGTCCCATTTCCGCTCAGATCGTCGACGGCTGGAAACACTATAATTATGCCTGTCTTACACTTGACCAAACTCCCCACACGAACACGCAACCACACACACACACACACACACAAAGACACGGACACAGACACACCTAGTCATTCGTACGCATTTACCGATGCGCACGCATAATGTATGTATATGTGTATATGCACATAATGAGGAATCACAGATTCCCGTGGGATCTACACTTTTTTGTAACCGAACACCAAAGACGTGCCGAGCGGGAGGAAGCAAATTATTTGATCTAGTCACATGAGTTCAGTACTTACTAGCGTAAGGAGGAATGTGCATCTTTCTTCGTTCGATTAGTTTACAATTAGTCGCAGTATCGTGAGACGGTAGATCGCCCATCTGGTCCGAGAGCCGTAAACATTTCTATTAGCCCAAATCCTTTTATCTCCACCGGTACGACTATTCGTACTAGTTGAAGCGTCCCCTTTTAGTCTGATTCGGCGCTTATTAGTCTAATTTATACAAAGTACATATGCGTTTCTATGTACCACAGTACGTGCCATTTTAAAGAAAGTTGCGAATCCGGCATTGCTCACTCACCGCTGGACCAGTGTGCTAGGCGTGCGATCTACCATTATGATATTAAACATACTCATACGTACATTATTAGTTTTAAGTTCCGAGACTTGCCAAATCAGCGGCGCGGACGTGCGCGCGCGCGCGACAAGCCATATATATATATATATATATATATATACATATATACATACGAATAGGCCATATAATCGTGCGATGTATAGAGTGTAACTTTATTTTTTCTTATGTACGAACTGATTGCCGCGTGTGTGTGCGGCCGCGCGCGGTGAGACTCGCGCCGGCTCACACCCGCGGCTTTTAACGCCCTAGCCAATTATGTTAAATGATTTAATCTGTTCTTTTTGTTGTTTGCCGATTGTTTGTTTATTTGTTTCTCCATTCGGGACTTTGTTTTATTTTTATCTCTTTCTCTCCCTCTCTTTCTCTCTCTTTCTCGAGAAAAGTGTGCTCGGACAGCAGTACACGAGGTGTCCGCGGACGGTCTGCTCGACGGCAGAGTCCGCGAATCGTGCAATTACAAGAGAGGCTATTCAAAGTGGTACAACTACCTAGATTTCGATCTCTTATTTAATTAACGTTCCGGCACGAAGGTCGCTCGCCACGCGCACCAAGTGCACCGCGCCTAGAAAAATGCGAGGAAAGGAAAGAGGGCGTCTGTCGCGCGATGCGAAGTACAAAATGAAAACGGCTCGAGCGACGACGCGAGAGAGCAATTTATTTAGCGATTAGTTGGAAAGAAATTTTTAAACAGGGGCACGCACTCTCCGTTCACTTCGCCGGCAAGTAGAGCTAAACGATTCCTGGAGGACGGGACGGGGGAGTTCCGAGTGCTTTTCCCAACCAACTGGCGAATGTGTGGCTCGCTCAGTAAGACTGGAAGCAACATATTCCATATGCTCAACGCACCCACGGCGCATAATCTCGCTGGTCACTAGAATCTATTTATTCCGACTGCATTCGTTAGGTTCCACCGAGTCCTTCATTCTCCCGCTTTTTACTATTATTATTATTATTTATATATGTTGCGCACACCTTGTGGCTCGAGACGGGGCTGGGAGTAATTCGAAGGGTTGTAGATGCAGGCCCGATGAGGTCGGATCCGCGCGAACCAAAGATCACTCACTATGATTTCGTTGGAACAATGAATGTGCACATTCCTCGTAAGCCACCACTACACATTAAGTACAAGATTGCCAATTATTAATTTAGATAAATTCATATTTCTTTAGTTGATTATTTATAAAGAGAGGAGCAAAGTCTATATATAAATATATATATATATACATAAAAATGAGCGTAAAGAATCTATATATATATATGTATATGTATATTTACACACTCACGTGTATGTATATATATATTATAATATATCAGTACGTAATAGCTACGTTTGGCTTATGCAAGTTAACGATGTAAGTAAGAAATATGTGTGAATAAAGGTTTGAAAATGTGAGCAACTCACGAGCAAAACAAACGTGTGTCCTTTCCTAATTGCGCGCGCTCTCTGAGTTGAGGCAGAGCCGACTAACTCTCTTCCCCCAAGTAAGTATTGCCGAGCGAGAGAACGAGGAAGTGTCGGGAGTAAAGGGTTGCCAGAGATTCCAAGAACACACACTTGCCGCATGCACCACTCGCATAGACAACACTAGCCAGCGAATGTGATCTCTGAGTTATTATAATGCGTAAGGCCACGTTAGCTCTAAGTCTAGAAAAGAAACATCACCGGCTGCTGGCTATGCTGAATCCACGCGTGGTGGTGGAATTGCACACTCCAGGAAGCGGACGGCTCTCGGAATCCGAGGAAGAACGCATCCTCGAGTGACTCGAGATGAGAAATGAATGACCGCGCGACTCTTCGGATCTCCTCGTCGCTCTTGATTAACGATTCGACTTTGCGCTTTTACCTGTTCACGCTTCTCTCGCTGCCGCGGTTTCTCCTCCCCCTATCTCTCTGTGATTCACCCCAGCTCTCTCTCGTGTGCCGCATCAAGTGTAACTAACCAGGAGGGAAAAGAGGCGAGTTCGGGACGCGAGAGGAACCGAGGCAACGGATTGTGTATACACTGCTACTAAACCAGTCCAGTCCCCAGATTCGAAGGGTTGCGAAGAGCCGCCAAGGGATGGTCACTCGATCGAGCTCTTCTCCCCGGGAGAACTGCTGCTGGTTATTGTTTGGAGTGAATGGTCGAGTGACGATCCTCGGTGGGAAAGATATATACATATATATCCGGTGGACTGTGCTACCAGCTCTGCACATTACTGCTCTGTAGTATAATGAGCTAGTCTCTGTGTTACGTGTTACTTGTCCCTCTCTAAGTCTTGTCTCGTATCTTGATTGAGTGTGTGACTCTGACTGGACGAGACTATTTGACACACGCACACAAGCACACAACCCCTACTCCAGACAATGAGGAATCGCCGGGTCACGTGGCTGTTAATGTGTTGCAGGGGGGGTGGGACGCAATCGGAAGCATGTTGGCGATACAACTGGTCAAGTGGTGATGCAGGGTCCAGGGCGTTTTTCGTGCAGACTCTGCGGAAGCGTTTACAAGCACCTTGCTTCGCTGACCCAGCACCTCGAAGTGCATCGCAACCAGACTACCTGCATCCTATGTCACACCACTCTCAGTCGTAGAACCGACCTGCGACGTCACATGCGTCTGAAACATAACATGCAATGGCAAAAAACCATCCAGCGGCAGCGCAGCCCGAAAAACGATTTGGACTCGTAGATTGCCTCCTCTACCTCTAGACTAGACTCAGACTCTCTCTCTATCTCTCTCTATCTATCTCTATTTTTCTCTTACTCTTTCTTTGACTCTCGGTCTCGGTCTGTCTAGCGCGGTAAGAGAGATGTGCGCGGTGTCAGAGTAACATTGCTTCTCGCTCCGCCCTGGATACTACCCCCCGATCTTTCTTTTCTCGACGACCCCCAAGCGGATCTCTTGTTCTCTCACTCCCCGCAGCGCGGCTTCACCTTTCCCCTTTTTTTATATTATTCCTTAATATAGAATTATAGTGATTGCGCAATGTATTCCGGAACGCGCGCTTGATCTCGATCTCTCGAACGCGGGACCCCTGCGTTCGCCTACTACTACTTGGTGTCCTAGGTTCGTCGAGTTCTTTCTTTCTTGTTTGTCCGTGTGAGTTTAGTTGGGCGAAAGAGACGTTGCGGATGAAACTACTAGTAGCTCTGTATCGGTATACTTGTCGTCGTTGGCTATATATGTGTATACTCGAGGCTCGATCGCAGCTGTAAACGGCGATCGATGCGGATTTCAGTTGTCGCTTGTACGTACCGTGAAGTTAGGCTTTAGATGTCGTGCGGTAGGAAGAAGGGAGGAAAGGGCTCGGAATTACGGGAGTAACGTGCTTTATTGTCGATGTGCACCACACGCAGGAATCAATAGAGCAGCGGCGATCACCAATGAATCTAGTCATTATTGTACAGACCTTTAGGTTTACCGGCGTCATTCTAGATAACTACATATGTCACTGCTTCGGCACTGCCGACCTTCCGCGTTTCCGTCTGGCAGAGCGGGACGGAACTGCGGCGTATTTACAGACCCGTAGAGATCGGCATTTAGGAAGAACGGGATAGTCGTTAAGAGGAGTGAACTCGTTGAAGAGCGAGAGCCTGATGCACACGGCGACACAAAGTATATTATCTATCGATAGATCGGTTGACAAATAATAGCGTACGACTACTCACGATAAACCATATCAATGTACAATGTTCTATAAGGCGAAATCCAGCCCTCACCGCGGAGAAAGGATTTCAAGTTCACACTGACTCTGTTTACACGTATGTTATACTAACTGCACCTGACTTTTTACTTTCCGAGGGATATCGCTTTAGCTGCTTGCCGAAGAGCGCGCATAGACAGTGCCTTACACACAGATTACACACAGCAGACGGGACACGATTATCTAGTTTTACAGTTGTACCTATTGACTTTCCAGATGTTTACCGCAGTTGATCAAGTGTAAAGTGTATAGAACCGTAATTGAGAAGTAACTACCATTGCTTTCGGCTGTTGGCTTCGTGTAAACATGGTCTCTGTACGAAACTGAGCGACCCCCCCCCCCCCCAAATATCTTTTTTAATCAGCCGCCGTCGACTAGTTTCGCAGGGCTGCTCTTTGCAGGATGGAAAGGGTCTATTCGCCGAACACGCACGCAAACTACTGTACACACAATCCGCTGTGTCTGGGGATCGTAGCTTCTTCGATGATTTCTAACTCACCGCTCTATTTATTATCGATCATGAAAGCCCCAATTCATTCCCTTAACGTCATCACCACTAGAAATTGTACGAGAATACCATGACGAATATTTTAGCACTGTACTCGAAGAGTGGTCGGTGTCGATCGACCGAGTATTCTGATTTTGTAACTCCGGCAGATTCAATTGCACCGGCTCGATGGCAGGGTGATTCTAAAAGGGGCCTAGCGGCCAATTTGCAATTATAAGTGCTATGTGTATGTTGCTGTATTACTCCCTAAAGAATAAGTACTATTTAGCGAATATTTACTGAAGGATTACGCTGATATAGGCGGCAATGAATTTTACGGTTTTCTTAGATGTGCGGCATAGTGGCTTATGTCTTTCATTAACCCGTCAGCGAACAGGATTCGATATGTGTTTCGAGCATTTTCTAGTTTACGAGTGATCAGTTTTGCAGGACCTCTCATCGTGATAACTAAGCGCCAGTCTATATGATTTACCGAACAATGACGCGTCGTCCCAGGACCTATGACTAATTCTGCACCCAAGCATAAGGGTAACTAGATGTAAAAGTAGATGTTCGTTGTTAAAGAAACTAAACTAGAACGAGGAAGCTTTCGCGAGAAGGAGACGACTTACGATCGAGGAATTCGATTGTGCGTCCCGCGATCTATGATATCTGAAGAGAGAAATCTAATGTATTTATGAGAACAATGTATTTATCGAGAAACGAAGAGGAACTCTATCTTTTGGGCAAGCACATTTCGTAGGAGTGTAACGTAATGAATAAAGCCGTACCTACCAAAGACATTAATGTAATAGCGTTAAAAGTAAGGCCACGAGCACGTACACGTACCTAGATGCAACACTACGAGAAAGATATCAGACGTAGCTGATCACGGACGGTAGTCCTGAGCTTTGATTTTGTCCAGGAAAGTGTTACCTCTTGCGCCGGTGAGCTTGGAATCAAGCTCATTACGAAGTACTGTAACATTATGCTTTAAAATGTTAACGCAGCAATGTAAATAAACACATTTGTGATGAACATCGCCGTTTTACTTAATCGGCAATCTCCAATACATATCCGCTCTATTCGCTAAGTTTCCAGTGGTAGGATTAGCTTAAGGATGACCTTAGTGATAGTCTCGAAATGCTGATTTTCCAAGTGAGTCATGCGATAACTGTAGGAGGTAAATGTAAGAATGACTTTGTAGAGCTGCGCGAAAGGACAGCCGAGTGGAACTTTCAATCTGCCGGATCGCTCTGCAGGAAATGCGGCGTAACGTTCACAACCCAGTACGCTCTACTGCGTCATATCAGATCGAGACACGACGAGCCTACGAACACGACGGCCTATTGCAACATTTGCCAGCGAGTCTTCAAGACTAAGTGGAGCCTGGCTACACACAACAGCAAGTATCACAGGAATTGAAGGCTGAAAGACTATGCCTTTGCCCCCGCGGACTTGGCCGATTAAACAATCAAGAGCTGATTAAATGGAACAAACAGAAAAATGTTTATTTCTTCGCATCTTTACAGTACGCATGTATTTGTAAAAAATCATCACTCGGAACTGTAAAAGCCTAGGACCTGCTCGCAAAAGGCAGGCGATATCGCTCGCTCGCCATCGCGACTTATCACTGCCACATCTCTCAGTGGCCCATTTACAGCGGAGTGACTCCAAGTGCAATTCAAATCAAGTAGAATAGCAGATTTTTGAGTGGATAGCTCGGATACTCTTGTACTATATCTAAAGTAGTTTATTAAATATTTATTTCAAATCTAAATGTAAACCTTCAATCGCATAGAGTTACAGAAACACTTCTGAGTCCTTGCGAGCACAGCAGATTGTTCTGACAGAGTCGTAATAATGGTTTCATGTCTGGGTTTGCAGCTGGTTCTTTGATCTTTCCTTAATATCTGCACACAATTGGCTCGAAACGAGGAATGTCAGAATTATAAACCCCCTCTTAATGCCAATACCAAATGTAGTACTGATCCTCCTTGCACTTTGTAATCTTGTGCTGTCTTTTCGTCATTCCTATGGTTAAATCACTGCTGTTATAACATCGTCATATCTGGGTACTACATCACTAGTTGCTCGTGCACAGTTTGAATCAAAGTATTGAAACAATTGGACAAATTGATAAACAAGGATGATACTGCGAGAGCACCCAACTTTAACTATAAAAAGGCGATGCACAACAGAGAATGAAGACAAGGATCTGTTTCATTAATCACCGATGTATATCGAAAATAAACAGTGTTCTCTGAATGATAGAATAAAGAGCTGCAGAAACTCACATTTGTTTCCCCGAGAAAATTAACCGTTGTTGTTGCGGCGGTATCCCTTCCTTCTCCTCGACTCTTTCTTTGATCCTCTCTACTTTATCCGTAGGTTCGATGTCGATTTCGATCTGGCAGAAAAACGAGAATCATGAAGCACCCTGGGCCAATTTCGTTCGAGGTCTATTCTATGCAAAAGTCATGATGAAATCGGGGCTTCTAGGAAAATCTTTCGACCGGCATGACGAAACGTCATCCGCTCATTCTGACAAGCGGACTTTGCCGGATAAGGTAAAGTCCCGCGCGATACTTTGCAAGATAGATTTGTCACGCGTCAAGTACGACATTTCACGGATATATCCCTGCTTCAAGGCAAAACTAAGGATACTCGGCTTCAGTGGTACTTGCCTCCTTTCCCGTGAGAGTCTAAAACATGGTTATAAATGTATAAGTACGGGGAAATCCAGGCCGGCGTGCAACAACCCGCGTCGACGACTCTTACCTTCACTTTGATCAACATCTTTTAAGTGCTATAAGTCGCTCTAAATTACTACTATACGATTATAAGTTAAAAAGCAACAGACACAAATATGCGGCTGTTTAACCTTAGACTAAGTGAGGTTGTAGTCGCGCAACTGTAACTCGAGCATGTGCACTCTGCACCTCACTCCATCTGATGGTGCGTCGCAACTCTCAACTAACAACTAACAACCGCGCAATTGCAATCGAAAAGGCAGCATTTGTATATGGTTGATTGAGAAATACGTACTCTTTAGAAATGTCCTTTAATTCTTACTGAGTATCAGATCAGACTTATTTACATTTATGAAATGTGTTCTTACAAAAGGAAGTCACTGCGTTTAACCAAAAGACTCAAGTAATATGTACATTTTATATCCTAGCACTTTCTTTAATTATATTAATACTTGTTCAACGAGTCTTATATGTGATTCACTGGCAGTATGGATCTTTCACATCTTTAATTTCTCTTCCTGCGCCATTAGCTGGTTTTTGATTTTCTGGAGGAGCTCCTTTTTCACTGAATCAGGTACAAGTGTCCTTGCCCTTGGTGTCACCATTGAAAGGAGGGTGTCGTAGGTGACGTCGTGGCCGTGCTCCTTTATTAGGTCCTTGCATATCAGCTTCACCTGGTCCCTCCAGCCACACTCCACTAAGCGTCGTCTTAATAATTCCTTGAGCCTAGTAGGAAAGAACAAAGATCGACTGGTCCAGGTTATCCGCGAAATGAAGAATACACAATTTCAACTTTTAACGTACCCGTCTCGATCTCCAACCATCACTAATCTTTGGTGTGGTGCAGTCTTCATTATTACTGGGGATTCCACTCACTCAATATTGGCCAATTTTTCAATTCCCTTGGAGAAACTCTTGTCCCACCTACTACTTTTCTTGTTGCCCCAGCCGAATACTGTGTTGCTCTGGTTCGTGGCCGTGCGCGTTTGGTTGGGCAGTTCTATATTTGTGTCCCTCTCTGCATCAAGCTGCCGGATAGATTTGTCTCCGTCAGCCGGAACCAACCTCGTAAATATAACCTTCGAATCGAACAGGGAATGTCATTCGTATGAGAAGTACTTGCCTATCCCACTGGCGAAATATGTGGCTGGCTCGGTCCAATCCACATCAACATTGTTATCAGCATTTATCAACGCTCCAGTAAGAGTGTCTTAGTCTCTCGGTACGCCGGTAAAACAACTTTGCATATAACCTTTTTCGAGCACGTAAGTGTATAAGTTTGCAGGTATAACGAACGTTCACCCTAGATTTTGAAATTCGCAGATTTATTACTGATTTGGTTGATGTTTTTATAGGATATGGCAACTATTAGAGCAATTGGTCATGTCTTGTCCAAGAAACACGTACTCACTTGCAGTACACCCAGCACTTATTTTTGTTATTCCTTTCACAATACGCCTCCCTTGAAACAGAGCACAGCGCAGCCAGAAAGAAAGTCTCTGACAAAAGCTGATAATAGTCATGCGGATAATAAAATCCAAGTTGGTATAGGGGAAGTAGGTAAATTTCGTATAGGAGAATCATTCTTGAAGATGTATAGACAAGACTTATTCTGAAATGTTGATCTTTATTTCTAGTCAAAGAGACTACCAAATCAGCAACATACTTGACAGTGATACTCGCTGGTCTTGGAGTAACAGGATACATTTTATATGTGGTGCTCAAAGAGCTATTGTCTAGCAATACTCCTAATGGAATGTACAGCAGAGCACTGAATCAATGTTTAAAGGATACAAGAGTTTTAGACGCCCTGGGGCAACCAATCAGGGCGTATGGTGAGGAAAACCGGCGTGGCCGTAGGCAACATGTCAGGTAACCATCCTTTCATATGATTCATTACCTTTGAAAGTGATGAATATGATTATTTTTATCTATATTATGTTTCAGCCATGGATATTATATTAAAAATGGTGTCAAACATATGCGAATGAAATTCCATATACAAGGAAGCCGGAAGCAGGGCTCTGTACTTCTGGAGGCCAAAGAAGTAAGACATCTTATAATCTTTCAGAGAACATTTTTGTGATACTTAATCTGTTCTCCAATTCTAGACAAAGAGTGGAAACTACGAGTACACGTATTTATACGTGTTGGTCGAAGACGTCGTGAGGACAGTCATTAAGCTCGAGGACAACAGGTCCAAAGAAGAAGAGTACTTCTTTGGTCACGACGAGTAAAAGGACACCCCAATATTCGCACTGGAAAGTCTTGTGCCTCATGTATCCCACGTTAGTCGTTCAACGAAATCGCGTGATGAAATATAGACACGATAGGAACAAACTTCGTCTTCTTTATTCCCTAAATTGACGTATCGATGCAATTAAATCAGGCACTCCGTTCGATACTGGAAAAGCATAGCTCAACAACTGGGGGACAATTTAATCGAATGAAAGAGGGCCGCGATATCCAAGGTAGCGGTGAGCCGACATAAAAAGTATGTGGGCCGGAGTCTATCAGTCGCCTAAAAGTCGTGCGAAGTCCGCCTTCGGAAGGCAGTTCTCGCCGCGTTGCTACCGACTGCACGCGGATCTGTGACAGTCGCTCGAGCACGCGCGAACGGATCCGCACGGCCTTCTCGGTAATCCGCATGCGATCTTAAAGTCTCGCGCGATTTCACGCGACCACTAGAACAATTACTTCTCTCGATAGTTCATCTGTGCTTCGTTCACCTTCCGCCGATTTACCGGTCCGACTTACCTGCTCTGTCGGATGGTCGCGTCCGACTTTTTAGCGTGGTTGCAAATTTGCAAAGTGTGACGCTTGATTCTGGGAAGTCTTAATGCGACCGGTTGAGACTGCAAGAGGTCTAAGAAAAACTATCTCAGATTGATGTCACCTGCTTTCTTCGAACGATACAATCGACACGACGAGAGCTGAGCAGTACACACGTAACTGCACTCGGTGTCCTTGATCAGATGCCTAATTGCTAAGGCGGGATTCACGTTTTCCTTCGGTCTCTTCGATCAAAACAGATACTGTTTCATTAGACCGCATCTGAAGCAACCACCGATAAACATTCAAAGACGTCACTGTTCGCTTTTGCCAATACACGACATGCGATAATAAAATATGGGGATTGAATAAAATATCAGATTAAACGATCAAAGGAAGATGGGGAAAAAGTGTTGCACCTGCCTTCCGAGGTTCAGGGCGATTTTCAGGCCCGAAGAGGGTGGCTATGACCTACCAGACTGCACCGGACCCAAGTGTCTCCCTCGGCCACCAACTACCGAAGAAACAGGTGAGTTTTACTGACGAATGGAGCATGAAAGTGGAACTTTCCTCAAAGTGACTAGTCAATCCAGAAGAGTCGATGCCCTAAAAGGCGCCAGCGATTGTTCTCTCTTCAATTGAGTCACCCGCTGCGATAATAACTCCTAATCACATAATGCAATTAACGCTCGCGACTCCGTGAATCAGACACTTGTCTACTGTGCTCTGTGCACCACTCTGTGAAATCAATCTGCACTAGCTTATGACCCGAGTGTGCTGTAAGGTCAAGCAGTTGTCTCCTCTGCAAGTGAGACTAATAATTTTCCCATCGAAATTCAACACGGATGATCATCAAAATTCGATGGAATAAATTGTCCAAGCCTGGATCAGCCAGAAAGCGAATCCAAAATCGCCGATGCTCGGGCGAGGTTTCGCAACGGTGAAGGATGCGTCTCATCAAACAAGGTTCCGATCGAAACTGGGTCAATATCAGCCACACGTCCATCTCACTTGATCAAAGGAGATTTCAGGAGGCGTGCCGGCACCCTAGAACTTCGCTACTTAAGATCTATTTCGAGCGTGTGGAATGTGTTTCCAATTGCGATTATTCCCAACGAAACTCCAATGGGCTGCTGTTCCCTCTCGATGATGTCAGCCTCTCGAAAATGCAAATATCCGTGCAAAATGCTCCGGCGAAGTGTTTCGCTCATCTAACTTGCAGACACTCTCGATCCTCCTCGCTCGAATACCGGAACAATCGGAGACAGTTTCCCTCGGAGATTTACACGGCTGGGCTTCCAGCAACTTTACAGAATTACAACTCTCGCGAACTTTCGACGCAAACGGCTTTTCCGTCGGGCGAGCCAGGAGTTTGCGCGGCGATAGCTTAACCGGGGAAAAACAAACGGTCGGGCTTTCGGCCAGATGGGAAGTCTCAGCTTCCGGCACTTATGCGGACAGTGGGCCTTGATCGTGTTGCTCTCGATATACGATCCTTAACCGTGATTATTTACAGCCGCGGCGTAAAAGTCAACGCGAGCGAGCGCAGCTTCTCCACGATGTAATCTCGACACTACATAAATCCTCGCACGTACCCGAACACCAGTTGCGAAAGCACGCGAAACCTCCGCGAGCGATCGTCTAATCCTTGTAAACGCGAAAACGTCGAGTAGTCAAGTCGTATAGATTGAAACTGACACAATTCTAAAAGCCCCCGGGCGACTTGTGTCCGAGGCGAATGCTTTTGCACGAGGCGTGTTTGCAGGAAGGAAAGACAGATAGTCGCCAAGGCTTATTTACTAGTTTCGAGGCCATGGTGCATTGGCATGAATGAAAGTGGAATTACGCAATGGGCTTCCTCGCCGCGGAAAGCTGATGTCACGCTCAATTACGTGAACCCACATTATATATTACAATACCCTTTTACTCGACACCGTCACCTATTCGGCTTCACCTCCCAATTATTCCCCAACATTTCTCTCTCGGCAGCCGGCAGCTGCCTGACCCTGACTCACTCTTTCGGGATGCCACCGATCCCACTTGGAAAGGACGCTTTTTCGCAAGCGCGCTTCGAAAGGAATGCAATTAAGCATGCTAATGATGAATCGATTACAACGGTTGATACGCTGGATAATTGACACTACCGTTTCCACGTATCTCTGCGGCACTGCACTTACAGTCGTACGACTTATGTTAATGAGAACAACTGCGTCATCGATCAGTATGGACAATCTGTAGTTTCGAACACTTGCGCCTACCGGTGCTTACAGCTGCCAGCCGCGCTTCTTATTTTTACTCGAAAACAATAACTATATGCCTGTGTATGAGCGTAACGCACGCGCCGATTCTTGGACGGTTGACTCATAGGCTCGATCTAATTCCTAAGGTACTCTCAAAGCTGGCCACTTTTAGAACGATTTATCACAGTGCTTCAGATCTTCTCAGAAAAATATGTGACAATGGATCGAGAGTTGTATTAATATTCAAGGAAACAAGGGTTCTGCCACTTACTTCTGTGAATACAGGGTGATTCACTTGTAGGATTTAATATAGAATTGTGGGGCCCGAAGGATATTTCACCGATTTTCGGATGGAAATTCATGAAATCGCACCGGAGCGACATAATAAGGGGCTTTGGACCACTAACCCTATGCTGAATCTTAGTTTCTAGACTCAAACTGAAGAAATATCAAGCACTCGAGCGATTTCGCAAATCTTCAAAAAATTGAAAAATTTCCAGTTTCAATATTTATCGATAATTTTAGTCCCAAAACTAAGCTTGTACATGGAATTAGTCGGCCAGAAAGTACTTGTGTCGTACGACGGATACTTTCCAACATTCTGCAGAAAAAATCACTAAACGGTAATAACAATTTCTCGCCAATTATAGATCATCCTGTACGATCATTGGTGATTGATAGACTCTGAGTAATACGGGCGCACCTTCATAATGTTGAACTAATTCCTAATAAATGAGAAGTCCACCTTCTATCCAGCAGAAGTATAATCTCTCAGTAAACTCCCACAAAAGCTCTCCTGAGAACTGCAAGTATTGCCGTTCTTCATTTCCGAGTTTGGTATAAAAAGGAGGGCAATTAAGGGAAGCAAAGCGGGGCGCGTTTCCCCGTATCGGCAGCCAATTACCCAGATCAATCATTAAACCAGCTAGTGCCAATTAGCCCACGTCAAAGTGGGAGTAAGCAATCGGTGCAATCAGTCTAATGACTCTTTTCACGTAAACAGCCTAGCCGAACGAATCAATCATTAATCCCAGACTCATATTAATCGACCGATGAAATTAAGGCGTCCTCCATGCTAGATGAAAAGTAGGTGACTCCTACTTGCTCTGTTGTCACCGATGACACCATGTATGGCGGCGCTCACCGATGCAGAAAGATCCTTGAAACTACTCCTAGAATGCGTCGGCCCACCAAGTTGCATACGATATCCTCGTTGGTTCCTTCCTCGAGTGCGCTTCTCTTCAGTGGTTCGTCGGAAGTCTCGCGGTACCAGAGGCCTCTCTTGGCATTGCGACACCCCCGATGGCTTCGGGACCTAGCTATACGTGGATCTCGCCGGACAGATCGCTCGATCGCAATCGATCCAGGATGTTCTACAGATTCTATGATCGCTACCGGCTCTTTGATGACCGAACCTTTCGGCCCTTTCCCTATCGATTCTATTGTGAGTGCACTCCCGTTCATACTTTGTCCAGCTCGCTTCTTGGTAATCCCTGGCGCCGGCTGTGATTGATTCTCGCCCAACTGGCAACCTGCCAGTGGTTCCTTCAGTGGAAGATTGGTTATGGAATCGGTCGGCTTCCTGATTTATTCCTGGTTTTTCCCCCAGGGGAAGGCTCGAGAGTGTCGATTCTGACGATCACGAATGTGGACCCGTGCTTGGAGGAAAATGGACAGAGCCACCGGACTTGGAGATACGATCTGATGAGTCGACGCGATGGACAGGAGAGGCTTGTACTTAGACGTGGCCAAGAGTTCTACTTGGAGTGCAGTTTGAGCAGGGATTACGATCCAGAGATCGACGGGATTTCTTTGGTCTTCACTCTCGATGGAGTGGAGAAACCCCAGTATGGACACGGCACCCTCGTTGCTACGCCTGTTCTCGAGGCAAGAGAGAATCCCGAGGCTCCCTGGCAGGCGACTGTCGTCGCTTATGGTCGCAAGTTCATTCGAATACAAATCATCTCGCCGGCCAATGCCAATGTTGGCAAATGGAAGATGGACATCGACACCCGGAATAAACTGTCGGAGGGCGCACTCAGTTTTACTGTCGAACAACCCTTTTACATCCTTTTCAACCCATGGAGTCGAGGTATTCATCGAATCGCCAATTATTCCTTATCAGTGCGGCCACTGATGATTACTCAATTCCTTAGACGACACGGTGTATCTGGCGGACGAAGCTCAGCGCCAGGAGTACGTGATGTCCGAAGATGGATTAATCTGGCGAGGAAGTCACAAGCAGTTGCAACCAACTGTCTGGAAGTACTCGCAATTCCAGAGGGACGTACTCGACTGTGCTCTGCATCTTATGATAAACGTAGTGAAGACTCGGGTGTCCGGTCGAAATGATCCTGTCGTCATATCGCGAGTCCTGTCAGCTGCAGTAAGTATTCCGATCAATTTAACAAATCATTCTCGAGTCTCTTCAATTACCGAATTCCAGGTGAACTCTAATAATGACGACGGAGTAGTGTTGGGTCGTTGGGAAGGGAACTTCGAGGGTGGAAAAGCACCAACCAAGTGGCTCGGGTCTCATGAAATCCTGAAGAAATACTACAAAACGAAGGAACCCGTCAAATACGGGCAGTGTTGGGTGTTCAGTGGTGTGTTGGCTACGGTTTGTCGCACTTTGGGAATCCCCTGTCGTGTGGTGACCAATTATCAAAGTGCTCACGACACCGAGGGTAGCCTGACTGTCGATTACTTCATCGGCTCGGACGGCGAAGTCCTCAAAGAGCTCGCCGAAGATTCAATTTGGTATGTCTATTGATAATTATCCTCCTGAATTATAGTCAATGGTTCCTGGGTCTTCTTGGGACAGGAATTTCCATGTGTGGAACGAGGTGTGGATGAAACGACTGGATCTGTCACCGGAGTATTCCGGGTGGCAGGCAATCGACGCTACTCCTCAGGAGTTGAGCAAGGATGGAGAACAAGAGCCTAGTTTTCGTTGTGGTCCATCGCCGGTTACAGCTGTGAAGAAGGGCGAGATTCTTCGTCCTTACGATACTGCTTTCCTCTTCTCGGAAGTGAATGCTGACATAATCTACTGGCGCTACAATGGTCCCACGCAGCCCCTCAAACTTCTCCATAAACGCGAAGACTCGTAATTGGACTCTATTTTTATTAAATTCTTTATCAGGAATAATTGCTTTCAATATCAATATCTTTCATAGAATCGGCCAGTTCATAAGTACTAAGGCGGTTGGTAGATGGGCGCGAGAGGACATCACCCATACGTATAAACATCCTGAAAGTACGTATTAATTGATGTGGAAAATAATTAGGATAATTCTGGAAAATTTGTTTCTTACGCAGGTACTCCGGAAGAGCGAAGCACCATGTTAACCGCTTTGAAGCAAAGCCAATCGATCTTCAGTCGATATTATCTCAATGATGAATTCAACGATGTCACATTTAGTCTGGAGCTACGCGACGACATACTCATTGGACAGCCGTTCAGGTAGATATTCTTCCGCGGAAAACTTATAACCGGATTCTTGATTAATTTTTTCTTTCCCTTCCAGTGTCGTATTGTTGATGAAGAATAGGAGTCCAACGCAGAGCTATCGTGCTAGCATTATCCTTCGCGTGGACACTGTGCTCTACACGGGTAAAGTGGGCGATGCTGTGAAGAAGTTGCACACCGAACGTTTCTTGGAGCCAACTTCCGCCAAGGAAACGCGAATGGATGTCCTTTGGAAGGAATATGGGCCCCGAGTACTCGATCAGTGCGCTTTCAACATTTCTTGCCTCGCAACTATCAAAGGCACCAACTACGAGTACGTCGCCCAGGACGACTTCCGAGTGCGGAAGCCCAACATTGAAATCACGGTACTTACACAAGACTATTTTCAAATTATAATAAAACTAAAACAAAACTAAGAATCTACATTTTTCAGTTGGAAGATGAGCCAATTATTGGACAAACCTTAAACGTCACCGCAAAGTTCAAGAACCCACTGCCAATTCCCCTGAAAAAGGGTAAATTCATCATCCAAGGGCCAGGATTGACCGAGCAAGTGAAAGTCAAATTGTCCGACAATGTCCGAGTGGACGGACTCGCCGAGTGTTTCTTCTCGATGGTCCCGGACCACGAAGGGCGAGCAACCATCGCCGCGAAATTCTACTCGGCCAATCTCGACGACGTAGACGGATTCATTAACTTCATGGTGAAGCCTGGTGGATACTCCACTAACGAAGTATGACGACTCCAGCCCTTTTAGTACATTTAACTAGAACTAAAAACCACGAGTGGACCTAGAACTAGCGAGAGAGGCCGAAGCTACCAGGCTTAACTACGACATGAAACTGTGTTCATCCCAATGCCCTACGATTAATGCATTCATCCGCGCTACTGTACAATGAATAAGTGATATTTCGTAACATCATAAACGAGTGGAATTCGTTACCTGTCGACCCGAGCGATCAATGTATAGAATCCCTGACGAATGAGCCAGCAGTTCAAAGGGAGTAGAGGGTGGCAGTGGTGTAGCCATGAGAAATTCAATCGACGAAGAGACTACCTGGAGAAAGATCGGACAGGACTACCGGCTACGAAGAGCAGGTAGATGATATTAACGAGCGAGCATCCAGTCATTCCACTGGCAATGCGATTATTCCCCCGGGCAAGAAGTCGAGCTTACAAGTTTAAAGAGCGGAGTCGCCACTCCAAGGGTGGCGGATGATGAGGCCGCGCGACGATATGCCGTACACTGACGCGAACGATGTATCACCATCGGGGAAATTAATGTTGAAATATGAGCACCGCTGAACGATACCGCAGGCGGGCGGTCGACGGCGCGGCGTACCGTTTGTCCCCGCCTTCGGCCACGGGAAACCAACGGCTCGCTTCCACCGGACTTATTATCCACTAGATTAATGAAGCGACCCGGGGCGCGAGGCCGAGGTGGCGAAAATATTGCCGCTTATTCGGGCCCCCAAAGAATAATGACTATTCGCTGCGATAAGCACGTACAACTAAAGAGCGACTGGTACCAGGTAGTCCAATCCCAATCGACTTCGATCTTTAGCAAGAGAAAAACCCTAAAAAATTAATTAGTCAATTACGGGGCCAGCCATTACTTAGCGGTGAGTGGAGCCATATCTCGAAGAGAGTTGCCAGATTGACAGTAGAATGGAGCGAGCGTATGGGGAGGGGGATGGGATCCCCGAATTCAATCAGCAGTCGGTCTTCCTCCCAATTAAGCTTCCCAGGAGAAAGGCGCTCCGGGAAGATGGTAGCAAGTGAAGACGAATACGGCGCTCGGAGGCGCGCACGGAGAAAAATGGTAAAAGAAAGCAAAGGTCAAGGCGAGGGGCGGGTGGGAGGTGGGGAGGGGGCCCGATATAGAAGATAGTAGTGAGATATGTCTAAATACATAACCGTGACACGTGATGGACGTGTTGCGGCCCCTGTCTACGGGGGATCCCGAGAGACTGGTGCCCACGGGGGCCCGCGGCGCACTACCTTTCGCTCCGAAGCGCGGCACCCTGCTACGCGCTATGCATCAACACCCAAGATCCATCCCATTATAGCTCATCAAAATAACAAACACGCCTTCCACGCTAAACCAACATTCTTTTGTTCCCGTCGAATCCCGGTATCCATCACGGAATCCGCGGGCCCCGATCTCCTGCGCTGACCCACCTTGTAAGCTCGAGCTCACCGCTTCCACCTAAGCCCCTGGCCATGGGGGGTCCTCGACACAAGAATCCTACAAGATATCTCCAAATGATATTAATGCCGCGAGGCTAAAGGCCAACCTTTGCTTTGGAAACTCTTAGCCAAAGAAAGAGATTCTTATGGCCCATTCGACTTTTATTGCCTGATCTATATTCGCCTCTGCTCCTGCGCTCCGTCCCATGCAATTCGGCTCTTCCGACGTTCCGAGGGTGAAGTTCCTGGGGTTGAAAGTATATACATATGAGTGTCCAGCATCTTTCTTCGATGGCGGAAGAACTGCGGTGGTTCGTCCGGCTGCTCGCAGATGGCAGCACGATTCCTAAAGCGAGGCAGAAGGCGTTGTATCTACCCTGCGCTCGCTGCTCTTCTCTTCCTCCAGAGTTCCAGAGAGTCCAGACTTTCCAGCTCGAGCTCGCCAAGTATTGTATTATGCTTTTTCTCGAACCTGCGTCAACTGGGGGGCCTTTGTGGTTTCTACTCTCTATTTTGACTGCGCCAGCATTTAAACGTCCATCAAGCTCCCGTCGATCTTGGGAGGGCGGCCGGCTCGTGACAGGATGTGACAGTTTGCTGTTTGCTCTTCTCTATTTGCACGAGGATTCCCCGCTCGGCCGCGCTTTGTCCAAACAAGGGGCGAATGACTGCGTAACGATCAGCTGGAGAGAGTGAAAGCTCCGCATCCTGAAGGATACCTTGGACTATTATCCGATTTTTCTCCATTCAATCGGGAGGAAAAGTGCATTCTTCAAAACCCAGCGTGTAGACGAAGGAAAACTGTTGATGTTCCCGGCGGAGTCGGTGGATAAATTGACTCGGAAGGATTCTGTCGTAAGCTTCATTGATCTCGACTGAGGCCTGTTCTCTTTTCAGTAATCCTGTCTTGTATGCTGCGCTCGGATCTAATTTGCATGGCGATTTGACGAGGGTTGTTTGCACGAGCGACACCGCCAGTTGCGACTAACTCGCGAGTATTTGCCCAAGGATATCACGTGTCGAGGCGAAGGGCGGCCCGAGAGCGAATTCGCCACTCCGTCGACTCCATATCGCCGATGAGGAAGGGCTGTCGAGGGATATCCGTGGGGGCTGTAGGAGGGATCTGAGCCGGGAAGGGAGCGGGAGAGGGCCTCGAAAAAAAGGGAGCGAGGAATGGCGTGCCCCTCTCATTACGCATGCACCCCGATCACCCTCCATCACCATTTCTCTCGCTGACAAACTGACTATCCGGCTCCTAACTGACTCCAGTTCCAGCCCGGAGAAACAACTCCGCGCAACGAGAAGGAAAGCAACAGCTCGTCGATTCTAGTTAGGTTTAGGATGATTCGCGACTCGGTTGGACGAAACGCGAGAGCGGGGAGAAAGGTGGGATATTCTATTGAGTGCGCTGTTAGGGCCAAAGTGGAATGGCGTGTCCAAAGGTTCCGTTTACCATCGCTAAGCACCTGTGGACACCTTAGAATACCGACTAATCGCTAGTCGCGACGGCAGAAACGATCCTGCGCCATTGTGTCGCTCGGATATAAGTTGACCGAAGGGACTTGCCCCGAGGAATCGGCCAGCGTGGACGACCACTCGCACGCGGCTCTTTCAAAGCTTCCGCCGCCTGGCAAAAGGACAAATAATCCAACCGCAACCAGCCCACTCATAGGAAAGGAACCGCGTAACTAGCGTGTCCAACTGTTCGGCTCTCGCGTGCTAACTAAACGGCCGGTGTCCCCGAAATTGGCCCAATTTCGGACCAGTAACTCTACTGGGCGAGCGCTCCGTATAATTTCCGGAGAGCGCGTGACACTCGGCCAGGAAGTAAATTGCTTTTAGGGGAGTGGGGGAAAGAAGGTAGCGAGTGATTAGGGTGGTTCGCGGCTCCCTTTGTCGAGCAACTGGTGACATCGGATCCACTGGAAAGCGACGGCCGACAAAAAGGCCCGGATCGATGCTACACCGCGATCCGATGGAAAGTCCAAACTTCCTGGAAGCCAAAGTCTCTCGTTTCCCAGTTCTCCCCTGTCGCGAGCAAAAAATCCCTGTCACCCGTTGATGGAAGCGCGCATAGAGAGCAGTTAGCCGGGCGCTTGGCGCGCTATCTGCGAGCTAATTTTTCTGTCACGGCCAGCCACGATAGAGCCGCTCAAAAAGCGGGGCGCGTTTTGCGCGCCGGAACTTCCCCCCCGCTCTCCCGAGGGAGAGGTGGAACGGGGCTCGGTTTATATCGCGGGCGCATTCGCATCGAAATCCACTGACGTATCTAATTGAGGCTAGTTTAACGGCGGGGGCGGATGGCTGGGATAAGCTGTAAGCCGAGGAAGCCGCTCCTCGGGATCACCCTAGGCTTATAAGCGCCGGGGAATCTTCGGCGGGGGCATCCACTCTCTCCCGCAGGTACCCTCCGCTACCAAACTCGTCGCGAAACAACCCCTCGGCCTGATATACAAGCCCTGCCTTCCTCTCTCTCTCTCTCACTCCATCCAGCCCCAGTCAAAGTGGCATCATGTCTGCCCCGCGTCCTCTCCAGCCAGCCCGGATACTAGTACGCCTATCTAGGGGCTGAATCCGGCGTAAATAATGCCGATTATCCCCCCGGCAATTGTTTTATCGAGCGAGCTGCCCCTCTCTCACCGCCCTCCACCCTCGACCGGGCTCTATATCTATCTCTCTCTCTCTCTCGCCCTCTCGGGGGGAGCAATCTCGCAAGAGGGTGGTTCTTGCTCGACCCTCCAACCCGCCCTTTTACATTCTCCGCTGACCTTATAGGGATTTACGAGCAACTGGGCCGGGAGCGGTCGAGGGCGAGGACTGGCAAAGTAAATTCTCCGTGTCTCACCTCTCTCCGAGGAGGAAAAGGTGGAAAAGGTGGAAAAATCGGGGATGGATGCGCTGATGGTACATAGGTGTAGATCCGCAGCGCGAGCGGGAGGGCGCAGACTCAATTAAATCGGGCAGTTTATGAGGCGGCACGGCAAGAGGATCGCCGGGAATCACGGTTTCCGTGATGCCGTCCTCGTAAAAGTGACTCCGGGGAGGGCCGATACGAAAAAGGGACGATTATATCGTAATTCACGTGCTAGTAGACTCGCCATATCCCCGACACGTTCGCTCTACCGCGGAATGGCGGCTAACGATCGCGTTATTAATTTCGGCCGGGCCCTCGCTTTGATAGTTCCGAGTTCGATCGGGGCCTTAATGGAAGCCGCGCGGCCGTTCGCTTCTTGCCCCCTGCTAATTATGAAATTACGGGGAAACACCCCGCCCACCGACGCCTCGCTCTCTATCCCATCGATTCTTTCTGCTCGCGAGCCTCTCCCCGTCCTTTCTCTTTTTTCTCTCTCCCTGCCTCGCGCACTCGCAGAGAAAGCGAGAGAGAGAGGGGAGAGGAGCGCGCGAATTATGCCGGTGCTCTCTTCATCTTCCTCATTATCCCTTCCGCTTCTGGCGGTCTCGGACTCCTCAACTTTCCAGAAGATCTCTCCTCTACCCTCACCAAGCTAATGGACACCCCGAGAGCTTCTCCAGGAGTTCGCAGCTCCGGAACTTTCGCTCTGCCACTCGCACTCTAACCGCTTCACCCCCCGCGATCCTGCCAATTAGTTGTGGGATGCGAGCGATGCCGCGACACTTTTTTCACCCTCGTCTCTCTTGATAGTCTCTTAATAAGAGCGACTCTCGCCGGAAGCTCTTTGTCAAGCCGAGGGCAGGAGACACTCGAGAACGAGCGAAAGAAAGCTGGAGAGAGAGGGAGAGAGAGAGGGGTGGCTCCGCCCGGGCCATTTACCGCCACCCGCTTCTTTGCCGGTTCGCGCTGCTAATGGCTAAATAAGTCTGGCCAATTAAAAACCTAATTTCGATTAGGGTCCCAGCGCGGCTGTTTGCCATCGCCTAACTACCCCCGACGCGACCCCCCTCGGGGCTCGCGCTGAAAAAGCAGGGCGGAAAAACCTGCCGGCCCTCGCTCCCACCCAGCTACTGTTATACTATGCGACGTTACCGAGCCGACAAACTGAATAAAGAAAAACTCGGCGGATTTATATTTTGTTCTCGCGGAACTGCCGGCAGTCCTTATCGGCCCCAGGGCTCTTTACAGGTCGGCTTTGCCGGCCGATTGTGTTTATCGGCGTCGGGCTACGGCTATTGTGGACTGTGCGGCCATTGATAAGCGTTCAATGGAGATGGCAAGGTATACAAGTAGCCGGGCAAACGAGGGCCCTCCACAAGAGCACAGTAGTAAGTACTAAGGAAAGGTGGGGAGCCGGAGGATTTCCAGTGATTCCCTGGAGGCAGCGCGAGCGAATCTGCTTGGTAAAGATATACTTATTTATGCGCGTATTAGTATTTATGCCGGTGCGTATAGCCGGCCTGGCCGGCACCCCGCGGCTTCTTAGGCGTGGATGCTTCAACCAGTATTTGTTATTCTAATGTCGCATTATATATTTGTTTGAGAAGAGGGAGAGAGAGGGAGGGAGAAAGAAAGGGTGAGAGCGTTGGTTGGGGGAGGACAAGGGGGGCGTGGGCGGCCAGCCCGAAGTGTGAAACACGTTGTAACGCATGGCTGGTCCTCCTGGAATTCCATCCCGCTGTGGTTCCACAGGTACAACTGTGTCTACCGTATAGAGTGAGGAGGTCCGCTCCTACCTTCTCTCGTCTCTCTGACACGACAACTGCGCATCCAGCAGCAGCAGCAGCAGCAGCAGCAGCGAGCTCGCTGCTCCCGCTGCTTTAAGTCGCGCCGAGCGTGAAAAGATTTCTGTCGATCGAGCGGCCGGGATTTCTCGATCTCGTCGCGCCGCGCCCGGTGCCCCATTGGGATATGAGTGCGCTGAGTAAACGGGATATATATCGGCCCTCTTTCCCTGGGTGGTAAAACCTCGGCACGAAGGGCGAGCGCGGTCCGAGCAGCAGGTCGCGCGCCCGCTCGCACGCGGCAATTTATTCGTCTTATAGTCGACACCGCTGGGTAATCTCGGGGGCTGCTCTGACCGCCGCTTGCCCCCCCCCCCCCCCGCCCCCCCTGCGGAAGGACGCGAGCCATCAGTTCTCATTAAACGGGCTTTTGTAGCAGAAAAATACCGTGAAAATAGACCAGTATTTCGACCAAGATTTTTATCGCCGGGAACCTCATAAATATGTGTCGCGTACGAATTTACAGCTTCGACGTTCCCTCTCGCTCGGTCCGGAGCGAGCGAGAGTCGTCGCTCCTCGCGCTCTTTTTCCCGCAGCCTCGGGAGACACTTGGCTCCACTGGACCCGACTCTTCTTCCCCGGACCGCGAGAGAAAGAGAAAGAGAAAGAGAGAGCGAGAGAGAGAGAGCAAGTTACAACCGGTAGCGCTAATAAAATGCCCGTTTCATTATTTCCGGCTATACGTTGGCCCATAATTAATAGTTATTTACGCTTCATATTTATTTCCAGGCCGCTCTCCCTCGACCTTTTTCCTTCTGGGCTATCTCTGCCTCTCGCTTCCACGCTCACTCGTAATTCAGGCTGCGTTATCGCATTACCGAGCTCCTCCTCGGGAGGGAGAGGAGACCGCGGCGGAAAAGTGCAATTATAATCGGGCGCTGCTGTTCGTATGTTAACGCCGCGGAGCGGACCGGGCCCGACAGGGTTGCCTTACAACCCGGCTATCTGCGAGATAGGAAGGCAGCATTCAGCTTTTCACGCTGCGGCAGCCTCCACCTACGGGGCGCATTGACGCGCGTCGTGTGTGGACCGAGATAAACATCGTGTAACGCTTAATACATACCGCAGTATGTCTAACGTGCTTGTCGCGCCAGGCTTGTTCCCCTCGGCGGGGCGGCCGGGGGGAAACGCGCCAGTAAGCTACGAGGCCTCCTATGCAAAGCGGTGAAGCGGTGAAGCGGTAGAGGCGATGCTCTTCCACGCTGGCGACGACGGTCATCTTGCTCGCCGACTGAAACCAGATTCCTAGCAATTTACCTAGCCAATCTACGATTATGCCCCGGCTATCCCGGCCGGCCGCGATGCAAATCGCCTCGCGAGCCGTCAAGAAAAGAATCCGATTGGCCCGTAAATGTCGCATTCCAGGCGCGGCGCTACACTTTTATTACGCGCTGAGAGTCTCATTACGTCGGGGCCTCCTGGAGAACGAGTGCGCGGTGGAGTCGGCTGCGCTTTCTCCTGCGTTCTAATTCACCGCGGGACCGGCCGGTCGACGCGCTATGTTATGCCCGGCCTTTCGGAAAGATCGGCTCGAATCAGGAAATTGGTCGGTGTATATGGAACGAGGGGGGCGTGCGGGCGAATTCCGAGGATATCAGGACCGCTTTCAGCCGGCAGAGCCGAACACACCCACGAGGGCGAGCTTCTCTCCCCGACATGGGTTATTCATGGCGAGCATATACTTCTCGTTTCTGCCCCCTTACACATGTTCTAACACCGAGTACACACCTCCTTCTCCGTCTCCTTCCATTACTTACTTTCTCCGCGATAATACTGGAGCCTCCGAGCTGCGCCTCTTTTCTTACCGGCTGCGCCCCGTGTCCCGTGTGTCAGTGGAGGCCAAGCCCACGCATTGTAATCCCGACGGATCTCGCCCGGGATGAGACACAGGCCGAGACCGAGCCAGACAGAAATAGTAGGTGTGCGCCTGGACTTACGCGGTGCAACCCGTCCAAGGATCCCGAGCTTCGCAGGCTTCCTTTATCCCCCTTTTTTTATTAAACCCTTTGCTCCCAACACGGACCAATAGCTCTGGCCAATATATCTGAATATATACTTGTATGCTTTAATATTTGTTTTCTGTAAAATTAGTCTTATGTCAATTGGCGTATTATGTATAAGGTTCGCAATGTTGTGCCGATCAGAGAGAATCGTCCTGTTGCACAAAGGGGGCAGTAAACATGTGAGGTGGTTAATATCCTCCGAGGGACAAGTTTTCGCAGGACGATCCTTTCCTCCTCGAAACATATTTACCGAGGCGTAGAGGAGGTCTTTACATGTGCAGACGGTGGCGGCGTTTGATTTTCTCGTTTAAGTGCTGGCGCCGCGACGCTCTTGACAGGCATCCTCGAGAGCGTTTCCTCGAGTGTGCTGTTCGACACACCGTACCCGCGGCTCCTCTCCGCTTCCCCGTCTCTCTTCATTCGATGCCCTCTAGGCATGTACTACCACTCTCTTTTCTCCGGCTGTTTACCACTCGTCTCGACTTCCCTCGACAACGTCTCCTCGTTATCGCGCGCCGCGCGATTCCGTTGTGATTATTAGGGACGCCCGCGGGGGCGGCGGACGGGAAAGCGAGCCGTGCGTGTTTACCCTCTCGAGGATGCCACTCAAGAGTCCGCCGAGCTGTGTAATTTTCAGTGCACAGATCTTCGTGGACGAACGGCTTTCGAGGAATCTTAGTAAGTCGATGCTTCGAGCTTTATTACTCGCGTGCTTTAGCGAATTAGCAGTGCGCAGGCTGCCAGTGCGCCGCAGCAGACTCGCACTCTTGATTTCTCAGCAGTCGATAATCCCGGAGTTAATAGTGGCCTAGTGAGATCTCGCGAAAGGCGAAATCGGAGCGGTGGACCGTGAAAGTGAGGGATCGCGGGATGATTCTGGATGGTCGGGAGCGAGCTGATATTCCCTGGGGATTAGTAAGTAGCCAGAGCGAGGGAGCGAGGGAGGAGGAGTAAGCGACGGACGGGCAGAGCCGTCGTCGAGGTATCCTCGCCACCGGACACGAGCGTCGGAGCGCGTGGGTGGTCTACCACCTCTCTGGACGGTGCGTGCATAGCCTTCTCCACCCTCCTTCCTTCGAGCGGTGCTAACCACCACTGGCTGCCGGCGGTGGTGTGTGCGTGAGCGTGTCTTCGCGCAGAACTCTCTTCCCGATGATGAATGACTTTCATCTACCTCTCTCTGCCTCGGCGTCGCCCCACCTTCGCCCCATCGCTCACCTCCTCGCCGCGCGCGCGCGCGCCCCCGCTCTCTTTCTATTTCTCCGATGTACATATCAAACGTCCATCTCTCTTTTTACCTCGACGCCCGACTCCGGCGCGCTAGCTCGCTGCTGCTGGCTGCTGCTGCCCGCCGACTTCCGTTCCTCTCTTTTTCCCCGACGTCGCTGCAATTTGCATCGGCGACGCTGTCCGGCCCGATGCGCATCAGGCGTCGCGCGAGCTTTCATATCGCGATGTCTCGGCATCACATATGCGCATCACCGTCCTCCGCCTCTCTATCTAGCTCCGTGCCATCTACACGCTTCGCCAGGATACACCTACATAAGTATTACAGTACATATTATACTACATATATAGAGAGAGGGAGAATGTATGGGCGCGCGCTCGGCAACAACCCCCGTCCGGCGTCCGTCACTCGGGGCCCGCGTCTCCTCGAGAATGGTTTATCGGGCCCGATCTCGAGTGACTTTTGGCGCGAGGCGATGCCTCATTACCGGGCCGGTGCTGCATGTATTATTAGATTAAGAGGCGCTAAATAAACCGGATGGAGGGAAGGAGAGAGGCGCTCGCTCTCTTCACGAGGACTTGTATCTGACAGCGGGTATCTATCTCTGCGGTTGCACGGCCAACCGCCGGCCGTCTAGTCAGGTATGTGGACCCACTAACTGCAGAGCGAGCGAGAGTGCTGCTCGACGCGATGGCCCGGGAAAAAGCTAGTTAAGTGGATACAGTCGTAGAGGCCCGTTAAACGGCGAGTTTCACCGCGGGTGACGAACTTTCAAAAGGCCACGGTGACACGTCCGAGGGCATCATCGGCGCAGAGCGCCCTCAAAAACATTGGGATCCTCCGAGGGAGAGAGAGAGATAGAGAGAGAGAGAGAGAGAGAGAGAGAGAGACGAGCGAAACGGGGGGTCCAGGACACGATTCCACTCCACTCTCCTCGTCCGGGCTCGGTCGAGGCGCAACGCGACTTTTCAGCTACCTGAAGACGAAAGCAGCCGGGTGGCAGCCAGAGAGATAGATAGAGAGAGAGTGACTTGAGAAGCGAGAGGAAGGGCGAGGAGTGGTGGGGTCTTCATATTTTATACGGGAGCTTTTATGCGCTCGACTACGGGGGCACCCAGCGTGTCGAATAGAATTCAGGAGGCCACCGCTACACGATAGCTATTTTGACGTGGCCGAGAAATTAGTATAATAAAGGGGGGCTAGGTAAGGCTAAGTGCCTAAACACACGCCGTAAATCTATCCTCTCCCTCCTTCTAAGATACATCTATGAATGTACACTTCCCTCCAATGTGAACTCCTTCCGAGCATCCTGCGGTTTGATCGATCGCCATACGTCTGCTCTCGATCTCATAACGGTCTTTATTGCCTTCTCGCTTCCTTCCACCTTTTATTACCGAGCAACCACTCCGAGGCTACTCACCGGATGCTGGACGTGTGCTCTCGTTTTACTGTCGGCGAGCTGTCGCCGTTCGGCTACCGAAGACAAATGCAAATACCCGCGCGCGAGAGAGAGAGGGAGATTGAAAAAGCTCTCGCGGCGAGCGGCGTGGCTGGGGAAGGTATTGTCTATCGGAGTGACAGGAAAGGTACTGGTAGAGGGCAGAATGTGTCTGGAGGAATTACATAGTACATATGTATAGGAAAGGCAGAGGGAGCGGCGGAAGATGATGGAAGAGCGTCGTCTCGGAGGAGAGTAAGCGCACGTGAGCCGAAGACAGCGCGCGAGCTATACCGTGCGAATACTCTAATGACCGTTAAGAATCCCTCCTCGCAGTGACGATGGCCGAAGGCAAAGTGGTGCGGGAGTGCAGCTATACCGGCGCTGCATAAAGAAAGGTCAGAGCGAGAGAGTGCGAGGGAGAGGAGGAGAGCTGGGAGGTCGAAGGGGGTGTATCGCGCTATCATGCGAGTGCGAGGGGACGGGAAGGGGTGATAGGCACAAGAGGGAGGGGTCGATCGATCTCTCTTTCGTCGTGGCTCGGGCTGCGCGTTGTTCGCGTAAGTGCAGCAGAGCGGCGAGCGATCGAGCATACCTTGCGCGTCGTGTCGGGGCGAGGATGGGGTGAACGATGGTGGAGAAGCAGCAGCTCCACACTCGCGCTACCTACCCACCAGGAAGTCGAGGCGTGGCCTGCGTAGGAGGCCGGTCCCTCTGCCTCCTCGTATCCGAGCTTACGTCCCGATGAATCCTCTGCGGCGTCTCTCCTCTCTCTCGGGCCGGCGCACTGCTCGCCGGCGAGAACGAGAGAAGAGAGTCCCTCGGCCGGGAAAGGTAGGGCGCCGACGCAACGCCCATCGTGGGTGCCCAGGGGTCCTCGGGGCGCGCGCGCAACCAGTGCGCCGCATGCTCGTCGAGTGCCGGCTCGCCTCTGTCTGCGGCGAGGAGACGGCCGGCCCCCACCATTACCCCCGTCACGACGTCTCTCCAGCTCGAGAGAACTCGTGGGTCCGAGTGGTGGGGTGATCGGGGCCCCTTCGGCAGGCTACGCCGGCTAGTGGAGTTCGGTGAGTCGAGCAGCGCAGACGCGTCCTCCTACGTGCATCATCTTCTTTCGGTCAACACTCGCCACCCTCCCGCCGCTGCCGATACAACCAAACTCCTACGCCGGCTACCCTAGAGACACACTCTACTCTACTCATTACTCGAGTAGCCGCACCTTTTCCAGGCCCCGGTTTCGAGAGGACTCGAGTGCGCGAGGAAGCACGGAAACGCGGGTGCGCCAAGTTGTTATTGGACGGTCGATGGGAGCTGGCGGCCCATCTCGGCGGGACCAACGGCCCTTCCGTCGAGACGAGCGGCCTTCGCACGTGCGTGTCGCGGCAATTGAGAAAGTATCGCCGCGCTAGTTGGCCGGGCCCGAGAGCATCGGACACTGTGAGAGTGACATTGTGCCAAAACGGTCGAGTACTCGGACAAGGACCTGATTGGGGGGTTGGTGCATCAAGTTCGCTCTGGCAAGAGAGAGTTGTCGGCGAGTAGAGACTGGGAAAATCAGGGGCAGAAGTCCGCGGAGGAAGATCTCGAGAAGGTAGAGGAAAGTGTCGTGCTCGCAGGAGGCATGCCGGCGAAGGGGGAACGGGGAAAAGCGACGGACTTCAGCATCGCGGCCATCATGGCGCCCAGGGGTCCGTCCTTCGGGCATTACCACCTGCAGGGCATCGGCAATACCACCGCGACCGCTAACACCAGCATCGACTGTCCTCCAGGAAAAGCATTTGTCCCCAGCGCTGCTCTCGATCACCGTAAGAATATTTCACTGTCCCTTCAGTTTCACCACTTGTCCTTGTACTTCGCTCTCTCGCTTGTCTATGTATGTCTTTGTCTACTCTCTACGACTTTACTTTCTTCTGCTTCTACCTCCTATCTTTATCGGAGATACCATCTCTCTTCGTCAAACTTCATTTTGGTTCACTTCATTGACGAGCAGATAGCAATTGGAATAATAATGGGAAGAAAATTAGGAATTAGAGAGAGATTTTAGTGGGGAAATATCTCATGTTTTTGACAGTGGAAAAGGAGGTTATGGACAAGGAGTAGTAAAAACATGTATGTAGTAAAAATGGCTGGTGGTAGACAGCGCTTGTTCCGACGGAAGCCGGCAGTCTGGCGAACGGATAGACTTGTATTATTTGTGCCTCGATAATTGACGACGGTGCAAGTTAATTTGGAAATAACAAGCGTGTCATTGGATTGGATTTACTATTGGATTAAGAGGATTTATTTATTAGAATGGTTGTAATGTCAGGGCTGCTCCGAGTAGCTTTCTTAATCGGCTACTGCATTCCGACGCCTAGTTAATGCGGGCTCCGGTGTGTCTTGCTCGTTGACTTGCTGCGACTGCTCTCGAATCTAATCCGCGATATTTCAGCCCCATTATCCACTCCCTCTCGGCTTAATCCGTCCGACAATTTGAGTGCAGAATCGCGTCTCGAATGGCCGGCGAACTACTAGCGCCCGGCGATTATCCCTCGGGCCCAGGCCAATAAAACTTTCGTCCGGATCACGCGCCTGCAATCCGCCTCGCATTTGCCGTAGCGAATTGTTGCGAGGAGGAATTGCGAGCATTAGAGCGCGCGTTGATTGCCGGCTGTCCATTCAATTAGAGCCGCCCGATCAATTAAGCCCAAAATAGAGCGCGCGCGCTCTCTCTCGCGGCCTAGTGAAAAAAGGGCTCGCGTTTGGCAAAGTCGGCTGATAATTAGCCTGGCGAAATAATAAGTGGCTCGAGAGGGCAAGTCGAGCGAGTGGCGCGACTCCCGGGTTAGTTGGACTTCCCGTCGGATTCTTGCCAACAAGATCGCGACCGTAAATCTCACCTGTTCGCACCGAAATTAACGCTTGCTGACGGTAATCGAAGAGACGGAGAGAGCTCGCGCGCGCGCGCGTGTCCCTCTCCCTAAATCCTCCTCGGGGAAGCGGCGGCCTGTGCAGTCGCTTGCTCCTTTTCCCCGAGTGCAAGGAATGCGTGCCGGGCGTCGGTCGCCGGTCGAGGGGCAGATTTATCGGCCTTTTCTGATACAAGGCTATCGGAGGCAAACGGTGCGCAGAGAGTTAGTTCCTCGCTCTATTTCGGGCGAGGACCATTTGCGGGAGCAGCGCCGGCCTCGAATTCCGCATTATTCCACGCTCCCCCGGCACTCCGGTATGCTCGCTCTCCTCTTATTTGCAAAAACCAATGAAAACTCCCCGGCTCTTCCACTCGGCCGCTCCACGGCCGAACGAGTTTTCTGACGAGCGTTGCCGCCGCGCAAATCGCCCTTTTTTGTCAGACGCGCCAGAAGCGCGCGCGCGCGCCTAAGAGAGAGGGAGAGAGAGAGAGAGAGAGAGCTTGTCCGGTGCTTTCAGCCCGTAATCACATTAGCGCACTTAACGACGCCATTACAGTTGCCCGGGTAATCTGGAGATTCTTAATCGTTCCCGGGAAGAGCGACTCCGCCGCTGATGGTGCTCGGGCTGGAACACATTAAATCCCGGCTACAATTATATTGATAGGGTTTCTTTTCGAGCGACAAGCCGCGGCAGAAGCAATCGTTTTTCTGGAATAGCTGAGATTCGGGACATGAGAGAGTCGACTTGGAGACTGGTCTCGGAGATGACGAGTGTATAAGGTGTCGTTTGATAGAGAGGCTTGTTCTAACGAGGAGCGGCACGTGTGCGGGCTTGATCGCCGGGCCGTCGCGGCTCGTTTACCGCATTGGTCGGGTGTAACATGGTAGGGAAGAGGAGAGCAGAGCACAGCCCTTTGTCGAAATGTGTGCGCCCTCGAGCTTCTGTAACGCGATCGTTATTCGGCTGGCTCTCGGCCGATCCTTTAGAGAGCAGAACGTCCTTCGGACGGCTGGGTGGTGACAGGATTCTGGGTGGTCGGCTGTCGGTTCCCCGGCAAAAGGAAGCTGACGTCAGTAGCTCGCTCATATTTCTTCTGGCCTTAAGAACGTGGAAGCATGCGCCACAGACCACCTTCTCTCTTGGCACACAGAGAGCGACCTGCGCCTCGCGAACCCAGCTTTAACTCCTTCGGCCCCGGAAACCTTCCGGTATCGGGTTCGTCTTCCCTCGGATGCACAAGACCTGCATTCCAACCCTTTTCCGCACTCCCTTGCAACTATTCTGCATCCGCCGTCGCGAATTCCAGGGATTGTCCCTGGAGATTCTAGAGTTGCATTCCGCGAGCTTGAGCAGACGACGATTGCTCGCTTGACCCTGCGCGAGCGAAGCACGCGTGTTGTTATACAACTTACTGTCAATCGCCAGTAGGCTGTTATTAGAATACCTGTGGCATCGAAGCAACAGACCTTGCCGGTGTCGCCTCTCACGAACTTGCAGTTGCATTTCGTTTGCTTTTCGCCTCGTCGGAAGTAGACCGGGCGTAAAGAGAGTAAAATACGCACAGCTGAGGGTGGAAGGAAGCGGCGACGGTGGGCGACACGCGACGGTTTCGCGCGCGGTGTTAATTTCGCGGCAGCCGGGCTCCTCTTGTCGTCGTGCGCGTCAGCCAGCTGCGCTCATCCTCTCGCACGTCCCGGAGACACTCGTCCCTCAATAACTACCTTTGCGAGTAGGTGCGCTCGCAACATTGAAGAATTTAGGCCCGTCCGTTTTTCCCCGAAGGCAACGGCGCGTTGTATACTCTCATTTACAGCTCTCGCCAGCATTATTATTAGGGCTCGGCTTCTCTCTGCGTGTCGTGCACGCGGTACACGCAAGTTCGCTCGGCAGAAGCACGCGATATATATCGGCAAGCCTCGTTACTGCACTTTTCATCCGTTGCCCGCCGTCGACAACAATGTGCTAAAACCAGTAGGGACAATTCGTGAGACGAACTCGGATTACGAGATGAACCAAATCGTGTAGATTGCGAAATTAGGGTATTTTTAATTCTGTTATCAGGAGACTCAGTAGAATCTCGCGCGAAGAAGAGTGGTTTTCGATCGATACAAAACTCCCGCCTTGAGTTATGCAGAAGTTGCAACTCTGATGATTAATGTACGAATTTTGTATTTCTTCGTATATTCTTCTGAATTCAATGAGCCAAGAGTCAAGCGAGTCCGTTCGGTCGTTCGGGAGATATGAATTTTTGCTGTTTATTGTCTTGGTGGTTACAATTATTAGCGTATGAGGCTCAGGCGGAATCGGACAACGGCGGGCACAGTGAGAAAAAGGAGGGGACACAGGGTGGGTAAGGATAGCGGAGCTGTCACTAGGAGTGTCGATGCAAATAAGCGAGATGATCTCGGCCGATAGGGTTTGCCAGTGTGGAGGGGGGTAATTAATCGGAATGGGCCCATCTGCCGCGAAACCGGCGGCTAATTAAACCGTCAGATTTCAAGAAGGCCAGACCGGCCGCGCAGTGTACACAATGTTAATTGCACGGGCGGCGATAGGGATCTGTTAATTTGTACTATTCCGCGCGAACAATGCGCCTTCCGCCAGGGCGATATCTCAAATTGGATCGGCCGGTGATACCTTCGCCTCGGCCACATACGTTACTTGCCGGGAAGGATATCCTCGAGAGTCCTTACAGACATTCAGGACACCAAGACGAGATTCCCCTCGACAAAGTCCAAGTCAAAGAGAGCTGTTTGACTGTTTGATGGAAAGCTTACCAGACGTGATGGCAATTTGTTAAGATTAATAATGTTATTTGGCGCAGGTGTGAGATCGTCGCCGGTGAACATCGTGGCGACGGCGACGGTGGTGACGGAGGAGGCGCTGCTCGCCGGGGACGACGAGAGCGAAGGGACCGAGAAGTCGGCGAACGAGGAGGACGAGGAGGTGGACGTGGACGTGGAGGAGTGCAGCAGCGTCGACGACGGGCCGGTCCACGGGGTGGCGGACGACCTCAGCACCAACTCCTCGTCGAGGAAGTGCGCGGACGGGTACGGCGAGCACGAGCGCAAACACCGTCTCCGCACGAGCTGCAACAGCGACGAGCTGCGAGACGTCGAGTGTCATCTCGAGACGAAGGAGCTTTGGGACAAGTTCAACGATCTCGGCACCGAGATGATCATCACCAAGACAGGCCGGTGAGTGGACTCTTGTACCCTCGCGCATTAGCATTATTCATCAAAAGCAAGTGTGTCTTGGAGTCGATCCAGCCCTCGGGGAATTACGATCGCGTTAATCGCCACGATTACAACGTGCGAACGATTCGAGGCTGGAGGGGCGGGGGGGCCCGGGACATCTTTCGACCCAATTACGCTCGCCCGCGACTAATCATTACACCAGCGCAGCGGCGGCGGCGGCGGCGGCCGCTGGGCTAATTAGCACTCGGTGCAACTACCTGCGCGCGATCCTTGTAATTCGCGCGAGCAGGCGGCTGCTGCCCGCGCCCGGCTCATTTTCCCCGGGCGAGTTCTCCGCGAGTGGAGAAACTCGGCCGGGCGGAGAGTTGCCGCTCGAACTAATTTCATTGGGCGAGCTTTTACGAGATATTTAAGGGACTTTCCGATATAATTTATCGCGAGCATTCATGCCCCTTTGTGGGCATACGTACCGGCCAGCCGGGCCCGCTCGCGCTCCCTCGCTCCTTACTCTCCGCTCTCGCTCATTTTTATAGCTATGCTAATAAAGTTGAGTCGGCGCGGCGCAGCTGCGTGCGACTTGCCCAGGATGCGTGACCACCTCGGAATTATGAGATATATTTGTGCCCAGGGGGGAGAAAGACAGGAGGCACCGATCTATCCTAGCTACTCATTCGCGCTATCGCTCTATCCTTGAATTGTACAAGCCAGTTCTCCCAGTTCCTCCTCCTCCCCCCTCTCGGGAAACTGTTGCCCGGTCAAACTGTTATGTGGGTGCTGAAGACACCGTAATTACTCGCAGCCAGAACAACGCTAATTATGCCGAGCGTATCTTAACACGATAAGATACTGAGCCACCTACAACTGGAGAGGCCGGTCTACCGTGTCAGGCATGATTAGTGTGATCGCTAGTTTCCTTGTTTGTTCTTGCCACCGGCAATCCCTGCCCGCCGCGTGTTAAATATTCATTTTTATCCTTGGAATTGGTGGCAAGCATTGGTCGCGCGCTGCACGCCTATACACAATAGAGCGCCGGCGGTGGGGACGGGGGTGCGAATTTATGCGGTGCAGAAAGTTGATGATAATCGGATAAGCCTGGCGGCGGCGGCGCGCGCGGTGCCCAATAAAGCTGGCACTAATTGCGAAAGAAGGCAGAATCGAGGAGAAGCGAAGCAGACACTAAGGACTCACCTTGCCATCTTCGCATAGTCAAGGTGATCGCCGGCGAAAGTCACTTATGATAATCGTCCCGGGAAACAGAAGCATCTTGAGGGAGCGAGCGCTTTGTTTGGTGGTGCGGGCAAGTGGCAGGGGGGGAGATGAAAAAGTTTGGAAATGGATTCCGGGGTGTGTCGCGCACGGTGGCGGGGTCGATATATCAAGAGCAGCGCCCTGGCCACCAGCACGAATAGCCGGTCGTTAGCGAGAGGAAACTTGGCGAGCGGAATCTCACTCGAGGAGAGAAGGAGCCAACGAACACGTCACTCTCGCGCTCGCCGGTGACAATACGAATTCGGACCAATCAGGTGGAATTGTCTGGCCCCGCGGGGTGCCGGGATATCGTATCCTCCTCTGGTTCCTCGACGCGCTGGAGAGAGAGAGAGAAGGTGGCCTCTCTTGGATTTCCCACGTTGGCACCCGCCACTTTCTCACCCCTCAAATTCCACCTCTCTCTCTTTCTCTCGCCGAGTCACGCCAATGCAGACCCACGCACACAATGGACGCGGCAAAGAAAGGCAATTTGGTGTGTACAAAGTTGGAATGGCAGCGCGCCGTGGAAAAGAAGGCGCCGGTGTACATAGCAGGCCAAGTCGGCCCGTCGCGATTAAGATCCCGGGCATTGGGGTGATATCGCGCGGATCGCTCAGCGCCGCTTGATTTACGAGCGGAGAGCACGACAGTGGATCTCGCGGAGGACTGCATCAGCACGCGGAGGGAGGAGTGTCGAAATCGAGTCAAGGTTATAGCCGAAAAGAAGGTAATAGTGGCGCGGGCGAGAGAAAGAAAGAGAGAGAGAGAGAGAGTAGTTGTGAGTGTAAGCAAAAGCGTGGCCGGGTTGGCGTGCGGAAGGTGTGGACGAGGTGAGCCGGCCCCGAGAAGAGAGACAGGATACACCGGCGGATAGAGGGTACCTACTCGTCACGCGAACCCTTCATCAAGGTGCCGGCAACCTACATTATACACTCACACGTGCCCCGCCGGGCCCAGGGTGAACGTGCACGTTACGCCGCGCGATCTCCTCGGCATGCAGGCCGAGCGTACCGAGAAGGCAACCGCAGAAATGGAAACAGCACTGAGGAAGCCTCCAAAGAATATACTCGCCGACCGATCCAGCCTTTCTTCCTTTTTTTCTCGCACTCCTCGCACCGTTTGCCCCGCAGTCCTTTGCACCATACAAATCCAACTTGTACAGTACCAGTTATTCCCTCCTCCGTCCCCCGTCCCCCGACCCCCGTCCCGCAAATAATTCCCGCCCGGGAGCACCAACCACGGAGAGGAATACTCGCCTTTTTCCAGACACTCCGACTTTAGTCAGGCGCGTATGAAGAGAGAGCGAGTGGAAATCCAGCTAGGGGTGCGAATGGGCCACGGTATAATTATGATAGCGAGCACCTGGCGGGGCCAGGCGGTTTCGGGCCGCGAAGTCGTTAGCACGGTAAACATTTAAGTAACTCGAGCGTTCGCCGTCGCTATAATACCCCGCCGCTTCCGTAATCCATTTGTAAAGGTCCCCCCTTCTGGCCGTCCTTCGGAGAGCGGAGAGCGGAGAGCGGCGCCCTGATGACCCTGCCTGCCCTGCCACCGATATTCCGTCCACCCCGCGCACCAGCCCCCGCTCCACACAGTCCACAGACAGACGCGGAATGTCCGCTTCGGGATATGTTGGAGGTGATTTCAGTGCCGGCGATTATGGCCTCGTTAGCCGCTGGACGCACCACGGGCCCTGTTTGTTTCTGGCTAATTTGACGGGGAAATGTCCTGTAACGATAGCCAGATGGAAGTGCGAGCCAGTGCCGGTGCCGATCGAAATTCCCACTAATTTCAATGTCAGGCCTAGGCCGCTGCGCCGGGGATTAGTATATGACAAATTCGAACGTCAACCCTGGAGAGCCGGGATCTTTGAGGGGCTGTAATGGATGTGTGCGCGGTGCGGATCGAATTGGTCCTCGTGATTCCCAATAAAGATAGGAGGGTGGGGGGGCCAGGCCAGCGTGCTCGAGCGGCTCTGTATCGCAAACGAGCGGGGGATAGAAATGTAACGTGAAATGGGGATGACTCTCGGGCTCCGCGCCCGGGGGGGATTTCTCGATTGACTTTGGCATGGTTACTTAATAGTCGCTTCCCTCGATATTCCCACTTATACGCCCGCTCGGCCGACCTACCCTCCCAATCCTAATCTTCCCCGTGATATATCCCCCCGCGGCGCCTTTACTGTTTCGCCCCGGAATTTATGCGAGACTCTCGCCGGCGACGATAAACCAAGCCTATTTGCTAACTCGTGTAGAACAACTCGAAAGGGGGTCCTGAGTGAAATCATTTTGGATTTTATTCGAGCGGGCTTCGCCGACGGTTTATTATGGAAATGAAACTCTTATCCGATAGCCTGTTTACCAGAGAGGGAGAAACAGTGCGCCCTTGAGAGAGCGTCCAAGCTCGAGAGCGGCCGCGGGAAAGAGCGCGACGGCTTTAAAAGTCTCGAGGCTCTGAATATACTGTTCCGGTGGCTCTCGGGAGTGGAAGGCCGATACTTGGACGCAGAAAAGAACGCTTGACGGACTCTCGTCACGCGAGCTTTCCTTTTATCATAATCGTCCAGCCAGGACACGTATACGCCGGAGAAATGAAGAGCCCGTTCATCCGAGACACAGGCATAATGATGCGGTCACCACCCAGCTGGCTGCCGGCAGGACTGCATCCCTCTGCGGTCGGGCTTCTACGATCGGTAGCTCCGCAATCTCATTGCCAGATACGAGGCGTTTAGTACGCCGATGGCTCTTTCGTGCCAACTCGAACGCGCTCCACTAGAAAGAGAGGCCAAGCTCACCACACGGCGCGTTCGACGCCGGTATTTTAAACAGCTTAGCACTTCCCCGTACAGTGGAAGGCGTTAAATGGACACGGCGCCGCCGGAGATGCTCCAGGAGAGGACGGCGAGAATGCCGCAGATCTGACTGGACAGGAAAAGCTGGTAGACGGGGGCGCGCGAGGCTATGATGGCCAGAAACGCGTGAAGGAGCGCGTAGACGATTAAAATAATTAGGAAAGGCGGAAGGTCGGGAAACTCGACCGCGTCGTCGACGGCCCGAAGGCCACGGGCGGAGTATCGTCGCACTGTTTGCCAGAGTCGGGCTACTCTGTCGCACGCGGTGCCGATGCAGCTGGGATTTGCCGATAAGGCGACACGCGACGCGGCTGCGGTCTGCATGCGCGATCGCTGGGACTTGGAGAGGCAAGGCGCTTGGTAGTCTTCCTCGAGGAGTCCTGGCAGAGTGCAGGAGGTGTACTCCCCGGAGAACGGCAGTCTCTCCTGGCTGGCGTGGCGATGTCTGTTTCGAGGATTGCAAGGCCCCGAGCAGATGATCGGTCGACCCCGACAGTTTCTCCTCGGCGAGGCCATCGGTGGGAGTGGTGGTGCGCGCGGTTCCACGAAGAGGCTTTATTCTCGGTGAGTCGGGCCTTGGTGAAAGAGTTAAAGGCGGTGGGTGGGAAAGCTCCGCTGGCTGGGGAGGAAGCGAACGGCGAGGCGGGTGGCGAAGCGTGTGCGGCTCTCCGGGTCGGAGGTGTTGAAAAGTCGGCTGGGTATAACGAGGTTCAAGGGTGACGAAGCTGGTAACGAGGCCTGAAAGGCCTGCGGGCGCTCCTTTCAATCAAACCGCCTGGTTAGACACTCCGGCTCGCGACTCACTTGCCCTCTCTCTCTCTTTCTCTCTCTCCCTCTCTGTCTCTCTTCTCTCTCGTCGTGTCCAGCATGCCCGCAATCAAATCTATTCCCCTCCGGTAGAGCAGCGACTCATCTTGACCAACCTTGCTCTGTTTAACTCCTGAAACACGCACACATCCCTTTTTCCATGGTCCTCCTGCGCCACTTGCCACATCGTGCGCCGACACACGCGTCTTTCCCCGTTTAATCCACTTAATTTAATATTCATACGCAACTCACCTGCTACCACTTGACATTTCGGGGTCAGGTTAACGAAGGTTGGAGGTTAATTTCGAGGGAATTACCGAGGTGTGCTTGATCGACTCGAGTGAAGTTGTGCCGATTGATTGATCGGCGAGCGGGGAGGAACGGTATACATATGTACACATACTAAAGGACGATCAACCGTGTGACTTTGCAGGCGGATGTTCCCGACTTGCCGGGTCTCGTTCAGCGGGCTCAAGTCCGAGGGCAGGTACGCCGTGCTGATGGACATCGTGCCAGTGGACAACAAGAGGTACCGGTACGCCTATCACCGGAGTTGCTGGCTCGTCGCGGGAAAAGCCGATCCCCCCGCGCCGGCGAGGCTCTACGTCCATCCGGATTCCCCGTTCACCGGCGAGCAGCTTCGCAAGCAGGTGGTCTCCTTCGAAAAGGTCAAGTTGACCAACAACGACATGGACAAGCACGGCCAGGTAAGCTCGCCATATACATTCTACACGCTTTTACACGCGACAAGCGCGCGGCGCCGAGAAGAGGGAACTGGATCACGAGGGCGTCCGGTGAGGTCGATGCCGATGATTCCGTCGCTCCACTTTGGCAGAGCCGCTGACAGAGCCTGTTAATGAGAGCCGTAGGCAGAGTCCCGTAATCCCAACGAACGAGGGAACCCGGTGGGCGTGGCGATCATTGACATTTACAGCCGCTGATCGCCGAGATCGGGGAGCAGTTCGACGACAAACCGATACATCTCCGCCTGCTAGAACCCCCTCATTTCTTTCTTAGCCCCTCGACAGCTTAATTACTCCCGCGCGCATGTCGCTTTAACGACACCGCCGCCGGCTTTTCCCGGCTTTCGCACGCGTCCCCGATAAACCGCGCGCACGCCACGCTCACGGAAACGTCTGACAAGTGTTTCCACTCGCCTTTATTTACACTCACGGCTGCCGCGATATTTCCATCGGCGGCGGCTCGAGCCAAGTACAAGCCACATAAAACATATCTTCTTGAATTACGTCGTTTGAAAGCGAACTCGATATCACGTGAGAGAGCCAACTTTTCAATCAAACTTCCACCCATTAATTCACTAATTAACTTGCGTCACTAACTTTAAGATTTGACGTGTCCCGACTCTCGCGCGCTTTACTCTGTATACTACTATTTTCTCGGCGAGAGACTCTCTCTCTCTCTCTCGCTGTCTCTCGGTGTGGCGCGCTCTGGAAATGCGGATTCTTCGCCCGATAAATTGGTGGTAATCGAAGCGGGAGATAGCAGCGAGCGCGGTCTCTCCTTTCTTTCCTCGCCGCTGAGATACGGCGGACGTAGGAACTTAGCGCCATAAAAAGTGTAACTGTACGGGCGAGCGGGCGCTGGCGCGTAAGGTAGAACTGGCTAGGAGAAGAGAAGCTGTGGCGCGCGGTCGCAGCCGTGAGAAAAGAGAGGAAGCGAGAAGAGAGAGGAGTTCTCTTCTCTCGCGGAGTGGCCATAATGTTAGGAGCATTATAGGCGGCCGGTGGTGCTGGTGTCGTAGGTGGTGGTGTGTATAGTAGGCACGACAGCGTGCCTATAAGCTAATAAATTGAATGGATGTTTGCCCGGAGCTTTTGTCATGATGATCACGGGTAGCCCACGCCTGCCCCGTTGAGCACCTTTTGAATATCTCTCATTCTTTCTTTCTCCGTCGTTTCTCTCTCGCCAGGATTTACCCTCTGCCTTACTACCGTCACTTCTGCCACCTTATTCCCTGCCACCGTCTTCTTCCCTCTTATTACCAATGCTCACCTCGGACCAGCCACCGCCCTCTGCCTGCCCGCCTCGCCCCTCTCTCCTCCTCGCATTCACTCTCGCCTTTTCAACCAACGCGAGCTTAGACTCCCATCCAGTCTCCGCGCACTCAACGATACTCTCCACGTGTTCCTCACTTGTTTCATCTGGTCTGCGTGGAAAGTGAGCTCCTAGATGGCAGTATAATGTCCGTACGGTATAATGAGGGCCTCAGACGCACTGCTTTTCTTCCAAATATTGAGTTTAGTTATAACGCTGGCGGAAAATCATTAATTGGCCGGAATCGAGAGACACTCGATAAATGGAAAATTTGTCGATTTTTGATTCAGATTGAGTCTAGAAATGAATATTAAGTACAAAATTAGTGGTCCAGAGTCCCTTAGAGTGTCGCACCAATCAGATTTCAATGATTTTCATTAAATAATCGGTCAAGTATCGCCCGTAAGGCACAATTACGAATTCTGGCCTACTAATCCTCTGTTAGATCCTAGTTCTACGGTCAAGCTATTGAAAAATATAAAAATGAGCCGAGTTGGAAAAACATCGAAAACGGATGAAAAAATTGTTGATTTGTCGAAGTTAACTCAATTCAGCTGGCTTCATGAGATTCCATCAATTTGGGTATTAAAGCTGAGAATGTTGTTGCGGTCTCCTCGAAATGTGCCAAGTAGCCTGCTCTTGGCACGGCCGGCTGGAAAAAAGCAGCGGCGCGCTTTAAATTGGCATATCTTCTCGCGCGATGGTGGCTGCTCGGGGTTGAAGTATACTTAAAAACATATACGTGCGGCACGTAGACTCAGTAGCATTGAGTGGTAGTTGGTGCGTGCGAGCGAGCTGGCCAGCAGAAGCAGCCACATCCACAGCCGCAACGGTCACACGCACGCGGTTAAGAGCAGTCGAGGTTTCTTCACGCAGTCCAGTCGAGGAGAGAACGAGCGAAAGAGCGAAAGAGCAGGGCAGGGAGCGTGCGGGAGAGAGAAAGAGAGAAAGAGAGAGAGAAGGCACGCAACGCCAGTCAAGTCTCAACTCGACGACTCAAGTGGTAGAGGGAACACATTCCTTCGCTACGGCCACTATTTCATCGTTTCGTATGACGCGATATTATAAGACCCCCGCCTGCGTGCCTGCTACTACACGGTGGTCCAAAAGCGAGAGTCCACCTGCGAGCGAGAGGGCCTCCTTTACACCTCTTCTCCTCTTCCCCACCCTCGTCCTCCTCGCCTGTATCTGCCTGGAGAATCTCGCATCTCCGGCGCAACCCCCAACCCGCGTTCCCTCCTCCCCAATCCGCACCAGCCATCGTCAACGGATCACCACTCGATACCCAATACACACACAGACACAACCGACTCGTTCCTCTCTCGATGCTCCGTCAATTTACAACCCCTTTCTCTCGCGACTTGTCCCCCTCGCGGCAGATAGGGGGGCAGGAATGATGATTCCGGCGAGTTGAGGAAGCCCTTTATTCTTGTTATCCGATTACGCTCGGGCATCTTCTCCGGCGACGTCGTCGCTCGAAACCAAGACCGGTAGTAGGGACAATGTAACGGTAATCCGGCTGAATTATCGGCCGGAGCCGGGGAAAGAAAAGTGTTGAGCGCGAATGCGTCGGTGGAAGGAGGGGACGCGTGTGCGAGAGCGCCCGGGGAAAAGCTGGAATTAAGGGATATTAATAATACCTTAACGGGCGCATCTCGCACTTGTCCTGCCAGCTGGGTATGTGTCGGTGGTGGTGGGGCGGCGCGTACATAGTACATATGTGTCTACTAGCCGCGGAGCCGGTGCAGCCGAGGCCCTCGGCGAGGTTCTAGCCGCTCGTAATGTCCGCAGATTGAAAATGAGTTACGACTCGTCGCGCGCTCGTACGCGCGTGATTAAGAGGGAGGGCAAATTAAATCTCATCCTAATTGATCCTCTTGCCACGCTCCTCGGCCCTCGGTGGTGAATGTGAGTCGATTAGTCGGCGGCGTCAATGTATCCTCGCGCCGAGCGCGCTGCCACTTGGGTGGCTCGGGCTCTCCTTTTCGTTTCTACTTGCACGCTAAACTGCTACTTTGCCTGATGAATTTCGGGGGAAATTGGAAGCGTGGTGCGGCCAATCGCGTGGAAAGCGGCGCTTTAAACTAAAGGTCGCGCATGTTCGCTCGGCGACAAAGCTTTTACCTTTACGACTTGCGATGAGTGACTCGTTGCGATCCGCCGATACGATAGGGCTGCCTCTCGCCCGGGCGGTGCTCGCGTGGGAGAAAATTCACGAGTCTCCATAAATCATGCGTAATCTTGTATCGGTGTTTCAGAGCAGTGTGCGCGGTTACGTGCACTGCCGCGGCCTGTCGCGCTTTGCTCGCTTAATTATAGACTCTCGTGGGGTGTGTCCTGAAAAACCGGGGGACATTTCATCCGCGAGCTCAGTCTCCATTTCTCTCTCTCTCTCTCTCCCTTTCGCGTGGATCCTGCTCTTTGCAATCAATCTCGAGCGCATCCGCGTCTGTTCGGTTTCTGATTGGTCGGATCGGGAAGGAAAGAGGGAAATAAAAGGTGAGTAAAAATGCCGAGGCCTGAGTATACGTATAGGTGTGCTCACAGTGGCATCCGCGCGAGAGGCTTGAACAGAGTAGAGAGCAAATTGGAGTTCTGACAGGTTGCAGTGGGGTGTCCCAGGCGTCCGGCTGCCGGAGAAAACGGATAGGGGCACCCCGGGATCCCAGACACCTATAATCGTACGGGCGTAAGGTTACCTGCTTGTAAACCTGGACACTGGTCCCTGAACCACACGTTCTTCTCGTTATCCGCGCCACTAGAACCTTTAATTCGAGTCTCCACTCGGCCCTGATGATCGCGCAGCTGAAAACCTGACGATTTCGATCCGCCGGTCCCATTAGTTAGAGGCTCCTTCGCATTAAGAACCAGTAGCGCGGCTCATCTCGGCGATTCCAAGATTCGCAGATCTGCATTCCGGACGATTCTCTTATCGATATTGCGCTCGAACCGCGAAAGCTCGATAATTTAATTGAATTATACTTAACTCTTTAAAAAGCGGATGCAAACAGGTTCGAAGCTTAATACTCCGCTCGCGGTTACGCGGGAGTAGACGTTCGAATCGATGAAAAAAAAAGAGGATTGGTTCTATAATATTAAAGCGAGTACCGAGCCACCGCGGCTGACCGAGTTTCACCGGCGATCGCCAATGATGGATTAGTTCTCTTCGGAGGAAACCTCCTCTCGCTCTAATCGAAAAGGAACAGTGTAATTACCCACCAGAGGCCTCCGCCCGGTGATGATAGCGATAACGATAAATACAGATGTAAAGGAATATCGGCCCTAATGGACGAGGGCGAACTTTCACGCGCTCGTCACTCGACTTTCACGTGCCGATCTCTTTTGGCCGAACATGATGCCACTCTGTCTGCTCAGAAAAAGGTGCAATCGGAATGTGAAATTTCTGTTACGCATTGATAGTTTATACTCGAGTTTACTATGAGTCATAATCGTTGATGGAAGAAAAAAGTTGATCGATTGCCGTTGGCATTGATATTAGCGTCGGAGTAGCGTTCATTGGACAGTGGTTTGATAAAGAGGCCGATGCAAATGACGCGTTCAACGAATCGAAGAAATATCATTAGTTGTTGCGGTGGCTGGTGCCACAAATCAAACTGCGGAGCTGGCTAGCGGCGTGTCTCTCTAACCCGTTGGAGATCACACATGGACGCACAGGAGCCGCCTGGCAATTATCACCGGCGGTCGCTCTCCCCCGGCCGGGCATTTAATTAGCAGAGTGGTAGGATTGTTTTTTTGTTGTTTCCCCTCGTCATCAGGATCCAGCAATTGGAGTAGTAAAAGCAGGCTGTCCGGCGAACGCCCGGAGAAAATGAACGGCTGGGGCGACACGTTGCCAGGAGTGTCGGACAGTTTTGACGTTAATTCTCTGGGAAGGTGGGAATACATTTCCACCGGTGCAACCTTCCGCCTGATAGCGCGCTCTTGGCCCGGAATAACTTATTCGATTGGATATACTCGCGACAGGTTTATCGGCTGGTCATCGTCATTCGGGACGGTCAACTGAACTCTCGAGGGCGCGTCCGTGTGCGTGGGCCGGGTGTGTGCGTGCATGCGGGCTTTCTGGACTCGGGAAGAAGCCGATGGAGATCCGGTTGCGAGCATGTGAGAGACTAAAGTCGGGAGCGCGCGCGGGCCGAGGAGGAACGGGCCCGAACTCGAGGAGAAGTTCGTGTGCCACCTGCAGCCGTTAAGGTCCCAAACAGTTGCCGGGGACGCGGCGGCCGCCGCGTCTGCCAGCAGCCGCCGCTATATTTCATATTAGCTGTAATATATGGGGAGAGCGTCGGCCCCGCTGTCCAATTCGACTGATACTCCGAGGTTCACTGTACGAGGGGCCCGTCGATTCCATTTCCCCCGAACATCCAAGAGGCCAGTCTCTTGAGCGTCTCGAGGGCGCAATCATCGGCCTCATTACTCGCTCACGCTTTATTGCTTAATTAACTTAGCCAGCCTCGCCGCTCTGACACCGCCGGCAATCCACCGAGCAAATCGTAACAAGCTTGTTAAGAAAAAAATGCCGCGCGGAAACAGTGCTTCAACGCACATCGCGCACTTTCCGGGCTTCGACTTCTTCACCCGCTCTCCACCGAATGCCGATGATTTCTCTTGGCACTTCTCGACTGGAACGAAGAGCTGGAAAAGGCGCGCCCGAGCGTTCATAGTTTCCCGATTTCGCGGGGTATAGCGCCACGTCAACATCGATCAAAGTCGCGCTGGGAAAGGCAGCGGGTGATACGCGTCCGAGCAAGTTTGCACACATCGGAGAAAATCGGGGCCAAAGCTTTTCCACGCAATTTTCCCGCCGTTCTAGGCTTCTGCGGGGAAATGGCAAGGTTCGCGTAACGGCCGATGGCTCGGGACGGCCGAAGGCGGTGGTCTGTGTTGGACGACAGGCGGGCGAGAAACTTGCTGGATCGCGCGAGGCCACATTGTTCCGGACAGGAAATCGATAGTGAAGTTCCTCTGGCGTTCTATAGGCTCTGGTGCATCGGCGAGCGACGTTCCCGTCTCGGAAGTCTGCGCAGAGCTCTAGTTAAAAGTTGCGTCGGCTCGGGCGAACTTTCAATTATCGCGGGGGAGGTGGCGTTGGAGGCTCGTAATGAGTGCAAGCAACAGTGTACACGCCATCCTCACTAGGAATTATAATTGCGAAGAGCAGCCGGCCAGGTATCCGTGTAGAGCGGCGACCGGGGGAAGGGGGAAGAGGAGAGAAGGGTGTTAGTGGTGGCTAATGGAAATTCGGCTGGCAGGTTCGTTTAATACTCGATTACTGTGCTCCCGGCGCCCTCTCCTCTCCTCCGGCCGAGGAGAGTTGCCGCGGCGCTGCGAGCCATAAAACTTATTGCACTTCTTCGCCAATTAGCGCCGGCGGAAGTGAAGTAAGGCGAGTCACTTTCACGCTCATAATTGAAAGGCCGCCGTGCGATGTTTCCCACGTGCGGGAGCGTCGAAGCCGACGCCGCCGCCGCCGTCGCGGTGCCACCGGCATAAGGGACGAGCGACGAAAAGCCAAAAGAGGGAGGAACTTGACAGCAGACAGAAGACAGCAATCTCACTCTCATTTTCTCTCTCCTGTAGATCGTGCTCAACTCGATGCACAGGTATCAGCCGCGGATCCACCTGGTCCGCTGCCGGCAGAGCGACGACAGCGGCCTCCACATAACCGACCTCCAGAAGGAGGAGCACAAGACCTTCATCTTCCCCGAGGCCATCTTTACCGCAGTCACCGCTTATCAGAATCAACTGGTATGTTCCTCCTCTACTCTTCCCTCGCTTCCTCCTCTCCGACATAGTACCATTGGTACCCACGCGCATTCCTTTCCAGATCACCAAGCTCAAGATCGACAGCAACCCCTTCGCCAAAGGCTTCAGGGACTCCTCGAGGCTGACGGACTTTGACCGGTGAGTGATCCGAGAGTTTTTCATATTTTCCCAGCCAGAAGAAGCAACGCCGCTGCAACGCCGTTGCTCTCTCGCCGGCAAGTATTGGCTTCGGCGGGGCTGAGGGCAGAGAGCGAGGGATCATTACGCTCCATTATAACGTCGGCACCTTAATCATAGCGCCGACTGAATTATCGCTTAGCGCGCGCAATCGCTTAGATCTCGTTAAAAGTGGAAATTTATACAACGTTAAACGCCCCACGGAGAAACAGCCCGGTCAGGTCTGTGTGTGTGTGCGTGCTCGATGGAGAATAAGCAAGCGCACGCGGCCGATTCCGAGTTATCCGCGATCATCTATCTGCGCGAATGACGATGCACCTGCCTCTCGCAGTCGCTCTATCTTGGCTCTCTCCTTCCGTTTATGAGCAGGGCGGATACACTCGTGACGGAGCCGAGTGCCTGCGGGTCGTTTATTGCGTGAAGGAGAGTCGCACTATCCTCGCGACAAAGTATCGCCAGCGACAGGTAAAGTCCTCCCCATTAATCCTGGCGAGGTCGCCGCGCAGCCGCTACTTCATTATCGACCTCGATTTCCGCCACTCGGCCAATAGCAGTGCAATTAATTATTTCCGCTCTTCTCGCACGCACTCTGTTGCATCGGCCCTCGGCGAATCGGCAGTAAATCATCACTCGTCCAACTCGGAGATCTCTTTCTATCATCATTTCTCCCCGGGCCCGCGTCTTCCGGTGTGTCGCTCGCGCAAAGAGCACCGTCTCACTCTGATTGGACGTCACACACGGGGTGAAAGATGCCCGCAGGAGTATTGTGACTGGTGGCAGTTTGCAGTGTTACGTAGCGCAAGGCGACAGGCTAATCGACCGAATCCCGGCGGTCTGGAACTTGGCGGGTGCGAGGGCAGTTGCGTGTCGGTGTAGAATGCTGTGTGAGATCGGCGATCGGCAGGCGCGAACTTTTCTCGCCGCGATTATCGGCCCGTTTCGGCCTCAATTAATGAGCGCGAGCTGCTCGCTCCCTCTCTCTCCTCCCCTCTGCTTCTATCTCTCTATCTGGCTGGATTGCTCGATGGGTGCAAGCACGCCCACTAAATCGCCGAGGGTCCGGGCCGATCTCGGCGATCGCAATTCAAGGTTTTATGCAAATGCCGAAGTATAGTATACGGCGTGGCGGAGAATCGATAACGGCTACCCAATAAAGTCGTCTTCCCTTTCAACCGCCCTCTCACTCCTTCCTGCCTCGCTCTCACCCTGTCTCCTCTCTTCACCGAGAGCGAGACCTTTCGAGATAGCGAATCGATTTGCGATATCGAGTATGTACGTGCTTATTACTTTTTTGTCCTCCTCTTTCTCCCTGTCTCTTGCCCCCTCACTCTCTCTCACTCTCTCTTCTCCGCATGTCTGCGTGTGCGTGCGTACACCTGCTCGCTGCACCGCTGACGGGGCGCGATTAAATTATTTGTCGGCTCCTAATGGAGTAATAATTACGAGATTTTAGTGCGGCGAAATTACGCGGCTTTCATTAGCGGCGGCGGCGGCAGCGCACCTACTAATATGGATCGGCCTGTTAACCCGCTCTCTCTCTCTCGCCGGATACGCCGGGATACGATCGGTGTGGACGCCCGTTTTAATTGGAAAAATTATGCGCGGCCCTTCGCATAAACTGGCCGGCGCGCGAGCCCCGCTGCTTTCGGAATGCCGCGCGTCCGCGCGGGGAAACTTTGTCCCGCGACGGAGAAGGAGACGAGATATATCGAAACGGCTGTAATCACGTGCAAATCGGGAGGCGTGACGGAACTGGCAGAAAGTCCTGTTTCGACTAATACCACGGAGCAGCAGATCCCTCGATATGTTTCTCGGAATCGGTGGGCGTTTCAGGGCTTTCAAAGGGTTTTCATAAAGCCCTGAAGTGGAGGCCTAATCGTTTCGCTCACGCCCTGAAGACGCGATCCTCGGCTTGTCTCGCGCGGGCCGCAATCGCTCCGCTGGAATTGGCCTAACTTGGAGAAGTAAACAGGAGTCGCTGCTAAATATAGAGCGGCCCAGCGACGGAGGTCGGTGCAGCGCTGGACGCTCGATAAGCGTCCACTCTGATGAGACGGCAGTTTTGGTGGCCGCTTTTAGAAGGACTTATAAGTAGGACTCTCACCTCCAAAGCGAGAGAGAGAGAGAGTGAGAGAGAGAGGGCGATCTCCTTGGAATCAGTGGGCTTGTACCGCGACCCACCTTAAATCAGCACCTGCCTAAGCAGGATCACCGGGATCTTGCCTAGTCACCGAGAGCAGCTCGAGAAAAGGGTGCGGGATCATTCTTCCACTTCTTTCACGTCGAGCGTAGCCGTTTCTATTGAGGCAGCTTGTCCCGCGGCACGATCGGGCCCATTTCAGATGGGATCCGTGCGTGGAGGGGTTGACGTTTGAGGGTGTCACTGAGGAGTGAGAGAAGGGAGGGAGTGCCGGGCGCGATATCGCGCGGAGGGCGATAAGGGGGAGGAGGCGTAGGGTCGAAGAAAGGCCCCGCTGGACGAGGAGAAGACGGACGGGCCTGTTTACGGGGGCAGCGGCGAGAGACGCGGTGTGTGCTGGGGGCCCGCACGGATGCGCCGTCCGGCGGCATCCGCAGTTAATGAGAGACCGGCCGTACAGGGCAATACGGCGTATGCACCCGCCCACTTCACGCCGGCGCTGATAGATAGATGCCCCTCCGGCCGGCCCTTGCCTCGTCCTTCTCCCTTTTCCACTCCTGCCGGGACGCCGCGCGCCTCGGCATCGATGATGCCCGCTTCCACCAGGCATCCTCACCTCCGAAGTCTCCGCACCCTCTCGCACGGACAGCGCCGCTCGCACGCCGCAGCCTCGCCGCAAAAACCCTCCTAGAATCGTCGTTATAAAGATATTACGCGGCAAACTGCTCGGTGGGAGCGAGTCCGCGAGAGCTATAAAAATCAGCGCGATCCGAGGATGCAGTTGGCCCGACTATAAATTAGCGCGGCTGATGGCGCGCCCGGCAAGAAGCATCCGAGTTTTTCGGCCTGGCCGAGACACGGCTGCTTCTTTGTCGTCGAAAATTTTCAGGCCCCGTTCTCTGATACTGATGGTATCAGATGTTGGGCGAGGGATGGCGCGGGGTGGTCGCAGGGCTAGGTAGGTGGATGCATGGCTACCGACTTAAGTTACAGCGCTGCCCCCCCGAAAAGAGGCCCGGCCGGATCGGCCGCGCGTAATAGGAGCGCAGGTGAGAGATGAGACGCGAGGCGAGGATGCTGGGCATCGGGAAAGAGAGCGATTCCAGGTTCCCCGTGTTCCGGAGGGCAAGGAGGGCAGGGCATTCATCTATATTAGCTTGGAGAGCGGACGGCCTGTCATTACCGCTGCCGCTCTGGCCCTTGCCTCTTCCCTCTCCTTCTCTGAGGCCCGGCTTCTCTCTCGCTCTGCGCATCTCTTGCCTCCGCGCTCGGCTTCTTTCGGCGGGCTCTCCTCTTCGCTCTCCTCGGAACTGCGTCCCGGCGAGACTCTCGCACCGCCGGCCTGGCCGAGAGAGTCGCCGCTCCGCTGTGTCTTCTCTTCGTCGATCATTTCGTACGGCTCCCGGCCCCCTCGCATATCCTCGGCGCACAACTACCAGTATCAACGGGGCCAACTCAGACACCTCCGGCCGATAGTCCGAGTGGGGCTGGCTTGCTGGCCCATTAGCCGCTCGCATTACTTACTAAAGTGCCGCTCGCCCGAATAGACGGCGGGAGGCTGAGAAAGGCGAGAAGCGCAGAGGGAGAGAGAGAGAGAGAGCGAGAGAGAGAGAGGATCGACCCGAGAGACCAGATGGATCAAGCGTGCGAAGGGAGAAGCCGAGAGGATGAGCCACCAGACCGTAGCGTTCGGTGGCTGGGCCGAGACTACGGAGCTAATAACCGCCGTTTAAAACGCAAAAACAAAGGTCTCGCCGTGCATCATCGGGACTTTAGAGCCCCGGCCACTCGGCTTGAGAAGGAGGGAGAGAGGGAGAGGGGGAGCGGGTGTGAGAGGGTGGCAAAGGGCGCAAAAGCGGGCGCGAGGGAACGAGTTTAATACGAACGCGCATACAGCCATACAGGTATGGATGGGCTCTGGCCTGCTCGATGCAGGTTGAGGGAGAGCTCGCGCCACGTATCAGTCGGCTATCCAAGGCGTCAGGGTCATTACCGGATCATTACCTACCATACCTACCGTGCGACGACGATGATGGCCCGAGTGTATTGCGAGCGGCACCGCCACCTTTCCCTCACACGCACCTTGTCCCTTCCTCGACGCCTCACACACTCGCCAACACTCATCCTCCTCGGCTTCATTCAGCCAGAGGTGTCTTGTTGAGTGTGTGCGCGTGAGACTCTTTCCAGCCCACTCACACACACGCACATTGGCCCGAGAGGGGGAAGGGCCCGATCGCACTCGAGTTGGCGGCAGCCGGGTAAATTACAGGCTCGGACGTATTTCGCGTGGTTTTGTTGTTTTTCAACGCGCCGAAAGGAAATGAGCGAGCAAACGCGTCACGCCACCCCGAACCTGCTAATTTCTATTCATATTTTATGGCTATTAATTTCTTCGCTGGTACTCTCCTTCTCCCACTGTGGACCCTTGGCTTCTCCCTCTCTCGCTCGCACTCGCCTCCAGAGTCAGACCTTGGCTTCCTCGGCTTTTCTTCGAAACTACGCTCTACACTCGCATCGTCTCGCGGACGAGAGTTACATACCGAGAGAGTCCTCGTTGCGCCGAGTTGTTCTCGGGCGAGTTTTCGAGCGCATTCCCGTCGGCAGTCGTCATCGGTCATTTGCCACGGGTATCATCCCCGAGTGTTGGGGGCGAGAGGGACTGTGCTCGCCCGATGAATTACCTTGGCCCATCAGCGGGGTGTAACCTATTATTATCTACCACTTACCTAATGCCCTATGTCAGCCCCAGGCTAGATAGTCACCGAATAGCATCCTCGCCGCCCTACCAGCCATCAGAGCCGCCGCCCCTTCCACTTGCACTCGACGGCTTTCCTCCCAGCGGAGAATTCCTCCGAGACCCACCGAACCCAACTTCTCTCAGGATTTCGCGACTCTCCGGAAAATCGCCAATTGATAATATGTCGCACAAGCTCGAGTCTCGTATTATTTATAGATCGATTTGGAGGGGTGTGATCGACTGGCGCGAATGGGGTTGTCGCTTCTGAGGCGGAGAGAAAGAGTGGTGGCTCCCTCGGCTCACGGACACTTTAATGGGTAACGGCGGTGGCCTCTAATTAGAGCGTTTCGAGCGTAACCGCGCCATTACGGGGAAAACGTGGACTCGTCAGATCGATGAGGAATATTTATTGCGGCGTAACAATTACAGGAGCGGCGCGGCCGGTACACACTCGCGCGAAGAATAGTAATAGCCGGGGCCGGCGGCCGCCTCGCCGGCCAACGACTGTAATTAGGCCGTTTTATTGTCTGTACATAAGGAAGCTTTATGAAAACATTAAGGAGTCTATAACTCAAGGCCGCCGCCGAACCTCCTCCCGGGGTTAACACACCACCCAGTGCTGAGAGTCATTTCCGTCATTACGCCCGGACAATCAAGCTTCTTCTTTCCATTAGGTCCGATTGATTGACGGTTCGGATTGGCCGGTGCGTGATTCGGGTGGCAAAGGGGCCCCAGGATCGTTGGAGGGGCAGGACTCGGGGATAAGTCGGGCCCGTTGATTCGCAGTTTGAGTAACTCGATAGAGAGACACTCTCCTATCAGAGTGCTCGTACGAGGCGGTTCGGGGGGAGGGGGCCGATCGAGAGCAGCGATAGGAAGATCAGTTACGAGATATATGTTGGGCTCGCATGATGCTGCCGGAGATGGAGATGCTCGGTAGCGGCTGGTGGATCAAGTCGAGTGATCGATGCGGGCGGATCGACGCGCGGACACTCGAATCTCTCAGTGCTAATAGAGTTCGGGCCCTTGACAGGGATATTTCGGTAGAACGGGAAGAGGAATGGCCGCGGACGTGGCGGTGTGTGGTCCAGCACGTCCGAGGAGGCTGCGATTAGCCCCGGGGCCCTAATCCCTCTCTTCCTCCGGCTCTTCCTTCCTTTCTCTCCTCTTCTTCTTCTTCTTCTCGCCACCGAGCTCGAGAGCCGCCGCCGCCGTCGCCGCCGTCGCCGCCACCGCCGCTTCTTTCCCCGCGAGTCGGAGCCGTTTAGCCGCGCTTCTCGCCGAGAGTAGCGGGCCCTGAGAGTCTGGGCCCAAAGTTAGCAACACTCTCTCTTTCTCTCTCGCGCGCGCGCCTTCGCTCGACTCTGCTTGACGTGCACTCGGTGTCGGGGCCGGCACGTACGCGATTCACCGGATAGACACCCACACGTACGCGGATCCTGGGCCACAGGCGTTACACGCCTCACGCCACTATGCCACCAGAGCGCACAAGGCCCCGGTGTCGCGTTACCACCTAAGCTAAGCGCTGCAGCCGAGAAGTAACCGAGAACCGCACACCGGACCCATTGTTCCTCTCTCGCCTCCACTTACTCGCAGTTTTACATCCACGCCGATCGCCCCATCTCCCAACCCCCTCGACACACGCTCTGTTTACACGTCTCGTTATTCGCCGCGGCCGCCGCCCTCCTTGCCACCGCTCACCCACCCCTCCTACCACCGACTACTGCGAGAAAATTGACCCCTCGGTGATCCTGGGATAACTGGACCCACGGGACAAGTTCAACCCCGGGGACAAGGTGTCGTTGGATTAGGGCCGCTGATTGAATCCAGCAATCACAAGGCTTATTCTATGTACAGTGTGCCAGAGAGCAGTCGGGCTTTTGTTTGTTTCTTTCAAAGATACCAATAGGACTAGAGGAATAACAATTTTAAATTTTCTTGGAATACGTAATACAACTTGTATAGAGTATGATAATTGTCTTGATCTTATGAGATATGAGATCGCAGGAAGGAGTTTGCGTGTTTGTACGCTTTCGGTAATATCTAAGGGAAGCCTATGCTTAAGGTTTCTAAGGTTGCCGTATAGAGGTGAGCAATCGCGGTGTCTGGGATTCGAAAAGGAGTCAGTATCCGAGAAGGTTGCTCTTGAAAGAGTATATCTGGAGAGCGGCGAGTGTCTGGAGGTAGTGTTCGGCCGGCTTTCGGGGAAGAGGATGATCAATAGGAGGTATCATCCTCCACCGGCGCTCGAAATCATCTCGGAGCCCGGTGTCGGATTTTCTCCGGACCACTTGACGTCTCGAGAGGCTACCTTGGCCGAAATCCATTGATATCGGGATCGGCTTCTCACTTTCGGCTCGCGTCTGCCTTCGATGCTGGGAGATGCCAGTGCCAGGAGAGGACCGGGGCCCTCTGTTTCTTCACTGGCCTTCTTAATGAAGTCTTAATAATCAAGATAGGCAGCGGCGATAATCGTGCTGCTGCGGGTGTGTTTACGTAGCGGCGCTGGCGCATGGCGCGCAATCACGAAAGTAGGAAATGACGCTGCAAGGTGCACTGGGCGGCAATGATACCGACCATTAATTATCGCGGGGATCACGCGAGACGAGGCCAGAGACGAGGGGGCGGGGGGCCGACGAGGTGCAGCCTGGGAGAGGGAGGCGTTTATATCCACGAGTGGCCAATAATTCGCTCGTTAGCGTTTCTGCCAATAATAACGGCGTTACAATCGCTCGTAATTAACCCTAATTAAGGCCGCGTCTAACCGCTCGGAATCATCCATCAAGTACGCACGATTCGCCGAGACACCGGAGGGAAACTTGTCTTAATTATCCTCGATTCTCTCCTCTCCCCCACGCACTTCCAGCGCGCGCTGTCTGTCTCTTAGCACGCGGCCTCATTGATTTATTCCGCTTGGATCGTCATTAATGCCGATAATGCCATTAATCCTCCTCCCGACTCTCTCAGAGCCAACATTGTCACAGACTTTGATTCGCTTTTACCTTTTCGTTCAACTCGGCTTGACGATGTCTTTCTATTTTCCTGTTGCAGAGAACCAATGGAGCTGATGGAACAACAATTACTGAGATGCGGTGTTCCGCCGGTTCGGTTGTACGAGCACCTGGCGATGACATCGCCGGCAGCGGCGGCCGCTGCTGCCGCGGCCGCCGCCGCAGCCCTGGGCGCCCAACAACAACAACACCATCAGCAACCCCAGCAGCAACAATCCCCGGGACAGCAGGGCCACGAAGGTGGCGGACACCAGTTACCACCGTGGTTGTCGCCGTCGACGGCTCTCTTGTACGGTACCGTTGGCCAGAGTCACCCGGCGAGTAGACCCGGCACCGGTTCCTCCTCGCCTTACCCTGGAGCAACCACGCCGGGCTTCCCTTATCCAGCGGCGTTACCTTGGCCCTGGCAACCCCCACCGGTTGCGATAATCTCGAGAAGGTCCTCCCCGCCGAGCGCGAACCCTGCGTCCTTGAGGTACGCGCCTTATCCACCCTCGGCGAGCACGCCGGAGTCCTTGAGGCCCAGGGCGACCAGTCCCAATTAGCGCCCCCGATTCCATCGGTCTGCCGCGTCATCGGACCCCGAATCATCTTTCCTCTCCGGTTAAATCGCGAGTTTCAGCTCATCTCCCCGTTGCGCGAACCCGATGTACCCCGGGCTCGAACGATTCTGTTAGTTTCTCGGCTTTGTCACATGCCCATTTCTAACAGAGTCGTTTGTACTTCCGATAGTTGTTGGGGTAGGAAAGGACGGGTTGTTGGGGGAGAGAGCGCTCGGAGGGTTCCATCGACGCAGTGCGTCGCTCGTAGCTCTATTTATATAGATGTAATTCGGTGTACATGTCGTTTTATTAATTTGTACAGGACACCGACGGTGGCTATTTGTCCGGATCAACACCGTCGACCTCCTTCTTCGGAAGGTAATCATCCCCGACGCTTTCTCGAGTCTCGTGTAAAACTTAGTCGTAGGGAACTGGCCCGTACTCGTTCGCTCTATGTCCGCATAAAGTAACTGTAGACACGCCCTCGATTGGAGGTTCGGGAAAAAGAGGGTTCTTGGGTTTGAAGGGTTGGTGGGGAAGGAGAGAGGGAATTCGAGTGTTCCCAGTCGAGGAGCCTCTGGTTCTCGGGCCTCCAGTGACATGTAAATAAGGTCGAAGCGATTCCGCGGGAAATTGGGTCGAATCGATCTCCCAGGCGCATCTGTAATATACGTGTGTGTGAGCGTGAGTGTGAGTGCGTGTGTGCGTGAGTGGTTGAGAGGATGGACGCGGTGGGAAGCGGAGAGAGTGTGATTTAATATAGCTGTAACATATGTACCACGATAGTATTAAAAGCGTCTTTCCTTCCGGCCCGCGCGCGATACCCTGTAATTTGTACATAAAATCTTTTATGGTGTAGCCCTGCGTAGAGTCAACGCGCCCTATTCTCGATGTAGCACGAAAAACAATAAATGAATTTTCATTAAACACGTCCTTCCTTTTTCTCTGGTCCCTCGCCCCGAAGACATAAATCGGCCAAGGTAAGTCCGAACGGCGAGAGCCAGTTCCACTGGGAAGCGAAGTAGCCTTTCGCAGGGATTTCACGCTTCCCCACTTGATTCCTCTCCTCTTTCTCCGGCGAGGCTCTCGGAGCTGCCGGGTTGCAAGGCGGAGAGGAGAGAGTGGCGAGTCTCGCCACCGGCGGATTCGGGCTTCATCGCGCCTCCAACTGCCGTGTAATTCCGTTGCCGGCGATGCGAAATTAAATAAATTCATTTCACGCCCTGTCAGCGAGCAATTACTTTTGGACGCGGCCGCGGCTCAGGCTCCCGGGACCGTCGACGTCTCTCCCGGGCCTCTCCCAGGCCTCTCCCAATTCTCCGAGCGTGCAGATGGGAAAGATGAGCCTCGATCCAAAAGACACACGCGTTCGGGTATTGGAATGGGCGCACAGCCATTGGCGATGCGAGCCACGTCGACGATCGCTATCGTTTTACCTCTGCTCCTCCGGCGAGCCCTCCTTCCACACTGGGAAACCACCCTTAAGCATGGGGGGCGGCTGGTGCGCATGCGCCGCTCGGCTACAACGATTGCGCCCCATCGAGCGGCTCCCCAATCTAGCTAGACGTCCACCATACTGGGCATCCCCTTTCCAGCCACCCTCCCGCCGCCATCCTCCTTTCCACCCCATTCCCACCACCACCACTACCACCACCACCATCGCCGCCGAGTAGAGAAAGCCCGAGGCCGAGACCACAATGAATTTCGGAGGGCCGCAATGAAACGTGTATTAACTGTGCGGTGTTCGATAATTCGTAAATAGGGGTAGCTCCGAGAGGGAAAGAAGAGGAAGAGAAGGAGAGCGGCGGCGGCGGCTTAACGCGCCAGGTAGAAATATATATTGCGAGGGGGCTCCCCGCCCGCCCCCCGCCTTCGCCGCCGCTCAACTCCGGTCGTTCTTTTCTTCGGCGGCTGCCAGAAGACGAACGATGAAGCCGAGTGCCGAGAAGGCGAGAGGAGGCAGCCGGGCAGGCAGAAGCAGGAGAAGGAGGAGGAGGAGGAGGAGGAGGAGGACGGCGGAGCAGAGAAGAGGGTTTCAGCGGGGCGCGAAAGCGATCGTGTGTTAGCTCGTGATGGGTGGAGCGAGGTGAGAGAAACAGAGAGGCGGCTCCCGAGCTTGTAATTATGTTGATACGAATGATCTGCGGCTCGCCGCAGAGCAACTATACGGGAGAAAGAGGAGCCAGCCCGGCCACGGCCAAGGAGCGGGCGCTCTCTCCTCTCTCGTACAGCTCCGGTGGGTCCTACGCTTCTCAGATCCTCGCCGAGGGAGCGAGGGAAGCTGCGGCCGCGCGCGAGAGAAAAGGGAGGAGAAGAAGCTGCCTCCAGCGCTGCTCACCGGCTGCTCCCCGCGTATTTCTCCGGTGCTTTCTCTTTTTTGCCAGCTACGTCTCTCCGTCGGCCCTCCGGAAACCGGCGCGCTTGTACATCCTCGCCCTCGCTCGTTCCTCCCGAGTGCATACGCGTTCCTCATCCCCACTTGCCGCGCCTCACTCGCAGAAGGCAAGAGAGAGAGAGCGAGAGAGAGAGGGAGAGGGAGAGGGAGAGAAAGGACTTTAGGACCGTGGCGAAACCAGTTTAAGTGGTTAAGTGTAGATGTAATTGATTTCCATTTTACGAGGCTCTCGAGGAAGACGCTCCACCCGCCAGCTCCTCTCGCAGCATCCCTGCGCGCACTCGATCCGCTCGCATCTTCTCCTACCCCGACCGATACCTCCTCGCATCGACGCCGCCGATTTCGCAACCTCCCACTCACAGCCCACTCACTCCTCTTGCTATCTATCCAACTCGCTCGCGGCCCTTTTCTAATCGCTTTCTCACGACTCCCTCGCCAGAAACAACGCCGCTCGGTTTCGATTATCAAAGTCACTCTCCGCTAACTTAATATTCAAAGGACGTTGAGCGCGATTCCTGAATCGCAGGACATTGAAGGGACACTGGAATCATTAAAGTGCGCCATCCGGGTGAACGCTCGAGTGGAATGCTAAGAGAATTAGTCAAACCTGATTGTCCCAGGGTGGTTCATTGGACTGGCACTTATCGAGTTGGGCGCAATTGTCGGGAGACGATCCACAAATTTAAAGGACTCCCTCCACCGAAGCCATCGCGCCGGATCGGAATTACCCGGCTCCCAGTCTAACCTTCCAGTGATGAATTGGCGGAATGAATAATGAATGAATCGCGCGCGGCAGCGGAGAGAAGGCGAGAGGAGAGAGGATCGTGCGTCAGGGCGAACGTGGAAAGTATTTTAATGAAACCCAGGGTGACAGATGTCCGTCAGGCGCAACCTCGCCCGGAAAGAGGAAGAGGCTCTATTTCCGTGGCGGCGTCTGCGGCCTTTAGCGATTTAAGGGCCGAGCCAGATATGAAGGATCAATCCACCATTCTCCCGATCTCATACCAATTCTATTAAAGCCATTCATCGGCCCGACATACGTGCTGGCTCGACACGAGCTTAGCACAGTCCGAGAGAGCTCAGTAAATTCCTGCGCAAGTTACGATCGCTACTTAATTGCAGCTAAACGAGCCATTCCGAGGGCTGCCAAAGGTTAATGTACTATTAAAAAGCAAGTGGCGGAGTCCCTTTCGCCGAGGCAGAGACGCCGAGCTCCAAGGGCATCCCCACGATATTCCTCTCGCAGCCGAGCTTTTCGCACCGACGCGCCGCGGCACGTGTAACTCCGGACGTGCAAGAGCGCATTACACCGGGCGCACTGAGGGTGTGGAAATCTCATTACTCGGAGCTGCACTCTGCGAGCGGGGCACTGCTGTGCCGAGGTCTATCGGAGAATCAGGAGCCACTTTGGCCAGGCAGTCTCTATCACTGGCTGTACATCCTGTTCCTCGGAAGAGTGAGGGCGCCTTTATCATTGCATTTGCAGATTCCCCCGATAACTCGGTAGCTCGGTCACGTCAGCGTCGGGGGAGGAGCGGAGAGGGGAGAGAGAGGGAGAGGATCGCGAAGGGGGCGAAAGGATGCTGGGGCGGCAAGGAGGAAGACGCGGAGGGCGAGGAGAAGCAGATGGAGCGCGCTGTGGCCGTGGGCGAGAGGGAGAGGCCGGGAGGGAGAGAGTCGCCGGAGAATATGTAAATTAGGAGGTCCGTGTGAATGCGGAGATTTATGGCGGCCCGTACACATTTCTGGGCGCAATAAATATCAGTAAGTAGCGAGGCGCGGGACCGCACGGATCAGCTCCGACGCCACCGACGCCACCGCCGCGCGCCGGTTGTTGCACGTGCGTGCCCGCGACACACCGATACACGCCGGGCCACTTGGCCACCGTCTTCTTTCCGTACACGCCCCTTCGCCAACCCGAGAATCCCGGAAAACTATTCCGGCCTAATTGAGACGGCCGCCGGTAATTAGGGGAAAGCAGTCCCCGCCCGGTACAACTCACCCCCTCGATGCGGTAGGTCTGCCTGGCTCCCACTTGGTCATGTGCGAACAAGCATTGATTCCTCGCGGAATCTCAGTTTTCGAGAGAAAATCGTGGAGGAATTGTCAATTGGGCCGAGTTCATCTGTTTCAGTGAACAAGGGTGGTTAATGAGGGAAGTTGCGGAGTTGAGAAGATAGAAAGGGTATTCTGGCCCACCGTGGGTGGCGTGGATGATCCCTCGCCCTTTCCTTCTCACTTTCCCTTCGATTGCCGACTTTCAGAAATGCCTGCGTTTCTAACTACCTCCCCGCCAATTTCCCCCCTCGTCCCGCTAACAGTTGGCTCTGAGATATGCGCGTACTTGTACATCGGAGTGAAGTGAACTAGCAGCTTATGTCGATTCCCTAGCTCTGTTAGTTCCTCGCGAGGGCAACCCTTGTCTCCCCGGGTTCCTCGGGCGAGGCCAATTGCGTGCCCGGACTGGTGTAAATATGACAAGTTACGAGAGAGACTCCGAATGAAAGTAATATTAAAAGAAGCCACGGATAGAGAGGCACGTAGAAATGTCGCAAGGGCCCTCGGGCTTTCCTAAGTAGCCAGTTATCAATAGGGAAGCTGGAAGTCCGATGTGCACGTGGGCGGCGCGGCGGATCGCTGTATTTCGACAGCGTTTTACTGCTTTCATATTCTCATCGGGTTTACGGGATGTGGCCACGCCGGCCCATTCACTTCGGCGTCATCAGCTTGTTAATATGTGCGAGGGCTACCAATACCTGGGATTATTATTATATTACTCGACGGAATATCCCCTTTGGCCTACTCATTCTCCGCGAAATCTTAGTTGCTAGGCTCAAACAACAGATTTTACGTTTTTGTAACTCAACTGATTTCATAATTTTTCGATAGTTTTAGTCCTAAAATTAAGATTCTCAGGGGAATTAGTGAGCCCCAAGCCGTAATTGTATCGTACGGAGAATATTTTCCAAAAATCCGAAGAAAATCACTGTACTTGATGCGACTGCCGATGGAATGTCAGTAGCAAACCATTCACGGTTTAGTCCGAAATGGGACTCCAACTTTGACTAGGCCAGTCGAAGGATTTATCGGCGCAGCTCGCGCGTATGCTGGATGTGGCAGCGATTCTCCGATGAGATGAGAAAAAGGACAGTGACAAGGAGGAGAAGGGACTCGGGCCGTCTTAAATCCAGAAGGCCGCAGCGCCTGGAAAAAAGGGAGAACGTCAGGCCCAAAAGGAGGAGCTCGGATCTACACGTGTTTCGTCGCGACTCATTCATCCCTTGCACTACATATCACGGCTAATTTAGTGGCGGCCGCTACTAGATCGTCCAAGAATTCTAATTGTCAACTGACCCAGGACGCAGCTTCCTCGGGGAGAAAGCTGGCCCTAGCGAGGAGAGGACGTGAATTGGTCGCGGCAGCGCTGCCCTGACGTAACCGCCCGATAATAATGAGCTTAACTCGACAGATTTATAGCTACTTATGGGATTTAGAGTCAACAGATTCCGAGCTACCGAGAGGAACCTGCCTGTCGAGCCCTAAACCCCGTGGGTCAGATAGGCCAGGGAATATGTTTCTTTTCCTAGCAGGGCCGCATTCAGATGAGCCCGATCGTCAGTCGACGATTCCCCGACTCCCCCGACCTCCAAAGGGAGGAATAAAAAATAGTCCTGCGTCAGGAAAAAGTAGTTTAGATTTTTGGAAATACGAAATATTATACCACTGGAGGATTTAGCATATTTGCACCAGATTCGGCGACCTTGGATCAGAGTAGATCTTTGGGGATCCAGGTCGAGGACGACGCGAAGGGCCTCGGGGAGGGAAAGGGCCAGTTATTATTTACAGCAGTGCCGTAAGGCGTGTCACAAAGGCATTGCGGGTTTCCTCTTGAAAGTCCGACAATGCCCGCACGATTTATGGAAGGAGACTCTCAACGAAAGCGTCAATGAGCCACCCTCGGCTACCACCCTCGTCAACACAAGGGATATCCCTTACCAGCCTCACTGGGAATGCGCACAAATATTTTCACCCGTAAATTCTCTTTTTTCCATTATTCCCCGAGCCTTTATGTGGCTTTCCTGGTTGCTCGGCTCTGATACCAGTGGAATGGAGAGCGAGGGGAGACGGCAGGTCGACCTGCGACCTCGACTCTGCTTCATCAGCCACGATTCTTATTAGCCGTCGTCTAACCGGCCACGCCGGACATATAAGAGCACTCGAAGCCTATTATCTTCCTCGAGGAAAAAGTCTAAAGCACGCGGAGCGAGTTTGCTGTAAATGTGGAAAGTAACCTTTCACGACGTCCTAGTGGGAGAAGACTCTACCCGAGAACACTGTCTTCCCCAGGCGAGTGTTTCTCCGGCAGGAGGAGCACGCGAACGGAAAGAATACGCGCGATTACCTGATAAGAGCAAGTTATTTAGAATTAATCCTGCGATAGCGTGGACCGGAAGGGCGATCCTGCTCCGTGGGATTTCGAGGATTATCTCAGTCGAATCGGGGACGCTTTGACGCGAAGGATCTGCTATCGGATCGAGGGATTGCGCTACGCAATTTAGATGACTTATTTAGATTGGTTTCGAATCGCGATCGGCATCATTGGACGTACGAGTTGCCTAGTGGAGTCCTCCCCAGCGTTGGGTAAAAATGTGGAAAGCAGGCGTTCGGTCAGTCACGCTCTTCCGCTGGGAGAGCGCTTCCTGGTCGGATCATTAGGCGCAGGCCTTAAGAAAGTTTCGAAAGCCGGGGAATGAAGGGGGGGCTTAAATTAGTGGGGAGCGTCGCACCGCGAGGAAGATGCCTGCGAATATTGAGTAGCTCGGCAACCAGCCGAGAAGCTCGGGGAAGAAGCTGGGAGTAACGAGGGAAGAATGTCGCGAGAGGCCCCGCACAGCAGCAGAGGACGGACGTGGTGCGGCGCAGAGTTTTAAAAGTAGAGGAGTCGAAACTCGAAAGAGAGAAGGAAAAAAAGAGGGGAAGAAAGAGAGGAAGCCCCGGGCATTGTTGGGACGGCGAGGGCTCGTTGGGATTGTTGGGACAACGCCCGCTGAGCCGAATGTTGACTCTTGGCTGCGGTCAGCGTGACAAAAACCACCCCTTGATTCGACACGCACCCCTGGGCGCCCCATCGACCCCCCGCCGATCCTCACGGCGAGAGCAGCCTCCTCTAATCCGACCTGTCGTCCTCGGCACCGAGCCTACCAGCAAATCCTTTCCAAGATCGCTTACATATTTGTTTGGACAGGAAGGACCAACATCCGCTCGGCGAGGACGCGCCGGCTAAACCCTGTCGAAGACAGAAGTCAGCTTTCACCAGAATCACTCGAACCTATCCACTATTCCCCACAAGCTCTCTCAAGCCCAAACCGTCGGCAAAACCGGACTCAATATCATCACCGATGTCAAATGCATGTAATCCAAGGTATGTAGAGTGGATTCGCTGGCGACTGGTCTCGATTTGACTGGTTCCACTGGGAAGAGTGGCGAGGGTTGATGCTCGGTTCGCGCGGGTTTTCTCATCCGTGAGACTCCGGTACGTGACGCTGCCTAAATCTATCTGGGCGAGGGGGTGAGGGGGCCGAGGAGGAGGGGTGTGTGGAGACGCGTCGCCGCGGGTAGCCGCCACGATTTCACTGGGCCGAGGCCAAACACATCTTTTCATCTGGTCCGGGATGAAAGCCGGGAGGCCTTCTATTCAGTAACGAACCGTTAACTCGACGTAAATGGCCGGGACAACCCTGTCACGGGGGGCGCGTCTCCTTGTCCTGTTGTCGCGCGGCTCGCCCAGAGAGGAAGGATCTCTATTTGAGAGAGTTTACATCCCGAAAATGGCCTTTTCATGGATAACTTCACGGCGCGTTAGCCGAGTGCTGGCACCCCCCGGCCTCAGCCCGGCACAATGTCCACCTTTCGCACGGCAGAAGTCCTTCCTGGCTGGGGCGTGCTCGTCACTCTGTCCTCGCCCGGCCAATCCTCGAGAAAACTCTCGCAGAGTCCATTTTACGCGCTTGCTGCCTGCCGGCTATTGTTCCAGGAAGCCGCGTTGCAGAGTCATCGCGGGAACAAAGTCTCCAGCCGGAGCCGAGTAATCGTGCGAGTAAAGAGCGTGAAGCATCAATGGCATCGAGCCTCTCTCATTGTCCCTTCACTGCGCGGAGTCAAGCCTGTGGAATTCGGACGAGCGATCTGTGTCGCAACTTTCTTCACTCAAGGGGTTACATCTAAATTCTAAAGCGAGAAGCCAATAACAGAGGAAAATTTGTTATTTTGTTGTTGCTTGAAAACAAAAGTTCAGTCGCTCTCTCCCCACTCCTCCGGAAATAAATATGAAAAATGACTAGAATCGATCAAATAATTGCTGGTATGCTTGACGGAGAATCCTGGCTAGGTGAATAGGTCGCCCTAGGCGGCGTGAAATCGTGCGTGTACGTTGTATCATCGCGGCACGAATGAGATTACGCAGATAAATCTCCCGGGAGTGGCGATGTCGCCTCTGGAAGCGGTGTTTTCACGGGAAGTTCACGGCGCGTTAGCCCGTTGAGGCGACTGACTCACCTGAGACTTTTCACGATTCCGTGAAAGGGCGTGTTCCCTTCCGCCCAAATCCGCACGCGTCGGCCCCGGAAAAGCGAGAAGAAAACCCGACAATGGGCATCGGTCTGTGCCACTGGAAAGGGTGCGAACGCTTTCGAGCCTCAAATAGCAGAGCTCTCCTCCGCCGAGTCTCGTTTCATTAAACGACGCGATTGCAGGATTCCAGTAGAATGCGCGCTAGAGGGCAATGCAGGCCGAGTGGAAAGGGTTTGGAGATTCGAGGATTTCCACGCGGAAAATATTGTTTCCGGATAGAAGCAGGTACGTGCGCTCGTATGCAAAACACGACTGGCAGTGAGGCGGTGGCTCGGGGGGCGGGTGCGCATCAGGGCGAGGAGGAAGAACTTGTCTCATTTTGAGATAACAAGCGCGCGCTCTCCTCCCAGATACCAAGGAAGAATTTCAGATTACCTCGCGTCGTCCTTCGAAAGTCGTCCAATTTCGCGTGAGCCCCGATTCCTCGAGAACGGAAGGGGCGAGCGGGGAGAGGGAGCGAAGTTCGTTGGAGCGCAGGGTGGAAATTTGCTGGCATTCCGCTGAATCCCCGTGAAGCAGGACGCACTTCTCAACCAACCACCTTCCCTTTACTTTCTCCCACTTCTCCAATAAACTGCTGCTTCTCGTTTCCCAGCTGGGCCCGAAGAAAAGCGTAAAAGAGAACTCCGAAATCCGATTTCTCCGGGAATCCTCGAATCCACGAAGATAAGGCTCGAACCAACGCAGGACCTTTCCAACCCAACAGTCCCATTTCCACGAATCCGTGTCCGCAGCAACTATTTCTGTGCGCGAGCACGAACCCATCCTCAACAAAAAGAAGCGCAGTGCATTTGGCAGGATCGCTCGGCTTCAAGAGGACACAGATATTCGAAGGATAGCTCGTCGGCGTCTCCTCCCTTGGAGTCGGCGGAGAGGAAGGGAGGTAGGGAGGAAGGGAGGAAGCCGGTGGCGAGAACGCGCGCAAGAACTGTAGTAATGTCTGCCGGCGGCCAGGCGGCAGACTATTACCAGTGCATGAATATGAATGAGATGGAAGAGAGGAGGACGAGGGGCGGAAAAGCTGCGAGAGAGGAGGTCCACCGCGCAGCGTCCAACGGGAGCAGTGCGAGCGCACTCGGAGAACAACGGCGCGCGCGCGCGCGGTCCAAGAGGACGCCGCTCGAGAAAAAGAGGTAGCGGCGAGTGTTGCAGCGAAGGTGGTGGGATGCTGCACCGCTGATAGAAGGAGAGAACAAAAGAGACGCCGGGAGGAAGGTTTGCAGCGGCGGTCGGAGAGAAACCGCAGCCAGAGCCGCCACCGCCGCCACCGCCGCCGGGCCGAGGGAGAAAGAAGGTGCGGCATTCAATTAGTCTCCTAGTAATTAGCCGGGAAATCTTCGGCTTTGTCGGCGAGATCCTCTTGGAAGCGATAGCCGGCCTCCGCTGCCCGAGAGCAGCTATACCTCCTGCGCCCAGGATATACAGGGTGTCACGGAAACCTACGGACAGGAGAGACCAACTCTCCTTCCGAATATTCTACTTGACTTAACCCCTTCGCTCCCAGGAAGACACTCGCGTGTAATCAAAGGGATTTTAACCTTGGAAAAGCTCCAATTATGGGCTTTTTCTCCACTTGATTATATATAAGCTACTTAGCAGGGTTGAAGGGTCGGGGACTACCGACCCTTAGCTTCCCAGGGTTCATCAAGAACTCTAGACCGGTAATTACATTCCAGCAGTATCAGAACATGTTCAGGATTAAAGTACCAAGTGTGGATTAAGAGATGCATAAAAGTCTTCACGGTCAGATTCTCTTTTGGAGGCTGAAGCGCCAATAAATCTCCCTTACAAGAGTATAAGGTAGGAACGGTGAGTTTGGCGAGTCCAGAAAGCGGTGGAAAGCGGTGTGCGCGGGTTCGAAGGTCGCGGTTGGAAAAGGAGTGGGCCTTTTCCAGTGGCGCGAGAACGTAGCGGGCCCCGGGGTGTCGCGGTGAAAAGGAGGAATAAAATAATCATTAATGCAGCTTGGAGATAGGCGTACGCGTAGCCAAGGGTGGTCTACCCTTGGCCATGGGTGGCCCCTTCGGTGCCATGTATCACGACAAGCCTAAATAGGTACACGCACGCACCCACACGCTCGGCCACACTCGCCTCTTTCCTACCCCTCGTGTTACACGGATCCGACAAGCTCCACTACACACTCAAAGATTCCCTTCCCCTCCGTCTATGTACCTTGGCAGCTCGGCTCGGTTCCCTCTACGGCTCTGCCGCTCTCCCTCGCAGTCTCTCACCCCGAGCGCGCTGGCGCTGCCAGTAAATCACACCGCTAAGGGCTGCTAAATAGCAGCACGCTCTCGGAACTAAGGCGTGTCCGCGGCTGTGTGTGGCCCCGCCGGAGTGAGAGAACTGCCTTTTCGGTCTTTCGGATAACTCGATGTCCGCCAGTTGTCCTTTTTGCCATTGAACGCGAGGGCCAGGTCAGAAATCTGTCGGGATGGAGTGTAGCGCGCCGGCTGCCGATGCTCGAGGTATAGTCGGCCAGGAGGATGGACAGGCTTCCTGTTCCGAGCGTGAAACGAGAGTTAAATCGCCGGGGAACGAGCCCCGCCACGCTTGACAGGAGCCAATCGATGCTACATTTCCACGTCCGCTTCCTAGAGGGGCACACACGTGCGGAAGGGTGGGCCTGACGATGGGCATACCACTGGCCCTCCTCCTTGAGACTCGCTTCCTTGACCACCTACCTCGACGAGGTAGACTTGCGCGCCAGACACGTCTCGTTCGTCTCGCTTCGTTTTCCCTATTACGCTCACTTGTCCCTCGGAATTAGAAAGGTCCGTACTTCCTCTTCCGCTCGAGTATTCGCGAGGAGCAATTGGCCCCGGCGCGATTCTGCATGGACCACCGAGGGTCCTGCGCCACTCGAGAGCTTCTCGATTCTCCGTTAACGACCGAAACGCGTTACAGATGCGTGGTAATTTCCAATGATTATCGGTGGCTCGTTGCTGCCAGAGCGGCCGGTCAAAGGCACCGCGCGCTCCACTTTCCGAGAGAGGTTCCCATGGCTTTGGATTACCGGGCCACCCCAAGTCTGGCTTTCCCGATTTGCGTGGAACCCGATACCCATGCGAAGGGTCACCAAATCAAGATGTATCGCTGTATAAATCGAGTCCGAGGGCCCGAATACCGGGACGAATGCCAGGGGGTGGCTCGAGCCACCCCCTTTCCACTTTTCCGTCCCTCAAAATTCTCCTAAAACGCGTCCTCCCGAAAGACTCCGACGTTCAAATGTCTCGAAAAACTAAGCGGACAGGCAGAAGTTAATTGAAGTCACGCTGAGTGAAATTTGCTTGGCACCCTCGTATCCCGTGGAGGCGCTTTTGCCGGCGGCACATGCGCGAGCTCGGCTAATAAATATCGGCCGGGCTGATACACTTGCGCCTCGTGGCCGACGGGTATATCCGGCACGTGCGAGGCGTCCGATCGCCTTTTATTCCAGATGACACCGGTTTTATTGGCAGGGATGCTGCCGGCCGAGTTCGGGGACAAGTGTCGGCAATCGGATATCACCGATTGCCCGGGCTTTCCAAGATATTGCTTGACTTGCGATTATATCCCCCAATCACTCCGCGATTCACACGCCCACTCTTGAACCGGCGCAATCATTCCTCGCACTCTCGGGACCTCCCATTCAAAGGGCACACTTTTCTATAGCCCTATTCCTATTCCTATTCCTCTAGCCACTGCCAGTCGGGGTACATCGACCTGTAATCCGACACTGGGAGCGCGACGGTGCCCCGTCGCAAATTCAATTATCCCTCGCACTATGCGGCATGGATGCTAGCACAACTCGCCGCGACCGTCTCCGCATTCGTTTAACCACTGGAAGGGGAGTGCGGTGAGAAAAGTGATTCTCACAGTATTGCGATATGAAAAGCCCTGAGAACTCGGTGGAATCTGATGGAATCGAAACGCGAAGAGACGTGTATGTAGGTACAGTTGGAAAGGGTGGCTTCCAAGAGTAATGATAGAAGGATCGTCGGAGGATTACTGGGAGCGGGAAATCGATGGTAATCGTTGGGTGGGAGGTCCTGAAAATTAGCGAGAGCCAAGTAATAACAGGAGGACGTTGGCTAGAGGGCAGGATACGCGTACGTAGGCGCAGGTGGAATGCTAGCTGGTAATGCCCGAATCCGGCGCTCTGGCATCGATACGCACGAGCGATCTCCATTTCCCGTTTAAGCTCCTCTCGGCATTCGCGACATAATCACCAGGAGCGCAAGAAAATCGGAATGAGCCCGTGGTACGTGGGCCGGCCTAATGAGATCCCGAGGAGAGAAGAATTAGTGATTAGCCGAGGATAGTGGTGAGCTCTCTCCAACTGGAGCCGCACTCTCCATCAGGCCAGGAGATTAGCTCCGCGCTCATTACCGGCCCTGGCCTTCCAATCAATCGTTATTCGTTAGCCAGCTGTTGATCTCGAGGAGCGCCGCGATCCGCTGCCGCTTTCCGCCCCCGAAACACACGTGCCGATTTCCCGCTCGCCCAGTGCCGCGCAAGGGTCAAACGATCGCCAGTGCACTCGGCTGATTAAAAGGTCCTCGATTGACAATGGAGCGCGAATCCTTGGCGGAAAACTCTCTGTTGGAGACTAGAGCAGACTCGGGGGAGCCTAGTGGCCATTCGAGGAGAGAGAGAGAGAGAGAGAGAGAGAGAGAGAGAGAGAGAGAGAGAGAGAGTGGCTGTGGGCGGTGCCTCGGCGGTGTTCGTAAGTCGCGGCCGAGACAGCGCGGCGAATCCACAAGTACACGTATACACGCGGCTCTTTAGCTACGTAGGTAGGAATATAAATATAAAAGGGGGTCGTCGCTTCCTCAAGAGAGGGAGAGAGAGTCGTAAGGCTCTCGGCTCGGCCGGCCCCGGCGCGGCTTATTATTTCGGCCGTTAAGAAAATAAACAGAAGGCCGGGAAACACGCGATAGGAGAGAGAGAGAGAGGGGGGGCCGCGGGGGGAGAGGGTGGGAGGCCTGGAGCGTCGCGAGAGAGCAGGCGAGCGAGCTCTCGGCCACCGAAGGAAATTATAGGCGGTCGAGCCAAATGGCTTGAAAAATGCTCGACCACAAATCAAGGTGCCGCTCGGCCCTGCTGCTACGTTCGGCGTGGGAGCCATCTGTCCGTTCGTCGCTCTCCTATACGAAATCGCTCCACGCTTTCCCTCTCTCTCACCCCCTTCCTTTATGTACACTTCTCTTTTTCATTTCCACCCCCCACCCCCTCCCCTCACGGTTTTTATTTCCCGAGGGCGGTCTTGGGTACCTACTCGACTCGCCGGAGGCGCCACTTCCTCCCCCATTTACTTACCGCGGCCTCCTAATTATCTACCCCGCCGGCGACTACCGTCTTTTCTCATCTGCCTGCCTCCTTTCCTACGCTTTCCAGAGTCTACTTCCTCGTGCGCCACCCTCCGAGACAAACGAGGCCAGCCCGACACCGACAGGATGCTAATGTGTTCCTCCGGAAGAATTACTTCCGTGAAAATATGCCTTTCCCTCCGAGACTACTACTACTCTTTCTCTCCCTCTCTCTCTACTGGTGTTTTGCGGCTCGATTCATTGATGGGCGCAGTCATTCATATTGCACGGCGGCCTCGCAATTGACAGTGCAGGCTCGAGGGAGCGTGTCCTGGAGTATGCTGGAGGCTCGGAAAGGAGCGGAGTCATCGGCGGCAGCAGATTGCCATGTAACCGGCGCGTTGCACAGTCATCCGCACCCCGCGCGCACTCTCGCCAACCCCCTCTAATCACGGCCCGCGCGCCGAGAAGCGCACGCGGCACACACGCGAATAATCGTTACGTGCTAATTAACGTTTGGATATGGTGAGCCGTGTCGAAGCATCGTTGCCTCCAATCAAGCTAATTGTCTTGCAATCATTCCCCGGAGCGCCGCGCAAACCCACACCACCTGGGACGATGCCTTCACTGCCACGCACGGATGCTCCTTTATTGCTCCGCCGATATACGTCCACCTGTCCTTACTCTTAATTTTTTGCGGAACTTGGCTGAATTTTTCATTGGCGGTTTGATTATTTCGAGCGATTCTTGGGTTCGGTGGAGCCGGCAGTGTAGGGGGTCGTTTGTATTCGGTGCTCGAGCGGAGGAGTATTTATTCTAGGAAAGTTTTTCCTCAGAGGGAAAAGGGGTAGGAGGGAAAATGTGGTCGGATCCTTGATATTACTGGCCGAAACCACTGTCCGACGGCAATTGTCCGCATCTGTGGCCAGCCGTGGCCGCCGATACGAATTTAGTATTCAAAGTGTAAGGGAAGTAAGCGACCGACCACTCTAAACTGCCCTTCCGAATACGAATAAGTCTAGGAGATTTGGGGCTGTTTTGCGGTGATTGGCCGCGGGAGCAATGCGGCACTCGGTTAATTGGGGCATGGGCCAATTCTCGTTATTCCATCAGGGTCGATCGAGCGACGGTCAAGTGGCGCACACTCTAATCCTCGGTGCGAGCGACAAGTTGCACGCGCTCTCCCGAAACAGTAATCTCTCCCGTGGCATCTCCCCCAGGAAGGGCGCTGCAAGGGTGTCGAACTGGATGATTTAGGTTGCGTCAGGTCAGTCGCGTGCCACATCAACGCTGCATCCCCCAGTTGAATCTTTCACGGTGAATCCCGCCGATTCATCCCAGTTAGGTACTTCTGCTAATGCGGAAAAGTTCTCTCTGCGAGAAGTCATGATCAATAAGAGAATGCAAATTTGCCCAGTCACCCGGCACCGAAAGAGAAACTGAAGGGAAAAGAATAGAAACGAGCGGGAAATGGAGAGATCGGCAAGGGAGAATCGGCGATGACACAAACACGCCCACCAACTCGGCAAACAAGCCCTTAAAAGTGCTTTATAGACAAACGTGTCTCTGCCTGTCTATGTGTGGAGGATAGAGAGCGGGGTGTCAAGAATCGAAATCGAGGGGAGAGATGAGCGGGGCTCGTCTTTGCACGCGCCGACAAATTGTTTGGGCCGAGTCAGTTAGTCGCGCCACAATGGAACACGCCACTTGCCAAGATCTCCCCCGTGGAGGATAGGCCGCTACGCCTCCCCGCTCGTTACATTACATTACATTACATTTATCTCTCATCCGTGCGCTTTTATTCCGCCACCACCCTCCGGAGCGAAGCTCCCGGCCTATCTAACCGAAGCCTCCTCCACCAGTCCCCATGGCAACACCGTCGACACGTGCCACCACCGATTCCACCAGCATCCCTCCACATGGATCCACGTCTTCCTTTCCCTTCCTTCTCTCTTTCCAACTCGGACCTCTTAAACAATCTAATAAACAATCGCAATTTCGCGCACTTGATTTTTCTTAACTCCAATTCTTAATTTACACTGGCAGAGGGAAGATAGGAAAGCGCGGTACGAGTGTGTGGATCCTGAACCTCGCCACTATCGCAGATTCCCCTGGGAGAGAAGCAGCAGGCTAGGCACGCGACAGCGAATTCGCAACAGCGACGATAGGGAGCTCCTGTCATTCCCGTTCCCGCTCGCTGCCCGGGCGATCGATCTCCCCGAGACAAGGAGCCACCGTCGGCCGATTACGTCGTTACGCTTAAACACCCGCGTTACGGATAAAGGGTTGACACCGTCCTCCAGAGAGAGGGTGGGTCGACTTTTCTCTGTTAATATATGACCCGGTCGCCTGATTTTGGCTTGACACCCCAGTTGGGGGGTTGCGACTGGTTCCCAGCCTTTTATAGACTCGAGTTCTCTCGCTTTATTAAATCAAGTATCAAAACACTCTGGCAAGTATACCAGTTGGAGATTCTTTTCTCTGAGGAATGAGTGTTTTAAAAGTGGATTCCACGAGGGAGAATTATCGGAGAGGTTAATTCGTTTAATCGGCGGAATATCGTTATCTCTGGATTGGAGAGGTCGCGTTTGGGGGGTCTCCGGGTCACGTAAGGCGAACGTGAGTGAGATAGGTCCTCGTAGCGTTGGTTAGCTCGTCGGGTTGGGCCGCGCTAAGTCCCTATGTGCGTAGGTAGTGTCGCGATCAGATAAAGAAATGCCCAATTATTTCATAAGAGCCGTCAGCCTCCCGGGCGAGATCTTTGCCAGGTTGCTCCGGCGGCGTTCGGCTGCTCCTCTCTTTTTCGAGGGTAATGCGACCGCGGACCCTGTAATTCGCGCGGCTTTTAAATTGCCCGCGGCGTCGGCGGCAGCCTTCTTCTCTTCCCCGTCTCTTCTCTCCTCGGCGTCCTCGGATGGCTTAGAGGCTGCCGCAGCTGCGGCATCGATTCCATCACTTTGCGAGTTACATTTTTTCTGCCGAGCGACGCCGCGCCGCGCCGGATCTCTCCCTGCCGCGGCCTTAATAATGAGTATCAATCAGCTCTAAAGGATTTACGGCGGCTATCGCCCTAACGACGTGGCAGGTGCTTAAGTGATATTAGATCGCCGATGAATTAAGCGCTCGGCATCGAGAGATCGAGGACACTGCTAGCTTCTTTCTACCTTCGAAACTTTTATCCTGGAAATAAGCGCGAGTGGAGGCGAGCCCTTCGGAGATTTATTTGAAGGATCCTCTGGGCGGGCGACAACCGGAGCAATCGGAAGCCGACTCCATCCCGACAGCTGTTTCGAACTAGTAGAATTTAACGATGCCGATTATACCTCGCTTAGGGTAATCCGATGATTGCGGGGACAACTCGGAATTAGGCGAGTGGAAGGTCGTCGGGAAGCGGAAAGGACATCGCCCAAGATCAGTGTGTGTGTGTCTCTCAACGAGTCGTTAGCATGTCGCCCGCTCGCAATTTAACCATCATTTTCGCGCGGCAATTTCGTGCACCTTTCCATCCCCTTAATGTCTTCATAACGCACCACCGCGTTCCGCACTGGCTACATCAACTCTCCCCCTTTCGCGCCGCTGAGTTCCGCGGCGACGAAATGACGACCTTTGATCAAGTTCCTCGCGACGAAGACGACACGCGAGCGAGAGTATCGTCAACAATCGGCTGATTTAATCCGAGGCGTCGGGTGTGCCGCGGCTGACCCCGGCGAGATTGCTGGCCTCTCTAGCCTCCAGTTTCTCCAGTTGGACAAGGTGATCCTCTCGCGGCCGGATGAGTCCGAGAGAGATCAGCCGGTAAATCCTCGGTGGATTAGTCCCCGAACGCTTAATCCGCCGACTCTTCCCATCCATCGAAACAATCAGGCGCCACGGGCCGGCGTCTAACTATGCGCTATCGTCGTCGGGATCTAAACGCCGCTGAATGCGAGAGGACTTCCACTTGGAGCGGCTGGGAGGATGAGGAGAGAGTGAGAGAAGGAGAGTCGAGTGGAGAGAGTGGGCCAGGTACAAGTGTGAGGAGGCACCCAGTTTTACGAGGAGGCCCAGAAAACGCGTGTTCCGTTGGCCCTGACTGGAGGCCAAGTCCATTTCTTCCCGAATTTCTCCGGTAGATGCTTATCCAGCGGCGATAAAGCTCGGGAACACGTGTGGCTGCATTCGTCAGCGGTGTAAGAGACTTTTTTTCGGTCTCGGCGACGGAGAGGAGTGACTCGGGGCAGCAGGTAAGGCCAAGCCTATTTGGATTCCGAACACTTGTAGATCGGCCGCCGATACTGTCGCGTAGTCCGATAAAGCGACTAATTATCGGGCCGTTTGATATTGCGCCTCCTATCACCGAACGAGCCCTTGGAATTCCGAGGATTCCTTTTAATCGATTCGCTCTAATCCTCGCATCATTCTTTCGAGCGAGTTCCGGCCTCGCCGGCGCGCATTTCGCCAAGTGGTCCTTGGCCGCTTCGGGCCCGGCGAGTCTCGTGATCTCCGAGAGGTTCCTTCGGGATCGTTTCGACGCGCGGCTACGGCGAAAGGTATCATTATCGCTCGGGTGGATTTACAGCTCCGCCTATCGAGCGGCAAATTGAGCGGTCTAGGAATCGGTCACTCGGATAACGAAGGATCGCGCGCGCGGACCAAATGGTACAAGAAAGGGCGCGCGCGCAAACTACCCGTAGATCCTGTCGCCCGATAAAACACAGGGCCGATTCCTACGTCTCAGTTAGTCCGGTTCCAGGACAGCAAGCGGCTCGCGCTAATGCTGGCTGGGACCGTGTCGACTTCCGCCTCGGAATCGACGATTAGCCCGAGGTGTCCGCCCCAGCAACATTAGGGGCCGCATTAGTCCCGACAAAAGGACACCTTCCACCATCGACAGCTCGCGCACGATCGGCCGCCCTCTCACCTCATACACACACGGCATATCCTCGCCACGATAATAACAAGCCCTCGACACGCGATCCCGCAAGCCCTCCACAGCCCCCCGAGCCCCAGCCCGCTCAACGCTAACACCTATATCTGCCCGGCTAAAACACAACTTGTTCCTCGAGTTAACAGAAGTGTTGATGGACAAGTCGAGATCGGAGATAGCGCGCCGGGGAAAAGTCATTCCAACCTTTTACGAGAGAGCACTCTGCTCAGAGTTATCTTAAGAGACCATTTCTTTCCGAACGGCTGAAAATCAGGCAATTCTTAGTTTTCATTGTAGAAAAATGAAGAGTTGTTTTTGCCTAATTCTGCCCACCGATTTTGGAAAAGTCGGTCCGAGAAAAACACGTTTACAGTGTTGAATCATACAACTTTTGTAACTTGTTGAAATTTGGAAAATCCTTTTAGCTGGAATTTTCAGGGTCCATAGTTCTGAAAAATGTAAAAAAAACAGAGATTGAAATTTTGTATTTTTGAGAGCAGAGATTGTTACACGTGAACGCAGGTTCGCAGGTGACAAGCCTCACATTTAATTACTATTAAAAGTATATTGAAAAATCAGAGGAAGTTTAAGGGTTGATCGGAAGATGCGCAGGGGTTGATTGGAGGTTCGAGCGGCGGGGGAGTAGTGTCGAGAGGGGTCGGACGTGGTGCGATAGCATTAGTAGAAGGCAGAAGGAGACAGGGCTCGGACGGACGTATTGGAGAAGATCGGGCAGAAGTGAAGGCAAGCAAGCAGGCGAGCGAGCAGGCGAGTGAGCTCTCGGAGGGTTGGCGGGCGGATGTGTCTGAGGTAATTGAGGCTAGGGGTCATCGGGGTCGCAAGAGTCACGAGTCACGAGCGAGCGGCCGCGAACAATACTGAGAGAGCAGCCTCCTCTCGGACTCCTCTCCTCTTCCTCGTCTCCCTCGGCTCTTTCCACGTCCCGCTTCTTTTCCTCCGGGCGAGAGCTGCTCTTCCCTCGACTTCGACGTTTCTTCCAAAGCCCGGAGCCTTGGCTTACCCCTTCCCCAGCATGCCGCCAGTTCGGAAAGGCGCTCTCTCCGCCGCGGCGCGGCGCAGGGGGCCGGAGGGACGGGGGGAGGGCCCGGTCAGTAATCGGCATCGGCGATGCTCCTCGCTCTCCTACTCCACCCCCCTCCTCGCCCTCGCTGCTTATTAGATTGCGATCCGAGGGCGCAGATTAACATTGGAACAAACGTTATTTACGAGCCGGTATCATTACGAAACGGCCGGGCTCTCTCGGTGCTCGGTGATGACCCGCGATATTCCTTAGCGGCGGCTCTCGCCGCTTTTTGCCTCGGCCGATCTTTGTGTCGGCTCTTTGGCACAAAGGTGCCGGGCGACCGGGCCCCTCGATGGATGTGTGGAGGTCTACCGGCGGAGTAGATCGAGGGGATCAAGAGGGCGCGAAAATCTCGCTCGCCGCGAGAAATAGATGCGCGCGAGATAAGTGGTCTCGTTCGGTATGACACGACTGCCGCCGAGGAGAGAGAGAGATCGCGGCTGACGAGGGCGGCAAAAAGGGAAAGGAACTCGACTTCTCCCACGCTGGACGAGACTCCCGAGGCGGCCGATCCGGAGACAAATTAGCGTTGCGTGATGCGCGTTGATTCTCTTCGATAGCGGAACACAACGGACACGCTTACGTATCGAGGCAATCAACGGCGATAGGCCGATCGATGGACACGGGCCATTCAGCGTGTAACCTTGAGGGGCCCGGGCCCGAGTCGGGCCCGCAAGAGGGACGAGCAGGGCGCAGGGCGCAGGGCGGCTGACACCCCGCGCGAGGAGTCAGCCTAGCGCGACGGCCCTCTGTGTTTAACTCCGACGGCTGTCCGCTCTTCCACGTCCATCTCCGAGCGACTTCCCCCAGGACCTCCTACCGTCACTCAGCCCGTCCACTCCATCATTCCCCGGCCTCTCCTCTTTTCCAGATTTCCCGGCCGCAGCCTCGTCCTGCCGAGAGCACCTTTATACCTAGTAGCCGCAGGAGTTCATCCGTCTTCCTCCAGCATTTCCACATGAGGGTGCATTGTTGACTATCAGTCGAGAATCAACTGGTGAAACAGGGCCTTTTTAATGGACTGTGACAGTAAAGGCTGGCAGTCGGTTTCGTTGAATAATTTCCAGCCAGAGTTTTGGAAAGTGTATACTGGGAGAGGGAAAGGTGATCGAAGGGGGTGGGCGCGGCGGGTGTTTGCGGGGGTTGCTCGAAGAAAAGGGGTGCTGGTTCGCCGGAAGGAACTGGAGCGTCCTCCCAAGTTAATTACTGGCAGAGCGAGAGTCGAGGTGAACCGAAGCAGGGCGTCTTCTGGCTTTACCTGTAATTTACGTACCAGCTCGTGGATATACGTCGCTGCTCCGTCGAGCATTCCGCTCTCGGGGCACAACGCTTAATTAAACCGCTCGACTCGAGGAGTACGGTCTACCTAGCCGGGCCTGAGAGACAGGATGAGAATCAGTCGGCCGGGTAACCTGCCGCTTGTTGTTTGCCTTTATCCGCCCGGCTCGGAAACAGCGCGCGCTCCGCTTCCGAAACTCGCCGCTTCCTCTCTCCGGGCAATATCGGGCCCGACTTCCGCAAGCCGCGAGCGCCGATTTCGCAAGCTCGAGCGGACACGCGAGGGAATCGACGCGATAGGAATCGGGCGGAGGTGGAGGTTTCGGAGATGCTCGCTCGATCCCCGGGAATCGTCGGGTTCCTGTTACTTGCGTGCCGCTCGGAGTCTCGCTGGCACTCGCGACAGGACAATTGGGCCGACTTCCTTGTACGCTTTGCGCCTTGCCGAGTGTAACGGCCGGAAATTCCTGGTGGGGCCCATCGCGCGCCCTCTCCTCGGGGAGAGAGAGCGAGGAACGCGATCGATCGTCTTTTGCGTAAGCGCCCGATCCTTTCGCAAGCCTGCAATTTGCCTAATTGGCCGCGGCTACGTCGGCTCCGAGACAAGTGTCCGGCCCGCGCCGCCGGACACTTCTTTCACTCGATTAAGTGATTGATAATGGGATAATTGGGAGTAGCTGCCACCACGAAACTCTCTCTCGGCCGATCGATAGCGAGCGGGCCGCGGGAACAAGTAAATTACCAGGGCGATATACATGTCGCGCGGCAATCGGCTGGAATAATGTTTCGATTTGAAGAATAAACTCGGACCCTAATCTCCTCGGGGGTTGCGCGGCTCCCCTCGCCTTTGCCGGCGATACGTGACAGCTTATTTCCCAAAAGAAATGTATCCAGCATCCCCTCTCGGTACCGCCCCTTTCTCCCCTACTTAACTAACTTACAGCCTGCCATGTATGTAGTACGCTTGTCTCTCGCGCGTTACCACTCGCCCGAATTAGTTCCCTTTAACAAGTCGACCAACCCTTTTTAGCCCGTCAGGACCCAGTCGATCCCTGGACGCGCGACTTCTCGATGAGCGGATGGCAGAAAAATGGATTGGCAATTGATTCTGTTCGCCGGAGATAATCCTGTGTAGTACACTGCGTGGAGATGAGGGTTGCGGAGATTGGCTCGAGATTTCCAGGATCCACAGTTGCGGTAGCTAACCAAGGTATCCTTCGAGTTCCTCTGGAGGAGATCTTGCGGGAAAGTGAAGGAGAGTGGGAGGCGGACTCTACTCGCTCGCCTCATAGCCGGGGCACAATGGGATCAATATCCCGCTGGGGTATAAACCCCATAATCCCCTGGCATCTGTAGGCCACCTGCAGTCGAGCGTTTCGTCACGGACCTGGTCGCACGTTTTCCTCCGTGTCAACCGGGGCCTCCAGCCGATTCCAAATATTTAGACAACCTCCGCACGATCCCTATTGTCGATCGATCCGCTAAATCTTGCGATTAATTCTCTCGGATTATTCTCCGGGCTCCGCCATCCATCGACCGAGCAACGATGTTTAGGTACATCTCTGCCATTTTGAATCGAAGAATTTCGCCGCTCTCGGCTGCCCTTTGACAGTGAACAGTGTCTTGAGATCTTATAATAAGCTAGTTCATCGGAAGATGACGGAATTTGATCGACGAGCTTTTCCCAGTAGTTGCGCTCAAGGCAGGACTTCAGGCGCACTTTGAAATCGATCACGATCGATCACAATGGACGAGCTCGCGAGATTACGTGGAGAGAGTCAAGGACTACAGGCAGGATCGTTTCTTCCTCTCCCCGGTGCCCTTGTAATCCCTTTGGCAGGGCGGGCCAGGCGTCACCGCAGCCTGACACAATCACACTGGCGAGGACTCGAAATATTTTCACAGCCACGCCATCCTCATTGTGCGGCCACGGGATTACCCTAAACAGGGCGACGTTCCTTCATCCCTCGGCGTTTCGATTCCGACCGCAGTTGAACACCGGCGGAGCTCTTCTACCTGCCCGCCACCTTTTCCCCCCCGAAACACTCTGGCCAAGACTCGGCGTCCGAAGGTCCACGCAGTGTCAATGGTCCTCTCGACGAATCGGCGTGTTTTAGCAGGGCGAGGGAGGAAAGGCCCGTAAACTGCAGGGGATTGATTGACGCAAAGGTGCGAGAGGCGAGTTAACTCGTGATTTGCGAGTGCGGGCCCTGGGCTTGTTTGCGCAAGAAGTGCGCGGGCGGTCGCGCGAGCAGAGGCACCGGCCCCGCGCCGAGCGTTTATTTCAGTCGCGCGGTGTCGGGGGCGAGCGGATATTTGGTCCTCGGGAGTATCACAAATCTCCCGGGCCGTCAAACAGCGTTGAATTCGCGGTGAGCGCGGCATCCGCGATTGAAATTATAGCTGGTGGGAGCGAGCGAGCGAGGTTGGCCGGCCGTGGAGGTAGAGGCGAGTCGGTGGCGGGTGGTTCGATCAACACTCAGGATTCATTGGCGGAGCGAGGGCTGGATTAAGGGGGGATCGGTCGTTGGGAGCGGAAGGACGGTCTCGTTAGATCGGACTTAAGCGACATTCGAGCCCGCCGATTTAAGCAGCGCGCACTGCAAAGAGCGACGTGCCACCCAACGGAGAAGTCCTGCCAGGGAGAAACTCTCGAGTCCGCCAACGGCGAAACCTGAGCTCTAGTTCTCTTTCCTTCTTCCCCACCTTCCTGATCCGCGCGAGAAGTCCAGTCCACCTATATGCGCGCCGCTCTCGCAGCTTCCTTTCTGCAGCGAGGGACTCTCCTCCCTCGGCGGATCGCTGGCCAGGCTGTTCGCGTGTGCGGGACCTACCGCGCGCGGCTAATCTCCATTTACACCTGGGGAGAGTCAACTCCTGTCGGGCACTTCGTCAAACACCTCGGCCGATGGAAGCGCGATCCTCTCGGGCTTCGCTCTCTCTCTCTCTCTCCCTCGCACCAGGTGGCTGTCGGCGTCCCGTTTTCGGAATATCGCGAAAATGTAGTCCGCGCCGGGGGATCGTCGGTCGCCGGGGGTTGCGTTTGCCGCACGAACGAGTGCGCGGGAATAGAATATTCTATTCGACGACTGGGACTTTGTTTAGCGATCGCTGGCCAGGGCACTCTGCCCGCCGCGCTCGTTCGCCCACCCGTTCGCAAATTAATTCAATCAATTAATAGGTGCTTAAACATAGGCGCGCCCTGTTGTGTGCGCTCCTCTCTTCGCCTCTCTTCCTCCGTTCCTATATGTGGACATGTGAGCCCGTGTATATGTGGAGGGGTGAAGCGGAGAGGGCGGATGGCCGTTGGAGGCCGAATAACCTGGGGAATCCGGCGGGGCCGCCACCCACGCAAAACGATGCCCTGTGGTTCGCACCTACACACGTGTCCACGTGCACCCGTGGAAGCTACCGACACGGCCAGAGATAGAGATAGAGAGAGAGGGAGAGAGAGAGAGAGAGCGCCGGGCGCGTTTGGAGAGCCAATCGATACCGGTGGCATCGTCGGCCACCGCCATTTTATTTCGCGGCGAGCCCTTTTTTCTCCCGCACACCGCCTGCGCCGTCGACGTCGAACCGCACTCGGGGGTGGCCACCCCCGCCAGCCCCATTCAATCGTCCCTTCGAGCCCGTCCAAGTGAACACCAATCCCAACCACCGCTGTGTCTCTGCCAGTCTTAATTCCTCTCGAAAGTAGCTACAATTGCCGAAGGAAATCGACGAGGATGAGGAATGCCCGGACATTTGGCTCCAGGTGAATCTAAGCCATTCGGCGATTGCCATCGCATCGGGATCTGATAATCGAGTTGTTGGCACCTGTGGCGGCGGACATAATTAATGCCTGCCAGGACCCACCACCCCCTTCCCCTTGCCAGCCCTCGGCGTCCTGTCGGTTAATTCCAGACGGGACATTACCGAGCAAATTAGGCGAACCCACCCCCCTTTTCACCCCACCAAGTCTTCGTCGCCGATTCAGACTTTTTTCTGCATCTCCCTTTTGTCTTCTCTCCCCCTCGCTCCCAGTGAGCCAAGCGGTCGCCGGCAGCCAGGAAGTGGGCGTTTCGTCGTAAGCTTGGAGAGAAGAAGAAGAAGAAGACGAAGAAGAAGAGGAGTCGAGTCCTACAGAAGGCGAGAGCGCCAGAAGAAAAGGTCGAGTTCTTTCGTCCTTCGAGGTAGCAGCGCTCGGTGGTTTTCGCGCGGGTAATTAGCGATTTGGCGAGCGAAAGGTATTAAGGGCCACCGCGACTGCCGAGGGGACGTATGGCCGAGCGATGAAAAATAGAGAAGAGCGTCGCTCTCGCTCCCGCGGCCGGGAGGAACTCAGGAGGGAAAGAGAGAGGAAGATGGCCGAGGGACGAGGACGAGGGTCCAGGTAGAGAGCCGTTAATGTTTTGTGTATTCAAATAAAGAGCGGCGATGCTCGCATTCGCACGCAAGCTGCCTCGCCCACGAGCTAATGGCTTTATAATGCCTTCATTTCGCATTGGAGCCGACGCGCCAACATCCAATCGCTAGTCTTCCTCCTGGGCTCCTTCCTGCCAGCTTGCCCCGCTCTCTAATTCCTGACTTTTCACTGCCATTAGGACCAGCCTCAATCTCTCGCTTGCCGAACCTCGTCCTGCCGCTCTCATAGTTTCTACTCGGAATTTTCTCCATTTCCGAATGGAGTGCAAAGTGGTGAATAATGATTTGAGAGCGGAGAGAGAGATAGATAGAGAAGACGAAAGCATTAAAGAGACGTTAGGTCTCCGAGCAGATGGGAAGAGTCCCTCGCGGCCTAATCGCGTGGTTAGTTCAAGGATCGCGTGATGATGCCGTTAAATGCGGTATCCTGTACTCGGTTAACCAAGGATCCCGCCGACATTTGCCCGAGCGCGCGCTCACGCCACTTGAAAGCAGCGAGGATATCCAGGGAAATAACAACTCCTTCGCTGACCGACCAGTCAGCGCAGAGTCCCCACGATTTATCATGGCTTCCGCGAGGCGGCCGGCCTCATTCTTGCCCTTCGGAATCATTAATTCGCCAGTGCCATAATTCCACCCGCAACAGCAGGCTAACAGCCCAACTGTTCCGCTTCCTTTCCCTACTCGGCGGTGGCGGTCGGGCGGCCGAGGAATCGATTCTCCTCGGGTAAAAGTTCTCTTTTCACCGGAAGGCTGACGTTTCTATCGGCAGGCCTGGCATGAGTCGCGGCGAGTTGGGCTTCATTACCGTGGAATCAATGTATTCCGCTATGACACGGCCGAGCCTGCCACTTTTCCCAGCGAGCCAAGTGAGACCAGTGGCTGAGGCCACTCGAGCCGGCAAAACAAACAGGCAACTTCTTTCTTTAATCGCGCTCGCCGCTCTAACGGTGATCGATCGAGCACCGCCGCTCTAGGAATAGAGCGGCGTCGCAGCGCCGTGAAATAACAGACCACCAACCGCACGTATATCCTCTAGGACGTCGTCCGGGAATCGTGCGCCGTCCCCGCTCTCTTTGGAAAAGCAGGTTCTCACCGGAAATCAGCCTACGTGATTTAATTAAGATGCAAGCTCTTTCGATGTCCCGGCTCTACCATTAGCAGTAAATCGACCTCCGATTTGCATATATTCCAGGAATGGCGAGGATCCGATGGGCGGCATCGGAACTATAAAGAGATCAGTGATGATGAAGATGATGATGAGTGATTGGGCGAGAAATGAGTGAAATGAAATGTGGGAAAAATGAGGTGGGTAGAGAAATAAAATGATGGCGCTCGGTACAAGAGTTTATTTGGGTCTATTTACAAGGGATCGGCTTGCACAGCGACGGGTGTATGCATTTCTTGACAACACAAGCATTAACAATAGAACGCCTCTATAAGCTAGCCGCTAATCGTCGCGGCACCAATAATCGATTAAACTATCGCCGGAGAAGTGTCCTTCGTCGTCGTCGGGGCGGCCGGCAGCGCCTTTCGCGACTGGTGATCCGACGGTGAAACCAGAGGGAAAAGAAAACGCGTGTACGTGCGCCCTTTCACGACGATTCCACACCTCCCATTCGTCCGGGCACGCGTAGAGTACGGAGTCGAAACATAAATAACGATAACAATAGGAGTCATGATACGAAATATACAGCTTATATTACAGGTACGGGGGAGGGCGATATCCACCTAGAATGCTCTCGCAGCGTATCCCTAGATTATTTATACGTCCGCCCGGCTCTCTCTCGCTCTCCATGTAATATGTATACCTATATACAATAGACATCGCCACACAATTTATTCGGCATTAGAGGCGCGCATATACGTCCCCTCCAGAGGACGCGCCGCCGAGCCCCCTTCAGCCTTCCAATTCGGTACATATGTACAGCAGCTCGGAAATCCACGCGATTCCACTCTCCGGCGGAGAATAGTGGCAAAGGAGAAAGAGTAGGACACACTCGCGCTCGCGTGAATGCCGAGAAAAGGGAACTTGCACAAGTACACGCACCGAGGGAGAGTCTCCGGCAAGTCGCAGCGCGATCCGTCGCACGGCTGACAGGTTGAAGCTTGGCCTCCGGTTTTTCGTGAAACTGGCCGCAAGGGCAGACTCGCGATCGGTCCCGGATAGGAGTCGAAGCGGACGACTCCCAGGTACAGGCTCTGGCAGTGACGCGCTCGGAAATGGACGAGTCACGAATCGAAGAAGGTCCCGTGCTTTCCAGGCGCAGCGGTCAAAGGTCCCTTGGACCGAAGGACTCGATTGAGAGTGGAGAGCTCTTTGCATTTCTCTCTTCTCCGGGCACGGAGAGACTCGCGCGGCCGCCGTCCTGGCGATCGGGCCGCTCTCTCGTCACCTTTCATGCACGCACCACCAATTATCGCCGCTATTCATCGCGAGGCCTCCGCTTCCATCGAGCGGAGAGATCCTTTCGTCATACGCGGACGCCCGCGGAGTAGCCACAGAGTATATGCCCGACTCCTCGCGATCACTTATCACATCCACATCTCTCGGTTCCCGGCCGATCGAGAGGAGTTCACACGGATTTCACTAGAGGAGCCGACTACGAGGGCGAGAGGTCCTGCGCCTCCCTGCTGAGACTGTCGGTCGGCGAGGGGGTGGCCCTGCGAGAGGGCGACGGCGAAGCCGCGGCAGGTGTCGAGGATTTGGGAGCCCGCGCCGTGTGATACGGCGAGAAGCGGTGGTGGGCCAGTGCCAGCGCCGACGGATAGAGCGGCCGCGGCGCCGCTGGACCGGTCGGATTCTGCGAACTCGAGGCCGCCAGTTGTTGCTGCTGTTGCTGGTGATGCGCCGCGGCGAAGAGGGTCGGCCCGATCGACGAGGCCCACCAGAAGTGACCCAATTGTTGTTGTTGCTGCTGTTGATGCTGTTGCTGTTGTTGGTGGCTGGTGCTCGGAGCGGAGGCGCCGGGGTAGACGAGGCCGGGACTGACCAGTTGGGCGTAGGGACTCACGGCCACCGCCGCCGCCGCTCGCAGCAGCATTTGCGAGCGAGCCGCCCAGAGAGCTTTTTCCTCGAGGCTGAGATTGCTCACGGCGCCGGCTTGCAATTGCTCCATCTCGAAGGGCAGCCGATGGGGAAACCTGAGGGACTGCTGCTCCGCCAGCATCGATTCCATCGTCTCCCTGAAAGGGAAGCTGCTCTATTATGCACTATGCCTCCTCGCCAAGCTACAGCGGAGAGCTGATGTGTGTGTCTCGTTTGTCGGGGATTCGCTCGGCTGAGGAGATTCGCAGCTCGCAGCAAACTTACCTCTCGAAGTCGGTGAGTCGCGAGGAGTCCCGAAAGCCCTTGGCGAAGGGATTACTGTCGATCTTGAGCTTGGTGATCTGCAACAAGAGGGAAAGCCGGTGGTTCATACGAGGGCGTAGTTGGAAAATCAGAGACGCGGATGGCAGTGGGTAGAGAGTAGAGAGAGTGGTCGGCCTTGGTCGGGCATTAGCATCGGCGATCGCAAATTCCCCTGATCTTATTACCCGGGCGACAGTGGCTGGCTTCGCTTTGGAAATTACGTGAGCACAGAGACGGTAACGCGGGCGCGTGGCGGAAAACGGGCGGCTGTTTCGAAACGGTTCGTTCCATCGATCGGGAGTCAACGGCTCGTAAAATTAGAAGAAGCCGGGAAAGCCGATGTGTATGGCCGGTGGCTGGCGTCGGTGCCGGCGCTGCCAGTGGGCTAGCCACCGGGAGAGATAGACCGAGGGATACACCAGAACGATATCCCGTTCTGCCGTTGCCAGTTCCCATTACCGATGTCCCGCCACTACAGGCCTGACCTCTCTCTCTCTCTCTCTCTCTCTCTCTCTCTCTCTCGTTTCCCCTCTCTTTCCGCCGCTCGTTACCCGCCGATCAGAGCGAACGAATGCGGGATTTCCCTCGAAAGCAGAAAACATAAATCGCCCCTGCTCCGGCACCGACCAGTCCTCCGTATCGAATCAACGAGACCGAGCTCTCCCGGCCCGGGCATTCGAGAAGAAAAAAAGACAAAAACCTCTAACCAGCACAAGCCGACCTTGTAATTCGCAAGCGACTTCCCACCGTCGGCATATCGGCTGGTTCTCTAAATTTGGGACAGTTGGACGACTCTCCCTAATTTTCTTTCCCACTTCCTGCGAGAACACAGTCAATTAGTCTCTCTGAATGGGGAGAGAGGGAGAGAGAGAGAGAGAGGGAGAGTGGGTTGAGTTATCGAGCATATTGGTAGGGCGAGGAAATTCGAGAAAGTTTTCCTAGCTGTTGGGAGTACAGATCGCCGCGTTTGTAGTAGCCACTTAAGCGGCGAAGGGTGGCAGGCACCAAGTGCTCCCGGCAATCCCACCCCTGCGGAAATCCACCCTAAGTCCTGGCTCCCCCCGTCTCCCTCGCCACCCTCCAGTTAGCTGTTTCGCGTTACCTAGCTCCCGGCCACCCACGATGCACCAGATGCACAGGTGGCTCCGGTCAAAGTCTCCGCGTTAAACCAACTCCGGATCCCTTCGCTCTGCTCCTTCCTTCCGCAAACCCTCCATGAAAGAGCATTGACAAGGAGAGAGCAACAGAGAGACTTCCCCACTCCGAGTCCCCGAGCGCCGCTTCATTCCTCGCATATTACAACTCCCCCCCGAGATCGGATTCTCCAGATTTTCCCGTGGAAGTATATGATTAGGAGAGAACGAGGGAGCTGGTTCAGCCGGGATTGGCTCTAACGCGGGCAAAAAGTCGAAGCTATGTTTCTTTTCCGGGGTGCGAGCAAGTGACGGAAGCCGAGGGAACGTCAGACACGAGGCGTCTTCCCAAAAAGACGCCGACGTTTTTTTGGGGGTCGCCCGGTCATCATAGGCCGAAGTAGATCTAGTTTATTTACTCGGTGAAAGGAGCCGCCGGCCGAGGAAGAAGAAGAGGCTGCAGAAGCGTGGAGTTGCCAGGGTGGATGGCTAAAGAAGGAAGAGAGGAGGGAGAGGGGGAGAGAGAAAGAGAAAGAGAGAGAGAGAGAGAGTCTGTGCGTCAAGTGGGTGGTCCAATTACCCTACGGTTTCGCGCTCACGAGCAGCACGTGCAGCCTGGTAATAAGACTCTTTCCTTCAAAGCTAGGGCTAAGCCGCGCTAAGCCCGGCGAGCTGCCTCGGTTTTAGTTACGATTCCGCTGACATCATTAGCCAAACATCTGGCCCACCTCCGCCGTCAGCATCGTCTTCGCCACTTCCACCTCCTTCCGTTCCTCGCCTCGCCGCGTCTCGCCGCTTCTTCTTACTCGACTTCTTCACCCTTTTCTTTCGCGCCCTAACACTTTCCCGCACGCCAACCGCTTCTTTATTAATACTCTCAATTCTCCAGTTTCCGATTTCCAATTATCTCGCCGCACTTGCCTGCAAATCTTTTACTCACTCACTGCGCTTTCGAGGAAATAAATAAATGCTGGGGCGTCGGCCACTTTTGCCTGCACTTTATATGGAACTGAAATCGCGGAGTGTCAGCTGCGCTAGGAATTAATTGAGACGCTGCGATAATTGCTGGTGCGGCTATTCTCCGCGAAAGTAGAATTGGCCAGGGCGGCCGAGAGCTCGTCGAGGCGAAGTTATACGATTTCGCTGACACGGCCTGGCCAAAGGCTTGGATCGCTTCCCAGACCGATTTACAGTGTCCACGAGGGCGCGGGGAGGGCGGAATGGTGAGTGCTGTGCCGCGTGATAAATTCCCCGCGGCGGCCGCGCACATACACACGCTCCATCTCTATCCACGTCTCTCTCGGCCGATGCCAAACTATCGCGAATAAATCTGCGCGAACCCACCACCGCCAGCGCCCATCCACCCGGAGATATTTTACCCCCTCGCTATCGGCTCGGGATAGCGCGCGAACTGCCCGAAAAATTGCCACCCTTTTCCCGACACCCGCGCTACCTGCTCCGCCACGCAACTATTTTGACGCGCTGTAATTCGCCGGCGAACAAGTCTTATCAAATCGCATATTTAATAAATTCTGAAAAAATCTTCACGAGGAAAATCATCCTTAATATGAAATTATGTTTTGTTGGTGCCAAATTTTACAGAACCACGTTTTAGATATTAAAAGTTATCTTTTTCGTGCAGTAACTCAAGAATGGCGGCAACCTTCATGTTCTAAGAACTCTTTCATTTTTTACATAAGAAAAGTAAGCTAACTGTAGTACAAAGCTATATAACTTTCCAATTAATAAAAAATAAGTTTGTATCAGGAATGATATACTTGTAGTCATATTTTCATAATTTCCGGAATATGCGTTATCCTTAGTGCGCCTTGTTCGCACAAGTTTTTAGACTTTTGAGTATAAAATATCGAATTTTTCAAGTAACAGGTGAAAGTTGCGGTGCAGAGTGGATTTTCCATTGAATTTGGAACGGTCGTTCGAGCGTAGTTACGTGCGCGATAACGAGGGAAGTATTGTCGGCAGGGTGAGTCACGCGATTCCCGAGAAGAAACGGCACCTGAAAAATTCGTGCGACTCTTGTTCCGTGCGCACTGGGAGCGACGTACGCGCGAGAGCAGGTTGCGCCGTATTCAAAAGGGACAAAGTAATTTTGCTCGGCTCGAGGGAGAAAGAAAGAGCGGCGCGAGGAGAGAAAAAGAGAGGAGGCGAGCAGGGACAGATAGTGGCAGAGCGATCGCGGGACAGGTAGCCAATTACGTCCAGCTGCGGAGCGCCGATGAAAATTGAGAGAGAATTTGCGAACACAGTGGGCGGAGTGGAGGCTCACGGGAGCCTCTTCGGCTCCTCCAACTCCCGGGAATATTTCCATCGCCTCGGCCATCCTCCTCTCTCGGCCGGCCAGCGAAATTCCCCACACCAGGAAGTCCGCCACACAAAAGGGAAGGCCCGAGAGCGTCGAAATTCACGTGCGCGAGGCCACGAAAAGAATGAAGCGAGCGTCCCTTTGACAATCGAGCCGAGGCACTTGCAGTATTTGTCCCCCTTTGCTTTCGAGCGCCGAGTTATTCGAGCGGCTGGAATATCATCGAGATTAGAAGGAGCAGTTGAAACGTGGCCCTCGAATTTCTCGGCTGGGTAGAGCCAATGCTCCGTAAAGGCGTCGCGGCGCGGTGCGGCGCGGTGCGGCGCCGGTCCGAGCGGCGGCGCGCACTCTTTTTCCAAGGTGCTTACTCGCTCCAGTCGTCCGTGGGCAGGAGATCCTCCGGGCGAAATGAAGCCGTAGGTAATTGAAAGGGATGCTTTCGCACCCGGTCTGGCCCGCTCTCTAATAATAGATTTAATAGAGACACGCTCATTGAAGAAGGGGTCCCCCGGGCTGACGGTACCGCGGCATTTAGTGCCGCCTGCACACACAGCCTCGCGCTCTCCTCGCTCTCCTCGCTCTCCTCGCTCTCCTTTTTCCCGGGATGGAGCCTTCTCCTCCTTCAATTAGATCAGCCGGCTCGCCACTTAATTCGCCAACAGCCGCGCCAAATCGCGACAACCCTTAAATCACTATCCGAGAAACCTGTCGTCCGCCCCGGCAGACACCCACCCTCGACATAGCTCATTCATTTTACTCCTACTAGCTGCGCTTGTCCTTCCCATCATTCAACCGGGAGACGCGTAAATCCAGCAAATGCTGATTTTCTAGTTCAATGCAGACAAATTACAGCGCGGAGGTGGAGCTGGAGGTGGAGGTGGAGGTTGGCCGGGGGTAATTATCGGGGCCTTTTCCAATTGAGCGAGTAGCGGCTCTCCTCTTCATTATCTAATTACATTTACACGCGCAGTTTTACGCGGCTGTTATTAGTCGGCTCGGAGGACACAATGCGTCCGGGGGCGTCCGGAATGACGTGGAATTACGCGTGGGACATTGAATTCCCTTTTCCCGTCGGCAGTGTCTCGCTTACAAATGACTCGTTGCCGGGCCCGGTGAGTTAAAAGGCATCCGCGGCAGATCTACGCGGGCCGAGGGCGCCCGCGTGGTTTCCGCCGGCGCAGATATTCCCCTCGATTCTCGCTTTGAAGTGGTCGGCATGTAAGCCGAGTTACGAAACTACATAACTGCGCGAGGGCTCCCCTTTGAAGTCGCAGACAGCATCCCTCTTCCGTGCTGCCGCTTCCAGTCGTCCCATTGGCGTTTATCGGCTGTCCTGCAAGGCGAAAGCTCGCGCTGCGACAAATTTACGAATCGTTTCTCAGCCCGGCTGCGAAACGTCGTGTGTGTGCTCCTGGCGCGTAGCCAGTGCTTCCCTTCGACGCGCTCCCAGCGTAAACACCGCCCGGCCAAACAATGTTATATCGCGACGGACCATAACACCCAATTCGATCGAGCCCTTTCACCCCTTCACCCTCCTGCCACCGGCGGCGATGATTTTCACGGGGAATAGAAGGAGTCGCCGGATTCATCGGTTACGGCAACTGATAGGAGGAGGGCGAGATCGAGGGGAGAGAAGACGCCCGGGCTCGAACTCTAGCCGTATTAGTCAAAGCTGTCCGGAGCGGTGTTAAACATCCCCCGATAAAGTTGGAGCTAGATAAGATAGTTGGGCCGACATCACTCGCGCTAACGAAGCCCCGCTAGAGTTTTATTTACGAGCGGCGGCTCTCGTATTCTTGTTACTTGTCAGGCCTTTGACAACCGATACACTCGCCCGCCCATCTGTTCGCTCGAGCCGAGCTTCTGACGGACCACTGTCGTTGGAACAGTCGGAAACATTTCGAGAAAAATGTGGAGAAAAGAGAAGGCGAAGGAGAGAAAAAAAGTGAGAAACCGCGGGTGTCAGGGGTTAAATTGGGCAGTGATAAGGACCCGGAGGGGACGCAAGGAGGAAAAGGAGTGGAGAGAATCAGGGTGGCCCCGAGTGGCATCGCAGTTAGGATATGAATTATGACGGTGTTGCCGGGGAGGCCGAGAGGAAGAGAGCGCGAGAAATCAACTTGGAGGCTCATTACAAGACGAAGCGACGCGCATCCGCGACAAGAAGAGAGAGCCTCCCAGCATATTCCCAACGATACGTAGCGCACTGGTAGGATCCTCGCACAACTGGTGTGTTCTAGCCGGAGAGAAAAAGAAGCCGTACTCCGCTAAACGAGCGAGGTTTCTCCTCGCCAGGAGGACAACCTCGCGCGATCCACGACGACTGATGGCCGACGCGTGAACCGCGACGAATGAATTTCGCGGCCGGGGAATGCGGCCTGCGTGCCAGAAATCCCGATTAGCCCGCGGAGCCCGCGGAGCTCCACTCGGCCGCTCACGTAATTCGCATAAATTCTCTGCCGAGCAAGATAATTCCCCGGCGGCCGATTGGCCGATCGGAAATAGCTGGGATCAATCTCGGAGCGGGCGCGCGGCCGGCATCTGTCCACCCGGCCGATTCTTGGCGGCGTCGCTAATAGTCGGCAATATCGCTAATAGCGGCGACGAGGCCGAATGGCAGCCGATAGTTACCGGGACGCGGGCCCGCGACGGCTAATATAACTCCCCGGGAGAGATTTACAAGCGTTCAGAGGCGGAATTTCGGGGCGAGTCCTCCGCGTTCCGGACTCGTCTCTCCGACTCTGGTGTCGGCCCTTTCTTTAGCAGTCTCGTGTGACCACCACCGCCGCCGCGGGATTCCCTCTCTCGCTCTCTCCGCTTCATCCTTTCCCGTCTATTTTCGAGATCGTTGAAAAGCCGCGGACTTCGCTTCGTCGTTTGGCTGTCGTCTTACTATTACTTGCTCGGCGGACTCGCAGGCCCGGCGGCGGCGGCGGCGGCGAGGAAAGCACGCCGATAAAAAGGCACTCGGAGACGTCTCGGTGCGGCGGCTGCCGCGCGACCGCGCTTTTTCTCGAGCGAGAGGGCGGAAGGAAACAAGTCGAGCGCGAGTGGTAATGACGAGGAGAAGGTGGAAAGCAGCGGAGACAAAAGTAAGGCGAAACGGAAGCGGCTCGGGGGAGAAAGGGACGCCGAGAGAGCTCTCGGAGGTAATTGCCGGGGCATCTCTTCGCACCTCATCATCATCATCAACAGTCGCGTCCTTCTTGTCGCGCTCGCGCTCGCGGCGCAGAGGGTGGCAGCGACGGACCACCCATTCGCACCGTTTCCACGCGCTCACCTAGCCAGGGACTTTCAAAAGGAATCCTCGGACAAAGCAATCCTTTCCAGTGCACGCGAGCCGCGCACCAACAACCGGCCAATAAAATAGAGAAGAGGGTAGATTTAAGCGGCGCCCGAACGCCCCGAACCCACTGCCATTGTCGTCTGCGGGGTCGAAGGTGGCGCGCGGCTGCCACTGCCAACGGAACAAGCCGAGGACGAGGGCAGGGAAGTAAGGACGCGAGGCGCCGCGACGCTCGCGGAATGCGAGAAGGAGGGCCGACCTCGGCCACACACGCTGCTGCGCTCCCCGCTGCAAACGACTATCGTGAAATACGATAATGCCGTCCTCGTTCTTGCGCCCCTGCACGCGGATTCCCGAGCGCGCGCACTCGCCGCGAGAGGATTCCTCCGCTAAAAGTACCGAGACAACCTCCAACCAGTCTACCTGTCCCGTGGTTCTTGCGTCAAGTGTGCATCTGCCGATGACCGTGGCGAGCCGAGCGGATATAATCGAAACTGATCCATCATCGAATTCGCATCTACCAGGCCGCTTCGAATACCGGGCCGATACGATCTCGCTCTTCCGATCGGCCGCTTTCTTTCGGGAGGCGGAAGTCAACCGAGCAACTCTCATCTCTCTCCTATATTTCTATCCTCTACTTGGATTCTTCTTCTAGTCGATGCGCTCTATCTAGCGTGCGATCTTCCTTGGTCCTGCGGGAGCGGGTGGCGAAATCTAAAAAGAGGAGAGCGGCCGCTCTCTCCCCCTCTTCTCGTGCGCTCGGGAAGAATGGATTATCAGGGCCGAAAGGATTCGCCGGCGAAGCTCTCCGGCGAATATCCCCCTCGTTCCAGAGTCGAGCAGGAGATGGAATAAATGGGCAAAAGGGATAAAGCGAGATTGGAAAAAGGAGGAGGAGGAAGACTATACCGAGAAAGAAGCGAGAGGGTGAAACTTACAAGTTGATTCTGATAGGCGGTGACAGCGGTGAATATGGCCTCCGGGAATACGAAGGTCTTGTGCGGCTCTTTCTCCAGGTCGGTGATGGGCTTGGCCGCGCCGCTGTCCGGTCTCCTCACCAGGTGGATCCTCGGCTGGTACTTGTGCATCGAGTTCAGCACCAGCTGCAAATCGAGTTTCACCATTTTAGCTCGCTCTCCGTTCCCGATTTAAAAGGCTGCTTCATACGCGCTTTTGCCCCCTTAGGAAAATAAACCGAGCGCTCCGAGCCGATTGGGCCAGGCCGGAGCGATCGTAATAATCGCGGCGAATGTCAAACAGACGTCGCGCGCGTCGGTTTGGCCGCCGTAAAAAATGCAAGCGCGCCGGGCGAAAATATGGCGCTCGCCGCGTATTCCGTCGCGCTTAGACTCGCGAAGGAGGGGTGAAAACACAGCTCAATTCGATTTCAGCGGGGAAGCGCGTCTCCGTCTAGGACTAATGCATCCCTGGAAATTCAACGACGAGCGAGAGTGACGTTTTTCCTGAGAAGGGATGACACTAGTGTTCGTAGGTATGCAACCCCTAACTAGATTCTATCGAGAAGAGTCACCCTGTCACTCGGCCCACTTACTTTCGTCGTTCCCGGCGCGTCTCGATCGCCGATGGATTAATAATAAAGCGGGCCCCGTCCCGCTCGAAAGAAAAAGCGTATGAATTAGGAGAGATCGCTTCTAATAGACTGGCACGCTACTCCCGCGGTATTCATCCCTCTGTCACTGGGCGTCGAGGCATTCGCCGCCCGCTTACCAATGAAAAGAATCACTCTGCCCCCAACGGCCGTGTGTCTGCCCGCACCTAACACCCTGAATACAGAATGAGAAGCGTGGAGAAGCACGCCGATCGGAGGTTCCTATTTACGTCAGTCATCCGGTGAATTAAGGAGGCTGAGCGAGCCAGATCGAGTACCACCGAGTCACCGTGCTCTCCATCTACTCGCCAGAATCCACGTGTACGTGTCCCGTGAATTATGAGCAGCTAGCACCGCCCCACCCCGCCATCCTCGCGGGAATTATCAACTAGCAAGAGTTCATCTCGCAGGACACGCCTTTTCATAATTACCATCGCACTGCCATTTCGAGCGCTCTCTTTTCTACATTAGATACCACAGAGTTCATTCAATGCTTAGAAATTCAGTCCAAGTAGAAAAGTACGAATTCCCCACAAAATCGAAATTACTTGATTACATACTGGATCTCAAAGGGTTAATTAAACCCTTAAAAATCGGGTCCGAATATAAAGGTACAAATTCCCCGTCAAAATTCAAATTACTTGATCACATACTGGACTTCAAAGGGTTAATTAAACCCTTAAAAATCGAGTCCGAGTATAAAAGTCCGAGTTCCCCGTTGAAATCGGAATGAGCCGAGTGCTGTTTGAAGGTAGGCGAACGTCTCACGGTCCGATTGAGTCGTAAGGATAAGAGACAGGCAACACGCCCCGCGGTACTGGTGGACGCAGGTCCCCGGTGGAAAAGGTGCATTAAAGGTGCGCGAGCGTATCGGATACTTACATGACCATGCCTGTCCATGTCGTTGTTGGTGAGCTTGACTTTCTCGAAGGAGACGACCTGCTTGCGTAGCTGCTCGCCGGTGAAGGGGGAGTCCGGATGGACGTAGAGGCGGGCGGGCGCCGGTGGATCGGCCTTGCCGGCGACGAGCCAGCAGCTCCGGTGATAAGCGTACCGGTACCTCTTGTTGTCCACGGGGACGATGTCCATCAGTACGGCGTACCGGCTGTCCGCCTTCAGGCCGTTGAAGGACACCCGGCAGGTCGGGAACATCCGCCTAAGGAGCAACAGAAATCCAAAGGTAGCCGATCGATCAGAATCAATTAGCGCCACTCGGGCCTACTCAATCGTACTCGGGACAATCAATCGGCAACTCTAATCGGAAGCTCGATTGGGCCCGACGCACCGGCCCGGAGACCCAATTCACTCGGGGATCAAATCTCTGGTAGCTAGATCGCACGTGATAGCAGCGTGATTTTCGAGTAGCCGGTTAGCAACTCTCTCTCTCGCTCTCTCTAGGGCGGGGAGAAGTGTACGAGACAGCGAGAGGAGGCTTGAGAGAAAAGGAGAAGGCCTGACTCGGTCATCGGTGGATGAGGGCCCGCGAGGGCTGGTGGGGCAGAGGGCCGGGAGGGGAGCGGGCCTGGCGTGAATGTTTTGCCTCGGAGGCCAAACATTAATACCGTGTCGGGCCCCCCGCTGGCCGAGCACTAAAACGCGGGGACACCCGCCGATCTTATCTGCCTCTTCTCCTCGGTCCTTGTCGACTCGGTATGCATTCATCCCGCCAGCGCCACGAGTGTGAGTAATGCTTTTATTTATCAAGCCGTCCTTTGTTAATGAATTGAACTCGGGAGAAGGTGCCGGGACACCAGCCCTCCACACCCCCGGCACGCAATCCCCCTCGTCAACCATCTAACATTCTCACTCTCATTCGCCCGCCCCCCCCCCTCACTCTCTCTCTCTCTTTCGCGCGCTCTCTCTTCCTCCCCGGCGAGGGCAGCTCCTGATCCCCCGTTTCATTTCTCGTCATCGAGAGCACCGCGCGCTCGCTCCTGGCCCCGGCGCACCTCGCGAGGAGAGCTCCCGGGATCCTCGGGCCTCAGAGATATCTGCCTCTCGGCTGGCAGCCTCCGTCGAAAGTGCTTTTCACCCCGATCGCATCGCTGAACGATCGCCCGGGAGGATTCGGATTCTTTGCGCGGCGATACTCGCCTCCTATCTATGTCTTTTAATCGCCCGGACAACGGACAACGGACCCACCGATCCCTCCACTCGCCCATCACTCCACCTGTACACGTCCCCCGGCTCCGTTTCACCCGGCAATCATGCACTCCTGAAAAATCCCAACAACCAAAGAGAACTGGCCCCCGGTATATACGTGAGAGTGCGAATGTCTCTGTGTGTGTGTCAGGACGAAATGGCAGGTTGGGGGTCGGATGGAGGCGGCGGGCGAAGGATGAGGAGGGTAGTAAGTTGACGGTTGAGGGGAGCGACGAGGAGCGTCGCGACGCAGATCTAATTACCGCGGCACGAGCGAGGAAGCGTGCGAGGAAGCCGCTCGAGGTGGCACCCTCCACGAATAAGGAAGAGGTAGATGTTGCCGTGGTGGCGGCCAATTAGGCGCCCGTCGTCCGCGTCCTCTCCACCCTCTGTTACCCTCCACTCGACCCTCGCCTGCCCTTAAGGCCTTAAGCCCCCGCGCCACCCTCTTACTCTCCTCGGCGGAGCAGCGCGCATCCTCCATCCACCGCGCCAATCCCAATATTCTCCGCCGAGATCTACTCTCGCCTCGAGCCATCCAATTTCAACCTTCCAACATACACTCCGAGGATATCTCGCGCCGCGCCGCGCGCGCCGCGCGCGCCGTCCTCTTCTCGGCCGTCCTTCACTCCGGCGAGCATATCTCAATCGACAGACTCTCCCGCCATTTCCCCCCATTAGCCAGACAATTCCAGTAGCCCCGGCGCAATTCGAGCGTCCTCGCTACACTCGCCAGCCAAGAGAGAGGTAGGCCCTCGTGATTTTCGCCTCGACTTTTTCCATTGGCCGCGCCGTCACTTGGCGATAATTATCCCGGGCTTCTCTCCGGTTACACGTAATGGCTACATCTTGGTTAATGATGATGCTCCGAGGAAAGGCTCGTGTCGCCTTGTACGCTCACGGCGATCTGATACTCTCAGTCTTCATCCTCCTGTCATTATCGTTATCATCCTCATTATCAATGACGGTCCTACACTTCCAGTAATGAAGTTACCGCGAAGTTACACCAATGGCGGCGGTGGTGGTTTCTTTTCAAAGAAGTTTCTTTAAATTACTAGCATGTCGGACAGGTTTAATCCTGTGTGAGTGTATGTCTGTGTTTGCAAGGAGCTTTCTGCAGTGGTTGCTTAGTGCCACTCGACTAATTGACCGAGGACTCGATATAGCAATTTAGTGGCAGTGCGAAGGCTGGAGCGATAGTCCCGCGCTAAATAATGGATCCAGTGTGATCCACCCTCGGGGGCCAACGGGGTAGTTCGCTCGGAGTAACGAGATGTTCTGCGGCTCGACGGCAACGCCGCTCGCTCCAGTCCCCCGGGTATATTCTCGTCGGTGTCGCGACCCTCTTTTCACTGCTCCCACAAACCGATTGCACTTTTGACACATTAAGGACCGCGTGTCTCTTTCCGAGCTGCCCTTAATGTCGGGGCCAGCCGGAGAGAATTACGATCGCAGCCCGCTCGTGCCTAGACGCCGAGCCCACCGCCTCCAACATCTGGATCTCGTTTCGGGTCCGGCCAGACCACGGAAAGAGAGACGGAAAGAGAGAGGGAGAGAGAGGCAGTGAATCTCCCCGTCTCAATCAGCGGATCTCGAGGATTTCAACGCGATGTTTACGCGATGTCGTCGGCGAGATTGGGACAGAGGGAGATGCGCGTGGCGCGACTGATCAAATGGGGAGATGCGAGCTTCGATGAGTGGCTAGGCCTCTCGGACACTAATTCCATGGGGAATGCTAGTTTTGGATCTAAAATTATGGATAAATGTTGATATCGGCTGAGTTGGACAAATGTTCAACTTTTTTAAGCTGCCGGAATTGACTCGAATGATTGATAATTCTTTCGTTTGAGCCTAGAAACTAAGATTCTACAAAGAATCAGTGGTCCAGAAGCCGTCACTGTGGCGCAACAACGAGATTTCATTGATTTGCACCCGAAAATCGTGAAAAATTGATAAAATAAAGATCTATCTCTTACCTTCCAGTCTTAGTGATGATCATTTCCGTGCCGAGCTCGTTGAACTTGTCCCAAAGGTCCTTAGTCTCAAGGTGGCATATGACATGTCTCAATTCCTCGCAGTTGGATCTCTCCTGCAGCAGAGGGTTAACCGGCGAGACTCCCTTGCCGCTGGTGCTTCCGGTGTCGTCGGTCTCCGGCTCGTCATCGGCGCTGATCGGCTCCGGAATCGGCGCGGGAGCGCCGCGTGCGACACCCGAGACGGTCGCTTCCCTCTCTGAAAAACAGAGTGTGCCTTCCTTCAAACCTTCATCCCTTAATCGACCTCATAACGGGCCCATAAGCCATAAACTAATCGTGCAAGGGTTAATATTTCCAGGAGGAAGCTGACAGTCCGCTGCGATTTCATCGGGGAGAGCATTCATCCCTCGAGGATGAGAAATGCTTTCCCGATAATCCGTGGAGTAGCTGCGGCGCAGGAACTAATGAGCGTCCGAAGGAAGTGGAGCAAGTAGAAAGGGCTACACACGACGAGAGAAAAATGCGAGTTTAAGCTTTGACATTTGTCTTGTCGTGTCGTTGACACTCTCTTTTTTATCGCTCCAGGCTGCTGCGCCCTGCCACCGAAATAGTGCGACCGGCCTCTCTATCTTTAGCCGGTGTGTGCGTGCGGATAGTAGGGCCGAATATCGGACTCTTGAATGAACGCTTTAAATGACACTTGGCTGACGAGCGAGCCTCCGACTCCGAAAATAAGACGCTGTCACCCGACGATTAGGGAGAAAGTTGCGGCGACGGGATCGAGCCTCATCGATCATTGTATCAATCAAATCCGCCGAGTAAGCTCTGCCAGCGGCAGGGGGGTAGTCGAAGAGAAACGCCGAGCTTCGCACGCTCCTCGATCAACTTGGTAGCCGGGCGCAGCGGCCCGAGCGAAAATGACGTTTTAATCGCCGCTTTAAAGCACCGCGCGATAAGAGTCCGTTCTTTTCGCTCCGAAATCGCTCTCGATAAATCCTTGTTCCCTTCGCGGGCCTGCCGGTAATTAATTACTGCAACACAGTTATCGCGGGGAACAGAAGGGCAGAAAGCGAGCGAGCACGGCTGAGAAGGAGAGAGAGTGAGAGGAAGAGGGCGACTGAGGTGGAGGAGGGTGGAGAGTAGAACACAAGGTTTGCGTGCGGATAATCTCACGGCTATCCGGCGCATATTGAAAGGTTTCGAGCCGCATGCGGTAAACGCGCCCACGGTAAATACAGACTTGCCGCTGCCGCCCGTCCAGCCCACTGAGAAGGAGAGAAGCCACACACCTCTCTCTCTCTCTCTCTCTCTCTCTAGCGGCCGCATATTCTCTCGGCATAGGCCGTGTGCACTAAGAGTCTCGAAGATTGCCGCTGTCGTAAGTGGTAATTCGTACCTAATATCCCTTTGCGATATGCGTACGCGCGTCCCAAGGAGAGCCAACTCTAGCTGCTCCCTCTCTCTCCCTCTCTCTCGGGGAGAAAAGAATCGGGGCGGCTTGCATCGGCGATACAATGAATTTAATCCCCTCGCTAATTACTATTTAGCGCGGGCCTGGTGTTCCGGCGAGGCGGCTATTACCGGCGAGCGGTCCTCCATACTTACTCGCCATTATCGAAAGGCCTGCCTGTATACTTGCCATCGCTCCTGGTATCACTAACTGTTCACTCGCGAGATCGGCGCACACTATTAAGAGGCCGATCCCTTTATCGCGATACTTCATCTCGCGCCGGCCGACTCTGCCGACAATCCCAACGGCCCCGTCGCTTCTTTAACTCCGCGCGATTCCCTATCGCTGCGACGCCATCACACCCTGGCTACTTATTCCTGGGAGAATGCACCGCATTGATCTCCGCCCGATATCCATCGGCGGAGTCCTCGACGCCGAGACACTTGCGCTAATTCCAGCTACCGTTTGTGTTGGATCGATCGAGAATGGCCTGAACAATCGGAGCCTCGAATTATCGAGATCCTTCGACAATCACTTCATTTAACAGTGCGATGGAAAAGGGTGAATAGTAGGGAAAATTGATGTCTCCTGAACGACCGGAAAGATTCATTTGTTACTTGGATCATTGGATTCAGAAAAATACATAACGCGATGCAAAATTCGTTAATTGAACACTTGAGCTTTGTTGTATTTTATATTCGTGTATTAAGCGTGGTGAAGGAAAGGTTGGAGAACTTTATGCACTTCACAATGATCTTTCAGTATATTGGAATGCTTCCGTCTTGTCTGAGTGCCATAATTCGAAATTATCACGCACTATTTCTCAACAGGCTCTAAGTTTGTCAGAAATTAGGGCAAAAGTGCTGTATCGATTGGAAACATCAGCTAAAATTGTACCTAGACTCCTGGGAAGTGTACATGTGTAATTATTAAAGTGGGATTTCGAAAGATGAAAATAGACCAGTAACCCGTTTGAGGGCGGATGCGCTGATAGAAAAAAGCTTGTCAGGAGAAATCCTGGTAGATCTTCTGTCTGGGAGCGACTGCACCGAGCGTGTTAAGCCGGGTAATCCGAGTTAAGTAGTATAGGGCGATCAGACGCGTATATCCGTGACGAATGGTGCGTCTGGAATCGGTCGTTTGGGCCGATCGCCGGGCTCGATTTATCGAAAGAAAGTGTCGAGAAGTACGGCGGGCGAGAAAATGCAACGGCTCAAGAGAAACGCTGCGAGGAAGAAATATTTAGCCGTGGGCAGAGGAGAGAGAGAGAGAGAGAGAGAGTGAGAGTTTTCCCGAGGCTGTGCGAGCTAATTGGCAGCGGTCAGGTCGAGCGTTGGCACCATGTGTGGTCTGTCATCCGCGTATTTTTATTCGACAGAGCGAACTGCGGTGTTAAACGACTGACGAAACGGATGACGAGCCACTGGACCGCCACCAAATCTCTCTCCCTCTCTCGCTCTCCCTTTCTCGCCATTCTATCTTCTTCTCTCCGCGGCTCTTCCAGCTAGGTTTGCCTCTGCAACTTTATGGTCGGCCCTGTCGAGTGAGTTACGATTGCGAGGCCGACACACTGGATCAAAGAGTCCACTCGAGGGACAGATCCTCGCAAGAGCAACTTGGTTGGCAGAGAACTTGCTGCTCCTCGCGAGTTGGTCCGCGAAGCTCTCTGTCTTTGATGGTAGGCCTAGTTGTCGTTTGATTTTTCGAGGGAGCGCGGATGCAGTTCGGTAGATAACTGGATGACTGGATGTCTCAGGCCTACTAAACGACTGACTGCGCCGATCTCAAGTGGAACCAGTTGAAGAATGAAAAGCGTGGATCTCGAGATCTCGAGATCGATGGACCGGTCGGTCGGGCTTTTAATCAGACGAGTCGGTGTCACTCGCCGGTCGAGTGATATTGTATTTTTACGGGGACGCGGCCATCGCGATGGACCAGGGCGAACTGCACTCGAGCTTTACGAGGAAGAAAGCTCGCTCCAGCGGCTTATAAATCTCCTCTTGCCCCATGCACACTCAATGGAACTCGGGAGTTCTTAACGCGTGGCTATCTCGTGATTCGAGAAGTGTTTCTCGCGACGATGCCGCAACGCGATCGATCGAGATAACGCTAATCGACACGCTCGCCGCGATAACTCAGCCAACCTCGTACATCTTCCACTGGCGCGGCAAGATTTTCCCAGGAAGCCTCCTCGTGAAATCGCCAACGGCGTTGCGTGGCGCGGCGGAGATAGAAATTCCCGGCAAAAAGTCAGCGCGCGCAGATCTCTGGGCCGCGCTCTCTTTCTCTCTGGTCCCGGTGAATTAAGTATTAACGGGGCTTATCTGATTGCGACAGAGAGAAAGCGCGAGAGTCAGATCGGCGCCGGAGAGCGAGAGAAAGAGAGAGAGAGGGCGATCCGAACGATCAATCAATCTGTCGACAGGTAATTAAAAGAGGCACCTTGTTTGTTCACCAAACGTAAATTAATCTGAGCGTGACGAGGTGCGTTTCGGCTTTATCGGCTTTGGCGCGATGGGATTCCACCGCTGGGCAGATCCTTTGCAACGAAAAAATTGATTGCACCTGTCTCTCTCTCTCTCTCTCTCTCTCTCTCTCTCTCTCTCTTTCTTTCTCTATACCATTCTTTCTTTCTCGAGCTCATCTCCCCTTGCGCGTGCGCTTTCTCGACGTCTTATTTGGAGAGTGGGCCCTGCAACGCGTCTCAATCCAATCAATACCCCCCGTTTGATTAATACTTTAGAGGCGAATGGGCCCGAATTGAGCTTTACACGGGGCCAGGCCCCGCGTATATGGAAGAAGACGATGAGCGACGATTGAGAGGCCATTGGGGAGAGAAGCGAGGTAAGTCGGGACGGCGAGAGGGCCGCGGGGAACTCGATTCGCAGGCGATCGAGCCACCTCCGCGCGGCCCGGGCTCGCGCGTGTTCATATGTGCACGCGGGGATATGCAGGTATCTCCTTGATATCGGAGGCGAAACGAGCGTCAGGGTGACAGGAGCCTGCTAACAAATGTCGTTCGCGCCTCGTATTTCAAGCCCTGTCATTCGCACCGCGCTGAGCCACCTCGGCCTCGCGCGACCCAACGAAGTGACGATGATTTCCTTCGCTCGTCCTTTCCTCCGAGAGAACCACCCCCGCAATCGCCGACTCTCTCTCTCTCTCTCTCTTTCTCTCCCTCTCTTCTTGGACGGGAACCTTATATTTGCCGAATGACGAGCGGGGAATCGGCCGCGCTGACTTTGACGACCGCCGATCAAGCGGCCGGAAAGGAAAGCCCAATGACGCCTCTGTCATTTTCATCCTCGAGGCCTCCGATTTATCTCGGAGAGCGATGCAGAACGCGCAGTGGGGAGGCGAGCCAAGCGTAAATTCTCTACTCGCTCGCAGCGGAATCGAGCGCCAGTTCCATCAACACTCATTCTCATTAACGATACCCCGTTCGAATCACCGGCCGAAATTTGAAGCTGTTGGCGCGCTCGCGATTTTCCGTGTCAACGGCCGACTTATTCCGCCCGAGAGTATGTATGTGGGTGCCGCGGAGAGGCTCGCGAATACGTGGGATGAGAGACCGAAAGGCGGACGCGGGATGAAACAAAACGAGAGGGATAAATGTGCGCGTCGGCCAGGGTAGGTGCTAACTATGCTTCACCTCGTGCTTAACATCCACACCTAACGCGCCACCCGCGCGCTCGAGCTTAGGTGGCCGAGGATACGTCTTCCTCATTCCGAGAAAGAAACACCAAATAGAATCATTCAACAAATCCTCTACTGATCTACTCGAACGCAACGGCAGAGAGTTCTGAATTCGTATCTCCCGAACGACTGAACGGATTCGCTCGATCCTTGGCTCATCGGATTCCAAAAAATAAACGATACAGAATATAATGAAATACAAATTATGAATTATGAAATACAAAATTCATAAATGAACTTCTTGGAGCTGGAACTTTTTCAGGAATCAAAGCCAATGTTGCTTACCGATCAAAAAACCGATATGATTCGGGGAAAGTATGAAATGTATCTATGTCTCCTAATCTTGCGAAAGAGTACAATTTCCAATTTGCCGGCAGGTACATCTCGAGCAACCATTAATTCGCACTGCTTTCCGTCTCTCTTGCTCTCATCTTGCGATTGGCTTGCAGCGTGCATGCGGGCGTCGAGTGGACAAAAAGGATCGAGGGCTGATCGAGCGTGCGGCCCGCGCGAAGACCATAATTAAGAGGGCACTTTGCCGATACCAGGGCAGATAATACGTTTTCCCGGGCGTACAACTGCGTGTTGTGTAGCGGCTAGTCGACATCATCGGCAGGCGTGCGACATCGCCGCTTTCTGGAAGCCAGGGAGAGCGAGAGAGAGAGAGAGAGAGAGAGAGAGAGAGAGAGAGAGAGAGAGAGAGAGAGAGAGTGTGAGGAGAGTAGCCCTGCGCCAGTGATCTCCCTCAGATCCCAACACACAACCGGTCGTAATTTCAGGCTCGGTCGGGGCAGAGCCGTAGCTTCTCGCTTAACTAAGTCATTGGCTATTTATTACGGTTGACACTCCGACGAAACCCTATATGCCGCCGGTGGGGAATTTTTTTCGTCCTCGGTGGCCCCGGCCGTGGCCGCGGCTGCGCGAGAGCTCCGATGCGCCGACCGAGCGCAGCTACCGTTCCACGGCATTCATTCCGTACCGTTTGGAGATTAGTCCCTGGCAATTTGCTCGCTGCTCCTTAATAAAAGAAGCCCGCGGCCAGGGCTGCTCGCGATCACTGCACGCGATAGCGCGCGGCCAATTTCCATCGGGACGTTCGCTTTTTAGCGTCGAATTTCTCTCGCGGCTGCGAGAGCGGATAAGAGGAGAGAGGGAGGGAGGAGGTGGGAGTGGTGGTAACAATGTTGATAGAACGATAGAGAGGATAATCCGAGGATTACGCGGGAATTAAACCGGTCTCGCTGCCGTCAGACGAAAATATCCCCGAATCTTCCTTATCCGAGCGGATCGCCCGGCGACGCTTGCCCCGCTGATTGCTCAGATCCCAGTGGGAAAGTATTGGATTTATCACCTGCTTTGATAGCGCGTCGATTCTAATGATTAAACTCATCGCGCGCGCCTCGGAGCTTCCCGTCGGAGAAAAGGAAAGCTGCGCTGGGAGAAAGACGTATCGCTCGGCCGGAAGGCGAAAGAATAAAAGGCGACGGTCTCTCTGAGCTGGTGCGAGATTGGTCGCGATTTATTTAACAGTTTGGTGGATAGCGGTGAATTCGCGCGCGGAGGCTCGCGCGCGCGCGCGCGCGTCCGATTCATGCCGGCGTTTACCAGGGTTTATTTGGGAATGACGGTCCGTTTCCGTGGGTGAATTGCAGCGCGGCCGGCCGTAAATTCCGGCCGCGCAGGATCTTCGTGGGCGATTATTCGCCGCGGGCGTCCAAGATACGCGATGATGAAACCGAACACCATCGGCTCTCATTCGGACGTCTGGCTGGGCAGGAGAGCAGCAAGCACCACGGCCGTTTTCAGGATTCCGATGGGACACCTCACCTGGACCTCTGCACCTCCACCTCACGCTCTCTTTCTCTCTCACTCTCGTTCCCATGGCTCTCGCGAAAACGAGTCGATACGATTCTCTCTCACGATCCCCTGCGTCGTCATCCTGATACTCACACCTCCGATCGCCGCACGATAGGTCCCGCCGGACCTTCATTCACAATCACGCGCTCACGATATCTTCTTCTTTCGACGTCCCTCAACTCAACTTCCTCTACCATCGGCGCATTAAACATTCCTATTCCAACCTGCCCGTCCCTCCGCGCGCCAATCTACTTCTCAGTACCACGCACTCTTTCGCCGATTCAGCACCAACTGGCCAGATCTTTTCTACCACCGAGGCGCTCGCACGCCCGCCGATTCGCTAATGGGAGAATAATCGCGTGTTTTCTAAGTCCCGGGCTCCGTCCACTTTGGACCTTTCGCAGCAGCGAGTCCTTATTACCGCGCGCCTCCTTCCCGCCGCTTTGCTATTAGCCTCGTGGCGTCAAGTGTGTGTGTTATCGGGCCGGCAGCGGCAAGAAATAATGGACCAGCACGAAATCCATCTCTCCAGCGAATATACCTTTTTCCCTGGGTCCCTCGTGTGCGAGTGTATCGCGGGAGTTTTTGCTCGTTAGAAGAAACGAGAGTGCCGGACCATTAGGAGGGGGGGGGGGGGGAGGGGACCGGCGGGATAAAAACTGATTCGGTACGCGACCTCGCCCGAAAACCAGCCGCACACTCCTACGTGTCGTTTACTTTCCAATCGCGCCCGAACGAACCCTCCGACCTTATTCTCGTCGCGCACTATTCCATACTCGTGTACGATTCTTTCTTATTCCTGGGAGTCTGACTCCTGGCCAGATCCAAGTGCAACTCGACTCACCGTGCTGGTGCAGTTTCCCTCCGCCGACGGCTTGTTGCTGCGTGTGCCTGTGATGATGGTGATGGACATGCGGCTGTTGCTGCTGCTGGGTTTGGGGTGGCGGCGAAGCGTGCGGCGATTGTTGCTGCTGCTGCTGTTGCGACTGTTGGGGTTGTTGCTGCTGTTGCTGCTGCTGCTGTTGACGAGTGTCTCTAGCCATAATCGCGGCTATGCTGAAGTCGGTGGCGCACTGTCGATTCGAGTTGCAGTTATTATTGAGATTATTGAGGAGGCTGCTGTTCGGCGAAGGGCTCGAGCTCTCGTCGCCGTCGTCCCTGGTGCAAGCCGCTCCGTAGCCAGTGGGTACCGCGGGGGCGGCGGTGCCCTCGGCGCCCTGCATTTTTCTCGCGAGGAACAGGTGATTCCGGGATTCCTCCTCGTCCTCCTCGCTTCCGGCGCCGCCGCCGCCGCCGCCGCCGCCTCCGCCTCCGCCACCTCCGCCACCACCGCCCCCGACGCCGAACGAAGACACCGTCAGTCCGTTTCTCTTCCTACCGGCGAGGCCTCGCGACTCCAGCAACATCACCTCGCCCGATGCGTCTTCGGCCTCGCGTCTGCCAATTGGTTATTATCGGCGCGAGCTCCCGATCGAAGCCCGTCTTCCGCCAGCCGGGATCCAATCACCCGATCCTCCAAGGGAACCGCCGCGACGAACCACTGCGCCCCGAACTCCGATGTACCCGAGGATCATCGACATCCTCGACCTTCTCGAGACCTTGACCGCGGCTCAGCCCTTTTGCCGCGGCGCGATCTCCATTCTCCTGGCAGAGGCCAACCCTTTACTTCCACCACTGCTTTATTCCTTGTCGACCGGTGCCAATGCCAGCGCTCGCCCGCACTCGGGATCCAAAGTCAGTGTGTAGTTGCCAAGCCGCACAGGTATACACGACGATGCACCACTCCGAGGACACAAACCGTGCGGCACTCGGCCGGTTCGCTCCGGCAAGTGCAGCAGTCGCAGCTCGTTGCCGAGTGTTTTCAAAGAGGGCTGCCGGTCGCTTGTACGAGAGCCGCCACAGAGAAAGAGAGAGAGAGAGAGAGTGAGAGAGAGTGTGAGCGGAGGATGTAGAGGGAGTGCTGGGGCGCGGGCGCAAGATCGAAGGGATGGCGGGCCGGCAAGGGTGGAGAAGGAAGACGAGTGAGAGCGGGAAGAAGAACGGGAGGCCTCGCTCGATACTGGCCCTCGAAAGCTTCTGGATGGTGTCGGGTGGTAGTCGTGTCCGGTGGTAGCTGTTGGTCACGGTAAATTCGCCGAGGAGTACGGAGCAGTGCCGCGAGAGAGGTAAAGCGTGAAACGACAGACCGCGACCGGTTGCCCGACAGACTGACCCGCGCCACCGGCGGTCGCCTCTTGCTCTCTCGGCCCCCACCCCCGGAGAGGAGTCGGCTCGCTCGCTCGCTTCCTCGCTTCCTCGCTTCCTCACTCGCTCAGACGCGCGCGCGACTCGCCGTCCACTCGGTTCTTCCTACTCGGTAGGAAGAGCGCCCCGGCGCGGCAGAGCACACCTCTCCGCGACGATCGGGTAGAGAGGAAACGTGCGCGGGCGAGGGAGTTGCACGAGCTGGCCGAGCGAGCCTGTTGTATGTCTGTTAAAAGCGGCGGCGGCGGCAGCGGTGGCGGTGCGCGCCGAGGAGTGAAGAGAGAGTGGAATCGTTGGAGGCCGAGCCAGAGCGGCCCGAGCAGGAGAGAGGGAGCGAAAGAGAGGGACAGAGAGAGGGAGATGGAAGAGACGGAAGAGAGAGGGAGAGCTGTGAACGAGCGGTGTACGGTGGCTACAGACTCGAGGGACCCTGCGCCACGGCCGCCACGACACCGGGCGACGCTCAGCACCCAGTCGAGAAGCAGGAAGCGTCGACGGGATGGGGTGAAGCCGAGCCGCCAACAGGAGAATCGAGGGTGCTAGGGTCAGCTGGTAGCGCGCGGGCTCCAAGGGCGCTGGAGCAAGAGGGCTCGATGGATCCGAGGAAGAAAGGGCGAGCGAGCCATGGGCGCGACCGAGCCAAGCTCCGCCCGGACGATCAACGCCAGACTCCGCCTGCTTTTGCTCCCCGATATCCAGCTCCTATCTCACCATCGTTCTTTCTCTCGTCAGCCTCTCCTCGCGCCCCACACCACCGCCCAGCCCCACTGCACGCCGCTCTCGCCGCTCTCGCCGCTTAAACATTATTGCCGCTTCCGTCTTTTTCTCCTGCGGCCCGACACCGCCGGACCCGCTCTCCTTCTTTCTCTCGCACACTCCACGCGGCATCCCCACTTTTCTTGTGCACCATCGACGTCATCCTGCCGCCGCCGCCACCGCCGCCGCCACCGCCGCCGGTGGGCCCGATGCTACGATCGTCGGCCTGTTTCTCTCGACGTCGTCGCCAGGCACGTATACATGGAGATAGGGGCTGCTGTGGAGCTCGGTGGTGGTCGTCTTGCTCGTCGAAAACGTCGCCGCTAGGAACCTCCCTTCCAGCCACGATCCACCCTTGTCCGCCGAGCGACACTGCTGCAACGCTCTCTCTCTCTCTCGTTTCTTCGGAGTCGGCGCTCCTTGCCCATCTCTCCCCTTGGAGGAGCGCGGACACCCTTGGAGGGTGGTGTTACCCTCGCCCATACGCGCCATCCGAGTCCGAGCAGCTGCCATTTTTTCTTCCGGGAGGGGAGCAATTGCTGACAGGGGCCGCTTTCCTCGTAGGAGGACGACGCCTCTGCTTCCTCCTCGAGCAATTTATTCTTTTACTCGCCGAGCTTTAAACACGCCCGAGTGGTAAACTCTCGGCCTCTGGCTAGCTCTCGGCTAGTCGAATAGGTGGAATCCACCGTTTCCTCCCTTTTCCACTCCACCCTCGCGACCCGCGCAATCGTCCGCTCGTCGAGGCTGCATTTGTGAAACTCGTCGCCATGCATATACTGACTCTTTTCCTCGCGCAGTTATATCTCTCGGGATGATTGCGCGATGCTCGTGGAAATGAGGATTCGGAGAAAGGTGGATAGTTTTGGTGGAACTCGGTGTGGGAGATGCGCGCTATCGATCAGCGGGCAGCGGCTTCCAAGCCCGTTTAAAATCAATTTGGAGAATTGGCACGAGCCACTTCGCCGACCAACCAGCCACCGTTCCACACACTCTCGCGCACTCCCCACGCGCTATCCCCCGGCACCGAGAGACTGGGAACAATAAATTTCGAGGCAGCCTGATAGAGATCGCGAGAGATAATCGGCCGAATCGACGCCGCTACACCATTGGCGGCAGTGCGCGTCGGCTAACGAAGGGCGGCATCCTCAAAAATAAGAAGCCGCTTTGGCCCGAAGCGGCCAGCGCTGCCGGATATTATAATAATCAGGGAGGAAATTGCATCGCGGCCCCGATAAATACGCGGCCGAAGATAGGCGATCGCCGTCGAGATATCCTCGCGGAATCATCAGCCCCGATGCCTCGGAGTTCTTAGACCACCGAGGGATTAAAGTGCCGTCAATTCCGGCGCTCTAGACCTTTCCCGTGCGACAAGGGCCTCTCGTTATCTCGCCGGAAATACGTCCTATGTAGTATGAATCTCCTTCTATTTCGGGTGAGAGCCTGCTCAGTGTCTGTTAGGCACAAGATAATTTAGGGTCCTTATTTTATACCATTAGCATTTAATCATTTAGAGATTCAATTCTATGGCCCAAGGCTCTTGGAATTTCGACTCTCTGACACTTGGATCTTCAAAAATCCTTCGATCGCACGAAATACACTATCGGTTAATTTTTTAATTAAACGAAAATGGGCCTCTGCCCTAAGTCGGGCCCTAGGCAATTGTCTAATTTGCCTACTAAACGCGCCATTGTGTCTGCTTCTTGTAGAGATTGCTCATTAAAGACTCGGGTGTGGCTGTTCCGCCTCGAGGAGATCATTGACCCGAATTCGCCGACAGTGAATAACGCACGATCGACTAATTATTCGGCTGGTTCCCGCGGATAATTGACACCCGAGTGGAATCGCGCATTTTCCAATTGGCTCTCGGCATAAACCGGCAGATAACTCGGCTTCCTCCCGCTTGATAGAAATGCGGCGAATTCCGCTTGGAAGTGGTCCGCCTTCCTCGGGGATGGCTGGCGTTAGTAAAGGGAATGAGTTGGTTGGACGGCGGAACGTGACCTCAGCGAATGAAGACGAACATTCTAAACAGGTCCATTCTCTCCGCACGAAGGAACTACGTCCGAAATGAACGTCGGACTTTACGGTGCCGGGACACGCGTGCATAGTTGATGCACAATAAAAGCGCGGAGTAATAAAGTTGATGCCGGGATGTTAAAAGTCCTGGGCGGCTCGTTCCTTCAGATCAGTATCAAAAGAAAAGCCGCCTCGCTTCCGGTCGTTCCTCCCTTCCGCTCCCCTTTTTCCGGATCTGGAATGCTTACGGCCCCGCATTAGCATCAGGTGAAAACCACTTCAAAGAATCCGCGGCTAGTAAACGCGCCCGCAGTGCGATTTCGCGGACGTAAGCAATTGGTATATTTAGCTGCGCGCTGAATTAGCCGGAACGGACTAGTCAACCCCGAGGCTTTCTCTCCAATAATTCCGATGACTACGCCAAGAACTTGGATCGAATTAATCCAGTATGAAACTCGGTGCAGTTGGGGAGTCAATATTGTTTAGGATTCTGTGGAGCGAAGGACCCGAGGGACGAGGTATTAAAAAATATATCAAAGTTCGAGGTAGCAAGCGGGAGACGTCCCGACTCGGTGAATCAGCCGAGGGCGACTTATCTCACCGATGGACCTCCCAATGGATTGGTCTAGTGTTGCTCTCGATCGCCATAACCTTCTCCCTCTCCCTCTCTCTCTCTCACTTGTGATCTGGTCAGGGTTGTTGGTTCGTTTGGGGAGCGCTCGTAATCTGCTTAGCCTGACGCTGATCCGGACAAATCGCCGCGCGGTTACGCGGCACTTATTCTCGTCTTTCGATGCTCCCCCGCTCGAATCGGGGACCCAATCTTTCTCTCCTTCTCGCTGCGGGCCCTCAGTTTGTCGTACGAATCTGATCGATGACGTTGCCGATCCGCCGATAGAGACTCCGATTCCTCTCGAGGACTGACTCCGCCTCGGGGCCTCTGCATCTTTCACGAGAATTAAATGGACCGGCGCGCTACCGCTGTCGACCCTCATTTCACCAATTACAATCGAGCCGCACCGCGTTCTCGATTCGCCGGTAATTCGATCCGATTTTTATCTCATTAACAGAAACGCTGAGGAAATAATGATATGATGTGTAATAATGTAATAATGTAATAATGAATGTATGTACATATGTAATAACGAAATGTAATAATGAATGATTCCGCTCCAAGGAAATAATGATCAGCACGCACCAAACAAGTTGGCGGTTTAAACAGGCTGGCTCGATAGATCGATAAAGTCCTTATCGTTCGGCTAGACTGGCTAGAGTCGCGGTGGAAAGAATTGCACTAGTTTCCAGGGCGAACCGCGAGTTACCTAAGCAGCTGGAGTAAGCGCTTAAGAATGGCCTCGCGAGCGACGTCGGCGTTTGCGGGGCGGACGGGGCGTCGAGTTTAATCTCGGTATTGCGCTTGGATTATGTATAAGACTCGTGTCAACTCCACTCTCGCCGAGATAAACTCCCGCCGGTGGGCTTAAGGTCGCGCGCGTTCTCCGCTCCAATAAAAACGCCTCCGGAAAAGACACCGGCTTAATTAAAACGCCCGCTCTCTCCCTCTCTCTCTCGCCCTCGGGCCTCCACCCTGCTCGCTTGTTGGCCCGGCAATTTTCTTAGTGGATACAGCTTGAAACCACTTAATCGCCGGGGCGCGCACAAGTGCCACCAATTTGCCGGGGTATATCCGACGCGTCTGTTTCGAGCTCTCCCGGTCCTTCGAGGAGCCGAAAGGAATGGAACGATCGCAGTTGGCACCCGCCGCCCGCCAGATAATCCTGAGATCAATCCAGAGAGGCTGAGAGAGCGAGAGGGAGACGTCTATTAGCCTCTGCTCGGCCGAATCTTGGCCTGGCTCAGCTGCCAGACTTATCCAACTTTTCCCGAAGATTGCCCATTAACGGCCGGGAAGTCCGCGGGCTCATTTTCTGCCCTTAATCCAGCCCCATTCCCAGCCTGCCTTCCCTTAGCCACTCGGGTACTCCTTGCCAAGGGGAAATGAGCTTGCGGACAACCACGGGGGATACTTGCGGCTGAATCGCACTCTTAATCGACAGACAGAATCCGAATACAATCAACTCTCTTTATCGGAAGACCCGGCACTCCGATTTCGCAGGTTTCATTTGAGCCTCGTTTTCCTAGGAATTCATTCCATCCTAGCTCAGCACACTCCGCACGCAAGATTTCTCCAAATAGAGCGTCCTTTAAAAAAATCTGGCGCCGCAAGTAAAAGAGATATCAACAAACGAAAAAGGGCATATTGTACACAAAATATCAATTTTTCGTAGAATAAATATATTAACGATGGAAAAGTTTCTTAAACAATAATTCATTTAAGTAGAAATATTTATCCGCAAATATCTCCAATCGCAATAGTTTCTTTTCTCTGAATATTTTGTCACGGGATGGCCCCGAGTGCCCCCCAGACCACCCTATGAATTTCGTTTTGGGATTCCCAAGAGTTTCGAGTCACGCGATGACATCGCCGCGCTACCATGGCCCCAATCATCATCCGGGCGATGCCAATCAGTCGAGAGCGCACCTGTAACTGCCTGTATTAGTATCGGCGTCAAGCTTTTTGCAGGTCGAATGTTTTTGCGGCGGGTAGTGGGGAGGGCGGAGGGAAAAAGGGCTGGGATTGAGGGCCGGCGTTGTCTCCCTCGGGATGAATATGATGTAAATAAATGATGAGCTGCCCTTAAGGTAGTGGGGCGTTGCTGGTGGGGGTAAGAAGTGTTATGAAACATAATTAGCGGCCGCCGCCACTGACTCGCGATGATTACAGGGCGGTGAGAGCGAGAGTCGCCCCGCCGCACCGTTGCAGGATAGATTTCCTGGCTACGAGCTACCTTTACCTTTTCTTACCTTGCCCGGCGCACACACGCGCGCTACCTCCAACACTTGATCCGCCGACGTACACACGTGTCGATCGAACGAGATACTAGTGTGGACCGTCCCGACAGGTACACCCACATACCAACGGCCCACCCTTTCCTGTGGGTGATAGGGCTCGGCGAGGTGTAGGTGTCCACGGACACGCGTGGATTTGCACGTAGTGTACCAACCACCTCCTACGTGCCGGGCCATTCAGTGGCGTGGACCCGCAACCCTCTCAATCTCCTCGGCTTTCCCGGAGATTCCTCCTCCTCCAATCATTGCATTCCGTGAATCCTCGTCCCTCTGACCTCTGACTTGTCAATGCGAAAGGGCGCGGGATTAGGTTCGCTTGGTTTTCGAGGTGATTTAGAAGAGCGAAGATCTGACGAGAGGAATGAGTGCGAGAGGAATACGCCACTGGCTGTTGAAGTGTGTACGTACGTAGGTAAAGTTAATGGTCGCCGGGTATAGTAATTGGTACTGGTGCGGCATGAGCGGAGTATATCGGGGTACCGGTAGGTGGGCGGTGCCCCGATCTTTTTTCGAATTTAATGATCGGCCGTTGAAAACGCGGAATATGCGCGCACTCTGCCGGCGCGCCGGCTCTCCTCGGGGTAGCGAAAGAACGCCAATTTATTTGCGGCCCCGGCCGCCTAATTTCACTCGGCCCGAGACCTTTTTATTCAATGATTTCGTTAGCGGAGCCACCGCGGCCGCGATAAGTCCTCGTAACGTCCACGCAGTCGTAAGCACTCGGGGAGATATCATCGGCCGACAAAGCACATCTCCACCCGTGCGCAATCGTTTCGCCCTGTTGTTCGCCGCGAGTGAGTTATTAGCGCGCCGGTTCAACCGAATTCCGGCCTCGGCGTAGCTTGGACGCAACATTGCCAGCGATTTTCTTTCGGTCGATTTACATTGTTCGAGGCTTTAACGTCGCTCGGTGCCGAGTGGATCGATTAGGAATTCACCCTCGCGCCGAGAGCGATATTGCTAATTTATTAGCAGGCATTCCCCGTAACATTTACGGCCTCGAGGACTCGCTCGCCCGTTACGTTTTTTCCCCGCGAGCACTGTGGCCACAAATTTTTACGGCGGCGTCGCTCTCGAAAGCTCGTATCGCGGTTTAAGGGCACCTTATCCACGCGCGGAAGTGCGCCACCGGCGGCAGCCGTACCGGGGGCCGATTCACCCCCCCCCCCCCCCCCCCCCGCCGGGAAAAATGCCATCGCCGAACAGGCCGACGACAAAGAGCAGCCATGAAACTTTAACGCCGCCAACTCTACGATCTGGGTTACAGCGCGCGTCCAATCATACCGTCATACCCACCAGGAATTCCCCCCAAAATGACAGAGAGAGCTTTTTATTCATTAAATCGAGGGAGGTTCGGAATAATATTATGGAAACAACTGGTCCGCTCGGTTGCAGATGAGAAATGTAAGGAGTGGAACTTGCTGGCGAATGAAAAAGAATCGGGGGCTGGCGGGCAAAGTGTGGCCGCGCGGCGCGCGAGACTCCGGCGATTTGGTATGCCGGGCGACATGACAACATGCTGTGTGTTATCAGAATTATTGCTGGCTGCGGTGTTCCTAACCAATACGAGGCTAATGCCGCGCGTTAACATTCGTGGGGTGCGCTCGGAGGCTCGCATCCCCGCAAGCTGTGGCCGGACTATCCCGAGAGCCACCCTCGCCCGACATCTCATCCTCTTCCGGCTTCCTCTCTCGCTCTCTCGCGCGCCCTCCGCCACTCTGCGCCAGTACGCCTCTCTTTCTCCATATTGCCTTCGTGCACGTACGCATATGTCGCCGAATGTCCCGGCTGCCGGGGCAAAGCCTCTCCTCGCCACGGGGGTGAGTCGCTCGCCTTCCAGCCACACTCGTATCACCTGCTTTATATGGCCGAATAAACTTACCCTCGCTCGCCGATCGGCCAATCAGTATTCCAAACTTCTGCCGGCCATTTCTTACGGAAACGCAAATATTGCCCTTGCAATACCGCCGCCTGTCTTCGCACTTGGGACTCCCGGGAGAGTAGATCTTATTTGCGAATGCTCGGACGTGCAGACTGGTTGAGCTCTGCGTCGTTGATGCTTGGTAGAGTCTTAGTTTTTAGGCGCAACCTGAAAAAATACATATCAAATGTTCGGGAAAGTTGGGGAAAGTTCAAAAAATTGAAAAATTGTTCAGCAGGTATCCCTTTCTATTTATTCAATTTTTCGATGTTGACCATATTTCCAGATGAAAATAATATAATCAGCCGCGTCTTAACGCTGTTATTTAACGCCCTCGCTGGAAGCCCTGGTCGATTGCGCAGACAGGGGCCGACTGTTTAAAAAGTGGGACCCCCCTGTAGCCGCCGCGTGGCCCAGTAGCCGTGAAGAATCTCTTGTTTTGACGTGGCCGATTTCGCCTCGCGCCTCAGATTAAACTGTTTACGGCCAAAAACTCCCGCGAATTACACGCATCCGTCCGCTCTAATCCCTGATTTACGAGGGAGAGTGCTGGCGCGAGCGCGCGCGCCCTGGAAAAAGGGATAGACTCTGCTCCCTTCATCTCAATCCCCGTGGAGAATCGGCCTCTGTGAAGCGGAGGGCCGTCGAAAGTGCAGGGCTCCCTTGACTCGTGCCATCTCCGTGGGTTCTTTCTCAACCCCCTTCCTCCCCCTTCCTCCCCCTTTCTTTTCGCACGATCCAGCCGGGCCGATTAATTTTTTGCCCGGCCACGGCACGTCGCCGCTGCGCCTGCGACTTTAAGATCGCTGATATGTAAGTGGATGTTGCTACGAAATGTCGCGCCTTCCCCCGCCCCGAGCGCGATAAGTCCCTCGAGCCGATCTGCAATCTGATTCGGTCGCAGTAAATCTCTCGATAGGAGGATTTACGAGTCGAGCGGGCAGACTCACGGTGCTCCTGTGCGCTGGTCGGCTGGAAGGGGACGTGACGAATTTAATGAAATCGCTCGCCAGCGACTTTTCCCTCTCCTCTCAAACTCCACCTCCCCCCACCCCTTCGTCTACTAATCCGTGAATTAGAGATCGGGACGGACGAGCGTGCGAAATCGGGACTTTACGAGGCCCCGCCACACTCGATTTCCTCCGCGAAACTTTTATCGGCCACTGCCAGTACTTTTGTGCTCTGGAATTCCACCTTTCTCGATGTTAATCGACTACCGAAAGTCAAGCAATTCTCCTCGATTATCGAAAAGATGTATTGCTAAGTGTTGGGAAGTGGAGATTTATAGATTAATAGCGGATGGGCCCCTCTAATATCGAGTCGGGTTCTACGCGCGCTAAACGTCGACGCTCCCCGATGGAAGAAAGTGTGCCGGGAACGAACGAAGAAGTGGGATGCGCTCGAGAGGACCACCTAAAGTAAATTGATTCAAATTAGTTCCCAATAGCGTGTAATAACGCGCGTTCCCATTCTGCCTGGCCGCCTATTTCGCCTTAGATACCTCATTAAATCGGCCGCCGCCTAATACTTAGCCCTATAGGTGATACAACGTCGGAATTATTGGCCGCCTCCGTCCCCACACAGACCCAGTCTTCATGCACCAGTCTTCACCGGATGAACACGTATCTCACTGCACCGGCGGAGAATTGCATCGGCGGCGGCGGCCGATTCGCCAAGGCAAACGTCGAATTAAACGTCAGCCACCAGCCACTTATGCATCGAGATTGGGCCAGCCGAGTCCCACTCTCGATTCAATTTCCGATTAAAACCCACGGGCGCACTAATTCGAATCATTTCCTCCGCCCATTATCCGCCCAGTTTCTCTAATATCCCCTCGAAACTCCAATTGCTAACTGAGAGCGATTTCCCTCGATTCTCGCCGATAACTAAGCTTCGCACTTGAATCATTGCATACTAAGTGGGGAATATTGTGTTAAAACGAGTTTTCCTCGCCGGTGTCCGAGACCACCTCATAGATTCATCGAGTCCACGCGTTTCTGTCGACGGTGTTAAAAGTAATCTCGTTCACCGAGCAAGTATTTATTCAGGCAAGGCGTTATAGATTCATAGAGGGTGGGATGTGTGTCTAGGTGGAGTTTGCCCGAATGCTGGCAAGCAAATTAGTGTTTTCGTTGGGAGCGGCAGCCTCGAGTGCTTTTCCTGGCCGGGCGACTGGCCCGGCAAGTGTTTCGGATGTGTTCTCTCCGGCTCGCCTTCCACCTCTCCCTCTCTCTCTCTCACTCCTTCTCGGTGGTAAGCCTCTTCAAATATACATGTGTATCGAGAGCCACCGAAAACAGACTCCTCCTCGAGTGGGACGAGCGGGTGGAGCGATTATACGGTAGCGCGCTGAAAACAACATTAGCGGCCAGCTACTTGACGAGGACCGGGCTCCACCCGACAAACGATGACGCGATACTTCCTTTCTTCTCTCGGCAATGGCCGGTTATTATTTTTCCAGCCCTCTTCAAGCGGGGCCCGGCCCTGCCATTGAGATGGCGTGCTTAGTCACCCTGTAATTATCGCTCTCGATCCAGTGAAGATGTCCGGCCACTTTGACCCTCGGATTCAGGAAGCAAAGTCTCTCGCGAACCCTTTTCGCTCACTCGTCGATGCAAAACTGGCACGGGCGCTCGCCGTGCTAAGGGAATGAAAGTGTGGTTGCATTAGCGGAGGTTAAGAAATTCGAAGGAGCAGAAACGCAGGAGGTCCAGGACCACCTTCTTATCTGGGATCTGAGGGGCTCGCGCGCATACTCGGCCGCGGCCCAGGAATTTTCTCAATGCGCCGACAGATGAATGGCCGGCGCATCAGTTTTAGGGTCCGAGATAAAGCATTGTGTCGGGGGATTAAACGGTGGCGCGTTCGACTGGAGAGCGGGCGGCTCTCTCGCTCTCCTTCTTATCTTGTTTCATTAAGGAGAGCCTCGTGCGGCCTGCTGGCAGTGAAACATGCGGCGGCGCTATTAGATAAAAGCCACGTACAGTGGATCGTCAACATCATTATCAATGTAGTCATCGCCACCGGCGCTATCCTCTAAGCACAGCATCCGAGATCCTGGCTGTACTGTGACCTCAGACATCCCCCTAGAACCTTTTTCCTTATATCGCTTCTCCTTCGCGATATCTCGCTCTCCGTCGAGTTCACAGGATGTCTGGCAAAGCGATGGAAAGAAGGCCGACAGTCCTGAAATATCCTCGACTGCTTTCACATACTCGGCAACCTGTCTAATTTTTCCTGAATCAATTCTCTACGTTCCGTAAATATTCCTGGGATTTGCGAATAAAATCAGAAAGTGCAAACCACCAGCAAGGAATTTCCTCTCGCGCTAGACTTATCAGGCGGACGTATCAGGCATTCCAGGTTGTCTGATGGTCGAGGAGGTGCAAGGAGAAGAGGTGGGCCGAGGGCAGACACGAGAGTGTCTGGTGACTCCGTAGGAGTCGGTAGTCGTGCTGGTATCATTTATAGAGCGCCGAGCCGTGTCTGACTCCTGAATCCACACACACCAGCGAGGATCCACGGGAGTATAATCCCCAAGATTTACGAGACGACCTTCACTCTCACGTATATGTTACTAAAATTTCATTAAACTCTGAAAATATTCCCATTTTTCCAACTCCAAAACAGTGGCGCTACAACCATCAGGGATTCTAGGCAGAAGATAATTTGAACCTCTTATTTTGCACCAGACAAATTAAATTATTTTTTTCGAACTTCGATTCTATGACCTTTCGTTCGCACTGAATTTTCTAGCTAAAAGAAAACCAGCCGAAAACCTAATTTCCTGCAGGCGAATTGCAATCAAGTAGCGAAAGGTTTTCCCGTGCGAACTGCGAATGGCTGCGATTGTACGGGCGAGGGAGATAGTCGAAGGTATACGTGGGCAGCGGAGAGCGAGATCGGTAGAGACAGACACATGTAGACGGGCAGACACGACAGGGAGATCAGTGTTCCGAGAGAGCGAGCGGTGAGAGAGTGCGTGCTAAGGAGGGTGGGCCGACGAGTGGCAGGTTGTACCCGGAATACCCACCGCGGTGCCTCGCTCAGTGGGGTCTCTCCTCTCCTTATTCTAAATGCTGGCCCGGCCGAGAAGAGGATCGAGGAGCAGCGCCGCGATCTTATCTCCGAGAGCCGCTGGAGAGGGATAAAAGCTTAAAGGCTGCTGCGAGCCACGACGTGATATCACCGATGTATACACGCACGGTCCCCGTCCTCGCTCCCTCTCTCTCTCTCTCTCTCTCTCTCTCTCTCTCTCTCTCGCTCCCTCTTCCCTCCATTACCGAACGTGTACACAGTGGTCAGAGTGTCAGAAGGATGCTGTGCGAGCGCATGGACCACTGCCGAGAGAGTAAGAGAGAGGGAGAGGGAGAGGGAGGGAGAAGGAGTGAAGGGGGCCCGCACGGGGAGGCGAAAGCGAGGGGGGCATCGTTGGAATGCGGTGACCGGCAGGCTGCGAGGAAGGCACTCTTCACGAGACTGATGTAGAATAGAGCCCGAAAAAAGGAGAGAGACGGCCAGCAGCGAGAGTTGGGCCAACCTTACGTGGATAACACCGGGGGACAGTGACGTACCCCCTGTGGAGCACCGAGCGCAACCACACACCCATACCAGACTGATACGCTCGGCCAACCAAACCCACTCTTCTCTCCACTGCTCCCTGCTCCCTCGCCAGGGCCCTTTCTCAAGAGTGACGACTTTTAATGCTCCTCCGATCCTTTCAGTCCTTCGATCCCAGACTTACAATCAGCTAAGTCCCAGGATCGACTGGCCTGGAAATGTGCAATTGGCTGAGATTGTGGGGCCTGGTGGATGAGAAATTCGCGGGTGGCGGGGCGGACTATTCTGGTGGGCAGGATGCCGCGGAGGCGGTAGATAACGAGGATGATGACAGCAACGATGATTTAGTGGCGCGCGTAAGTTAATGGCCGAGTGCCGGGCCCCTAGGGCCCCGGTGTTATTCTTCGGGGCCATTCACGGGCCCGGGCGACCCCGGCCTCATCACGCCGGCCCCCCATGGATTCCGCACGCACGTCCCCTTAACCCCAACGTGCCAATTCGTGGGCTCTCGCCTCGGCATTAGGCGCGTTCCTGCTTTATGGTAGCATTTACAATTATAATCGGGCCCCGAGGATGTGCCTACTCCTCTCGGCGGTCGCCCTCGCCAAAAGGAGCAGGCCGAATCGCGAGAAGTACCAACGGAATCCCGGGACTCCCTGGTTTCATCGGGGGCCCATAAGGCCCAGAGTTATCGTCGACGCTTTCGTTGAAGCAATAACTATCAGTTACCAGGGCCGCGGCCGAGCCGAGCTTTAATGCCGGCGATCGAAAAATGTGTCTCGCGGCAAGAATCTCATTAAGGGCGCCGGCGGAATCCTCGAGGATCGATCGCCGCAATGGGGACAGGGAGGCGAGTCGCCGGGGCCAGTTCGCCCGGGAGGATTTCCCCGATCGGGCCTGGCCATTGTCATCCATCCGGAGGATCGATCCCCCGATTATCGTCCGACTACCGTGAGACGTCCTCGAGGAAATCGGCCGGGCCGATCGAGCGATCGAGCCCTATCGAGAAAGGGAGAAAAAAGCCGAGAAGAAAAGGAGAGGAGTCCGCCGTGAGAGGGTGTCGGGGTCAGAAGCAGCGCGTGAAAAGGTGTTCTCGAGGCAGCAGGTGTCTCGACCAGGCCAGGGAGATGAAAATCTCGCGTCGGTATTTATCACCCGAAAAGCCGAACCACGCCTACACTTCACTGGCCACAAATCAATCGACGCGAAGCAGGACTCTCACCAGTGCGAGAGAGAGAGAGAGAGAGAGAGAGCGAGAGAGAGGGAGAGCAGTGAGCGAACAAGTTGGAGGACAAGAGGAAAGGTCCTGGGATTAGAGTGGAGAGGAGTGTACACATCGAGGGGATATCCTTGCGCGCTCCCACCGCGTGTTAAGCGTGTTAGGCGTGTTGAGCAAGCGAGGCTGTAGGAGGCCTCGCGGAGAGAAGAGCGGCATCCAACGTCGATTTGTCAGTCTCGATCGTCGGTAATCTGCGGCCCGATAACGCTAACGAGAGTGACACGTAATCAATATATTAACGAAGGGCGTGTCACGGCTGACAGCCACGGCAACCAGTATCCCGGAGACGAGCAAAAAACCGTCGCCACTCTTCTCTTTTTTATCGCTCTAACCGCGCTAGGGTCAGACATGCGTCGGTCAGAGAACCAACCAGAGCCACAGAGCCCAGAGAGGGAGAGAGAGAAACGTAGAACTAGATAAAATCGACGAGCAAATTGGCCAGACTTGTCGATATCAGGAGACTTTCCCGGGGATTCAGTGATTCGCAGACTGGAGGTCCAGCGCCGAGGGTAGAGAACTGACTTTGAAGGGAGCGAGTGTGTAGGGCGAGGTGGGATTTATGAGCGGCCGTGGTCAACGACAGCGGACTAAATAGCCGATCGCAAATGCGCTCCCCTTTCGAGTCGAAACGAGCGAATCGAATCCTGCCGGCCGATCACTCCTCGAGCTTTGTATACGAGCGTGCGGCCCGGCTCCATTTGTCGCGTTAATAATTATAAGAAGGTGTGACCCCTCACTCGCGCTACACCTACGGACAAGCGTATTTATGAATCCCGGCCCCCGGTAGCCGTTCCCAACTTTATTCATCCGGAGCTACCTCCTTCAAACTCGATATCGATCCGAGCTCACCGAGCGACATTGACGCGCAGTCCTCCGTCTTTGCGTCTTGCTCCTCGGATCGAGCAAGGATCAACGAAGCAGTCGGTGAAACGTGGCATCGAGTGGCCAAGTAGCGCGCGATGTCTAAGTGTCGGGAGAGTGCGAGAAGTTGGGAACCTCCAGGCTTAATAGGCTATATAGGTATAGAGCCCTGAAACCACGGGGGGCGACGTAAACTAACCGCCGGTTAATTATTGTCCACTCGCACCGGCCAGAGAAATCCCTCGGCCGCGTGATCTCCTCCTCGCTCTCCTCCCTCCTCCGCCGTGTCCAGATCAACCCCTTCTCCAGCCGGCAGATCGGAACCACGATTCCACTGGCAACGGGAGCCAACATCCTCGCCTCCTCTCTTTTTCAGGGAGAGCTGCTTTTGTAATAAGCGAGCCCAGTGATGTACGACTCGTTGCATTCCCATTTCCCCTCCCCTTTTTGATTTGTGGCTGGATCTCTTCGAATTCCTACGAATTCATGGAGGAGAGTGATTCCCCATTGAGAAAAATCGTTTGGAGGCTGAGGGTTCATTGAGAAGGAGGCTCGACGGTGGTATGGTTGGAAGGTTGGATAGCGTTGGCGCGCAGGCTCATCAGTATCGTCGTAACCGGTGGATAGTGTCGAGAGGCGAAACAGCAGGTCCTGGTTGAATCGGCTGGTCTGCTGCTGGTGGCTCTCGAGGCCGGAGGATGAGATCGACGGCGGGGGTCGAGAAAACGAGGTAGGAGTCCTGGCGGGGTGTTACGGGGGACAGGAGGATCCTGCTAAGGAGGAGAACTACCGTGGTAGCATTCAATTAGCCTCGCGGCATGTGAAATATTATTGTCTGCCGTCCGGCTTCGTACACTCGATTCTCAAAGGGGGAAGAAAGAAAGGCATTACGGCGACCTCCTAACATATTTCACTACTGAATCATTCTAGCCCTCTCCAGGATACCATCAAGTCCTCGCACCTCGCACCACCTCCGCCGCCGAATCCAAGGGCCCCCATGGCTCCCCCCATCCTACCCCCCCTTTTCGAGCAATCGTTTGCTGCTCATTTTTGCATGGTTTTTCTCTCGCCCCCTCGGACTCGCTCTGCTCGCTCGCGGTCCCCGGCGAATGAAGGCGCAGCGGAAATTTGAGCCGGACGGGAAGGCTCGGGCCTCCGCGGGTGCGGGCCTGGATCCAGCGGATTTCTTTATACAGGATAGCGGATAACTGGGAATGGTGGACAAAGCGGGCGCGATCCCTATCGGCCGCCCGCTGGATAATAACGAGATTTTATACCGCGATCCATGCACCCACCATTCTCTGGAGGCCGTAATACCGGTGATTTAGAAGGAACCGCTTAGCGGGTATCCGTGGAAGTCCGCGCTAAAAGAGTGGCCGAGCTTTTATGGCGAGGGGGAGGGATCGTACATAATTTCTTCTTTACTTTTGCCCGACCCAGGGGAAACCCTGTCCGCCTATTATACTCCCTTTAGCCGGTAAGTGGTTCGCGTGGGTGGGAATCGATTAGCCTTTTATTTCACTCTATCGAGTTCGAGGCTGATGAATACAAGGAAAGCTGGGAGGAGGTGGAAGGAGGAGGCGGCTATGTGCGAGGGACTCGTTAATTTCTGTGGAAGAGCGGGGGAAGTCTGCGACACGATGGTTGATGGGCTAACCGACTAACTAGGAGGGATTAATAAGCTCTGGGGCAGGCATCCATAATCCAAATTACCGCCCCCGATTCTACCGGGCCGAGTTAAAGATGAACCCGGTTAAATTAATTCCCGCTCGCGCCTGGATAACGGTGTGTAATTAATGATTACATCTAACGTTACTAATTAATCCCAATCCCATCTGGAGCTCGAGCCTCGAGCTCGATCCCGCGGAGCGCGTGCTAGAGCTGCTAATGGCCTTCCCTGTCGAAGAAGGCTCGCGCGTCCTTAAACAATTCGACGCTTCGTTACCTCGCCAATGGAACTCGTAGATGGATTCACTGCCACTCCACTCCGACCAATAACGAACTCCTATTAGAATTAAGAACAGATTTATATCGCGAATCCCATAAAAAGCGCGAGTATCAGCGCTCGCATCTCCGATCCGAGAGCGAAATGCAATTAAGAGGATCGAGCCTTGGAAAAAAGGATGCACGAGATCCTCGGGGCCAACAGAAGGGAGGAAGTATCCGTACGTGATCGCGCGCCCGGTTAGGATAGAAAGGTGTGTGCGCGGGTGGAGGAGGGTGAGCTCGCGACAGGAAGAGCGTTGCCATCGGGTTGTCTGGCTGATTTCCTGCTTGGAGTCGAGAGCGTAGTCGTCCCTTTAGCGGTTCCCAAGGGAGCGGCGGGGGTCGGGGGGTTGGGGGGGTGAGTCGGTTGAACGGTGGCGGGAGTCGCTAGGTTTTCCGGGGCTCCGGGGTGGGATCAGCGCTGGCGTGCTGATGGCGCCGCGGAAGGGGTAGTCGGGGGTGGTCGTGAGTTTCGGAGGGTTCGCCGATAGGAGAGGGCGAGGGGGCTGGCAGGGAAAGGGATGAGAGACAGAGAGCGCCGGAGCGTGTAATTGAGTCCCGCGCGCGCGATCGCTACTTTATCGACCCCCTTATGCCACCCCTTCGCACCCCTTCGGACCTCAACCCCGCGCCTTACCCGCGACCGCCCTCTCCGAACGTTCCGAGACCGACCACCCTCTCTTTCTCTCTCTCTCTCATCCTCTCTCCAACTAATGGATCCTCCTTGTCCTCTGGAACAACCCCTCCTAGATAGCGAATGCGCCAAGCCGCTCTCTGCCTGGCGTGTCGAGTGTCTACCACATGACGACGACGCAGCTCGACGAGATGAGCTCCGCCGAAAAGCGGGGCCAACAGTCAAGTGTGTGTCAGCGTTTTGGAAATTGATGAAAACGACCTGCTACCAGACCGCTCGCCACACGAGGCCCTGTTTCACTGAGGGACTCGATCTCTCCTCGTCGCCACTCTCAAGATCTGGCGCGGATTTTAGTCGAATATTAACTTGTTACGGATTTCTTGAGAAATGGGACCTCTTTTTCTTCATTGACGTTGAACAACTGACCGATCCTTTGGAGTCGGCTTTCAACAGTCATCAATCCACGTCGATATCTTCTTGAAGGGGCCGAGAATATAAACATGCGTTTTAACGACGTCTAGAATTGCAATGACTTGTCAGGACCCTAGATTTCTCTCTTTTTTTGTGCTCGAAATAATTGGACGGAGTTGGAAAGCTTCCTACCATGCGATCGAATGATCAATCGAATGACCTAGGATGCGCGTGTGCTTGCGGAGGACTCTAGCGAACTCTTTCGCGTAATTCTCCTCGGTTCGCGCAATCGATCCTCGCCCGGGTAACTTCTCATTTCGCGGCGCGCAATTACGGTGAAACGAGCTATGACGATTACTCCGTGACGTTCTCACTCGGCGAGCAGCGCCGGCGATCGATCCCGAAGACAGTCATTAACCGATTGGAGGCGTACGTGCCCGCCTCCTCGATGGAACTAGTCCGGCGAAAGGGTTGCGCGGGGCCGGGCGTTTCAGCGGAATTAAATTGATCCCTCGGAATAAAGTAGGAGCGTGCGACACGGCTCATCTCCCGGGAACCTTTCTCTCGGGGGGGCGCGACAAGCCACCCGAAAAAGAAACCACCCGCGGGCGAAAGAGTGCGCGGCCTGGAACGTAAGAGAGTTGCGGAGTGGAAAGGAATTAAACCCTTCTGGGCCGCGTGAAGTTTGAAGGAGGCAGGGGGGGGGGGGGGTGCGTAATCGAGAAATGATTTGATTAAAATGTAAAAGAGAGAGAGAGCGGCCGATGCCTTCTGTGTTTGCGCATTTCACGGTTCGCCTGTAAAAAGCTCGGGGCCCACCCCGTTAGACAGATGGCACTCGGCGCACTCAATGGCCTGAGAAATTGGATCGCGTTTTAACTCCCTTACGTTTTCAGGCCGGCAAGGTGCAGATACCACCGGCGGCTTCCAGGCATCGCTCTCTCCACGACCTCTCCACCCATCCACCCATTTCTCTCTCTCACTCTGCACCGGCTGATCCCAATTCCGCGAGAACGGCACCCCCGACCTTTGCTCCACATCTTCCTTTCCGAGGCTTATCTTCCCCGGGGAATCAAGCAGATTCTGCACATATCTATCCTCAAGCTCCGCTTAGAAGAAGCTTACTCGCGGCGCATTAACAAACAGCCGTCATCTGGATACATAATTGACAGTGGACACGCGGGCGGTGAGGAGGCAGAGGCCACTTGTCCGGCAAATTGAGTGGATCACGCACACTTTAATCGCACGCGAAGCGGTCAAAGGCAATTTCGTTTATGGCAACCGAGCGTCCCCGGGGAGAATCGTCTGTCCACTATGGAAAACAGATCCGTGGGATGCCGATCATTGTCCCGTTTACGTAAAAGGTCGCGACGCTTTCTTTCGGAGCGGCGGAGACCGCCGGCCAACAGCAGGCGTCGGCAATGTCAGCTGGACACGATTTCGTGGAGACGCCAATTAGTGAAATTAGCCAGGGAACCTTTCGAGGATCGCTCTCAGACCACAATCAGCATAGTTGACGATTATTCCTCCAACCGTGGCGTGCTCATCGGTAATAGGGTGCACGCTTTTCTCGCTCGTCTAGCCCTGCGGAACATGCACGCACGAGATAGGCGTCCACGAATCTATCAGGGACATGTGGCAGCGTATCAAACAAAACTGGAGATGCTGCTTCCAGGAGTCCTTAGTATGAAATGATAATGGCATTTGGACTACTGATTCTTTGTGGAATCTTAAATTCTATGTTCAAACTGATGAAAAATCACGAATTCAAGCGAGTGGGGAAACCTTCGAAAAATCGATAATCTACCCGTTCTATTTTGTTCATTTTCGGTTATTTTTCCAACTGGGCCATTTCAAGATTCTTCCATAGTTTTAATCCTAAAACTATGATCTAAGACGGAATTAGTAAGCCAGAGGAGGCCATTGAGCCATACGATTGATTGTTTCCCGATTTCGCAAAGTCATTCACAAAACAGTGATAATGATTGAAAGCCAAGTGAATAACCCTTTCTAGTAAATGGTACACAGCTTCCTCAAGGACTCTCGGGCATCCGGTGGCCGCTCGTATTGTAATTTAATCGAATGGAATGACGGCGGATCCTTTTTCCTCCCGGGCTGCATTCGCATCCTCGAGGGCGTCTTCCTGCCGGTGGCTGCGCCACCCTCCGGCACCCTCGCGCGCTCCTCGCGGCTCCCTTTTTCCCTTTCCAGGTCGTCCGGGCCCTCCTCCCTGCACTTTGCTTCACCCTCTTCCTTTTTGCCTTTGGAGAGCGACTTCCTCCAGGCAGAGCTCTCCCCGCGCAACTCGGCACCCTCCTCGCCCCGCTGGATCGGCGAGATGGCCGAGAGCCTCGGGAATGGACGCGCTCTCCGGAGAAGGAGGCCGATAACGGCGGCCAGAGCGAGAGAGGAGAGGAGAGGAAGGAGAGCCGGCGTGTGGGTGGACAAGGCGGCTTTCTCGCGGGGAAGGCGATTGCGAGGAGAGCGAGCCATGGTCGAACCACGCTCGAACGCTCCGACTCCTCGGAAGGTGGAAGGGAGTGGAAGGTGGCTCCTGGTGGGAGCTCACTTCTCCTCTCGGCGAGAGCGCGGCCTCGTCCCGGACGAGAGGGGAGGGAGATGTGCCGATGAACGTTCGCGGCTTCGGGGAGGTGGTTCGCCAACAAACCTGGTGGCAGCAATCACCGTGAGTGGGCGACACGCGCTTCTCCCTGGGTTATCAGCCTGATGAGCCGCATACTCTCGCACACACGCGCGATACCCTCTTCTCCCTCTCGCCCTCCTTTTTTCCCCAGTTATCCTTGCACATTCTACTTCTTCCCCCACGAGAAACTCACCTTTTCACCCCCGGGATAGTACAATTTCATAATCAAATCAATGCATATGCAAATATATCTCATCACCAATTTGTTATCGGATTGTCCTCGGTAATTGCCGATGACTTTGGGAGTCGACAGGATCGGAAGCACCGAGGCATTGTCTGAAATAGAGTATCCCCGTGGGGTGGGTAAGTGAGCTACTTAGAAGTGAGGCCTGGCCGGAGTCGGGCCATATGACGGCGATCGAGCGGGCGAGCTGGTAGAGGGGCTGGTAATGATGGCAAGGGTCGCGATGTCGCCCCGGCGACATGTGGCGGCGTCGTATAGCCCGAGAGTCAAAACAATTTGTATTAAAATGAGAGAGCGGGCTACCCCTGCCAGGATCGGAAAAACCGAAGGAGACAGGTACCCGCGGCGGAGATAGGGCGAAACGGATGGCATTCGCTTAACATCCCTTGTCGTTTCGATATCTGGAGGGGGGCGGGGGGGTTGAATCTGGCCTCCGCAAGAATCGGGAGGACACTCTCTCCAGCGATGCAATAACCCGGGCTCTCCTGTCCTGCCGGCGCAATATCCCCAGCGCGTTTCGAGGGTAGTTGGTAATTTTGTCGGTATCGGCCACGGCCATGCATATCGATGAGCTCTCTATAATTGATGCGGTTTTTTCGACGGGCCAGCACACAATCGGCAGGACACGTTTGCGCTGGTTGTGACGTGCGTCGGATGAGCTGGCCGATCGATGCGAGGTAATCGCAAAGGGTAGTTTCGCGAGTCCATCCCTCCCGGAGGTTGCAAGTCGGGAGGATGGCGCGCAAGGTGATTCTCGGCCGTGGGGCAGAATGCTCTCTTGGTTTTATTTGACGATTGGTCAAGATCGGGTGCGCCGAGGCGTGCTCTTTGCTCTGGCCCCCCTGTGGCTCGCCTTCTCCATCGGAAATCCAGATCTGCCGGACGACGACGATCCGTTGTCAGCCGGGCTCGTTAGGCCGCTGTGTCCGCTTGTAAAAGGTGGAAAAGGGAGGAGAGCCAGGAGAGCCAGCGCCCGGATGAGAGAAAGGGAGACGAACACGCGTGTGCGTGCGATCAGGGGCGGTGATCAATCACCTTCAAACTGCGGCCTGGTACAATGCATGTCGTGCCACCAGAATCCGGCCACTCCAGGGAGACCTATTGTTGCCACCCACGTTGACTCCTCACTTCTGTCCACTGCCTTCTGCTCGGCCAGCCCGAAAACTAAAGGCTACTCCAACAGTCAACTTTGCTACTCGTGTAATCATCGTCGGAGCCGATTCACTTTGGTACGAGCACGTGAATCGCTCATAAATCGCGCACACCGGCCAGTCCAAATCCATAGTTGAGATAAGGTAGCATAAATATGTGGGAAACGTTCCCACGGGACTGCCTTACTCCACGTAATGTCGGGGCTACTCGAGGAGCCGCCTTCGAGGGGTGGCTCTTGGCGAGACGGATTTTTAAGGGTTTCGGCTGCTTTCCTACCAAAAGAATGGTCATCGTAAAAGCCGAGGGGGAACCGAATACAGGGCCTGCCGTTTTACAGGATCAAACGCGGACCCCTTGAACCTGTGTTATGCTCTCAAGCCACATTGGCAATTTGAAATGGTAACACACGTGGGCGGATAAACGTTGCGTGGAGGCAGTTTAATCTTTCATAATTCTCAGCCGCTGGAGAAACAAGTAGATTCGGCTGGCGTCGTAAAAGAAGGCGTCCGACAGTGTAGGGAAGGAGCTGAAAGATCTCGAGCGAATCAAAGGGACGTCTGGCGCTGTTCTAAAAGCAGATCCTAGACAGTGATTCACTTAAGAGGAAGATCGTCGGCCGGCTAGAAAGAAGGGTAGGCGACACGTGCCACTTATCCGCGGTGTTATCGGCGAAGAGAGCATGCCCATCCTGCTACCAGAAGTCAGGCACACTCTCGATCTCGAGCACATGCACGCCGGTGGCATGTGTCTCTCTACATTTACCATAATCGCTTCCACGCTTCTCCGACAGCGACTACTTATGCCTCGGCTTTTAACCCACCGACAAAGGCAACTCTCCCAGTCGGCCAATCATTTTATCCCTCGGTTGGACGCCGCTCATTATTTGGATTTTCTCGAGTGCCGCGCGCTTCTCAGGCCAGCGCACTCCACTTTTCCCAGGGTGAATCATAGGTGGGGAGAAAGCCGTGAGTGCAAAGTTGAACGGAAAGTCTGGCTAGCGTTCTTGAGTATTCGAGGCTTCGAGGAATAGGCTTGGTGATTTGAAGGGAAGTATGCGGGTGGACATCGGGAACCAGGTCTCCTACTAGGTGGAATTTCGTAGTAGAAAACAGATGCTATCGCGACGTCTTGCTGGACGAGCACCCCCTTGGCGAGTACGACACAGATCTCGCGCCATTACTCAGCCCGGCGATGGTACGTGGTACTGAGCGGGGCATAAACCAGTATAAAGCAGCATAAACACCCGAGGAACGGTGCGAGGGACTTGCTCCAGGGCCCGTGCTCCTCTCTCTTTCTTCCTCGAGGGATGTTGCCCGGGCTGGAATGAGGCAGGATGTGGGATGAGCGCGGCCGCCCATCGTGCGTGGGACACCGCGTAAAAATGAGTTGTGTCAACGTGCCCTCCCGGCTGACCCCCCGCGCCGATGCCACCAGGTGGTCAACTTGTTTTATAATACAAACTCTCGCCTTCCAACCTCGATCGCTTACTTCCCCTTTTTTCGATCGTTCTTCTTTAGTTTATTAGATTAACCAGGATCATCGAGGACCGAGCCTGCGAACATTCCACGCCCGCGCTCGACTGGTGAGCTTCGCCGGAAAAGTCAGTCTTCTCTCTCTGCTATCTCTAATAGGTTTCCCAGGCCGACTTTGATCTAGCCAGTATCTCCTGCCTCCCAGAAAGAGCACGGTGGCTCTCGTGGTAATTCCTGGCGGCGGAAAAAAATGGGAATAACTCGTGAAATCAATTACGGTGATTACTGTGGCGTCGGACGATTGCAGGTCTCGATCGGGGTAGGCAGTGGATGTGGGTTCCGTCGAGGCGGGCATCGATTCGAGATGATTAGCGATAATGTCAAGGGAGTTCGGAGGCACGTCTCTGATGGCTCCGTGACCGCGGCGTGCCTTCTGTGTCGGCACCGAGACTCCCGTACGCGAGTATGTCCATAGGTAAGCATCATTCCACCTAATTGAAGTAACCACAGGGCGCAACGGCTTGCGCTATATGAGCCAGGGAACGTGGAGTAGTAGAAAGCGGAAGAGCGGGAATGCCGGTGGTTTGGTTGAAGGAGGAAAGCGATCGGTCTGGGGCGAGCAAAGCACGTCGGCGATATTCCATCCGGATGACGAATCACTGCCTCCTGGTTGTTTCTCGTCCATCCATCTTTCAATCTTGGTGTAATCGAAACTATTGCCGGCACTGTGGCTAAGTGCGACTCTCTACGGGATTTTGAAATAGTCATAGCGCGACTTGATACGTAGTATAAATATATTTATGTGAATATTTGTTATACGAGTGTGCCTACATATCGTGACACGTATAGTGCTAATAAATGCCACCTTTCTTAACTGGATACAGAATAAAAAAAACCTCGGCTCACTTATTTGTAGGATGCTGCGTTACTCGAAATCGACCGTGTGTCTGATCAGTGAATGCGAGAACAATCAATGCACGCCCTGGCAATCTTCCGTATCCAGTTTCCCACTGATGCTCGGAACGGTGTTTGTCGAGAAAGTAATGTTAGGCGTAGCATTCTTCATATTTGCCAAATATAACGAGACGCTCGAAATTGCCGAATGGTCGACATTGCCGAATAAATAGTATTCAGTTGTCAGGCAACTGCAAAAACATACTCTCCGCCTGGTTCCCTCGGCCAGACATCATGCTTCCCACTGCCTGGCACACATACATAGGATTTATCTTTAAAAATTGTAGACATTCTTACAAGGTCGCGTGGTATCGCTTAACGTATCCGTAATCTTACAAAGTAAAAATGCGCAGAATTCCCATCTCACGAGGTTTACCGTTTCAAATGACTGAGAGTCGGCCTGTAGTAATAGCGTTAGCAGACAGTGATATGCATAAAATTAGGCAATGATCTCCAATGGAAAGTCAGCACTGTAATTTCTAGAAATGGCATCCACGTGCCATGGATGAGTCTGGCTATGCACCCGACCATACCGAACAATCGACTGATCTTAATTTCGACCTTAATGGGAAGATAAGACGTTAGTGTTAGTAATGTTTCTTTTCGTTATATGCAATCGGAAATATACCTAAGCAATATTTCTATGATAATCGGTTTTCTATACATTTATCGTAGAGTTCCTAATACTGGTGTCACTAAAAACGGTTAAATTGAATCCAGTATCTTGAAAACGAACACCACCCCATCCGTCCAGCAAAGACTTTGATTTCTAAATCTCCCAATGAATACTCCTATGCCGGCGACGCATTGTATATTAATACACTTGCAGAGCGCGCAAAACGATGTCGATCAGTAGCACCAACCACGTTAGAAAAGGCAAAGAAAAGAAGAGGACATTCAGTTTTTCTCGGGGCGAAATCGATCCGACGACATTTACTGTATGCGTACTTTCGCGCAAGCAAAGTGCAAGGGCTAGAAAAGTTTGTGCAATGTATTCCGTGGATAATGTTTCATTCGCGAATAAGAAGGAGGGGGGAAATACGCGGTTGCGACGAAAATCGGAGGTTTCACATTGTTGTGGAATGTGATCGCGATCCTAACATTAGAATGTGACGAAATGCAAGAAATCAATCGCAATTGTCGCGCTGGTTTAAGCGGCTACCAAGTCGTCGTTGACATTTAAGATATCCCTTCTCGAACAAGAACTGTGTCGGCACAGTTTGAAGTCTCTATTACTCCTTCAATTACATTTCAGACTTGCCGCCCGCTACTGCTCCATACAATGTCGCTCTCCATCCAGATGTGTCTTTACTTCCAGTACGGCTACTGGTTCTTACAAAATTGTACACTTCCTCTTCTTCACCGGCTCTGGAGGCTCCAATGCAGCCAGTATAGCTTCATCAAATACGTTCTTCAATCCTTTCTGAAATTGTACAAACCATTTGTAGTCACATGCCGCAACATACTCAAGCATATGCTCTTATTTTAGGCTATCATACCTGTGTCAGAGCACTGCATTCGACATATTTAACTGCCTTTAGTTCCTTAGCCAGCTTCTCGCCCTGTTCGGCAGATATAGGTTTCTGCTTATTCTTTGCCAACTTCTCTATAGTAGCAACATCGTCTCTTAAATCGATCTGCGTGCCAACCAGCAAGAACGGAGTCCTCTGACAGTGATGTGTTATTTCAGGAACCCACTGGATAAGGAGAGAACAATTAAAAAACTGCACATCCATCTCGCAGCACAGGAGAGTACCTGATTCAGAAATTGTGTATATATCCCACCTTTTCCTTTATGTTTTCACACGATGACGGTGAGACCACTGAGAAGCACACCAGGAATACATCTGTTTGAGGATAACTCAGGGGTCTGAGTCTATCGTAATCTTCCTGACCTATGGACAAACAATATTAGTCAGACTCGTGGCAAAGGAGTATATTCACTGAGTCTGGCAGATATCGAAAAATATGTTTCATTCATACCAGCAGTATCGAATAATCCTAATGTGTAAGGATCACCACCTATCATCACTGTCACTGCGTAGTTATCGAAAACTGTCGGTACATACTCAGAAGGGAACTTGTTGGTGGTATAGGAAATAAGGAGGCAGGTTTTACCCACTGCTCCGTCACCTACTACAACGCACTTTATTGTCTGCATCTTTTAGCTTTTTCAATCACCTAAAATCATATCATTTTCCATGTAGAGCACTCAGGGAGATAAGTAGTGCTCGCTGGTCAGCCGATTGACTTAAATGAGTAATGCTCTTGTGACAATCGCGGTTGCAATATGCCAAGTGCCACAAATTGAACTGAAGATCAATCGAGATACACGCCAACACTCCATTTCACGCTTGCACGGGCTACTTGCTTCTGGGCTCGATTAATATGCACGGCGAGTGAATATTTCCGGGGGATAGAGAAATCAAGATGTTCGATAAATGCGAGGAACAGGCAGACATAGGGTAACCCGCCCTTAACCTATGGGGAAGCGATCGTGCAAGGGCGAACATGCCGTCCGACATATCTTTTCATTCATGCTGGAAAGTCTCGCCGCTTTTCTGGCTTCTACCGAAATCTAAGCTCGAATATTGACGGCGATGGCTAGCAGGCGTATTGCCCCGAGAGGCATACAACAAAATAATTACCTGTTATTGTACGTCTGTCATGAAAGGCTAAAATTCAGGCTCATAATCTCAAAGAGCTGGGAAGGTGGCTTGTGATATTCCGCGGAGAACTAGAAAAGTGTACACACAACATCTAACGCTCCGGCACTCGTCGAAACTTGAATAGAAATTCCACGGGCTCTTCACGTTTATCACGAAATGCACATATTTCCCTGACGACTACTGATTCACGAATATTTGTTACACACGCCTAAAGCCGGGTATGCGCCCTGCCGAACGCTAAAAAGAAATACCTAGTCCTCGGCCGTGTGACCCGGGAACGCCGGAATTTCTTAGGATTCTTCAGAGATCCGACCCAACTGGCACCAGCCTCGCGTACCGATTTACTCAAATCATCGCGTGCACAATAAAATCCATACTGAAATTAATATACCAGAGAAATCAAGTAGTCTTTTGGAATTCCATACGCATGTCAGCCAACAGTAGTACCAACACTCGTCTCTTTCCCCAGCCAAGTTACGCACACACACACACGCACGCAGAGGCAGGCGCGCCGCCAGCAGGAGAATGGCAGGATTTAAAATCTCTTTCGTTCTTAATTGGGTTTTATTGAAAAAATTAAATACAAGAGTATCTGAAGTTGTTGTTCGCATGGTCGGGCTGGTTTGGATCGACGGTACCGTCGTCATTCACGTCAAGTCTCTTATTCTCTGGTTTCTTGGCATAAAAATATTATTTTCTTAGGAATTAATTTATGACATATGTAGAAGGACGATTGACAGTTCATTATTGCACTACATTATGTCGGCTGATAGTTATCTCGCCTCGGGCTTGGTAAATGGTTCTAATGAGCCTGGTTGCACCCATGATAAGCCCATAGGCTTGCTACCTTCTTCTTCCTGGAAAATCCATAATGACAGTCATCTTGGGGATCAAGAATCATATGCGATGCAAGAGCTGCCACGCATCTATGCTACCTTTGGCTTGAATAAATCCTCTTTAATTGAATCTGGTAGATCATCAAAGTCTGCACTGAATGTTATATAGTGTGCATCGTCCGATGTGGGTGGGTCATATACCTGTTCTAAACTTTCACTCACACATTTTCTTGCGCACTCTTTGAAAGATTCATAATTACTTTCTAGTCTGGAAGATAAGGAAGAGGTGAGAGTTGCATTTGTACGCAGACAGATGTTTGAGTAGCATATTTCAACTTACAATACAGATACCTCCTGATTCACAGGAGTCATTTTTGGATCCACTTTACTTAATACCTTTGTCACATAATTTACTAACTGCCACACCCTGTTTGTCTTCCTCCATTCTGGAAATCCCCAGGATGTGCACAACTCTCCTGTTTGTGGGTCCACCAAAGGGTGAAAGACTTTGGTTTGAAATATAACTTTCTAGAATGTCAATTGGTCATTGAATGTGATAAACTTTCTGAAGATTAATAAGTATGTTTATCAGTGATATCTTACAGGGCAAGTTCCATCAGGGAATTCTTGGGGCAATGTGATTGTAAACCTGAAGACTCCGCCTTGAAGAACACCTTGCCTGACGAACTGGACCCCGAACCAAACTATGTGCATAATCCAGTTATTAGTACCGTGGAATGATACAAAGGACTGAAGTAAGTATAAGAATGCAGCAAGTAAAAAATAATGCATACTCTTGCAGAACCATACGCAAGATGTTATCAGGAGGCGCAAGACCTGAGAAATTTTATGAGTGGGCATGTTGGAATGTGAGACACTTTGAGAGGAGAGCTCTTCGCGCACATAAAGTAAAGAGAACATATTGAGATTTCGGATAGCTCGGATTCCTCGAATACTTACGAAATGAACTCTGAGCCGATGGAATAATGTAAACCCCTTTTAGGTCGTGGTTGCATAACATACTACTGTCAAAAGTAATCGAAATTATTTTTCGTCCATTACTGCTATCTTTTGTCAGGTGACTGTGGAGGAACTTACTACTCGCAGAGTATATTGTACTCTTGTAAATAGACCGCGTATTCCTTGGTGGTTTGCGAGGCAGTCGGTCGTTCGATCATTTTCACTGACATGCTCAGCTGTGAATCTCCATTGGTATTTAGAGCCAAGAGCTTTCGAAAGGAACCCTGTCTCTTCAGATTGTCATCTTTACTGGTATTCGCCTGCAGCAATAACGATCACGAGATCACATGACAGTTGTTCTATCTCGCCTTGAGATTACTTATTCCACATTGCCAAATGCGTCGCACTACCTTCATCCCTGACATTTTCTTCGACTAATAAATACACTCTCAGCCTTTTTCAATTCTTATCGTCCAGCATTTTGGCCTGATATGATATGATAAGAGGATTCTCGCGTGCGAGCACTCATGAAGTTGCCAGCGTGTTGGTGAAGGCTGTATATGCAGCTGGTAGGTGTTTTATAGCCATAACGTAAAGTTGCATTTTATAGCCTAGCAGAGATTGCCACAGACCAGGTATGGAATAGTTCGGACGTAATACCGGATGGAGTGGTGATACCTGAAGTACCGATTACTGATGTTGTCACAATTATCAACTGTGTGCCAACCGGTAATGACACTCCCTATTCTATAACATTACCATCATATCACAAATCGGACACGAAAAGCAAAGCAATTGGTCGATTTCGAGATGTGCAACTTGAGATTGCACACGCTTCGCTGCGAATTTATATAAAGAATAATACATAATAAAAATAACCAATGCATAATTTACGAAAATTTTATTTGAGCCTTGAAATTAATGTGTGACAAACTTATTATTGTGTGACATGAAATGTTGCTTATATAAAATACAAACGTTTCGTGAATGAAGCAATAATGTACAAAGCACAGTGATGTCCATTAAATTATAAATATAGATCTAAATAAAACCAATCGTAATCAACTTACACATTAACAGAAATAAGAGCCAATTTTACATATCGTGGCAATTCAGTTTGCTGGCGAAACATTATCGCCGCTGCTTTGATTTACTCGTGTAAAATTGGCTCTTGTTATAGTATTACTTAAACGTATAGAAATAAATAACAAAGCACATAACGTAGAAGGTAAAATATTTTGTTGCGCAAAGATAAATTACAACGCACTTGATGGCACGATCAATTGAGTAAGTTTAAATAAATGTAATGCCGTCGTAATTATATCTGAAAGGAACAGAGTTCTATTCCAGAAAAAACTGGGTATGCGAATACTTTGTTTTTACCCACCGCGTGTGCAATAGAAAGTAAGAATTATTGAAATCGCTTACGATTCGATACTTAAAATATGAAAGAGTAGCCGAATTCGGACCGAATTTAAAAGGGAACACCGCATTCTTTTGAAAAGACAGATACACAGATACACAGTGCTCCAGTTCACCAGAAATTTGGACAGTGGTCCAAATTCGACCACCCTATTATATGCCAATCCCCATTGCGCCGCAACAATTTTTCCTTTCTGAACTGCTGTACTTTAAGTCTTTTGCCTTTACACCTTTCCGTGCCTCAGTTATCGCGGCGTCGCAAACTACACTTTGCGAAGAAAACTTGAATTCTACACTTACGAAGGACACTTTTCTATGGATATTCCAGTCTCTTCAGTATTAGCCCCATTGGAGCATTATAATTTCTTATGGACGGACGCGAAACTACTTTGAGCAGTCGTATTAGCGGTCGAATGATATATGTATTTCGTGTCAACTTGATGGGAATTCGAGAGATCCTATGGGTCGATCTGCGCGCATGGCAGACAGAAAGAAAGCAACCAAGATAGGAACAAACGTCACAATAAAGCTTCATGGTTCCAACATACACTCAATTGGCGTTTACAGCATTTGACAGTGACATTGCTTTCGTCGAGTATGCAACGCATTTTGAGAAGTTCGCCGTAAGTGTGATACAAAAGGGTACTTAAAAGATGCGTCGCAGAGTTTCTGTTACCGAAAGTCGAGTGCAATTCGAGGGTCTCGAATCGACATTGCTCTAAGAACACACCATACACATGCTACGGCATCAAGCGCGTGAAGGTGATGGAAACTTTCGTTAACAAATAAATAAACCTCGTAACTTTAATTTGTAGAGTACAACAACAACTAAAGATTATTGACGGATATAATCTGATTAATCCATCCGATAAATGCGGATACTTTCACGTAAACGCCGGGGACATCCAACCTTCCGCAACCGAAACCCCATGAAACCAAACCTGCTAATTCGTAGAATCCGTCGTCCTGGCATACCAGCGGGCCACCTCCGTCTCCCTAAAACCAAATCAACCAATTTCGTCAAAGCACTTGATAAGTTAACTGTGATGAGGGTACATCTTAATAAGTAAAAAGATCGGCTTCGTACCTGGCATGCATCATTCCCTTGTTCACCGCCGGCGCAAAAACTGCTAGCCGGCAAAATGAAGATTTTCTCCGTTACCGCATTCACCTTTCGTATGCACTCCGCATCGCTCACGATAGGTATTTCGGCCTCACGAACTCGCAAAGGAATTGGACCAGCTGAAACATATGTGCCAGGTTTTTCAACAAAAATTTGAACAAATACTCTTGTAAGCGGGATCGCAGTGGCAAATATTGCTTTTTTCATATGAACGAGATAGAACCAGTGGGATTTTGAATTTATTTCATATAATGTTGCAGCTTATTTTATATTCATGTCCTAATTACCATTAAATATAGGGAAAAAATAGTAATCTTCCTGGGGCAACAGACGATACTAATTAGTACGATATTAATTAAAAGATAGTACGACATTGATTTAGTACTACACACATACCTTCGCCCATGTAACCATATCCAGTGACAGTACACCGCTTTCCTGCCGCATGGCTAACACCCCGTGCCGGTAGACAAACCAAGCAAACCCCGTCCTTAAGTTCCGCTTGCCCGTGAAGCTTCAGCAACGCTATGTCGTTATCTAATGTCTGGCTGTTGTGATTATGATGAATGTAAGTGGTAGCCACTCTTAATGTTTGCGCGCCAGGACTGCCATACTTTCTTGTTAAATCGTGGTCGCCTACCCTGACGTAGATTGCATCTCCAGATCGTACGATACTGGAATTAATGAAACCATTCATTCTGCTTGCTTCGTTCCCCCTTAATTAACAAATGGCATATAGTAATTAATGAAAATGCTTACTTTGTTACACAGTGTGCAGCGGTGAGTACCCATTGGGTTCCTATTAGAGCTCCGCCGCAAAGGTACTGATTAAGTGAATTAATGAGGGCAACTTGCCAGCACCACTCATTAGCATCAGCGTCCTCGCCGCCAACGACTCGCCCTTCTCTGTCCACGCTTCGAGCTTGGAGTGGTCCACGCGAAGTTCCTTTCACGCCGCAAACGTACTTACTGTACACAGGACTCCTCGTGACAGGCGTACTTGTCGTACTTTCGACTGCAACATACAGCATAGTGTCAAAAACAATCTCTTACTATTTTGGTTGTGACAAACTTAACGTTGAAGAGGAATCGATTTGTTAGTAATTGATATTATCGTTCAGGTGATATTTTATATAACAATGTTAGTCAATTACAACTCACATATGCTTGGGGTGACTGCTGTTGTATACGGTCTTGGTGGCTCGTAGACAGTGTCGTTTCTATTAAACAATATAGGTTCCGTAGTGTTGACTCCTGTAATTTCTCTTATAATAGACTTTGGTGCGCAACATTGTTGACCCTGTTTCTTGCACTTGAATAAGTTTGTTAATTCGGCGTTTCCTGCAGAAACCATAATAAACAATCTCTTTAATTAACTTACTTAACTTTAAGAAATATTCGGTAAGGGTCGAGAACTTTTGTCGTGAGACACGAACTATCAACTAATTGTTTTAATTAGTAGAAAGGAGTAGCGCCACTTACTGAAACAGGTGAAGGAGAGATAAGAGACGATGCAGGAACCAGGGCACTCCGGCCGAGGATCAGGTGGCAACGATATGGTTGTCGTCGGCGGCCTCGTGGTAGGTCTCGGTCGTGGCCTTGGTGTCTGATACGAAGAAGACGATGGTGTTATTATGTTTATTTTCTATTAATATATGCATCAATTCAGTGTAAATGAAATCCGATGATCTCCATTTACCGATTACTCGACAGTTTTATTTAAACGTTTCGCTGCGAAAAGTGTGTTCACCTGCGGGGGACTCTTCGTGTTGTCGCAGCAGATAGATCCGGATTGGCAAGTGGACGTCTTCGGTATTATCACATTCGGCCGTTCGCAAAATGCTGCCATGATCGTCAGTAAACAAAATCCAGGGCAAGGTTGGTACTTTGGTTGCGGAGGTTTTGTCACTGGACGCAATGTTGTTGTTGTTTCCTGATATGAAAAAAACAATTCTTCAAGATTACCTGAGCGCAAGTTCAATTTTTGGGTATAAAGGATTTAATTAAAATGAGACAATCAAATTTCAAACTTGTATAAAATTAGAGAAGATGGATTACCGTTTTTAGCAGCGCATCAATAACACAGCAAGATCCTTCGTCAGGACAATCAGCATCTTTGTCAACCTTATCGCAAAGAAGTGCAAAGAACCCACTGACACATTCGCCCTTGCATGGCCTCGCATTGACGGGCTTTGGCTTTGCAGTTGTGGATTGTTTGACCAAAGCTGTCGTTGCCGTTGGCGCAAGTATAGTGACCGGTGCGTTGGTTGAGAGCGCCGTGTGAGGTTTCGAAAGAGCAGGGGTCGATGGTTTGTAAGGAGTGTTGGAAGTTTTGTTCTCGTCTGAGCGGGTGGTGTTTGTACGTTCTATCACTACTAATTCAGGGGGCGGATTGTCGCCGAACGTTTCCCTTGTCACACAGCACTTGTAGCTCGGTTTGCAGATGCTTTCTACCACCAAGATCGCGTCGCAGTACTCGGCGATCCTTTCCACCATGCAAATTCCTGGGCAGGACTTCGCTAAAAGGAGAGAAGGCTTAATTACCCTTTGCTACTAATTTCAGATAATTACATACAAATCTTGTGCTGGATTTACTGTTGGTTTTAAAAGCTTTCAGACACTCTAAGTGTGATAATAAAAGACTATCATTGAATATTCTATTCTACACCATTGAAATTATTACTGAATACTGAAGCGTTAGGATACGTACGTGTTGTCTTGTTAGTTGCCGGTTTCGAATTTTCCTATAAAAAAGAAGCATAGATTCTTTACATTAATTAACATTAATTTCAGTTAATAAAGCTACACTTCGAAATCGTGCGGCGTAAAAAAAAAACAGGAAAATATACGTTCGACTACTTGTTTTATGCATTAAAGTCGTGTCAATAATAAAATGCAATGAAGAGAACATACAACAGTCGCCTTGGTGAGGGCAGTCGTCGAAGAGGTGGTGACCGTCATCGTCGTGGACGGTGTAGTGGTCGTGGGGAGTGCGGAAGTCTTGACACTCGTAAGTGCCGTTGGGGTCGAGTTTTCATCTTCGTGGAGATTTTCACCGGCGCTGCTCGTCCGATTTATCGGCGCTTCGACGCAGCAGCGCATACTCGCCGTGGGACATTGCACGTCTTCAAGTACTTCGTAACATATTAACGTGGCGAGCGCGTGCACGCACACCCCTGGGCAGTCGGCACTGTTCGCCGTACTAGTTATAGAGTCCAGCAACCCTTAAAAGTAAAGAATGATATGTCATTATTACCACATTCATACCGCACTTGCTTTTAACAAATAGTTTCGCTAGTCATTGAAACCTTCAAACAAATGGCTTTCAGAGTGATTACAACACGTATTTAATTCAATAAAATTTAAGCAAAATCTGTTTGTTCATTTGCGACAAACATTCGTAAAGTACATGAAATCGCACGTAGAGAAGAATCCGGCGCACGTGTCGGTTTCGGTAATATTTGCATTTACACTTGTCTATGTCATGATTATTGTAACTGAATTCATTAAGATGAGCGTTCCTCATTATCATATTATCAATGCCGAGTGAATGAAATGATAATTAAGTTAGTATCGTTAGATTTGAAGCGGTCGTGTGGACCCATTCGATTCCGACTGGAATGAAAAGGGGTCGATGATCGTGATGCCGAAATCGAAACGTGTCGTTACGTCAAACTGATTCGGAACCGGTTTAATGGCCGGAAAAAGCGGCTTACCGTGACATTAACCTTCAACTCCCGGTTCTCAATATTCGAAATAGGATAGTCAACTTTGGCATGCGTTAGAACTAATATTAGTAAGTATACATCCTTGTTCGATCTTTGAATACGGAAAGAAGTAAAGTTTGAGTTTATTGGATATATTGGATTGAGTTATGAGTTTTGCATAGAAAATTAGTAAAGTGCAATGAACAATATGTGTTCATTGAACATTTATCAAGCGGTCCACTGAGGCGTCGCACACGATAAGTCGCAGTTAAGATATATTCAAACGAACTACAACTGACGAAAACTCATTACGAATTTGGTGATTAGGGTTGTAACAATCATTAGTCGCATGATGTAACTAAGAGAGTTGGAAAAAAAATTCGCTGCGGGCGCAATGAGGGCCTACAGCTGGTTTCACTTTAGCAGGCATAACGGCCCAAACAAACATAACGGTAGTTAATGAGCGACAGGACAGGCCACGTATACCCTTCTCCGGTATTACACGTGCCTCTTCTAACGTAATCGTTCTTACTTCATTGGACCATCGAACTGTACATAACTAACGTTGCCTGCCTAATTCCTCGAGAGATTGCCAATCGTAGGTACCAAGCCGAACTAGGCTTGAACTCATCTTCTTGAAGGACAATATGTAAGCCGGCAATGTTTCCTCTCGACACGTGAATGTAAAGTCTCGATTGTGTACATTGATAAATGAGCGAGAAAATAATACGAGAGTAATTATAAAATTCCCACATACGAAGTGGCGATATTATTAATAGCTCACTCGTGCACTTTTCAGTGGTAACACAGTATTACATGCAAGATTGTAATTTGGCGTTTGTTAGACAAAGTTATTTCGATAAAGTTTTTACTTTAATTTAATATTTGTTCATTATGAGATTCCATCAATATTCCAGTGTTGAATGCAGTAAGAATTTGGTATTGTTTGAAATAATTATTGCCACAGAAATGCTTGGGTGACAATGTTCTTAGAATATATTATATTTGTTGTACTTGTTATACACAATTTCTTGGTAATATAAACAACAGCCAACGGCAGGAATATCTTATTTCAATCATGTCGATCTTAACACTGGCACACATGTGCGTGTTCCGAAACTACTTGCTATAAATAATTAGAAGAAAGTTACAATACATGAGCCGTATTCTACTTCAACCTGTTCCACTTCAACCGTATTCCTCTACTGTGTTTCCATTTCCGCCACCCGTATTGAATGCAACGACCGGAAAACGAGTGTCCGTGTAAGCATCGCTAATCGATCCATTTTCTAAGTAAACGTTACACGCAACGAACACTATTTGCGAATCTGGAAATTTTAATCAAATCTATACCGAAAACTATGCCACTGTCGGTATTTGTTGCTAGCAAGGACATTCTATGTATTATTGGCTTTAGCTTTTAGTTGATTAATTAATTGAACCCAAAATAAAAATGAGTACCGTCTCAGATCTTTTAATTGAAACTCGAACATTCTACTTCCCATGAGACTTTCTAAAGAATGGGTCAGCACGTAGTGGAGCACTGCATGCTTTGCGAGTATTTTCTGCTGTTTCCTTCAAGTTTCGTGAAATGCAGGTGGTAATGAATGGGGAGATATCTTCCGCTCCTTTACGTATTAAAAGGTTAATGGGACACAAAGTAAAACTCTTTAAAATAGGACATAATTACATTTTAGAGAGATTAAGTAAAATGCAATCGTATAATGTCACAAAGTTAAATTTTCCCCAAAACTGTTACTTCACTAATGGTCTAATCCATGATTCTGAAACTTGTTAATAGACACAAGAAAATGTTCACACTACCATAAGACTCGAGTAGATCAATTTCGCAACACGAAACGAATCCACTACGCGATCTGCGGGCAATTTACGAACATTCATGTAACGGGATAAGTGTCCCAGTGTTCATGGCGTTCGTGCTCGTAAACCGAAGAGAGTCAATTCGTCTGCTTGACCTAAACACGTGCTGCGTAAGCTGAATGAAAGGGTTGCTTCTTATCAACTGATGACCGAAAACCAATATGTAATATATCTTTGGTTACCAGCCAATTATCGGCAGGTTGTAAATGTTGAGGAGATTTATCCACGCAATACTTTCCAAATGGCTACTGCTCGGGTGTCGGGGAATGGCTTTCCGAGTGTAATGAGCGATCGACCGATTTTCCGGTGCGCGCTTTTTGCAGAAAAATAAAAAGCTTAGCAATCGCACAAATTGAGCTCCATTCGTGGAGCGTTCTGGTATGACCCCTAAGTAGGACAGTCGCATCCGCTCAGATTCTACCTATAAAAGCGTGCGCTGCGTACGGTCTACACGCGAATTTCTATTCCTCCAAACCTCCGCCAGAACCGACACCAATCCAATTGTTATTAATCAATGATTATCTACGCGCCTTTTCTGATAAAGCTAGAATAAAGTAAAACAGACAAACGAGGGCAGACATTAACTGGAGTAATAATAATTAGTTAGTCAACTTCCATTTAGTTTACCTTAACATTACTGACACCCTTTAAACGCGCATTTTCAGTAAAAAAAATAATTTAGAATCCATTTCTATGATACGTCAACAATTAAACTTTAAAATAAACATTATTGTCAGTTAGAGCTCTAAGTTTCTTGCACTTAAAATTCTTTTAAACATTCATTAACATCAAATGTTTTTAAACAGCCTTTTAATAATTACTTAATAACACTGTTGTTACTGTATTTGTATTTATATTCAGCCTATTCTAAAGATCGACTATCAGCTGAGAGTAACGGTGCACTACGGATTATCCCGTACAAATTCGATGTTACTCCTAGTTATACGAGAATCTCGCGTGAATGTACTGTGGACGCTTTCCGACACGATCATTCAATTGTGTGGCCTTACTCGAATGTCAAGACAATGCTTCGCGCATAGTATAGTCACAAACATAAGATCAAGAAGTTGCATTAGCCGCAACAACCCTAAACGCCAACACTATAAGTAGCACGAACAAACTTTAATGTGTCACTGCCATAATGCACTAATAAAGAGATCTATTGAAACGCGATCTTTGGAAAAGCATGCCGGGACTTGACCCGGCGCGACGCAAGTATACTCTCGAGCAGAGTAAATGAGTTGAAGGGCACATCGACTTACCTGACAAGAAGCTGCCCGCTAATGAGTCGTCGTCCTGGGCAGAGACGGTCGTGGCGGTCGCGAGGAAGGCGAGGGTGCCGAGGAGGGCGAATCTGAGTATCATTTTCGAAATGGAGATGTGTCTGTTGGCTCGGGGTAGCGGCGTGTGTAAGCTTTGTCGAACTTTCGGTCGTTTTGCGCTGACCAGCCGGCGATGTCGAGTGGATCCAATTAACGAAGCATCCACTGCCTGATAGCCAGTGGGACCACGCACGTGTCAAAGAACTTCGCCGTGAGTACGGCAATCACCGTGTCATGCGGGCAATTATCGCATCGTGTACCTGAGTGACTGGCTCGGCAGTAAGGTGAGGTGGCTCTCGTCGGTCGGAACACGACTGGCCTCTTCTACTGGAGGCGGCAAGAAACGGGAAAGAAAGAGGAGAGCCGGAGGAAAAGAGGGGGCGGGAACGATTACTGGCATCGGCATTGAGAAAACTCATTTGACAAGAGGGGGAAGGGCTGCCGAGGCAAGGGCGCTCGACATATCTTCGGCTATGTCCAATATGCGGCTGCTCCTCGATAACGAGCACTAGGACCTGTAACATTTGTTGCTCGTACATTGCACCGTGCAACTCCAAATTAGATTGTACCGTAAGCTCGCCGAATTCCTCCATCGCCGCATGTGTGTACTGCACACAGCCGATTTCTATAATAAAGCATTTCCATTGGCATACAAAAATTGGATCAGCGCATCGCTCGACGCGGCTGCGTTCCACATTTAAAGGTGGGTTGCGCTGCGCGACAAGTGTGTTTCGGTATGGCCCAGGTCAGCCGATCTCTAAGATATAATATATAATGAGTCTTAATGGTTATTTGTTATATTTGTTTAAAACATTAACAATAATGATTTGTCGGGCGTTGATCTATATTCGAAATATGCATTGAAATATTGCTTATATGTTATCTATGATTTGTCTTATAAAGACGAGAAGTGAGCCATTCAGTTTGTGTCAAGCTCCCGATATTGCCGCTAGACACCTAAATTATATTCCCCTTGTTTCTATTTTCCTCTGAACGCGCTCTTCCTCCCTGCTTCTCTTTTACTCTCCTTGGCATGCTTCTTTCTTCGCTCCTCTTGCCGTATCCGTGTACACATAAGAATGTATGCGGGAGCGGCTAGCGGTACATTCCCCGTAAATGTACGGTATACCGTACGATGCTTCGCTGTGGAATTCACGGATCTTTACGTAACGATAGATTCATCGTAATGCTATAAAATCATCATTCGGCTACTACACCCTCTCGCTGCGAGATAAATGATTACAAAGGTAAATTAATGGAATATAGGTTGTCAATGTTTATTATCTTTTATTATTCAAACGCCGTTGGTTTACAATAATACAAATGCATTTATAGTTTTAATTAATTTACAAAATTGTATTGGTCAAACAAAAGGATATTTGAGTACATTGCACAGGGAACTGAGTTACATTATGCCTAAGTGTGTTGGGTCGACCAACGTGAACCGTTCGATGGATTCAATTAACCATAGCAGTGGTAGTGATTTAATGTATGACTTACAATACATTCTGCGCGGCTCAGATTTCCCCGGCACGTAGATAATGTAATATGTGCATTTGTATAAAGGATGTTTACGATCATTGGCTATATGAAAAGGAATCAGCGTATTATTGTCTTTGATGTGGTCGGCATCGGGTTCTCTGGTTAAAACAGTTCCATCGCCCGCAGTTACCAATTTCGTTAATCTTTCTTTCGTAAATTTCACTTCTCCGATAGAGTAAACTTCTTTCGATTGCATGGCAAAGAAGAATTTGCAGTTATTAAAGAGGCCAGGGTTCTGGAACGACAAACATATTAATAGAGTAACTGTACATATCGGCATCGGTCGCCAACCATAATGCAAAACTAATGGCAAATGATGTCGTCCATTAGTTAAAAGTATGCACTTCAGTTCTCGTGCAAATGTTATGGGAATTTTTGTTTGGATTATTCAGTACTTACATAATAGAAATTATATTTTACCTTTTGTTGAGCGTTCTCTCTTGCCTTCTTTGGAACACTTGAAATAGGTGCCGCGGATAATTCGAATATTTCCAAGCTCAGACTTAAGAGGTCCTCAACATCAGCGCCTACGGAAAGCCCTTAAAAGCAAATTCTTATTTTAATTGCGTAACTTGGTAGGTGATTTCAAGATACTGGAACTATAGTTACATGCGCTGTCGATCAACCAACAACCGTAGATAATTGCCAACATAACGTCATACGATGAATTTGTCTTGAATTGACCGTTGGTTTCCAATATGAAATGAGTTACGTTCGGTCTGTTACAAAGAATGAGAAGTTAGCATTGTACGAGTCTCTAGTCATTCTATTACTGTTTTGTATTAATTTGATAATAATTTCTTTGCATGTACTCAAGTACTGAAACAACGGAGATATTATGTTTGGCCGCCATTCTCGAGAGCAACTCCTGAGAAGTTTCATTCAGATGTGGTGCATATACTACTATATCTGAACTTGTTATAATTGATAATTGTGCTTGATTGTCAGTGCTTTGGTTTAATGTTTCATTCAGTTTCTCCTGCTGCTCCAATAATGTGAGAAGTTTTTCAGTAGCATAGTCCCTGTACAAGGAAATTCAAAATATGAATTTGATTTGAGAATTGGTTTGTGTGGCTAAAGTGTTGTTGCTTGGTAGAACAAACATACCTGGGCCTCTTACCATATTGATCGAACACTTTTGCATTAGCATGGTATTCTAATAGCAATTTAGTTTCCTCCACGTCATTTTTTATTACTGCTTCATGCAATGCAGTTCTACTTTCATTGCCAGCTATATTCGGCAAAGCACCATGTTCCAAAAGCATTCGGCATATATTGATATGACCATAACTCACACTTTCTTGCTGAAAACAAATCAATGTTGATTAAATATAAGTTTAAATATGTCATCAATCATAGTTAAAAGTCTTATCTTGTAAAAATATTAATATTCAACATAAGGATTGTAAATAGGTAAATTACCAACGGAGTCCAATTGTTGTAATCCTTTGTATTTGGATTTGCGCCAGCTTTCAACAGAATTTTCACACGTTCCTCATCACCCTGCAAGGGGCACATTTTCCTAATAATTAAAATGCAATAATTTGGATTTACCATCCGCCAACAAATTTAATTTTACCTTTACACATGCAATATGTAATTTTGTCTCCCCTTGGTGATTGGGTTTATTGATATTCTTTGGAATACTTTTTATTGCACTACCCAACTTTTTGTTTGGACTGGTTGGCTCTGCTTTTCGAGGTGTGCCAACAGGTGTCTTCATTGGTGTAGTTGGTTTATTCATACGAGGGTTCCATAAGTTTCTGAAAAGTATTACATAGCAATTGTCAGTAATTAGTCCATCCTTAAGAAAAGAGACTATTAAATTTTTAGTAAAATTATGATACAAATGGGTGAAAGTGACATTATTGATCAACATAACGAAAGAAAAGAATGATGGAAATCCAGTAATACCGTTGCGAAATAGTTTCAGAAATTACATTACAACCATGAACAAGACTTTCAACAAGTATGTCTTGTGTTACTTCAGTCGGTTGGACAGGTTTGTTGCATTTCATACAACAAGATTCTATTCCTCTGCATTCTTTGCAGAAGATATGTCCACATGGTATGTTTTTCACTGGCAATACAGGTTCACTGTCACTGTAAGGAAATCTATTATTACAAATCACTATAATTGATTGATGCTCATATTGAACTCAAACTGTTTCATGAAAATTGTGTTCGCATTTTCATTTACAACATATAACAACTTTAGAATTAAGGTAAACACACCATCTCATGCATTTCAATACATCAGCAAATTCTTTTAGGGCATTTTCTGTATTTGTCCAGGCCATTGTCATTGTACAGTACGGAAATATAAAATCTAATCTCCTCTGGTCATTGTGATGTAGACTACTGACTACTGACACATATGTATACAAAGCCAGTCCTGCAATTTGTGATGTGAACTGCCTCGGATAACACCGGTGCAATTACAGCTGGCTTCAGTATACAGGGCCGTAAAAAGGTTTCCAAGTGCCCCTGACATCTGTCTGAAAAATAATGCTATGTACAACACTTCTGCACAATCATGTTAATTGTCATTGACATACGTGTAACGTGCCAATGAGTCATACGTCAGGTGATAAAACGAGATGTTCCGATAACTATATATTAATCAATGTTAACAAATTTGAATGGATTCGCGTTTTATGTTTTCCGATTCAAAATAACGCGAAAGGTAACTCCGTCTACTTTAAAATATATGAATGGATAGTAATATTATTATAATGTTTAATAATTAAGGATAGCTACATTTTTGCTGCATTTTTCATAATACACAAAACAATTTACTATTCTAAACGCCGTTTGCTTGTGCTGATGTATGTAGCATGAAAACACCCATACCCAATTTTCGACATATGTATTTTACATGTTACACAAAAAGCTTCTCTGTAGGCAACACAAATATTTATGGCTGATGAGCGGGGCTTATGCATATGCACTAGTTGCTTTATTTCTGCTCAGAGGACTTGATCCGGAGTGTACAGAGCCCATTCAAAATGTAGTCGGCATACAATATATATTGAGCAGTCATAGTATGGGAAAACATTTTTGGGGGATCGGTATATTTCCACCTGACATAAGAATAAACGCTCTCCTTACACATATGGAGGAAATAATCGATTTGGACTAGAATAACCCGAATCGCGTGAGAAAGGGCACAGCACTCCAATTTACCAGAATACAGAATATGCTGTCATGCCTTCTTTCACAATGTCCCGTTAAACCGTATAAGCATTCAACTATTATGCTTATATATGTACACATACATACATACATGAGAGTAATTGATAATTGGTTTACCAAAGGAAAATCTTTGTTTCCAAGTCAAACATCACATGTACAATCATTATCGTTAATATTCAGACTATAAATAAATAATGTTGGTACTTTGTTCAAAAGGAATCTTTTTCATCAGAAATGCTACCGAACAAATAGAATATTAATCTTAAAGGCCTCAAACTTAAACTTAGTTATAATTATATTACAAATATAGTGTATAGTGGGATAGACAACTAATACTGCCAAGCATGCAGTTTCGTACAGAAAATCATGATAGCAAAAACCGCAAACTGTTTTCCGGACGCATTTACTTTGGCGAGGAGACCATATTAGAGGCAAAGAGAAATCAGCGGGCGACACGCTTTGCAAATGTGTGACGTTACTTTCACGTGGACCGGAATCCCAAGCAAGTGCCGGTGCAAAAAGTATATGGAGAACATTGTTCGTACTCGATGGGGCATTCAAGTCCTTTCACGCTCATAATTGAAAGATGACTCATAACTTAGTCACTAGCCGCCCCTTCTTCTAATAGACCTGACGGATTCCTCTTCGAACGGTATTCTGTTTTGCTGTCAGTGGCAAATATCTTCCACGTCATCGCGGGAGTTGCCGCGAGTGTCCTCGACCCCACCAAGCAAGATTGCCAGAGCGTGCAGCACAGCACCGCATAGCTCCACTGGGGATTGGCCGTCTGCCAGTAACTTCGTAAGAGTGTGCGCAACCGTGCAAGAAGCCTCGCCTCGCCCAGCTCTCGTGAGTGTCAGTTTCTCTCGGTTCCTTGTCAAAGCTGCTGACAATACACTCTCTTCTTCCTCAATTCCTCGAGTAAGGCAAGTGTCCTTTAATTATCGATTATTACATATCCGAATGCTATGCTCTTCGGCCACCGAGGCATCGAGAAACCTTTGCTTTTATTTAACCGGCAACCAGATAGTGCGGCGCAGTTTGCCGGTGTAATCCAGTTTTCCGTTTGACACACTTTACGACTCTTCTGCCGGGAGGAACCAGTTCTGTAGTCATCTCTGATCTCTCATCACAACTTATGTATTCCGTGGTGTCGAATTATTGTGATTTCCTGGGCCAGTTTTCGAGATGTTATTTACCCTGGGATCTCTAGCCGGGGCCGTGACTCATTGCGCGTCGTCTGAATTCGTGTTTTGGTTTTATATCAGCCGGTGGTTATCAGTGTGGATTAAGTCAGTGACGCTGTGACGAGAGTTAATGTGACATTCAAATCGTTGCTATGCGATACGTGTTGGATAATATTGTGCGTCTTACATGATCGCAAATTGGAGTTTAAAATTTGTTCGGAAAAAAGAGGGAAATCATTTGAATATGGATATTTTACTGGCGCTAAGATTGCGAGCGTATGTTATGTTGTACGTAAAGAATGCTGCCAGTGAGAAAAGAGTGGGATGGATGAGTAATTGTAGAAGCGTCTGGAATATGACCTTGGATAGCATCGCGTGAAAGAAGACCGGATCGATCTGTACTCGATTGTCCAGTGATCAGGAGCATCGGTAGAGTCTCGCGCTAAGTGGTTCAGTCTATCGTATATATATTAGGTTCTACTCTTTGCAAAAAGATTATCGACGTTTTTGAGTACTTGTCTAAGTTCGCCCGGTAGTACGTGATAGATTTTTCAACTCCGATTAGTTATTTAGCGTTTGCGGAGAAGTACGCACCTTCCCAGTCATTCGAAAAATTTGAATATGAATCATTCATAGAATCATGCATAGAATGATTCATTGATAGAATGATTCATTCACCATCAATCCATTAACGAATGTATTGAGCGTACGAGCCGGCACCGCACTCGGCACCGGATGCAATGCAATACAAGTAATGTACTTCCGGTATCCTGGTTACGTGTAAAATGGAGGCAATGCATTTAGCATCCATTTCGATTTTGGAACTTTGAATCGACTCGATTGACCATTCAGTAAATGATTTTGTACCTCGGAAATGTGTACTGCGTTCGAGTAGGCTCATTGTGCGCCAGAGAATGTATTACGTAAATACGACGTGTTTAAACGAATTAAGTGTGAATTTACTCAATCACGTAAGACTGCAAAACGAGCTTTGCCTCGTTATCGTGGATTATTAGTAACTTCTTGTTTCTTTTGCAGATAATCTCGAAAATGTCGGCCAGTCAGTACTACCATGTTCAAGTAAGTAAGGCGGAATCCTGGAATAATTGGTCTTAATGAATTTGTTGCTTGCGAATGGGCAATGATATTTTCGATTTCATTATGTTAACAGTGTACCCCGACGGTTTATCCTGCGGATCCTTTTGATGCGGAGGCAGATGCGGCATTGCTGCGTACTGCCATGAAGGGATTCGGGACTGATGAGCAGGCCATCATCGACGTGCTAGCACATCGTGGGATAGTACAGCGGTTGGAAATTGCGGATAAATTCAAAACTATGTACGGAAAGGACCTGATCCACGAGCTCAAGTCCGAACTCGGTGGCAACTTTGAGAAGGCCATACTTGCCCTCATGACGCCACTTCCGGAGTACTACGCTAAGGAACTGCACGATGCAATTAGCGGTATGGGTACGGATGAAGGCGCCCTTATCGAAGTTCTCGCTTCGCTTAGTAACTACGGAGTCAAGACGATTTCGGCCGTTTATAAAGAGAGTAAGTTGGACAATTGTAAAGAATGTAATGTCTTTTGGAGATACGATGTTGTTCGATTATTAATTAGAAAGAAAATATATTCAATCACTGGCTCGTGTCTGATTGGGGATAATCCGATGATTTCAGAGTACGGTAATGAGTTGGAAGATGATCTTAAAAGCGACACCTCGGGACATTTCAAGAGGCTTTTAGTTTCTCTGTCCTGCGTAAGTATAAAGTTTTTTCTATGAAGTAGTAATCGAGATTTTCCAGTATAAAACATAACTGTTTGCTCACCGCTCATTCATTTTCCAGGCTAGTAGAAATGAAAATCCCGACGTGGATGCACAGGCAGCCACTGATGACGCGCAAAAATTGATGGAAGCGGGTGAAGACCAATGGGGAACCGACGAAAGTACATTTAACGCTATTCTTATCACCAAGAGCTTCCCTCAGTTGAGGAAGATCTTCGATGAGTATGAACGCATTTCGGACAAAACTTTGGAGGATGCGATTAAAAATGAGTTCTCAGGCTCCCTTGAAGACGGTTATCTGGCTGTTGGTGAGTTTGCTGCGATAGTTTAAGTTATTTAATAACCAAAACTACCAAATGACTAAACATAATAGGATCATTAACGATGGTCTGAACGGAATTACCCAATAATATACAATTTTACTTAAAAACACTAACTTAATTAAGATGATCTTGGAAACGGAAGTACTTCATTCCTGTTATTCTTCTTTCATCTAGTAAAGTGTACACGAGATAAGACTGCTTACTTCGCCGAGCGTCTTTACAAAGCAATGCGTGGTCTTGGAACGGACGACAGTACGCTCATTCGGATAGTAGTTGCACGGTCAGAAATCGATTTGGGAGATATTAAAGATACCTACCAGAGGATCTATGGACAATCACTCGCAGGAGACATTGATGTAAGTATGGAATTCGTGACAGAGAGGAACATTGTCTGATCCTTGAAATCGGTTTTACGAGACATTCAGCCCGTCCGGAACGAGTGTGATTGTTTCAATGACGTGGAAGGTTCAATTTGCAAACAAACGGCATGGGCGCACAATATCTAATAACTTATTAGTACTAAGTGCAAAGGCGACCTTCGGTCAGAAACTAACATTATTTACAAAGGTTTGCATGCTGCAGCCTGTGTAAAGTACAATCAAGCCGCCCGGTAAATGCTTACGCTTCATTCTCTTACAATAGTACTTATTTTGTCTAAATATCATGTCATCGACTGTTCAAAGGCAAATAAGTTGCGTGTAGATTCACGAGCAATTTAAGTCCTACACAGAGCAGACGAGAAATCGATGATATCGTACTAAACACTAATTATTCTTAATTCTATTTTTTTCGAGTTTCTATCAAACAGTTTAGGTGATCATAACTCTTCATTATAAAGATTACCACAGCATTTAACAATCGTGTTATCCGGTTCACACCGTAATACACGAAGAGTCTATTTGCTGTAAGGCTTTCTTACAGCATATAGAAAATGTCTTACCTTTGGAACTGTCTGTGAACGCGTCTATAATAACTCAATGAAACCTAAAAATATCCGTTTTGTGTTGCTTCTTAATACGTATACTGCTCTCGTAATTGTAATACTAAATTCTTAGCAGGCACTATTGGTGCTGCAGTTTCTTTTTTCAGGACTCTTTCCTCTTTTTTCGTAAGAAGCTGAAAGTTCTCTCAATTGGAGAATTTTTATGAAATTTGTAGAATCTTAATATTTTATCATATTATTACATAAGGGGCAAGTTTATCGTACATGATACATATTCTAAAACATACTCCGAGTCCCATTCCTCGTATTTATATATGCATTTGCTCTTAATTTCAAAAAGTAACATTGACCGCTATCAATATTTTTCCCTGAATTTCAGGATGACTGTTCAGGGGACTACAAGAGACTCTTACTTGCTCTCCTTGGATGAATCAGTTTCATACTCAGAAGCCCCTTTATTTGAAACCGTTGCGTCGTAGCTTTAACGGTGATTTGTGTTCTCAATAACATACGTTTGATAACATTATAAAATTTATGAGTGATTTTTGGTTCATTGGATTGTCTGTTTTTATGTTCTAAATTTGTAATAATAGTATTAAATACCATTCTACCTCCGTAACATTTCATTCGATTTCTTTTAAATAATTTTAGTGTCTTTCCGGCTGGCAATATCCTATTCACACGGTACACATTAATTACAAATGAACAGGGTGGAGCGAATACATACGAGGCAGCTAATGCGATATTAATAATCTCTATTAGCCTCTGCTTGCATAAGTATTTTTTACGCGTAACAACATTATCAGTCTTCCGCTATACTTTTCCGACAGTATTATCTCATTAGACATACTCACATGTGTCCGCAACGGCCTGTATTTTATTTACCTATACAAACAGCTTTCTGGTTTAGTCTTAAAAACACACCAGGTGCATGGAAAACGGCAAATTTATTCTTGCCATTTTAATTAAATATGCTAGCGCAATTCAGTGCAGCCATAAGTTACTTTCTCGAATTTCATTGCAATTTTCTTTAATTGCCAACAACCTCGTTTTTTCTTTCATTTCCAGAGTGACTGCGGCGATGACTTTAAACGGCTTCTGATAGCGCTCGTTGGCTAATTAAATCATAAAATATGATGAACAAAGTACAAAGATATGCTTCATTCACGCACGTTGTGTTTAATCAGGCAAACTTTAATGTATACTAATACAAATAGTTATAACCTGCCTTCCACGCTGTTGTAATGTCTATTTTTCTTAATAAATTGTTGTGCCGAAGAGAGTGGTTTGTTTAGCAATAATCATATGACACTGGGACAACTCAATCTTGTTTTTTCCAGAGTGATTGCACCGCTGAGTGGAAAAGACTTTTGATCGCAATGCTGAATTGAGCAGAACTGTTACAGATTTATACATATACATATATCGAATATGGAAAGCTCGACAAAGTATATGTTATTCCAATAAAGCTACTCCATGACAAATGACTTTATTGTATGTTTATTAGAATCGATACTTGTCGATCGATTAATCATGGTAGGGTGACTTTCGATCCACCCCTTTTTTGCTTCTTTTATGTGTGGGTCAGAAGTAAAAGCAAGAACTCCTTGCTTGGATTCCTAAAAACAAAAAATATATATAAATCTAAAAAAAAATCGAAATTGGATCACGTAAGCAAGGGACCTGAAATCCCAACAGTAAATGCCGACGGCCAATGGACAGCAACTGATTGCTGATACGCGACAATCTGTGGCGAAACGCGACCAGCAGCCGATGATAACTCAACACTCCCTTTACCGACCTGGTCATCCTTTTCAACCAATATGTATAAGTTTTGATTTCCCTATACTAACTTTATAATCTTTGTGGACATCAGCAACCCATAAATGCTCATCAAATGTAAAAGGCAACTGTTTGGGAAAACAACACAATAATTCTACTTTCCTTTATTTCTCGAAGAAACACTTTGAAGCAATTGACTGTTAGCTCGAGAATTTTTTCGGGCTCCTCGATTTGTACACTTGTTACAAATTATAAGCGCATGTTGTTCTTTGTTATTACTCTTTTCCGGACTTTTCCTACTGAATACCGCAATGCTGGCAGAGAAGATTGATTCCATCGACAAGACATTATCTGCTTCTGACGAACAGTCGGCCCCGCCTACGCGGCCAATGACTAATCGCGCTGCTCCTCGGCCACCGTCATCGCTCATGAATAGTTATCAGCGACAGGTGGGAGATAATAATAGGACAAAGGGGGTTTATCGATTTTTCGAGAAGCCCTGGCACCTATAGATAAGAGGTGGACCTTTCAGCTGGGTTCAACCGAATTAAAAAGTGAGCGAAACGCATGGAACTGACAGACGAGATGGTTGTCGCTCGGATCGAATCGAGAGGGCAGCTTTTAGACTCGCGGGCGCAAGCCGTTTAATTTACAATGCACATTGTCGAGGGCGCTGCGGGGGCGGCAGGCCAGAAACGCCCGCCAGTCACTGGAAAAAACTTTATTCAAATCGTAATTTCACGGGAGACCAGCGGCACACGCCACAAACAAATCCGCCCTTGCCCTGCGACTGAGGCGGGCGTGGGAGGAACAAGGAAATTCCAGCGCAAAGCTTTCGTCGTACGTAAGGTTCGGGCCGTGCAGAGATAGGGAGCGAGCGAAAGAAGGAGAAAGGATCCTCCGAATGAGCGAGCATAAAAAGCCAGCCACATCGCGAAAGAAAGCATGCTCGGGCCTCGCGGAGTGCGACGATCCCCGCGCTCGTCAATAGTCGGCGGCTTTCTTTCGGACCTTCTGCTCACTATTTGCCGAGGACTTCTCTTGAAAGATTACTTGTTTACCGTGAATCCGAATACGATGACGGCGGCCCCGCCTCCCACGAGGAGAGCCGGCGAATCGAGGAGTGGCTTTGGTCGACTGGGAGAAATTGAAAAAAATGAGCGCTAAGCCGCATGAAAGGTCCAAGTGGCCGGGAAACCTTATACCTTGACCGACTTCTCCCAAATTGAACAACCCCAAGATGATGCTTGCCTCATTTATCGATACACTGGCGGAACACGGTTTAAGTGCTTCGGTGTCGCTCATCACATTTGGCAATATTTGCTTTCAATAATTGGCAGGAAGAGGGTCGCCGGCATGGTACAGGGAAAATCTATCGACGCGTCATGATAAAACCTCTCAACGGCTACTTGGTAGAAAAGTGTCGCTTGACCGAATGAGGGATAATCCAGTTATTACGGGAAACATGGGAGCGCATAAACTCTCTGTAATTAAACTTTTATGTTTGCCACTCAAGGTATAGGTGCTTTCGGGCAATATCTGTAATAGGATCAGTAGACTTTGGTCTTGGCATGTACAGCAAATAACTTGAAAGTTTATTCCTGGCCGAAGTTAGTAAATACGCTTTGCTCCGATATTGTTTGATAAGACTGGTATAGAATATCGTGTGTGGGGTAGAAATTCGATTTGACATCGGTGCAAGGTCCTATGTGGCGCACTCAATATGCTGAATTGGCGTGGCAGGTTCCATTGACAAAGGTATACATAATGTGGTACAGACTAGGACATAAATAAGTCGTCCTCAAGAAGCGCCCTGTGAAAGAAGCTATCGAACGCCAGACCGGCGTATTGATGCTGTCGCCAAACCAGTGTGGCTCGCTTTTATCGAAACGCGGCAGAAAATGAACCGGTGTTTTCTCGGGTTACCCAACTGATATATAACTATCAGTGGGTTAGCCCGGAGCCGGCAAGAAAAGGTCGACGTTTGTGTGGTGGTTTTTAGGAACTAGTCGGCGAATCAATAAACCTTTCCCTTTCTTCGAGATTTGTTGCGTGAAAGCTTCGATTTCTGGGTCACTATCTCTCGGCCGAGCTTTTACTGTGCTCGCACGAGCGGCTTGCATCGAGATATCAATATCAGCCGCTCTTTACGGGGAAAAGGGCGCACCCTGCGATCGCGCGCGCTTACCAGGAACGCTCGGAGGGATACGCGTTATTTTCGCAATTTCCCTGCTTATTTTATTGGCGACCCTCGTTGGGAGCAGGGCCGAGCCGAGCCAGCCGGGATATACTTGAATCGAGTCGATGTGAAATCTTTATCGGGCATTTGGTCAATGCATCGTGAAAACTCTCGAGTACGTCTTCCCCGAAAGGCATTGCGTGGGACCCTTTTATCCAATGCATATCGCCACTTATCTAAATTAACCATCATTTACTTACTTCCAAGTGTTCCCGATGCGTAACCAGCAATTTCCGACCCGGCCGATCAATTTACGCATGTGGAAATTGCCAGTTCCCAGTAAAAATCTAATAATAAAACTTGCGAGAGTCGCGTCGACGCAGCCCTTCGCCAGTGTAAACCCAATTTTGCGTGCTATTGCGTGGCGAAATTAGGTCAGAGGTGAATTGCGGTGTCGGTGGCCTGGTGGTTTGGAAAACGTGAGGAGTGAGCGAGGTCAGAGATGGGGAGAATGATTCTTGTTGGTTTTATTGGGACGACAGCATCACTCGACGGGAAACGATCGATTGGGTTTTTATTGGCGCTTTAAATTTCTTTCGAATTTCGGGGCAACATAGATGCTGATCCCGCGACCCCTGATCGCCGGGTAAAAGTCTCTCAGGATTACGACGTCCTCGATAGCGATCAGCAGCGATTGCACGTGCATTGCAATGAGTGTAAAATTAAGTCGAGGTCGCAAGCTATTCTTATTTCGTATCCATTCGGTAGTTCGTAACGGGCGAATCTTTCTCCGTATCTTCTACACTTATAAACCGCTTTAAATACCGTGCAATATCGAGGAATACCATCGCAACGAGGAAAGGCACAATTTATTCAAGTTCCTAATCTTCCACACGAATTTCCCGAAACTCCTCCGCGACAGGAAGCCCATGAATATTTAAATCGCAATACATCCCTATTACCCCTCCCCGCCGATTTGCCGACACTCTTCCCCAACGGGCCGGCTTAAATCCACACAATATTGTCAAAACATAATCATGACTGTTATATCCAGCGCGAGCGAACTGGGCCGAGGCGTCATAATTGAAAAAGTACTCCCTCTTAATCTACCAACTGATGAGAGTACTGAAAACTTAAACTGGTGCCTCGGCGCACCTCCCGCACCTCCGTCTCTTTTTCCCGGTGAACGTTAATTGAATTTGTGAGAAAGTTGGAGCCGCCAGTTGCCGTCTGACGCATGAATAACACGGCGACTTTACGGTCATCATTCTGTCGTTAGGTCGGTCGCGTTGAAAAAGCTCCGGCCTGTTGGTGTTCGGCCCGCAAAAAACCAACTGACGAAGCCCGAGAGTGAGTCAGTGTAATTAGACTCCCTTGGCCTTTGGTAATAGCGAACGCGGCTGGCAAGGACCTACCGAGTAATTAAACGAGTCAGTTTGTAATCGCGATTGTTAGGTAACTGTACTATCGCGGCTCGCTCCTGTCATTAGACTCTCGGAGTTTTGTGTTCTCTCGCTCGATCAAGCAGCGCCGGCAGAGTTCATCGGCGGAAAGCGCACCCCAGAGAAAGCGGCGGGTTTCGAATTATCGTGGAAGAATGCGTCGAGGTTCGAGAAAGGTGTGCACGGCTCGCCGAAGCTTGCAGTTTCGCCCCGCAATAAAGCGGCCTACTCCTCGCCGGCGCGCGGCGTGCGGGTGGCTCCGGGTGGATGGAAGAGCAATTGAACTTGACTCGGACCATCTATCGACTCCAGCCTTGAGTGTGCGTCGGCCAAGTTCGCGGGACGAGTGCGCCATAAATCAGGGCGACTTAATGGCCCAACGCCAGCCGGGAATGAAACTTACGCCAGCCGATACTGCCCGACCCTAACTCTAAGTCTACGCGGAGAGTTGGACTTTCCACTGATTTAAACGGAAAGTCGTGTGACCAAGTAGAGTTCTCGATCGGGCTTATGAAAGCAGGTGCGAGTCCCTTTTTAAAGCGGTGGAAGTACGTGCCGACGAGCTTGCAAAGTGAAGCCTGGGATATATCTGCGGGAGATGGGTGTAAAATGTACACGTGTACGTAAAGTGCGCATGAATATCAGGAATATTGGATATTATACTGTGACCCACGTGGAAATATCCCATCCGTGACCCGGGGAAAAGGCGAGCGGCCTCTCGTCAGCGTGTAGATTGTAGAAGGAGCGCGGCTAAACGAGAATATGACAGCCAGTGGAATACAGCGGTTGCCGCGGGCGGTGATAGATCGTATTCTATTTTCCACTCGCACGTGGAGCTTCAACCCCTTCAATATCCCATCGATGCCGGAACCAATGGATAAATACAGACAGACATAAGACTCGAATGAGCAAAGGATGCTCGAGCAATCTCTTCTCACGGAAAGGTATATCCCGTGGCATCGTGTCCTCGATACCGGCACGGTGCCTTTCGGAAAAAGCTCGTCCACCTTTGCGAGTGTTACGTTTCTCCCATTACCGCAGCAGGAAAGGGTCCTCAACCCCCCAGCATTCCTCCAGCCAGGCTCACTCATCGCTTGCGTGGTTCGGCGTCGTTCGCTTTAAGAGTTCCCTCCGAGAGACAAAGCGAACGTTACCGCAGGACTCTGCCTTCCCAGCTATCGCTGGCGAACTTCCACCCGGGATTTCCAGTGGCCTTCGAGGAGCCACGCTCCACGGAAACGAGCGCCCCTCGAACCCACCAAGTTCAGAGTACACTCGAGGTAAAAGAGGGTGGTTTCAAGGTTGGCTGAAAGCGCAAGCGGAATCGCCCGCCGACTAAAACTGCTCCCTCGGCGAGCGCTAGTTCGCGATGGGATTTGATACTGCGGCAACTCATTTCCAACCGGACGGCCGGCCGTAGTTGCGCTTATATGTAGAGTCGCTTGAAAGGTTCCCGGAGGCGGACGAGTATTTCATACTTTCCGTGAGATAAGTGTTCGTCTCCTGCTGAAGATGCAATCACGATATCGCGAATGAAATCAGCCGACGATTACCTCCCTGCGAGATACAGACGTTATCATTCGGTTAGTCCTTCTACGGTAAAACGATTGACCAAAGCGGAGACTCCCACGATAATCCCTTAAAACTAGGTCGACCACAGTCCCGTAAAGGTCACGCCATTTTTTGCGTCCTCGCACCTCCAATCTGCCGTGTGCAGTGAGAACGACGCGCACGTGGTGGCGAGGCACATGAGAGCAAGTATCTTCCGGGAGATAGCATAGCAGAATTCCAAAGCGATGATTAGAGGGCCGGATCGAGCCAAGGGCAAGGTTGTTCTAAACACGGCCAGACCGAGGACACCAGCCGTTCGAGTGAGACTGGGGTGGCTGGCGGTGATGGTAGTAGTCGAGGGGTGGCAAACGAGCCGCGCTCTGTGTGGCGGGGACGCGGGGGACGCCTGCCAAATTGCCGAACTTCTGGAGAAGCGATCAAAGTGCAATAAATCGACGGCGCCGGCCAGCCGACAAAAAGGCGCCGCTGTCGCTTACACCGCCACTCCCACCCCCGGCCAATCTCTCCGACGCGATCCCAGATACCCACCCACCCTCGATACACTTGGCACAATCCTTATTTAGGAACTTCAATCAGTGAGCTTATTTCCAAGCATAAGCACTTCCTATTGGGGTGGTTGATAAAGAACATACTTTACTTAAGACTTTTACTTTTCTTCAAACTTTTACGTATTAATCTTTACACGCTCTTGCGATTACTGGCTAAATTTCATTGGTTGATGGGACACCCTTTCTGAGATAATCGATTTGGAGACTAGCAACTTTTATATGACGAAATATATGACGAAAAAATGTTGCGGTCAAGTTCAGTGAAATTTGGACTGTAGTTGCAAGACTACAAAGATTATGTGAAAGTTTAAAGAAAAGTGATTATTTTTTTACTTGTTAATTTATTTATTATTTACTATTACTTATTAATTTCTTTATCAATGATTAACTCTTTACAGAATATCTGTAATTAAAGTGGTTGAGTTGCGATTGGAAATGACGTGGATTCAATGAGGTGCTTGAAAAGTTGACGCTTCGATCAGGGCGATAGTAATCGAACACTTGGGCTCGAGTCACTTTTTTCCGTTCTTTGCCGAGTGACACTAGAAATCGAGGCTCGAGTTGCCGCTTGGACGGGAAATTTAGCGCTCAAGGGAGAAATGCTGTTATCGGATGATGGCGCCAACGGGAAAGAAAGCGGAAGCCTTGCTCGAAAAGGAAGGAATAATAGGAGCGCGTTATTCCCGCCGGCCGCGCCGTAAACGCTCAGAGCCTCAACGTCGCCTGCCGACTTATCACTCGACAGATACCCAGAAATTGGTCCACAGGCTCCTTAACGTTGGCAAACATAACCAAGGTCTGTCCTCAGTAATCATTCGCCGACATTAATCTCAAGGAAAACGAAAAGCACGTCCGACTTCCTTTCAATCTTTGCTGACTCTCCTTAACCGTCCACGGCGAACACTATTTCTTTCTCTCTGTTCCGGCAATATCTATCGATCGGCCGCGTTCAATCAGATCGGGATCGGTATCGCCGCCAGTTTATCCTATAAATCGAACTACAGGAACTGAAAATAGGAAGCTCAACCTATCGCACGGCCAATGGCTTCAGAAGCTGCTCCAAAAGTACCAGGAGCATCTCGAGTCCCCGCGCGATAAAACCGACCGGTCCGATAATTCGGCCTCTGCTGGAGAATCCGAGTGCAGCGTCGCGGTAAGCCCCTCCGAGGCCATGGAAGTGACGAGTAGTTCCAGGTCCACCAGCTCCAGGAGTACTGTCAGCAACACATCCCAGCGTGATAACGCAGCGCAGTCGATGACTCTGGCACAGTCCATCGAGAACATGCGCTCTCTCCTTAGAAAGGAGCCGGTCGTCAAAATCATCAACAGTTGCTTCAAAGCTGGCGTTGAGGAAGGTACAATTAATCAATTCCCAGCATTAAGCATAACATCAGAAATTGTGAAACTCTTTATCGATGTATACTTTATCGATGTATACTTGGTCGATGTATACTTTATCGACGTATACTTTATCGATGTATACATGTATACGAAAACTTGGACTCGGGGTGGAATAGTGAGAAGTTTTAATTGAAGCTGATATCACGTTCTAGGCAAACGTCGGGCGAAAAAGTATGTCCAGCACGTGCTCTCGTTCGGTTTGAGCACGGGCTGCCTGATCCCCGGTGATCTCCGCGCCCAAACCAATCGGATTTCGCCGCGTGTCTTGGAATCGAAGCGAGCCGATGCGGAGTCGCGATTACAACGGCGTCGTGCGCGCCGTGGGGAGGATCTTCCGGCGAATGTCAAGCGGAAGGACCTTCGCCGCGGCACAGGTGCTTCGACGACCGCGAAGAGCAAAGCTCCGGGGGCCGATTCGACGGAGGTCGCGCCAGCGGGGAAGGAACGAGGGAGGAAATCCAAGTCGAGTAGTCCAAGGACGAGCGGGACTCCGCAGGGAACATCCAGGCCGGAGAAAACGAGCGCGCGCCGGGGCCGCAAGGACAAGCGAGCCGCCAAGAGGAAGTGAGTTTACAAACACAACTCTTATTGCCGCTGAAAGATTCCCAAGGAGAGGGGCGGACGTTCCTTTGAGAGAGCGTTATCCTCGCGGAGCATTGCCATTTCGATATGAATGGCATACTCAAACGTGAAATGGCCAATCCACGTAAAACGTATCTCGGGCTGGTCCCACGCGACCATTCTTAGTCTACTATCTTTCAGAAAAGTAATACTGCATCGGACCTTTAGATCCAACATCTCTCACCGCGTACATTTTACATTCTAATACTCCAACCCACGTATAGAGTCTTACGCTTTCCATTGCGAGCAACGACAAATTTCTTCCCGTTAATTCTTCCACTGCCATATAGGCCGGCAGAGAAGAAGCGATTGCAACATAAGCGTGCGACGAATCGAGATAAATCAGCCAACAGCAGGCGATCTCGCAGTAAGAGCCATCGGGATCGGACATCAGAGAATCAGAGCGGCGTCAACTTCCCAGCAAACGAAGCTAATCAAAGGATCGCGACGGAAGGAGTACGATCGGCATCGCGCAGCAAAAGCGTCCCTACGCCGAGGACGCGGGAGACGCCAAGGGACGATGTCGAGAGAGTCGACGAACACCCAACTATAGGAGGGCCATGCTACCAGTGTGACGACTGCCGCATAATCGGAAATGACATTTGAGAAGACAATTATGCATCGCAAGGATACTTGGTTCAAGAAAAGGAAGCAATCACATTTCTTAAAGCCGCGCTACCTCCTTTCGAATTCAACTGCTCTCTTGTACGCTTTCCCGGGCAGAGTGTGCCGCGAAATTGTGCACTCTGCGTGGAATTTAATATTGACTGAAAGGATTTTTTCCAAAAGATATGAATTTATGAACGAATTTATTTTTAATAAATGTCTGACGTATTGGTGCAAGCTCTTTTGGTGTTTTTAATAAAAATGCCTGACGTATTGGTGCAAGCTCTTTTGGTGGGTTCTGTAAATTGAGTAATTCTGTGTTGTTCGATAGGTGTAGTTGTCGAGTCTCATTTCCGTCGAAGTTCGGCTCTATTCCATTAGGAGTTGAGGGAGTAAATGCGAGTACCCTCGAAAGGTCTTGCTGCCCGCGAGTCTATCAGCGAGCCGCCGAAAAAACGAGTCTCGCAGTCTCGCCTTACACCGGGGAGGATGATACCGGAGCTAAAAAGCTCTCGAGCATACATACCGGCACGTACTTCATCCACCGCTTTTTCTTTTATGTGACGCATGCCCGTTTCGTGCGGGAACGTAGCGAAGATATGTATGTACGCGGGATGGATATTTATCGACTTGGAGCGAGGTCCTCCTATTTTTTTCGGGCTTTTACGGCCAACCGTTGCTGACCGGCTGTTGCCCCAGATTACTACCACGATTGAATTCGATTCTAGCATCTTCTCTCTGCCTCGACAGGCTCCCTCGGAGGTATCGAGCACGTGGCGCACCTTTGACTTGCCCACGTGAGATCCTTGAATTCCGAATAACATATCCTTCGTGTTTCGCTCGTGCGAGGCACGATGGGCTTCGAGCTCCTGCATACTTGCGGCTGCGGCTCCAAAATCTAGTCTCGTCTACTCGACTATCTTGTCCCATTTAGGGACCGAGGAATTATTCTAAGGGTGCGTTCGCGTACGAAGCTGCTTTCGGGTGTTTTTTGGTCAGAACCGAATACTGACAGCATGGATGATAGGATTTTCTTCATTTTTGTGGCGATTTTCGGCGCTGGTCGAGTGCCGAAGACCAATGTTTACGCGAACGTACCCTAACAGTACGACCAACCATTGGGAAATCGCCAAAGAATATTTATTCCACGAATCAGCTCGCCAAACTGGCTAAACCAATTTTCATATTCGTTGGTCAATAATTTGCAGAGCGCGCGCCCCGTGATCAATCGGGGTACTTGGATTTTTATCGACACTTGGCTTTACGGGACTGGAAAGTAAGCTATTTTGTACAGGCTGGTCGGCCGAACGAGAATCCGCGGTAGTTGGGGGATTACAACTGGCTATTAGGAGAGCTTTTATGTACAACGGGCGCGTACACCGACATAGTTTGGGAAGGGTCAAGATTTATTGCTTATCGGTTACGAGCGCTGCCGAATAAACTGTCCCAGATACTCCCGGGCTACGTACACATAATCGTTTCTTCCCGCCGGCCCAGGTAACACTAACCGTGTTTATTGTCACTCAGGATCCGCCGGTTTTTTGTCCTTCGTATCGCTACTATCAGCTTTCACCTTGACCCAGTGGATCTGTGGCCTTTATGCCTCAAGATTAATTTTCGTCCCTCCATCGCGGTCAACTCTCCAAGTATCCTCGAAAAGATGTGTCGAACCGTTCGGCTCGAGTGAATTAAGCGCACGCTAAAAAATCATGTCCCCGCATTACTCGACGCTGCTCTTTTATTCACCGCCGGATTACGTGTACATGCGTCACGGACGATTAAATGATGCAGACCAAAATGGACCCGGGACTGGACGACATGAAACATTGATACGGATATTTCAGCTCTGTGAGACCGCCAGTAATTACCGCGGTCGCAACAATTTCCAGCGCGGTATCATTTACAGGGGCGATAGATCCCGCTGAAATGTGTATCGCCCTTTGGCGAGCTCTTTCCCTGTACTGCGTTCGCTCGATGATTTGCTGACTTCCGGAGCCACGTTCTTTTGTTATAATTTTCTTGTATGTGTTTAAATTATTAGGATTTGTTGGTGTCATTGTCATCCTCCTTTTTATCCTCGTCCTCGTCGCTGTCTTCTTCGGCCGTCGATGAGTCGGAGTTCTCCTCGTCGTCTTTCCTAACGTTCTTTTCACCGTCGGATCTATTTGCCCGTGGATCCTCGAGATTTCCATCGGAGTCGTCCGCCGCTTGTCCTTTCGCGGTGTTCTCTGTTTCGCGCTCGTCGCAGTTGTCAGTCGGCTGCTCGGGAACCTGTGACCTGCAAATCATTTCGTGGTAAAGCGACTGGCGACAGTGCGACGACACGGCTCGTTTGGCCTCCTCGGGGTCGTGAACATCCATTTGCAAGGTCCGCGAACTCGAATTGCGGTCCGTTCAAACGATTGTTGTCCGCGGCACGTCATAGTGCACTCATTACCAGGCTATTAGCAGCGACATTAATTACATGCCATGAACAAAGCCACGTTACGCGGAGCGCGCTTTTCACCCCAAAGTTTCACGTATCGATTCTCACCGCTCGCTGGAGCGACGGCTCGCTCATCTAATTCGGAATATTTAATTATTCCACTGCTTGGCATTCGAATTGGAGGATTTCAGGAATTAAGCGGATGTTAATTTCCAAACAGAATTACTACATGCAACCTCGGGGGTAATTCGGCGAGCGACGTTGGTACCTGCTGCGTTTCCTGAGCTTTCGCGCCTCTGACTTCCTTCTGCGCTTCTTCGAGCCGCTCCTCGATCTTCTTCGACTCCTTCTACGCTTCTTGTGCCGTTTATTTCTCTCTTCCTCCCGAAATTCGCTCGACTTGCTCGCCGTCCGACGAGGACTCCGTTCCCTCTCTTGGGAGACTGCTCTCTCGTCGTTAGCCACTTCATCGTGACACTCTCCGTCGTGTATGAGCTCCGAGGAGACGCGCAGCACCCGCTGCGATTTGTCCTTGGCCACGAGGAATCCGGACTTTACGCCGAAGTCGAGAGCCTTCTGGATGAAGTTCTTGATTTCGGTGAGGTCTGGGGAAGCAAGAGTAATTAGAAAGACGCGGAGTCACGTGCGAAGAAGTAATTAGATACCTTCAGATCTGTGTGCTGTGCGAACGGCCGACGAGAGTTGCTCGGTGCCGGCTCGCCGCCGCTTTTCCACCCGAGATTTTCCGCTCACGCGATTGCCATTCTTGGCCCGTCTTTTCGGCATAGTTCTCCGTTTGCTTTGTCGGGCTACCGCAGAATCCGAGGGCTCTTGCGCCGCCTGCAGTAGACCGCAGTTCTGACAGGTATCCTCGGAACTATGCCCCACGACTTTGGCACCACGTAGAAACTTGTAGACGAGCTGGGGGATGTTTGGTCTACCCCGATGAGAATCTAGAACGGCGATGTCTTTGTTGTTCCGTGCACTGCATACAACCCCCCCTCCCCCGGCCACGTTTGTTCAAGCCGCACTGTTGCGAATTAATCCCCAAGACCTCGCCCGCGCCCTTGGTCACTTGGGCAAATTGTTACATGAAGTAATTATAATCGAGGGAAAGCTCGCCCTTCGAAGTACTGCGTTGGCGGACGCTCAAGATTCGCGAGATGTTAAATTGTACCGAGAGGCGAATTGATCATCGTAGAACGAAAGCCCAAGTTACGTAGCTTGTCGGCCTATTTACATCGCTCGCGCAAAAAGGATCCTTCGCTTCCATCGCGTGGGAGCCGAAGCCAACCCACCCGGAATCTATTGTGGCCCGCAAGAGACCCAAGTCGCCCAGGAATTTCATCGGGAAATATTCGCAAGGGGTTCGCGAATGAAACTCCCTGTCGTCGGGAAGAGTTTGTCGGGTTCTCGCGAGCTAAGAGGGAGAGGGCCGTGACGAAGGAGAATAGTTGTCGGCGAAAGGGGTACACGCTTTGTCTGTGGGAGACGCGCGATCAGAGGATCACTCACTCATCGTGCGGTGGCTTCGCGCGGCAGGACGCCTCTTAGGAGCCATTTTGTGCTTACTGTTGGAAGATCCGAGATTTCACTCCCCGTGGACTTTTTCCGCCGGGGCGCCGTCGCTCTCCTAGTCCCTGGGGTGAGATTTCTCTGGAACGCTTGCCGGTCAATTTGCTCATTCGATCGTTCGTGCCGCGTAATTTTGCATAGGACTTTGCCGGGACATCGAGAGGGAAGGGAATAACTGTCAGTTGCACGAGTGTGACATGTCCGGTCGGGTGTTGCTGTCTTGTTGATTGGAAACGCCCGCCAGTCTCGCTCGTCATTTATTAAACGACGCTCTTTCCTTTTTTTTCAACCAGGGGGTGCGGTTTGCTTAAAATATCGGGATTTGGCAAAGAATTGTATAAATCCTTTGCTGTAGACGTGTACGCGAGCTCGTTCCTCGTATTCCAGAGGAAATTAATCTCGAAAAACGTACCCTGTCTATCATTACAACAGCTGTCGGTGCGGAGTTGAATAGTGAAAAAAGCGAGCGATGGTAAAGCAGGCAGGCCGCTAGATCTCGGGCGATCCTGACAAACGGTCATAACCCACGATCATTCGAACAAAATTGGCCATTAAGCAGGCGATACCGGTCTCCCATGGGGCATTCGAGCGCGGCACACGTGTCACGCATGTGAGAGGCCTCGTGCAAACGACCTCGTGGACCGGCAGGATCAATGGTCCTGTCATGCGTGCTCCCCAAGAGCAAACAAGACAGCAGGGCTATCAAAGCGGAAACGCGGAAACCGCAAAGAAGTCAAGGAACGAGGAGAAGAAGAAGACGAAAAAGCCAAGGGTTGCTCGTTTCGTGACCCCCCTAATTGGAGCGGTCTCCTCCCAGCCACTCCAATAAACTTCGCCCACGTGCATCCCGCGATCGCATCCGCGCACCCCGTGTGCTGGTCTTCTGTCAAAACCACCCTGTCATCTGGACTATCTTCCGTGATTGTTGCTTCTCCAGGATCATTCGTCCTCCTGCGTCACTGTTGCTTACGGACGTGCCATTTGCCACGATCTCCTCATTACCACCCCCCAATAAATCCTAATTACTCGCTCGGAATTCTTCAAACAATTCATCCTTCAGCCCAGTGCACGGTGGTGCAAGGTGCAAGGACGTCAGCGATATTTCAAGAGTAGAATCCTTTATCGTGCATCTTGATAATGACCGAGTATATCCGCCGAGGGAGCCGGTGCACTAGTGGCCGAGGACTTGACCTTGCCGCGCCCGTGAACCGAGCTCCAAAATTTACGAGCGGATTCTCTGCAAGCCCATCCTGCATCCCACGGGCTGTGGGAGGGAAGGAGTCCCCCCTCACCCGACTACATATGCCGAGTATCTACTCTGCCGCGCGCATTATGCCAGGGCCGCACTCCCTCTCTTTCACTGGCACAGCGGCAACATGACTTTTCTATTCCGTTGAGAGGGCCCAGGATGACTCGGGACTTTTGGCTATTCACGGGAAAGTGGGTTCACTCTCAAGATTTCACCAAGGCCAGTGGAACAGTCAACTAAATGGAAACCACGTATCCACCCTATCGCTTATACAGTAATAATCTCTGCTACTCAAATTCGCTGGTAATTTCTCTCAAATTAGACTCATATTTCTTTGTTCTCTTGAGAGGTAAAAGAGTTTTTGTTATTTGGATGGACGCCTTTAGAATGGAACGTTCTTCCTGCTGGAGGGATAGCACGAAAGGCTTACGATAGCCGGATCGATCGCGGCGTGCATTCAGGAATAAACAGACTACGGCGAGAATGGTTTCTACCATTCTGAGTTAACCGGCTTCCGGCTCTGTTTTCGCCCGGGGCCCTTCCTTTGGAATGGTCGGACAGCGCCGGTGGAGCGCAAGGGTTGCGCAGCACGTGCTACCAAGCTCCCGGCGGCCAGTCGTGGGGGGAGAGGAGAGCGGTGCCGGTGGGGGTTCCCCGGCGCAGAGATGTAGGGGTGCGGGAGCGACGATGTAGGGGTGGCATGAGCGCGTACATGGCTAGAGTACGCTCGGCAGCCACAGTTAGCAGACGCACCACCCTGACGGCCTTCGCCCCGAACGAGCAACCGGCCGCCCGAAGCGCGAGCGCGCTCCAAACTCCCAGAGAGAGAGAGCGTCTTCAGTCGCCACGCGACGCCGTAACGCATCCCACGTACCGCACTCGCGCGCTCCTATCAGTGACCAACAGCCCGCTCTGCTCTCAGGGATTTTTCAACACTCCGCCGGGAATCGTCTGGCCCGGGGCAGCAAGCGGACAGCGTCGCTGAACCGGGGAATAGATCGTGTCGGCTGTAAATCGGTGAGTAGACACGGATCTCCCCTTGTATGGCTGCGGCCGCGCGCGGCTAGACGCGGCTGGACGCGGCTCGCTCGCCCAATGAATCTGTGAACTTGTTTCGAGAGCAATGACACTCACGCCGGCGAGTGAAGGTTTGGTGACTAGGCGCGCGTTTCGAGTCGAGTCGATGGCAGTGTCACTGGGCACGTAAACGTAATGTGCACGCGAGCCACATTCGCAAAGTGAAGGTGAATTGTTTCCACTGTTTACGGGATGCGCTCGAGCGAGAGGAGAAAAGGGCTTCGCCGTGGCGTTTCCTCGGAGGAGCCTGTAGATAATGCATGGAAGTGCAGAGCATTGTACCGAGTGTCGTTAATAATTGATTCAAGTGGGATGAATGTTGCTTCTCGAGGGAAAGCAATTGCTTGCCAGTGCGATCGCGGAGTCTCGAGAAACACTGGAGGCTTCGTGCATTAAATACACTTAGCAGAAGTGCCGTCGCTATTTGGAAGTTCGGTTGATCCGAGTTTTTGGCTAGCTGGCATCCAATGCACTTAGATGAATACTCACTACCGGCTCTCCTTTTCCCGGGCCGGGAACTCACGGCGCTCTCTCGTCGGCGGGATTCTCAAAACGATCTGCTTTACCGAAATCCGGCCAAGTTCGGTTAACGAAATTGCTCAAGAGCGTAAGCAGGAAGTTGCCGTTCGAGCCAAATGAGGTTTTTCCAAACGTACTTTGCCAGCCAGCTCCCCGGTAAAGAGAGTCCCCGTAACTTGGTCGACGTTAGTCCTGTGAATCGATAAACCGCACTGTCTGCATTCCACTTTCCTCCTGTAATGTTTCCAGCGGAGCCGCCTATTAAAGGTCGCATATATCCCGGACATTTTTTACCCCATTGACAGTTTAATCGATGGAATAAATTAAGCAGTCTTGCATGGGAATGCGCGCATACACGTCAACTATTTATCAAGAGAACGGGCCTCGACTTTTCGCCGGGCAAGTTCAATAACGGCAAGCCTTAAATCGATTAGACTCTCATATTAATCGACGGAGAATTTGTAGTGAGAGTGCTAGACGGCTAAAGCGACACACCCTATTTCCGGGGGCTATGGATTTATTTTCAATAATTCGCCGATCGATTCGGCCGCCGCGGCTCTCGCGCCACTGCCTTTATAACTAGCGTCGGCTTAACTGATTATTCGAGGCTGAGCTGAAGGGCGATGAAAAATTCAACGGGACATTCTCTTCCTGACAAAGTTGAGGATGAGTCTCTCTCCCGAGTACATAGATCTTCGCCGCTGTCGGCATGTAATTTCTCGACGCTCTTTCCCTTGACAGTCAGCCCCCGGCTGAATTAATATTTATGCAGCCGTGCTCGCGCCCGGCCGCCGACAAACCCTCGTCGAATAATATCCCGGCATAAGGCAACTCGTTTTATCCGAGGGTGGACGCGCGACATTTTTCGAAACACTTCCCCCCGTCTGATCGCCCCAGCCGATTAAAATATTAATGAAAGCGAGGCGTATTACAAATCGCGGGGAATCGATATTAAGTTGTACTTTAACAGCAGTTCCCCGAGGAGTGGAGTTGTTAAGCGGCAGTTTCATTAAGTTACTTGGCGAAACTTTGAAGGGGGCAAAGTTAGAACGGGACCCAGTAGAATGAAGCGCTGTAGTCAGACACTGGAGGAAGAGAGTACTCTGCGATTGAGAATTCAAGTAAAGCGATAATAGAATTTCAGAGATCGATACAAGAGATTTTCTACTAGAGGATCCAGAGTTATTACAGTCCATCGCGCAAGGAACTATTGGCTTGATCAAACTGCCGCTGGGAAAATTTGGCGTATCGGAAACAGCACACACCCACATACCCTCCCGGAATAGAATTGCACGTGTACCTCTTGCATTGTAAGAGATGGAAATCGAAGTAAAGTAGCTCGAGTGACTTGCGTTGAGCAAAAGCCCACTTACATATCGAATCCGTAAGTGGCTCGAGTACTCTCGCTCGAGTAACCTCATCGATTTCCACGGGTCAATGGCACATTGCGATGAAAAGCAGCAGCGTGTATATAATAATGTATTGTTAATCTGGAGGGAAGTCTGATTGCGCTTACTAATTAAGCCGAGGCATGCCTCTCAGCAGCTTGCACGTAACGTTGAGCTTTATCCGGCAGACTCGTATCTAGTCACTAATCCCACCTGCTCACTTATCTCTTTCGGCCAGGCCAGTAGCCACTTTTTAGCCGGCCGGTGAAAACGCTACGGTAAACTCGTCGCTCGATTCTCAACACGCTGCCGAGAGACTAAAACTGAAAAATCATTTGATACCGGCAATATTGCAGTCCGGTATGTTTTACCTCGAGAATCTCGTATAAAAGTACCTTACAGCTGCTCGGACATTGCTCGGCAACTGCATCGACGGTGTACCAAAGCGGATAAAAGCACGGTCGTTGAAACTAGTCGGGCAACAGTCGGCAGTGTTTAATATAATACAAATAGACGATTTTCTTCCTCCGATAGTAAAGCGCGAATTTTTTGTAGCTCTCGCGAGCTCTGGTGATAGGTCGCTGAGGCTTCCGTAGTAAGGATACATTTTAAACGCGACTTGCCTACGACGGACTGAATGGCCGAGCTGCGAGATCAAAGGAGCTTTCACCGGAGATGAGCATTCAAAGCCTGTCGCCTCATTTTCCCCACTACTTGTACGCGCCGACACTGACAACACGACTGGCCGTCAAATTCTCTCTTTCCCCGATCTCGGCCCTCTGATATTTCGCGCCGGTGAGCTAGGAGAAGTGTTGCATAACAATCGGTCGGGCGTCTCGAGTGCGCGGCGCGATCGCAAATCGAAAGGAACGACGGCGACGGATCCACTCGGAATAACCGTGTCTCGGTGGAATTGGGAAAAAGGCAGCGGCGTGAAAGGAGCAGGGAAAAAACTCACGCTCTTACGTGAACGATGCAAAGTTTGACTGGGAACTCCGTGCTTTAACGCGCTTCTATCGCCGGCGACGGTTTTTTCCACGTCGGATTTCGAGAGAGAGAGAGAGAGAGAGAGAGAGAGAGAGAGAGTGGAAGACTGGAGGCAGGCAGGTCAGAGTGCCGAGTAGAGATATGGTATCACAGAGAACGTGGCAGGAAAATTCCCGCAAGGAGACTCAGAAGGAGAACGATCCGCCGCGGCGTCGCAATTCACGGTAGAAATGAACTGTATGATTCGAGGGGTGTCGAGGCAGTCGCTAACGAGATAGGCACTCCCTGATAAATCACGTTCCCGCTCGTTTCGCCGATTGTTTATTCGATTGCCGCACTCGTCCTCTGGCCTCCAATCTCCCGGGGATGCCGGCGAACGCCTGAACCCCATCGACTCCAGTACACCACGACGAGAATAATTGCGCCATTCGCGCCTTCCAGTCGCGCGATTTTACGGCGAGAATTCTCGAAATCGAACAAGCCCACCTGACAATACAGTGCCTAGGAGTACCAGGCGGGCTTTCCGTCGAACAATCGATTTGAGCGCCGGTCATGAAACTTTCACGAGGCAAACATCGCCGGGCGCTTCTCTGCAAAACTCTCCCTCACAGCTTCCCTTTATTACAATCGTCGCACATGCAAGCCAATGCAAATCGTCGGAGAATAACATTCGCCCTTGGGATTAAAATAACTGCTCGAAGGCGTAAGAGGATAGCCTTGCCCCTTATCGAAGAAAACTTCCGGGGTGCGAGGAGTTATTAGGACCGTTTGTGGAAATGACCCGTGGTACAAGGTTGCCAAAGGCGCGAGAGTCAACCGGAAGCTGAAAGGAGGCAGAAACCCGCGTTGGACACCGAAACTTTGCGGCGAGCGCTAACTTCGTCAAACTTGTGTCTAGAAATGAGGTCCTGATTTCCGCCACTCTCGTGTGGGCTCTGAACTTTCTTTTTCTATCTCGGCGAATCTGCGTTACGCTCGGCTCTTCTGATGATCAGACTCCTATCTCACCAATCACACCTTTCCCACGTCTATATGGACGTCTATATGGTTTTGCAAAAGGGGATCTAAATTCGCCGCGAAGTGAGGCATCCTACAAAAACTTTGCAAATCGGGTCACATCTCTACGTGTGCACGTGCCGACTGGGCCCCGAGGACTTAGTGGTCCTCTTCTTGTGAAGGGTGGAGCTGTGTATTACTAAACAGCTGTGCTCGCTGTGGCTCCCATCGCGATGCATCTAGCCGAGACAAGTTCCAGCAGCACGTGCCACTCCTCCAATTGTAACTCGCTTGGAGGGTAACTTCGTAATTCGCCGGGAAATACGGCCCGCCGCGATGAAGTACTCCTCTTAAACTAGACCACTCTAGATATTCCATTATCCTAAACTTCCCATTATCTGTCTGCGCCAGGCGATGCGGAAGTCATGTGGATCGGTACAGGCTTTGCGCTATGCATTTTCAGTGGACTGACGTGCTCTACCTATGCTTTGCTTACGAGTACAAATTTCAATTCTTAGTAGAAAACGTAATTAACATCGGTTTATGGGATGGTTTTTTAAAAATATTCATATTCCGATGAAACTATAAAGGACTTTAATGGATTTTAAAAGATTTCCAATTTAGTTTCCTGCGAACTGTGGATTCAGAGATGCATAGGAAAGTATCATCGTGATTATTACTCAAGCTTTGATAGGCTGATCATAAATGTAATCCTGGTGATTAATTTGCTCTTCAAAGATCCGCAGGTGTAATTAATATTTTCTACAATTTCGCTTCGATCAAAGTAGCGGCGAGCTCAGCGGGCTCAGCCGACCATCATTGCTTATGCCACTGTGGGATCTCAAGTCTCAATGGAATGCAAATCGCTACAGATTCTAATGAATGAGGGGTGCTCGAAAGCTTATTCTCGTTACGAGAATGTCGCGTCTGCATTTCTCTGTTTTTGTATTAACGACCCTGGAAAAGCCGGCGTGATCCGACAACGAAATCGCAGCTCCATTGCCGGTAGCGCGCGCGCGGAAATGCTTTCAGTCGGAATTCTATTTGCTCGGTTAGCCGGCATTTTGATTACATAAGTTCAAATATGCCGAAGCAAAGTAAATCGCGCGTGCGACCGGTTGATATTAAATGACCAATGCACTCACTCCTTTTCCATTTTTGTCGATAATTAATTCCCCAGCGCTTGGAGCCAAGCTGCCATTAAATCTCTCATTTCTCGGTAAAATGCTCGAGTTTCCTCATTAGGCTCGTTAATTGGTAAGGAATACCTAGTAAGAAATACTTCTCGATAAAGGTTCTTATCGAAAATCTCCTTCGACCAATACTGGCAGAGAATCCGGCACTGAAAGTAGCAAAAACCGAGCGAAGCGCCAGAAGATGAGAAATCGGGACGAGGAGGAAAGAGAAGGTGGAGCGAAGATGAGGGTAGACATGTCCGATACTTAAAGAGGGTATTGCACCACTGTAAAGTGTAAACCCTGATTCTATTTCTGGTATGCACTTCCGTAGCCCTGCACCTGGTCTGCGGCTCCCCATTTCCAATTCTTAAGCCTCTCCCGACACTTTCTCCCTTGAGTCATTAGCAAGGAACAGCCAAGAAACCCTGTGCCAGTTGGTGCGCGCCCTCGCGCTATTTTTAATCGCACCTGCTGTACTTCTACCGTCCGCACGCGTGAGAAGTTCTCCGGCGATATACTCACCGTCGGATTATGAAAATAGATGACCGGGTTAAATGTGTATTCGCGAGACTTGCTCGACACTTAGCCACCTTGCAGGAGAATTATTACGGGAACTTTGCCGGCGACTTACACGGCTTGATGAAAGGCCGCGCCCTTAACGCACGCAACCTGCCGAGGAAAGTTTCGAGAAAATCACGCGTTCTCGCGACAACATTCCCTTAGGATTTCGCCGGCGGACGCTCCCTGCATATTTCCAAGGGCTATAAAAGCACATACCCGACGCGTGGAAATGACACTTGAGTTGGCCCATGCTTCAGTCTCCGCTCGCTCTCGCTGTATGCGCGATCCTGCATTCAGAGAGACGCCGCTCGAAAATTATCCTGGGTCCGCGCCGGTATAAAGAGCATTCCCGCCAAGAAAGTCATATTTTATAGAAGAACCGCGAGTTTTCCTCCAAGGTGGCGTCTCTGGGGAAGGTAAATCCATTTTCAGGCCTAATCCGGTATGAGTCTCCTGCACCCCTGCAAGCTCCGCGCCCTACTATCATTGTAGGCTCCAGCGCTCCCTTCTTATTCTTCTTCCTCTCTCTGTCTCTCTCTCTGGATCATATTGGCAGCATCCCGGATAGAAAGTTCACTGCACCCAATTCCCCAGATTATCTATCGTTCTTACAATTCCTCCTTTACCCTGAACTCGCCGAAGGGAACTCCAGAATCTCCCAGCGACCTTTCCCGCAGTGGACCTTCCGCCCCGAGTTTCAAGCGTACATTGGCCAATTCCTAAAAATAGAAGCGAAACTTATAGAACGATGGTAGCAATGAGCTCCGGATCCGAGGAGCATCGAAATTGGCCGGTTCCGGCCGGGACGCCTGCTAATTCCGTAATGGAGATCGGCGGATCAGGCGTATCGAGAGCCGCGGGAGTCGAATTAAACGTCTGCTGAATTGAATTCTCAGCCGGCGAATGGGAGACGTGTCTGCTGCTTCTTCCTCCCTTTCTACCGAATTGGCATTCCCGGCGGGGACGGGGAAGGAACTCGAGGAAAGGCGATCGATCCTGATTACCGCGAAGGATTCGCGATGACGCAAATCGTTTGTAGCGGCGAGATCACATCCGCCGGTTCGAGTCTCTGAAAAGGAGCTAGAGAAAGAGTGAATTGAACCCCTGTGGCTTCGGGGTGAAGGCGAGGGATTACCGATTCCAGCCCGCCGAGTCATCCGACGCGTCTTCCTTGTCGCTATCGGTAAATGATAGGACATCACGCGCGCGTATCTCCATTCACTACAGGGCGACCCTGGCGAGGATTTGCCGGTGAAATCGGACGTAAACCCACGGAGAATGGCAGCGGGTTATAAATCGCTGAGTTTACGCTACGTGCTCGAATACGAAGAATGCATTTTGCTAGCCACGCGATCGCTTTGCCCGAGCAATCGCGACGAGCTGTTGATCTACCGGCTTTTTTCACCCGCTGTGTGAACTGTGACGTGGGAGTATACCAAGTTGCCTGCTCGTATTTTGTGAATTCGCAACTGTTCACCGTCCCCGTCGGCTATGCCGATCTGGTCAATCACGATACTAGCTTTCAGTAAATAGAGGCGCATATGTAGAGGAGGATTCACTTTTCTTTCCATCGCTAATGATGAATATAGACCGGTGAAAATGTATTAATTAGAAGGTGGTCGGTCATTTTAATATAAAGGAGCCTTTATATACTGAGTCTTTCCGCGTACTGCAATTTATTTATAATATGAATTTCTACCAATAATGGAAATAATTGGCACTCGAGTGTGAAGGGGATGATTAAAAGGCAAGTAACTAACCGTATACGCACTTCTCGATGCACTGTATTGCAGCAGCGAGATCTCAACCTCTCCGAAGTGCATTGGAACGCCCATTGGAATGGAGACACGTGGCCGAGTACACCCGCTGCTAATTATAATTCGGCTTCCGATCGCCGAAAAGTCACGTAACCCGCGGGAATAAGCCGGCGAAATTGCGCGTTGACGGAAACGTGCTTAAAGCTCTGATAAATATCCACAATTCGATGGGAAGTCTGAGATCTGGACACTTAGATTCCAAAGAGATATAAAAATACTGTTTATTCTTCGATTCGGCATTGAACGATAGATGGACGCGCGAGGATGGACGTAATAGTTTCTAGGCACGAAAGGCCAAAGCAATAAAGCAGAGTGGCAGTAATATTGCCCTCTGGTATGTTCCTCTTCCTATTAAAGGAAAAGAAGAAAAGAAGAAGCATGAGATTTTTCATCTACAACATTGATTCATGTAATTGGAAAGTACTCCCTTCCGGCACGCAGCCTTTTTAATTACGCCGCCTACACGGCCGTTTGCCTTTCGCCATTTCCAGCCACATTTCGCATTCGGCAGTGTAAAGTTCAACCGTGTAGAATTCGATTCCGGGCGAATTTCATTTCGCCGCTGGTTCAATTCTACCCTCAAACATTCGTCCCAGCGAACTTGTTCTCGTGTCTCGTTGTATGCGCCGAAGCCGTGAGGCGTAGACATTGCCGCGGAAGATAGTTGCCGTGTAATAGGATTCCCTGGCGATCTCTTGGATTGTCGAAGGGAAGCTCGGATTAAAGCACCTTCATGCCACGGATCCTCGTGCTTTCGAACAATGGAATACCCATCGGTGACGTCTTTCATCCGCGAAATAAAAAGCTCCTTACCGCCGGCACGTCGTCGTCGCCGGCGTAGAAGTAACTCGACGCAAAATCGGGCGGGTAACGTTACCGTGGAATCGCGCGGAAAGAAACGAAGCGGAAGACAGTCTTCCGCTTATGTTTACGAAGCTCGGAGGCTTTCCGCCTGGAAATTCTTTCTCTCCATTTGCCTCGTCTCGTTCTCTCCAGTACATTCCCTTCGCAAACGGCTGGCTCTATCTCCGTCGCAGTTGCCGGGGAACTGTTTAGTTCTTAATAGAATCGTTGCGAGTGTTGAAGATTTAATCGGATCCCTTGCCAAAGTTTTACGAGCCGCACTCCGATTCAATTATTACCGGCAGGACGTGCAGCAGCCGGTGAGCGCACCGGCAAATGGCACACGGCCAGTCTAATTTGCGAGGGTAAATGTTTGCACAGTTCCGATGCCAGTGCACTCGGCCTGCCTCCAATATTTAGCTTGTTCAGCGGGCGCTTCCACGAGAAAAATGATTAAATCGCCATTAGGTGCGATCTCGCACGAGGCTTTCCCCCTCGCCGCCGGCTAAGTGAAGCTCTTTTTTCAGCGCCAGAATAAATACAGACTAAAGCCATGTTAACCCCACCGTTCAATTAACGTAGAAGCTGGATTCTGTGTCGTTATTCTCGAATATATTTAATCTAAATCTATCGAAATGCTCAGGCGAGTAAAGTACTTGCCGCGAACGTTGCGGTCATAGCAAATGCCACACACGTTATGAAATTATTATGAAAGCGCACACATAGAACTACAATTCTCATCGCTGCAGGTACTTTACTCGCATCGCGGAGAATCGCCTTAAATTAAGATCAAATAGAAATCAGTGGAGTCGCATTAACATATGCAATGCGTTTAGATGCTTGCGCCGAGGATAAATCGGGCGAGTTAAATGCACTTAGAATCAGACTGAGCGCTAAGTTGGTAAACCGGGGTACAAAGGAACGCTGATGATTGATCGATCGCAGTCCGCGCACAGTCTACAGTATGATTGAACGTTCCGATCACCAAAGTTCCTTTCGCTTGCTTCATCAACGCGTAAATCTACACTTGATCTAATGATGCATTAGCCAGCCCAATGCCTTACCTTCCCACACTAACTGTACAGGGTGTACAAAAACTATATGTCATGACCTACATGGGTCAGGTCTGCTTAGGTCATTCATTTAAAAAGGTTGCCGCCAATTGTCCTTGATCTTAAACACCAAGATCAAACTTTTTTTTAGGAATATTAAAAATTCCAGAAATACCAGAATTCGCATGCTGTTGTAATGCAACGATTTAGCAAATGAATGTCTATCTAGCCAAGGAAATAATGGATCTTCACCAATCCAACAATGAATTTCATGACATCATTTTTGTACACCCTGTACGGGATTCGCTTGCGGATGTATGTTCACAGAATTGTTTAATATTTCGATGCGCGGCACCATTTCACATTATCAGTAACGTTAATTCAAACAGCTGACTGTCCCGGAGGGCAAACAAGAATACAGGGGTAAAAAATTGCGACGACCGATAAACCAACAGATGCATTCTGCTCTGTAAATCAGCAACAAAACGTGGCGAATGTGCGTGTAAATAATTTCCATTACGACCGTTGTAACAGGGAAATGATCAAAGCTTTTGCATTACGTAAACCGTGCAAATATGTGGGTATGGTACAGACCAGACAATAACGGACGTAAAACAAATTATACACGAAATACAAAGAATATTTCCGCGCGGAGTTCTGAAAGCAGAATGTTTAAAAGATTAAAAGTGTGAGCAGGCGGTTTCGCCAATCGAGCACGGAAGGTGACCGTGAAAGCTCACAGCTAACAGTATTAGGTCTTACACGCCGGTCCACAAGGAAATTCGATTAAACTTCGGCAGCCTCGCGAGATTATCGAGGACGATCGACAACCGTCGACCAATCTGTCGATAATGGCATTTAATCCGGCGGCGTTGGTGGTAAACCGGCCACGGGAGCAGCCTCTGCCGATACTTACGAATTAACGACATTATTAATTTATCGCTCCTTCCGTGCATTTTAGAGACACGTGCAAAGATGGCTCCTTGCACACGCGCACTCACGATTTGATAGTATAACGACGTGAAATGTTTTCGTTGAGTAATAAGAAAATATTTTCGAGCGTGTGTTCACCGGGAAGAGCGCCCGTGAATTATAACAGAGGATTAAATTTAACAGAGTACACAGCACATTTAATGCAGCAGCTCCTAGCCGCGGATTAAGCTTGTATTTCGTTTAACAAGCTTGCATTAATCCCGCTGAAATTTGTAATCAGCACTCACCGTGTTGCGCGCTTAATTTGACAGTGCGCGATCTGGAGCTTCGGGAGGATTCATCAATAAGCGCGTTGACAGGAGAATGCGACAAGGAAGATAGCTTTCAGGCTGGAAAAGGACAGGGGCTGCGAGGTTCCACGTATTAGAGGCGGAGTTTCGGTTTAGGGGTGTCGATATCATGAATTTAAATTAGACTCGTGCGCGATACCGGGTTGACCGAGTGCTCACCGACATTCCATCTCACCCATGCGCCAGTCTTAGGGAAATTAATGGCCGCCAACTCAGAATTTAAATTACCCCCGCGACAAGTCTCCCATTCGCCGCGGCCGCCCACCAAATTTACACTATCGCCCCTCGCGCGGCACACTCCTTGGTGAAGTTGTGCCCTGGCAGCAGGAAGCCCAGTTCTCCGTCTGCGTTCTATACCACATGTGAGTACAAGTTTCGCCGATAGTCTGCTTGAGACACCCGGGCGAAACACAGTGCAGGTAATTTATGTGCGGCCTACATCGTCGATAAGTATTCATCCTAAGTGGGAGATGTATATGAGAAGAGCAGCTATCAGTTTATGCAAAACGCCGGATTCTGTGTTTAAGGTGCGGAAAACTACTTTTCCTAAGAATTTCTTTAAACTTGCGCATAATAGGCTTGACAAGGCCTCGAAACTACTGGCCAAAGTTTATCAGGGTTGACTACAATAGTTTTTCGTCATATTTTTGAATGAGTGGTGGGTTTTGACTATGTCGCATGTATGAAAGTTGGTGATTTCAAAGTAGTAGCTGCAAGACCCTGTAAAAGTTTAAAGACAATCTCAAGAAATGTGGTTTTCTTTACCAACTACCTTAAGTAATTAAATTTGACAAAAGGCGCGCATTTTCAGATCGAAGTACTCCAAGAGAAAGTATATCAACTAATGCATTATGAGTGTATAGAAATAAATTGGCTATGAATGGGTTATATGTTTGCTCGAACTGTGAGAATTGCCAATACGAAACGTCAATTTCGTGCCAATTAGAGACACATTCTTCGAAGATAGGTTTAGGTGACAGTGAATCGGTTTCCCGCGGGCACTTGGGAGTCAATTCGAATTGAGAGGAGAAGTAGGTCGGACCGCCGCGACGTCGGAATCGAAATCCGACGCGAACCATTAACGAAATCGAATCGCTACGGGTGAGCTAACGAGGACTGTGTATCCAGTATACTCGATCTGTGCGCCGGGCTATTTTTATTTTTCTCCTGCCTCGCCGACTGGTTTATTGACTTAGCGATTTTTTTTCCCTCCGAACTGAAGCTCGCCGCGCGCCGACGAGACTCCGGCGAAAAGTTGTGATTCCAATAACGCGCCCGCCCCCGCCGCGAGCACTAAACACAATGCAATTCCGAAGAACAAATATGCCGGGGCTTCCATCCCCCGGAAATACCTGGAATCTTTATACTCAGGTGGATTCCTTCCTCGGGTCGAATCGGCGCTCGGTCCGGCCGATCGACCAGGTCAAAAAAGCGAATCGATATCATTCTATTAACGGCATCGGCGCCCATCGCTGACGGGGCACCAAGTCTCCCTGACGAGCGATGGCGCGGAATGAATCTACTGACACACATTTTTTACCTGACCGCACTTAATCGGTAGGAACCGGAATGAGGGTGTCGTCGCCAAGAGAGCGCTGATAGATTCGAGCCGGGATGACCTATATATGGCCGAGGTGTAAGCGAGGGCGTTCGCATGGCGTCGTCCCCATTTCATTGGGAGAATGAGGCGGCTCGATGGGGAAAGCTCATCCCGTGAAATGGAGAGGGCAGCTAGTATTGGAGCTACTTGCAGGTAGGACACGGTGAGAGGGAGCAACTCGGCGACGATAGTAGGGCAAGACCTCGCCGCTCTAGAAATCTAGAATAAGCATGGACACCATGGGAATACGTGGGGGTGTAAGATGCCGGGCGAGCCAGATGCAGGAAGGCGAGGAAGGCAGCCAGGGGAGTGTACTAGGAAGCAGAGAGCCCGTTGACCCGAATAGCATGACCTGTTTTCCCCAGGCTGCTGCTCGCAGGACTCGACCTCGCCCCCTGCGTATCTGCATCGTGTCTCTGTCCCTCTCGTGCTTCCCCTGTCGGCTTCTCCGCCCCGCTTTCCCTGTCTGTGTGCGGCTGTGTTTGCAAGACGGGCTTGCCTGCCACCACCTGGCTGGGGTGCCGACGACCTGCGTGGGCGGTAAAGCCGCGCCACCGCCCCCAGCTCCTCTCCCGCAGGAACACCCGGAGCATGCTTAATTGAAATTCGCCCGCTATAATGACTCACATCGCGCCAGTCTCTCCTAATCCTTCGCGCTCCCACCGACTCGACAGCGTCGCGCGCTCATTAGTAGCGCGGATCACCAGGGAAATTAAGCAATCGCCGTGGAAAAAAGTGCTGGGCCGCCGGCCTCGTCAGGGGTTCGGTGAGTAAAACACTTGGCAAGATAGTCGCGAGAGCTCCCAGGTGAAATCGAGCACTGGCGCACTCTCACCGCCACACGCTCGCCAGAGCCGATCCTCCAATGGGAGAGAGATGCTGAAATGGGGATTTATCGGTGGAAACAATTTGCCGCGACACCCATTTCGCCCGTTCGGTGGTGTTACTCTTGTATACACTTTGCCATTGCGGGATGAACCTATACATTGTCTCGTGTGTAGCTTTAACAGGCTGTGCTTCAGTGGGAAAATAAATATCAGCCCTCACGGTGACCCCCGAGTCTGCTGTTTCGTGCTCTGTCGCTTGAAAAAGGTGTCGCCTCGATGGACGAGTGTGTGGTGGTTGGGCTTGTTGCTGTTTGCGCGTGAATCTACTTGTCGAGGAAAAAAGCAGTTCTCTGTTGAGGACACGTCTGTGCGAGGATTAGACTGCTGAATAATATACCTTTGGAATTGTGGTCCTAGTGGGCTGTGTCGGGCGCGTTTCTCTTATGCGAGGTATTTAATTGGCAGGGAGACAGTCCTTTAAACAAGCCAGCCCAAACATTGTATATGAGGGGTCCCTTGATGCAGCAGCCTTTAACGTGGGACGTGGTTCCGCGGGGGTTTATTTGCCTCTAGAAAAATACATTTTTCCCCTCGGTTAACCGCGAATTATACAAATATTCCACAAATGAGCTGAAATTCATAGGATTTGCTGAAAAAGGAGTTAATCTCCTTTTCTCGTTAAATCATTCCCGCTGCTTCCATTTTGCAAGCATCGGACGTAATTCGGACGGTGTGCTCTTCGAAGGGCAGAGGGATCGAAACTAACTCTCAACTCGTTGAAAAATCTCATTTCCCTCGGCGAATTTTTTCGGTGCCCGTCATCTTGGCGCTCGGCGCTCGTCGGTAGCGAAAAAGCTCGCGGGACTTGCGTGGTTTGGTGTGCGCGCGGAGCGACAATGGGAGCATGATCGCTGGTGATCGAACCCCGCCGGCGACTTTTCATCCTCGGAGGATTGGAAGGGCAGTGGCCGTCGCGACGCGTAGCTTTTTCTCGGGCGTCGCCTCACTCCCGGCTCTGCTCTCTGCTCTTCTTCCAGGAGATTTATCGCAAAAATCCTAAGCCCGGAGCGAGGAGAAAAGCTTCGGCCGAGCTTTGTCCCGCCGGGAAATATCTCGTTATCGCTCGGCAACGTTAAACGCGCGACCTAGAAAAAGGAGTGGAGAGCGCACTCGCGGAATTTGATTTACGCTTTGTCTGATTGCGCTGGCGAACAAAGTTAATCCTCCGTCTGCGTCGCCGGTTTTCACTTACGCGCGCCCTCTTTAGCCTGGGACTTTTAACGCCGGCGCCACTTTCCAGTCCAATTAAGGCCCGGCAAACCCCAGACAAATTCTGGCTCGCTCTTTGCTGTGCCCGGAGTGCTTGTCAGTCTCTCGACTCTCTCGGCTTGATTATTCCGCCTTTCTCGATTCAATGCAATCCTCAAACTATTGTTAAAGTCATTGTTATTCAAGACCCACTACACAGCCGGAGAATTAAGTCTGAGAAATAACTCGGCGAATTAGAAGTGAGAATAGACAGAAAAATATTAAGAATATAAGAGAATAGAGAGAAAGATATTAGTGAACTCTGTGTGAGGAAGTATCTCTTCCAGTTCTCACAAGGAAACGCCCTTTCGGCACTCTCTTTGTACCGGCGAGCAGCCCATCCGGCAAAGTACGCTTTCTGCAAAAGGTTCGTCGACCGTGCCCGATTCGCTCCCCTTTCGCGGCGAAGAGAAAAGTTGAGCCGGAGAGCTTCGTTGAGGCCGCGGACATCGAAAGTTTATCGGGAAATGTCCCAAGGTCAACGGTGAAATAACTAGCAGGCACACCGTGTTCCCGCTAATTCGGCTAGTAATTCTATGTATTAGTTTCATTGTTGAACAAGTATCATGCGGTGGTTGTTACGCGTTAAGCTTAATCGAGCGATATTAACTGCTGGCCCAAATACCGAGTGCACTCGTACCGATATTGGACAGTGCAATTTCGATGTGCCTCGCAAAAGCTCCAGTCAGGAGAGCTAACTTGAATGATGACCGGCCCGACATACTTCAGTCGATCACGTAATAATTTCTACAAAGGAAATATTAATTGAGGAAGAAGGGGAATGTGATGAGAATTAACAATATCACGGACGGTCTGTCGCTGGAATCGATGACAAATCTTGTTAAAGTTCGTTTGGGGCATGCGGCATGGTCGCTGCGGCGAACATAGCTGCCCGAGACTCACGACATTGAACGATTTTTCTCTGGCAACGAGAGTCCATTGTCAGGCTAACATGATTGATTGCCAGCTGGTGGCCGGGAAATCCGAAATTCCAGCTAGTCTCGGGAGGCCGGCCACTTAGCGAGACACTGGACACGATAGGAATTAGTTGCTGCCAGTAACAAACTACACTGTCAACCTTCAATTTGCCGGACGGCCAGCTTTCACGATTTATTTCTTAATTCGAGCAACGTCAGAGACTCCTTTTGTTCCGAAGGAAAAAGAAGAATCCTGCGGGACTTGGCCGGTAGAAAGCAGTATCGGAAGAGGAAAGTTAGAGGAGCGAGCTTTCCCATGAAAAACATCAATCCGCAGAACGAAGCGATAACTTTCCCTGCCGTACGTTAGACGCGAAAATCGAAGTGCACGTGGCAACAGTTTTATAGTTCCAAGTTTCTGACGCGACGGTTCTTCGTGCTCGAAACTCCATCTCGTCCTATCGAAAGTTGCACCTGCGATATCCTAGCATTGTAGCGTGCGTAATGGTATCGACCTGCACCATATCCTATGCTAGATTTCCCCGCTGGAGCAGCTAGTGTCCCAGGTTAATTCAGTAATTTCTCGGAGGCTTCCGAGCTCGCACAAAGCCCTTGTCCGCAGGCTGAGCCACTCGCCGGGAAATATCGCCCTTTAAGTGATACCTTGCTCATTTACCTATATCATTGCTACACCTGCAGCGCACGCCGGCCAGGCACACACAGTTTTCCCAGCCGAGCCAATTTGCAGGCGTGCGCCACGGCCGCCACGTACTCCACATCCATCATTCGACTTCATTGGACGTGCCCCGAGTTTCTTTAACCCATTTCGCCCGCGGTAACTGGCCCACGTACCAGCAGCCCTCGGTGCAAACTGCAAACAAACCTCCGCCAAGATTAGAATGGACCCGTGTGGCCTCTCATATCGTGCACAGGCCACGCCGAGTGAATTTTTTACCAAGCAACTTCAACTTCCCCGCTGCTCGACGCTTGGAATTTACTTTTCCGCCCTCGAAAATAAATTAAAACCAGTACTTAAAACTATCCCCTCACGTCATAATCAGCGGGGTATATAATTAAATACCTACCGGCTTCGTGATTAAACTAATTTCTCAACTGTCTCGTTTTCAGTGGAAAAAGCGTCACTCGGGTGGGCGAGTTAAACTTATATGACGAAGAGGCATTTGGAATTCTCGCCGGAATTTCTGATAACTGTGAGAGTAATATATCGGGCGGGGTGGAGGTTTGACTGAAATCTGGTCCTGATAAAATTTAAAAAGGTCAGAGGGCGAGGGAGAGTCCGGAGCACATACCACTAGCGGACATTCTATTTTAACTACATACCAAGATAAGATGTAAGGATCTAAGCGCTCCACTTTGGAGCAAAATTCAAATACACGTGTCTTGGCAGTACAGCGGAGCCACTGAGCTAAGACGTAAATACGAATCCACGTTCCTGGTAGTTGAAAGGAGCTAAAGGGTTCCTCTAACGAGGCTGATTAAACTCCGCCACCGAGTTACGGAGATGAGGCGACCACCGTGCTGGGATAACAGAGGTTTACACGCGCACACACGGCACCTTTTCACGTTGCGTGCACTCTCCGCCGCCTGCCGAGTTGCTAAGCCATGTGTGTCAGGGTTACATCACGCGTATTGCTACACGGGCATACGTGAGATGGTGAGATTCGCCCGTGCACGCAATGACGCACGCGAGCAACCGGACCCGCTGGCGAGCTCCCTTAATTCGTGGATTCCATTTGTCCAAGATTAATGCTCTCAGGTACGCTCGCATTCCGAATTTAGCCGGGCACTAATGTCCCACCGTCCCCCAATAACGTATTGTTTCATCGCCACACCCGGCAATACGCAATTTTACGAAGCTCCTGTAAATAACGACCGCACGCCCGATTATCCCGGCAGCAGGCCGCTTTTATCGGCGCGCCATCGGGATTGGCGCGATTTCACGCAATTTCGGTCATTGGAATTTGTGCACCAACAATGATTTACGAGAGCCAGCTGTGGAATCTCGGTGTTTGTCAATTGGGCCGATGAATGTGCCGAGTTTCCGCAATTGGAGAGAAGCGCGTCGAAGAGACACCTGACGTACTTGGGAGATGCGAGAACGAGCTGCGAATGGGAATCAGTTCTCGGTGTCGAGGCCGATCGGCTGTGGATTCGCATCTTTGGCTGGGTGGATTTAGCCGCGGGTCGACCTAGTTCCCGAGCGCACAATTTATAGACAGTCGCGTCAAAGCCGGTACAGATCGAATTTGATCTCGAGTACTTTGAATCGTGCCTCGCGTTAAATTGAAAGGCCATAATATGATCCAGCTCCTCTCTCTGTCGCCTCCTCTTTGTCTTGTCATGAACGTTCTACCATTCGCACTGGGACACGGCACTTAGAGACTTCAAACTATTCAAGAGCTGTGTGTCCGACCGCGTGTTTTCGCACTTGCATGCGATTTTTATCGAGTGTTCCATTATGTGCCGCGCAAACGTAGGTGGCGACTTGAAATTGACGAATTGCTCGATTCTTCTCGAAATCCCACAAATTAATCGGCGAGATTTGAGGAACTTTAAGATAGTTTGTAAAGAAAACCACTTTTTAAAGCGTTTCTTTCAATTTTGAATTATTATTCTTTTCACGATCATGCAACCCCTAGCCAAAATCTGTTAGTCATTTGAAAAAATTATCGGGATACATGATAAAAGGCTGGTAAAAGTATTCTTAAAAAAAGTATTTTTTTTACCAATCAACAGACATTAAATCGCGCCTCGACGTCACACGGTGAGCAGGCCAAACAACAGGGCCACTTACAGAGCGATTAATTCATACCGAGCCAATTTCATCGTCACCGCCATGGTGCGTCAGCCGTCGGACAATTGCAGTAAGCGGGGGCGGAACACCCACGCGAACTTTTTCAATGGAAACTTTCGGCAGCGAAGATCCATCGAAGTAGCTGGTCGCCGGGCTTGCCCACATTGCGCGGTGCGCGCAGGTTGCACCGGTTCTCGGTACGGTGTCATGGCTAATGCAAGAGAGCCTGTTAAAAATGAATTCCGCAGGACGGCCAGTGCGGGGGTGTCGGGGGGCTAAACCGCACGGGGTCTGTGCGGTCGCGAGAGGGAAAGGACTACCCTTGGCGGATAGACGGGGAATAAAAGTCAAGGCTGCGCGCAAGGATCTTCCAGCGGAAAGGCAGAAACTAGGTGTGCAGTTCTCGGAATAGCTCTACAGGCGAGAGGACTGTGAAAAGTTGTGTGGTAGCCGGGTAATACGGGGGACGTGCCTGTCGAGTGGGAAACTTGATTATTGAAAGCGGCAGTCGTCGCACGTAAGTCTCCCGGAGGCCACGGGGCAACCCTTCCTGCGGGGGAGTTCGTCAAATCCCAACGCCACTTTCAGATCCAATGCAAAGTCCCGTGTGGCACAAGGATCGTCGCTCTTCCTGCACGCAGTCGTAAGCTCGCGAGTACACTTGCCCCTGAACTACATTCTCAGGCAGAACAATTACGTAAACAGGTGGAGCTTATGGCTTGCTGTTTCGCTTGATTGTCTGCGGGGGACGGTCGCATTCAGGATAAGTAGCTGGCGGCGCCTTAAACGTCGATCAGAGGAGCTTCCGCATTTTGATTTCGTCGCTTTCACAATTCACACCGAGCGAGCGCGAAAGCGTCGTCAGCTGATTCCTCCATGACCATGGACTACATTGGAACCCCCTAGCGAAGCGAGCTAATCGCGGATGAGCAAGGTCTCGCCGGCTTAGCACATTTGCTTCTCGTTATGCATGCGCTGACACGGGCTCTATTAGCTGGCTATTTGTGAAACCCCTTCGATCGGTCACCCTCCTCTAGCACACTTTTTACCATTCCGAAGAAGAGGGAGGTCCTTCCTCTGCAGACGGCAAGTGCATGGTCTCGGTCAGGGTCGCCGCCGCTACGTAACACATATACGTGGAATCGGATCAACCTCCGCCCACATGCATAATACATTAGCTAATCGCAATTCCGGCATGCGTGTGTACGAGCCCAGCCGGCTTGTCTATCGTGCACGTACAATCACATTGAATTGGTAAGAGGAAATCGTGCTCCAATCGCGGAAGGACATTAATATCGCCGGATGTGTGCGTCCACCACGTGCCCACTGCACACACCATATAAAAGCGGAAGTGCCCCTGGCAGATGGACGACATAGCTACACCAACCGGGCAACTAAGTCATCTCGATGCCCCAAGCAATTTGCGAGTACGCGGAACCTGGCCTCGTATCAACCCGCACAATGCTTCGCCGGACAAACAGGCTTTCGCTAGGAAACTCGCTTTACAGATGAGCCTCGTCCCGTGGAACTGCTCGCTTTCCACCTGGGTCCAGTGAAAAAGGCAACGGGAAAATGATGAAATTGGGGCAGATGGTAGCCATCGATTTCGAAGGTTCGATTTGCTCTCGCGTGTACTACGATGTAACCGTTGGCGTGCGGGTCAGCCCGCATGCAAGAACCGCGCAAATGCACCAATGATTGCGAGAAAGGGAAGAGTATCGGAAGTTTGATTCTTTAATCTACTTTATTAACACATCGCTGCACGGCTATTTCGCGCGATCATCAACGCGTCCCACCAGCTATTTTCACCATCGAAAGCAAACATTCATAATGCATGATTTATGCATCACTTATTTCCACCAAACAATTACATCCCGCGATAATAACGTCTCGTGTAATTCTGTACCTTCATAATTGCACGAGTGCATGCATGCGGAAACACGCGTGCAATCGCGTTAATAGTAAGAGCGTGAGCCAGCGACCAGTGGAATGAAGCGGAAAATTTGGGGAAAGGCGGCGCGGTCAGTGGTGATTTGGGCCAGCGCCAAATCGCGGTTGCTGGTGGCGCGGCTAATGCCGCTGATGTCATAAACAATATTTATGTAAGGAACATGCTGACTTGAACAAAGTGAAATTACCCCGAGAGCGAGTCTACCCACGCGTCTGCCAGCCGACGTGCTCTTTGCCGATGAAATGCGAGTCCTTACTCTATTAGACTCGAGCAATGCCATCGATATCGATATCGCGCAAGATTGCTTTTATTACGGCAACCGATGGGGTAAACAAATATATATCGCTGTTGACGTATGGGCAAGAAATGGGGAAAATATGGCGGGGAATGCGCACTGCTGGTGTGCCATCGGAGGGTGGTGACATTATTCTTGGCCGGTACCGGGCGATCCATCCTTGGTTACGCTCGCTTCGCCACCGAAATTTCAAGGCCGCGCCACCCCGTAACCTTACGAAGATTGCTTGCTCGCTCTATGAAAGTTACATCACCGTGAAATGAGCGTGAGGGCGCGGTGGATGGCCGCAAGCCGCGCGACGGAAACCTTGGACGACACATACCCTGCTAGGGAACTAGGGAGTGGGCAGGGTCGAGGAAGTCGGCGAATTTCCCGCGAAAGTCGAGTATGAGAGTCACGTCCGCACGGTATCACGTCGTACGGGTTGCGTTGGCAGCAGACAAATGTCGGGACGCGGGAACGTGTGCCACTTGAATTCGACGCCGCGGGCTGGGAAAAAAGCGGTCCCGGTGGGCGGTGCACGGACCAGAAGCCACAAATAGCCCGTGCAACTTCCACGTACCTTTATTGAGTTAACATAGGTTCGAGCTGTCTATACCCCTCAATAATTCTAATAGAAGTTTCATCCACTCCCCGTGGGAGAGTAACTTATATCCACGTCCAGGCACAGGCCTCTCCAGCGTAGGAAGCGACTTATACTTCCAACTGTATACTTTCGAGCGACCCGTGCAGTTGCGCATCGAGTATCGACGCGACGTGTTTGCACGGCGTACTTTTTGACCAAGCCGACAACACGAGGATCCCTCGGCGTGGGCGGAACTCCCTACGCTCGATTGCGCCTGATTCTGTTTACCGGATACCGTCAGCCCTAATCTCAGCCTTCGAACGCCCTGATAATGGACAGGTCGCGTCGGAGCCTCCTCCTGCTCTCATATCGAGTGTTGGTGAGAAAAGCTCGCCACGGTCCATCAGGATGCCGGCTGGCACCCTCGAGAGCGCTCTATCTATTTCTGTGCAAGAGCACAGCCGGCCCGGTTCTAGTCCTTAACTCCGCCGAAAGTTATCCCGCGAACAAGCCGAGGAGTCTTCCCGTCGGATTAATAGTCTGCGGCGAGACGATTGGTTGTTAGGGGAACTTAGAGCGTATTGGCGAACTGATGCAATGGCAGGGCGGAGTGAAGGTTTCGGTATTGGTATTGACATATGTTTGGCGGCTCTGTCTACCGCGTATGTCGAGCGGTTCGCCGCGGCTGTAATAACAAAACGTGATATCACAGACATATGGGTGAATCTGGCTCTGATCAGGCTACCACTGCATCCCGCTTAATGCCATTACACCCTAGATTGGCGCAATTACAGCAATACGTGCTACCGCAATTAGACGAGCATTCTCCTGCGCGTATGAATAGCACGGGCGTAACCCGAGTGAAACGGGGGACCAAGCTCCTGCTACTCTCACTCAACAAACGTCTAGTTGGATCATGGAAAACAAACACTTGCGATTTTACGTTCCTCGCTGAAAATAAATCCAAGCAACTCATATTTGGAATAAGAATCAAATTTCTCAGATGTAAATTTCACTGGTTTTCGCTGGGGGGAATACTGACGACACTCATGACGAATAATACTCGGCCATAGAATAGAATAACTAAGGGAACATTTGGCAGGCGGCGTTATATTACATTTTTGATAAAGTATTATACTATCAGAAGTATGGGAGTTGTAATCCGCAATTAAGCTTTCGACAGAGGCGGCGGCGATGCGGGCGATTATCGTCATCGATCGTCAGCGAGCATAACATGCCTTGCCCAATGTCTCTCGAACAATCGAGTTAAAGCTGATACCGTAACAAACCCATTTACTTTCAGATCACCGGACATAATTCACCCTCGTTACCGATTCAAGCGAACCGGCCGGAACCGGCCAACAAACTCATACACAGCAAACTCTCGAGCGCTTCGAAAGAGATGGGACTCGGGCGGAAAGGAAATGCTCGGCCTGGAAGTTTCTATTGGCTCTGGAGGGATAACTTCCGACGAGTCCTAATGCAATATAGCGGTAGGCAGTGCGCGCGCTCTAAAACGACGTTTCTTCCACGAGTCCCACTTCCTCGAATCCTCCACACGTCGAGCGTCGGCGGAGCTTGCAGCGGCCGCGGTATCTCCGAGAGGAAAGCAGCAGAGTTGGGAAATTAATCATGCGGCACTCTTTACAGTAGCGTGGAATTAATATGTCAGTGTGCGAGAGTGAGTTAGGAATTTCCCCTGGCTTATCGGCGTCGATGAGCAATCAATCTCCGAGAGATTCGCGGGGAGGCCGTGTGGGTGAGCGAGCTTGTTTACCGAGTGCGCGAGTCATTATTAAGCACTCGGCGGAAGAATACAATTTTCAAACAGTACCGCCGAGCCGCCGAGCTAATTCACCTTTAACCGTTCGATCTATTTTCGGTGAGAATTTCAAGGGAGCGAGGCGTGGTCGAGAGAAATCACGCCGGACTAAGTTGTCCCCGGGCGAATTTAAAATCAGGGTCAGACAAAAACTTAATCGATCCTTGCCGTCTCCTTCCCCGCTGTAGCGGAGTCACGCCCTCCCGCCACTTCCCTCGTCCTTTTCACCATCCTCCCATGGAGAATGAGCCAGCGAAAAGATTATTTCCACGCTATCAGAAAATCCACATTACGCGCCCACTACTTTCGAGTTACATGGCATCGCGCTCGATAAGGAACACGCAGGCGTGCTAATGCTCCAACGACCGATCCGCTAAATCACCATATCAGCCCAATCCATAAAACCTTCGACTCTCCGAGTAGCCGAATATACAGCCCTCCAAAAATAGAAATGACTGGCACGCGAGGCAACTCTTTATTTCCCGGGCTGCTATTCCCACGGGGGATTTCACCGACGTCTTCCCCTGGACGTGGCATTCCCCCTGCTTTCGGGCGCTGAGTAAGCTCCCGCCTGTAATTATAAGTGACGGCGAAAAGGTGGGAAGAAAAAACTGCCCGGTTGGACATCTATAAACCAACTGACGGGATCCGACTCTCTTAAGAATACTACGCAAACAACAACTATAGCTCGAAATAATAGTCTGGCGGTATTTCTGGATCAAACCACTCGCATTCCACACGCAAGGAAGATCGCAGTGGGAAAGGGTAGTGCCGTGAGGCCATCGGATGAAATTGACCGTCCGCCGCGCGTATGTGCACCAGTTTCCCTTTCATTTGGCGAAACTGGCGAAACGACCTTGCACAGATCACCGCCATAAAAGCGATGCTCAACGAGCTGTGCTTTATGATAATGCAACCTGCACGCACGATTGAAGAATTTTCTAGCATATATCCTAGATTTATATACACGCGCGTAATAGTACAAAAGAAGATCGCATCGGTGAGTTGGATCCTGCTCAATTCACTATCAGCGGTGCAAGCAACCTGGATCGCGTAGCCCTCGCTCATTCAAAGAGATTTAACGAGAAGAATTTGTCCATCACCTCAATGACGAATACCAGACAACTTATTCCACTGCAGATGCCGAAAAGCTGGAAAATAGATTGGAGGTGCTTCATCGTTAGAATGTCATCGGAGGACGAGTGCAAGTCGGCGGTCTTGTCATTCTCAATTATATAACGGTTTATCCACTTTCTTATCAGGCCTCCGCCGCGGTATCGTGTGACAAGTAGTCTCAGAGGATGTCGATAAGGATGGCCCTTCCTTGTTACCATAAAAATTGGAAACCTCGTAGCTGAACCCGGTATGGTATAAAGCCGCAGGGATCGGTTCCCTCTCTGTTCCCAGTTAAGTCGGTCCACTGTGAACTGCTGTATGGCTGCCACTCCATTATTATCGTATATATTGTCCAGGGCTTCCTGCGGCGACGCAGTCACGTTGTACCTAGTCTTAAAAGTGTCCTCTTAAAAAAGAGTTTATCTCTTGGCAAGGGAAAGTCGTAAGCCAGTGATTAATGATCGCTTGCCTCTCAGCTAATTTTTGGACCCTTGGATCGGCGGAGTCGTTCAAGTAAGATGTCATCATAGCCGGCCCACTCACGGGTAGTCCAGATGCCTGTAAATCGGCCAGACTCGCCAGCAAGTCCTCGGTGTCGGCTTGGGCGAGGGAGCTCGTGAAAGTGCTGTTGTAAATTATGCTCAAGTAGAGCGAGAATATCATCCAGAGGAGGAGGACGAGTTTCAATGCAAATCTGTTGGGGAAGGTCACATCCTGGGCGAGCATTATGGCTGAGATTTGCATGAATTCGAGCCGCTCCCTTACCAAGCCCCTATCGGCGAGCTTTCGCAGGCCGAGTATCAGCAATAGGTAGAGAAATGTGAGGCAGGCTGTGTACACCCAGACCATGAAATGGAAGGGCATCAACATCTTCAAGATATCGTTCCCGGGTGATCGGAGCTTCACTTGGGCGGCAAACACTATGGTACGATACATATACCAACAAACGATCTCCAACCCCTCCATTTTCCTCGCGTCATCCGGCACCCTGGCGAAGGCTACGTCTATCTCGTCATTGAGAAGCTTCTGAGCAGCTTCTGCCCAGGTATAATTGTCACCGGCTTTCAGCGCTTTTATTCCACTCGTCCTTGCGAAACCTTTCAATATGTGACTGGCGATTGTCTTCATCTGGATGTTGGCTAATCCAGAAATGTTTCATTCAGTTATCTCTTGTGGTAAGTGGTAAGATGAGAATAATATCTTGCTTACCTTGTTTTCTCATCCTGTCCTCGACGCGCCAGAAAAGCACAGTGTCGTCGATGATTCCGGCGTATCGTATCGTACAATTGCCAGTGCAGAATCGATGTATATTGGAGGTGTACCGTCACATCGGTTCCAGCTTCATCTCCAAGGGCGTACAGTAACCCAGGGGTTTCAGGAGCATGGTGTCCCCCTCGTACGTCGGCCGTAAAATCTGCCATTTGTAATCGGAGTCGAACATGGAGAAAACGAGGTCACGAAAGCCGCGTAACCACATTTTCTTGGAGTAGTTGATGATCATTCCCTTGGTGGCATTCGTCACGAAGAGATACTGCAGGTGATGGACTGGATCCTGGGTGAGGAGGACTTGCCGCGAATACGAGAAATTGTCAGTATAATCGATGACTATGTAGCTGGTCAAGCGTTGACCTTTCATACGAATGGGTTGATTGCTAATGACAATCGCCTCGTTTTTCATCAATGCCCCGGCAATTTCGCCCTCGAGACCTTCGGCCTGTCCACCGCGGTATAGAATGCCAATCTGACGCCTCGGACTGAATAGTCTCTTGGCTGTGGCGCTCGCGCAAGAAACCCCCGCTTTGATATCCTCCTCCTCGTTGCGATTCCACTGCTCGCGAAATACAGCCGCGAGCGTCCACCCTCCATTGTGCAGTAGGTAGAGAAAAATCAAGCAATGCCGCACTGCCAACATGTTGAAATACGTCCCTTTTGCCGCAGCGCGGACTTTCGCGGAGCATCCGCAAAAAGCTCGCTCACACTGCTCCCACAGTTGGCGAAGATCGCCGATTTATACGGCTGGCCGATGACAAATCTGGCCCGAGGTGCTAGAGACCATTCGAGGAATTTTCCGCTATAAACTCTTGGTTACGAGGGCGGGCTGATTGTTACTCGATATTTGTCGAGGAGGGACAAACGGTCTCGCCAGACAAAACGATGGAGATATGCCACCCGGCAACAAACTCACTACCGGGAACTCATGAATCATGGCTTTATTACACAATTTCAATGGGACCACTTACACTAGTGGAAACAAGCGGGTGGGAAGAGCGGAATGGCCTCGGCACGAGGGACATAAAATCTCTGTATAGAAGCATTTTTTCCCCATCTTGCGGTTACGGTATCGCTCGATCGCTCTGCCACGCGCAATACTACGCATACAGGCACACACCGCAATACTTATGGCGTAGAGAGTGTGTGTAATAGGACGCGCACGTTTCAGTGAGTGTACACAATGCACTCACCCTCTAAAAGCGTAGGAACGTGGCATATAAGCATCGCGGAGTCGGGCCATGGCAAGTCGGTTGGTTCATCCCGAGGGTTAAATCCTACGGGAAGGTTACTACCTCCCGCCAGTCTGTGGTGGAAGCACCCTTAATACGCTTAATCAATCTGCTGAGTACTTCAACAGTCTCGTCGCGACGGCCGGTACTGCCAAGACGACCCTCTTTTAACTCCAGGAAAAAGGAAGTTTACCCGGCGACGCGTAAAAACCCCAAGGGTTCCCCGGGACAAGGGAGGCGCTCGCGAATAAGAAATTTTCAGACGATATAGGCATCAGACTCTTGACGACGGGGAGTCGGGGACGAGTCTTTTCAGGTGCGTTCAGCCGTATCCATGTTGCGGGGATTAGTGGGGGAGCATATTGTCACGCTGTACTTTGAATTTTGAACCCTCGCAAGTTAAAATATAACAAACGTACGGTATTTTCAATTTTTGTAAAATTTTAATTTACTGAGCATGCAAAGCTTTACAATCTAAAGGGCGCGTTCACGTACAAAACTGGTTTCATAAACGTAAGGTAAACATAAATTGGCATCGAAAACCATAGGATTTTGTTAGTATTGGTGGAGATCCTATCAAAATAAAGAAATATTGGTGCCGATCCTATCAAAATCCAATATGATGCCATTTTTCGATGATGGTCGGCCAGTGCTGGAAATCATGATGGTACTACGTGAACGGCTCCAAATTTCGTATGAAAACCGAAACTCTAAAATAGTAAAGAACACTTGGTGCTATACGTTTTGAACAAAAGCTCATCGAGAACGCATCCGGATCAGTATTGCGTAACGACGTCGACAATATCGTCATTACCTACTCTGTTATTTTATTCCAGAGTCAACACTAATTGAAGCTTCCCTGATACCACCCGCGGCAGGGTTCACGTGCGCCTGCTTCAGATAATCACGAGCGATCAGTTGCACGTGTCGACAGCCGCGTGTTGGTCGCTCGCCACCGGTCTCCGGCTGATGTACATACGTACATAGATATATAGCTACTGCCCATGTTCCTTGCCGCTTGTATCGTGTTTTGTCCGTGACCCCGAGCAGACGCCGCCGGTATGAAGGTGGGGCTGCTCCCGGGTGCAAGTGCAGGGTCAAGTGCAAGCGGGCAGCTTGCCAACTGTTTGCATATCCAACGCATTCTTCTTTCGCATTGTGCGGCTCCTCGTGCCGCTGGGATTCCTTCCGGTAGTTCTCCCTTCCTTGGAACCGCCGCCGAAGATATATTTATAATATGCGACTACCCCTTGCGAGAGAATTTCCCGGGGACAACCACGAATTGTTCTCCATGCATTCGCCGAGAAACTTGGTAATATCTCGACAGAGATAGAGATCGAGATTTATCAATGGAGAAGTAAATTCTCCATTTTATAAATCCAACTATATGATATAGTTCAGATGCCATTCAAGTTACGCGAATTTGCTGAAACATTATTGGCCGGCTGAATGTTAAAGAATTCATCGGGGACCAACACGTTTTAAGAAAACGTACCAAACACTTGAGTCGAGTAAATAATTTCGAATCGATGCGATTCAACATACATACATCGCGCTGCAGAGCGAGCGGGTGTGGCGTTCGATAATCGAAGCAGTCGTCGTCGTGACTGGCAGCCTTCTGGGAAATCGTGAAAGCGAGCCGCCGCCGCCGAGAAAGCTTTCGGGCGGCGATAGGTTCAAGGGCGACGTCGAGGACCGCGGCGCCGGGCGACACTCTGTCTCCACGTGCCACCAGCGCGGCGTCATTCACTTTAAGAGCGAGCCCCCTTTACAGTTTAGAATCGTTTACCCGATGCAGTTCGAGTAGACTCGCATACCCACGGGCGTTCGTGTACCCTTTAGCCTTAGCCTATCGCACGTGTTTTACGCCTGGCTCTCTGCCGCAGTACTACGCCACGTTACATCAGAAGCAGGTCGCCCGCAAGTAGTATAGATCGACCATAAGTCAGACACACTTCCGTGGGAAGCTGTTATGTGTTTACCCTTGTACCTCTGGACAGTTCGACATGTTGACGTGGTCTGAAACTGTCCGAATGCGAAACGCATAAATAAGCGTATGCGGTGACGTTCTAGCCACGCGTGCTTTACGCTTTAAACCTAAATGGATTATCCTTACATAAACGGCACGCTCATACCGAGTGGTTCTCGCGCACCAAAACAAGTTTATTTCTAAGCGAACTCGCAGCCGAGATTTTCCACAATCCGAACCCTGTGGTTCTAGAGGGCAAACTGCGGTTGCATCGGCGATTAGGCTGATCGATATCTTAGGTAATCATGGTTAATAGTCGCCGAGACCTTGAGTAGCATGCAGGCGGTTTCACGTGACGCTCGCTCCACGCGCAGCATCCTCGTGAGTTGGTCATGAAAATACGAGGAAGGATCTCGCCGCATTACGTCTGCAGCCCTTTAACGTCCAATGCGCCTGTCCGATAGAAACGCCCGCCGCGTTCCACGCTCCCACACACGTATGTACATTGTACACGGCCGCCCGAGGAGTTACAAGAACTCCCAGCCACCGGCGGGGCGCTGATAATGCGCGGGGCTGCGAACCGTTAAAGTTCAACTAATAAGGGGCTAATTAAAAGTTTCCGATACTACCACGCCGGCAGCGTTCTCCGATCTCTCCCTTCCTTGCATCCCCTTCTCATCCTAGACTAATGACGCGCCCGCATGGCTGCCTGATTCGAAGCAGCGATTTTATGGTATCGACGGCCTGGGGAATACGCGGAAAAAATCTTCATGCCGCACCATTTCAATTCAGCAACAACAAAGGAACTCCCTCGCTTTCATTAGATGAGAGAAATTAAAAATTCGACAGGATGCAGTCGAACTTGCAGTATCGATTGGTGCTGCCTGATAACATTCTGAGCAATTATGAGCCTCGAGTAATCAAATGTAAGCAGTTTTCATTAGCTCTTCTCAAGTACACTAACCCTGAGATATTTGATCGATGTAATATCAATATGCGTGAAAGGTGTACACCTTGTCCCTCGGCGGAGAAGCGTGGAAATAGGATGGAAGAAAAGGGAGGAACTCGTGAGACGAGAGAGAAAGATAGGGGAGGAGCGAGGTCAATTTGCGGAGACTCAGCAACCGCTTATTATTCAGGGAAAGCGTATTCGAGGCGAGAGACGGACGCGGAGATCGATCGGCTGACAAATAAATGTACGGCGCGGGCGAGCACGATGGTGCGGATCTACCATGGCACAATGTCCAATCACACGTGCCCGGGCGGCTTCGCGGCCCCGTGGCATGATTGCATCGTCAATTTCCAGCCGGATCAACGGCGATTATTTACGAGACGCGTTATTATTATTCATGGGACGTGCGTGCCGCCGGAATCGCGATGTATCGTAGGTGTTTCCCGGCGCCGGGACGCCGGTCATGTGGGCGCGTGGAATCGTCGGGAGGAGCCGCCCGCCGCGACGCAGGCTAAACCGCAACCTTAATAGCCTGTAACGAACAAGCACCGACACTTCGCCAACTTGCGGGGGATGGACATATCGCATTGACGTGCATTGTTCATCCGACTGCATCCACCTTCTCATGTACGGCCCACATTATCCGCAACAGGACTCGAGATTTCTTTTACAACGAGTGCATTTAGAAAAGTTCGTTGTCCGATTAGAGGCGTCGCAAAACTACTTGCACAAATGTTACTTCTCTTTTTTCATCCGTAAGACTTGAGCTGCATACCATTCCGAAGGGCACTTCAAGGTATTCATAAGAGTTAAATAATTAATGAAACAAGAACATAGGTATTAATGAGACTCTCACATTAATATTAATTAAAATCGATACTTAAGCATCTAAGGCCATCAGCTAGATAGTAGAGGTAGCCTACCTTTTCATGGTTGGATAGGCAGCGTCAGGGTTACCGGGACGCTGGTAATAAAACGGCTACGTTAAAATTAATCAAATTAAAATCACAATTAAAAATGAAGATGGTATACTTTAAATTTTTGACGGGGATGAGTAAATCTTCTCAAGTGAAGCAATAATAACCGATTAGCAATAAATGTAAATGTAAAACTTGAAGCACTTAAAACGGATTAATCAACAAGGGATTTAATTATCATACACCGTAAGAACATTGAATTGGTATAGGATTAAATAAGAAGAGGTTCGGTTTAACCAGAAAAAATCGAGCACTTGGTTAAGTGGGATGGAATCAGAATAAAGCGCTGGGGTGGTCGCTCGATATCGACGTAACATCAATCCAGATATGGCGTTATTCACATGGGAAATATGTAGTGCGCGTCTGATTAATCAGGCGCGGCCGAAAGCCGCCCATGGGGATAGAGTGCGTTGTACGACATCGAGCTATGCACAAATTTGAAACGACAGTCGATATTACATAGGTGGCTCTTCGTTGAGGACGGCGGCCGAAATACCCTTCGAAATTCTGGCGAGATCGATGGACGGCCGATTGATTAATTACGTCTGGAGGGCCCGGCGCAGTAAGAGCCCTCGAGGGAAGAAGCCCTGATAAATCATAATGTCGTTCCCCATCTTTTGGAATCAACCACGTTTACGAGATTAAAATATAATCAGCTTGAGTGCTCTGGGGTTTCAGTCGTTTTGTATTAATTTGACCATTTTTTGAGTTTTTGTATCATACATGACATCTATCGTCCCCTGGAACTATACTACATATATATAATCTAACCCCAGACCATCAGAGAAAAGTCTTTCATTTATTCCACTAATTGTAAGAAGCGTTTCGACACAGAAGAGTCAGTGATAAATTGTCGAGTTCCCCGGATGAGCTTGCGCACTATAAAATGGTGCGGTGAAGTATATAAGTCGATGATTAGCCTCAAGTGGTCTCAGTTCGTTAGTGGATGTTAAACGAGCAGCGGTCCAATCGTGCTAAACGAGTCACGCAAGGCAGATGCAGAGCTCTGTGAACCAAGGAATAAATCACTCGAGGGTAATTCGATTTTGCCGCCACTATCCAGCGCCTTTTGTCCTCCAGACAGTTCCCGAGGCCAATTAGTCCGCCTGGGGAAAGAATTTATGGATTGGCAGACGTTATCGGACATCTCGACGTGTCTTCGATTGCCATTCCGCCCTCCACCTTTTGGCCAACGATTCTAGAATTCAACTTTCAATTTCAACTAGTAATCTCTCAGACATTTCCCAGCGAGTTTTACAAAGCGCGAACTTGCTCTATTCCCTCACTAATAGATCGGCCGTCCATTAAATGATTCCATTGACGGGCAGGCTCTTTCCCATTTAAAGTTCCAATTGTCAGTCGCCGGCGGATGGACTTGTTTGCGACGAGAAACGAGTTCAAGAGTTGAAAGGGCGATGTTTGCACATTATTACTTGAGTAATGGAAAGCCGCGGCTCTCGTCGGGAGTGTGATTATAGCCTTTACTCTTGACGACGCCGGAGGATACCTTTCAGCGGGGAGCGAGCGAACGAGTGACATCGCCTCTCCGAAACATTTCTGCCGGTGAAGTGAATATAATGGTAGTTTAAATAACAGGACGAAACATCGCGAGATCCAACGGGAATTGCAATTGTTCCCAGGCATCCCTCGATCGCGGTGGGATCGTTACGCTGCTCCAATTTCGCGTTCCGCGAAGGCCAATTGTAATTGTCCCAATAAGACACTAGGGGAAATGCGCAATGTCAGCTATGAGAATTGGCCAAAGTAGATAAGTTTAGAAATTAGAAGGCCTCTTTATCGTCTTCCATCGGTTTAAAGCTCCTTCCATCTCTCCTTAAAGAAACCCTGTTCTCGCGTGCAGCAGTAAAACGTGAATTCCTCTACTTTTCTCCGAAACAGGAAAGATCTTTATCGACGCTTTCTTACAATTTCCGCGCCAGGAATTGTTTTTACCGAAAAGTTCCATCCGTGCTTTTATGGAGCATCTCTGTGCAGGAAGGTAGGAAGTCCAAAAGTGGCTTAGGTAATAGTGGTAGAATTCTGTTTCCACGTATTGAGTCAGCCGTGCCCAGGGGTGCCGTTTGTTTGATCGTCGTGTATGCCGTTCTAGCAGAAGGCAGAGCCTGTCCTTGACGCGGGAACCTCCTATGCAGTGGTATTAGAAATCCCCTAGGGCCGGCCTTTGTGCAGGAGAAAAACCGTAGTGGTTGTGCGGGGATCCGTGAAGCTCCGGTGCAGGCTGCCTGCAGCGTTAAATCAGCAATTGCAGCTTTTCCCTCCGAGAAGAGGTTTACACGGGAAATGGGATCATTTGTCATTTTTTCGGGGCCCTGGAACTAGCAAGGGCGGGTCACGGAGCTGCGATTTCCTCCACGCCCACGCGCGACACTCCTCGCACTCTAAAGTCTAAAGCTCGCGTCAAGGCCGGAGCTTGCAAGTTCCTCCGCGAAAAATGATTAATGCCCGGCCGCGCGTACTGCTCAATGCATGAAGAGGGCATATAGCATTTCGTAACATTTGCCAGAAATCAACACCGCGCGGCTGCGAATAATACGATAGGGTGCAATAATGACTTTGCAGTCGGATCTCTCTTTATTGTTAGCTCGCGGGAATTTGTTCGCCCGGCGTAATTACGCGCAGCGCTTGGGAATTATTACTATTTATCTTCCGCCGCCGCTTCAGGAGCAAGTTTCGCTTTCGCCGGCCGGTTTAATTAAAGCATAATTCGAATTTGCCGGGAACTCGCTCGCCTCGAGTGAATGACATTTTTCTCCATTTGCCCGGGAGCTTTGTGCGCGCTCCTCAAATGAAATTCACATCACCGACGATTCTAGCTAAATTGAATTAAAATTCGCTAGAGGAAGCCGGCGCTCGGCGCAACATTTCCCCGGTGGCGGTGAGCGTGCTGGATTGAAACATCTACCCCGACACCGGCTCAAACGATCCACTTATTTTGCTCCTTCGCATAATCTACCAAGTGCCGAGCATTTTTTCCTCCTCGCGCCACCCTCGGCTATGCCAACCAGGCGACTTTGAGTTTAAGATGGATCTTGACGCTCAAGGTGCGAGCCTGCGACTTCCGCATGTATTGGCAGTATTTACTCGCTAGACTAGATAAAGAGAAGCTCGTCCGGGCTCCGAGGAGAAAAACGACCTGCTCGGCTGCTCGGCTGCTCGGATACATCCAAGGAGGTCAATCTTGTATCCTCAAAGAAACAGGTGACGGCCGGTATAAAGTGTCGCCGTTGCCTTTTTTCGAGGAGTTGGTTCTCTGCTGGTGAAAGGTAAGCTTCTCTCGGGTAAGACGACCCCTATTAAAGAAACAGGAAGAAAATAGGTGTCATGGATTTCTTGGAAAGGGATTCACGCTGCATATAGAACGAACGTATTTGCTTTCCCTCGCGCTTCCCCGTTTCGCAGCCCCGGCCACTTAGGACACTCCCTTCAACTTTCCTTACACTCAACGCGCGCTCGCGTCAGCGCGCTGTTTTCTTCCGGCTTGGAGAGCACGCGCGTGATTTCACCCGCACGCCATTTCCATATGGTGCTCCTGAAGATCGAACCTTCTGAACAAGGTGACCCGGAAGACCAGCGTGAAAACTTCCTGGGAGAAAGTTCTTTGCACTTTAGTTTCACTGCACAAGCGAGGTAAATCCGGACAAACCCTCGTCTCATCGAAGTAAGCGGAAGATCGAAAATCGACTGATCGCCAAGACCATGGAGATTTTCCGAAAAACTTTCCACGATTTTTCACACATTCTTCTGGATCAATATGCCGAGCTATTTCCCGGCGCGTCTAACTTATCAATTTATGCGCTGCCAATTTTGCTCTGGGATATTTTCTTTCTGGGACAAGTATAATCCTGGTAAAAGGATAGCGACATAATTGTGACTATTCATTAGTTGCGTGTCACTGACAAGATTTAAAGTAGCGGAATGAATAAAGGATGCAAGTGCCTTTCAGATAAAGTCACTTGTATATGTACATATCTGCATAGATTTGCGTATACTCTCCTGATGGCCCGGCACTTACCCACGCAAAGGGAGGAACTCGATTAGCGATGCATGAGTCATAGCTGAATATTAATCTTGCCAATAAGTAAGGGAACTCACGAATTCATAAAGATTCATACCCTGTGTGTACGCTACTGCAGGCAACTGTGGATATTAGCCGCTATATTTTTTTACGAGAACAACATACATGAAAACTCGTAACCAAGAACGATGAAGCTCAAAATTGAGGAAGCCCGGAATTACTTGACGTCTTAGCTTCATCCACGGCAACTCCGAAATATTGTACGTTGATAACCGAAAAAAATAGTTCCGATTTTTTTATGAGAGCGGGGAATTAATGAGTCGGACGATATTTAGGGGTTGTATCCGGCTGAACTCGATTAGAAGTGAAGTAACCTTTGCTAGTCCTCTATGTTTTAATAAAGCTCAGTTAAAAGCCCTAAGCCGCTTGTAACAAAAGTTTTCAATATTTAATCCCCTGCCGGTCTCACTCGTTACCTCTGGCACACTATTGGTCCTGTTATCGCAGCCAGCTTTTACTTCCGTGCGTGAATTTTGCTACCGGCACAGGAAACGGGCGGTAGATGGACTTCCGGAAAATTCCCAACCGAGACAATTGTGTTTAGTTCGGTCGTGATGGAATATACCTCCGTTCAGACAGTAATGTATTGGCGAAGCAAAGCCCATCGAAACTGTTCGACCGACTCCGAGGACAGGTGACCGAAAACAGATTGTGGCGAAGAGGAATCTATACAACTGCGACTGTCGGTTTCCCGGTGGCTGTGCGGCGTGAAAGTTTCCAGCAAAATCAGTGTTCGGTAATCCCTCTTGTTTGTTGTTTAAGCTCCGTTTGGCCGCGGACTGAGCCACGGGAATTCCGTAATGTAAAAGTTCACGCGCACCCGCGCATCCCGCGAAATATAGGAGCTTATTGTCGGGGAAAGAGATAGGAAGAGAAATGTGGCGAGATCGGTGGCCAGTCGATGGGAAATTGGACGGCGCTCTTATAAATGTCCGCCACCCTTGAGATTATCGAAGGATACTGAGACGATTATCTATGAGCGAAGTGGAGTAACAAAAGCTCCATGAAAGAGCCGTGCCATTCTTTACTCCTGCGAAAAGAGCATTAGGAGCCGAGATCGCGATTATTTATCAGTCGACGAGACCCTGGTAAGATTAATCGGACTCTGGCAGTGTTCCGAATGGTCGCTCCCAGCGAAAAACGAGCCACGTGATCTACTTTGTCCCTGAACTAAGAAGCCAAATTTTCTCCCACACAGGAAGGAGATATCCGACGGTTTAATAGTATCTTGATGCAGATCCAATCTGTCCATGGCATTTGCACGTTACCAAGTTTCGAGTATACTTGTAATAAAATGTACTCGTCCAACCTCATATTTCCATGAAAAGAGAGGCAACAAAGAACAGTAAAATGAAGGGGAAGAAAAATACCTCTCTTGGAGGCAACATCATATTGTCGGGACTAAAAGCGAGTTGGTAAAGCAAACAAGACTGGATATGTTTACAGTAGCATGCGAGCTCCGTTGCTTTGTGCTACGCCGCAGTGTCGGAACGCGAGTCACGGCGAAAAACAATTAGATACATTTCACTCACCACTCCCGAGAAATACTAACCAGCGCCAGCTTTTTCTTAGGAGTTCTTTTTAGCTTTAATCTTCGAGGACACCGTTCCATGTGTATAGCTCTCCTCTATTTAAAGAAAAAAGTCAATAACGCCCGATGGGATTGTCGATGCGAGTGACTGGCAAAGGGACTAAGCCAGCGCGGTAAAGAGGATTTAATTACCACTTTCAGACACGCGAGCGATCGCAAACACTCGGCGCAGTGCAAGGAACTAGCGGTACGCTCTACAAAGAGGACTTTTGCGCGCCGGAATTAATTAAACGATCGCTGGCCTAGCGGAATGCTGATTCGTAGTACATCCAATCACGATCATTCACAGCGAGAGGAGCCAGAGCCCTTAAAACGTCGTAGTAGGAACGCGAGAGATCTCACATTCGCATCAATCGTCCTCGCCAAGGGATTAATTGCAACAGTTATAGCGGCTCCGAATTGCAAATGCGAGACCGACGCGGTAGAAGCGTGCGAATGCATAGAAACGAGAGAGCGCACTTAACCACTCAATGGCCAATGGTGGTTGCGTTCAAGGAGAATGAAATCGCGGGGATCCGCGATTTTCTCGAACCCGACCCAAATCTTGTTAAATATTGGCACTCCTCGATTCTAATCCCACTCTCGTGTCCGAGTTGCGGAAACGTAGAGAATTCTCCGCGGGACGTAAAAATCGACGGAATTCCTGGCGCAGCGGTTAATTGGATGTGGCAGTAACAGACCACTCGAGGTGTGGAATATTCTTCCTTCCTGCCGCTCCTGTTTCCCCTCTCGGCCTTTCGGCCTTTCCCCCATTGCCGGTTTCCCGGTGGCGGTGGCTCTGTGCCCGCGACCGCGCACGTTTGCCGTGTGCGACGCTTGTAATTACTGCTTGCGGCTGTAATTGCCAGCCCTGCAGATGTAGCCTCGGTGACTAGAGGCACATTCTGCGAATTCAACGCGAGCGTAGGGCGGCACGCGTGGGCGCGCGCGGCTGTCTTTATTGGCATTGTTCGGCATTGCACTTGACAAGGCATTGTCAAGGGAACGGATGCGCGTCCGGCGTAATGCGAGCGCACTTGGACTGACCATCCCGAAAATTCGGATCTTCCAGGGAAGGATTCCAAGGAGCGGCCACTGGATATACCCGAGGCACTGCAAGTGCACTGTCTGCAGGAACGGAGGGGTCAAGGTCGCCGGGACAGGCATATACAGCGCATCCAGATCGAACTATTACCAATCAGCTTCCGGCCATGTAGAACTCCGTCGGAATCCTCGTAATTTGTGGTTGGATTGATTGGGTTCGTTAACTGGTGCCAGTGGGAATCTTGGCCGGCGATCTCGTCGATAAGGGAGTCTCATCGCGGAGCCGAGGCTCGAGACCGGCGGCGGCCAGTTATTATGGCGCTGACGGCAATGTACGAGGGCGTGAAAGGTCAGTAAATTTAATCGTCGGTTTAATAACGCGATTTTACAGAAAAAGTTCACCGGCGGCCGAGTGCGCGCGGCTACCGTCGCTCTTTACGGCCACTGGATCGAAATGGGTGCACTTCCTTGAGGGCCTTCGGGTCGCACGATGGCGCCGGCAAATTCTGCCGCGTAACGTGTACATTTAACTTTCTCTCGGGAGCCGGCGAACTTAGAGGGTGAGAGTTTCATTTCACGCATCTTGCTCTCCCCGTGCATCGTTCGGTAGTATGTTCCTCTCGGGGAGGAGATACACCAACCGGAGTGGCTTGTTGAGGAAACGCGACATTACTTCCCATTTAAGTGATGGAAGAGCAAGACTTACAAGAGCTCGCACTCAATATTTAATCTTGAAATATAGCTCGACTATACCAACATCTAATACAAAAGCTCTTTCATTCCGTATTCCTCGGGCAACTAGCGCGCGATAAGTTAGGGGTGTAAGCGAACCACATTCCCTAATACCTACAATCTTCCTACAAAGTTTCGCTTGTTCTCATTTCTCCCACAGAAATCAAGTACTCGAGCAAGCGAAAGTGCGAGGCAGCTCATCGATCACCAAGTAGCACCGAGTGACTCTGCCGATCGACGCAAGTAGGAAGCAAGTGGTGCGATCGATGCGCAACGAGTGTGCCGATCCCGACATGCCGCCCTGCCGAGGACGAGTGTACGAACGGAACCTAACTTGAAGAGGAGCAAGTCCGCGCAACCTGGTCGGCGAGGAGAGCTGCCCCAGTTACAATGTCAGCAGCGGCGACGGATCCGCTGTCGTCGACGATCGTGAGCGGGGAGTTGACGACAACCAGCCTGATCCCGACGGTTACGCGAATCGATACCCGGCTGGATGTCAACCCCGTCTCGGTCGTTTTGGCGGTGTCGATAGTCTGCATCCTCTCGCCCATCACCGTCACCGAGAACTCCATTATCCTCGCTGCGTTCTACAGGTACAAGAGGCTGAGGACCGCATCGAACTGCCTGCTGGTCTCCCTGGCTGTCAGCGATTTTGGGGTAAGCCACCCTTTCGATTGCCTCGACGCGTATGCTCGCAGCGGTGCGTGCTCTCCACGTATATCGTCGAGTGCGTCCGGCTCGTATTCTCCAGGCTCCCTGTCATTTGCCCTTTGATTGCTTAATCGCGTTTACCCCGGGGGATCCATTCATTCTCTGCAAGGTCGCATGAATGATTACTCTTATCCGAGAATCCACTTGCTCCGCAGAGCTCCGCTCGAGGACAGCGCTGCCCTCGCGAGTCCTATAAAGTTTTCATTCCTCCGGAAATGCCCGTTCCATTCGCTGTTGTTCGGCATTCTAAGCGCATTCCAGCCGCGCACAGTAGATCCGGCGTAACGATGGATCGTCGTTACTTGGTTGCAGGTGGGACTGTTTATGCCCTTTGGGATGCAGCTGGAGCTCTCAGGATTACCGGAGAATGGCGTTTCCACACTGTGCATCGTGCCATATTGCATCGTCATTGCGCTATGCAGTGTAAGTGTTTTGGTAACCGTGGCGATTGCGGTAGACCGGCTGACTTCATTGGCCCAGCCACTGAGGTACAAGAACATCATTACCCATAGCAGCATCGAGAAGTACATTGCCGTCTTCTGGATCTACGCGATTGCTGTCGGCCTCTCGCCACTCATCTACGTACACATTAATGGAGACATCGAGGCCCACAGGTAAACGAAATTCATATTTTACAGATCAATTAGCATTGAATATTCATCGGTGGATACCCACGCGGCTTTTCCCCATCGAATTTCAACGAAACTCTTGGCATATCTATTGAAAATAATCGGCGTCGTGATACGTGTCGCTCGCAAGATTCGATAAAGAGGAAAGCTCGACCGCGCGAACATTTTCTCCGCGCAAACACAGTGAAATAACCGTGAAACTCTCAATAGCTTCCACGGGCTGGACATGCAGAGTAGAAGCGCCAAACACTGTGCAACCTTGGCACGCGCGGTATCGAAATTTCGACGTCGACGGACACCCGACACACATAACCGATCAATCTCATCTGGCAGCTCCTCACACGAGGTGTCAATTGTATTCCACGTGCGCATATCGCGATGTGCGAGGCTGCGTAATTGCAATGGAGAGGCAGGCGCAAAAATTGGTCGATTCAGGCGGCAAGCCGTGACAGCCATTTAAATAAATACCGGCGTTAATCGAGCGCGACCGTAACGAACGCATTACAATTAAATCGTCGCGATAATTGATAGCTCAATGCGCGCGTTCCATCAAATATCTCGGAATTAAACGGGCGTGTAATGCGTATCCACGGATGCGCAATTCCACCGAGCCATCCATTACAAAGGCTTGAAAGGGGGTAACGAATAGAAGAGCAGTCCGATCCGATCGAATTTGCCTAACAAAGTTTGCATCAATCGACGGGGTTGTCGGCTTAAAAAAGTGGAGCTATTTCTCGCCTACTAAGCGTGGCCTTTTTCAAGAGAAGCGCAGTGTTTCGCCAACACAGAGGCCTGACAATGGATTCCATTAATCGGCCTGACTTTTCCAATTGTCAGGGTTACACAAGAGATTCGATTAAGCGGCAAAACAAATTCCATTTCCACAGCAGTGGCAGCTGCAGGTTCGGTGCAGCCGTGCTTCCTCCAGTGAGGGTGTTCCTGGTGGTGGCAGTGTGGGCGCCCAGCGCTCTAGTCCTCCTCGGCTGTTACATATACGTCTACCTGGTGGCACGTGCCCATGCACGTGCGATTTATACGGTCGAGCTATCGTTTAGACATCAGACACAGACCCTGGCACTGCCGCGCTACGGGCAGACACTGGCAGTCACGGTTGGCGCGTTCCTCATCCTCTGGCTTCCCTTTCAGGTTCGTATATGCGCTCTTGACACATTCTCTCTCGCCCCACACACACACATACACACAGAGACACACTCGCACACCATGTGAGTGTTGAGGAGTACATAAATATCAATTTGCTGTGCAGGAAACTCGATTTTTCCGCATTAACTCGACCGCCCGCCCGCTGGCGTCGGATACATGTACGCGCTCGGATATCTCGTCTGCCGTGCCGCTAATGTGCTTATACTACTTCCACGCCTGGCATGCCTAACGCGGCCGGCGGTGCACGTTCTTTCACCACTAACTTCCTCCGGCAGGATTTGCGATGCACTGCGGTGATATATGCTCGCGTCGGAATTAGCTTCGCGGAGTTTGCATGAAAATATTCCTTTGCTAAAATCGTGATAACTCGCTTGAAATATAGTGATCTGATTGCGAAAGGACGCGGCCGAAAATGAGCAGTGCGAGAGTTTGATCGAAATTCGTCCTATCAGTACGAGCGCTGGTAATTTAGAATTTCTCCGTCGATATTTGTGGTGCGGGTGATTTTTTAATTGTAATCTTCCTGAGATATCGTCGGAATTCAGGAGGGTTCCGGAGTAATTGAGAGGAGGACAAACCCCATTAATGGAGGGCGTATGATTAGTATAGCGATCTACATAGGGGCTTCTCCTATTGGATTGAATAGAGCTTCCATCAGCCCTACTGAAACAGAGGACGGGCTTTCAAATTGGAAACACGGTGCCTGGAAGCAAGCCATCGCTCATGCTTGGTTAGTCTTGCAGTCATTCCAGGGCAGCTAACACTCGCGAGCCATAATTTCAATGTGCGCGACGTTTACCGGTGCCCGGGCTATAAATGATAATAGCGCGTTACATCGCATAATTATTTGTTTACTGCCCGTCGCGGAACACAGTACCGCGACCATTTCGCGCCGCGTCTAATAACGCCGGTGGTGCGGCACAATGCGAAATAACCGGAAAGACGATCACCCAAGCGCCGCGAGCGCTGATATCGTATTAACGAGTTTTCAAAAAGCGAGAATAATTCATCGTTCAAACTCAGAGTGTTTAATATTCATTTTTAGAGATACGTGAACGTGCGTGAAATTGAAGTTCACCAGGAGCCTTTTGACATAAAATAAACGCGGTCTCTCATCGAAGCGATAATGAGAGCTTTTCCGACACACATCGGTATCGAGTTTCTATAAACGAAAGTCCATAAGCAGGGCGACTCTGCAAATTGGCAGGAGATAGAATTCAAACGCTTTCCGAATAAAAGGCGAAACCTTGCTGCTGAACCGTGAAAGTCGCCGAAACTCACTTGATTTTCCTTCCTCCACTTCCTTTTCCCCATTCCCCGCAAGGATCGCGTGCAGGGCGGAGCTTTGGCGCGAGGTCGATTGCGAACAATTTCATTGCGCAAACAATCGAGTGCGAGTAAGTTAATTCCCGGGCGGTATCGAGGCCGCTGCGACAGTGTAGCTCCTCTCGCCGGTCGTTACGGAGCGTAGGGAAGAAACTTAATGAAACGACGTTCATCGGGAAAAGATTGTGCAATCTAAAGAACCCGACTGTTTTCCGGCTGTTGTGCGCTCCTGCGGATTACACAATCCTCCTTTCCCAAGCAACAAGCCCGTCCTGGAATACAGGCAAACAAAAGCACAAGAGAATTCCGAAGATAAATAATAAAAGATCCCCGCCGCGTAAAGAATTTATGACTGCTGCCCGCCAAGGGAAACACTCGCCTTTCCTGCACGAGTATTTACATAGACATACATATACCTACCCATAGAGATATAAATACTCAAGTAACTTTAGTATGCGCAATATGACGGTAGGGCCAAAAGCGCCAGGCTGTACACATTTTCTTTCAATGGCTTTCCCTCGCCGAGAAAAGGTCTGTTGCGGCAATTGCCATATTTCAAAGCCGAGCAGAATCGCCGATGCCGAATATAGATTTCGATTTCATGCATGTTTTACTGTAACCGCGGCTAATGAAGGTTCTTGGAAACTTTCGGTATTTCGCGTCGCCAGCCGCCGACATAAATCGCCCTGCTGGCAAGTTGCAAGCTCCGCGGAGCTTTCTTTGAGAAAGAATCATTTATAAGCTCACGACCTTCGCAGTTCTTTTTCCCTGGCTCCCCAGCAGATTACATATTGGTTTGGAGACTCGCTCACATGTGGGACTGATAATGCGATTTCTACTTGCAGACCTGCATGCTGGTGGACATATTCTGCGGCACTAATATCTTATCGGAGTGGGCAGTGGTCTGGCTGGGTTTGCCGATCCTGGCGCACAGCGGTGCAAATCCTTGGATCTACGCGTTCCATCACGGCGAGGTACGACTTGCAGCGGGGAAGATCGCCGAGGACTTAGTGGCACTGTTCGGGGTGACCCCCAGCCGCTACGGATGCTCGCCAACGAGACGGGGCTCGAACACGAACCTGGAGCTCGCGCAGGTGAACAACAGCACCGACAGCAGACGGCATCCTGTGGAGAATTGCTTCGCGGTGAAGCAGAGCAGCGGCTTGTATTCGAGCCGGCGGTGCCTCAACAGCTCCAACAAGAACATCGACATCTCGTCGGAGCGAAACAGCCCGGACAGCTCGGCCTCCGACAGCCAACACGGCGACATCGTCGAGGAGGACATCCACGATCTGACCAAGATGCTCGATCCCAAGTACATCATCGATCGGAACCTCATGATTGACTCGAACCACAATATAGACAAGATCAAGAAGTACCTGCTGGACCCGGCGTTCAACAAAGTCCGCCACCTCGGACGACTCAGTCACAACCGGCTCACCCAGAAGACCACCCAGAAAACAGCCGACCCCAAGTTCACCTCTTACCAGAACTTGAAGACGGAAGGGACCTTGAATCGCAGGGTGCAACACATGAACACCATGTCAGATCCAATGCTGAGTGCCGATAGCCCGACGGTCGACCCGAAGGACTTCAACGCTCCAGTTACCAACAACCCGATCACCTCCAAGGGACGAAATTCGAATTTCTCGTCGATGTCCGATCCGAATATTAAAGCCGCTGCGAGACCCACTTCCGAGACGAATCTCAGAGTATTCCCGGCAGGGACCAACCAAGCCGGCGTGCACACCTATTCCATCCAGAATTTGAATCAGAATAGAGCCGAGGCTGGATTAGCCAGGCACGTTATGCTCTCCCGACAATTGGAGAATCAAAGGCGTGTCTACGTTTCTCCGCATCCGCAGACGAGAGGAGCGTCGCTCGGCAATTGCGGACGCGCCACGGCGGCTTTGAATCTCAAGCTTCAGAACAATTACACGTCCTTCTCCTCGCCGGACAGCGCCAGATCGAGTTTACTTGGGAGTCCCGGGCAGAAAGTATCGCCCTGCCACATGAATATCACTCCCAATAAATTAGCGAACCTCCCACATGCCGGTGGAGCGATGATGGAGGCCTCGAGTAGGCTGCTGCAAGCTCGGAGGAATCTGGAGACACTCAAGCACTCGGAGTCCATTAGCACGATAGGACCAATGAGCCACATAAGATTATTGGAGCCATCCAAGATCATGGATACTCTGACGATCCCAACGATTCACTCGGCACCGCCGAGCCCGATAGATCCGCTTCCATTGGCTTCGCTGGAGGAGGAAGACTCGAAAAGTGCGGAGCTCCAGCCTTGCGTCGACATCGAAAGGGCGAAATCGCCACTCGGCAACAGGAAAAGCCCAGTACGACACTCCGATCCTGTAATACCATCCGTCTTGCTCAATATCGAGGACTACACTGATCGGGAGAAATCTTGCGAGAAATACATGCTTGACGCTTTTCCGAATGACCTGCCGCCGTCCCGGACGGCTGGTATCGAGCCGATAGACCTCTTCGAAGCACTGCTCAAGAACTCGGAGAGATCTAAGGACTCGAGACTGCCCGAGCCAATCTTCGCGGAGCACGACTCCACGAGATTCAGCTCGAGAAGACCCTCGGATTCCAAGTGGTCCGAGTCCTCGAGAAGCCAGGAAGTCCTGTCGAACGTCACCGAGTACCAGGGATTCCCCTCTTCCTACTCGGTCAACAATATTCAGACCTGTAACAGCGGCAGCGATTTAAACGACATCACGTCCTTGGATCCGTTCATGTGTCCGGACGCGTTGACCTCATCCCTGCGGGAGTCGGTGTTCAACGCGCCCTCCGTGCCCGATTCCGACATCTTCGCCTCCTTCGAGGAGAGCGTCGAGTCCGTCTTCACGCCCGACCTCATAGAGAAAGCGCCGGTCTACAATTCCATGTCGACCATAAGCCCGAAGAGGTCGGTGGCCGCGGCTGATCTGCAGAGCAAGTCGACGGAGTCAGTATTCCGCCAGAGGTATGGGTACGCGCCCTCGACGAGGTCCTTTACTCTCATCCATCTCGAGCCGTCCAAGAGGAACAGATGCCTGGCACCCCTCGCAGCCGAGACACCCACCGAGATCTGCACGCCTACCTTCGAAGTCTCGGAAATCGCCACTGGCAACGGACTCGGTGTCCGAGTATGAGATTTCATCCGCGATCAAGAACCCGCAAGGTCCGCTTCAACTTATCCTTCTCGAGAATTCTACTTCACGTATCCGCAACACTGGCGACTTATTATAGTTGTATTTTTATAAGAATACAGGCCACGGTATACATTGTCTGGGACACTTAGCAAGGTAGCCGGATTACTGCTGCCCCTTGACGGGGGGAAATGATGGGCTGTGATAGTACGGCGTGTTGCCCTGGACTCGTCGTACGCGAAAGACAATGTTCTACGAGTCTCGTTCCAGCGGCGGCTCCGCGCCGCCTACTTAAATTGATTACTTAGTGTTGGAACCGCAACCTTGTACGCCCAAGGTTCGCCAGACATCCCGAGCGTTCGGATGCTTATAAGTTTGGTCTACCAGATACTAACTAATTGTACGTATCCTAGCTAATGAGTATTTATTCGCCGGCACGACTGTTAGATTTCTATTCACTGATACCGATGACAAGTATAAATTGTATGGTAATGATTTAATATAGGGATGCGAAGAGGCGAGAATATCCTCGGTCCGCAGTTACCAGCTCGATTTGCGCATGGAAACTTATTGTAGCAAGTAGCGAGTGCGGATTGGGGTGAACTGTAACCGGTAAATAGATATAAAAAGTCGATAATCTTGCTCCACGTTAGTCTTACTGTTACTCAAAACTGTGCCAAGTGAATTTACACGGGAGGAAAAGCTAATTACGGTTGACAGTAAGGTGCGGGCTTTCCCAGCGGAGTCTATAATTGCTTGTGTACCTGACTTAAATCGATTATAAAGTTGTTGAAGGGAGTTCGCGCGCCTGGCCAGACTTTCTGCCACGGAGAAATGATGGTCCAGAGAAAATGAAAGGAAATAGCTAGTCATTTGATCGAGGGTTGGTACTGCGCAGCCAATGAAAACTGTCCCTCTTCTTCTCAAGTTCCGATTTCTCATTCTCCCCTAATGTCACTATGTAGATTGGCGCAGTTCACATCTCAATCTTATTCATATCGTAGAGACTTTAGCAAATGGAATGTTACTTGAGCCTGGTTTAAGTCCTAGCCGAAGATTAAGGGAATGTTAATAAGAAGGTGTGCGACGCTCTCGAGAAAGAGTTATGGTCTAACTAGTACCTAATCCGATTCGGAGTCGCATGACGACGAACGTAAGTTAAAAGTATGTGCAGTAGGAGGAACGTAAGGACCAAAAAATTAGGAGAATTGTGCATTGATCATCATCGTTAGCGTACAATAAGTCGTATATTGTAATTATCTTTTTTCTAATCGTCAAGAAAGTGGGATAGTCCGACAGTTCCAATCATTACCCTTGGACTATTTGCCTCACAAATCTCTAACTCTTCTATCAGCTCTATCCGCAGTGCACGTCCCTTTGGAGAAAGAGATCGAAACTGTCTAGGTAGTTCCCTCATCGAACAATGCCAATTATGTATTGAAGTACCTTTGTAAATACGTAAGTCGAGGATGAATTACTCTCAAGCGCAAAACAATAATTATTTTTCTCGTGCATACTCTATCCGTGACTGTTTCTGAGTGGGAAAGTTTCCTATCTAGTCCTGTACCCACATAAAGAGCCTGTATTTGTGTTGATCTCACTTTAGAGAAAATGTTTGCTCTAATTATTAATAAGACGTAACTCCGATAACTTGGAAAAGTGAATATTACATTTTAATATGGACACTGACCAATAGATTCTATAGTTTATCCTTTTCGGATTTTATTTAAGATCGGCTATATTTCATCTATTAATTGCGACAGATAGTGATTTCTCTGTACGAACGTTAGTGATTATTTCTAGTCGAAATTCGTTTATTTCTCCAGCACAAAAACATTTCCATTGGATGCCGGCGGCCGTCCTATTCCGTAGATTTAAGTTTGCGCATTTCCTTCGCCGCAGAAATGATTAATCTTACGATCTGTCTTCCAGTTCGAACACTCTCGGCAATTACAAAGAGTCTTTCAGTAACCGTATCTTCATTTCACGGACTCACACGGAGTACCGGCAAAACCTGTCCTACCTAATGAACCTCAGTATTCTTAAGAACAACAGGCACTGATATATTTTTATGAACTGAATCAATAATTCTTTTTAGTCATGAACGAGGCAGGATCTGCGAATCTGGACGCGGTGTGAACTAATCATTCGTAGTATACTTGACACCCGTTGCAAAATAAGCTCGATATACGCTTCTATTTTTATGTGATTTACAAGCAGACCCCTCAACATGATTACCCAAACTGTTACAGGATGATAGTCTTTCTTGAACGATAACCATTAGAGGATAGGTTTGTACATAATTAATTTACGACAGTCTATCGGGGTCTATCTCAAGTCAATGTAAAATAAACACAGGTACCTACCGAAGCCTTTATTTCTGACTCCATGAATACTTTCTTTGATGGATCATAGAACGTGGTGTGAACAGAATGGTAATTATAGGTATATGATAAATGCGGTGTCAGTTATATGTTTTTGTATATATGAGGAAATATAATATATTGATTAGATCAACTGATTTTGCATTGATTCATTTGGACATGGAAACACAACTAGAAAGACTATTTTCTAGTCTGTAAGAATGGGAAAAGTGTAGTTTACAACAACAAATGGCAATATCCACATACTATCATGGGTATGTTGAAAAAGAATTACTTTTACACTCCTTCCACTTTTTTCAAGTATTTATAACGATAAACATATCACGTACGCCCACAATACAGTCATTCAATTACAAATATAAATGTAATAGTTCGAAAGAGATCATATCTAACTGTTGCCTTAACTTTTGCTCCTGCTGGATATTGTCGAACCACCTTGCAATATGCACGTACCGTGCTTGATCTTGAGGAGTTAAGTCCTTCTGCAATAGTGAAAAGTGGGTCAGACAGATTAGATTGATCCAAAGAATTTCCTAAGGATTCCTAAATACCAATGACAGGTCTTACCATTATTGAGTACAGAGCATAATAGAGTGCAATGTCAGCAATAGTCTTCTGTGTCCCAGTTATGTATGTATTTGGTTTGAGTGCTTCGTTCAACTCCTGTAGTGGCAACAACATTTTGTTTATTAAAGGTCCTGTAATCGACTGTTGATTACGAGAAGAAATATTCACCTTTAATACTCTCTTTGAATTGGCCGGAATGGTAGCGTAATTTACACAAACCACCGCATATTCGAGCCACTGCCGGGACAGTGCTTGAGTTTCTTTATTCGCACCTAACATATCTGTGTACTTGGAATTTGACAGCAACGATTGAATAATCGTGCTGAAACCTTTAATAGCTCGATTTGTCTGTGCCTCCGTCGCCACAAGAACCTAGTTGAAGAATAATAGTCGAACGATATTGAAACGTATTACGATCGTTGTCATACGTAATGTGTCTCGCATGCAAACTTATTTTAACAACGAAATAGATATTTACATTGTTCTCGGAGATATCCAGTTTCCCGGGAGAGACGTCGAGATAATTTGAAATCATTTGGAGACACTCCACGTTACACAGAACCATTCTGCAGCCGGTTGACACCTTCCCCTGTGTGCCGATGTTTTGTCAGTTGTCGCGTTGTTTTGAGGTTATGTCGAAGCTACACGAATATCCTGTACACAAGGTTTGAATACTCGAGTTTGAAAGCCGGTCGCATTGTTTTATTCTGACGCCTCTTTTCGCTGGATGAATGCATTTTATTGTGCAGGATCATTTACCGCGCATGTTTCAATTGATCAGGAGATAGTTACACACATCGAAATTCATAGTTATAGCAAGAAGCATCTTTTAATGATTTCGCTCTACCAATTGGACAGGAAAGGTAATCAAATGACTATTCAAAGTTTATCAGGGGTTTATTCGAATCACACAGTTCACTATAACAACAATTTGTATAAAATTTTCAAGCAAGAAATAGAATAAAATCGTTTCGGAACTTTCTCATTAGACTGTGTCGTTACTTGGATGAATTTGGTGATATAATTTATATATATTGATTGCTACCAGTTAACTGTCTTGGACATTAATATATGAAATCGGAGCTGAAAAAATATGTCTTGTTAAATTATATGTTAAAGTACATACATGTTACAATAATGTACGAGTCACGTAGGTTCTGCACTTTATCACGATAGTTCGGGAATGGACGATCGATTTGTAAATATAGCCAAATCGATTAGTTTATACATATATGCTTTGTTGCTGATCCCACAGTTTGGCAATTCATTTCTAGTCCCTTAAATGAGTTTAAGCCTTTCATTTATTGAACCCTTTGCATACGATTTTGAGATATGAGCAAAAAACTGAGTTATAGTGCAATAAATGAACGGCTTTATATAATTAAAGTTATACTTTTGGCCTTTTCGGGCGGTTTGTCCGAACGGTAATGCTATAAAATTCGTTGGAATATATAATTCGTCTAGAAATCTTATATGTTTGAATTAGAGCTACACAGTGGAAATGTTAGAGAATCATGGAAAAAGATTCTTTATGCTGTGGAAACGAGTTGTTACTTTGCAGGTAGTTGTATGTTTCCAAAGCACACACTTAGTTCTCTTTTGCTGTAGTTACACATCTCTTTCGCGCGTGTATACGTATATATAAAATACATATTCGTTTGTCAAGTCTCGTAAGTACATATGGAACGACTTTCAAGTGGCAAAGGACAAAATTTGAACTATAATTTGTCATATATATGTACGGTAATCGTGAAATAAATCATTTGTCTAGAATTAAAGTCATCTTGATGCAATATGCTGCTGGCAGCAAGGAAATGTATACATCTCTAAATCACATTATACATAACTCAGTAGGTCTGACCAGAATATAGTCATATGCAGTTAAATGCAGGTACACGGTTCTTGAGATGTCCATTTGTTATCTAATCAAAATAGTCTCTTCTCATATGAGAACAAGCCATGAACATTCCCTTCTTGCTGAGCGGAGTGTGTCCTTCTCTCGAATTTGAGCTCACCACTGTACATCATTGATCTTAAAGCAGAGAGCGATCTTGCCCCTATATCCTGACAACCATGCTTAATACCACATTGCAAGTATGGCAAGAATTTCAGAACGGTTCCCTTATCAACTATTGATCCACTGACACCTTGGGCCACCTTCAGTTTGTCCATTTCATTATGGAAATACCTGTCCATTGCTGAACCATTGGCATCCTTTCTATTCATTGCTTCCAATGAACCCATACCCCTGTATTTCTTAAGCCTCACACCATCACTAAAGAAATACTCTCCCGGTGCTTCCGAAGTCCCGGCCAATAAAGATCCCATCATAACTGTGCTGGCACCAAGACTCAATCCTTTGATAATATGTCCGATTGATTGGATGCCACCATCAGCAATGACGGGCACACCATATTTCCTTGAGAACTCAGCAACCTTGTACACAGCTGTTGCTTGAGGCCTACCTACAGCCATTACTTCTTGGGTAATGCAAATAGAGCCAGAACCCATACCTACACGTAATCCGTCAGCACCAGCTTCAATAAGATTTTTTGCTTGCATTGTTGTAACAACATTGCCTGCTATTACTTGCAAATCTGGGTGCTCTGCCTTAATGTACTTGATCATGTCGACTTGGTACTTGGAATTGCCTTGGGAGGAGTCTAAAACAATGACATCCACTCCAGCAGCAGCAAGGTGTTGTAGCCTGTGTCTGTCAGCACTACGTGTGCCAATTGCTGCACCAACCAGCAATTGTTTGTTCTCATCTTTACTGGCATTTGGATAGCTTCTGTTCTTCTTGAGGTCTGTTCTTGCCATCAGTGAGATTAATTCTCCTTTGTCGTTGATAATGGGAAGCTTTCCTTTCTTTGATTTCTCTAGAATCACATTAGCTTCCTGCAATGTAACACCAGCTGGTGCGGTAATTAGATTGTCCAAGTTTGTCATTATTGATTCTAGCTTTGCTGTTCTCTGACTGGGACAATCCTCTAGGAAATCAATGTCCCTCGATGTAACAATCCCCAATAGTTTCCCACCGACCTTTCCATTGTCAGTGATAGGTATACCGCTAAATCCATGTTCATTCTTTACACCCATGACATCAGTGACTGTATGGTTGGGGGATAAAACAACCGGGTCTCTAATGAAGCCATGCTTGTACTTTTTCACCTACAAGTTTAAAAAGGATTATGAGAAATAGGCCGGGGGGACCTTGTACAAAAAGCACCCGCGACATTTTCGAACGGCAAATTCAACGCGATGCGGATTAATTTAATACTTGGATGGAAGAAAACATTGCTGAATGAATAATGCAAGAGGAATACGAAAGTCACCCATGCTCCCGCAGAGTGGCGGAAACTTAGAATAATCGTGGCGCAAGCATGGTCCGAGTGTTCTTTAAATTTCGAATGCAGCGTCATTCGCCGGTGACCGGTTCGGGAGGAGATTTATTGAGATCGTGGCGGCGGAGGGTCCGTTATACCAGTCGGGAAAGGACGGAGCGGAAACAAGTCGCGTAGAGGATAATGAAGCTGGGGTGGCGAACGATGAGAGCGGGAGTGAAGGGTCACCGTCGATGAAAGAATAAACTTGTCAGCCGGGGGGCAGTCGAGAGCGGAGCGACGTCGGGCAATAGTACCTTGTGGACTTCGTTGGCCTGATATTCCGGCGTGCAGTTATGATGAATGATGCCGATACCACCGCATAGGGCCATCGCAATGGCCATATCGGACTCGGTAACCGTATCCATAGGCGAGGAGACGAGAGGTGCCTTGAGCGTGATCTTCTTGGTCAACGGGGAGTACAAGTCGACCTCGTCCGCGGTGAAGTCGATGTAGCCCGGCAATATGATAAAGTCGTTGTAAGTGAGTCCATCGCCGTTGGCGAAGAGTTGTGCCGCCGAAAGGCCGTCTTCGGGCAAAGGGACCACCGGCGGTTTCGATTCACTGATCACATAGTCTGCCATAATTCCAAATTTCTCAAAGGCCAGTCTCACGATCTCACTGTCGATCGGCTCTCCTTTTACTAATTCGATTTCGTGCTGCAACGTGTTCGCTCAGCCCTTGTCTAAGCCACGCTCTCGCTCTCTCTCTTTCTCTCTCGCTTTTGCCACCGACTCCGCTGTGACCACGTGTCTGTTCAAAATAACACCGCTCACACCGCCAAGGAAAATGACCGAAATCAACGTGTGCACAGTGGTTTTGTAGATCGCTGGTAAACGCTCGTTCCGCGAGTTCACGCTTGAGGAGGCTGCCGTCGCCACTCGCGAGCATTCCCGAATCGTCATCGGTCGTGATCGTGCCAATTGATAGATATATCAAGTAGTTTGAAAATCAAGTGCACGGGGGACGCGCGCGACTCCGGCAACTTGAAATATTTACGTTTTGAAAGGATATTCTCGGTAAAGTAGTGTCACTAGTGCAGTGCAGGAATCGTTCGTGTTAAGACGTTCGCAGTATCGGCTGATATGGAACAACCGCAAGGAAACAACGCGATTTCGGTAAATATATATATTCCTTCTCCCGTTCATATGCGTGCTCTGTTCTTCGAAGCAATATGGCCTATAGCCAATACTATATGTATGTGCCATTGTGTATGAAATCGTAGACAAGTTTGATTGGAGAATACCTTTATTTGCCGAGGAATATGCGAGTAAATAACAGTCAGTGTATATTCCAGTATAAAACATCAATTAAGTGGCAGAATAATAGGAAAAGTGAAGAGCATTGTTGGGTACATTCATTCGACAAGCGTCGCAGTAGATGAATTAGAGGAACGTTGGATTATACTTCGTTATAAGATTGCTGAAACATTCATGGTATAGCCACTGTTTAATGTTACTAGGCACAAAGATCACGGGCGATGAGACATTCGGAACTTACGAATTTCGAGATGATTTCCTTAAAGTTATTCGCTACGCCTTCGAAAGCTTCCTTAAAGGACAATGAGACGTACTCTAGAAGTAAGTCCGCGTAACTTGGGTTCTTGTAGCCATCGTTCAATTTATGAAACAGGTAGTCGTACATCAACGGGAGAAGTATTATCAAAAGGTAAATCATACTACCTAGGAAAACTGGAATGAACAGTGGCTATAGTATAATATTCATTGAATTCCTTTGGAAACGAACAGCAATCGCAAATATTACACGACTTTTAGATATCAAACTCGAAAGACTTACTCAGTGAATTCGGTTCTATGGCAAATTTCTTATTCGGGCTCGTGTTGTAGAATATCGATGAATGGTTTGTCGCCTCAGGTGAAGGAGAAAACGTTGACTTAAAGTATTTATTGAAATACATCTCTTTTAGTTGCGGACCATCGATTGCTCGGCGAGTTGGATCCCTAAGAGAAAAGTGTAGAAAAGCTTTTCTAAATAAACTAAAAGATATTGATAGCTGCGTATATCTCGGGAGTGAAATAAGAGTCATACAAAGCTGTGTTAATCATACTGGATAGAGCCGAGCATTGCTCGAGTGTTTGCATTTCCGAGTCGATCTTTGCAACACGATCCACAGCTGCGTCACGGAAAGTCTCGGTTTTCAGTCTTTTCGCTTCGGGTTGGCCCATCAGTAGATGGCACAGACATTCTGCTTTCGCATTCTTTGCATCCTCGATCTTTTCCCTGAGCTTGTTGTAATATCGCCAGTAGTTTTGACTCAATAATTCCTGCGTCGCTAAGGGAATGCTTCGCGAATAACTGGTCGTACTCTCCGTATTTGTCTTCGGAGAGAGATTACACTCGCGACATTCCGAGTCACACGAATCGCCGCGTAATGCTTTAGGCAAACCCATCAATCGATATTTACTAGACGCTCGTCTTTTAGTCTTCGCCGATTTTATATAAGAATGACGCCTCGAATAGGTTTGATTACTTAACTTTTGCACATTATGATGACTATGGTTTGTTTTATGCCTCGAACTCTCGGAGCCGATGCTCGTGGAATCTAGCATTGCCGGTCGTGAATTCTTCTCTAAGTATGATTTGATTTTTTTCAATAGCCTCACGGTCACCGAGCTTTGGCGATTTCTGAGTTGTGGCTTAACTTTATGAGAAAGTTTTTTAACGCGGCTCCGATTCTCCGTGCCAATTAAATTCCCATCTGAATTTATCGTGGGTTTCTTGTTGTTGAAAACAAATATTTTGTTCGTCTGCGAAGAGCTGGATCGATGGCTCGGCGGACCATTTATAAATGGAACGGATTGAGAGAATAGTTTCTGATTAAGCCTAGTATCAGCGGACATGTCGGGCTTGGGTTGGGGTTTCTTGCTTGTCGACATAAATTCTTTATCAGATTGAACGTCGGCTATAGCCACATCCGGATTTGGATGTTGGTCTGTCTTTCCCTAACGGTGTGTGTAGTGTGAGGTATAATTATTCGCTTCAAACCTATTTTTAATTAAATTTTCTTTCTTTAATTTTACTCACTTCTTGTACGCTCTTTCTGTTCTCATTAGCCAAGCTCTTTGGCTTCTCGCCTTCTTCTACCTGTTTTCTAGAGAATTGCATTGCCATAAGAGCAATTATATAGCGGATTTGTCGCTAACGGTTAAAACTAAATATTATGTACGTGACATCGCCTTGCTCTGAAGCCAGTTCCGTACTTGCCCCGGCGTCGGATTGCTTTGCGGAAATCGATACTGCATTGGATGAAATTGTCTCACATTGTGGACTTCTCACCCTAAGTGAGAATAGATTGCATATGTATTGAAAAGATATCTTGTATCCTAAAGGGTAAAGGAACGTGGATACTTTTTGAAGCGAGGATCCGTGTAACTGGGTTTCCTTTTCAATAGATATGTGCAGGAGTTTCTCTGGTAAGCGTAGCGGGGAACGATTTCTCGCGCAGTGGACAATACCGCTGATCTGCTCACGTATATAGATTACATAACTGCGGCTGTATTTAATTAGCTGAAGGAGAGGCTAATCGTATGAAGCTTACTGCTGGGACGGTGTTTCCATCGGGGTTACTGTGTTCTTTGTATTGTTAATCCAAGTATTGGATGCAACGTGGGTAAAACTATTAGTTTTCTGGGTCGACAATTTTCGTTGTGGTATTTTAGGCCAAGAGGGATCGTCTGGAATTCTGGGAATGCTGGTATTTTTTGACACAAGATTTTCATAAATGCAGAAAAGTATAAAATGACGTATACTATATTGAGTATTTACCGCAATGATCCAACTTTATATTTGGGCGACATTAACACACTGTTTTCCTCATTCACTGCAATTTGAGATTTGAAACTATAGTGTACTCGGGAGCGACATTCGCGCTTTGAGTTTAGCTTTCAGCAGTACCTTTGATATGCAATTGTAAAGCATTCCGCTTATCGTCGTATGCCATACTGAAGTGATCGGTCATTTTTACTCCTTCTTTCCTTCAAGATCCTCTGGATACTGTTTCTCGCATCACTATTAGTATTTCCGTACATTAGTGCATACGACGAACCGAAATTATTTAGGTTTTTAATTCGGTGGATAATCCATGAGTGCAATTACTTCCATACTTCATTCTGTGTATAATAATTGCTTTTGTTTTTGCAAAAAATTGGAAAAAGTATACGGGGTGTGCGCAAAGCAAATTAGAGAGGTCGGATAAAGCTGAGCCATCAATTTCTTTCTTTATTAATGACATATTCTGTATTTTGTAGAATGTGTATATAATTCTAGGCTTAACTTTTAAAATACAGTATATACAGTAAATATACAGCGGTAGAAGATACAGGAACAGTTAGCTACTCTACATCCGTCAGATTCCGACACTTATCCTCTTATGCGGGCTTATGATACACCTAATCGGAATAATTACATTTTTGCGCGTCGTCTTTACCATATCACAATATTAAGCTACTGCTCAAATATTAGTTCTGTTCGCGTTATAGCTTGTAAAATATCATTATACTTTGCCAATGGAGCTGGACAAACCTATACGTTTTAAAAATCAGTGTGCTTTCGGCAAATGGTTCTCAATGTATTGGCAAGTGTAAAAATCAGACACATGTTCCAGTGAACTGAAACATAACAATATGTTGTGCGCATTAGCCGTTAGAGTAGCAAAATGTTTGATGCTTGTAGTCTTGGTAGACGATCAGGATGTCGAAAGAACTGGCGACCTAACACATGTCTTGGAGACTAAACTTATTACACTATCCTATGTCACAATAATATGCAAATTATACTCTGATAATGGAATGTAAAGGGTACAGTGGGTTTTGACTAGATTTCAAAAGGATGAAATAGAGCTATGCGTATCACGCTTCCCGAATATAAAACTCACGCACCATTGTATCCACGCATAATCAACAATTTTCGCTCTCAAATTTGTTTTGTCTTGCTTCGTTCAATCATCGGATTTTGTAGTACCGTCAGATTTACAATTGGTCCAAAATACGCATTTTCTCAGTATTTCTTAATTTGCCGTTAGAACTAGAAATATATCTCACTGATGCTGTCATTATGATTTAGTGCGCGCCTAGTTTTCGTCATAACAAATAAGTACAGGTCGTTTCCAACGTACATCTTATGTAACCATCACACAGTGATTCTTTCAATATTATTACTTGATACTTGTTTGCAATTCCTCCAACCAAATAAGCTCAAGTCACAGTGAAAACTGTAGTACGAAAAAGAATGGTCGCATCGAGAAAGAATGATGATGTAGTAGAGAACTCTTGCATTGAGATCGCAGCAATGATTCTCGTAGAAGCCTTACATAAATATGTCGATAACACGATTAGCATTCATTTAGAAATATTATGCTCTGCATCCTGGAATGCTCTGGTGTTCTTTTATTTCTCGACCATAGTGTGCTCAGTCAGTCGTGCTGCGGCCGGTAAATATTGCGCGATCGAGAAATCAAAGAATGCGAAAAACATTAACAGTCACATGGGGTTCCCTTCGCGCGGACTTTGCCCACTTATCTACCTTTCGGTTTGTACATATGTAACACTGTGCACTAATGGACGATAGAAAATTTCCATATCTATCACTGGGAAAATTAATACAATAGTTTCAATCGAAAACGTAACATCATTAACAGCGGTATCACAAACTACAAAAAGTATTGCACAAAATACGACAATCAATTTCTTAAACGGCGCTATAATACATTTTTTCTCTTTCGTTTTCAAAAGATAACATCAATATAAAGAGCTGGGATCTCTCATGATAGTCTCGGCCTTGTATGCTTCATATGAAGGACATAATGAAAGACATTTGCCACTCTTAGAGCTAATGTTGTGTGTATCAATTACCTTCCAAAGAAATAAATTATCGAATCGATATCTCAAAAAGGTATATCTTCGAAAAAATGTCTCTGTGCCATAAATACATAGGAAATGTTTGCTCTGCTAATGTCGTCTCAAAAAATCATGTACATATAGAGGTAGTCGCAGTGTGCTTGGACAGATATTCACATAATTTTGTTTCAAATAAAGAGTTCTCGAGAAAGCCGTAATCGTTATTGTCTGGCAGTTTAATAATGTTCTGTGCTAAACAAGCCTCGGCAATTATGTGGCAGATCAGATGAGTGCTAGATTATCAACGCAGAAAAAGAAACGTAGTTGCAATTATAGTTGGCGTTGTTTAACACGACATGTTTTGCCAGGATTCGTCAGTTAGTTATTCTCGTGGCTGAAAAATATATACAGAATACTCTTACTCATTGTGTTCCTATCGGGAAGGCATATGCACAGTATGTTCAGGAATTTGTATGCACTTCAATAAAGCATCAGTGACGCTACTCAGTAGAAATATACATAAAACACCATTCTCCTTTAGTGCTATAGTTATTGTCAGATTAAGCTTCATGTTCGCCACTGTTTATTCCTATAAGTGATTCGGTTTGCTCTGCTTCGAGATCTGGTATTCTGAAATTGAAAAACATCCAAGCCATTAGGATATGTTGCTTTCCAAACACATAATACATCATTTGCCTAGTGATACTAAGACACTTGTGGTATGCCATACCTGATAGACCTATTCTTTCTGCATATCCAAACGTAAAGTCTTTTTATTAAATCCATGACAGGATCCCAATTATCGTAATAGGATAGCAGAGACACAGTCAGAAATGCTAAGAGCATCGGAATTGTTCCTAAATAGAATATACAGGGATATTCAACTTTTTTCAAGAGAACATCGGCTATCATTGACATTGGCATAGTTAAACTGACAGCCATTGTTGCTACCAGCGATGATGTCAGAAAGCAACCCCTACAATGGGAAAGAAAAATATAAGTTATCAATAATTTTCGATCAGATCGCAACAATAGAGTAATTGTATTTTTAGTATTTCAAACATACCAAAGCCACAATACTTCGCTCAATACAGTACCAATCAAACCATTAATAATTAGAAAGGTCCATTGATGCGTATCGGGCCACTCAAACTCTTCCCAACGGCCGTAATGAAGAATAAAGAACAACGGCCACAAAAGTGTTAAATTGAACAATCCAACAAAACCAAAGAACATTGGTATATCCATCTTATCCTCGTGATCAACCTTTCGTTTTAAAAATACAATGTACGCGGCATAGAAAAACGCACTGACTAGCGCTAATATTATACCCGTAGGTATTCTAGTAGTCTCTATCGTTAAGTCCGATAGACCGACTAGTATCTGAAAATGCAATGGGCTCAATTGATAAATGATTAGCTGGTGAAAAGTTTAAAGATTAAAGGTCAGCTGGATACCCACTAGTCCAATAATGCTGACTGACACAGCAATTAGCTTAGACAGTGTAAATTTATCACCCATATTACTTGGGAAGAAGGCAGCGAGGAACAAAGTAAATAAACTAGAGGTTGAAGACAATACTGTAACAACTCCCATTTCAGTTTCTGCTGACGATATTTGATAGGAGTAATTTGCCATGAACCACTGCAAACGAAACAAAACAGTCTTTTACATATGCCCGCCAGCATAACGGCAGTGTAGTCACGATTTCCATATAGAATTACGTACAAGTAGGCAGAACATAAGTGCGATTTTCGCTACTTTCTGCACGGAAAATTTGTTGGCTTGTCGTCGTGCATGCTCGCCAGCTCTCACGCTAGCTTGATAGCTAAGTCTCGCCAATAATGCCTCTGTGGCATCACTTTCCGACATGTGACGGACTTCCGCCAATTTGCTAAATCTTACAGATCGTATCGAGGAATCATCACTCTCGGTGCCAGACGAACGGTCACAGTGGTCTGGCGTTTTTATTGGAACGAATGTTGGATCGCTCTGTAATTCAATTCAATTTCAATGTTCTTCTTGGCTTATTTTCATTGCATTTGGTGGCAAATATTTGTTTCTTTGATATCAAGTCCACCAATTTCAGGGATACAAGCAGTATAATATATTTCATGAATTTACTTACCAGACTTGTGTTTGCTTCTGAATAGAAGTTATCGTCTTCCACATTTGGATCTATAAACTGTAACAATATAGCCATTTGGTAATCGTTTGATGCTTAAGGGGGTTTGTAAAGTGACTTTCTAAATCATACCATGTATGTTGCTGGTTTGTTGCATTGGTCTCTCCAAGGAGGCCAAAAACACAATCCAAGTAAATACAGTGTGAACATTGAGGTCTTGACATATGTGCTAAAGAATGGCTTTTCAAATGTAGCCTCCCTGTAGATGTACTGGAACGAAAATTTGTCTCACTGTAGTCCATACTGTACGGATCAAGTGAATCAAGTAATTATACAAAGCGGAGATGCATACTTTAGTCAATTCAGAACTGGAGACCCAAATGATATCTACCAAGAGTAATACTAAAAGTCCCAGCACCAATCTCTGAGACTTGTTCATCATAGCAGCCAGTCTATGAGGATCCTCCGCCATCCCCTGCTGTCTACGTTGCCTCAATTCTACAGAGCAGCTCATGATTTGATCACTGCCGTTTTCTGCTCTTTGCTTATGGCATCATGATAGGTTTATTCACTGCAAGCATATTCCATTCTATCTCAAGAGGACAGGATACAGATGCATATGCGTGCGAATGGTATGGTATATTCAGAGAATGAAGAACAAAATATTTAGCGTAAAGAGCCTTTTATTAATTCAACAAATAACGTTACTCTTGTCGCATAACAATTCCGACCAGAAGTTGGATGAGGGGCAGTGGTGAAAGCGGGTATAGTTTAAAACAATACAGCATGGAGCAAATTAAACTAACGTAAACACTGAAAGAACGAACAAAGATCCAAGGTGTCATTTACTGGCAGTAACTATTCCCCTTGTGCTGAAACCAGCACAAGGCAAACGTTATGCATAACTCCAAGCCGGCCTCTTACCCCCCGTCACCTTCTAACACGCGAATTATTCCAATAAAAATTGCCAATTGCGCAAACAAGAAGCGGCGCGGGCTGCAAAAGCGGTGTAGACACGTAAGGATGACGGGCCGCCAGAAAAAGACACGCAAGCAGCCACAGTATATCCAGAATACTGTGCAAGCGAGGGAGAGAAATAATCATCAGGACATCCGGAGAACAAGTGGTATCTCGGATTGTCGTGAACGATTGGTTAAGGGCGAATGTGGGTGGGTGTGCTTGATAAGAGAAAGCGGCGTGTAGTCGTCGTCTGTGGATGCGACTGTGCGGGGACACGGTGATAACAGGTGGACCAGAGAGCGTATCGAGAGAATGTGAGAGTATAGACGGTGTCGGTGGTTAGAGCAGCATAGTAACCTCTAATGCCGTCTGACTTGCGGCCTGATTCTCGCGTGAATGCCTGCGTGCTACGTGCACGCGGGGCCTAGTGATGATCGAATGACGAAGACGCGTCGGATCGACTCACTCGATGAGAGAGATAAGCCTCGATCTCGCGGCGACACTGCCGTGCGATCCAGTGCGATCCGTTCTCCGGCTCAATGGATACCCCCTACATCTCGAAGCTTTCCAGAAAGCCGTTTCCCTCCTAACGCCAGGACCTTCAGGAGCCTCTATCCTCCTTGGACGCACGTAGAGATGATCGGCGAGCTACGTGGCTACGGCTTTTCTCGCGCGCTACACTCGTCCTGCTGCAGGAGTTCTATCTCGCGCTCCCAGCAGACGCTCAACGTTCTCGCCTTATATCGCGCTACAACAACTGCCCGTAACCATGTTGACTACGCTCTCAGTCTCTCGGTCTCGCCGATGATGACGTCTCGTGCTTTTCCTTATCGCCCCGGTGGCGCTGGTCGTGTCTGCCGCACTATCCAGACGTGCTTTTTAGCACTCTCCGATCTCTGACCACCTGCCGATTCTCCCTCCAGACACTTGTCGTCATCTTGTTCTTATCCACGTGGATCACGCGTACTTGATATATATAGTAATGACTTTCCATTAGTAAAAATATCTCCTGAAACCACCCCGGTTTCCATGATTTCGCGTCAGCTGTGCACAGTTGATATTCATGAGGGCAGAAAGGTTTTTGAATCAGTTGGTTATTGAGTTGGTTCTCCTAGGGGAGAATGGATGGCGCAATCAAGAACTAATCAAATTTTATATGTTTCAAGTTCCTCACTATTAATCAAGGTGAAGGTTTCTGATACGCTTTTCCATCGGATAGCAAAAATAGCATGAAGGTATAACATCGACATTTCCCCCGGGGGTATAATAATCAATGCGATCTTGAACCATTGAATACTATTACATTCAGGGATTTTACCGTAAAACAAGCAACTATCATCCATGGTTTAGAAACTTTTGCGCTGAATGATACTCATCACAGCAGATGTTGGAGATTATAATGGATCCCTCTGACAATAAGCAAGAACGGAGCGTGTAGGGTGGTTGCATAGTCGTGGGGTTGTCATGACGAAGGTCGGTCATAACACACGGCGAATATCCTTCGAGTAGTATTAAACTAGCAGTGCGATGTGGCGTTGGTACATTTTGGAAGTATATACACGTGCAGTCTGAGTTTTCTCGTCGGAGGCATGGCGAATAACTCTTTAAGCAACGGTCGGATCCAGCAGACAACTGTTGCGCAACCTTTGCGAATCGATAGAGGGAAAAAAGGTATTTCTTCAATATGGTAGTGCAGCGAATCGCGACTTCTGATCGAGCCGTTAACGGTGATGTAGCAATAATCGTGGATGGGATTCAAATCCAATCGCTCTGCGTTCTTGGCGGTATTAATACATTCCTCTAATTGCTGCTATGATACAGTGCCAGGTATCCCGGCAATCGAGACCAATAATTGGCTGTTACATCGGCATTACACGCGGCATGAGTACGAGATTTGCAAAGCCCTCGTCGACAAAGAATTGGCAAGATCAAGTGGGCGTAGCGAATATGCAAACTACTTGAAGGTAAACCACATACTCCCGTGAAATCGTGTATTATCTATCGTGCAGCTCTCCGGCACTCTGACGCCACTGATTCCCGTAGGGCCTGATACTGCGAAAGGAGGGCAAAATCCAGGATTCGCTCGATTTTTTTCAATTCGCGTACAATATTAACACGACGAACGTCGATAACGTGAAACAGATTGCGAAGTCATTGTGAGTACCAAAACAATTCAATCGAGCGGGTTCTTTAATGAAGCGGACGTGTAATTGGCATGATTTCATTATCCCAGCTTAATAATGGGCAGTCATAAGCGTGCTGTCGAAGCCTATTTGGAAGCGGAGAAGATATCGGTTACGCCAGATTGGGAGATTTATCAGAACCTCGGTGAGCCGTGTGCATCCAGCATCAGTTCCAGACACCCCTCGTCGATATCTGCATGCTTCATTACCCATTTGCTTCGCGATTGTCATTATCGATCCATCTTGATTATCCTGTGCAACTTTCCTTGGTTTAACAATAACCCATAACGAACAGAACGCTGTTATGCCTGGTCTCCACTTAGTCATAATCATCCTATAGTTATCATTGTTCCCCATAAGCAAAGCATGCAATCTGGTTATCATTAGTTGGAGGTCAAACATTAATTGCTTAGACGGTCCATGGAAAGGGAAGCTGCACAGGCTATGCTTAGTCTAATTAATATTATCAGGCTTGGTTTCATTCAGCCGAGGCTTACGCGCGGCTCAGCCAGAACCAAGCAGCGAGGAAATACCTGAAGAGGGCAATCGAGCTCACAAAGAACGAATTACCTTATCTCGGACTCGCGCGCATCTATCTCCTTGAGAATCACATTACCGAGGCTAGAAACGCTTACGCCGCCGCTCTGAGGTAAGCAGTTCTTGTGCAGTGCACGCGCGCACGTGCCCGCACCGCGCAAGAACACCAAGCTATTCCACGGTTTTTCTCGCTGGACCGTTGGGGGAATGTCCGCAATGTCCCAGCGACGTAACATCTCGTTAAGCCTCCGTCGTGAAAAGATTTAATTACACGAACCAGACAGGAAACTCTCCTCTCACGCTCGACTGGCGCACTGTGTAACGGACGTATGTGTCGCACCTCTTTCGTCTGGTGGGTCACGTAGCGATTGAAGCGTCCAAAGCGTGAAAAAGAAACTGGTCATCCGATTGGAAGTGCGAAACGCCCACGCAAAGGCAATTGCTTTTCTTGGCGATCGACACTGCTGTTTAATATTCCTGCGAAGGCGGCCCCGCTCATAGAATTCGGAGGGGGAAGCAGCTTCAATGGTGCACCGCGCGTGATATTGGCTTGCCGGCGGGCGGAAAGGCCGCGTGTGCAACATGTTTCATGGAAACGGGAAATATGACGAAGATGAAGTGTAAATATCCTGCTGGCCCAGTAGTATCTCCTTTCGTCAGGCGCCACTGCGTAACACTTTCGCTTTATGGAGCACGTAACATTACGCGTATGTGCTCGGACAAGCATTTGGCCGGCGGGAAATAGGGCGTGAACATTGAAATTGTCTATTTTGCATAGCACTTGTAGGTTAAATCGGCATTCGAAATAGTGGCGGGCGAAAGTGCCTGCAGCTAATGGATGGGAATTGGGAACTGTATAGGGTCTGAGCAATTGGAATAGTAACTATTCATAACGTCCGATATGCCGGGTGAATGAAGACCCGTTTGCCGGGCGACGGGGACAGTTTAATATGCGGGGGAAGCCTGTCTTGTTTACCCTGTGGCCTTTCGATTGCAAATTTATTCAGGCCTTTGCCATGCCTAATTCGATTTCCCGAGCGCGCCTCTCGCGATTCGCGCACACCCGCCGGCTCTAACGCGATTTTTGCATTTTCACGCGATCCCGCACAGATGGTTCTGCCGCGCAATGAGTAAACTTCGTTAGTTATGCTCGAGCGGAGTTGGTTGGGGAATTGGGCCGGTAGCAACATGGAAATCCGTTCGGTCGGCCAATGCGAGTCTCGCATTTCATAATTTAGTGGTGCAAGTGAGGCGGATTACGCTTTCGGAATAAAATGTTGGAATCCGGAGTGACGAGTCTTAATTAGCCGACGGACCGCTGTTTTCGTCGACAGTGAGGCGAACTGAGAATGACGAGCCGTCGTAAGTCGAGCACGTGTCGAGTGAAGTCACGCCACTCGACATTGAGGGGGGTTCGAGCCTTCAGCTCCCTCCAGCGGACGTGCTCGTGGCTCGTGTTTATTTCGGCTGCGCTCGTGCGCTTGCTTCTCTGCTTCGTAACTCTCACCCTTCCTGGCGAATAGAGCCACCTCACCTCACCTCGCCATGTCGTAACTTTTTGCCGATCTCGTGAAACTTCTGCGGCTACGTCGCCGCGAGATACGTCTATAGACAAGCACAGGTATCCCGGCAACATCACGTTTGCCCTTAATCTTTTCTTTTCACGAGTCTCGTTTCAAGACAACGACTTGTGCTGTAGTACAAATGTTTCTTCTCCAGCGCGGTCGTTCAACGCGACAATTCCACCTGGTTTAACCCCTTGGCTGTCGACCACTGAAGCAGTGCTCGTTATTCTACAGAAAATCCTTCTCAAACATTTATTTCCACCTCTTATATTATATCTAGAGACTATTCAGGAAAATATATATATGAATAAATAAAACAGTGCAAAGGAGTAAATAGGGATCTATGTTGTATGGTGATTTGTTAGAGAAAATCGTAGGATATCAGCTATTTGTAACGTAGCTAATAGCGGATTTGTGTATTAGTTCGGTTTCTAATCCTGCTTGTGACAGCGCGAATCCAATACATTATTTGTTGTATCAAAACTTGTTATCTGTTTGCGCGGACTGCATAGTTCAGTGGGCGCATGCATTTCCATCGATAATTGCTGCTATAACTCTGAAAACAAATGGGGAACGTGCGAGTAGCGCTCTGATACTTTAAATGCATGCGGAGACACGCCGGTCGAGCACTAAGCTGACACGTAATTTCACAAACAATCTTTAAACGGTAATCTGTGGATGGGATATACGCGAATGGCAGCGCTCCGAGCATGTTGGATACACATTTTTTTCGAGAGATTGATTCAATAGCGGGTGGGTAGTCCTAGCTCGGAAGGATACGAATTCGTCTTGCTGACACATACCCGGTGCCGCTCGAAGCGAGGATGGTTTATTGCCGGGAATTATTCGGTGGCAGCTGAGGCTGAAATATGATACTTAAGAAATCATATCCCCTTGTCTAACATTTTATTACAACGTGAGAGTGCGGTCGTAGATGGCTTTTATATAAGGCGATTGCCCGAGACTGGATGTACCTGTATTGCGCCCTCCAAATGTATCAACTTTCATCGCGTACCGTTCGAGAGTTTATCTCTACGTTAACTATTTCGATGTCCATTGAGTGCTTTGGTTCCATTTAGAGCCAAAAGAAACGGGACCGTACACTTGAATTTTTTTACTATTTCGCCTTACTTATGTTTAGATACTTTCCCATCATAATTGCGACGTCTGTCCTGTACAAATAGCACTTGCTTCAACACACGACGATTTTTCTGAGAGCATTTGTCGCCATTACAGCGCAGCGAATGAGTGAAGAATCGATATCGCCAGACAGCAGAGCCGAAGGAATCTCGGCCCAGTGCACTATACGCAATTAATGAGAAATTGCATCTCATGCGTAATTTGACAGGGTAATTCATGCTCGAGGGGCTTGGTTGGTAGACCCGGGATAAGTGGTGTTCACTAAGGAGCAGTTGACACAAACGTCTTCGGAGTTTCTGAAAATATTTTGTGCTGAAAGCAGGAGAGCACGGGAGAAGCAACTCATGCAATATTTATAACGCGCCGGGGCTTCCGGGAAAAAACACCCGACTCGTAAGAGGAAGGGGCTGCAATGTTTACGCTACGATATTTTGTTCATCCATTATTCACTGTATCCGTTGGATAATTGTCATGAAATTTATTTTCCCAGTCTCTGCCCGTACCAACTGATTCGCTCGCTTGGAGAGCTCGCCTTTAAGCTCGAGACCCCGGATCAGACGCGAGAATACCTTCTTGTTTTCCGCGTAATTGAGTCGTGATTATAATTAGCAGCCAATTGATTTCCGAGTTTGATCAATTTAGCAACTTTCGACTTAAGTGTCGCTCGAGTGTTTCTTAAATAATTGCACCAGTGCGCCCAATCACTGCTTCATTTTCTGATCGATCGACACCTTGCTGACAGGATTTGCATAAATTCTGGTTTCTACCAGAAAATGTCCACTCTCGTGCATGTCATTAGAGTCACATTCTGTAACTGCTGTAAAAGGGGACGTTTCTTGACATTGTTCGAATTTTGCGGTGCAATAACGTAAGGCGCTTGAAATGCAGGAAATATATTTTCCCGTGTAACGACCGGGTCTTTTCGCTTTCCAGTGGGAATCCGGAGAGTACCGAAGCTGCCACAGAATTGGGTCTTCTCTACCTTAAAATTGGAGACGTTCAGCGGGCATTTCAGCAATTTGGTGCGGCCCTCGCATACTCGCCGAATTGCACCAGGGCAATCCTACCAATGGCCTACGTAATCCAGGTGAGTATGTGCATCTTCTGCATTAAGCGTGCCACGTTAATCCTGCGAATTCTGCGATATGAACGGAGAATCCGAGTTCTTACCAGAGTTCGTGGTTAAATTGTTCAATTTGGCTAATCCCAGCCAGGCATATGTATACATATGGCAAAAATATTATATTGCATACATGCTTTTCTAAAGTTTCCTTGCAATGGGACAAGCTTTATTCTATAATTGACACCTCACACCTTTTGCGAGTTGACGGTTCGTCTTCACTTTTCGCCTTATCTACAGAACTTCCATATTCCCTAGTATTCAGATTTCATGTTCAGTCTCTCATTTCCGAGTTCCGAGGTACTCGGGAAACCGGAGAAAGGTTGTACCCGGGCCTTTAGAATCCACTGGGCTAGCCGGATTTAGAAGAACTGCTCTGTTGTATATCACAGTCGCATCAGGAACACGACGTCGCATTATCGAAGTACAAGCTGGCAGCGCAATCCCTTCCCGAGTCCTGCGCCCTCTGGAACAACGTCGGCATCTGCTTTTACGGGAAGCAGAAATATGTCGCGGTGAGTACATATTCCTCTTCACAGAGCTACATACACAGCCTGGTTACAAGGCTTGGTTCAAGGTTACACGTGCTCCGGCCGGAGGTGGTAGTAGTGCGGGCCGCATGTAAGTCAGCGGAAGATAAATCCTGCGAGCCGCCCGTGGCGTATAAATCATCGCGCTGCTTGGCAGTGTACAGGCCGCCGGCGTACAATAGAGATGATCCGCGCTTTATTCGTTCACTGTCAACAACAATAACCGTCTCGTTCGCGCCAGGGATGCCCGAGTATCTCGGCGAGAAATGCGCCGTCATTCACGTCAGTTGTTTCGGTACGTTACGCACACAAAGAAGAGGACGGGAGCACCGTTGGAGACTAGTCTGAGCCTTTGAATGGGCGCGCTGAGACTTGAGAAACCACATAGAAAGATTAGCCTTGCGCTTAGAGTGCTAATACAGTGGGCGTTTCGACCCTGAAATAATTATCTTCTTTTTACCATCTTCCTAAGGAGGGGTTTTAGTCTTTCTAATTAGGAGTTTCCTAATTTCTGCGAGATGTCCGTGGATTGTCTTCCTTTGACGCGCACCTTAGTACATTGAGATGAACCCATCGCAGCCGGTGGCTCGATTGCGGAATAAGTTCTAATTTTCCTCGATTCGATTAACAAGAACTTATTTACGCGGCTGAACTAGGAGTCTGGTTAATTGAACGAGGGCAATTTTTGCAAGGGCTGAATCTACTCGCTTAAATTTCACCACAGTAACAAAAAATCTTAAATCGCTTCCATCTCATGGACTTCAATTATGCTACTCCAACACACTTCTTCGGAAACTGATTCTCTTGAATGTAATTTTCTGGAAAACATGGAAATATGGAAATATGGAAAGGTAAGTTGCGTAGGAGAAACAGTTACCTTTATGATATAAACGTAAAAGTTAGTTGGCCCGACAAATTTCATCATTTTTTTTCGCAACCTTATAATGGGCTTTTATTATTTTATAACTACTGCAGCTATTTGTTTCCACTACGTTTGAATGCAAAGCTGCTTCTACTATTTCTGTTTACGACATTCCCAGTTCCCGGTCCTTCTTCAAAGAATTCGTTGACAGTGCATTTTTATAAGTCAAAGAGGTGGATTCCTATATTTCGATGAAACACAAAACAGCGTATAAAATGGAAAGGAATTGAAATATACGAGAACTGCGCAGAAACTCGGTTTAACGTGATTAATATTTGCCCATTCTTTTGGCTCGAGCTTCGACAAGGATTTTTTCGCATCACGCAAATACCAGGAATAGCTTGCAAATATTAATGTTTTGTATTGTAGCATGACAAATTTCAAACTCATATGATGCGTGTAATTGTTGTTTAAACATGCAGGGCTTGGAAGTCAATAACGTACGTCTGTCGACGGAATAAAACTGATCGAAATAAAAACGAATTATTTCGAAATGCGGGTTAAGTGAAACAGGTTGTATAACGTGCTGTACAAGTTCCATGCTAACAGACCGCGCGAAACTTTCTTAATCTACTTGTCGGTAGCTCGCGTGCATGTGCTGTCTCGTTAGTGGCCTCTTCTCGCGGTGGAAAAGCGACGAGAGTTTCAGACACTCGGATTCTGGCTTGTCTTTGCTTACGAACGAATTACGAGTGACAACCACGTATGTGGATCGACAAACTTAAATTGATTTCACGAGGGTAGATTTTCATGCCGTCCCGTGCGCTTCCTTGCATTTCTTATTTGAGTTTAGTCTACCAACCGTAATATTTCGTTGGTATTGGATTTGTCGTTACCATGCACTGAAGTTTATACGCGTATTGAAGTTTAGGTGCGAGGAAATTCGGGCCAAGAGTTGTCTTGGTGCAGACACAATTACAAGTCTCGGAAGTCCTTTATGCAGGTTCAACGCTGTCAGATTACATTGCAGAACTCTTGTTTCCCGCGGTTTGGTAGCGCAAAGCCTAAACCACGCGATGCAAGCGCGGGCAGCTGGTCGCCCGTAGCGGTTGTGCTATAAATCGATTTAATGCTCCAATTGTTTTTAGGCAATTAGCTGCCTGAAGAGAGCCCACTACTTGAACCCGATGGCCTTTCTGCCGGCGTGTAATTTGGGAATGGTTTTCCTCGCCACTGGTCAGCCAGCGTCCGCTGCAATTTACTTGTGCGCCGCCGTCACCGCCGACCCCAAAAACTCCTTGCCCTATCTTCTGCTCGCTCGTGAGTAAAACCGAAGCTCTCCCTTCCACATGGATCCCCTGCCACTTATTCCCCTCACGCACGTGATTTCTCGTAAAACGCTTTCTCGCATTTTCCACCCGCGCGCATTTACATTTCTACGACTGGCCGTCTGGTAAGATCCGTGTTAAATTAGTTCGTGTAGCATTGAATGAAAGAGTGAGCAGGCACAGTTAGTTTTGGTGTTCGAATGGAATCATCAGAAAAGAATCAGAGTACTATGAATAAGTACTAAAAAGCGTATAGTAACAGAACTAAATTGCTAATATTAATAAATGAATTTAGTGGAGTTAAAATTGAGTGGTATAAGAGAAACAGAATACGTTCAGCATATCATCGTATTGAGTATCACTATTTCATTTTTTACCATTTTCACATGGTGGCGTGTACCATACGCGAGCCATCGAGTCAAGGTGTTAATGGGAGTCGGGATTAGTAAAAATGAATGGGCTTAGTAAAAACATCTTTTATCGTCGCACTTACGCGAGTCGAAAGCCCAACGACAGTACTCGCGTTGGTTGGTTCGTCTCGCCGGCAGACGAAAGTTCAGGGGCTAACATTGATATTCATAAATGCGATCGCCGCGTTCGGGCGCACCCCCTGTAGACCTGTAACAATGTAGAGAGAATGTCGGCGGGCGAGTGGGGATGGCGGCGGGGGCCCCGGGCACGCGGTAAATTTCATTCCATCGTATTTCGGCGAGAGCGATAAAAAGCTTTCGACATTAACGGGAGTTATTCCTTTCCCGTAAGCCGTGTGTCGCACCGGAGCTGGCAAGGCCAGGCCCATAAGGAATTATAATCGCGCCCGGTGCACGCGCCCCTTGCTGATCGACTGCTGCTTAGCCTTCTCGGTTGACACGGACAAATAGCGACAGGAGTTTGGGAGAGAGCAGCACCCTTTCATTCAAGCGTTCGCACGCTCCTTTAGGAGCCTGATCATGCGTGACTCCCTCCGTATTCCTTTCTCTTGCAGTCGCCTTGAAACGCATGGAAGACCTCGAGGGTGCGGAGAAGGCGCTGCAGAAAGCACACGCCTTGGCGCCGCAGGACCCGTTCGTCCTCATTAATTACGCGATCGTCCTTGATGCACAGGGCAAGGGAAGCGCCGCTATCGAATTCCTGACAGCGCTTAATGACATCATGGCTATTATAGATGTCGATCAGCAGGTGAACCCTCTTCTTAGAAGTGACTTCCTGGAGCTTCCACGCCTCGCTTCCCATTATTTTCTAATCGTCGACCTTTAACCAATTGAGCGTCGCGTCTTCTAGATTGGTGTACAGCCGGCTCAAACGATTCTCTTAGAAATGGCCACATAAACAAAGCCGGCAAACTAACAGAATTGTTAGGACGGAGACTATTCTCCTGTCGAAGATTTCAGTAGAATTTCCTTGAAACAACTTTTTACACCACGCTTTTGTTACGCATAACAGCACTGCGCACACGTTTTTTTTTCAAGCGTTGGCATGGATAGTACGAATGGCTACTAGCCCTCCTATCTTCTTTCCTCTGTTACTTAACAGATAGCACAGACAGCAAAGAAACTATCGACGAAGCTGCAGCAAGAGGAGGTATCTCGACAGGAAGACGGTCGAAATTTTGGCTCTGACGAGGTTTAGTCGCGGATTTCATAAAGACACAAGCTCTGCGTCTTGTCTCTGAGGCTACTCCGTGGAAACTCCGACGTGTGCAAAGAATAATTTATAAACAGTGTATAGATTGTGAGAGTAGAGTGACAATAGAGTGTAAGAGTGTATAAACAGTACTTAAGACTCCTTGTTGATTTTCAACGTATACCGTCTGGTGTGACCTCGTGCAATGTAGTGTTTGTAGCCGTTGCGTAACAGTTTCGTCTCTGTCGACATTTTGATCACGTGTACGGTATTTCGAGTTAATTAAAATTTGCTGGTACACCTGTTACCTTTCTGTGTCGATCGGAGTTGCTAATAATGTACATGCTTTTGCTCGGTGCAAAGCGAAGCGCGCAAAGATGTGCCGGCGACGGCGTGGCACTTGAAATTTAAATTAGGGCTAATAATGTAATAAAGGTGACACATCAATATTCAAGTGTTGAACGTCGTCATTTTTGCATTAACTTATATCAATAACTGTTAACGGTAAAAGAAGTACTTACTTGCATGTGCCACAGCATGTTTACAATCATACAGTGATTTGCTACAACGAATCATAAATTAATGAAATATAAATTACCAATCCTAATGAAAATGTACACCCCTCAATTATTTCTTCCTATCACATGAAAGTGTTTTTCCTTGTAGTTAACGTACCTTAATTTTCCGATTACTTGGACACGGCGTTTGTAGAAAAGGGGTGGTGCTTTAACGCGAGCTTTCTCGAATGAGTACAGAAAGTTTCTAGCGCTTGGAGTCGTCGCTTTGACCGGTGAATTCACCAATATGTTTATTGCCTTTCTAGACTTCTTTGGAAGTGCTCGTTAAAAGTTCACTTTACGACGCGCCACCATCGCTAAAGAGTTACGACTATCAAAGTGGTTTCTGGTTTTACGATCCTATGATAAGTTCGTCATTCGTACTGGCTGCCCGTCTATGTGCGAAAAAATCGACGATGCGAATTCGTAACTTGGCTGGACATCGTGTGTTCGCAAATGGAGAAATAAATACATCGGACTTTGAGGATTTGGGCAGTTTGCCATGGGTATGAAATCCGGCACGGTAATCGTTCGGGATGACGGAGATTTATTGCCGAGATTATCGTGGATGGAGGCAGCTTCTAACGACGTGGAAATTTGACATGGAATTTGCATTAGAGTCCTCTACCGTTCATTATCCTATTTATTATACTATTTGATTTACTATATATTCCTATAACGTAATTATGTAACTTTAAACTTCTATTTACTTTTTCTTTAATAGTGCGGCTTTTAGATTATTGACGCAGTTCACTACGAGCGATGACAGAACATCGTAGACCAAACTTTTTCCTCACATTCTCCTACAAAGTCTTCATTCTTTCTGCGCGTACAGCAGCATCGTGGGACGGGTGGACCATAAATATGATTCGTTACATTGGGTTGGTAAGCATACAATTTCTGGGGGGGGGGGGGGGGGTCAATATGTATTTTCCTTTATTGAAAGAGCGGGATTCTTCTCGGCGGTGGAAATTATTTGCGATCCGACCCCCGAGGAATCGTAAGGACTAGATACTGCGGGAATGTCGGTACAACATCAGCGAGAGAGGGTAGCAAGGAATACACGTTTTGCTACTGAAGATATTTTATTTGAAACCTTGAAATCGACCTTGTTTGTGAATTCCCATGCAGTGCTTAGCCTTTCTTAGGCTCTCTTAGGCTTTCCTTTATTCTGATTGTTAGCCGGAGGTGGTGGAGGTGGTCTCGGACTGCCTGGTCTCGGTTGTGGCGACGGAGGCGGTAGCGTTCGTGGTTTCGGTTGCGGTTTTGGTTGTGGCTGTGGTGATAGTGGTGCCTTTTGTCTTGGCTTTGGAGTAGGCGACGGGATGGCCTCGTCCTGAAAATAAAGATTTGTATTAGATTTCGGTGGTACAGTTGATTATCCTTAATAAAGCACAAGATATATATTCTAATAAATCGCTATTCTCTTCAGAATTTTTCTTATGAATAGGACTCAGGTTAGAGAATCGAGGCACACGAATACCGTGATTTCTGGGAGCTCGGGTTCGTCCCGATCCCGATGGGAGAATGGCTCGTTGCGCATTCCGTAGGAAGCCGAGACCACGAGGAGAAGAGTAACGAGTAAAAGCACGATCGCTCTCATGTTCGTATTATTCATAAAGCAGGAGCCCGCACTGCCGGGTGCATTTATACTGTGCTTTATCAGGTTTCAGAATCGTCTTTTAAATCCTGTTTTTAACTATTTTTCCTTGAACGTACCAAAGCCACTGCGTGATGCACCCATTGTCGAAATATCACTATGAATCATTATTTGCGGCTTGCGGTTATAAAAATTGCAGATTCGTGGTTGAGTGCTCTGTTTCTGCATATTTCCCTATTGCTTTTCGAAGAAAATTGTTTCCTCGTCCAGCACTCAGCTGGAGATAATACCTGTAGGCTAATTCCTGCTTCATGCAATAGACTATAAAAAGCAGTAGCAAGTCCTCCCAGAAATATCCAAAGTGTGTACAGATAAGAGAAAACTGCAGTTCTGAGCTGCATACGTGATCAAAGGAAATGACAAGTTCCTTATTAATCTTATATGAACTGAGCGTCTCACGTGTACCAACGTTTGGTAGCTGATACTCCATTTTTTGTTCGCCGGTACTACTCGAATAAAGCTTTTTAAATGAGTAATGCGCCCCTTAAAAGTTTCGCTGTTCCACTTCGCACGACATCCGCGGTTCACTTTCTGCCCCCCCCCCCCCCCCCTTGCTCGATGGAACTCGTAATGGTAGGGTGCGACAAAAAGATGATTGATTCGATCCATTCTCCAACTGAGCGACGCTCTCACTAATGTAATGATTTTTGAAGCAACGTACCGTGGACCCTTAAAGCGACTTCTGGAATTCGCCAGCTTGCTCCACACGTCTACATTGAATTCCAATGTAGACCATGAATTCCAATGAATACCAATGCCCAATGACTTACATGCGCAAAGAACTATAGACTTCTTCATTTTATATTAAAATAATAATCGAACCGTAGGCATTGAACAATTGTATCTCTATTTCGAATTTCTATCGAATTCATGAACAATTTATTTATTCACTTATACTACTCGAATCGTTCAGGTATTTGGATTTAATTAATTGATTAAATGCGTTAAATAAAACTAGTTCATCGATTCATTTTAAGTTGAACGACGAGCTGAAATTGAATCTTTTTCAGGGACTCAGAATTTCTTCAAGCTAGTTCCCGGGTTTACTACGCCTCGGGAGTTTAATATGTGAACGCAGATATGGTGGAATGCGCCATAAAGCAGAAGTCTCTGCACGAATTGAGCGCGCTACAAAGGCCAGGAATGCACGATATGGAAAAAGCATGAAATTTCAATCCAACCACACATGACTTTACCTTTCGTATTTTTTGTCTCGTCCGCTTGGAAAAAGATGTGCTGCTTAAGACGATCCGGCTAAGGACGTTGAGCCAGTGCAGATTGAATGGGGGCATTTAATTTCGAGATGCATCCAGCAAGACTGTATATCGTATGGGCGTAAATCATTACAACATATTCCCCGCTCGTTATAAACCAGGACAATTCAATTCGTTATTGGGATGAAAAACGATTTATTTCCGCGGTGAAACATATTAACAACCGTACGATTCCACTTCGATCTACCGCACTCGGGAATTCATTTGTACTAATTGCAGATTACGCGGAATTATTCAGGTGCCTTTCATCACTTGGTCAAATGGAATTCACATGACCGATTAACGAGTGACAAGATTATTTTTCCGGAGTTTACTTGTGTCCAGGAACGAACTATATTCAATAGTGCATAGCTCTATGCAAGGAACATCGCCTGTGTACATGCTGTACACACATACACACATGGTGCTTTGCAGTCAGCAAGCTAAAATGGTCCTCCACGTTCCGCGTGATCTTATCATCGTGGGCGTTACTACTCTCTTATACTGTAATGAGAGTGCGCCTCGTTAAGATGACCGTGTTTGCAACTCGAGTGTAAATGAAAGGTTTATTTCGATTCCAGGTTTGTAATTCGGGATTCAAAGTCATTTTCATAATTTCACGTACTTAATTTATTGTGATTTTAATGCGAGAATTTTAAGTAAGCGAGAATGCGGATTTCTGCCCAGGGGTCATTAAAATGGTTGTGCGAGAGTTCTGGCGAATCCGACGCTAGCCTCAGGGCAAATGGGTATTAGGATCATTTCGTTTAATTTTGACAGATTGTTTTGCATAGTGCGTACAATTTAGTCGCAGTTTAACCTATGTATAAAGCCCGTTGGCGTATGCCGTGTGCATTTGGCATATATGGGACATTCATGTTTGATTAATTAACAACCAATAACTGCGCCTTGTTTAACGGCGATCTTGATAATTACTCGGGAACATGACGTGAATCATTGAGGGGCTTGTGGTCGATATGTGCCCATGTAGATGCAGCAACTTGATACGGTATTAAATTACAATCAATAGCGCAGATCTGTCCCCTATCTAAATTAGCATCGGTTGCTTTTCGTCCCCTCTTCAACCCCCGCCTACGCAATGAACGTTAAAAAACATCACTTTGATATTTCACGATTGATTGATTTATTGCTGCGTTAACTTACGATCGTCGAGGTACGTGCGGTGGGAATATGGAGGAGTCAAGGTTTTAAAATAAAAGCGGTTTGATTAATATCGGATTCCTTCTTTATTGATAATCTATACAAATAAGCTCGTATACATATGATCGTGTGGTGCCTCGGCTGGGCTCAAATGCCGGGGAACCACTGCGAAAATGACGAGAAGTCGTAAACTGGTTTCACTTTGGAATTTGTGCCAGCGCCTGTTTTCGGCGGCCACGAACTAATTCTTCGTTAATTACAATGACACTGAAAGCTAGTACGCATTATAGTCGTCCTTCCACTATTAACAAGTCTCGAGGAATATTATTTTACATCACTTATCTCGATTATATGGACAATTACTAAAATCGACGGGGATTCCTATACGCCTCTCATTGAGACTACTGCTGCGGATCTTATCGCGCCGTATTTAACTTACAGTACGTATTTAGACGAGTGTCCGTCGTTGTTCGCTGTAATCCTAAAGCCGGAAATGAAGATGAAAAAGTCTACATAATAATCGCACAACCTTATAATCGTGCAGTACGCACATTTAAACGATAACATACATGTCAGCGATCTCATTCGACGAATAAATGAGATCTCGATCTTAATGTTGAATTAACGATTCAGTCTTAACAGCATATCCCCTTGCAAATTTCACGGCCGCTTTTAATCACTAAGAGTATCCATGAATAGGAGTGAAGGATATTGAACGAGTGTTAGGAAGACTGTAGAATTAGTTGCTTGTTGCCATTCACTCGTCACATATCTCACTTTCACTTTATTACTCATGGGTACTCCTGATACTTGACTTCGCTTCTCCCATCCGGTGTATTATCAACTAGCTCAAACGCGTCGCTCAAACTTCGTTAATTCGCTTGCTCCTTATTCTTATACACCTTCTTGTTCGTATTTACATTTCGTTCTCGTTAACCTTAGCCTAGTCTTCGCACCTAATTGCGCGCGTTCATTAGTTAAGATATCAAAGAAGGTATTTCGTTGGGGAGAATGTTAGGCGCAGCGGACCGTCCCAAAATTATTGGAGAAATATCTGCCTGAATGGAGGTTGTGTGTCACATGGAAAACTAGGCCATGGCTTGTAATTAGAGAGTAGGGTTGGTTCCACTCATCGGACACCGTATTCAAGTTCACATGTATCGAACTGCCAGGTTGCTTGGAGCTTTAGCTTCGATTGGTTGGGTTAGACTAATTAGCCGCTAATTATACCGTACGATTTAGCTACGCCGAAGTGGGATTAATTTCTACCGAGGTTTCACGAGAGATTGACGCGAGGTATTTTGCTCTCAACTACTAAAGTTTCAATACAACGGTGCCTTGGGCGAGTTTCTTCCGTACAAGCTATAACATCCTCATTCGTTACTGGGGAAATCGGGAGGCAGACAAGATTGAAAGATCCACCGGAGCTTTTTGATTCTGTGCAACTTGAGATTAAATTAGCAGATGGTCTGATGATCCCAGAAAGAGCCGCTCTTCTCCATCGGAGGGAGTAAAATCTACCTTCACGCCGGATAGCCGTTTCAAAGTAAGACGTCTCCCACTTCCACTTTGAAGTGGATTAACGTGAAATTAAAGTAGCTTGCTTGAGATCTCCCGCACATTCGACTGACTCGGGAAAAGTACTTAGCTGACCCTTAATTGCCTTCGGAGTGCTATTTTTCTTATCTTTCTGATCGCCTTCGTGCGATCAGGATCGGATCCCGGCTTAGTTCCTTTCTCCTTGACAGTCGTGTATTCTCATTTTCATCGGAATTAAAAATTGAATGGCTCACGCCGCTTTCAGGGGAAGCCCAATTAACCCGTGCTACCTCAAGGGCTCAAGCCCTTTTCTTAGTTTCTCGGCTTTGTGTAAGTGGCCATTTCAAACGGAATCGTTGGAGCGGACTGCTCTACACGGATAACATAAAAGAATCCGCACTATTGTTAAACGACACCTGCAAATTCCATTCGAGAATTGGCGACGGATTGTCAGTTCCAATGTGTACCGCAGTAGGAATTCACTTGGCATCGTTTTCACCCGCTCAGTGCCGACGTGCGGCTAACTTTTGTGCTTTTTCCGCCAAGCGCAGAAACTCACCCTTTGTTCCGGGTTGTGAAATCGATCGCGTTCAATGCGAGCGCACGCTACCCCTTTAACACCAAAGAGGGCGGATATTGCATTATTGCTTATGACATAAAATCAAACCCATCCGGAGGAAACGAAACAAAAGCCGAGGAAAGTTCATTAACCATGCGGAGCAGGTCACTACACACAATAAGAGAAAGGGTGTACTTTTTCCCGTGGCGCTGTGTTATTCTTTTGTCGCCTTTGTCGGACTTTTGCCATTTCGTGTTACATAGCAATTACTTTTTGCCATTGTTCTGTCCAGCGTTTGATGATTGAATGCAGTCCCTTGAATTAAAGCCGTTGCACACGTACGACTAATTAGTGCCTATAATTAAATCTACTGAATTGAATTTCAAGTAAGACGATTCTCGTGTCTACGGATCGGTTTCTGTTCAAGAAATCATCGGCGATACATTCGCAGCGTTATTGGACTGGGGAGTTCCACCTTGAACGCATCCTACTAGCCGATACCACCCGCATCGATCACCTTTTCCTTTCATCAATGTACATTATCAACGCCGCCTCTCTAAATCAATCTCATATAAATACTATATACATTCCGCTTTTTAATTCTCCGGGGAGAGGCGCGTGCAAAAAAGCGAATGCCCGACGACCGCTTCGGGGAATTGAAACAAGTTACACTTCTGCCGGTGAAAGGCAAAGGAACATAAATACCGTTTGAGTACGGTCGGAGGTAATTTCGCCTTGTGATCCCCTTTCATATATTAAAGGAGTCTTCTATAGTCGGCCGAGAGAAGTAGTTGAGAATACTCGTGTCAGTATAGTGCTGTACCGCGAGCGGTGCACAATCTACCCGGCAGATTCTGCGGCGAGAAATATCGACGGTGCAACAAATCCCGTTCGTACTTTGCCAAAATCAAAGTTAAACGACATGGTCTTTGGAAAGGCGTTGGATAGAATCTGATATGTGGAGTTTTATCGACTCAAGCACTTTCTACCTTTAGCCGCGTGTCAGAATGATTGGTTTCGGGTGCAGAAGGTTCCGCAGCGGGGGCTAGATTGAAATTGGCAGTCTCTAGAGACAGGTGGTCTCCAGACCTTTCAGCCTGCATCATACGTAAGTACTTTGTACCTCGGTCTGCTGGGTAGACGGGTGCCACTTTTTCATGATCTTCGGCTTGAACAGCTGGCCGAAGGTGGTGCGGAACTGTCGGGACATTGAGCAGTAGAGGATAAAGTTTATCGCGCCGTTGAGCAGCGCCAGTATGTCCATGATCTCGCCAAAGTTGTGGTAGCAATTGCGAAAGAAGCATTTGCCCAGCACCCCGGACAGTAATCCCAGCACACCCTGGGGGATCTCGGTGACGAGGAAGAGCAGTAGTACCGCGACCAGCATCCGCGTTGTTCTGTCCGCCCTCCTCTCCGATCTGCTCGCCCGCCTCGGAGCCAGCAAGCCGTTTCCTATCGTCGATGTTGCCGGCTTCGAGGAAGCGGTGCATTTGTTATAACCTTTCAATGCTTGTTTCCGTCCCTTGGCCCTGTTTTTCATTTTTAAAAGGATCCGTTATCATTTCACTTGGCATATTCGAATGATATTTGTGAGAGTCACAGGAAATGCGATTGTTATTAAATAAGAAATGAGTGTACTAGGAATCAGTGATAGTATATTTCGATTTCGTCGATTACCTGTAAAGAGCCTTTATCAGCCAGCAGCTGATAACGGTGAGGATGACGCACGGTAAGAGTTTAACGACCACAGCCAACACCCAGAAATTGAGTTGATAGAGGAAGCCTTTGTCTCCCGAATGCTGCGTGTCCACGTAGTACACGTTTTCGACGGTGCCGTTCTCGTGCAACGTATCCTTTTTTATCTGCAAATCGAGCCAATCTGCTACAGTGCGCCCACAGCCGATCAATATACTTGTTGCTTCGACGAGAGTTATTGACGTGTAATTCGTCTCCTAACTTAACGCTAGCTTTAAACTTTATCTGTGTTCCGGCATCGAGCCAATCCTGCCGGACCGTAAATTGTACGGAATTGCTATTGAAGTGGGTAACTGAGGTGTTTGTAAATTTCTAAGAGGTCATCGTATCTGAATCGCTAATTCTCGGCTCTAGCAGGCACCCAGCCAAATTCTCCCTCGCCTTTATTCGGCGGGATTTTCTCTAATTTACGACAGAGCGTAACGCGAGAGCTGATTAATCGACGCGAGAAGTGTGTCGGTGGGAACTTACGCCGAAAACAAAGTAACTTGGCGCGCAAGTGAGCACTGGTGCCAAAATGCTGCACAACAGCGCCAGTCTACATCGGGCTGCGGTGCACCAAGCGTGATTGTGCTGCGGAAACCTGCAACACAATGGAATTCCTGACAATCATTTTATCGCCTCTTTTCGGTTACAAGTTAGCATCATTTCTTTTTAAACGACTGCATTGCTTTTTTTAAAGGTGTCAGTTTTTAGTAATTTTATGGTATAATCATTTGTAGAAAATGTCAAATATTTTTGGGACGTTTTAATTTAATCCCAGGTTACTATTCTTTACTTACGCGCTTCATAATTTAATCGTCATTATAGAATACTCCAGTACCCAGCGAACTTATTCCCTACTTAATGTGGTAATTCGTTTATCCTAAGCTTGTGTTCGAAGCGTACGAGAGTTATGCAAATGATTCGCCTACGAGGACCTTCCGCGGCCCAGAGCTTAGCATCAAGCTCTCGCCCAATTAGTGCCGACATTCTATAGATAAGAGTTTACATGTGTGGGAGTTATATCCCTTCGAGGATTTCATTTGAATATCGGTAAGAGAACGATGGCGGAAAGAATTACGGAAAATGACGTTTTCGTTTGTCGGCAAGGCGCGGCGTGCAGTCTCAGGAAGCGGGCAACATCCGGGCGTGCAACCAAAACGGAAATTTAATAATACTTCACCGCATTGATTATTACATACATGTGCTGAAAGCTGCACTCTCACCGGTGCGCCGTGGCGCGAGAGAGCCGTTCAATTAATCTTGCGCCACTTAAAATAAATTGGTCAAATTGTTGGTCGATTGTAACACGCGAAATGCGTATTGGCATGTGATCACTGATACGCATCGACGTTCGTGCTTCGCTCGGAATCGTTATTCCGGAGTCAGCGATACGCCGGAAATTAAATAGCAGCGCCATTCTGTGATGGCCACGAAGTTCAATCATGTATTGCAAAAATACGATGTCGATCCAAAAATATTCTATGGAATTCCAGCGCGAAGCAATCCAATATTATATCGCGGAGTTCGATTTCACGAAGAAACTGCCACATCAATTTCGACGAGTACCGCAGATTTAATGGAAAAGCAAATGGAGCAGGGAATAATAACCGATGGAAAAGACTGGTTCCTTCATCCGCAGCAATATCCGTATAATCTTCCGTGGGAGGATGTATTGTTACCGAAAATAGTTGGTTCACTCCGCGATGACCGCGGCCCACTTTATTAGCGAAGCTGTTAAATTTTACGTGTTCGCCGAATGAAAATGCCGTGCGGAACTCCATACTCTACCCGGATACATTTAGTAATCCGGAGGTAAAGCTTTTACGGCTCTGCTGACGAAGTAATAGAGAAACAGGAACGCGGAATATTTCTTTGAGCACGTCCACTGACTCTAGTTACTAAAACCCACGGAACTGTTCACACATTCATGATATCTACCTTGCGAGTTCTTCCTTTTTTCCATTTGACGATGGCCATATGTGATCCGGCACGTATTTCTACTCCGCGAGCCTCGTGGTTGCTATTATTTCTATTAATAACATCCTCTACTGCAGGCAGTAAATGAACTGAATTTATTCGAGGAAAGAGAGGTGGGCGGAGCCAAGGATACGAATCCGAATTGGGGATCTAATGGAATGGACCAAACACGCACACTACTGTTTTCTAATGACAGAGATCCGAGCTTGGAGATATTGGATCCCCGAGAGACTCGTGAGGAGGGAGAAGCACGAATTCCGAGAACCTGACGAAGCCGCTGGAAGTCCTCCTTTGTTACGATTTAACGAGTCAACGATGAAGCGACCGACACATTTATGATTACGTGTGTCGAGGTGTCATCGGCTGCTGTTATCCTAGTTTATGGGAGCAGAGCTGACGAAGAAGCCGCGGTCGGATATCGAGAGAAAGGAGCCGCTCGGCTTCTCTTTTCGGATCCTCGAAATAAGGCGGTACTTATTCCAAGCCAGTCAGGACCCTTTCTCCACCAAGTGACATGTTCGATCAGTCGAAATCGCTTTTATTTGTTCTTCTCCTGACCGCCTCTCCAAGCAGACAGCCGACATGCTTCGCGGCGTGCAAAAAATCATATTGCAAAATTGCTCCCGTCAGCTGTCAATGCACGTGTTTGTTTGTTGTCTGTGAAGTGGCAGTCGCGGAAGCTGGCATGGCAAAAGGCAAATAGTAGAAAAAATAGAAGTGCTTTATTTTCCCACTCGGAATCTTTTCATGAATTTCACCGCCCACAATGCGAGATGGATTTTCGGATCTGATCTACAGTGCGATTTGCTAAGGAGAACAGAAAACAATTTCGGCCCATATGAATGTATCCACTGCGGAGGGTCTATATAATATATATTGTTGTTACACGCGCGGACTTTCGCCCTCTATTTCTGTCCGAGCCCTTTGTCAGCATAGCGATGAAGCGTCCTTTATCCTAAGCCCGCAGAATCTACCTCGAGCAGTATGTTTATTGGCTCCCAGGCTGATTTGGCGGAGGAGCTCTGGCTTAGAACAACCGACGGACTGAACCCATTTTCGGCTAAATAGAGTTGTCCTGTAGGAATGCTATCTCGCAGTACGGGAATCCGCCATCAAATACAGTAATACACCGCGCGGCTAAATATAGTCCGCTCAGACTGCTTTTTGACGGTGAATTGAATCCGTCCCAATGCCGTTCGCAATCTGCAGCCTCAATCGGATCCGATTGTTTTTAAAGGAAAAACCTCGCAGCTCAATTCGAAGAGTCCAGCGAAATCGATTCGAATCGAGTACCACAAAAGTCGTTTTTCCAAAATTTCAATCAAAACAAAATGTCATCTATGCATCGGCCGCGTCCGAAGATCGGTTTGGGTTTTTTTTCATAGCTGCCGCGCTTGAGGTTTCAGTACACTTTCCAGCGAAACAGGGAATCTCTTTCATCGTAGCGATGAATTCAGTGAAACTATGTGTCAAATATGCAATCTCTAAATATTTCCGTTAACAGAAGTAAGCTATACATTTTTAAAAAATTTTAAAAATTTCTCGGGCTACGGGTAATTGCTCTAGTTACCCCTTTCCATTCTGATCTAGGCTAAATTCCAATCAAGGGTAGGAGGAAAGTTTTGCTCACCAATGGCACGCTAGAACGCAGTGGTGGGGTGCTGGCCAGAACTGGCTAGATAGAACGCAAGAGCACACCGCCACCCATCTCAGTTGCCATGCGCACGCCAACTGAGTAGGATCTGCGTAGCTTCACTTCCGAAATTATTCGTCGCCGCTCATTACCGTATATTTTCAAATGAATAATGACTCAGCTGCAACGCATCCTACTCTCTTTGGCTTGTACTTCCGCTAGAATGAAATTTGATAGTTTACTGCGATACGTAGCATTAAAAGTTTCTGTTCACTTGAACGAGGAACCAAGTTGGGTTCCGGCTTGGTCATCGTTGGATAATTCTCGTAGCGTTGATTGAACCATTCAACAGGCAATAGAAATTATACCTTTAATTAATATCAGATCAATATCAGAAAGATGAGTCATCAAAAAAACTGGCGCCGCAACGCTTTTTTGGTTGAATCCCTTTATGGGACCATGGCGGCCGGCGTCGTTAAACGCGTTTCAGTTTTCACTGGTATTCTATTTGCGCACAGCGTAGCTGCATGGTTCCAACGCAGAATGGCCGTGTGGATAGTGGGCGGATGAGTTATAGGAAAGCGTAGGAAAGAATGAATAATAAAATGAAATAGAAAAAACAGGTGTTTTGGAAAGCAGGAATTTCTAGGCGTATGAATCGATTTAATATAGGACGTCGAGCGGGTGCCCTGTTTTCCTTCAATAAGGCGTATATCGCCAATAAACCAAACGCTATCCTCGTCCGGCCAAATATTTCCCCGCCGGGGTGTGTTTTCCTTTCGCTCCCTTTCCCCCTCGCACACATTCACCTCCGCCACGTAAGAAGAAGGAAATACTTTCGCCGTGGAAAAACATACCGGCGCCTCTCTCTGTTCTATGTATAACGCCCGTTCACCCTCTCGGTCCTCGTGTTACAAGCGTTCCCATGACGGTGAGCTGAAAAGGCGCGCGCCCCTCGCACCTATAAGGAAATCCCTCGTCGAGATTAAATACCAGCGGGGAATCCTTTCCGCTCGGCTTTCCATTCGATTTTGGCTTTTAACGCCGCGCGCATTTTGAGCCGCGTAGCTTTCGCCCGTGGTTTCTGCCGCTACTTAAAAAGTACCACTTGTTCGCGCGAGCTTCTCATTTCAATGTACCCCGTGTTAGTTTCCCGGCTTTGTTTACATGGCTATTTCTAACAGAATCGTTTGAGATAGCAGACGCTTGGAGCAGTTGATTCAGCTAGTGTATTGCCACAACCTTGGATATCTATAGAACGGGAGAAAACTGTGGGCTGTGCCTTTGGTCTGCACACGAGAATACACAGCTTTGTTCTTCTTGCTTTCGAAACTTTGAAAGGGAATTGAATTTGTATTCTCGCACTGTCTGGTGCAGGACTATCGCAACTGGTTGAATCTGCATATAATTACGACTGAAATTTCAATATGCCCAAACAAACAATTCCTTATTGTCGGATAAACCGCCTGCGGTACTTACGTGTGAAATAGCTAATGAAAAACCGGCAAATAATTATCGAAATGGATTGCGGCAAAGTGTCATAAGTAGGCGGCATCCCAAATGTAAAACAATTGGTTGAATTCAATGAAGGCATAGCCATTTTACTTTCCTGGCTAATTGAATCCTTTGTAATTTTAGAATAATTCGCTCCATAATTCCACCTATCGGTGTATAATGCACGAGCAAATGCATAAGCGAATGCATAAGTAACATTGCTGTCGGCACACGTGTACATTGTATATGTAGAAGTCCTTGTGCCGGGAAATGGTGAAATTTCTCAGCGTTATTAATATGCAGAAGACGAGCATCTGCTCGGCTTGATTTTATTTATGGTGGGATCCAGAGGTTCTAGTTGCCGGGCCAATTATGAGCCCTAAGCGAATTTATCGCGCGAAGGGCATATGAAGCCCAGTTTGGTTAACGTATTATCCCGCGATCTAGTGCTCGTGCTCGGTAAACTCCGGCAATTATGGCAATCGATCTCAAGTTCTCCCGAGTAAGAAACACTATTAACATCGATCAACAGTATGAGCTACGGCAACGTGCCATTCATTAATAAGAACTTCAGTGTACTTTCTTTCCCGCTAGCCAACACTGGCAATATACTAAGTCTCCAGGGATATTCTGCATACTTTGATTACCTTCATATTGAATTATAGTGAAGGACAATCTGTGGAAAGTCATTTCTTATTGCTTTCGGTCACTGGGGACGAGGCAACGTACAATCTTTCGCAAAAGTCCGGTTTCTTATAAATATTGAACAGCCGGCAAAGCAAAGCAAAGCAGAAGTGATTAGTTGGTGCATATTCGACGCTGGGAACCGAAGCGCATGCACCGATAAGTAAACAGAATATCTCTTTTTTGTGCGGCACCCACTATCCACACACGCCTTTTCGGAGAAATTGAAGTATCCCGGAAAAGCGGATATCATCGGGGGAGACTATAAGGGAAAAGGCGCGGAGTTAATATCAGAAAGTATCTCTTTGCGTGTACATGAGCCGCGGGGGATATTAAGATGGTACTTTGGCGGAAGTGGCGGCTTTCTGTCGCGAAAGGAAGTCCCTTCAATATGGGGGTCTTTTATTTCCGGGATTTACTGGCATTGGCCCCTCAATGTCCAGCGATCTATGCATCTGAGGAATTTAATTCAGACCCGGCCATCCTTCTTTTTCTTCTCGCTCGAGCCTTTCAGCGTCCTCCACGCGAACACGGCTGATATCGATTTCCCACTTTACCGTGCCGGAAAGTCCGAGCACGCTTGACTCGCGCTCGCTCGCTCGACAATGAAATTGTGTGTCCGCCACTTTTTTCTTCCACTGATTAATGTTCAGCCAGGCGCGATTGATGTGATTACTGTCGCGATGCTGACGGTTTCGAGTATTTCGTTGGATACTTGTTCGCTGCACCAGCTCATTTGTAAGTAGCTCGCGGATTCACTGAATATTTATCAGCTTTGAAACGCCTCGGCTAATCAAACTAGCACTAATTAGGATTTGGGTCGGTAAAGTTTAGACATTATGAGGCTAGTTTACTTTGGATAATGACAGGTTAGTTCAATAGCAAGGATAAACAGGATGCTTGCTCGAGTTTGCTCGGCTTCCGGAAGCCTCAGTCTATAGAATCCTCGAATATAGACTTCCAATTATCTGGCGGAATTATCAAGATAGCGTCAGTAGGAATGAAACGATCGGAGAGTGCGGAAGTTAATTCAACACGGAATTGGTTACTTCTCATTCAAAGTGTTCCCTTTAATACCCTACCCCGAATCGGCTTCAGTTTTCCTTATTCTATTTGTTCATATCCGTTTTCCTCTCCAACGATAGCCGCCGGTTCCTTAGAGCCCGGGTAAACTCCCAGCGCGTACTGTATTCACAAAGGTATCGGCGAAGGTTTCGTGCTAGCGCATACTCATTGCATATAGATCTGCCCTATACCGCACAAACGGTGCTGTTGACGTATTTGTTGATAGATAATACATACTATACCGAGAGGCAGTAAATGCCGAGCATCAGTAAATAGCAAACAGCCAACTAGTTCGTCTGTGTTTGCTGTTTGTGGCTGCAATCATGTCCACAATATTCTCCAATCGTTTTAAATCATCGAGATATCCTCTGCCAATGTTTAACATAATCCACTGTTTTTCGCACCGGAGTCGCGCAGGATAATCCAATGTTTAACATAAGACAACATTCAACATAATCCAACGAGTTCCTTTGAATGTGGTCAAACTTGTCAAAATTCATTCTCTCAAATTATAAGCATTGATAAATGAAAGTATAAAAAAGGCTTTGGTATTGAGACTAGGTTGCTCAGTTCGATTTCGCAGTCGAATCGAGACGTGGCACGCGGGTTGGCATATAATGCGAAATGACCAAGTTTTGGCCTTTGACTTAGAAGTGATATAGACCATTTGGCCATGGACTTTCGGGTCACAATTCACAATACCTTTAGCCAAGCTATCCGTTGGAATTCATGCAGGCAGGCACCTTTGAACTCCAATGGATCGTGAATGGCCACTTCATGTAAAGCGTTACCAACAGTTACTCGAGACTTGGTACTTGTTACTGTTCCTCGAGCTGATCACTCACGCGCTTGACGATTCATCAAAGGAATGGCTCGCGCAGGGAGCAATTGCGACGAATAATATAATGTAGAATTGCATTCTATTAAAAATGGCCATGTAAACAAAGTCGAGAAATTAAGAGAATTGTTTGAGCTCGGGTATCCGTATTTTACTTTAACAAACCTCTGATGGATTCATTTCAACGGTTTCCCGCCAGCTAGAATTTTCCTTGTAACATGGAAAGCAGGTAACTTGGCTTCTATTGTTCTCATTCGCTCGATCCCATGAGAAGTACGCCAGGCATGGCATTGCAATGTAAAACGTCGTTCATTCGATTCGCCGCTCCGCCGATATTTTTCGCAGTTCGCGGTACCATTTTTCAGTACGCGTTTCTTTATTCGTAGGTGAATTTGCATCGTATGTACATAAACTTCGTCTTTGGCATAGCTCGTGATACTGGCCCCTATGCAAACGCGTGTTTCTCTTGCCAGGCGGAGAAAGCCGGTTGAAAATATCGGCGACTTATCGCATATATACCTTGTTACGGCCGGTGTGCTTGCGGGAGCTTACATAAATTGCGGGCGTATCTAGTGAGAGCAAACACAACTATCGACTCGATCTCGTAAACCTCGGCTCGAGCGAGAGCGTCTGGAAAGAGTTATTGCTAGCACTCGGCAAACTGTTTGCCGATTTACGAGGCGATTGCAGATTGCAACCAGACAAAGCAGTGCTTAAGACGAGATTGCTGGTAGTTAAATGCAAATGGCATGTGATGTGTGCAGGAAAACAAATGTCTCGGCTTTTCGGCACACGTTCCATTGTATTTCCCTTCATATTTAACGAGACCATATAAATGGAACAATAGCATTAATCCGATTATTAAAGTCTTGAAAGGGTACAGCTTTATCGCTTGGATTCACTGACGTCTAAGACAGTCCCTTCAAAGTTCAAAGAGGTTGTATGCACAGGAACAAAATGGAGGGTTTAAAGACAAAACGGCCACCAGGTAACATCAGCGACCAACATCTTGCAAATGGAAAATCTGGCGTCCGAGTACTCACCTAATTGCGATGTACCTCCAGACAGCGAGGGTGAGGGTAATGGCGATGCTGACAGTGTGCAGCAGTTGGGTGAAGTGCATGTGCACCAAGATGAAGAGTGCCCAGCCATAGGGGTATGTCTTGGTCTCGGGTAAGACGATGTACTTGTAAATAGAGAAAGGGATGTATTCGAGCATGACGAGCATGTCGGCGATGGCGAGGCCCGTGAGAATACGGTTTATAGGTGCGGCGACCATGTCCTTTCTCGTTAGTACGACAATGTTCAGCATATTAGCCAGTGTGCCAAACAGGCAGACCACCAGTGCCACGTAACCATGGTAATTCTTCTTGTACTCCTTGGCCAGGTCAACCACGACCCCGGTGCAGTAGCAATCGATTTCACCAGGAGCTGACTTTTCTTCGGTGGTCAGACTGAACTCGAAGTTGTTGACGTAATCGATGTCCTCGACGCTGATGTTCATTCGGCGGAACAAGTCCGTGTAATTCTCGAGGCGGTACATGGTGGCGAGGCCTTGAAGAAATTGCTTGAATTCTTGGATGGATGCGTTCAGATGCATGTGCCGGCCGAACTTACCGCAATGCACGTATCGTACCATGGCATTCCCCACTGCAAAAGCATGGTGTATCTTAGTTGTTGTCCCTGGCGCACACATTAACAGGACAGGAAGGCCTCGGGACCTGGTCGCACCGGAGTCGCACAGGATTTTCCAATAAACTCGACTTTACATTTACAGCCCCTCGTAGTATTAGGAATTCTTTGAGTGACGTCTTTTCCGCTTGAAAGCTCCTGCACTCCCGACGAAGTTAGCTCCGTTATCCCCTTTTCCTTACGCCGTCATTGATTCCTATTGGTTCCTTTGATGGCTCGGAATTTCCAGCAAGTATTCCCCGGAGATTCTGCAATTTTTGCTGGCCAGCCCCGCTCGGCTTTCCAAGGTGGTCACGCAAAGTACCAATTGAAAAAATGTCCCCGTCGACTACATCTGTGACTATTGCATCCCGAGGGCTCACTCGAGAGGGCCGTTAGAGATGGAATTACTTAGAGCCAGTGAATAGCAGCCGCTGAAAATGGAAATGGTCGAGTATCTTCTCTCTATGGTATTTGGCAGGTAGGTCCCATAGCACAGCTGCGCTCGATATCCGCTCCCGGTCGATGCCGTAATACGCGCGCAGCGAGAGCGGCTGATTCCATTAAGGAAAGATTTCCCCAAGTGCTCGGATCGTACTGGCGATCGCCGATTGGAAATTCCTCGTGGCGCCGGCTTAGCTGCTAAGCCTTGCCACGCTATTACGGGCCGGCATTGTCAGCCGATGTTCTAGTTCTAACTGGCGGTGCGGTAACGAGTATTATCGTTAATTTGTCACTGCGCTAAACCACCGTGTATAGCAGCGCGAGTGCACCCTGGCTCTTAGGATGAGAAACTCTCACTTGCGAGAAAGCCGCACACGAGAATGCACTGGGGATGCATCCCGGCGAACCGGATACTGTTGACTCTACTTGCGCTGAATGTTTCGTCGCGCAGCCCTGACTATAACGCACTTCTCCTTGCGGGCTAATTCGTTTTACACTGCTCGCGTCCCGAGAATCTTCCCAGACGCAAAATAGTTTCGCACGAGCACTACTGCGATGATTGCACCGGTTTCAGCTTTCATTAAAGCGGCCTTTGTCCTAGTCGAGTTTGAAGGGGAGAGATGCGAGAGCTCGTAACAGCATTCAAATCAAATGTGCATTCTCATCGCGAGGATCTCGTGTCGTATAATGTCGCGAGGCTGGCAGGGAATTATATTTTTATCGTCGAATGCCGAGCCTGTTTTTTCTAGACGTCCTCGAATTTATATGTGCATGTCAAGCACAGGAGATTGCTGCCGAATCGCCGTTGTCCTTCGAGGATGAAATCAGTCTTCGGAGAAGGCCGCTCCTCTCATGAAGGCATTCCTTCGGCCTCAAGATGTGCTTAATGATCCGTGCACTCCCCGAAGAATGTAATCTGCGAAACTTTCCCGCCGGATCCGCCGTACTCTTTCACACAATCAGCATTGACCCCGTTCTCGGTGTCGCTGGGTTGGCCGAACGCTCCAGACACACGCAGACTTTGAAGACTCGAGCACCCCCGAATCCCCAGGCATTCGGCTCGTCGAATCCGCTCTCAGATTCCATTAATATCAATTAAGCCGTGATTCCTTACGTCGAGCAAGTTTTCTATCTGCGCATTATGTCGCGTCGGGCACTAATGTCCGGGCGATTCGTCCGCGTCAGTTCCGGCTGTTCGGGACGCCTATATTCCAGCGGCCACGTGGAACAATCCCTACCCTCCTGGGTCCCCAATCCCTCCGATGGCAAACACACTGTGCGGATTCAGTCGGGTCGCGTTAGTTCATCCATCCAGCGGCCTCTCGGCGTATGAAGTACACCTAATATCACTGTTCTTTATCGAGACACCGGCGGGATGGATCTCCCGACGGTGACTTCTGGTGATGGATATCCAATCGGTGGTGCCGCGGGATCACACGCACGTGTCGGGACCCATGTGCCCAGCTGATTATCGTCCTCCTATCCCATGACACGTCCCGAAAGATTCCACAGTCTGGCCTGTCGATATTTCCCTCCTCGAGGGAGGCGGTCGCTTCACTTCTCGCTCTCTCGCCCTTTTCCTCTCCTTCTCTCTCCCTCTCTCTCTCTCACGCTGCTTCCACTAGCTTGTTCCCCTTATCGCCCGCCCCTGACGAATTGCTTTGGGTATGCCGCACGACGTTTCATCCCACGAGCATCGATCCTAGCGTCCGGCATTCCTGGCACTCCTTCACTCTTCTCGTGTTCCGCCTTCGGCTGCTATATCTGATATCCGATGTCCTCTATCCGGCCAACTCTAGCACTACACCGCCCACTCTAGAATCTCGTCTTGTCGACTCGACACTAAGTCCGACCAAATAGCATCAGAAAGCTGACTTCTCACTGCGTTTTAATATGAATTTGTCTTTAATATGTACTCAAGGAGGAATTTCGGTAAATGAAGCAGTGTTAATTGCGAAGTCTAATTAAATGGGACAATTACCGCTTTGTCCTTTCCACTAGGGTTGACATTGAATTCTCACACTAAACTGTCCCATGGCTAGGATCACAGACTCTCCAATTTCGTCAATTAGAAATACGAAGTGCGGGTGTTCTGACACGATTGATCCAACGTGATTACGTGGGCAATCTGATTGAGTCTGGATACCGGTTGGCCTGTAAGTGTGTCCTGGCAAATGGTGCGTCCCGGCTTTCTTCACATATTCGCTCTTACGAGGCGGCTCTTCGGCGGACGTCGAGCATCGGGCGGGCAATCGAAAAAGGTCTCTCCAAAGGTAGTAGGTTCGCTGAGTGGCGCCAGTTCCTTTTAGCGACTCGGGGCTATTGAATTATAGGTGATTTTCTGGCTGTCCCTGCCACCCGGCGGAACGGACTCTCCTCACACTGGCATCTGAAAGGCGTTATTTACATTAGGAGATGCTTTTACTCGGGCTCCCGGAGACGCCTGCGACTGTGTTTTAATCGGATTAGGAGAGATCCGGCTAGATTACTTTGATTTGTCGATGGGAACGGCTGGCACTGCGCACTGCCACTGCTCGGCACAGATTAAGAGGGATTTGCGAGTATAGTATGGGAATTTACTTGCGAGAACTGTGCTCACGACGTATCATTAAGGGGAAGGGCGATTAATCGAAACGGAGATACTCCACGTTAGGTGCGACTGCAATCAATCATACTCAGGATAGGGCGTAGGTAACTTGTAATCAAGATATGCGCATGTGTTTATTCCGGATTAATTTGATTTGGTACAGAATTGGTCTGTCTCGTAGAAGTTCCAATGCTCGTTGGATTTTCATTACGCAGTAAACGTTCTACAGGTACGGGCATCATGAAACGTATTAAGGGATTGCATGATCTGAGGTAATAAAGTTGTGAACTTTGATACAATTGATCATGTTATATATCTCGCGCAATATCCGGACTTCTGTAACTAACGTTTGTACGCACTAGCGTCGTGTCATTTCCGCAGAAAGTGCTGTCCGTGTAGACAAACTGTAATCAACGAGCTACATGATAGGAGCAAGGTAGTCCTATATTCCTGTACCATCTGGATGCAAACATCGTTTCTAACAATTATGAAGTCATCTCTGTTGAAGTACATTAATATTTATTCATTGTGTAATTAAGTAATACAACAAATTAATGTATGTAGAACTTCACTTCAAATTTGTGCTGTTATAGCGATTATTAGTTTAATCAAAAGAGAATCGGGGAAGTAGGTATGTTCTTATTACTTTAATGATAAGTTCCAGGCCTAACATTTGTCTACGGCACATCCATTGGGGCTTCTGGAAATTCCTACGATGTATACACAAATTCCCAGAATTATTGGCAGCATGCTTTTTCTGTCGACAAGAATTCCTGGAATTCGCCTAACGTCACAGCCCGAGGATAACTCCTCGAATGTTATGTGTGCCTGTTTTAAACCTGGACATGTCACACATTTTTCGATTGATTTTGGAATATTTCAACAGGAATACAAAATATGTGAGGAGGTATCCCTCGACCGTGACGTCATGCATATTCTAAGTATTTCGGTGACATCGTCATGAATTCCGGCAATTTCAGTGATGGAATTAACTCCAAGCATTCGCCGTGAATTTAGACTTTGAAAGGCTTTCGACCGATTTTTCTACATATATCTTAGTAGAAACTCACGACGTATGGGCAACGACCCTTAAGAAAAACGTATCCTTAGGGATTGAGACATCACCGAAATTTGGGAATTTTTTGATATTTATCACAGAAAGTAATGGATAGGGTGAACAAATTATGTTCTTGCTTATTTGCTTTTATTGAAGTGAGTTTTATTACAATTACTTACTGACCAACTAGGTTACATTCACATATTATATTAACATATTATAGTACCCATTTATAAAATAAATAAATATTCCTTAATAACATTAGTCACACTCTGCAGGTGTTGTATACGGTGCCTGCACTATGATGGGGTAGTTTAAGTCCACGACAGAAGTTCCTCCAGTGATCAGCTTGACCAGTAAGCCACTGATACCTATAAAAAGGAAATATAAGATTTTATTCATGGTATCTCTGCACGTCTCGGGGACGAGAGTTTCGGAATAAAATGCGACCGATATGGGGAAGAATGTCTTCCTAAATTGACATGTTGAAAGTGAAAATGGTAAAAAGTGCCTTTCGCCTGAAGGCAAGTATCGTCAAAAGGCTGATAACTTATTCCGGTTAGCCTAATAAGTGCACACTCACATCTTGCATGAGTGACAACTGGTCATAATCCCGAAAGACTTAGCAGCTTTCGCGATAGCCGGAACGGACGAGGGTCTCGGGAAGTAGCACGTGATAAATCTCGTCCTTTAAAGTTGAAGGAATATTTTGCAGCCGGTGCTCGGCAGCACATTGTATCCCTATTCACGTGAACGTGAAGGGACAGGGACAGACAGGCCCTGCGAGTATCCGCGCTCCCTTAACATGAAATGTGAGGGTGGAGTGGAGAATAAAATATTCAGATTCGAGGTCAGAAGACGCGAATGCCGGGCCGTGCACGTGTTTCGATTTGGATCTTTGGAAAACCTTTTCTAAAGATACGACTGCCGCAACGAGCCTTGGATTTAATTATTCATGAGGACACATTTTCTAGATCTCCCGAATGAAACGTATACAATTTCCGAGACAAGTATCATACGCTTCGGGCAGTTTTGCCCATCGAGTGGCAACGACGTTCCCCTTTGATGTTTTTTTTTTCGACAGGGTATCTACCATCGCCTTGAAATGATACAGTTCTCCCCCAACGCAAAATGAAAAATGCATCGTCCGTTTCTTTTATAAACTTCTCGGAACGACTGCTATGTTTTTCAGAGGAATACATCTTGTTGAATATCGCGTCATATCTCTTCAATCGCACAACCAATTAATTTCTATCTTCGTAGATAATAATATTCCTGTCGCATGAGAGAGTTGCGTGGCAATAGCCCACTGCGAGATCAATCTTCATACGCGAGCAAAGTAAACGGAAAGAAGGGCGGAAGGAAGGATGAACGGCCAGCGCGCTGAATTAATAAAATCGACCGACATAAATTCACCGGCCCCCCGAAAAAACGAGACAGAGCTGACTTCCTCTTCAAAGCGCGCTCTTCCCGAAGTAAGCCGAGGGTTGACGTGTCTTTGCTCGCAAACTAATCTTTCCCAAGCGCGGCCCCGAATAAATCAACAGATTTCATGGCCGGTGGAATAGCAGCGTTTGCGAAAATATTTTATAAAATTTTCGTTATATTACTCAGCTTTCGTAGGGGGTTGACGATAATAAAGGGAAGAAACGCGGTGCACAAGACGCGTTGCAATATGTCTGCATTTTCCACGCTGCCTTATCGCCGGGCCATATTCCTGCTCGAGTACATATCGTCCCCAGAGAAGCAACTCCCGCCTTACTAGAGAATCTCGCTGAAATTTCCTGGTAAACAATTCGCTTTTCAACTGAGCTGCTTCTTCCCCTTTCGCGCCTATTGAGCCATTGACTTTGCATGTCGGAGTATTCATAAGTGGAGGGTAAAATTGGTAAACAAGGTTATTTCTACAATGTAAATTAGCCTTCAGCGGCACACCAGAACGGAATGAAAGCAGAGCGCGCTCGAACAGGTTGAGCGACGTGCCATTTATACACGTAACGCGCGTATTTCCCTTGGGGCCGCGTCGTTAGCTCACGAATGATCCTCGCAATACTTGTGTGCGACACTTTCGTCACTGGCGATTTTTCTTGTCTCCCGGATAGTTTCACCTCCCGCATGTCTGAAAGACTAAGCAGCTCAATTTCAACTAGAAATGCAATCGAATTTGTCGGAGGTTCACTCGGACGCAAGGAGATAAGTGTTAATGCGTTGCTGTCTGCGAATGACGAGTCGGTGTGGCGACCTTTCACCATGTTAATAGAGCCCGGTCCGATTCCCTCCTCTTCAGACAGAGGGAGCACGTTTTTGCTGTCGAAACTTGCGAAAGAAATAAGTCTCGAGATAAGCGGTCGAATTCTGGGACGGATAACTTCGAGGACAACTGCCGACTCTGCACGACGACGAGATTTTTTTGTGGATACGTGACGATTTTCACTGGAATTTCGCGCTCTGATGACTCTTGAAGTTATAATGTCCCCGCGTTTCTTTTAAAGATTTCTCTTGCCGGCTGGTTATTAATTGGCGTGGAATGTAAAATTGGGGAGAATATAAGGAATTTTGTTCGACTACAATTTTTCTCAATATCCTGATTTTGAAGCAGATATATCAGCTTCATATGTATTGAGAAGATTGATATTGAAAAAGGATATTCAGTAAATTGCATTTCCAAGGGTCGAAAGGAATTCGCGGAATTACTATGAACTACATACGATTAATTAATCGATGCGGAAAAGGCGAAGCAAAATTGGCAACAATGTGTGGAACTCTGCTCGACCAGGATTTTTCTTAATATCCTGATATAAAAGCAGGCATATCGGATAGCCCGTGTGTTACTTCTATCCATAAAAGCAAATTACAATTGCATAGGTGGAAAGGAATTGGCGGAGGTCTGCAATTTCAATAAACCGAGAGATACGTTCTATTCAGAATCCTAGATAGAAGTCGTATAAAGCATCCCCGATATTCCGACGCCATCCAATCTTCCCCCAAACGTGATAGACTTCACAAGCAGTACTCTACTTCCTTCTTTGATGCACGCAGATTGGAAGTGATCCGCCGCATCCCTCGCACAGACGTTAATTCGAAAAAAATCAGCCACTTAATCTTTTGCTCTTGACAGCCGCGTGGAACAGGATTCACTGGCCTTGGCTATCATGCGAGAGAACTTAGATGATTTTATTTTAAACTTCCTGATTCTCTTGGTAAATCCGTGACCCATCGCGCCGTGTCGGGAAGCTCGGCTTATACATTGAAATTGCCTTCCGCCTGATCGACTTTTAAAGCGGATGCAATTAACTCCATTTTATTAGAGACCGCGAGTGACTGTCACGTAAGATGAGAACACGTTCGATGCGATCACGACTTTTTGACATCTGGCATGATTTCGGCCGGTTGATTTTCGTAGAAATATATGACGGCGCCCTTTGGGAGGACTTTTTCAGAACAACACAACTTGTGGGATATTGTGGACCAAACTAACTTTGCTGTACTTATTTCCTCGTTTTTCTTGGGTTTCCTCATCCGGTGGAGTAGGGTCCTCCGGATGATTATGATACCGATTTCCCGAGGAGAGTTTAAGTGCGAAGTTTTCCTGGCCGCCAGCGCGGGACGTAAATCTTCTTATGTACATCATCCTTTCGCTCCAACTAACTACTACTCTGCTCCATTAAGCCCACTGCATGCATAAGTTTCTGGTATCCAGCGTGCATTCCCACCTAGTGGGCGTGCATTAATAAACATTGAATAACGCAGTCGCGAGCAAAAAGCATCATCTTGCCGCGGCAAACGTAATATTTTCACTGGTGTGTTCAGCATTCGCTAGATTATACAGGAAGGATGAAGGTTTCTGTTTTTAAAGCGTCTTCTTTCTTCCCTCTGTATCTCAACCCCGACTGGCTTTAGAGATCTGCGCAGTAAGCAAAACATCCGCATGCACAAACCTCTGTCGGTCACACTTTGTGCCACGGGATGATCTCGGAAGTCTGAAACCGTAAATAGCCGTGACTTCTCGAACTCCAACTACATAGTACGACACGAGCAATTTTCCTGCACTCTCGCTGTCAATATAGAGCGAGCTAAGTTCGAGGCGACGGACAGACTGGCATTGTCGCTTTGCACAATCGAGCTACCGCAGGAGTAAACAGGGCGAGCGATGATAGTCTTGCGAATTTAACTCATTCATGCTTTACCGAAAGTGGTGATTAATTTGCTTGAGTTTCGAGTCCACGGCGGAAGGCGAAGGGACCGTTCGAATCTGATCTTGGCGCCGTCAAACTGATTGCGCTGGTGACATAGTTAAGAGTGGCTCGCGTATTACTGAGAAAATGCCAATTCGATTTTTGATCAGCTCTCTATAGCCCGCGAATATTTCAATTCTAGATGTCGAATAAATTCGCAGGGAATATTTAGTTAAGTAAGTAGACCTCTTTCGGACGCGGCAATTATACTTATTTATGAGGTACTAGCATTATAATATCATTTATTAATTTTCCTCCAAAACTTCAGCTACGTCGGATGCAAAGGATGCAAAGAAATTCCTCTTCGCGCGCGAAGAATTTCGACCATTCCATACAATTGAATTCACTAAAATATTAATCTGGCAGGAGCGTCAGTTTATTTTCCTCTGCAAAACTTTTTTGAATGCCACACCTGATTACTCCTGGCAAGGCTTCTGCATTTGATATTCCTCATTTTGTTGATATGAAAACAATGCCGTAAACCCGAGCGTCAAATTTAATATCCTCTTATCGCAGTGAGGCCTTTTAGTCCAATACAGTTTTCCTCTTAAAGGAAGCTTGCTCACCAGATCCAGGCATATCGCGGCTGGGCAAACGTTAAAAGTGATGGATTGTCAGGAGTTTTTCTCCAAGGGGTGTCAAGGTGAAATGAGAAGGAAGAACGGAGCAACTGCTGGCAATACATATCTGTCTAACCGTCTGTCATATTATAATTTCGAGGAATAATGAATTGCACCATATCATCAGGTGGATCCGTGTCTTACCCGATGGATATTACATTCTCAGCGAGTGGATTCGATCTCGAGTTTTGCGCACACCAAAAGTATCGTGTAACATCTCTTTAAATATTAAAGTATTATAACTGCTATGCGAGGTAAGAGTTTTCTTAGAAGTTCATCCGCTTCCAACTTCTTTAAAAATAAAAATGGTACGATAGTTTATAAAAAGATCCGAGTTTAATAAGGGATGTTAAATAAATCTGCGGAAGTTTTGCGCTTTATCTGTTTCCTTCAAAGCTCCCGAGCTCCCGCGACTCCTTAGAATTTCTGCGACGATAAGAATGGTGCAGCGCGATGATAGCTACTCTTGTTCTCGTGGAGATATCGATACCCATCGGGCGGCTTTGTGCCGGGGGATCGAAGGCACGTTCAGTTATGGTCAGCTCGAGAACATAAGAGAGCACTCTGACGGAAAATCTCCTCCGGATTTTTCGACTTCCGCGTCGAAGCGAGAGCAGAAAACACTCCATCTAATGGAAGCTCACTTGAATTATTAATGGTCCCGTGGATTGATGGCGGTGGGATGTATCCTCATTACAAAATCCAGGCGGCCCCCCTAACGATGCATAATAAAATCCACGCATTTCTATTGAATTAGGACGAGGGCTCGACCCGACGGGCGGGGGCGAATGAAGAACTGCCCTCGTTATAAAAGTAAAACGCGAAAGGAGATGATTATCTACCCTCCCTTGGCAATGAAGCAGAGTGAGAATAAAATCGAACTCAATTTCAGTGGACCGGCTTGAAAATTCGAGCAGCTTACGCGCGAGAAGGAGCCGATCGTCCTCCGATAAAAAATCAATCAATTATACTATGGGATAAAAAGATTAATGAATTGTACGAGTAACTTAATTAAGTCTCACTCTGTTAATGCAGTGCTCTCGGGAAGCTGGTGCAGTCGAGAAAACGCCACTCTCGTCGAGCGACAGTCGCCTTACACTGATCGATCACGTCTTTAACTCTCAAGCTCGCCGGCTCCTAACGATCATTTCAAACTACCCTCGTTAACATCCTCGCAAATTGATTACAGGACCGGTGCGCAACCTGCACTTCCGTTTCCTTCCCGGAATATATTCGTCCTTTACGAGCGCTCCATTACATCCAGACGCGATTGGAGCTCTCGGATTTTCTTTCGCGTAATCAACTTATGAATAGGTAAAGGCGCGATTTATTTTTGTCAGCGAGACATGGGAATCTCTCAGAGAAACTTTGGTACTTTTTGAAATTCAGAGAAGTGCAATGTGATAAATGTTTTCATTACAGAAAAGACAATGGTTGCCGCCTTCGTGTCTTTTTATTGTAGCATCTATTTTACGAAACCAGGAAACATACGATCCAAGCAAGAGTCTCCTATGTATCGCTCGATCTGTCCATACGTGAGAAGAAACTACAATGCGCTCGTGGCGAATTATTAGCGGCAATAACGCTGGAAATGGTACTTCCCGAGAGCCCTGGAAACCCTTGGATCGCAATCGCATTAATTGCGCGCGGCAATATTGCAGGCGGGCAAGTGATATACAACCGTTACCTTGGCACGCCATCTAAAGTCACGACATAGATTAAATGTCCAGCTAATTTCGCCTTCCACCGGAAAAGAGGGAGGAGTGGTTGTTCCCGAGTGCTGCTGTTTAAGCTCTCAAATCCCATGGCCCGTCGAGCTCGCGCATTGACCCAGTTGGATTTCACGAAATTCTCTGGCGGCGCCGAGCATATTTCACTATATCACGCGCCCGCAATTGTCGACGCGCCACAGTAGAATAAGTTTCCCGGGTGTGCGGTAAAATAAATCTGGGTAACAATCATCAAAAGAGCTCGAGCATCGCGATTGCCGGCGAATAACGACATTGTTAATACACTTGCGGGCGAAGCCGGAATTATTATCGGAGACTCGTGGGAGCTTTCTAAATAAATGCAGATAGGAATAAGCTCTGCAAACGATGTGATTATAAAAGCGGCGGTAAAGGTACCTCGCCGATGGAAGGACGCGTTGGAGTACGCCGCGCGTAATTCCGAAAGCCGGGCATGCTTCCTTCGCGCGCTTTTTTTCCTGCATAGCCGAGGGGGATAAATTATTCATCGTGCCGAGCGTACTAATAGCGAACGGGGCCATTTACACCGGCACATCTGCATGTCTCAGCGCGATGCTCGGGAAAGGGAGGACCATTTTTCGAAAGCGCTTCCATAGGCAAGAGGAAGTATCTTTCAATTTTGTCCGCCCAAAGTTTCGAGTTGAATCACAAGTAGGTAAAGTTGAGTGAGATGACCTCTGGCGAAGCGAGAAATAGAAAGCTGCGTAATGCGTATTGTGGCGATTAGAGGATGTTGACTCGAGAGTTCGGAGGGGGAAATAAAGATGAGCCCATCTGCCGAGAATAGAATGACGCTTCCACGATATGTGGCTCCGATGTTTTCCAGTAGCCAAGCCAGGCGGTTTCGCCGAACCACTTGAGCCATTGTGTGTGCCAAGCCATTATCGATACTCGATCAGACAGTAAATAAAGCTTTTCCCGGGAGAGCAAGCCTTGGGAGAATGCTCGGTGTGTTTGGAATTTGTGTTGCACTAGCTGGGTCATATCAGAATGTTCGTACAATCAACCCCGTGGTCGGCACGCCCTCCTGATCAGCCCGCTTTTTCATCAATCGACGTTTCCACGCTATAAACGCACCAACATTATTCTCCAACATCGACGTCGTTTTTATTATACCCAGGCCACGCGTGCTGAGGTGTCATGTATGTAGAACGTTGCTTTGCTTTTACTGCGCCGTGTTTACCGATTCCTCAGCAACTAACACTCCAGGCGCGCGAAAAATTCACTGAAAAATACCCTCTCGCACTGGGATCGGAGTTTGCACTATACTTGCACTGTTCTCTCGTCAATTGACCTGACAGGATACTGAATGAATTGAAAAAATAAAGATGAGTCAAAAGAAGCAGGCTTGCAATACGTATGAAGCGTTCCTCCTCGACACCGCGCCCTACCGTACCGAACGGTCCCAAGCGGGAGGCATGCGATTTCGCCTACCCTCTAAGGAAGCAGTTTCGAAATGGAGCCAATAGCGGGGAAACGCTTGGTAGATTTTACGAAGCTAGAAAGAAATGGACTAAAAGCACAGGCCTGCCGCTTCGTCCTCGGCTGCTGCGTCCGACGTGACTAATGGTGGGATCGATTTCAACGACTGCCCGTCGGGAGATTCGATTAGTTGGCAACAAACGCTGTTGGAATGCAGAGTTCCGTGGGAATTGATTGAACCAAGTTGCCAGGTCGCCGCTGGATTATTACGATATATACCGCGTGCGAGGTTGGTATAAAGTCCGCCTAATTATGCGCCCGAGCGTATTTCTCCATTCAGCCTTATCGACTTAGCGCCGCTCTTAATCGCGCGTGCCTTACTACTTAGTTATATCAAGTCCCGTAATCGCCAACTTCTTTGGAACAATGTCCGACAAAGTCTTGAAATTCTACCTCTCCGTTTTCGAAGGGAAACCGGTCACTCGGTTCAGTTTGGTCTCGATGCTCATAGATTCCGTGGAAATTGAAACTTTATTCCAGCTGAATTTAATCGTGCGCGCACTTGACAAAAGTTTCGAGCGAGTTGATCATTTTACGGTGAAGCATAAACTCGGTGGCGATGAAGAAAACACACGACAGGAGAAGCCGGTGGTCTAACGCGAGCACGGGGAAGGCTCAAGGCGAAGTTTAAGTGTCGGGGGACTTGGGCAAGGTAACACTTGCATTTTAATGCCGGACTATCGCTCCTTAACACAACGCTGTCCTTGGGAAAGTTTTTGCGACGGCTTTATTATACCGCATTGTCCACTTAAAGTGCGCACTCTCGACTTAAGGGAAGACCGAGAACCGATAACTTGCTCGACAGGAGATTCAAATAATATTATAATTAGCCAGCCAACAATTTCTCCGACGCCATCAAATGTCGAGATTGACATAATAGCAGCACTGTAATAACTGGGCGACGGGGATACCGTGTTTCTCTCTGCCAAAGAGTTCTCTCGACCTGATCAACCCGATTTGAAAAGCCTCGATTTCTTTCCCCTTTGAATCACAATGAACAATCACAATCCTGAAATGATGGTACTCCGAAGCTCGACCCAATCTAGCTGTGCTAAAAAGAAAACTGTAATTTCGAACGGTTTATCTAAATGGCAATCACAGCGCGCAGCTTATACATATATCGGCAACATGACTCTTTTTATTTAAACCGCTCTGGGCAGAAATGAGACTCCTCGTATACATTTTAATTAATCTCCAGTATATATGTATAGTGACCGAAGGCATTGCACTCTAGACTGAGTCGAATAGGATGTGATTAGTTCCCGATAAGTCCGCGGTATCAGAATAATAGCTAAACGTCGAGTATATCCTCGAATCCCTGATAATTAGCAATTCTGCGTTTAATTACTTATTGTCACCAGAGGTATTATTTCACACTGAAAGGACTTATTGCTTATTAAATCTACCTAATTACTCCCTAATATAAAACTCCAGATAGCAAAGTTTAACGTTCCTCTTTGTAGGCCAAATTATCTTCAGATATCTATCGAGAAAATGGGCAATTGGCATTGTGGGTATTGCTCGCTTCTCTCGGACAGCGTAATGTTTTATTTTTATCGAGAAAGGCAAGCAACCTCGCGACGCCCTCACAGTTGAATAAGCTCGATCTGGAATTACGTAAATGAGTATTGCGGGACGTCCCGTAGCTGCCTTGCGTTTAATAGGCCTTCTCAGAGAAGCGAAGCAACGAAGCGAAAGGAATAATGTCCCTTTAATAAGATAATTAGCGGAACGCCACAAAAGTGGTTCCTGTAATTTAGTCAACTCATTTTATCGACCGGCGAAAGATGATGTTGTCCCCGTCGTCGAGTAGGTGGATTTTTTTTCCGAACTGTAAAACAGGCAGTGAAACAGAGGCGCTCCCACTATAAAACTTTCGAGACGTGTACTCCCCGAGAGTTTCCATCAAAATAAAAGGGAGCGTGGGAAAGGAGAAGGGCAGAGTGGCGTATGGAAAGTTTCCACAACATTCCGCATATTCTTGATTGCCTGGGTCGAGCTTGTACTGAAAAGTTGCGAGGAAAGATCAATAAATATTTCTAAAATTCGAAGCAGCCCTTTTATAGATTCGTGGTCTAGTCGACTTGCGCGAGCTTGCGTAAGCCAATTACGGGTCAGAAACAGACTTTTCTGTATATGAAAGCTGCGTTTAAGGAAAACTTATGGAACATGAGATGCAGTTTGTTCAAGGGAGAAAATGGTTTCCAGGTTTGCCTTTAGGATTTGAATTATCCTGCTCTGCTACTGCTATCTATCCTTCCGAAAGCTGCCATAACAAGAGAATCCAGTGCAGCCAAAACACGCAGGCTGTTCTCAAGGTATGCTTTTCTGCTCAGCCATCTAATACTCGTATATAATTATGTTACACCGCGATGTAGCATAGCAATCCTAACTTCCGCGGGAAGGAACATCTTGATTATAATGAGCCGAGAGAGTGATCAGGAACCCGCGTAATAAGAGGCGACTCAAATTCCAAACACTCGTTTGCTGACTCGCTGATCTCGAGTGAGCCCTTTGCTAATGAAGACCTGGCTGAGAAAGCGGGTGAATTCGGGCGGAAAGATGGAGTCCACGAAATGAATCACACTACAACCAGTAAAATCCTGACACTGGTGATTTATGGGAAGCCGTATCGGTGGTACTGTGTCTCCAGAGCAGCTGGGAAAGACACCGATTGATAGGAAATTCTGAAGTAGTCCTACTCCCTTTCGTCCAGACCCCTCTCTCTCATCTAGCCAATCTACCCATTCTGCATTGCCAATTGCTATTGTACTTAGCTGAACAATAGTCTTTCCATTGAAATTGCTAGAATGTGAGTGGGCGGGATTCTCTAGTTCCATACCTTGTAATAAGAGGCGTTCCATACCACGTAATAACTCGCGTCGGATTTAATCACAAAGGGAGATCCTGTGGGGAGCTTCCATGAAAAGAACTTCATGCTGGTATATTCAAAGCGAATTTCTGTAACTCCACGTGGGCCAGGTATGTGAAACAAAGCTCCACATTGCGTTAGGAAACCCGGCTTGCAGAACAAGACATTAAGCATTACAGGAATTAGCAAGTGGAAACCGTGAAAGGAATTACCGTTGAATTTAGAAATGATGGGTGTCGTTGGGACAGTCTATTTCACTCCTGCGTACACCCACGCTCTGTCTCGGGTTAACACATGGCGATGTACGACGAGGAAAAAGGGGAAAGCATCATCCTTTTTTTTTGCAACCGTATCAATATCCCTGTTATGGGAAACGATACGTCAAGCTGCGGGCACTTTTTATTGGAAGCATATCGTTGTATCCTTTACTTGACATGTTCCAAGTTGTACATGAGTTCTACATGAGTTGTTACGTTGGGCTGATACGTACCACTGTCGCGATTTCTGGTGTCCCGTGGGTTAACGGGACGTGGCATGACACGTTCACGTTCACGCACCACTTGGAATCGGTGCGACGGATTCACATGGCGTAACAAATGCCCTACGAGGAATTAGATTGTCCTTTTCCCTCCCGCACCGTCCACACGACACTCGCACTGAATACCCGCGCTATGTTGACTCACCAGTCCTCGCACGCACAACAGACTGCTCATTTAATGATGGCAATCTCTTTTCTGACTCACCTGCTCCTCTACCACCCCCTGCGACTTTTTCCCTTCTTACAACGTCGCGATTATTCAGCAACAGGTTACTGCGCCAAGCCCTGCCAAGCCAACTCTTTCCAACTATTATTTCCACACATCGGCTTACTGAGTTCCTCTATATCTGAGAGGCTTCAGAATTTCTCGGATCGCGAGCCAGACATTTATTCCAAATAGCAAAGGTTCGGCCGGTGAAGACGGACGGCCTGCTCGGAAGTCAATCGAGATCCCAACAAGCATCGTCCGAACGGCGATCTTGTAGCACTGGGCTCCAGTAAAGCTAATGCACTGTTTTCGATTATAAGATGCAAATAAGCATCCGGAAGGACGAAACTTTACTACGTCGTCGGACTGTTGTACTTTCAACGTGGAGCGTTGAATTTTAATAGTCTGACTCAGAGAAGGACTCATTAAGAGGCAATCCAAGAGCACGATAAAACTATAAGATTAACGAGGGCAATTTAATAAAGACCGGGCGAGGACGATGATAAAATAGAATGCTGTCGTGAGAGCAAGAATAGTTAGTACCGTGAGCGAAAACGATGACGATGATCAGTTAAAGTTTGGGAAGATTAACGGCGACGGGCAACAGGTTATCGCATCTCGAGCTTACGAATGCCAGGTTGTAAAGCCGGATACCACAGTGGTGGTCGCGTTGCTACTGGCACGAAAATTCACGAGGATCCTTTACCACCCTGCCGGCATTTTCCTACCTTGCGAAGCTGAAGGAGTCTGCGCGATGCTGAGGGTCCTCCGCGCAACCCACAGCATCCGTGAACCCACACACATTATCCTCCCGCGCGCTCCCCCTACTCCCCAGGACATTTTTGAAGCTGAATTATGCCTGACGAGAATACTCGATGACCGAAAATGCCGCTCATTCATGCTGCCGAAGAAAAAGCCGCCGGAGCAAAAACTCTCCACCCACTACCTTTGCGCTAGTACTCGCTTCCAATATTTTTAGAAGACCCTGCTCGGCCAAGCGACCAAGCAATCCGTAGAAATTCCTGCTCGATTATTCGGCGTGTTAGTTGCAACTTTCAACGATCAAATGCCGCTAGTAGTGGGATTCTTTTAAACTTCTTGAAAGATGAAAAGCGCCGGGAAGTTGCTGGTTTTATTTTGTACAAATTCAATAAAGTGCCAATAGCTCCTCGGAGGTGCAATACTGCCTCTCCAAATGTCGGACGTTTGTTTCCGCACTGTGACATTTAAAGTGGCCGGCATAAACCGTGTAGAAATTTACCTGATAGTTCATATTCCGCCCGCACAATGTCACTGACCAACGGAATCCTTTATCAGCAAAAATAATTATAATCAGTGAAACATTGTTTGTGCTGCACGCTATTGTTTTAGGTCTCAAATAAAGAGATCATTAGCCAGTGTCCGGAAAACCACTCGATGTCATCCTAAGCTCTGTAGGATTAAAAATATAGGGTTGCGTTTAAGAAAATTTCGATGACCTCGAAATGACCTTACCCCTCAAAAAGCAACATTTTTTTAAAACCTGGTTTGTTTTTTATATCTTTCACCATTGCGGGACTTCTGACGAGAACGGTAATATGTATAGAATTAATCATAAAATATTCCTCAAGTGACTTGGCCTTCCTTCCCGCGCAGGAAGTTTAGTTCATTAGGAGGACGGTAATCAGGAGACGCTGCTCGCAGAATAAGCTCGCCGAGTGCATGTGCACCGGCGGTGTATCCTCTGTGTTATAAATATGGAAATTAGAGCGACGGCGAATAAACAAAATTCAGTAAACAAATATCCTCGGCGTACGTAGGCCATGCTTTGCTCCCGAGAACTCTGCCCACAACATGTGGACGCTCGCGTTTTTAATGGTAGACGAGTGGACGACGCTGTTTATTTAAAAATATGCTAAGGATATGTCGGATTAGTGGTATATCAACGCGACGTAATCCTGGTTTTTCATTTCACTCCAATGTCTCTGGGGTTCTGGTGTTATAATATCTTTTGGCGATCAACAGCAAGTGGAATTGCACTGAATCTAACTTAGATAGAAATGCACAACATCTGTTTCCCAATATATACACACGCGTTCCTTATAATTCATCGTTTAGGTAAATTTTTAAACGGTGATTAAAGCTCGGTTAATTAATTTCTCTGCAATCCTTTCTGTTCTAGGGTATACTTGCTAATGAAAGAGACAGACAACCAATTGTACCGGAGAGTGATTTATTATTTATACCAACACTATATAGTCAAAGTGTTTCTATTCTCAAAGTGTCCTTGACACGTCTTGTCTGTCCACTGAGTCCAGCCATTAGTCGCCGACTACTAAGAGCAAGTTCTTCGATAGGAGCGCAACACTTCCCTCGAGCCACGGCACATAATGATGTATTTGCGTTCGCCTTGTCAAGCTAACAAATCTCCCCGGCCGGCGTCGGGAGAAAAAAAAAAGTGGCCAAGCTGCGAGATGATTTCGTACTGATTGCATACTGAAGCACCCGACGACCAACCGATCATGGAAAAAGGCACCTTTGACCCGAATCACATGACCGAGAGTGTCCCACCGAATTGATGACGTACCTAGACTACCCACTTTGCAGTAGATACGAATTACTAAATCATCCCACGACTTTTTCTCCACCAACTTTTTCCTCCGGTCCACCAGCCACAGCGGTTCTCTGTATATGAATATTGCAGGACATCAATACACTTTCCCCGGTGGCCCCTCGTATAATTCGTGATCCACTATCCAAGATATCGGCTTTTTACACGGGCTACAGTCTGATACGCCAGATTGTCTTCGCAAAGGGCTACGTTTATTCGCTGGTATTGGCCCGCCAAGTATTTTTCTTTTATAAAACCTCGGAGATTAATTGGACATATTGGCACATTGTGTGTTAAAGCGAAAATTAATCCGTTCTCTCCCGATTTCCTGATAACAAAGCAGCCCGGTTACAATCCAACTTCAGCTAATCTATATTATTGAATTCTGTTTTTGCTTTCTTTGGTTATTGGAGAGAATCCCAACGATTTGCTTAACGATTTGTCTGCCATATATCATTCTCTAGCTACAGTAGCTTAACATTTTTTCAATCGGTTCGTAAGATTATTTCCAATTAATGAAGGATCATTCCTGGGTGTTTAATGGGGGAAGGAAGTTGGGGCAAAGTCGAAGCACGGTATCGCGGTATCGATTCAAAGGACTCCGGCGGTAACTTGGAATTGGGGAAGAGCGGTCTGCGTAACGAAATACAAATGACTAGATAGGATGAGCCCGGTCCGAGGTTAATCCTGCCGGGACAAATGAACACACCGAATCTCGGTAAAACTCGCATTTGTCGCTCATTACTATTCGCCACACGAAATGGCCGGGTGTCGCTCGGAATATCTCTCGCATTCTCCGGCGAACGGAAATGGAGGATAATTTGTCGCTATCGGAAATAACTTTGTTTACGGTGATTGATTTCGTTCGCCCTTCATTGGGCGGTGGTCCTAACGAGGAGCGATTAAACGCTCGGTCCTCCACGTGTTTATAAATCAGCGCTAGCGGCAGAATAATTAACGGTCATGAAATTTTCAATTATACTCCGCCGTAACGTTTGATATCTATTGAGAATAAACCTCTCGGAAATTTTGGAATTTTCACTCATCAACTCTTCCCGTGAAATACTTTCCCTGCACTGATGATGCGAGCCGAAAAGTTTGGAAGAATCTTTGACGGTGCCACCATCATTCTTATATACCATCTGTCTTTTCCTTGGACTATACGGGAACAATCGAAACTTTAACCGAAGACACAATGACACCTCTCCTTCTACGTTTTACTTGATGTGAAATTCGAAAATACTTGAACGGGTAACAAGATGAATAGAACGAAAAGAGAACAACCGACAATTCTGACTAACTCGCGTCAACTATAGTACTGCAAATCAATGGGGTGTGCTAATAGCAAGACACCTTAAAAACGACTGTTCTACCAGCGCATTCCAACTCCCAACTACTCTGATTGATTAAATTGATTCGTTCAGTGAATTCCCGCCCTTTAATTGTACTGCGCAATTTGATCGTGCCCTATTTCAAGTGGTCACGAAGCACAGCGGCAATTAAATCAAGTTTTGGACACCATTGACCTACTCCTAATAATTCGGTCTGACAAAATACCGATGGTAATCCGCTTGAAAATTAATCAATTAATTAATGCTGTTAAAGGACCGCCACTCGAATCTTGATGGATTATTTGGCATTGAGATATATTGGGGCAGGCAGATTTTTAATTATACTCTGCGACCTCTATTACACGATGGCCAAGTTTTCCGTGAAATTAGCACGCCCTCATAACAATGGAATTCAATTCACTAGACATTTTTGACTGTCATTTCAAAATTAAAGAAAAATCTGCCTATTATGACTACACGTAATTGAATACGTGACAATAACAAACCTGCTCTGTAGTATGCATGGTCATTCATCTACGCTCCAGCACAAATTTTATATGCGAAATATATTTCTCGTTCCTCAATGAAAAAGCGTTTAATAATGGCAGACTAGTTACAAAAACAATCCTCAATGCTTCGCCTCCGAAAATCTTCTATTGATTAAGATTAAAATGTTAATTATACCCGAGACACATGCTCTGTTCAAACTCTAGATAGATTGAAGTCAATTTACTTAGCAATCGCTCCAACTCAAAGACTAAACTTCATACACATATCTTGTATAAGCTTTTATACCACTTTAAACTTTGTACATACTGGGGCAATTCAGCGACCCGGCAACGATTTCTAAAGCGAATAATTAGGGAACAATCTCGCTCAATTAATCTAAGTTTTCCTCCATTGCCGAGAGATCCATAGCACCGGCCGGAACCTTGCGGCGGTATGGCAAACACTGCTCTCGGAGTTAACTATGCAGCCAGTGCGTGCTAGCAGTTAAGAGCAGCGTACAATGAAGACGATAGACAGACTCGGGCCATGGCTGTCCACAAATAGTTTACCCATACAGGTACACCGGCTCTACTGCCTATGTTCCCCTTGGAGTGAGCTCCAACCCTCGATCGTGCGACAATGCAATTTGTGAACAGCGCTTGATGAGACCGCACCCCATACGGATGCAGAGGGAAGAAAGTTGGAGAACGTGGAAAAAGACGGGAATAGGAGGACGAAGACAGCTAAGAACGAATGGCTTTGTTTTCTGAGAAAGCGGATTTGAAACAGTACGGAGCAATCCGACTCCTGGAAACTTGAAAGGCTTCCAATTTTCGAAAGAAGGTATACAATCGAGACGGAATAAACATGTGAAACATTATTTCTATTATAATTCAGTAAAGTATGCGGAGAGCAAAGCGCTGGAAAATATATAAAAATAAATAAATAAAGGAGCAATGAAAAATTTAACTATGCAATGAGAAGTAAACTTTCGTTTTCAATAAAACTTGGTATGTGGTCTAACTTATTTCTCTATTAGCAGCCCTTTAATCCCCTCAAATTATGCCATAAACCGTCGTAATTCCCAGGCCCTTGGTCGCGTGATATTATCGGTGCGATAGATGCTATCAGAAAGCAGGGAGTATCAATTCGGGTGTTCGCACGAACGATGTGAGCAATCGGGGGTGAGTGTGGGACCACGCCCTATCTGAATAGTACGCAATCGTGTGCGTTTCTCGTTGTAGGGCGCGTATGATTCCGATAAGGCGGCCTCTACTTATTGCCCATCATTTAGCTTCGCTCTACTCAACTACACCTGGGTTCGCGCGCCGCTTCAGCGCCATAGTGCTGTTGGCTCTGTCACGTCGTGCTCCAAGAGAATTCCTCGTTCCCAAGACTTATTGCCTGGCTGATGATCTATTCCTAAAGTTCTGCAGACGTCGAGTGAAATAAGCGAGGTATGGAGAGGCCCATTATTATGGATACCTAACGTCAGGGACTCACGAGGAGTTCACGACTAAATAGAAAGGTAAGAGATCGCGGGAATTTTCATGTCAGCTAATAAAAATTTCACTGAGTCGCTCGGTATTTCATAATAAATCCTCTTGGGGCGAATTAATTAGCAGGACGAACGCGAAGTCTACTGTATTATTTCTCCTCTGATATTTATCGCTAGCTTTAATTTCGTAAAAACAGATCGGATTAATGAAGCTCTAAACTAAAGAGATTATTGGCGATGACCGCGTACACGCGCAGCTTGCTCGTACAGAAATATCAAAGGGGTTGGATTAACACCTAGCAATTATTATTAAACGCTTGTTAGATTTTGACGTACCGACGTGATCCACTCACGCATTAATATCGTACTGGCCGTATTCTCATTTTGTTCAAAAGCTGGGTAACTCATCCATCGCTGGATTTATACAGGGTGGAGCAAAGAGTCGATTTTCATCCTCGACGCGGAGGTTAATATCAGTGGAATATGCGTTGGCTACAATACTAATGCACAGTGTGCATGCTAATTTCAGTTAAATCAGATGCAGGTGTTTGAAATATTAATATTAATACAATGAAATACAAAATTTATAAATGAATCCTTGGAGGTGTGACTTTTGCATAAATCAAGCTGAAAGTTTTATATCGATCAGTCTGTGTTTCGAGAAAAGTATCTTCGACTGTCGCGCACATACTTGACGTGAGACTCTACTGAGTCTCCTGATAGAAAATGAATGATATGAAGCCTTTTATCTTTTTTCGTAAAGAAGATCAAATGATCAGTGGCGGATTAATAGTAATCACGTCCACGCACTATGCTTCAGAGAACTAACTGGCAGAGCTTCGTCGTGTTAGAAGGTTTCCACTGAATTACCCATCTTTCTACAGAAAATCGGGGTTTTAATACTCCAAAAGGCCCCGAATTTCCAGGAAAAAGAAGAGAGAGCGGGAGCGTGGGTGAGCTAGTTTTCGGTGTGTGCGTCTGGAAAGTCCTAGATGCACGCAAGTGCACGCAGCTGTGGGAATGTCTGAGCGGTCGAGTATTTTAAACTTTTAAAGGAAAAGAAAGCGGCGGTGATTTTGTATTGAAAATAGCAAAAGAAAAGTAGCCCGATTCGTACGAGGATGTAACATTCTCAAGCTTTTCAAGATCTGCTGAATGTTCGCGACGAGGTGAGGTTTCAAGAGTACGTAGTATAAAGTAAGGGGCTGTCGACGGAGTTCGCCTCAAGTCCTTGCCCCGAAACGGCTCGCAGTAAATTCTGATCTAACGAAGTGCTGAAACGTGTCCGCCGGCAGTTAGTTAACTCTTAAGTAAATTATTATCGCCGGTAGGGGATTTAAAAATCTCCTCAACGCGCTCTAAAATCTAAAGAATATTCCTACGATTGCCGGGACATCGTGCCTTGCCTGAAGGTCCGTTTAGATTGAGCTTCTGATTGAAATATACAGGAGCGCAGTTGAAGTTTCAGCGCCGCTTTTTGGCCGAGGGCAATCCACTCGTACAAAGTCTCCCTGGTACGAGGGAAAAAAGTACGCCGAGATCTCCAGACGGAAAAAGCGACCAGTTAAGAGAACGGACCGAGAAAAGCTACGATCACTTCGCCGTGTCGGCGAACTTTCTCGTATAGATCCGTCGAAAAAATACCAGTTCGCGCATTCCTTTGATCCTCCTTCGAGTTCATTAACCAGCGAATCAATCGAATTCTCGAATAAACTAATTTTGCCTCCGCCACGCGCATTTTATTCCACTTTTATTAAAATCGGACTTTCTGATACACTCGATATATGTATATGCGAGACTTTTGCAATGCTTGGGGTTTAATTAAACCGCTATACCAGGACTCTGAATCAATGCAAATATAACTGAAGCAATATTGTGAAATGATAAGTGGAAAAGCGATGGGGACTATTCAATTTCCGCGAATTTTACGTGAACGTCAAATAAACTAGGCGGCTTGTCTGACCAGTGGTTGACCGACATCACTTACGCGTCGCACCCATATTAACTGCGCTTATTTTATATACATGTGTTCTGCACTTGTTAGGCAGAGTACTATTCCACTAAATTGAGCTCCATGCAAACTCGAGCACACTGAGAAGCCTTTAATTAGATTCACATAGACCAATTGAATTTCCAGATCGAACAATCTATCGGAAGAAAGTGGTGCCCGATACGACCGGGATTATTGTGCTACAGCTCTGGGAATAAAACATTCTCGTGAGTTTAATTTTGCGAAGCTACACGGCAATTCTGTTTCAATATCTCATATAAGGTATCAAAACAATTCAACCAACAAACACTTTACGGGATATGTTGCACAAGCTGTACCAGCGCACCTTCTCAATATCTATTTCCAATTGTACGGAGAGTGTTTCGCTTGCTTGTTTCAGAACTGAAGAATCAATGGAAACCAAACAAATTACAAAAACAACAATATACCTATTGGCAATTATACTCGTGAGCCCAATCGAAAGAACAGAGTTATTTATCATCAATAACCCCGGCAATGATCTAAAACCTCTTCGACCGCTACTCCAACACTGGACCAAGATGAACACACATCCACGCAGGATTACGGTGATCCTCCACGATCACGCGAATGACACGGATCTCTACATCGCTCCAGCGATTTTCCGAGAACTCGGTAACGCCGTGAGCATAGCCACGCTCGAACACGTCATGTCACTCGACACAAAAAACGAGGGTCCCGATTTTCGAGCTGTAGAGAGTGGAAGCTGCGTAATTCTCCTGTGCCCGGACATCTCCGACATCGAGCGCGTCCTGGAGTCTCCGCACCTGTCGACCTTCTGGCACCCGGAGAACTTTTATATCTTACGGGAGACCATGCAGGACTCGACGGCTTCGAGTATCGACTGGAACCAACAGTTCCTCGAGTGGGCGCTCAAGCGCCTCTGGCGTCTACGGAAGATTTACAAGATCGCTGTATCAATCGGCAGCAAGCTCATCCGCTACGATCCGTTTAAGCCGGAGAATCACAGCGACTCCTACGACGAGTGCAAGCTTTGCCAACGACAAATGGAATCGGCCAGCACACTCAGCGTCGAGGAGCAAAGCGACGCCGATTTCTCCCAGTACTGTTACGATTATCGGGAGAGCTTCAACGGTTATCCCATTCGCGTCTCCATCTTCGACTCCACCACCATGACGAAGATCGGCGATCGATACGGCGGCCTCGACTACAAGTACCTCGAGGTGATCACGCGGAAGATGAACGTGACGACAGCCCTCCTCGAATCCAAGATTCGCTACGGCTATAGGGAAAACGGCGTCTTCCAAGGAGCGCTCGGCGATCTCGTGTACGACCGGGCGGACGTCTCCTTTAACCAATTCTTCGTCAAGGACTACGAGACGGACCGGGTCGAAATCTCCGTGTCGCTCACCAGCGACAAACTCTGTATACTTGTGCCACGGGCTATGCCGATCCCGGAGCACCTCGTCATCGCTCAAACCTTCACGCCGGGATCCTGGCTCCTCGTACTTCTCGGACACTTAGTTATCTCTCTCATCTATAACATCATGAAGCACGAATGCATGAATTATTCTGAGGAGGACGTCGACCACTCCGCAAAAACGAGAGCGAATCTGAAAAACGAGTACGAGCTGAAAGAACGTTCGATTCGAAATGAAAATTATGCCCCGACGAGGGGAGATTATGGTATCATCTCGATTCCAGAGGCTGGTAAAACGGAGTATTATGAGATAGGACGTAAAATGCGAGCTAATTACTCCAGGTAATGATTATGTCATCTATAACTTCTGTGCTCTGCTCCGCGATTCAATAATATGTATAGCGCACTCAGTCCGACATGGATTTGTTTCGCATTTTCCGATGAAAGGATAATCCCCGATATGGTATAAGGTCAATATTGATTCGCTTCAGCGTTTCACTATTAAATACGTGCACTGGATTTAATGAAGCTCAATTTTGACTAGAGTAATTCAGTAAACGAATCATTATAACCAGAGAAAACAGAGGAAAAACAATGAGTAAAGTTAATTGACTGCTCCTCAATCGGAATGAAATACTTGTTACGCGAGCCTCCTCAAAAGTAATGTTATAAAGTTCGGATTGCTGACGCATTGCCAAATATTGGCAAACAAAACGTGTTTCTCTCTCATCCCTGGCATGTTTCAATGTCAATCTCGCACGCGCAAATATACCGTTTCATATGCTCCGTAGTCGAAGCTCGTTCGGATGATAGAACGCGGCTTATGAAAAATTCCGCCGTCGGATTTCATGAGAATCGTGATGCATTATAACATTTTATGTATATCATTTCGACGACTTCCTCTACTGTATTAGAACGGAGTCGATCCCCCGAACCTCTTTTTGCCAAGCGAACGGTTTATTGACGGACTACATTGACAAGTACATGAATTTGATAGGTCTGTAGCACTGTTGTATTAGCATCTGTTCTAATCACCGCTGGCCGAAATCGATGACGCGAAGCGCTCATGAATAGAGACCGATCATTTACATAATTGGCGTTATATCACCGGAACTGTATTACCAACTTAGAACCAAATAATCGCGATTGCTAGCTAGTATCGGATGACGAATTGTTTTATCGAACAATTGGATTACATGTCAGATTAAACTATGCGCATTGAATTCGCGTACACAGAACCCCATAAAGCACGTAATGCAATTTCGAGTGCGGAGGACACAATTTTGCAGGAAGGAGGAATCCGTAAATGCGAGGGTTTACGACCTCGAAGCAAAGGTCGGCGCACGTTACACGAGGAAGAAACCACTTGGGGAACGATCAGGGGGATTTAAAGCTCCATACATAGGTGGGCTGCTATCCGTGGGAAAATATCTGATGAAAGTAATCCTCCAGCTAGTGCAACCGCTGCAGAGCATACGCGCGCGCACCTCTGAGAGAGTGCTATTAATTTGCAGCTTAATCATGAGCCTCATATTGAACGGAGTATTTACCTCCGAGCTCACGTCAGTCTTCACTAAACTGTCCTACTACGAGGATCTCCACACCCTGGAAGATGTTGATCTTAGTGGTACGAAGTTATTACTACTCAAGAGGCAAGCGATTAATTACCCCTTTGCGATCCTATTTCGATTTGATTGCACGTCCTGTCGGAATACGTGTTTCTTTGAGATGAGCACAAAGTTATATTGTTGCAATGCGATCGGTTTGCTCAAGAGTTTTCGTGACTATTAAGATGTCATTTATCTTCTTCTGAGGACAGAATGAACATCCACAGTGCAATAGTAATCGATACATGTATGTGTATATTATAGATTCTCATCGCGCGAAAGCATGCAGTTTGCATATTTGCCAAGATTCTCCCTGCCATTCGATTACGGAAATGTAACTCTGAGCGCAAAGGGTTAGTGTTCTTCTTCCATTCGATTGCCTCCTGAGGTTGCCCCTGCTGCGCTGATTGCTCCCTAGCGACAATAATTGTTAATTAAAGGCATCAAGCTACTAACTGAGTCCCGAGATCTCATGGATGATGCGCTCACGGACCCGGACTCGAAGATCCTCGAGCACCTGCGTCAGAAGCTGCAATACGCGAATTATTCGGAGGTCCGTCGACGAATATTTGATACCCATGACGCCGGCTACCTGCAGAGAAAGGGCACCATGCCTCTGAAAATCACCAAGTTCCAGAGGGAGTTCATACACATGGTGGAAGAATGTCCCCGACAATACAATAGTGCTCTTCTAATTACGAAAGGTGGCAAATTCTAATTAACTTCCCCTGTTTAACGCTCTGTTCAACCCGTTGTTTGTGCACAATGTATATTTTACTCGGTATTATAATAGCACACCCGTGAAGGAGCCAGTTCATGCACTCAAATTTGATGGCACGTAAACAAGTAAATATTAATTATAAAGTTATCAATCTGAAATGTCGCAAGTAATGCATTTCATCTCGAGAACAAAACCGCAGTTTTTAATTTACGAGGAGAGGACTTCTGCCCTCTATTCTAAATTACGAAATTGCACCCATGATTGCGACACGCCTGCAGCAAGTTCGGGGAATCGGTGCCAAGAGTAATTCGATGAAACAGCGAAACTTTTGAAATCCGAGGGCTTACCCCCGGAAGAGCGAAGGAAACGATTGGAAATACAATCGGGCTCCGCTTCCGTTCTTTCATAATCTTTGTGAACGAGCGAATCACCATCGAAAACAGTGTAATTTAATACGCGTCCTAACAAGACTGCAATGGGAACTTATTCTGGAGATATAGTTTTCTCGCGTGTAAAGCGATATTACCTCTTTGCTTTGCAGTCCAAGCGCCGACTTCAGCAGCTCCCATTCACAACAGTTGCGCTACTTGATACTGTTCAATTACTACATTAATCTGAGTTGATATGAATATTTATTAAGAATGATTAAATCTTCAGTTGAAACTTCAATTCAAAACAACTCAAAATTAAGAAATATTTATTAAGGATTTATTAAGAATTGAGAAATCGAACGCAGAATAGCGTGGGATACCGAAAGAATGTTTAATATTAAGCCCTGCAACGATCTTGGAGAAGAGGCGGCCAAATCTCGAGGAATACAATAGGAGTAAAACATATCGCTGAAAGGAACTCTAACGAGAACAGTGTGAATTTCTTCCCAGGCTCGCCCTTTTTCCTGCGAATAAACACTCTCCTCGGATGGCTGAATAGTGCCGGCTTCTACGACAAGTGGTTCCACGACATGTCCGTCGAGCTGAAGCGCCTCAGCGAGGACGAGGAGTTGCCCGAGATACGACTTAAGCTCACCATGCGGCATCTCGCCATCCCCTTCATAATTCTCTTCATCGGCATCCTCTGCAGCAGCGTCGCCTTCATTTTCGAGAGAAAATACGGGGCGGTGAGTGCGCGCAATAATCCGGCATATCCGAGGACGCAGTTGCGAAACTCATATTGTTGCTGTACATAAAAGGACTGAGGAGGGAGAACTAGGCCAGATTTAAGCGATGATAATAATGGCTGGCTCGTTACTAATAATATTGCGCTGAAGCGCACGAGAGTAGAAAATGACACTAGAGTGATATTAGATGATGGAAACGTGACGCGCTACTGTGCAATGATTGTTTATTTCGAGCAGATTTATTTATAACGCATCCCTAATTTACAGCCAGCCTAATTAGCCAACGCGTACTTCATCTATTATTGTTTCTTACAGAAACACAGAACTTTTTAATCAATTATACTAAGCTGAAACGAGTGAAGTAATTAAACTGAATAAATCTACTTCAATGTGGATGCAGGAAAAATATTTGCTCATTTGAATCAATTTTGGCTATCATTGCATTGCGCGAAAACATCGCCGTATTTACTATCAAACTGGAGCGGATCACGTTTCAAGTTTAAGAAATGCAGCTAACAAAAAAATGTCCAATCAATATACAGCGAGAGTCTTCGAAATACTACGAATAACTAACACTTTATTATATTAATAATAAAATAAATATGTTTCTCAACAATCTATCAATTACGAAACTTGATTGGAAACATTCTTGCAATGAAACAAAGGCTTCCTTTAGCTTCTGATACTGGGGAATAGAAAGGTACGTTATGTTAAAGGATTGGCAGAATCCAGTGACTTCTTTTATGTCGGATGAACTGGTTCACAAGAAAGGAGAGAAAGAAGCAAAGGCGTCAGTGATTGGGGTGAAGAGTGCTACCTCTCACAAAGCTTTCATCTTCCAACTGATATTGTCTATCCACGTGCACTGCAAACGACAACAGAGAGAGAGCCAACCTTCCGCTTCAGCTAATAAAATCCTCACACGATGGCCTGAATATGAAAAAAACGCGTCCCGGGAAAAAACCTTGTTTAAAAAAATATCTTTCGGAAACGAAATGCTCGATACCATGCATATAAACTAGAGCTCGTGTTTAAGAGAAAATTTCATAGAATTGAAAATGACGCGTTACAAAAAAACCCTATTAGTCGCCTCTTACGACAGGCAGGGTTTACCCTGAGTGTATTCTATTCCGCACATCAGTCGGGAACTTATTTAATAACTAAAAAATAAGTAATAAATTATGACGAGGATTAAGGTGTAAGGTAGTTTTGAATAATAAAATTCTTATTAACAAATTCGATACAGAATGCTGCAGATACTAAACTATACAAAATATGCCAGCAGTGCTTAAAAAACAAACTCTACGTAAATTATTGCCACTTTTGAGAACTCCATTTAAACGTAGAATGGATTATACTCCGCGTATCTCAAAAGCATCAAAAGAGTTATACGTGGAGTAGGATATTCGCTTGAAGCCCTGATTCGATATTCTCAGCTATACGCACGGGATAATACTGTTTCAACTATTCAACTGACTAGTATTGCAAACTCCTCGCGTACAATATAATGCTGCGGGAACTACATAGTGACTTGAACATGTTGTATGCGCCAATCAAAACTTCGATTATAAATCGTATCTCCAAATGATGCCGAGATACATACATAAGCTCGCGATACGTATGTATATGTCTAACTTCAGTTTATCCGTATGACAAGTTCGAGTCTCTGTTATCACATACTCCCGTACTTCCGTGCATAAATGCAATTGCTATAACTTGTGATACGAAGTCAAAAGTGGATCACGGGAGAGTCGAGTCGGTTTCGAATTCTACTGTAATCAAATTGATGTAAGTGATCGGTGTCCTGTTAAGTCCGTCTCGTCCTCGACCCGTCCCCGCCACATTGCGAGTGGATCGGTGGGATGAGAGGGAGCGGTGTTTCGCAAGCTCCAATTAAGATAACACGCAGAGTCGCGATCGGTTGCTCGCGCGAGATTCATCACTGTCACCGAAAAACGAGAAACACACATAGGAGCCGCGCTAAACCCCGCTTTTACCCGAAAGCATCCAGACGAATTGATAAATTGTCCTCGCCAATACTGCCAGCAGCGTCTAATCCTGATCTATGATTTGCAGTATAGACATCTCCACCACTCCATAGAAAAACGAGTAATTGTAAAGATAAAGTGGCTTTCCAGCAATCGAATCAAGTGACGAGCACATATATGACAGAGTACTCGCAAGGCGCAAGATCCTTTTTTACATAGACCCCTGCTGGCCGTGTGTGGCGAGGAGAATTTGTCACTTGACAATTTAGATCGGCTCGTTCAATCATCGCACCGTTGACACGCATTGCCCGTGAGAAAGGGAAAGTTGCGCCGAGCCAATATCTCACGCACACATTGCGCTATGATACATATATCACATTTCTCCTAATATTCCACCGAACGAATGGCTATCCGCCTCTATCTATCTATCTGGCTCTGGTGCTCGTCTATATGCTAGGAGGACATATTTTATCAGCGATTGACTCTGCTCGCAAGAAACTCATTCGAGACTCTAAAAGGTCCTGGGAAACATATAGAGTTAATTGTTACTGTCAGAGTTTCGGGCGTATATAGCAAAGGACTAATGCTCGAAAGCCAAGAGAAAAAGTGTGTTTTCCAAGAATACTTAACAAAGAAGGCCTTGCAAATTCGACTGGGGCCTCCAACTGTCTAACTATGCCGAAAGTCTCGTGCAAAGAGTATTAGAGGGAAAGACAATTTGAGGGTTTGGAATTTTTCAAAGGAGGATATATAAAAAAATCTACGCTGTCTCGAGCCCGAGACAGGAAAACTTAGTAATCCCGGATAGTAAAGGGGATATAGGAAACTTCGCCTTGTTAAAAAGAGCTGAGAACTTTCGGCATATTGACCCGACGTCAGTGCGCGGACATCCGTTTGGATTAAAAGTAGTGGAAAAGTTGAAAATCTCCATTTTGATAAAGTGTAATTCCCTTTCTAGGCCGAAGCTGCACCTCTAGCTTAAGAGCTTCGTTTCAGACGAAATATAATAAATAAGTTTTTACGTTTAAATTACTTGGGTTTGAGTGATTTTATGCTTTTCGTATAATTCCAATTGGTAAAGCGTATAAACGTAGACCTCAGGCGCATCGCGTATTGTGAATTTAATTCCCGGTATTCCGACGAGAACCAAATATTAATGAATACAGTAATTGATTAATAATTCTCCTTTCAAAGCACGTTCTCTGATTCGTGACCGATAATAGCCGACGTTTTTGCAACAATGCCGTCTGGGTCAGATACGCGCGGGATCACAGGGTTATTTTCAATCGATGAGTCTGCTAAGCACTTGCTCAGTTCACAGCTTTTATCTTTCATAGCCGTGTGTTTTTATGTACCACTGTTTTCTTATATACATTCCGCGTGCGTGACGGGAAAATAGGAATTCGCACGTTCATTCTAGATCGATTGAAAAGCTCGTGAGCTTCCACTCTATACAAATGTACAATTGGACAATAGAAACTTCCGTGGTCTTTTTACCAAAAATGTTCACATACGAAAGAATAAGTTTTTTTCAATGCGAAAAGAGACTACATGATTGGAGCACAAATGGTCCACTTGTCAAATCGAATAAAAACTAATGAAACTGGTTCGTGTCCCACAACTCGGATTCGAATACCGCAAAGTCCATTGTGCAGACAATGAAGCTTTCCGAGGCATCTTGCAGCAGACAGCACCAGACAAAGCATCCGCGTTCACGACTTCCCCGATGCTCTCGCACACGATATTTTCCCGGCGAAGTAGAGCTCCCCGAGGAAGACGATGGTGCAACAAAAGAGGCCAATAAGAAGCCCGAGGAACGTGAGGGAGTAATGCTGGAGAGTTAGTTTGATCCGTTTCTCGCTGTGGGCATCTTGCCTCTTCTTCATCTCGACGTCGTACTGGTATATCAGATTCCTGTACCATAACTCTACGAGTCCGGCCTCGTTCATCCTGAGGAGGATAGTCGCGATCCTGTCTCGATACGGGGAATACTGGCGCAACGCATAGGCAAGCATGTAACTCGCGGGGCATTCCTCCACGATGTGCAGCAGCTTGTTCCCCTCGTCGTCGTAGTAGTTCGTGTGATTTTCCAATTTCACGGAAGCATAGCGGCCCAGAGCGATTACCTTCTTAGTGTAAGCTACCATGTGATTAGTCGGCAGGGTCGAGTGGACTACGTCGATTCTGTCCTTCAACGTGCTACCCAGAACCGAGTCGTCCGATAGCCAGGCCTTCAGGTTCCAGTACTTGGTGACAATGGTCATATTCGAGTCGGCCACGTCCTCGAGGGTGTTGAGCTCGGGATAGTGAAAGGGCTTACTCAGACTGGAGACCAGGCTGCTCTGATAAATGCCCGTGACTATCAGCCCGAAAAAGAGAGTGCCGAAGAGAAATGCTTTTTGCGCGCACGTGTCCGCCCCGTGAAGAGGGTAGCATGCGGTCTCCGCTAAATCGAAGCACGATATCACGTACGGGTTAATCTCTGGCGGGCCGTCTGCCAGCGCAGTTCCCACCGCCTTTTTCCTCCCGGCCGCCCTTATGAAAACCGGCCCGGCAAATCCCGACACACAACTATCCAAGTTCTCCGGCCATGGGGATCGTATCGCGGAGGCTTGCGCGGTCGAAGCAATACTTCGGGATACTTGGCTAGTTCGCTCCCGAATTCTGATACTGTTTGGACTGATAGTTAAGGGTAGAGCGATAGGTTTCACCCTCCGGAATGATTTACTCAGGTAACCCACGAGGAACCACAGGATAGTGATAAGAATGTTGTAAGCTAGAAGGACCGTCCATACCTCCGCTTGAAAGGGTTTGAAGAGCATGTAGTACTTGGGTACCATGCCGGCTGACGGTGCGATGAAGCAGAGCTTGTCTTCGTAGACCCCAGGAGAGAACTCGAAATTGTGGTAATTCTCGTATGTTTTCGTGAAGAATCCCGTGAGCGCCATCTCCGCGTCTCCGCTCTCGATGACTTGAAGCGCCCGATGAAAGGGGTCTTCATTGGTTTTCCGCAGGACCTTCACCCGAAAGGTCAAGTTCAGCGACCTCTCCAGGAGTCTCATGACATTAGCGTCGAGCATGGAGAACTGGGGCTTATTGTCCTTATCGTAGGTGATGTTCATCATGAGAGAAGAAAACACAACCACGTTTACCGAGTAGTTCTTAAAGTCTCGGAAAGTCTCGAAGAGTCTATTGTTACTGTGTACAAGGGACACCGTGTCGATATCGCTCACAGAGCTATTTTCTGCCGTCACATTCGTGGAGAATGGTGTTACAAAGCTGGCCAAGCTTTCATCGAAGCAGATGCGGTGAAGCGCGCCGAACCTCCCGTGGGAGATATCGAACGGTAAGTATTTCATGAGGCACTGGAAGTTGTCCTGGACAGAGGCGACCAGAACCCGGTAGACGTTGTACCGTTGCCAGAGGAGCTCCAAGATATCGCGCCAGGAAACCGTTGAGTCTTCGCTCATGAAGAATATCAGGTACTGATTCGTCGGCTTCCAAAGGTCCTTTTGCCAGTAGATGAGCGCCTTGAGGTGGTGAATATGCTCGACGACGAGGACCCACGTAATGTCGTTGCGCCACTTCCAGATGCCGCTCAGCGAGAGATCACTCGCGCTCACTTTATAAAGGTTGATCGAATTCCTCATAGCATACTTGGAGAGATACTCCACCATGCCGCGATCGGTATCCGTCGATATTATCGAAAAAATGAGTGGGCGGAATTCCGAGGAGCCGTGGATGTAATCGAGCATTTCATTCAGGTTCATTCTGCTCGTCGCTGAGAAATACTTGGTGATCTCCGAGTCTTGGAACAATCTCGAGTGGCGCGATGGAGTCAAAGAAGTTGCCGACGTTGCTTGGAGCAATGCAACACACAGAGGCACGTAGACTGACAAAGAGATCATAATTCCCCGATATATTTACATCACTCAATACTAGTACACGTCCTCCTCGCGGAACAACACCGTCCTCCTGCTTCCTCCCAAGATTCACGGGCTCGGATCTGCCACAGAAACATTTGCTTGCCGAAGAGCGGCTCGGAGATTTATCGGTTGCGGTTAACTTTACGTAGGCTCGCGCAAGTTTTTTAATAAACCCTCGAAAAAAAATCAAGCAAATCCCCGAGAACTTATTATGGCCACGCAGGAATTGCAACTAGTTAAAGGGGGGCGGGGAGAAGTGCGGAAGATTAAAAGGAGGAAGTTTCGCCGGGGTAGAAGGAGGAGCTCACTCGTGCCGGCGATCGATGCCCCGACACCGGAAGGATATGACGGGGGCGTCGTAAATCATGTTTTTCCCAAGCGTAAAATGCCAATAAGGAGAAGAAACTCAGCAAGTCACTGTGGAACCCGAGCACCCCTTTCCCGTGAAAGATCGTTTCACGGAACGACACGCATAAAAACTGAGAAGCCTGCAATCTCGCCGATTACCGAACTTCCGATCATGCCAGGCAACTGTTCTTCTAATGATTCGATTACTTTGACCGACTGCTAACAAGATCACACTCTCACTCTTGCGCTAAAGCGACGGGGAGTTTGAGAGAACTCTGCCGAACCACCGATTCCTTCGGTAGCTTGTTTCCGAATACGGAGAGTTTCAAGCCCAAGTTCTGCATTGGGAAGTGGGGATCGTCGTAATAAAGATTGTTATCTTCCCGTGGATGAGCCGTTGGCGTGCCCCGAAACGGCCCGCTATTCAGGAAGAGTCTATTATTTACGAAAAAAAAAAAATGTTTTATGGAATTTTTCCGGAGGATCGTAAAAGTTCCGTACCACAAGCACAAATATCATTCTTCTATGGAATATTTAAAGCCCCGCTATATTACCAAGAATACAAGTACCCCTTCAATGCAATTGGCACTGTCAAGATAGAAGCAAAAACTTTATTGATCGAACTGAGCTTCCCGGTCCCGGACGAACAACCCAATGTACAATAAATAGCCCGAGCCTTGTTGACAACAACTTGCTCGACAAATAGTATCACGGCCCACATCGCGTTGGTGATCAAGATTTACTGCGAGAGACTTCCGATCTATCCCACGCCCGGCGAACGTCGTTCGCCTAGGATCGACGTTCCAATCATTCCGGGAGGATAATAAAATTTTCCTCCGTCGCGCATCAGCGATCACGCGGACGAAAATCTTCTGGTGCCGAGTCCAACTAAACGCGGTAAAATCATGAATAAAAAGTGCTGGCGGGGAAATATTTGAAAAGTAAAGAGGACTCCTCTTGGATTGCTGATTTTCGAAGCGGACAGGGAAAGGTAACTCGTGTGCAAACCTTACTAGCACGTAATGCGAAATTCATCGATCCCGAAACCACTCGGAAAGTCGGCGCAAACTTAACTCGTGCATGCTAAATGAAAGTCGAGAGAGTTGGGCGAAAGTCGGCGATGATATTCGGAAGATGTAGAGGCGGCCTGACGAGAGGATTTCCAAGGATAAGCGGATAAGGATAGGACAGCTGCGATAAGAAGGAATAAACTTGGCAGAGAAATCCGAGGATATCAGTAACAGAAATCACCGAAACAGTTTCGCTAAAAAAACCACTCCCGAATCCTACGAGTATAACAGAGTAAACAATTCCAGATTGAAGCACTAGAGTAAAAAAAATGGCAGAAACTCGTATAATTGAATTTGCAACGAAATCAGGGAAAGTTTGGGCTGCGCACTCCCCAATCCACCGATAGAAATATTAAATCCCCAACAATTCTCTTGGCGTCGGGGTGAGATATGACGGGCTAAAGATTTTCTCGTGGGACCAGATACTCACAGTAATATTCCGAACACGTTAAAAGACTATCCCAGAATCCTAAGGTCCAACACGACTTTCCTCTCTTTAAAGTCGGCGAATCCAATTGAGGTAAACTGGAACCGATTTCCGAATGCAAGCTTACTTGGAGAGCGCAACTTGAGCACTGAAGTAACGTGCCTTCTCGGCTGCTTTGCGCGGAGTAAGGACAGTGAGGCCTCCTTAAACACGAGCGTCGGCGTGTCGACGTACCACTCTCAGGTGCACGAAAGTCTGGCCACAGGGTACTTTATGTCGGCTGGTATTTGCGCCGGGCAAATCGAGGGAAGCTTTGCAACGAGCAATTGCCGCTCGTCAGCAGCTATCGCAGCTGACAGGTCGTTAAGGCGCGCCGATTATTACCTCGTCGCGAATAATAACCCTGGCGCTGGCGGAGCAAGCGTTTTTCCACTTTTCCACTTACCCCACCGCTAACGAACTCTGCATCAAAAGGACGATATTAATGGAGTCAGTGAAATCTCTTTTTAGCATCTCTTTGCATCCCTGTCGATTAACACCCCATCTGCACAGGTGACCTTTAAATGAATTATTGATAACCATATTTTCTCTCTCCTTTATCTACATTTTCAATCTCATAATGCGGAGTAACATATGTTCCATTAGTTGAAAAAGTTCCGCCAACCTACCCTAATCAACTTGTTAATCCCTCGCGCATTTTTTAAAAAATATGAAACCGCTATTTGATATTAGTTTCGCCAGAGATCCTGGTGCTTCAGAAGAAAGCTACTCTTAGTGAGTGTGTAAATGAAAACCGGCGATAGGAGGGTTTACAATGCATCTAATTATTCCAACTTCCACGCGGTATCCCACATGGTTCGTATGCGGCGAGTACTTGGTGAAAGGGTTCCGCATGCTTGCACGCAACCCTGCAATTACTGTCTCGCCACAGAGACTTCATCGCGAGACTGTTACAGTAAGTTCTAATTAGCCCCTTATCCATTTTACAGGTGAGATTGTGCTTTTGATTACCGAGCTTGCAGGAATGATGCATACTCGATTGGCGGTTGAATCAAATTACCGGGCTCTTGTTACACCCAGCAATTGTCAACAATAAGACCGTACTATCACTGGCACAATGTTCATCAATTACTAAGGGAACTGTACGTTCAAGCGTGTCTTTCCCAGTGAAACATTACTATTGGCGAGCGATCGACCTCTCTCTGAAATCCAACCACCTGCCATTCAATCCAAAGGCTTCGCTTCAAATCCGATTTGCCATTGTGTGACGAAATCTGCCATAGAGGATCCATTTCATTAGTCTATTCGTGATGCGAATAAAAGTTCACCTCTCGCTTATGCCGTCGCTACGATTCCACGGGGAAATGGCGGAATTCTCTCTACCTCCGCGAGTTACGGCTGCGTGAAATATTGGTTTAGCTGCGACCGGGTATTTGCAGAGCTCTCGCCATGGAATTGGGCTCTAATTACTGATGTTGGAAAATTAAGGGAAGCGCCATTGTCTACCGCACGCTTTGCCCCTCGTTACGCACTCGAGCTTTGGAGCCCCTTTAATACCGACGTAATGCGCTTCTCATGTTACCTAGGACTTAACTTTGCTTTTTCGAATTTCTGATTAAACCGGGTAATTGCACAGGAATACGATACCCGCGCTTTTACGTACGCGGCGGGGCGCCCCGGAAACCGTTACGGTTATGAAAACAATATTATACGCATGTGAAACTCGATACGAAAAGGTGAATTGGATCGCTCTTCAGACTATTTTAATGGCGCGGCTTCTATTTCTGCTGCAGTTTCCATTTTCACTGCGGTACGTTGTATACATACATATGTTATATGTTATGATAAGGTCTCACGGTGAACCAAGTTGAAATTGCAGTCGAGCGGTTTTCGCTTTTAGTCTACTCAACACAATTGACCCGGTGCAAGGTAATGCGCATGTATTACAAAGGAGATCCCCTGTAAGTAGTAACTACTAAAACCCTAGCCCGAGAAATATGAGAGAAAAGAGCAGTGAAGATTGCAAAATGTCGATAAGCTTCTTCCTTGTAATCCCCGAAGTCGACAATGCCGTCCCCCAGGGAACTATTCTGAATATGATGTTGATGTAGTGGCTCGGGAGACCAGCTAGTCGTATGTCAGCGGCATACCTGTGCCGCCGGCAGAGTCAGATACATTGAGCATACCGACAGCAAACTGCGAAATTAACGGTTGCGAACAACACGGGCATGACTTGGTCGTATTCACTGCGGTAAGAAGAGGTGGTGCCACTATTTGACAAATGATTCTAGCGTACGAGAAATATGTTAACGTCGAATATGAACAGCGTAAGAATAAACTGTAATTGCCACAGAACGCGCGGGAGGAGCTTGTTTACATATCTTATTACTTATTTTACTGCGCACTATATGTATACTCCTTCATTACACCGAGCAATTACATTCCTCTCGCGGTCTGTTACCTTCTTTGATTAGGGAAACTGCGCAGGAGTTAACGCGAGAAACTAACGTGCTCAGACAGCTTTGAACAAGCAGGAGCGGGAGCGCATCTCGCTTAACAAGTACTGATGTGCTCAAAGAACTTCCAAGGAATGCATTCAAAGGGTCGCAGCAACTTTCACGCCACGCCGCCACCCCGCTAGACTAGTTATAAGTTATGACTTTCCTCCTTGGGATGATTGATGAGGACAGCAATGCGGCGAAACAGGTCCGGCAAAAAGCGTGTTCAGTGAAAGCTTAGTGAATTTCAAAGCACGACATGACAAACTTCTACAAAGTGACCTACCTTCTGTCGCGCGACAATTCGAAAGAGTTTATTATTTAGCCGGTTCGTATATGCTGTCTTGTATTTATTATTCCCTGAGTTTGACCGTGCGTTGTGCGTGTGCATATGCGTACCGAAAGTATCGATTTTCAAGAGGATGAATTTTGAAACCACCACACGAAATTCGATATTCGATGGATTCAGAATTTTTTGAAGAGCGTGGTTTTGTGCTTTTAACTAGAGACTCTAACTAAATTGTATTAGTGGACACAAACTTTGTTAAATGTATATTGAAAATGAAAATCCATGTCTAGCACATTGAACGTCACTAATGATTAGTGACCGACACGAATTCAATTTACCACATATCCGCTAGTCACTGCGACATCACGTATATGATGAATAACAAATTGGATCAGAATTTCCAAGGAAAATCGAACACACTGAATATACAATTATATTTTCCGTTGTTATTCCCGTATTGTGGAACAAATTAAGCCACGCCAAGACAACAACAAAAACCAAAGCTTCCGATTGATTTTCACGAACCATTGTGAGTACTTTTCGGAGAAATATACATCATCAAATAAAGGACATTTCCGAATATAAAAATTCGCAATCTGTTTATTCGCTCTGCCCCTTTACTCATCCGGTATTCATTGTACACCGATTGAGTATTCGCAAGATTTCTGGTACTAATAAAGTGATTCCTGCAAATTGACAAGTAGCCTTTGAAATTCAAGACAGAGTTGGGTATTGAGGGTGAAAGATCAGCCCTCATGGGAGAGGGAACTGGTGGCGCTTCGATTTGGCCCGATAGAATCTAGCCCGCTATCACGGACGGGGTGGCGTCAATCCCAGCTTAAATATTTAATGGCCATTTCCGGGATTCCGTGTTCGGTTGGGAAGGCGACGGGGGTGCCTTTTCGTCGATGGTCGAAGGGTGGTGCGCGGTGATCGCAGTTCCCGAAAGACGATTGGGGTCACGCGTGGCTAACGAGTCGCACTCCTGAAAGTCAATAGGGTCGCCGCGAAATCGCAGTGTACACGTCGCCGCTGACCACTCGGACTCGGCCGGCATTCAAACGGCATTTTCGTTCTCGTTACATCGATCATCGGCGTGCAAACAGAGCCACCACGGCGGTGTAAATAAGACAGACGACGAAAGAAGTCGATGTAAACGGTGCCGCCAGTTACACTAGCATTAGACGTGTCGACGGGCATCGAGGAAATTGAGAAGACAGCGTCGCGAGATCCTCCATCGACATGATTAATGACAGTTCCTTCGAGACACAACTCTTTTGACTCGACAATCAATCCAATCCTACTACGACTCTAATACGTGCACTTACGATCCTCATCACACCGCGTGAAACATTTCACCGTATCATCGTGGCGGTGCGCGAGAACTGGAAGCACTGGTAACCAGCAGGAATGTAAATACCCCCAGGTAAATCTACGTGGTTTCTACGGTAATGAGCGGTAAGGTAGATGTGTGGATGTTCACCGAGATGTAAAATCCCTCGCGCAGCATCCCCGGGTCTACATCCGCACACCGGCAACATGTATCGGGAGAGTGTGCTAACTCTAAATCTAGCGCTGCTCCTCTGGGCGTCGAGCTATCAGGGCCAGTGCGCCGAGCAGAAACTCCAGGCGTCAATCCTGTTCTGGACGGAGGCGGTCTGCAAAGTGCCCACCACCAAGACCGTCTATTTCCACGGCATTTTCCGCAACACCTCGACCACGCTGCTCAACTATTTCGAGACGCTTATCCAAGGCATAGGCGACCTCTGCGACGTAACCGTACTCTCCAAGATGTACGAACCGCCAAAGGACCTGCCGGACGCCCTCGCACCGCAGGATTATCGAGATCCGATATCCAATGCAAATGGCCCGATGGCACCCGCACGCCCCGCAAAGCATACCGTCACCGGGGGGGATGCACGCCGATCGGCTCTTCTGCGTGAGATCCTCACGGAAAATCTGCTGCAAAAGCCCGCCGGCGTCCGGAAAATCGCTAGAATCAACTACGGCAGTGTGGTCGACATGTGGAACATCAATATCATATTCCTCGAGGATAACCGATTCCTCGAGCAAGTACTCCAAACTCAGGCACCCTTCTCGTGGAGCCGCCAAGAGCACTTTCTTGTATTCGCTATTTGGAGCAAGGAATTCGAAAAGAGGACCAAGGACACCCAACAAGTCATCCGTGACATTCTATGGAAATTCTGGCGCAAATATCGGATACACAATGTCTTCTTTAACGAACCGCTCACGGGTCACATACACAGGGGGTATACGTTCAATCCGATGAGCAAAGTCGATGACACAAGTAAAAATGGCCGATTTTCTACTCTTTATGTTTTACTGAGAATGGTCAAGACAAAAAACAGTTGTTCTAAAGCAATTCATTCCAAGGATCAATTCCAATTAATTTAACCCATGATTGTAGAAGTAAAATAAAAAATTAGACAAAGTTATCAAGAAACAAATTCTGTTAGACTTTGACTCTTTGCCAGTAAAAATATATTCAAATCCAAGAACGTCGAACAATGTATGTACAACAAACTCGATTCCAGCTTGGGGAAAGGTGGAAATCATCGACACGAGCTCCCAGTTCGACCTGTTCTCCACCCTGGCACACCTAACTCGACAGCGGACAAGAAACTTGGAAGGCCGATTACTCAAAGTAAGTCTGTTTGAAACAGACTCGTTGAGACGGAACGAGCTGGAGTCGGCTACAGTTGCCGTCAGGCGAAACACAGCCGGTTACAGCGGGATGGATGCCATCATTATGTCAACCATGTCGAAGCACATGAATTTCACAGTGGTGGAAGTTGCACCGACCGGGGGCGGAAGGTTCGGACACCAGATGGACAACGGCACGTACACTGGTGCAATAGGTACTAAAATCAATAATCATCCCATTATTCGTGTTATTTATTCATTTGGTTACTCATTATTATTGCGGCAATTAATTAATACTACGCGCGTGGGCGATCGGAGGCAACACACGCTCCGATTTCACTGGATCCAATTAGAAAAGTAATATAGAATTAGCGCGGTCAATTAACGAGGGGGCGGAAGTGTAACAGGAGATATGTTGGAAAGGGTCTCGAGGGCGGTAAAGGGCTTTTAAATTGCGGAGCTATCATCCATCTTGCAGCTGACATCGCGAACCGCGTGGTAGACGTGTGTTTCGTGGCGTTCTTCGTAAAGCGGTACGGCGAGAACATGGACATAATGGAATTCAGCACGTACGTGGACTTCGACAAGGTCTGCGTAATCGTCCCTAAGGCGCATAAAATTCCGAAGGGTCTCAGGATCTATCACATCTTTCAACCCTCTGTCTGGTGCTTCGTGATCCTCTCGCAGCTGCTGCTACAGCTCGCTTGGTATTACGTTCAGATACTCTCCGCAAGAAGGTTCGAGACTCGACCAATCACTTATATCTATTCTCTCATTCCCATTGATAATGCCTCACTTTAACCCAGTGAGGGTTAAAGCCACAAGATATCAGGTAGAAAGCTATGATCTCAAGAGTCGCGCGCGTCTACCGAGGAAGCGGATATCAATTAACAGAGCGCGCTGCCTGATTAAAAACACTTCCGCGGCGGAAGACGCGGCGCCCTAGAGTGCCGCGGCTGATTAATGCAAACACTGGCCGCGCAAATTACTTTGCTCTAGCGTTTGCCCTTTCGGATATCGCATAATTGTCCCGTCAAGATACCCCTCGCGATACCAAGTGATTAACTACCTGATACTAAAGGACTCCTCGCACCCGAGCTCATTAAAGATTCCGGCATGGCTGCGTTTCAGCACATAACGGGACCTCCACTTTCAGAGAGAAAAAAAAGGTCGACTTCCAACTGACGATGCTCAAGGCTTTCCTAGTCTACACGGGCTACTCGATGAAGCTTCCGCGATCCACTGCCGAGCGAGTAATCCTCCTCGGCGTCTTTATAAGTAGCATCACTCTGATGGGCACCTTCAATGGCTTGCTCTACAAAAGCTTCGCCAAGGACATCTACTACAAGGACATCACCTACTTGTCCGAGCTCGACGCGAGCGGCATGCCGATTCTCGTAAACTCGCCGAGCATGTACGACCTCTTCGGCGTCGGTGATGACCCCGAGGAACCAATTATGAGCAGCCTCAGACGGAAAATGATTTACGGGCATAGTTCGCTCAGATTCACCGCTTACTATCGCAACGCCTCCGCTTTAATGAGACAATACACTTTCCCGCTGGTCAAGGAAGCTTACGTCGCCAAGGACGGAACGCGTTTGGTTCACTTGGTACCGGAATGCCCAGGTAATTCAGAGCTTTCCCAGTGGAAATGGCGCTTATTTCTATCGATGTTCCGTACCTACTTCCAGTCCCGTTTTTCTTTTATGGAAGAGTGAAGAGAGGGCGTCCGACGATGTATACTTTATATCCACTTACAGGCTACTACTATCTCTCTTACGTGCTGCCGAAGCATTCCATCTTGTTCCCTCGATTTGTCGCGCTACTCGGCAGAATGAACCAGGCGGGCTTGACGGAACTCTGGAAACGACGCACGCTCCTCACACGAGCCCGCAAAATGAATGTTAACATCGAAGACGTCAAGTTTAAGGAAAGCACGGACTTCGTTCCGTTTACCCTCAGCGATACGCAGACATGCTTCTCACTCCTGGCTGCGGGCTTGACAATGTCGGTAGTCGCCTTCTTCCACGAGAAAGGCTGGCTTAGACGGTGCTTTCGATGCGAGATTAAACCACCACTCGGCAAACGACCTGAGATTTGAGTGCTTTGTAGGATACAGCATGTTTCGCGTGAATTGCACGGAAATTGTTAATCTTTCATTGCCACGGTTTCGCGAATATTTCGTGTGCTTAACAAGCAAAATGTTCACTTTTATTATAAATGTGGAGGATTTGACGTTGTATTGATCATTAATCGTCTTTGTAACTTAATAGGCTTTCCACCAAAGGATTGAATAACGGGAAGCTTCGATATTCATTTAATAATTGCAGCTATTCCAATTCACGATTTATTATATTTGCGTGTGCGTTGTGCCGATGAGAAAATTGCGATGTAATAAAAGGGATACCGCAACAATGGAAATGGAGATTATTTTTCACGTCAAAGTCGCGGCTGTGCTCGCATTCCCCTGGATTAAAACTAGTGAAATCTCTACTACGTTCCGATGCAAAAAAAAACCTCGGTACTGCGATGGAACCATTTCATCGGTAAATGTTGCGCTTTGATCCATGTCTTCCCACTCGCATATTGCGACGAGTGATCGAATAACTCGAACAACCACTTACACCTCGAGGGACAAGTTTTAAAAATTACTTCGGCCCGAAGAAATATGGAAATATTAAAGTCCTGATCGAATATTCTATGGATCTGCAAATTCGTTTAATATTACTAACGCGATCAGGGGCAAAGCTCGAGATGCAATGATTGTAATATCGAGGAGCAAGTTGGTGAGTTCTGAATGCTCCAGCGACGACTTCTACCCGAGGCAGAGAGAGAGAGAGAAAGAGAGTACGTCGGCGAGTGCCGTGGGAAATGGTGGTTTATTTTAGGGATATCTGAAAATACGCGCACACGTACGCGCCTCCCGAGCGAAGGAGTTCAGTCGCGTGTCATTACTCGGTGATAACCATCATGGCCCTTAAAGAATATCTCGTATTAATAATACTCCTCATCGGTACGTATCGCTTTGCTACCCTTCGACGCCTCCACCATAGTGAGATCAGTGATACTAAAAATAAGTGGTGGATTCCCGGCTGGTCATCGGCAAATGCGTCTGCGCCCATTCTGATTTCCAAACGCCGAGTTATTCGCGACGGGAAAGCAGTGTTGATGGTCTTCCGCACTATTATCAACAACTATCAAAACAGTTTCTATTATCGAATTGCAAGAAAAGCGACTGCAAATTTTGCGAACCGAACTGATTCCGTTTTTTATCGGTTTTAACCTTTAGCAATAATTTCGATGAATTCTTTGAGACTCAAAAGGGTTTGGTATTTTTTTGCTAAGGATTTTCTTAGCTTTCTAGCTGGAATTCGCTAAATGTCTTGCACCTAAAATGGGTGGGCAGAGTGCGTGAATAGAACGGCTCTTATTCTGCCTCTGTCCCTCCCGTAATACCAGGCGGCTTAAGGCTTGCTCTTTGATCGAAATCGCATTGGGGCTCGGGGTTAAAGGGAAATAGGTCGACATCGTGGGAATGGCTTAATAGAAGAGCCGGTAAGCGTGTCAATTAGGAAATTGCTCGAAACGTCGGTCAGTCATGCGACAAATTAAAAGGCCCATGGCGCATTAATCCCATTGGTAGCAATCACGTCGCTATTCGAAAGAGCTGCTTCACGACTCGCGCGCATCGCATTAATGGTTTTCGACCTCTTTAATGCGCGGGGCTTAACGACGTGAAAAGCGGAAGCTGCTCCAGATTTATTGTACAATCCACCTCGGTCTCTTTCAGGTACATCTTCGTCACTGGCATGGAACACAAATGCTCGACGGTACGTGTCCACCTCGCATCTAAAAACTGTAACTCATGTCTCTCGAGAAATTCGAGTACAAGTTGCTCGAATGTAGAATTCGCTTTAGTCTAAACGACGATTCGTAATCAGAAATTCCTGGCGAAGCCGTGTTTTTGATTGGTGGGATTTTTGCGAGTTACAGGGGCTACGACCTAGAGCGAGGGCCGGTCTTCTACGAGGCTTACTATCCCGACAGGAATGAAGAGCAGCGATCCAATTATCAAGAGAAGCGTTACTTCGATCACGGTGCGGTCCTGGAACGGAGCTATCAAGTCCCACCCGTGGCCCTCGATTACCAAGCGGGGAGCGTCCCCCGCGTCGACGGCTATCAGAATGTCCCAGAGAAATTGTCTCAGGCGTCTAGCTACCGGGAAGAGCAAGAAATGCCGGGGAATAGCATGCGGCCCGATCAAATGGCCGATTTCCATTCGGCCGAGCCATACCAACCGCGCGACGGCTTCCTGCCGCGAGCGCTAGACTCCGTACGGTCCGATAACAGGTACAATCCTTTCCCCGGACAATCAGGGAACTCGCTGGGGAACGGGCAATCGTTGGGAATAAAGGAGATCTCGAGTATAGCTAGAAGGGCGATCTCCCGGGACCTCGAGAATTGGAGCATGATCGCGAATTACTTGGATCGCGCGGCTAAGTACCAGGATCAAGGTGACGCCAACTACCGCGGCCGGAATATCGCTGAAACCGCACCGAGCGCGTTTGACTCGCTCCCTCCAACACTTGGAGGGCCGCACGATGAAAGGGTTGCTCGTGAAAGCACTCAGTCAATGATGATGCAAAGAGACTCGCCTTTATTGGGGACGCTTGGGAATCGCGCTCCTCCTCCCAGCAACTCCTTCAGCCCCTACGAAGCGAACAAATACGAGAATCAAAGGCTAAATGAGTGGCAGTCGCGGGCTAGACCGGAGAGTTTGGTCAAACTACCACCACCTATTGCTAACCAGCCGATTAATCGTGCACCCCAGGACCAAAGCACTGTAGACAATTACCCGCCGGAAAATATCTTCGAACCGCGTCCTCAGATAATCAAGTATGTGTTGTCTAAGACGGCTAAGACTGCCGATGCCAAAGTACGGGGCACATCGGCAAAAGAGACGGCTAAGGAGTCTGTACCACGAAATTACGGGGACAATTTAATACGCGATGAAATAAAGAAATCGGACGATCCTGGCAATATTAAGATAACGTCGATCGAAGTGAGCGAGGTACCGCGGCACAAGACCCGTCACCACCATGGGGAATGGCCGAGACGTGATTATTCCCATCGTCATTCTGATCGTTAGAATTATATTCTTCACCTCCACATATGTTTTTAAGTTTCTAATAGAAATACATAGGGCTCTAATTAGGTATTAAAGAAACAGTGGTGCGAGATTAACGATTACTATTCTAAAAATGTTTTGGAGATTTGGATCAAATATTAGGATTCGAAATAATGAGACTTGGATGCAATGAGATTTGCAATTTATTTCAACGCTGAACGATTACAGATTCTTTCACTCAGCGACATGGTACTCGGCAGTCCCTTAAGATTAATTGAACAGCGTATACCAAACACCATCGAGCAACGCATGATTATTATATTTGGCGTACGAGTGCACTGTTGATACCGAAAAATTCATACCAATCACCTTGACACATCGAAATCAATTCTACGGTGTTAGAGACAACACAATTATATCGATCAATGTAATCACGTATACATACAGAGACAATATTAGTTTGCTAGTAATTATACGTACCGCTGACCAATTCTAATTACAGATATCATTTCTAGATGTAAGAATCCCAATTACTCATACTGTCTAATATACCGAGATACACTGATAATTAATCTGCTAGGTCTAAACAATAACCCTGCCGGCTACCACACTACAGGTTTGAACTGTGTTAGAGGATACATATTTATTAACTAGAATATTCTACAACAGTGATATAGTCCTTTGCAACAACATCACAACTCGACGTATCCGAACTTTCTTAAATGTCAACTCTAATATTAGAAATGAGTTGAATCCGAACAGTTATCGCTCAGACAATACTTGGACCGACATCGAAATTTTACTTTGTAAGGATTGCTTGGTAAATCTAATGGCGCAAAGTATTTGCTCAATGGCAAGAAGCTTTACATTTCGACTATGAAAAACTACGAAGACTCTCAAAGGAATTCACCGATGTATTTAATAAGTACATAATCTTTGAAGCTTGGAAAATGATTTCCATGATCTATTTACATTAAAATAATTCAATAAAAAACTTCAAATTAAAAGACCTAACTAATTTTATTACTCCAGTCTAAAGGAATGTCTGTATTTCGCTGAACTCGAGAACCCATTGTTCACGGGAGATATGAATATCATATTCCAAGGATGTATCTGAGAACTCGAAGAACTAAGTTGCAGGAACAACTTCTTAATGCAGCTCCCGCACTTCCCTTTCATTTAAACATGATTACAAGGAAACACGAGTATACTTTATAAATAACTTACTACTCTATTGGAACACAACTTCGTTTGGTGAATACTCTCAGTTGCCTATGCCTAAAAGTCCGACCTGCACCTCCATCACTGGAGTTTGGGTCGCTGATCTGACTTTATAAAATGCACGTCGTCTCATACATATTCAATTCGAATCTCAAATCTAAAACTGTTCTATTTTCATTTCGCCCAAATTAAAGGGAAAGTCGTACATAAAACTATACGCTCCATCCACACCATAATTAATTAATATTATATCATTCCAACTTGGCGGTTTAATTCAATTAGGAATAACGACGAAACATCGAAGGAACTTTTGGCAATGCGAGTAATGGACCGCGAACCGTTGACAATGATAATATGCAACTTTCTTAAACTGTCACATACTCAACCTGCCATACATTCTTTATTGATTCAACCATGTATATTGAAATACATATGCTCATACTTGTAACAGTGTCTTACAGATAATGGACCTATGTATAATCAATAAATTCTATGTTATATGTTAACGAAAATGCAACTTCTTTACCCTTAAGGGACGGCGTTCATTCAATATGCTTTTAACACCGACACCTCCGCATCAATAAAGTGCATTTCAAGTTTGTCATTAATAAAATTTGCGGTTATCAAACTCAAGTCCATTTTAAAATATCAAAACAATTAATTCAAAACTAATTGCCATATACTTTCGCCTAAATCCATTCTCTTTAAACACTTTCCGACCGTCTACGTTCGCTTCTTGTTTTTTCTTCCATTACTTTTTTTACCAAAATGTTAAAAACATCTTCAAAACGCGTTCGAGATTAAGCTTATACCCAGGAAGCGAGTAAAAGCCTAATACTCCGAAACGTGTGGCTACAATACGAAATGTACTTCTAATAAGTACAACATTTTCACATTATTATATTAACAGTTGTCATCAATGTAGAAAATAATCTACCTAAGCTAGGATTCGTGGTTTCTCAACTATACGTCTTATCAAGATCTTGTTATTCGTTGATCGCTTATCAAGTCGATAATTGTCATGCACTGGCAATCCCACAATAGTATATAAAAATAATTATAGTACAGTGCGGTATCTACATAGATTTACTCTTTAGAAGCACAAGCCTAACTATCTGCAAAGTGTAAAAGATTTGTTAGAAATTAAAAATTCATTACCACACAATTCTGCACCGCATCTATAATTCCATACCTGTTTGCTGTAGCAATGTTGACAGAATAAATTCTTTTAATGTTCCATACGCTTTGTCAAGATTATCATTCACTATTACTATGTCAAAGTTACCAGGTTCCTCACCTATGATAGACAAATTACTTCTATGAGTGTCCTATTTCTAGCTTTGATGTAACTAAAACTTAATTGTGATATTCTCACCATACTGTATTTCAGTCCTTGCAATGGATAATCTACGCTTTAACGAATCTTCTGTCTCTGTATTTCTCTCTTTTAATCTTTTTTCTAACTCGGCAATAGATGGTGGTTTGATAAACACGTAGAGAGGGTCGAGAGAACTTTGCTTTACCTGTTTTACCCCTTGCATTTCAATGTCTAGCACACAAACCTTCCCAATCCTTTGAACATTTTCTACTGCACGCTTGCTATAAGTATTAACAAACCCATTATGCTTAATCATATAAAACTAGTATATCAAACTAATTCCCTTTAATCCATTACCTTGTACCATATAAGTTTCCACTAAAAGTGGCCGTCTCTAAAAATTCTCCTTCATCTATCTGTTTCTGCATTTCATCTTTATTCGTGAAATGATAATGTTTGCCATTCTCTTCACCCGGTCTAGGTGCTCTAGTTGTGTGAGAGACTGAGAACCCGAATGTATCAGGGAACTCATCAAAGAGCCGTTTAATTAACGTACTTTTCCCAGACCCGGATGGACCACACAACACTAACGGACGTGGGCCTTTTTGAAGCATATTATGAACACCTAGAAATCAGTGTTATTAAATCATCAGACTAAACATTCATTGTCAAAATGGCAACAAAAAAAGCACTGTTGGAAGGGTTTCGCACAGAATAAATAAATTGGTGTTAGCTATGCATACTAGTATATCCCATACCTATTCTGAATGTTCTAAATAATGAGTATGACATCATATTCAAGAAAGAAGCTTGCATTAGAACGTACTTTTCTGTCGAACACGCCGAGTTCAAAGGCGACTTAAAATCAAAGAAGGCAAAAAGCGAATAGAAAGGGGCGCTTGGTACCGCTCCAATTATCACAAAAAGGAGAGAAAAATGGAACCGATAAGATTAAGCAAGCAAGCTCGCCTTACAATCACTTTGAATTAGCACAAAACCGGCTGCGTTCGTAAGCTTTCTACTTGTGTGCAACTGTGTCGAAAGAATTAAGCCGGTATTGCGGAATAATCTAGTGCGAAGTACGATCTGGCGAAAAACAGCTGACTAGAACACAGCCGGAAGCTCGTAATTCCACGTAAAAGAGCATAAACTGGGGCGGGTAATGTCAACCAACTACTGAACAATTCGATTTACCTATTAGATTCGAATACCGTAACAGTACGACCACCCTGGCGCAACCGATAGGTGAGATTAAAGTGCAAGGTCTTCGAAATATTGATTTCCCGGGAGCAAAACATGCGACAAATCCCACGAATCACTATACAGCCAGATACTCGGTCCACGGCGGGAAAGAATCTACCATATTTCACTCCTTAATTTCTCGAAAAGAATCACTTTACACTAGCTGTCTTTCAAATGCTCATGTGTGTGTCCCTTACTCTTGTTAAATCTGCCCAAAGTATACTTCATTGTCGTTACAAAAGAGAATACCAAGTGAAATTTCGCCGATCGACCGCAACCACCTTTTACTGTCACAGCTTCTGCCCTGCCAGTTTTTGACTCTATATATCGAAAGATGCGTTAAAAACGGCTCACCTTTAGCAATGCCGGAAGCGAAAGGAACAACGTAGAACTTAGAGTAGCAGTAGTAGACGTTTGACTATTCTGCGTTCAAATTTTGGGGGAGAATTCCCGACGGGACGGACCAACAGAACAAAGCGGCAAAGGAAAAATCGCTGCGAATGCGAAGATCACCACTGACTACACCACGTTTTCGCTCGATATCATGCGCACGCGTTACGACGCCCAGTGGCGCATCGTGAACTTGGAATTCAAGCAGGACATGACGTCAGTTCAAAAGTAATATCTACTTCAGCATTAGGCTGTAATCAAATAAATCCTGTTTCCTTACGTATAGTTGGTTTCGTAATGTAATTGTGCGGTCTAAGTAAATGATATATGGTTCGATCAATTGATCTAACAAGATGATGAACTCTTATATACTGCGACTACTATATTAAAAATGAATTACGAGCTTCTAAAGAGAATGAATTTGAGGTGATATTGAAATCAAATCAAATAACTGCTCATTTTGACATCTAGCACATCCTGTCCAAATTGCAAATATTAATACAGCAAGAATTTCCCCCCTTTTCCCCAAAATGTCAAATTCGATTCATATGCCAAACATATGATAGCACTATATGATAGCACTATAAAACTCCTTATAAATTAAGTAAAATATACCACTTACCGTTGCCTTGATTGACTCTTGTCCTGACGACGTCCTCCTACAGCCATCAGGTTACTAGCCCCAACACTCGCGGTAACAAACAACCACAACATAATACTTTTCGCCAACGCGCGTCCGAATTTTTTATAATCGCGGGACGAGCAAACGTATTTGGGACAATTCGCGAGCAATACGGAAGAAACATATTGTCCGATCAAAATATAAAACACCAGCAAGTAAAGAGTCGAACAACCGTCGTAGAATCAGGTTGCCTCGTAAATATACAAGGACAGGTAGGCAAAAAAAGGGTTGCGCTATATTGTGATACCTATAAGGCCTAAAAATAAAGACACCTAAGACTCAAACTGTAAATAATCAACACCCGATGATACCTGCAGTGGGCACAGTTTCTGATCTCGAACGTGACCTCCAAATTCCTTCAAATCCAATACTAAAAGCGCGATATTAAGTACCCACTGCTATGCAATAGCAGAAATGATTGCGTGTGCTACTGTACTAATATAGACATAGGCATGTTGTATACATGATATAGAGGAATTCGCGAAATTCAGAAAAGACAGTGGGGAGCTGAGCGCATAACAATGAATTTGTTAATGAATAATATTGTGAAATAATAATATTAAAAATCCGAAGTTTGAAAAGTTAATTGAGGTTACCATGTTATACATCGTAATTGTGGATTGGAAATATTATAATATGATAGAAAGTAAATAATAAAGAAGGCCGAGGATGCTTGAGTATATGCGCAGATGATTAAGTACTAGAAGAAGGGAAACTACCGCAAGGGCACACGCGCACTAGACCTGAGCGTGTCGACCGCCATTCAGCGAATGAACATGGCGGCGCGTCGCGCGCGCATCGCCGGGTGGAGAGGGTGGGGTGCGCACCCCACTGCACCCCACCATTCAGCTTACCTGCTTATAATGAATCCGTATTGTTTTAAATAAAATAAACAATTAAGAATCGTGACGATGGGTAACTGTTTATACAACTTTAGGATGGTAAATGATTACATATCAAAGAAAATAAGTTAAAGCTATTTCAGGGCTGTTGAAAAGTATTGATAGAGAAATATCCCACCCAGCTCATTTAGTCCTTGCGATTTATTAAATATATAATATTCTTTGACATGTATTTAAATAATTTTTAGTATTCGAAAGATAGTCATTTATACATACCGTTTATATAGTAAAAATTCTTTCAACGATGAAATTTTGGCATTAGTTTAAGATCGAAAATATATGTGGTGGTATTTTAAATATGTAGATTCCCTAGTCTATACACGTTCACAAATTGTAACCAGAATAGAGGGGACTTTGGATGAGCTAAGACTTCAAACGTTAATAGTGCTCTCTGTAAAACTTGCTATATATCATCTACATTTCAACATTGCACAAGTAATACTAGATTCATATCCACAAAATAGAGTCCTCTCCATACCTAGAGTAATCGCAGATGCGAGATTCCCGTAACAGTAGTTTCCAATATATGAAACTGTGATTAAAGAATGATAACCGTAGTTCTGTGATTGACAATGCTACGCGTAGACTAATTCTCAACATGGCAATGCACGTACACTGCGTGTGTATGCACGTAAAAAAACATGCAAACGAAAGACTTAAATAAATATCACGTTATACTCAGTTTCACAAAGATTCACGCATACTCAACATTCATTATATAAGACAATGTTATGTGTAATAAAACTACATAAAACCAGTTTGCCGTCTCACATAAACCTCTTCCGGTCTACACGATACCCCGCCCGCAATGTGGTCACCCACAAACCATCTCGTTTGTACTCTAGCATTATTTTATGTGCGTGATGACATTCGGAAGTATAATTCTCATTGAGAACCATTGAGAATTAGATATATAATATGCATAAGGGAATTGCATGTATAAGATGAAAGGCTAACTTATTGAGAATTATATACTTCCGAATGTAAACTTAATGTGCTCAATGCCATTCGGATTATACTTCTCAATGAGAATTGTATTTTAATGAAACACCCTTCATCTTATGCATATGCATTGTATAGAACCTTTCTTTTAAACAGCAGTAGTACCGCTAGGCTTGTCCTGCGTTCGCCGACGTGCTAATTCTGACATAACAACCGGCCCAATGTGTAACGATCGGGGACTATTTGACATGGCTCTGTATGTGGCTGCGACGGCAACCTGTAAGCATAAGAAAATCGCAAATAAACGCACTGAGCGAAGCATACTATTCATGACCTACGATACTGATAAGACAGATTTGGTATACCTTTAGGCTGTGAGGATCTTTGGCATTATCGGGCAATGCTTTATGAGGAAGACGATAACGATTTGCTATCCAGGGGTGTTCTAAAATGGCAGCTGCTGTAGGCCTTCGATTGGGATCTACATGTAACATTCTTTTTACAAGTTCCTTAGCTTCATTTGAAATATGGACCCATATACCACTATCAACGTCAATATATCCCGGCCCAATACGATCGAGTATATCAGTCGCGCTATCGCCCGGGCTATTGCGGAATGGTGTGTACCTAATATACATATTGATTATTATTAAAGTTCAAAGCCAGCAAAATATTCATTACTTACCCGGCTAGCATAATATACAGCAAAACACCAAGGGACCAAATATCACAAGCGGCATCGTAGCCCTGACGTTTCAGTACTTCAGGTGCGACGAAATTGGCCGTATAACAAGGGGTCATCAATAAGCCGTTCTCTGCGCGCAATTGCTTCGCAAAGCCTAAGTCACAAATACAGAGTGTTGTTGGATCCCCGCCTGGTTTGGCGTACAGTATATTAGATGGTTTGAGATCTCTGTGAACCACCTGTTGTATATTCAAATATTATTTGTGATGTATAGGATTATGTATAGTTGTAGAGCTTGAGTTTGATTTGGTACATCAAAATACATGACAATTACCCCGTTTTCGTGAAGGAATTGAACTACACTGGTAATTCTACAGATAACTTCAGCAGCCTCTCTCTCTGTAAAGTTAGGTCTCTGGACCAAGCGGTCTAGCAATTCACCTCCACGGAGGAGTTCCAGTACAAGATAAGCTCGTTTGTCGTCTTCATGTATAGCCCATAATGTCACAATATGCGGATGTCGTCCATATCGTAGCAGGATGTCGATTTCTTCCGATGGATCCCGCTTTGACTTTTCCATCACCTGTTATCCACGAAAATCACTATGGTTAATGAGAAATGATCATTGATATTCCATTCCAGGATTAGTATAAAGCCCACCTTTATCGCGAATTCCACCTTAGATGCCTTATGAACAGCTAAATAGACCGTGCTGTAGCTCCCTTTAGCAATTTCTTTCTTAAATTCATACTCATCGGTTACATTAACGGGGTTTACATTAGGAAAAGAGGTAATAAGTCTATCACAGTTTATAAATCCGGGACTTCGTGTATGATCGTTGAGTAGACCGGGTGCTATAAAGCTAAAACCGCGAAATAATTCGTTCGCGTTTGCACTTGGTGGGACTCCAGGAGAATCTGGAATCAGAATTAATGGATTGCAGTTCTAATAGAAGTCCAACGTAATTTAGTGGCTTTCTACAAATAAGCACCATTAGGCGTTTTACATGTAAATTCTCTATCAAAATAGAATGTATCATCTTCTTGGCTAACAGTCGGCTTGAAGGGTGGTTTCACTTCTTTGTGGTAAAGAGCATCCCAGTCGATGCTGGCGAAAAACTCGTGCCTCTTTATTTCCTCGACCCCACCTAACGTTAAAAATTGTTCATGTAAATCTCTGCAATGCGATGGTTCAGTTACACGAACGGCATTGCTTAAAAAATTAACTACCAGCTCCAAGTCTATTTGCGGGAACCCTTTTAAACAATAATCGCAAAAGCGATTGTGCCTCCGGCGAAATATTAGTTGGCATACTGAGTTTAGCCTTTAAAATTTCCGTCATGGTTTCTTTGCGATTTTCCCCTTGGAATGGCAGCAAACCGGTTAACATTTCAAACTAAAATGGAAGATCAGATTCAATGATGTATAATGACTGTGTGGAATCCATGTTACAGTGAAATATAAAAAACTGACCATCAGTACACCAAAACTCCACCAATCAGCCACAAATGAATGTCCACCTTGTTTAACTACTTCTGGAGCCATATATTCAACTGTACCGCAAAATGAATACGTTCTACCATCCTCCACTGATTTTTTACTCAAGCCAAAATCAGTTAGTGTTATATGGCCTTCGGTATCTAGTAAAATACTAATGCAAGCAATAATTGTCAGTTAAACAGTATTATATAACACTGTCTTTACTCCTTTTCTTATTCTTACTCAATACTCACTTTTCCGGCTTAAGATCTCTGTATATAATGCCCAGTTTATGTAAATGATCTATTGCAAGAGCAAGTTCCGACAAATAAAACTTCACATCTTCTTCAGTAAACATCAACTAAGAAAACGATTACAAATGTATAGATCCAAAGTACATAGTTTTTGGTGTAAATGTTTAGGCAAGTGGAACTCAACTCACTTCCTTAGACAATCTAGAAAAGAGATCACCACCCTTTAAAAAATCTAAGATCAAGTAGAGCTTTCCCTCTGTTTGGAATGCATAGTGTAGCCTTACGATAAAGGGATGTTCAACATCCACCAATATATTTCTTTCCATTTTACTTCTTACTCTGTCCTTAACTAAAACAGGATTTAAATGTTAGCATCCTTTGAGTACATACAACAAATGAAATAACGCTGCTCTGGGATTTAATATCTATGACATCCTAAGTGATAACTATAGTAGCCAAAATAAAAAGGATAAAAGTATCGGCATAGAAACAATATTCTCGAGTCCTGAACAAATTTTTATACTAAAATCACCAGAGCCACTTTATGAAAAATCAAAGTGATAGTCATACACTTTAACGTTGCTTTCCTCAAGACTTTCATGGCATACAAGGTCCCACTATCTCTACCCATGATTTTCCTCACTAAAAATACCTATAAAAATAGACGATTCATTGTTAAGAAAAGAACATCAGTTTTGAAGAGGCAGAGCTCAAGATTGCTAACTACCTTTCCAAAGGAACCTTGGCCTAAAACTTTGAGCAGTTGAAAATGGGAAGGATCTGCCTTCTCATGGCCATCCCTTACGATATCCTGTATTTCGATCTCATGGGACTCCGAGTCCCCATTAGAATTTGCTTGTATGGCACTATTATGAGTAACCATCGTCTCGTCTTGACAGTCGTCTGGGAGTATCTCAACAGACTGCTGCGAACCAGCATCAACAATCTACAAATTGATTCTGTTCTTGTAAAATCCAAATTGCGAGCGGTCGCAGCGATGACGAATAGAATCGTGCGAGATGATTTTCACGCGACGTCATTGATGGGAACTGTCGGATTTCCTGTGAATTGCAAAATGATTATCTACCTGCTGAATTGTAGGCTCCTCGGCCCACGGCACCTTGAAACTCCCCAGCGGCATTATTAGGTTTGTTTCGGACAGGCGGTCCACTTTCCAACCGTTTGCCAACTGCATCTATAGTATATAACGCGCATGCCTGGTCGGATGCATCGAATGTTGATTGGAAGCCATTTGAAAATTGCGTCCGCCCGAGCGCATCGACGCCGATCACGCTGATCAACGCGAACGGCTCACTTGACAGCTTACAAGTCGACTAACATAAACAAACGTCTGAGATGGTATCAAAAAGGCACTACGAGCTGAGAAAACGACAGTTTCGAGTAGTTGAGAGACGCGTACGGCCACTGCTTATCAGAATTATGGACGGTGAGAAAAATTTTCCAATATTAAATAAAATACATAGCGAAATTCCCTTTCGCCGTGCAAGTGCATAACGTGAAAAAATATCTCATTTCAGAATTGCAAGAGTTTCGCGTGCCAGCACCTCCTGGCAGGAATGTGCGCCCAAGACTATTGCTTGGAACCAATCCTGTACCCTTCCCCAATCAGACAGCAACAACTTCCACCACAATCGTAGAAGCATCATCAGAATCATCTATGCTAGCCCCAGCATCGGGATCAACAATATCCTCACAGTCAGCAGCATCAAATTCAATACCTTCGCCACAAACAGGATCGTCATCATCAGCTGTGCCCCTATCATCAAGACAACGAAGATCCCGAAAAAATAGCAGCCCTATTGAAAGACTGTGTATCATGAAAGCTAAATACTACTCTGAGATGATTAAATTCCAAAAAGAGAAGTTACAATTCAAGAGGGAGAAACTAGAGCAGGTCTTAAACATTGAGAATCAAAAGATCGAAATATTGAGGGAGAGGAATAGAATATTGGAGAGATATGTAGAAAATAAGTTGCAGGTGCCGATTGGTTTAATATAAGTGCTCAGACAAAGTGTTCTATTTGTCTACGTCTTTATTCTCACATTACTTGGCTACAATAGACATAGTTGAAGGCCTGATTTTAGTTGTGGCAACAAAGAATTTGTTTTGTTACTGATTTGACTTATCAAATTAGTTCAATTACTCAATGTTGCAAGATTTTTTAAAGATTGCAGTTAGAATAGAATATTTGGTATTGCAATAAAGCTTTCTGATACAATTAGGATTAGTTTCCTGATAGTTTCATACAATGTTTCCTTTATAATATTAAGTCTGATGTTTTGTATTGCACTCTAAGCAGTGAAATAAAAGGATTTCACAAGTTGTCCTCTTGTCTTATATATAAACAGCAATAAATATGGTGGTAGCAGATGAGCAGTCCCTCTCATCGCATCCAATAACGTAGTTGTCAGCAATAATAATTGAAAGATCATCCAATAAATAATTCTCGTGTTTCTATACTTATCATTCTAGCATCAATGGATTTTCAATGCTTTTAAGAATGCATTTCGAACTTTTTTTCCCGCCAAATCTTCCACAGAGCCATGACTGCTTAAATTATCTACGTTTGATTACGTCCATCTACGTCACGCGTTTGGATGTATTGCGCTGGCTGTAGTAGTGGTTCGTGTGTGGTGTACAGTGTACAGCATCCACATTGGTTATTTGGCTGAATGCATTTTTGTTATTATTGTATAAAACATCCAAGTTATTTCAGTGGGACGGATTGATAGATCCCTCCGGAAAAATATCAAGTAAGCGTCACGTGCGGCAACGTAGCTTGAGAGACTTATCGGTCAATGTGCTAACCTGTGCGATGCTGTCAAACAGGATCCCATTTCCTAGCTGTTTTAGGGCATAAAAATGCCATGCTGGTATTATGAGAAGAAGGAACTTCGAAATACCCCGTCCATCCAGGACGGGATCGACTACGAGACAGAATGCAGGTACAGGAAGGAAGGTGCAAGATTTATCATAGACACAGGTACAAAAATGGACCTAGGCTACAATACAATGGCAACTGGAGTTGTCTATTTTCATAGATTTTACATGTTCCATTCATTCAAGAACTTTCCACGATATGTAAGTCCTCTTTGTGATTACTATCATATCCTTCAATCTGTATGCTGCGGTACATTGTGAATCTTGTCATTAGGTGACTGCTTGTTGCTGCTTGTTCCTAGCAGGCAAAGTGGAAGAGACACCGAAAAAATGTAAAGACATCATAAAGACTGCAAAGACACTACTGACTGAACAGAAATTCATGACTTTTGGCGAAGATCCAAAAGAGGAAGTAATGACTTTAGAGAGAATATTATTGCAGACTATAAAGTTTGATCTGCAAGTGGAACATCCCTACAGTTATTTGTTAAAATATGCCAAGTGTTTAAAGGGTAAAGTTTTTATTAGGAAATGGGAAAGATGTATGAGAATTATTATGAAATTTCATCCCATAAACTTATTGAATGTATGGTTTTTAGGGGATAAAAATAAGTTACAGAAAATGGTTCAAATGGCTTGGACGTTTGTGAATGATAGGTAAGTTGAAGTATGAGGATATTACTAGAATCTAGGTGAGATTTTGTATACAAACCTGGTGTTTCATTACAGTTTATGTACAACTTTATCCTTGCAATGGGAGCCAGAAATCATTGCTGTAGCATTAATGTACTTAGCAGGCAAACTAAGTAAATTCGAGGTAGTTGACTGGAATGGACGGCAAACAAAACATTTACGTTGGTGGGATATGTTTGTAGAAGATGTTACAATGGATCTTTTAGAAGGTATGCCTTCAAAATCAAAATATTTCACTGGGGATGAGCTCCGTAAGTGATATGGTTGGTAATTTCAGATATTTGCCATCAAGTCCTGGACTTGTATTCACAAGCTAACAATACAAAGCCTCCAGACTCTCCTCCACTAATTCCATCTACTGAGCCAGGTAGAGACAGACCGGCACCACCGCCACCGGTAGACTCAGCATCTACTACTCCAAATGGTAAGGGCAAAGAACAAAATAAATTCTCTTATTAGCGTTAATTATGTCGCATTTCTACTACGTACTCTAGTGACACCGGGGAAAGCAACCAAAATTGAAGTGGGTACCGTTTCGGCTAATGGGTGTCCGCCACAGACTGATGCAACAGAGGCAATGAAACCTATGGATGTGCCACCACATTTCCCACCGTATCCGGCGAGCTTTGCCACGACTGCAACGAATTATCCACCGGCATTTCCACCGACGAATGTTTCTGTTCCCCCTCCACCCGTAAATACAATGAATCATATTGTTCCAACGATACATCATATAGGTTCGTCAAGTACAATTAGGCCGACACCACCAGCACCTACAACACCCCAACCACCATTTCAACCCTATCCCTATCCTACAAATGCCTCATACTTTCCACCAAATACACCCGTGCCACCTGCCACTGCACCACCGCGAGCATACTATCCTCCACCACAGCCTTAACATACAGAAAGTCATTGTACTAAAAGTGTAATTTGTATGAATACAAATCTCAACATTGCAATTAAAGCTAACACAATAGAAAGAGTGATGATTTAGTAACTTGTAAATATTGTAAATAACGCGCGGTTCGCACATAAGTATGTAATTTTCTACCATCACTGTGGATACCTTACGGTCTTTTGAAGAATACTCCCTCAAAACTCCCAAGTAGTCTGGGAAATATAGGTTGATGTCATTGTCATTTTACATATAAAGGTTGCCTTTATTAAAAAAGCTCTTCCCAGCAAAATTAACCACATGCGCCGTGCAGTTCATGGCTTCAAACAATTTCCTCAGCGGTTCGGCCGAGGTGTAATCCAGTACAAAATTATCTGTGTATAGAATATACAGAGCTGATGGCATACCCATGAATTCCGCATATGACAATACTGAAAGTTAAATGAGTTATATATCATATTGGTAACATTTTGTGGCGTAGATGTTTGGCTGTACTGACCTCCTGCTGCAACACCGAATACAATATTTGGTTGTTCCAATGTCTTGACTTTTAATTTACATATTCCTTCACCATTTCTTGTACACAATTGTCTCAAGAGGTAGGGCGTGCTTTGGATCTCCTCGCTTTGAAACTTTGTCATGTGCTGATAAGTGATAGAAATTGTGCTTTCCGTGTGTGCTAATAAATCTGATATCTAATGAAATTTCATTGTTAGTAATTGCGCATTTTCCACATTGCTTAAGACTAAGGTAGACTATGACAGCAATACATACCTTGTCTATGAATTTTCCACAAAGTTTTGTATCAAACTTTGGCAGAATAATGCATAAGTATAGATTGGAATTAACTTGATAAAAGCTGGAAATCTTTTCCTGTTTCTGGTTCTGAACAAAACAGACTTCCTCCGCTTTGGGACACAAGCATTCTTTCACAAAATCTGTATAAGGATTTAGGATTGTTGTATGGAGAAACTGGTACAATGACTTTCAAATTACCTGACAACTTATAAAATCGAATGTAAGTGTCTTACCTATCAGCACATCATTCTCGACGAAGGCCAAACATTTTATGTTAAGCGGTTTCTCTTTAACCCAGTGAACAGATAAGTCTCTAAAAATGCAAGAGATAAAAATACGGAATGAAAGCGACGTTTCAAAATTACCGGCTCCAATCTGCCCTAGGTTATGACGGTGTATTTACGTTTGATCTTCTACGACTGATAACGATTCACTCTCGTCATCCTCGTCCCAAAATGCTCTTGAAACAGGTAACAATACTTCGCCGAAGTAACTCGCCATGATAATGCGTAATTGTTAAGAAACTGGCCAGGGAATCCAACAAGTCTTTTCTGTCATGCGTTAAAGTACAAATATCACAAGTCACTGTGGCTCCCTTTCCATCTTACGGTTTTGGATACGCACTGCATACATGCATGTTCACACATACTAATTCAAAGTTGAGCAATGGGACTTCAGCGCGCGCGTTTAGCCATTCCAAACTTAGCCGCAGTTCAGTCACATGTGGAAATGTTCTCTTTTTCATATGAATGTAATTCTAGCGAAAATAGGGAGTGAAATTTTTGCTTACACTTGAAAACAATATTAGGACAGGTTGAAGACGATAGCTTTGAAAGCTTTGTTTTACTGTAAGAGATATGTAGTTCGAGGAATTGACGCAGGAACGATGTCCGTCCAAACCGTGTAGAGGTTTACGCCGTGTGCGCTTTACCTGCAAAATACGCGGGAGTTGTCAATTCGTACTTTGCATTGAATATCATATGCAACTGCACGCTCGTCGTGCGGTTGGCCATGGCCAGACGAGCGTGATTTTTTCGTGATACATCAGAAGAGAGAAAATCCTCAGTCTTCCAGCAAGGTTTACTGGGAAAGGGAAATACCGGCTAGCTTAGGTAAGGATGGCTCTAACCGTTCTCGCGTGACATTAAAAAACCTGTATTTACTAGTTCTCATTTCATTCCTTCTCGTTTATTCTGATGAAATAATCCAGTCTCGCATTGGAGCAAATTCTCAAAAATACCCCTGTATCAGCATGAGTACGATGTATAGCACATATGTTAGACTGGTTGTATGTTCTCTTATAGGTTATATGCAACTGTTAGTGCAGCGGAGTAACTTACCGAAAGATGAACTTAATCTCAAGGTCGCGTTTATGTAAACTAATCGGAATTTAGAAAGTGCAGACCGGAGGTACGTATATATCACATTACAATATCTTTCGGTGGAAGTTTGATCGTCCGTTAACGTGCGGTAATTATTATGCGAATTGTTTCACACAGGTGTAAATAAAACGTGGCAAGGAATTACTATTGGACAGTGTATTGGATGGCCTTAGTAACAGAGAATATTTGGTCTTTAGTTGTGCAAAATAGCATTGTTGGAAATCATGTTACCATTTGACTTACTAAAAAAAGTCTTCAGCTGGGTTGATATAAGACCCAAAAAGCGTGCAGCGTCAACGGCCAGTACAGAAGAAGAATTTATACAACCAAAGAAGCTTCGTCGTGATCATAATTCTGCCAAGCTGGCTGAAGATGTCATTGAGATCAATGATGAGAGTGATAGCGAGGATGTTGAAGTTATAGCACAATATAAGGATGCCTGTAATGGCACTAGGCTAAATTCCACACATAACAATAGCAAGGCCAAATCATTTAAATATTCTTTGGCAACATCTTCCCCAGTTCTCAAGTCAACTCCAGTGTTTCATAGAAAAATAAATATGGGCTGCACGGGGATCAGTAAGCAAAGAACACCGAACTTGGTAGGAGAATGCAAAAATTGCTCGACATTAGCCAAAACTGATAGAATGAGGGAAAGGACTCAATATGAAGAGTTACTTCAAAATTTCCTCCCTCAAAGGATACATATAATACATGATAAAGCAAAAGAGCCAAGGCCCGTACCAGAAATAATCGATGTGATAGATTTGGAAAAGACTACTACAACACCCTCTTCTACAAAAACCCACAAAACTTCAAGGATATGGGATCTACCATCTCACTCCCATTCAAACTTATCAAAGAAGCCGAATGCAGAATCACCAATAGTTACAATAAATGATACCAAGAAAGACAAGGGAGCAGAACCTGCATTCGAGAAACCCGCGAAATGCGACATTACTATAACAGTCACAACACCTACTCCTACTAAACGTATAGAATATGTGGTTACAAACAGTTTGCGGGATAAGTTGGCGGCAAAAGCAGTAATGCGTGATGACTTCATTCCCCAAGTGGCGAAAAGATACGATGATAGGATAGAAAGACGTTACCAGGAGGCAGAAAAACTTATGCAAATGACATGTGCTCTTTCCAAGCACAACCGGATTGCAAGAAAAGTTGCTTTGGATAAACAGTTGGCACGGTCAATGAGACTGTGCGAAGCAGTGCTTGATGAAAGAGAAGAACCTGAGGAACCAGAGGAAGCTCTCTTACCTGCTCTGACTACGGGAATGCTTAAAGAAATAAACAATGCGTTAATACCACGCCCACCAGATGAAGTTCTCATTGAGGGCTTTGGTTTGAGAATAACAAGAAAAGATATGCACACACTGGCAGACCTCAACTGGTTGAACGATGAAGTGATAAACTTTTATATGAATATCTTAATAGCAAGGGGAGGGAAAAATAATTATCCTAAAGTGCATGCAATGAACACCTTTTTTTATCCAAAATTAGTATCTGGCGGTCATGCTTCGTTAAGACGCTGGACAAGAAAAGTAGACATCTTCGCGCAGGACCTCGTAGTTGTTCCTATACATTTAAGTATTCATTGGTGTATGTCAATAATCGACTTCCGGGATAAAACTATTCGATATTACGATAGTATGGGGAGTAGGAATCCCAAATGTCTTTCTGCGTTACGGCAATACCTCGAAGACGAGAGCTTGGACAAAAAGAAGCAACCTTATGATACAAGTGATTGGAAGTTGGAATGTGTAAAGAATATTCCCCAACAAATGAATGGCAGTGACTGCGGCGTATTCTCTTGCATGTTGGCCGAGTATGTGTGTGCAAACAGGAAAATTACATTTTCTCAAGAAGACATGCCCTATTTTAGACATAAGATGGTTTATGAAATCTTGAAATCTAAGCTCTTGTAAAATTTATTTATTTTGATGAGCAAAGCGGCACCGCCGTTTGTAAATTAAGTTCCATTAAATGCTTTTGTTTCCTAACAAGAGAAATGCAGAACCACTGAACGCAACGATATTGCTTTAAGTGAAAAATTTTCATATAGCGTCACGGCAAAATCGATAGACACTATAATGTCTGAAGTATGCTACGATACCCGTAACATGATGAAAAAACACTGTATGACGTGCACAAGTTGAAGAGATGTTTCAGCGTATATCGAGTTGCTTCTTCGTTGCAGGACATTTGTTACTCTAATAAATAAATTAACGGAGGAAACGTGTTACTACATACATATAGTCTCCCTGTTGGACCGGTTGATATCGCATGTAGTGGAGAACGCGCCGTCATTTTTGTTATACAAATATGGGACCGTTAATTTCGCGTATAAGTCGCAAATTACAGTGTACAGTCAGCAATATGTTTGATAAACAACACTTATTCTGTTAAAAACTAAATTCAATTGTGAATTCAACACATCTGTATGATACGCTCGTGGGTAAAAAGAGATAAATAAGATATGTATAATAACTCTTTTCTCGTTTCTAATAAAACAAGATTCCAGACGTAAAAAGTAGCCGTGTTTCTTTATAGAGCGAGTACAACTTTGACTTACCATTTCCGCAGCACATCAGGGCATCACGTGAAAACTCGTAATTTTAATATGGAATTCTAGAATGGGAAGAGGATGGTTTCTCTTGGTCTCGTACTGGGATAGAGAATTACTTTTTCTAGATTTAACACAGTCCATAATTGCGCATATATATTCAACTGAGAATAGTATAGTACAAATCCTTGATTACTTCCACAATCAAGATCATATTTGATTGTAGATTAACATATTTCTGACGGATGAAGAACAGTAACGTTGAAACTATATCGCAACATTTTGGATGAAGGTATAGTGTTTATTTATTTACTCAATCTTATCGCAGTATATTTTCTTCGTTCATATACTTCATTTTTTTATAAGTTAATTACACGTATCATCGTCTATAGTCTAAAGGTATGGGTAAGTTTATAGGTATTTTTCACAGTATTGACTCTATATAACTAATCAAGTGACTAAAGTTCCGTATCTACAAATATATCTCGTATCTCATATACATATACATATATACACATATATATATATAATAACCGTCCATATATGCATATCTGTATATACATATATATTTTAGTAACATCCTCATTATTTTACGCTAGACTCAATATTTTCGTTCCATATGGGAAACGAGAAATTCTCTCATATTTAATTCGAGCTCTATAGTTCAGGAGAAACTAACAGTTCCCACGAGTGAAGAAATTTTGAAGGAGCTTTGGTTTAAAGATGTGAAATCGGTTAACACGTACGATAAAAGTAAACTTCGCTTGATTTGACACATGTGATTGAGGTTTTCGAGCAAGTTTTTTTCTGCTGCTTAGCTCGCGTCTCACAGCCTAGAGGTGATTTTAAACCGACTGCAATCCCTGTTTAGAACAGAGATGCACTCTCAAACACGTCACACTATGCCCGATACGCCCCGACAAATGCCAAGCCGGCAGGTGTATAATATATATATGTATATTTATATATTTTACATTTACGTAAGTTGTGTGTTCATATGGTCATTGTGCATTTCTTGAAGTAGTTAGGACGATAGTAAAATATTAAAGCGGCAGCAGGACCCACTGCAATACTGTCTCCAATCTATGAAAAAGACACACTCCCGCTTTTCTCTCTTTCAGTAGGGATATCCTTGGCTCTTTACTCTCTTTGACTCTCTCGCACTTTTCTTTAACTACCTATTTATGTACAACACAGTTTAGCAGTTTACCTGGAACAAGTATGTTCACCCTTCTTTTATCCTTCCCATCCCTTTCCACAATAAACATTTCCCATAGACAACATGCTTTGTATAAACTATGCAGTGGCCAATGCCTATCAAATAGGTAAGTACATACACATAAAATATATGTAATCGTCAAGTGAGTAACGTATTAAAATTATAAAGTACATGTCGCAACATCGTGAACGATAGAGATATAGTGAAACTGTTTCTTTAGCTCTCTTTCTCTCTATACATTATCCTTATGTTTGTCACGTACAACTTCAATACTCTCGACTCTGTTTGATCTTGTACACAGACTTTTTTGATTATCTCAACGGCCTTTTGTTAACGCCTGCCCTTTATACTATCATCCATATATCTCATGAATCTAGGTGTGTTCACCTGCCTTGCGTATGAAGTCCTGCTTTTTTCGAATTACAGCGCAATGGTAAAAATGGCAGAACTCGTATTGCTTGTACATTCACATTCAACTTTCCTGGCGTCACCTTTGTAAGTTTATCTCTAGTTTCAAGTCACTGAGGGTCCGACAATCCATGTTAAAAAGTTGTAACAAATTGTACAAAACCAAGTTAAAATAGTTCGTTTCATATCCCACTCGCTTCTTGTCGAATCTTCTTCATTAATTGCATGTCCGTTTCTTCCATCTATACCATCCAGTGTTTCGTTCGACAGGAGGAGGTAGATGAACGGTAAGAACGATAAGATCAGTTTAGAATTATTCGAACACGTCCGCTCGCGTGTTCGCGCTGCCGCGAGATGCAGCCCCGCGTGTCCCCAGGTACGAGACGTCGCGTATGGTTTCCCGTTTGCCGTTTAAAACGCTGGTAGAATCTAGACTATAGGAGCCACAGCGAGAACATCGTCCGAACCATGGCGCCCGTTTCTTAGCACAGATAAACTTTCATATGTCGCATGAATATTCTCGTGTGCCTAACTACCGTATGACAGGACACTGAACCTTCAGTGACGGTCGTTCATTTACGATTACGAAAACGACCCCGAGGAAAGAGCTCAAATCACTTCAACTGCAGAAGGATGTTAGTTGAGATCTGCCACGACGCGAATATCTCATGCTTGATATTAAGATGCGTTTAATCTGTTTCCAGACATCGATTAAGTAGACATAGTATATCGACGTTAATAGATTAAACCGTCCTCAACTACATGTGATCCTCCTGAAAAAGGTCCTCCTCCCCAAACCCTTATCTCATAGATAAACTATTTGTATGTGTATATCTACTTCTTCAGTTTATATGTATATATATATATATATATATATATGTGTGTATGTTTACATATATGTATATATATATATTTATGTATTTATGTATATTGGATAGTACCCTATCTAGATGAGGCGAGGCCAAAGGATGGCCACGCATGAGAATGGGTCATGCAGACGACATTTAATGTAATTAATTACAGTGTTCACCCTACTGCTCGATGAGAGTTCCATTTAAAGTGTTCTGAGAGTGATGCATTGTTGCATTAAGTCCCTTGCTTAAGTACTCCTACGTAAATTTGACCGACAGCAATTCGTGACCAAGTCGAAATTGCTAGACGCTCACGCACTCTCCTTGACAAATGCTCTATCGTGGCGTAAGGGGCGGTAGGCCTTGGACAGTTTATGTAAAGAAGAATGGGTTCGCACCTTCTCCACTATCGTGCAAGAGATCCGAAGAATAAATGGAAAATAAAAGTTGAAAACGAAAATCCCCGTAACCGCGACAATAAGTGTTCTTCATGTAATGTTTGCGTGTATGTACGTTCCTAACTGACGTCGCCTGTGCGACTGATTTGGAGCAAATGCCGCAGTACAGACAATTGCATGGAATGGGATTATTAAGATGCTAGATATACGCAGGATCAGTGAAATGAGAATAGTTTTGTGCGATGAGCTATCCTTGAGGCCTTCGCAGAAAGTCTTAGGAAAATTAATTTTATGTGTTTTGACGTAATACTGTTTGATCATGGTCACGAGACACTTTCGAGTTCTGACTTTCCGATGCAAATTGAGCGCTGAAACGCGGCTCTACGATTTTGTGAAATTATTACGTTATCAATAGCCCTATCTTAGTCAATAAATTAATAATACATCTTGAAATACTTGCAGGAGTTGTTCAATTTAGTCTCAACTTCTTTTCGAATACGGCATCGGACCCCACTTTCTCCGTCCATGCAAGTCCTAATACTGCGGTGCTCAATCAGACTTGCACCGTACACCGAATATCGTGTTATCATATGTATTTTAATGCCTGCTGAGTAATCTAGCTGCGCTATCCTAGACTACTTATAGTTCACCTACAAGCAGTAGAATTATACATACCTATATAATCTCTATAACGACAATGCATGTAGAAAAATGAGCCTCTCGCGTCTTTGGTTAAACGCGAAGCATTTAGAAAGTATTCTGGCAGTGGTTTCGTAGATGCTTCGATCTTAGCCTCGGACCAAAAAATTTTGATTTCAGTTTCAGTGAGGATATAACATATCGGAGTGTAGTTGGTTGAGTATGCGTGTCAGATATTGTGTATGCGTCTTCCTGTGTTTGCTTCTCGGTATACTTGTACATTGACACTTGTCGAAAATCAAAACTGCCACAATGGAAAGTGGGCATCGATCGCTAGTCCACGTACTGTTTTTTCCCATATTATTATACTGGAGATTTTCCCGTGAATCTACGTATGCTGTATGTTCTGTGCAGTCCTCGCTACTGTTTCATCCCCACAAAAACACAGCCGATACGCGCGCGAATCGCGAGTGAGACACGCATTCGTTATGACAAGCGAGCACGTGTATAACTTAAAGTAGTAGACCTACGTACGTCCTAGTTGCTGGAAATTTAGTTAAAAAGAAACTTATCCTTTGGCATGTCACTTTTGGCTGTCTCTCAGGGCCGGTGACGGCCGACCACAGAGAGTGAGTCAGTTCGCGCGAAAACACGTAGGTACTGAATTAAGTACCCGGTCCAGAATTCCATCTTGTCCTCAGAATAAAAGGCTGGCCCACTTGAAGTCTCCGATTCTATACTGTGCCCACCACTGACTACCTAATTTTCCCCATCGGCAGTTGCTGGTACACAGCACGTAACGTAAGTGACTGCGCAGACAATGGCACAAGAGCAGTGTGTTTTTTAGGGTGAAGTCATTTAGGTCTCTGAGAATTAAACTAGATTTATGCTTCTGCGAGGCGGTCACGCCTCCATCCAGCGGGCCAGTTCACGAGTAGATCGTAATGACCTCGCGGCCTCCACCACGCACCATCAGCACCCTTTCCAGACCCTCTGTCAAAACTTCCAGGAATTCCATATCTGTACAGAGCGAATTAAGGAAAGTAAGAACCAAGTAGACAACAAATACTCTTGGTAGGCAGTTATCAGTAAAAAGGATACAGTTTGACTCGCGTTCCAGTTTCGTGTCGCGTGGTGGTCCAGGAAGATTAAGAATTACTAATTGAGCGTCATGGCTCTTATTGACGATCACTTCGTTCAATTTGACTGAAGTATGCATTCGCCTCACGTCGCCCTCGTCGCTGCAATAAGAAAACTTTTAGCTTTAGAATATGCCTAGCGTAATCGCACTATCTATTGGCTTGAATCAGATCAGGAAGAGCAGATTCCAACTGACGACGGCAACAGTGATACGCAAGAATGACTTACGGTGTGAGCGGCAGTTTTTTCGCCTCTGGGCTCACAGTTTTGCTTTCCTCTTCGCTTTCTTTCTCTTTCTTGTCCTCTGCGTCCGCATTGCCAGGAGGCTCTTTGCTCTCCTTGTTTTCCGGTTTGGGTGAGCCATTGGCCGGCGGATTGGCGTCGTCCTCCTTGGTCTCTGTCGCTTCCTCAGTTTCCTCACCTGCTTCTGCACCCTCAGCCTGATCCTTAGTGGCATCGCCGTCCACTAACTTCTGCTCGCCGGTTGCGTTGAGATTCTGGGCACCCGGCTCTTGGAATCTCACCTTCGTTGCGACTTTGACATCCACGTTGTGGTGATGGTCCACGATGGCCTGAACCTGTACCATCGCAAAGGTATTACGTATGGAGCGTCCGTCGGTATTGGCATTCGAGTAGCAGAAAACAGTCAAATGTGTAGTGATGTCGAAAAGACGACTAAACTCTAGCGTCAAAGCACTATGATCGGCCAAATGAACGATCTCTATGAAAGCATTCTCGAAAATGAACGTGCCAATGAAGCTGAAACTGCACGGGCAGGGGAGAATCACATCCTGGCGATATCATGGCAAAGAAAGAAAGCAAACTGTTGGAGGCCTCCGATCGAAAAAGCCAGCACGATGCTTCGCTCTTTTTCAACTATAGATTAACATTAATCGTTCATTCGTGTCGCGCAACGAGCAGTTATGTCACGTGGAGGTGGACCCTATGCGGCACCTCCACCAAATCGTTTTCTCTAATGCATGGTGTTATTCGTTTACAAAGTAGAACTGCCGCACTTGTGATCGAGAAAAAGAATGCGCTTGTTATGAGTTGGGGACGGGGAAGCATATGGGGGGATGGTACAGATGGCGATGGAGTTGCATGAACGACGGGATGCTGGGGCACGGAACTCCGGGGATTATCTGACAAACCAGAGGTAATTTTTCTTCGGCGGGTACCTCGTTGAAGTCCACCAATGTCTGCACCTTATCCGTGACGAGCACGCAACAAACAGACACAGTCCCATCAGTATCGCCATATCGCACGGTTTCTTTTCTTACTTTACAATATCTTTACAATATGTATTGTCATTGTTAGCAAATCTCTCTGTCTGACTCGAGATCTTATTTACGCAGCGCGAGGTGTTCCGGTTTTAGGATTTTATTCACTTGGTACTCACCACTCCTAGCGACTCCTTCTTGTTCAGTCGCAATTCTCGCAGCATCTGATTCCTTTGCTCCATCATGAGGGTTCGCTCGTAAGTGTAGGCGGATATATCGGAATCCATCTGTTCAATTTCAATGTTTACACGTTGCAGAGAATCCGTATAAAAACAGTAGAATATTCGAGAAAGGTGTACATATGCATTCGGAACGATGGTCTCTTAAATACGTACTATTCCATCGTCGAATGCATCAAAATACCGATGGCCATTTCATACCATTTCAACGATCTCCACTTCGGCTTCGATTCTCAGGTCATAGAGGAACTTCTTCAGGTCCTTCTTCATTTGGATCGAGTTGTCCTCCATCTGCGCGACGGTAAAGATCCTCATCTTGCAGTTCTTCCAGGTACGGTGTTGTTTGAGGAGGAAGGGCAGCAGCATCAGAAGGCCGCCGTCGTGCACGATCCACCAGACATCAATGTTGCCGACAACTTTCTCTGTGGAATCCGGGAAGAAATTAATACCCTTGGGCACGAGCAGTGCCATTCTGGTAGCAGCGACAGTTCTGACAGTCTGCAGGAAGACTCTCCAAGTCCTCCCATTATCCGAGTTCCTCCAGTCGTAGGGCCAGCCGAGAATGACAGTGTTGGGCTTCATTCCACCGAGGCCAGTAGTTTGCACCAAGGAGCTCAAGCCATCCATGGGGTTCCTTGATACCAGCACGTCCACGAATCCCTTCACCTTCTCCTCGTTCATCGTCTCCCTCAAGCCGTGCTTGGCGGCAAGTGCCTCGCCCGAGTTCTGCGTGTAATCGCCGGCGATGCAGCTTACGCTCACGGTCAATCCTTTGCCGGCCTTCAGCTGGCTGGCAAAGGCGAACAACTTGCGGTACTTGGGCACGAGGTCCTCGGTCAGTTTGGACAGGATGAGAATTTGCGGGCGCCAGTTCTTGGTGTGCGGGGGTCCCTCTTCGAGTCGAAGCAGAGAGTAGCGGGCGGCGGAGAGGGCCAGACCACGAATCCCATCACCCCATTCCTTCTCGGCGCCGCGGTACTCGATGTACTTGTAGATCAAACCGGCCATGCCCATCGCGAGCAGTGCATAGTACCAGCTGGTCATAAACATGATGGCGATGCAAAGGGAGAGGCCGAGGAAGGAGAGGCTCCAGTGATAGTACTTGAAGCGGGGCCTCCAGTTGGGCGTGCGTAGGAGGGTCTGCAGGGCGCAGGCCAGATTGACGAAACCGTAGCACATCAGGAAGAACATGGAGAGCAGGGGCGCGAGGTAGTCGACATTGCCAAGGAGGATTCCGCACTGGCAGATAAGGACGGTCAAAATCAAAGCCCGGGTTGGTTCGCCGCGGCTCGAGCTGACGGCGAACGGCGACAGGAAGGGTATGATGCCGTCCTTGGCGATCGCCTGGAGTAGACGCGGGGCGCCGGTGAGCGATTGCAGGCCAGCACCCAGAGTCGACAGGAATGAGCCGATCAAGATCACCCACTCGTTCGGCCAGGCAATATTAGCTACTACCAGCTTGCCGCCGATACTCTGGCCGAATTTGTCGCGCAGCAAGAGGTTGTCGACGGTCCCGGCGAACAGCACTACGGTCGTCAGGTAGACCGTCGAGGTGGTCAGGATCGCGCAAATCGTCCCGATCGGAATTGACTTCTGGGCGTCCGCTAGATCGCCCGATCGGTTCGAGCCGGCCATGATTCCTAGACAGAAATGATCCCATGTTAAATCGACGACAAACTCCTCGGGTCAATATCAGACTTCCCAAGTGGGTGCACTATCAAATTTATTACAAAGGGGACATTAGCAAATGATTGATCGCATGCACAGCTCCCAGCTCTCAAAGGCCTTTCCTGAATAAAGCGATGCACTCCTCAATCGACGTAAACACGTCCAACCTATCGATTATTAAGTCTGCCAATAATCGGAGAGCGAGTCTGACACCAATGTCCGCTTACCCGTGACGGAAGGGAAGAAAATGCCGATGAGAATAGTGAAAGTGGTAGTAAGGTCGACCAAAATCTGGTTGTGGCTGTTGCCGGTCAGGTTATCGGTGTCCCGTGGGTTCTTGCCGTAAGCGATTATCTGCCCTTCCTCCTGGAAGCTGCCCCATATGTTTTCTGCGGAGAACCAGACGACAATTAAATCCTCTCGCTTCTGTATCTGCTCGACACGTAATGAATAGAGTTTTATCGAGTAACGTGTCCCGAGCAAACGTTGGCACGATGCAAGAGAGAGCTATTTAGAGTAGCAGTTTGCGCGTTTCGAGCTATAATGCGGCCGGCTGGGCGGCCTGAATTTCCAAATTACCGAAAAACACTCCACTCGCCAGGCCGCGAATCCCATTACGAATGGTTGCATTGCTCTCCAAGTAATAGGGATCGCACTTGTTGATCTGCGTGGTATTGCCGCAGTAAGTATGGTGGAGGACACCAGTCACGTTCTTGTTGCAATCCGCCAGGACGTTGATATCGCGTAACAACCGCTTGCCGAGAACGCACATTCTACAAGAAAGCACGTTTATTCCCTAGTACATATACCAATTCACTCGAAATTCCAATCTGACTTTGATTCATCGGCAAACCCAATCTCGAAACTTTAATGCGACCTCGACACAGCGCTCAAAACTTGGGCTAATATTTCGGAGAAACTTGGAGCAATGCACGAGCACTGAGAAGATTAACTACTATACATAGAATCTAGTAGACCGAAACTTGGTTGATCGGTGCGCAGTCGCAACAATTTAATTCACAACTATTCCCCGGGCGTAGAAGCGAAGTTTGTTTAATCGGGAAACACGGAACCGCATCGAACATGACCGTAAAAAGCGAGTACAAACGCCCGGGGAGATGGATGTGCTGTAGACCGCAGCGAGGAAAGTTTTAACAGCATCGGGCTCGTTTGCCGTTACGCAAACTAGGATACCGATGGAAGGTAAGTAACGTTGTTAGGCTAGTTGAGTTTAACTGTGTGCAGGGTATTCGGGTTAATAAGATACGTGAGATTTTTGGGTTTGCCCTATGATCGAATTAGTCGCCCGGCGCTCGGCGCCGCAAAGGCAATTACGAACTTGAGAGAATCGTTGCCGTTGAAGTTGACGAAGAGGCCGACGAACACCGCGATGATGGAGAGTATCACGCACGCCAGGGCGACCGTCGCGAATTTGTTTACGAACTTCACCCCGATGAACACTATCGTCCCCATCACCAGTAGCAGGCCCGTCCCGTACACCCGAAAGTTGTTGTACATTATGTTCGGATCTTTCGTGAAGTCCCCGAAGATACTAATCGAGGGCGCCATGTAAGTCTGGAAGAAAGGACATTTCGTGCCGGCTGCATTAATCAGGCCTTGATTATGCAAGTGCTTCCTCGGGCTGTGCACCCTTGAAACTTGTGTCACTAATTTGCATGCAATAATCGAATAGTGGATTTTCGTTGAGTTCCTGGGGGGTCCTGAGACTTACCAGCACTATCTCGACAGCACCGATAATGTACATGGCAGCGGCTAGAGTGGTGCCGGTGTAGAAGAGCATTCCCACCGCACCTCCGAACTCGGGCCCTAAACTTCGGGATATCATGAAGTAAGAGCCGCCGGCTGGTACCACACCGTTGGTGGCGATGGCGCTCATACTAATTGCTGTCAACAATGTCTGCACAGAGTAGGGAACGTTCCTGTTAGCAGACTTCGCTCGTCAAGACTAATAGTAAGATAGTTGTATGCTAATTCGATGAAACCGAAGCGAGTGACGAGATTAATAGACGAAATTATACGACACTAATTAAAAAGTGCAGAGAAATTGTCCTCACGGAATCGGAATAGAAATTCAAATTGAACAGTCTTGAGGCAATAAACTATTTGGTGCAGTGACTCACCACACTGCAACAGCACAGCACGATGCAAAAGCCTTGCACAACACCAGCTGTCCCGACTACCCAAGTCAAACGGATGAAGAGGATGACGCCAAAGATGTTCTGGATGCAGGGTAGAAAGACGCCGATCAAGGTGCCCATCCGTGCACCAGCGCCTGCCGCCGGCACCGGCTTGGCATCCGGGTCGGTGGCAGCGGGGATGGTGTTGCTGTAGTTGGCCAAGCTGTTGAGCAACGTCGAGATCTGTGGACGATCCTCCATCTCCTCCTGCAGATACCAAACAGAACCAGCAAATATTATACCTCGCTTTATTCACTTACTCTGGGAAATTCCCTATTTCCTGTTCCAACCCCTTGCGATAACATACTCTGATACAACTCCATAACCGTGCTAGTTGTTTCGCGCAACAACTTCACGCGCGCACCGAGGCATTAACTTCCCACACAAATCCACCGACCCAATGGCCCCTCGTTAATTATTTCCATTGTTGTTTAATCGTAGATCGGCAAGTTTCTATGCTCGGCGAGCGGTGTTGAACGACGAGGCGATTCTCGACGGAGAGTCTCGAGAACTCAAGGGGGGATTCAGCGTCTCAAAAGAGCCAGGCCGCAAGCCGGGCCACCGTGAAACTTTCCGTTAATCGGATTACTTTGAGACAATTTCCACCTGGTACACGACGGGTCCCTTAAAGTTCTAGTGGCGCTGTGCTTTCGAGGCGGCCTCTCTCTTCCCTCGCGCGTCATTAGTGTGCTCGCGAAGCCGAGTGCATGTTCAAGCGGGCGTCAACAGATTGCGAAGACTATATCGGCCCTTCATCGATATCGCACGCTCCACCTGAAAGCTAATTAAACCTCCCGGTATTTCAATTCCCATTATAATTAACTCTGCGAAATTCGAGAAGACCCCTATTAATATACAACAGTGCATCCAATATCAGTCGGAGCGAAACTAACGCGATTACTCATTAGCCTCACAGTGCAATCGTTAATTATTGAATTCCCCAATAAAACCGAGGCTAAATCGAACGAGACTCGGCGAACAGTGAAAGAAGAGCAATTCCAAGCTCCAGTGGGAATCGCATGAAAATATCTGCTCGGCTATCGGTGTTCGAATTCGCTCGCGCTAGTATACACGAAATTGGCACGCGGATGAGTGTTTTAATCCATGAATGCGAACTCGCAAGGATCGCGGGGCAAATTTCTATCGAGTGGTCAGGTGGCCTGGTACTAGAGTCAGTTTCACGAATTCCCAGTGGCATCGGATCAATGTGTGTGTGTGTTTGTCGAGCTACCTACGTAACCCCGGGGGTTGGTGGTTGCACCCACGTGTGGGTACTTGCAACCTATGCACCAGTAGGTATACCTATGTATGTACGAGCTATGTATCCACATCTGCTCTAACTTGCCCCGAGGTATCAAAGCAAAAGTGGACATAACTCGAGCTCACGGCCCTGAGGGCACTTACGGCTCGTTTGGTTACTTTCAGAGCTTCCATTACTGGTAACGGCACACGTCCCCCCAGCAACTAAACCCCCCCAACGACCGTACTCCCATATTTATATGCCCGGTGAAAATGCACAAGTGACTCTATTCGCCGGCCAGATTGCTCGCTTGCTCTTTGGACTGCGGTCCCCAAGTATTCCATATTCCACGAGCTATTTCCATGCGACACCCGAGATCTCGCACTCAAAAAACAAGAATAATCGACAAGTATATGAATGGAGATATGCTTTGGCATTTCAACTGTCTAACTCAGCCATTTGCAAGCCTAATTGTTGGCCTCCGTGAGCCAAGGGAGGGAGACTGTTGCGGTGCGAGCGCGTCCGACTATACACTGACCTATACTACTGGCATTTCAGTAAACCCACTGGCTCGCATTGCAGCCAGTCTGAATTCCCGAAACCAGTACTAGTTTCGACTTTTTCTTCTCAGTAATACAATCCCCTTTCGTTACACACGCAATCCCGTTCTTTCATCCCCTCACGCACGAGAATCTCGTATCGTCCTCGTGCGCCGCGCACCTGCAATACATGTGCGAAGAGCAGCCGTTGAAAGGATGGAATGATTAGCGGGCCATTGTTAAGTGGATCTTACAATCACGGCTCCTAATCACGTCGCACTATTAATCGCGAAGCCTGTGTGTCTGTGTGTGCGCCGGCGAAACAAAAGATGAGGAGAATAACGGTCACGGTCGGCGGGTTTGAAAAAAATTGGAGGCGTGCGCGGGTATCTTTCTCTTTCCGCTCGAGTTTCCCCGTTTGTTCGTCCGCTCCCTTTCTCTCTTTCTCGGTAGCTATCGCTTGCCGGGAATAGAGGCCGAAGAGCTTTTTATAAGTGAAGATCGGACGGCCGTGTACCCACGGAGTTCGCATGTATGCACGTAGTCATGCGAAGAGAAAGAGAGGTAAGAGACGGTGTTCACCCTGTACGTGAGGAGAGAGAGAGAGAGAGGGAGAGTTACCGCGAGGTCGTCTAGACAAACAGAGCGCGGCGCGGGGCAGCCCTTCGTCACGACGTCGACGGATTGACGTCAGCCGGCGGAACGCGGCGCTGATTGCTCGCTTCTTTCCTCGCGAAAATCCCTCAAGCCTTGGCTTGATTTTTTTCCAGCGTCTGCGACATTGACAGTATCCTCCCGGCTCTCCACGGCGTCTACGCCTTTCGCCCATGGCGTCTTCCGGACCTGCACGCCTCCTCCCACCCCGAACTCCGCTCTAAGGAGAAGTGCAGTGGAACCCGGCGGGAGAGCAAACAATATCAAAAATGTGGCCTTCGAAGGAAAGCCGATTTGAATAGGTCTCTCTTTTCTCCTCTTTTTCGCTCTCTCTCTCTCTCTCTCTTACTCCGGCTCTTACTGCGCATGCATATAGTGCTCTGCGTTTAAGGCCAGTATTCCTGTGGCTCTCGACGGCCAGGGCGAGTAGTCCTCGAGCAATTGACTTTCCGAGTTCTCCGCGTAAGCCTGGCCTACATCTTTCCTTATTTATAGCTGCCGTTGTCGCCCCCCGCCACCTCGGCTCGCTCTCTCTTTCTCAATAAAGCGGCCCGATGCCGGCTACTTGATTACCTTATTAAAATTATACGAACTCTGAACTTACCGGCTAATCTCAAGAGCGACTCGAGCCTTAATTAAGGAAGCGATGATCGATACTTACATAGTATTCTTTACTCTCGCTCATATATAATGAGTAGCTTGAAACCAAGTGCCCTCTCGCTGCCATCGGCGTAATAGTCGGACGCGTAACTTCCACCCGGCTAATTATGCGAGAGCCGTCCTAATTAGGGCCGGAATATCCGGTTCCAGGCTCGCGCGGACTTTTGAAGAATTAAATGTTATTAGATCTCCCGGGGAATAGCCGTGCTCGGCATTAAGGACACTTAGCCACTGCATTTTGCTCCCTAATTCGCAAGCTCTGGTTGCAAATGACTAGGACATCGCCGCTGAGTAATAGTAGGAGGGAAAAGATATGCGATTCTTTGCTTCTTCGAGATTTGCATCCATCGCATTCTCCATTGAGTAGGAATGCGAATTCGGCGAGTCGGGCAAGTAGAAAGCAGGAAAGGATTTGACTCTGATATTTGTCTAGTCCTCGATCTCGGTGATCCGTGACGACCGGGCGCGAGAAGTCGATCGAGCCACTCGATATCTCCAAGCAGATTAAACGCGCGTCCGACGAAATGAAGCGCGCCGAAGAAAGCGGGCGTAAAAGCAGGCGAGGTCTTAATCTTATCGGATTGGCCGGCTGAATAGGGCCAATAAATGGCACATCTTAAGAGGCGGCACGCTCACGGAACGTAAAATCCTCGCCCGTGTACCGGTCATTCGCGCCCCTGTTGTAGATCTGGCACGTATATCTACCCCGGATACCCCTAATGGCTAGAGAATTGCCAAGCTTCTCTCGCCTCCATCCACAAGCCGTGCGAAAGAGGACGAGAGATAGAGCCGGCGCCATTATCTCTAATCCTTTTTTCGCGTGATGTGTCCTTCTAATTCCTGGCCGCCATCTATCTCGGCGCCACGCAAAATTTATCGATAAACCCCGTCGCGTCGTCTTCATTTCTCCCTCTCGAGCGTTCGCCAGGCTGCGCGGCCCAGAGAGTGCTTTGAAGAATCAATTGTACTATATTGCCAGGGTGAGACGCACTCGCGGCGGAAATTACGACGGAAGTTGGCGGGCGCGGGCAGGTATCGCTTGAATGAAGTGAGACCTATATCAGGTGGAGGCGGGTCAGCGCTTTAACGAGGTACTTTCGAATTTCCTCACGGCTGGCTGGGCTCCTTATCAAGCGAACCCTTTCCATGGAATTTATCGGGCGACCGTCTGATAACGACGCGCGCGCGGCTTTAGAATAGCAGTGGTCTAATTTGAGTTTCGGGGCGAACTAATGATCTCGCACTGCCCGGCTGCCGGCGGCGCTGCGTGAAAGCTTCGCGCGCCAATCGCCCGGGAAGTAATTAGTTTCGAGGGCGAAATGCCGGACTTCTCGCAGGAATAAATAAGTTGAGCTATGGCTTCGACTAGTATTTCTCGGGTTGTTATCGTCGATTGATACTCGCCCTACAAATTCATCGTCCGCGGCAGACGAAGAATCCTGGGGGAGGCCGGGAATCAAAGATATGAGAGAACTTGGTCGAACTCGAGCGCGTCGTTAAGTCGAACTCGAGATTAAGAGCTCGAAAACTCGAGCAATCTTCGCCATCGGAACCGCTATGATAGGGCAACTTCACTCCCCGCGCTAGTAGTGCCAGCAGATCCGCCACTAACGGCACCGCCACTCTAATATCGGTAATTGGATTGTTGCCTCGAGGCAACGAAAACTAGAATGGCTCGGAAATAATTGGCCCTTCCCCAGGAAAAAGTTTCGCCGAACGCTAGACGGGACGCTGAAGAGTGCGATTAAGCATTTCTCGGTCTGCGTATCACTTGCACATGTCCGCGTGTGATAATTGAGGGAGGGATTATCGAACGAACGAGAAAGTGGACATAGTGGATCGGCGTGAGAGAAGCGGAGTCGAGGGAGTCTGATAGCGGTCGGTGGGTTTTTCGAGCAAGTTCAACAGATAAGGGAAAACTGGGGCGCCGTGGACTCGGCCACTCTTTCCCGCGCAACGAAATAAGGGTGCTTCATTAAAACGCGAGAGAATGGGAGACGTGAGAAGGCCTGGCTGGGTGGAGAGACAGCGAGAGGGAAGGAGGATAGAGTGGAATTCGCTCAAGTATGCAGTCCGCTTAATTGTCGTTCAAAGAAGAAGGAAACCGCGAATGGATTCTTCCCCTACGGCTATCCTCATCGCGCGCGCGTGCTCGACCCCTCGTCTCCCTTTCTTAATGTCGCCTTTTCTGCGCTCCACTCCCACCTTCCCTCTCTTTTCCTATCAGTTTTCCACTCATTTACTCCTTTCTGCCCTCGAGTTTTTATCCCTCCTTTCATGCCGACCTGCCCGCCATTTCTCCCCTTTGAGCTTGACCCAAATGCGCCTTTCACGCTTTCGAGATCTGTTTCTCCGGGTTTGGGGATTCTGGGGGACTCCTGAGATGGTTCATTCTTTCGGTTTCTCTATTTTTGTAATTGCGATTGGGAGCAGTTATTAAGACTTGTCGATCCGATTACTTACACTGTAGAGATAGAGATTCGTCTCATATCCCGGCTTCTTCTCGGAGTTCCCGCCATCGACGATGGGATCGCCATCTCCTCCGGGACCCCCGCCATCGCCTGGAAAAGAAGAAGATCGTAAGGTTAATCTCTCGAAATTGCATTGTCATAAGATGTGCGCTGAGAGTCTTATCTTTTGACTCCCAGATAGGAGAATCCTACCAGAGCTCTATGTTTGAATCTGTTGAAATTAGTTTGCTTATAGTATCAGTGGCTATCTATAGACGTTAGTGTAGATCGCACAATGTATTTCTCCCCGAAATTGATGTGCAAATTCCACTCGGCAATAAGGTACCAAGCACAATGGTTGGCTTGTTCAATATCGAGCCAATTCCAAGTTGCGCACAATCGTGCATCCATATTTATGTAAAATATGTTAAACAACCACCGGCTGCTAATTAAAGCGCTCGGAGTTACACTCTCCATCCTAGTAGTTTTAACGAGCAACTTTGAATTCGAAGGCCCGCGGCTTTCGAAACTTTAATGGGATTGTCGTGCGAGCCCCACCAGCCGATGAATAACAAAGAAGGGACAAAAAGCCGGGGCTTGCTCGCTGCCGCGAGAGTCTCCAGTTTATATTCACGGGCATTAAAAAGCATTTTTCCCATTTACCGCCGGTTTATGTATAGAATTTTCGATGGCGGTTGGTTAATTCGGAAACCGGAGGGATTGAAAAAGTTGCCGACTTCATCAGCGTCTGTTATGAAACTCATTTCGCATTGTTACGAGGCGTGAATAAAATGAAAAAGCCTGATGATTTTTTCCGCCAGCTTTTACGTTGCAACGGCGAACGCAAAACTTACAATTCCGTAGGAGCGGAAGTGTCGTCGAAGCTATTTAAAAGCCCCATTAAATCCGATGACGGAAAGCTGAATATGACGTTCAATCTACTGTCGGAAGCGGAATTTCTCGCTCAACTCTGTTGACGTCGGATTTATCTGTATTTACGGCTGTCAGGACAATAATGGTAATAAGGTCGTTCCCAGACAAGCAGGAAGATTGCAGAGATGCTAAAATATTCATTCGTCCCTTCCTCGTGACTGTCATCTGCCTCTTACGCGTAACTCCTGCCAATCCTTTCTCCAGAGTGTGTTACGTAACAGTGTGGCAGTGTTCCCAGCCACGGAATTCCTCCCCGATCGTGTCTAACGCCTGACCAAACAGATTGCACAAAGGTCGCGCCTGTTCCTCCGGCTCTTTCTTTATTGAATGCGACCTCCCCGAAGAAGGAACTTCGGCGAAAGAAGGAAAGAACCGTAAGAAGGGATCACGCTCCCCGTGCACTGGCTCGCCGAGGGAAAAGTACAGTAGGAAAGAAGTTGGTAAGGGAGGCGGCGCTGCTTTAGCGCCGAGATTCCACTTTAGCGGAAGTTTTCGAGCGGGCGGGCCGCGCCGACAAAGTCGACGACGTGACATCCTTGTTGGACGGCAGGATAACTTCTGATACACAAGTCCTGGGACACCACTGGCTGACATCCAGTTGGCACATGCGATCGTTAGACAAAGCCGCGCGCGAGATTCCCCGGAAACTTAGGTGTCCTTTTTATTGCCGCTCAACTTTGGTAAATAGTTGCTGTTATTTAATCTTGGTTTAGTTCTATGATGTGTATTCCGTTGATAAATGGACAAATAAGTTCGAAAAGGAGTGGTGTTCTATATTTTTCTTCGCTTTGCCTGATTACCATTGGACTGGTTCCACAGTGCATTGACTCGTTTACGTAACACGCGCAATCTCAATTCCTTTGCGGTGGAATAACTTGCGCGGTGTTTGCGAGTCGAGTGTTACGTGTGTCCCTTTTGAGTAATAGAGATTCCGCATGGCATTTCCATGTAATCTCGACTCGACTGTTTACGCGGCGACAGGATGGTTGCGTCACCAGTCTCGCGCGAAGTCGGGCGTAGCATTGGTATAAAGTTTCCCGGGTTTCCGTTGCATACGGCCAATCATTTCGACTTTCAAATTAGGGAATGACGGCTCGGAGCAAGTTTTCCCCGGCAGAAAGCAGGGCTGTCGGATTTTCTCGCGTGCGGCTCTTTGGACGTTTAACGCGCTTGGGGCGATGAAGAAGCCTTCGCCACCGCTCACCATTCTACCGAGAACTTCGATTATACTTGGCAAGTTTCTTGAAGCACAGCCGTGCATCGCAGCCGCCCTCAAGTGACTAACGAACAAGCCGAGAACTGAATGATCTCGAGATTCGAAGTGACGCGTTAGGCAAATGAGAATGCAGCCTGGCGTGAAACGTCGGCTCCGATTTTTCTTCGATACACACGCGAGAGGCACGTGCGACAAGTTCCTTCGGAACGCGTCACCCATTTGTTGACGGGAATCGGCCTGGAAAACGCGCGCCCGCTCTAGATCGGCCTGGCCAAACTATGGGAATACCATTTGCGCCCCACGTCGAGCCAATGAAAAGTGTTTTCGTGTTTACCTGCTGCTGCTCGGCTGGTAACTCTTTTTTTCTTATTTAAGAGAGCCAGGATTTATGATTCCGTGCCAGAAGCATAATAAAACTTGTTTTGTCTTTCGGGAGCGCATTGGATACCGTGAGGTCGAATGTCTCTGGAGAGACGGAGAAACGGATCCAAGAAGTATTGATTGATTCTGACAGCTGTGTGAGTATGTCGTGCGCGTTGAGACTGTTGAGAGTGCGATCTACAGAGACTAAGACGTCGAGGAAAGTGAGCTGGAGCCGCTCGCAATTGCTCTATTCTAACTCCTGCGAGATAGGGTCGCGCGTGTAACTCACGATGGAGCAGCGATCTGGAATCAGATCGATCACCGCCGCTCAATTTGGAGCCTCTCCACTTTGCGGCGAAGGTGCTCGATCACGCGGAAGGATCACAACGGGGGGAAAAAATAGTACCGGCACCCTTGTTTTTCCCCAGCGATGTAACGCACCGTGCAGAAATGCCGCTGCCAATGACGCGTATTACAACGGACGACTCGTACGCGTAATGTGCAAGAGCCGCAATCGAGTCCATTCGATCGGGAAATTCCCGGGACTCGCGAGTGGAAAAGCCAGCAAAGACCAAACACTTCCGGCGGAAGCCTGGCGTCGCGCTGCTATCCAAATGGAAAATCTCGGGGAAAGGACGCTTTCGGAAAAACTTTCAAACTAGGCGAAACCAATATTCCTCCGGGGGTGTCGAGGTCGTCGAAAGCATCGAGGGAGTACGTGATCGATTCCAAGAGGCAGGAGCTTTTTCACGCGGCACGCTTTACTGGTGCACGTCCGAGGCAGCCTCTCGGTTTCCGGTCTAGTTTGGTTTCCCGTCGTGTTTGATCTCGCGCGCTGCGAACATAATCGTAATGCAGTGCCGCGCCACGACTACTCCGCCGGGGATTTTCACGTGCGAGTCAAGCGGGGAACAAAAGGAGTTCACGAGGAGACGATGGAAAAAGGCGAGGCGCTGCCGTAAAGGTCGAAAAGTGGGTCGCTCGTTCTGCAGCCCGAGCGGAGTCGCACGTACACCCACGGCACAGTACATACGTACAGTAGCGCATTTGCGAAAATCGTTCTCGCACTCTTGGAAGGCGTGCTCCTTCCGCCTCCTTCCGAGTGTTGGGCGGAAGGGAAAAGCAGTATTTACGAGAAGCGGCTGACTCTTAACTTAACGAGCGGAACTCGCTAAATAACGAGTACCCTTTGCGCTTTCAACTGGCTCGACCCTTCGTCATTGGAATTCCTGCGATTCCGAACCTCCTTCTTGCGAGTTGCGACCGATTCGCCCGCTCCCAGAGGATTTTATGGCGGAAGGACAAATAAGAGGATTGGTATTATATTACTCGTAAAGCTCGAGAATGCACCGATAAAAGGGAACTTTATGCGAAAGTAAAAAGCTGAGTGCTCCAGGCTTCTAGCGCCCTTGCCTACTCTTCGGCTTGTCTGACTACGAAGGCGCATACTACTTGGCCATCGGCACTCTTATGCTTTTAACGTAGTTAATGAATAATGATTCTTGCGCTTACTCTTGCCTGCACATGCAACACTTCTGCGATCATCAAAGTACAAAATTGTGTGAATTCTTAATATGGAATGAATTCTTCATAAGCTGGAATCTCCATTAGGATCGATACGAAAGAACGCAACAAAATACGCTCGATTATTAATGGAGAAAAGCTCGGATGGCTCGTCCCCTCGACAAACAGCGCCGGGAAGACCTTTCGTAATAGGACTGGGCGGATTTATTTACGCTGATTAATTGAGGAATTCGAGGCGTGACACCGCAGCTATCCAATTTATCTCTCGATGTGTGATGCGACGAGATCTGTCTGTCCTCAGCCTTCCCACCTTTTCCCGATAGTTCGTTTCGCCGCATCGAGCTAATGCGACGTGGACAAACGAGTGCATTGTAGCTAGTATGTTTTCCGAATCAATTTAGTGCTAGTTTCCTCAGTACATCGATCATGGACTGGGGGAAGTGCAGGTTTGTACAACTAATGTAAGTGTTCTATCATATTCCTTTCACGAATGATATAGTGAATTATTGCTGGGAGCGCGAATATACTGCGACGGAAAAGCGAGTTGAAGTTGCGTTAATAAAGATGATATGCCGCCATTACATTTCCATCGTTGGTAAGAAAAAGTTACTTGGCCGATAGTTCTCGAGGAAAAGTGCGAGCCTCCGCCCAGGCTGCGACTGGGAACATAAACTTTCCGGGCGACTTGAATGGAGTAGACCAGCTTGCCCGGCCGGAATTAGTATAGGTACACAACTTGGAGTGCACTGCCTAACTCGGAAAATGGATTTAACGATGGGAAACTTCTCGTCGGATACTTCCCACTTTTCGAGATGTTACCTGAATCCCAGCTTTCCTCAGTTTCATCCTCTTTTAGCGAAGCCATATGCTTGCTGCTCAGCGAAGGCCAGCAGCTGTGCATTTGCTGATCATATCGTGGAGTTTCTTAAGCAAACTTTTTGGGCGGAAACCCATTGAAAAATGTGCATTTCGATGTTGAAAATAAATGCGTTTGGTAGATATTTAAAAATTAAATCCAACCAAAGGTGAAATAATCATAAATGAAGCTCTAGCTAAATATATATTAAATTTAGAAATCAATGTAGAATGATACTTCTTACTGTTAAAAAAACGAGGTGACCTCAAAACTGAGTGACGAGGAATAGCACAGATATTCTAAGAATGCAAGAAAAACGTGGTTTGGTAAACGTAAAAAAGTACAGAGACGACTTCTGTAATGAGAGGATAATTGGAGTAACAATTTAACGTCTCGTGGGCCCGAGAGGAAGGTAAATTAAGCAGACACACAAAGGAGAGGCAAAAGCACAGACCTATTAGGGACGATCCGTTTCTAAGAACGATCCTAATGGAACTACTGTAGAAACGACTGGCATCGATTTCGAGTATTACCAGCAAAATGCGATTATGTAGTCGAATGAAGACCTTTTAATCCACCTGTCCATAAGTTACCCACCCGCCTACGATCTTCGAGCCACGGAAACTGTGGAAATCTAGCGGAAAATCGATTTCCCGTCCGATATAGTCCGACTCTTCAAATACGCGACTTAAAATCTATTTGCATGAAAGTGATTCCCCACAATTTACCAGGCGAGTGTTTTCGCCGACTGGGTCACCAGTTCTTCCAAACTTATCCCGAGGAATATTCCGCCGTCGCATTATCCAAACTCGTGTTCCAAATCGCGATCCCGCCGCGGCGAATACGCGCCAGGAATTAGAATTAATTCCGCTGGAATCGATGGGCGCGAGTTGAATTCGAGCAATTATACCAATGAACCGGCGATAATGACGAGAAATCCCGTTAACGTCAGTGCGATTCTACGATCTGTATAGGCCGGCCGAGCACCATCAGCGGCCGGAGTCGATATGGAATAACACTTCCCGGGAACAAAGCGGTTGATTGCCGTGCGATTATTGCGGGAGCGCTGTTCTCCGAATTAATTAGATTATCGAGTGGTCACCGAGGACATAAAGTTGGAGAGGGGGAAGGAGGAGGCGGTGCTTGTTCGTTCGATTCGAGAGCAAACGAAGCGAGGTAAGAAATCAATCCAGAGTGACTATCCCATTTCCGCGTTACCTCTTTCTCTCCAAAGGCTCCAGGGAAAGAATGCTGGACCGAGAGAGGATTCGAGGGAGCGAGACAGGGGTATAGAGAGGGAGAGGGAGAGTGGCGAAGTTGCGGATGGAGTGCGAGAGAGTGGACCGGAACTGGACCACCGGGTCAAAGGACGACAACCGCAGAAGTATCCTCGGGAAACTCGAGCCAGATAAAGGAGAGCGATATAAGTGATCGCCGACGTAATCGGGGCTCCTCTCCAGGGTGGGATCGGAAGCGTGGCTCGAAAAGAAGATTTCTGGATCGAACGCTCCTTCCCCCGGCGTAGAAACCTTGCCAATGCCGTTCCTCCTCCTTCTCCGAAAAAAGAGCTCTGCCAGCTTCCACAGCAGGTTTGCTCTATATGCATAAGATCCACCTTCGCTGGCTAATTCGCCGGGCGAATTAATGCAACCAGAGTACAATTTGACTGGGCGCTCGGCAGAGAAAAAAGACCTCCTTTCCTCGCTCGGTCGAACTCTTCCGGGCGATGTGGTTACGTCAGGCCAATTATTGGTCACCGATCGGAAGAGCTCACCCTCTAATTCCACCGGGAACGCCTAAACCAACCGGGACTAAATTAAGCTAGTCACCGCCGCGACTTTAAGCCGTTTAATACATTAAGCCCGAAAAAGGAGCCGGCACAATGGGCCAGCGTGAAAGGAATAAGGCCGCGTGCGGTTGCTTTAAATATTGAAGGCCTCTTTCGAGTAAGAGCGGGAGTGGTTTCTCGAGAATGAAGAGGAGTGATCGATGAATCAGGGCTCCCCCTGGCCGACCATGCAGCGTACGCCCGACGTTTTCGGGATAAATGCGTGCTCCATTTCGGCAACTTGAAAAATGAACGCCCTGCGAACGACTGCTCCCTCGGCCAACTCCCGGGGAATTACGATGAGACGTCGGATTTCTATCCAGGTATTTGGGGAGGTACAGGTGATTCGAACCTCCGAGATTCTTGAACAATTTTTCATTCAACACCCTCGTCATGCAAATTTGTTGGAATATTGAAAATCTTATGACGTGTGTTATACAATGATTATCTACTTCCTGAAATGGATACTTAACACAAGATCTAACGATGAATTCCAATGACTGCCTGCACAACATGAACTGATTACCTCAGCAAGTAGCATTGCACCGACCGTTTGCCTAAACTGAATCGGTTGTTGGCCCTGCACGTGCTTTTTCCTGACAGACTAATAGACAGAAATCGCATTACACTGAATCCACAAAGTATGCCGGGACTGGCAAGCTTCCACTAACCCAGCTTCAATTCGCAAAAGAAAAGTCTGGCAAGCAGTTTACGGCTACAACCCTGAGGGGATGGGTGGGTCGGCCGAAGGAAACAGGGAACAGGGAGAAACAACGTCCCCTGCCTTCCTAGTCGGCGTAATCCTCGGGTTACAGTGGTCGTATCGTCCGCAAGAAGAGCGAATTGGCCATCAAACACGAGTTAATTGAAACATCAAGTGCACCGCGCGCCGGCCACTTGATACTGCGGCTACCTTTTCGACAGTAATTGCCGGTCGGCGAGGATTAATCGTCGCGTGTTATGCCTGCGCAGCACACACTCCGAGAGTGGCCTATCAATTTGTCCCGAGCATTTTTCACATGCGATAGTGCGCCCCGCGTATCGATGGCTGATCGACGTCATTTCGAGCGATTACGATCAGCCTGGGAGAGAGGCGGGGGCGCGCGACGTCGATCGTATTAATTGCCGATCTTCTCGGTTTTCATCGGCGGGACGTGATCGGCGACGATGCGCCGCGTAATTATGCGCGCGTCTCGTTAAATCGAGCCCGATTTGAACCAGATACATTGGTGACCCGGATAAGCCTGGGAAAACCACCCTAACGACCGATATAGTTTGCTCTTAAAATTATTAGTCGCTTTTATTAAACGAGACCCCACTACTCCCGCGTGATCCTTTCTGCTTATACTAGTGCCGAGGCTTTAGATAAATATTAATTGCCATTGCAACTGTCGTGTATTTTAATTAAGAAATAAGTCGCGGAAGGTGTGGTTTTTAATGAATCCAGATATGTGAATAACTATTTCTCATTTCCTATTTAAGTGCGGAGAATAAGGATGTTTGAATAATGGGTGTCGGGGAAAGGGGTGGATTTTTGCCATTGCGGAATTTAGCACCCCATTATCACTTTAACGAGAAACGGTCCGCGAGAGGGAGAGAGGGAGGGCAATGCAAAAGTGAGAGAGAGGGAGAGAGAATCAGCGCACAGAGCGGCTCATCAAAAGCTACGATTCCAGATAACTCCGTGAATGGGAACGGAAGTTGGATACAAAGCTCGCGAAACGCGGCTATGTGTGTGAATACGACAATGAAACCCGGGATGGCCCAATTTCGGGGGAAAAGAGCGGTGGAGCGGTGCCGACGACGTCGATAAATTCAGCGGGACACTGGCACCACACGACACGTATATCGTCGCGGTGATATTATCCGGTATCAAATTCTACTGCTTCTCTGGAGTCGGCTGCCGATTATCAACCACCGTATGATTTACTCGCCGAAGTCTTTAATCGCTTATCGATAACTAACTCTGCACTCCCGAAGATCTCGAGATGAACAACCCTGAAAATGAACCTCCGAGGCTTCAATTTTTTTTAATACTCCAAATTCCGGCGGTTGGAGTGTTAAAAGTTTGATATTAATTACAGGCTTTTAATTAGAGGCCTCTAATTAAAGAAACTTAATTCGAAAATGATTCCAACATCAAAATTTTAACACGAATACTCGTGTTTGGTAAGAATAAATGATAGCTTCTGAAATAATTAGTGTCGCTTTTGGTCGTGTCGTCATTGGTGCACTTTCGGAAATGACAAGTCTGCTATTAACTATCAGCCTAGCCTTGTTCAACGGAAGTAGTCGATTATGAAAGGGGCGAATGGAGGGGGTGAAGAAACTGGGAAGGTGTAATTCCCGGAAGTCAAAGTGGCGAGCATTATCGTAAGGATAACAGGCTCTGCCAGGAGGACCGGGGTAATTGGCCTCGTTTCGGCAGTGAGCTATCACGAGGAAATGACTCTTTCTGAAATGTCTTTAACCAGCGAGAGTCAGGGCGAAAAGTGGCCTTACGTAAGATCGTAAGTTGCAGGCCTATACAAAGAGTACGTCTCGGCCCGGACCGCGGAGAAAAACGTCGTCACATCGTGGAAGCATCCTTACAATGGATTCTACTTAACCTTCCGCGCGAGCCCGCTTGCCCTTGTCCTAATCTCGTTTAAGCGTGCGCGCCCGCCAATCGACCGGCTGTACTCCACTGCTACCAGAGATTCGGTTGATCCAACAAAGTGCTGCTCCCCATTTTCCAAATCCTCCGCCAATTTGGACCTATCAGCGGAATGGAACATGCCTTGTCGGGCAATTCTCCCGCTCGACACAATTCACGGGGTTCCGCAGGGAAATTTTGCCGGGATTTAACATTGGACAGGCGTCCAATTTAGGGCCAAGATTAGGATTAATTGATTAAGACAGCGCAGCAAGTAATGAAAAATAAACTTAAAATAATGAAATATACACATTTCTGGTATGGACAAAGGGGATATATAAGGGCTAGTGATGTAATACAAGATGAATTCGACAAAGGTAGCTATTTTCTCTTGAATTTGACAAGTGGATTGAGAGAGGTAGAAGTTCCAATTGAATCTATAGGCCAGCGACGATCGAGAGCGATACTTGGGAGCAGCTTCTATCGGCAAAGTGCTGAATGCTTTTAAGAGCCGGTGTTCAAAGGATTTGGCTCGGTTAGGATAGGACATGTCGACGACGATTCAGAGTGCTTATCTTCGAAAGCCAGGGGGAATCTAGTGTCTACTATCTAGCTGTACTAGATCGTAGAGCGTTTCCTACGATTTGTACATTTTCGAGTGGTACAAGGTGCGAGTGCCTTTAGGGTTAGTTCTTTGTAGGACTCTCGATTCCGACGGTCTCAGTGTGTCTAGCTGCTAGGCTTTTACAATGCATTTAGGTAAAAGAGTGTGTCCTTGGTTTAAAATTGTGCAAGGTTCGCGACACCTTTCGCGTGCGGCTCGACCGTCCACTTGGCCGACGTCAGATTCGGTCGAATCAACAAAGTGCTTGCTCCCTCATCTTCAGCGACCTCCAACTACGAGGCTCCTCCATCGAAATGGATGACGCTGCGAAATTACTTTTTGCTCGATCGGGAATTAATGAAACCGCGAATTTAAAAAGTGGAAGCCGCCCTCGCTCAAAAGCGCTCGATTTTTCGGAAAGGATTTTACCCATACTTTGTTGACGTGTGCTTTGAAGTGTTGGGGCAGCGAATGAGAAATGTACTTTCCGAAATTGCATTCACTCTGTGATTTCAATAATTTATATTCGTCGAATAATAATAAATAATTAAATTTGCATGGGTGATTGTCGGATGCATTTAATAATTAGTAAAGGAAATAATTTGGGAATTGTCCTAATCCTACAGAATCCACATGAGACCACAATTAAGGATTCAGTCAGCCCAATTCACACTCGCAAGAACAAAAAGCCCACCGCGCGACATTAATCTCATAATTCCGAGTGTACATCTCTGGGAAACAGAATTATAGCCCGCTCGCCGGGACGTGTTCCTCGCCGCGGATAAAAACGATCCCGTGGACGCTGCAACCACTTTCCACTCTGCAAACGTCGCGTTCGGCGAGGCTCGGCCGTTTCCGTATGCAAATAGAATCGCGTTCGCGCAAATGCAACCCGGGCAAATCGCGCTACGGAGATTGCTCCTTCGAAATCATCGGGCGAGGTTCGTTATTCGTGAAAGCGTTCCGCGGCCGTTCCGATGGATTGGACGGTGCGCGCGCGCCAGCAAACAAACCGATACTTTCATAGGGCGTGTATTTATTCGAGAGCTGCACATCCGGATTGCCGGGCACGTAATATGTTAATGCCAAGTCGTAGTTGCCCCCAGCGGCGAACGAGTGACCCGAAAGACGTGCCTTTTTTTCCCCCTTCCCGCTTTTGGCGAACATCGCCAGGAATACGAAAGAGCTGGCGGAAACGCTTGCGCCAGTTTATGCGGCATACTCTTAACACAAGCGATCCATCGATCACCAGTTATAGTGAAAAAGTGCGCGCATCAACCGCCGCGTCCTATCAAAGTCCCCACGAATTAGGTAAATGTCAATATTTCGCGGCAACCGATCGCTAGTCATTTGGTTCTCGACCGTTAGTTCCTCCCCTTCGGAAATGATAATAGTTGGAAAGTAGACCTGCAAGGCTCGCAGCAGCTTTCGAAAGTAGTCTCGAAGCTGCCTGGAGCGGGGATGAAAGTTTTGGGTCCTTTGTATAATGGATGATTCAACGCTCAAAGACTAGAATGGAAAAGGAGGACTTGGCCAAGCAATTTCTATGAAGATTGTACGCGTTATCGTCCGCGCAACTTTTATGAGTTGGAAATAGGATGTAATAGTTCTGCTCTCGCCTTTACGTCTCGCTGGTAAGTGGCACAGGATGGAGGGTAGGCAGCGGCCCTTCTGTCTTGGACATCGTGTTATCTTAGAACGAGAAGTTGAACAACTCTTGTTTAACTAATTGAATAATCCATGCTTGACAGAACCATTAAAAGTCTGCTAAACAACCGTGGGGTTTCAATTAAACAATTAGAAAAGTTCTATGTCATTATCTTGCGGAGATCCTAGAAACGGCACTGGAAGAATGTCAGAAGGAGTAGAGCTTTGCTTCAAGTAGTAAAAACTATCAGTCGCAGTCGCATATTTTGGGAGGAGTTTTGGAATTAGCAGAGCGGAAAAGATGAGTGCCCTTCTGGAAAGTCGCTGGCACTCTCAAGTGCCAGCAGTAGGAGGACTTTAATCCAAGACGACCCATAAAATAGTCAGCAAAAGGAGTTGCCGAGAGGATCGGCCAATTTTCAAGGACCCCCGAAAATTGGGCCACTTGTCCTACTCGTCATGTGAAGCACAGTAAATCCTACCACTAATACACGAAATTCACCATTACATTATCCCATTCCACATCATATTGTTGATAACCTTCCAATATCTTTCTCGATTCGACGTTAATCTCGGGCAACGTGAAAATTTCACTGGGATTTCTGTCAGAAAAATTGCGAGTAGATTTAATCGATCTGCCTGATATTATTGCGGAGATGTAGGAGGCAGCGCTGAAGCAACGTGCCACATACCATCCACCTGGAATTGGGCTTGATCATTTCTAGAAATTAAATTGCTGCCCTACTTCCAAACAACCCCTCGATAAGTCACGTCGAATGCCATGATGTTTGGTTTCATTACAGCCTGAAGATTGGACCTAGACACTTGGTCCTGACAGGAAGTCAATCCTTTCTCCAGAAATTGCTAGTTAAATATTAAATCTGGCGCCGAACCGTCCGAAAGACCCGAGCAATCTTTCCGCTCTACGGAAAGCTTAGAAATAGGACGCGGCCGAAATCGTTTCATCCAAATGAAACACACCGAGTGTAGTGGTCTGCGCTCGAAGAATAGAAAATAGAACGAGATGAAATAAGCGCAGCGAATAAATGTCGAGGAGTGGCGTGAATAACGAGATTCGTTCATTCCGCGCGAACTGCTTCTCGAAAGCGTCCCTATCAGCCATTCTACCGTATTTCCAGGAAAGGTCATACGTTATGAGCTTTCGGAACTGTTCCATTCTGCGTTCATCCCGGTTGCCTTGGCGCGGGGCGCCGTAAAAAACGGGGCACATTGCATTTTACGGATGTGTATCGGGCCGCGTATACCACTCGCAGGATTTAATGGCAGAGCAAGCCGAGAAGTAGCGCGTCCACTAAGGCTTTTATTGGCCTTATTTAATTTTTACTGATCCCCGAGCTCCCGGCCGGATTTTCCTCGAGGTGAGCGAAGTTTTAAGATGTTGGCTTATTTTTTCCCTGGCGCATGTGCCACTTTTTAAGGGCATTCCAAATAGATAACAAACCGGAACGAAAGCTCTCGGACTGCTCGCCCCGCGAACTCCGACCTTTAATCATCGCCCCTCGATATTCGAAGCAGTGCTTTACGTTTTGCTGATCAAAGGGGAAGCAATGAACATTGGCTGATGGTTACACCGGCAGAAAGTAGTCCGGCCACAGCGGGGAAAGGTGTATTTTAACATTGGAATATAATATGCATACCTTGGCGGATAAAGCAAATTGTGGTCTTCTCTTGGGATTCGCCTTTCTCAAAGCTAATTCGAGTGCTATACATACATACACCAGCAGCCCTCTCTCTCCTTCTCGGCGGAAAGCAGCGCTAATGTCAAGCCTTGTTATCTCGGCATAAAGTCGAATCAACAAAGGAATCTAAGAGGTATCCTCCGAGTGGTACAGACACAGGCGCGGCTTAAATTAGTCTCTCATAAAAAAGAATCGTAGTCCTTCGCCAAAGTGCCCTACATACGAGAGCGCGCGGGGACAATCGTTAATCGTGAACTTGAAACTATTTAGCGGCCTGGAAAGCAATGAGAGCTCTCCCCCTTTCTCCCTTTTTCCCCCAAAGTGGACTTTGCGAGACCACACTGTGACATTCACTAATCCCTTGCACGAGTCGCGCCACGGGCAAACTTTGCCGAGTTTTTCATTCTGGTAATCTAGATTCCCTTTTTTTCATTCTGGCCATCTAGATTCCCTGATATTGCTCCAACTCTATCACATCTAGCCCGGCAGCAGAAACCAAGTTTAAACGACGTTCTACAAACTCGCAAACTTTCAGAAAATCATAACTCCCCGCATGCTATGAAGCATACTAAAAAAACTTGTATAAATTTTTTGTGAGAATGCGTCATAGAAATTGGAAAATAACGAATAGAGAGATGAGACGCCTCTCACGGGATGTCTTTGAATAAATGTGAAGAGATGAAATGGGAATGTTAGTGAAATGAATGTCGGCTGAGCAGTAAAGTCTGTTTCTACTGAAGTAGAGAGTATGCGTACCGGCTTCCAAGCGGGCTGGCGAGCCGTCATTCTTGCCCTGCGACTTCGGCGTGCCTTCACTCATGGTGTCGGCAATCTTTTCGGTCCTTCAGCAGAATTCGAGCGAGGCCGGGACGCCCAAAGCACCCTCTTCCAGTTGGACGCTAGCCACTCGCTCTGCTTCGGAGCAACCCCTGGATTTCGCTGGCGTTCCTCGCACTCGTTGAGGCCGAAGAGTTGGTTTGCCAGGGTTTAAAAGGCTCGAAGGGGCCTTTCCGGGTCAACACTCGCCGCTAATGCGGGATACTCGCCGCCAATCAATTGGAACGATCTGCCGGGGCGGAGATTCTCTACGTTGATGCTCCGTCGATCGCTCCTTTCAAGGGTACTTGTTTCCCGGCTTCGAACCTCGACAAGACTTCTTCTTCTTCTTGGCACTCTCTCTGTCCTCTTCCACCTCCTCCGCCGCCCTCTTCGCCACCCGAGGCGTGCACTGTCCTATTTGCTTTGGAACCCCGCGCGAAACTTGGAATTGGGTTTGTGGGACTCGCCGCTCCTCTCCCTCTCGCTCCTTCTCGTTCCCGCTAGTTCTCTTTGGCTCCGATAAAGCCGCCTTTTTCCCAACTAACCAGATTAAATCTCACTCGGCCTCACCCGGCAGGAATTCATCGATCTTGCATGCAAGCAGTTCCTTTTTCGACTGACGAGAGTCCTTTGGCGACAGGTTGAGTCGGTCCACTTGAGTATCCTGGAGGAAGGGTCCTCGCCGGATCTGCTTTTGATCCGTCGAATCCCTCAGTCACACTATCGCGAAGGGACGAGTCTCGCGCGCGCGAGTGCCACGAGACTCCTCCGATACTGTTTGTTTACCGCGGCGTGTTTTTACGAGGAGCGCGGAGAACGGCGCCAGGCTGATCAGGAATATGATAATCGTACGAAAGGGGGGTGGGACAGGGGCCGGGGTGGTCGGGGGCGGCCGTCGAAGTAAGCAGGTCGATATCCTGCGTGTGCGGTCTCACACGCACACACACGCGCGGCGCGAATGAATCCGCGGAAAAAGAGGCCTTCCCGTGGGCAAAAGGGAGAGAGATAGCGCGGGACGAGATGAATTCGGGAGGAGTCACAGAGTTAACACACACACGCCACCCAGCCAAGTAGCAGTGCAAGGGTGTGTTAGCTTCAACGCTTCAGCCTGGTCTTCCGCATCCCTCCTTCGGCGCGCCGATCCGCCAGAACTCCGGCGTACGAGGGTGCTCGCTCTCCTTCTCTCCTTCCCTCCTTCTCTCCCTTTCCCGGCCGTCTCCCTCTCTCCGAACTTGCTCACTCTCCTTCGCTCCTTCGCTCGCTCTCTCAGGCCGTCTCTCTCCGACGGTGTCACAAGGTCACGAGATCAGAGGAGAGCCCTGCGCTCCAGATAGAAGCAGCAGCCAGCACGCGACTTGACGCTCGCGGGGACCTCGGCTGGCGTGCGCGCGCGCGCGCGCTCTCGCCCCAGTCACCCTCTATATCTACCAATTATTACCGATCAAGCGCGTACCCAGCGAAATTTCCGCACGCGAGCAACGTGATCCCCTCGTGGCACCGGGAGGCTAGGGCAAACCCGAGAAATCACTGTATCCAGACACAGGCGCGGCCAGGGTGGTCCGGCGAGCCAGGAGACACCGACACAGGCCAAGTGCGAGGCGAAGGGAGCCGGAGCAGTGGAGCGAGTGAGCCCCGGCGACGAGTCCAGCACGGCAGTGCCGAGGGTGCTCTCTTTCCGCTGGCACAGATCTCTCGTCGCGTTCGATCACGATGCCCCGAGTATGTGCAGCGGCGGCGACGGCGACGCCAGTGGATGCTGCCTCCGTCTGGCTATCGAGCTCCGTGAGAGAAAGACAGGGCGCGAGGAGAAACAGCCAGGCGGGGGCGAAGCAGTGACAGAGCCGGGAATGAACGCGCGCGACGGAGACCGAGAGAGAGAAAGAGAGAGAGAGAGAGAGAGCGCGAGAGGGAGAACAGTGATCCCGTGGGCTCGGAGTACCGGAGGACGAGCCGTGGCCTCGAGTGGAGATTTGGCGTATTGGTGGTTAGGGTTCGCGTATAGCCGAGAGCGTACAGCCAGTAGTTCCGCGACGCGGGCTTGCAGGTCAGCGGTCCTGCTGCTCACTGTCTTCCTCTCCGGAGCCGTGGTTGCGCGGATGCTGCGGAGCTCCGTCACTAGAGCACCTTTCTCACGCCACCCGCCGAGAGCGCAGCTTGCCCGTCTCTTCCTTCAACCCCTCGCCGCGGCGCCCTCGTGCTCCGCCGCTCCCTCTCTCCCTCTCCCTCACTCCTCCCCTCGGTCTATCGGTCCCCCGGTGGCTGGTGCTGCTGGCTCCTGGCGTGCACTGTCGGGCAAGGAAGCGGCACCAGGGCGGCTTTATTATCCCGTGATCATACGTGGCGGGTATGTCTCGTGGGTGCGTGACGAAGCCACAGCCGCCGACAGGACGGACACTTTCCCTCGCGGAAAACGGGGAAACGTCGACTGGCTGCGCGGCCGCCGCCGCTGCTCGACGTCCTGGAGGAGAAGACGGCGGTGGGGGGGCCCGAGGGGATGGGAGCGAACACTCCCGGCTTTTCCAGGGCCTCGGTCTCTCTCGCTCGGCCAGCTCGCGCACGCCCTCTCCGCAAGGACCGGTCCTCCTTCTCGCACCCTTCGGCCGCCGCCGCCGCTTTTCACCCCTTGCGCGCTGCGCGACTCTCCCGCTCGCTCTTCTGGGCCCCGAGCTTTTGACCTCTCCCTTTATCTCCCTTGGCCCACCTGTCCTCCTCCGCCGCGATCTCTTTCCCTACTTTTCCCACTCGCGTCCCCTCTCCCTCGCTCCCTCCCTCTTCGCCCTCCGTCCCACTTGCTCGACGGTCTGTACCTCGCTCTGTCTGGAGCACGGATTTCGCGACCTGGTGCCCGGAGCTTCTTTCTCCCTCCCCTTCCTCTCTCGCTCTCTCGCTCTCTCGCTCTCTCGCTCTGGCGCTCTGGCGGGCCGGGGCGGTGTGCTAGAGCGGGAGCTTCTCTCGGTCGCTTCCTCTCGGTCGTCCCGGGCGTAGTGAGGTAGCTCGCCCGCTTTTCCACCCCCGGACGGGCGCAAGCGCTGCCTAACCCCGGGATGCCCGCCTTTCCGTCTCGCTCGTGGAGCCGTCCTCTACTCCTCTCTCATCCCGATCGCTCTCGTCTCGTGGATAGCTGCATCTCCCTCTCTATAATGCTGCTCCGCACTCTCCCCGATCGCCGTGCGCCCTGTTATCTCGGCTCTCGCTCCCTCTCGAGCTGTGTCTGCTGTGGCTCCTTCACCGTTCCACCCCGCAGCTCTGCTCCTCGCTGAATCGGTCCTCCTTTGATTAAGGCCAGCGTCGCCCTCTCTGCCTTACTCGCGCGTCCTCTCGCCTATGGACCGATGCTCTCGTGCTCTTTCTGGAGCGAGCTCGCGATCGCAGCCTCGCCCCGTCTTTTTCCTTCCTGCGAGTGGTCTTGCATCGACGCGCTATATGTAGTTCACTCGCGCGGTATGCTCCTCTATCATCCTGCATTTCGGCTCGGCTTTATGCTCGACCGCGCCGCGGCTCCTGCGCTCCTTCGCTGATTTGTTTAAATAAATTAGCCTGCCACGTACGCGGGGGGCCACCCTGGCGACCTCGATGATTTTGTTGGGCCCTGGTGAATACGCCTGTCAACGCTCGCAAAAACTCCCGGAGCGATTTACTTTTTCGGCAGTTGCGCGAGCATTTTCCCGCTGGCGTACGTTCATGCGTGAACGATGGGACTGTTTTATACATAGGTTTTGTCGCAGTGGTTTACAATGCTTGGAGGGAATATTGACGGATGGTGGTTTCGAGTATTGTGAAATATAATATCCTGAGAGAAGCTTTTTAAATAGTCGTGTCACTCCTCGAATAATAAGAGAGTCGAACATGCAAATATAGGCTTGCACGATGCTCTGTTATGGCAGTCGTCTGCCGTGAAAACGCGCAAAGGGGATGTTCCGAATTCCAGTGTGAAGAATCGAGCGAATCGCAGAAAGTGTCGTGGAACGCGGCGAGTGGGTCTCCTAACATAACAAGACTGATGGAATTCAGAGCGCGGCATCGCTTTTTGACGTTTGCGTCAGACTTCTCGGGTATATCAATGCGCGGAATATAAGGGAAAATATAAAAGGAGCACTGACGTGATGCGCGCCTCGGCCTATCTCCCTCTCTGCTCTGACCCCGTCATCCGCCGTCGTCGTTCCACTCGCTCTTATTATCTTCTTTTTTCCGCGTGTCCACACCTACGTACTCGCGCGCGCGCGTGTGTGTGCGTGTACACAGCGTGCTGAAGGTCGCCCTGTATCGTGCTATGAAAGGCAAAGGAAAGAGCGATAGCAAGGAACAGAGGGGTGAAAACATCGAGACGATTTCAAACACCTTTTTCGGCCCGGCGAGTATATGCATGAATGGGGAGGCAAGCCACTGAATCCCGTCATTTCGTATGCTCGCCTCTGATGCCCTCGATTTAATGCTCCACGTCATAATTCATCGTCGAACCTCGACGCGATTCCGCCGAATCACCCCCCGCCCCGAGAACTTGCTCGGGCGCAGTTACCAATTTGCCAAGCCAATTTGCGAAATCATAAAATTGCGTTTCGCCAATCTGGTATGATAATGAGACGACTTTACTCTGGCTTAATTTCCGCTTGCAATGAAAAGTCGGAGATTGCAATTCGAATAATTAAATTGCACTGGCCGATTTTGATGCGGTGGTACGCGGTCGCCTTGACTCGCGTTTCGGTTTCATTTCTCTTGGTATTTGTGTTGTTTGCTTTATAGATCGCGCGGTCTGGCGATTCAAATTTAAAGTAGGCTTCAGCCCTGGCTTCTTTCGAGTTGGTGAAATACTAGTCCTTCGTACTGGAAAGTATGCATCGATGTTGAAGATTACGTCGGTTTTCTAGCTTTAATTAGCGTCATCGTCTGCGATCGTCCACGTGGCTATTTCAGCGCGGCGCTCTAAATGACGCGCAGCTTAATGGAGCTCGTGGAAAAACTGGCCGTTATTTTCTGCATAAAGCGTGATATTTATACCCGAGAGTGGCGTGTGCGTATGTTACCGCACTTAAGCCGGCTGGCTGCCGGCTTAAAACCCGAGCTTCCAAATGAAACAGCAGCTTTAATCGGTGTATTTCGCTGGGCCATTCCACGCCAGGATGAGCAATGATCAGGATATTTGACCATCCGAGAATCGTTTGTCCCTCGACAAAACCTATACGCGATCGTTCGATCTAAACGTTAGTCAAGCCTCTTTGTTTCGATCCATATTTAACCGAGCCACCACTTACCCAACCTTTGTTTATTCGATATATGCATAGAGCAATGAAGGAGTAAACAAACCGTTGAAATTCACTCCGACTGCCATAATATTAAAAATAAAATGAAATGTTAAAACAAGTCCAGTGCATTCCAGTGTGAACTCTGTGAATAGTCAGAAAGAGTTCTCTTCCCGTTCTCTTTCCTCTGCGGCAGAGTTTAAAGATCTCGAAGGGAAACTAGCAGTTCCACGTCTACCTGGTTAAATCCTGAATGAAATTGATCCGCCGCACCGGCAGCTTGCAAATCCCTGCTAATAGTATATTCCCGCATCCATTATCGCGATAATTAACCCGCTCATTCGCCGACTAATTACGCCCGGCGCATCCTTGGCTTGCCACTGTGCGACGCATCGGTCGCGCCGGCTGAATTCGTGCATTCTTCCGCGTTTACCTTGCTCGTGATCAGCATAGGGTTCGGGGGGTGCTGCGGGGGATGGGTAAAACGAGAGCACAAGCGTGTCATTTGTAGCGGAGCCGCGCCGGCAACACGTAATGCACCTTAATTAAGGCGGGGCGAACGCGAAACTTGTAACTAGGTTGCGCATCCTCCCCCGCCGTCCCAAATAATTTATTCGGTGCCAGAGTGCCGCGAATAGGTATTACGCCGCTCGCACTCCTATTCGTCGATTGATAATTTCAATAATCGCAATGGAATTGCGGAATGCTGAATCCAGTAACTAAAGCATCCCCGAGTGATGCGTGAAATCTACGTGCTGGATCCACAGGGGTTTGAGTCTTTGTAAATTAACTTTATGGGTCAAAAATGCTTGATTAGTAATTTCTCCAAATTCCAACGAATACAATTTCTTTAATACATATGTTCCAAGTGATTCGAAATTAAATGCATCAAAGTTCCGCAATCAAATTTTACATCCAATTAGTTGAATATCAACTTCAATGCTTTTGAGTATATTTACAAGCTATAAATAGGAAACGCGTGTCATCTCTTAAAGTACTATCGAAGATAGGTCGTCCAATATCATAGATCAAGAGGTACGTTCCTTAAAGGAAAAATCTCCGAGGACTCGGAAAGGGAGTTCCCGTTTCCCGTTTCTCCTGTATGTTTGCGCGCGAACGCAAACAGAAAGTTTTCCGGTGTTTGCCCTTCCAACTATGCCGCGTGGACCTCCCCCGCTTTAATTCCCTGCGTGAGAGGATCGTGCGGCCGGCGTAGTGTCGCCAGTTTGCGTTGTTGAAATTTCGCAACGAAACTCCTAATTCCTGATATTCGCAAATATTTGACATGGCCTCGCTTCAAAGGGCACCGGTTTGCGATCCTGTTATGTGGACTTTTATGGGTTTGTAGGACGCTGCTCCTAAAAGGATTTCCGTGTCAACATTTTACGACTTCGGCTATGGTATTTGGCCATCGATACCTTTGGTTACCAATCTTTATTGCAAAAGCTTTGCATATCACCGATAATGAAAGCTTCACCATTTACTATTGATCGATTGAACATTATACGACAATTTAGAAATTAGTGAAAAAATTCGTTCTACCAGCTCCCATTAGCCCAGCATGTCCATACTGCAATCGATAAACAGCAAACTACAAACACAGGTGAGTTTAGTCGAGAAGGTCAACGGAGATCAGCAGCGAAGCCCAAGTTTTTTCTCGCGCGCCTCTGCCGCGAGACAAACACCGCCGCGAATGGGAAAGCTGGCGGAACAATTGTGCAAACAAGCGGCAAGAAGGCCGGGGGTAAATTTGTCCTGCAGCCGCATACTCGAAGCCGAGTGACTTCTGCGCGGGCGAAATTTATGCCCGCAGCTTTCCCGGCCGAGGCAGGAAATTAATTCGCGAGTGCAGCTGTGTGCTGGGATGGGCGAAATAAAAAACGAGGGAAAAGGAAGAAAGAGGAGCGCGCCGGGAGGGGAGAAGGGAAGCGATTGCAGGCGGGAGCAATTCGAAGTTAGTTATCGTCGCGGAGCAATCGCGCGATGATCGTGCCCATTTCAGGGGGTCGAGTCCTTGCCACTGGCAAGTTTTCAAAAGCTCGCTAGATCAGCTTTACACAGATTCTCCTCGTTCCTCCTTCCCCAGTCGCCGCTGGTTCTGTAATATCATAATTAAAGTTTTCCAGAAATCACGCTGTCAAGTGCGAAATAAGTTCTTGGCACAATGCTTGGTCTCTGCAGAGAAAAGCATTTTCCTGACAATAATTAAATTATTGACATCTTGCTCAAATATTCTTCACCCCATCAGCAACTCAATACAGTACCCTAATTTAATTATATCAAGTGTAAGGCGGCTAGTTTTCAATTTTGGCGGTTGTATTTCAATTTTGACTTTTAAGGTTGCACCTGCCACTTTAAGACCGGTTTACCGTCGCTGAACCAAACTTACGACCCGGTGTTCTACGACGACTGAGAATTATTGTTGGAACTGGGCACGTTAAGAATGACCTACCAAGGTTGGCCAACGCCAAGAGTCAACGCGGTGGGTATAAATAATAGAACAAGAGAAACCCATCAATTCTCTTGCGATGGCCTCAACCCTTTTACGAGGCGAGCTCTTGCTGTTTTCGCACTAAACTAAATTCCTCATCTTTAACATTGCCGAAGAGTACCAGTACCTTCACTATTGTCATAACGTGGAGTTTGAATTGTGCATAGTAAAATTATAAATTTTATTATACTATTATTTATACGTATAGGCTTGGCTTAAAGTGAAGTTACTGAAGTGTCGGAAATAATCCACAAGTATACTATACATATTTACGCGATATTGGAATACCTTGAGTATCTCCGGATATATATATATAGATGTGGTACAATATCTGTTACACTGGCAAGCACACGGCTTCCCGTCTGCTTTTTGGAAGCTCGGGGGAAAAGCTCTGGCGACGTCGCGCCTGGAATGCACCGGCGATTGTACCGCACCGCCGGAAAGAGTTGGATATTTTTTGGATTGCGATCATGCTGCCGCAAGCTCGTCGGTGTCGTTTAATGCAACACGAATTATTACAGGCGCATTTGGCAGCATGACAAATATGCCGCGCGACCTGGCTCCAAGGGAAACTGAGCACTCTTTTTGCATGCAGAGCGGATTCTACTACGCCAGGAACGAATCCGAGCCCGGCGGATTCCGGGGATGAAAAGTGGGGAGCGGGAACGCGTGTTTTATCCGTGGTGAATTCGCTTATGCGCGACGGCTAATCGAATTTCTCGCTGCCGCGGGAACAATGCTCTGATTACGCATCCGAGTGCGCGAGCATCCGTTGCGTTTTGTGCGGCGATAAATTTTAATTCTAACGAGAGTTCCAGCTTATTAATTGTACGGATTGCGCCGGGCTTTGTAGGGGAAGCCTCTTTTCGGATGCTGGCATTCGAATTTTATGGAATTAGGTTGGATTATGTATTTGCTAAGTGTCGAGCGAATGGGCGGGGTCGCCGCGCCGTCGTAGTTTCGAAAGCTTCAAATGTGTAATTTGTGAACGCCTGTGAATTAATTAACCAAGTTCCCCAGCACGAGTTTACCCACGCGCCCTGTTTACCGAAGTCCATTAAAATTGGGAACTGCTGCAGTTGGCGCGGAGTTGGATTAATAAAAATAGGATATCCGACAACTTTCACCAACCCTCGGAAATTTAACGGAAAGTTCTTCGTGGTTGCGTTAAAAGTTAAAAGAGTACTAGAGCTCATATTATTAAATATACAGACCTAAGTAATTCAACAGGTTCATTTTAATGATTGTCGAACGGCATTCAATATGCGATGAGATTTTCCTCTCATTGGGCGCGGCCGATATACTTTTGAACAATGTTTAACACGCGGAAAACCGTCGGGTATATCCGCTCCCTGATTAATTCCGGCCCCGTGAATAGTAGGGTTGGGTAGTTAAGCTTCAGCCGAACTTTATTCATCATCGGGTTCGCTCGTATAAATTAATGAAATGCCGCGGGTGCTCCACTGATACTGTACGCACCAGCCGCGCAACTAGCACTCGTACTAGCGAGACGCTGAGGGTAACTCGCATTCATCAGTGCACCCTTCAGCGAGAAAGAGGGACGGAATGTTAAGAGAAGTCAGCTCATTAAATCTGTCGGCAGCGGGGCCTGGGAAAAAATGTATTTCGCTCATACCATTCCGCCGATGACAATTAAACCAGCCGTGCGATGTACTTCTTGCCAGAAAACCATCGTCGGTGTTGGCATGTGTCTGCCACTAGTATAATTAATGTGGATTTAAAAAAGCTGGGTCGAGAAACTCGGTAAACTACGCGAGCTCGCTTGAATACAAATTGGAAAGAGCGAAGATCAAAAGGGAATGCATACACCCATACAACGCCAGGGTTTTCCCATACACCAAAGCCAGTAGAAACCTTTGTGGATCAGCAATTATCGTGAAAACTTTAAAATTATTATTTAAATAAAATTCTAAAACCCTATCGGACACTAGTTCCGAATGAGAAACCGATAACTTTTATGATCTCTGCCTCTTTTACAGGATCTAGCTCGAAAGCCGAGACGAGGCAGTTACATCGAAAGAAAAATAGGCGTCGTGAGGGTTTCTCGAACAAATGTGGTAGAGTGAATGCTGTACTGAAAGCTGTCAGCGCGGGGCTCGCTTTGTCAGCGATAAATCGGCGCAGCCGCCGCTGGATTTTCTTGACAGGCAACATTTTCCTGGTTGTTGCTGCATCTGAGCTCGGATTGTTCCCGTGGCACCGAGCCGTTCGCCGCTTTTACGAGCGACTGTAAAAGAAACACACACACACATACTCGCTCCCACTGGCTCTCTCTCTCTACTTGCAGCATTTTCTCTCCCGCTCTGGTAGCAGGATGACGACTTCATTATCCTCGTCGCCGTGACCCGTCTACTATCGTTAAGACCTTTCCAGCTTTCCCCTCGTAAAGCACGTGTCACCTTTCCCTTTATTACGCGATTAAGCCCTGTCCTTTGCATTGTTTCTCCGACGCCCCCGGAAAATGTCACCCTCCTCCGCCGCTGGTTTAGCGGAATGCGCTGCAAGTCCAGAGCGATTTCCCCTCGCGCATTAGGAAAAGCTGTCCGTCCAATGTAAGCTTTTCCGCCTCGTTAGTACCTCTTGCTTAATGTACAATTATAAAGCTCGCGAGCGAATTTTGGAGATTCGTCCCCCGGCATCGAAACTGGGTTAGCTTAACCCGGGGGAAGGTTGGCTTTCGAAAGCGAGCAACTTTGCAATTTTATCGCGATTGCGGCCTGGAAAAAATATCCGCTGCAGCTGGCACGGAGATACGAAGTTACCAAGTTGTAGAAGATAATTACACCCTACAGGAAATTAGTACTCAAGGGAATCCTGGAAAGCCGGCTGCTTCGTTTACTTCAACAGCGCGCGTGCGAAAAAGGAGAAGCAGAGGTTCGTTAAGGGAAGTATTAGTTCTAATTTTTACATCCTTGTTCCCTGCGCTGCTCGGCGAGTGATTATCAGGGCTTTAACAGAGATATTAGACAGGCTTTCGTTGTTGAGAGGAAGTCGGCAAATGAGGATGGTGACCCTAGAGACGAAAGGTCGGGAACTAGGGGAAACAGTGGAAACAGGCGTTCGCGCTCAGACGCATTAACATAACTCCTTTGTTTGCGCTGCACTGATGCTTCGTAATTCTCTTACATGCCTCCGACGATATTACAAGTGCAACGTGCAAAAAAGGTTCAACAAAGCGGAAGCTTGTCTCGAACAGTCCAAAGCCGGTGAGCGGATTTTGCATCAAAGAGCGCATTCATAATGGAAGTGTAATGCGCCTGATATTAAAGGTGCGTCCGAACCAGCCACTCGCAAATTGAAACGTCCGAAAAACACGCCGGCCCACACGCACTGCCGCGGGGCAACAATAAAGCACGAGGATACAATGCAATCGCAACGGGAAGTGGAGCGGAAGACTCCGAGTGGCGAAAGAAATATGCTGGCGAACACGATCAAGTAATTTCTAGAGGAGCCTCGCGGGATATAAAGAAGTGTCAGGAAGGTAGGTAGCCGGGGATTCGCGGCGATAATGCAAGTTTTCCAGGACACGCGTACCGCGATTTTAAGCGGATTACCAGCCAGCCACCGCCCCACCCTCCCCACTCCGTCGCTGCCGGGGCTTTCTCTCGAAACGACGCCATTGACACCACGGGAAATTCGTGCACGTCGAAACTTGTGTATTATTCATTAGCCCATCTCTGTATTCGGCAAATCCTCGCGGCAACCCATCCCCCCAGGCAATGACAAAAAAATCTCCCAATTTACATTCGCGGGTTAATATACGGGTCTGACAGGAGGATAAACTTGTGGAATTGGGTAAATTCAATCACAGCTTCAAGTATTTCTGGGTGCCGACTTTCCAGCGAAGCTAAAAGTAAGAAGGGAAAAAAATACTCTGAGTGACAGGAATCTTTGAGCAGACAAGTAGCGGAGAACTGTAGGTAGAAGGCGAGCGAGCGAGAGAGCATCGATTGCCCTAATCGCTTGAGTACGCTTCGGTCGCGATTCTAAGCGGATTGACGCAACGCTGCCTGCTCAAGGGAGGCCCCATAACAGGGGTAGTAATCTCCCGGCAGCCACTGTCTTCCCCCACCTGGCCACTGTCAATTTTTCCCTCTCTCGCCGTGAGCGTCTCCGGCTAGATAGGCTCTATCTCCCTTTCTGGCCGGTGCGGTTCTAAGTGGCGCTCGAAAAAAATGCCTGCTCGCGGTGGAGGCGCCGGGCGAGGCAGGGCGGGGGAGGGATGGGCTGCTCTCACGGGGTGAAGGCGAAAAGTAGGGCAGTGGGTGATCGGGCCGCAGCCCACCCCGGCGGCAGGCTCGCATCAGCACGCTTGCGTAACGTAACTAACTCGCTCGCCCGGGTTTTACGTCATCGTGGTGGAGCGGTGACGTCACGGCAACGACACGACGCTGGTGCTGCTGTGCAGGTCCCCGGCGAAGCTCGGCAAACGCGAAGCCGCTTTCCGGCCGCCATAAAAGCCCGGCGCCACCAGCCGAACCGAGCTTGCTGGCCCGGGGAGCGAGCGCGATCCCCCTTCGTCCACCTTCTCCCTCGCGCTTTTGGGGTTTGTCGGCCTCACTCCCTCCAGTTCTACTTCTCTTCTCTCTCTCTCTCGGCCGCACTCGAAAACGTATGTCCCCTTTATCCCCTGCGTGACGCGCATCCCTTCCGATACTCCATTCGTGCTACATCCCCCGATCGTCACTATCGCCCTCTCTCTCTCCCTCTCCCTCGCTTTTGCTCTCCCTCTGGCCTTCTGTTAAGCACAGCTCCACTCTGAATAGCCCAGTGTATCTGCAAGATTGAACTGCGTGCAACTGAATTCCCTGGGCCCCCTCCCTACGTCTTGCTAGTGTTTTTTTTAGGAGTGGCTGGATGAGGAAGGAGGGTGACGTCCGGCGGAGCTTTTTCTCTTGGTCTCGCTTTATCTCTGCCACTTTTGACCCGTTGCGTACCTACGCCACCCTGCTCGACTGACCCTTTATATCTGCCCACCCACCACCCTCTACTCATCACCAGCTCGCCACTTCCTTCCTCTCCTCCTTTCTCCGCCCTTTCCTTCGCCTTCTCTCATTCCCGTCATTCATTCCCGCCTTCCCGGCGAGGCACCCTCTATCGCGCGGGACAATGCCCAGTTAAATTAGGGCTGTCCTTGATAGAAATATTGCCGGGAGATATGTTTTCACCGGCTTTTCCCACGGGTTCTGGTTCGGTGTTTTGTTGCCTCGAAGGGCTTCGGATGATTTCGGAAAGAAGGTCAGAATGTTGGGGGTAGTTGGTGGGAAGGAACGGGTGCGAGACTCGACGAAAATTGAGGTCGGATTTAAAAGTTAGGATCGATCGGTGGATTTCGTAAAATGAGGATAATTGGGTGACTTTTCTCGGGCAGTCGAGCAAATGTATCCGATGTTACGATCTGTCGGGACAGATTAATTGATCTTGGTCGGACACAGCGGCAGCAAGCGAAGCAACTCTATAGAGCGAGTGAGGAGGGAATCCCTGAATGCAGCTCACTGTGGGTGCCGCGCGAGCGGTGTTCTGGGTTAAGAGGCCCTCGAACCGCCCTCGAACCGCCCTCGAACCGCGATCCCCATTTCGGCTCGTTCTCCTTCATTAGATTTATAATGATCGTCATGTGACGCAATCCGCCAGGCGCCGCTGAATCACTCGTGGCAGATCATCAGCGGATTAGAACGATCACTTCCTCCAAACATACATGTGCGACTCTGCCTTTTCATAGAAACGCGCGGAATTCGATAGGAATCTATTAAAACGATAAAAAGAGAAAAAATTATTTCCTTGCATTTATTTATCATCTATTATTGATTGCTGAGAAACGGAAGATTCACCCGAATTTCCTTGGAGCCGAACGAGCTAAAGAATTTCATAGGCAGCCGCGAAGGGTAAAAGGCAGAGCCAACGATCTCGAGGAAAACAGAAAGTTTTCTGCGGAGCTTGTAACGCGGCCAGATTTATCATAGCAGCGGGTCCTCTCGAGTGGACTGGATGAAATGAGAAATTGGAGCGTATCTTCTAATTTGCGAGCAACATGCCGAATGCGCGCGCGAGAGAGCAGCCAGCGCCGTGTATTGAAAGAAACGGGGATTCTAGGCTGGTGAATAGCCAGCACTCCAAATAATTCGCGAACCCAAAAATTTTCGTCGTTACTGTTGCATCATTAGTATCTATATTTTTACCTCGGCAAAGTCTACCTTAACTTTCAAATTCATATTTAACAAAATATGACCTCTTTGCGCAGTAAAAACATTATTGATTCTGCGTCAGTTTCTAGTGCGTCTGAGTAATTCGATATCCATACAATTTACTGCCGAGACTTTCAAAATTAATAACAAAAAAATATGAATTTGTAATTTTCTCCTATTCCTACGTACTCGATAAAAATACTTGTGCCACTTTAATTCTGTTTAATTTGCAAAGTGTATGATCACTATGGTTAACTTACCGACATATCTTGTGGGAAGTTGGACGAGAATTTAGCTACTGGCCATAATCTGAGGAAAGACGTGAAACGCGCGGGGGCTGCGCAGGGGGTGGGGTGGGGCGGGCGGTTGGGCCAAGATTTTGGAGGATGACGCTTAGAACTCGCGAGAAATTCACGGGGCGACGCCTGGAGGTATCGGGGAAGGCGAGGCTCATCTCCACGTATTCAAGCTCCATTAAGCTTGGCATCAGGAGCCGCCTGCTTGGCCCCAGAGGCTATGGACCCGGGATAAGAACACCCTTCGGATTCCTCTCATCTGGGTCAAAGATATGCTCCTCCACGCTTTCCATCCCGCCCCCCATCTCTTCCACTCTTGCACCCTCTCCCTCACAGATATCTACCTCGCTCACGTCGACCCCTCCATCTCGCACATCCCGGCGGCCGCGTAGGTGCAAGCTGCATTCGCCGCGATAAACATCGTTGACACGAATCACGCGGCGATCAGACACGCACACACGACCCCTCGCGCACTATACTGCACATCTGCGCCTGTCATACCTCACTCTGGCTTTTAATAATGCGCCCGAGCTGCTTTCCACCTGCCCGTTTCGTTTGATAAGCTGCTAAATATCCGCAGTCACCCAAAGCACACTGGCATTATCATATATTTGAACAACGATATGATCGATTATTCTCATGTTCGTGCGAGCTATTATTTGGGCAGAGGGCAGGGGGGAGTTTGAAAGAGATATTAATGTTGCTCATAGATATTGGTCGAGCCCCGGTGCATGCTTAACACATCTGCAGACAGGCGTGACAAAGGTGGCGCTTACGGGGAAACTGGCGCTGTCACTTGACCCCGATGAAATGATCAATGCATGGCCCCCGAGTGAGACTCAACTGATCGCCTCTGCTTGTAGCCACCTCCACCTTCGCTCGAGTACACGCTGCTCAGGATTATACAGCTCATTGACGGCGTATTCTCAACTTCCGGATTGATCGATCACGCTTTTCTAGCACTGGGTAGAATATTTACCCTGTACTTTCACCGGGCACGGGGTGGCTTGCGGGTGAAAATGATGTATGGGTTCCGAAAGAGTAGCGGTAGATGGCTCGCACGTCATTCAATCTTTCACACCAACATACTTTCGTATTAAATGTGCAGTATGTAACTGTTAAAAATGTCGAAACATGCTTTTCACTCGATCTTTAATTAAAGTTAATAGAAGAGTTGAACTTACTGTAAGAATTGAATAACTGCATATTAATCACGAATGGAAGCGAAGAGAAATTCGTGAGAACTTGAGTCGAAGATCGAAGTTCCGGCAATAAAAGATAACGATAGGAAAGTCCTCGGAAATCTCCATGGGTTCACTCGATGGCCGTTTCCCCGATACCTACCGTGGCCAATAAACCCAAGTAATTACGAGCGAGGGACTAAACAGAAACCAGGTAGGGAACTGTGGTAAACGGAGCGCGGAAGACTTACGAGTCACATGGGAGTCCCCCGTAAGTCTCGTGATTTTCTCGCGTGCTGCTCCAGCTGGGAGAAGCAGCCGGAGAAAATCTCCGGCTTTGGAGGCTGCGCGCACACAGGCATCTTAGCCTCGGAGACCTCACGCGATTAAGTATTAATAGAGCTGCTCGGTTTCGTGCCAAATTTTCAATCTCCGCGAGATAAACCACGCGGGGTCGGCTCAATGGGACAATTGTAGCGGAGCTTCCTCGCCAGGTGTTACACACGTGTTCCCGCTTAACACTCGCAAGGTCGGCCTTCGCCAATTATCAACTGTGGACCTGCTGAATTGTCACCCGACAATACTCGCTTTATCAACAGTCTTGTGTATACAGGAGGAAATTTGGTGCCAATTTACCATTATTACTCTTTGCAAAAATGAAAACCTCTATTTTTTCGATGCATTTCCCTCTCGAAACGCACCAATAATATTATGAGTAAATTAAATTGCGAAATCTACATAGTTATCCCTGTATGTATTCCCTTAACGAATTCGCACGAATAATATGAGTAAATTAAATTACGAAATCTACATAGTTATCCCTGTATTTATTCCTTTAACGAATTCGCACGAGTTATTTGAATCTAAGCAAGAAAGCTTTGCTAACCGTACAATATATTAGTCGAGCCAATCTAACCCCGATCAATACCAATTCGTGTAATGACCCGTTCAAACAGACCGGCATCCGTGAAACTAGAACAAGCCGGCAGTAATTCCTCGATCGGCAAGCGTATGTACACAACTCGTATAAACATGCCGCGCAACCTTCCCCCGAGACTTGGCCGAGCGTAAGGACGAAGAAACCGATGCGGGAAGCTAGGTCACCGTACCGAAAGCCCGTCTTTCTTCCCGGAAGATCGGCCCTGCAATTTATCCCTGGATTCCCGCCGATAACTCCCGATCACCGGCTGTCGCCGCGATGATTTATAAAAGTCCTTGAGAGCAGCGCTGCAGCCCTCTTTCCAACAAATGACCAACATCCAGCATGTAGAATATAACTGCAAACGATATCTCGTCTCTGATATAACTTGTTCAACGAGCCATCGAGGGGACTTGGTGCTATACTGTTGCGGCTACGCAATATTCCGTTGATAAAACGCTGGAGGATTACGAAAATTGGTATATTACTATTTAAGAGGCGTCCTGACCGGAAATTCGCCATTTCTGTATTAAATTATTCCTCGATATTGGCCATCCTGGCAGTACGGAACGTCGGCCCGATAACACGTGGCTTTTCTTTAGGAATCTTGTAAGGTAGCTGGGCTATAAATAATAAATGAAGGGGGCATATCTATTCCCCGGGAATCGCCTGGCTGTGCCATACCGGACGTGCCGGTTTATTACGTATTTCGATATCACCTTGAATAGCTGAATATCTGAGCGGCGGTGGAATAAGAATACCAAGTCCCTCCACCCCACGGTGCATCGGGCGCGGGCGACTTAAGGACGCTGATTTAATGACCAACTGGAGAGCGTTAATTGGATGTTAATTGCTAGCACCGCTTACTTCCTGTTCAGCGTACCCCGGCGGGCTGCATTAAATTCGCAAGCTGAGATCGTGATTCATGCTCGCCATGCGATACACTCCGGCGAACTAAGAGCGCATTCTCCGGATACTAATGAGTCTGAGGGATCCACCGGCGCTCCATGAAACAAAACAGTCGGCAAAAAGTATGCACCGCTGCATTGCTCCGAGAGAAATTGCAGAATGTATCTTGAGTTTCAATGGGGAGACACGCAAGACGAAACAAGACATGGTCTTTGACTCGATGTTTGTCAACTATACACGCGGTAATTAAGCGCAAATTGGAGAAATAGTAAGTTAACCGTGGAAATATGGGCGAAATCTGTTTTCTCTCTTGCTGACATTTCACGTGGTACCCTGCGAACTGACTTTGAGCTGTGATTGAGCTGCAACGTCTTAATGGTTCGCCGTAAGTTGAGGATGGCGCGCGGAGGAGGAATAAAATATAAATATAGACGGGTGTCGCTGGCAATTGCCACTTACACGGACGGCGCGAGCACCATGGGGCGAAAAACTGCTGAAGGCATTTCCCGGGAGGAATTTCGAGATTGAAATGGCGAGGCACGTAGTCGACAGCACAGGGTCGATGCTTCGCCCGATGAAAATACGAATACGTTTCAGCCCTGCTCGATGGATTGCACTGCGAATCTCGTCTACGAGCTGCTCTTCTACGTGGCGTACTCATTCAATCACCGATTTAAGCCCTTTCCTTTCCCCACGTCGGTATGTCCACCCCGACGAGATCTCTCTTTCCCAGTGACGCTTAATTGTTCCCCTCCTAATTAAGAGGGTCTCCGGGCGGCTTTCAACGAACCTTTCAACAATTTCAGTCAGCATGTTTGTAAGCCCATTGTAACTTAGATGCGAGTATTGAATTGTCACGAAAGGGTCGGAGCTTTCGGCGAAAGCTTGAATAAAATTTCCCTCCCAGAGTCTAATTAGTCACATTTCTGACAATTAGTGTTGTCGATTAAAACCGTTGAGAACAATTGATTCCGAGTATCGGTTCAATCCAATTGAAATAAAGCACGGCATTGGCAGCTGCCAAGAAACTGATAGAGATCCAAGAAGCCGTGGACGAAGCGAGCATGGCATATGTTTGTTGTGACGGCGGTCTGCGTTAACGAGACGCGCACAGTAGGCCCGAAATAACGCCGTCACACATTGCGACCTTAACCGACGACGAACAAATGTCAGCGAACTGCCGCGGGTTGCGTGATACATAGATACCCCCTGACGACTGCGAGTCTGCCAAATCTACTACATCGTGTCTACGGGCACTCGGGACGCCCGTAACAAGAATGACAATGCCAATAAACGCGACTGGAGTAGGTCGCCACAATGAGACACTGCCAGAATTCGGCCTGGCGGTTCATTGACTCTTCCTGGTCACGCTCGATGCCTTAGAGTTTTACAAGCGGCTGATCATATGTGTGTGTTACTTTCCTCCAAATCTCAGAAATTATGACAAGAATTGAACTTGCACGTCTGCGTCAATTTCAATGAACCTCGGCTCGAATAGTCCAGTTTACCGCGTTAAATTACGACAGTCGGCCGCCGAGAACAATTAATCGAGCAATTTCGAGATTTCAGCTGGACCGACGTGATAGCGCGTGATCAACGAGCACCGCTACGCGACTGTTTATCCCTGGAACTAGCATAGTTTCTTGGGGCGAGAGCGTCGGCGGTGGTCTCGCGGCGAGCTATAAATTGTCGCTGGTTACTCTAGAGCACGGTGGCGAGCCACCAGGGCAAAAACAATCCTGCCCAGTTACAACCGGAAGTGTCGTATCGGCCAAGCGGAGTACATACGCCGTTGCTTCTCGAGGACCCAGCCAATATACATACGTGCTGGAACGTGGGCGAGAAGAGGTCGCCGGGACGGGGGGAAGTTTAAGATTTTGCGAGGCCATACGACGCGCGCTCTCGTGAAACTATGAAAGACGATATGGACCAGTGCATACTATGAAATCGCGCCACTAAAGCACTCAACCGCTTATATGAATCCGGCTGGACCGACGTTCATAACGATCGCACATTAATGGTTCTGCGAAGCTGTGAGAAGTACATTTTAAGCCGCGTTAAATAATAATAGGGAACTGATATGCTTCCAATTAATTATTCTCCGATTGTAATGAATCAAGATTTGGTGTTAATTAAGTTAGTCCTATTATTCTTGAATATCCGCTCGTCTGCGACAAACGCTTATGGAAAACGCAATATATATGGAAAATGAAGTGGAGTTTAACTTTACGATCAAGAATTTCCACATATGGCAATAAAACGTAGTCGGGGAGCGTGTGACGCATATGGCGCAGGAATAAAACTGCAAAATCGTGTCCAGATCTATGAATGATTGACTAGAATTCTCATAAAAGTTGGAGCAAGGAGACTAGAAAAGGGAAGAACTTAGTTCTACGACACAGAAAGTCGTAGATGTTTCCCGTAAACCGTTGGAAAAGAGTCGCTTAGCTCGTTATTATTTTCGTCCTTGAGCGGTAAGTAGCTTAACTCCGACTAAACCGCTGCCTCGTTAAGCTCTAAAGCTGCGCATGCTTTTTATCGGCTCTTAAAAGGCAACGCGAATGGACTCCCTCTCCTTTTGATCTGCTCGCACCAAGATTTAGGGGACGCTGGAAAAAGCTCGGGGGTAAATATTGCCCTAATTCTCTATTCCAGTCCTTCATCGAATATTAACCGCGTCGAAAAATTGTAACAGCTTCATATTGAAGTTTCTCGTTAGGTACAAACATACATATACATATGTGCGCGAATTGGAATTCTCTGCCGAAATGATTTGAAGGAAAAATGTCAAAAATCTGCGAAAATGCAGAATATTGGAGAGCGCATAGCCGAAAATCCTCCATCTTGGCAAAGCTAACGTTTGTATGGCTGGATAGCATACCACGAGATGGATTCTATAAAATTTCGATAACGAGAAATGATGCGACAGAAATTGGAGTGGCAAAACGATGCCTAGGAGATGCCTGAGAAGACTGGCCTCCGAAAATCCGAGTCACTAGAATTCATCCCTTCTCTGGGACCGCCCCTCATTCCAACTCTACCCTGTGACCCCCACTTTTTACCGCTTCCCGCTGCATAACATTTTCACCCTTCCTCCCCTACCACCGCCCTTGCATCCCTTAACGCGCGCTCTTTCCCTAGTACATACCTCGGGCATCTTCACCTCACTTTTTCTAACACCCTCCAATGCACCCCTTCATTTTCCTCCTTGTCTAGTTTCTCTAAAGCGAATTTTTCGACAGCGAATTCTTTGCCTTGTTTAAAAGGTGGTAGCGTTATATATTCTCGAGTGTCTCTCCTCGGGAATTTCGCGCTTTCACCGAGGGCGGAGGGGGTTGGCTGGTTTTCTTTTATCAGGCTTTCCCGTGGAATTTTACGAGGAGCGCGTTCCGGCGGCTGCTCGTCTGTCCTCGTCGGATGCATCCCGGCCTCCTTACCCCTTTTCTCGGTTCCGGCTCGACTACCCCCGCCGGCCCCGCCTCTATCTCTCTCTACATCGGCAGCTCACCCCATATCGCCCTCTCCCTCTCGCCGGCCGATCGATAGAGCGGAGTCTGCGTCTCCAAAGCGACACGTATACATACATACATACAGACCTTATTACGTATCATGCGGTGCACCCGGTATATTCCCCGGATACAGGGTGTTCCCGGTGGCCCGGCAGGTGCTCGCCCGGACAACCTGGCGGAAGGTGGGGGCTCGGTACCAGGAGCGATCAAAGAATGAGCGGATTCCCGCCGCGCTTGATGGAATCATTCTACGCTTTCAGCAGACCGCTAATGCTGGCCCGACCGACACCGGACGCCACTCCCCACCCAATTTTCTCATCAATCAATCCATCGGCACAATATCGTTCATACATTACATTACCATCTCGAATCAATCCTAATCTCCGCAATCATTGTACATAAATCGCGGCGCTGGCTGGCACTCGTTCGTTAGGCAAGTGTGTGCGTGTATCGCGCTTGGGTAGTGGAGAGTTGTTGGAACAAATTTGTGGCAATGCCAGCCAAGCGTCCCCGATACGCTCGGCTCGAAGACACGTCCGCCGGGAGAGGAGGAACTTGCTAGGTGATAACTGCGGTCTCCTCCCGCGGGGATTGTTCCAAGGGATGTTGCGCGACACGCGGTAAAGAGGGCGGATGTACGAGGGTTGGTGTGAGCAGGAATTATGTGACGATCTGTCGGCCGACACTGACAACAGATCGGCCTGACGAAACTCCGATTAATTACACCTCGGCGAGACTTACGCCGCGCGGAAGTGAGGCCTCTCAGCCCCGGCCCACTGGGCCAGAAGTCGGCGACACACTGTTTGTTGCGAGCTCCACGGTAAATTATTCCCCGATGCTGCTCTCGCTCGGAGAATAAATACGTCCTTTCGCCACGTGGGTAATCGGATTTGCGGGTTCGAAGCGCCGCGGCGAGAGTCGGCTTGGCAAACTATCCGGGGGATCATCTGTTATGCCAAAGAATATCAGCTGTTTGCCGAAGATATATGGTGCTTTCCTGGCGGTCCGCGACGATTAGGCTACTCATGATTGATTGAGCAATCGATGACTAAACCATTTGTAAAACGTAAGCCGGCGAATATTTGATCAACTCGCCAAGGTTGCAGTTAGTTAATATTTATATGATCGAATAAACCTTTAATTAGGACAACTGCTCCTCCCATTGGCCTCCGGCATACGCGAAAATATTACTCAGCACATATCCCGAAATAAAAGAACTGCCCTCGAAAAAGTTCATCCGCTTGCTGCGCGAAATGTTTAATTACGGGCTCGGGCGGTATACCGGGTTTCGTACGTGCATTTAACACGAAAAAGTGCTCTGTTATTTTGTTAACTCTATTTTCAAACAACCAACTCCGGTACACTGAAGCAGTTACCTGTAGTTGCCTCGCATCGCGTTTACCTGGCGGCTGTGTTACGCTTTTGGAACTCGTACCAGGTCAGAAATTCGACCCAATGACAGGTGAGATTCTGATTGGCGAAGCCAATACTTATTATCACGTCAGAGCCGAGCTTTTTAAAAAGGTATAGCCTGCTAAATCGGCGAACACGAGTCACGCTACTCGTCATCGGCGAGGAAGCCGTCGGCGTTGAAGGGTCAATCTAGGTGCTAACCCATGGATCGATTACTCCTCGTCGAGTCGAAAGCGGCTCTCGTGGCTCGATGGTGAAAATTCAACATTCCAATTACAAGGGAACGGGCTAATCGCCGCTCGAAAACTTAATTGCAGCCGCGCGTAATACCGAAGGGGGGAAGCAGGGGGGTGTCAACTGCAGGGGAGCCAATCTCGCGAGGAGGGGATGCGGCGGGTAGGGGGAGGAGGCGGCGAGGAGAAAGCCCGGAATTACTGTTATACCGCGTCGAATCTCGAGATGTAATTTCGAGCCGAGAGAGCACTGCGATCGCCAGTCGCCGAAGTAATAACTAGCCTCGCCTAGAATTCCCTAAGTGTTATTCCCCGGGAAAAAGTCATTAATCGGCGCGTTGGATTACTATCAGTGGAAATCGACAGGCTATGCATAGAAATTGCCGGCCTGGAAATCGACCAACCCTGCATTTCCGCCTCTGGAAATCCGAGTTCCACGCGGCCGCGCGCTGTTGAGGGAAATCTGACTTTCATGGTAGCGAGTGCGCTCAAAAACAGATTAAAACTGCACCCTCCTCCATTCTACTGGAATTTCATTAGGACTCTTGACTTGAAAAAGTATAGAAAAGCCGGGGAGCATGGAATAATCTTCATAACGGTTAAAGGGTTGAACTTTCGGAAGTAAATGGCTGCCTAGGATACATATATCTGTACTCCTAGATTTGGCCACTGTTCCTCCCAGCATGTATGTAGTTGGTATCGGAGCAAGCAGAGGGTTGTAATCCAATGGGCAGTATTATACCGGATGTTACGATTATGGAGGAGCATCAACAATCCAGGGATTAGACAGTAACCTATATAAGTGGATTCCTGGTAACAAGTACCTTACGGTAATCGAATTCCTCCTCCATGTTTTCCTTCGCCCGTAAACTGTGCCTCTCGTAATCCTATCATCGCCGGTCTCCGGATAAGCTAGCAGAGAACAGTCCACCGATATGGAGTTGGTTTCTTTTACTTATTTCAGTTCCATCCAACTGCATTTCTCGTACTCCCCTCTTCTTCCGGATTATCATTCTCTTGTAAACTATTAGTTTCCTGTATTAAATTGGCTTATCAAACTGAATGAAATGGATAAATTACCGAATTTCTTCTCGAAACTAAAATGTTAAAGTAATCCACTGTGTTTGACCGGTTGGTCGTCCGCGGCGAGTACAAGTGCGCGGAGAAAGGACTGCAAATATGAAGAATCCAGAGGTCAGCGTCGTCCGTCAAACGAGGCTGGGTACACATCTTGTTAACCGGGCGTTTGACTCGAGCGAACCGTGAAAGGAACACGGGCGTTGCTCGATCGAATAGGAAAAAAGGCGGGAAAGAAATTAATCGACGCAGCCATGAGAGCAGTCACGATCGAACGCCGAGCAATTACGGATGATCGATTACTCCGCCCAGCCGAACATTCCATGCCTGCACGCGCATTGCAGTTAACATCGGCCACAAAACCCTCTCCGACTATGTGATTGAAATGCAAACTTCGATGTATTCCGCGGTTGAGATCTTCTTCCCCACGGGGTCTGCCTAGTGTGTTTGAAGTAGTTTGCTGATGCAGACATTTCCACGTTATGTAAACCAGTTGATAGAGACTATTGAGGTAGGACCAATACTTGGTCATATCGAGCACGCACAAAGTATTAAAGAACAAACATCGAAATCGTCCACGCGTTAACATCAGCTCGGCCGTGATTCACGTCCGTGTGACTTCCGTATTTGAGTTAGCGCACCGTATACTGGGCCGCGTGTTTTTCTGTATTTCCGCGCGTGTTGTTTCGGCAGGAGTTAGAGCCGGTGCAGCGTCCGTTAAAACCGAGGCCCACTGTCAAACAACGGGCGCGTTTCACCGCTTTGTCCAGCAACGCCGTCCCTGCCGCCGCTGCAGCCGTAAACAACCGCCGCGCTGTGGCAAAAGGAAACGTTTAATATTGACGCTCGCTCGCTCGCGCTCGCTGCCTCCCGGGTAAACCAACACGCCCGAGAGCGAAACCGCAAATTTTATCAATGCTGCCGGGCCCACTGCGCGTGCCATCGTCGGGATTATTATGCTTGACCATACCACCATTCGTGGATTTCCATGAATCCCTTGTCACAAATCCTCTAATTTCATCCCATTAAATGCAATGTGTGATCTGATTCAATTGGAGGTGAATAGTAATGTTGGGAGACTAGGAAGCAGAATTAACAACAAGAGCTTGATACTTAGAATCAAGACTGGCATTAAATGAACAAATCAATCAACTACATATTTGCGCGACCAATACGACTGCTCCAATGAGGATTCTTGAAAAAGGCATAATCCCCGAGAGTAGAAATGTGCGAGAGGATAATTCGAAAGTTGCGCGAGTGGTTGCCGAACTCTCCGAGTTGATCTCCGGGTCGCGGATCCGAAACTTCTTGGCAATCATAAATCTAAAAAGCCCTGAAAATCTAACTAAGACTCTCAGGAGCTACTTTCCCTCTGTTCTCGGTCAAGTATTCCCGGGTAGAAGGGTGTACGTAATCGGACGGCGAAAGGGCGCAGAATAGCCCGGAGGGAGAGCCAGTGGGAACCGATGGGGAGCTCGATCGATGTCCGATCGTCATTAAAGCCGTCGGGTCAGCAGATACCAGTAGCTCGCGCACACATCCGCCGAGATGTAAGCATGTCACACACAAAGGATGAAACAGAGTGGGAGAGAGCTAGTTATGTATACATGAAAGGAAGGGAGTGAGAGACGGAGATTCGAGGCCAACATCGGCCCGTGCTGAATGCGTTCGTGCATTAAGAGCTATAGTCCCGCTGATTACCGCCGGTCAACGGTTTGCCCTGGAATGATGCGGAGCAATCGAAAATGCAACCCCTTTCAAACCTGCCCAAAACCCATAGCGATTCAGTGCTGCCTTTTCAACCCATAACGCTTCCAATCCCAATGAACCGCGCACCTAAAACTACCTGCATACGAGATATACATATGCACCGACTCCCAACTAGCAGACTGATGAACTTGTCAAACGCCTGGCCGCTCAACACTACAAGCAGTTGAAATGTCACAGACTTGTAAGAAGGAGGCTTAACTCCAGCTGGCGAGCAAAGTGGCTACAGATTCCAATGGGTTAAGATCTCCGACGAAGCCTCGTAAGGAGGGGTCGATCGCGCGGCTTAAATGGCTGAAAGGGCACGTTCGCAGAAGTCAACTGGCGCAGATTGAGACGAAGTGTTATAAGCGTGAAGCCGTACGAATGAATAACAGGAACTCCAGGAAGCACAGAACAACAGATCCACAGGGATCCGCCCAGTCCAATCTGTGTTCCCTCAATTTTTCATCTCCCACGTGGGACTATTGATTCTCGCTCCCCTCTACCCCAATCGGACAATGTCCTTTCTTAAATTCTGCACTTCCAATTAAATTACTTTCCAAGTCTAGCCCCGCTCGGGCTCGGATCGGTTATTGATTCCCGGTGAGGGACTCCGCGCTGGAACACCATGGGCGACAGGCCGAACTCACCCCGGCTTCCTCTGACGAATCGCTCGAGGGCCTGCGAGGCCGACGGGGATAGCTCGGGATGCGCGAGATTCGTCCAACAAACGAACTGCAAGTCACGTGCAACGAATGCGCAACTACGCTCGAGCAATTTGCGCCAAGTATCCAGGATCGCGCTGCTGAATATTAACGTCCGTCTCGATCCGATTTGTATCAGTGCTCTCCAATTCCTCTTTCGCCTGGCTCCTCTCTCTTTTTCCGCCCCATTAGAACCATTCACTCTTCCCCCGCGGCGAGACGAATTATTACGAGGAGCAGACAGAAAGAGAGGCCGTAAAAACTTGGATTTCTCCCGAGAATGACGGGAGTCGTTAGTCGCTGGGACATTGCAGCAACGCTCCATCACTGCTGGATGCTGTTCGCACGGCCCACCTCGATGCCGAATTAGGCTACAAGTGCGAGAGCACCGTTTGCCAACTTGAAAAGACGCGCCCGCACCACTCTAAGTTCGCGGGAGACAATAGCTGCTTCCCTTCGACTCCGACAGTAATTCCTGCATTGTTTTCCTTAAAGCCCCGCCCTACCACTTACTCGCGGCCGCACGAGATCCCGCGAAGTGTCGGAACTTGCCCGGAATGGCGCCCTCGTGAGTTCTGCTTGAAAGAGGCTGCAATTGGTCTCGCATCCGCTCTCCGCGATTCCGCACCCTTCCCGCCGCCTTTTACTACCCTTCTATGCTAGACGCTCCAGAAATTGGATCTTTCAACATTTCGCAGCGTTCCAAGTAGGTTAATCTTAAAGCTCCAAACGACACGCAATACTGAATGTAATTAAGTAGCGATACCTGCAGATCTCAACGAATCTGACTAATTAATAATTAAACTGTACAGAACTCAGAGCACAATTTCCATTGAATTAGAATTGCAGATTGTAGATCCTAATTGATGATTAGCAGTGTAATCTGTTCTTCTATCTAATCAAGCCGCTGTCAGCGCCGGCAGAGTCGGCCGTCGGCTGAGGAGAGAGCGCGCGCGCGCGCAAGATGCGAGAGTTAGGGGTCAATCAGGTGGCATGGCGATTCAGTGCCGCTCGAATATGTGTGGTGCATAATGCATACATCTCGAGCGGATAGAGGCCAAAGCAAACTAGTAAACCAGTCGAGAAGCCAAAGCCGTCGCCCTAATTTAATGTCCGTTCCGCGACAAAGCGAGTCACGCGGACGGAGCCGGAGCCGGCCAACGGATTTCCACGCCCGGCACATATCTACACACATATGTATACACGTAGAGCCCACGTCCCACACATTTCACCGCTCGAGATTTCGCTAATTATAATCCCACCGGCACTATTTAAAGTCGGCGAGGTTGCATGCCGCGAAAGCATCGACCGCGCGCGCGCGCGCGATCCGATCGCCACGGAAATTTCGGCCCACTATATGCATGTACACTTGACACGAGCACACATACTAGTCCGGGCATCCGGAAATCTATTGAACGCGCCGTTTAACTGCTCATGAATTTGCAGCGCGCGTAAATTTGCCCGTTGTATGCGAGCGGCTGACACCCGAGCTTGTAATGTATCCCATTTTGTTGCTCATTAATCGGCAGATTGCTCGGCTGGAAAGAACGCATTGCAATGCTGGGAAGAGCAATCATGACAGTGGCCCACTATTCTGCAGAGAAATAATTTGGCCTTGTTCATTTATAAAAGCTTGGACCGCTCACTGTGTATGTAGAGGGTGATTCACTTGGCTTTGAATCGGTAATGATGGAGATAGGCCGTTGAAAATGTAATAATTATACGGTGTTGAGTAATTTGAATATAAACGAGTCTTTACCGAGTCTTTTCCACGCAATAATAATTATTTGTAATATCAAACTGTATCAATAATTTAAATAATTGAAACTCGAGTGTGAAGGGGATGATTAAAAGCCAAGTGAACCATCCTGTACATGTTTATTAACCGACTTTATTTCACACACTGTTGCGGTGTTGAAAGAAAGAAATTAGCTGCATTTTTCGAATGCAGAATGAATTGCTGTAAAGCGTATTATTAGAGGCGCGTAACGTGCTCGGCTTTATGCTGGATGTGTAAAAGAAATTGTAAAGAAGGCAGCGGGCGGATCTGCTTTATGTAGACAAGTAACGTGCTCGTTTCCACGTGGTGTTGAAGCTGGTTTGGATGCGCAAAGGCTTTCCGATTCCTGAGATGCCGTGGGAACAGTAAGGCTAACGAGTAGCATCCTCGAATATCATGCTCCAACTCCGAATTCCTTCCTCCCGCGACAACGGAGAAGCAGTACGAGCACTTTCCGCCTCTGTCGTTCGCACAGAGAGAAACTTTGCCGGGGACCGGCTTCCGGATAAAGGATGGATGAAAAGGAGGGAAGATGTCACGGGATACGGCAATCCTTGCGAGGTACCTCGAAAAATGGGAGCTGCCTTCGAAGCATATTGTCAAAGGAACCCGCGGCTTCCGAGCAGACGGCCGGGACTGCTGGGACTCGCTAGTCTCCGAAGGAAGTGTATATGAAACGGAAGAAAGGATTCCTACTTCCTAAAGTAATGGAAACAGTCACTTTCATAAAGAGTGCGATTGTGAAAAATGGAAGCTTGACAGGTTAGAAAGACAAGCTCAACTCAAGTACTTATTTCAAGAATATAATGCTTAGTTTTTCTCTGTGAATTAGAATAATTAAAGTAATAATAACAGGAATAAAAAAATGGGAATTATCCCACGTCTTTCCAGACATTGATACTCTGACTATTCCGTGCCCGTGCTCATGGACCGATTACTATTCCTACTGCGGCCACGAGAGTGTACCGACGGAACAAGTACGAGTGATCGGTGAAAGGAAAGTTCGTGCGCGAGCCGTCCACTCGGCGATTCCCGGCAAGAATAATTAAACGGCAAAAGTTATCCATGCTCTACTTAACGGAAAAATGAGCCCGCTCGCTTCTCAGAATCCGTCGTCGACAAAGCGGAGCTGGGGAAGTTTAACAGTTCGCTTCACGCAATATATATTACTTCTGTCTCCGTCCAGTCCTTCTCCACTCTTGCCTCGATCCTCGGCAATGACTAATTAAACGAAATTACAAAGCCGAGGTGAAGAGTGGCTCAGATGGATCCGATGGAAATTTGAATGATTACGAGGTCCTTAGTGCTCGTCGCAAGTGATTTGCCGAGGGTCGTCGAAAGTGAGTAATTCACTGAAACCAAAGGGGAACTTTGCCTCTCGGCTAGTTGGACTGCGCCCTCGATGGCGATAGCTCGACAAAAATATTGAAAAGCCATTGGTCGAGGGTTTTCAACGGTAAACTCGCGATTACGACGCAGAGAACCGAGAGGGAAATTGGATTTGAAGGATATCGTCGAGGTTCCCTTAGGGGTTTCGCTCTCTCGCCCTCTCCCCCTCGCCCCTCTTACTTGCTTCCTCCTTCTACTCGGACCTTTTTATCCTAGACGCCTTTCAGGACACCGCAAGATTCTTCCACTTTTTTTCCTCCACCCTCCACCCATTCCTCGACTCCCTGCAACCCCTTTCAAACTCCGCCGCTCTATCTCGCTACCCTCAGCTCAATCCACCGTTACACTACTTGAGTCAATTTTTCGCTTCGTTTGCAGCCGATTCTTCATACGACCCGTAAAGTCGACGCCAAGACGGCTAAAAGTGGGGGAAAGAGTTTCTTGGGGCTGCAAGCCATTGCGAGTCCGCCAATTGACTTACTAACGGAATTCTGATCAGCAGTCACCATAGATTCTATCTCTAAGTAGCCATCTTTTATGGGAGTCCTATAAATCCAACACCCTCGCACTTTATCAAATCTCGATAGCCAAAGCGGAAATGAGTTGCGTGGTGAAGAACGGTTTATTCGATATTGGAAAAGTGCGAATCAAAAATCGTTTTCATCAATTCTACGACTGTGATACCAAAAAATGTAATAATCTTGACAGTTAGTCTCGCGCTGTTCCTCGCTGCCAGCTTGTCGTATATGGTTATTCTTCCAAAGATATATTAAAGGATAGAATCCTGGGCAATATTGAAGTCGCGGCACGAAACTGTCACCGATGGATGATGTTTAAAACAGGAAATGTGCTTCCTTAAAAATACAAAAGCGTATCGGAGCAACGTCAACAAGGTACGCTGCTATTCGATACTCGAGGGGATATGATATCTCCATAAACAGGAAGTGACTATATGTATTTTAGTGCAGCTATAAACCTTCCTTGACCCGGGGCAAAGCATCTTTCCGAGACGGTCTAAACAGACACGCTCTCTTTCCTATATCGATTCTCTCTGATATGAGATAGTGCATCTATTACCAGGTCGGAAAATCGATGAATTAGTACTTGCGTGATTCGAAGAAAATGGGAATGTCAAGGCGGCTGAAGCGAGAACAGAGGTGATTTGCGCCTTCAACGCGACGCAAGGTCAGTGAAATCAATAGAATACGCACGCACACACACACAGCCATAATGAGGTAACGATGCCACCACGATGCAATATCGAGGCTCGGATTGGCCGAGGCCAAATTACTTCGTTGAGGTCACTGACAAACGAAAAATGCGTTATCCAGAATTGCCCACTGGTTCAAAAAGTGCGCGCGATCGCTCGGCAAGATTTCGGCTGGCCGTGAATGCGAGGAAGAAAATTCGGAAAGGAAAGTTCTCGTAGGAGATTTTATCTGGACCGCAAACTACAGGACATTCTCCGGGCGGAAGTTAAAGTTGGTGGCGGGGAGTTGGCAGCATAAGTGGTACGCGAGAATTTGGTGCGCTGGTGTTTGCCAAGCGGCACAGAGCGGAGGCAGCACACACCGAGGGAGCCAGCAGCGACAGACCGGGAGGCTCTGCCGCCCCGTGTTCCCTTAGGGGAAGTTGTCAAGTGACGACGAATGCCGGCCGAACTCGTTTAAAGTCAGGACACTGGCCCCTTAATTCGCAGCCCCGGACACGTCGTACTCCCGATTGAAACTATTTCACCAGCCATTCCACCCTCGCCCGCACGCCCCGCACGCCCCGCACACCCGCACACCCCGCACTCGTCGCTGCCGCGAGCGATGACCCAAATCGAGCGGCCGGCGCCTTTAAGTAATTACGGATAATCCACGGCTCCAAAAAATCCTCATCGACGACCGACCACGCCTTCATATCGATTTATTTCGACATAGTTCGCTTAGTTTCTCCTCTAACGAACTTTTAAACGAACTTGTAACAATATTGTTCTTCGAGGACTTCCACTCTTGTAACGGGAAATCCCAATCTCTGGGAATTACGCGCAATTTCCGGTCCGACGTCTGTTATGTTTTTTATGGACAGTTGAAACAAACTTTTACCCTCAGGTCGACGCGAATGGAACATCGACATTCGAGCGCGTGAAATTGAAATTCAAATTCCAGCAGACCGAAAATTGAATTGACGATGCGAGGATGGAAAATTGAGTTCTCCTAAAAGCAACGTCCCAAATTGGAGAAATCAATATTTCATACGTACGGTGGATTGCTCAAATTCTCGCGCATATCAATGGTAACAAGTTTTCGACGCCTCTTCCTGAAAACCTACACACTCGACTATGACTGATTGAAAGGAATACATATACGTGTATATTCGAGTGAACCAACTATTGTAACGACCGGTACGAGTTAATCGAATAAGAGGCGCGATCGTAATTGAAATACTAAATGTTCGAGCGTGTAACTAACTGATTATCGGAGTCAATATTTGAGACTAATCAGAACAATTGCGCGGGTGAATTTCAACGTGAGCTAGATAGGACGTGCGAGCCGAGGCCTCGCGCATATTTCGATAAACCGCCGACGAATTAATTGAGGAATGCCGCAATCAATCGGCTGCAACTGGTGTCACAAACACGCCGGATCAAATACCCCGTAATAAATTTGCTGCATCTGATCCGGCAAGAGCTTCCAAACAACACCCAACCCATACCATTCCAATTACTCGAAAGCATTTCGACAATTTCATTTCTCTTCTATAAAAGACGTTGCGTCGATTTGCTAATTAATTAAAAGCCATTGTCCAGACCTTTTAGGCGCAGCCGCTCGAAATCTTGCCATTTTCCGGACGAAGCGCATCAAAATTAATAGCGTATCCCGAGCAGATAATTACATTGGCGGGGTGCCTCTGCTACACCGGCGGCCCGATAAGCAGTTGGCAAATTAATTAATTTCTGTTGCGCGGGTTCGCCGGCAGCTGACATCATTTGCGTGTGCCCGATTGCCGTTGCATAATAATAGCATCAACCACCAAGCCAGTGCAAATGCGGTCGCGAATCAATTGCATTTTTCCCTTGATACCTTTCGAGCTACTCGCACTTTTGCTCCCTCTGGAATTCGTTAATATGAATTCCAATTTTGAAAGTTCACTTTATCAAACTCATAGCACCGGTTTCACAGTTTCAGATATTCTACTTTTTTTACAGCTTTCATATTGATGAGCTTTCTCTCTGGATATCCTACTTTTTGGAACACCAAGGTGATTAGGAGTGGCAAGCTGTCCCGGAATCTACGACCTTCACAACTTGTCCTTCTGTCACGCAGGACTACTATCGACAATGCATAATCCCGACATGTGAGCGCTTGTTAACGCGCGAGGAGCTAAACCGCCAACTCACACGGAGGAAATAGTTGCTCGTTAGGTGCAATGGAAATTCCTGGTCGCCGGAGTCACTGTGTAAGCTAGCATCGCTCGGTTACCGAAACAGAGTTAGAGAGTGAGAGGGAGAGAGAGGCCGAACTCGACAGGGTGCTGAATTAACGCGGATGTTCCCGTGTAACAACGTGGCATTCGACATTTCGTGCGAAACTGCACTTTAACGGAGACAAATACGTTACTCTGCTCGCCCTCTCGGTCCGCGCCCATTACTCCCGTCGGCTGGCCATGGAGGCCGAAGGAGACGCGAGAAGTTGCGCAACGCGATAAATCAGATGATACTTCCGTCACACGGCGGAAAATTCATTAGCCTCGATACTCCCGGCTGCAAATGATCTATCGTGACGCTCGGATCCTTTAATGCTAGGCTAACACTGTAAACTGCAATCCAACGAGTGCTACCACTACAGAGGGTCAGCCCTGCTCATAGCATAACTGCCTTCCCTCCATGGCCACTTGGTTCAAGACTGTTGCTACTGACGCTAAGCACCGCCACCCTACTTCATTCCAAACTATGTATATCAAGCCCGTCTCGCCCATTAGAGACCACCGCAGATCCTGTTATGGATTGTAAAAATATAAATGGATTCAAAGTAATTCTACTAATGGAAGAATTGCCTTTTGCAAGCAAAATGTTAAGGAGCAGAATTCGACTAAATCGAGTGACAGCAAGTATGTAGGTTCGTTTGATTGATCGGAGAAGCCGGACAAGGTTGCGAGGGGCAATAATTATCTGGTTGAAAATGCGAATGGCGATCTGTATCAGGTTGTCTCGTGAGATTTGTATTGGCAGAAAAGAGACCTCGATACGGAGGGCGGTGGCCTCGACCTGCTTAGGGAAACGCCGGCAAAATAAACTGAATCTCAAGTAATTCCATTTGCTCCGACCTGTTCGCTCTCTCTATCCCTCCCCCATTTCTCTCTCTCTCTTTCGATCAGCCCGATTTCCGAGCCCGTGAAGAAGTCGAGAGGCTCGAAGTAACTCGATGGCAAAATCGAGGGGGCGACCGGGAGACGCCTTCTCTCGGACATTTATTAATCGGTCCGCGTCAATTAGCGTTAGCTAGCTTGACAATCTGGTACTCTTTCTCCTTCGTTCCTTCGCTATGCAACGCAAGGTTTTATTTTCGCTTCGCTGTCTTCATTTTCGCAAGAAAATACTTCAATCCCTCGCAAAAGAAGTATGCGCGGTACGATTGATGCATTGATGGAATTTCTATTGTCTTCCCGAATTCCAATTATATTAAATCATAAACTTCAATATCTTCGATAACACGAAATCAGTTTCAAGGGTGTTTTCAGTGGATTCGTCGTCATTTTTGCGGCTTTAAAATTTATTTGGAACCTTTGAGCGCCTGTGCTCAGGTACACTTTCATTCCGTGCTTTCCTGCGACGTCCAAATTAATCTTCCTTGGGAGGCCCTTCCACCGGGCTGTTGCTTTCAATCCCATAAGGAGAGGGTCGCGCGAGGTAACTGACATCAGGTGCCACTAAGAAATATTAAAAAAGATCGCGAGACAATCGAGATATGAAACCCTCGTGACACACATAATGCCGAGAATCTCATTGACCAAGCTGTTCCCCCCGTTTTCGAGTTTCCTTCATCAATATCAAACTATTAATCATTCCAACTCCCATCAGTGTCTACCCGGACTCGCACATTCTCCCGAAAACGATTTCGAGAATGCCTCTCACGATGCAGCAAGCAGAACAGCTAATTACTGGCACGCCAGCCGCGAGAATGCAAGCTGAAATTAACGGACAGGTATCGTCGGAAGCCATGAAGGTAGAGTCGGCGCGAATGAGGAGGGCATAATGGGAGCGCAAGGTTAAGCGATAGGCTGGTAACTGAGCGAGTAAAGCTGAATTTAGAAAACCTTGGCAGCGAGAAAAGCCGCCTAATGGGTCTTCATAAATCACTTAAACGACTATAGTAGCCAGCCCCCTCGTCCCCTCGCCCCCTCGCCCCGGGTTGTCGTCCGTCCTGCTCTTCACCCTTCCGAATTACGTGGAATTACGTGGAAATCATTGAACTACTTAGGAGAGAAGCCGAGGATCTTTGCGCTCTGCCCTTCCGGCGACAGCCAGTGCTCTTTCGTCACTGCTAAAATGCCGTTTATCGAAAATCCTCGACAGAAAGGGGAGTTTAGCCCAAAGACACGTGGGGCGGGGCTTCCTCGCACGACGCACACGTGTGCACGGTACATATTCGTGGGCAACTTTTAATTCCGCGTGAGTAATGCCCCGTGTCAGAGCACCCCTGGGAAATTCGTCGCAGAATTCCTCTGGCTGTTGCTACCGGCGAGAGCTGCTTCTTACCGGCGAAACTACCCTAATTCCTACCGTAGACAAAGCATTCCGCGAGAATTATGCCAGCTTTTTCTCCAATTGGAGAATTCCCGGCGATCCTTAACTCGAATGAGAGAAAATTCCCCAAGTTCCCCGAGCGAAAGAAGCCTGAAAGCGTCCCGTCGACTTTCAAATCCTTTTTCCCAACTTTCCTGGTTGGCGCATTTCGAAAAAGTGGGCTTCTTTCAAACGAAATCCGGACCTTTTAGAATTTCGCGGAGAGCGTCGAGGAAATGTCAGTCGGGCAAATTTAATGTAATAAACACGTCGTGCTGGGTTCGTAATGAGTTTCGAGTCCGAAGGGGAAGACACTCGGAGCAGACTCGCTTTTTTTTATTCTTTCCTGTCGCGTTATTGATTTCGGTCCAAAGTTGACCCCCCGGGCATTGACCCGGAGAGCGCTGGTTACGCTAGCAAATCATTTCTAACAAGTAAAAGACAAGCGGGGCCAGACTTGGCAAAGGATTACTCTGGCGAGGGCACATCGCAGATATCAAGTAGGGGAAGAATAGTCTCGTTGACGGGGGTACACCGACCAATTCCACCTCAGAATCCATCTGGCACCCCTGCCCGCTTTCTAATGAAGGCGGCAATTAGTGAATGCCATGGCGAAGCGTTCGCCCGTTAAACGAATCTTTGATAGTCACGCGAAAAAAGATGAGCATTGAAGTGATCGTCTGCCGCTTGAACAGGCCGACGGGAGGCTGGGGGGAATATCCGTCATTAAGCAGGAATATAAAACCATCACCATTAATGGTGGCGGAGCTTTAATTACCATCATTCATTGTAATATCAGTTTAAACCAACTATCATATGTATAATATAAATACAAAGCACTGTACAAATCTAAAGAAGAATGGAAATCCACTTAATTTGTCTGAACTAAACCCGGAAACGGAAACTTAACACAATAGTAAATTGGCCCTGTAGTTATATTTCTATGTGAAGTTTTGTTGAATGCTTTACCATAGCGTTGTGTGCCATGGCTCGAATAGCAAGTGCTTTGCCCATAGTATTTTCTTTCAAAGTGAAATGCTCGCTATGTCCCTGTTACAGAGCCTCTAATTACGACGTGACTCTACGGAAATGGGAGAAAAAATGGAGGGGTGGGGATGGGGGGCAAAAAGCTTGCCGGTGTTTAGTGAACACGCGATCCACTCGGAAACGTGCGCTGCTGTTTTACGTACAGCCTACTGTGCAAGTACACCATATAGTATTCGGACTTATGGAAAAGGCTGCCACTGACACTTGAAATCTCGGCCTCATTATATCGTGGCTTTGCAAACGTCATTCTAGCCGAGGCTCGTTGGCCGAGCCTAAAAAGTGGGTTGTCGGTGCGGCATGGTGCAGCCCACGCTGGGAAACGGCGAGTCGAGAAAAATGATGACATAAGGGACCGAGGGAGGAAGGTTGTAAGGGTACATGGCAATTTGCTCACGTGTCCTCAACGATCGTCCCCCTAACGTGCACGAAGAACATTGCACCCGTAAGAAATTTATTGCCAGAAGGCAAATAAGTAATATCGAAATTTATGCCCAGTATACATGATGATTCATTAGCCTTGAAAGGTCGAATTATAGCCAGAGTAATCAAGGCCCACCTTAAGCGTGTCCCGTCAAAATCTCGTTAGAACCGACGAAAGCAACTGCGCGGGAAAAACGAGGAGGGCGATTTTTGCAGCCGCGTCCCGCAAATATCACTTAGCCACCACTGCTGCTACTGGATTGCCGTGTTTCCTCGGGCCGGCAAAAAACAGGGGCGGGTCACAGGAGAAAGGAGAGCCGAGGGCGGAGAGAAAACTGTCGCGCGGGGTGAAAAAAGACTTTCCCTTGGATCGAGCGCTCGTCTTCGCCTTCATCTCAACTTCTGCAAATCATGCGACACATAAATCTCGGTTTCTGCGTGTCACGCTAATGAAGAATGGCGAAACCGTCTGGCGGACGATAGGAAAAACTGTCCCGAGCCTAATTCTCCGAATTTCGGCGGTAACTATGTACAAAAATAAATTAAGCCAAAGTTGGCTAAATCTTGTTAGAATAATGATAGAACTGCAGCGGTGTGTGCAAAATACACAATGCGAAGGCCAGTTTTCATGGAAGCGCGCCTTTCTCCCACTATAAGAAGGTAAGTTCTTTCTGTTGGTACACAAATCATTCCGGGCGGAGCGGAAACGTCGAAGAAAAATTGGTAAGCCCGGCTGAAAGAATATTCATATTTGCCCGCGTAAGCACGGCCCGAGCGGGTAAAGAACGGCAGCCAGTAACACGGGGCTAGTGTCTTACTGGTCCGCAGCCGGCTGCCAGGGAACAAAAGGAGCGGAGAAAATAAAGGACTTTAACTTTCCAGGCGCGGGCGAAAGAAATCGCGGAAATAAACGAAGTATCCGGGGAAACGCGGTGAAGAGGACGGAGGGTGTATGCCCACTAAGCAAAAAGGAGCACACTCTTGTTCGCTTTTATCCGCGAGCAGCTATCCCCGCTACGCGAACCTGTTGTTGTTTTCTTCTTCCTTTTTTCAAATATTCCGAGGTCCCCGGTACGGCGCGCGGCGGCAATCTATCCAAATAAACAGCTTTCACGATAGAAACATAGAAATAAACGAGCGAGCCCTATTTGGCGCAGCACCTACACCAACTTTGTTGTGAGGGTAAATCTCACCCTAAGGGGCGGACGATATCGATCGACTAAATTCAAACAATCAAAATGTCATGACTAAACCGAGGGTTTTAAAAGTTAGAAGACTCATTCTACCACTAATAATTATTAACAAAATAATCTTTAAAGAAACATTTAGGAAAAATTGTTCATTTGTGGTCCACGTCGATTATGAATGTAGGGACGGTTAAATAAGCATTGTTCAAAGGATCACACGATTTTTCACCGGGCTCTTTCCCTGGAAAGTGTCGGGTACCCGATAACTTAAATTTCATCCCCGTAATTCATCGGGGGAAAATGATTGATACGGGAAATTAGCCCCAGTCGGATATTTTATCCGGGCGTAATTCATATTTCACAGGCGAGCGTACTAGATGAATGGCAGAATGCCGCAAATAAATCTTTGCACAGCTCGCGATATCGGAAAATGATCTACATTTAGTTTTCCCTCGCTCTCTCCTTGCCCCTCTGGAGAGCAGCTACCACTCGGAGATATGGGTCCCCATCTCTCAAAGTCTCGGCTCCAATTTCAAGCAGAATGGCTCTTGCGGATCATTGTTCGCCGACAAATCCCTGAGCTATTGATGAAAATGAAGAAAAGCTTGACAATTAACAGTTTGCAGCTTTCCATCCTACCAGTGCTTTTTCATCTTTTAGGTTCTAAACAATAATTTAATGAGCCAATCAAGCACTCACTCATGAAATCATTAATCATTTATCGTTTCATAAATACATATGTTTCAATATATAGCACTCTATGTCAATAATAAAAAAGAACACCTTGCGAAACATGAACGGATTTCACTAGATTGTCCAAGGCAAAAAGGATGCCAACAGAGACACCGAGGAGGTAACTGATCCCAGTTAAAAGGGAGGTGACAAGTCGGGGGTGGTTGGGAAGATGAACATACTGCACGTTGCACACATGAAGCACTGCGGGATTAGCTGTCTTCTGATATAACGTCTATTGTTTCACGTGTATGCCGACAATGCTGTCATAAAGCGGACACAGCTTGCCAGAAGAAGAGAACCGAGTGGGATCAGGATTACGATAAGGTATAGTTAAAGCGGCTTGTCGAGGCGAGCAACTCGTGGCACAGGATATTATTGAACCCGTTCCTGTCTACGTTGACCGTCGCCTACTGTTATTGTCGACTGTCAGGTAGAGATTTTGAATGAAGACTCGTAGTGAACCTAAAGAAGGAGAGAGTAAAATCTTCCAATTATCCACAAATGTTATGTAATTTGAGATTTCATTACAACACCGTGTCATTCCAGGAAGATCGTCGCAATGAAAAGGATACAATACATTCCTTAAGCAGTCGGCGACAACAATTCCGGGTGATTAAGTTTGTCTATTATTACTGGTTGCTGGTACGTCGGGATTTATATCTGGCAGGCGATGGCAACAAGTGTTGTAGTAAGAAGAGGCCGGCGAGCAATGTACCGCGAAACGGAAAGTGCTCTAATAAAATTGGAGCCGTACAAAATAGACGGTGGCGATCGATCGCTTAATTATGTGACCGGCGACTGAATTAGCGGCGTAGTCGCTCCCGCTCACAGACACGACGACGCCACGTAGATACAACGGAATTGACATCGCAAGCGGAAGATAATGATGTTATCGTGCATGTAATTACATAAAGGCGGTAAATGTGCAGTCGCGAATATTACACCTCGAGGCAACTGAAATTGCCGATGCAGCTCCGGTGTCCCCGTTCCGGGGCTACATAGTCCAACGATATTAAATAGATTTTTCGATAAAATCAATCCGCCCCCTACCATCAATCTCCTCGTTTTATTGTGACTCTCCATTTTATTAGTAGTCCATCAAAGCCGCTATGAAATTAGGGGCTTCCTAATTTCGCCAGGGTATTCGGGTTAGCCACAGAATACTGCCTTCGCCAATTGAAAATCTTTTTGCTCAATTCACAATTCCAAGGGCTGGGAATTTTATGATACTAACGGTGGAATTATGCCATCAGTCGTGACCTCAAATTTGGGTCATGACGCAGGCTGGGAATGAATATTCTTCCGATTAATGCATTCAGAATATTCAACACACTCAAACACTGCACAATATGCTTTATATATTTTATAATATCCGAACATGATTTTAAATTAATTATATGACATATTTATCATTTTGGACAAGAAAGTTGAATATACATATATTTGATACTTTATCTAAAGCCTTACATAACGCAGCTGCTTTCCCGGGTAAAAAGCACTTTACTCTGTTTCAGGGATTAACCATTGCTAAATCGGCCCGCTACATCCAAGAAATCGCGTATTCCCGCTGCTCTCGTAGAGCTTAGGAGAACACCTCGCAAATAAACGCCATTTCTACCGGGAGCTCCGGTCGCGGTAATCCAAGAAGGATTTCAACAGAAATGCTCTTCTATTGTTCCCCCAGCCAGCTCGCCCATTTGCATATCTCTGCTCGCAGAGTGCAGACTTCACGTGCGACTTAATATAGTGGCGGAACTAGTGCCTCTAAATTGAAAAAGTCCGAAAATTTCGTGAGAGATCTCGTCCGCAGAGATTTCACTTAATGGATGGCCGGCTTAATTGAATTCCTTCTTTCGGAGTTGATTCCATCATCGGTCATTTAGAACTAGACATAATAAGAACGACCACATTCCCATTAAAACCTTATTTTATGAAAGCGAGTTTATTAAAAGCAGAATTGTTCAACGCAGGCTCCGTAATAGACTTCTATTGCCGAGTGCTTTCAAGTTCTTCGTCGAAAAAGGAACTGCAAGTGCACCAATGAGGCACTTGGGTAGAAATTCCAATTACTAGACCCCCCGCCGATATCATTTCGCACTCTCGGCACAAGATTTACGGTGGTGGAAGGACGATTTCCCGCGGCCCTCTAGTAGTCATTAATTAAAAGTTTCGCATCGACTTAAATTTGAAGTAAGACCGATCGTCGGCGCGCAACTAGCATATGCGTCGAAACTTTGGCGAAGGAGAGAGCTCCAGCCGATATTGAGAGAAACGGCGAGGGCGAGTGCGAGAGTTAGTGGGGAAAAGAGCCCGTGACCCGTGTAAAATAGAGGAAGCACGTAAGTGTCGAACTTAGAAATTGGAGCACGTCGCTGGAAACCGCGTGCCGCGTTGGGATCACTGTTGATTTGCATCCCGTGTCACAGGAGATTTGCTAGCTTTCGTCTAGCGGGACGCGAAACGCGCGAGGATTCTCCGATAGGGGAAAGAGTTACTTTAAAGGCGGCGTCTCGAAGAGACTCGCTCTTTTGTGCGAGCGATCCAGCAATTGAAAGGCGACCCGGGAAACAAGGGAGCACCCCGCTCGTCCTTGATTCAAACGCCGCCGTGTCTACGTGAAAGTTTAATCCGGACTTTCGAACAAGATCCAATAGCGAAATAAAAGCTCGGGGAATACAAATTTGGAGAATATCGTCATTCCAGACTTCATCCGCAAGTAGTGAATAAATATTAAATATCTCCTATCGATTAACTTGTTTTAATGACTTAGTATAATGCACCACTTAGACTCGAGAAATGTATAAAATGTATTTTAAAAATGTATACATAAAAAACGAATTTTGTACGTGAGCGTTTTATCAGTATTAATTCCCTTTTTGCATCTTGATCAAGTTTACTGCATTGCCATAGAAAAACACAGGATCGCCGATGGAAATCACCCCTTTTAGCATAATTGGAATGAGCCCGCTGACACGTAACACTTCGAATGCATTAAAAAGACCAATGCCACCAGGCTGTTTCCGTTAGAGTAAGACACGATCGTAATCTCGCTGACGTAATGAGCGTGAATTGATAATTCGCTGATAACCGGTGCTACCGCCGTCAGCGATAATCCATTTATTTGCCCGGCTTATTGTGGGATTCTCCTGTTCTTGACTCCGTCTCTTATTCTTAATGAGACTTAATTACAGGCGGAATGCTCTGCCGAAATGAAGTTAAGCTAAATCTTCAGAGGTCGACCGTCTAATAGACGAAATCACCACTGGGGATGCGAGCAGAAGTAGAAATCGACCAAGCAAAGTGGAACAAAAATAAAGAAACAACGAAAACTAGTTGCTCTTCGTAGTGACCTACATGGGTGCATACTTGCAAGTGACTTCATTAATAAATTCCGATGCAAAATCCCCTCAAGTTGCCAGGAAGAATCGACTTGAGAAACCTGCGCGCACAATTAGAGCAATAAACAACCAATCAGTTGGCGCTTGTTTGCCGGGCGTAAGCCCAGTCGGGCATCTACGACTTGTTACATAATTCAGAGGAAGCGCGTATTATCGGCAAGTGGTAGCAGTGGTATCGAGCGGCGTCTCGTTTGTTTCCGAGCGATCTATTTCCCGCTGAGGGATCGTGTTCCGCGGTATTGATCCCCCATCTGTGCCCCGCCGCGCCATCGTGACCGCCTGAAACTTTATTCGCCTTTATCAATAATAACTCCCGGCTTCCTAGAATGCAAGACCTAATGAATTCACCAACGCCGCTCTCGCGGAAAGCGTAAGGCTACCGCGGAAGTCCGCCAGGTTCCAAGCGCAATTATCACTCGGCGGGACTTCCCCCATCCCGGTGGTCCTTAATGAGTTTCCAGGTTGTATCGAGGAACCAAGCAACAAGAGGATCCCTGGATTCTTGCTTATCAGATTTCGTAGAAACCCGGCGTGGAAAAGCGCTCTTGGTAAGCTAAAGAGGCGAGTAGTACTTACATCACGTGTGACATAAGTTTCAGTTGGGAGCGAGATTCGCTCGAGGAATCAATCGGGCGGACGATGATGAGTAGAATGAGGCGATGCCGGCTGGTTAATGACACATAGCCGATGAGATCTCCGGCGGCGAGTGTCGAAAGCCGTGTCGCCGATCGAAGGGTAAGGCGAAAGGAAGGGGACGCGCGTCCCTAAGTGCAATCGCTCGGAATCACGCGAGAGGAGGTCAACCGGCCGAGGACGTAGGACACAAAGAAAAAGGATCAAGTGTGGGTGGCGAAGTTTTAGCTGGGCTATGTACTTGCCTTCGACGGTCTGCTCAGTCTTGGCCAAGATGAGAGGGATTGCTCCTGAGCTGCTCATCCTCCCTTTCTAGCTCGGCCTCGCTTCTCTTATCGTCCTTTCCACTCCTCGTCGCCGCCAGACGTCTCCTCGCCAGTCTCTTTTTAAAGCACGAATGCGATACTCGCGGGGACTAGCTCGCGATCCTATCTAACCGCTCGACTCTTCCACCGCACCGAGAGAGAACCGATTTACCCGACGACAGGTCCTACTCTTCCTCTGACGTAAATCGCGTTCGAGTTTTCCGCAGGAGGAAAACCCCCGCTAGTCAGCCTCTTCTTCCTCGCGGAACAACACAGATGCGTCCGCGCCGTCTCCTCGTAATCTTCTTCTTCTTCCTCGATCGTCTTCCCTCGAGTTTTTCCAGTCCAATTGGAAAATGCCTCACACTGGCGCGTGGGTTCTGGCTGATATTTAATGTATGGCCGTCATAGGTCCCCACTGATTACTCTTCATCCAGTCCGTTCAAGGTATTTTCTATTGGTTCTTCTTCAACAGCACAGTCTCGACGAATATGCTTTATTTCCCCAAGTCTTGAAGATGAGCTCTTCTAAATCCGTTGAACCTGTTATTCAAACATTCTGTGCAATCGCCGGGAAAGAATCATAGGAGAAAATGATTAAGGGAAGGGGGTGCTGCGAGCATGAAGATTTCACGTGACGTCCCAATGAATGAACGAAAGCTAGTTAACGCGGGAACTCTGGACTTTGAAATTCTTACTGGAGAGGATGCCGTTTCCTATTTGAAAAGTTACGCGAGGAATCCCCGCTGGGATGGGAGTTTGTAGGACGCGGATGAGAAAGTGGGGATAGATAATCGTCGCGGAGACCATTAGAGAGTTCCATCAATCTTGGCACGTGTCGATTTTTGGCCAATGTCCCTTCGACCCTTTTAGGGAACGGCGGCCGATCCATATTGCGCATACCACGAGCAACTCGCTGACCAATAGTCGCCACGAAAAATGGACTTTAAAAAGCGCCAGTGAAAATATGAAACATACATACTATATGTAGTACGACGCATTTTACTGGGACACCGCAACTCTATTTAAATGCGTGAACGTCCAGCGGGTCAATGTTTACAGTGAAATCGTGCATGTTTAACCCGGGCGTCGTGGAATTCGGTCAAGCCCCAGTCCCAGTTCACATAAGCTACTGACATATCCGTCTGTGCCACGTTTGATTCAACCTCCACGAGCACGTAACATTGATCGGCACACATGTAAATGGTGTCGTCTGTCTATGGGCAGGCAAATACCCCTCAGTCAGATCTAAGAAAAGGCTCGACGATTTTCTTCAAGATAACGCAATGCTACTTTTCTCTCATCCCATCCAAAGTTCCATCATCGTTTTATATAAAAAATAAAAATCACGGTTTTGCATTAAGAAAGGAAAGGATTTCTTCCTATATATATATATATATCTGCCGCTTGTAAGAGCTGCATTCGAGAGAGGCAAGAACTGTGCAAGCGCAAACTCCAGAGTTCCACGTGAAAAGCAGCTCCCCCTATGGACTCGGTGTATTTCGGGAATTCGCTGAATCAGTCGCTATTTCGGAGGATGCAGCGGCGCGAATGAAAAGCGGAAATTGGGATCCATGAAATTCGTGCGGGGTGAAAGGGTAAGCGTATATGCAACGATCGAAAGAGAGAGAGAGAGAGAGAGAGAGAGAGAGAGAGAGTTGCACTATATATGTAGAAATGGGTGGGTTTGATGCGTTCGTGGAAAAGAGTTCATGTACGGCAGGCAAGGAAGCCCTGTATGCCATTCGGTTAGCTCGACGACACGTGTAACTGATCGATCACATGTGATTTCGTCCGAATATCACTGGCAGGAACCGCTCGCTCTCCCCGCAAACCGCCAACCAGCGCGAGAACGCTCGGCGAATTATCATTTTATTTTTAACACACATCAATTTGTCAGGAAATCCGGGACGTCACCGGTAATCGAATCTCCCACGGATTGATTGATACTTCGAGAAATGGTACGCGGCCACCAAAGGCAATCGCGCGAGAATTGGACCCGGACGTCAACTTCCAGCTAGATTTCTTAAGGGCGACGCTCGTGCGCCGCAAGTCCTATCGTGTTTAGTAAAACTCGGTATTGTCACAGCGGTAGAAAGGGACCGGCGAAATTGGGCCACGGCGAACTCGCGGAAAAGGGGAACTCGGCTAACTAGAAAATGGCGCGGTTGTCAAAGGGGTCTCTCCAAGTGAAACCGAAGTCCTGCCATTTTAATTAAATTCTAAATTAAAGTCTGAAACCTTCTGAGGAATAATACGTGTTTGCCGGTTACTAGGCGGATTAAAATGACGCTGGTAACGAAGTAAAAGGGAGGATGATATGCAATCGGGATAAGTGTGTCTCCCGTCTCTTGCATGCTCTATAGAAGTGCGCCTCATCGAAGGGAGTCTTTCGAATAAGCGTCCCACATCGATCCCACGTGTATCACTCGGCTTGGAGATATAAACGATGTCTCCTCTCTTTCTCTTTCTCTCTCCCCCTCTCTCTCTATCTCTCTCTATCTCTCCGCCGGTCTGTATGCATGCGACTCGCCTTGTATCGGGGATAGATTGCTTTCGGAATTACATGCAGATACGAGAGGAGAGCCTTAAAATCCTCAACAGTACGAATCTGCCCTGGAAAACTATAAAGTACAAAATAATTAAAATCGATCTCCGGCTATAACGTTTAATATCTTCCGCCGTCGCGCGCCATACTATACATATTGTATGTATACAACCACTTCTGCCGAGTCTCCGGATCTATTTTATTCTACTTATTATTAGCGTTTCACTGTGCAACGAAATGTCGAGCGAAAAAGAGGATGAGTATTTCCAGGGCGCTTCCGTCGAGGAAGGAAACATTTAGCGCAACAAGTCCGGTTGCTCTGACAACGGAGGAATAATGAGCTTGCATTAGTCCTCTGTCTAAGCTTCAGCGGAAACAGATGGTAGTTAGAACGCTCGTAGAAACACTGGTATTGAACAGCTGAAAATATCGGACGCGAGTTCACCATTAGTAATAAAATTGCTATTCAACGCTGCATATCTAATTACATCCAAAATGGACTGGCGTGGTATATACGAGCTGTAATCGATTCCATTCATCTTCAATTGCGCAAGCCGCCATAAATGTGTGCATAAAACTCGACCGAGCATCCGAAGGAAGGCGAGACTAACAAAAAACCAGACGAGGTTTGACTTGTGAATATTTGATGGCACGGAATAAAGCGCTTCTACCGTTTCTCTCGAGCGGGCAACACCTTCTATTTAACACGCTGGCCATTCACGCGAGCCTTCGTGACAACAACCCCCATGTATTTTCCAACTGCATAAAAGGCTTACGCTCCCGCCAGTAGAATCCACCCGTACCATAAGTCTCGGAGCACTTGAATACCACCGGATTCGAATGATTGGCGAGCGAGGATTTGGCGTATCTGCATGCATTCACCGGGAGCAATACAATGTATCGTTGTGGAGAAGGCGGAAGGATCTCGAGGAGAATGAGGAATCTAAAGGAATAAGTGTCGCGGCAAGTAATCCAGGCGAATACCTTTTCGAATAGGATCACGAAATCCTTAGAATCCCACGACGCTGGAGCGGCGTGGCGAAAAAAGTCGGAGCTCCTCGCCAACTCTAGGGAGAAGTGGTGAATGGCGACGGGACCAACGGACGCCGGAGTATTTCGTACGTGGGCGCTATTGTGTGTCACTGGGTGGTCGGCGGGCTGGCGCGCGAGGGGGATCGAACGTGGATCGAAGAATCGGCGATCGACGACGTGTGCTCGGGGTAGCCGGGCGAGGAAGGTCCGAGAGAGGCCGATGGTATCCGGGGCTCGATCAAGGGGTGCGCTCGCACTCCCCGTAAACCGGCAGTATGCACGGGAACCCGACGCCCTCGTCCCTCGATCTCGTTCGATCGTCCTGGCAATAGAACTGCTTCTTCCGCCGGTTCAATCTGTTGATTTCTTCAAGCAGCTGCTCGATCTTCTTCTTCACAATCTCTCCCTGCTCCTGCGAGCTTCTTCTTGCTCCCGGCAAGCTCCTTCCCGCCTTCTTGCCTTCTCGCGTGCACTCTGTCCTGGTTGTGTGCGCGACGGTGAGACGCCTGTGCCGATCTGAGAGGGTTGTGTGGCGTGGTGCGAGGGTGGCCTCTATATAGCGTCCAAGCCAGCGGAGCACGGCGCGTGGCAGGATCGCGGCTCGGTGGTCGTCGTCGAGGAACGACTGCCGTAACGCTCCTGTCAGCCCAGGAGGACGCGGTGTCGAGGAGAGAGAGAGAGAGAGAGAGAGAGCGCGCACCGCCACAGGGGTGGCGAGGAAGAGGTGGCTGCGGCCCGTTAGGGGTTCAGCCCGTGCAAGGGGCTCCTCCGCGAGAGCGGACCCACCGATCGGAGGAGCTCGGATCGGCTAGGATCTCCTAACGCACAAGTACTTTTTCGCCTTTTCTCCCGGAGGTCGTTGGGTCGTTGGGTCGTTGGGTCGTTCGATCGTTGGTGTGCGGGTCTCTGCCCCACTCACCTGCTATCACCGCGTAGGGCGCGCACCTACTACTACCCACCGGCTAGGTAGCTACCACCCGACTACCACCCACACGACCTAACATCGCCACCCACCCCTGCCTTCCTAGCTCTTCGCTGGCTAACGCCGCGCGTTACCAACTCTCCTGTCTCACGAGCGTATACTGCTTTCCCTTTCTCTCTCCCTCGCTCGGATAGTGCGCTCTTCTAGTTCCTCCTCGCTCCCTTGGTACCTCGCTATCTGATAGTACCTCTCTCGCTCCCTTTCAGCGAGCGCAAGCAGCCCTCTCTCCTTCCATGCGATTCGGTCTTTCGAGGTTTCTCTCTGTCGGTCGCGCACCTTTCCATCGCTCGCGCGATATCCTTGTTGCTCGCGGTGGCTCGCCTCGCTCGCTCTCTCGCTCTACCTTTCGTTCGCGTAGACTCTCTGTTCTCCAGGCCCCCACCCTCGCTGCTCTTCTAGGCTTAACCACCCCACCCCACCCGCACCGCACACAATCCCGGGCTCCCTCTTCCGCCCCCTTTCTTCCCGCCCGCTCGCTACTGGCGCGATACCGTTGGCGGTTTTCCCTGCACGAAAGAGACGCCGTCGCTCCTTTTCGGCGGCAAGCTTTGGCGCAATTAACCCTTTTGTCCGGCTAAGCCTCGGCTACACCTGTGCGCGCGGCCGGTGCGCGAGGAGTCGAGTTGGAGCGGGTGTTAGCGGCGGCGGTGCGATAGCCTGAAATCGGCTTGATGGCCACCCTTATGGGACAAGTGCTTCCGGAGACGGACGCTTCCGAAGACACTTACGGGCGCTCTTGCTCGGGCTGATACGAGCCACTATCCATCGGATTGACAGCTTTCTTTCGGCACCGATGGAACGACGCTCTTCACACGATCGAGTCCATCAGAACACGGAAACCTTGCGCAGCTGGGCCAATAAACTGGCTAACTCAGCAATAACCTAGTCCAATTGCCACTAATTGCGCCTCGATTCCCGAACCCTCTCTCGATTCACCCACCCCCTCTCTCTCTATCTCGTTTTCGCACAAGTATACACCCACACTTTAGCAACGGCTGGGCCGTGGCCGACGAAAGACTGCGCCGGATAAACGGGCAGTCCATTATCAGGTCGCATCGGCAATGTTACTACGAGCCATCAAGCGTCGCCGAGCTAATCATCGGCCCTAACAAATGTTTGCCTTGCACGAGCGGTGATGGGGCGGTTGGTTTACAGCCGGTGGCCGCTGCGTTTATTGGCGGGGGTGGAGGACGGCGAGCGGGCGCCCGGCCGAATATCGAGCGACGGAAACGCCGCCGGCCTCCCTGACACACGCGGGCTAGACCGCTCTGGTACCGGCGCGCATTTTACGCAGCGGTGCGTTGTAAATGTTTCTGGAAGGCGGCCCGCGACAGCCGAGGGACGTTGCGGCGTTGATCGCGTTATATCCGCGCGATGCGATGCCACCACTGGCCGACATAGCCGAGGCTTGGCCGCGCGTCCTTGTCCATCGGACGACAGAGGCCAATGCAGTGCCCTGTGTACACGGGCGGTGCTTACATCTTTCTCTGCTCTGTGTTCGCTCGACCCTGTCGCCTTCGATAGTCTTCGCGCCCCTCGCCACTTTTGCGCGGGCATTCATGAGCGTCGCGCCGCAAGCCCACCCACTTTCCACGGGGATTAGGCTCTAGGGTGGAATGCTTTTGTGGAACGATCGGTGATATCGGCACCGGTTTTTCAAATGTTAAGCAATTGCGCTTTGGGCAGGAGAATTTAATTGAGTGGTACTTAAGGTAGTTGGTAGAGAAAAAGAATTTTCTAAAATTTTCTTCGAACTTTCATAAGTTTGTCTTTGCAGGGTCTTGAAACCGCTGGCCAAAGCTTATTGAACTCACCACACCATTTCCAAGATGATTAACATTGCAATTGGTAACTTATATGTATAGGTGCCATGTAGCTAAAACCTCTCAGTCATTCAAAACAATATTGAAGCACATGATGAAACAATGTTATAGCGAAGTCTAATAAAGTCTAATACAGATTATGTACAGGTTTAAAGAAATTCTAAAGAAAGCAGGCTTCCTTCCAACCTACCTTAAATAAAAACAACATAAAAATTCAGCGGTTCAACTTGCCTTTCAACTATGACTTTACATTCTTTCAATGACACTAGTCGCTATCGACAAACCCAAAGTAATTTGCATCAACGACAATCGCATTACAAATAGTCACTGTCATACAAGCCAGTGTTCTGTTATTCAGTGAAATAAGCATGCAGGAGCGACTGAAAATTCCTGCTTTCCTTCGGCAATAACATAGAGCCAACCGAGCGATAAGTATAATATAAGGTACGCCGAGGACGGTGATATCTATGTGCACCGGGAATCCGTCGAGCGCACGCTTCGAGATAGCTGCATTCATAACAACACGAAGTGCATCTTCAAAAATGCATTGGCACATTACGGCGCCGCTCACGGTGTCGGGCGTGCCCGGTTTATAACGTTACCGATGGCACGCGGTTGCTAAAGGGGGGAATGTAAGATCTATCGGATGCGACACTTGTAAATAAGAAAGGTCGTGTGAAATGCGGCTAGTCGAGCCGGAGTGAAAACGATATTTCAAAAGCTCAAACATCCCGTAGAAGGGGAAACGTTCGCGCGATAACTGCTTGGCCGACGAAAGCGGCGGACATCGTTCCAGGAGTTCCACTGAGAAGCTCTGGATAGAGAGATATGTATGGGCGTGAAGAGAGGCTGGCGATGGACTTTGAAAGCATGGTGCAACGGAAGTGTGTTTAAAGTGCATTAAGCTGGAGAAATAAACTCGAACAGTGCACCGTGAACTGAGTAAGTGTAACATTGGCTACTGCAAATACATACTGGAACTTAGTTAGGTAACTGAGCAATGGAAGAGTATGAAAAATAAGATGAAATTGAGTGATATTACCCTTTAGACGCCAGTTCATATTGAAGAGGGAGATGAATTTTTTAAAAAGTCAACTTTATTTCCTTCTGTCCTTTGCATACGATTTGAACTGGGAAATGGTTGGGTCACGAGTCTCTTTCTCCGAGATTACTGAGGAAGCTCGACAAATGGTGTATGTACTTTGAAGGCAAAATAGAGGGACGAGGGGGAGTGTGGTTACGCTGGCGACATGCTCGGTACTTTACGCGATAACAGAAAATAGTGCGATACTCGATGAAATGTGGGCTACCGGTGCTTCTCTCCCCAGCATTCACGATGCACTCGCTCGATGTTAGCGCCAATACCGTTCGCCAATAGGTAACCAAAGACGGCGCCTCTCGCCGCGCCTGGGCCAAGTGTGAAACTGAATAAAACTCCCCGTCAGCCTCGCGCCTCTTTCACTTTTTCACTTTTCCAACCACTTTTGCGTGCTCGCGTTTCCTACCTGCTTGCCTCGCTCTTTCCCTCTCGCGCTTGCATTCGCCTCTCTCCTATTTCACGTTAGTCTCGCGCTAGCCGAGGAAACGGCACACTGTGTCTGTCACCGGCGAACAAAGCTTCGTTTTCGGCGGGTAAAAGCGCACCCGGCACTACCGCGGCTCGCAGAGGCTTCATCCGAACCTCGCCGGAATCAAGAGCGACTATTGTCAGCGGGGCGACGAGCGTCGAATCGAAATAAACACGGGCCTTCGCCGCTCGCGCGCCACTTCAAAGTTAAGCTTGCACATTTGCCGAAACACTATTTTTCATGTCCTCGATCTAACTCTACTGGCAAAGCGGCGAGCTGCCTCTTTTTCCACCACTAGTCTTCATTTCCTCCGGCGAGCCGTTGTTGCGCTCGACGACGTCCCCCTCAAACCCCATTTCCAGCCTGCGCCGCCTGCGCCGCCGGCACTTCCGACGCGTTTGCTTTTCGGCGGAGCAAACCCTGACCTATCGCCACGAAATCACAGTGTTTTTAAGCTTCTCTCGCGGAATACATTAACGAAGAGTTCCGCCTCGACGCCGGCAATTAGAATCGGAAAGGCAACCGGCGTGGAAACTATCACCCAGTTTCCAACTGTGTTTCTGCGAAGCGGAAAACTCGGAAATGAAGATAAATAGTTGGCAACTCGGCGGGGCCGCGCCCGAGCGTTAATTGAGACTGGTCTTCACTTCCTCGACGGATGTTTAGTTCAAACGAACGTAATCGTTTCTCGAGATAAAAAGGACGAGGCTTGACGTCGCGCGTGTAATCAGGTCGCGAGGAAATGGCAACTGAATCTACGTAAGACCAATCCTTGCTAAAATTAGGGATGCTGTGTGTACTAGTCTTTTTGAAAATCCATTTAAAGTTTTGTTAGATACAACCGATTTATCTTATTTCCAGACAGGCGTTTTGAGAATGGGTAGTACTGATTTATCTTGCTCTTGATTGATTTCGATAGTACGTATATTGTTAAATTGCCCTCATTGTCGGCGGAATTAACTACAACGTGCTATGAAATCGATCGGCATCATTCGTCGACTGTAATGGACCTGTCCATCTAATAAGGGCTTCATTATTAATGCGCCTCTACGATAATGTGATGGAATACATATAGATCCAATCTAAAGGGTGGTCCGGGAAAGCCGGAAAAACGGGATGCCCTCGCGTGAAATATCGGGCGGGCAACACCTGGCGCGGCCTCCAGCCGCCACGTGCACGAGGGGGTGCCGGCGAAGAAAGCACGAAACTGTTCCATGCTGTGCACGCAACATGGAGCGGCGGCGAAAAACAGGTCGAAAGGAAGCTCTCGTCGTCTCCGCGATCATCCTGAATAGATAGGGCGACATTGAATCGAACCTCGAGGATGATCGATTGCGCCGAGCGCCGGTCACACCCAGCGAAATTTAGCCACCCTGCGCCTCCCGCTTTCTTGCCCTAACGAGACAATTACACTCGACCTTCCTGGCCAAACGCTCTCGCTCCTCTTCCGCTCACCTCGTCTCCGGCATTCGAGTCGCTCAGGAAATTGCCAATTTAACGATTACCCATAACATCAATTCTCGATAGAAAACTGCTAGAAAACTCGTGTACGGGCATCGTTTCGGATAGAATAACTTTCGGAGCTAAATCGAAGCCGGCGCGGCAAAAACCTGTCTGGAAGAATACCCCCCAAGAAATACGAGGGAACTCGACTTTTTTTATGGGAATGTATGAATGTATTCTTTGGTTGGTGCTGTTGTAAAAAGCGAATCCTTTCGACCGAGACCTCTCGTAAAGTGGGGTACAAGTTGAATCCTTGAGACCAACCCTGTCAAACTCCAAGATACGACCAGACACCGTTTCTATGTTTGTACTACGGGAAATACTATACTAGTACTTACGAAGTGTATCGACGTGCTCTGTTGAGGGAATAACGCTCAACTCCCCTCCAACTGGTACAACCGCTCGGACAAACGTATAAATTTACAGAGTGCTTTCATATAAGTCCGTGTACAAGCGAGACGCGCCGGGCTTATTAATAATAAAGGCAATTAGAGGTAGTGAGTCGCTCGAGCGCTCGAGAATACATTAGGAAATGAAATGCGCGTTACAATTGCGAAGGCAATGCGTCGCCGAAACGGATTAATCTCGCTCGCGATGAACGGAATTCGTCCCCAGGTTTCAGTGATCGCAAATTGTGGCGGTCTGTGATTGGTTCGCGAGTATTGTAAGCGTGGAACAGGTAATAGATGGGTTTTGAGGGCCTAATAGAAACGCGGCGTGCCCTATCAAAGGTGCTATGAACGTCAGCGATAATTATTATAAATGGCAGTGTGAAAATCCGCGAGGCTCACCGCTGGCGAACGCGCATATATACACACCCGGCACACACAAACAGGCTCGATCGCCCGGGGTGTGCCGGATCGAGGGTGGAAGTGGCTGTATTTCTCGCGGGCTTCCCGTGCCAATTCTGCCCGCGGCTTTCGCTGTTTTTTTCGCCGCGCGACGAGCATCGAACGTCTCTACCGGCGCGGTGGATAGATTAAATCAGATGAATCTCGGGATCGAGTCTAAGTGAGTCGAAGTAAAGAAACATGCCGGCGTTTTAATTTCAGTTGTTGAAACATATTTCAACATATTAAATATGAAACATATTTTTGTTGTTAATTTCATAAGTTGAAACATATTTAATTGACAATTTCTATAACAAATCCATTTCCTTCGAATTAAAAAGGCACACTACGTTTCTGAACCAATGAAAAATTGAATAGCAACACTTGCTATTCCCCGCGCGAAGTGGCGCATCAAGTGAAATCGAAATTGAAGACGTGCCGCGCGTCAAGCAAGCGAAATGGCTCTCGGCAATGACGAGGGTGCTAACACACCCAGCGAAAAATTGCTTGTGCGTTGTATCTCAAGGATGTGCCAGGCTATATTGGCCGCTTTTTCTCGCTGAGCAGAGTTTTTCGCACATTACCTAAACGGGCTGGACGGCCGAGGGGTTGGCCGGGACGGGGTCGCTCAGCAGCTTTTCATAATTGAAAGCTTAACCTTCGCCACTCGACGCGAGCCGGCGATGTCGAGTCTCGTAGGAACGAGTGTGTTGTCGCAACCGGCACACATACAGAGGCGGCTAGAGCTGCGTAGAAACGTCGGCTACGGGCACACGAAGGTCTGAAGAAGCGAGGAAGAAGGGCTGCTGGTGGTGATGTGTAGGTGGCGGGGTGGACGGATCGCATGCCTGGCGCCAGTTAACAATCGAGGCTCCTGTGCATTTATGAATAAGGCTGCACCATTCGCCGGGAACTAAGGTCGTAGTCGTAGACAATGAACCTCGAACCAGTTCAGGGCCTTCGCCGAACGATCGACGCGAACGCTACTGTCGGTCAGGGTGCCACCTCGACCGCGCCCCGCCCGCCTTTCCTTCCAACCGTGCAATTTTTCGAAATCGAAACCTCTCCTCGAGTTAATACGCGGTTCGCGACCAAGGGCTTATGTATCCCTAGACGATAAGGGAGCCCCTTATTAAACTAATGGGAAATTAAACGGAAGGAAATAAATACAAGTTCTGATTAACCGTTTGCCTTGAACGTGACAAGTTATAATTCGCACGCGAGCAACTTTGCGACGGAGTGATAAACAAATTTAATGCCAATGAATAGAACACGGTAGTGAGAATGTCACGGATGAATAATTAAATAGGGAAATCATACCAGTAATTCTGCAGAATACACGAATCGTAATGGAAACTGTTTCCCGAAGTTGGTCCGACATGAAACCGTCAAATTAATCACCGACGATCTGTTAGAGTAAGTCCGACTAGACTCTGACGTCAATTCCACGCCTCGGGAGTGACACAAATCCAATTGATTCCGATCGAAATCGCGCGCGCGCGCGGGCGCGCGGCCATTCGGGCAAATGGAAAACGTTAAAGCTAATTGCGAGAAGAACTCAGTGGCCGATTTCTTATCGTGGAGAGAGCACTGGGGAAAGAGTGTATTGGCAGGGAGAGAGATCGAAGGAGCGAGATATAACCCTGGAGATCGGCGGTTATCCGGCCAATTATCGTTGGCGAAGGATCGCTCGATAGCGAAACCGACGGACGTCAGGCACGAAGGTCTAGGATAGAAATTGCGTGCGCCGTTCCAGTTAAACTGCGGGCCCTGCATTCAAGAATACATACGCCGCGAAATGAGGTCACAGACAATGAACTTCACCGCCTGCTACCATCGAGGCCCCTTCTCCACCCTCTCTAGACGCATTTTTTCCGCCGAGCTATTATTCGTGATAGGGAAACAGTGGAAGGCGGGTTGTCTATGAAAACTCGACTTGAAACTTGCATCGAACCTTTGCCAAATTTTTCATTTCCGATCGAAACTCTGTTGAAGAATAACAATGGAAAATAAACACGCAAGTGTAGAAAGTTGAATAAAACCATACAACTGATGACTTCGTTCTATCTTACTCTTAGATTTCAAACTATACTTTATGGTACAGAATTTCCAAGCGAGAATGATAAATTATCCGTTTTTATCCCTATGGTTTACTTCATCGACATCGTTTCCCATCCACCTTGATTACCATACTCGGCTATTCAAGATGCGAACAATAGTCCTCTTTTTTAGTGCTACGTGGCGTAAAAAGGGTTTAAGTTCGATCGGCCAATAGCCCGGGTGAATCGAGCGCCGGCCAGATGAAATGCCCGGAGGTCCAGGCCACTGCTTTCCAAGTGGAGAGCCGCGGAATTTATAGCCGGCCAATTGAAGCCCGAAGAATGTATTGGCCAGACTCGACTTCCCCTCTTTTCAATTCGAATCGCAGAAATTTTAATCAGCTCTCACGGCCCGCGATGGCATTGCTTGGAGAGGCGGAAGAAAAATCCCTCTTACTAAACCAACAGAATTATTTACCCATTTCCTTTGAATATATCGCGGAACTTTAACCCCCACTCCCCGGACGCGAAATGTGATGTAGAATAATTCCCAGTGACACTTCTGCAGAGCGAAATTTTAATTATTTCTCTCGTAAAACATGAAAGGGCTACGCGTCCAACTGAAGTTAGCCGTTTGAAGTTTCTGTGCTTTGCATATTTTATTTCCCGCTTTAGGTCTGCTTCTGCGAGAGATAGGAATTATAATTAAAAACTGCCATCCACAAAATGTCTAGCAGCCCTAGCATTAATAGCAAGCGATGAGAATAATTGGACAGGCAAAGCACGAGAACCAATTACGATGAAAAATTAAGGAACCGGCACGTGCATGCTATTTCTTCTTCCGTGAAGTTTAACCGCGACAACATTCTACTGCCATTCGGAGTGACGTTCAATTCGCTCTTCCGGCGAGGAGTCGCAGGTTTCTGCAGCATCCATTTTTCTTCCAGGGGCGAAGAATGCGGGATGAACTTCTTAATCTGTTGCGCTGGAATTTCAGCGGCCGTGCCAGCCGAGGAGCCGAGAGGGGACAGGAGGAAGAGCGGCGGCGAACTTTAAAGCTTTACGATCGCAAACTTTGCTTTTTCCCGGCTTTCTTCGTTACCTCCTGCGGGCTACGTACACGTACGAATAAAGAAGTGCGGTTCGATCCGCTTAAAGACTTTAAACGGCGCGGTGCGCTATCCCGGGCGAAAAAATATGATGGGATTCCCTGGGAGCTCCGACGAGAGACGGATTTCCCCCGGAGAAGTAGATTGAACGAGATTTTAACGGAGCGCGCTCGCGCTTATAAATAAAGTTATCGGGGTCAGCATCGAAATTGGAGGTAGGTGTCGCCTTGGTTCAAGGCCTGCTCGTAGTGAGAGGACGTGCGAAGATTCCGGGCGGGATGAATCTGCTGGGAGGCTGTTAAGCTGCTTTAACGAGTTTAATCTCGTCGCTCGTGACAGCGTGTTTAGCTGTAAAATTCGATAAGGCCAACCTGCACGAGATTTCCTCGGCAAATTATACGCGAATGAGTGCTTATTAAGAGTGCATCTTCCAGCCATGTGCACTGTCGCCCTTTTGTCACGAAAAATCTACCTTCAACCCTAAACTTCTTTGATCCTCAAACCGCGGCCCTAGCATATTTATAAAGTGCTCCTGCTCACGTATTATCGTTACCGTTTTCAGTCATGCCAAACATCCATCCGATAGTTAATTATGATCGAGGGACTTTGTTATTCTACTCTCAAACTCGAAGATAACGCGAAGCAAACTGTGCTATGTACTAGTCTGGCCTTAAAATGGATCGCTCCGAACCAATCATCTTCGCCCGTACACAAAACCGATACAAGAACTCGGCGACCTTTCGCGTCAAACGCGAGGGAAAGCGTCGTTTGTCATGCATGAATATTTCCGCGAGCGACCGTTGTCTCATGCATAGTTCAACCGCTGGCAGCGCTCAGCGTCCTATTACGAGAACCAGCACTTCCAGGCCTCCTCTCTATTCTTCACTTCTTAAACAAATTCCTCTAGTTCCAGGGCCGAATGACGATCAGGAAGGAATGTCCTCCTGTTTTCCCAACACGTCCGCCACCAGTGTAATTCGCAAGAGGCGAGCAACAAAGAGTATTGCACTCCGAAGTAATGAGGAAAATGCATCGGGCGAAAGGCAGTGGCGTCCTGCGAAATGGGACGCGCTCGTAAAACGTAGAAAGTGCCGAATTCACCAGGGGCTTTCCTTGAAATGAGGCTTGGCTGAAAAAACGGCCGGGATGTGTCGCCGGTGTTCCAGAGCTTCTACCTAAAACTTCCCTCTTTCGTATTTGACGGCTCGCCGCCTCTTATTAATTTGAATGCAAAGAGATTTAATAGGATGAGTCCGCGGCGCCGGCTCGACACGAGAGCGGATGCTCCACTCGACGAGCCGCTTTGCACGGGAAATTTTTTCCTTAAAGCGGCAAGCCTTCATGGTTCTACCGAGCCGGAGGAGAGATACCGGCCGCCATGAGAGCGACCCTTATTTTCCACAAGCTAGCTCGAGAATATAGAGGGACGAAATATTCTCATCTCCCGAAAGGATATTAAACGTCGAGAGTGAAAGAGCCGGGCGAAAGAGGCTAGAAGAGACGAGAGTTTTTCGAGAAGCTTGCTTGTCGATTGGCGAAAGAAATCCATCGGGGTAATACCGAGTTTCCCGTGTAAACGCACGTCGATCTCGCAAAGGATGTCGTCCTCTTTCAGAGTACACGATATCTTCAAAGGATTATTAATCATTTCGTTCGCCAAACTACTCGGATTAATATCAGTCAGGAACAAGCATAAGTACACACCGTGTGTTATTACTGTTTCGATATTAAAAGTAGGTCCTCTGATAAGTAAAGCTCGATTTTAATTATAGACTATTTAATTCTACTTTGACATGCCACGTCATACAAAAGTGTTCGCGCATCGATCGATCGGTGTGTACTTTCACCGAAACGTTCAAGGAGCATTTAGTATATCGGCCAGTGAGTACTCGGATTAATTAATCAGGCGAGGCAATCATTGATACTGTTTTATTTCTGTCCCGACGTATTCCGTACGAAAGATGTTCCGGTAGCATTGCGCTCCTCGTGATACTAGTTCAAGGGGAGGCATTCCAGCTGGTTTTATAGCGCGAGATCCGCCAGATAGAGCACGCCACTTCCTGCCAACTCGCCGCGCGGCGGATAGTGTCGAGCGATGCACGCGTGTGTCTATGTATATGCGCGTGGGAAGCGTGTAATTCACGTGTATGATGCTAACGATTACACGGCCGATGAAAGACACGCGGGGCCACCCACCATCGACTTGCATAATACCTATGCAGTGGACGCGATCATCGGGGCCGCACGGCCCTGGCCTTGACACCTGGCGGAGAATCGATAAGATTCTCTCGCGATACCGCTTGATTTAGCGGCGAGCGCGTGCCTCGTGCAAGGCGCTCGCGAGTCCGCGAAAATATGCTTACGCCGGATTTGCGATACTCCCGAGCGGAATCGCCTGCCGATACATCGCGCCGGACATTTTTCCGCCAACCGATTCGATGTGTATGTACATACTGTTATTCTAGACACATTTATTTTATATTTATACTCACAAATGCGGATTCGAGTTTACATGAATTATACATTTCTACCTCGATTGCGTGTGGCTTTTATGCATGCTGGCTTATCAGATTTCATTTCGCGGGGACGAGTTTTATCTAACGGTTGGAACGTGAAATCGTGTTTGCTTTTTGAAAAGAATTATTTGCAGGGAGGAAGATTTCCGGTGGGCCGAGAGCGAGCGGTATAAAGCCGGGAGTGAATTCGGTGTGTAAACGCTCAGTTTTACGAATAATCAAATCGCCATGCCCGAAGGACATCCCGGCTCCACGGGGAGCAACCGGCGGAATTCAGTAATAGAGGGCTTCGTCTGGGAATTAGCCATCGAAATAAGCTCGTTATCAAATTAACTTAATCAAGTTCCAAGGGATGCATTTGAGCGTAATTCAAGCCAGTGTACATCGCTGATTGGCGTTCTGGCTCACTTGTTCCGGCAAACCTGCCCATTCCCTCTCCACTCTCGTTCTCTTTCTCATAGCTCACTTCACCTCTACGCATATTAGCGATAATTACTTCCGAGGGAAACAGGCCCTATTAAATTTCCTTTGTCATCCGCTCTCCATTAATAATGCAATTTCGTATTTATATTTATTTTATGACTACATATTGTTTATTTTCTCTCTTTGCTCCCTCGCATATTCTACATACCTTCATATTCTCGAAATATCTACACCCGCTCTGTAAATACACCTACCGTACACAGCGCAAACCTGAACTCGTTACATTGGGAACAATAAAACCGAAGCAGGTTGTCATCAAGCATTTGTTAAAAATACACAAATTTAACTCATGAACAAATTAAAAATAACGAGATAAAACTCGAGTAGATAATGTGACATTGTACGATCCGAATGTACCGAGCGCATAAACCAGACGAGAGGAATAATAAACTCGTATTTTATTAATTAGCCCAAGTGCACTTACACAATACAAATAGGGAGAGAGAGAGTGTGTATGTATGTGTGTGAATAAATATTATAAATAGAATACGTACGTTCCTCCACAATTGCGTGCTGCCAATCCATCGTACGTACATTACCAAAAGTCCAAATAATTCTGCCGGTTTTTTGTCGTTAAACCACGCGTTGGATAAATAATCGTAAAGATATTAAAGAAAAGAGGCGACATGCGAATTATTCCGAGAATATCGAGTGTGCCCCGTGTGGAGTGGTCGGTGTAGAATGTGGCCGACAGTATCTCTCTCGATTCCTCTTTCTCCCTCTCTCTCACTCTCTCTCTCTCTCACTCTGTCGCGCGCGACACTGTGCCAGCATTATCCGGAAACTAATCTCAATACGCTGTTAATTCGCTCGATAACTGTCCAGAGATTACGTTTCGCCCCGGCTCGCTGGCCCGGGTATCAATAACGGCGAAAATTAATATGCGCGTAATTACAGCAGGGAGAACTGTGCACTCGTATAATTACGAAGAAATATCCACGGCGATCCCATTGGCACCCCCCGGCCCATCCCGCCGAACAACGATACCAACAAGCATCATTAATCTTGGGAAACGCCGGAACTTTCGCCGGGAAACCGAATCTACTATTCTAACTATCTCTTAAAATTGAAATCGCAATTGAAACTCGGAAGGCGAAATGCTAAAGGGAAGCACATGAAACGAAAAATCAGAATATCGAACGTTGAATTTTTAATTGTTTTTTTCTCCGTAATTGGATGATGATAAAGACAGGAAACAGATAAATCCTACTGTTTTTACCGTAAACAGACAAATAAGGATTAAATATTGATAATCATCACTAATACATCGACCCTTATTGATTCCTAGCATTTCTCGGTTCAACTGGAACCAGTAAACAGCCAAGTCTTTCCAACCCATTTATTTCTGGTATTAGCCGATCTTCGAAAGCGCAGCTCAAGCCGAAGGCAGGGGGGCAGGGGGGGCGGCCGATATTTTACAGTTACCCGTAATTTTGCGCATAGCTCTACCCCGCCTTCCATACGGCCGGATGCACTTTTTCCGCCATAAGTTTCGATTAAGCGGGATAGTGTTGCGATTTCGTTGGAGTGTATGTACACAAGCCTCGGCGATGCGAAGCGCTCCCCCTCTATCTCTGGTATTGGGTGCGTATAATCTGCCGGGTGGAACTGGGTCGAGGAGACACAGCCCGTTTTAACGGGACCCAGCCCCACGACCCTCCTGCTCTTATACATACTACGCCGCACATATCCCGCCAAGCTCCCCGACGCCCTGCGACCCCCGCCAGCCAATTTATTGCTTGCGGCTCAACAACAATCGTCGATTCGGGTCAGAAAGGGCTCTCGCGACCTGGACCTCTGAGTTACCAGTGTTACACACATCCCACGCCACATTACTCTTCGCTCCTTCCCCCTTCCTCTGCATTCTTAAACACTGAACAGTCGCTCAAGGGAGATGCCCTCCTTCGGGTTTGTATGCCGGGCGACGCTATACGATTATAATGCTGTCTTCGAGGAACTTACAACTGTTAGTCGTAAAGAGAAGGCCTTAGGGGAGAAGGTCAAGTCTGGTTTATGGATCTCGGGCTCGCAGGAAACGTCCGATTTCTCTCGGTGATACAGTAAACTCTTAATTAATCGGTCAATGAATGACGAACAGAGTAGTAAACATGAGAGGAACGGGAATGCCGGATCAAGGCTTTGACATGATATGTAACTGCTGCGTAATTGCAAGAATAAAGTTATTATCCCCAACTATAAATGATTTAAAGGAAGGTTCGATCGGTGTGACGGTGTGCTGATACTTTAGCAATCGAAAGGGTATTCGAACCCTGTTGAGCGGAGGAAGCTCCCCCGTCGGGAGATCCGGGTATGGGGTTGGACGAGGAGGGAGAACCAGGGAGACACTATCTGGGATTTAAATTTCCGAAGACGTTCGCGTAACCCATCGCCATATATCTCTTTTATCCGGCGATGTAAAGTGGATTAAATGTCCGATTATATCAGACCTTAAGTTTTATGGCCGGAGCGGAAGGTGTTCCTTGCCATTTTGTACGGCCAGTATCCACCCTCGGCTCTTCCGTGTCCGACAGGACTTGCAGTTAAGAAAGCGTCGCGAGTGCTCTACACAAACTACCGCGCAGTGCTTTTAAGTGTTATCGTTAAAGTACGCGAACGTGAGTTATAAAAAGGACGGACTAAGATTATTTTAAGGCCGAGTTAAAGAAAGTGTGAAAACCAAGTACGACAAGCGTCGCGATATAACCGGCGTCCTTCAATCGGCCCTTCAGTCCTATTCAATCCCTGCCATTGTCTCCTCCAGCAATTCTATTATTACTGGCGCAAGTAGAGCTGAATTGAAAAGAACAAGTACACAAAGGGTGAAACTAGCATCGTCTGCTTGGCACCCGCGACCAAGGGAGGAGAATGGATGGGGCGATAACGAGCAGTCCCTCAGAGTTCCAGAATCGATCAGGTTCTTTCTCTCTTCGGCTTTGCCAGGCAAAAACAGTCCGTCCCGCTCCCTGGCTCGGTCCACCGTTACTCTTGATGCCGCACGAGGACTTTCCTTTTAACTCGTCTCGACAATGAAGCCGGCACCGAACGACAAGCCGGAAAACGCAAAAGTTCGCCAACGCTCCCGTTCGAGTCCTCGGAGTGGGAGGGAGGGGTGGGGACTCTCGGAGTCTGGCTTTCGCTGAATCGAAAAGCCGTGAAGGAATCCTCGATCGAATCTCGAGGCCCTATTATCCCCCATGTTTCGTGCCCCTCCTCCCCTCGAACCCAACTGTGAAAAGTCTCCTCGTGCCTTTGGTTATTGGCCGCTAACGAGGGCCAACATCTTCTTGGCCGCGCCAACTATCTGCCACTCCTCTCCTTCTATTGGGTTCGGTTATTCCCTTCAATTGGGAAATTCAAGTACTGAGATAATATCATACAGCAAATATCCCAATAATAATTCGCTGATGAACAGCTCGATACTCTCGCGACTCCCATTGTGCATTATTAGTTTAATTGGTACTTTCAAATTAATGTCACCTCATATGGCCGAGCAGAGCATTACAAACGTATGTTGAAGCTTATACTTATTCGAATCAAATTAATACAAACTGGAAACCGCAATAAAATGTTATCTCTAAACATCGCAATTTTTAGACTGGCTGTACACTGTACAGCTCCGGCAGATGACATGGACAAGAATTTTTTCATCCGCCGTTAATACTCCGATATGACCAGCCGCATATTACTAACGGCGGAGTACACGAATTGCAAAAGGCGATTTCCATTACTCACATGCATTGGTGGACTTCGCGACCAGCCGCTCCAGCTGCGTCCCATTCAAAGGTTGCTCTGTAAACACACAGACGAGGTCTGATGAAACTTGGTTCGAACGCACGTAAACACGCTCGTAAAAGCGTGTGCAAAACCGAAAAAAAAACATCGCATACACGCGCGCTTGCACGAATATCATATTTACAAGCTTTCAGTGAAATGATCAAATAACAAATTCGGAGTATCCAGCAGATAAATTTGTTATGAAAAGAAACACATCTTTTTTATTATATTCTTGTGACTCAAAGAAAGCAGAAAGTTTGTACTAGAACGAAAAGAATCGAGGGGAACTAGTATAAATCAAACTCTTCGCATCCAATCGATCGGAGGAGTGCTGAGAAGCAGCAACGTTTCAAATTGGCGGTGTAGGTGAAGCTTTCCGAAGGACTGCTTGTTGCAAGATAATATCAGGTGTGAAGGGCGATCGAGGTGGCGCGCGAGGAAAAGGGCGTGCTCCGCAAAAGTGGAAAATGTAGGTGAGACCCGAGAGGACTTGGGCGGGTGCGAAAAGTTGCTGACACCGTTTGCGGGCTGCAGCGCCATCCTGGAATGATTCGCCCGATCAAATTTGCGCTCGTATAGCTCGAAATACGCCCGAAAATCAGTCGCCGAGCAACCTCCGCGAAATTCTATCTTGTGTTTTAACCAAAAATTCTAAAATTGCACTAAAATATACCTTTCGTGTGTTTTGGACGGTTCAACTTTTCAAATTACTGTGAATTTTAAAGAATTTTGTCAATTTCTGCATTTCTTGAGGAATGTCCTCCTATAAGTCTTGGAAAAGGGGCGAACGAAGTAGAGGAATAGAACAACATATGTTCCAATTTGATTGACCAGTGCTTGGTTACCTTGATTCCCATGATTAGAGGGCGCTTCATTTACACCTAGCTCTAGTGACATTGAGGAAGCGGGTAAAATATGGCAAAGGGACCACAAACTACCGAGTGCATGGTCGCTATTCGCTGCCAATGATTTCTCACTGCGCCCTCGTGTCACTAGTGCTTCGGTGCGAGCATGACTCTTTGATTTCGAAAATTAGAGAGGGAGACTTATTCCTGTCGATGCAGGGTGTGGAAGTAAAATCGTGCAAGGTGACACGTGGAGCACGTGCAGCTGAGAATAAATCTTATCGAACGATCTGGATTCCGAGGTCTGATTCCCCATTCTCGAAATCTACCCCAATTCTAAAAACTCTGGGCACATGCGCTCCTCCTCTGATCAACACAACACTCGGACACTTTCCTTATTAATCGAATTTATTAAAGTAGAAGACTTTCAGCTTCGCGACACTCGAACCAAAGATTCTGCTTTGCCTCAAGGGTCGGCGAAGCAGCGGCAGAAAATATTACGTCTTGCCGAGCTCGCTAATTAAATCATCGATCAATTAACCGGGCTCAGGCCGGAGGATTGCGTAATATCGAAAATCGAAGCGACAGTATGCGAAGTGGCGTGGCGGTAATGAAATTGGAGGATTCTCGCGACATCATCCTCTCATCTCCGCCGAGTTTCAGCCGCTGAAAGCGCAGGAGAGATCCTCTCGAGGATGAAGAGGAACTGGCGGCGGAAACATGCGGCTGGGATACGTGAAACTTCGCCGGATTCTGATGAATATTGAAAGTCTATTGCGCGCCTGTTCACCCATACTCTTATGGATATACACATACATATTACGCCCCCCACCCCCCTGCCACCCCGTTACCTATTGGCTTTCATATGTGTTTAAAGCGGCGGAACTGGGTCAGATTTTCCTGGCAACGCGAATTTATCGGGCAATTTTAATGGCCTAGTATGCCGGCCCGTTCTTAGCCCGTCATTTTCTCGTCATTATCTCCGCGACAGCCGCTTTAAGTGGCCATTCAGTGGCTTGCGGCAGACCAGGTGTGAGAATACACTTGGCGTGATTCAAGACCTCATTTGATTTATTCTCCGCAACCACCTTGGCATCTAGAGCTGGGATAACAGTGTTTAGAATCTACGATAAATTGAGCGTGGTTTCGTGGATTCGAAACAAAGTATAGTAGAAATAAATAATGCATTTCCACGTCTACGCGGCTACGATTCATCAACGAAATATTCCGCGGGGAGAATTATTTCTGCACCAACTCGGGAATGATCCAGCCGTTTGCTAAGTGAGATGCAGATTCCGAGAAGTCCGGAGAATAATATTGTGCCGGTGAATTCGGGATACTGCGCTAATATTCTATTTCCAGTCTGAACCGGCGGAAGTAGAGTAAGGAAGTGCAAGGGATCTCCTAAGGGGAGCTAAAGTCGAAATTGCTTTCGGATACACGAAGCCTCCTACATATCAGCACGGTAATGCCAGGGAACTTGGGTGTATCCCGCTCGCTAGACTCCCAAGTCCGCTTAAGGATAGATTACCAGCGGATACCAGAGTCCTCCAAGGACCTCGGCGCTTCCTTAAAAATGTATCAGCCACTCGAGCGCAATTAATCTTCGGCAGATTCTACTCGGAGACTTTCCTCGGGCATCCGACCAACGAGAGTGCAGGATGTGCGGGCTCTACCGGCCAGATTCAAGCTTGTTAAACTTAATTATCTAAGAAATGCGGCGTTAATTAATATGAGAGAAGTTCCGAGTTATTCTCCAGCTGATTGAATTGTGAGACTTGACGAGGCTGAATAAAAAAGTAAAAATTGAGAAGCAAGGGAAACTTGATTGAAGGAGATTGCACTTTAAAATTTGGCAGGCCTATATTCATTAACAAAAGAGCCTTCTCAGGCATCATCTTCGTTTTCGGTATTCATAATTCGAGGTTAATAAATGATGAAGCTAAACCATTAATCCGAGAGATTGGGGGATTAATGAGGATTAATATTTTAATGAGAAGCTTGGAGCAGAAGCCAAAGTGGTTTGGCATATATTTACGATAAGATTCAATTAGCGAACTGCCAAAGGAGATGCTGGCATTTGTATGGATCTATTCCGCCGGAACGTTTCCGCGGCAGCTGCATAATCGCCGAAAATAAATCGCTCTACTTCGGAAGCACTCCAGCCTCCAGCAACTTTCCACGCGGACGAACGCGAACTCCCGATACGTATTGCTACTCTCCTGCGGCTGAGAAAGATCTTTTCCGCACACCCATCTGTGCCGTATACGTCGTCACCCAACAGAGCACTCCAACCATCCTATGTATATCAAAGCGCCAAAATAGCACGACAATCAAATGTCTGCCAAAAACATAATAACTCCGAAAATTCCTCCGTCGAGCAGTGTCACCTTTCAAAAGCGAGTCACCTTGAATCCGAAACTAATCACTGACACACATTTTCTGCTCGCCGAAGACAAAGCCCGGAGAAATATTTTTAACGAATTTCCGAACAATTTGGCAAGTGGTCCAAGTCGTAAGAATTTCCAACGCGCGTAATTCCCACCACTGAAACGTAGAGTTTCGAGGTAAATCCAATTTATATGGGATCTACGCTTAAGTGCACTGTGGAAAAACTGGACACGAGGTGTCTCACGGGCCGATTGAAAAAAAAACTGTGTGTCATCGGTATTGAAGAGATCCGGGCCGATACAGGGGAACCGCGTGGCAAATCCATGTTTTACACGGATAAACCTATCACGCGATCGTGCGCTCTAAACGAAACGAGGTGCAGAAGCTGCGGGCGGAAGGCAAAGGCGCAGATAACAGAGGGATGGCAGGAAAAAAGCCGCATAACTGGTTGAATCACCGAAGAGACGGAGCTGATGCGCCGCCGCGAACCGCTTTAACCGGTTCATCGCGGCCTGCGTGAAAACAATAACGCGTAATTGGGCCAATAATAAAATAATTGTTAGCGCTTGGGTGCCGGCCAACGCTCGCCACTTCTTCTTCGACTGCCGGCTTATAAAGTCGTCTGGCCACTATTCGTCACCAGTGCAATTTAGTCGTCGCACGCACTTTAATCGCCGCCCCGACCAATTCTTCCAAGCGCAAACGATGCAACTGCAGATAGAGATATTTTTCATTAACTTCCTCAATCGAACCGCCTCTACATTTCAGAATAATTATTATAAGATTCAGCGATCTTGCGAAAGGTTATTCGAACCGGCGAGGAAGGGCGGCAGCCCGTCAATTCTGGAGACATCGCGTCCGTTTAATCTACGATCTCTCTATTAATTGGCCCGTACTCGACCACCCGTAACCATGAAAGCCGCCGCAGCCTTCGAGACCTCCAACTTTCTCCATTCCACCGCTCGATCCACCCTTCGACAAATGGTTGCGGCAAACGTCGCAGATAAGAACTCAAATGACTATTGGGAAAAAGGAACTATCTAGAACTCGACACAGCAAATGCATTATGACATCGAAAACCTCTAATTCAAACTGCCCTCCCTCGACAAGTTTATCACAACTCTATTTTCAACAGAATCTCAGGACCTCAAACCACTTGAACTTCACAATTCAAATTTCACAATTCAAGGACCTCAAACCACTTGAATTTCACAATTCAAATTTCATCAAATTTCATAAGGATATACTCAAACTCTTGAATCATATTATTCTTCATTATTAGCGAGGTTTTAAAGCCGAGATCAGTCAAACGTCATCAACAAGTCGATGCCTCTGCTTTCAATTACACTGATCTGGATAACGGCGCGTCGCTGCATTCTCGGGAAATTTCATTTGAAAAGGCTGGCTACATGAAAGAGAAGCGGCGGCCTGCTCTCCCCGTTTCGTGCGGAGCAGATAGCTGTGGGAAACAACCGCCTGTCAATTGACATTTGTTCCCGCGGATACGTCACGAATTCCCGAGGAACAGAGAGGCGGAGTTGCGCCAGCTGGCCGTCGCCCGTTTCCCTCGGTTCCCCACTTAATTCCACCTCAAACATCCCAATAAAAAGGGAGGCTGCCACTAACTTCTCGACAACTAATTCAGTTAATCCGAGAACAGTACTTCCATTTATCTCCAACTCGCAGGGATCAAGACAATAACTATAGCCTCGGCGTCCACCTATTCTCAATCAGTGAACGAGGCTCTAGTTTGAAAGTTTGAAACTTACTATTTATAGGTAACCGCGTGAAATAGGGAAATGGAAGATCAGGGTCGATGCACATAGATGGGTTGGCCAGTGCACACAGTGGAAGTAAACCGCAGGTGGGAAGTTGTAATAGTATTAATAGAGCCGACATTGCACGAGCTAATTGCGTGTGTGGGCGCGCGTTTTGCTTTAAAAATAACCGGGCTGGCAGGGAATGCGGAAAATCGATGGGATATTGGGAGCCGATATCTCCTTGGGAATAGTACCGACACCGAGCACACGTCAGCCTACGATTTACTTTCCTATCTCCAGCATGCCCATCCCAGCGTGTCCGTGCGGACGAGTCTGCAAACACAGATAGATTATTTTCGAGCCGAGGCTAGGAGTAGCGCACGCCTGTCCGTCACCCCGGGTGTAAACCTTCGTGTGTCATTAATTTCAACCAGCAGCTCTCGAGGCTACGATAGCCAAGTGTACGATAGTCTTGAAATCCGCACGTTCATTTGTTTGTTATCAAGTGTTGAACGCGTTGGAGGTAAATCCGAGTATGTATAATCGAGTCCTACAGAATACTCATCGATTCGCTTCGATTAGTGTTCGATTCTATATGCAATCGCGGTGCGAGTGTTGAGCGATAAAAATGCACAGCTGCTGGCCACTTCCGGTCACGTGAGACTAATTGTCGAGGGTGGAATCGGTAACCTTGATTCGCACGGGGGTTCCTGAGAGGCGAACACTTGACACCAATCTCTGGCCTCGTTCACTTTGGCAATCATTTCCTTTTCACTCGCAAGACTCTCGTCGTCGCAGCCTCCCCTACCACCCCCTTTAGTCACTCTCCTCTTTATCCTACGCGCTTGCCACTTGCAGCCTGCCCTATTTCCGCACCGCTAACCGACAGCTGCTACATAGTTGCGCGATCCTTTCTTCCAAGCCGACCACCTCAACATTTTCCTGCTCGGTTATTTTCCTCGCCCACGCTTTTCCCGTTCAAGTGACACCTGCAATTTTCCGCCAATGGAAAGGAAACTGCGATTTGTAGGGGAAACTGTCACGAATTTACCGAGGTGAAAAATAATGTGGAAAAGCTCGGATCCCATTAAATCGGAATTTCAGACAGGATTTTCACCAACTGGTGTAAAAACAGATCCCATTTACAATGCTGCAGGAAACGAGATTTTGATATAATGTAGAAATATTCTCACTGTTAATTCTAGAATTATTAATCGATGACACTAATTGGTTGCACGTTCAAATCAATTCGACCAATTCGAACGTGGTTAGACTCTCAAAATGATACGACATATCCGGAATCGAATCGCCATTGCCTGCAGTCAGAAGTAAATAGGTGTTCCCAGTCTCTTACATAGGAGGTTCGTAAAACTCGAGCGGTCACCCGTGCAGACGCAGCACCCTGCACCGTAGTTTTCCATTTCCGCGTGTCTATTCGATCGGAAATAGAATAAGAAGCGATAGCTACTTGAATATGACAGGGGAGATCCGAATATACTGAGAAAAATAGAGCGGCTAAAAGGGATCACCCCGGAGGAACGTCTCCGGATGCAATTCGCAGCAACGCAACAATTTCCCCCCGCAAATTCTCCGGAGCGCATTTCTCCCAATTCAATATCTCCTGCTCGAGTATATCAGTTTGCGAAAAACCTTTATGGAAAACAGCCGTCACTCGTGAGCTTTCCTCGAGAACTTACGGAAACGTGGGAAGGAAGGCGGAGTCTGTAGTGCAATCTTTCACAGAGCATTAGCAATTATCTCGAGAAATTCACCAACGTATTAGAGAATTACATAGCGGGCGTATATCATACTGCGAACTACGAATTCATGAATTCCGGAGGCTTTAGATTCCCCGATACGGAGCTGAGACGCAAAGCCGACGCGGCGAAACCTCCCAGGAGGGCGGTTAATCCACGAGTCTACATCCTGCGGGGCGAAGGAACTTGGGAGAAAACTCGGATACTTTCAGGAACGGGGACGAGGGAGATTGCAAGCACATAATTGAACCGGAGATCTCAGGACGTTCGAGTTAGCGCCGGCGGATTACCGACGAGAGACCGAGCCAGCCAGCGAGCAAGAAAGGGAGAGAGAGAGAGATAAAGAGAGAGATGATGAGAAGACAGAAAGACTCGGGGCCACGTGAGTGTAGAACGGGTAGGTGAAAGCCAGAGGCGCCAAGAGAACCTCTCTGAAAATAACTTATCCGCACGACAGAACGTGCGAGGAACCGGCGAATGCCTCGACGACTCGGCTTGTACAGTGTGTACCTGCGCTCTCCAAGTTCGCGTGTGTCTGTATCCGCAAAAGGGAGAGCACGCGAGTCTTTGCTCGCTCGGCGAACGCGTTAGCATAATTCCCTGTTGATAAACATAGAGAGACGCGCCCGCTCCACACTCTCCGCCCTGGCAGGATGCCACCACGCTGCCGAGATGTCGGCGAGCATCGGAGAGACGTACATCCATACATACCTAGATAAATAGATACATACATACGTCTATACATGTCTATACATAGGTAGACGGAGGCTGCATAATACACAAGACGCGTGTCACGTCGCGTCTACCACTGCCGAGCCAAACTCCACCGCCTAATGTGCAATGCCTTTGTACGCAGGTTCCCATATACATATGTATACATACATATGTCATATGTACTAGCAAGTCATTCGGAGCCCGTGAAAATTGCTTTATAAATGCGAGCGCGCACTGCCCCCGTTGACATGAAATCGAAGCGCGATTAATCATGCACGCATTCCCCGCGGAGTTGCTTTTCGAGAGATAAAGCGGAATTGAATATATCGAAATGTTAACGAGGAAACTTTGGCCAACCGAACGCTGGAGTTTCCGACGCATCAAACTGTCGGGCTTGCTTTTGACAGTTTTGGCGGCTTGATTTAACATTGCTCCAAGCTCATTAATAAATCTGATATATTATTAAAAAATTTGTAAAATACTATTTCATCTGGGTATTCATTAGTGTTTGATCGACGCCCAATTGAAAATATTGAAAGATTACATTATACTGAATGTGCGGTGGGAACTGATCTCTCATTGATTGAAAGTCGAATTTTAAATGGTTTACTGCATTCCCTGAGAGAAAGATCCACCGTTATCAGGTAACAATTAAATCCCCCGAGACTCCGCAAACGAACCGACGCGGCAAAGCTCGCAATTCCTAATTCCAATTCCATCCGAGGTACTCCCGAGCAGCCCGGTAAAAGGAAACCAATTGAAATGCACTTAATTCGCCGAACCGACACGGCAAAGAATCTCTTGGGCCATCTATCTATCTCACCCACTTGTTAGTTGGCGGGGGGCGCGTTACTATCAAATGGAGAACAGGATTCACTCCCGACTCGAATCCCATTTGAACCCACTCGCGAAAGCTTTCTCGGTGTAATTCTCGATAGTTTCTCCGCGAGGATTCTATAAAGCGACGCCGCGGGAATCGCTATTAATTCAACAGAACCTATGCAGCTCACGAAGAAGAGCTAAACTAATTATACGCTAAATTCCAATTTCGAATCCGCGCGTGAGCCTTTTAATGAATTATTTCCCCACTGAGGAATTGTACGAATCGCTAATAGTCGCCGCAAGCGCAGGAGGTGCCATTCATCAAAACCATGACGAGAGTAGGTATTTCCCTCAATCCTAATTACACACTCGACTGTGCGACTCAACTGTTGATACAAGCGGCGAACCGGCTGATGAAATTGACACTTTAATTAATACTCCACCCAACGATTACTGCTAGTGCGGTGCCCCTATCCTGCCTAATCCGACAAAGTGCCTAATAATGTCTCGGCCCGTTTGTCGAATCTGTCCCACGATTTCTTTCCCACTCCCTTCCCACTTGACTACAACAACTTTTCTCAGCAATATTTTATTGATCAATACAAATCTTATATCTCCATTTTCTGCAACACCAACTGCAGAGTATTATTTTGAAATAAAACGAAGATAATTCGGAACTCTTGACTTGAGAGTGTTTAATTTATGATTTGAATTCTCGAATAATAGATTGGCAATGCATGCTGTTAGTTAGAGTGTATATCATCAGCTAGTAAAATTGACTCGAGGAATCCCTAATTCCTGAGAGCAGATAGAGCCACGTGTAAGGGTGCATTTCCACCTTCCACCCCTACTCGTGGTGGAGCTCGCTCCGCTTCCCTTTGTACGAGGGCGCCACCTCTCTCGGGCGATGTTATGCCACCCGACAAAGGATACATGGTTTCAGCAGCACATGCCTGTTTGCAATTGTACCGAGGTACATACGCCTGTAAATGGGGATATTAGTTTGCTCATCAACTATAGAACAAGTTCCTATTGAGGGGTTCAAAATTACATTTGAAATAGATACCCGACTAATCTAACCCTTTAAACTCACCCTTCACGTGATCACAAGAATTATACTTTTACATAAATAACGCAAATAAAAAACGGTCCACTATTTGCAAAACTAAACAATTCTGCGAATAATAAATTGCGAAAACAAAAGTACTAATTTCGCATTTCTTCCCCTGCGAAGAATGCATTTGTAGGTGCATGCTTTCAAGAAACCAAAAATCATAATTCTCCGTGAAACTCTTGGATTCCAGGCACATAGGCTTTTTGAACCGATGAACTACGTAACACTGCTTATACATTATTCAAATTAACAGTTCTGTGAACCCCGTCAACGCATAGGGCTTCCCAGGAAAAATCACCTACTACCCCTACCTCTAGCGAGAGGGCAGTTATGCAAAACAAATCTGACCTGTCGAAGTGTCGATTGAGCTCATTAAATATCGACTGTCAATCCCTAAACACCGTCCGCCCATTTAGCAACATCAGTGGACGACTGCGAAAAGCAGCAAATAACTCGTGGGTAAATTCGGAAATGAATTCCGGTGAAATTCAGACAGAGCCAGTAGGGTCGTTCGTTGCTGGGAGATACACGGGGGAAATAAAGTCGGAGGGAAAGAGACAGGGAGTGTGACAAGGGGACAATTCATCGTGGAAAGGGTTATGGATAGGTGTGCGCACCAGTCGGCCACGTGCGCGATTGCAGGCACAGTCTGTGCGGCAAAATACTAGCTGGCTACAGCATAGGGTGGGGTTGTGTGATTATCGACCCCTACGATCCGCTGCCACGGGCTTTTGTGGCAGGGATGCAGCTGCCCCTTTACCCCCAGACGCGTCACGCTAGCTTTCATTCCTCGCCGGTGAACTTCAACCAAAACGGTTCTCATAACCCGCCACTTTACCTGCGCCCAAATCTCCATGGTTTTCCCTAGGAATGAGAATCGACATGGAAATTCTAGGAAACGCTATGCTCGGGAAGCCGGAAGTAAAGCTGTGTCAGTCAATGATAGTGCGACTGTACTTGATTCACAGGGCAAATGTGTGTTCAGGGCGTGCCTTTATTTATACGAGACCAATGATTATTCGGTCTTGGCTCTTTCGCCGGATATTAAGTAATACGAAAAAGACATTAATTTTGAATGGGGAGTTCTAAATGCTTTGCAATGTGCATACAAACTCTGAGACAAAATGGTTACGTTGCCGTTTATTATTAAGTGGATATCACAGATAGAAATGGGTATATATAGAATTGTATCAGTGAAAATGGAGTTACTTAGTCGCTGATTGGGATATTGATCAAAGGTCATTTGTGTACACTGTATCGTTTAACTATTATGATTATCAAATGAAATACTGTATGGGAATAGTATCCAGTTGCAACATTGCCTTATGTAAGAGGCCAGTTCACCGACTTCGTCAATGAGTGTATCTGCCAGAGGTCGACGAGGTAAATCCCGAGCTTAATGTTCGAATAAAGACCGATTTATATAATGCATGTACTTAAAGCATTAAAAAGGGCTTCCCGCCGAGTGATTACGTTACAAAGTGAATCGGATTGCCACGGTTGAGAAGCACTGGCCCGATAATTGAATCGGGTGGTTCCCGATGGTGTCCAAGGTAGCCGACCTTGGCAATTGCAATCGTACGTCGATATCTTTCCACGCTGAGTGCGGTTCCCTTTCTCTCTCCCCCGATACCACCCGATTCCCTTTGATCAAGCATTCTCGCAAAAATAAACGGATTCCATCGCTTTCTGTAAGATTTATCACGGCGGTACTTCCGAGCTGTGCTGGCAAAGCAGCCTTGAAAGAGCTGCAACTACGTGCACTGGCGAACGTAGTAGCACGTGTGTGCCGGGCCACAGAGCTGCGCCAGGAAATTTGGAGCATAAATACACGGATGAGGGGAAACGAAGGCCGGAAGTGATGAGCTGTGACGCGCGCGTCTTTCCTAAATTCCACGCGAAACCCGAGGTAAATTGAACAAATGAGGACGACTATGTATACATACTCTTTCACGAGAATAACTTTCATACATACATATAATTCAGATATATTCATAATAATTTGAGCGAGCTCTTTCCCGCAATGTGGAAATTATGAACATAATCAAACCGCGTCCTCATTTGAAACTTGAATTTTCACGGATCTCGTCGCGACTTCTCACCTGTAAAACCGCATTGGCGAACGTGCGCAAAGTTTTTAACTGCTGTGGAAAGTGTGTCGGCAGGCAAGGTGTTACACGAAACCAGAGAGTAACTTTTAACAACAGTCCGCAATGGATTGTCGCGCGCGACGATACCATCATCATGACGCAAGTACGCGAAAATGTTTCATCGTAACGGCAGCCACACCGCGGAGAGCTCAACGTGGAAGATGCACCGGCGAAAATACGAATTCCAGGTAATGCAATGCCACTCCGGCAACTTTACTACTTCGGGGAGTCATGGCTCACCGAGCACCTCGGCTTATTTCGCGAGAGTGAAATGCAAGTTTCGATGTCGGATGATATGTATTTCTGTGTACAAATAAACCGGCGGAAGCGGAATTCTGCCTCTTCAGCTGGAATTGGAATCGGAATAAGTAATAAGCAAGTGGACGGTGGGTCAAGAATGGAATACACAGAACAAGAGAAAGAAAGCTGACTCAGCAAAGAGGAATCCACAGATTGGAATCGGATATCCCGGGCCCACCAACGTTTATCAGTGTCTGGAGGGTCATATGATATACATCGTCCTCGTATGATTCTGACGGACAAACAAAACGAGTGGTGCGGTGTGCCACTCTGGCCCCTATCAAAATTGACAATTAATCAATCAGCAACTATTTTTAGAACACAATATATTTCGCTCATTAATTTTTTCGACTTTTCTGCACTGCCATGTTTAATATTAAAATTAAAAGAAGTCAAGCTTCAATCTACAGAAAGGATTCCGAATATCCCGGAATGTTTTTTATTCCTCCATAAGATTTTGTTGGCCAAATGTAGATTCCCAAAGTCTTAATAATCAGAAGAATCGCCTGGGCCGTGGGCTTTCGCGAGGTAGCAAGTGCGAGGCATTGCGAGACGAGAGCTTTTCGCACGTGAGGATCATTGGAGCGCAGTGTACTTTATGAAAAGGAGACCGAGACCGTCGTTCGTCGGAGCGAAATATAATACATTCCAGCGTCGGTAAGCGTGATATGTATCGGGTGCCAGAAGTCGCGGCACGAATAAAACACTTGTCTCGCAATGCGACGAGGCATCGGCGATCCGCTCGCGTAACAAGCCGCATTTAACTAACTTCATCGACTCTCAATAAACGGCTTTTCTCGCCCTGACGTCCACGCGCATTGCGGCCCATTTAGCAATCACGCCCATTCGCCACTGGCGAGTGGGAGACTCGCAGCATCCCGCAAAGGAAACGCGCCGTGGAAGCCGCGGGGACATCGTAGAGAAAGCGCACGATCCCCGGGGAAAAGCAGGGCGCGGAGGAGCCAACGAGATTTCTTCTAACTGTGCACCTTCACTTCGTGGAACAAGTGTTTGTAGCCAGTGGCTTTCGCGGCATTCGATTCCTCGAACAATGGAGATACGTCTGGCTCGGTTTTCGCTTGGCACGCGAGAATCCCGCGGACAAAACGACACGCAGACAAACTGTCTCGCCGTTCGATTACTCCCTAACGCTTTCTCTCTATCTGCTGATCGATACTCTTTATAGGTCGATGGAGGTACTGCCGATTTTAGCGGGGAGAAAGCACTCCCCGTAATTCACTGACCTCCGAATACAACGTAAGGGAAACGCGTCCGATTAACGCCGCGGAAAGAAAAACTTCGTGCGCCAATTATTTCAACGCCGATTATTCAACGATAAGCATATCGGCGCTTTTGCAATTCACGTGGCCATTTGTTATACCCAGTGCAAATACCAATTTAGAGGAATACTGAGAAAAAATGCAAAAATTAATATACTAGAAAATGGCTAATCTACGTTAAACGACGCATAGAAGAGATGTTTATACCGCGTACATGTAAACGTAAACATCTACGTGCAAATGCAGGTAGTAGTTTGGCGAGGCGACAGCGAAGGTCAACACTGTCGAGCGATAAGCACGACGCTACAGGTCACCGTACGGGAAAAACCTCCGTTTATCAATCGATCCGCGGCGTCTGACAATCGTTTTGCAGCGAGATAGCTCGCTGGTGGTCGTCGGCCGGGCTTTCGAATGCGCGCCGATGACTCAACCAACCATTTCTTTTATCTTTCGCGGAGCGAGTGTCGCGTCGCCGTTCCACCCAGCAGGGCAGAGCCGAGGGCGACAAGAGTGCGAGCTACAAAAATAAAGCCGGTTCCGCGTCGCGAGCTCTCTCAATTTAGCCTCGACGCCGATCGATCGCACTCGATCGGGTTCGGAGCCACCCTCCGCGGGTTCCAGCGGTCCTCCTGCACTGGATAGCTGCAGCAGCTCGTTCTCTATGTTTGCGTAGTCTAGTTTTCGCAGGGCGATCAAGAGAGCACGTGGATCAGCGGCGAGCTAGAGGAGGCAACAAACACCACCACTCACCGTAGTCGTGCACCGGCGATTGTTGCTGCTGCGCGAGCTGCGAAGTGCTATTGGCCGCCGGCGTCACTCGGAACCGCTCCATTCTCTCTCCGGCGTCCCGGTGTCCTCTTGAGCGACCACCAAATATACTAACAAACCGTCTCCGCACAATATCTCCCTCTCTCCTTTCTCTCTCACTCTCAGTCACTTGGGCACGTTGATATGTCTGTCTCTCGCCCTCCCACGGACTCCCTCGCACCGGGTTGGCGTGCGCGGCTAATCGAGTAAACGCTCACTGATAAAACACCCGCACTTTCGCTTGCGACGATTGGCGAACGCGTTCTCCATTCGCCGCAGCGAAATTACAAGCTCCTACTGGCAGAGCCGGCTGGACGCTAGAGGCAAGCCGCGCGCGCTCCAAGCTACAACACGCTATCGCCCGTGCTCGACTCTCTCAGTTGCACGCGCTCGGCTACGCACGGCGCTTCAGCCTATAGCGAGGAGATAGCAGGAGCGAGCGAGCGAGCGAGACAGGGAGAAGGGAGGCCGGACAAAGAGCGAACGGGCCGTCGAGGAGTGCGGCCTGAAAGAGCGCGGACCAAGAGAAAGATGAAATCGTAGGAGGGAAGCGCAAACCGGCCAAAAGGGGGGGAGGACCCGGCTTGAAAGGTGGTTTTCCACCTTCGCCGAAGAGACGACTAATCCACTCTAGCCAGACAATGCTCGGCGCTTTTCTTTCCTCTGCTGGCGCACTACACCCCGTTCACTGTTTCAGATCGGCGAGCTCGATAACTTGTTTTCGCGAGTTTATGATTGATTCTGTCGCGGGGCTCGTTTTTCTCGAGGAACCCAGCCGGCGATCACTCTTTCCACTGTCTTGTGTCCTTTTTCTGCCCTTGCTGCGCTCTCTCGATAGCGGGAGGACCACTCGTGCACATTACATAGACGGTGCGCTCGATCCACTGACACGCGATGCACTCATGGCTTCGGGCTGATCGCGCCAGTTTTATGCGACGTATACAACACGTTCTACAGTTTCTTGGGCCGCTGCGAGTGCGTGAGTGTGCAGGCTCGATCCCCGGTTCGCCAGGGGGCCCCGTCATGTACTCTCACTGCATCGGCACTTCGCAGACCATCTCGCACACCGGCGCCGCCACCCGGGGCACCCACGTGTGCCTGCCATTCGACCAGCTGGTTTTTCCCAGGAATGTAAGAGAGGTCCGACGCGCCAGATGTTTTCATTCAACCCTGACTCTCCTGAGTACACCCGGTGCAGGACGAAGGCCGCTCGGGAGAATTGTACCGGTTCAACCCCGTCGACGTAGACATTCGTCCAACATTCTCGACTATCGACCTTCCCCGTATACCTGCTGCCCGCATCCCCAGGCCCCCCCTCTGAATGCTAACAAAACCTTTCGCCAGATAGAATCAACCAACTTTTTGCACTCTTTCCCGCGAAAGGTTATTTCAGCGAATTTCTCTTGTTTTGAATAGTTTTTGCGATTTCGTCGACCGAGACTGAGTTTAGGGAGAAGATTGCTTTCGCTATACCTTGTTTGTGGATACATATTGATGATTGTCTTTAGATTTTCGTTTGCGATCATGCTTTTTGATTTTGATACATCACGACCGATGCAATAAATGTGTTCTCCTTGTACGTTGAATGTAAGGACGCTAAGGACGTTCTAGGTGGCAGCAGGAAACGGAAACCGCTTGGGTCAGAAAGAATATCAATTTTATGAATGTGATTAAATGACTAAATAAAATGGCTATCTTTATATGACCAATTAAAATTTTAAACTACAGCGCAAGTGCACTTTTCAAAAATGTGTGAAGCTTTCTGAATCTCACAACGAAACGTCTTTTTCGGGAAGAATAAAAAATTGCATTATAATTAGATTTGTTAAATCTGCCCGTTTTAGAGCGAGAGCTCATTAGCTCGGCCCGTCGAGAAATAGGTGTAGGAAGTAAAGCTAACTGGAAACTAAAACGACGTGACCTTAGGCAATTGCACAGAGCTACTGTTGCTACTGCGGGATCGTAAAAATTCATTTGGGTATCTACCAGAGGTAATAGCTGCAGCAGTGGATCGTAAACAGTCATTCTGTCCAACGGCCGATGTCCGCGAAGTACCTTTATCGAGAATGCTGCAAGCCGTGCGATCTCCTTTTATAGGCAGCATCCAGAAATAAAGGCCTTATTCAAAAGCGGCCTTTACCTAAACTGCCGAATTCTTGAAAGCATAGTGCTTCCTCGAAAATGTATGCCAAAGCACTGCCATCACACTCTGCGAACTTAAATCCGGGCGTGGAATGGAACGGCCGAACTCGTACGTATTTTGCGAAAAGATTTCTGAAGAAGAATGAAAGAATAATTTGTAACTCTGGAAAATGGAGTATTCCAACTACGTCAGCGGCCGCGGTCCTTGAGATAGACAGATTATCGCATTTCATTTCTACAACAAGTGCATTGTTCTTGCCACGGGCATTGTTAGACTGCATGCACAACACACTTGCAGGTGTTACAGAAAAGAATGATTTCATATTTTCTGGTAAAAGATTATACAAACATTTCTAAAGATATTCACCACTATTTTTCTTAATTTTCTTACTCTTGCACTGCTTACTAGGAAATAACAAATTAGCGCGCTAGTTGTCAATCGATAAATGCATCGTCAACCATTATTCAAACTTTCAAACTTCAACGAGCGAACATGGTTCGCCTACCTCTTGAAATTTCGCAGTGGCGAATAAACTGAGTCAATGAATAGAAAATGCCCCTAAAACGTTCTTCCGGGCTTCTCGCGAAATAGAAATCCATGTAGCCGAGTGTTTCTAAAGGGAAACGAATTGTAACAACAGTCTGAATGATGCAGCATCGCGCATCAGCCCAGGAGCATCTGTGCATTTTTTTCGCAGCTGCTGTGGTAGGAAGGCATTTCAGCCTTGGCGTTTCACCGAAACAGCTGATCGCAGCCCCTTTACTTGGCGAGAGAGCAGCGATCAGAGGCCGATTCTCCAGCGGTAAGTACAACGAAATAAACCCTCAGAATCCCGCTGTGCTCCTCGCTCCTTCAGCCAACTTGTACTGTGAGTCTACTGCATGCTCTAGTATACGTTCCGCGGCATCTCTACGCGCTACTCAGTGAGTAGTATTGGCTACTCTTCGAGCTCTTCTTGTAGGTTAGGAGGCGTCTCTCCCTTTTAAAGCTTAGCGCACAATGTCACGTTTATCGACACTTTGCATACCAAGAAATAATCGCCAGTAATCCGCATGTACCCTTCTAGCCGACCAACCTAGGTCTTAGATGTAGTAGAGTGCGGGATCCTAGTTCTCGCTGACAACTACTAACTCACCCTGGCCAAGGACACTCGATGTTCCATGGTGGAACCAGTCTCCTTCTTGTGCCAAGTCCCATTTTCCACCTCCTTCATTGATGTTCCATACTTTTTACGCACTTGCACTGATTGTTTCCCATCGTTTTGAATCCTATTGAGAAAGAAACCGTTCTGGTTAAGCTAACGAGTTAACATTTTGTTTCCTTTTGATCGCGCTTGTATGACAAGAATTATTTAATCGGAATAACAAAGTGCGAATTAGTTGAGAGTGTAGTTGTGATTTAAATAATCATATTCGTTGAGAATTATCAAGCCGCGGAATGCCGGCTAGACATCCAGGATAGAACTGTCGAGGCGAATGTTTTGAAATAAAAGCGCAGATAATTTGCTCCGCTTTTATATATTACAATATCTTTAGTACTCATAGATGCCTAATTTCTTACAGAATGTTCCTTTGAGAATAACTGTGCGCCTTAAATGTATGTTCCATGATAATAATTGTAGCGCGAACAAACTGATTTAGAAATTGTTGCAACTATTCAACATGGCTGATAACGCAAAGGCCAATTCTGATATTTGTTGACACGCGATTCGCGTATGTTCGTGTGTTGATAGTAACGGAAATCACTTCCAAAAGTGTACTCACGTTACGGAGCAAGACATTTTTGTATCCGCGAAGGTGACGGTGTCGAACTTCGAGTTGAAATATCTCATTTTTTCAATCAGCAGCTCAACACCCGCGTTCTACGTTTGAACACACCCATGAAAACTGACGCGAGCGCTGGCGGTGGTCGACGCGCCTCCTAGCGGAGACGCGGTCAATTACTTGTTCATGCTCAACGCGCGAATCTGCTTGCCCTTTCAAAAATGCATAAGGGATATCGGAGCCTCGAATAGCAAGCGATTAATCAAAATTCATAAACTCAAACTACGTAGAGTAATCAATATTATCCAGACCAAGCAACTCCTATCTGTTCCATCGTAAAAGATTACTTGATAATTACTAATCGACTGATATATGTCGACGAAGCTAAGCCTAAAGTGGTTGCCGAGTCCTGGTGAATTTGAATGAAATGATTTAGATGTTAAAGAGAAACTCGAAATGCCAGAGGGACTTTTGACTATCGGAAGACGGGGGGCCATGATCGCGGAATGGGAATACACATCGACGCCTCCTGCAGTGTATGGTGAGGGGCGCACGGGGCACAGGCGTGCGGGAGGCGCAGGCGGCGAGAGGCGAGACACACATCCTCCATAACGGCTTTCTCGTGGTCCGTATCGTGTCGATTCGTGACGTCTTCAATGGCCGCCTCTGTGCTGTCTACGCACGCAACGGAGCGCGGTGTGCTCGCGGGCCGCGTTCCAAGTGGCGCGTTCACCTAGTAGTGTCCCGAGCAGCCGGCTCTCCATTCCCTTAGCAAGCTGTTGGCTGAGCTGCAAACGATGGGCTCGAAGAAGCATAAAAAGCACAAGCGCGAGAGAAACGAAGGTGAGGACCGGGCTCTCCGGCGCGCTTCTCTCATCTCCTCTCTTTCTTTCTCTCTATCTGTACGTTCGTCTCTCACTGGTCATTTCGCGGGCTCGCGATCGCCACCTGATCGTCGCTCGCATCCCAGTTGATAAACGATTGATTCGTGCGTATCACAAGTCACCTCTCGCTTCATCACGTCGACCTGCTAGACTGTTGTCTTACCGATGCGATGCATAAGCTACCGTCTGCTTATACCGTGTCCGATACTGGCTGCCACTCGACTCGAATGCACGAACTCGCCTGATTTCACGATCCGTTGATTACCACTCGAAAATGACAGTCGCTAATTCGTAGCAAGTGTTTCCCTCGGCTCTGTGGGCGACTCCTATGTATCCAACGGCTTCTGCCACATTATACTCATGCTGTACGCACTGTTATTCCATTTCGGAAACTTCCTTTAAAAGACTCATTCATGGCTCGACTTGGCATTTAAGTACTCTTGTCCAGATACCACAGGAATGAAGCTCAGAACTTTTTCTATTCTCTGAGACACTTGTGTCAGATTGGAGCACAGATCAATAAGATAGTAATGACGGTAACCAGATCTGCGAATAGATTTACAACTAGTCGTACTCCGAGTATTGTATTAAGTCATTTCTCATCCCTCTCACTGGGACCTATCTCCTTTGTATTCATAGTTTCATAATGTACAGGAATTTTTGACTACGTTTTCACCATGGACAAACTGAGAGTGAGGTTGGAGTAGAGAAGTGAGGTGGATTCAAAAAGTATACATATAAGAAGGTTCCACAGCAACAGGTGCAACGTGGAAGTAAGTGACATGTGACAAAGGACATGGACTGGTTGCAGAAACGAAACTAGCCGTGCTTCCAAAGTTACTCGAATGCCCCATTCCTTTAAGGTTTTTTTTTGGTCTGTTGAGAGTAGTTGAAGTGCAACAAGATCTAGTGTTGCTTTAGCATATGCTGCCTTCTTTATCGTAGACCACTTAGGACTTTGAATTCAAGTGTGAATCTATCGTTAAATTAGACTGTTGCACTTCAAAACCACTTAGTACCCTGGCTGTTATGTATACTGGCTTGAGATGCCACATATATATGCTTTGCTTTACCTCACTGTGAGGTAGTCTCAATTTGAAGGATTGCTCCCTCCTGATTGCTCCTGCAAATACTCAATCGGTTGGTATGCAAGAAGAAGTGCAGCTCTTTTATTGCATACGTCTACTCGGATTTATTTCATTTCGGTCGAGCTACTTCCATCTCGCTTCCAGTTTGTTGAATGTGAAAACAAGGTCATCTGTCCTGTTATGAAGTCATTTTTATGATTACTATCAACATATCCTCTTGTCCTTCTTTTATTAGCCTGTAGCTTGTATTGATTTGTAGTTGCACCTTACCTGACCTTGCAAATCTACATATCACATTGCTGTGGCATCATTGTATTCTAGTTACAGCATCATGCTGTTTTTCCCTGCATCACTGTTGTATGGTTTTCTGCAAGATCTTTCTGTACTGCATGTAATAGAACTGCCATGATTATCACTTTTGGAGCTTCACGCTTTTCTCTGACAATTCTGACCAAGGTCTCGGACCTTAGCATAGTATTACTAATCTTCCCTTTTTTTTAACAGAAGGGCACTATACAACAACGGACAAACCGCCTACTTTGAAATTAATTTTAAAGGTAGGAGGCAGCAGTGGGACACCTGAACACGGTAGTGAGTCACCGAGTCAAGCCACTATGTTGTCCCAACACTACCAGCAACAGTTGGGCATCAACTACTCTGTGACACAGGGTGACACAGAGTATGATCGGTACATGGGCCACAAGAAGCTCAAGAAGAAAAAGAAAAAGAAGGACAAGAGACACAAGCATCATCACAAGGATAAAAAACGGAGAAGGGAAGAGTCGAGCCAAGAATCAGTCGGTGATGCGGACGAGAATTTGGTTGATGTCCTTAAAAAGATCGCTCACAATCAGGTGCTTCCACCGAGACCGCCGTCAAGTACTGAGCAAAGGGTAACCCTCCCCACAACCAATGTCAGTTCTCTTTCTCCTCATCGTGAGCCGAGAGCTTGTGTACTCCGAAAAATAGCGGAACGCACACCACTTCAACGATTATTGGAGCACCTACTGCGATCAATGGAGAAACGAGATCCGCAGCATTTTTTCGCGTGGCCTGTCACAGACAGCATTGCACCAGGATATTCTCAAATCATCACCCACCCTATGGACTTTAGTACGATAAAGCAAAAGATAGACGATAATAATTACCAGATTTTGAATGATTTCGTGGACGACTTCAAACTCATGTGCAACAATGCCACGACGTACAATCACCCCGACACGATTTACTTTAAGGCAGCGAAGAAGCTGCTACATGTCGGCCTAAAGATGGTCACACCAGAGAAGTTGAAACAATTAAGACCAGTGTTAACTTATATGAATGATATTTCAAAGGAGGAACTTGGTTTTGAGCTCGGTATAGAGGAACCAAACAGCTCGGATGTTATGATTACTGAAGAACAGATCGAAAAGGAAAGAGAACAAGAAGAACGCAACGAAGAAGCCGAGGAACTCAGGAAAGAAAATCAGAGGAAGATGAGACTGGCCAGTTTAGGGAAATTCGAAGCGATTCCCGACGACTTGACGCCAGAAGAGATCTTAAAGCAGGCCAGGAGCGCGGCTAAAACAGCCTCCGAAAAGCTAAGCCTCAAAAGGTTAAACTCAAAAATGGGTTTCCTTAGGCAAAAGAAGGATGGCACAACTAGTCTCCAAATAATAGTTCCTGGAGATGGTGTTATACCAGGCACAAATCAGAGGCCAGTTTCGTTAGGGCAACTAATCGGAAAACTGAGCCATGGCACGGGAGCATTAGCCGGTTTCCGAGAAGATAGAAGAAATATGTCGAAGCCAGTGAAACCTTTGTATTATGGAGCTTTCGGATCATACGCGCCCAGCTACGATTCTACTTTCTCCAATCTCACAAAAGAAGAAACGGATTTAGTCTATCAAACATACGGTGACGAGACAGCTGTACAATATGCCGAATCCATTCTAGATTTTGCTAAAGATTGTGATTATACGCTAACTATGGTCGACGACCTCCTGGATATTTTAACTGGTGGCGATCATAGAAAAACTAAAAAGTTCATTGAGGAAAAGCGAAGGCTAAAGGAAGAGGAGGAAAAGATCAAGCATTTACTAGAGAAACCGATGCAAGACGTAAATCGGAATGCATCTGCTTTAGAGAAAGTTAAAGTTGACATCGACCAGCTCAAAACCCTTTCCGACATAGGAATTGATGTCAACTTCCTCGATACTATGGGTAATTATTTCTCTGTGCATGTCGATTGAGGTAGTATATTCAATACAAACGTTAATCAACTAAAATTAATGCTTCAATATTTTACTTGCAGAAGACGACGTGAAAATGGGTGAGGAACGCGCTGTATTGCAGAACCGTTTGGACGACACATGTCAAATGCTGGGTCGCTTGAAACAAGCGCAGCACGAACGGTTGTCGGCAGCACCCCCGCCACACTTATCCAATGTTCCTAAGCCAACAGAAGTCGAGGTGACATTAGCGGACAAAATCACGGACAATTTGACCGACATTGCGAAGAGGCTCCCGCCTTCTGCGATTGCTCCTGTGGATGGACTGAGAAAGGCTATGGGGATTGCACCCGTTGGTGGGCCCGAGCCGATGGACGTCGAACCTATCACGCATAATCCAACTATCGTCGCAGATACCACTTTAATATCGCCATCTAATGCCAATCAGGTGCCTGCCAACCTTCTACCCGTGTCGTCTCCTATTCCGAGTACGAACTTGCTAAGTCCGAGCGGGCCACAGACCCAAACGATCAGTATTGTGAATCCTAACCAGCCGCCGATACAAATACAAATCGGCATGGGCCACAGTCAGACGCCGCCGTCACTGCTGGGCACGACGGAGACCTCCGGTGTGCCTGATCTCGAGTCGGAACTCAGAGAGTTTCTCGAGAGCGATCCTACATTAGGACACTCGCCACTCCACGACGACAAGACACTCGAGGACATTCTTTCCGAATCTTAAGTGTACGCACCAATATGCACGTGTACTCCGAGTACCATGATCCTAGGATAATATACCTGTCACAGGTTGTACATTTTACTATGACTATACCGTAGAGTTAATTTGCCACGTATACATTAAATAAGTATAGTGTGGCTATGATGGGTTGTCATTCCGTCTGGATCACAATGTCTTTTGTAATTAGTACTTTCGATCAAGATTATGCCTCATATGTGGTTAACTCGTCCGATAGCGCGGATGGGTCGTATTCCGATTAAAAGTTCTTTCTTTCGAAAGTCATGAAGAGAGATTGTATTTTATTAACGACTAACTCGAAATTGAACTACTTATTTCGGTCGAGGAGATATTCAAGGAACGTCATTCTTAATGTTTTTTTGATCATCCCTCGAGTAAATTAAATGAAGCTTATAGACATATACTGCAATTTAATCTTTTTTCTGGTGAGAATACAAGTGTAAGGAGAATCGACGTATGTGTACCGACAAATGTACATATCCCACGTCCGATATGCAAAATCATGAATTGTGTTGCAGCTTGTAACTTATATTTATAAATATTTTTCTGAATGACGTGTGACTTGTTTCTAATAAACTTCCAAGCGTGAATGCAGCTTCTGATCATTCATTTCTTTTTCGGTTATCTAATTACTTCCCCAGATTTGTGAGTTATCAATAGCTGATAACGGGTGCAGAAAATACTCAATGGCCGAGATTCTTGCCGCGAGCTAAATCACACTGTCCCCTCTAGTTTCCAAAGCTGTATCATAACTCAATTTTGAAATTCGATGTACACACAAAGCCGCCCTTGTCCCTAATTACTGAACTACTGTTGGGTAACGAATATTCACTATAATAGTTGTGCCATAAATGGATAGCCGCTAGTTGACTACCGAAAACTGCATTACGAAAAGTTAACCGTCATTAGCTAACTACAGGTTCACATCCATAATGAATTAATATGCGAAAGTTCCTTGTCCGAGTAGAATAGATGTTAGAGTTGTCTGGCCTCCATTCCGACGATACGAGTAGGCGAAGCTAAAGTACTGCGATAACGATGACTTTCGTGCTGCTTTATTTAATCAGGCAGACGACAAGGGTTCAACAACGACTTCGTTATTCGTTTGTCAAAGGAGCGTGTTCGACGACTGAAAAATCACAACTGCTTTATTATTCGGCTGACATCTCTTTGGCCAGCAGCATCGGGCGATAACAGTGCCTCATTAATCGATGCACAACGAACTTCTTTCGTCTCGATAACGACTTTCCCGTCCACGCGAAATCACTTTACATAAAAGGCGATTTTAAAACTGAATTCTCCGAGGACACGATCGAAAAATGTTTACTATCGTTGTAATAAAAGAATTTTTCCACACTTAAGCTAAAAGGCAAACTATCTTCTTGCTCTCCGGCATTTTTCTCTACTACCACAAGATTGTTCAATTTTCGGATATTGAACGATAGTTAAATTGCAACGCAACTTCAAAGACTTCTACTTTTCAGAAACAGTCCATTAATATTTTTTCGCTTTAAAGTCTCGCTCGATAAATCCGCCGGCCTCTGCAGTGAAAGAGAGAATCCGACTTTGTATTAACCCATGTAGATCGTGCGAGATGGAAAGGCAGGCTCGTCTGGAATCAAAGGACTTTTACGCTCCAATCGACGCTCGAACTTATTCCTTTTTCCTTTTTCCCTTCGAAGCGGATTCTACCAAATGCCCTCGCGATAGTAATGTTTGATCTAAGAGCTGGCTTGCACAGGCCCGGTTCTTTCTGCATCGAGCTCCAAGTTGGAGTAGATCAGACCCCTCCTAGCAATAATCCCTTGATTATCCTGCGTAATTGCACCGTCGGCTTTTGCCGGCGAGCACTCTTGGGATCTTGGATGTCGATGAAATTCAACTCCAACCCCTTGAACTTTGCATCCGGCGGAACTCCAACTACGTAGGCGCCTCCAACTTATGTATGTATGTACTGACGATAGTCTCACTCCTCCGGCTGTTCTACGTTGTTTATCTCCGGGTGCCTTCGCTCGCACTGCAGAGGAGCGGAGGCGGCTTTAGCTTAGTGTTGTTTACGAGATCGTACATTTGTTGACATGAATTTAAATTCATCAGGTTTAACAGTCCATCAACTTAATATTCAAGCTATAGAAATTCCGTGATGACGTACGATATTAGTCTCCGGGGCTCGGGGCCAACTTTCCCGATAAAATCCCGCGCGTTCGGGAGCGCTAACCCGAAGTTGAGTAAAACCGGGATTCAATTATCCACCGCAATGAGCTGCAATTCCACGCCTGTCTACTACCCGCTGGTATTTCAGGCTGGTGAATTAGGTTTCGCGATGGATAGAGTCGGGTGGATCGCTCTCAGGAAATCCCGTCGTATCCTACTCGAGCGTTTCCCGATCGTTTTGTCGCCGCTTAAACCAACATTAGTCTGTAGCCCTGTGACACGGGACTTAAATAGTCCGCGTCAACATTGATTCGCCGATTTCCGTACCCCGCGCTCTACTGAAACCTTAGACTCGCGAAAAGATTCATTCCAGGCTAGAAATCCAACCCCGCGAGACTGGAAATTTAATTTCAATCTGTTTATAAATCGCGACGAGAATTAAATTGGGTCATTAAAGTCAGGTATGAATTATTAGAGCTGCTTAAGAGCTTCCTAATCTTCAGGTTTCAAGCACTTACTTCCCATAGAAACACCCAGCTAGTAATGGCCAACCTCCAATTTGTCAGCCAGCGGGTTTATTTTCCATCGATTACCCCTTTACTTCGCGAGGATGATTAATAGTCTTGAGCTCGATCGCGCGATCATGATTGTATTTGGTGCGCGTCAGTAAGCTTGGCCTTCCAAGACTCCACGCTTCATTGATTCCCGCGTCGTACTTGCAGATGCCCGGCTAATTAATTTTACCCCGAGCCAAGGAATTGGCGGCTAAATTGTGTTATTTTACCTGGGCATTCACCACAATGCGGTCGAAAGTGGCTGTCAAGCACAAAAAGCGCGGAAAACGAGTTCATATGTCGCGCACTATAAATCAAGCTGTCAACATAGATTTAATTATGCACCTCAATTAATTAGACAGTAATTGCACGTGTATTGTAACTAATTGGGCAATTATGGCCGCAGGATGAATTCGTGGGGTTCTGGTTAATGAACATCACCGTAATATCGTATAGAGTAAATAGCATAATGCAATGTACGAATAGAGAAAGAATTTTTTCTTTGTTAGAGAAGCTTTTAAGCCTGGTAGAAGGATATATGAGCTGAGAGTTTGAAAAGGGTGCACTTATGCCCACGGGGATTACAGGGCGAGAGTGAGGCTTATTATTCTAAAAGGAATCGATCGCACACGTGGAAGGCCTGTACCGAACGCATCGCTTAGTCCTCGATACATGGAACGTAAGAGCTCCGTGGGTTATTGTGTATCTTCGGGAACAATCCAGTCAGAACGCTGCCTGGCACGAAGGGCAAACCGACTTTCATTATTCTTTAAGAGATTGCAATTCTGCAAAGGGATCCAAATAAAAGTAGGATAATTGCATGGATTCGGGAATGTCTGGATAGTTTAAAGGCAAGTTTTTCTCAGTCTATTCGGTACAATTGTCGCGTGGTAAAATGTCTGGAATGAATTAACATGGGAAGTTTCTCAAGGGACGATTAAGTCAAGTTAAGTCGGACTTTGGTTATCCTGTAAAGTTAGCTCGCACGGATCACGTTCAGTCGGCGCACAACAGTAAGGAAAGTTTCTCGACAATTCAGTCACGCTGATCAAGAAAACCCGGCGAACTTGGAGTACTCGTACCAAGTCGTATGGATGATTTATATTATACGGGTGACATGCTTGCCAACAGACTTCCACTCTCGACAGCGGTGAGCAACCCCCAAGAGGTTTTCCGCGTTCCAGTTAGACCGGCGTGATTCTCTAACAAAGACTGAAGGCTTTGTTTTCACCGGGTGCTCTCATCCCCACGATCCACGTAATTCGATCCCCGATAGCCGCGCCCGAGCTTTTCCCTTTTCGCCAACTTTAATTGAACCGGATTACGAAGCCCCAAGCAACTTCGCCCCCAAGATTCGCAGATATGTGCGGACGTTTCTCATCCGGCCGAGGCGGACTTGGGCCGAAAATTCCTTATTAACACTTCGCGCCCTCTCAGCCGAAGTCCACTGGTTCAGTAGCTACAGAGCAAGGATATCGTCTTGCAGAGGAATCTCGCAGGAGAATTGAAGCTATTTATAAAGATGGAACATGCATGGAAAACGTAGCGGAATCCGCAATATCAATAGAAAATGGTAATATTCGACATTTTCGAAAAATACGGGCATATCTGTAGTGAATGCATAAACAAATGCGAAAGGTTGTCTGAACGAGAGGAAGAGCATTTACACATCTATTCTCGTAAAAGAGAATGATGACTATTCTCTGAAAGCACGAATGCATGGAATTCTGTTCGCTCAGATTAATTCTACCCATCTACCTCTTTGTTCCTACGAGTCTCGGGGAGCTTCGAGCTTTGTGCCTGACGAGTGTCCCTCACGATAGCACTATTTCATTACGAGCACGTTCAGTAATGCTTACATTATCCCCCCAACATTTTCAGGAAACGGGCTTGTTAAACTAACAATGAGCGGGTTAAATGGTACCTGCAAGTATACGGGGTGGGACTCGATATCGCGTGTCAAGTTTTATATAGCCTCTTGAGGGAAAAAAGAAGCTCAATAAAAGCGCGCTATGCGAGGTTGCAGCGTGACCGCATGGTTTCCGGGGGCGCATATTTTCCCGCTGAGAGTCTGCATCCGGCTTATATTGCAGACTGCGTGCCGGTAGCCACTCTTCTTTTTTCTCACTCTTCTCGGTGGTTTCCCGCTTTGATTTGCTCTTTAATTAAGGTGTTCCAGATATACAAATTCCAGGTATGCAATAGGATTCTGCTTCCCGTCCCAGTTGGTCCTGTCACCTCGCCCCCAACGAAATCCCTTGGGAAATAGGTGAGGAAGACCAAAGCACTGGGGCATCAAGCAAAGCAGGAAAACTTTCGAAGAAAAGGCACGAGGGATGTAGCAATTTTTTTTTAATAAAATCTCGAATCGCACTGCAAGCTGCGAGGGGGAAAGGATGGAAGAGAGAAACAACTGGAAGTATGCGGCGGAGAATTCTGATTTTCAACTGCACAACAAAGTCTCGGGGGGCCGCGTTGTACCGTGAAATAGTTGAGCGGGGTATTCCGGGCGAGAGCGCACTTTCCTTGTTTTATCGCCGGCAGAATAAAGGGTAACAAAAATATCCACCCTCATCCGCTCCAGCTCTATGACAATGGGGTTAAACTCGAGCCACTTAATGCGGATACATAATCCCGTGTTGCGATATCTCGAATGTACTGCAACGTGCAGTGCGCTTATGTGATATTATTCCGTGCACTTTCCCAGTCTGTTTACATAGAGAAACCCGAGCAACGAGCTCGGAGAGTGGACGGAATGCAAGCATTATACTACATTTTTTTAATTACGCTACCCTCCTACTTTTATTCGCTCGTTTGCCAAGTTTACTCGAAAAAAACCGGGCTTATTCGATGTAAATACAAATTGGTATGTTTCATCATGTAAAAGTTAATTCTGCGACTGATGGAAGTCTGCTCTCCGTGGGTCCCTTTGTCCCGGAATACTATTTCGATGAAAGCGTTTACCAAAAATAAATGCCTCGGGCTCTCTCTCTCTCTCTCTCTTGCGCGCGGTGGGAGAGCTCGTTAAAATATCACTCGCGCCAAATTTTCCTCGAGCACTGACTATTGTATAGCTAATTGCAGCAATTCTGCTAACAAACGGCAAATATTATTTTAATCCACAATAGCGCTCATTAGCATTGCTCGCTGATTACGGGCAAGTGCACTTGACTGATTGGCAATACTCGAAGCAATTCTTTAGGAAGAAGCGATGAGTAATGACAGGAGATTGACACCAGTAAACTTACGGGGTCGCTCGATTCTCTATGAATAAATAAATCCTAGGAAAAGCAGCGTGGCTGGCTCATGCATAGTGCGTCCTCTGGCGAATTGCTCGGGTGCGCTCGCATGCCGTGGGGTAATCAAAACAAATAGCTCCTGCTAGAGGAACGCGTCCTAACCGAATGGGAATACGCGCCGGGCACGGCGACGATATTTTAACGGTAGCCCGCGGCTGCTAGACTCTATAGGCGACATATCGCATGCATTCGCTCTGAAATTGACTGATCGCGAATTCCGCTATGAATTCCCGGCGAAGTGGCCGACATTTTCGCCGCTCGGGGTACCTGCCCCTCTGCCCCCCTGGCTTTTATCCCGGCAAGTAATTATCGGAGCGGTGCAATTAATGCCGCGGCTCTTCGATCGCGGGAGGAGCGGGATTACTTATCGGTGGCGAGCCGCTCTCTTTTTCTCTTTCTCTGGCTCCCTCTGGCCGGAGCCGCATGCAATAATATCCCATTTCCCCGGGCGCCGGCTTTCGCCTCGACTTCTCGCGGCCGAAAAGAGGATTGGAAGGCGAGCGAGCGAACTAAATTCGGAAACTGCGCTCGGCGAATCTGCCGCCGGGAGACTTTTGGACAGCAGATCCCGCGTACTGCGGCTTGTCCTTCTTGCTCCCTGCAGCCCTTTCACGATTTTTCGAAATAGTAGCGGAAGTGGAGAGAGAGAGAGAGAACGGATACCAGCCGCCACGGGAAAATCCGATTCCAATTCTTCTCGGACGTTCTGCCGAACAATTTTACGGGCTTCCCCGGCGGCCAGGCGTTTTCCGGCGGGAGGTAGGGCCAACGGGAAAATTGGGAAACGGCGGGAAGCGTCGGATGAAGAGAAACATTGGATTTCCAATGACACGAAGCCAGAGAGGAAGGGAGAACTCGAGCGAGCGCACGGATGAAGGCTTGTTGTGAAATGCCAATCCTAAGTGAATGTTACCCAAGAGAGAAATCCGGGAATAATGTAACTTGTTTAGGGGAAAGGCGAAATACATCATTTCATCGCGGCCGTCTCGGGATTACCTAATTTTCCTAATTTACAGATTCCCTGCGCCTCACATTTTGGGCTTTCGGCGCTCGCAAAGTCAAACGAAATCCTCGAGGCAGACGCGAATGTTGTATAGCAACGATGAACCGATCCAAGTTTTTCTAACTTGGAGAATCCACTTGATATCGGTTGAAGGAGGTCTGATACGTACTGGCATTGCGATTACGTCGTTAGCCGCCGGTTCCGAAGAGTATCCGAGTTATGCGGGACTTCGGCAACGAGTTTTTCATGAGTTCGCCCGGCCAAACTCACGCCCCGCGTCATCCCCAAGATTTCGTAGATTCCCGGCAAAAGTTGCGCTCGAGTTCACTCCGCGAACTAAAGGTTAAATGTTGCGGGATATCCACAAGACTTTCAAGATTAACAAATGCCGGAATTGGCTCGATGAGAGTAGGCGGTTTTTTCGAGACTAGTTCCGCACTTTGCGCCAGGCGTCGTCTTTAGTTTCACACCTCAACTCGAAAGTTTCCAATAAACTCTTGCTAACAAGCTAATCGCATCTACCCAACTCTTTAACTAGCGCGCGAGGAAAATAATTTAGCGCCGCGCCGAATTATATTTTCGCCATCGCCGTGTTCACTCGGAATTTCTTAAACTTTGCATAAAAGGCGCGTGGAAACTGCGTCTGCAAACCATTTTCGCACGCTTGCGAAACTTCTCGTATGATTATTAAAAATTATTAATCCACCATGTGTCAAAAGCTTAGCCGTGGCACGTCATGTTGTACAAGGAAGGCGTGGAGCTTGAAAAAGATCCAATTTCTCATAATAACCCGAGCATTATCTATAATGGTCTGTGCGGGATCTTGTTATGTCCTCGGGCTAGCCACCCGAGGCCGGCAACCTCGGTTAGCTAAACTACCAACTAGAATCTCTGCGAACTGCAAAAATCCTCAAAGCTCCGATTTTATTCGATGAGCGAGAGTCCCTGTCGCCCGTGGTAATAGAACGATTGAAAATTATTTCAAAGAAGTGCAAGCCTTACTTTCCCCGGGAGACATTGAACTTTCCACCCTTTTAATGTCGAACCCCGTAATTAAACTGATTAATAAAATGAACCGAATAGAATCTAAGGCGAATAATATTCCTCGTATTAAAACTTCAAATTATTACAATTTAGAATCTCGAGATGAACATTTTTACTGAGAAAATATCATTGATGTTAGTAAGGCTATATCCAATTCTAACTCATCAGTGTTGTTTTAACCACTACCAGCTGAATTGATAAACTAGTTGCTCTGGACCAATAGAGTCTAAATCAGATAGTCCAGAATGAAATAGCTCCGATCTTCTCGGGTTCCCGTACTAGAACAATGACTAACAACCAAGCGAAATGACCCATTTGTCAAGGGATATTGGAATTAGAACAGGGTTTCTGCTTTGAAATAATAAAACATTCCATTCATGCTCTTTATACAGGAATTTCGTTATTCCATTCTCCAGCGCCCCGCAAGGGTGCATAGTGCAAGTGGCTAGAAATGTGCTCGAACTTGGAACATGATTCTATTATAAGCCATAGAGCAAAGGGAGAATGGGAGGCGAAAGGGCGTCGCGGGTGGAAAGTCTTTGCGTGCGGTGAGGCGCAGGGGGGCTTCATTTCTCGACGCGAGGCCACCCCCACGTGCGTGGCGACTCAGAGACGTACGGAGGAGACTTTATTTATCACGCTGCTAAAAGTGACTCAGTGCCTCTTTCCCAAAGTAACTGCGGCATCCCGGACTCTCCGAAAACTCGTAAAAAAGGGAATCCTGGCGCACCCCTGCTTCGAGATAAAATATGTTTACCCGCGCGAACGTCGACAGAGAAAATGGGAAGAATGGAGAACTAACACTTAAGCGAATCCTGCCCAATTGAATAGTCAATTAATCAGAATTTCTCGAGGTACACAGGCCTGAAAAGCAATCGAAATCATTGGGCTGTTTATTACGGTAGGATTCGTCGGGCGAATATATCTAGCTTTGCTTTTTCCGTCAGTTGCAATTGACATTTCCAGCTACTAACGACTGTCAAATACAGTGCTTTGCGTGCTAGTCGTTTTAACGAGCGCGTCTAGTTATTGTTAACATTTGCAGTCACTCGCAACCCACGCGGTGACATTCCCACTGCTATTGACTGGGAGCTAGTATGCAGAGCAAGGGTAAAAAAGGGATTGCCGTTCCCTGCGCCTATTTCCGAAGCGTTTATATTAAATATCGTTATGCCAAATGCGTATGTACAAGTAGCTTGAAGAGATTGAACGCTCCAATAAGTAAATCGCAGTCCACTTGCGAATGAACTGAACACTCAGTTGGTTAAATTCTTCAAGAAATGTCAGAGTTCGCCTCGGATAAGACAAACAGTTGTAATGTCGGTGTAAACTTATAAATGGCTTATACTGTTTTGTTCCATACTAAATAGCTAGTTGGACTAATTCTCCTCTGACAGGAAACAGAGTTCGCTTCTTGTAGCACAAAGGCCTTTTCTCGAAAAGGCTGACAATCGACAATCTGCAGCGCTTCCAAGCAACAATGGGGAAAGTTTCCTATAACTTCTCCGTTCTACTCTCATTTAGCCGGACGTTTCTGCAGCCAATGCAATAAAAACTTACTCTCCCTCTCTTCGCGTCTCCTTTCTTCCGAGCTGTAACAAGGCTCAACGCATTTGCCGATCTCCGGTTGAAAGCGAGCCTTCAATGGATTTCATATCGTTAGGTTGTTTTACGCTTGCAAGAAACCCGAGCGCGCGCGTCCTTCCCCGGCGCGGGAAATCCTTTTTTCACCGCGTTTTGGACATGTGTCGGGAAATGCGAGTTTGCGATATGAAATGGTACGCGTGGGGAGGAAGGCGAGAGGGCGAGAGAAGAGAGAAGTTTTACACGTTCGAAAAACGGGCGGGCGTATCTTTTTGCTCGTGTTACGCGCCGCTTTGATAACGTGTCCCCTGGCTTATCGGGTGTACAAGAGAGGACGAGAGAAAGAGGAGAATGATTCTCTGGCGAAAATGCACGTGGGAGGATAATACAGGGGAGACAGCTCTTTATCAGACGATTTCGACGGTCCAGGCAGCGCATAAGACCTCAATAGAGACGTATCCCTCATCTACCGCGATCCCCTTAAAGCCGATGGTGCACCACCATCATCTACAAAAGACCCTACTACCTCTTTCGACTAGCCTTCGACATGGGAATTAATGGCAGATACTTTTTCTCCATTACCGCTTTCCTCCCGACCCCAACAAATGTACATGCAAATTCCTTGATACCCTCCACATTATCTCTCTCGTGTGATCCTTCATAATTTCCGTTCGATCTTCCATACATGCGCTACAGGAATAAAAGGTATAAAAATGAAGACAGATCGTTAATTTAAATAAAGAAGAATTTTTCAATGAAAACTCGCCTCTATTTGCAAATTATTCTTCTGGTCAATTAGCATTATTGAATTTCGCTCTTCAAGTTTCTGACGACGAAAGAGAATTTCAATAATTCTTCTAATATTTGTTCGCCAACTGAATACCACGCGAATTAATGAGTTAAAGTATTTCGCCAAGACCTTGGGAATTTGTATGCTTGCTGAGTTAAATGCGATATATGTATGCCAGCCGCTCGAATGATAAGAGAGGCGAAGCGCAGGAATCTAATACTATACATACAGAATATCGACTGGCTGGCAAAGTGTCAGTGTCGCAAGGCAAATAACTATGACAACTGGGCACATACGATACGAGAGTCCACATATTCTACATGCGCTTATGTGGTAGCCGTGTATCGAATAGCGGGCGTGCCACTCGGCCAATCTTATTGGCGTCCTTACGCCCTATGAATATTGCATGAAACACCTAGCTGGACATAACGCAAAGCCTCCGCTTCCTCGTCCCCCACAACTCTGGGTCCTCTCGATCCCATTTAAGGTTAACATGTTCACTGACACATGCCATTGACATATCCGTATTGTTTCCGAGTGAGATCAGTCCTTCCTTGACACTGAACAAATGTCCCTATTAGATTAAACTACTGAAACCGTACATTCTCAGACACCGAACATTGATCGAGCACTGTATCGCTTCTTGACGGCCAATCCACGTATTGCTTTCCAAGTTTTCGATCTCGAGCGTATTAATAGTAATATTTGGCAAAAATGCACAAAGCAGCCGCGCCAATTCTCGAATGAAATTTAATTAGCAAATATGTACTTGTAAATTCTTATTGTGAGTCACAGAAGCAATTTGCGATTGTGACACGAACCTCTCGTACTTTTGTTGATATTGACATCAACAATGCAGAAGGAATGAAAGTTAGAAGAAGCGCAGCAACTCCAAGCCAAGGATGAACTTCTACAGGAAGCAAGGCACACGCCAAATACAGCGTCATTTTCGCTCGCACTTTATCGCCGTCCGTCAAGAAGGAACGAACGGACGAACTCGTAAATTGTCCACAATCTTCCTCGCAATCTTTCCCGAGACCTGCGTTCTTTCCAAGCACAATTGTGGAATTCCCACTCCGCCCTCTCACCCCTTCCCTTTGTACGAGAGCGATTGTTAGACTGACAGCGGAGAATAAATCATAACGAGAGAAACTTTCTTTTACGCTTCTACCCTCCTCAAATTTGGGACTTCGGCACCAGCCAACTCTTGCACGTATAAATCTTTGCTGGATCGAGATTTCGGAGGCTGCGAACGCTATCAATGAGGGTTCGACACTTTTCGGTTTGTTCTATTGTACCAGGGCTGTTATCCCTTAAGAGTGGCAGAATTGGACGTGTTGACTTGAGAGAAAGGGATCTCAAAGTGAAAAAAAGGATTTTTTAAATCGATTGGAAGAATTAGAAACAAGTGAATACTTGGCAGAAACATTGAGTTTCTCATCTCACACAATCTTTAGACATCACATATTGACCTAAAGCAATATATGTCGGCGCGTGTTTATCCCCTGTAAATTATCAATACTTAAAATACTCAATTTCTCGCCGAGTTTGAAACTTTGCCTGTTTGCAGTAGCTTGAATCTGATTTATGGTATTAACGCGGCGCCTCCTGCGAGATGACATTCTTAAGTTTCGCAGGATCTGTTTACCTGGACGGGCTCGGTAAGGATCGCGAAAAGTTGGCTGAATGGAGGCTGCAAGTTAAGCGCATCAAACTTGTTTCCACGGGAGCAAGTACTCGGCCATTATGCCTCGTTCAAAGCCGCTACACTGCTCTTAAATTTTCCTTCTACACGAGATCGTCGAGATGTACGGGCGATCGGGGCTTCATTCGCTATTGGCGAAAAAGGAAGGGGAGACCATATAAAACGAATGAAATTGATATAACCACTGTTACGCTCTTCCAATTGGAGCTCCCCGGTCATTCTCACGCGGCCCGACTTTTCTATCCCAATCCCATTTTCAGCGGCGGCACGTAATAACGGGAGCGGCCGGTGTCTCCATAAATATGATATTACACCCTATGAATATTAGATGCAATCCCCAGACGTGTCGTGTCCAAGCGAATCGCGGATATCCGTGCGGAACTTTGCGTGCGACCAACCACCACCTGGCAACAGCTCGGTCACTTCAACGTCAATATCACAAAAGTTTGAGCCTATTGCGCACCCAACAACTCGGCTCCCAACCATTTACTTACTAAAAGCCGAACAAGAACTAACTCAATGTTGGTCACAACTATCTAATAATGGCCATTACAAGAAGATTTAGGAGGTTATTGAGTTTTCATGAAAGTAAAGCTGATAATGTGGAACGGATTTTTAAATTAATCAGGTTGCTCGACGCGTTGCGGTGGTTTTAAGGAAGAGTTCAATCGCGATATAGATCAAGGGGATTTGGGGAAGTGGCGTGTAGAGAAGATAAAATAAAATAGAAGAGAAGGAAAGGTATCGGGGCGGAAAGGAAAGTAGCGGGGGAATATCGAGCTGGTGAGTATCAAGGCGAAAGTACGAAAAAGCAAGTCAGGGTTACTATTCCTAGCCGGCAATAGCAGATTGAATCCGATCCGATACTTGCACCATCCGCGGATGTGTAGGAACCCTTCTCGAGAGTACCTCGAGAGCGAGAAAGAGGAAGAGGAAAGAGCTTTTGCTAACCGGGCTTGTAAACGGCTAGTCACTTCCTTGGTGCTTTTTCCTCGGATCGAATAAACTGATTACTCAGATGAACAACAACACTTCCAAGCAGCGTGTATCATTAATTTGATCGCAAGGATAAACAGTGATTTCTTCGAGTAGAACGAGTCCAGATCGAAAGAGATCCAACGGTACATCCCTGGGGATTTGCATGAAAGCCGCCTGACCCGAGAACGGGAGCGAGCTTAGTGCGCGGCTGTCCCGAGGAAATCTACTGTACACCTACAAATCCAGGGGAGTATCGTTAAACAGCCCTCGTGTCAAGCCCGCCTCGCCCTTTATCTGCTTCATTTTGGATTTGAGACCACTCAACACGCCCTCGCACCGGCGAATTTAGCGGATCTGCGGGCGTCGGGAGATACGCGACGTACGAGAGCGTGTAACCCGGATTAGCCGATCGTTGCATGGAAAGCTTACGAGTGATCGAAGATTCAATAGCCCCGCCATTCGGAAGCTGATAGCCGGCTGTACGCTGCGACAAGCTAGTTAGCTTTAAGCGATCCACCGAATAAATAGCCGATAAATTGACACCCGGCTCGTAAGCCGATCGTCTCTGTCGAGTCAAACAACTTACGTACGGGAATGCAGCTTTGGAAAATCGACAGCAAATAACCAATTTGTTCTTGAGCGCTACGAGCTTCGCGAGAAAAATACATATCTATAGCTTATAGCAAGGGGTGAAATATACTGGGTTATCGAGGGTCTTGGGTTTTCAACTCTTGCCTTGCCAAACTCGGAAGTATGTACTCATTAACATAACATTTTTTTCTCATTTTCATAAAAAGGATATCAATTCTAAATTCAGCTATCATCGAGTTAAATTAACTCGGCTCGATTGTGGAGAACTGGTCCTGTTTTATGGGGTTGTTTTTGTCGAGCTGGAACATTTGAAAGGTGGAGACGGTAATTAGGGGAAAGTGTCGCATTAGAATGAGAGGAACGGTAGTTGGAGATGTCAGGCGAGGAGCAGCAGGAAGTACGGAATGTCGAGAGTTCCACGGGATTTTTCCCTCTCATTCTTTGCCAGGATCAAGCAACGTCCGTTTTTCCGCCCGGAGAGTTCGGAGCTCGATTCTCGGAGCTGGAAGGCGGTCGAAGAGAACGCAAAGAGAAGAATATCCACGGAAGCGTGGACATCTACGTCATTCCCGAATATCCGCTCCCCAGAGGAGGAATCGTGCTAGTCCAGAATTTCTACCTCGATTTTCTTCCTACCCCGCTGGATTCTCCTCCTTATACCACGCCGCCCTCGATTTTCCCTCTCGGCCGCCACGAAAATTCCCCTCCAACTTGTTTCTGGCCCCATCTTCAACAACCTCGTCACTTGCTGGCTTCACTCGGTCTATTTGATGCCCTGTCGCCACTTGAACCTTCCCATAAGGCGCCGCGTCATTTCATATTTAAATTTCACCCATTAGAGACCGAGCTGCGGTCCACCAATGGTTTTCGCATTAGGGAAACAAACAAACAGTCAACAGAATATTCTCAAACAAACCCTCGGTATTCGCCCTTCCACAATTACTAATATTGAAAAATGTTTTATTTATTATTTTAGTTAACGAAATGATGGTTAACACGATACAAAAAATATTTGTGCCCACCGCTCGAGGAAATGAAAGTTCGACCACAAATAGATATGAATTGTTCGTGGTTCCAAAAGCTTGGAAGAGGACGTTCAAATTAGGCCGCCAGCCCTCGTTATCTATTTATGCACGCATGGCTTGCCGAAAATTGGAAATACGCGAAAGCTCGGACAAATTGGTAATATCTCTGGGAATCTCGGGGAATATTATCGCCGCGAGAGCCGCGGCTAATCGCGTTAATACGCCGAGTTAATTAGATCAGCCTCTAAATCCCAGCACTCACAATAGAGCGGCCGCGAGCGCGCGACGCCGTGTTCCCCAGAGCAAAATCCACATTGAATTTAATCGGAAAGCATATAAACGACGAAACGCTACTGTCGAGTGACGTAATTAAGCTAAAACACGGAAATTCCCGTTTAGGGTGTTGGGGGGTTTGGGGTGGACGGGGGGAATAGCACTTGGGGCGGTTGTTAAACACAAGTAGGCTGTCGACAGAGTAGCTTTAGCAATGTGGTATCGCCTGATTCACGGAGATAACATTGCGTCTCTCCAGCGCGGCATAAACTTCATCCCTCAAAATCCTCTTGCGCTCGAGTGAACGCGCTTCCCTTTATCCGTGAATGCCTTCTTTTCGAGTGACTGGGAATCCCAACCGCGCACTGCTGAATCCATGCCACCAGCCATCGCCGGTGTTAGGAGATCGACACTTCGGGAGTGACACGATGAAATTTACGACGACTAGATAGCAGCTGAGGCGCTTGCATTTCGCCGGGCCGTCACAAGTACACGCCCTCGCGCGATTCGTTTATAACTCTAGGTCTAGGACCATAAGTCGTTGATTAAGGCTGCAGACAAAAGTTCTTTACCGACACTTGGATTGGCAGAACAATCAATCTTGGTCTCAAAGTTCAAAGCTTAATGTCACCTGGTCGCAGGAATGTTAGGCGTTTTAGTTAGGCCCGCGGCTGGGATGTCGGGAACGCAAAGGTTTCAGGGGGGAAAGTTAAGATTTGGTGCTCGACACTGCGAAGGACTCGCTGTTTTTAGTCCCGCGTCGATTCACAGCGGCCTCTCGGAATTGAAGGTGACTGCAAAAAGCATTACTCAACTGGTGCCCTAAGCGTTTCTCGGATTATTAAGTGTACCCAACATTCCCTTCTCCCCGTCGGCGATTCGGATGGTGCGCAAGAAACCCACGATTTTTTTCCAGCCCTCCGCGCCAAGCAATAAATAATAGCATTGCCGACCGAGTTACGATCTACTCCGTTTGGAGCGATTATTGACCGAGCAAATAACTTCTGACTCGAGAATGCGACCGCACGGGGGGAAACTTTTCCCTTAATTAACGAATTATCGTACATCAGCCCCTATCGGAGCATTCAATCAATAGTACGCTCGAATGTCCGTCCCATCTACCTTTATCTCTCGGCCCACGAATTTATTGAGGCTACTCCAGCTAGTACAGAGAAGGGCGGCGGCGATAAATATCGAAATTACATTAGACAATACACTCACGATCATTATCTCGAGCTGTTAGAGTACGTCCAACTAGCACGCCATATCAAGTTAACTAAAGGATTTCGCTAGTCAGACCCGGCTCAATTAGCATATCGTATGCCTACTAAGGTTCGGGCTTTATGCGCCCCACTTCTGAATCGACTAGCTAAATAGACTCGTCTGCTCTAAGTCCACCCGGAGGCCACCGATACCAATAATTCAAGCTATCATTACTATATTCGAGACTATACTGCTTGATAAGAAACACGCACAATCCAGGGCCTGCGTCGCAACAAACCTAACTCTCCTTCACCTACAGACATTAATCCAATTTAAAAGCCTCCAACTCAACGATACAACTGACAGTAGCAAACCGACGACAAACGCAAAAAGCAAAGTGACTTTACCCGTCGCGCTCGACGGTACCAACTACCAAAAGGTCAAGTATATCCTGGCGCAAGGGCGAGTGCACTTCCCGTCCGTCCGCATCTTCGAGGTCACGTGCACGAGACACGAGTCCGTCCCGAAGAGCACCGGGACACCATGAGGCAGCGAAACCAGGAGCAAGGGGGGCAAGTGGCGACGAAAAAGTCGAGGTAGAGCAGAGGTTTCGGGCGAGCGTCGAGAGTTTCTCAAGGCGCTCGGAGGAAAAGCTCGGGACGCTTGCGCAACTCATCCTGGCGGAGGGTTGCTGGTGGGAGGGTCGGCGGGGAGGGGCAGGTATCCTCGCAAGGATAACGCGGGAGGATTGAGGGGAGGCACGGCGGTGTTGTCTGGTGGGGGGCGGGTGCGCTGGTGGTAGGGTTGGGAGCCGAGGTCCGCCGTCCGCTACGGCCGGGTCGCCAAGTCGAGACGCCGACCGCCGATAGAGCGGCGTCGTCGTGTGACAGCTACGCTCGCGGCTCTCTCGGCGGCTAATACAACGTGCACCACCACCACTACCTCCGACCGCTACCACCGCATCCCGCAGCCGCCGGTATCACGACGCTCTCACTCTCTTTCGCTCTCTCTTTCTCTCTCTCTCTCTCTCTCGTGATACACAGTATCTCCCACGCATCGTGGCACACACGCAGCCCGGACACGCTCACGGGAACACGCGAGTTACTAACCTGCCTACGAGTGCTGCTCCTGTGCCCGCCTCAATCCAGCCGGTCCTCTCCTCGGGGACCCGGAGAGTGTTGAGGAAAGCCCGTGACGGAGAACAGTGACCACGACGGCGTAACAGGTATGTACCAGTCAAGCATCCCACTGAATCTCGAGCAAGTATGCTTTAACGCCTTTAACCGAGTACTGTCGTCCTCCCGGGAAAGGGATTTGGACAGTAAGATTCCTGCTTTTCAAGGGCAGTTGATAGTAATTCTCTTAGGAGTGAGCGCCGGGACTGTTTTTCCTGAATGTCAATTGGGGTCCGGGTTAGGTACTTTCCCGAGGGAGAATTAGGGGAGATGCGTGCGATTAGTAGGATCGTGGGAGATAGAGAGTCTTGATTTGTCGGGGTCAGATCGGGCGGGAAGGTCAGGAGGTCGTAAAAGTGCCGATCAGTCGTGTCATAAACATCGTCCTTTCTCTCCATTGACAGACGCGCTCTAGGTCTCGCGACGCTGTCGGCTCTGACTCGTCTCGGGCATTTCTGAAAAGGTAAACACGTCGGGCTCTCGGGGATCGGAGAGCCTTCCGGTTTTACTCGAGGTCATTCTCGCGTACGCTCGGCCGCCTCGCGCAACTCTGTCCACTGCTCCTCGGAGTCGGGGGCGGCCGCCTTTCCCCCATGAATTATCGGCCCTTGCGTGGATGGCGGTCTGACGCAAAGTAGCCTGATCGTCCTGGCAAAGGTGGCTTTCGTGTCGCGCGAGTAATAACAGTTAGCCCAGTGGCGGTGATAATTCTTATGTGGCAATGGGTGTCCTTATCGATCGGAACGGAGGGCCACTCTAACCGCTGTGCTTCCGTGACACACACAGGCCGGCCCGCGAGAGAGGGTGAGAGGGAGAGAGAGAGAGGGAGGGAGAGAGGCCTGAAAAAGATTTCCCCCTAATTAAACCACCGTCGAACAATGCTGATAAGCATGGCCCACAATGGGATTTCACTTGGTCACGTTTCTTTTATCTTAATGCGCTGGCAAGTGACCCCCTCGCAGTTGGATAATATCCAGTGGTTAGTGCGGCGTAGTCGGTGCACGCGAGACTAGTGATTCGGCTAACGTGACAGAATTTAGTCGGCCGAATGACGATTAGCATCGATTACCCATTGGACTCTTCCAGGAAATCTTATTTTTCGGTCACTCGGGGGACCAGCGTGACATTCGGTCCTCGAGACTCCGAGGTTCACTGCTACGATTTACAACAGGTACTGTCGCCACCATTCACGGACATCTGCGGCCGCTTAGTGTCCGACGTGTCAATCGCCCCCCACTGACAGCCGGAATGGATTTGAATTGAATAGAATTAGTCGCCAATGGTTCTCATTTGAATATTAGATCGGCGTTAGATTCCAACCGATCTAAATTGTACTTGGGGGATTTACATCATGTATTGCGCGTCAGGGATTAGGTGGTTGGATTTGGCATCCAATAATTTGGGGCTGCAAAATAATTCACTTTGGTGTTGCCGGTTAGTCGATGATTAAGTCTGCTCTAGATATCGAGTGTCGAGTGGGGCGTCCGTGCGGACGATTACATTGCCATAGCGGTGTAAATTTCCGCGTGCGCGATTGTTGAAGCCTAGTGGGCCAGGAGTGTGACGAGTTCGCTTACCTCTGAATACGTTTGCCTATCCGTAACGCATTGCTCGAGTTACAAGCTGCGAAGGGATGCATTGCGCGCGTGCACGATTACCAGCCAGTGTAAAGCAACTCAATCGTACCTGCTGTTCAAGGAAACGCGTCACTAGCGATGATTGATGCTGCTGGTATAATGTAGCGCGGCTGATGAGCCAATTACCAACCTCGATCGGACTAGATAGCTCTGCCATTAATACTCGGTATCCTGATATACAGGTATTTGCCGAGCCGCAGATAAAACTTGGATCGTTTTTCACCATCGCACATGCCAACCTGCGCGTATGTACGCTATATGTACCGACTAGTTCACTTCGATCAAACAGGATTTGCCATTCCACCAATCCTATTCGTTCGTACTTCTTTCTTAGCACAACGAGAAACTGTAATGCTAAATGAATAATATGAGATAGGATCATTTGAACGCCACTAGTTAGGCCAATCCACAAAGCTACCGGTTCATAATTCCACTAACGAATCCTGTTGAAGCGGAATAATCCCCGTAAAGTCGGAGGCATAGAGCCATCATTGGATAGCTCGTTTTCGCGAAAGTTTGTTCAATAGGTTGCGCAATGGGAGGAATGATAGTAATTTTATAAATATGGGGAATTTCGTAAAATCGGGGATTCCTTTTCTTTAGAATAATTTGGGCGATTTCGCAACGGGTGTCAAATGAATTCTGTTTGGTGCTAGAGATTGTCGGTAGTAGCCGATTAATATTTGTTAAGTTCGCGTAAAGTTAGACGTTCGAGTAGCATGCTCGGGGTAGGTAATCGCCTGATGCTGAAAGCAACATAGCCAAGACTTGGCGTAACACGTTAATGTACTTGCTTACAAAGGCGGCGAGTGGAATTAGCGGGTGTGGATCTGCTAGCCCATTGCATATTTACTGAACTCGCCTATTTTCAGATATTCAACAAGTACAAACGTGCTGTAGCTCCGGTTAAGCCAAGCTTATCGATGCCACGACTTTGCTTCTCTCTCTCTCTCTCTCTCTCTCTCTCTCTCTCTCTGTCTCTCACTCTCTTGCCCCCTGCATGTTCCAGATTCTCATACGCACTTCTTTTCGTTCTAGTTTTCCCCTCGCTTTCCTCGGAAGTGCGCGTTTCGCGGCAAAGTTTGCGCGAGGGTTTACTCCACTTCCGCAGCCACAGAATTAGCCTTACAAATTCTCCTTTCGAACAACCACTTTTTTCCCCATCTACCGGTGCAGTCCCTTTCCACGGGCGTTTGAAAGGAATTCGGCCTGCTTTTCGTTTCCTTCGTCGGCTTGGATTTTCCAGCTGTCGTTTCATGTTTTTCGCGTTTCCTTCGGTTTTTGGTTGATTCCATAGGCTGAATGGGAATTTTGAGCTGCGTTGCCGTTCGATGAGTATCAGCTTCGGAAAATAGAGAGTAGAATGGTCGGAGACCGCGCGATAATCCTGCGTTGTTTTTCCAGTTGAATTTCGGAGTCGATTGGGATAGCGGCGGGTTTGGACGCCTCCCTTTGAAAATCTGACTATTCGAAATATTTTCCCGCGGCAATATTCGTCATGCCGGTGCATTTACACATCCAAGCACTTTTGTCCCGTTACATTGTCCCGGTTTCCCGGGCAGAAAAAGTGTTTTCGCTTCTGCGTAGAGCGTGAATTGTCCCCGAAAACCATTGTGGTTCTTTCATGACCAAACTACCGGGCCCAATCGACTTATAAACATTTATCGTCGGTAATTTCGCGCCAGCCTTCGAAATCGTTCTCTCGCACGAGATTCGTAGCCACTTTCGTCTCCGATCACAGGATTGGCCCTTTTCCCAGGGAAATTCCTGGTTGCAATGCTTTGCAAACAAATCTGCGTAATAGTAACGTAATACGAAATCATACAACGTGAAGCGATTTCCAATAATCAGAAAGGCGATTGCGTTCACTTTTTTTACCATTTGCCAATGGAAATATGATTATTTTCGTATTATCTTTTGACATAACACACAATTCGTTTGCGTAATTCTTTTATACAATTCTGGAAAATGCCACGAAGTTGCGCAATTGTAGTAAAAATTAGCTCTCATTATTCGCTCCGCTGAAAACGTGGAGATCCCGAGAATTTAGTTTCAAAGAGTCTTCGCAATTACTTAAACTACAAGCCGCCTATCTGTGAGTGGTCAAGATCCAACAATTCCCTCTTGGTCGGGCGAGTTTTAAACCAAACCATTTATTCCTCCACACTGTTGATTCCAGAGCAGCGCGTTATATGATCGGCGGGGTATTAAAGTTGGCCGAATAGATATACGGATCGCATACATGTGTTTGTGGGTGCGTGGGAGAGGAAAAGCCCGTGCGAATAAGGTTACGTGTGTAGCATATTTGCATTGTCCATCCTAGTATTCCCGAGCGGCTCGTCCAGTCCGTCCAGCGAGTATCAGAATTTGCGGGATATTACCGAAGCTATAACGAAATACGTGACGTGGGAGCGATGCGGAAGTAGGTTCACCTGCGATATAAAACAATCTGGGTGGGTGGTTTTCCTACCTGGCCTCGATATGCCCTCGCTCGCCTCATATCACTCTCGCCCATTCCGGCTGATCCTCTGCTACGTAGAGCTTCCACCCTCGATCTAACGTTTCCCGACTCTTGCGCCCATAAACAACATCAAAATGAGTTAGCCGTCAGCCAACAACGGATAAATATTTTCTTATGTCTCCAACTTTATCATATCGCGCGTGGCAGCCTGCTTTTCAGTCATTTCGAGGCATCTTTCTACTTGTTGTGCATGTGTGTGATGAATTAAGGAATTCGTGTATCACAAAATCGAGTATTAAAAAATTATGGAGTGGAAGGAACTGTTATAATCGAGCAGGAAGATTCGCAAGAAAACTTAGAATTGTGCTCAAATGATTGGGACAATTGCAAAAAGTCTAGTAATCCAGAGTTCAAAAATAGAAGTAGTACTGTTTCTTCAAAGTTTCAAGCTTCGGTTGTTAGTTCTGACACGTTCCCGCTCGTGAATTCTGAGTTACAGGTTTGCATTATTGTACAGGGCGATTGTGTTACAATTGAATTGGATCGTATTTCTTGGAGTACTGTAATATTGTGAAATGAGCCGTTTGTATTGGATTCCCATTCCCCGAGCAACGCCAGTGACCTGGCCTCCTGATGGAATTCGAGGTTCTCCCCTCATCGCTGCCCGTACACATGAACATTCAAATATTCTCGAATAATTCAATAATCCCGGAAAACAGGCAGAGTTTACCAGAGTTTTTTCCAAACTATTAAAATAACATTACTTTGACTTTCGCACGATTTATTCACTTGATCACGTTTAATGGACTATTAGTTGAATCGAATGCTCGAGTATTGAGAGGGTACTCTTTGTCCAGTCCTTTCCCCTTGATTGCGACATACACCGCTGAATACGATTGCGCGGTTTGCAGAGTGCATGTCGCCCGAGAGCAAATTCGGCCGATTAATCAAACTTGTCGGCCTGATGCGGGAAAATTAAAATTTTACGAGGCAAACGCGTCGAGCGATAATTATCTCGTGAACCGCGGTCGGATGAGTCGATCAATTTCTCGTTAATTTTGTATCTCGTAAAACAGTTCACACCCGTCTTCCCAACTTTTCCCGGCTTTCTCGAGGATTATCAGTCGCCTTTTTCCAGGGAAGGGCACGGTACGGTAGTCACTGGGCTGTCGCTTATAAAAATTATACGGCGACCATGGGATAAAAATTCGAGGTGCTTCCAACCTTGAGGTGAGCCACCTTCTTGTGCGTGAAGTTGGCCCGCGGTAGAATGTTACGGGGCATTTCCCCAGTTTACGATTAGTTGAATTTTATAGGGCGGAATTCCCCAGCAAATTCTCCACTTGATACACCTGGGATACACTCGATCTATTATTTATAGCGGGGCTTGCGAGATGATGGGAATAATGAGCATTCGCCAGTTCCCCCACGCTCGTTGGACTCATTTTCAGTTAGTGTTTGCGGAATGCTTTATTTAGACGAATTTATGGTAACCAAGTTTGTCGAACTCGCTCCACAGAGGATACTCTAATCAACTCATCCCGTCAACTTCCTTAACTTGATCATTGTTCACATTTGATTAAACTCTGCGAGAGTGATTAATTGTGTCGGAAATTCAGTTCATTAATTACTTGGAATTATTTTAGAGTTACATTGGAGAGGCGTGTGATGTGATTCATGTCATCTCAGTGGTGTTTACTGTGAAGAAGACGTGGGCGTGAAATGTAGAGTTTAGTGTGGGAATGTTGTAAGATGAGGAAAGTCACTTGGAGGAATGGTAGGGTATTGCACTCTGAGGTTCGAGCTTTGGTATTCCTTGGCCATATGAGCTGTGCGCAGTTGGAGATTTCGTGGATAGCCTCGTGTCCCAGTGTCATCAGGGTTTTCAGCAAAGCCACAGTATTCCCAGCACGTACCGGGGATACTGGCTTTCCCAGGCTTTTTAGCCGGACACTTTGTGCCGCATTGCTTCGGCTTTCTCTACTCCTTTCTTTTTTTCGCCGACACTTCTCACCCCCAACCACTCTGCCATCGAGATTTATCTTACTCGATATGATTGATTTACGATCTTATCTTGATTTTTTCACTTGGGCGGCAATCGCTCTTTTTCATGCTCTATTGGGCGAGATGGGTGGAAGACTTTCGCTGTCTTTGCAGTACTTATACGTATATGAATATTTATAGCCAACGCGCTCGATTATGGTAAATGGATTGCGGACAATGTAACAGGTCGTAACTGGCCGCAAGACACGAATCGTTACATCTCCAGTCACAGGTTATTGGCAAGCGTTGCGAAAACTATTAAACCGTCTCCGGTTTGGCGGGGGGCGAGTGTAGGATTTATGGTTACCGGAAGCTGCGTTTCCACAGAAATTTGATTAACGATCCGGCAGGAAGTCAGTCCGCGGCTTATACTCGTTTCCCCCTCGCACGTTCGCGTGCGCTCTAACAAGATTCCAGCTGGAAAAAATATCACTCTCTCCACCGATAGCAACGTGCCAGTTCCTTTGTGGCCCCAGGCCTCGTCGGCGATCGCTGTCACTTTTGACAGTGACGCGACCATTTGTCATCACTAGAGCGTGGATGTCCATTGACGTACGAATTTTCATTCATCCATTAGGAGAGTTCAATAAAGAATGAATATACTGAATGTCACGCGTATATTTCAGGCATTCCTGCCGCTCGCTTTTTTACTTGCTTTGACAACCTGAACCTGCTATAGTATTTTGTATATTTATCACATTTCCCATTTCTCAGTTGCATGGAGGATTTATGAATGTTCTATTGGTCGCGAATTTTCAGCAGTTTTCTAAGAAATTTAATGAAAAACATCATTTGTATGATTTTCTTGCGTCGCAAGTGCAATTTTCATTGATGGACGAGCAAGCAGCGTCCACCCTTTCTTTCGGTAGAATGAATAGAAAGCCGAGACTTTTTGGTCTTCTTCCAAAAAGCAGCAGTTTACATTGTCGTCGTAGGAAGACTTCTCCAATTATTCCACTTGTTTAATTACCTTTCGCGTAAGTATACATTTAACGCCGCCGCGCCGGTTGGAGTCGCGCAGCAGGAATACTTAGTTCGGGAAATCCGAGGATGCGCTTCTCCTAATTAAAAAGTTCCCATCGCGTTGGAAAAATATAGCATTTCCTTCTGCCAGCGCACTCGGCTTCCACGAATTTCTGCGCGTTGCGAGTAATAATAAAGCGGTGGCGGCAAGGTGTTCCAAACGGAACCATAAATCTCAAGTTCATTTGCACCTTGCGCCTGTTCTCGAGTCTTCCAGAGGGGCGCAAGGATTAAAAGGACGGATTCCGGAAAGTGGCCATCGCCCACACTGCTTGCATAATATTCAATACTGCAAGTCGGCCAAACGGAAAAGGTTAAATAGTCGAGAAATTGATATTAATGGACTACTAAAGGGTCCGGTAAAACGGACTCTTTTATTCTCATGAAAATAACATTTCTTCAGCCACTTTAACCCTAAGCTGTTTAAATTCTGCATTTTTCTGCCCTTTCCACATTGGAATACTTCACAGAGCACAATTGTACAGCCAGAAACTCCCAGCAACGACGCAAAAAAGTAAACCACACATTTATTCTCCTCGAAATTATCGGCATTCCAACGGCAAACAAATAGCCGGGCTTGAACAATTATTCTCGCGAGTAGAACATTCATTGCGACTCTGCCATAACATCGTGCTTCTTCCCCCGCCTTAACGAAAGCGCGAATCTCCGCAGCGAGGAATAATTCCGGCAAGCCGGAGTACTCGTGGCAATAATTTCCCGATTGAATTATTAAGATAGCTTTGGGCTCCGAGTGATTTGCGTTGGTGTAGTTCGAGCTAACGAGATTGGTGCGCGCGCGCTCGCGCGTGTGTGTGTACTCAGTGGATACAGGCCACACTGGATCCCGGCAACTTTTTCCATCAGTGTGTCTGCGGTGTCGTGTCCGATTGGAATACCAGATACGCACCGCGAACAAATGTTTGCGAAATGTTTTTTCCGCCGCGGCGCCGTCAATCGCCCGGGGAATATTGCCACTCGATATTCCGGGAATCATGAATGTCAGCGGCCATGATAATTGTGTCGCAAACCTGCCCATCGAATATTTCTCACGACGTCCCTCGCCGGATAGCAGGCTTGCGGTGATATTGGGTCCGTCCAGTGCGGAATCTCGATAAGCGAAGGGCATCTTTCAATGCCGCTCGGATATACGTGTTGCCGTATTTCGTCCGAGTGAAATCGATGAGTTACCTGCTTTCTTTCGCTTATACTTCTATTTATTTGGGTTCGTGCTGGAATGAATGCTTCTCTAAATACAGTACGTTTATACAGTTCAATCGTTTTTTTTTCTCTCCATTTCTGTTCCTCTACGCAGAAGTCTTTTCTCTAAGAATGAATATTAGGAATTGATCCGAATTTTTGCGATTTTTATATCCGCTTTTTCACCGGGCAGAAAGCCTGTATTCGAGTTGATTGTTCCTCGCAGAACCGCTCTAATTACGCAAACAAACGAGGTGGACACGATTGCCCTGTTAAACCGCATGCCAAAGGAACAAGCCGCATTACTGTTAATCGCCTGGCCACCGCCGCTACGCCCAGCAACGCAATTACCCCTGGAACTTGTACTCGGCTTGTCTCAAGGAGTCGTAAACTTGTGCGGCTCGCGCTCGTGAAACTTTAAAAGACTACCGTTTGTCCGAGCGAGGTTCGGGCCTCGGTAAAATGCGACTTTTCCCACTAAAATCTCGTTAACGATTTCATTGGCATGAAAAATCCCTTCTCCAGAAATGATGTCATGCTTTCGCCCGAACAGTCGCGTTACCCTCGCGTGACTATCGAAATAATACGCGTCCGTGTAACGTGTGATTTTGTTAATCCAACGAAATCTTGTAGTCGTTTGTAGTGTGCGGTGGAGGGAACAGGTGGGGTGTAAGTGACCTGATGACCGACCGCCACTCCATTCTGTCTAGCAGCTCAAGGGAGCAGCATTTACGTGAGGAGAAAAATTGGGGAGGATCGAACTGGGGCTTGGTAGTGGCACATAAATGTGCCTAACGCTCCTTGTACCCTCATACCAAATGGCCCTGGCATCCCCAGCAAGGTCGGGATACGAGAATATATTATTTTCGAGCGATCCTTTTGTTCCCGTGAATTTTTAACCTTCCACACTTTTTGCGATCCCATCGGGGAAATATCTTAACTAGCACCCTTGTTCTCCCCCTCTGGTATTGAGTCGCACCACACGCTGATTTGAAGAGGGTTTAAAACCCCATTAATCCTAAGGCCAGCGAAATGGGAACTTGGAAAATCGAAAAGCTAACATTATTATCACACTGCATAATTCTCTCTTTATATCGTCGTTAATTATTTATTGTTACGTATTATTAATCATCAATCGGGGTCATGTTCTTGTTACCTTTCAATCGACGTGCGTGAGAGTTCAAGTATTCTAGTTCGTTGGCCTAGGCGGCACGTGAGAACCAAGGTATTTTTATCTTGAGCAACATGCTGCTTTCGAAGGATCCGTCAAGGATATTCATCGCTGCTGACTATCATTATTCCCCGTCCCCGCAAACTTAATATCTCGGCTGTAAGACTTTCGCTAACGATGTAGCCCGGAAAAATCCCCTTTCAAACTAAATTAATGAGTCCGCCGTGGCCCCGCGAGGGATTAGCCTGCGACTAATTAACGGATAGTACAGCAGCTCTACATTGTTACTAGGACGCATTTATCACCAAGAAAAAGTTCAGCTCGCGTGAGACTGTCTTATATTTTAACGCGCAGCTCCGCAGAAATGACTCTATTAAATCACTCTTCCTTACTTCGCGGCTTACTTCTTTTCGTCTATTGTCACTTTTGTTTGAGGTTTCGGCGAAGCTTAAACGTCCGCTGCATAAAGCTTCCTTCGTTTTAATTATGATTTCGTGCTATGTGCTGTGCAATAATCTTCTGGTGCACGCATTCATCTTATTTACATTTATTACAAGGTAGGCTTTTATTATATGAAAATGAAAGTAGCATAAATATTTCCAGGCCGTGTATGAGTAATGAGTTACACTGCACCTCGATCTTTAACCGAGTGACCGAATAATAGTCAGCGAACGATAGGAACTGCGCGATAGCCTAGAAGGGGGAAACAAGGCCTAACGGGGATAGTAGGCAGCATGCAAATGCCCGTGCAAATGGCCCAACAGTGGCTGGAATTTATTCAAACGGTAGTAAATAGTTCAGACCGGCTCGGGTACTCTTGGCGTTTCGGGCGGAGCTGGAGTAGCCAGTAAATAATTAGGCGAGAAGCGAGATCGTGGGAGCATGGCAGGACACGTTTAATGGGAGCCCTCGTTTCCCGCGCGTAGCGTGAAATCACGGCGCGGCGCGCACCGCGTCCTCAAACACACTCGCCGAAATTCCGAGTGCTCTTGTTCCAGCCATATCGGCCGACACTCTCCGGCTAAACAGCGTCGCTTTGACGGGTCAGACGAAAATCGATGACAGAACCAATCACAAATTTCCTGTCGACTTTGCAATCAAAGTATCGCGAGCAGCCCCGACGGAAATCGGACCATAAATTTCGAACGGCTGCTTTCATTTCTGCACTGGCAGTTAGGACATTTCTCACGGCGCGTTTCATCCAACTCTGCTAATGCGGCGAAAATGCATGGGATATTTGTTTCGAACTCCTACGAGAGGAACATTTCTGCCACATTTTCATGTTTTGTTTGGTAGAACTCAGTTTCACCGCTTTGTGGCAAAGTGCTGCGCAATTGCCCATGTCGAATATCATCGAGCTGCAATCGGATGTTTGCGCAATACCTGCGCATTTTTCGTCTATTGGCGATTGAGGAAAGGTGGAATATCAATTATTGCCTAGTTAAAGGGTTAAATAGCTACACCCAAGCGATTAGATTAGTCAATTCCGGAAGGCGTTGGAGCAAATCATTTTCATTCCCCATTTGACGCGAGTTGTCGCATGAAAATTGGGTGCATATTTTAGAGGTCCATTTGCCCTATCCACATAATCTGTCTTCCGCGTCCACCTGCGCTCTCATATGTGCTTTAACGCATACAGGAATTACACGCCATGCCAGTATAAATTAAACTCGTGTCTCGCACCGCCCTGCCCGACTCGGTTAGATTCATTGCAAACTATACTTAATTATACCGCGATATACAGGACAAGTTTTTCCCATCTGTTGCCGATCTACATATGCGCACTTCTCTCTCATTAATCCACTTTGTCGCTTTCCCTGCACAGCGACCGGCCTTGATTCTGACATAACAGAATTAACCCTTGCCCGAAAAAAGGAGATCCAAGCTATTTTCCAGGATTCCGTTTTCACGCGGGCCCTGAATACCCACCTGAATTAAGGCGAGCTCCTAACGAGAATATTAGAGGTTCGGTCGGAGTGAGGGGGCGAGGGAACACGCGCGCAGACGTACGGGTTCTAACGATTTCATTTTCGCTGGTCTCTTCCACTGCCGGGCGCTAATTCGCTTAAGGTAAACCGATGCCCTTGTTTGCTTTTGATGGCGTCGACTCTAATTACTCGGTGTGCTCGGTTATATCCCTTTTATACGCAGGGATTTCCGGTGAAAAATACGCCTTTTACCGCCGAGTTTCCCAAAGTCCACTAACGAAGGGAAACATAGCTCTGTTTTGGGATTTTGGTTACATGTTATGATTAATAGTATAAAAGTATTAATAATTAAGAGCATTTGGGGATGAGTCGGAAGATTTTAAGTTGCGCATCAGAAATTTACGACCAAGCATTCAAGTGTGAGCTGCGTTGTCACGCAAAGGGTTAAAGGGAAACGTGCCAGTTTGCCACCCCAGTTTTTGTCGGCTGTTTTCCTCCCTTAGAATGCGCCTAACATCACGGACTTAAATTCCAAACGGTCGATCCTGCTTATAGCTTAATGGATTATAAATAGCGGGCGGTGCACGGGCCGATAAGCGGTGGAAAGTCATTAGTTTCGGGAAGCACGTACTTCCTTAATTGCCGCCCCTGAATTTAATTAGCTGGAACACGCTAAGACGCTAGAAGTACGTTACCTTCGGATATGTCTGACGGTCCAACGCTAACTTTCTTGGGGTTTCACGCAATCCACTAGAATCGTTAAGCGAAACGAGATGGTTAAAATAAAGGCGGGAGGTGTAATCCTTTGCCTAATCCTTTAATTGAAGCGAACCATTAATGGGAACTCCGCTAGATTTCTTTCCACCTTACACCTGGAAACCAAAGAAAACATCCGCCCGATACTAGAGAATTTAAAAAGTATATCTAGCTGTTGCATAAGTCGAGAGAACTTTTCTACAGAGTCCGGAAGCAGCTTCACTCGCCATAAATTCCAGTCGACAGACCGAAGTACTCTTTATTCGCGTCGTTAGGCAGACCGAGCTGTAAATCCGCGAATTACGGCTGGGCCGAAGTACAGTTAGAAATCGGAGTTACAGCCTGCCGCTCTATGGGACACGATATTTCCTCGCCATTAAAGCGTACACTTAGTTCGCCTGTCCAGAGACTCGGTGTTCGGTAGTATGTCCATTGTAGTCCAGTACATGGGGTTGCCGGACGGAGAACACTGTGTGCTGGCATCGCCTCATTATGGATTCCCATTATGCCCGCGGTCCTCTGTTCACCGGGCTTCGGTGTACCGATAATACTCCAGCTAGAGCATGGAATCGTACCCCGATAAATCGTGCCCCTTTGCCATTCAAAATTCAGTTTTGATCTAGCGATCGGATTTTTTATTAAAATGCACCAGAGGAACCTCGACGCTAATTAATCCGGAAATCGACACGATTTCCATTCAATTCGCAATAATTCCAAAAGATATGGAAATCTGGTGGATAAAGAATTTCCGTGAGGTTGGGTGTATGAGATGCCGATCGCTGAAAGTATGGAACGTACAGGCGTGATAATGTGTTTCGGTGCCGGTGACGAAGTGCAAGGTGCATTAGACCCCGTTAATCGATAGGCTGTCGTCTATTAAAAGTCTGTTTACTGGAAGAACTCATTTCCAGGATAGATCGCCATTACCGAGTAATGGCGCTCGCGCGAGGAGCGTTAAATGCCAATTACTATATCGTAAACAGCTTCCGTGTTTCGTTAAGCAACACTGTTGCCGTGTAACGGCTTGTATTATAGTTGGTAATAGTAATAGCTTGCACGTGACTTGCTTTGATTTTCACTACAACTACAGGACGCTTCGCAATTCATATGAAACCAAGCTTTTCCACGCCTTGGACTTTTTCCGTCAACACATTTAGTTAATTAAAGTAGTTCTCCTAGTTCTTTGACAATAAAAGTTACTTGGTAAAAATTAGCAAGATTCCACACTTTCCATTCCCCATCTAATTTTTCGCTTCGGTCAGAGGATAATGTCGATTATTTGGAGGCGGAGTTCCGGGAGCACAAAGGAAGCGGAAATTCGGTGTTTCCAGTTGGTGCCGGGAGGAAAAGTTGCGAAATTCTGCCGGCTAATTCACAGAGGTTGCGAAACGCATTTCCATAAAGCTGATTCCGAACTTTCGGCACACTAGCTCGACCTGGCATGCCGGATAAAACGTATGAATCCAAGGATTCTTGCTCGAGTTTGCAATTGTAATTATTGGCAAAACCAATTCATCCATTTCCCACAATCCGGGGAATGATTGTTTTGCTTTAGGGTTGTTTTGGCCAAGAGAAATAAGTGTACCGTAGGATTGGAGTATTGGAGAAAGAAGTAAAGTAAGGGTCGATCAACAGGTTGAGATTTGCGGGTAATTGATATTTCTAGGGGCAAACTTGTTCACTCATGAATGGCCCACTCGAAACAATTGGCGTTATTTCTGGCGAGCGAGTATATGATCGGCCTCCAGCTGCATACTTGATCGCGTGCCAAGTGTCCTGCCAGTGACACCAGTTTTTGCTGTTTTGTGCAACATCGATCCTTCGCATAAAGCACATCCATTCTCGCCTCTTTTGAAATTCTACATTACGATCAGACATTCAACATTAAATCAAGCCGGTAGATTGGTGTTAAACCGAGCTAGGCAGTTTATGAATTGATTATTATGGACTTTTGATGCCGACTCAACGAGACAGTGGCATTGAGACGAGGCAAATAGAGACGGCGAGTGGCGAAGTAAATTTCAGCGCGATATACTCTCGGCAAAACGAATTCTTGATCTACTGCGCGACAGTGTTATACGTGGTAAATTTCAATTTTTAATCCAACCTGCGCTACGGTTTTATTGCGGGAGAGCACTCTGGAGAGGAGCCACGCAGTGGAATGAGCCCTATGAGAACAGACGGGAGCGTGCCGCTGAATAGAGTAGTAGACCGTGAAAAAGAATGAAATTATCCGTCGTATCTCTTCATAATTTCATATCGGCCCTGCCGTGTACATACATTTTATACCTTCCTCTTGAATGGCAGATGACGCGCCCTTATCTTCCTTTTTAATCTTCACCAAGAAAGGAACTCGGAGAATGACATATATATATATATATACATATATACGCGAGGTTCGCGCAGCCTGAAAAAGATAGCGGGCGGAAAATCGGATGGCGTTTCCTTGTAATATTTCAGGGGATGCCAATCCTCCTTGAAGGTGCTTTCATCTCGGATTCTATGTCCGAGGAAACTGTCCTTTTATTGCCACGATCTTCGTATATGTTGTAACATTCGGTTATGTTCCAAGTGTCGTTCGCTTTCGATATGTCCAATGGAGAATTTTATAGGTAATAGAAAACACTCACTGAACAATGGCAAATTTCTCTAGTTTAACTATTAAGTATCTTAGTTTGTTTGCATAGGGCCATTTCAATTCTCGTAGAAAGTTCTACTGCAACGTTCGTCCTCAATAGTAATCCTGGCTGATTGTCTTATCGGAAATTAATATTCGGATCATTTGTACATGAGCGTTGTACACGCTGTTTTCAGGCCGTAACGTAACAATCCCACGGGATCTCCCGGGGCCAAAGATTCGTATCTTTGGCGTGTAACCCGACGCGCCTTCCCTTTCGTCGGGCGATCGATCACCGCTCTCGGCATTTGCATTTATCTGCCGTTTCGCGGGGAGCAGGAATCGCCGCGGGTGGCAAGAAGGGGAGAAAGAAAGAAAGTTCAGACAGGCCACTGTCTACTCTAGAAATGTCCTTATCTCGCCGGCTCGTTTATCTCTCAGCATACACACACTTTTGTTTGTCCGCGCCCTTTTTTTCCGCTGACGTCGAGCCCGGCGAAGGGAATCGGAAGGAGCCTCGATTGCCGGCTGATAGTGGCAGTGGAAGTAATGCCGCTGCGGCGTCTAAAAGCTCGAGATTTCGATCGGGGAATAACAACGTGCCAACAAAAGGCGCATATAATTGGGAGGTTTTCATGAAAACGGTAAACTCTCGAGAAAAAGCTCAAGTTCATTTGGAGAATTCTCAAACTTGGCGGATTCATAACGAGTGAGCTTTCTTCCCGACGGGCATAACAATTTGGTCGGGCACAGCTGTGCGTTAGTATCTAAATCCTGAAAAGTTAAGCACTCGCCATAGAATTATTTTCGGCCTTGAGACTATAATACCATTTCGGTGGGATCATTCATCTTGGCCCTCTCCCGCCGGGAACTTTGGAGTATTATAATCGAGTGTAAGTCCCCCACAGTGACATTGTCTGCCGGGGAAAGGAGCCTGCAGACTGAAGGCTCCCCCGAAAGTCGTGATTGCGTGCCGCCAAAATCCCGTGAAAAATTGATGCAAAATGAAGGCGCGGAAAAAATGGCAGAGCAATTCATCACGGTGTAGGCACCGTGTCATTCCCCCGGTGCTTCCCTCGAGGTATCAATAAGAATCCGTGCCGCTGATACGGAAGAAACCATCCGATGAGCAAATAGCCTGGTATTGGCTGCCGATCGATCTCTGCTGCGCTTTTCTTCCGGAATATTCGTCGGGGCTACTCGGAACCTTTCAAGCGCCCTTACGGCTTTTCTGTTATTACGAAAAATAGGGGAGAGCTTGAAAAAATATGCAAGAAATCCTTCCGTGTCCGAGACCAAAGCATCTAATCCACTTAGACTTCTAGATCAGAGAGTGGACTGGTGAGTGAAGGCGATCGAGAATGAAATTTTTTCCCCCGCGAACCCCGAGAATCTCGTTAGGCGGGCAATTAAATTTTCCGGCCGGTTATCGGGCCCGGGTATAGCGATGAATTCGACTGACTCGTTTCACGACCCCGATGACCCAATTCGAGGTCCAAGCTCTCCCCGTTACCGCCTTACTCGGCGCCGCTTCCGCTTTCATTTCCATGAATTTCCTTGGCAAACGCCCGCTAGCACGTTTTCTCGGAGACACGTTCCCACGGATTTTCCCAGAGTAACATAGAAATGATAAGTGTCGCTGTTTGTCCGACACTGACACTGAGAGGAACTTGAGTCGCACAATTCATCGCTTTATCTTTTGTTAATCAGCTGCTGGTGACATACTGATCATCAAGAAATATCATTTAATTTTGACGAACCACTTGACTGTGGTACTGTACGCACAATTAGAGATTCGATCAGGGAAATATTGCATCGAAACCGCAGACGATTCGATTGCATATCTGCCAATTAGAAGTTCCATCAACTAGTCATGAACCCAGCGGCATTCCCGCGGGACGCCGTCATCACGAACAACATCATATCGTCGAGCCATAAATTCGCAAATCTGTTAATTGCCTCTCGATATTACTGCTAATAGTATAATCCGATCTATTTAATAACTTACCTTATGATTCTTACGCTTTGGACATTCTTCAGAATCAAAATCCTCATGGAAACCGGATCGCTCTATCCCGCAAAAGTTTATTATAATAAAACGACAGAAATGGTTGATCGTCCAAGACCCTGATTGATTGGATTTCGCTGGCATGCTCGGTAAGTGAGTATCTTGTTATGACGGCAATGCACGTTGTCATTGCGCGCGCTTCAAGCATATCACGGAGCTTTACATAAAGTTTAGCGAAGCGCGCCTAATGAAGTTAATGCAAGTCGCATGCCCCCCGAGCAGCCGCTTGACTAGAGAGAACACCCTTTACGAGGGTCCTTCACCTGACCATAACGCAATAAACTTTTCGTAATTACGGCTGACGGAGCAGCCGGAAGTGCCGGTTCCACTCGCGAAATTTGACTTTCGCCAGCGTGGCTGGCAGTACTTAATCCTACTTAATTAACGGCACTAAAGTTGCGCGACTTTAAGAGGTCCCTTTACCGTCACAACTGGAAATCCTAATACGGGGATTTCACAATTCCGCAGCGCCGCCCCAAACCCTCTCCGAGATTAATGGCCATTGCATGACGCGTTATACTCCTTGCAATTCGGCCGAGTTTAAATATGGCGGACAAACTCTTTCGGACACGCGCCATGGTTTATGAGCGAAATTAAACAATTACGCGGCCAGCAACAAGTAGAACGGTAGCAGGAGGAAAAATGGGGAGGTGAACGCGCTGGAAAAGAATGCTATTACCGAGCAGAAAAGAGAAGAGAATTAATGTCGCGCCGAAAATGAGATTTCCCCTGAAAGGGGAGCCCCCATTGCCAGCTGGACTCCACCACGTGCCCAGGCCTCTTCCCGTCCCTTTATCTCCTCCGCTTCCTATTTCTCCCTCTCTTTGGCCGAGTTTGTCAGCAGCAAATAGCCCCCTGCATTATTGAATGGCAGCTTGCTCGCCCGTCGGAATCTCCCAGCGGCGAAGAAAAGAAGAGTGACAGGCGGGAAAAAATATGTAAGCACGTTAACGACCCGGGGAATAAGAAACATCATCCGTCAATGACGCTCGTACCAAGAAGACGCCTATAGCTACTGCTCGAGTGGTATTCGCGTGCAAAAAGATATCGAGAGAATAATCGACTCTCTGAAATCTCTCTTAGCTCTCGAGAGATCCGACGTGTATTCGAGTAGACATTCGAATTCGATTGAGTTGCCAACTCGAATGCACTGGCCTTAATGCACCAATTGGCTTGGGGAAACTTTCACTCGCGAGATCGGTGGCCACACTCCCCGGCTAATTGTAACGAGAGTGTATCAGTTCCGAGGCGTACAGTTACAATTGGCACTTACAGCACTTGGTCGCTCCGAGTCCCGGCCGAATTGCATTGTCACCCGAATGATAATCGATAGGCGCATCGAGCGGGCCATCGGATCCCCCGTGAAACTGCAGACACGAACCGCACACTGACCACCGATCGAATTCCCCGTTCTCGCCGTCCTCTCTCCGTCGATGGGACATCGTATCGAAAGACTGGAGTGGCCTCTTGTCAAGAGAGAGGAAAGCACTCTTCCTCCTTAGGAAATCCGATCCCAATTGTTGCAGGAGAGAGCGCCGCGCGTCGCGCTGACATTTCACTGGCCAGGGAAAAAAGAAACACTCGCGCTGATGGACCACTTTCGTCAACGAGATATCGTTCTACGGCCTTTCCAAGCCCTCCAAATCAACTCCTCGACGTTCAAGGAACCCTCGAGAGCATCGGACCGTTTCGGCTACAATGGCCCACTCCGGGCGAAATGCTGCACTGGATTGCCAAATAGATTGCTAATTACGAGGATCGCGCGAGATTCAAGTGCAAGGCAATAAATATGGTGTAATACTCGCTGGGGAAATAATAAACTCGAAATAACTGCAGGTGTTTGTTCAGTTAGGAACTTGTTATGACATTTTATTCTAAAGGGAGTGGAAGTTGGATCGCCCGGTTGTTTAACGAGTCTTGGACGATATCAAGTTGACTAGGTAAATAGTGGCACTGGTAAGAGAATACTGGGGCGCTGAACTAGTCTTGGGAATAAAGGGTAATTCAAACGGGAGATCAGAGTACGGGCGGCCTCCTTTAGATGTGTAGCTACCGTCATCCAGATAAATAGCCCTGCCACTCCCGCTAAGACTTTAGACTTACGCAAAGCTCGACGGGCGTCAGATGCCCGTTTAATTTCACTCTTCGCTCTAGAGTAACAACCCGAGTCTTTCGTGAATATGTATGTACATACATATGTACGTTATACATATGTTTCCGCGCGACCTGACAGACGTCGTGGGGTCAGTTATTGCGACTCGTGGTAAACGACGACCTGTCTTCCGCAGACACGTGCAAGGTAGATTGTCCTTAGGAATTCCTCACCAAAAAACTGCATACCACAACGACGAATATCAAGCATTGCTATCGCGGGGAACAAGTGGCTTCTGATAGAAATGAGCAGAGTGGAAAATGTGTCAAATATTTGACTCTGGTATTATTAACAAGAACACGATTGAACTTTAGAATGAAAGTAGAGAACTAGATGGGTTTCCTGATTAAATAGGAATTGGAGTGGTGTTGGGACGATAAGGCCGGCCGAAGTTGAGATGCAGAGTGAGTCCGGAGGTCCTCGATGACCCAGGATTCGGGGATCCCTGATCCTGTTTGCATACTCAGAATGCTTCGTACACCACAACGATATGTCAAGATCCCGGCGGCAACTGCGGAGCAAACCTCAGCCAGCAGCGGTTTGCCGGGAAGTCTCCTCGAATACTGAGGGATCGCATCTGAAATTGAATCGATCCTTTCTATCCTCGTCGGCCGACGCTCTGAATCCCAAAGAAGCGATCGCGCACCTCTTGGAACTCGAATTTATGACGCCGGGCCAATCGTTGTATATCGGCCGCGGCACTCCGACAGCGTAATTCTCGGCGCGGAAGCCTGTCGGCGGCTGACCGGGAGAAATAATCTCGGCGAGGCCGGCTAACGAATCTCTCGAGGAAATGAACCGGCATTGCGATTGGATTTTTCCCGGGAAATTAGCTCCCTGATCTCGGTTGCATTTATCGTAATTCACATGTAGCCGACGGCTTCCCTTAAAGGGCTTACCGGGGGGATTGATTAAACTTCTCTCTCGAGCTCTCTCCGATGGGAAACTTTTAGCTTTGTTCCCGAGGGATCGAACAGTCCGATTCCCACGGGCGAATTGGAAGTGGTGTTTACCGAATGTGACGTTGGCCAAGAAAGAAAATCGGCTTTACTCTCGAGTTGAGCTGGACAAGGCCGAGAGAGTCCAATCGATTGCACTCGCGTGCTTAATGGCCATGGTGCCAACAAGACTTTTTCTTCGTTAAAAAGGCCAGTATATTCGGCGGTGCCGAGACTGAGGCCAACTATCAGTCCATCTCTTTCACTCGGCCAGTGAGAAAGGAGCGTGGAAAAGTGTTATTAGCCAGGTGGAGAGAAAGCTTGGAGGGTCGCGATGATCTTCCACTTCCTCGGCGGTGCCAAGCAATGGATCCTTCCGGGCAAAGTAGGTCGCAGTTCACGCTACGGGAGCGTAAAGAGACTGCTTGGTGCCGCGTTCGTTCCTCTTTCAGGCTCTCTCCCCGCCTTTGCCACCCTTTATCCTCGGCGAGCTTTTCTTTATGCCACCTGTCTCCTCCGTGCTCCGCCTTAGCTCGAGCGTTTTTAACGATTCGGTGGACCCTCGCAATCCTCCAAGTGTCCCGCTTGATGTCTGGATCCAGGATTCACTCTTCTAAAGTGCATCGCATCTCACGCTCAAAGCACTCGGCACGGCACGCCTTTATAATTGATAACCTGATGAATCTTTGTTGACAGACTACCTGCACTCCAGAGCCCTGGACCCGCCGAGGTCTCTTGTAAGTGGAAGGGCTTTGGAGCCCCCTGACCTTTCACTTCCCCGTGTACATGAGAGTGCACTTATTGCAATGCGCCTTGGGGACACCGCTATTTGCCAAATACCTTCCGGCTGCTTGGAACTTAATATTAAGTCATATGCTTTACTTCTCAAAGGCCGCGCCGCCGCCGTCGCCGCACTCGAGCCAGACAGAGATTAATATCGTTGATACCTCCCGCGAAACTTTAATCAAACTACCAACAGGGATTTACTTTAAAATTCCCTGCAGATTGAAAGGCTTCAACTTGCTCAAATAATCCACTTTCTACCCCCGAAATGATAACATTCGCAATATTGCGTCGGCGACTCTTCTCCGAAGCAAAGGCTTTCATCTGCCGGGGAAGCGAAGAAACTCGAGCATACGAGTCCGGGAACGAGTAGAATGAGTGGGAGCCTTCACGCGAGAGAGGGAGAGAAACAACAAAAACAAAGGGACCTACAAGAGCGTCGCGGCACAAAGGGACAATTGAGTTAAAACAGAAGCGGCCGAATGGAAAGGGGTGCGAGACCCCAAGGAACAATGTCCTCCACTTTCCCGTGATGACGTAAAGGTGAAACAAAGTGCACGGATCGGAGAACAGTTGGGAGTTGGGAGAAAGTAACGGCGACGGTCACTTAGAAAAAGCGCTCGGAGAGAAGAGGCGTAAAAAGAGGAGATTTAAGCTGGTAAGTGGGAGGAGAGGAATACGGTAGGGTAAGATTACAGAGGGAGTTGGAGAAGCTTGAGCGAGGGAAACACAGTGCTTCTGGAGATGTGACAGAGTTGTCGTGCATTAGCAAAGGTTATTCCATTCATAGCTCCTTCGTCTCGCTGGGAAAGTTTCTCGTTAGAATTGGAAAAGCAGTCTTTTCGTCCTTCAAGCAGTATTGCTTTCTTTCGACATTCTCCTGTCGCTCTTTCTTTCTCTTCATATCATTCTGAAGACTGATACTTTTACTATTTCCAACGAGTGAAGGTAACCTCTGCGTGGAGCTGCCGTCGCTCCCTAATAATAATTAAAGTTCCTGATTAGACAGTTGGCTGAGGTAGTGAGCCGCGAGAAATCGAGCGAACGGGAAAAGTGCTCCCACGGGCCCACTTCTACCTGAACGAAGGTGATCGAATTAATTCCGCTGGAATTCATACTTAAAATTCTGCGGTCCCTCGTAATGAAAGTTACTCCTCTGCATATTGAGGAGAATCCCGGCGAACTTGCTAGCGCTGACGAGCGAACACTTATGGAAGAACACATCCCATGTTAGAAAACACAGCGCGCTTTCCAGTTATCCTGTGAATTCGAATCTTCTCTCAAAATACGAGATAACTCTCCTCATTTCTCCATTTCAGATTTTGTTTTTTATACAAATATTTGTTACTCTAGGGAGCAGCTTTTATTAGCACTTTTGTTTATTTCTAATCTTTTTCAAAAACTATGCGAACCGCTGAAGCAAAGCCAATGCAAAATAATGGAGGATTTCATAAAATCTCATGGCTGAGTAGTCAAAGAGTGGAAGAACACAGCTCCCATACATAGTGCGATCAGAACTTGCTTGCCTTTTGTCCCATGGGCCCACGAATGGGGAAACACTGAAGCATAAAGTGCTTATGTATTCTCCCTCTCCCCACCCTCTCATCCTCTGAGCAGGACATTGGGGAATGGGGTTTGCCCGGGGACGTAAAGCAGCGCGGCTTCTTCGAGGACCATCCGCAGATATTAGGTTTCTCAACGGGCCGCCATGGACAGCACATTTCCATGCACACACATAACCCTGAAGGTTTATGTACTCTGGGTGCTTGTATTCTTGGTATTAAAACTGGAAGTTCCTCCATTTCGTTTGGCCGATTTTCTTCTTGAAATCAAATTCTTCCCCGCTGGTAAACAGGCCGCGCTCTTTTCAATATCACTCGCCGGAAAAGAAGGGTGGCTCGCGGGAGTTGCTGAAATGCGATTGTGGCTTTATCTCGAGGAAGATGTTTGCTCAGCTATTCAATCACTGTCCGCTGTTTCTGTTTAAACAATAAGCCTCCTGTTATCCCTTGGGGATTGCGCGGGGACAGGAAATTCCGGTGACCTATCGTTTGTTTATCGGGAATTCAATTTCGCGCGCGCACAGGATATCTTAATAGCAAATTCTCAAACTTTTACAATAATTTATTAAGATTATTGAGGATTAGTTATTTGTACTAGAAATAACAATGAGTCAGTTGAGAATTTATCTGCGGGGCAATTTTAATTGGCTCATTATGAAGATGCGTTATTTTAGATAATAAATTATTCAGAGAATAATCACATTTCCGGCACATCCCACCCTCGCTTCAAAACTCTCCTATTTATCGAAGCCACCAATACTGTTTAACACAATAATGAAAGCGGCCTCTCCAATTATAATTTCGGGGATATTTCTCGGCCGCGTTGATACCAATTTGAGTTAACGCCGATAGCGAATTAACTATCCCCGAATAGTATATTTAGCTAGCTCAGTGTACGGCTCGACGGAATCATTATGGAAATTCTGCGGCGGGCACGCTGTTGTTAGCAAATCATCTCATTATTAATAACAAACAAAAACTTGCTTGCCACCGCTCCTTGACACTACACCCATAGCATCTGATGTGTACACCAACTACGTACATACACACATGTATATCTATGTCCGGGGTGTATCACGTGCACTAATTGGCTCACATGTCCGCCGAGGTAAATCGAAACGTGCAACTAAACTAGTTTCCGCGATAATGTACACTGTTGCATATGCCAATATTGCCTTTCCATGTTGGCGCGAGCACCGGCTCGCCGGAATCAAATGAACTCGCCGGTAAAAGTATTGGGAGGGGGGGGGCAAACTTTTCGAGATTGCCTGTTAAACTTCCGTTACATAATCGGACGACTCTTTGGAGGCAGTCGGACGGAAGGCATTACACGGGCCCGGATGGATTTCCCTCGGACAAGTTGAACGGTCCAAATTATCAATTTACACGGGGGAAATGGGATTTCGAGTGGGAATTGGGTCGAGCGTATACGCGAAACGTATGCATGAATTCATGAGTGACAGGAAGAACAGCCGGCCGAGGGAATTTATTCATTCGCGATCGCTCTGCTTGCAACATAACAAAGGCAATAAGTTGGACGCGCGGAACATATCCCACCCGGCCCGTCACATTTCCCTATAATCATATTCAGCACAATTCGTCTCATCGCCTTTCGCTTCTCCACCTTCTCTTCGAAATCGTCCGACCTGTTTTCAGGCACAAACTACGCTTATCCAGTGCAGCCGCTTATTTCCTCGGCAGGTGTAAACGTGAGGTAGACATTTCTCCGGGCCCGCGTTGGCGCCCTGCCCACCCAACAACCCATAAGCCGCGCAAACCCACTCGCTAAGAATACCAGCTGAATTGTGCGGCGCGCGCGCACCCTTACGCCTTCTTTATGAGCAGCCGGCTGGAATAGTCGGCCGATTATAAAAAAAGAGTGGTAGCAGCGAGCAATGCATACTTGCAGCCTTCGTATTCGCAGTCTGTTTACAGCGCTGGTGGGCTGCGAGCCGACCAGGGAAATAAACTCAGGGAAAACTCTTCCGCCTATCCTGCACTCGGAAGCTTTTCCGAGCCTCCAGTTTCTCCTCGGATACACGTGATCGACATTTGCTTACGAATGTCTGATAAGCTCCGTGGAGAATGTTCTTTTGCAGTTACACAAGTTTGGAAGTCCGAGGGGGCCGCGCAGTCGACCCCAAAGTCTTTCGTCTCGAGAAATATTGTCCTTCGATTTATATTCGAACGACACGGGTTATAAATGCTAGGATTGATCGGCGAGGGTGGCCTCGTGTGCCTATGGAGATGGGGATTTCCTGAATGCCTCCACCGTAATAGTGGATTCGCTCTCGCCGGATTCGGCTATTCACCGATCTCGGCATTCCCGATCACGCGTGCGGCCTGGCTCCATAATGGATCCCGGCCGCGGCCTCTGTGTCCCGGCAAATCGTCTTGTTGCCCGGCTACCAGGGCCGGTGCTCCTCGCGCAGAGATTGGGAAACGGGATTAGTCAGCCGGTAAATTATTGCGGTACGAAGTTCCCTTGCGTCCTATACTTCTGTACTTCCATTGCTGGCGTCCCTAGATAGTCCTACGGGTGACAGCAATCCCTTCAGTTTTAATCGAAACCTGTTCGCTCGATGTTCCCCAACAAGCATCCGCAAATTGAACCAATGCACGCAAAGTGCATAAAATAGTGCAGAAAATAGAATTCATTTTTCAAGGTAAACTTCATTAGCATGGATGGAAAGTGAAAAAGACCGAGAACTACTAGTACTATTATTGGCTGGCACAATTATTGATTCCACTATATGTCTATAATTGGTGCACATCTGTAGCTTTCCGGAGGATTTAGCCGGTCGTTCTTCTGATTCATGAATACCTCTCATTTCATTTTCAATCAGTCCCAGTTAATTACAGCGAATTTACATCTCGCGCAGCTTTAGTGAGCTTGTCAGTGATGAAGTGGCATTCGGCTTTCAATATTGCACGACGCTACCGGGTATTCCTGTCGGGAGTAAATGCGGATTTAAGGAGCACTCTGCGTCCTGTTAAGCCGACAGTGCGACATTTTAGTAAGGAATGTTAGTCACGCTCCCGACATACACCCGAGGAATTATTAATGGGCCAACCAATGCATATTTCAGTATTAACGGCACTTGACGGCACATTGTTTTATTGATGAATTAGAGCAACTGTTGAACCCGTCATCCCACAGGGTGGCCAGTGGCGAAGGGCGGTTCTATGGCCGGTTGGATAGAAATTGCTTAATAGCTCGTGAAATCGCGAGAGCTCCCGCAAATAACTGGAACCGAGATACCAGCGATGGAAACGTGCACGCTTAACAATTCTCTAAATTTAGGTTTTCCGTTCTATCCAGAAATACAGAATACCATTTCGATTATAAATAATTCTGAAATTTAAGATATCCGAGGCACTTAGATCCCCATTCATTTATGATTGGATGTCTGAAGAGAGAGAGGATCAAATTACTAATAGCCTTCATTTGCGCAGTATGGGAGGAACTCGGTAAGCTAATCAAGCAGACCGCATTGTTCGGGCAAAGTGTAAGCATTGTGCACCATAGTCTAAACTCATTAAGGCTTCCATTCAGTACCTTCATCAGCACTGTCTCCCAATAACAGTCAATCCCCGCAACACCTTACGTAGATTTCCCACTGACCGGCCCATAATTAGCGCTCTATTACCGACAAGCCACAACAACCACTAAAAACACCATTCTTATTTTATATCGCAATTTATTTCCGCCTTGAAAGAGCCTCGCGCTATTAAGAGAAGTTGATGGGAAATCCTCGAGTGTATCGGTCGCGCTCGCCGCGAGTGGAAAGCTGTTTCGACGTGCGCCAATGACTGGGAAAGCAGTCAAAGCTTTAAAGAGGCTCGTTCGCCGATAAAGTAAAGCCGCCCGATCGAATAAATTGGGCGCGGGCTGGGAATAGAGTTGGGTGCAGTTAAGTTTATCGGCGATTCTCGCTGTTACGGCCAGGTGCCAGTGGCAAGCAGATTATCTCGGGGAACCCGAATTTCCACTCTCGTGTCATACTTTTCCTTTGACTTCAATATCGTCGGGCTGATATTCTCGGCGCATGAAAGGGATCTTCGTTAAGTCCTTTCGCCCCTTTCTCATTGAAATTTTTACATTTCTCACTCCAGCCCGACTGAGGCGGGATCTCCGATGGACTCGTTGGAAAAATTCTCACATACTAATCTCTTACGTGGTAAGAGTTAATAGTAATCCTGTCCTTGAGTAACGAAGCATTTGCGAATAGTGGTGATGTGTTAATTGTGTTACACAGGCTCATTGTTTTGCACTTTCAGCGATGCGAGAACCGGCAACAGATTTGTCGAATAATTAGGCAGAGTAGATTCGATTAGGATCGATGAGGGGCGTGTGCGAGCAGAATGTTCCGTCGGTAGCGACGGATTAACCCAGTTAAGCTGCCATAATAATCACTTGGGATGCAATTTCCATTTAGATTCATGCCTTATTATAAGTGGTGCGTAGTATGTCCCTGTATTTGAGGGTGGGGGCGTCGCCCTGGAGGGTTAATTAAGTTCCACTCGGGATGGCCCATGCCTCTTCCTAGCTGGAAGGCGCGGACATAGAGCAAGGCGAGCTTATTAAATTCTATTTATCTCGGCTAAAATGTACGCCAGTGGAAAGTCCCTAGTTGAATCACTCTTCGAGATCTTTAGAATTTCGCAGTGGACGAAATATCAAGAGAGACTCGGCAGAGTCTCGGCGCCAAGTAGTCTGAAAGCTACAACTACCAGCACTCTCAATTTTTCGAGTTACCTTTTCAAAAGCAATTAGATCGCTCCAACGATTTTCGAGAGCTACTGCAGTACCAAGCAATAGACGGTAATTTACGTTGAGTCAGAAAAAATATTTGTGTTTCTCGGGAGGGTTATTAAGGGGGGGGTTTGCTCTGAAAATACGAACCACCCTCCCGCCTCATCTGGTACTTTCATTCGTCATTTTCTTTGACATCCCGTGAATCAGCCTGCTCTGCTTAATCCCCATTACATCGTTGCCCTCGGTTAAATATGGAAATTGGGGGAGCATGCGGCCCTGGACCCTTGCTGAAATTAAGTAGACCTGCAGCCACACCCTCGGGAATCCCTTCCGAATAAAAGTCGGTACAAATTGGTCCTGGAATTCTCGCCACTTTACGACAGACTGGAAGATTTCTCGTTTATTAAATCTCCCGTACTTTCAACGCTTCTTGTACAATAATGAACTCAGTTTAAGGTAAATGGAGAGATTCTAGCTTTATACGTCTGGTAATTGGAGCTGGCGAACATGAGGAAATAATATCATCGACATATCCTGAGCTTTTTAATTCCCTCTTTTTATTAAGTCCCGGTGTTTTACGATTGGAATGTTTCGGGCGGCAGGTCGTCTTTAATCCGCAGCGTCTGGAATCGAAATCTCGGCTCGTAATTCAGTTTGTATTTTATCTCGAGATTGGCGGCCTTTGTTAGTGGGGCGGGAGAAGAGTGTTACCCGCTAAATAATCTCTCTTAAATCGCGGTGATTTAGAACGATTCATTAGTAGGTGAATAGAAGCACCTCTTGCTTCCGTTCTGACGGAATTACCACTGCGAGAAGAATTTATAGCACGGCGAATAACTCCGGCGAAATTATGCCGGGAATTCGGCTGCTTTGGAACCGACAGGCTAGCTACGAGCTAGTGAATTCCGAAGCGCGACCCATCGAAACATGCTACTAATGGGAAACGGGCTGCCAGAGCTGTTTAAGTAACTTATTCATCGGAATTCCATTCTCAGTTTTCCCCATAAAGCTTCACGCTCCATTATAACGCGCAGCAATATCTCTTTTTAATTATATAAACTAAGAAACGATCTTATCGCTCTCGAGAAAGTGCATCAAATCAATTCTAAAGTGGCCGTTTGATAACGTATTACGGATTTCCAAATTTTGATGAAAGAGAATTGGTCAGTATTACGCTGCGTCGTACATATTCAAAATTAATGATACCAGTGCGGAAGCTGCCTGTCAATAATTCAGGGTAGGCCCCCCAAACTATTTGAAATATTCATCTCCACGAGCACTCGAGAAAAATCAAGCAACCCCCGGGGGGGGGGAAGGGACTTTAGTTTCAAAAATTCATGTAGGGACCGAAATATTGGCCCTCGTTTCTCCAAGTAGTTTGACGAAGTACAGCACTTGGCTCAAGTTTCCCAAGTGGTGGAAGGTGGAACGACTTTATCGCTGGAGCGGCACGGATGGATCTCCTGAATGCGAATCACACTTCATTTCCCTGATTTCCAATCAGGCTCTTATAAGTGGATTAATAAGAGGGCTTAGAGTTAGGCGACCGGGGAGAATATCGGGGAATTAGTCCAAGTTTCCCAAGAGATAGCGAGGGGGTGGGAGTGAGACAGATAGAGAGACGAAGTGTTAGTGCCAAAGTTTAACACACCGGAATTCCCGGCGCACCTGTCAGTATACCTCGGGATTTGCAGCCTGCTCTCGTGAGATATCGGTAATCGCCGGCTTACTCTAATACCGAATATACATCGGAGAATCGTAGACAAGTCCATATATGCACCTCTTAGCACCATTTCATACGAACACGAAAAGGTTCGATAAAAAATATTCTCCCCGGACGAGCGCAGGGTTCAACTCGTAAACTTGAACAGCATGCGAGAGTGCTTGCGAGGAAGAAGCCAATTAAAATCTGGGTGCAATGAATTTTGGTAGGTTGGTGTTGGATGTCCCAGGCGAAGCTGGTGGGGAATTGGCAGTCAGTTACCGAGTGGGAAACCAGGTTGATCGAAATACTCGGGTCTAAAGACCTTCGCCGGCGGGCATTAGGGAGAATTATACCAAGTAAACACGCACTTGAGGCATCTGGTCAGCCAATCCGACACACCTTCACGCTCATTCCTTCTCTGGCTTTCCTAGTGATAGGATCTCTTCCCCTCTCTGCGTGTCTCTAGACTTTATCACCATATTTTTTATTTCCGTGGACTCTTTGATCTACTACTTTACTACTTCACTAATTTGCTGCAGCAAATGTTTCTGAATTTATGTCCCGTTTGAACGTTTTCGGCATTTGGTTATTCGTAGATGTAATTCCGTATTGCGAAGCATTGGCGATGCACGATTGCGAAAACTCGTTTGCTGTGTCGTCTGTTGGCTTGTTTCGCCGGCGACGCATCCATTTGAGGTACTTTGTAATTAGGGATTTTCGTATAATTAGACAAGGCTGCTGCTTCAGTTGCGTCTCCATTTGGCAAAGGTCTTGTTTCAGCTGGATTGCAATGGCTCGACTGCTGAGTCGCCTCGTTGGTTAATCAAGGGCTAATCGAATCCTATCTTACCGCATTTGACGTGCAATTAGTACCACTGGGGAATTTATTGCTAGAGAGCATTTGAAAGCGTACGCGAGGGAATGCTTTAATTGCGACTTCGTTTTACAAGAGTTTCATTACTCTAGAATTGCGAGGCTATCCTTGCTCACTCGATCTTTGCTGTACCGTAAAATGACTCACCACAAGTCTAGATTTACCGATTATAAATAATTGAAAATCGAGTTCGCTTACTTTAAATGTTTAAATACGTGTACCATGTCACCTCTTGATTACGGGCATGTAATGTATACATTTTGCAAAACAAACTCGTTGCTTTGCTACATGCGTTTACGTCAGCCTGTAATTCGCACAGTCTACGTCTACAGGCTCTTCACAAACAGTTTACAAGCTGACGTAGGCACACGTCTGCCTGCACAATACCTGTCAAACCAATACTCAACTCTCCGAAGCAACTCTTTCCCTGTCCAACTTGTTATCACAATCAATCCAGTACGCCAACTTTACTTTTCATAAATGTTCAACATTCCCCCCTGTGGTTTACCTAATTAATCGTCCTAGCCACGCATAAACCATCGATGAACGAGGGCACGTTTAGTTGAAACATACTTCGGCCTCAAATTGCAGAAATATGTATAGTCGCGAACATCCTTTTTTTAACCATTAGTTCCGTGGAATCCGAGAGTTGGCTAACGAAGCCCGACAGAGTTTCCCAACTTTGGGCCGATAATTTGGCGCACGATGAGCGGCGTAGCTATCAGCGCACGCGCGGCCGATATTTATTTCCGGGATATTAGAGCGAGAGTAAACACATCGGGCTGCGGCCGAGAAACATCCGTATCGAAGGTCTCGGCGTTCGGAAATGAAAGTTCGCGTGGATCGGGCACAAAGAACCGCCGCGACGGCGAGAGCCCGGCCCGAGACAAAAGCTTAATTTAACTTTCCCCAGTGGAGTCGCTCGAGCCTAGGTCGCAGAGCCAGGGAGAGAGAGAGAGAGAGAGAGAGAGAGAGAGAGAGGAAGGAAGTGCACAGATAAAAATCCGTGCACCGGTTTCAGTTGGCCGCGAAAACCTTGCCATTTCACAATTCACAGTGACATTTTTATCTACGCTTTGGAGCTTATCCCTTGAACCCACTGCAAGCATCCCTCGGAATTAATATCGTTCGGATGTGTGCGTGGGCGTGTGTGCGCCGCACGTGTGCACGCTCCACGCGAGGACTCGAGGACGACGGCATCTCGAGCGGTTTTTAATATCTGCCACGGAGGAATTGCGGTACACCCCTTTGAGCACACATGGTCTATGGATAGTTGCAGGGAATTCCGCGCGATCAAAGAACCGGCCTTTTCCTCCGTCGGCCACTCGGAAGTATTGGCTAATGAAATATCTGGTATTACGGGACTTTCGGCGATTAAACTTGAACTCTCTCCCCGAGGATACTAGTCCCACTACGCTAGTGACGGTATTTGGTGATTAGTCTAGTTCGTGTAGCTTTCGACTGCGTGCAATGTCAATTACAAGTCAGATCATTGGGAGTGGATTTCCTGCTGCGAAGCGTACCATGGGGTAATGAGATTCCAGGGTGGAACGTGCAAAATGGAACGCGGCCTCGCCGGATCCTCCGGTGCGTCGGTCATTCGAATCATCCGGCGAGCGATCGCGAGCGAGCAGACCAGCAGACGCGTGAGATCCGTGAACCGTAGCCACGAATGCTTGAGATATTAAGGTGGGAGCTTAATTCGGCGGCTCGGCCGAACCGCCTATGGGATCCGGGATCCGGTGGCAAGGGCACACAGGGCGGCTAGGCGAAACCGCAGGATCAATGCGCACCTCGCGTTCTTCGCCGCTGCCAGCACTTCCTCCAGGACTCTCCGCCTGGTTCCGCCGTAGTTGCACTTCATAATCAACCCGGCACACTATCGATTCCACTTCATTTGCAACTCAGCGCGCACCTCGCCCTGTTAAACCGTTCCCCGTGAAATTCGCCTGGGCTCTCTCTCTCTCTCTCTCTATCAGCCGGCACTTCGCTCCCCCATAATTACCACGTCGATTGCGCATTGCGCATATTTGCACAGGGCGCGTCTCTCGCAGTCGTAGCACACCACAGAGTGTCGCCAAGACGCAGTTTGATAGACAATAGATTGCCATTTTGAATTATCCCCTGGGGAATTCGAGGGAACTGCCTGCTCGCTCCTGGGAATTCGAAAGGACTGTCACTGCAATTGGAAACCCTTGAGCTTTCGAGTGTCTTTGATTAAATTTACACCTCTATTTAGTGATTACTCGCTTGGATTTCGCGAAAATAGTTCTTTAGTTTGCATATCTTCAATTTAATAAAATATAATTCTACTTCATGTTCATTGGCATAAAAAAAGTTTTGTTCTCGGGGAATTTTTAACGAGTTTCTTGGGACAAAAAGTGCCCCCGAGTAAAAGTGATGCGCATTGTCTCGGGCGTTTCTTAATCTCGCCGGGCAATAAGTGCTCGATGAGAATATTCGACGCAAGCGGGAAACTTTGGCGAAAGCCTCAGCGCCGAAAGTTTCGTCATTTTTTTTTTCCAAGTTTCTCTTTCACGCGAGGAACGGCGGTCTTGGGGAAGTTCATTCTAGATGGTGGGAGGCCACCCCGGGAAAGATACAAATTAATCTCCGCCCAAATGTGCGGAAGAAATTGTTCGCTCGGACAAATGGACGATATCCTATTTGCATATTTGCATTAACCGAAAGAAGCAACTAATCGGCTTACGAACCTTTCGGCGCGCCTGCATTGAGAAGCGGCGTCGATTCTTCTTCCGTAAATCCCCCAGCCTGGAAGTAAGAAGCCAACCCCCCTGGCAATAAATCTCACCGGCAAACTGATCATAATGTATAACAGTGCCGTGTTGGAACTGCGTGAAGAATACTTCGACTTACGACCCCGCATTTTCCGGCAATACCTTTACGTTAAGTCTAATTGAAACGAGTCTCTTGGAGAATGGAAAGAGTCGCGTCAGGGGGAAACTCATACCGAACACTCTTATCACATTTGAATGACTGAGACATAGATTTGCGCGGATAGAAGTCTAGGGAGTTCCTAGAAAATATGTCGGCGTCGTAGTGGACTGATGAATCATATTCCTAGTGCCAGCCTGATAAAGCCGCCACCATTAACTAGAATTTGCGTGACGACAAGGCCTCGCGCGCCCTTGCACTCGGTTGTGTAACTAATTAGTTGACGGATTGAGCCCCGCAACAACAACAAGCCTTCGTCCCCCAAGTTTCTTTGAGCCTAACAAGCAATGAGCCTGTCGGGGAAATCAGATATTCGTAATAATAAATTGACACGCCGCACTAAGTACATAGGTGATATAAGCTTTCACGGGGAACGCCTAGTGCTCTTAAAATACAAACGAGATGAGGATCTAGCTGGAAATGTTTATGGGACTATTACTTCGGAGCTTCATCGTAATATCACGTGCAAAGTAGGTACTTTTCGTTCGTTCCACTCGCCCATTGGGATTCGTCACGCAATGCAGAAATGAAGTGGCTGATTATATTTTAATATGCGTGTTCATTACTCCCACTTCAGCCGATAGCGCGGCAGTTGATATTATGTTAATTTATTCGCGCTTGCACGAGCAATATAAAGGCGGGACGATTGGCTGCCGCACGACAAGGCGGAAAATTTCAATTAACATTCTGGAAACAATGCGCGTTGAGGTATTGCAGAACTCAATGAGCTCTGCTTCAGTTACATTTCTGCGGTTTGTGTGCGGGCATTGTTCTAGATACGGAGCGAACAGAATAGGAGACTAGTTTCTAACAATACTGCAACACCAACCTCCTTTTCCATTGAACTAAATTCCATTTGCATTTATTCGACACTAGCCTCGCAGTATCTAACGCGTTTCTGGTGAATATCAGATTTCAACGATGAAAACTATGAGTGTTTTCCTCTGCTGCCGCCAAATTCGTCAATTATGTCCATTAAACTTTCCGCCATGTATTTACATTATCGCTTGATCCTGCTGGAATAAGAAAACACATTATTCATGCCAATAACGCGGCATCAGAAAATGGTAATGAATGAACTCGCGGACAGGAACAATTAGTCATCGTAAATCATTCCAAGTGGCAGGAACAGATATTTGCACTCGACGACTATAGCTAGCGAGCCAATAACTATCCCCCGATCTCGATCTCGCATATTGACCAGCACCCTTGAACTTGCATTTACTCGGTAAACGCGCCGCTCGGTAGTTAAACTCAGCGTGTTATACACATTTTCCCGGGCAAACAGCGCGCGGCTCGCTTGTATTAATCATGCCATTACGCGCGACCAAGCCTGATTTCACTTGGGCGAACGAGTGGCGCAATCAACGCGCCGTAATTTATTCGCGAAATTATCGGCGACGAGCGAAAGTAAAAATCATCGGCTGCCAAATGGCCCGGGTAAATAAAAGCAGGTGCAAATATTGGGGGAAGCTTTGTTCGGATTGTAAGCTTTAATTTTCAATCCTTTAACTCGCGTGATCGAACGAGTTACATTTTCGTATAATTTATAAGTTTTTAACCTGCTTCTATTCGAATTTTAGCGCGCCCATCAGTGTCTGCAATTTGTTTACACCCACTCCATTAAATCCTCAACCACACTCGCTAATTTCATCGACGACTTCGAGTAGCATCGCGGGCATTAAAAGTAGCGGGGCGAAGAAGAAGTAGTTTCTTTTAATGGTAGTTCTTGATTAAAAAACTTGGAGTTCGCCGCCAGGCGAATATCGACCTGGCTCGAGACTCTTATTTTTACAGCTCTCCCGCTGCTATAAAGATTCGAGTTCCAAGCGGATTACGATCGGAACTAGCGCGTCGCTCAAAGGGTTAATCGCGCGGGATTTATGAAAGCAGTGAAAGAAAAGCAAGCTTTGTGGAAGTCTCGTGAGAAGAGATTAACAAGAACGCGAGGACCTCCTTGAAGGGAGAAGTGCTCGCCAAGTATTTCCAAGTAATCATTTGATAAGAGATATATCTGGTGTGCCTACTCCTCTCTCGCTGGTCCAGCTCTTGCACTCGCCTGCCCGCGCGGATCTTGGCAGCATCAGGATAAACGGGAGAGGCCGCTCTCGAGGTGGAAGGTGGCCACCGGAAGATAGGAAGGTGCGTTAATATTAAAAGACTCTTCTGATGGAAATTTCGAAGCGGTTTATGCGATATCGCGGTAAAGCTGTAGGTCTCGAGGATCGCTTTTAAAGAGGAAGGGAGTGATGGAAGAAGTGGAACACTCTCCCGAAACAGGAACCTCCCTCAGCGAGTCGCATAAACAAAAGAGTTCAAGGATACAGCGCGACGCTGGGGAGCAGAAAGCTTGTCATGGTGCGGTTGGCATTCCTTTTGCAAGGGAGAAAAGCTCCTTCCAAGACCCCTTGCCATAGTTACACTTCCTTCTTCGTGCAGGAGGACTTGGACGACACGCTAAACTCAGCTCGAAAATTATAATAAAGGAGCTTGAATCTGCAGCACCCTTGGCGGAAATTCGTGCTAGTAATATCCGAGATTGAATTGGTCGGGATGGGTTAAATTTTGCTTACTATAACAGTAGCTCTCATTAAGGGATTTAATATATGGATTTTAAGCGATTGCGGTCCTCGAAAAGGGGTAGTAATAAATAGTTCCAGTAGCTCAACTTAATAAGATCGTTGAAAGCAATTTATTCGTGCAGAGTGCATGTCGAGCTATTCATATTTAGGCCACGCAGATATCTAGAAAGAATCGTAGATCAGAATCTAATAAGGTTTTCCATCACCACTACACTTGGTCGTACAATACAACCGTGCGTTTCTAGCATCAATTAAGCTTGTTTAGCAACGCTCGTGATTACCATGAATGATTTCCTTTTATGATCAACACGCAAGCATCCAAGCAAATCTAGAATATGGGCACAGGTTACCATGATCATAGAATTGTGCGCAAAGCAATAGTATAAAGAACGAATGTGGCTTTGTAGGGGGAGGTAGCTGGTTTAATAAGAGACGACACCGAGAGAATGTTATAGTTACTTGGCAGTGCGATTAAGGCCTCGTGTTTCGAAGACCGAATGGCCAAATTGACGGTCTTGTCTAGCCGTTCATTATGAGCTAATAGTCACACGCTCGAGTGTACCAGTGGCCGTCGTCGACTAGTCTCGATACCACAAACGATGTCATTAATGGTATGCCTGAAACGTTATCGGAGCTTACTCGGCAACTTGCAGGAATCCAGATAAGTGGCAGTGAATCCGCGCGGGCCCAAAAAGGATGCGAATTGAGCGCATCGCAGGCTGCGGTTAGCGTTTAATTACTTTCCGCGTTCGAATCGTCTGCTCTTCGGAGCATCGGATGCGACAATTGCCAATAAAGGCGGACTGCGATCTCGTTCGCGTTCTGGCGCTCTCTGCTAAAGGAGTTTCGTAAAAGCCGATTTATCCGGCTCGTTTCACTCCCGAGTGGCAATTATTCCTACTCGCAATAATGAAACGGCATCTCGCGTCTGTTAAAGGAATTTCTTTCGCGTTCGTTTATTCTCTAACAATGAGTTTGCATTAGCCATGTAGACTCATTAGCACACTGGAATCCACTTAACATTTAATGTTTTATGGCTTTATGCGTACGGCTGATCATTGAATAATTGAATCAACTCGCGTAATTAATGTACACCAGGCATAATGCTTTATTACCCAATTTATTACCCAAAGAGGCAGTTCTCGTCGTTATTTTCGTTTTAATTCCCGAGTGTTTTTAGCATTTTATTGCTCGTTTCGTGCGAACACTATTGCCTGAGCGGTTTAATTTTGATCCTATGATGCATAAAATCTGGCAGAGTAATTTTAAAAATTAAGCCTAATGGTTCATATCCATCAATGTGGTTCTTTCTTCGTTCGGTCGATCGCGTTTGCGGGCAGCCGCAATAGAGGATTCTTTTAGTGCTTTTTACGTTAGGACAGAACGAGCGGGTGTTCTGCGCGCGTGTATTATGAAAGGGTGCGCATGTGGCTGCTGGATGAGAGGCCATGAATAATTGCAAACAGTAAAACGGCTCTCGAATGTGAATGGCCGCGAGGGAGCTGAACCTCTCCCTTATTGATTTTCAGTCCCTCCACAATTTTACCGCAAGAAATTAAAGGCAGATTTTCACCGCTTACTAATCGATCGCCAATGAATAAATCGAAATAGGGAGCATGTCATTAACAATTGATTGTAGCTCATTCGAGTCCAGGAGTGTCCGGGTAGAAATGTGAGGATACTATAAAAGAACATTCTGAATAGCGGGTTCCGCCTTTCATAGAACATAACGCGTTCGCCCGGGATTTTATGTCGTAGCGTCTTCAGCCTCGAACTATAAACCCACGGCGCCCCAGATTTATGGCTTCAATCCAAAAGCAAAGACAGGTCCGAAACACCATAAAGATAAAGTTTGCGCACATGAACACGTACGGGCTCGCTCCGTGGAGACACTGCATTCGGTGCAGCATCCAGCGGCCCCCAGCGAGTGAATCCAGACAATTAACTGAGAAATAATCGATGTTCCCCATGGGAGTGATAAAACAACTGACACTTTATTGAATTATGTTTCCAGTATTATTACGTCCATGGCCTTTTATTCGTGGAGATTCTCATTAAACCAGCGTGTCTCGTGTCCTGCTTTTATCCTCGGCCTGCCTACAACATTTCTTCTAAAAGTGTAATTCTATCACTTGGTTCGACAAAAAGTCAACATTATTGGAAAATGAAGTCGAGGAAAATTCTCCGGCAGTGTGTCCTATAGGAGGCATACTTTTTCACGCTCAAACAATCGGACGCTAACTTCTCGTTGACTCGAGAGCGTCCCCTCGAAACTGGCTGAAATCTGAAACTCCGCAGTGAGCGCGCGAACTCCGACAAAAAGCGGCATGTTCGTTTCGTACGGGAGAGTTTCATCCCGCGAACAAAATAGAATTCATTTTCAGTGCGAATGGACAGGATGGACGTGGCCATCCCCACACACACAGACACATGTGCAGGTGACTTATTGATTCCGCGAGTCGTCGAAACTTCCGGACGAACTACTAAGTAGAGCAGGACGGTGTTTGGCCAGACGCGATATACTGGGCGGGCGACGTGCGCTGCAAGTAGTACAAGTCAACGCGGCTGACTCGCCGACACCGCATGGCCGTATACATAGGAGGTGGGAGTTCTCCGCCTACTACGTAACGGGGACGAGAAAAGCGACGTATCTTTTATTCACAGCCGCGTGTCCGCCTTACTCTATGGACCCCCCCTTATACCATACACTCGCGATCCTAAAATGAAATCCCATCAGCCGATCCACACCCATCGGCGAACGGTAGTAAAAGTAAAAATAGCCCGAGTTCCATCGGGAACAATTTGCAGCGTTACATCCACCGATTAATTCCGAATGAACGTGGGCTTAATGGGCCATTGTGAAAATAAACGTAATCCGGAAGTAGCGATTGAAACGAAACGCAGTCCGGGAGAGCCGAGTGTGGGAGCGTCACTCATCAAATCGAACGGGCCATCGGGCCAGCGTGGCGTTAATGATCGTCGGTGAATTAGCAGGCGGAATTAGCGCTCGGCCCTCGGCCGCAAAATTACAGAGGCCGAGGGTCGAAATTGGTGTGTCGAGTGAAGTGCGCGCCGCGTGGAAAAACAGCGGGACATCGGTTATTTTGCCGGGCGAGTGGCAATTACGGGGCGGCTCCCATTCCTAATTGTCGCAGAAGCGGTGGTACCAGTGTAATTCACCTTCGGCGGGAAGGGGGTGGGAGACTAGTGCAATTAAACCGCCCGTATCCCAGTGCAGGGTCAACATGACCCTTCCGATTGAGAGGGGGAGAGACCTGCGCCCGGGAAATCCGCGTGGATAAAAACGCTACTGCGCTCAAAGCTAGTCGGCGAGGCTTAATTTCCAGTGGAGCAGGGATTGCGGGCTGCTTGTCTCGTGCTTTCCGGATCTCCCTTGCGGAGAGTCCATCTATAATTCAGAGTGTGCTGGCAGCGCAGATGCAAAGAGACGGCGGAGCGAAGGCCGCCGCAGGGTGCAGTTGCAGCTTGATGTGTCAAGGTCGCCTGACCCCCCGAGAGAGCCGACCTCGGGAAAGTTGGCTGGAGGAGGCTTTAGAGCCCGCATAATGCTCTTGGTAAAGAGAGACCTGAAGCTTTCGGCTACGAGCTCCTATTTGCCGGAAGCATACACATCGCGCACTCGCCCAGAAGGATTTCGACGCATGTTATTTGTATATCAACTCAAAGCTAAACACAAACTTATTATTACCTCTCGGACAATAATTGCTCCGACGAGTTCTGAATAGCAAGTGAAATGACTGTTCATTTTACCAGAAAGATAGTTTAATTTCGAAATGGTAGTCTCGTCAGGACTTCCGTCTAGTTGGCGCTGCTTTTATAACCCGCGAAGTTATAATCGTAACAGCTATAATTGGCAATTTGCAAGTATTAAGACAAGTCTCGCGAATTAGTCCCTCCATGGATATTCAGAACCTCAAAGTTATTTGAGGCTGCAGAGTGTAGCACTGGAATACGTGCCCATCGGCTTCCCTCGAGTACTGATGAATCCGCCAATTCCCAGGCGTGGAACCCTTTGTTGGCTGCGCGTACACTCGCGCACCAGCAGCATTCGCAATGGGGCGAAATTGCATCATTGAAATAGCAGCTGTGAATGATTAAGCCCGACGTTAAGCGAACGTGCGGGCTTAACATTAGCGGGCTGGTGAAAGGGATGCTCGGCAAATAGCGCCGGTGGATGCCAAGTGCGTGCTAGCAGCGAGGAGTTTGCAGTGCTGAGGCCAATGGATACACAGGCCGTAGCGTGACGCGCTCAGTTCTTTCGCATTCGCAATGCCGTGCAGCGCCATTGTTGCACATGTTACGACCAATTGAAATGTTGGAATGCGAGCGAGCGCCCCTCGTCGTTCTGCTTTCTGCTTGCGAGAAAAGCGGCGATATGCTCTCGCGCGCGCGCAGCCTGTTGCACCGCACAGTTTACGGCGCACGCTGCGAGCCCGGTGCAACAGTTGAGTCCGCTCAGAGTGACCCGCTGGGAATTAGTAATTGCGTATTAATTGCCCTTCCCACTATTATTAGCCATAGTGCATCTGATACATTTAAATGCTCCTGAATTCTCTGTAATTCGAGCGGTCAACCGAAAAGCCGCGCGCGTGTAACCATTGGATGCTACTGTTGTTCATGATTTCGTGCCAGTCCTTGAAACTGTCTCGAACTTCGCACTCGTCAAATGTCAAATCTAATCAGCCTCTTATGGAGTGGTAGGGGCTTTCGAATGATCTTCGAACGTTTGCAATTGTCGAGTGGTTGAATGCTGGAGAAAGAATATTGACGTCTTTTGATTCAGTTTTGTTAAATTAAATTGGATAATTTACGGGTTCCATCGTAGTCATAACTGTTTTATTCGACATCTTCGAAATTCTAATGTGCACATATATACGTTTATCAATGTTACATTTCGATCCTCTCTATTCCATGAATATGCACTGCATGCTTTCCGACTTTCGTGGAACTTCCGGCGCCCGCTCGGCACGAATCTAAAATTCAGTATAGTCTTTCGGCATGCCAGAAAGCGGCTACGTTCCGAATTCGCTGCCACGAGGAATTTCGATATCTTTCCTTTACGTCTGCGGCATTTCGGGCGCGTCGCATTCGCGGAAATGCTGGTTCCCGCTGGATCGCCAGTTGAAATGGCATCGTTTTCCCAAGTATTTAATTTCGCTATGATTATACGCATAAAAGAACTTTGTGCACTGTAGTGGTAAAGCTGAGGAATGGAACGGGTTTTGCGTGGCGAACGCGCTCTCCCATGGCTGACCTGAATCCATCTCACCGCTACGTGTATTAGTAGGTCGGCCTTGATCCTTTTATTCACTGTCCCCCGACGCTCGTCCACACAACTTTACGAGATCGATACGCCACCGCCAGTGGAGTCAAGCGTGCGAGTTTACTCTGGCCCTTAAAAATTAAGCAACAAGTCCTTCGCCGAGTCATTTACGACCTTCGAAGTTCAACACTCAAATACGCCGGGAGAAACAAGAGGCAGAGGTTTCGTCAAATTTCCATTAGAAAAGCTTCATTTCTCGAGAACATCTCGAATATATAACCGTAACCGACCAAACCACTTTCCATACGACGCGCGCTCTTTATCCATCGGGTTCTCTTTCATTCGCCGGGAAAAGGATTCTGAGAAAGAGAAATGCGGGCGCAGCCGCGGGGACCATTATACTTTGAAAGCACAGGTATGTACAATAGGGTCTTGTATGTCGAATGCGCATTAGAGTAACAAGATTCCTGTTCACGGGCGAGGTAAAAATCTGCTCGGGTGAGCCTGCCAGGAGTAAGAGGAACCTTGGCAACTCTTCCGGAGGCTGCCTGTTGCTCGGGGACGCCTAACACGGAACTTATCGTCCCGAAGTTCCTCTCTAATCTCGCGGGAGGGCCAACACTTTTTGCCGTGTACCCTTTCCTTGTTTCCGGAGTGCGGGAAGCGTCGCACGCACTTGTCGGAGGAGCGACGTGCACAGCTGGGAGGGCAATTCCATTGGTAGTTGGCTGCTCTTTCTCAACTTCCGTCTCGTCCTCTTCCTGCGTGGGGCGAGGAGGAGACAGAGAAGCAGGACGATCAATACTCACCTGCTGCCGAAGTACTAGCTAGACAGATGCATAGGTGTCAGTGTGCCGCCGCCGATGCAGGTGTAAGCGATGCATTGCGCAGCTGTGCGTCGAAATCCGCAAGCGATCACAGTTGTCAGTCAACCGAGGCCTCCGCCACTCACTAACTGCAATTCGATTCCACCCACTCGCCGCTTTTTCCTTTTTTTTCCATCGCCCCCGGACTTTAATTGCACGGGGCTCGCGCAATGGCGTCATTAGTCGATCGAGGTTTTTTAACAAGTAATCGATCAGAACTTTTACTCGCGTAGCCGGCCCAAACGGTTAATCGAATTTCTAGAGGAACGAACCAATGAAATATTGATGAATAAAGCACTTTAATCATTTGAAAGTGTTAAAATGAAATTTATAAGAAGGAAGGATTTATCGCGACATTTATTATTAACGATTTAGTTGTATGTATATAACAAGACGAGGGAATTGCTTCTGAGCAAGTGACCAATCAGCTAACCGAACTAGACGTAGCCATATCCCGACTTTCCTAACTTTCTGGGCTGCTACCAGTGCGCATTAATATTGAGCTTAATCAACGCCGCGGTCGAAATAGTTCAATCACCAGAATCAACAGGGGGCGGCCGCAAAAAGCGAGGCAAGTTTCGCCCTCCCGATGACGCCATGGGACTCCTGTCGCGCTAATGGCACGGGAGAGTTCGTTCCTGTAAATAGAACTGTGTACCGTCTGCGTCGGTGAGTGCAGCGAGCACGAAGACCTAATCATTGGACACGAGTATGCGCCGCCGGTGCTCGACAGTCGTCAGGTGAAAATCAGAGCGACCAAGCCCAACGGGATAATTGCGTCCCTGGACCACCCACCTGTTATTGTCGCTTCTCGCAGCCTGCCATCCGCCTCGGTAGACAATTAAATCGCCTAAGCTCGATCCAATTAAACGCTTTTCTCGAGAGCTCTTTATTTCCCTTCGCGTTTGCTCGCTACCTCGCGTCAAAAATAGATGGGTAACAAAAGGGTGGGAAACAATAGTCTAAAGTTGCAATTTGGATTTGACTTTTTTTGTCATTTAAAACCCCGATAGCAGTCATCGGGACTTACTCTTTAAAGGCTTGTTGCTCGAAACGAGATTGTCAAAGTTGAAATTTCATCGAAGCCATCGGAGCCGACTAACATTTACGAAGATACCAGGAGCGCTCCCGATAGAATTTTCCCTTCCAGACCAATTTCGTTCTCCTCGGGATTGGTCACGTTCCGTTTAATCGGTTCATCTGGTATCGCTGTATTGACCAGGAATCCTGAGTGCCCGTCGACTACCGCTCAGTACACGTTGCACGCCCTTATGCCCTTTTTCTATCTCACTCGAGCCGCGAGAGACCTTTCGACGCGCGAGCTTCGAGCTTTTGCGTCACCGCCCGGGGCCACGTGACCGAGGAAAAAACCTCTCGACGCACTTACATTATTTTCGGAGTGCGGGAGAAAACGTCCCCGCGTACGTGCCAGCCTGCTCTGTCTATTCTCGTCTCGACCGACGCGGCCTCGCTCCTTTCTTTTCGGAAAAGTGCACGCCGCGTTACGTAAATCGCTTTACCGCGTATTGAGAGCAGCGGCGAAATTGCGCTTACGTAATCGCTTTGACGGGGAACTTCGTTAGTTAAGGGCTTCGTCGGGTCTTATGGTCGCCGGTGGTCCCGTTTGTCCGCCTACGTCTACGTGTCCTATGCCACCACGGATACGTAATGCAACAGTATCCCTTTTAATAAAGCCGCTCCCACTCTCTCCATTCTTAATGGTCATTCGTCCACTGTATCGATCCACTCGCCATGTACCAACTTCCATCGGCTCGTTATAGATTTGAACGCTCGAGCTCTTTCGTATCTGCGATTCATTGAGTTTTTTTTTCTGCTCACTTAATGGCTTTCGGAATATCTGGTCTTCTTTTTTTGCGTGACAGTGAACTCGAGAAAGAAATGGCGGGTTGTAGCATTAGCTAGGTGCAAGGAATAGAAGTAGGTTTTATCTACCTTGCAGATTTCGTTGACACGCGTTTCCCTTTAATTCACCTTCTACCCTCTCCGAGCACATTTCGCGAACGCCCGCACGTATGCACCGGCTACATGGACGCGTATTTAAATTTGTACCCAGTACAGAGCACTCTGTATTAATTAAAGCGAGAATCCTCCAGCCCGTAAATGATTAACTCGCCGAGGTAATTCGATCGGGAAAATAAGCATGTCGGCGTCGACGAATGACAACTTTCTGTTATAAAATGGAAATGAACTCGTGGGGTAAACGAACCGATCACTTACCGGCAGAATTTCGCCCATCGAGCAATCGATCGATTCGAAAAGCATCGAGGGAAGTACACGCGAAATGAGAGTCAGTGGGCGACGACGGCGACGGCGACGACGCTTGAAGAGAGAACTGGCGGAAAGTGCAGCCCCGATGAAATAGTAATGGCGGATGAATGCGCTGCGGGCGAATATTGATACGCGGCTCTAATTCGTTCAAGTACCGCCTACCGATTTAATGATCTTCGCTTAAATTATGCTCGGCGCAAAACGTATTACTTCGGGCCTGTAATAACTCATATGTCAGCCGACGAGTATGCAATTTATCAGCGATAACGGAGCTGCTTGTCATCGCGTACTGCTCGCTGCTCGAATAAATTTTCGGGGAGATGAAGTATCGCGCGAGATTGGGATCCACGGTGATTTATTCCCACCAATTATAATAACAGCGGAGATGATTACATTCCGGATTAATTATCCGTCTTCGATAATTACAATATACTCGGAAATAAAACATTGAGACAAAAGAGCTTCGAATTAGAAAAATCTGTTTTTAACATGTACCCTACAGACATGGCAAACACGTGTTGCCTCAAAAGTCTGTAGGAATACTAATTAAGAGATGCACTTTAAGAAAAATGCTAATTCAGTCAATAAGAATAACTGCCGACACGAAGATTCCCCTGACCAACCATTGTTCCTCCGTTGCTTCCAATATTAAAACCGACTTTTCGAACAAAACTCAGTGACTCGAGTGGGATCGACCAGCGAACCGCGTGGAAACGTAACTCATTCCGGGTGGATCAGTGGCAATTCCGTGAAACGGTACAGATGCAATCAAGAGATAGCGGCGTCTGGAAATAGGAAGAGCGGCGACAGGACAGGAAAGAATATCATAGCGTGCACGCGCGGGGCAAATTCTCATGAATAGCCTGCGCGCAGTGTCGATCCAGGGTTCGTGAAATATTCGGCGGTGTTTCCTTTCCTAGTCGGCAGCCTCGAGGAATGCGTGTTTATTATGCTCGCTCGATTCACATTACGCGCAACCGCCACCATGACCAATCGGCGACGCATTGCGCTAAAGTATTGCAGTCACTTTGTACGGCGATGTTCACACGTGCGGGAAACCTTACGGACTTGGCGGCAATTGCCGAGAATTTAGCGTGATGCTCCGTGGAACTGGTTGTAATTTCCTGCAACTCTTAGCTCTCTCACGAGCAACTGCTAAAGAAATCGGTTTAATATTTATGTCACTTTGCGGTATTATTAAAAGTCTTGCGCGAATTGATAGGAAAATGGCTGTAACCTCGACGTTAAATTCTGTCTCGTGCACTGTGAATCGACTTTTACTTCAAGTTAAAGGTGAAGCAGCGCACACGAACTCTCCCCAGATGAAACTCGCGTCCCCGCAGCTTTCCATTTCCACTCTACTTTTTTACAAGCCTACCACGCGCGAGTCATTCTGAAATTCGGCACGTTTGCACTGACGCTCACTGCCGCGGCCGCAGTGAAAACCATTGGAAACGGGGCCCCATGTATATTTTTCGGCCATTTTTTCGCATAAACGAAAAAAAGCTCGTGAAACTCCCATCTCCGCGGCAGCTCGCGCGTCAAGGGCTTTCCGAGGGGCAAGTTTTTTAGCGCGCGTACGAGGGAACTGCAGTCGTGCAACGTATACTGAGCCCGCTAATGAATTAGTGATGCTCTCTATGCGCTGTGTCTCGTTTTTATTAATTTCGAGCGGGACCAAAATGGCATAGAGTGGCACTTGTGTTGCCACAGAGAGTCTCAGGTTTCGCGCAAATGGCAGAATTTCTTGCGTGCATATTGCAGCAGGTAGTCGCTGTTGTTGCGACAAACAGTATAGAACCGCGAAGACGAGCACACACGTAGCTTCTCCCACTGGGGATTCGCGCTAATACCTTGGTGAAGAATGGAAAAGAGAGGAACAGCATCCATGCGGCGGAACGAGAGATGTGCGAAACAAATATCCGGGAATTGAATTTTCACTGGTCCCGGCTTTCCCGAGATGCTTCAGCATTCCCGTTTTCACAAGTTCTGACACTTTAATTCCTTTGAGTTGCCACGGGAGAAATGCGGGAGACAATAGTGATTCGAGGGAACTCGGGGAACTATAAATCGTGACCTAGCGCACTAGGATCGAGCCGAGCTAGGTAAAGACGCAAACGCAGGAAATTAGCTTGACGAGCGGCGCTGCGAAGTTGCTATTCAGCCTTTCGAAAGAGCTGCATTGCGGATTCGCGCCGGTTCCCGATGCTTCGGAGATATTTCCTCTGGCGCGGATAATCCTATAGAATACATAGATATAGCTCATCCTCTTTTCCCCTATCTTTGATATCCCCTTCCTAATGAGCATGCATAATGCTCCGGTGCACAGCGGGGACGGGGATCATTCTGAGAAATGCGAGGCCTGTGGATGATTTGTTGGCGGAACGGACGCTTCCAACGATTTCTTTTTCGGCGACGACGACGGTCGTGTCGCTGCAAGCCCGCCCTCTCATCCCATCCTTTACTTCCCCTTTTTCGGCGATGATCCAAGAGCTCGATCTTGAATCTTTCTCCCCACTCGCGTGCTCTTTTTTTCTCACCGCTACGTGACGGGGCATACCAACCGCGCGGAATGATCTCTTTTCTTGTCCACAGTTGTACGTCTTCGTGATACACGGCATGCTCCCCTTTCCCTCCTCCCTCAATTCTGCCTTTTCCTCGGACAGAGACTTTCGAATTATATCCCGAGCTCCGAGATAGCGTTATTCCGCGGATCAATCTAACCCGGGGAAATTCACTTTGAATTCGGCTTTCGCCACCGATACACGTGACGTGTGCTTGTGTGTTGACGTCTGCTTTGGCTGGTTGGTGTCTCCCTGTGTATCGAAGCTTTGCTCCCTATCGATGTCTTCTTCAATGCGTGAGTTGCCGCGCTCCTGTCTCGTCGTCTCATCGACCTAAAAGCTCAACCTCTTTTCCCAGTCCCCGACCGAAATTGCGCGAGCGACCTCACGCGCGTATCCAAAGAAATTCCCTGGTTTTGACGTAGTTTTCCTATTTTTTGCTCTGTAAACTTGCTCCAATTCCCTGCCTTTTACTCTTGAACTTTTTTCAAAGGTCTTGTCCGGCTATTTTTATTAGTTTCGAAAGTCGTTTCGAGTCTAAGATCCGCGAGGTGTTGAGCTCGTACAGCTTTGACCCAAAATCGAAGTGGGCGGAGTATGGAGAGAGTCAGGGGAAATGATGCTGAAGCGAAAGCCTGGGTTATTTTACGGATCCATTCGCTGACGGTGTCTTTCATGGATCAGCGATAGAGTCGCGTAAAGCACTGTACCGTGTTCTCCATTTCGAGAAGTCATCCTTGATACTCAATACTCCTGTGGTCTGTTTATAGATACCCTTAGCTTTGAATGCCTACGAGTGGAGAGGAAGCTCAAGAATGCACAGCTCACTCTTCCTTCCCACGGCATCTCTGGCATGCGATATAATAGAACTATCACAATGATCGGGAAATTAGCTTCATGGAAATTGCGTAAATTTAAGCAGGATTTTAGCAAAACATAACAAGTTCCCGAGGTAACTTACGGATTTATGAATATTTTACGATTCGAAAGGAGAAAGTAGAAATTTTGGGGTAGAGTCTCTATTAGGAAAATCCGAAATTTGTGTCAGCCCAGGAAGTGATACTCATCACTAAAAGGCAATGCATGTCGATGCGCTCGAGTGGGAATAAAAGTCGGAAGGCTGAAATTCGATGGCGAACTCCGAATAAAACTGGAACAGCAACAAAACGCGCAGTTACGCTAGGAAATGGAAAGTGGAATAATCCATAGAGCACGAATTCATACGCAGTCCCCACCATTGGCTCCATTCGCAATTCAAACGTTTCGTTTCAACTATTAACGAGCGAATCAAACTTTTCAAGTTGGCCTTAAGTTGCCGCGGGGAAATCATGCCGCTTATTAATCAAGAGTGACGAGTTGCGGCCTCGTACCTCTAACGAATAGCGCGGAAGGACGAAACTTGGTAACTGGATTATTTCCGAATCACAACTTTCTTCGACTCTTATGCGCGCCAGGATAACTGTGCATAATCCACCTCGTTACCGTGTCGGCCTTAATTCATTCTGGCATTAACTTCTAATCAGGAATTCTCTTCCGTTTTGCGAAGCAACTGCGCGTCTAAATAATCATGAGGCGCCTCCGGATGTTTATGGAAATCCGAGGCATGCATTCTCGCAGATGTGCATCAGCGGGGAGATGGTAATTTCTGGTGCATGTTTCGCATGTGTTTTGTGCATACGGAACGACGTTGAGTATCCACTTAAGCTCTCGATTCTAATTTATGGTCAAGTAATTCAAGCACATCTCTTCAACATAATAAACATAGAGAATACTAAAGCGCATATAATAATAAATAGAATAAATTAATGAATTGCCATTCACAGTACAAGAGTAATCAAGGACTCGAAGGGTTCCATGGTTCTTAAAACGAATTAGAACTATGTTCGAGGAATAGCACAGCTAATTAAATTTTACAACGTCATAAAACGGCAGTTTCTTTCAATTTTCATAGTGGTTTTTATGCTCAAGCATCATCGGAGAGCACTCGTAAGTGTCTTGCTCCTCGCGCAGACGAGTTTTTAGTGGCGGGATTAATTCATTCGACAAACTACGCCGGAAGTGTCGTTAAATTCTATGTATAACAGTGTGCCGCGCCCGGACTGACGTCCACTCTTTTTTTTTGTCCCCCATCGCTCCGGGGTGAAACGCGCTTGTCGCTGATATTCTCTATTGGTCGCAACGCGGCGAAAGAGAGCTTTTTTGAACGCTGGCTGCGGCGGTGTGCGTCGCGGCAGCATCGTTAGGCAGCGATGCAATTATGAAATTGGAATTCGCCGGGAAAAAAATCTACCCCCGATCTTCCGCGCTGTCGGCCCCGCCCGCGGGAAATGCGGCGCGCGAAATTTCCCCGCGATAACAGGCAGCGTCGGAAATAATTAACGAGGCTGCGCCGAGTAGCCAAAGGGAATGAAATTGTGCAACTTGATCGTGGAAAGTCGCCTTTTGATTTGCGTGCAGAGCGCCGCCGGATTTTCGGAGGGAAATCGAGTTCAGGGGGAATTGGCATTTCCATTGATTGCTTGGTAACTAGACTTGTCGGGTGGGCGGTCGCCGAGCTTTTTCCGGAGACTTACGTTTCGCTGGATATTACTTGTCCCGCGTGGGCTTTCCCGCTTTTTGCTGTAAGCTCCCCAAGACATGGCAGGCAGTTTCTTCTCCTTGTAGGAACCTCTCACTGATCCACCACGACAAACTGAAACGTCTACTGTAAGCTCGAGACACGGCCTTTTCTTTGCCAGTCATAATTAATGCGGCATTGCTGCGCCCGCGCACTTAATTTGGACGACGATTTCAAAGCTCAAATGTCAAACACAAAAAAATCTACGCCAATGCCAAATGTAAGCAAATCGGCGAAAGGTGAAAGGTAAGAAATGAACGACTAGAATTACGATTAATCAAATACTTGGGCCGAACTTTAGATAATGCGATCAATTTGCTATTCTTCAATCCTGCAGATTAGAAGCGATGTTCTATGTATACAAACCGGCTGCAAGAGGCATTTCGTGAGCAATTAGAGTTACAATAAATTTCGATGAAGATAAATGAAAGAATTCGAGAATAACGATGGAGCTCTCCAATCTTAAAACGGCAAAAGTATAAAACCACTGAACTATATATGGCTGGGAACAATAAGGGGAGAGCACTTTTCTCGGGAAGGTAACGCGCTGGAAAGTCCAAGTGCGGGAAAAGGAGGAGCATTCTAAAGGATCCATCGATCTTAAGGGGGGAAGATGCGTCCGGGCTGTGCAATCATCTTGGGTAAAGGTAATCCATATAATGGGCTATGGCCCTGATTTGCATCTGCCAACAAAGAGCAAGATGAACGAGCCGATTCGCCCGCTCCCCTTCAAAGAACCTCATGCATATCGCAGTTGCTAATCGAGCCCGGATAATGAATCGTCTCTTCATTGTCCCATCCGCCATTGATCTTCGCACTTCCGACAGCCATCACGACCATCCAATTGCTAGCCGCACAATAGAAAAATATAACAAAGGCTAAACGCTTCATTAAGCTCCCGAAGATATTTCGAGAATGCCACTTCCAGTTAATTTACGTCGAGTGCGAAAAGCCTCTTGGAACGCCAAGAATTCCGCGAGCATCCGCACTCACCACTCTTAAGGAATTCGCTTCATTTCACCGGCCGGCGTCACTTATTTTCCCGAATCGTTTATCGATAGCACATCCTATTGAATGGCTCCACGGGATTTTTCTACAAAAAAAAACTCCCTGCCCCGTGCGCAGCTCGATTTCCAAGGGAGGACGATTTTCGATTTTCCCCATTTCCCGAATAAAGGTCTAAAAGTGCACTCGAACTCCATTCGCGCCGCAATAATTTGGGGATTCGGGGGATAAGGTAGTTCTCACCGGCGCCGTAGAAAGCTCTGCACCTGTACCTCCGGCGAATATGCTGTTAATCAATACGCTTCTATACTGAAGTAAAATTCTCATTCGCGTATTTTTAAAAATCCATATATCGCGTATCTTTAATAACGAATGTATCGGCCGAAAGCAGAGTTAATTTAAATTTAAAAGCAAGTGATTCTCCCTCGGAGCATGGACGGACGCAATAGGGCTATGAATTTCAATGGAGAGGAGCGATAGGATATATCGCAAAAGCCGGAAGCGGGCCTGCGCGAGGGGGCCGGACAGGGACAGTGACGAAGAGCGAGCGAGATAAAGGGAAATCTGGCATCGAACACCGCGGTCGGAACAAAAAGCTCAATGGTCCGTGTGCGTATCATGATTTAGACACGCATCAGCAATGTGTCAAACAGTGAGCACCGTTGCCTCTCGTTTTTCGATATATCTGACGGACACGCCCGGTTGATCTGTATTGTCCTCCTAATACGTCCGAGGAACTTTCCAGTTCTCGACTCTGTCTGCGAGCGACAACGAATCGACAAGCAGATTTCGCCAACTGCTTCAACTCTTGGCAATTTTACTCTGGCATGATTCGCACGGGCTGGACTGGCGGGAAATCTCAGTGGGAGCACTGTCAACGCCCGTTGTTGTACCTATAAACTATTCACTCAACACTTCAGTGGCCAATGCAATTTCCAGTTGAATGGGAGCAAATGTAAGCAGACTCTCTAGGCGGCCGAGTTAAATGCAGTTCGGAAACAGAAGGATTGCGAGCGGCGAGATTGTGCGGTCGAATGAACCGAACAATAAGCGTTTCGGCGCACAGCGAATGAAGAAAAAAAATCCAATTTTCTCGTCGAGTCTCGAAACACTTTATCACTGTGTGGCGCCAGGACTCGCACGGTTAAAAGCAATCTCTTGCAGATCAAAACATTCCAAGTTTAATAAAAACTCAAAAAGATATCAAAGAAGAAATAAGTCAACAAACAATCCCAATCCTAAAACGTAGAATCCAATATTGGAAATAGAGACTGGCAAATGTTGCGAGGAAAATGTGTTCTACCAACCACAAAATGAGGTCGTGATTTATTAAAGGAAATTTACAGCACCGTGTCACACATCTCGACACCGAGAGTTCACGGCTGGCTGCCTTTAACGCGCCCGTAAATTATTAGTTGTTTGAAACTGAGGGAGCCACCTTTCTGCACTGTTATCTCATTGTCGCTCTCGAATTTCATCCGAGTAAAGGACCGTCGGTGTACTTTCCAAACTTCCTGCCTCGGCAGCCGCTCTATTGATATTTACTGTTGCGTAGTTTCTGCGCCGCATTACAGGAGTAGAAAAATCAGTGTAAAAATACAAAAATAAAATAATGAAGTATGGAAAATCGTTTTATCCACCTGCATGCAAAAATAAAATAGTAATCGCCAAATTGCATGTCTCGCATAAGTCTTCTCAATTTCTTTCATCCGACACGTAAGCCCCCTAAGGATAATATTTTTCCGTCCTGCGCGTGTGTTCTTCTCGTCTTCCCCAGGATTGTTTGTCTTCTATACGACTAGCTTTACTGTCACTCACAAAAACGGCCGGTGGGTTTACGCTGCCTTGCTGGACAAGTGGTCGAGTAACTCTACCCTCAGTAGCTCTGCCAGTGAAAAAGGAACTACCTATTACATACCCAGTCATGTTTCCCGCAAAAAAGAATTCTCAAGAATTACCTTCACTGCTTGAGCATAAATTCAGGTTTTTTAAATTATAACTTATATGAAACTGAATAGCATACAAACATAAATATTAACTGATACAATTAAACTAATTCCAGTCAAGTTTTCGAATATTGGAGAAATCTCTACATTTTCACTCGGTTCCAATCAGAACGGAGAATCCGATACTTCTGCAGTTGGCGCAACTGGACAAAAGCAAACACGCTCGAGGGGACAACAACAAAGCAGTTTTTTTCTCTATCGCGTTCTAGTGTTCATGGGAAAACGAAGAACTGGCCGAGCTATTTTCAGTCACTAGCTGCGCCCGCAAAAAGGCCTGTACCGCGTGAAAACACATCGGCAGCTCAACAGGTAGCACGGGAAGTACCTTCTTGCGAAGCTGGTTCGTAGTTCCTCGGCTTCCAGCGGCAGCTCCCTTTATGCCCGCACTCGTGTCTACGCCTCCCTCGTGCCTACTCTCGCAAGCCTCGCAATGATGCACCGATACTTTTCACGAGGCCTCGTGTGCGCCCGCGTTCGCCGCTTCCGATCTTTGCCCTCCCATGAAATATGCCGCGCCCGCAGGAAAGTGTAAACTAGAGCAGTGGCAGTCTGAATTATGAGCTCCATGAAAATTGCTCGAATGAAAGAGCCTGGGACTCTAATTCATACTCCAGTTGGCCGTCCGTCTTTTACATGCATGCATACTTCGTTGAGACATTAACAGTCATGTTGAACTCTGAATATCAGAACCTCATAAAAGTAAAAGCAACAAGTACATCATCTAACACTCGGATATTCGAGTCAACTAATACTTCGTTAGGTAATTAATTGTATAAATCGGGATGATCGTGTAGCAATCAATGTGTTGAGAGGGTTAAAGCCATTAAAACCCGCTGAGCAGTGAAAAGGTACTCCAAGAGAAATGCGTCGCTTAGAAATCCCTGATGGATCGAGAGTATTTCAGCACTGAAATTGCCTAGTTGATCAGAGCGACGGGTCATGATTGCCGAATTGTCTCGAAAGCATTAGAAGTCTCCTTGCGCCCGGCGTAACTGATGGCACTCGGATAAACCCGGCGTTCAAGACTTAGCAGATAGCGGCTGGAGTGAATGCCCCGTCAGACTGGGATGAAGCTTCAAGTTGAATATTCATTCCGGCGGCATATCGATGTTAAAATAATCCGCGGAACGTGGACTCGCAATAACCGAGCCGCCACTTCGGCGAGCAGATTGCATTTTCATAGAGCCCACCACCCGCTTGATGAACATTATTGTATGCGCTTAGTCGAGTCTCCTTCGTTAGCACACAGGCGGATTTGTATCCATCATTGTGGGATCTCTGAAAATCCCACGCGTTTTCCTGGCCCCGCTAGTCTGCCGGTGGATTTAAACAGAATCCATTGCGCAATAATCTATTTTAACCACGAGAAAATGTGAAAATGACGAATCACGAGTTTGAAAATCATGTGAGTAATAATTTGAAGTAAACATATAGTTGGATTAAACTTCATCCACACAAATAAATATGAAATCAAACTTGCGATCAAAGGATCGTGCTACAGAAGTATAAGAAGGGTGGGTCGGCCTCATTATTTTCCGGATGAAATACGTCAAATCCACTCGTGCATGTCCAAGTCGTATGACCGAATGAATTAATAGAGGGACGCCGACATGGACGTTACTCAATTTTCCACTCGATCGTGCTCCGACCGTAATTCGACAGGGAAACAATTCCATTAATACACGTCTATACTCTTAATCACACGCGCGCGATACTTGGAATACGAATCCGGTAAAATCGAAGTGGTGTTTCGTTATTGACGGGCACGGCGTTCACATGCTGAGCGTTAATTCGGTCTAATTGCTTGTCTGTCATTTCGCTAATACACGTCGCGCTCAAAGGATCAAAATTGTGTATCGACAGATAAGCATTCTGTCTCTCACTCAACCTGCTAGCAAGAGAATGCTATTAATAAACACAATGAACTTATCTCAAATGAATCGCCGAATGTGTAAATAGCAAATTATAAATAAACCTTAATTAGCCCATAAATTCAACTTAATTAACTTCAAAACTGTTAATCCTAAAATGAGCGCAGCCAGCATATACTTTTCCCGGGCGTTTATTCCCAGAAACATGGTCACATGAATTTCAAATCGCAGAGGCACCTAACTGCTGGTGTACCAACAGAGTAATTCCTCTAATCCCAATACTCACGTGGAATCATTATCATTAGAGCGTCGGGTATCTCGAGGGGGAAATTCACGCTGTCGGAAAATCGAAGAGCGCGTGTTTCATTGGCGGCGGCTGGCGCACGACATGTCGGCGCATAAACCGTGCGGATTACATCGAACTTCACGGATATGCAATACAGGTGACAGGGGATTTTCATGAATAGCGTGGCGCGCACTAGCGATAAGCAAACTCTATCGATTTCGAGGGACGCGGGCTAGAAATGCGACGAGAGATATTAGAGAGTGTCAGTAGCAAGTTTTCTGTAAGTGTCGCAAGTATGCGAGAGAGTTTCGAGCTCGCAATCCCTTGGACTGGGTGGCAAAGAGTGCCTGAACAAGGCGCGGTTCCCAGGGACTTTCTGATAAGCATCCTCGCAGGATCTCGTCCTCGTCCGCTTGGATCCTCTCTCCGCCGGATCCTTTGAGCCGGCGGCGTCCGCATCGCTTTGGATCGCCTTGAACACCTCACTGTTCTCCTCGTCGAGCAACAGATTCTTTAATATCTCGAGCAATTCGCTCCCGTCCTTTTTATCGAGCTCTTGTATCGCGCTGAGGCTACTCGGATGGTCCGGCGGCCCTTTAAGAAGGCCGCTCGGTAAATTGTACTTCTCGAGAAGCGCCTTGACGCCTCCGCTGGTCCGCTCATTAAACTCGTCTTCCTTGGTCTGGGCGTGCAGGTGTTTGTCGTCGTCATGTTTGACGACATAAGTGTGATTAGTGGCGACGCTCTTCAAAGAGCCGGCGCTGCTTCCAGGTAGATTCGAGTCCTCCCGGTGCTCGTCGAAGGAAGTGGCTGCGCTGCCGAATTCCGAGGACTCCACCGCCAGGACTTTGGTCCTGGCGCTATCCATCGCTTGAATGGACTCGGAGGAACACGAGGATGATTGAGAGGGGCTCCTTATCCTGAAAGTAGTGCTTCCCGGCAAAAGGTCGTCGAGGCCTTCGGCGATCCTCTCCCCCGATCGCGTTCGACTCTCCTGATAAGGAGGAGGTTGCCCGGCGCTCTTGGTCTCGGCGGAAAGTTCCGTCGTTATCTCCCCGCCCGCATCCAGGAACTCCTCGGAACTCGAGGTGCCATTATGGACCTCCGTAAGCCTTTGTGTCCGCGAGAAGACAGTTGTCATTAGGGCGTCCCCTTTGCCGGCGCACACGGACGTCACTAATTCACCGAGACTCTCCTTCCTCTGTGGAAGGGTGGGCGCGGAGTTCTCGGGGATGTTGCTCTGCGAGGGTCTCCAGTGGCCGCTCTCGTCAAACACGATCTTCCTGAGGGAATGTGCCACCTGCTCCATAAGATCCTGCACGTACGAGAGCATGGGGCTGTCGCCCTCGTCCTTGGTAATCTTCGTGACGACTCTCAGCTGCTCGAGAGCCTCGGCGAACCTGCCCAACTTGGCCAGAGCCTGCCCTAGTAGAAGATTACCAAAGAGGAACCATTTCTTGGAGGCCGCCTCGCTCGCCGTCCTCGTGCACTTGATTGCCATCTCCATCGCCTTGGCATTCCTGCCGGTCTCGAGGTAGCATCGGCCTATTTCGTGCTGCAACCAGGCCAGGGGAATAGGCTCGTCGACGTCAGCCGCGAGATGCTGCCAGGCCCGAGCCGCCGCCTCCAAGTGACCGAACGATAAGTGCACCTTGCCCACGGTGACCAGAGACCGGCAGAACAGCACGGGATTTCCCAGGCTCTTCGAGTGCCGCACCATCCGCGAGACACAGCTCGCCGCTCGATCGTGCCGGCCCAGGGAGACATGAATCAGAGATAAATAGTGGTAGGCTGCGATCTGATAGTGACGGGGCTCGGGCAGCCCCGAGGAAAGAGTCAGCAGTTCCTGGCCCATCTTTTGGGCGGCGCTGATCTTCCCGGAAGCGAACGCCGCCTCCAGATTCTTCAGAGACAGGCTCGCCAGGCTGTTCAGCTGCTTCAGCATCGCTCTCGATTGCGTCAATCTATCATTCTTGCCGCGCGGCGAGGGCAGGCTCTGCCAGAATTGCTTGTGGTTGTCGAAGTAGCTGGAAGCGGAAGCAGATTTCGAACAGGCACTCATGGGAGCGATCGCTTTTCTTTGACAATCCGTCTTAGAAAGTAACTTCCGTCTCATCGTGTCTTTGGTACTCCTTTAACAATCATTTCCAAGCGACTTTCAACGATAATACATTCTTTTTAATGTTGGCCATCTTAGTGAACTGGCTTATGAGCTTGTTTAGGTAAAATTTCAACTAGTAATTAAAGGAAAGAGTCTGACGCGAGCGATTGGAAGATTTGCTCGAAGATTATCCTAGGAAGCGTGCGTGACAGGCGATGTGTACCTGAGGACTTCCGGCACGGCGGCTGGAGTCGGTGAGATCTTCAAGGCATTAGAGGCCTTGACAGCGGCCAATTCCGGGCACACGCTCGCAGCCAGTCTCGCCTGGTCGCCTGCATTAGGTAAAAGCTTCCTCTGGGCTTTCGTCGGATTATTCCAGGAGCTTATCGTCGCGGAGGTTCGTCTGGCAGCCACCCCATGACTGCTGTCGCGTGGGTATACGCTCGCTGCTCGGTGGTACAGCACTAATGCCGACTCGTAATCTCCCCTACAATCGAATCAGTAGTCCTGCATCAGTAACGAAGTCACGTATCCACTATGGCCGTGATAGCACCTTCTGCAGTCCCAGCTGTCCACGCCTTCTTTCTAATCTCCTGACTTACGAGTCGTCGCCTCGCCAGATGGAGTGGAAAATCGCGCGAATCAAGTTCTGATCTGATTTTATCAATTTTTCCGTTAACTACGACTGGATTATATCTGAGATGGATTGGAATCCATGCGAGAGTCGTTTTCGTTCAATTATTTGATCCTAGGTTTAATAAATCTTTCCAAGTTCTTTTTTAAATTATTAATCATTTCACAGAAAGGTTTTTTTAATTCTGGACATTCGGAGACTGCATGATTAATACTGATTGTCTTGAAAGATTGAACTGTCCTTGCCTGTGATAAAGTTGATCGGCCTCCCGATGCAATGCCTCGGCGAACTCCCTATCGCTTCTCGGAGGGATTTTGTGCTCGCTTTTCTTCCGGCCCAAGCGGGCCCGGCTCTCGGCACTCTCGATAGTCCGCCGGGTGTCCTCGAGATCGTCCAGCGACTCGTCGCTCTCCTTTTTAACGAGGACGGCCATCGATTTCGCGCAGCCTGTGATAGCCGACATGACTTGACGTTAGCCCGAGCGGTGGGAGCACGAATTAGAGCGAACATATCTGCCATCCGTTTCACGTGATCGCACTTCAAGGATCAGGAGCTCGAGTGGATCGATAAGGATCGATCTCTCAAGTTGCCAGCGAACTCCACTAATCTCTCACCGCCTCCTCCCTTTACTTGTACCAAACTGGAGAATGGACTTGTGGCAAAATCGATAGGGATACATTGGTGCGTTGAAAATAGATTTATTTATTGTACGTCGAAATCTGTTTATAAATTTGCTCAACAAACGCACGACAAGCATAGACAGAAGGCGCCACACGTCACTCAATGACTATTTACATTACTATTACAATGGAAATAATACAGGAGATGAATAGACCTGCGGAGAAAGGGAGGCTGGTTCACTCGTACATCCTGAAGTCTATGAAACCCGGGCGTTCGGCGGCGGCCGAGTACTTCCTGAGCAAGGCAGTTCTGGCCTTCTTGACGGGATCCTTGTGGGGTTGAGGGAGGATGCTCTTCCGCATGCAGGACAGGTTGAACTTGCGATCAACCGTCTTGCATCCCGGCATGACTGAGAGTCGTCGCTTGGCCGGCACGACTTCCATGCTTCTCCAGAGGAAGTCCATCTCGGTTTTCATGTCGTCGGGCATCAGGTCCAGAATGACCTTCTGCCGCGCGGCGATATTGTCGACGTCGATCAGCCGGTCGATGTCCGTGTCCTCGATCATCTCGACCGCCCGCTTGTAAAAGTCCACGAGGAAGTCCAAGCCGAGCTTCTTGGAGGCTGCGAGGGCGAGGAGCGCGGCGTCCTTCGCCTCGTTCCGGTTGTGCTGGAGGATCTCGATCCTCAGCAACAGATGGTAGCTGTGCAACACCCAGAGCGAGTGCTTGGCCTCTTGCGCGGTGTCGCGCGCCTTTTTCGTGAAGAACCTCGCCCAGTCCATGCGATCGATGGTGATGAGGAACTTGGCGAACTCGTGGAAGAGCCAGGCCATCTCCAGCGGCTGCGACGCCATCGCCAGACGCCTGGAAAGTGGAGAGTCGTTCAGTTTGAGCTTTGAGCTCGAAGCGGCCTCGCCGACCAATCGATATGCTGCTTCGTCCTTTAATGACGCCGTGGGAAATGTAGGGAAAGAGGACGAACGCTTATAACTGCGCGACTGCGATTGCTCGAATTAGAACGGTGGAAATTAGATTAGATTCTCTGTGCCTCACCTGCGAAAGAGTCGGAGGGTTTCCTTGCGATCGACATTGTGCGCCCAGGCGATGTCACTGTCGCGCGGCAGTCCGTCCACTGCCATGCCCAAGTGTCGCTTTAAGTACATCGTCTTTATTTTCTCGGACTCCTGGCACGTGAGATTCTTCGTGTCCACGTAGACCCAGGCAACCATGTTGTACACCGCGTTCAGACACTTCTCCTTGTACGGAAACATGTCGATCGATTGCCCGTCAAACTTGTCCTTGATTCGGTCGACCAGTCTAATTGACAGAAAGCATATTCCGTGACGAATTGCTCCTTTGGATTCCACGCTTATTCGCTGGTCGGAGAGCGAGTGAATTGGTGGGATTAATTAAGGGACCTGAAAAAAGTGGGATAATCCTTGGCCATTCGGACGTCGTGAGCCTTGCGGAGAAGGAAGTCGGCCTCTATGACAATATTGTTCCTCCGTAATTGCTTCTGCTGCTTCAACATGGCTTTGTGGCCAGGTGGGCGAGCTCGTCGCTCGAATAACGTGACATAGAGGGGCCTCCTCGTTCGAAGCCTCTCCTGCCTCAAGCAGGACCGCCGGTGGCAGCCCACGGCTAGCGTGCGTATCGTCCCGTTCGACCTCTTGTTCGGCGAATTCACTTTGTCCTGCCGCTCGATTATCTCTTGCACGAACTCCTTGTCTGCTGCCAGGTGGCCCAGATAAATCTGCGCGATGATGCGCTGGAGCCTCCTTACGTGAGCCTCGTAGCGGGCGTCGGGGTCGTTCACCTTGAACCGCGAGTGATCCTCGTCTATGCCTGGAATAGTAAATCATTCTGGCTTCGAGCGAAGTCCCTCGATTGAATCCTTTCACGTTTTATTTAGGAATGGACGCGAGGCTAATCGTAAGATCGAAGCCGTGAAACAGTAACTTAGACGGGAATTGCGAAAGACGAACTGTGCACCTTCGAATTCGTCCGCCTCCTCGCCGAGTTTCATTATCAGCTCATCCCGATACGTCTGGAGATCTCGGATCCATGGATAAAGAAGTAAAAGAGCTTTGGGGTTGGTGTTCCTGCCGACGCAATCCTCGACAGCCTCGGTGCCCATGTAGACTTCGTACTCAAAGGGCAACCTGCGTTCTCTGAGACCTTGGTAGGCATGGACCAAGCTGTATCCGAACTCGCCTACATTGTAAAGCGTTTCCACGCGCAAGTGTTTCACTTGATAGTGCGTTGGATCTGTCAATTGTGAAATAAGCCTGTGCATTATCGATTCACGAGACTTATTAGAAATGAGTCTCGAAATCTTGAAGGTCCTTCGACCGAAAGATAAGGTCTGCTGCACTTCTGACCTATAAACATGCTTCTATCCGAGGTGACCGCGGCGTTCAAGTACCTCGTATGTTTGATCTGTGTTTTACAAAGGCCGAGGAGCGCCCTCATATCGTCGTCCTTGCCCTGCTGCAAGGACTTGTGGAAGAAGTTTATGGCCTCTCGCCATTTTTCCATAAGGGCCAGCCGGTAGCCCCATTCCCGATAGACCAACGCGTCTCGGAAGAATTCCGGCTCCTCCCTTTGTCCCAGCGCCAACATTTTCCCAGTGATCTCCACTGTTCATCAACGTATAATCAGTAGAGTCAGTGAGAAAGTAATCTCCCCCCTGATAACCTAACTGACTTGCTGTGAATTTGGATTCCAAAAATTCTTGTCCCTTTGCGAAATTTTGTCCCCGAGAGAGCGTTTTGTTGGGACTTGGAGGATTTTCTATAGCATGGCTCTAAATTTGCCGAAACGAAGGCGTTTCTTTGAAGGACGACATAATTACCAGCTCTATTTCTTGAATTACTCTCAGCGCACTGAACGCAACGTTCATTAGCCGCGCATTGTCATGAAGTTAAAACTGAGTAAACAAGCATTTTCCCTTATTTGCCGAAAGCTGATAAACATCGAGTGTTGCATGAATTCGAAAAATGCCAATTTGCCATCAGTCCCTATTACAGTTCGGAGTTTATCTCGGCAAATGGACGGAGTGGTCGTACTTGATTCGCACACTGCTGCGAATGCGTGCGTGTGTGTGTGTTTCGGGGATTTCGTTAGCAGTGAAATCGGGACGGGCCGTTAAGCTCGAAAAGTAACGAGCATCGTTTATCTGCGGAAATACGGATCACCAGGGAAAATGAGGGCGCGTGTGCAAATGAGCCAAATCTGATACGGCAATGTGGAAAGCCGGTGCGCGACTACGTTCTCCCATGAAGCGTGTGCGAGAGTGGACACATCCAATCCCCAGCAGGCTGCCGCGCTCTCCCGCCTCTTTCTGCGCTACGATAATTGTTTTAGCAATTTCGGACACATTTTACCATCGGATGCGAGTGCAGCCTGCGGGGAAAATCATTGGAAACAATAGTGGACGCTGCCCGGAGGGCGCTCCATATTTTGCAATCGCGCAGCACCGCCCGATAAAAAAAAAGCCGATCGGAGACCTTCCGATCGGAACTGACTGGGTATTCGCAATCAGAGCACTTCAACTCGAACAAGATAGTGATTTCCAATGTGCCACTGTCGCCCGCTTCAACTACCAACGTATACAATTAAAGTTTCTTTAATTATTGTCTATCTGCCTGTTACTCTTTAACCCTTTGCTGTATGTCCGTGTGAAACGAGCTGTGTTACATAACATAATACCAATCTAGTTAACAGACAAAGTTAAATACCTTAATTCAAGAAGACGGTATAATTAATGTAGTATTTTCTTTTATTATTAATCCATAATATTTCAAGCATCCCTTTGGATTAGTCAAACATCTCCCTCTCATATAATAATGACCATCACTTACCGTGTGAAATACGCAAAGACATAACGAGCCATGGTCCAAACTTTTAATAAGCCAATTCCACCCGACGTGATTTCCAGTGAATTCCATTTGCCGAAAGTTCCCCGCTTTGGGAGGAAAAAATTAGCCCGCTAATGAACTACGCGTGTTAAAGCGGCTGTCCAGTTTTTCGCCATGGTCACCGTAAAACTGCGCGTGTTCGCCGCGGCTTAATGAAGCTGCTTAAAGAGGCTGATGCATTTTGTATTTTTAAGGGACGCGGGTCACGTAGATCCCTCCGGCTGGGTGGGTGCCGGTGTCGGAGCACCGGTAATCCGCTTTGCGCCATGGAATACATGGGTACGAGAAGCTCCCGCTGACATTAATTGTCACGCGCAGTGAGCCCGCGGGATTTACTGATCATTTTTTTTTATCCTACCTGCGTGTTATGAACCACCTACCTGGACACGCGAATTAGTACAAAAGAGTTTGAGTGGGTAAAATTAGTGACGGGTCTGTCGAGAATGAGTTTAGTGGTAGGAGGAATTCTTAGTATTGGAAGGTTTGTTACAGGAGGCCAAGGCGAAGGCTGAGTTTGGTTGCGAGACGGGACCTTCCTGAAGACGTGGACCATCGAGGCAGGTGTGCTCCCGCGATGCGGTGATGGCTTTGCTATACAGATTCGCGCAGGTGCCCGATCGGCATGGCACGCGGGTCTTTTCGTTCGTCGTCACCAAGAGCGCAATGCGCAAAGCCGAAGGGAGCGTCATCACCAAGGACCTCATGTGCGGCTTCCAAAAGTGGGCGGTCGCATTCTCTCGCACCGACAAGGTACAGGTTCCTCACTCTCAGCTAGACGGTTCAAGGATTCAATATCCAGCGACTGTCTGGCTCGATCCTCGCATCTCCGCGACTCATCAACAATTTTGTTCGATCGAGCGCGAGCCGGAGAGCGTCCAATTAAAAAGAGAGCGACAAGAGCCGCGGTAAACAACGATAAAAAGGCAGCGGCTTATCGCGGCGTCAATCTGAGCGTTTAATTGACCCAGAAAGCCGGGAATTCTATTTATAATGGAATCTCGCGGCGACTGCGTTCCAGGATTTATTCTCGCGGCGGCTTCGGAGCTCTCCGGCGCGAGTGCACTCGCGCGACTGCGAATTAATTACCGAGATACCAACACCGAGATATCGCATCTCGCCGAACGATGGATAGACCGCAACGGCGGCCGAACCGGACCGCGGGCTTTCGCGGTGATTTTTAATTCGTCGTATTAGCCGATATCGATCGGGCCAGATTTAATTAGCCCGTGAACGAGTTCCTCCTCGAATTCGGTACACGATGTCGCGCGACTCTAGCGGCCGGTATCGCGGCTGTGCATCGAAATATGCCGCGATTACCCTGGTAATTGGATGGCGATGGGATCGCGGCCGAGTTAATGGTACCGCTGCGTCCATAAGGCGATAACGGTAGAACGGCGCCCCTGCAATCGGAGCACCTGCCACCTGATATAATTGAAAAAGTCGATTGAAAATATTTATACCATCCGAAACAATCCGTTCTCTTATGAAACTAATACAATCGGAAATATTCCAATATACCTGTAATATATACCTGTAATAATGAGGAAGAAGCGCGTTTCATATTACAATTTCAGGATTACAAATTCGATTAAATTCCCTCCGTTATTCCACAAGATTAATCAATCCCATCGTAGGATATTGAATTATTAAACTATTTCCTGGTGCATCTTTATCGAAGGTTCTAGGGGCGTACCTAGTATGGCGGACCCATTCTCGGAACGTGCGGGTCTTCGTGGACTTCAGCTTCACGCTGCTGAACCGCGAGCACTTCTCGATGAACGAGGACTTCGCCGGGAAGCGGGTGAAATTCACGTTCGACACGCCGGCACAGGGGAACCGGAACTACATACCGTTGGCGGACCTCTACAGCCGCAACTTCGCCGACCCGAACGGCGAGTTCCAGCTGGAGCTCTCGATGGCGAACGTCCGCACGATCTACATGACCGAGCTCAAGATGAACCCGTCGAGCGTCTTTCCAGCGGGCCAGTCGAAGCCGAACAAGTTCGAGACGGACTGCTTCGAGTTTGGCGGCTTCGACTGGAACCTCGTCATCTACCCTTACGGCAAAAAGGACTCGGAGGACAGTCGTGGCCAGGAGAACAGGGTGAGCGTGTACCTGATCAGGCAGACGGACTTCGAGCACCGCTGTCGTGTTAGGTACAGCGTCTCCCTGGGCGAGGGTGAGCAGAAAATCCACTCGGGCCAGTTGGAAGACCTCTGCGACGTCGGCGAGGACGGCTACGGCTGGCACCCGGGCGTGAGGTGGTCCGATGTCGCGCGCAGGGGAGTAGTTCGAGTTACCCTCGAATTGATCGAAGCGAGGACCATTTGCGAAGTGGCCCTTCAAGGCCTAGGCTCCTCCGAGCCACCCGCCGCCTCCTGTTACGACAGAGACAAGCAAGGCTGGATCATACAAGCCGACATGCATTCCGACACAGTCAGGCTGCATCTCGTCTACGAGGACATCAACAATGTCGCGCCCAACCACTTAAGGTACATGCACCCACCCTACGCCAACACTCCCGTCCTAATATGTAGCTAGAGCTTCCCTTCGCTCTCTCATTTTCAGTAGAACGGAAGTCGAACCGGACAAAGCAGACCAGTCACTTTCTAGTTTCTAGTTTCCGCGGTTTGCGAGTAGTCCATAGAATAAATTCATGATATGTAGCCTGGATTTGTTATCTGGTGGTTTCAGGTATGTAAGTTGGTCAGCTTATCTGCTGCGGGGCGAAGGCCAGGAGACGGTAGCGATCAGTCTCCCGGGGGCGCCGTACAGCCGCTACTACGCCAAGGAAATGATCGACGACGGTATCATCATGGAGACAAACTTGAACATGAACATGAACGAGATGAACAGTATCTCGCCGTTCCTAACGAGCAAGGGCGAGCTGCGTGTGCGCCTCGAGTGGCACGAGAGCCACTCGCTCTTCCAAGCGACCTATCACAAGTACGACGACGTCTGTCGCATTCACAATCAGCAGATGCGCCGGGAGATCGCCTCCCTGCAAACGGAGAACTACAATCTCGAGCGGCAGGTCTTCACTTGCCAAAAGAGCCTGGCGTACGCCCAGGCACAGCAGGAGCAGCAACAACAACAGCAGCAGCAGCAGCAACAGCACCAGCCACCGGCGCAACCGGAGCATCACGAGGGTCCGCTCGAGAGATCGACGTCGACGGACACGGTATACGCCTGACAAGTGGAAGAAATGCGGCAGAACGAGCTGCCAACGGGTAGCGGTAGGCGGCAGCTGCCGGTCGTCAACGAGGACGATCGGCGCGTCCATCAGAACCTCGTGCGAATGATGGACAGACGGTTGAGCAACGTCCAGCAGCGGCAGCATCTCTACGAGACGGAGCTCCAGTATCAGCAACGGTGCAACGGGGCCTCGGGCCTCCCCGGCAGGGCGCACCGCGGCGACCAGGAGCACCACCACCAGCTACAGCAGCAAGAGCATCGGCGCAGCGTACAGCTGCCCAAGTCCGCGCGATCGAGCGTCGGCAGGTCGGACAGTGCTTCCGAGCGCGGTAACGATCGTTTCGCCGGATACTACTCGGGGTACGTCGGACAAGCAGCGCAGAAAAGACGTAGGACCACTTTCTGGGAGACGTTGACGGGTCTTGTGTGCTCATTGGGCGCTTTGGCTTCCAGGGCTACCAAGTTCGCCACCGGACGCGGCGGCGACCCACTCTGAAGACCCGCGCGATATCCCCCGCACACGGACCACCGGACGCAATCGGAGATCTCGGATAGCTAATCCACTGTGTCTAGTAGAGTATGTCGCCCGGCAGCCGAGGACTCGTGCCCTCGGCCGATCTCAATTGCTCGCCCGCCGTCGCCGTCGCCGTACAGGCGTACAGCCAGCAGGCCACTCGTACCGAAAGTTTCGCTGACACCGATACGAACGAGCTCCGCACGACGGGAGCCACTTTCGAGCTTCCCCTCACGGTCCCTCGGCTAGTAGATATATTCACTCGTACACTAAAGGCACACACGAACCAAGTACAATCGGCGAGGAGCGTGCGAGCCGGGCCTGAGAATCGGAGAGATCCAATTCGATCTGGAGAATCGAGGAAGCCTCTACGGTGGATTATGACACAGCTCCTCCGTGACGCCACGGATTCGATCCTCTCCAAGGGGCACAGACAGGCAAACTTCTCTCACTCACTTTTCCTTTTGCGCGCGCCTGCGGAAGTTCGCGAACCGAATTACGATAAACACGACAATACGCTAGAGACAGAGACGCGGGTACGAGAGACGCGTGGCGGAGTTTCACGACAACGATCATTAAAGAGAGAGAAAGAGGGAGAGGGAGAGAGAGTGAAAATGAGAAAGAGAGAAGCACCGTGAGGCTCGATTGCACGAGACGATGTCGATTGCAGATGCAACAGAAGCATCCTTAGCCAATGGTGCCAACTAGAAGAGGTACACACTCGAGCATCACCGAGCTTTTTTCCCTTTAGGTAAACAACACGACCTACAAGGCACCTTTGGGAGTGTCGCGGTCAGCCTAATGGAACCAAGCACATCGTGTTCCGGCTCGTGTCAGCCTCCAAGTATAGATAGAGCTCTTTCTCTCACGGGGAAAGAGGTACCAATTAAGAACCACCGCGAGCCATTGCGAGCAGGCAAGGTGAGCGAACTGAAACACACTGTAGGAACCAAAGCAACAACCAAAATATATATACATATATATATATATATAAAAAAAACAAGAAACAGAACCACGGGAACCAACACACTGAGAGAGCTGTGAGAGCGCGTTCCCAAAAAAGTCCGACCTCACACACGTACGTCTTAGATAGATCTACGCAACAAGAACACACTATCTACTTGTCAATTCACTAAAGAACCTATTTTCCTCTAAAGACTTTTTTCACCTATCGACTGCGCCGCCACCGACGCCGTGCGCGGGACAACCCTGGTGCGCCCGGCGACGCGCTCGCCAAACTCGTAAAACACAAAAAAATACAGTGTAATTAGAGTAGTTGATACAATTTAAAGGAATACTTTAGAGTGCAGTCGATGTTACCATAAATCGAAAGTAAGAGAGAGAAAGAGCGAAAGAGAGGAAGAGAGAAATAGAGAAAGAGAGGGAAAGAAACAGAAGAGCAGAACCGCCGGAGCATTCGACTCGACAGGGCTAGCTGCCGGAAAACAATCAGGGTAACGAGCACCGAATAATCACGCCAGGCAACCAAGCAGCCAACCAGCAAACAAAAAGGAACGCCGAAAGCAGCATGCGCTTGATACGTTTGCTCGAATTCTTTTACTTTCCAAGTAGTCGTGCTAGTCTAGCCACTTAGGAGCATCGATATGTCCTTAGAGATAGTATGTATAGAAGCGCCTGTATTTGCCGCTGTGTTTCCCGTACTGCGATCATTTGTCAATGTTTAGCTGATCGTTGCCACCGAGTACCGCTTACGTAACCCCCCCCCCCGACCTTCCTACTTCCGTTCCTTCCGCAGGCCCGAGCCCGTGCTGTATTACTAGATAAGCGAACGACAACTGCGCCCCAACTGCTTGTCGGTGCCGATGTACCCGGGATTTTTGTACGCGCGATTACCAAACCCGCGCACCACTATTCACCAGCAGTTCCCCGCTTGTTTCGAGTGTGTGCCGATGACAGCCACGAGATGGCGAGCGAGCCGTGTCTCCTCCCCAGGATACGTATGCCTTGATTGATGGATTGCACGCGATATATACCAAACCAACCACACGAATGTCCAGCACACACGCATCGCACGCGCGAGAGCCAAGCCTAGTGTGATGACAAATGTTACCATTATTTTTTCAAGTGATCTGCGCGGCCGCACACCTCAAGAGAGAGCCGTGCGAGGCGCGTGCCCGACGGAGAAGGCGTCGGCGATCGAGAAGAGCCTGATCCGTGCACTTGGATCTCCACGCCCGCGCCGGAGTAAACGATAGACAATTGATAATCACCAACCAATTACTGTCGAGAGCAACGACTGGTGCGGCCAGCAAGCCTGCCTGCTCGAGGGTCCTCGTTCTGGGCCGAGCGAGAGCTCCCCTTTTCCTAGCTCACTAAGCCGATGGTTGTCTAAGACAAGTAGATGGATCGTAACGTTCGCGAGAGAGAGGGAAGATGTGTATATATATTCCTCTACGTGTTGTACATACCTGTACTAAAGCTCGCCAGAGTAGGAGAGAATGTTGTGAGAGTCCCGAGTGCCTGTACAAGTGATGGATGCTGGGAAGGATCGCGCGACCGAGTATCGAGCAATCTTATTTATTTAGTTTTAGTTAGATCGATCTGTTATTTAGTTTTATGTTATTTACTAGCTCTCCTATTGAAAATTCGACTGTGATATTAAGTAGAGAAGATTGAGCGGAAAGTCTTACGTTCCACGATTCGAAAAATCGTGGAGTCACGTAACGAGTCAGTGCGTTAAACAGCACCGTCCCACGTTAATTAGAGTTGAATCACGTTTCTCCTGCAAGATTGACCAAGCAATTTTTCCTCCGTTTGAATCGACCCAAGCTTTACACTTACCTGGTTTTAATTCGCATTTTGAATCTATTTCAATCTAGTCATTAGCTCTTAAGACTTGCAAGACTCGTAAAGCACATTTCCTTGGGCAGCGCCGGTCGCGCGATCCTTTTGGATTGAACCTAATTGTTTTTGACTAGGACGTTGTGATTAGGGGTTACATAAGTCGCAAGAACTTCACGTATGTATCCGTAACAGTGTAGCAAGAACAATGGCGGAGAAATGGAAGCGCGAGGAAGAAAGAAGAGAGCGGGTGGAGCTCGTGCAGTGCACGTATCTTACCGCAGCATCCTCGATTAAAGATTCCTCCATTGCAAATGCATCTACCGCCGTGCACGTAGACTCGCATACGGCGGGAGGGTGTATCGACGCCGATACACCTTCGCAGCTTGTCGATTATATGCCCAAGGCTGAACATATCCACGAACTTGGCTCGATTGTTCCAATGACTCGCAGCGTGGTGGTCCAGCGACCCATATCACTGACGCGTACAATGCAACACCCTTTCAATAGGACATGAATGCTTCGATGCTTGAAATAAATGTAGATATTGCCGTGTGTACATCCGAAAACTATAACCGGAAGAGCACTGTATCAGTGTCCTATTTGTAAAGAAGTGCTAAGCGCGCATAAGTTTGAAAATGTAATCCGAGCCTTCTTCACCGGAAGCATATTCTGGTTAAAAAGATTTGATTAAGTTCCGAGTATCATGCGAAGAATGTTATGTAAAGGATTCCTGAAATTCGAGCCAATTTCGTGGTGGTTTCGGATCTTGCCAGAGATCATATTTAATATCGTTGTATCGTTGTGAAATTTGTCAGATTTTATCGAATCGCGCTCGCGAATAGAGCAAAGAGATATTAGCCTCCTGTCCCTAGGGAAAGCGCCTCGAGACACTCTAATAGTAGGTAATCGCTGTCCTTTCCTCCGGCAAGTCCTTCGAGAACCTGACACGAATCCCCCAACCCCAGAAAGACGAGTCCTTCTCTCTCCTTACGCAAGTTAGGTTTTTTAAGAAGGCGCTTGCGACAGGCGTATTAGCAGCTCTGACAATCGCAGTTAATCTGAACGAGAATTAAATCACGTACGTCCGTCAGCGCCAACTTTTGGCATTCCAGGTTCGGCAACACAAACCATCAAATTAAAGGACTGGAAAGAATCGTTTCAAAGGGTTTCAGCTGGCTTGTTTTTTATTACTGAAACATTTGTTTATTACAGATCATGGCGGATGCGACGGTAAATCAAGCGAAGCACGGAGCTTAAACATTCTATTCTTTCCCTGTTCGAAAATGATTGGAGGGTCCAACAAAAAGTGGTTTCTTTTCGAGTCTCTCGGAATATGCATAAGCGATAGAGCGGGTTTTTCGAGGAATTGGGAGTCCTGTCGTGCACCGGCGTTCGGCAATATGCATATCGCGTTCAAGTATATGCGCGTCCGCTGGGAGATTCAGCACTTCAGTCAATTAAATTCATTCTTTCAAGGATCGGGCGGGCGGGCGGTCGAGGAAGGCGGCTGTGACAAGGAATATCAGGCGGAATACTCGTTAAAATTCTCCGGGGCCATTCGCGTCACTCGGGTCAAAAAGTCTCCTCTCGCAATTGCCAGTGATCGTCCTCCAAATTTCAATCGACGCCCCTTGGCAAATGCTCAGCGGCTCGCTGTTTCTTTTATCGGTGCTTTATCCGTCACCTTAGACTTTAATGGGAATAGATTAGTGGATAGAGCTGATCAATCAGTCGGAAGAAACGTTCCTCTTTAAGTGGCACTTTAAGTCGCCAGCGCTCTGGGTAACAAGTGGCATTGGATATATGTATAGTTTCGATCTTACGTAACACATCCATCTGGGCACCAATCGGCCAAAGGTTTTCTAAGGCGAACCAACTAGCAGCTCGAGGAGTGAGCCTGACAATTGAACACCGAGGGAAACTGTCGTTGGAGAGTTGGCCGAGTCCCCCGTCGCTCCACTGGCAATTAAGCACGGGGGAAAGTTTTCGGGATAGAGCTGGACGGAAGTTCCTCAAGTCCCGCTGGATGCCACGGTGAAAGAAGGGTAAAGATAAAGGATATTTATCCGGCCCTCCCGTTGGAGAACGTAAATACCCCTTTGGCCAGCAGCCACCGGCCGATATTGCCACCTCACCCACTCGAGGGCGGCATAATTAATTTTCTGTCCATCGATATTCCGCAGCCGCAACACTCTTTTCCGCGGACGAACGTTCATAAGCCTCCTCTCGAGCGTCGCACTCGGCAAGCCTTGCCTCTCGCTCCAGTGCCGGAAATGAAATATGGAGGACGTGACCAGATAGCGCAGGCTTTCAGCGCGCAAATCTGGCGAGGTGTTACGTGAAAAAGAAGGTTCAGCGGGAGAAATTCTCCACGGAATATACTTTGCGAGACGAGTCGTTAGATCTGCCTGTTGAAAGTTAATGGTAAGGGGCAATTCTTCATTCAGTGTTAAAGGTCTTCATTGTGACACTGAGTATTCCAATCTGTATGTTTGTCAATCTTCCGCCTAGCTCTGCGAAGCTTAAACATTTTTAATCGATGTAACAGTTTGTGGTGAGAGGACCGATCTAGATGTTCGACTGGCAGAGATCAATTTGTCTGACGCGACCCACTCTGATATTCCATTAGTCCTGTATAAATAAAGAAAGATGTAGTACCGTTTGAACGTGCTGGCGGATGAATTTGGGAGCAGGTATCAATCAATTCGTTGCCAAGTCTAAACCGCGTCGCTGAAAGGCCAGCAGTGCGATTATCTCGGATTCGGCCTTCTCTTCAGGATTCGCATTGCACTTACAAGCGCTGGTACGCGCGCGGAGCTGCACTTTCCCTCCTTGGTCGATCTAAAAGTAAACTTCACTCCGCGCGCCCTTCTGTCGTCTGGCTGCAATTTCCTAGGCACATACTGCATACTACAGGTGAATATGCACTCGAAGCTCGCCGGTCCCGAATAAACGTGAGAGCGGAAAGTATCGAAGCGTGACACTGGAAAGAGAGCGAAGCCTTTTTATTATGTGACGCATTTTCCCCGGCGATTTTTCACCTTTCACCTCGGCAGCCGGGAAAGTTTCCGCGGCGCCCTGCAACAGACACACACTCACACACAGGCGTAACTATAGCCTTACTTGCGTGGCTGCAAAGGAGAGGTTTGTCAAAGCGGAATACTTGCGACGCAGGTGTACTTGTGTGTCGAAGCTGGTGGTGTACTCGCGTGCCACCAGAAGCTTATTCGAACTATATCTAGCCTCGTCCTTTCGTTCTCTTCATCCAGCTTCGTCTTCTCACTCGATCGTTCCTTCCTTTCTCGATTGAATGTGTACCGTTCGTCTAAAATCTCTCGGGAGCACGATCTAAACGACGCACCGGTGTTCCATCCCCACTTTTTTCCATCTGTGCGATCCGCTAAACGCTAAACGGAGAAACTGGACAACAAAAAGGGAGAAAACAAATGAGAGAGAAACACACACACACCACCCACGCACACACACACTCACACACATACACTAATAAAGAAAAAGGGAAAAAAGGAAAAACAGTAAACACGGGCCGTGTTTCGCACGACACGCGCATTCTCCGAAGTTTTTAAACGTATACTATAATGTACTTAAGCCATCTGTGAGTCTGCCTCGTCTTTTATAAAGTTCTTGCTATATTCGAGATGTTGTCGTACTTCATTTCGCATCACCTGTCCACGTCCAAACATATAAAGTGTGTAACTCCACCGTACGCTTATTGAGAGAATAAACGATCATTGAAAGCCACTATGTTCCCTCGGTGCTTTTGTGTCCAGGGGGATAGGATTACCCTTAAAACGGCCGGCATACCAGACTCCAAAGTGCAGGCCTCCTCCGGTAAGTATACGCGAGTACGCCGTCGCTACGTGCACTCAGAATTGGGCTAGCGCCATTAGAAGGTTCCAGATTCAATGAAGCTCTGCCAGTGTGTGCTGTCGCGATGTCGTTACACGACAATGTTAGCACGCGATCGAGATACGTGCACACGCTTCCGATGCATGTGTAGCCAATCGTATTAATTCTCGTAAGTGCAATACGAGCCTGTCACCAGAGACAACAATCATCACTTAATCAAAATATACATGAGTATACATACCCTATATGCAGGCCAGCCGCCGACAGTGTCCCGTGACAGTAACCATAAGTAGCAGCTGCTGGCAAGGATCCGATAAGAGGAGAGCAAGTCTAGCACGCGTAAAATCACGCATTTTGGACGAACCCTCGAGCAATTAGCTATTAGCGAACGTTGGTCGAAAATATATATACTTTACTGCAATGTATACGAGCGCGAGAATTATATGCTATAGTTGCTATCAATTTTGAGATTGCAGATGACTCGACTTATTTAATCGAACGTGGGTAGAGACTCGTCTGCTACAGATAGTGGTATCAACTATTCAATATTAATGACTTCGCACTGTTTACAGTAGCACTCGATTCCGAATAGAATTGTCGGAGATAATAATAAATAATCGAACGCCGGTACGCTTCGGAAAGTGCCTCAGCTGTCGCGCATCGTATTTAATCGACTTGGAAAAAAGAGTTTCTCAATTCGTTTTGTGTATATTTTTTTTCTAATTCTCATACTACAAGTTGGCGCGAGACTACCCTACACTGTTTCTGAAATCATGCGAGCACAGTTGTTAATTACCACTTTTACGACAATGTCGAGAACACGTCAGCATACGTGTTATCTGAATGTAATTATATGCTATCTGCTTTTTCTACTAGTTCGCTAGACCATTATGAATAGATAACTCGCATGAGAAAATAGTGCCAAAGTAGAGCACCGTAGATAGATCGACAATGTGATTTGGTATGACAGGAGTTCGATGGATTGTGCATGCCTGCGAACGCACAGAGGCAAGACGATTCAAGTTAATTCGCGGCTAATTCCTCGCAGTGGACGGCAATCCGCCGAAGAGAGAGGATTGTCTCGAGTCGGTCTCTCAATGAAAGACTTGCCAAGATTAACGCCGCCTCATTAACAAACATAGTACAAAGCTTGCGAATTGCAACAACTATACGCGCACAATCGCAATTCGCACCGGTGCATGCGCTCGCCTTCCATTGAGTAAACGCTGGCGGAGACGGACACACTTTCTGGCGCAGCTTGACGTGGCTTCTGGCTACTCGTGAAATCACGGAAGGTTATAGCCCTACTAGTGCGCGTTCGGCCCGCGAGAAAAATGTCCTGATACAGTGAATCTCATGGAGTTTGGACTTACCGGGGAGAGGAGAGGCAAGCGTCAATTTGGAAATCAATGTCTGCAACTGTTGGATAAGCCAACAGTGAGAAGCGGTGTGTCGTAACAGTAAAGAGAAATTGGCGAACGCTCGAGATTCTCAAATATATCTGTGGAAGATCCCTTTTCCTACATTCCACGAGCCACTGCACTCGCCGAGGGCTCAACTTTTTCCTTATTTCACGAGGAAAAGCCTCGTGGCAACACAGATTATAAGTCTCGCATTGCACGTCGCCACTTGCCACGAGAAGAGCTCTAACACTTGATCAAGTGACGATTTTTTATAAAGCCAACAATCGCAGGGTGCTATTGCTGCTGGAGAAATTCTCTACTCTGCTGAATGATACCTCGAGGGAGGGAGCCCCCTCAAAGAGTACAAAAGCGGTGGCATAGTCGGATTGCGCGAAGCTGCCAGTGAGCCTGTTACGCTTAACTGCTAATGTGTGATAGAAGACATAAGATGTTGTCGCAAAGATTGAGCAACAGGCGACTGACCGTCGATCTGCTTGCGCTTCTCTTTGGTCTTGGTGCCTGGGTCGGTGTCAATGGCATCTATGTCCAGTTGCCATTGTTAGTGAACAATGCGCCAGAAGGATGGAGTCTTCCAGCGCACATGGTGATGCTAGTACAATTCGCCAATTTGGGACCAATACTTTATACACTGTACATCAAGTGAGTTCTTGCTACACAGCTGTTCCAATTCTATTACTGATCACCGTGACCGAGATTACATAAGAGATTCTCCTTTTAATTTAGGTACAGTACATGGGCATGTGATAAATACATCATCTATGGATTACTAGCAGCTGCTGCACTGTCTACAATTGTGCTGGGCTTCGTTTACAACATAACGACAGAAGTGTTTGGTAATGAGCACTCAACCGCTCTGCTGTCTTTAATGTTTGTAACTGCAATTATGGGGTGTACTAGTTCGGTCCTCTTTATGCCGTATATGAGGAACTATCGTGAAATTTACTTAGTGTCTTATCTAGTAGGAGAGGGTCTTAGTGGGTTTGTGCCTAGTACAGTGGCTCTGATACAGGGTGTGGGTGGAAACCCAAAGTGCGTGAATGCTACAAAGCCAGGTTCCAATCTACTAGAATTCGTACCATTCATACCAGAGCCTAGATTCTCTATTCAGATGTTCTTTATTTTTGTTGGCTGTCTATTGTTCCTATCTTTATTAGCATTTTTGGGTTTGAATAATCTCTCCGTGGCTATTGGGGAGAGGGTTAAGCTTCCTGGGAGTATGGAGACTCTACCGACTGATACCAAAGCACCGCCTAGCTATAAGACAAATTCTGGTTGGTCTATGTCTAAACAGGCGTATACCCATCTGCTAATTATGATGGGTCTTGTATGCTTCCTAGGCAATGGTAGTTTACCAAGTATTCAGTCATACTCTTGCTTGCCGTATGGTAATACTACTTACCACTTAACTGTCACGTTAGCATCAATGGCTGGTCCATTGGCAATGTGTCTAGGCTTTTTCATTAAAGCACCAAAAGTTAGTCTTCTTACTTACATCATGGGAGTAGTTTTAATACTCTCAGGTTTTGTCTTTTACTTAGCTGCCATGTCCCCGACACCTCCCATGCAGGATTCATGGTTTGGTGAATTCTTGGTAATTGCTTCGTGGATCTGCCTCAATGGTCTAATAGGTTTTATTAGATTAGGTATAGCAACTATATTCAGGCCTGACCCTGGCAGAGGCCTGTATTATGTAGGTGTAGCGACACAAGTAGGTTCTTTGATAGGGGCAGTCACTACTTTTGTACTAGTTAATTATGTTAAAGTATTTCAATCCTATTCCCCATGCTCAGGAATGATGGGTCATTGATATATTTTCTTAAGAAAATACACCAAGCGAATTTATTTTACACTTTCACATCACTTGGCAGATATAGAACAAATCTCAAAAGTATTTTCGATCGTAAACGCTCAGTGAATGTGTATTGAAAAGAGCAACGTCGAAAGTCTCGGTGAAACGGTGATGAACGAATTTAAAAGAGGTATAGAGTGTGGCTATGGAGAAATTTATTTTATTTCTATTACGTTTAATCCGAATAGATTTACGAATTAATTATGGCGTATAAATGTCGTATGGTACGATAAAATGTACATAGTAACTACTTATTTAGCGTAAGGTAGCGAGGTATTGGGATATATGCGTTTATGGCGTTTATCCAGTAGAAACGTAGTACATTTCCACTTCCATTCTCGATCTATTTTTTGGATCTTTTGACCTGTTTTGATCTGTCGATCGTTTGATTGGTTCAATGCATGTACTTACTCGAGCAAATTTCGTGCCTTTGCACACAGAGTTCCCATAGTTTTGGAGAAAGAGTGAACATAGTTTTTGACCACAACGATTGAGTACTGATACAAAAACCTATTACTTTTAAGAATCCGTGAATACGATATCTATGCAATCATCAGTTCGAGTACACAAACTGTAATCTATACAATCTTTCCTATGCAGAAAATCGTATTTTACTTTTGAAAAGATATAGGTACTCCCAGAAACATAGAGTCCAGTAGAAGAATTATCTCTTTGACACACCCCAGAAGTTCGTAATCACATATTATCATTATAGATAATGGTGCCGCGGGCTTCTTTCATTTTTTCAAGCATAGGCGTCGAGCTATATTCTCCACTTAGCTTCGCCGGTCGGCTTCCCGCGGTAACTGAACCCGAAACCGGGTAGCTAGTCTAAGTTGAGGCTTTATCTGATAAATTTTATTGTTGAGATCAAGGCACAGACGAAAAAACACGCCACCGCCTTTCGCCGCGTTAGTTTGCCTGGGGAGACTGACATAAGTGCTGTGATACACTCGTGCATAATTTCCAGCGGTAGCGTACGCCACGCCGAAGCAGAGGCAGTAATTTACATCTCCTAAACGTAACGTAACACATTGTACACACAACCCGCCGACATAAATGTGGTCGATCGCATAAATACGTATCTTATTCCTAATCTGCAGCTGAGAAGTCCAGATAACGCCCGGCCATGTGTAAGACGAGGACAGAGAATTCGGTAGAGTCATTCAGGTCTAAGCACACAGAAAAAGGCCATGTCGCCCTCCACATACTTGTAACACTCTTTGGCATGTCAGCGTGGATCGGCATTAACGGGATTTTCGTGCAACTACCAGTGCTTATTAATGTCTCTCCAGAGGGATGGAAATTGCCGGTTTACATGGTTTTAGTAGTACAATCCGCTAATATCGGACCGCTCCTTTATTCATTCTCGCAGTATTTCGGATATAAAGTGAACACAGGTTTGTGGATATTGTGTCTGCTCACGTCAGGAGCAGCGGCGATGATACTATTAGTGTTCTTTCACTCTGAGATAACAGTGATCGCCGGGAAGGAGCATAGTTTATTTTTATTTATTTTAATATTTATTAGCGCCTTGGTCGGCTGCTTCAGCTCGGTGCTGTTTATGCCATATCTTCACGATTTCAATAAAATTTACCTGGTATCTTATTTTATCGGGGAAGGCTTGAGTGGTGTTTTGCCGAGCATTGTCGCATTGCCCCAAGGTGTCGATACATCGCAACAATGTACCACAGATATGTCGATGCTCTTCTCGGAGTCCGGCCTATGGTTTTCGTCGGCAGATTATTTTATTTTCGTCGCGGTTCTCCTATTATTATCACTGAGTGCATTCATCATCTTGGAGTACTCGCCGTTTGTACAAAAGCGAAAGAATCTTACGCACAGTATTAAAATCCCGGAAGAGACGCGGATAAACCGTGGAACGGTGAGCGATAGCGATATTGCTTTGAGCTCGTTCTATCCTGATAGCGTCGAAACTGCGGAGCACTCTTTACGAAAGGAACACAATCCGATTAATCAAATAGTGAGCGAAGAAAACACGGGGCTGTCGTCGAGGAAAATGAGAATCTATTTGCTCTTGCTACTCGGCATATTCTGTTTCTTCGGGAACGGCTTCCTACCGAGCATACAGTCCTACTCTTGTTTGCCCTACGGCAATCTCGCCTATAAATTAGCGATCACACTCTCCCAGATCTCGAATCCACTTGCGTGCTTCCTGGGTCTTTGGTTCATGACGACAAGCATCAAAGTCATACACAGCTTAGTGCTTGTCTGCCTTGTTATCGGGACCTATGTCAGTTTTACGGCACTGCAATCGCCAACGCCACCTTGGCAGCATCTGAATATCGGCCTAGTAATCATTGTTTTATCCTGGACGATACTGATAGGCATTATTTCGTATTTAAAGCTAACAATCGTCGCGGCGTTCCGCAATATAGCGAGCTCAAGAACCCTCTTTAACGTTGGTGCAATCATGCAGGCTGGTTCTGCGATTGGTGCTGTGGTATCCTTTTCAATGATCAATTTTACAAGCTTATTCACGATATATGATAGTTGTGCGCCCGACAATGATTCATTGGTCGGTTTGACTGCGCCGTAGATAAGATGAAAATTGACTGCTTGAGCTGATGATTGTCATAGGAGGAACATGTCAAATTGAAACAAGTGTACAAGGATGCGATATCAATGGCGTAACAGAGTTAGTGCCTAGGTGAATGAATGAATGGTCGATACCCGCTCGAATTTAGCACGATGAAATATTTTTATAATTGTGTACATAATTTAAGCCTGCATTTACGAATGACGAATCCAGGCACATATGTAGCCTGTCTCGATACGCGACAAAGACCAACGGTAAATGAATGCAGAGTGTCGGAGGGTTGCTGCTGTGGAATGTACTGAGAGTTGCGTGGATATATTTGAATCAGAAATGACAATTTCGAAAGTACAGGCTGTACCGTCCAGGTATGATCTTCGCGCTTTCACCTAACGTGTTACTTATCTCCGCGTACTTAATACGTGCGCGCTCTATTTATTATTTCCACGTTTCGACTGGTTTCGAGTTGTGCATGTTTTTAACGTGATACTGCGGCGGCCGAGGCGAAGAATGTTCACGGGAATCTTTATGTGTTGATTGTAACAACACACTGTTGTATCTTGTAAAATTCTATGTTTGGTAATAAATATAGATTATATTCTATCCGTTTTGCAAATAAGGAGACTTGTGCCAGCTCGCCCCATCGTCTTGGTGCCAGTAGAAAGTGTTTTGGGTAAAGGAAAATTTTGGAATGAATAATCAAGTAGAGTTCGGGTATGCCCAGGTAAGAGAAAGAGCAGGATCTGAGCCGCCGTTGCATGCGGCCATAAATGTTTCATTAGTTTTGAGGGTTTCGGGCAGGAAAGGAAAAGGCTGACGCCTGTCGGGGAGCGACGCAGTAAGTTGCCAGCACTGATGTGTGCTGCATCGAAAGGTGGGTCTCGAGCGGCCACAAAGGAGAAAGAGATTACACAGGTGAGTCATGCGCGCCCATAGACGGCTACGTCGGCCTGCATCCGAGCAGCGGGGCCAGTTGGGCTCCTGAACAATAAGCGCGAACGAACATTACACAATCGTCATCGCCGCTCGGCTGTCCGATGCGACGCTCCACCAAATATCCGAGTGTCCCGATCGAATGATTCTAGTTAAACATTGGACACTCGACGGCGAACATATCCCGCAATTACGAAAATGTGCGATGACGAGGAGACCAGCTCGCAGACCGAAAGTGATCAGTCGGACACGCAACTGTCATTATTGGATCTTCCAGTGGAGGTGTGTGTGTGTGTGTCTGTGTGTGCCGAGCGACCAAACTAAACCGATAAGGAAACCCGTGTGTCCTCGCACGAGCAGCCTCCGTGCCCGTTTAGCTTTTGCAGGGAATTGGAGCGGCCGCCTATGCTAAACATTTGCTCATTTCCGACTCCCAGATGCATTCGGACGATTCCGCGGAATTGGTGTATCAATTAAACTGTCAGTGACCCCAGCGTATATCGCGTGTTTACAAACAGGACAGCCTGCCGCTAGATTAGAGTCAGCCCCTCCACTTGTGCGTCCAGCATATATTTTCTAATCCCAGTAACTATTATATCTAAGGCATCTCAGACTGCGGAGGCTAACGGGAATCGCATGTGACTTCGGATATTTATGAGGACTGATAAACTTCCGGTATAAACATACGTCAGATGACTTTCATTTATCTGCCCACGTATAGCACCGCCGCTTTTAAATGCCTCTTTTCGCTCGGCATTTAAACACGTGTGCTGCTATTCATCCGCCGCATTTCGCACTACGTATCAAAGAAACATTTCGAAATGTAATTGAATTTCGGGGGAAAGGAACGCACGTAATGACGGGTGTATCGGGCATCGTTGGAATAGCACTGATAGATGAATAAATAAAACTAGGACAGCCCAGAAATCAATATTCACGATGCATTTTCCGACTATGTTTCAGATATTTATACACATCTGTTCGTTCATAGACGCTTCGACATTGGTACATGGATTGAGCTTAGTTTGTAAACAATTTCGTAATATTTTACGAGACGACTTACTATGGAAAGTCAGAATTAGTGAAATCTGGCCAAATACAGAGTTTCCAATACTGCCTCCTGGTTAGCTCAAATTGATAGCACCTACCGCCTTGCACGACAAATCATTCTGTAAATAAATAAAACACCATCTATTACTGTATCCAATAATTAGGTGTACCTTCTTGTACAGTCCCCTGCATAGTTCTCTTAACGCAAATTCTAATTTTCTGCCGCACTCACTGAAAGATAGATTAATTGCAAGCAATAACAGATTGGTACTGAATAGGAATCTGTCATTTAATATGGATCTCTAAATATCAATAACTTCTATAGGAACATTCCATGGAATCCTAAATATTAAAATGCTTTATCTATTTTAGCCGAGGATGACGAACTCTTCTGGAAGCTATCATGCGTTGCTCTGGAAAAGCAAGTACAAGTATGGAAGAACAAAAATTCGTTGGAGAAGATGGCACTCACAAATCACTATTATAGCACAATTGACTGCCTCCTGCTGATGCATGTTAGTGACACAGTAACTAGTATTTGAAAGAAATGTCCTGCCAATTGTGAAAGCTTTTAAAAGTTTGTTACATTCTATAGGATGGGAGAATTTGTATATCCGGGGCGAGGGACAGATGTTTAGTATGTTGGAGACTTCCAATGAATGAAAATGAGATGGAAAAGTCTATGTGTATTACACCTGCTCATTCAGGGTGGGTTTGGGACCTCACAGCAATAGACGATACAGTTTACAGCTGTAGTTGGGACAGGACGGTGAAAGCATGGGCTCTTACCAGTGCTGGGCTAGTTCACTTGAAAACCTACGAAATGTACAACATTTACTTGTTCATTAATAATCAGTTTCTTGATGTAATAGTAATTTATATTATTCTATATAAATCTTGCCCTCTTTTTCAGGATTGTTTCAAGCGCATTACTCTGTGTAGCTTCGTGTCCAAACCATTCTGTATTTGCCACAGGTTCCTTTTGCAAAACAGTTCTAGTATTCGACTCTAGAAGTGGTCATAGGCCAATTGCGAGATATCAGCCGCATCAGAGAGCAATTATCAAGCTGGTAATGAACCCGAGTGTTATTTTATCAGCAAGTGAGGACAAGACTGTATCGATATGGGATCAAAGGGCAGGCAGGATCATGAAGAATGTGGCAGTGTGTACCAACTGCTAACTGTGGTGCTCTTTGTTAGGAAAGCAATGATTTATTCAGACTTCTTTTTCAATGCATTACAGATTTCGCAAGACTCCATTCCAATGAGTATGTGTATGCAACGTGATATGGTTTACATTGGCGATAGTACCGCCAATCTGCATGTACTCGATCCAAAGCAAGATTTCGAGCCAGTGAAGAAGTTCCCAACGCAACACACGAAAGCAATAACGGGGGTTCGCGCAGCACCAGGTTGTCTGATTACTAGCTCCAAAGACGAGACGGTTAAAATTGCAAGCCCCACCAATCCACCTCAACCACTCGCAAGCTTAACTTCGAGTTACGGAGAAATAGCAAGTGTCAGTATCCACGATAAGTCGGCTGTAAGACGCATCGACGCTCTCGGAATCTCATGTTACATTTTCAATTTACAGCTCGATTATTTAAACGGGGTGCTGGCCATTTCTGGCACAGAAGGCATTGAGATTTGGAGACCGCGATCAGGCTTCCCGCGTACGGAAGAGTCGATGCGCGGATTATTCCTGTAGCCTGTTTGCTTTGATATTAAACTTATGAAATGATTTTCCACTAATTAAGAAGTTTAATCGTACCAGACGATTTAATAAAGGCTTATTTGCTAACAACATCATCTCCCCTTAATTCATATGTACTTTTTCTGGAAAACGACTATTTCATTCGCCCGAAACTCTCTTCTCAACAAAAAAAATCTTTCCCGATCCATCGTGTTGTTGAGCCGATTGGTCTTCTAGTGTGTTTTTCCAATAAATGTGTATTTGCCCCCAGCGAACGTTAGTGGTGGGAACAGTGGGGAGCTCAATTGCATTTAAATTTTCCGCCTGGCAAAATAGCCTCAATAGATTTCAAGTCCCAGGCAAATGAGCGATCCCCGTAGTGCGAGAGATGGGAAAATAGCGCATCAAAAGTTAAAAGGAGCGATTCACATATGCTTCTCGCAGCTGGGAAGAAAAGGTGCCGGGCGCATTTAAACTGCTCACGTAGTGATACAATGAAATAACGTTAATTAAAAAAAAAGGCACCTGACCCCAGCACCAGTCTAACGGACCGATCGATGTCTCTACCGTCGCCGGAAGTGGACTTCTGCTAGCCGTATGGAGACGTTCAATTGTTGGTTTAAATGAATCGGAGGAAAGGCGAATGTTAAAGGAAATTGAGCGAAAATAGATTGATAATTATCGGGCAGGATTAATCGTCGGTTTATCGATGATCCTGCGTAAGTGCCGACCGGGAGAATCAAGTCTAGTTGACCAGAGTTTGCTATGCTCTCGTGGCCCGGTGGTGGGGGTAACCGTGGGGAGCTTCCGTTTATCTGCGAGGTCAGAGAAGGCTGGCTGCGTTCGGTGGTGCTCTTGAAAAACACGATGAAAATGGCGTGGCAACCGCAAGAGGAAGGACTCAGGCAAATCTTAACTCTCCTCAAGGAATCCCAGAGCCCAGACACGGCGACTCAGCAAGCTGTGCAACAAGTATCCTTTGGCAATCCGGTGGGAAAAGTGTGTTTCGCGGTTCGGGAAATACGGGTGAGGTGAAGAGTCGTGCCTGCCCGGTGAGTACAATCACGACGCGCTAAGGAAGTGTGAAGCGGGTAGGTCGTTGCGCGAGCGGGGAGCATAGATTTCATGGCTAATCCGGCCGGGCCTATCTCCGAGGGCTAGCGATACCTGCGCGAGAACGGCGATCCCAGGCCACCTCCCGAAAACCGATTCTTAGGGTTGGGCCGATTATCGGAACCCCCCCGTAAATCGGAAAGGGTCGGCGCGCTTTTGCGCAGCCTGTCACAGAAGAGGGCCTTTTTCCTTGCTGACCGTTCGATTGAAAAGCTGTTAGGATAACGTGCCGCGGACCATCCTGCCGATATCCCAACAACTCCCCGCACCGCCCGAGTAACCCTTATGTCGTTATGATTCTGTTTGGGGGGCCTTGGCCAATCGCGATTACGTTGGCAGGATTGGCCAAATGGAAGTTTGTAGCTTTTTCTCGAATAACACGTGAGTCCCGGGAGGCTCTCGCCAACAAATATGTTAATGCTCTCGGCGGGTCCTCCGGGCGGGCTGCACTCGCCGCGGACTTCCTCGCACACCGCCAGTTTGTTTTTCTTGATGTGCGCTGATCGATAGAATTTCTCTGGGCTCTCTCTCTGACGGTTACGCTTCTTCTTGCACAGATGAACTTTCTGTGTACGTGTGTACGACTGTACCTGTGTACCTACATTTTCATGCATAACGCAACCCAGAGCGGATTTGTCGCAAAATCTAACTGGCTCTCCTTTTAATCGTGCCAATGAATTTTCAGGCTCTTTCGATCGAGCGCTCTTTATTGGGGAATATCGTCCGCCGATTTTTCGTATTGCATGCGCAGCGTAAGCAATTCATGAGATAGCTGCTGTATAATGTATCTGTATTCGTACACCAAGAACAGGCACACTGATATCGTTCAAATGAATATAAAAAATAAACTGTTACATTTAACCCTTTTCATGTATCTGTTATATAATGTCCAATCTGATATTGGAAAGTATTCTCATGGGGCTTTCGTATTATTTATTAAGTAAATGACAGATGTTTTGAGGCATTTATTTTCCTTAACACGCAACTATAGAAATTGGAAGAGTTGAATAAATTTCCAGATTTCAATAATTACCTTATCTTTGTTTTAACTAAACTCACAACAGAAGGTATGTCCAAATATCCTTTGTGCTCCAAAACAAAATCTGTTATATGAACGATTGTACAATTGTTTTGTATAAATAATGCCTGTTTTATTTATGATTTCAAGATGAACCTACACGGTCGTTGAGTGGGTTGATATTGAAAAATAATGTGAAAAATCACTTCCACAAGTTTATGCCAGAAGTGAAGAATTTTATTAAACAAGAATGTTTATCTGCTGTTGGAGATCCTTCGCCTTTAATTCGTGCGACTGTTGGTATTTTGATAACTACTGTAGCATCAAAAGGTAGATCTTGATTATGGCAATAATGAAAGTAACAATACATCAGCGCTGAAAAATTATGGTGGATTTTTTGTTTACATAGGTGAACTTACAACATGGCTAGACTTGTTGCCTGCGCTCTGTCAAATGCTGGATTCACAGGACTATAATGTCTGTGAGGGAGCGTTTGGAGCTCTTCAAAAAATCTGTGAAGATTCTCCACAAATCTTAGATTCTGATGCACTCAATAGACCTCTGAACATATTAATTCCAAAGTTCCTGCAATTTTTCACACATTCTAGCCCAAAAATTAGATCACATGCTATCGCTTGTGTTAACCAATTTATTATTATTCGTTCACAAGTGCTTATGCTTCATATAGATAGCTTTCTAGAAAATCTCTTCCATTTAGCCAATGATGACGACCTAGAGGTCAGGAAAAATGTGTGCAAGGCTTTGGTAATGTTGCTCGAGGTTCGAATTGATAGACTCATACCACATATGCACAACATCATAGAGTATATGCTATTAAGAACTCAAGACCACGAAGAAGAAGTAGCCTTAGAGGCATGTGAATTCTGGCTTTCATTAGCAGAACAACAGATATGTGCAGAAGCTCTTGCACCTCACTTACCTCGCTTGATACCTATTCTGGTAAGACTTATATATAATACTTGACCATTGCTTTCCTTCCAGTCAACGACATGGCTTGCTCATTGTCAATAAATATTTTGTTAGGTGCGGGGTATGAAATACTCGGAAATCGACATAATACTCCTCAAAGGAGATGTAGAAGAAGACGAGATGGTACCAGATAGGGAGGAGGACATAAGACCTAGATTTCACAAGCAAAAAGCACATCACTCGCATCATTCGAATATGAATAAACATTCTGATGAAAATGGTGGCTGTGATGATGACGATGATGGTGTAGATGGATGTGACGATGATTCTACACTTAGTGATTGGAGTTTGAGAAAATGCTCAGCAGCTGCATTGGATATGCTGGCAAATGTGTTTAAGGAAGATTTATTACCCGTATTAGTTCCAATTTTAAAGGAAACTCTATTTCACGAAGACTGGAAAATTAAGGAGTCTGGTATATTGGCATTGGGAGCAATCGCAGAAGGTAGGTTTTTGAAAGAGAAGTAACATGTAATTGTACATTTTCCTTTCATTTTGAGCAGAGATTACAACAAAGGATGTTCGTCTTGTTGCAGGTTGCATGAGGGGAATGATTCCGCACTTATCCGAAATAATTCCGTATTTAATTAATTGCCTGAGTGACAAAAAAGCTTTAGTTCGCGCTATAACTTGTTGGACGTTAAGTCGTTATGCGCAGTGGGTTTGTACACAGCCACATGACACACACTTAAAACCTTTGATGACTGAACTACTTAAAAGAGTGCTTGATGGCAATAAACGCGTTCAAGAAGCAGCCTGTTCTGCTTTCGCCACGTTAGAAGAAGAGGCATGCACTGAATTAGTCCCATATCTTGGCTTTATTCTTGAAACGCTTGTTTTCGCATTTGGTAAGTATATTTAATCTACTGATTGGATTATGTTTGTATGAAAGTTCTTTTACTGAGAAAAGGTATCCGTCAACAGGTAAATACCAACACAAAAATCTTTTAATTTTGTACGACGCGATTGGTACACTTGCTGACTCAGTAGGCCACCATCTAAATAAGCCAGATTATATTAACTTGCTTATGCCGCCACTGATCAATAAATGGAATGTGCTAAAGGACGAGGATAAGGACCTCTTTCCTTTGCTAGAATGTCTTTCTTCTGTCGCCACCGCATTAAGATCAGGCTTTCTACCATATTGTGAGCCAGTATATAGGTGAGTCATAAAATTGTGTTGACGTATAGAGATAATGTCGCGGCAAGGTATTCCCTGTAATTCAAAATGTATTTGTTTTTTCTAGGCGATGTGTATCACTCGTAGAACAGACGTTAAATCAACATATAGCAAATACACAGAGTCCGGAACAGTTTGAAGCAGCGGACAAAGACTTCATGATTGTCGCACTAGACTTGCTCAGTGGATTAGCAGAAGGCCTGGATGGACACATGGAACGTTTAGTAATGAACAGCAACGTAATGCAACTGCTATATCAATGCATGCAAGACCCTCTGCCCGAAGTTAGGCAGAGTAGCTTTGCCTTATTAGGAGATCTTACAAAAGCCTGCTTCCAACACGTTGTTCCATGTATACGTAAGTATTACACTATCACCATTAGAATCTCGCGGTGTTAAAGCTGCTAAAATGTCTTGGGATAGACTAAAAGACTGGGTATATCTCTTTAAAAACAGCGGAATTTATGCCCATCCTTGGCCAGAATCTAAATCCTGAATTCATATCAGTGTGTAATAATGCTACCTGGGCAATTGGTGAAATAGCTATAAAACTTGGTAACGTGTTTTAAAAACAATTGGATCGTTATATATCACGGTGGCATACTTTATTAAACATGTTATTCTGTTCTCTAGGCTCAGATACAAGTGCATATATACCTTTAATCTTAACACAACTTATCGAAATAATCAATAGACCCAACACGCCAAAAACACTGTTGGAAAATACCGGTGAGTAATTGCAGAACGATCTATAACCTTTAGTTTCTTATGATGAAATATGGCTAACGGAGCATACTTTTAAAGGGTAGAGTGTCTGATCTAGTAAGACACCTGTCCGATATACTCGATAATAAGTATAACTGTTATTTTGGACATGGTGAAGGTCATTCCTGTTTTTTAGAAGTGTGCTCTTGACTATGGGGAAACTTTTCATTTGCGCGATCTAATATCGCGTTTGGTATGAAATGTGAGATACCGAATATTGAATATACAGAACAGTCGGATTACGTGCATTACGAGGCTGAGTAATGAGAAGTCTCCCGAGAGAATAATGTACCTCTTGCTAGAGTCAGCAACCGGTGGCATTTAAGTTTAGGCGCCTTTCTTTTGTAAATGATTTTTATTCGAGGTATTAAACCACAGAGATCAATGACTTCCGATGGTTTAAGGGAACCACGCTTGCACGTTTATCGGCGGGTTAAATTCTTAGTATTTGTATATTGGACCTAAATTAGTGGTGTGCGATTGCCTGCAGGCTTTATATGGCTGTACTGCCATTAAAACATATTGCAATTCAGTATACTATGCTTGCATTTAAGCCCCAGATATTGTTTCGTCGAATGTTTAAATTGGCCTTAACTTCACGAGAGAAAGTTTCGTTTCTGTGTTTCTTGGTTGTTCTTGGTTGTACAGACATTTATTGGTAGAGATCATACTCATGTCGATTCTTACGAATCATGGGCTCGCACGCTGCTACCTAATTTTAATTATTGTTTCAGCAGCTACTATAGCACAGTATTACCTATGTTCATTGTCTCGGTATTTCATATGTTCACCTGTGTTCCCACTGTCTCTATTGATTGTTAATATTGATTGATTATGATTCATTGAACAATTACGTACAAGTTGATTGAACTCTATAAAACGACAGAACATATTCGCCTGAGTTGATCGTTGGTTCACTATCAGTTTGTCTTATTGTTTGTGTTTCCGGTCACTTCACTACACTTCACTTGTCTACTTACGAAATGAAATGAAACCGTAGCCATAACGATCGGTCGCCTAGGTTATGTGTGTCCCCACGACGTCGCCCCCGTCTTACAGCAGTTTGTCCGACAGTGGTGTGTAAATTTCTTTATTATTATATTCTATTAATTATATTACCTTCTATTTTTATTAGCACTTTATTATTATACATTATTCCCGACTCTTAAGTACATTGCATCAGGGCCTGCCAAAAACTTTTGCGCAAGTGTTCGAGAGCATTTTCTTCAAACAATTTCGTTGCAGTAGATATCTCACACGGGAAAAAGCTGACTCGACTTTAGGAATCTGTCTTTAAGGCTTTCAAATCGCAGTTGACCTTGCTCAATGGTTTTTGAGAGATATATTGTTGGACGTTACTACTCAATTCTTTATAAGACATATTTACGATCTTCATTTGCCACCATGCAAGTATGTTGTGAGCTCTTAATCATGCAGTTTGATCCTAGGGTAGGTTTACATTTGTCAATTCTAGTTCAGTGTAATATTTTTTAGCCTCCATACTCTTGCCTTGCATTGGAGACGACTAGAAACATATACCTTTATTTACTTTACTCCTACTTTTAATGTGTATAGATAGTGTCCATCGAAATTGTCCTATGCATGTTACGGACTTGTGAATAACCAATTGTATACTTATGCAGTCGTGGTTACCGCTAATTCGCTTTATTTTGCAAGTTTCTTCAATTTCGCTACTCGAAGCGTCAAATGTAAACCAGACCTTACAATTAATTTTGAGCCTACGATATGATGCCAGTCATACACAGTACTTTTCTTATCGCAAGAGAGTATATCTGTAACTCTTTCTTTCCCGTACAAGCGGCTTAAAGTTTTTGGCAGTTCGTAGCTTTTGTCCGAGACGGGATCGCAGTATTCTTCGATCCTGATCGGCGTTGTCGCATTGATGCATTATAATCTAGGGATTTAGCTAATTCTTTAGCAAATTAGAGAAACCGAATAATGGGACTGGCCTCAAAATATTCAGCCATTTTGCCTCATTAAATGTTACTTATGAGAAGATGTTTATGTGTACTTATGGGAATGAATATTGGTCTAAATGAATAGAGTGTTATCAGAAGAAAGATACATTCTTCGTTACAGTACTTGAAATGCTTCAGCAACACGAAAACATTATTGTGGGAATCCAATCAAAGCTATCAAACTTTCATTGATGAAGAATGTACATCTCTTCTGCAAATTCATCTTGGACATTTACTAATAAATTTCTCTCGTGAACTTATTAATAGGTGTAGTTCTCTGAGAAGTATAAGGGATAATGAAGAGAAAGACTCAGCATTCAGAGGTATGTGTCAGATGATCACCGTGAACCCTGCGGGTGTTGTGCCAGACTTCATCTTCTTCTGCGACGCAGTCGCATCTTGGGTGGCACCCCGTGACGATCTGAAAGATATGTTCCAGAAGGTAGTTTACGCTTTGATTCTCTTCCACTTTTCCATAACTTTAAACTCGCTGCTTAACAACCATATTTCTTGGTATTCCTCTCCGCAGATATTACATGGATTTAAAAATCAAGTTGGAGCGGAAAACTGGAAACGTTTCTCAGATCAATTTCCGCCACAGCTCAGTGATCGGCTACACAACATGTACGGCGTCTGAGCAGCCCCGCCTACATGCGGTAAGTTACTTTTACATTCTGCCTCTTTCTATTGCGTACTGAAAACTGCGATTGGTCAAATATTTCGACGGAGTGAATTAGATACAGTATAGTTAGATACAGTGTCTACTTGCAGATTTGACATTAGAAATAAAGACGTACTTACTTTAGAGTTTACTTGTTCTCAGTGAATATATGAGAACTAGTTGCATAGACATAGCTTAAGGCAAAGGTAGTTTATAACAAGTTTTAATGAGAAATCTATGTATCTATCTCTTTCAGAAGGCCGCTTTAAGGGGCAGGCCGATTGGGGTTGGGCGGGAAACAAAATAATGGGTGGACAGGATGGGTGGGTGAAACCACGGCCTCTTCTCATCAACATCGTTGTCGTTACCGTGTTATGGTCACCGTCGGGCTCGGGGAGGGGGGAAAGAAAAGCGTCATTAATTGGAGTGAGTGGGCTGTAATCCGACAATCGCGATAATGAGAATGGAATGAAGCGATACGAACGACAAAAACCTAAACGTACGGGCCGAAGCATAACGCGCGCAGGTGGGCATGGGGGGTGGGGGGTGGGACGGGAGGGAGGGTGGGTGGGTTGGGGAGGGTCGTACTGGGGGTCACCGACCACTTCAAGTAACAGAAAATCAAGGTATCGTAACACTCATGCATAAGGCGTACCGCATTCAGTGATACCTTTTAATGTAGCAACATACGCACTGTATGTACACTCCGTTTCCATTAGCGTTGTAACACTGTTGAGTGTTTTCTTCTCGCGTATTGAAACGAGACAAGTGCTGGCAACCAACTAGCCCAGCTGTATCATAAAAGAAAAAACAAAAAACTATATAACAAAAAGAGTGGGGTGGGGTGGGACGAAAAACCTGACTTCTCACAATTAGCTGGACAAAATGCATAGATCTCACGTTATAGAGCTTGCTGAACACTGTGATCGGAAATTTGTATATTAGGTATTGATTTTTCAGAGGTGCACTCTATTCAATGAATTATAGAGCTTTAGACGAGCTAGAATACTTATTTGATAATGCTACAGATAGAATACGTTATAGAAATTTCATAGTGTACAGAAGGTTTTTGAGAATGTGTATTTTTATACGTTGAAACTCAATATATGCAGAAAGTGCCATTCCGTTCGTTTTGAACCAAAATTTTTCTGCTTACTTTATTCTCACCTTGCAAATATGTGATATTAGGTTATATGACACATTGTCGTCATGTATGAAACATATTTCAAATACGCATAAATATATCTATATCAGCAGATATACATATAGACACATATCATGATATGTATCTACATGTATATTAATTATTAGTCTCAAACATGATGTTTTAACCTACAGACCATTTTGTGATTATTTTTTTTTGTTAAAGATATTAAATTAGGGTCATGCTAGCATTAGTGTAAATAGGTAATTTTAGAGTGGACGTTTTTGTTATCATTATAGATATTTCAAATTTTTGCTTATATCACTCTCCAGTTGATGTTGTTTGATAACGAAGACATAGATATGGTTTACCGAGACGATTCACAGAGTTTTGAATCTATGACGTGAAATCTAATGCGATTATTATTTTATTTACTGTGCATTGATCTCCATGTTTCATTTCAAAATCTTGTGTTGAGAATATTCTGAAATTCAAACGCAGACTGTGTCATTCCAGTCCATTTTGGGCCAGTTCAAAAGCGAGCACTTTTATTGTACAAGATGCGCTCATCTTTGTCTTCACAATGACAAAAGGGGGATAAAAAGAGGTTCTTTCGAAATTATTACCACGTGTTGTGTATTAGTGACAACTGAATATATATACATATATGTGAAATTCGAACAAAAATTGTAAGATCATCATCGGAAGTTTTATCACGACATCAAGAGGAAATCGTGTTTTCTGTTTTTCTTCTCTTATCTGCGATAAACAAAGTGAAAGCTCAATGTGGAAATAATGATAATACGCTGACCATCGTTAAGTCACTGTTGTCAATCGAAACTTTGAAGTTTATTAATAAACGATATAACTGGCAGGAACAACTAGCGCAGGCGAGATAGACGTTAAAGGGAAAGAACATTGGTTCTGTTGCATTCAGAAAGCAAAACTTGGTTATCTTAATGTTCGCTTTATGTTTTTCTAACGAATGCATCACGATACATCGAGAGCATAGTCTTGTAGTCATAGACTTTCGCGAAAAGACAATTCTGGTTCTCACTTAGTCGAAGCACACACATGTACAAGCAGAGCGAGCGTGTACTCTTTTCGTCCAGCAAGAGAAAGAACCGTGTGCAGAGAACAGCATATTCGTAACCGCTCCTTGACTCGATCCACATTTGTCAATTGGCAACAGATCCGTTGCCATAATCGTATCCCAATCTGGTCCTTTCCTTGCCCTGCCTGCGCTATTTTTGTGATATTACTATTTTTTATATTACTTAAGGGCTTGGAAGAAAATAGAACTGAGCCGCGCATTATCTCTCGATTTGGGCGATCAGGTTGATACACACTTTCCTTTTCACGATACGTCTTATTTTTACTACTTCATCTCTGTAAATACTGCATGTGATACGGACACAGATACACACACACACATCCCGTTATATCTCGGTCATTCATTGCTGCCCAGAATTGATTAGAGTTTGATCGCGTTTTTGTGATAGATTTATAGTTTTTTCACGAATGACTGCATCACTTTGTGCGATATATACTTTAACGAGAATAGTTCCTAAGCTAGGGAAAACAATTCCGGTGGTAAATACGCTATTATGCATAGATCTCAGGTTTCCATTCAATTTTATACGCAACGTACTGATTCAAGCTCAATCATCCATCGTTCACTGTAAATATAATTTCGATTTTGCAATGCACCAAGAAAACAAAAAGCGGATGAAATTCACATTGACAACGCGCGTAGAAGAGTATTATAGTTTCTCCGGACTGATGACACATATTGTATGATTTTGTACCGCCTTCGTCGAGAGACCACGCGGCTCGCCATTATTTATTATGCTCGAAGCTCTCGGTCAAGATAAGATGAATTAAATTTATAAATAAAGATAAAGTAACCTGAAATCATCTATTTATACATAATATTATATTAACTATTTACGACGGAAGTGAAACGAAGTTGATTGATATTTGAAATTTCCAAGTTTTTTCTATTGCAAAGAGTAGAGTGTAAAAAAGGGAAGTATGTATGGGGGTATACGTGGGGGGTGATTGCGAAACATGAAAACAATATTAAGCGAATAATTAAATGACACACACAAGTAAATATATTGTTGTATCTTTATTGTTGTTGTTGCATGAGACTAGTATAATAGACTGAGCCATAAACGTGGTTAAATAACTATTAACATAATATTTCTTAATTAATACTATATTATTGTAATTATTATACGGTGTGTATTATATTTAATCGTAATGTTTCGTGCGGGCAGTGTTTGGAACGGGTTCCTATCCTTTGGGATTACACACGTACACGGCATTGTAGTCTCGCCTCCGCATCAAGCCGCTTACAACCTTCGTACGCAAACCCCATATATCGATATAATTCTGTATCCATGTCATTCGATACTCCTATACTCGTCTTCAACATCGAGCTACATATTGAATTCGCAAGGTTTGACCGGAACGACGAAACAGGGATTGATATGTCAGTCATGAGACACCTTTGCGAGCGCATTCAAACGCTGCCGGACAGACAATTGTAAAATAGAATATGTTACCTATATACATGTGTGGGTGTATATACATATATATATACGTATACAATATACATTTTCAATCCAGTCGAGGGGACTCGGAATAAAAACTATATAGTCCATTACAGAATTCTACACTATAAAGCAGAAGGTTCTAGTGTACAATTCGACACCTAGTATTATTAATTATCAAGGAACGTAAACGATAAATGTTCCCGGGGAGTAATTCAATGCAAGTCCTCTCGATTGGAAGGCAGTAGTAGCACCATATATAACTGTTATTATTTCTCCCAAAGGATCGGAACTCTATTGGGCTGTTCCTAGTACCTGATTATCCTATCCTTGCGGTACGAAAGTATTTCTTTAGGGAAATAAAGTGCATCTGTCGACGAGTTCTCTGTTCTCTAGCCTCTCGCAAGCGCCAGCGAATTCCTCTGTCCAGTGTTCACACTCGGTATAGAGATGTAAAACGGTGTTCTCTTTATTGTTGCATACCTTGACTGCCTAGAGCTTAAGTGTCTATACCATTAGCGAAAGAGGGAAAGGAAGCTCCTGTGTAGTAGTTCTCGTCGTAAGTAAGTTTCTCGCATGATCTAAAAGCCGGGCGGCCTCGACGCCGTGGCGGCTCCTCTGTCCTTTTCCCTTCTTTCATACCATTGATTCTCAAATTGCAACGAACACACTGCTCTGCCCGGTATCCCGCGCTCGCAATCCACCAATTAATCTCCTCGCGTTACTTAGCCATGGTAGAGTCCGCTCATTCCTGTACTTGAGTTGCATTGGTAGCGTGTGAGCACAGCTGGAGACTGGAGAGCGGGGACGAAAGGAGATAAAAGGACTCTAGACTCTAGAGAAACGAAACTGGGGGAGAAGTCTGTCGGATATGTACTCAGTGTTGTGTGTTGGTAGCTTTGTGGCAAACATCTCAATGTGTCCAGCGGACTTGACGTCGCCGATTGAATTTTATTGTCGCCTATCATTAAACTACTATTACCACTATTGTTATAATCCATGCGAGAGGGCACGGCCGGCCCGGCTCACGATTGTAACCGGTCACGTAAGCACGCACAATTCCATCGGGTTAAGCCTAGAACAGGTGCACACGTGGAATTGGGATATCTCGTGAGAGCAGCTAGTCGATACGCGTACGATCCAGAGCTGTTTACGTATGTACCTGTGCACGAGGTCGGGACTGATGCCGGAGGCTTTCGAGGATCGCCGCGGAGTATTCTTGGCACATTGTACATATGCACACGCACAATCAAAAACGATCCGTATCCCGTCGACTCTCTCTCTTTCTTTTTGCCTGCCCGGAGGAGACTTTACGAGCAAATGTGTGTGGTATGTGCGCGCGTGTTTCCGTGTGTGCTACGTGACATTTTAGTCGAAATAAATCTTGAGCTATAGCTAGCATGTCTCTGCCAATCCTCCCTTCGTACGGCTTTCTTCCCTAAGAGCGTTGCTTCTTACTTTCCCCTCGGCACTTCTCTCCCACCCCCCCGCCCGGATAGACGCTGACCTTTCCACCTTTGGTTGTCTCCTCGATTGATTTCGCCCGATTATCTGCTCCTTGGCTGACTGCAGAGGAGAAAAGCCCCGAGCGAAAGTTTGACTGGCGCGCATGGAGTCTATCTGTCTTACATTCCTCGATTTACCTACTTTCCGCTCCTGTTCTCTCGGAGAATCTCGTTTCGTTCTTTAATGCGCTTGATTGCCACTGAGTCAGTAAGTATTCCTGTGCATGCAATTAGTGTCCTCTTTCTTTAATTAAGTATACAAGTATTTAGTAAAATGTCGGCCTTCTCGCTTCTGTATCGCCCGTCTTCCCCTCTCCTTTACCTTTACACGTTTCTTGCGGCTCAAATTGAAGAAACGCAGCGGCTTATGCATTGTATTAGTGGCTTTTCCACGTGGCAATTCAGTAGTTGTATCGGCCAGCCTCTTTGCCGACGCAATCTACGACTAATCCTTTGATACGTATATCTTGTACGGAGTTAGCCGAGAGGAAGCAGCATTTTTCTAACAGATTTTATCCCAACTACCAGACTACCGAAACCGAATCGCTCGTTGCGAGGTGCTTGAAATCTTGTTAACAACTTTTTTGCCCCAGTATCATTGCAGCGTTGGACGATTGCGATTCAAGGAGGAAGGATTATAGTGTAAAGGTGGAGCTGTGACTGGATGTCTTCTCTGCCACTTAATGGCGTGTACAATTATCGAACGTAGAGAAAGAGCTTGTAGTATAATTTTGCATGGAATTTTTCTAAACGAGGTACACATGTTTTCGAGTATATCGATGATCCCAGAGTTTGTGCGTTGTGCATTTTACGAGTGAGGTATTGCATGTACATACATAAGACATAGTAATCGGCCGAGACTGCTAGAGATGAGATTACGAGCTCAATCGAAGCCTCTCCTTGATCCAAATGTACTTAAGTTTCTTTTCAACGACCGTACTTAGCGCGCCTGCGATTACTCCATGTATCCTTGCGTTATTTCGAGGGAAGAAACACCTTTCAGTGGCAGTTTGACGGGCAAAATGCAAATCATTCGACTATACAGGGAGAGATTTTTTAAAGGAATATTAATTTTACTCGTCTACGAGAAACGGAATTATTGAGCGAAGGGAATACTCGATGCGAGTTCGATAAGTAATGAGAGCGTGACTGCACATGGTGCCAAGTCTCGCTTACCACATAGTGGCTCAACAATTAAAAGACGTATCAAACGTTATGAGGGACGACGATTTCCTATAGTGAATTGCGAGGGCGTGCATCACGCACCATTAGGTACCATTATTTCGTCGCTACTTAATGTTACTAAGCTACGTAAGAAAGTGTATTTATTTTGTACATAAGGCAAAATATATTTTATGTTCACTTTTCCCGGACGGTGTAAGTGATAATTGTACAATCGTGCTAGCATAACGTCATGTAAAGCAATAAAGTACGTAATGACACCCTACAGTGTACCGATTGGAGCTTTTATTCGCGCCATCGTTCGGATAGAAACGTACGAGCGGCGGAGTGTCCGGCGAAATGAATGGTACGACGCACTAGTAGCCCAGGTATCATTTCCCCCCATCCGATACTGACACTCGCTTTTTTTATGGTAAGTATTTACAGAGTAATAATGATCTGGTTGGTGGGACGGGACAGACCGGTGCAGCTGGACCGTCCCGGTATGGGAAGAGGCCCCATAAACGTTTGCCGTAGTGGCACGTAAAAGGACCTATACCGCGTTTGCGAGCAACTCCGCGAAATTGGTATCCCCGGACTGGCTATCGGTCTAACGACCGGGTTAAGTGATTGCTTCTCTTCATTAGAGAGCCAACCTCGTTTCGTTCCAGTTGCCGTGCCGCGCGCTCGACGGAGAGGGTGCTTGAGGGACAGGTGTGGTAATGGCCCGTATCCAAGCACGCGCTTCACCAAGCTGGAAAGCCTCTTTGTCGAACGGGGGAGCCAGTTGCACTGGATTTAAGCGAGCCACACTTGCACCCTCTCCCCCCGTCCGTCTCCCGTCGAGGACCAGAGGGAGAGGATGAGACTATTACACGAATTGATTCGGTATCGGATCCGACCCTAGGGGGCGGAAACACCGTTTAGCTCCTCGTTTCTTCCACTCTCGATTCTCACCCCGCGTTTCCTCTCGAATCTACGAGTGTGTACACTGCCGTTTCCCGGGATCCCTCGCTTTCCACCGATCCACCGGCAATTCCACCGAGACTTTCTCTCGCTCCTTTCTTTATACCTACTTTCATTTGCATGAATCGCCACTGGAACAGAATAGCTGTGTTACCTGTACACAATCACGCATTCAGTGGCCGTTTAATCGCATCCCTCGATTCATCAACCGGGCAGGTTCGTTGCGTTAAAGGAACGATTAAACTAGGATAACAGTTTCCGAAGTAAAATCGAGAATACCGCGCGCAGTTCTTATCGGACGTGGTAGACAACAAAACTAGCAGCAGCGTTAATCGCTGCTCGTCCGCAAAAAGGATGGGGCTGGCCAGTGGCCCGGCAAGATTGCGCCCGGGAAGAAAGAGGCGGAGGAGGGTCGTGAGCGCGGAGGCAAAGTTCAGCGGGCGAAAAGCGAGAAATCAATCGTCCTCAGCTCGTGGACGAGAGAGAAAGAGAGCGAGAGAGCGGAGGGGATGTTACGGGGCTGGGAAATAATTCACGGAGGCACGCTGCTCCACATAGATGTGTGTATGTTTGTGGAGGTAGAGAGTGTTAGAGAGAGAGGGGGGGACGAGAGCAGTGACTGGCGAAGGAGAGGGCTGCTTGGCAGCCTCCGCTGCATCTTCCACCCCCGCCCCTTAATCTAATCCAAGGATAATCTAAAATTCATGACACACATAACTGCCAGGCGATGATATATCTGGTGGGGGTGTGGAGGCACCGTCTTTACACTGGTATCCCTTCACTCGTCTCTCTCTCAGCCATCCTGCCACCCTTGTACCTCGAGGCCTTCCTCTATGCCTTACCTATTCCCAGATCTACCGACGAGTTCCTCGCAATCACTGGTCTTACTATTTAATGCAACGGCGCCCGACGCCACCGGTAAATCGCGATATCTCGCGGATACCGCTATTTGTTTGCCACTTGGCTGAAAACTTGATTCGACCTAGCTAGGGGAGCGTTTTGCAACCTCGAGGAATGGATAGCCCTTAGTTTCTTTCCTGTGCACGGTCCTTCTCTGGTGTATTCTACTTCGCCTTTCATCGATACAATACACAATCCGGTAATAACGATTTACACAATTTTCGCAGATATCGCCGGGCACAGATTTTTAATCTAAACTCAAGTTATGGCGAAGAAGTTGAGACTGTCCGGCCTGCAGGAAATACCGCCCCGACCCAGGTAAATTCTCGGTGTGTCGACGAGCGTCCGAGTGGATTAACGAGGCCAGGCCACATCCCTTGGACCTGAGAGGCGAAGGGTCGAGCGGGGGTGGGAAAAAATTAATGGGAAAAATCAGCGCGATTCAGCGGATAACACACGGGCGACGGCATGCGAAGCCGCGAAACTCCGAGGCGCCTGTTTGCCCTCGCCAGTTAATCTCATTTCGGGCTTCGAATTTGCTCTCTCGCACACAGTCGCGCGGCATCCTGATCTGCTCCTGTCGAGTCCGCTCCGCCCCCGCCGCTGTCCCCGCCGCCGGCCGGGAAGCGCTGCCGATTGACTTAATCGCTAGGATAATTTGAATAATTCATCCGAGAGAGCCGGCGAGGCCGAATTGTTGCTCATTACGCGTTCATGGCTTGTCGGTTAACCGATTGATTGTCACGCCCGGCACACGTGCGACGTGTGCAAACAATGGATTAACCGGAGGTCGTCATTACTAGGCTGCGCTCCCATCAACAGCAACGGGATACATAATTATGCCCGGCGCTCCTGTAACGAGATTGAGGTATCCGCCTGTTAAGATAAATGTAATATTGAATTTCTCCCGCGACCCCCTGCCCTCGCCTCCCCAACAAACCCCCTGCTCGCTTAGTGTACCGATCAATTTACCACCCTTCCGATCATCGCTCCGTTGTCACGATCATTCCATGATTCCGCCACGATGGAACTGTACTGCTGAATTATGCGAGGCAATAGCCACTAGCCTTCATCGACGTGGTTTTGGTAGAAATTCTTTCCCATTTGACATAAAATCTAGGAATACTTTAATCGTGGGTTTGCGTTTATATGTTAATAATTGAGGAATTGCTGACGCAAAAGAACAAATAGCTGAATGAAACTTCGGGAAAGCTGCTTGAAATAATAATTTTAATTTATGCGGAACTGCTCATCCATAATATTATTGGACTGGACTCGATTTTCCCAAACACGATATCTTTACGCTATCATTAAGACGGTCTTCGACGGGTCATTGAAACGGGTGGAAAGCCGACGATGACAGCGAATTACACTCCATAAATCGTGATCCGACATAAGGGGCCGCAAAACCACCGCGTCGATCCATTTTCATCCCTGCATGATTATCCCGCGCGCCCCGCTCCTCGTCTCGAAGGGCACCGCTATAATTGATGATGTCGGGGCGCAGGGCATTGTATCGCAGTCACCAGTCGGCCCAATTGACCCGAGTGGCGTTTTAATTCCCGCGTTCATTTCCTCGGGGCGTCGGCGCACCAGCGAGACACGCGACAATTAAAAATGGACAGGGCCAAACTAATGAATCACTCGTAAAATTTCGGCACTCGCCCACACATCCTCCTGGCAACGTAAATCATTCAAGTCGCGCATTGATTGTAACTCGGAGAGGGATGGGCGAGCACGTTCCTCGGGGCTCTCGATTTTCATTCTGATTGTGAAATTAAAACAATTGTTAACCAGAAAGTTAATGCGATTCATTTTAATTCGCTCAACCCACGTATTGAACAATTACCAGACCTAATGCTTAGTGAATTTACAATTACAAGCAAAGTTTGCCAGTTCCACCCTGTCAAACGCTTGTGGCGCGATTGGTTTAGCGGCCGATTAGTTTGATTAACTTTCCTGTCCTATCGTACTCAAGATTAAAACAATTTCAACGCTAATAGGTTCGATGCTTAATTACCACTCGATTGCAGAAACACCAGTAACACTCTACTCGACGACCTTAAAGAATCACCGTCTCCCGATCGCCAAGTACAGTCATCTCCATCGTGCGAAAGTTTGCGGTAGAAATAGCAGGCCGGATCCCCAGGGAGCAAGGGCGGCAGGGAAGCGGCTCCGTCGGCGGACAAACGACGGCCAATTTGCGAGCAATAGAAAAAGAAGAGTCTCGCTGGAAGTTGGATTAAAATAAGCGACGCTCCCGAGGACTCCTCTTCCGCTCGCTTTCCTCCCCTTCCCGAGCCCGGTTTTCTCTCCCGGCGAATAATCTCGGGAAGAGAGGGTGCCGCTGCTCCGAGGCTTTATTTTTATTCGCGGTAAGGATGGGTAGAGTTCCTCAGGATACAGCCGGGAATATCCCTAGCCGATCCTAGCTGACAATTCCCCATGAGTCCTGTAAATTGATTGCGCCGGAGGAATCGGCCAGACGGACGCGCCGGATCCATCGATTAGGCTCATCCGACGGGGAAACGATATCGTAATGGATCGCACTCTCCTTCGCACGGGAGACATTATGCGGCTTTTTCTTGCCCCTTTTTTATTTGTTTTCGAACTGTCGGGTGCTTTAAGTGGTGGGGCGACGATGTTTCGTTTGGGGACGTCAATCAGTTTTATTGGTTGTTGAATGATCTGAATACTTCGCCTGGCGTTACGACGTGGGTGGATTGAGATGAAAGAAAGTGTTAAGACATTGTTAAGCGTTGAATTAACAATTATCTAGGAATGAACTTTAATTACAGAACTAAGTTGATGGATGAGCGCCTAGTCTGGTCTGACCAGTGCGTTAATAGTACTTGATTCATTGCACATAAGTGAGCGAGGATGTCTTTCGAGTGGTTAAGAGGCCGCACGATATACTTTTTAATTAGACCACCCAATCGAATTATCCCGGGCTCATTGGAGCCTTTAGTCAGCGCGCGCTCGCGCCGGCGGGTTTCAATATGCGCGTGTGGGAGACAATAACGACCAGCCGGGGAATATCCGGAATAAATCTCGGCTAACGGGATTACAACTCGCCGGGAAGTGATTTGCGCGCGGGCTCTTGATTTACCTGCGAGTTACGCCGCCCGGATTTACAGGGGACACATGGGTTTACAGGCGACAATCGGGCAAACGTCCCCGAACGCTTTGTTGTAATCTGTCCCGCGACCTCTCAATCTTTAGTCAGTGAAATCGCCAGTCAGAAATGTCCTCGGAAGTGATTTGAATTTGCTCGATGAGGGTTTTGCTTAAATAGACACGAGTTTCGGTAGATCGAGTTAAACTTGGATGTCTCGGGCGTGTTCTCGAACTTGAGCCAGCTGTATTATCCGTGTACACATGGAATTACAGTGCAATTCAGGTCGGCCCTTTAATGCACGCGGTTCTGGATCCGCCACTGGGAATGATTAGTTGCAAATTTGATTCTGGTTTAACTTCGTTTACGACTATTACTCTAGTCAGATTTAACTTTGAAACTATCGTTGCAGTGATACGCTCCCCTACTTAAAATTGATAATTAAAAATAAATAAGGGTAAAGTCAAAATTGAAAGTATTCCAATATCCCACATATCCAGTAGATTCATTTTCCAACGATCCAATATTATTTTCCTCGCAATATAAACTCCCCACAAATTTCAAGAAGCTCACACAAGTATGCATTTCGATGACAGATCGGTCGAAGAGAAAATCTGAAGATATCCGTCTATCTTCTAACTCCCACCGAGCAAATATCGAGAGATCAGGAACGATGAAGATACCGAGAAGAAGCCCGTAGGAAGTAGCTGTTCTTTTTCGCAAGAGGATCCCGAAAGAGTTGTTTGCTGCGAATCGACTGGCGAGTGATCGAATCGCGTGGGTGGCAAAGCTCGGGGTATAGAAGGGTGTGTGTTCTCCGGGTGTACAATAACGGCGCCCCGGGGACGAGGGTAACGCGATTACGGGGAGCACGATGCTCACCAAGAGGAGAGCTACACGAGCGTTGGCTCTCTCCCTCTCTCTCTCTCTCTCTGGCTCGGTGGGCTTGATTTATCCGTGTGCCGGCTGGTTATTGCATTAGCAGCCCCCCGACCTAGAGGATATGCTGGCCAGCGCCGGCCACGAGCGAGAAGTCGTCCGGCGTCCGTCCATCCAGCCGTGAATCATCCCCAAGAATTATGTCTTGAACGTCGCTGCCAGGACGCGCGATTTGTAACTCGAGCGCCGACTATCTCTCTCCCTCGCTTCCTGTCGTCCTGGTCAGCTATTACATGCCCAGTCGTATAGACCATTTAGCACGTTTAACAATAGACGTCTAGTATTTGCCGTACAGTGTCTCCGCTTCATAATCTCTAGGAACTCGCAACTCGAAATATGATGCGTTCAAGTTTTATTCATTGTGTTCTTTCTCGTGGAGTAAAAAGCAAATTTAATGCGATTTTTTCAGCGAATAATAAAATGCTGGTAAACGTAAATTTTGAGATAAACGAGTGATTATTCGCCACTTTTGACTTCAGTACTCTGGGAGAAAATGGCGCTTGAAGGTCGGCGGATTGTCCGTGTGGATAGACATTTGGTTATGGGTAAAGAAAGAAGTCGCAACTCGATGGATGTTAGGTTCATATATTTTTTAAAGCTAGTAGTATACAAGATGTTCTGCTCCGTAGTACAACCCCCGAATTACATCGTTGGACCGTCGAACTTTGTCAAGCGCTTAGCACATTTATAGCCGAACATAAGAGCACTGAGTACTCGTGCAATTTACGTCGAAGGTAACGCACACCTCTACACAAGTTCACTGGCAGCGAGTCTGCGCTCGCTCTTAATTATTCACATTTTTATTTGGGGGTCTACTCGTTGCTCTACCTTCTCGAGAGACTCGATCGAGTTACATGTGTAACACAAGATCAGCTGCGTTTTAAGAACGAACTATCTCGCCACTCTAATTGTCAAGCTTCGCTACCAATGATTCACTAGATTACCTAGGTATCATGTATAATACAGGTCTCCCCTTTCCGACAGGTTTCACTTTATACACACTGAGTTCCGCTCTTTGTACTTGTCGAACTTGCTGTTCGAACGCTTTGCCCAAGCCACCTCGATCCTCAGTGTCCCCAATGAGAACGAGTACTCTCAATTCATTCTGCAAACCTTGCAGAATGTTAATTCCCACTTTCCGCCAAACTTTTCCCAAAACGAAAAAGGCCCGAACCTTTCCTGATTCGCTCTTTCAAATTCCTGCGATCGCGATTCGCTATCGGGGTCTCTTCCATCCTTTGTCAACTCAGTAATTTATCATTTTTGCATAATTAGCAACTTCAGCCAAACGACATTCGCATTTATCCACCGGCGACTTTATCATTGGCGAACTTTGCGACCTGCGATTCAGAGAATCGTTGCAACGAATCTGTTCAAATCGCGAACTGTAGATGAGAGCACAGGCTTACTCACCGCGGGCGGCTTGGTGATCGACTAAATCGAGGTCGACTCGCGTGGAGAATCGAGGTGGCGGTCGAGCGTGGCTTTACGCAGGTCTGTCCAGGCCGAGTGCCTCTTGGTGTCTTCTAGCTTTGAGTCTGAGATCGGCGATGCTGCTGTTCTTGGATCGCGCGGCGGCCGCTGCCAAGGAGGCTGCCAGGCTAAGTGGATGCGGATGGTGATGGCCGGACGCCGCCGGGGGTGGCGGCGGCGGCGGCGGAAGGCAAAAGAGGCCGCCGGCCGCTGCGTAATGGAGAACAGCAGGATCGAATGCCGAACCTGCCGCTGCACTCACTGAATTCCCGGGTCCTTGCATCGGCGGGTGCAGTCGCAAGGCAGGAAGGTATGGTGCCACTCGGCAGGGCTCCAGGGTTGTTGGGGGACTACGCGGTGCTAGCACCAGCCCACCGGCTACACCTGAAAACAGCCAGAAAATGGTTATTAGCATTTTCTTGCAGTCAAGCCACTTAGACATGCCCGCGATGTATTAATATAATGTTATTGTTTGAGTACTGTACACGTACGCATTAATACGCCAGTTTCATTGGTATATTTAATAATAAAAAGTCATCCGATTATTGAATTTGGAAGTTAAACCGGATTTTGTACAAAGTAGCCAGTAGCCAGTTGACAGTGTGGTAAGTGCTAGCATGGAAATCTTAAGGGGCCTCTTAATAGCACTCTGGGCTATTAGTGGGTTCAAGTTTGCTCTAGTTTGCTCTAACGCAACCTCCAGTTTGAGGTTGGTCCAGTACCTTTGTGTAGTTGACTCTCGTGCTTCCGGCACTTGGCCCGTCGGTTTTGGAACCAGACTTGAACCCTTGCCTCGCTGAGACCGAGTCGCTGGCTGAGTTCTTCTCTCATGAAAGCGTCCGGGTAATGCGTCTCGTCGAACAACCTCTCCAATTCGGCCAATTGCTCGAGGGTGAAGTTCGTCCTGGAGCGCCGCTGCTTGCCGTTTCCACTGCCGTTGTTGCGGCAATTGGCTCCTGGTTGGAAATTACGCAAATTTCATTAGAAAGAAGACTATCCGCAGTAGAAACAACAGGTCTAATATTTTCTAATAGTTGGACAAGTCGACTTCCGTGTGGTTGATTTCGACAATTTTCCGGCATTACTTATCGCACGGAGAAACGCGCTCGTCGACCAGCGCCGATCGAGATTAATGCTTGCGATATTCGTTCACGGGTCATTTCTTCCGGTCTGCCGGCGATCAACATAAATTCCCGCGGCTTTACGATCATCCTATTCAAATCTCGTGCCACGGCCAACTTCTAATTAGCCGGCATTACCGAACTCGAGTTCTTTCGGGGGGCGCTCGTAACTTCGTCCCGGCTGGGGAGCACGATTCTACGAACTTCCGATTACACTGCTATCAGGGAATTCAATTTGTCGAGTGCTCGGTAGTTAGCGAGCGAGCCGATCTCCGTTAGAGTTGACTCACGAGAAATTACGGTGAAACAGGTTAATTAAATTAGCAGTAAACAATTTAACGAACTTCTGCCTTCTTTTTGAAGTTTCAAGTCTTCCAAGGGAGAATATGTTTTCCTTAAGTACAACGGAATTTTTATTAACATACTACAAAACGTTGTTTAGAATCGTGCACTACGTTGCAAGTCTGCTTTTCATCAGAAAATAAATCGATATTTTCCCAATTTATTGAATCACAAAGTTAGACCGACTGGCGTTGAGGAGGAGTACCGCACGACTTAGAGTAACAAGCGCATATACTTAACGAGTGTAGAATCTAATTAATGGGTGCTTAATGCAAAGTAAGTACGGTAGTCCTTGAAGGTGTTGCCGATGGTAGCTCAATGATGGAGGAGAAGGTAGGCAAAGGAGATGGCTAGAGGGTGCACAGGGTGGATTAAGCGTCTCGCAGTCGCATCCCCTTGACGAAGGGGATGTGATTTATATAATTTAGCAAAGTGGCGAACTACGCAGTCTTATACGGGGTCGTTAACTACATCCCCGTTCCCCTTGCTTCTCACTCTAGACTCTTCCTGCCCCACCCCCTCTCCCTCTCTCTCTCTCTGCTCCTCCTTCCTCAAACTAGATCGCTCTATCTCGCTCTCCCTTTATTTGTTTATCCCATTCTGTGTCTAAAGCATCGGCTCGGCCGTAGAACGTTTCTCTTTCCCACCGATATCCACCTTAATCACCCTGCGCCTGGCTTTCTGCATCTGTCCGACGGTATTTCCCTCCCGGGAGCGGGGCCTGCATGAATTCCCCCTTAAACGCGATAATTGCGACGGTAATTCGGGGCCATAAATCTGCATCGAGTGTCTAGTTTCAACGAGGTATTTTGGCTTTAAGATCGTTTTATGATTTGTTAATTTGTTTATCCAGATTGATTGATAACACATTAAATAATTGCAATTTTAATAATTAGGAAGCTCCGATTATTTATTGATTATTATAGTTTGTCTATTTTTACTATTTTGTCGAATCGTAAGAATGTTAAAAATCATACTTTTCCCTACGATGCCGTGGCGGCGGAGAAGCGAGATGATCGGTGGTCAATCAGTGGGATTGCCATCCTCTCGCGCGGCGAAAGAAAAGGCGAGTTGGCTGGAAAAAGTGGGAAAAGGCTCGCAATTAAAAGGCGGAGAAATTGGAAGGAGCGAGGCCGCCGCCGGTCGATGGGGCCCCGGGATTGGAGGGGTGCCGTGCAGTATTGCGCTTTAATCAATTAGCGCATACCTACGTAATCCAATCGGACCCCCCGCCCCCCGACAGAGGGAAATCCGCATCCATATGTACAGCGGTTTAAAAGCCCTACCCGGCAAAATAACTCGCGCGGTTTCGCCACCATTCTACCCGCTCTACGACCGATGCCCCTCTATCATCAAAACTTACCCCTCTCATACACTTGCTCCCTTGTTCCCATTCCCATTCCCCTCTCCCCCCCCTCTTTTCACTTTATAAAGCCGATACAATTCACTTTCTCGCAGCGAATCTATTCAGTGGCTCCCGCTCGCCGTGAACTAGTTTACCGGGCCAATTTGGTAATTCGTTCTGCCTGTTTGCGGGGCACGCGCTTTTCGAGCCCAGTGATTCGCCACCTCTTGCCGCATTGTCGCACACTTGTCAGTGTATCGGGAATTTTTGCCGGGTTGCTGTGATTGGGGCTTGAAGAACGGTTTATCGTCTGTGAGTCGAAGCAATGCAAGCGTTTTCGTTTTAAACCTTGCATTTTTAGTTTAATAAAGTTTGGAATGAATGCATTTACGATTATAGTTGTGTTTGAAAATAAAAATGCGGGATTTAAATATCAGCACGGAAGATTTTACTTGGATTTTATTTCGCACGCTGAAGTAATTCAACTACAGAGTTTGGGATTCAATTAACCGTAAAAAGGCGAGTGTGAAAGATTAAAATTTTGAATCCACTCATTTCCATTGGGCTAACCATATCCACAGGAAACAGGATAGTTTCAGTAGGTGCGAAATCGTTGTTCACCGGCATTAAGTCGGGAGTACGTCGCCGAGCGGAGTCAGGGGAATGCCAGGCTAACAAGGTAGAAGCCGCAAGATGAAGAGAGAAGCGTGCGAGAAGGAATCCCCATGGAAAAGCTGAAGCAATCACACTCGGACACGAGGGGCTGCTAATTCGATTACTAAGAGCGCTTGCCCTCTTGGCCCGATCCCCTGTAACCGCCCCCTTCACCACCCGACCCGACTCCGGTCCCCGGATTTTTCTCCTTCCCTCTCGGGCCACGGGATATCGCTCGGCCATTAGGCGTATAAAAGCGACGCTACCAGCCACCCTTGAGCGGCAGTTTGTCGCTCCCGATGTAACTGCATATGGCAGAGCAGTCGCCTCCGCTGCCGGCCTCATGAATAACTGAGTGACTTCAATGAACGGCCCTGGAAGGATTAAGAACGCCGCTCGCTGCTTAATGGACCGCAATCCACGTCCAACCGATTGCATTTGCATCGGCGAAAGAATCTATCCGATTCTATTCTGTCTTCTTCTATTCTCTGCATTCCCATGACTCCAATCATTCTCAATATCCACAACCTTCGATTTAAAAAGGTTCTTTTTTACAGTTTGTATTGTTTTGTCACAAGAACAGAAAATCGAAAATATAGCATAAAGTGACGAATTTAATGGTGCTTTATGGGGTTGAGACTATTAGCCAGTAATTTAGTATAAGCCGATTGCAAAGTTTAATTAAAAGTTCCCTCCGCCGGCGAGCAACTAGTTAACCGACTCGCGCACTGCTAGCGATCGTAATTCGTGGATAATGTATACCCTGCGAGTGCAATCGGCGAGAAAATTGAATTTATGAGGATAGTATAGAGCGGAGAAAAAGTGGCGGCGGCCCCACGGCGGAGGCCTCTTACGGCCCCGTTACTACTCTTCAAAAAGTTGCACCCTAACAGCTATAAATATGCCGGAGCACGCGGCCTTTGACCAAGGGTCAAGCAGCAACACTTTTTACGGCGCTAGCTGGCTAACATTGAAATCGGGGAAGGTTTTCATACTGGAAATTGGAAATAGAGTGCTACTAGAAATTCCTCGCATAAAGATCCACATATTTTTCTCGTCCTCGTATCTTCTGCGCTTCGATATTGAAACGTACTAGGCGATTGCTTTTTCAGGTTTAGGTAAATGCTTAGCTGGAAAATAGTTTTTCGCTCTACCACTTGTCAGATTGGAATCATAAAAGAGAGAAATGTTAATTGAGGGGGTTGAGGGCAAAGGATGCTAATTTTCTTGCACGAACGCTAATTTTCTTGTTAAATAAACTAACTAAATCCAAATTCTTTCTTTGGTTCTAACGAAGCGCTGGTCCTTCCAAATCAGTATATCGTCCCGGCGGATGCAAGCACCCTTCGCAAAAGAGAGAATAACAATACTGATCCGAGGGGGCGGGGGCGAAAAAATGCCGGAGATCTTGGTAGGCGGGTGGCGGGTTCTTGCGAGCGTCCGCGTATATTTATGATTTTACTTTGGCGGCGGCGCCGATGGCTGCCGGGTGCCGGGCAGATTGCTTTTTGATTTGCGCTTAATCGGGAAAAGTTATGGGCCCCCGCGAGAGATAGAGAAAGAGGAGGGGGGGTGCGAGAGTACTCTGGGATGTGTCCGTCCCTCCGCAGACCCGGCTCCGTCGGCGGAGCTTTTACCCCTCTTTTACGGGGCGCACACAACTAACGCGGCGGGCCGCATATTAAACCATAAATTCATGCGAGTCCGGGACCGCAATAGAGCGAGCGCACTATGTGCGAGTTATCGGGGCGGCGAGCGTGCGTGGCGTTCTGTTACACTTGAACCCGTCACTTTTTAACGGGATTTTCATTTGCCGCCTGGAATCGCTAGAGCGCGCCTCCCCCGCGCTTGCCCGACAATTTCCTCCCGCGTATGTAACTTTCCTGTCAATTTCGCCTTTCGCTCGCGATTTTTTTGCCGCCCGCGGAAAAGGGGAATAGTGCGCAACGCGACTCTGAGTCTGCGTTTCATGGAGTAGTTTGGCGAGTCTGATGGGAAATCTTCGCGAGGCTTTTGTTGTTTGTAGTTGAGGATTTGGTTGATGGGGTGGAAGGTAGAGGTTTGGGTGGATTAGATAGAATTATCTGTTGATCGATGGAGAATCTCTAATGAGATTCTCTTTCGGAGGACAGATTTCAAATTATTGTTTTCTATAGAGATTGAACTTCAAAAATTCGACTTTTGGAAGATTGTTGATTTCACTGTTCCACGGATTAGAAATTAGAGTACAGTTAATCAATAGTTTGTCTATTATTCTTAATTTCTAGTGAATTTGCCTTTTTATGTTTTATCAAACTTAACAAGCTGCAATTGTCCAAGTGAATGGTTAGATTGCAAGTGGAAGTGCCGAGTAATACAAGTGTCAGTCGAGTTCGACTTTCCTTTGGGGTAAATGTCTTCTGAGCCCGAGTCGCGAGCTCGTCCGAATCATTTGACGGGACAGGTGATCATTGGCAGAGAAAGACAATAGAGTTCACTTATTGAAGGCGACTTGCCGCGCGGCGGGCGAAATCGGAGAGGACGGTGATCGTTACATTGTGAACGGTCAGCTATTTCCAATCACCTCTGAGCTTTATTGGACCATGTCCTGAATTATAAACGAACTTTCGGAACCCTCGGACCTTACGTGTCCGCCGTGAACACGAGCTTTCGAATTCGACGGAGGTTCCTGACCTTCTCTTGCACACCCTTTTGCACGAACTGGCAAAACGAGCTGCCACCAGATAGCATCTCGAAAGATCCAACTTAACCAGTCGTTCGATTTCGAGTTTAGCATTTTCTACGATTTTGCCAATTCCCTTGAAAGCGGCGAATCGCGCGTTGCTTGAAAAGCCGACAACTTTCAAGTTTTTTAAATGAAATATTCTGCATTTTGAGGACAGTTTAGTATGAATTACATCGATTTTCTTACTGACTATGCTAATGACTTCCAAACGCATACTTCAAACTCATGAAATATCAAGTCCTTGATGGCTGATTTTACAAAAACTTAGAATGCAAATGACAAAGAAAAACCAGTGAATCGCATTGGATTGGTTTCATGCAGAAATAAAGTAATTTATTAGATTCAAAAACCGAACTAGTATTTCCCTCACCCTTGCCGGATTCCTCGTGACTCGGGTGCACGGGTCTCGTCATCTGCGAGGGCAATTTAGGCTCGTGCGACGTTGATTTGATATCATTCACTGTCCGGCTCTTGAGCTCGACACAAGTCTCCGGGCTGGGTGTGCGGTCCCTCGAGATCGGCGGCGGTGAAGGGCTGCAACCGAGCAGTTTCCTCACGGACAACTTGAGTTCCGGTGTCCTTAGCGGCGGCAGACTCTCCGAGGTGTCCTTCATGCTCTTGATATCCTTGATCTTCGTGGTGACCGACAGGTCCTCTGGTTGAAGACGAGCCTCCGGTGACGGCGGCTCGTCGACGCTGCACGTCTCGGCGCTCGACGCCTCCTGCGACGAGTCGCGCACACCTGCTGTCGAATCTGAATAGAGATTGGTCGAAATTAATATGCAATGTTTGTTTTATTAACTGCGCCGCATGCCGCATTCTTATGGCAAATTATTGGCAGAGGAAATATTGAAAACTAGCGGGAGAATTGAAATTTCGTTTATAAATGGATTAAGGTTGATTTTACGCTTCAGTGGAAGCTAAGGGAAAAATGAAAGGGCACCTGAGTAAAGGGAAAGTGAAATTCGATCGGCGTGCAACCAAAATTGTCGGGCAAGATCAAACAGCAGTGCAGTTCGTGCATGATCAATCAGATGGTCTCGCGTAGACTCTCAAACAGTATGTTGAACTTCCCCAAAGGACCCCCACACGATTCGCGTGGATTTTCACCGGTGATTCAGCAAGAGCAAAGTAGATTAGCCTCCGGAATCCACGCTACTCAATGTAGACACTTTCCAAGAGCGTTTTGTAACATCCCAACCAAGTACGCGCGGTAAAAGTACCGCTCATTTGCTACCCTGTACAGTGACTCACAAATATGTTTACTCTCTCAGCTTTCATTTTAACATAACAGAAAACCTGGAATTTATTGCTATGGAAAGCAAAATCCCTACAGAATATAATAGCATTTCAAGAAACACTCTGGAAAGCCATTTCTCAAATTTCAAGATAAAAAAAGATACCTGCACTATTCTTAGATCTTATAAGTACATGAACGAATTTCTGAGTCACTGTAAATCCTTTGGTTTGAAGATGAACCGACACACAATTTCCTCGAGGAGGTTCGTCTTGCCAGGCACACCACGTCGAACCTGGCGTAGCTCTCAACATGCTAATCAAGCAGAGCCGAAGAATCCAGTAAGGAGCACAGAAAGGTGACCCGCGTAACGTACTCGAGTCATTTTCGCCGCTGTCCCCAAGGAGATGAGCGACACTGAGGGTGATCCTGGCGGAAGGTGCGCTGCTCCTGCAGGGATGCTCGATCCCGGCGGGCGCGCTCGCGTTGTCAAAGCTCTTGGAGACGAACTGGGCGAGCTGCTCCATCCTCGGGGAGAAGACTCGCGCGCAACGACGCGGCTCGCGTCGACCTCGTCCTCGAGGCACCGCGGCGGCCAGGCAGACAGCATCCAGCCAGGAAGACAGGGGGTGCGCACCCCCGCGCCGCCCAGAGCTACGCGAGAAGATCGGCGTCGCGACGACACGCGTCCCACAGGACGCCATTCGGACGCCGGCCAATCGCGTTGTGTGTAGGCGGTCCCCGATACGCCCCCGAATTCCACCTTTCTCCCTTGAGCCCTCTTCAACCCCTGCGCACCCCCTTCACTCTCCATTTTCTCTCTTCGCGCTTTCTTCTCTCTTTCTAGCCTGCAATCTCTCCTTTCAACCCTTGACTTGTCTCCTCTCTGTTCAACCCCTGCTTTCTCTGTTTAACCTGCGCTCTCCCTCCTGTTTCATCCCCCACTCTCTCTCTCTTTCTCTTCCTGGCAGTCCTGCGTCCTTTTCTCTATGCGAGCCCTCTCCACCAGCCCTCTCTCTACAGTCCGTGTGCAAGCATCTCGCGCAGAGGGTGAGTTTCTCCACCCCCCGAAACCGAGGCTCATTAGCATTCGCGCCCACTTTTCAGGCCGCACCACGCACAAACCCACCATCTACTGGCGAGGCTACGCCAGCTGATGCCGGCCAGTGTTGGTCCCGACGTTAACCCCCGCTTTCCATCCCCCGTGAATCGCACCGCTGTCCTCGTCCGCCTCTTCTCCCCTTTCCCTCTTGCGCTTTCCCCGCCGGTTTCCCTTTTATCGCCCTTTTCTAGCCGAGAAGCAGCCTAGGACCGGTCGCGACGGGCGTACTTACACGCCTGGGCCGACATGATAATTGATTTAAAATGATTGCCCTGCTAACCGACGCCGATGATTAGGCGACCGGCGATTTGGGGGTTGTTAGGTAGCGCTCGGCGCCGAGCGCACTGCTTCACGTCAGTGTGGATCCCGCAAGGCTACGGTTTCCGTGGCCCGCACGGGCTCGTTGCTGGCTTTCCGATTTTCCCTAACGCCCTTTGCCTCCCTGGTAATTGTACCTCGCACGCTACTTCGGAAATCCGATGACGTACGAGGCAAGTGTCAGGGGTCGCGTAATTGACGGTGCAAATAGAGTTGATTCAATCCCGCGCGAAGGTGAATGCTGGATCGCTTCGTACAGAAAATATATCTTGAAATCATCGTCTTGACCAGTTTTATAGTTATTTAGAGAACAAGATCTCCGGTAGCTCAGCGAGAATTAAACATTTCGAGAAATCAAAATATAAACAGAGCGATGTGGATGGAGATCCTGTAAGAAATTTGTGAGTGGAGCAGCCCCCGTCCGGGATCGCGTCGGAGTCAGTCGGAGAGAGGCAGAGGAAGAGGACGCAGTCTCGCAGATCTCGGGAGGGAGGACGACAGGGTAGAGATAGAGCGAGAGGGTTGAGCGAAACGTTTCGGTTGGGGGAGGAACGGTCTATAACGCAGGCAGACGGAGCCAATCAGGGCGCAATGCGATTACCTTAACGAGAAATCCGATTACTTATTCATTCGCCTAACTCGAAATCAGTTTAACTAATCGTTTAATTCGGTCGCTAGCCTACCCCACGGCCCGACTGTACACACACACAGACACACACACACATAAAGAGGCAGGTATACTCAGACACGAGCATACTGCACTCCGTATCCAGATGGTGGTGGCGAGATCCCATCCGCCTGGCACCCACACCCCGCCGGAGGAGCACCACATCGGCACCCTTCGCTAACTGTATAAACGCGTGTACACGTGCACCAAGGGTGGCCCACGCAGACGCACCCACACAGAGCCACGCACTGGCAAACACGGCGGGAGTGGGCGGCGAGCGTAGGAGAGGCCTCATTCAATTCAATTACGTAATGAATTGTCGTGTCTTGAGTAAACACCCTTCCTCACCGCGGCGACTCGCCGCCGGAAAATCCGGAGTGGGATACAGTGTGCCGAGCAGCGGGGCCGGGAGGGGGTGGCAAGGGGAGCAACCACGTCGTCGCCGGAACAACCCCTGGGTAATGCCGTTCACGCTTGCTGACTGGTCCTAAAGCCCGACCACGTAAACTCCTACCGTCGCACACCCCCGATTTACGTGCACGCGCGCGACGCTACTCGACGACGACGACGGCAACGATTACCCGTAATTATTCGCCGCTGCCCGATGACGATCGTCGAATGGACAGTTCTCGATGGATAGTTTCTCTTTTCGAGATATTGCGGTGGGAATTGGGCTTGCTGGGCGGCTAGTTGTTAAGGAATATGGACTTGGAATATGTTAAGTTATTTTTTATGAGTGCTGACGTGGTAATTTATTGATAAATTGCGTTTAGTTGTCTTGCTGCTTCAATCGCTTTCTATCGAACGATATGTTACTTGCGCGTTTCCATACTAAACTTCAAGACGACCACCGTAGCATCTCTTGGTATGTCTCGTCATGGCATCACCCTTGTCTAAGTTGAACATACCCCGTTTGGTTTCGTCCAAGGTATGTAGACTGGCAGAATAAAAATATATTATCGTTAGTCATCAGAATTTCTAATCTCCCCGTTGTGGGTTTAAAATGATTAAAGACATAAAATTCTTTTATGAAATCAGGGTTATTTGTGTCTCTTGAAACAAACATCGGTCTCAGCGGTAACAAATCATGCCAACGCGAGCTTCTGGTTTTTCGGGGCACGGAAGTCCCCGAAATCTGCCAAACTTCCGGCAAGCCAACTGACAAAGCGCAAGTGCCCGAAGAAGTTTGGCACGATGAGGGGAAAGTCGCAGGAGAAGCTGCTACCGAATCTCAAGAGAAAGAAATCAGCCACGAAACTTAAGCTTAAAATCGCAAAGGCCAAGGTGTCTCAACGAAGGCCGAGTATATTGAGCCGGCTGTTCGCTAGGAAGTGTAAGAAGATGCCCGTGGACTGCAGGGAGTGCAATCTGGCAGCTTTAGCAGAGGAAATGTGTAAGAAGGCTGGCTCAAAATTTCATGAGTCCCAATACCGCATAACTGGACCAATAAGAAGTCGACCACCTGCCAATTGCAAGCGGCCCCCCTTCGAATTGGAACCAGCAGCAACGGAACCCTTCAAATTGCCGAAGGCGGTCATGTTTCAAATAATGCTCGAAGCTCTCGAAAAGGTAGATATTCGCGACCATTTTCATTTCCGAAACATCCAAACATCACAGCAAATATCCTAATTAGGCAATATTTTGTAGGAAAGAAACGAGTGTAAGAGCCGGAAGGATGAGAAAGATATTGAAGAGCACAATGTGGATGAGGAGAACGAGTGCGCTTCGCTGACAAAGGTACCAGATTACCGGGAACCGTACGAAGAGATGAGGCCAGTTCAGAAGGACAGGGTACCATTTAACTGCCAGGATGGAATACGTGCGAAACACGTTATTCGCCCGTGCACCACAGAGTCCAATTATTGTAATATCTACTGTGGATTTCATATACCAATAACAGGCTGCAAAGTAGGGCAAGGGTCGGGTAAACTCGACGAAAAGCCGGCTAAGGCAGCATTAAATACCTGTTCATCGACGACTTGTCCTTAACTAGTCGCAGAAGCTTCGTATAAATCATAATTGGAAAGCGCACCCTAGTAGATGTCGTGACGAGGGATAATAAAGAGATGCAACGTAGAGATATCTTGTGCCAGGTCATTTCGCTCGGGTCAGTGTTCTTGCGGATAAACTACTGCCCTGTAAACTTCCTGTAGCAAAGTTAACGTCGAGTATTTTAGCGCAAGCTTTCGAATGTAAACTACTTGTTAGAGAAGGAGGTCTCGTTGTTGAAAAGGATCTGAGTGGGTGGCTGTTGGAGAGCGTTGGACTTCGAAATGAGCGCGTGCAAGATGGAGAGTACCGCTCGGGATGCTCAGCGCGGTGGAGTGCGGAATTAAGGGTCGATCAGGAAAGCGCAGAGCGCATGCAGAGAGCTAACGCAATGCTCTACAGAGTCTCCTTCGATGGCGGCGTTGTCGCTCTGTGTGGACCCCTACAGAGCTAGCTACGGGGCAATCAAATGTCTCGTAAAGGAGCTGCCTCCGCTTGCAAGTCAAAACAAATCCCGCGGATCTTTCGCAGCGGTCGGCTGTCGTGTTCGGCACGCGGTTGGACGCAGACCGAGCACGGGCTGGCCGAGGCCGGGCCGGATTACGGGCACACGGAACTGTTGGCGGCTTCACCGGAGCAAGACAAAAGGGTGGAAGCTAATAAAAAAGGAAAGCACCGAGCGAAGAGCAACAACGCCGGGACAGCAGTGGTGCTAGTCGACGGGGTAGAGTACGCGGAGGGCAGCTGGCCGGGTGTCGAGCAGCCGATAAACGGTGCCAACAAGAACGCCGACGTCGAGACAGTAGCCGACATCGAGAAATGGTTGAAGACTCGCACCGAGTCCGTGTCGAGCATGGACCTCGACGCGATCAAGTCCGAGGTCGAGGAGGGCGTCGAGCGCTACCTGGGCGACGAGCTCCAACACGCTTTTCTGGAAAAGGACCCTGACACTCTCTCCATAGACATCGACTTGTCCGATAAGAAACTTAACCTAGCCTATGATCCTATACTCCAGGAGCTTCAAAATGAAAAGTTGCTTGAGGCCTGTGATAAGGATGACTATATACTGCCTGAGTTCCAGCTGGACCATCTTGATCCTCTGGCGTTGTCGCCTGACGATATGATGGTCGCTGGTGAAATCCTACCATCGACCAGTGCGCAGCCTCACATAAATGTGCCTGGTGCGCAAGCGGAGAATACTCCTGCTGACACTCGACACACCGAGGATCAGATGATCATGCAGCCTGAGGATCCTCATGATCCATTGGCAGAAGTAACTGTGGATGATTTGCACCACATGGAAGATATGAGTAAGGGGGAAGATTTGCATTGCCAATCGGAGGAAGGTACAAATGGAACAGAGAACACTGATGGGGTTTTCATGGTGGACCTTTCCTCGCAGAACATTACGGACACTCTGGAGGAGCCTCCATTAGAGCCCAGTTCAGAAAGCATAGTTGTCCAGCAATTGAAGTCCAAGGGAAAGATCAAGCTGGAGCCAAGGATTATCAAGAAGCATAGAAAACTAGCAGGAAATTTAGATATTAAGACACAGAAAGAGGCTAACAGTGGCTCTACGGCCAATTCACAGGATGGAGTAATGGCTGTGGTAGCTATATCTACGGATAAGATCTCAAATACAACACAGATTGTTATCAATACTGGTACAGAGGAACAGATCTATCAAGGCAAAACGTCCGAGTTAATAGAAGCTACAGGGAATTTTCCGAAATTGCCTAAGATGGAAACATCAGTGGCTTGGAATGGAAGCGTAGAATACAATGTTGACAGTGCATCAAACAGTCAACATGAAGTAGTGATATCCAATGCTTTGGAGGAGCTAGGTATAACGGATGATAGTTTACAACCAGTGTCTGTCACTGAACATGGGAAAGTGTGGGTTTGTCCAAGAGAAGATTGCAGTAGGCAATTCAGTAAATTATGTGCATTAAAGGGACACTTACTTGCTCATTATGGAGTCAGACCATTCAAGGTATGATGGTGATTACATTGATCTGTCTCTCTAATAGAAAGAAATGTAAATGAATATGTAGTAATGAATATTATTCTTTTGTTTCAGTGTGACTTTGAGGGATGCACTTGGGCATTTTATTCCGAGTTCAAGCTCAAACGACACAAGGAGACACACCTGAAGCGTAAGGACTATGTATGCAAGGTGGAGGGGTGTAATCGGCGATTTACCACGATATATAATTTATGGAGCCACGAGAAATTGCATAGTCGGCCAAATAGGATAATCTGCCAAGTGCCAGACTGCCAGGAGAAATTCCAAACGAAACGGGCACTTGAGCTGCACATGAAGTCACACGATCAAAGTCACGCGCCTTACGTTTGCAAGCACGAGGGATGCGGCAAGAGATATTATAGCAGTAATGCGTTAACATCACATCAGCGATGCCACAGTTACAAGGAAGTTGACGTGAAGTGTTCGTGGCCAGGTTGCGGCAAGGTTTTCGACAAGCCGTGCAGGCTAAAAGCGCACATACGATCTCACACCGGGTGCAAGCCGTACCCGTGTACCTTCCCCGGTTGCCAATGGGCCTTCTCATCTTCCAGTAAGCTGAAACGCCACCAAAAGAAACACACGAACGAACGGAAGTTCGTGTGCGATGTTCCGTCGTGTGGCAAAGCATTTATGAGATCGGAGCATCTCAAGGAACACAGACTGACGCATAACGAGGGTCGTTACTTTCAGTGTTACATGTGCGATGCTAAGTTCTCCGCGAAAAGTAGTTTATACGTTCATATAAAGAAGCATCAGATTAAAGACGATTCGGAACAATCTGTGCGCGATACTGTCGCTGGGCAAAAGGTTGTTAAAGTGAAGGACGTTCACTGTTCGAGGGTGAATCCCGTTGCTAAAACGAAACGAAAATCCACGGAGGTGCATATCGATACGAACTCTTTGAACCCACCTCCATTTGAGGAATCCCAACCGCAAGACATAGGCGTACAAGAACCGATCCTAAATTTAGATACTCAACCACTGCAGCAACAGGACCAAACGAAAACGATCTATTATTGTCCAGTGGAAACTTGTACGCGCTCCTATGCGACGAAAGCCACGTTGAGAGCACATATGTTAAAGGCTCATGGTACTCCCGTGGGAGATTGCGTCGAAGCATTAAAGGAAGAGTTCTCCAACCCAGTTTGCAATATGGACTATATTCTGTATACCACGGCGAGTACGGCGTCGACAACAACAGAACCCTCGGAACAAGTGTTCCTCGCAGCACCTTGTGATGCTGTCATTTTAAATGCGTCCTCCGAAGCAGATCATTGTCTTCCGGAGCCGGAACCACCGCCTCTCACCAGCCCCGTTAAAAATCTGGAAGCGAGCGAAACGAATGTAACGCATCGACAATCACCTGAAGAGGAAATCAGAAAGGATCAGGGTTCGGCACGAACTGGATTAACATTTTCGGACGTGTGGAAATTGAAAACGAACGGTACTTTATTAGATTCGGTTGTGGGCGCATCTGATGTGGTATTGGGATCGGGTGACTTAGGAGAAAGCCTCCTGCTAACCGAGGATTTACCCTCAATGTATTATCAAGACGATGTAGTGGGAACTGAGTATCAAGTGCTGTTGCTTGACTCAGGACCGCCTGAAAGTACGATAAACTTACGGGGTCTCGAATAATCCGTGACTGTGGTTGTAAATGGGTGAACATTGATCACTGTTGTTTTAAATCTAGGATAACTTTTGATATGGTCTGTGATCAAAACGAGCAGCTTTTCGCTCGCCATTCATTTGTACTGCAGTCCATAATTGCTTTAAATCGTTATTTTATTAATAAATCGTTGATATTTTTTCAAAAAAAGGAAGAATCATTTATTCTAATGCTTTTTGGTAACGGGCGGCGTACATTCCTTTCCTATTGTATAGAAGTGGTGCGCTAAAACCCTTCATACGACAAGCGATTCCTCACCTGCGGGAATAGTCTTATCATCTTAACATGCTAACATCCGTCTTCTATTCGACAGAAGTGTTATCACAGCCGCTGGCTGCGGCAGATTCGTGTGTGTCAGGCTACTAGAACCATAATTCCTACACGCTTTGATTTACTTCCGGAAAACTCGAGTATGACTTGCGGTAGTACACGCTACGGAATACTTAGTAATTACCGAACGACACATCGATAATTTCATCTGTGTTCTGCTAACATAAGACACAAAGTACTAAAACATATCTACACATTTGGTATACCTCACATATATATTGGCACACTGCTTCTCAAATGCTATCAAGAAAACTCCGTACTTTATTTAATACTTGAGCTCGTAAATGATTATTCCAAGAACCGTCAATGAGCACTGGTAAATGAGCATGTAGCGGGAGTAAATACAATTTTTACGCGGAGAAGGGACCAGTTGACATTACACATTTAAGTAGGACATTACACAAGTAATAGAAAAAGAATCTTTCGCAGTAGTGCTACACGTTTACAGAGACCTAAATTCATAAATAATACCACGTTTCTCTTTAAAGAGTCAGCCTGCTCAGACAATGTCTGCTGACTTTTGCGTAGGACTCCGCTCGCATTGGACGTCGAGAGATTTGGCGGAGCGACAGACATATTTCTCGCGGAACCCATCCCTCAATCTCGAGAGGAGGCACATAAAAGCGTGCAGCGCCGTCACAAACAGTATTTCGCCGGCGCAGAAAAGCAGCGTCGGAAGTGGCTTCTCCCAATCGAGGATCTTATAGATGAAATGGTAACCGTGCTTGTCGAGGCCGCCAGCCGCGAAGTAGATGAGCGAGAATATTATGTAAAGAAACACTACCGTCAAACACCACCAAAAGTTCCTTAGTCTAAAGGGCACATTCGTGACACAGAGGTCGACGATCATGAGAATACTGTTACAGACGTGCAGCATTATGTTCAACGGATCCAAGAAGTGCTTCTTCGGATCGTATACGCTGCCCCAGTAGGAAGCGGTAACGCCAACCGCGATTGTCGTCGTCACGACATAGAGGAACCAATAAACCCTTTCGAGGGAGCCCAGCCTGAGGGTGGACGGATCAAAGCCAGGTATCCTTTGGAACCTCCACCGTTTCAGTACGACGATAGCACCGATTAATGCCTGACACAGACCCAACACTAGATCCCAGTTGGTCAGATAGATGGGCCACTTGTCGTATGCTGGAGGCATACTAAGAGGCTGGTAGCTGCCAAACTCGAAGATCGAGCAGATGATGATGCTGGCCCAAGCGGCGAAGATGAGCCAGCGGTAGAGGAGGTACCAAGTAGACACATGTGGTAGAAAGTTCGGTTCGGAGAAGACACGGGCGTGCGGTAGTTCCTCCTTCTTCTGCAGCCATTTCCTCGCTCCTTGGCACCAGAGTTTATTTACCATCGCTCGGCGACCTGCACAGAAAAGAACGCACGCGTTAAAACTTCCTGCACTTTCCCCATATAAAGATCAAGGATATCTGGTTCGCTACCCACAAGGCCACTCGAGGAGAACCATATTCTTAAGGTTCGCTCGACGAAAGAATATTGGGCGGTTCTCGCACTCGAGCGTAGTATTATCATTAACGGCAAGATTCTAGTTCGCAGTACACGTTTATAGTGACTCATAATAATACTGGGAAGCACGGTGGTATTTCAATAAGGATTAATTACGTCCCTATCTCTACGTCAATTTGAATTTGTTATTAGCTTTATCGAATCCCGGCACATGCGTGCCTCGAACATTCGCCGTTGATTTCCCGCCTCCGGATCGGTAACGATTTCAAATCCCCGTAACACACACAGTCTCAGAGGCTCGCGAGCCGCGATTGGAGTCTACCGATCCCATGGTAAATGGAACACTGTCATCTGTCCCTCGTAACTAGGTTATGCAACCTTTGTTTATAGCTTAGCTTCGATAACAGGGGCCGCGCCGACACGGAATCACAACGATTTGTCAGGATACTGATGCGGAGGCCGCGAACTTACATGATCCACACTTGACTAGTAGGAATATCAGTCTCTTGGGCGACGGCAAGCCGCCGTACGATGTTACTACCATATTTTACAGCGGCAGGTGTGCGAGCCCGCTTCTCGGAACAAGATATCAGGCCTGATCAGGCCATCACAAGTACCGGAACCTAACCTCCGCCAGATAAACAGAGTATCCGTGAAAACAGCCGGATCACCAGTCCGCCGGCAGTCATTGTACCGCGCGCATACGTGCGCTTTTTCAAACGTCTGACCGGCCAGGCTCGACATCGGAGCCGAGTCCGAGTGAAACTTATGCAATAGCAGCGGCGCGTAAGTATACGTAAAGCTCCCAGTACGCCGGAGCAACGGCACGTGCTCTTGAATAAATGCCGGTATTATCTGATAGGCGGGAAAGACCAGCACCGAGCACCGGAGAATCGTACGAAACCGTGGCCAGGTAAATATTTGCCATGTGACAGGCTCGGGCGTGTGCTGCAACGCTATTCGTCGAAATCGGTTGCTTTCGCAATCGAGACGTACGAGCTCTTCGTGAAACTCGTTAGATTAGTGGGTAAGTAGCGAGCGGTGACTAATGTTCCTTATTGCAGAGTGAGTGTTAGGAGAGGTGAGAGAAGGAAGCGTTCGGTACCAGAACACGCAACGACGACGTCCGACTGAAGAGTGACCTGGAGGCGGCGAGTGGTGATCGATGTCACCGTGATCGCGATCAAAGAGCGAGTAGCCATGTAAAATCTTTAATGGGCCGCTCTCTCGCGTGCGTACACGGGCGCAGATGGGGAGCAGTTTGAGCTAATTAACCTTGTTGGCCCGGGCCGCCGAGGTTCGCACGGGCAGAGCCGCACCGCCTCACGCATCGTCTCTCCCGGGCGCGTCTTCTACGTGCGTAAAGGTCGTGGCATGTCGGTCAATCAGCCGATATTAATTCCTTGTTAATTTATTACAATCTCCCTCGATTATGGCCCATGTGCTTCGCATGCTCACAGGTGGTCATTAGAGAGCCCGCCAGCCCCTCGACTCCAGTACAAATTTCAATACCGGCGCTCTCAAATCTGAATATGTGCATATTTTGCGGCGTCGGCGTCGCGTTGCAAAACGCGGGCCGGCGCGATGCCGAACTGAATGTCACGGGGTTTGGAAATGTCAATGAAATTTCGTGAGTTGAGTGAAAGGTGTTACCTGAGTCGTGGAGATCGTACGAGCGAAATATGAATCGCATCTTATGTCCTTTCGCAGCAGAAGTACATTCAACGGGAATGTTTACACCAGTGACACTCACTGGGATCAAGGATTTTGCCCGTGGAGTGGTTCACTGTCAGCGCGGGATCGGCACTGACACAAAAGCGGTGAAATTGAGTAACCGATCTAGCACGGTATCTAGGAACAGATGCGTCTATCAGCTTTACAAGGACTGGCACTTTTTCGCCAATAATCTCCACTATCAGTCGGCCACCTCATTAAATAGCACACATCTATCCCGACAGAGTCCCGGCACTATGATCGCGCACGACACTGGTATATTGATCGACTATGATTGCCATTCGAAAGCACGGTTGAAATGCGCTATCCTCCTATCCACTATGAAATGCGCAATCCTTCTAGGACGCGTCGGAGAAGAGAAGCCAATTCGCCCGACGCTCCGCGCTCGTTATGAGGCAATTATTTTCGTGTTATGTAATCTCGACTGCAGGTGGAAGAAATCACTCCAAGTTTGCGGTTTCTAATTAGACGAGATTCGAGAGAGCACTTGTCGTTGAAATGCAGCCTGGCAACAGGTTCTTCCGCCACCATACGCCAGCAGCGTCTCGAGTAGTACTAGACGGCTGGACACACCAGCGAGGACACCGAGATTTCCTTGAGATGCTATCGCAATTTGCTTGCGAAAGGTTGACGCTGGATCCCGGGAGGGACGCGAATGGTATGGGAAGACGGCGCGGCAGGAAGAAGGCGGTGTAACACCGGTTGAACCTCATTCGCTTAAGGAAGTGGTAGGGAACAGTCGCAGGTACACTGTACCTGACCATGCGCTAGTCGCGATACGGTTTACTATTCAAAGCGGCAAGAACGATAATCTCCAAATTTTAATACAATTGGGGGCCAAGGTGCGTCTGAGAATTCAAAGTGTACTAAAACTGTAAAAAGTTAATAACAGGCAGTAAAAAGTCTTCGTGACTGAGTGAAGCAATTTGTGATTTCGTGAAGAGAATGCAAATCATTGGTCATTGACCGCACTAGATTAGTTGCCGATTCTGTTAAGTGAAAAATATTATGAATAATCCTAACACTTCAACATCAATACTCGACTGCGACAGTTCGCATACCATTAAAGTGGCAAAAAAGTACTATATGGTTCGTTCCCTTTTATACAATTTTATTATGAAATAATAAACCAAGGGATTTGAGTGAATCGAAGGCCCTTTATCATTCTCTATCCTTCGACCTCAAAAATATAATCTGACCGACGAGAACTAAAGGAAACCGTACCCGATGTGTTCGTCGGCGCACCCATCGTTTTCCTAGCGTAAACTAGCCAGCGCGAAAGCCTCTTTCGTCGCTGAAATCAATCCGCTATCGTGCCGTTGTTACCCTTTCCTTGCCCACACTTCCACCCCTGTCAAGTGGCCGCATTAAACAGTCTCGTACTACTCAAAGGGTGGCATTCTCCCTCGCAACGCATATTCAATAATTTGGACTTAGTCTCATTATTACTATGAGTTAAGCTGGTTCTCGATATTTTTAATGGCACACGGTGTAATGTTCCTTATGATTCATGACGCCTGCTTATCGTCAAGAGTCGTAGTGAGTGGAATCGATCGGGTATGTAGGTTTGTTACCCGTAGAAGTAGTGATAGTGTACAACGGGCTCGATCTGAGAATACCTTAACTCGACGTCTCAAGAGTTCTGCAGTCGAGGCACACACACCCAGGCCGAGCGACATTACGTGTGCGTTATCAGAACTTGCCGTGGGAAAAACAGTAGCGCGTATTGCCGGCGTTCCGGTAATCGCCAGCATCTGAATAATCAATCCAATAGTAATTACAGGTTCGTTAATTAATTTTGACAGCGGCCGGACAATCTGCGAGACCACTTGCATTGTGAGTAGAAGATCGTCTTGCACGATTGTCGGAGGAGCGGCAAGCAACTGTAACATGAGCGAAATTGAATCCTCACCGGCTTATCTCGAGACAAGAGCACAGCACAAGCAGGACCGAAACCAACTGGTGACGAGAGGGCACATCAGCGGAGAGTAAAAAAAACTCGAGCAAACTTGGAATCCCGTCGCGCGCCGCGCGTCCACCGTCGGTACCGGGGACGACTGGTCGAGAATTGAGGGAAAAATTCATTTGGCCAGTGATATAACAGCGCAGGTACACGACACGCAGCGCACGTGTCTCGGGTTAACGGGTGTCTCGGAATTCTGGGAACGCGTCAGGTGGCCAGGAGACGCGTGACGCATGGGATAGCCGGATCTCCAGGGAAAACACATCACGCCACTGGCCGACGCCGGACGTCACTGGTACCGGGAAGGAAGTCCCCGATCTACGCTCTACGTTCCCTTTCCCAGATTCGTAGATTACAGCAATGATTCGTTTTCGAGTGTGCCATTCATAAATATTGCGCGGTACCACACTCAATGAAAAACGAGAAATTTTTTGTCGATTGCGCGTGTTTCTTGAAAGAGAATGCCTCCAAGTAACGCAATATTTCCGTCACCAGTGATACAATTTGAAGTTGGTTGCTTCCATGCTGACGGACTACAGACGCAACGCCAGAGTACACGGTTAATGGCAAAGAATTCAGCAAGGGCGACCAGCAAAAAGTTGCCCGGCGTTCCCCAAGTGCCGAATCAACTGACAGTGGCTGAACCCAATGAGAAATGGAGGATCGAAAGAGTTACAATTGGTGGAGTTGGATGAAACCGGCGTGAGTGGAAGGAAGGAGAATGAGACTAGAGCAAGGGAAAAAAGAGACAACAGACCGAGCAGCGTGCTGGAAGCGGCGAACTTGAGTGGCTCCTTGATCCTGCCGCCGATGCAGGATATCTTCTCCGGCAGGCTGCCGTGCTCCTCGGCCCCGTCGCACTCCGGTAACATTTGAGTCCCGGCCTCCTGTTCCCGCTTGGACGCCTGCTGGCCTCTGACTGCCCGACAACCGGCGACAGCCGCGTGCTCCGAATCAATATCAATCCCTATGCACCAACTGTTCCCCCCCGGATTCTACGGCACTGTCTGTGCCTCTTCGCCACCGGCCGACCTTCCGCCAGGTTGCCCCAGCTGATTTTCACAATCGTACCACCGCTCGCCAGCCAGTCGCAGCAGCCCTCGAGCACCCGACTCCTGCCACCTCCGCCGGCCCCGAAGGGACAAGGGAGCCCCTCGCTGCACCCACCACTTCCTCGCGTCCCCCTACCTTTCCAGAGATCCTTGCGGATATAGTTCCGATCCACCAAACTCTCTCACCATTATTGCTATACTTCCTTTTCACTCTTGCGCTCGCTCGATTTCTTTTGCGAATTTCCGTATTTCTTACACTTGTTTTGACACAGCATCCTCGCTGTTTATGATCTGTGTATGGCCTGGAGAGACGCGTTATGGAACTGTTTATTTATCGTACGACGTCTAGTGGCAGCTAGTGGTCATGTATTATGCTAAAGCGAGTTTAAAGCACGTCAGAGTGATGTGATACTGAAACACATTATTTTTATGGACTCTGTTATATTTCTCCAAGAGAATTCGTGACGTCTCTTCGCTTGCATGTTGCCACAGGTATCAGTTGTATTTTCACGAGTGCGTGAAAATAAATCCACAGACCGCCAGCCACCTGATCAAAGTCTTCCTGACGATCACGATCAGGGCAATGCCAAACGTCACCTGACCAAAGAGTTCCGTCAGCCGACACCCACTTTCAGTTTCATTTGGAATTCGGCAGTGACGCGCGACACATCTTCATACGAATTCCCCCAACCGTCGCCAATCTTCTTTACATTTGCTCGTACACGAAACCAATCGCACTAGCAAGTCATTCGCGAAACAAGTTTGCCGCGCGTTTGGATAAACAAAACTCTGAAGAGGAGAGAGAGAGAGAGAGAGTTAACGGCTGTTCCAGTTTGCTATATTAGACTTTATAATTTTATAGGTATTAAGAAAGAACATCGCGCGGCAAGAATTCCATCGGAACATAGATGGACTGGGCCTTGCCGAACATATAATCGTGCTCCGGCTCACGTTTCTTCTCGTCCTTCGCCACGAATGTGCGTTGAAATCAGCGGTCCTTCGTGGAAGCGCTTCATTCTACGTCGCCGCTGGACCCCTCAACTTTTTTCCTATAATCGGTCCGCTTAGGAATAGATTCTTCGCTCCAATCTAAATGCCTGTATGTTATACCTCTTTGACGTAATCATCGCACCAAGTGCACCTTGCGATAATGTCGTGCAATTACCACTGACGGAGTCGTACAATGTAGGCAGAAACTGCGGAAATTGACAGTTCCGTCAAAAGCGCTTTGTGATTATCGACTAACTCAATCTCTAACAAAAAATCACTGAGAATGCGGCAGTGAAAGTTTCATCAAAGTTTACCGAACAATTTCGGAAATTGGCCGTTTTCTAGAAAATAATCTTACCGTATTATATATTCGTATTATAAATCGGAGGTTCTTAATCTGATGGGAGGCGATTGCCGAGCTATCTCGAGGAAATAGCAGTTGGGATAGGCAATGGTCGCGACCGATAAAGTTCCGGCTTGCCGTGTAATGATAGAGCGAAAGATACCACAAGAAAGGAAGAGAGAGAGAGAGAGTTTTAACGCGCAGCTCGCGGCATTTCAACGCTAGAACTCGCCAGCCTTTTCAAACTACTTAAATGTATGACGTAGCCTTGATTCCCTCTCAACAGCTCCGTTACCGGACCGAGTATATTTGTTAATAGAGCAGCACAATACAGTGGCGCGCGCGCGCAGACACTTGCGAGGAAGAGTTTGTGCTCGCTCGTGTTTTCGACATTGCGCAATTGGATCCAAGGAGAAATGTACTGAAAGTCAGGGATTTCAGGCGGCTCATTGTCGCTCTTGGAGAGCTGAAGTTTCATTCATTTGTCTTGACCGGGGCACTGGGGTGTCGGGGAGAGGCTCGTCTTCAACTGGCACTCGACTCGTTCAACAAGGTGGCTGTCATTAATTGTTTCCTCTGCCGAGGCGCCGACAGTGAATCACTCATTGTGCCTTTCTGTTATTTTATTATTAGTACATTAGCATTGTCAATTACTAGTATAACTTCAATAGTTGGACCAGCGTTGTCCAACAGTTGCTCCCGAATGGATCGTCGTTCAATTAGAAATTAATAATTCCGTTTTCATCGTATAACTTTTCTTCCAATGCTGCGTGTTGCGATTTCTTGCTAAAACAAATATTAGGAATCAGCATTCTTTCCATTTTCACACCCAGTAAGTGCAGACTTCGGAAGACCTTATAGGACTACTTATAGGGCTGATCTCGTGGCGTCTCAGCTGCATTTTCTGTCTGGCCTGGCTACCGTGTTGAGTTACTTTCATTCCCAAAGAACACACGCGTGCCCGCGACATGCATGCTGCGCGAGCGGCTGCAGGAAACCTTTGAAAATTCCGCGTCTGCCTGTAAACGCTCTCGAGTTACTCTAATACGGTCGCGTGTAACTGGCTTATAAACAGTTGTCGCTGGAAATGTGTATTTCGAGGGCTCGGACTGCTCCCCGGCAGAGTGTGCGTGCGATCATATTGAAACTATTGATTTATCCTATTAAGAGCCTCGCTGTTTGGTGGCATCATCCCCCTGACAACTATCGGATGTGTGCCCCTACGGGATCGGAGCGTGGCGCTGACACGATGTCCGATAATCGATCGCAGCCCAGTTAATGGGACGTCAGGAATGAAGCGGTGGTAATTGTTTTTCTAAAAATGCCATCGATACCACCGATGACCACTCGGCCCGATTGGTCGCCGAGTAATTTCCCTATTATAACTGTCGGACTCGTATCTCTTATCGGAGATGAGAAACAAGTGTATGCACTGATAGGCGAACGAGAACGAATATCCAGAAAGGTCATTTCTAGGATTTCAAGAGCAGTTACTGACAAATCAACTTACTAGATTTCGTTTAAAAACGCCCCAGGCAAGGTCAGGGTTTTAAAAATAAATAATAAAAATGTGGCAGTGAAAAGGTCAAAGTAACACTTTGATCTTCGACATCCGTCGGCTTAGTACTGCTGAACAGTTCTTCGTCTACTCGATGCTTTAACAATATCCCATGCTCGCCCTCCTGCAGCGTGTGTGCGTCTGCCCGAGTCCGCCGGTCCAGGGTGCAGCTCTCTCTCCCGTGGCAAGCAGAGTCAGGATTTTATAAATATAGTGCGTATACGCGGAAGCGACGATGCTAGAAGGCAGAGACTTCCGACGCGGCGGGCGCTGCTCGCGTGTACCAAAAATAATCGAGACGTAGCCGAGGCCCGTCGCACCAAGCACTGGCTTATTCGACCAAGCGACTAGTTGTCCACCAAGCGCAATGAGTTGATCCCACCGATCTCGATTCTTCTTCTCTCCTGCGATCTCTTCGGCCATGCAGCCCAAGTGCAACGGCACCCTCGGCTTCCTAGCCCTCGTCTTCTTCGCGCTCGGTGCCGGCTGCCTCGCCAAAGACGCGCACATGTGAGTAATCCCGAAGCGGCCGGCGAGAATCCATCCCAGAAGTGCATCGTTTCCTCGAGGTCGGCCCTGCGGGACTGGAATGTTCGGCTGACGACTGTGTCACTCGACTATGACACTTCATTAATATTTTTCATTTGTCGACATTCGTGATCGAGGTGTTCGCGAAATGTTGAGTAGTGTGGCGTCAACATATGTGGATGTGTCCAGAGGTTGCCGTGGTATTCAGTCGTCAACGTGGAAATAGTGATTGGTTTAGTGTTATTAAGATTGCCTTATCAAATAGTCTTTGAAAAGTTTCTCAGTCCTTGAATTGCAACTCGGACTATAAAATATCGTGATTAGAACCACTTGCCTCTACGGATAGGCAGTGAGTGGATATGAGAAGAATTGCTCACTTGTTATTATAACTTGTTAAAGTGTACTGGGTGTCTGTGTTAAAGAAATCGTATCTTGTCAAGCCCTTCATTATTTTCTATCCACTTCGAGTAGGCGTGCAGTTATTACAAAATTGTTTAATATCGTAAAAATTTAATGGACAAGCATTTGCAATTCTGTAGTGCTTGTTCGTAAAGTCAACTGGCACCCAGTGCAATAGACTGAGGCTGCGTCGGCGAAGGAAAATTGAGCCACATTGCGGTAGCACATCGTGAGTAATTGCCGGCATTCCGATGATTCCCTTCTCTTTTTTCCAGCGTCGGAAGGTGGGCGGAGAAGTTAGGAGCCGAATTATGGGAACTCGCAGACAAAGTGGCGCGGCCCGACGAACTATTAGCGGTAAGTTCAATTCCGCGTTAACTCTCCATTTAGCCTTCGGTGAAACTTACAATTGCGGACGAAAAAAATAACAACATTTTTCGAAAAACCGCGTTAATATGATATCAAATTGATTTATTTAGTGAAAGCTTTGAACAGTGATTGCTCGAGGGTAGCATATCGACATACGATAAGACCAGGAACGCCGAAAGCTCCAGTGGTAACAGGCAACGCTTAAAACTACCCTTCGTTCCAAACCTACCCTTTACCTATTGGCCTGACTGAGTAAAACCAATTGTTCGATTGATACTATTTACTTAAATTTCAAAAATGAAATTTCTCAAGCAGAATTGTCGGTTTCTCTGGCTCAGTTATGATCTGCACTCGGAAAGTGTAGGGGTAAGCTTGCAAGCCGAGCTTCTGTGGGCAGATGCCGCCTGCTACGTGTCTGGACACGAGACAACCACTTTCACTGCAGAGAAAGTCACATTTCCAATTTTGTTCAATTAGTCTCCTGCAATATTTATTGCTAAACGTTTCCAATGAACCTCAGGCTTGTATTTTCAATATTTATTGATTCTAGTGGAGTTTTATTTATTGTCTTTCTGAGGGATTTATGATAATTATTGCTTTCGAAAACTTGAGTGTTAGTTGGGGTAAGAAAGAGTGTGAATTTTTGCCAATCACTGAAAGACGATGGAGAATTATATAAGTGCAATTGACGTACTTCCTGCTTTATGGTTGTTTCGTGGTTTGACGGCCGCGGATGACGCAATGGCGTTGCACCGGCCTCGTGGGTGTCGGTATTAATAGAAGTATGCCATGATTTGTGATACAATGGGCCATTACTCCCATTAACCGGCCTAAATTGAGCGAGGCGAGCGTGGAATTCTTCACGAGGGCGCTCTCTCCGCGCTTTTCGCGAAAGCTCCAGCTCTGGCCTGTTCTTCCTCTATGCCCAACTGCCGAGCAGTCATCCATCAACTGGATTGGTGGATGACTCCCCGATAGGAAGAGCAGAAGCTCCGAATACGCCCGACGCTCGCCCCACTTGAGCGGATTTATTTAATCATTCATCGATTGAAACACGCCCGGCTTCGAACTTCGAACTAACGATGACCTCCTTCGAGCGCGGTAAATCAAGAGTTCTCCTATTCCGCACTCCGCAGTCAGTCATTACCCGATGACTCAAGGATGAAAGTAGCGCAGAATGAAAATGATCTGGAAAGCATCCGAGACATAAGCTTTCGGACCATCCTAATCTTTTTTCGCCGCAATTTCTTTTGCAAAGTAAAAGGTGCAGAGACAAGAGTACATGTTGTAAATTGTGGCGTAAGTGGCTCGTAGAAGAGAGCCACGAAGAAAGCGAGTGGCAAAGAAGCTTGGAAGGATTGCGGTTTAAGTCCCGTTCCGAATCGCTTTGAGGACGTTTCTTAGACGCTCGTGGGAAATGGGCGCAAGATTACTTGCGAGAAGACAGCTGTCGCGCGAAATGTAACTGTACGTCGACGGCGCAATTCTCGATTGGTGATCCTGCCAATGTGACCTTCTCCTCTGACTATCCAATTCAACTGTCCAGTATTTCGATAATAAATCATGAAAGAAAGGCTGTGTCATTCTAGACCTCTGTTTGGTCTTCAATTAACTCAATTATATAATTATACCATCAGCTGACTGAACAGTGTCAAAAATATATAAGAAAATTCGTGATCCTCTTTTCAAGAATTCGAAAACTCCTTCTCTGTAATCTAACGAAAAAGAGAACTGAATTGCAAAATAATCTAGACGATAAGCGCTTTGCTCGTCCAATTATGTTAATGGAGGTGTTCTGCGCGATTTGCAGAAATACAAGTCAATGAACACGCGGGTCGAGGAGAAGTCCGGCGATGAGTTGGTGAGTATAATCAGCGAGAGCGTGGGCAAGATGCTGCGCCGGAAGATGGACGCGGTCATTTGCATCCGGATGGCAGCCGAGGACAACGCCGAGTTGTGGGACCCTGATTACGAGGAGGAAGGGAATTTCACCTACGTCTCGGGAAAGTACAGCCGAGTGTCCGACCAGCCGAGACCTCATGTTCCCAAAAATATGAGAAAAAATATCTATGCTTACAGGTATGGAAAATGTCAGATTGCAGGAAACAGAAATTATTGTCGGATTTAAAGTGCGGCCAATCCTTTTTGAGAAAACAAGGAGAACGGAGATCATTTTGGGGAATTTTAACAAGTACCGGGACTGAAAGGGTTAATAGGATCAGACACGACTAATGTTCGGTTGGTTTGCGGCGAGTGTCTTCCGGCCACATATTGCGAGCACGTTTCAACGAAGATTCCGGGGATTAGTGTATAGCGACGGAATTACACTGGCTTCAGTCGCCGTACTCGTGCATTCGCGGCTGGCAATGTTAGGAGGAATTGGGTTGAGAACGCGTCGAACGTCTTGAGCATTGATCCCCGAACCAACAATTGAACTCTCCTCATCGGGTACCACCCGGTGCGATTCTCAGATCACCAAAGAATCTCTCAACTTTACTTCTAACACATTATAGCGGCCCATTTCATTGCAAGCCATTAAATAAAAATACTAAAAACCATTAAAAACCAAAATTATCATTTAAAGGCGAAATCCATACGATAATCGATTTCTGTCGCAGGGGAATCGACCTGACGCGCGACTCGCATTTCTACAATATTCCGGTGAACACGAGCTTCTCGTCGGTCCACGTGCCGACGAACGTCTACGACATGACGCCGGGCGTGGTGGAGGACATAAAGAAGACAGAATCCCTGGACGATACCTTCCGGCAGAATTACGAGTCGGACCCGGCGCTCTCCTGGCAGTATTTCGGCTTGACGTCGGGCATTCTACGACAGTACCCGGCGATGCAGTGGCGAACCGATCCTGTTAATCATGACGACGAGGAGTCGGACGACTGCAACTGCGACGAGGAGGATGGAGACGCCGATCTCTACGACTGCAGGGTTCGCAGTTGGTTCATCGAGGCGGCTACCTGCAGCAAGGACATGGTTATCCTGGTCGACAACAGTGGCAGCATGACTGGCATGGGGAAGACCATTGGTTTGTCCAGTTAAAGACATTCTTTAAATATTAGTGTTGCATCATGATTTTAAATTACCACTGCGACGATTCGTTGCTTTTGAAAACCTCTTAATTCAATGGAAATTGTTTCTTCTTCTGGTCAAGTCGTGTTTTTAGTTCTCGCGGAATTGGTTGAATTCAATTCAATCAGCGGAAAGATGCAACATTCCCATGGCGATTTAATTTCCCGGATTGCCGTCGCGGTTTCCAATGGTTTGCTTATTCAGCTAGGGCGACAGTGAGCTCGATTCTGGACACCCTATCGAATAACGACTTCGTGACGGTATTGAGTTACGCGAACGAGACGGACGATTTGGTGCCGTGCTTCAAAGACATGCTAATCCAGGCGACGCCGGAGAACCTAGATACCTTCAAGAAGTCTATGGAGTACATGAAAACCGAGGGCGTCGCCAATCTGACCGAGGCCTTTAGCAGGGCTTTCAACCTCCTCAGCATCTACAGAGAGAATCGTGGCTGCGATGACGACACCCCGTGCAATCAGCTAATCATGCTTGTCACCGACGGAGTGCCTGGCAATCTCACCGAAGTAAGACCATCCTCATTATCCCTTGCATTCAAACTCCTTCTCAAAAGAATCCCAGTTGCAAGTCTAAATCATTTGTTAAACTTTTCAACTCCTAATCATTGCAAATAACGCGTGAGTTAAATGGCTCTTACAATATTTACGAAAGGGAATTATTGAGTATTTTGTATAATTAAAATGTCAAAAGGAGAATTCAGTCATGGGAATTCGAAGAAAGTGAGAAATTGCATTAAAGCATTGGAATGTGACAGTATTGTCGGGATTGCATTCTAAACGCGCGTGGTTCAACCCCCGCTGGACTTCGGCGCGGTCGACGTCCCCTCGTGCGACTCGAATTATCTATGAAATTGCGGTGGAGTCGAAGTCGGAAACATTTCCCCGGCGGTATAGCCGCTCGTAAAGCCGCACTAAAATTAAGTGGCACTCGCACAAATTTTCACTGCGAAAGAAGGTCGCAGCGCGGCGCGCTCTCCGCCTCTTTTCCACCCTGCGAGACTAGTGGAGCTCTTGAGCTTTGTGCGGCTCCACTCGAAGAATGCCGGCCCCTCCACGATCGCTTCTCTTTCTCCTCGTTTTTATCCTTTTCACGCCACGTTCTTTCAGACCTCGCTGTCTCGCTCGCGCTAGTTTTACGTGTCGCTCAAATAGCGTGTCGATCAAACCATTCTCACCTTTCCTTCCAATGACTTCATCAATTCGCACATTCCGCTTCGCGTCGCATAACGAGACGTTCCATTATTTCTGACTCGCAATTACTCATTTTGATTCCCGAGACCAAGGGGCAGAGTTTCACAGCTTTCAATTTCTTGCGGTTTGCGGTATAGATTGAAGTTTTAGTCAATCGAAAATAGGATATTAAAGAAGATAGGTGATTTGGATCGGCAGGTTTTCAGGACGTGGAACTGGCAGGATAATAACACTCACATACCGGTACGAGTGTTCACTTACTTACTGGGTAAGGAGGTCACGAAGGTGCGCGAGATCCAATGGATGGCCTGCTTGAATCGCGGCTACTACACACACGTGCACAATCAGGAGGAGGTGCGCGAACAGGTGTTAAAGTACATACCAGTGGTGGCGAGGCCGCTGGTGCTCCAAGGTGAGGAGCACCCTGTCGTGTGGACCCACGCGTACGCCGATGTGACGGTAAGACCTTGCTTAGCCAAATGCGAGATTAGTTTCTTATTCTATATTTTTACCCATTTTTAAAACTACACACAGGGTGGATCAAAAAGCGATCTCTAATTGGTTCTTGAAATGACCTTTTTCGATAATCTTACGTGTACTTGAATAGTCGCGCACGTGTATTCGAGTAACCTCGTGGGTAAACACTAGTAGACTCAACCGACGCAATGGTTAGTAGAGTCTCGCGACAAAGACAGGACTAGAATCTCGGATTTCAATACTAAGTCCCCCACGAGATCACAGAACTCTTTGCAGAGTAGTCGCACGCGGCGAAAACTGCATCCGCAAGAAAATGACGCAGGCTCGACGCGTCTCGCGTTACAGACAACAAAAGCTGGCACGTCGCGAGCAATTCCTGCTTAGCTGAAGAAAAAAAAAATCCGCGAGAAGATCGGATGGAGGACAAGAAGCGACGGAAAACTATTGACCGGCTGCTCGCTATTACTTAATAGCGGTCCGCTCGCATAACTAAAAATGTTTACGCCCGCAAGAAAGTTCTCCCGCTCGTAAATTCCCGGCGTTCCTTCCGCTCGTATTGCGAAAGGAGGTCTAGCCCGTAAATTCCGTGGGGTCCATGCCTCCTCACCAGGCGGCCCCGAATATAAGAAATAAGAAGCCATTACTTCCAGGGGCGAGAAGTTAAACTCTAAATTAAGGAACTCCTGGCTAAAGGGGTAGAAGCCGTGGATGCTGCGAGCGAGCCCTTTCGCCCTCTAGTCTTCGAGAGACTCTCATGACTTACTGAAATTGAAATTAGACTCCCTGGGACGAAATTAGTCCTGCAATTACTGGCAATACCCAGGAAATAAAAGGGTCCAATGTTCACTTAAGGTAGTTGGTGAAGAAAACCTTAAGAAAAGTAGTTTTCTTTACCAACTACCTGAAAATATAGAAAATTAAAATGAACGAATTACTTGGAATAATTCCATACCAAAACTAACTAATGCAATTTAGGCCAGGGACTCTTTCGTTTCTTGAGTCTCATTGGTAAGCGCATGTGTATTATCCATCTTGTTCTCAAGAGATCGCAACAGCTAGCGGAGGGTAGGGAGCCGTAGGCACAGAAATGACTTCGGAAATCAATGGATTCCAACTAAGGTTCGCTGTTCCATTAGAATCCCGCACTCGCCACGTGGCTCTGGCTAGTGATGCGCCACGAGAAGCAAAAGTCCCGGCTCCAGAAACACCTTAAAGGCAAGCGGCTCGGCGTGCGAATAAACGAGGACGCAATCTACATAAAGCAGGTTCAAAGCCACCCCCTGCATTCCAAGTCCCCGTATCGTTTAGCTTTCAAAATTGTTTGGTTTTCCGCGAGCCAGTGCACCATCCGCTCCCACCCAAACTGCCCTCTCACAACTCGTAGCAACCTCGTTTGCTACGCCCAGCACACGTAGACCCCTAGGAAGAAGCCTGCACCGGACAACTTTTCTCACTACCCCGCTGCCTCTCTTTCAATTTCAGCTCGACCCGTGTGCGTTTCCGGCTTGTTAGCACTGCCGCCACTGATTGCGAGCGAGTTTGGCTGAACGGCAAACGAGACTGCACACCCGCGTCCCCGTGCACAGAGGAATGGATTTTAATAATTCCTCCCTAGTATCATTAATCTAGATCCCATTAGCCCTGTAGTCACTTGGCCCTTTTGCGAGTTGTCGCTTTGGCACGAGCTTGGTAGAATAGAGGATGCGGGCGGCAGTCAGTGTTCTAGAAGGTAACACTGGTCCTAGAAGAACGAAATCACAAGATCCAAAGACATAAACTCGGCTTAATATAAAGCAATCACCGTTCCAATTAAAATTCGATTCCCCTCAAAATCCAAAGAAAAGAATGACAATTGGCTGACGCGAGATATGAAAATTCTATCAATGGAATTAACCAGGAATAGATGGTCCTTGAGGATTCCTACTCGGCTTATAAGCGAGCCCGCTAAAAAGAGGTGGTAATCCGAGTAAGATTCGACAAGTGATTGTCGGCGACTTAGCTGGGGTGAATCCATTATTCGTTCGTTCTGCAGCTGCACAAGGACGAGGACGTCCGGCAAGATCCTTCCACGCTGAACACCACCGCCTGGCAGGAGTACAGGCTCCTGACATCGGTGAGCACGCCGGTCTTCGATCGCAAGGGGAATAGGAACAATCAGACGCGAATAGCGAATCTACTCGGCGTCGCCGGGACGGACGTGCCAATTGACGAGATCCGAAAGCTCACGTTGCCGTACAAGCTCGGCGTGAACGGCTATGCTTTCATCGTCTCGAACAATGGATTCGTGATATTGCATCCGGACCTCAGGCCGGTCTTCAGAGGCAGGCTCAAGCAGAATTACAACAGCGTCGACCTCACCGAGGTCGAGATCCTCGACGACGGCCGGGGTCCAAGGTAAGATCGCATTACACCCTCACAAATCAATGTGCCGGGCACGTAATACATAATTGTGATGCTGGCCAAGCTGGAAAATAAGCACGTTCGTGTCTAAAACGATGAATTATGTACAATCCACGTAGTAATATCATCGTATATAATATTTCATCCAAATAAACTAAGTGGAATTGCTTGAAAAATTAAAATCAAATCATTAATTCGGAATTGCGTATCCGTCACGTTGACATTTCTATTGGAATTAAATTTCTATCGAAAGAAAATTCCATTGAAAGCTCTATTGAAATCGACACTAAAGACTCAGTAAGTTCCCCGGCGTCCTATGCTAAAAGAAAGTTATGGGTTCTCTTCGGATACTTCATTCTACTCGGAAATGAACTCGTCATCCTTTTCATTGGATTCCGACGGAAATTCAATTGGCGCGTATATTGCGCCGATCTGAATAGTTCGCATTGATGGAAACGTTCAATCGATTCGGTATTTTTCGACGAAAGTATTATCCCATTGAATTTAACATCGTGATATTTTCCAAAGCTACCACAATACAGCCCACACAAAAGGTCGACGATTTCATTGGGCTATGCAATTGTTGGCGGGTGAGCGTAAAGAGAGAATTTAATCGATTAATAAAAATGAACGCAGGAATCCTGGCGAGGAAATTTTGAAGCTGCGTGAGGCATTGGTGTATCATGAGAACGGTAGCATGCGTGGCATACCAGTGAAACTGCATTACGATGACAATCGGCGAGTAACACTCGAGACACGTGATTACTTTTATGCTCCTCTGCCTGGCACACCGTTTGGATTGGCTGTTGCGATACCGAATTACGGGACCACGTGGATTAAGGTAAATTAAGAACTAAGTTTGGCATAATTCTTTCAACCCTTTAACATTTGTTCAAATTCCAAAGAAATATTTTTAATTCTCCAGAAGAAAGATGTAGACAGCTCCTTTCAATCTTTAACTTTCTACGCTGCAGATGATCACGATTGCGTTTAGAGTTTAAGAAATTCCATTCGAGCAAATATTTATGCCAGAAGATTTCAAAGTCCACTTGCTCACGCATCGGCGCCTCCTGGAATTAAAACTAATAAAAATATGATCCGAAAATACATCATCTCTTTAGCGGAAAGCAAACTCGTGCAGTTTGAAGAGCCACCATAATAATTTCGTGAGGTAAATTTAGCACCTTGTTTCCTTTGGCTCGCTTTCATATGCGCGGAATATAACTCCGCGGCTTCCCATGCACCGACATTCATACCATACGCGCACGTATCTGGCTGTACACATAGACGCGCGGGGCAAATGCCGGAAGTTTATGGAGGCACCGAAATGCGGAGCAGGTGGTAATCTCAGCTGGAGACGCCGGTGACTCTCGGGGAAGGTGCGTTCTTGAGATTGCGGCCTGCATAAACTTGGAGGCATAAACCCTCCGCCGTGGCTGTTCACTAGTGTTAAATCCTTGGCACCGATGGCCCTTAAACCCTTAAAGGCTCCCGTTGCTCGCTCATTGCGAACCGCCGTCGTCAATGCTTTTATCGGATCACATAAAGGAATCAGCAGCGCAAAAAATTGTCGCACTTTCTCCTCACAAGATTCTACAATAAATTGTCCATCTGTATCGCAAGGTCGGCGACGAAATCCGACGGAACCAGAACATCAACGTCAACATCACGGAGTTCTTCATCGGCGAGAATTGGCGGGTCCACCCGGGTTGGGTGTACTGTCGCTACCACTACCTGGAAGGGCACGAGTTCGACACGCCGGAGGAGGAACTCCGCGAGTTCCTCGACCTGCTTGGGAAGCCGGGGTGGCGTTGGGCCGAACAGTACGAGTCTTACGTGGACGCGGAGGAGGAGGAGGAGCTGGAGGCAAACTGCGGCAGGCAGACCTTAAATCACGACGACTATTACTGCAATAAAGAGCTGATGCAACTGTTGGTGTTCGACGCGAAGGCGACCAATGCCAGCTTCTCGGGGAGGTTCGTGCTGGAGGACCCGAGGGCGAAGCATTTGGCCGAGACCTACGGCATCTTCTTGAGATTCGTTGCGACCCAAAGTGGCCTCACGAGATGGCATCATTTGGACACGAATAGAGTGCCTGACGATGCGGATGGCATTGCGTTTGGTGACCTTCACAGGCGGGCCGTCAACGAGCCCTGGTATAAGGGTGCCATTTTCCAGAATGTCCTCGACCCTAATAGCATATCCATAACAGGTGGGCTTCTTCATCTCAAAATCATAAGATTGAAGGTAGTTGGTAAAGAAAACCATTTTCTTCACAATTTATTCGATGACTTGATCACCGTTACACTTGATTTATGAATAGCGCTTTACTTTACCAACTATTTTTTAATACTTTGACGACAACGGTTTCGTTAATTAACAATTATCAATCAAACCTTACTCAAACCTTCAAATCTCCAATTTTATGTTAGGTATTGGATAAATTTATGAATGAATTGTGTGGCTTATCGCAATTTTTACTTATAATCTACACGCGATAGTTGCTAAGTTAATTAAGCGTCAAAGTGTTAAAATTGATGTGATTAGTTTGATACGCGTTCTTTCATGTCATTTTCCCTCGCAGTCCCGTGGGAAGCTGGCTCGGACGCTATCGTAACAGTATCGATGGGCATATTCCCAAAGGACGGTGGTAGAGTCGCGCCGGCAGCGGTGCTTGGCTTCCAAATGCCCATGACGGACCTCTATAACCGATTCATCAATTTGACGTCGCTCTCGAGCAATACGTCCATGAACTGCGCCCACATCTGGATCGATTGTTACTTGTTAGACCAGAACGGATACGTGGTGATCTCGGAAGCACACAACGACACCGGCCAATTCATGGGAACGCAAGAAGGTGCCGTGATGAACTCGATGGTTGGTCAGCGGCTGTTTAATCCGGTCGAGATCTACGATTACCAGGCGTGGTGCGAGGAAGTTGTGAGTATTGCTTTCAATTTCTATATTAGTCTTCTTGAGTAAGACTTGATTCAATTAGCGACAAATCCAAAATCCAATCAGTTATACAATCCATTCGTTCGTTAATCACATGAGAACTTACACAATGGGATGAAAAATTGGAAGATCCGCGGCGGTTTGGAGAAAATCCTTGTTTAACCTTTTTAGCCGCAAGATAAAGAACATATCTATTCTCAAACCTGAAAATCACGAGCCAGACAGGTGAGGCAGGTGGTAGAGATTACAGGTCAACAATAAATGCAAAGTGCAATCGAGTGTTTTAATCCCCGTGCTATAAATAATTCTCAAATTGAATATGGTAAGCAAGGTATTAAAAGTTTAAGCACTGTCTCGAAAGTTGCTTTAAGATCGGAATCCATTGGCGAAATTGCCGTCGAGGGGAAATGAAAGGCCGTGAGAACAGTAGCAGACTTGCGCCTCTTGTGTACCGAGTGGCAGTGTCGAGGAAGAGCTTATATACTGAGAAACAGAGAACACGGAAACTCCGAGGCGGCTTTGGCCCGCAGCGGAAAAACGTCTTTGCGTGACAGGGCAAACTGTATTCCAGCGCATCGACGGCGGCGCAAGTACTCTGGTGGATCCGCTGAGATACATGTGGAAACTGTTGCTCTGGTTCCTGGTGCGAGCAACCTGGTTCGCGACCCAGTTCGTCAACTTGCCCGTCAGCTACGCTAAAGTTCACGCGGACGAGGACGCGCCGGATCCGCCGCCACCCGCCCGCCCCTACCTCTACCACTACCCTTGCGATCAGAAGAGGACCCTCTACATGATGAACAACACCATCGCCGCCAAAGGCATCACCAATCACTCCGATTACTGCTCCAGGCCTTTCTACGCTCTACGGGTCAGTATAGAAGAACATCGAAATCCATTTAAGCACTTCCTCCTGACTTCCCTGCCAAGAAGGCCACCGAAAGTATCGCGCGCACAGATTGTCACATATAAACCACTCGGTTTTTCCCAGTCGAATATTCGTGGTTTTAACTTTGCCACAGTTTGCTGCTTTAAGATGCAGTTACCGGCTGTGTTAAGATTTCTAATTTCTAATTAATTAAACAAACTTTCTAATTGAACGTATATCTAATTTTCGAGTATTTCTCATTAAATTTCTGATTAACTTACCTCGCCGCGTGAGCGCCAGAGTGAATATTTATTAAACGGATCCTCCGCGGAGAATAGAGCCAATCAGCCTGATGGCTGTCCGCGCAACATCGGGACAATTACCTTCATTTGCCAGCCGGATCCTCCTTATCCGAGACGTACAGCTCGAGAACGGTAGCCCCGAATTCGCCGGGCATATCTCTCGCTCGGCTAACTTTCCAGGAGACGCGGTGCGGTAATACCCGAGGATCCCACTGCAATTTTATTAAAGCCGCTTCTTCCCCAGGCATTTGCATCGGCCGGAAAACTACCAGGCAAACTGATTGCACCGCTTCAATCCGTAACTCGAAAACTTCGGCCCTCGGTATTTTTTTAGCACCGGCAAACTAGTTATTCTTTCATTTTACTACCCATCGCTTTGGCGTGCGGAGCTCCTCTGTTTCTCCGAGTGTGTACTTGGGTGGGATATAGTGGTTTAAACGGTTTTCAGGTGCCACACACGAACCTGCTACTGGTGGTGGTCGACGCGATGTACCCGACGTGCTACAAGCGGCTGGACGTAACACCCGTCGACATTTCCCCGCTCGCGTACGTAACCGGCGCCGAAGACAGGCCCTGCTATAAACTGCCGCTGAACGACCTTAAGAGACGGCGCCTCGAGGGCTGTTTCACCGAGCATCCCTTGGAGCACGAGATTGAAGCCTGCGGCGGAGCGTCGGCCCTGGCCCTATCCTCCTTGCTACTCGCCATTCTTATCTCCAAGACTTTGTGTGTGCTTCTCGTGTGAGCGCCGCTTGACACCTCCGAGGATAAACTGCTCCGACCGACATCGACTACTGACACCCCCCATTCAACTCGCCATTCCTCTGCTTCCCTCCTCGTCAAAGATATCGCCCGTATATCCGAGAGATGCGCAAACCAATTGTACGACTCGCCGAGAGGGATTGAGTGTTTTTGCTAAGTGATATTGTTAAGCTAAGTATAAGTGATTTCTCTAATAAAGGGGACAGTTGCTATCGAGTAAAATGGAGAAAAGTCCTTTCACTAGTGACACTATGATCTTCGGTATATATATTTATTAAACGAACGTAGGAAAGTGGAAGTTAAACGAAATACCTGCAGAATCCATAATTATTATTACTAAACCGATAACATCACTGAATCGCCCGCTCCCCTTTCCCACGCCGGATTACACAACTCTTCCACTAGGAATTGCTGAAGGCCATTGAGGAATACCAGGGTCGATCGAGCCAGAGTAAAAGCGAGGAAACCGCCAACGAAAAGCCTTGCCATTGATGTGGGATAGAATCCCGAGACGACCTGGCGTCGCGGTGTCTGTTGATCCCGTGGAAGGAGCGCGTCCTGGATCGGTTCCATTGGCCCAATTTCACCGATTATTTACGACGCAAACCCGCCGCGGCGCCGACGTTAAATTCTTGGGGTGAATCATCCGGCAAAAATGGGCGGTTATAACTTATTTTTGGAAAAGGTGCGTCGTTGAGCAGCCTGCTCAAACGATTTTATGGCCATGTAAACAAAGTCGAGAAATTAAGAAAATCGTTTGAGTTCGGACACCATTTATGTTCGGACACCTCGGATTTCGCAGTTCGGCGGGTAGACAGTTTGCCGAGCCGGTTTTACGTCACGGGACGCCGAGTTAAGCTTCAAACACAGCACATGGAGTGGTAATATTAAGTTTGCAGGGCTCTGGAAATTGTTTTTCAACGCGATACTGTGCATACAACCGGCGATCATCGTGTAGGTCGCAGTTGATTCAAACAAGGCTGCGATTTTTTGTACGGTCGAGGGTCGGCTCGCGCACGATAGTAGCCAAAAATCGTAACTCAGCGGGACCGCCGTATGATAGAAGTTATCCTCTCTTCGACCTACATCGGAATACCCTGGACATCCTAGTTTCACCAGACTGTGTAATGGTGATCGCGACCCCTATCATCATTTCCATCGAACTGAATCATAATTTAAATCGACCGATATCTATCTTATTTATCACCGTTTATCAATCGTGCATGTAAAATCCCACTGAACCCCAATCAAATAACTTTGCTCTCTCCTCAACTATTTCCAGACAATTCATTATTCACCTTGCACAAGGCTGGAAAGATCAGTACTACTTGGTACTCGAGCAATTGCGCCAAGTTGAGGCATGTGCAACGATAACTGGAGCCCAACAATGTGTGAAGTAACTAGGCGATAAAGGGCGCGTTTGAAGGGTGGGGGGTCATATCGCTCAAAAAAGGAGCGGGGGAGTTTCCGTGGAAGGCAAACATTACTATCAATTTCCGGCGTCGGTCTCGGGATCGGCTGAGTCGTTCGGGGGCGCGCGTCGCCCGGCAGGGGAGACCCGGGTGGCGCAGACTCGGCCGTCGGGGGCTGCGGGGGCTGCGGGGGCGCGGGGGGTGGTTTTCCCCGATCGATAGAAGGGGCAATCGGAGGGAGCGGCGGTAGGGGCGCGCGCGGCTGTTATCGCGCATTGCATGGCGACGTCGACGAGAAGCACGGCCGGCCCCGAGCATCCTTAATGTCAGACGCGAGCACCGTCTCGGCCTCAGTTTTGTTTACCGTGTCCTCGCGTAAACAGCGGAGAGCCGAGAAGCAGGCAGACCTGCCCGACGACAGTGATGAGGTTCCACTCCCTAGCCGCCGCCGTCATTCTCATCCTGATCGAGGCACCCGATCCTGGTGACGGCATCTCCTACAAAACGTAAGTCTCCGATAACCAACGGCGAGGAAATCGCGTCCAGCTACCTTCCACTCGTTCGCAGTAGTCATCATTTTAATGCTATTTAATGGCAGTTCCATTATGGCTTGATTGAGCCGAGAGTTCACCTTGGAGCGTCACCGAGGGCTTAGATACTCGGTGACACCTTGCACTCGATTAGACTTCAGTTCTATTTCCTTGGAAATTCTCGGTCACACTATTTTCTCGGCTACTTTCGCTTTCTTTTGAGAGAGCAGCGTGTAGAACCGTGTCTGACCATACGCGCGTGTATTCCACTTGCACGGCGTTGTCCCGCAGAGCCGTAGAGCGATGCTGCCATCCCACTTTCTACTTCGCTTCGCGCGATCGGTCTGACTATCTGGCGTGTGATTTATTGGCTCAATTGGCTGCCAGGCACTAGGGCAACGTTTTCTGTGCGTTTGTGTTTCTTGCCGAGTGACCTAGTGTAACTGTGCTCGTGTACTCGAATGCGTGCTGGGCGAGGTATGTGGTTGATGTTCATGGGGCCAGTTGATGTTCGATTGGAGTGCGTTACAGCTGATACGGAAAGTAACACTCTACTTTCTCTCTCTCTCGCTCTTGGTCGCCCTGGCCTGTGTATGTTCGAGCTCGATGACGCATGGAGAATATGAAGTGACACGGAACTGTCAATCTGGAATGACAGAGATAGAAATTAATCGCTGTTTAAATATTGATTGGACTTTTAACGCTCTTAATGCGAACCATTTGTAAGCAGTAATTCGACAAAACTGACCCGCCGAGTATTTTAATATTTAATTTCGAATCCCACGACTTTTCTATTTGGCACAGTTATCTATTTTCATTACTGACGAAAGGGTCGTGTCCTTTCCCTTCATCTACCGTGGTGTTTCCCAGTGGAGACAGGGTCCCCTCTGCAACATATCCAATCTCCCGCAATACGCTTATACAATCCTAATGTATTTAATATTCGACCGCACTGACATTTACAGAGTGAAGACATGGGCGCACAAACTGGGTTTCGAGCTCTCGCAATTAGGCAAGTTCGTAACAAACGTGGAGAAGTTCCACGAGAGCTACAAGCAGGCGACGCTGAAGCCACGTGATGGGGGAGCTCTCGTCCGCGAGATAGCAAAGGATATCGAGGCTATGATGGAATCGAAAATATCAGCGATCAAGGTACCTTTCTCTACAAACTCACCGAAAACAATCCCTAATCCATCGAATCGACATTGGCTGGGAAGTAAATTAAATTAACTTCTGTGTCAACGGTCAATAATGATTTCTAATAATAACGAGGATTTGCTAGATCTCCGTATAGTTTATTAGATTTCTCTAATTAGATTTATAATAGGAGTGATTCATACACGAACACCTGTTTAAGTCGAGCGGAAGTAGCCTGGCGGGCTTTGGCCGGCTATGGCGGGGAAAGTAACAGGGTCTCATTGAATCTCTTCTCCGCAGAGGATCATGGATGTAGCTGAGACGTCAGCGCTCTCAGCACCGGATCTCGATCCACCGGAGTCCTTCCTCTTCATCGACGCGAAGAACAACACGATTGACTTGAAGTACAGTTCGCACTTCGGTGGCGAGGTGAACCTGAACATGTCGGCGGTCCACGTACCGACGAACGTCTACGACCGGGCGTCGAACGTGATCAGAGCGGTTAAGTGGTCCGAGGAGCTCGACAAGACCTTCATCAATAATTACGAGCAGGACCCTTCGCTCTCCTGGCAGTACTTTGGCAGCGCCTCTGGCTTTATGCGCCAATATCCTGCCATGAATTGGTACATGGAGTCGGTGGACCTCTTCGACTGCCGGACCAGGAGCTGGTACATCGAAGCGGCCACTAGTCCAAAGGACATGGTCATCCTGATCGACACCTCCGGCAGTATGACCGGAATTCGTAAGGAAATCGCCAGGCACGTCGTCAACAATATCCTCGACACTCTTGGGAACAATGATTTCGTCAATATTATCAGCTTCTCCAATGAAACTACTCAGGTACGTGACTCAAAATGATTATCTTAATAATTTCATGTGGGAGTGTCCGATTATTATTATTATTGTTATTATAAACCCAGGAGGGTTTGGTAGCACTCTAAATTACTGGGGTCGAAATCATTTTCAATTTCACAGGTGGTGCCCTGTTTCAATGACACCCTGGTGCAAGCGAACTTGGCGAACGTCCGGGAGTTGAAGAGGTCCATCTCGAATATGGAGACGGAAAGGATCGCCAATTTCTCTTTGGCATTAACCACTGCCTTCGAACTCCTCGAGAGCTATCGCACCGAGCGGGAAGGTGCCAGGTGTAACCAAGCGATAATGCTCATCACCGACGGCGTGCCCTACAACTTCAAGGATCTCTTCGAAACGTACAACTGGAGGGACAATATCGACGAGCCGTTCAAAGCTGATATGCCTGTGAGGATATTCACGTATTTAATAGGAAGAGAAGTCGCCGACGTGAGGGAGGTTCAGTGGATGGCTTGTGCGAATAGAGGATACTTCGTGCATCTTTGTACTCTAGCTGAAGTCCGGGAAGAGGTAAAACTCAACTTGTTACAAATAAATTACTAGTTCGCCTTTAACCAAATGCGAAGTATTAATGTAATAAATAACATATAATTTTATTCTGTTAATAACACGTTAGTATATTGAAACAAGTGGATAATAATGAATGGTTTTTGTTGGAATCAGGTGTTGAAGTACGTGCCTGTAATGGCGAGACCATTAGTTCTGGGCCGAACAGATCACCCGACGATTTGGACGCCAGTCTACGCCGACATTACTGACCCGAAGATGACGGACTGGCTCTGGGAGCAGAGGGAAAGCGAGGAGCAGAAGAAACGCTTCCAAATGTACCACAGGAACAAGAAGTTCTTCACCACCGAGGAGCAAGACCGCCGATTCGTGAAGAAGCACAAGCGGGTCGACGACGAGATCAGCGAGTTCCGTCAGACGTACAAGCTGATGACATCAGTCAGCATGCCGGTTTTCGATAGGCGCGAGAACGCGGTAAGATTCCCCTGCGTTTTTAACAGATGACACTCTACAGATATCTCTTCTTTTCGCGAGCAGACTAGGCTCTCGATGTTCAAAACAAGGAATCGCTGCGATACGAAATTTCTCTCGCTTATCGCCGAGACATTGGGTAAAGTGATCGATGTCCTCTGTGTTTAAAATGACTATCTCTGATTCTGTGTCTAAATTCCGTCATACTGAAACCCTCGAGACAACTACGCTCTCGTAATGGCAATTTGATCAGCATTGGTGGTATAACTGAAATCTTGTTTTCAAGGCAATCGCATTCATTGTTCACCCGAATCACGATTCGACTATTCGCTCTCTCGCACTTTTATCGCTTTCATTGTTTGGAGCATCATCATGTCAATCGACTTTTCAACATCGTCCAATACTCCTCGCACGCTACTCGTCACCGAGAAACATCACCGTCACACGTTCACTCGTCGACAACTGGGAGCAACTAATTGGATATGAGACTTGAAATTTGAAACTTCTTCTTCATCTTTTCAAGATGATGTCACCAAGTCGAGGGTAGCGCACATAAGTCCCACGAGGGTCCACTGCAAATGCCTAATGCTACCCTTGGCCAATCTGACATAATTTTGAAACCTATTGAATAATCTCTACCAGCCTTGAAGATGAAAGTTCAAGTTTTCTGAAATTTCACGAGCAAAGCAAAGCCATCCGAGAGTAGAAGTGTCCTTTGCCCCTGGGCGCATTCTACTCGACACGGGCATACAAACGAACACTAAACAAGCGCGCATGTATCCGCGTCACGTTACATACATCGCGTCATATACAAAGCGACACATTGATCAGCTGCGCAGTTTCCTTTGGTTTTAAGTTCCTCTTTGTCCACAGAACATCACAAGGCAGGTCCTGGTGAACGAGGCGTACTGGGTGACAGAGACAAGAGAGGTTGGCAGCAAAAAAAAACAAAGCAAAAAACACAAGCAACATTGTTTCAATGCATAGTACACCCTGTACCCTTCACCCTTTATATTTGCGCGTCCGACCGCTCTGTCTGCTTTCCAGCCCCTTGAACTACTGGAACTAATTAACTCCCCTAAGGAGATGCGCCCGGCTGTGTATGGCTTTCAAGGGAATTAACGAATCCGCACTTAACATGTCGCCTATTGTTTGCCGTTGGCGTGCTCGACACCATTAACGGTGGAAGGTTCCTTGATTGCTTATAGAGGGATTTGAAGGATCGCAGGGAGTATAGCTGTCGGGCAATCGAGAGCAGACGGAGGATGGCCGTAGACGCGTCATTCTTTCGTTCCATTTAGGTCCACATTCGTCTATCTGGTATCTCTTACTTTGGTCTCTGACTCTAGTATACTGGGTTTTTTAGTTGGTTCATTAGGTAGGTTTAGGTACTTTAGTCTACCCTGTCTGCCCTGTCGAGACGAGTAGAAAACGGATAATCCCGCCCGCCCGCCTGTTGGATTGCGAACGGCGATACTCCTCGTAATGTTGCCACATTTGATCATTCAGTCTCGTAGAAGGTCTCGCTCTCCAGTGACTCATACATACATCCCTAATCTATACTATATATACATACTAACATTCCCATCATATGCCTATATATATACTTATATAGAGAAAATACATGACTAAATGTGGGTGAGGATATTTGGTTTGGCGCCGAGGCCTAACGGAAAAGCACATGTAACATGGTACGACTTGAGAAGTTTCTTGAGTGCTAGATATCGTTAGACGAGTAAATCAGTAGCAATAATTTCGAGCGCCGTTACGACGATCGTTCGCTGCATTATTCTCCCGATTGCTCGAGAGCCCTGCCAGTTTCCACTGATCGGTAAGGAAAGGACCGATCAATCAAAGTCGATGAACGATCCTCGTGAGAACTTGCGGCGGCGCTTCTAATTGTGATTTGATTAAACACTTAGGATATAGCCTGCGTCCGACATTCTTAATTGTTCTTATTGTGTATCGTTCTTTTCTTGTTATCGTTATTTACTTGGGAACCGTAGTTGAGCTAGTTTATATACGTCCAGAACGTGTTGCGCCAGATGGACACGTTTATTGTTGCCGTTTATTTAGTAACTCTGGTTTTTTACTTAACAACTAGCAAGTGTGTCCTTAGAGAAACTCATTGTGATAGCCTTGTTGGAGAAGGTAGATACGCTTCTGGTTATGCGACTTGGGACATGACAGTCATACTCGTAATTTATTTGAGAAACAAGCAACAAGCAACCACCACCCCACCACCGCATCACGGCATATTAGGTATCGCTAAAACACTCTGCTTATTGTCTGCGCAGACGAGGATCGCCGAACTCCTCGGTGTCGCCGGTACAGACGTTCCCATCGAAGAGATCCAGAAACTGATGATGCCGCACATGGTACGTAAGCCGCGAGCTCCCAATACCTGCTGAATCTCATCTGGAAACTGTCTCACCCCTTTCTTTCTTCTGCTCCTTAGCTTGGCGTCAATGGATACGCGTTTATCGTGACCAATAATGGATTCATCCTGATCCATCCCGACCTCCGACCAGTGGTGAGTCAAGACTAAAACCTTCAACACTATTTCTTCTGACACCATTGTTATAGTATCCGTGTTAATATATTAACACAAATACTATAACAATGGTGTCAGAAGAAATAGTGTTGAAATAATAGGTTCCTTCAGTTTGGTTTGGAAAACAAACCAACCATCTAAACAATGGGAGAAAAAGCAAATTCGCGGTAAAGAAAATCCAGTTGGAAACAGTTTGTTTTGGTTTCCAAACTGTTCAAACTTGCCGGCCCGCACGGATCTAATGGTTTATTCGACAGTTTCAGGGAATTTTAAAGCCAGCTTACAATAGCGTCGACATGGCGGAGGTCGAGCTGATGGATCAAGACCGTGGACCGAGGGAGTTCGACGAGGGTATCCTTATGGTAAGAATCGTCGGAATCAATAGAAATTTGGTTTGAGACTATTTAAAATGCACTTACTAAAAACGCATCAATCAATGGCTCTGCTTCAGCTGCGGAATGATGTAATCCATCAGGCGAACGGAAGCGTGACACTCCACACGAAGTACCACTATGACGACATGGTGAGGAAGACAGTAATCCTTGACTCCGCGAGCAATCGCAGCGGAATCGCTACTAATCGAGTGGAATTGGAATTATTCTTACAGAAGCGTGTCGGCAGAGTGAAGAGAAAGTACGACTACACGGCGATACCGAACACGCCGTTCTCGGTGGTGGTGAGTTTGCCGGAACACGGCCACACCGGAAGTTACATAGTGCACGCGACCGAGGAAATCCACCGTTCGCACGTGAATGGTAAGGACTTTTCAAATTTACTGTGTCCTCTGCTTCCAATTTAACAGCCGGCACAGAGTTGGTGGCTCGCATGCACGCGATCCTAAGTTCGAGAGTCCGCTTTTTCGAGAGGGAACGCGACGTGAAGCAGCTGCTGCTCCTCACGCGCGCCGATATAAGGAAAGTTGGCCAGACGAGGGTGGGAACGGGGAAGTCAGAGAAGTTTGGAGATCAATTTACACTTGCGCGGAAGTAGCTGCGGTATCCGAAAGTTCGCCGACGTGTAGGATACCTGGGGGCAAGGGTCGAAAGGGCAAAAGTATAAATAGAGGGAGACATCGAACTTTTTCACAATCTGAGAATCAAGTGTCGATTCTGCGGATCGTAAAAGCGGCAAAGGAAATCAGATTTCTTTAAAAGCCTCGAGCACAGTTCCAGGGAGGGTTTGCTCAAACTTCGCGAGGTCCGAACCGCAATATCACGAAGAACTCTTCCTCGGTGGAAAGTTCTTAAAAGGACAGCTCCAAATGCAATTCTCAGTCTCTGACCGACCGTCGTCGAGTTCAGAAGTGTTGAATAGAGCTCCCACGGAAAAGAAAAGTGCGCGAGTTCAGTGTTGTCAAACATACGCCTCAAGTAATAGGCCCCTACGGCAACGTGCCTAGGTGAAATCTCTCTCACAGTTGAAATTTTCAACCGTGAGTGAGTAAAAATGGCCACCCAACCAAGGAACCCATCGTTTTCTCAAGCCATCCAAAGTCAAGTTTTCCCCAAAAAAGACCAAGCGATACTAATGGACACCATAGAAGGAACCATACTGAAAGATTACATCACTGCACTGGGCAAAATAGTCTCTCCCACTGAAATCAGGTTCGCATCTAGAATTGCAAACAATAGAATATGTATCTACGTATCTAGTAAACATCTAGCGGACCAACTAATTGACAAACAGCAAGCTCTGATCATCCAAGGTCACACAGTTACAATCCGACCGCTTGTGTCACGGAACAAACGCATAATATTATCTAATGTATGCCCAATTATACCCCACGAAATCATAGAAACCAAATTTCAAGAAATGGGTATAAAGCCGGTATCAAATATAACGTTTCTAAGGGCGGGACTGTCCGAACCGGGTTTCGCCCATATCCTAAGTTTCAGAAGACAGTTATATGTGGCACCGGAAGATGAAAAAAAGATCCCCGAATCATTCGAAATTACACTTGAAGAAACTAACTATTGGATTTACGCATCGTCCGACTCAATCGCGTGTTTCCTCTGCAAAAAGCAAGGTCATCTAGCAAAAAACTGTCCCCTGCAAAAGGGGACAACTACAGCTACCCAAACAAACACCATAAAAGCTCCTGTACAAACCGAGTGGGCAATGCCAAACCCGACATCAGAAATGTCTTATACACGAATTAAGAGACCCCACTCATCTACCCCAAGTGAAAGCACTAGCACCATCAAAGAACCAAACATACAAGAGACAGAAAATACATCGGGTTCTGAAACCGCCAATGACATAGATGAGTCAGAAGAGGATAAAAAGGATGGATCCACCCAAACGAAACCTAAAACAAAAAGTAAACGTAAGAAATGGTCCACCGAATCAGAATCCGAGACATGGATATCGGTACAAGAATGCTATAAAAACAATCCCTTCCCGCTTAATGTGGACCAACTGAAAAGTCTGTTTGACAAAACCCAAGGAAAACAATACATCAAAGATATAGTCCTGGAATTCACAGAAAATATCCCCGAACTTATAACAATGCTGAAAACGCTTTATCCGTCAATGAATTACAGCTGGCACAAAAATTGTACTACCAGACTTATCAAAAAACTGGAAGCTATACAAAAGGAAATTGAAGAACCTTCCAAGGAAATACCACCAGTTGCAGACCAACAAATACCTGAGTTGAATCAAAACTAAATAATTCCCAATATTCAATCTAAATTATTATTATAAGTTACACCCATCATGGACATTATCCAGTGGAACCTGAATGGATTCTTCACACGTATAGAACATCTGAAACTGCTCATTCATGAAAAAAAACCTAGCATAATCTGCCTCCAGGAAACTAACTTTAAAGGCAGCCACAGAGCATCAATTAAAGGGTACAAATGCTACAACAAAAACCGATCGGTTCCTCTAGGACGGGCTAGTGGAGGAGTTGTAACATACGTCAAAAACAATATCTGGTGCAACGAAGTGGATCTGGTGACTCACTATGAAGCAGTGGCCATCCAAGTAACAGCATCCCAAAATCTCACTATATGTAATATCTATCTTCCTAACAGTGTAGAGCTGAATATAGAAGAATTAAATCAACTAGCCCACCAGCTACCTGAACCTTACATCATCTTGGGAGATTTCAATTCACACAACGTCCTATGGGGCTCCAAAAGAACAGACCAAAGAGGCCAAATAATAGAAAAATGGTTCGAAGATCAAAACCTTGCACTAGCAAATACTGGATCTCCGACAAGATTCGATTGTAGATCTGGAGAAGAGAGCTGCATAGACTTGACTGTGGGAAGCCTTAGTATCAGACACTTATTAAACTGGCAAGCACTAGAGGATACCTACGACAGTGATCATTACCCGCTAATCACCACCATCATCAATAGATCAGACCCATCAGTAAGATATCACCAGAAATGGATTCTTAATAAAGCCAACTGGGAGGAGTACCGAACTATTATTTCCGAAAACATGAAATCTCTACCTGAAATACGACATGCCCATAAGGCTGACTTAAATATGATAGTCAATAACCTAACTGAAATGATAACTAGCGCAGCAACAAAAACAATCCCTAAAACCTCTGGAATCCCACGGCACCGGAAAGTCCCATGGTGGTCACAAGAGTGTGAAAAATTAATTAGAGAACGTAACAAAGCAAAGAGAACATACGCTAAATACAAGACTATAGAAACTAAAATTGAATATAATAAAAAACGTGCATTAGCCAGGAAAGTTATCAAACAAAATGCTACTGACTCTTGGCAGAAGTTTACCGAATCCATCAATACCCAATCAGATCCAGCAACGATGTGGTCAAAAATAAGGAAACTTAACGGAAACAGCCTTTCAACCATTCCTAGTGCCATTAAAAATGAAGCTGGCAATATCGTCGATGACCCAATCGGTATGGCTAATCTCCTAGCAACCACCTTTGCAAATAATTCCAGTAATAAAAATCTCTGCCATGAGTTCGTGGAATACAAGAACCAAACTGAAGCAAACAACGAAGTGAGAATAACAGAAGATGGAGATCCGGTTAACAAACCAATAGAGAAATTTGAACTAGAAGAGACCTTACACTCAATCAATAGCAAATCCAGCCCAGGACCAGATGACCTACCTAATGCACTAATCATTGAACTACCATCAGAGGCCATCAACTATACCCTCGAGTTATTTAACTTCATTTGGACGAACCAAATCTTCCCAGATAAATGGAAAGAAGCAATAGTGATACCAGTCCCAAAACCAGGCAAAGACCATTCCAAACCCACCAACTACAGGCCAATTTCATTAACATGTAATATATGTAAAATCCTAGAAAAAATAATTAACAAAAGGTTACGGTGGAAAATAGAAATGGAAAACAAACTATCAGCACACCAATTTGGATTCCGCAAATTCCGATCAACCAGGGATCACTTAAGCCTAATTGAAAATGACATCTGCAGGGCAATTGAGAACAAATTTCACCTCACTATTGTCTCATTGGATATAGAAAAAGCTTATGAAATGGTCTGGCAACACCGAGTACTGCAGCGACTTTCGGATAAGGGAATATCAGGAAACTCACTTGCCTTCATTAAAAACTTCCTTACGAACAGAAAAATAAGAGTAAGGATTCATAACAAACACTCAGAAGCCATCTCACTAGAAAACGGCCTCCCACAAGGCTCAGTTCTGAGTGTTCTACTATTCCTGATTGCAATTGATGATATCACATCATGCATCAAAGCCCCAATAAAGGGATACCTATTTGCAGACGACCTTACATTAACTTGTAGCGGGAAAAACCCAGACATCACAGAAAAACTGACTCAGGAAGTCCTTAATAACATATACGAATGGTCCAAAAAAGCTGGGTTTAAATTTTCTGCTAACAAATCAGAATACATGGTATGCCATAAGAACAAGAAGGGAGTACCTGGGGTCAAGCTGGACCTCAACAAAATCCAATTAAAGAAAGCAAAAGCGCTAAAAATCCTTGGACTACATTTTGACGAGAAAATGACTTGGAAATCACATATCGACAATCTGAAAGCCGCCTGCAAAATGAGAATCAACGTAATTAAAGCACTTGCCAACCGTAAATTCGGAGCCACCAAAAAAACCCTAATATGCCTCTACAAATCGCTAATACTATCTAAGCTAGACTATGGAGCAATTATTTACGACGGGGCTAATACCAATCTCCTCCAAACGTTAGAACCTATTCAAAACCAAACATTACGGCTCTGCATTGGCGCCTATAGAACCAGTCCGGTTAACAGTATCCTTGCTGAATCCAATACCTTTAGTCTCGCTCTAAGACGACAAGAACAAGTCCTATACTATAAGGCTCAAACCAAAACTTCACCTGGAAACCCAGTTACTAAAATATTCAACCAGAGCGACAGAACCATAGTAAATGATAACCAAGATAAACCTGTTAACTCCTTGAGGAACCGAGGGAGGGAATACCAAGCCAAACTGTTGGATAATCTACCAATACCAATATCTCGGCCCACCCGTACAAGACCACCATGGGAAACTGCCAATACCAAGATCAACTTAGACCTAGCCAATCTAGGAAAAAAGAACCAAAATTCCCCAGAGAAATATAAATCTCTCTTCGAAGAAATCCAACAATCACTCCAAGGATATAAATTCTTATACACAGACGGGTGCCGAGCTGAAAACAGAGTAGGAATTGCAATTACCACAGATCAAAAAGTATTAAGAGCCGAGAGACTCCACGAGGGAACATCGATCTTTTCATGTGAAACCCTTGCAATAATGGAAGCCCTAAAGTTAATTCAAAGGGACTCAGGAAAAAAACATGTCATATGTACCGACTCTAAATCCAGCCTAATGGCTATCAAAAACCAAAACAATAGCAGCACTACTATACAGCATATCCAAAATACCCTGAGAAAATTAGAAGAAAGGGAATACGACACCATACTATTATGGATCCCGTCTCATAAAGACATCTCAGGGAACGAGCTGGCAGATCGACACGCTAAAGAGGCCACACAGCTACCCACATATTCATCAGATGTTGAAATAGCCGAAATTAAAACATATATCCACAAAAAAATAAGCGAATACTGGGGAAAAGAATGGAAACGAGGACCACCACTTAAACTATTTGATTGTAGAATTAACGTAAAAGAACCATCTCCCATTTTGACCAACAGGAAAGACAATTCCATCATTAGTCGATTGAGAATCGGACATTCCATAATTTCTCACTCTTACCTAATATCCAAGAAGCCAGAAGAATTATGCCCAACTTGCGGTACCAGGATGTCCACCAAACACATTCTAACTGAATGCCCCCAATTTACTAACCAACGAACATCGTTAAACCTCCAGGCCGATCTACGGTCGCTTCTCAACACTCGTGAAGGATGCATCGCAACGATAAAATTTCTAAAACTTATAGGTTTATATCACATGATATAAGGTAATACAAGAAACACAAAATGTACACCCCACGATAGATAATGTGGTCGCTATAAGACCGATGTAGTTGTACAGCGACCTTAAATAAAATCAAAAAAAAAAAAAAAAAAAAAAAATGCAATTCTGTGTTTCATTTCAAAAAGCATCGGGGGATGCGAATATCGAAAAGTCCGCGGGAACACAGCCGGCGATCCCTCACTCGTACACTTTCCCGGGAGTTTCTTGTTTGTCTCTGTTTGGGAAAAGTTGTCGTCTTAGATTTATGCTTGGCGGCGGGCAAACTTTTCATGCAATCTCGCCGCGATACCACGTCGACCGTTACTTCTCCCAGGTGGCAACAGTTGCGAATACCTTACTTGTTCGCCGGAAGCAGTTTGCTATTTTGCCAATAAAGAAAAGCGGGAGATTTAACAGTTAATGCAATTTGAAATGAACTACAGGATAGTTCGTCAGCCTTGAATAAATAACGCTTTGATTAACGAATGAATCTGTGATATTGTCAATAATCGGAAGGTTAGTTCCCATTGATAGGTGTATATGTTATTACAAGTACGCAAAGTGACTGTTTTGAAACAGGGACAAAGTCGCGTCTGTTTCAGGCAAGAACGTCTCCGATTACTTCAGCGGCACGAACTGGCGGGTTCACCCTGACTGGCTATATTGCAAGTAAGTCTCTCCTGCCTAAATATTAATTGCTTCCCATTAAAACATAATTAATTGGTACGATATTTTGCTCTCTCTTTCTCAGATACCATTACGAGGACGAGCGAACGTTCAATTCCTCGGAGGCCCAGCTCCTCCACTTTCTGGAGCGCACCCGCCAGCCGCGATGGAAGTGGAATGACATGAAACAGCCATCGCAGCCACCCGAACACTCGGCCGCGAGTTCCGGCAACGAGACCCATCGAAAGTCAAAGCGTAAGTATAATTGACAGGCACGTGGGCCGCACTGGAGGGTGTACTCTTTGCCAAGATAATTGAGAAGTATTTCTATGGGAACAGCCACGCCTTACAAAGCGGACAAAGACTCTTACTATTGCGACCGGGACCTCCTCTTAAATTTGGTGTTCGACGCAAAGGTAACCGAATGGTTTGCAAATCCCAGTACCACCCGCGAGGACAATGGGTAAGCATATTTCCAATTCAACACGCCTGCTGCACGCAAACCACCCCAGAGACTCACACTCACCTTAGCACTCTCTTCACGTGCACCAAAGTTTACGTGTCTCCGATCGACTAGACTTTTCTAGACAATGTTGAGTTTCTAGTGTTCTTCCGAAGAATCGTTTCTGAGTTCTGGAAATGGGATATTGGTTCTGTGCACTATTCCGCGCGTGATCTTGTCAGGATTTCTTCATACACACCTGCTCGTTTCTTACTAATGTTTAACACGTTTGACGCCATGCAGACCTTTAGCTAGGCTGATGAATCTGCTGCCCAGGTAACGTTCATCACGACGCACCTTACGTTCTTTCTTAAGTGACCCTCGTACTTCCGCCGAGCGCATTAATCGCCTTCAGCATATGTATTTATTAATTCAGTTCCTCCGTACGATCTTATCATTTATGCAATTTGATTTTGTAACGCTTGATTTGTAATTGATTTCTCTGTTCGCTTGTGTGTTAATTCGCATTTCGCACAACCCTTTATGGGACCACTTGGTTTAGTACTCTCATTTTGGAAGTTGTTGCTCGGTACTTGTTGTGTCTTTCGATTCTGTTGAGAGTGTTCTCCGCAAAAGACTGTCAATGTACAACTGCGAGAGGACGAGCGGATCTTTAGGGTGGGCCACAGGAGGAGAGGACTTTCCACGAGTTCCATCGTTAACCAGGACGATCCCCACCTTATCACGCTGCCGCTAATACATACTACTGTAGACCTATCACGGATTTGCATAATTCGAGAAATGCAAAAACTGCTGCAAATTACTAGTCTGCCTCTCAGGTTCGCTTGCTCGGCACACAATTGTTGCAAGAGAAGCGCAAAGATTAAGCTTTCACCGGCTTGCGTATCGCGTTCATACAGTACTATGAAGCAGTGCCTCGAGCGAGAGCCCCGAAAACTTATTCCTACGCTGTCACTGACAATGGCCCGTACCTGTTTTGTAGGAAGGAATTCCAGCAACGATTTGGTGTGACCCTAGCGTTTATGGCCACGCACAGTGGCTTAACGAGGTGGCAGGATTTCATTACGGATGACGAGGATGTCATATCCGAGGACCACTTCAGCAAGGTCCATGCTACATCCATAGACGAAGTTTGGTACAAGCGAGCGGTCGAGCAACATTACGTCCAACCCGACAGCTTCGTATTCTCCGTACCGATCGACGACGAGGGTGCGGATAACACCACTCTGGTCACTGCCAGCCGAGCTGTTTTCATTGGTAGCCACTTACTTTTTTACTCAGACTTTGCGACCGGACAAAGTGGCTGGTACTCACTGAATGAACAATTGCAGAAGCGTCGAAGGGGAAAGCGCCAGCGGCGGTGGTCGGCTTCCAGTTCGAGCACACCGCCCTGCAAGGGCTCTTCCAGAATATAACGTCCAATTGCGAGAGTCCGGGCAATTGTCATTCACATTGCGGCTCTGAGGCGTGGGCCTGCTACTTGGTGGATAATAATGGTTACATCATCGCTGCCGAGAACGAGGGCGACGCCGGCAAGTTCTTCGGCGAGGTCCGGGGCCCGGTGATGACGAGCCTCGTGAGGGAAGGAATCTTCGAAAGGATCCGCATCTACGACTACCAGGCAGTCTGCTTTAAGGCGACGCATACCACCAACGACGCAAGCATATTGCTCACGGTAATTTCCTTGAATTTGCAATACGTCTGCGCGCCCTTTGCAAACTTCCTGAAAATCCTCTGGCTTTAATCAATTCGTTTCCAGCCGTGGAAGAATATTCAGAAAATACTCGCGTGGTTTATCGGCCAAGCCACTTGGGCATGGGCGAAGGCTGGTATTTGGGAATCCGAGTACGCCGAGGCTTTCGCTTATTCGACCGACGACGAAACCATCCACGAGTCTTACCCAGAGAGCGACGACAAGCCGCAGGTCGAGATCAAAGATGAAAAGCTCTTCGAGAAGAGGGTCCTGATCAATCGCACTCGTCCCGAAGCCTGTGACAAAGAAGTACGATTTCATTCCCGTTTCATACTTAATACCAGTTCATGCCAATTCATACAACGTTCAATTCCAGGTGTACCTGTACCTGCGTAACGTGTCGTTCACTGCTTACGACATCGACGCCGACGTGAACATGGCTTGCATGAGGCCGTACATCGTCCAGCCGGTGGACTACAGTAACATGCTACTGCTAGTGGTGAACACAGAGTGTGCGGACACGGTGTCGCCGTCGCTGAGCGTGTTCCCGGAGGAAGTGCTTTACGAGAACAACTCCCTGGTCTGCCAGAAAGCGCTCTCCCCTCTCAAGCGAAAGAGGCCGCAGTCCTGCATACGAACTCACCAGCGCGAGAGTGAGATCAGAGATCTCTGCGGCCTGGCGGCGAACTTAGGACCGAATTTCTACCTCCTTATTACTCTATTGCTAACAGCGTGCGTCCTGACCAGGCAGAATGCAGATTATACTGCGAGGCAGACAGCCTTCCCACATAATTAAGCCGAGCGAGTAAGAAAGGCTGCACTCGCCGACCTCACGGCGCACGTGCCTCCGCTACCAATGGATCGAGTAATCTCTGCGTTGATACTCGGAGTATACTGCACCATGGGTACATTCATACCTGCCCGAACACGTTTTCCGAATACAAATCAAACCACATTCGAAAGTGGACATGGAAGCTCCCCGGTCTCTCGCATTTAGCCGGGAGCTTTTCGGAGGCCGCGATGGCCGCATGGCACGGAGTGCCAGGTATTCGCATCCTTTCTTCATACGTACTTCATGTTGAATGTGGAAAAGCTGGTATATTATAGTTAACGGCAACGGGCACGGCGAAGGGCGTGTCAGGATTTGCAAAGCGATCGCTTCTCTTCTGTACATATACACTTAATATACACACTTTGATCCAGGTGGGCGTGAAACTGAGCAGACTGCGCGAGTAGGTTTTGCTTGAGGCACCTGATAGCTTTTCGATGCGAGGAAAAGGAAAACGCTGGATGCTCGCGCGCGACGCTCTCCGAGGCTTAGGAATATAACGGGAGACACGCGTAGAGGTTTAGGCGCGTTTAGGTGCGTGCTCGTATGGGAAGGTACTGGTTCCGCGGCGTGCTTGGAGTCTGAGTCTCGAGTCAGAACTCAATTAGATGTTTTAAGCAAAACCAGTCATTAGACATGTATCTCCGCGTATTGGTGCCGAACTAGTCCTAAAGATGAACCTTAACTGCCCGAGATGCAATTGCGGTTTGTACTCCGTGTGCCGCTCTGCTCCCCCAGGTTCCTTTTTTATCTTTCTCTTTGTCTGTGTCTGTTCGACCATCGTTACCGTGTAATCGTTAGTCCTTAACTGGTGCTTAGATCGTTATGACTGCAGAGTATTAAGCTAGAGGGATCGATTAGAAGTGTTTTTTACTAAATCATCCTGCATGTTGTCTTTTCACGTATGATGTTTCGATTTACGATGTATATTTGTACTGTATATGGATATCGTTGCTATTAGGGGAAGAATTATTACAACTTCGTTGACGTCGCCGTTCTTGCGAGACGTATGTCTGATTCTTCTATCGTATGTTTCTTCTTAAATCACTACTACTATGCTTAATGGGCGAGGTGGCCCTTTAAGCTTTACGTTTGAATCTGGCACTTTGGTTTTCGTCCGCCAATTCCATCCAAAGGAAATCTGTCATTTGCGACAGGTATATATATTTATTTCCAAGTGTTAATCGTTATGGATAGTGCGTGTGAAATGAGCGCGGCGCGCTTTGCTGGCGAAGCTTGGATCGGAGGAAGGCCGAGAGAAAATAAAGTTTTATAAATTACAAGTCTTGCACGTTTGATCCGTGCAATCTCTCGTATAAGCCCTTCGCGGATGAAGCCACATGGATACCGAAGTGTTGGATCGTGAATAAAAACATAGAGGAATCTAGTAAAAGGATGAAGACCGAAAGGACATTAGATTTCTTGCTCTAGCTCGAGTGTTAAACGATGCGTAAGAAAGATACTCGGCGAGAAAAGATACGTAGCGTAACCCGCGCGCGTAAAGTCGTTCTCCGCTGGTATCTCTAGAAATTAGCTAGGTGCGAGTAATTCTGCGTGCGTAGGACGGGATTCCTACGAGCAGTGGAGCAATGTCCTCTACGTCTTGAACGAGGAAGTTAATTAGCACGAAGAAAGGGGGCGGGAATATTGTCCAGGCGGCATAATAATGCTCGCGGATCTTTCATACGGGGCAATTGGCAAGTAGAACGGACGGGGTGATGAAATCGCATTTGCCGGAAGAACGACTCGCTGCTGCCGCTGTGGAATAATTTTTAGAAGTATAAAGTAGATAGAGTTTTATATAGGGAGAGTATATGACGGAGCAGAGCCGCATACAGCGAGCGCACGTTCGTAATACTCTAAAGACACATTCACAATTTGCGCTTTGTACATTAACCGATCTAAGAACACGTCGTTTACTATTTATAGAGATTATGAATATTAATTTTGTATATTAATGTATTATACGACAGTTATAAGAATGTGTGCCTTTGGACACGCGGCTAAAGAAACAAAGTCTTGTTGTATGTTTTTCAAATAAATCACTAAAGACTCGACGACCAAACGGCTCTCTGCTTACCCGAGGCAAATCGACCAAAAGGATCATTGGGGACTCACTGAAGACAACAGCGCGTCTAATGTTATACAACGCGTTATTTATTATCTCATTCACTATATGTACATACATACAATGGCTTGCATATGTATATGAAATGATTTCTTATGAAAATGCCAAGCGCTTAAGTAAAGCTCATGAGTGTTACTTCAAGCGACTCTCCGATTTTCGTATTATGTCCAACAGAACATTCTTTTGCATTTCCTTGTGAAGGCACTGCTGGAGCTCCTCCAGCGGTGTTGGGTCCTCCATGAAGACTTTCAAACTGCCGACCTTCCAGTCCTTCCACCTGTGGTCCGTTATCCTATCCTGGAGATAGTTATACGTTCGAATCTTCTCGTTTCTCGTTCGTTTTCCAATTTGCTGCTTCTTCAGCGCAGTAACAGAAGTGACTTGCTCATTCAGTTGTTGCTCGTACAGCAAAGTCCTCAACTTTAGCATCGCGACTTCCTTATTCTTCAACTGAGACCGTCCTTGTTGGGAAGTGACCATCACACCAGTTGGTATATGAACTATTCTAACAGCGGAATCTGTAGTATTCACATGTTGCCCGCCAGCACCACTAGCCCTCATTGTGTCTATCCTCAAGTCCTTGTCAAGTATAGTCACTTGTACTTCTGATGGTTCTGGATAAATTGCCACTGAAGCTGTACTAGTATGTATACGGCCGTGCCTTTCGGTTAAAGGTACCCTTTGTACTCTATGAACACCACCCTCGTATTTAACTTTATTAAACGCTTCTTTGTCATTTATCAATATACTACCACCTCTAATACCACTTGCCATCACACTCTCGCATTCTATTATCTGATACTCTAATCCTAATTGCTCAAAATAAGCTATGTACATATTCAATAGGTCATTAGCAAATATCATTGCCTCAGAGCCACCAACACCGGCCACTATGTCCAGCATGACTCTGTCATAAGTATCACAATCCAATTGACTAATGATGCTCTCCAATAGTTCATCGTCAATACTTTCCAGCTTGGTTTGGTACAGCTGTACTTCTTCTTTCTTGAGTTCCTCCATCTCCTTATCGTCGGTGACTGAAAACCAGAGAAAGCAACCACAAAGCAAAATATTGCTATATACTAGACTGCCTGCGCTCTCTCGTTATATGTTATACGGTACCTAGGTCCTTCAGGCTCTCCATATTGATCACAATCTCCAGTCTATTGCTGAGGACGGATTGCAGTTTCCTTGACTGTACCAATGGTCCGATAATCTCATCTGTTTCCAACTTGGAATTCCTGTACAAGTCGGTGACATAATTCAGGTACTTCTTCACGTCCTCACCGTAGGGGTATTGATTGACATTCGTGCTGAATGGTTTAGGAAGAAGAGTTCTTGGCCTGGCCAAGAGGTTAACTACAGGGACCAGACACAAATCCGACGAGCTCAAGTTCTTCACTTTAGTTACACCACGCCAGGCCGTGTGAGCAGCACTCAGCCGCGAAAGCAGTGACATTGCCACTGTGGTTTACAATCGTTCAATTATTAATTTTTCTTCTCGTCCACTCAGCAATGTTTACACCCACACAGACGCATGACTGTGTTCACTGCGCTCCGGTCAAGTGCTGGAAACCTAACCAGTGAAGAACAAGCAGGAATTTCATCACGTGGGTTCGAGAAACAAGTTTCCACGCAGGAATTCCTGGTTGTATATTAATGTTTGATATTACTCCTTTCATTTTAGGTCCGAAGCTTTTCTATTGTAACATGATATGATGAAGAATTTGTGAATCGCAGATTCAGCAGTTGCATGATAAACTCGACACAGTTGGCAACGGCAGGTGATGGCCACCACTTCGATAGTTCTGCAATCTCGATTCTATTATGCTTATCCCGTGTTTGTATAATACCGAAAAGATATAAGTGTAGCCGTGGAGTCCGTGGCTTATTTTCGTGCAAACCACTGAAAGCCTATACGACTTTGCGCCAGTGCACTCGTCGCCGTTTGGTAAGTCTTTTTTAAACTCTCCCCTAGAGGCGTCCGGATTTTTCTTCTCACAGTTACGAAGCAGCATTGTTGTATTTGAATCGAGAACATATGAGGTATATAAACCAACGTAATATGTGCTATGTAGCTAGAACGAGAAAGATGTCGTAACATTTTTATTCTGCTAGAATACGTGAAACTACTGTGTCATTTGCGGGTTGCCCTCTCTGCATATTGCACTTAATGCAGTGTCGAGCTACGCTTCTTTTAACTTTCACAATTCCAGCAACATGTCTCTATTATAATGAATCAATACAAATGTACCATTCGATGTAGCGACCATTCACATATCTCCACAGTACGTGAATTGCCTGAAAGTGCATCGTAGGATGCGATGCAAAAATATGTTTACACTACGGCGCACAAAATGCATGGTCTTGGAAAGTCGGGGGCAGCTGGAAATACGGAAAGTTATTATGCTGCCGAAATATCGATTCATCCTGTTGCATCCCTTGCACGAGCGAATCGCATCCTCAGCGCGTGCTGACCCATTTCGGAAGAGCAATCAATAAGGAGTACTATACATTAGAATACACTAGCTATCCCGAGGATTTCCATGATAAGCACGAATACAACGGAATAGCCGTAGGAGGCAGACACGAGGTTTCTCTTTGTTCTCGGGATTGCAGCGTACTCTCCAGCGGCGCATAGATCTTTCTAATGCTTTTTTTAAGCCTCCCCTGCAAACGGGTTCGCTTTAAAGCCGCACACCGCTAGAAAGTTGCTGTGTGTATGCTCCGATGGCCAAGAGTATTTATCGATGATCAATCGGAATCAGTGAGAGGATCGTGTGCGATGCCGGCGGTGTTCCTCGGGGCTCGGGCAGTTCCTTCCGGCGAGAATAGAGAGAGGGCCGTTTCGAGCCTTTATCTCTTTAATACCGGAATACATTATATGTATGCCACATATATCGTGCATCGAGTGGCGGCGAGAACTATAACGGTCGGATTGCGGTGTGCAAGTCGTCGCGTATAATATGCTATAGGTGTGTAGGGAGACGCGATAGCCAACGAAACGGGCGTAGAGGACAGCGATTCAAAAAGACTCCTGCAAGCGGGTTCTGGTCGATTTTAATAAATAATACTGGCGAGTGCCGATGTCGGAAGATGCCGAACGATAACGAGTCGGAACGCCGGCAATAATCGACTCTCGCAACATTGTTTATGATACAAAGTAGACTCGATATTCGGGACGAGTGCGCCGAGTTGTTGGCGCGAGCGAGAGGAAGATAAAGCGCGAAACGAGAGAGAGGCGTAAAGACACGCACAGCAGAGAACTGTATAGAGCGGCCTTATAGCGAGTTCGTGATCGACGAAGCGACTACATACACTAGTTTTCGGTGAAATAAGCACTTGCATGCATTTCGAAAATCAGCGCTGTTGCGTGGTGGGTAAGTAGACAAGGGAAACTGCGTCCTTTTACAACCAAGGAACTATGCGTTCGACGAGCGAATCGTCCAGCATAGTTGCATATAGACTCGCAACCACGATGGGAATTGATTTCCATGTATTTATGTGCAGGCTTTATAATATTATAACGAAGTCATGGAACCGAACGAGAACCGAGTCCAGGAACGAAGTCAGGATGGAGGTAGGTCTTTCGTATACCATTTTATTGCACTTTTAGTAGCACTTGAACTGTTTTTCCATTATATAACTGTGTAAGATATTGCAATATAATCGGCGATTGTATTATTCCGAAGTTTTCAGAGTAACCTTAGGTTTTTCAAATAGGTCTGCAGGGACAACGTAGATTTCATTATAAACGCTTAGTACATGTCTGTAAATAGGGTTCCCGTAAGAATTTTCCGTATATCGGAGTAATCGAGTAGGGACTTCATTAATATTGTTGAGATGACTCAAGAACTTTACCAATCGGTAATCACTCCGGAAATCAACACTTTTACAATCCGATCGTGATAATGATTTTCGTGTAACCTTTCGGGAAATTAATGATTTTTAATTCAAAAGGCAAATGTTAGAAAATTATTGAGAAACATTAACTGCAAGACGAGTATGATTAAGAATTATTCTTAAATTCGTACAAGAATTGTACGAGAATTTTATTACCATAAATTTATAGAGATGCATAAATGAACACTGTAGGAATCACCTATTTATATTTTTTTCAGAGTATGGATTTGTTTGGCAGGATTATCTTGATGCCACAGAAACAGTTGAAGTTCCACAGATTATGTTTCCACATGTCGAGTTGACACTTCAGAGTGGCATTGAAATTGGCATGTCACTCGAAGTACCAATTCCAAAGAAGGATGGCGAGGGAGATACCAAATACTGGGTGGCTTCTATTGTCATGGCATGTGGACCTCTTCTGAGACTACGATATTTTGGAGGAGATGATAGGTCGTTGGAATTCTGGTTTAATCTGACAAAAGAAGCTGCCCACGAACTGGGCTGGTGTGTGAAAAATCAGAAGAAATTAGAACCACCCGATATTGTACGAGAGAGATCACCCGATTGTACACACAAGCTTCAAGAATTTTTATCTACGGCACGCACAGTCCCACCAGAAATGTTGTCAGGCGTTAGTATACATATTTAATAAGCCCACAATTCATTAGGCACTTGAACTCAGTTTCTCATATCTTTCTATTATACACAGGATGGTCTCAGTATGACAGAAAGAATTAAACAAAGCATGAAAGTGGAAGTGAGTGACACACTTCACCCTTATAAATTATGGGTTGCCACGGTACGGATTTATAAATCGATTTCCAGTTATTTATTATTACGAGTTTCACATTGATATAAGGTACTGATGTTGAAATATGTTACAGATTGTTGAAAATGTTGGTGGTAGACTTTTATTGCAATATAATACTCCGGGGAAATCTGATAAGCGTTTCTGGATGTTTTGTACTTCTGAAAATCTGCATCCATATGGTTTTGCGACCAAATCAGATTCAACATATTTTTTGGAGCCACCGAGTTCTATAGTTGATTTACATACGTATGAGGAATGGAAAGACATGCTGGAATCATCGCCAAAGGATTGTGACTCGCCTGGAGATTTCTTTCAAAACCAAGTAGAACATGCGAAACATGAATTTAAAGTTGGAATGAAAGTTGAAGCCCTTGATCCAATTAGCCATAATAAAATATGCCCTGCTACTGTCATAAAAGTATTCAATGACACATATTTTCTGGTGCATATTGACACATACAATGAAGGATCAAAACCTGCTGATATTGAAAGAATCACGTATGACAGCACAGAGAAAAATACTTGGCTTTGTACCGTGGAACACCCATACATATTTCCTATGGGATGGGCAAAGGAACACAGTATTAAGTAAGTTGTAAATCCACATTATTCATTTCACATGTAAGCTTATATGATGCTAATATGCAATTTTATTGTCAGAATTACACAACCGGTAGGATGGCCGTCAAAAACAGATGAATTTGATTGGAACGAATATTTGGAGAAAACTGAAAGTGCTGCCGCAGAACAAAGTCTTTTTTATGAACGATCCAGCGCGATAGACGCAGGATTCGAGAACAATATGCGGTTGGAAGCTGTTGTTCCCGAATGCGAGAATACTATATGTGCGGCTCATATTACTAATATCATTGACAACTTGTTGTGGTTGAAACTAGACAACTGCGAAGATACCCGTCCAGAACACATAGTTGACATGCATTCATTGCGAATATTCCCTGTTGGATGGTGCGAATCCAACCATTATCCTTTGAAGCCTCCTAAAGATTACATTGAAGTTTGTAAAAAACTACAAACGCTGTCAAAGGACGATAAGAAGAATAATGTTCTTGACATACCAATATCGGAACCGCGCTCGTCACTATGGTGTCCCAAGATATATTTTAATTACCGTTGTTACACCGGACCCATGATTTCAAAAGGAAAATTAGCAACTCTACCGAAAGCAGTAGGACCTGGTCCCGTAATCCTAGTCATGAGAGAAGTCCTCTCTATGATAGTATCAGTCGGATACAGGAGTGCACGCATCTTAAAAGTGCTTCAGTGTGATTCCAAGCCCGACCCGGGCTATCATTTGGAAGTACTGAAAGCAAAGCACAAAAATAATACCTACCGCGCGAGTGTTGCCGTTGTCACATCGGGTGATATGGTTACAGATTTCTGCAGAGCTATTTGCAAAAAGTTAATGGTCTGTCCGAACTTGTTTGGACCTTTGTGCATATCCGAAACAGATTGCCCAGACAGGTGTCATAAATCATCAAAGACCAGATTCCGTAAGCACTCTTTGCCCTAATTCAAGTATACCGCTAGTGAATTCCATTCCTAAGTTACATGATTATTCCAGCACAAACGGTGGGGCCTGGGAAACGAGGAAAGCCTAAAGGCTATACAAGTATTATGGTGCAAAAACCAAAACCCTGGGGTGGTAGGCGGAAACGCAGAAGAGGTAGGTGGGCTCACAGAGACAAGGTAACACACGAGTTCGAGCAAGAAGAAGCACCACCCTTTCTGTCATTGGATTTGGTGAAAGCAGCACAAGCGCGGGAAGCACCGCCGCGTGTGGAGGAGACGATCGACGGCAGGCCTCCTTTATCAGAAATAGATATCATGATACAGAAAGGTCTAGAAAAGGAAAAGGAGGAGTGCAAAACGGAACCACCCTCCAGTAATATTTCCGAGGACTCTGGTAGTTCCTTTAATGACCGGAAGACAAAGGATAGCGGAAGTCCCAGCAGTATAAGTAACAAGCATCATTCCACAAGATTCAGTCAAAATGGCATTGCCACACGAGGCAGTAAACGCGAGCGCGATTGGGATACTAGTATAGAGTCTGATTGCTCAGAGGCAGACGCAGAATATGTTCGCATGCAGAAGAAACAGAGGCGGCCTAAAACGCGGAAGCTCGATTCTAACCCGTTATTCTGGACTGTGGATGATGTATTTCGATATCTTAGAAAAACGAACGACTGTAAGGACATAGCTTATCGCGTTCGGCAAGAGGTAAGCATACCAAGACTACATGATATTCAGATACATTTTAACCGGTGAGGATTTATGATACATTGCTATTTGTTACAGGAAATCGATGGCTTAGCCTTTTTATTATTAAATCTTCCATCACTAACGCAACATATGAAGTTGAGAACGAGCTTGGCTATGAAACTCTGTCGGCACGTGGAGCAAGTCAAAGTCACATTCTTCTTGCGGCATATAAATGAATCAGAGCCAGATCAATATCATGTTGCATAGTGCTTTGTTTTGTTAGGTTGCGAATTTATTCCATTATTTATGAATTGTAACATATACCGCTCGGAAACGATAATCACGTTGAAAAGAATGCTGTATTATAATAATGAAGTATTTTTTTAATTTATATTACAGTGCAAGACTGAAGAATTCCTCTGTTTAATATGTGATGTATTTAGCGGCAAAGCAATATATTTAAATTATTTTTTAAACATCTTGCATTGAATGAGAACTATTGTTAATGAATTACGATGATAACGATATTTTAAGGATATGTAAATAGCTGCGATTTATTTACAGAATTATCGACAACATCGTATTAAAAATTATGATAAATAAAACGACAGCGCGCGCAACATAATCGAAATATGTTTGCTTTCATAGCTTTAACTGGAAACGCAGGTATTTGCACAGTCACAGTGCGACGACTCAGTCAATACGACAGTTCATTGACCGAGTCGTTAGGATCTCACTTTTGCGTGGCGCAATCTAAATTCGCAACAATGCTGCCGGGTGTATGGTGCAGCATGATTTTTGAAATCTTGCCAATTCTCCTGCACTTCCACTATGCGAAATAATAATTTTGCATGTTCATACCTTTTACATATCGTATTACCCTATTTGCTTTCCGTAAGACTAATTGATAATTAAATCAAAGCACGCGGCATAGAAAAGGTTTCCGTCTCGGAAAGTGTATTCCGTTTACCGTTTTGTAAACAAGTTTTAATCTCCGCCGAGGAGAATATATTGGAAATGCACTCGATGATACATTCTCAACATGGCAATCGATATAGCGACTAGACCTCGATGAAGTATGTGGTGAAACAAGATTATTAAAAGTACAGATACGATTCCGTTAACTGCAGCTGCGTTCTAATTCCATTTCCCTGTGAAGTTCACTTATTGCGTAATGCCAGCTAAAGCCAGAGAGCGCTGCGACTGAAAGGTAAACGAAAACCGTAACAAAAGGCACTGTGTATAACGGGGCAGACTTATCATCGTGGATAAAGTGCAAACAGCAGCCGGCTGCACCGATCCAGGTTCAACAAGCCTTCGATAAATATATGCAAGGCGCGCCTATCATTACTCTACTGTAACCCGATGAATATCGTGTCCCGCTACTTTAAATGGGTGCGTTTTTTAATTTGTGCTCAACCCGAAAAACCAATATTATCGACCGTGAAATCGTGCAGAATAAATAATCGGAGAAGCAAAGGAGCTTATTTCGTTAGTATGAAAACACCATTCACCAGATTTACCTGGAAAACATTACTTGAAATACGTTAAACATTGCAAACATATATATATTGTACAGCAGTGCTACATCGGTCACCAGGGGCCGCGCGCACATTTTGAACTAAGCATGGCGCCCTCCTTCGACCCAGCTTCCACCGGATTGGCGGAGGCTGGACATATAGCTGGTAGATATACTACTGGGAAAGAAGTGCATCGGTGTGAATCAGTGTGGCAGGTAGAGGGAAGGAAAGAGGGGGTCCTGGTTGGCTGCATACATGCAACGCGCACATCTACAGTAGTGCGGTACCGTACGGTGCGTTACGTGTGCGAGTCAGTGGTTTTCGATGATGCCTTGGTGATGACAGGATTTCTAACAGTCTAACGAGTTTCGAGACGTTGAGATAGGTGAGTTGTTGGTTCCGGGATACTTGGCGAGGATCCTACAGTGGGCTTGGCAGTCTTGCTGTGCTCAGTGAAACTGGTGAAACGGCCCAAGAGCGTCGGCGATCAATGCTGGTCCGCGGGTGTGCCCGCTAGCCCAACCCGTGTCTTCCCTTTTCCCTGAGATCCCCGAGGAAACCCGTTTTTCCTAGCGGCGAAATGAGTGTGCCGGAATTTTAAAGAGAGGCCCCGCCCGAATTGCGCCTTTCTCTCTCTCCCGTGTCCTCCCCGTGTGCGGGCGAGAAGTGCGAGGAACATCTCGGAAGGATGTTGTGATCCCGAAGGACGAGCGAGTTCGGTGAGATCATCCTATTACCATCACCTGTTCCGATGATGAGATCGCGCGCTTGCGAGTCGAGGCCCCCTGCGGGTGGAGCTTGTGTCCACGTAACCCGCTTATTTCTACGTGCTCCAAATTCTACGGGGCGGAATCGGTTTCCCAGGTATTTAAGTGCCGCTCGCCCGAGTGCCGGGCACGCTGACACATGCCCGCTCGCGCTATATAGCACATCGTCCATTGCCTCTTTACTACGGCGAGCACGCCCATTTTTCGCGTCTCCATTGGCAACCACCTTTCCACAACATCTCGCGGAACATTTTCAAAAATCGACGATCCCTCAATCATTAGCGGCAGCGCTTCCCATCTCGGTACACCCTACCTCCTCTCTCTCTCTCTCTCTCTGCAGTGCGAGTAATTTTATACACTCTGCTCCGGTTTCCGTTCCTCGCGCATCTATGTACCAGGTGCAGTTGTAATTTTGCCTGGCAATCCAGGTCGATTGCGCTCCGGCTCAAAAAATCCACCCGTGCCTGCGTGTCTTCCGGCAAAGACGTAGAAGAGCTCCTCACCGCGGCCCCTTCCACGTAGAGATGCCAAGTCTCTCACCCATTTGGCCTGCGGGTGATTTAAGAATGATCGTTGCTGCAATCGTGATATGAATTTTAGAATGCGACTCCCCTGTCGACGCGAATATATACCTTTTCAAAGGGGAAATCGAATGGTTTGAATTGTCGGAGGCGCGCTCGTACGGCTTCTTCAAGCGGAATAAAAGTCCGGATGATCCAATAAAGATACCTACTACATTTCTCTACCTAAGCTACAGTGTTACTTTCAGCGGATCGGACACTTTTATCACCGCGAATCCCACTACATACGTCTGCTCTCGTAAATCCCAGCCGTGTCTGGCTTGGTTGCTTCATTAGAGCCGATGTTACTGAGCGATGCACCGATAGAGCACGAACCGCCGGCTTCTTTTTTCGGTACTCCCACTTTAAAGCCTTGCTCTTTTGTTCTAGATAAGCGAAATACCGGCTAATCATGAAGCTGATCTTGTGCATTATCTCAACGCTGGTATTGCAGGCGTCGACCCTAAGTGAGTGCAATTTCACAACTGTCTGCACTGACAATTTCAATTAACTTAGAACTAAGTTTTTTTTATTTATTTATTATAAGGGTGCGAGAGATCGCTGAGGCGATGACTTCTAATTTTTTATCTTTAATTATAGTTCGTATCCCGGATGTTTTGGGAGGTGATCTTAATCGTAGATAACGACGAAAATTTTAATTACTGCTAACTGCTTATCTTAGTCAGCATTTGCAGAAATCCTTAGTTTTGTACGCGTGAGAATCATACGACGTGTAGAATATAGAGTCAGAGTCACAAGAGAGAAACGTTGCTCCATCTGCTTTCATTACATGCATTAATTAGTGAATCAATGAGTAAGGAGCGTCTGGCTTAACTTAATTAATGGCTAGTCAGCATTAGCTGCAATTTGGCGGTGGAGTATAGTCCATTTCAGAATGTACATTTGATGAGAGAAGCATTATTCTAATAAGCATGTAGCACATGACTCACTGACATCATATTTATAGTGAAATACTTGCACTGTACTTATGCTGTTAACTCATATAAACTGCTTGTGATGATATTACAATTTTAGTATTTGTCTCTCCTATTAGTTCAATCTCCACCACGGATATCCAAACAACCCCCAACAGACGAACAGCTATTTCAAGTGGCCCAAGCAAAGATTAATGAGAATGACAAACCATTCTTAATTGAATGCGAGGCTGAAGGAGAACCGGCACCAAGGTAAGAATCATAAATTTTCATTGGTTGTTTTTTTAAATTGTTGGTAAATGCAATATTTAGGGTAAATCTGCAGTAACAAGAATCATTAGTATCCATTATAGTCTTATGCCAACCATACGTGGTAAATTTCTAACACTTACCACTGCTTTCTACTGTGACATAACGGACATTGTGGTTTATTCTGAGGTGACTTATGAAACTGTCAGTATGTATATGAAAAAAAGTAATTTGGCCATTAGATATTACATACGTGCTAGACATCCATTTCCTGGATACATTCATTCATGCTTTCTCATTGCACTTGCACTGAGTCAAGTGTCTCTTTCCAATGGAGAAGCCAGAGCCACCGGTCTTAATTACCAGGATGACCTCATAGCCATAGAGATATAGGGTTACCACTACTGATAAAGATACTTTACTTGTGGTATGAATTCTGCAGTGCTGTGGGAGTGGTCTCCAAGATATCAGGAAGTGCAGATAACATTGTCATTTTATTTGTATAATTCTTTTATCATATTTTGCATATCCTGATAAAGTATGAAAACTATTTTTAAAGAACATATTTCGCGATTCAAATTTTACCGATCTTATTAATATTCTCAATGATTTGAAAATAGTGTCTTATCATTTGTTAAAAACACAATGCAGGTACCGATGGATTAAAAACGGCAAGAAATTCGAGTGGCCGGCATACGATGACCGTATCTCGCAGCAGCCAGGCAGAGGTACACTCGTGATCTCAAGACCGAGAGATGAAGATTTGGGACAGTATCAATGCTTCGCGGAGAACGAGTGGGGTATAGCGACATCAAATTCTGTGTTCGTGCGGAAAGCCGAGTTGAATTCGTTTAAGGATGAGAATCCTACCAGCCTTAATGCCAATGAAGGCCAACCCTTCAAACTCACGTGTCAGCCACCAGACGGCTGGCCGAAGCCAAACGTCTACTGGCTCATTCAAGACACGGCAGGTGGAATCAAGTCGATCAATAATTCCCGGATGACATTAGACCCTGAGGGCAATCTTTGGTTCAGTAATGTTACCCGAAATGACGCATCGGATGACTTTTACTATGCATGCGCCGCCACATCTGTGTTCAGAAACGAATACAAACTAGGAAATAGAGTTTTGCTAAATGTTATTTCCACGGGCTCGACCGCCAGCCAGAACAAACATGAACCAGTAAAACAGTACGTGAGCAGAAAGAACGAGGTTGCATTACGCGGCAAGAAGATTGAGTTATACTGTATATACGGCGGGACGCCGCTACCGCAGATAGTTTGGAGTAAGAATGGCGCAGTCATACGGACGAATGATAGAATAACACAAGGGAACTATGGCAAGTCGTTGATAATAAAGCACGTCAATTTCGACGACGACGGTACATACACCTGCGAAGCGTCGAACGGAGTAGGAGATGCCAAATCTTATTCTATAAGCTTACAAGTAATGGCAGTCCCTTACTTCACTGTTGAGCCGGAAATTATAAATGCAGCAGAGGACGAAACGGTAGAGTTTAAATGCGAAGCCTCAGGTGTGCCTGTTCCGGAAATTAAATGGATTCATAACGGAAAGCCCATTTCCGAGGCCCCGCAAAATGACCGCCGAAAAGTGAGTGGCAACACTATCCGAATTGAAAAATTGACGAAGAAAGACACAGGAAATTATGGATGTAACGCAACAAATTCTCTCGGCTATGTCTATAAAGATGTGTACGTTAATGTGTTGGCTTTGGAGCCGGAAATTACTCAGCCTCCCTCAGACATCGCTACCGTTGACGGAAAAACTGTTCGAATCACCTGCCGCGTCTTTGGAGCACCAAACCCATCCGTCAAGTGGGTTCGAAATGGTCAAGAACTGACTGGCGGACGTTACAAAACTTTAGACTCGGGTGATCTAGAAATCGAGAACGTAATATTCTTAGACGCTGGCACCTATACATGCCATGCAAGCAACAAATTCGGAAAAGTAGACGCCTCCGGTGTTTTAATAGTAAAAGAACATACACGAATCACCGATGAGCCGGAGGACTACGAGGTTGCTGCTGGATCTACTGCCACTTTTAGGTAAATGAGAAGATGCACGAAAATCATTGCAGGACATTGCTCATTGTTTTTTTGAAGATACTTATGTTTCATATATTACTTTCAGATGTAATGCTGTAACCGATTCAAGCTTGTCGTTGACAATAGACTGGCTGAGTAATGGCGAGCCGATCGACTTCGAAATGGAACCGCGGTTCATAAGAAGTACTGATTACTCTCTTATGATTACGAAAACAACTGAGTTAGATTCTGGGGTCTACACCTGTGTGGCCCACACAGAATTAGATGAGACTAAGGCACAAGCGACGTTAGTTGTTCAGGACGTACCGAATCCTCCAAGACTAATTAACATAAAATGTATGTCGAACGATGCATCCATACATTGGACGCCCATGGGAGATAATCGAGCTCCGATTCTCCGATACACCATTCAGCACAATACTACTTTTACCCCAGACACTTGGGAGATAGCTAAAGATTCAGTTCCAGCTACTGAACAGACGTATGTCGTGCCTATGTCAGCTTGGGCTAATTATACCTACCGTGTATTAGCCTGGAATAAAATAGGTAATTTATCTGGGGACTTGTCACGTAACAATAATGCATACTGAAACTTACATAAATAATTTATGGTGCAGGTCCCTCTCTACCATCTCCGCACAGTGAAGTGTGCACGACATTGCCAGACGTACCACACAAAAATCCTGAAAATGTGATAGGTAAAGGCACAACTCCACAAAACCTTGTTATATCGTGGACCGCGATGCCTCAGATCGAGCACAATGCTCCCAAGTTCATGTACAGAGTATATTACAAACGAGACATACCAGGAGAAAGGTGGACTATAGAAGACATAAACGACTGGAAGAGAAATACTTTAATGGTTGAGAATCAACCTACTTATCAAAAATACAAAATCAAAGTTGTAGCTATTAATGAGAAAGGGCAAAGCAGTGCTATACCAAATGAGATCACTGGGTACTCGGGAGAAGATGGTATGCTGTCTTGTTGTTACTCTTGACAAATGCTGTTCGTGTGACTCTAATAGTTGAAATTACTTTACAGTACCATTGCAAGCACCCAGCAACTTCACTTTAAATCAGATCAAGTCAAGTACTAGCGCCCAGTTCTCCTGGAACCCTGTACCTGAAGAGTCCGTCCGAGGGGAGCTTCAGGGATATAAAATACAAACATGGCTAGAAAAGGATGGGGAAAAGGGAATGAGAGAAATCGACTTGAGGGGTGGAAATAGGACACATGCATTAGTCAACAAGTTCGTCCCTTACAGCAAGAACTATGTTCGAATACTTGCATACAATGGCCGGTACGCACCAGAATAACATTGATTCATAGTCTTATAACGTCTCTTTATGTGTTTTATCGATAATGACCTATTTTGTTTGAATCAGGTATGCCGGACCACCATCTGAGACTTTAAGTTTTGATACACCAGAAGGTGTACCAGGAACTGTACTTAGTTTCGAAGCTTTCCCGTCGGGCTCCAGTGCTTTGTTGTTAGTATGGACCAAACCCGCTGAACCAAATGGCATTTTAACTGGCTATCGAATTTATTACCAAGTAGTAAATGGAACAAGATTGGAGTCACTGATGGAGAGGAAACCTCACGTCTCGGACCCGGAAGCAACTAGTGCGAAATTGGCTGGTTTGGCGCCAGACACTAAATTCCGTGTGCACATTCGCGCTATAACCAAAGTTGGCGAAGGAAATGAGTAAGTTTCCCTTGCATATATGAAACATTTCCAATGCTGTTGTGAATATGCCTTTAAATTATTTCCCTCTTCTTCACAGCTACTTTATTGAACAAAAAACACGTACATCTCAACGACCTGACGTACCGATGTTTAGTTGGGAAACCTTCCCCAAGGAAAACGGTTATTCGAACGTAAGAATCAATTGGCATCTTAATCTCAATGGAAATCCAGGAAGCCACTTCTTCGTAAAGTACAAGTTGAAAGGTGAAACGATATCTCTGGAAACGGATCCCGAGTTCCAATCCAATACAATTGAAGTATGTAAACGTTGCAAAAAGTATCCCGTGCAGGAAATTGAAGAACATATGCTTGACGCACAAATGACTTGTATTTTATAGATACGTGGTCTCCAAAGCGGAGAAGTTTACGAGATGTCAGTTGTGGCAGTCGATGGAAATTACATGACAGCGAGTGCACCGCAAGATGTAGAAACCAGCAGCGAAGGCCCCATCATCCAACCTAAGGAGAACGTTGCAACTGCCGGATGGTTTATTGGAATGATGCTAGCAATCGCTTTCTTACTGCTAGTGCTAATAATCGTGTGCGTAATCAAACGCAATAGAGGTGGAAAGTATGCGGTACATGAGAGGGAATTGGCAGCAGGTCGGGGTGATTACCCTGATGAAGGCGGCTTTCATGAATACTCGCAACCGCTGGATACGAAGTCGGCAGGCGGCCGTGCATCCTTAGCATCGTCTTCCCATCACGATGGAAAGCACCCAGAATCTGATACAGATTCAATGGCAGAGTACGGAGAAGGTGATACAGGTGCGTTCTCCCATTACTTAAACGTATAAAATTGTTATATTTTTCAGCAAATAAACTAGATATGTATTGTCACGTTGATAGAGAGCATAGCAAGCACTAATTAAATGTGAAAGCATGGTGGAAGCATTTCTTTCATTGTGTCATGCGATTAAGTTTTTCATAAGTAGTTAAACAATTCCAAAGTCATTGTCATATATTCTGCATGAAACAGTATTTCATTTATTTGACTATTATTCATATCGTACATTTTTATTTCTACACTTGTGTTATGTTTCGTTACCTATTTTATGTGCTTTGTTGCTTGACTCGATTTAGAGGGTATGAATGAAGATGGGTCGTTCATTGGTCAGTATGGTGATCAGCGTAAACCGGAACCAAACTCGCAAGCATTTGCCACACTCGTTTAAAGTAAGTCGTACGTGTATGTTTCCTGTTGGCTATAGGTGTTGAGAGATACTGCTATTTTCGGTCTGCTGCTCGATTACTAATTGGAATATGTTATTGTACGGAGGAATTGGCATTTGTTGTAGGACGATTCACCGAGGACGGGTCTTTCATTGGACAGTACGGGCCAAAAGGTAGACCAGAGGAGACGCCGCCTATTCCAACCGCCACTATGGCCACGTATGTGTAACCTCTGCCACTATCTTATTCAAATCGCATGAAAATTGTTTTCCTGTCGATGGTAAGGGTTCAGCTCCTTATCAGCTACAGCAGCTCTGCTATGCACCTTGCGCTGGGCGCAATGTCCAACACTATACTGCCAAATAGACTTTGGTTTTGGGTTTTATAGTTTACATAGAGATAACGCTAGATATTCTCATTTACTTAAATCATAGACTGTCAGTGTTCGTTCTTCACTGAATGCCGGCGCACGTACGTGCGCCACATGAAAGTAATCTTTCTTGAGTATTAGATGAAGTCCATCCACGATGATTGACGTATGAGTTATTGCGAAAACGATACGTTGGTCGATCGCTCGTTATTACGAACCATAAGTTTGTTACAAGAATCTTTGTCTAATTATAAAACCCAAAGACGATGTAGGTGTTTCATAGCGTGCAAGCTATTTATGGAAATAGTGTAGTAAAACTATTCTAGCATCGACCGTCATACTTGACAAGGCCAGATTGACTCAGACATCTCACTTTATCACAGGGTATACGAATTATGTTTGTATTGTTCCAAGTATGAATGGCGCTTAGGCATGCAACTGTTTTGGGATTGCATACTTCTACGTGTTTGGTAGTCATCGATTAGATTTAGTGATGATTGGGCGGTGGTGCTGGGGCGCGTTATGGGCATCCCATCATCCCGCCAAAGGTGCGGTTGATGTGTGTTAGGTATATATGAGTTGCGGGTGTATGCAATCCTAAAAATGGTGGGATTGATATTCAGAAAGGGTGTCGCAATCTGGCCTCGACTGAATCTAATTTTAACTTCTAAAGAAAGATTGTTCTAAGGACCTTTAGGCGCAATCAATTTTTACTCTGCCGACAGAGGGCCAAATTTAACGAACCATTGACTATCTACAATTACCGTGCACTCGCACTTTCATTAACAATACACGAATGACAAAAAGTATATGAGATATTAACTATTGATATGATATTAAAAACAAAAAACATTGTACATGCACTATAGTAGTTAAAAGGAAAAAGTCACATGGCCTCTAATTGTTGCTTTTTGTATGTGAGACATGCTTTAGCTGAAAACGAAAGTCTTTTTTATTTTTATGAAAGTTTACTTTCCCCTTTGGTAATTTTATTGTAATCCAATGAATATACCATAATGCTATATAATTATTTAATATATAAAATATTAAATATATAGAGACATATATTAAATATATAATTAAAGCTAGAGTCTTAAAAGAATGCGATCACACATGAGCAGCTATTATTACGTTTTAGTAGATGAACTGTTAAGGAGAGATCAATCAAATTCGTTGGTTTCTTTAGCGGTATACATATTGTTTATTTACATTACTAAGTTAGCATACTCAATGCAATGTACAGGTTGTCTGCAAAAGTGTCGCGAGCAAATATATCAGGTACAAAAGTAAAAATGGTACAAAATATAGAATACTTACAATAGAGACGCGTGAAAAGTTCGTGAATATATGGTACTTCGAAATGATATGTCTCCAAGCTTTTACCGGAATGCTAGTTAAAAGCCTCGATTTGCCCTATGAGCCTGCTATTCAATCTCCGAAAAGGTATTCTTCGGTGCTGTCTGTTGAAACGTTTTGAATTTCTAATCAATATTTGTCAGGGTCTTTTTTGCCGATCATCCTGTACAAACGGCTTGGGCGTCACTCGGCTCTTACGAACTGTACGGATACAAATGTTTGTCAAAGAGGTTTGTCGAATATTAATGGTAGCGGCGGCTGGTGGACAGACGCGTGAGGTATATAAGAGGCGCGAAGATGACGTATATTTAATATAAAAGAAGATGAGTACGTGTCTATTTGTAAAAGTCAAATTATTTTTATCTGGATGATAGACGACGTCCAAGTCAAAGATCTACAAATACTTGCGTACGCAATTACATTATTAATGCGTTGCTCTGTTTGTGCTACCGCCTAAATGTTGGAAAGTATTTCTCGAAAATACTCTCCATAGACTTTTGAATCTCCGGTTGGACGAACCGCGCGTGTCAATGCAGCTCGGTCTTCGTAAACTTCCAATAATACTTTAGTGAGTATAATTCAGATTTTGATACTTTTAACAACTTTTGATATTTTTTTCGTATTATTATTGTGTCACCTTTTGTATAGAATCTATTTGCATTTCACCATTAGATACGTAAGAAAAAAGCGCTTAGCACGAAGTTCAAACATTGGATCTGATTTCGTTAACTCATTTCTTGCGATTGTGTCGTAAGCAGCGGAAAAATTGTTATGCCACCAGTAAATTGGAGCGAATCTCGGCAGCCGTTATGGCTCAATGTGATTTACGACTTACTATTTCTCTAGTGTTCATTGTACAACGACAGGACAGCACATGTGTTACTTGTACAATCTGATACGAAAAAGCTACGAGCGTTACTATTTCTTGTAAAAATTCAAAAGTCTCTCGGCTCTTGGTCCAAAACATGTGCACCCTATCGTGCTAATACTTTCATTGTACATTCACCCTTTACTACACTTAAGGCATCAATGCGTGCTCCGACGTCAAAGTGCATAAGCCCCGCACACGGCCTCGCCGCCGCGCGCTTACTCACTTTTCCGTCCGGGGCCTCACCACTCGCATCTTTTTTCTATGAGCTAGAACCTGCAGAGTCTAGCCATTTGGTTGTAGCCATCCTCCCATATTCTAGTAGAGCAGCAAGCTATCGAGTTCACTATGTTACGGCGTTCTGTAAAATTTAAGCGATTACGTTTTACTTCTTAAGTTCACCCGTGTTTCGTCAGAAACCGTGAAAATGCGCATTCCAACGTACGCCCGTGTAACATCTCCCATGTCAATAAAGAGAGAAATAAATGATGAAAAGTGCGCAAAACTAACATATATATTAACCGTCCATCACTATGCAGACTCTAGAAAGGTTTATCGAAATGCTCGAAGACCTTCAGCCTTCTTCCCTTGAATTATCAACAACACCAACTCACCCACTGATTTGTCGTGAGTGTTGGACGGGAATGAGAGATTCAGCAGAGAAAATCCCTGGAAGATCCTACGGATAAAGAAGTAGGAGGTACGAAGAGAGCTGCTACCTTGTTTCCTGACCCCCCGCGGTCGCCCGGCCTCTTCGTGCTCGGCTCGTCCTCGAGAACCTCTCCAATCCTTCGTATACCAGAGCGCATTTGGTCGGAGAGCCGAGAGCCGTGCGGACAGAAGTCGGGCGAGATGTGGCCGATAATGTAATTATGCGGGACAGGTTTTTTGTGCCGGTACTCTAACTTGATCTGCTACAAGCCTTGCCCCCCCTCGCTCTCGCTCTCTTCCCTTAGTTTCCGTCCTCTCGCCTCCTTCCACTTGTGTATGTTTCCTTTTACTTACGAGTATTCTATTTGAAAGCATGCGTGGTAACAACCGGCTATAAACACCTTTACTTAATTTATCGTCTTATAAGTAAAAATCAGACTTTCTCTTTTTCTACCATCTTTGGATGTAATGTTGATTTCATGTTCATTTCATCGTAAGAGATGGAATTATAGTTTTCACTGTCCAAGTATTTCTGTAAAAGAACACAAGGGTTGCCGCCGACTCGCAGGAAAAACGTCGCAGATCACGAGGAAGAGAAATACATATACATACAATTTGTATTCGACATCTCAGGTCGCCGTAGAATAGAATTTGTAGAGAAAATTTCTATGCAATAATTATAAAGAGCCGCGGTGTTAAATTAAATCTCTTAACTCTGCGAGGAAGTATTATAATACTCGCGGTACGAGTCCCAGCGATATCGTAGCGAATCCAATTAGGCTTGTGAGACGGTTCAGCAAAAACATTCGATGGGGAATAAACCGGCACTGCTGCTTGGAGGCGGCCCTCGAGAGTCGTTGCTTCCCCGTTCGTGAGTCGCGTATAATACGTGTACGCTGAGATCAATTGTATGTTACATTGGCGCAGTCTTCGAGTTCCCTTTCTGCAACTTATAGCGCGATCCACGTGGTCAGGTATTCGGTCGCCTCACCAAAGATCGGTTTTTTAAAATACCAATTTTCATAATTCCATTTTATTCTATTACCGCAATTAAGCTTATGAACCAGGCGGCAAATAATACTTGAATAACAATGCTTTTACTTTAGATGTAGAAACGTTCGCTACTCTATAGTCGATCATTTGCAGCATATTATACGTTTGAATTTGTAAAGTATGACTGCGTGAAAACTCGCTTCGCCTGAACGAGCCTGTATTCAGGAAAGTAGCGTGTGCAGCGAAAGAAGGATAAGAAAAAGGTGAGAGAAGGAGGGAGGACTGGGATAGGAAGAGAAGGAAGAAGGAGAGGTGCTGCAAGGGATAACAATGGGCCATTTGTTAGGTGGCCGATCCCCCAACACTCTGGAATACAATAGACACTATTATCAGCTATTCATTGAGCAGTCTCCTAAACCTGTTGCTTGATGGATTCAGCACATCCCCCGCTGATTCTCAAGCACTCCCGGATTCGATCTTTAAAAATGAAGTTATCGCCTCTGCCCCCGAGATTCCCTATACGCAACAACGGCCGCTCTGTATCCCAGCTTGGGCCAATTGTCGATTTATCATTTATCCGGAGCAGCCGCAATGTAATCCGCTCAACCTGTAAAGCCGCATTAGCGTCACCCTCATAAATCTGGCGCTTCCGTTTGTGTAATTACGTTTTTCAGATGCGGCCCGATATGGCAAGGGATACCAATTGTTGGTGCATTATCATACAATGGATCTGATGGTCAGTGGCGCGGCTAATTATAAAAGGGGTAACCGGACAGGGCCCGTTCCTCGTACTTTGCACGGCGAGCGAGAGCTGGCCTGCGCGCGCGCGTGCTCTCTTTTCCAAGAGCTGGAGAATTCATCCGGACGAAGACAGTTCACCGATCAGAATCTCGACGGGCCGCACCACCCCGTCCATCGTGTATCATGTATTATTCATCGGCCCGGGGGCTCCAGATCGAAAGGCCGCCGAGCCTGAAAATAGTAGCGCGCGGACAACAATCCGACTATTATGCCGGGCTGTTTTCTAGTTTCGCGGCGATTTCGGGCGGAAAGGGCCGCGCGTCTGCTCGGTCGTTAAGGCCGGGGATGAATAATGGAGGAAAAGTCCGTCACCCGGGCCGGCCGTCTCTCCGAAGGAGGACCGCTCATTCGCTCCTCGGCTCTGTTGCTTGACAGGTGTACCGTGCAATATAAATGGCAATTGGGAAAGGTGCGCCGGATGCCGAGTGACTGGGAGATCGAAGCGGCCTTTATTCCTCAAGATTCGTAGCTGGAGGGCCAGCTCTCGCCGACTTGGATAGATGGATATATCCCTCGGTCTCGCGCACCTGTACATACGCCGAGGTCGATTTGTAATCGCGGTATAGTATTCAGCCGGGGCGAATCACAGGGCGTAGAGTTTCTCGTCTGCAGGAGGCGCGAAAAATGCTTGCGGCTTGGACGACCGCAAGCGCCAGAGTGTAAAATCGTGGATGCGGTATATACCGCACCATCTAACAAGCAGTCCTTTGTAACGGATTGCAAAACGACCATGGAAATCTGCTCGAACATTCGAGGGAAGAACGCCACACTAAAAAGCGCGCAGGACGCGACAGGACGCCGCGATGGAAATCCTTCGGCCCAAGGCTTCACCTGCCACAGTAGTGAATAGAATGTAGAATCGGCCTGGCGGCTTTCGCGAGGAGAAGCCGAAATCCTCGTCACCGGCTGGCAATCATTTAACTCTTGATGAGAGCGTCACTCGTGACTTGGTCTTAATAAGGACGCCGGGCGAGGTTGCAGTGATGCTGTAACTGCAACACCCGGTTGCTACAATTTTGCCGGTCATTGAATTTCGGCGTCGGCGATGTGTGCATTACAGGCAGACGGCTGACTTAACCCGAATATAAGCGGGACAATGCGGCCGGGGGCCCTGTCGAGAAGAGCGGAGGAACAAAATCGCTAAGGGACGGATTCCCTTTGGCCAGTGCAAAGATAGACAGAGGGACGAATGGTATAAAAAAGGGAGTATCGGCGAGAGACTGAAGGAGAGCAAAGCAGGGGAGGAAAGGACGGGAAAGAGAGCCCTGGTCAAAGACGTTTAAAAACTGGTTCCTACCACCCATTTCTTTTCACCTTATTTGCTAATTCGAATTCTGATTTCCATATATCCGCGGCGCGCGTTCCTCGCCGGCGAAAAAAGGAGATCCGTATCGGCTTGCCGACTGTGAAATATGTTGCGGGGGCTGCTCGTCGCTTACTGATAAATGCCAGATGTTTATCCGAGAAGAGCGGACCTCTTTAATGAAATCATCCAGAAACTTTCATAGGATGCTGCGGAGAGGATGGACCCCTCGGTGCAGGTAGATGCGCCCGATTAAGACAACCGGTTCCTTTACATTGTTGCTAACCGACTTGTGATCGAAATCGAACGGGCGCGATGCTATCGAGCCGGCTGCTACGATGTAGGTGTAGGATCTTCCAGTTGACTTATTCCCATGGCTCGCGGGAGCCAACATCTGGTCGACCAATGCTGCCTTGCTTTCTGTCAGGGGTGAGCTAATTTTCCGCCTCTTACAGGCTATTCGCAGGTGTCATTGAGGATCTGAAAAAAGTGGGCGTAAGTCGAAAGTTGGCTAAGGATGGCTGAAAGGCTGCATCCCCGCCAAGAGCAACCGCTGGAAACGAGCAGCCGCCGCCAGTTGACAAGGAAGTGGGAAACCGGGAGGGAAAATTGGTACGAGGATGGAAGGGAAGGGGCCCTCCGAAAGGGTGGTGGTGGTAGGATCAATCGGCAGGTAGTCAAGGGACATTGTCAACGCGAATCAGTGTGCACGCTCCCTTATCCCGAGACGTATCGGGACCTCTCGGGAGATAGAGATCTCGCGTCGCGGTCTCACGGCGAGAGAAGACGGTCTGCAGCAGCAGCAGCAGCAGCAGCAGAAGACCTTTTCTCATTGAGTCAGTCAGTCAGTCAGTCAGTCAGTTTGCCGCAGCTACGCGGCCCATACGCACGCACGCAGGAACCCACGTACGCCCGATCAGGCCGAGAGCTGGTGGATCCGCGCGATCGGCCTCCCCTGTATTGCCGACCGAGAGAGGCTGACATCGGCAACCCGGGTGAGGAGGAGCATCGGTAATTGGGCAGCATCGTCGCCGGTCAGAGGCGGTCGTTCCCGATCGCAGCCTGATCCCCACTGAGAGCCTCGGCGCATCGGAGCCCATTGGAGAGCCCGCCGCCCCGACCCTCGGCTCCCTCGGCTCCCTCGGCTCGTTAGACTCTACGCGCGTGAGAACGTGCCCCGTTCGCCTCGAGTCCTCGCCGTGAAATCCCGAATTTCACGCGGCGAATCGCAGCGTGCGCTCCTACTCGCCGCCGCTCACACGCGTCGCCGCCGTCTCTCCTCCTCCCGCACCACCGTCGGAGAACAACTCGCGTACACGCAAGCGCGCGCGCGCGCGCGCACACCCACCTTCTACACTCACTACTCACGCGTCCCACGTCCTACCTCGGCGAGTAGCTGAGGCGCGCGAGCAGAGCCAGCAGCAGCACGCACGCACTCGCGTATCGCGCACGCAAGAGCCGCGAGAAGCAGGAGAGGAGAGGAGACACAGGCGCGCACGCATTAGGCGCGAGTTGGCGCGCGGCGGCCAGACCGAGACACGGCACGGCTCGGCGGCGATAGAGAGAAGGAAAAGGGAAGGAAAGGAGAGGAAGGAGGCCCCCCGTGCCCTAGGAAGTACCGAGGGACGGAAAAACCGGGGTACGGCACGACACACGGTTCACTCGCCGAAAGGAGGTGGGAGAGACGAGGAGCGAGAAGGCGAGAGAGAGAGAGAGAAAGAGAGAAAGTTGACGAAAGGGAGATACATTTAGCACGCACGAAGGGGTTGCCCATAAACTGTGCAACACCTGGCGGCACATCGTAAATAATTATGCAGTGGGCCGCAGCCGCCCTGGCCTCGGCGGCGATCGCTCTGCTCCTGGACACGGCGGCCGCCAGGCATCATCGCTCCGGCAATGGACATAAACCGTCCGGTGACATCTCTCTCTGGATCGACCAGCAGCAGATCAAAATGTTTAGCGGTGAGTCGGCTCCGTCTCGTCACGGAGCTTCGCGAATTTTCTGGTGTCCGTGTCGCGCGTGTATATCTTGCACACTTTGCCGGTTTCACTAGGCGTCGGCGCGGTGCTCGCTTGCTTTTCAAATCTTGCGCGAAATTTACTCGAAATCCTTGTGCATGTGTGTGGACGGTTTAATAGCGGTGCGTATGCGAGCCGCGCGCCTTCGAGAATAACGTTTGACGCAGAGCAAGTTTGTCGGGATCTGTCTGTAACTGGATTACGTACGAGGGACGTAAGACGAGGTGTTTGTATTATAATATTAACTTGCTATGGAGTAAGTGTGAATTGCACCGATCGATGATAATATTAGTAGTAAAGGATAGAGAGCTTGTCGGGCGAGTTTGGGGCAGAATGTCATGTTTCGTTTACTTCGTTTAGGACTGCAGATGGAAATTTTCGCGATCACCGAGGGTAGAGTACTGTCCTATCTCCTGGATCCTGAGCTCGAGAGTAAATTGCCTATAATCCCGAGTGAAGTATCCCACGTGAACTTCACATGGAAGTCGGGCGTGAAAAAGTACTATTACAACTTCTATCGATTAAAGTCATTCGACGAGTCGATCCTAAAGACTCCGTCGATTACCATCAAAACGCAAGGGAGAGTGCCGAAGAGACCAAAAGGTAATTATCGGTAATTGAGACGCTCTTGACACGACAGTGTTGTCAATGTTTTGCAGAAACAAGTGTTTGCAACTGGCAAACGGAGTGTCGGAAGGGAGATACGCATATAAAAGACGTGACGATATTTGTTGTAGAGTTCAGTGTACTGCTGCCCTGTTCCGGCAATAATTCGGGCATCGCGCAATTCGGCATCGGTTTGATGATCGAGACACGTAAGGGGAAACCTTTAAACGGGACACCCCTTCGTCTCAGCCTGAGAAAAGAATGCACCGTGCGCGGTGAGTGCGTCAGTCGCGCCCACGATCACCATCTCTCCACTCACACATACAGTTCTGTATCAGCAGTAATTCATCGCCTAATTTGCCGCATGCTTCGATCGAAAACAATCGGGATCTTAGCCCTTTTGCTGCACGCTTTGATTGGCGGCTTCTACATCTGCGAGTGCCGTCGGCCAGGCTGTTATTGCAGACGTGCGTCTTGCTTTCCTCACTACTGCCCGTGTAATTCAGCGCGTTACCGCATAAATGGGATACGTTCGTGCGGTATGCGACTTTTTCAGCAGCAAAAGGTATAATAGACCGAGGGTTGAGTTTACGTGCGCAAATAGTGCTTGTACGCTACGCTCGGTAGTTTATTCATGTTTTTCAAGCGCTTCCACTCCACCGGAGATTTTCGACTTTGATTTCGAGTTAAATAAGTGCTATTTGTCAGTAAACCGCTTCAATCGTATTCGCGCACGTAAACTAAAGAATATTGCGTGGTTGGTGTCCGATTCTATAGGATTCCAGTTGTCTCTTTTTGCTCCTTTACCAATCCAAGCATGCTCTGGACATAGTACGTATATCGGGAAGTTTTCGTCTTCCGTAGCACGGCCGCTAAATGCACTTCGCAAAGCTCCTTTCGCAATGCGCAATGAGATCGATCGCTCGCTGCATTTTTGACTCCGAGGTTCGTAAGGAGTTAATTAGTTAATTAGCATTTTAAAGGGAATGAAAGCATGACTCTGTTCTGCCTTCACGAAAATTATATCGATAAAGCTAATTGAACTGAATCGCGGAGAGTTCTCGAAGGGTCAGTGTATGCTATTGTGCTTTTATCTAATTAATTTTATGTGGGCGCTGCGGAAAATTATCATCCGGGGCTTCTTATGTTCCTTTGATATAGTACATGCACACCGTGACTGCTCGCAAGAAACGAAAAAACAATCATGAATGCTGAAACTCGTGCGAGACTTTTCGAGAAAAGCTTACACCTTTACAAAAGCTGTGCTTGGTACTGCGTGCTCTGTTTAGTCCTTGGAACGCGTTCGAGTATATTTACGGATGATGAACGCCTTACTCAGCGCGGAGAGTAAAAAATTCAACGTAGTCGCTTGGCCCGAAATGCATGCTATGAGTTGTGGTCTCAGTGATGTAAGATTACGCTTACCCTGTCGTTCGTGAAGAATTTGCACCAGAAGAGAAAAGCTTGCATAGATCTTTGTACATGTCGGGTACAGTGTGCACAGTGTTTCGACTGATTTTTCGATAACAGCTACTCAATATCGATCTCTCATTGCAGAACCAAACCCTGGACCTTGTCCCGACGGATATTTAGGACCCCCACATTGCAAAAAGGCATTGTGCTATCCGAGTTGCATGAATGGAGGTAATTGTACTGCCCCCGGTGTGTGCTCGTGCCCACCGGGATTTCAAGGACCGTACTGCGAAGGAGGTATGCTTTACGGAAACAATGGACAAGTACAACGGATAAGATTTATTAAGAAAGGGACTTTACACTGGATTTCGTAATCGGAGAATTTAGATCACTTTGGAAATTGATATAGCAGTCTTACATCCATACTGGATAGCAGTGGAGAGAGCTTTGTAGAAAGGTGCCTGTTCTGCTCCATGATCCAAACCAGTATTGTGGTGTTCTTGCTCCTCGTCCCTGAACTTTTGTATGACTTCCATTATCTCCTTATCTATTTTCTCGCCACTCTCCAGTAGAGAACGTAATTGATCATTGTAGTGCTCGACAATTACTGTCTCGACCGCAACGGTGCAAGCCATCGCTGCCTTCTCGCCCATAAGTGCAGTGCCAGCACCAAGCAAATATCCAGCCACGTTCCATAAAGGCACCATGACCGTCGGTCTTACGCGATACTTTCGGACCAATTCTTCGAACTTGGCGCGATGTTGTTTCTCCTGTTCCCACATGTGTTGAATAGTTGGCCCAACTTGTGTGTTACCTGCCTCACATATCTCTTATGTATCATACCATGCGGGGCATATTGTTGTTCCATAGATTTATAGATTTAATATACCTAACACTGCCATTTGGCCAGCATAGATTCTATCCGCTCCCAATTCACCTGCATGGTCTACTCGTATAATCGTGTCTAACATCTTATCCGGCTTAGTTCTGGCTGCTGTTGCCGAGGAGCTAGCTAGCCGGACACCCAATTGCCTTATCGGCAGCATATTTCTGCTTTAACATTAGTACAACATTCTCCATTTACATTTGTTAGGCTGCGCGTGTGATTGCGTGGAAAATCTTGATTAGATAGGGCTCGCATAATTATGTATCTTCCTTTTTATGACAGCTATTTTGTTTCAGGGATTTGTGCAGAGAAGTGTTTAAATGGAGGCAAGTGTGTCCAGAAAGACACTTGCGAATGTCCCAAGGGCTATTTTGGATTGCACTGCGAATTCTGTGAGTTGCAAGATGCGTGGTATGATGGATGTTTGGATAAGCTGAATTGTTACTGTGTTTGTTCTGTTTTAGCTAAATGTGTCATTCCATGTGTAAATGGAGGTAGATGCAAGGGTAACAATTTATGTAGATGCCCGATTGGTTTCAAGGGAGACCACTGTGAGATAGGTAGACGCTCTCCCCAGCGTTCGCCTTGTACAAGAGTTTGTAGAAACGGAACGTGCCAACAAGATAATACATGCTTATGTGACCCGGGCTGGTTTGGAAAGTCATGCAACAAAAATAAGCCATGGGCTTGAAACTGGATACGAGCTTCCCGTGGTGGTATTAATTTCCGACCAATTGGAGCATTGGCATTCTTCTTATGAATATCCAAAACTCTCAAAAGTATCGCATTCAAAGATAAGTATTACAGGATTGAGTATATCGAGATTCGATTGGTTAGTACCACATGACTTAAAGTGTATAGTTCATAATTTACTCCACCCCAGATGTGATATGTAAAGCTGCTTTACAACATTTTATACTATTAAATATTATTTTTAATAATATACTTTTATATTGTTAGATATATTGTATGATTGTATAAAATAAAAATTTACGCCTTTCAAGACCACCTCTTATAAACCAAGCTAACACTAGTAGACTAAGAAATAGTTATAAGCAAGGGGGAAGTCGATCTCTGTCTATAGCCGGTTCTACGCCGTTAATAGCAAAAGAAGTTTTTGCATGAGAAGTGAGAACAAGACGTAATAGGATGCAATGGCACTAGAAGACGATTATTCTAGATTTGAGTGATGGCAGAGAGAGCGAGAGAGAGGGAGAGGGAGTGTGTGTTGGGACAAGGGATGCGATCTTTATTTGAGATTGTCAGGGATATCATTAAATACCTATTAAAGACGATGAGAGGGTCGAAACGTCAAAAGAGCGTGGTAGCTGAGAGTAATTGCGTAGGTTTGAGGTATATTGTATGTTCAGGTTAGGCCGCGGCTGGGTAACATGGTTCCAGGAGCCTCTGAAAGCGGGAGTCACGTGCTGCGTGGTCCAATAAGAGTGAGAATCGGATGGGCGCCATGACGCGTACCCTGGCGGCACTGTCCAATCGCGTTATTCCAGACCCGTATACATGTATATGGTGTTGGTGTTTCGGTGGTCGCTGGTGGGTTTTTGCGGATTCCCAGGAGAAATCGGTGAGTGGCGAGAGGAGAATTGGGCGATATTAGCACGTAAGTAATGGGCGAGGAGGCGGGCGATGCGTGTGCAGGTCGGATCGGCGAAATAAGCTGATTTTCGCATCGTCTGCTTGGAGTGCAGCGCGCAGGCTCGCTCAAAATGGCCGCCTCGCTGCCGCGTTTGTTGTGGTGGAGATGGAGGGCCGCGTAACCGATCGATACGGCCGCTGGCGAAACTGGCGATGGTGCCGATGGCGGCTGTTGTGCGTGCTGTGCGGTGGCGCGAGGTACGCGCGAGTTACGCCCGGTGAGAGGGAAGCGAACGCTGTCGGTCCGGTGGCTGGCGCGCGCGATACCCTCGCAGTGGGCTGCTGCTCGGCGAGATTGCGTTGGTCACGGGCGCCGATGATGAGCGCGAGAGGCGAGCGCAGGGCGTGGTGAGAGAGAGAGTCCAGCCGACGGCGGCCTCCCCGCAGACGCGAAGTCCTGAGCCCTCCCTGATCGGGTGACCACTCACGGGACACACAAGGTGCGTACGCAACTCGCGATTTTCACTGGGCCTGCTCCATGACTCCGCGGTGCCTCGCTCATGAGCTTTGCGGCCCCGGAGGTGGTCTCTCTTTTGCGTGTGCCCTGCGCATTTTCATTTGCCCCCCCAAGTATCACGCCGAACAAACGCGCCGTGTGCGCGGCTTGGCGCATCCTCTCTCTGCTCCCTCGCGTGTCCTCCTCCGCCGCCGCCGCCGCAGCCGCCGCCGCCGACGACGCTCGAGTCACGCTTCGCTCGCTCACCAAGCTGCCCGAGCTCCCGCCGCCGCCGCTTGTCAAATCGCCCGTCCTCCTAAGAACGCGCGCGCTCATACCCGCTCGCTGTCATGCCGAGATTAAGCCCCGTGCGAGCTGCTCCCGCCGTCCCCGTGCATCATCATCACGACCATCATCGCCGCCGCCGCCGCGTGGACCGCCGTCGACCGCGAGCTCCTCTTAGTTACCGCGCCGCGTCTTCTTCTTCCCGCGCCCTCCCTGCCCACGAGGTCTCCTCCGTTCACTCCTCGTCTCTCCACCTCCTCCACCATTCTTCACCTCTCCACCTGACCGCGGCCACCCGATGCCCGCCAACACCTGCGAACGACGGCAGCGTGCGCGGGAAATCGGCCTTCACCGGATGCCGGGTTTTGCCTTCCGATCACCACCTCACGGAGTACATGTACGATCTCCCCCATCGGCACACCGCTTTTGCCTCCTCTGCTTCTTATGTCGGGATCGTTGCTTTCCTTCGATACTTTAGGCCCAATTCGGATTCTCTTTCCCCTCGATCCCTCGCCAACGTTTCTTTGTTCCCGCTCGTCCGCCAATTCCTGTAGCATTTGCGCATTTTTAGTCGTATTTTGCTAACTTTGTATAGTCGCTTTTTATTTTTAAAACAACGGAATATCGGTATAGTCAGTTTTGTATTTTGTTATTCGAATTTTATGAATGAGATAGTAGCTACAGAGATTATTGTTTTCAATTATCACTTGTGTTGGAGCTAAGTTTGTTATGCATTTACTAAGAACTGCAGAGACTTGGAAAAGCATTAGTGTATGGGTAGAAAGCAGATATCTAAGGTTTCCTGAAACAAACCATGTCTCTAACTTGCTATGTACCCTCTTAATATTTTCCTTCCATGGTACATTAATAACTATACATTTAAGCTATAGTTGTAATAACAAATATGATTTTAGGCAGCTTTCTTCATGGGATGTGTAACAATGGAGGCTAAATATTTTATATTTTTTCCTCAGGTGAAGGTAATGTAGAAGGGATAACTAAGGGAGCAGCAGAAATCAATTCCTAAGAAGAGGTCCTATACCCTAAAAGCGAGATTGGCCAAGGAGCATTAGAGAATGGTATCACTGCCTAGTGCAGAAACAGGCACAATGGACAGAATCTCGGATGACGATGACGACGAGCCTAGTAGCGGGTCCGAAACCTACGAGGAGGGGGACCTCCTCTCCGCTGCTATGGATGACGATGTAACGGCCCAGCTCGCCGCTGCAGGTTGGCAAATCAAACACGCTTATGGTGATTTCCATTTTTTTGCTTTTTCACCTTTTGAGTTATTTATGTCTCAATTAATCGTTGTTTACGAGACGAGCAAAAGTACTGGGTATACCACTACTTGCAATATATCGATCTTTCATCGATCGAGTCGAATCTCGGCAAAGTCAATCGCGGCTTAATAAGGTCGCTGAATTTCGAAAACTTATTTTCCATATGACTCAAGTAAGATTCTTGGAAGGTAGAAAAAGGTTTTATAGCACTAGATTTGTAAAATCACCATTAATGGTGTTTTAAATTGATATTGTGTATTGTTCATTGTGCACTAAATCTAACCAGTCACTATTGCATTCATAATTCAAAAATTTACATTAATGGTGTGTTCCCTTGAGTGTGAACTGGATGCAATGCAACTTAGTAATCACTTCACTTCTGTTGACAAATTTCTGAAAGATCTGTAGATGATCAGAAGAACTTGAGGAATGGTAATAATTTATTGTATACCCAATTTCTACCAAAAATGATCCAGTACAATTTTAAATTTGTTATTCTTTTTGCAAATTTTTAAGTTTCATTAATTTCGATTAAATTTGATTATTCCTATTTGAGGAATAATGAAATACATATATATCAGTTTACTATCTTTTATTTTGGGGATCACCATTACTACATATATGTTTCTCTGTTGTGTGATGTATTTGTAATTGCTTTATGTATGCAGTGTATTTTGTCTAATAAGCTTTTCCTTTTGCACATTGTGTTTGTCATGCATTTTTTTATGCCTATGCAATTGCATACATGTAATCACTGTACTTCACATTTCTTTATTTTTCTTTATTGCACCTGTGATAGGATGCATTTTCGATTAGATTCATTCATGCACACATTGTTTTTTTTAAATATAGAAAGCATTCCATAGAATTTCATAGAATCATTGCTTCTTCATTTTTGAGTGTACTAGATTGTATTGAGATGCAGCTTGGTGTGGGTTTTCTTAGCCTGGGAGACCATTTTCTTACAAGCCATTTATTTAGGACCTGTCGGCGTAGCTGCGGCTGCTGCCATCGTCTCGGCGAAAAAGCGAAAACGGCCGCATAGTTTCGAAACGAATCCAAGTATCAGGAAAAGGCAGCAAAACAGACTATTAAGAAAACTCAGAGTACGTATAAGAAAAAGCATCTATATTACGTTAAATAGTGATTTATCATTCGGTCGGCATTGATGTATCGAGTGAATCGAAAATTGAAACGATTTGACAAGTGGAATGCCGTACTGTCAGCAAAATTTACCGTGCTCGAAATCACCCACCAAAAAAGTTCACGGGAGCTCAGTTACACAGCTGTCCAACCAAATGACCTTCTAATGTACTGAATATGTATCATGTGCCAGATGTAAAAGTCTTCTTGTTAAAAGGATCCAATCATTTCAGCAAACAATAGACGAGTTTGCGACGCGTGTTGGCCAGCAGGCAGTAGTGTTAGTAGCTACACCTGGGAAACCAAATAGTAGTTACAAAGTATTTGGAGCGAAACCTTTAGAAGATGTAGTTAAAAATTTAAGAAGCGTTATTATGGAGGAGCTTGAGAGTGCACTGGCACAACAAGCACCACCGCCAGTCCAAGACGACCCATCCTTGTATGAGCTACCGCCACTGATTATCGACGGCATACCTACCCCTGTGGAGAAAATGACGCAAGCTCAATTGAGGGCGTTTATTCCTCTAATGCTAAAGTATTCCACGGGTAGAGGCAAACCCGGTTGGGGTCGAGATAGCACGCGGCCACCTTGGTGGCCGAAAGAACTCCCTTGGGCTAACGTGCGAATGGATGCAAGATCCGAGGATGAAAAACAAAAGGTACGCTGTTATAAAGGAGCCGGCGCATGCCGTGCAACCCTAGTCGGCACGAGACAACGTAACAATATTAAACCCTCAATTTGATATTACAGATCTCTTGGACTCATGCCCTGAGGCAAATTGTAATAAATTGTTACAAGTTTCACGGAAGAGAAGATCTTTTGCCGGCATTCAGTGAAGAGGACGACAAGTCGAATGTCTTAATACAACAATCGACACCACACTCATCTTCACATCCATCACATTCATCGAGTGCAAGCCAAAGTGGGCAATCGCAGCAGCAACAGACGGTGGGAGTTGTTCGTCTGAACAGCACGGATTCATCTAAGGGAAACTCTTCGCCGGCACAAATCATTGCCGCGTCTCCTACAACTCTTGCCACTGCCACTCAGGTGGGAGTGGGTAGAGTGTATCAAAGAACAAAGAATTTGACGAAACCATGTGACCACTGCCACCCCGCGTCTTTTAAAACGAAAATGACAATGATTCCTTGAAATGCTAAATGTCCTTTCGAAGTAGATTTTCGCAGTGCGTCACGTTTTTTCATGAAATTCTAAATTCTGTGTAGGACAATAGCGTTTGGTCCGTTTTTTTGAGCCGACATCTCGAGTTCTTTTGATATGTTTGGTTTCCCTTATTTGAGTTTGTTGTTGATTTATTCCTGTGTTACTTGTACGATAGCATAGAGATACTAATTATTCATAATTTCAACTTGGGAAGAATTAGCAGTAGCTGTGTTTTTCATATCGGTGTTGAATGTTGTCGATTAACCCGAACGTTCATGGCGACATGTAACATGATTTTACTTGTGTTGCAGATGACAGCCCAATACCCGACGGCAGTTTTGCAAACTATAACAAATCCTGATGGCACTGTTTCCATAATCCAAGTCGATCCGAGTAATCCGATTATTACGTTACCGGATGGTACCACGGCGCAAGTTCAAGGGGTTGCCACCGTAAGTATCCTTTCCTATATTGTCTGAAATTCTTGTCATTAACACTACAATTTTTAAGCAAAATATTGTTTATGGTTAAGGACGCGAGTTACATGTTTCTAACTGAGGGACCTACTGTTAATACACAGATCCATACGAGTCAAGGTGAAGTTCAAGCCCTTGCTGAAGTGGCAGGTGGTGCGGAAGGAACTAGTGTGGCCGTCGACCTTAATAGTGTGACAGAAGCTACGTTAGGTCAAGACGGGCAAATCATTCTTACGGGAGAAGATGGACACGGTAAAACTGTTTTCTATAGGCTCTGCACCGTCGCTGGACAGGAGCTACTTGAGCAGTGATTCGTTTTTCCTGGTCCAAGATCTTTTGCTGTTTGCATGCTATTTACTATGCTCCATTCATGAAAACGAGAGTGGGGGCGAGAGAGAAATCGTAACTTCTAGTTTTTTTGTACAGAATGAAGTGGGCGATCAATTAGTTGATACCTTTCGGTTTTGTACATATAGCGATTTCAGTCGGAGCGGTGCCCTGGTTGATTTTCATAATGCATAAAGAAATTCATGATCAAACATATCATTCAAAGGAGCTGAGTTGTATCGCGGGGTTCTTGATTCTTAAGGATTACGATTTAGAATGGAAGAGTCGCATATCGACTGAGGACAATTGCAATTTAGTCTCGATACAACGTATCACTTTGTATGTGTTTGTGTATGTAAGACTACTCTCTCATCAGAGACGACAAAGAAAGCTTTTAGTGGGAAGAACTTACGAGACAAATAGCATTTAAGTTATATGTATATGCATGTACATATCAATTTTTAAGTGTTTAGATTCACACATGCATACATGACACATTAACTTGTTATGTTATATATTGCATGCTGTAACTTCTACTCCTCTGAGTAAAGTTCTAAAAGACAAGCAAACGATCACGTTTAAAACACATGCTACATCATAAATGGTACAAATGTAGAGATGAACGAACCCATCGTTTTTTCACATCCAAAGTTTCTCGGCGAACACACAAGGATATTATCGCGATATATCATGGAAAACTCTAGAGCCGTTTTACAAACATCACTTATTACTACTAGTAAAGATTGGTTATTCACGCAAACTACTGAAGAAAAATAAAACTATTGTACATAGAGTATTTTTTGTTGATGTTTTATTATTTTGTACTTATTGATTATGACAACACTTGCTTAAGCTGTATGGGAAGTAGTCCTTCATATTCATACAAGGACTGTATACAAAAGCTGGAAAATTTCTGTCAATATTCAGATGTTCAAAATTAAGTCTTTAGTAATTTTGCCAGCTTAAGCAATGGTTGCGTGAAAGTACTATATTAATTTTTATTTTAATGTACACGTGGATTATGTTTGTAAATTACGTTGCGTTAGATAGATGTGTTTGATGAAATCGACACGTGTGTAGTGGTGTAGTACGATTCTTTCGCTAACGTTAAGATAAAATCATAGTGATATAGTAAGTATGAATTTTCCTGAAAAATTCGGCATCACGTTGCGATGTACAATCTTTATGTACAATCACTTTGGTAATTTGAGTTGTCACGATTATATAGCGTCAGAAATACATTCGTACTCTTCTAAAATTGAAACTGTATTGTAAACTGGTTAGCGCACTACCTTTGCGAGGCACGATATGTATTGGAACAAATTAATATTATATAACTGATCTCTTATATCGAGCGAATAGTTTAGCAGTTCATTTGATTGTTGTTTCTTTCGGCGAGACCTGTCTTTTATTTCCAGTTTGCTATACAGAAGAGTGCCTGTTATTGGGCAGAACACAGGACCGTTGCTTATTTGTTACAGGATACCCGGTCTCTGTCTCGGGAGTTATAACGGTGCCAGTGTCTGCTAGTATGTATCAGACGATGGTTGCCAATATCCAGAGTGACGGTACGATGCAGGTGGTTACACCGATGGTCCAAGTACCGAAGGTCGAGCCCGGAAATGGAGAGACCATTGAAGCAGTCACCATCCAAGGGCACCCTATGACCATGATAAACGCGGCTGGCGAACATCAAGTTCTTCAAGTGATATCCTTGAAAGACGCTAATGTCCTTACGAAAGCCATGCAGGGTGAAGTGGTCAAGGATGAAGATAGCCAACAACAGCAAACCGTGTCTAGTCCAGAATAAACATTGACTTTGTGCATAGTTAATACATATATAAATATATATAAAGCGTCTATGTTCACGCCAGGACAAGCTGGTGCACAGTAGTGACGTTCAAAAGAGAACAAGTGTGAGTATTACGAATGGTTATGCTGACCCAGACATTTATGTCGTTTTTGACTTACGGTGTAATGTATCTTCTCGAAATCAGCTCTGAATAATGGATATGTATGAGAGTGAAAATGGCTGTACAACACGTTGCATTAAGATATAATCATATTTGTATTCAAAAATTATCATAGATACTTATAATTAGCTTATTTACTTGGAATCCAGCTTCGCGAGGGTAGTACGAATTTCTTGGGGGTACTACTGCGTTCGATGGGTATTTGGATTTATACAGGTATCATTGACAAGTTTACTACTTCCTCGTAGTAAATGTAACTGTTAATTGACGAAAGCATACTTCCTCATTTAAAAGCCCCAGAATATTTTCAATCTAGTCTTACAGTCAGCCACTTGAGTGTGCGCGACACACCAAAGAGCGTCGAGTTTTCGTTGTACATTCAATTGATAACGAAGGAAAAAAAGGGTATTATGGAATGTATATTTATCGGATGGATACTGGGTAAAATTTAATTTACCCTATCGCTATGATAAATGGCATACTTAATCATGTAAATTAGACTAATCGATTGGTGCACATATTTCCCTCTTTCATGATAATGAAGATGTCTTTACTCAGTGAAGATAACGAAATATCTGTACGACACGCGATTATTGTAAAGAGTTTTTCAGGATACAGAGTGCAAAAATACCGATGAAAATGAAGATATCAAAATCGTGATTTATTATAAAATCCGTGTTATATGGCTGTCCATGTAGACAGGAAAGGTAGCCTATTTTTATGGAGAAACAAAAGTACATACAAGAATCAATCTTTCTTTCATTGTAGAGATCTATAACAGTCTATATTAATATGCATTAATGATCGATAGTAGCGGTATTGGAAAATTAAGCATTTCTGATGGGTACAAATAGGGTATAAGACATCATCCGTTTCTTTTTTACTAAGATTTCATTACTTGCACATCCAAAGTATAATTGGGTCTTATGGAGAATTGCTTTGACTGGTATTTCTAACAGTACTATACCGATTCCCACTATAAGACCGGATATCCTATTGCGAGCATTTTTCTCGTTTCAGTCGAATGATACATTTCATGAGTTCTAAGTACATATATGATGTGTGGGGTACAAAGTGATTTTAATCCCCTACACCGTGATTTCATTTACATTAATTACATATAATGTATTTATTTTGTCCAGTGTGGTTCGACACCTAACTCTTTCCATGCATTTAAGAAAAGCCAACTCACTTTTATACAATACATCTAATGTTAGGAGAATGTATTTTTGCGTGCAATCTTGTTTCAATGTTGCGGTGTCTAGTAGGTAGAAAAAGGAATGAGATAAACTCTTTTTTAGAAGACCATTGTTTCTTGATCCTTTCTATTTCGACAAGATTATCCACGATTGGGTGTGCATTATAATTACTTATGTATTGTATACATAGTTCTCAAATCACTCCCATGATGAGTTTGTCACCTTATTTGGGTAGCAACCACTTCTTACTACTGTTTTGCCACAGTAAAGTGAAGTTCCTGTAGGATTATAGTACTATTCTTCTCGCCAATGCGCAAATCGTGAGTGCAGTCGTAACATTGAAACAACAAACTGCCCTTGACAGCAAGTGTGAAGGACACCAAAAAGGTTTTTATAACATTATAGGGGAAGACTAGTTAAATTTAATATCTATCGGTAGATCAAACCTCAAAGATTAGATATTACTTGTTGCATTGTTTTTTAAGACCATGGCCATTGCATACATAATGTAATATATTGATACTCTTGTGTGAGACCATGTTATATTTTTTCGTTTTTGTTTGTATCAGAGCACACCGAACATAATTAAGTTGAATGTCGTTTGAGAAGAATATGTAATACCATTTTAGATAATTATAGAGATATGTGTACATGACTTTACAGGTCTATATTGTCCGACGTGATTTCTGTAATACATCGTTGTTGTCACCTTTCCATTCTGATTGCACTTACTGTAATAGAAAATGTGTGAGGGGGAGGGGTGGGGGGTAGGATACTCCCAACTTCGCAATGGAAACCTCTGCGAACTCATTCCGTACATATCAGTCTCCTCCCTGGCTCTTTAAGTGTCAGTCATGATCAATGCTTGCGGTATCTTATGTAATTGTAGGACTTACCACGCAAGAAAGTAAGGTTCGGTACTTATTGAGACATGCCATTAATTGAAAATCGATAATGATTTATTTAATATATCAATAACTTGGTAACAGGTACATACAAAGCATTTATATGTCCTGACAAATAGTGTTGCTCCTGTGTTTCTTTTTTTGACGATCAATAAGCCTAGCAGCTTCTATGGATAAATACTAAGTGTACAATTTTTTAGTTTTGACTTAGTGTATATCATATACGGAGGTCAGTGCTAGTTCTGGCTTATCGTAACCGAGCTCCTCCGGTGTATTGACACCCAACTCATCCAAGGTAGGTTTGATTTCCTGGAGGATGTAGGGGTAGATAGTGCTCACTTGATCACCACACTTGTCCTTTACACATTCCAAAAACCTGACAGCCAAAGCATAGTCGTTCAGCCTCCTGCATGCCCTCAGTGCGGCGCAGACGATTGTTGGTTCAGGCACAAGATCCATACCTGGCGAGCAGAAAACACCCAAAGGGTAAGTGGGGTCAACAACATACGAACTCAGTTTTTGCACTTTTTACTCATCGCAATCTTTTGCTACTCTGGTTTTCATGTGCTCCAGTTACAGTCTACTCCACAGAGGAGTTATAAGAGAGTGACATGAATGGAAAACACGAGAATTCCAAGAGAAAATGTGCCTCGAGGCTCTATCGGCATCTAACGAGGCAGAATTAAGTGAGGAACCAAAGTAACAGTCAAGGACATTCAATGATTGCGATCCGCAGTGGCTCGGTTGGCTTTAAATGCCCCGAGCCCCTACGACAAGTGTTGGCTGGCAGTATTGCGAAAGAGCAGAGGCCACCACTTCGTGGCAGGGAATGGAAAATGTTGACAGTGTCAGGTTTCGCTGGTGATTGAATTACGTACCGGCCAGTTCGTTCATGCCAGCGCGCACCTCCCAATGATCGATGTCTGATTTATTGAAGAAGACTTCGAAACGTTGGTTGAAAGCCTCCTCGGTTTCATGGGAATGGGCATCGGGTGCCTGCGGCACCTGGCTTCCTGTGGATGCAGCGCGGGTGATGTACGCGCTCCTCGCAACCGAGGAGACCCGCTTTGCAATAACACGCAGCATGTTGCTCGGTTATTCCGCACGACAGTCGATGGAGAGTGCAAAACGGGAGCAACCGGAGTACGACCGCCTATTGCGTAAACCCGAGAGACGACGGAAGTGGCCCTCAGGCTCTCGCAGTTCTGCCAATAGAACATCGCCAAAGCGCATATCCGATTCACGACTGGCGCGGTCTCCGAACACTCGCTTACTTCAATGGGCTCGATCCTTCTTTCGGATTACGTGAGAAACTCGTCGTTTAAACGTTTAGCTAGTTATGCAATAAGATTCAGTTATATCAAGTCTTACCCTTTAAGTATAATACTTCACAAACTAATATTTACTTACATATTAACAATGTATCTCAATGTATGCATGCGTGCTCCTGCTCTTTTCTTTACTACAACATTTAGAAAGGTGCGACGTATGACAGTAACATAAATAACTATCTGATTACGTCACCTTACTCAATTCTTATATAATGCCCTTCGAAATAGATACATACATTACAATGCACTTGGATATATGTATAATATTCTCAGCGGCACATAGATTTTCATTACCGAGGCCGCGGCCTTAAACTTTGCAGCCACACCTTTTTCTAACGTCGACCATTTATCTATAGTAGTGCCCCTCTCCTTATAAAAATGCGTATATGCTTCATTGATTCTGACATTAAACCCATTACTCTACGAACTCTAACTTCCAGGAAATAAAGTTATATAGCTGCTCCGCAGACGTTCGGGCAGAATTAGAAAAGAAAAGTGTGGGTGAGAACTTTATCGTCGTGCCCTCATCCGTTCGTCATATAACTTCGCGAAAAGTTCAAGTTCAACGAAACGTGAAGGAAGCGCAGATGCTGCATTCGGAAGCAAGGTTGAAGACACTCGGTTGAACTTGGCATCGCCCTTCCTGAGGGGAGATTAAAATAAGGGCGAATATATATTCCGAATCGCAGGACTTTTGCACGCTCAATGGACACATAGAATATAAAATGATATATATACGCAGAAATGCGACAGGAGGCTACAAAGTCGGACGACAAATTCTTGAGGAAAACATCTTACATAAGATGATATAAAATGCATCAGTCTTCCAGCAGGTATACATAAAACATATTCACTTTTAATTAGATAGAGGTTCTGATTGTCTTCTGATTAAAAGAAAATTAAGTATTAGTCACAAATGTCGCAATACAATAACGTTCGTTTCGTCATCTTTGGCGTATTAATTATAATATGCCATTCAGTGCATAGTTTCTAACTTCATATATATATATTCAGTTCTGCGAACTGAGATTACAATTTTTCTAACTCAGATGATGATCCACGATGAGAGCATGCTGGAGATTATGCTCATTGGAATAATTACAACCTTGTTAGTAACATAAGTATGTGTTGCACGGTTGTAATCTTGTCGCGACCTGTTACGACCCGTACACTATATGCCATTGTCAACTTACCAAAGTGTAAGTGGCGTCGGTGGCGTCTGTGTGTTTCCTACGATCAGCTGTATCAGCTGATACATAGCTCGATGTTTGTATCCGCGCCAGCGTTGATGCTTCGCTGGTAATCGTAGCGGCAACCCACAGCATATACTGTGAGTGGACGGGAAAGCGGTACCAGTACGAACAGAGTCTTCGACGAGGAGGGAGACATGAGTTGCGATCCCATCATCCCGTACTTAGCGTCGTATCCGCGGTTTTGCGAGTGCGACAATAGTAAGGACTGCCGTTGCGGCGAGGAGGATGGTAAAACTTCAAATACAATCGGGAGAATTTGCTCCGAATTTTGACAAGAACAATACCGTACATCGACCCGCCAATTATTCTCTGCGAGTCTTACAGTTATAGTAGAATTCAGAAGGAATAATTGTCAGAGAACGTCGACTCAATTATCACAGCGTCATTATCACTTGTGACTCTTTCCAGAACACGAATGGAACTGGGATAGGAAGAATTGCACGCCAACTGCCTATCTGTCTGAAGACAATTTGGAAGTGGCATTCAACAATGGGTACAGTTCGGGTACAGCAGCTGTACGGGGTGAAAAACCACTGGAGAGAGACAGGCATCACTACTGGGAAGTTAAGATGATCACACCCATTTATGGAACTGATGTTGTATGTGTTAAAAGTTTGTGAGAATGCTTGTTGCTTTATATCTGTGAACGTCCAAAACTGATAACAGGATACTCTCAGATGGTAGGTGTGGGAACTAGTAAAGTGAATTTGAACAGTACTATCAACACCTTCTGCTCATTACTGGGATCCAATGGAGAATCCTTTGGTTTTTCTTACAAAGGATATATACAACACGCTGGTGAAAAGCGTACCTATGGCTCATGCTTTGGCCAAGGTAGTTTGGTAGGGGTCCATTTAGACACCTGGAAGGGAACATTGCAATTCTTCCTCAATAGAGTTCCACTTGGTGAGTGTTCTTTTTTTACATTGCTTTTCTCTAAAGTATCCTGTAATATCCATAATTATGCAATGCAGGGATAGCAGTGACTGAACTGAAGGATACAAAGTTATATCCTATGATTTGTTCAACTGCGGCACAAAGCAAAATGAGATTAACTTACAGCTGCTCCCTTCCAGCCTCATTGCAGACTGAGTGTCTGGCAATGTTAAGACCAAAGCACAAACTTTACCTCACCACTATGTATCCAGGTCTGCGTTATTTGTTGCAAAGCACACTCGCCCAAATATTACAGAGGCACACAGGTAATTAATTGTTTACAACTCCTGGATAAGCCTGATTAACTTTATTGCTGCTATTTACAGATGATTCTGATGATGAGAGCATTGAGGAATCATATCCATCCGAGTGTATGATCTTGGATGATTATGATTTTATATTAATAGGTCTTAGCAAGAAGAGAAAGAAACCCCCAAATGGCAACCAATCCATGAAAAATTGTAAAAGTGAATGTATATAGAATGTTTAATTTATATATTTCAAACTGTACATATGTAAAATTCGGGTCAACGAGGACTGAAATTTTTTAAAACGATTCTCAATAAATTATGCTGCATGCATCGGTAACACACTGTTATCGTTTCCTTGATACTTTCTTTTGAGGCGTTTTCTTTTCGGTAGAGCTTTTACGTTTACCGGCATCGTTGCTATCACCTGTGTTATTAATCTTTGCGCAGAATACAACAGCTTGTGCCCACCCAGCCATTGGGCCCCAGAGTTCGCGTAAGTGCTTGCCAATCTCCTCGTGCATCTTCGGTGTCACTGTTTTCAAGCTGCTCAAATGCGGCAAGTAATTCGCCTTGACTATTTGGAAAATGTGCGTGTCAATTGGAATGGCTTCCAAGTGACCGAGGGACATGAGGCATACGCAATCGGCCACCTTCGGGCCTACGCCCGGCAGTGTCATTAATTGTTCTCTGGCAGTGGCATAAGTAGTATTATTCTCCTTCTTCAGGCCTGTCAGCCACTCCCTCCCGCCAACTTTTAGCAAATGTTTCGCCGCCTTCGCAATGAATCCTGCGCGATATCCGAATTTCTCCCTTTTCAAAACAGCTTCCACGTCGTCCTTCGCCAAGGATTCAATCGCCGGAAAGCTGTAATACTCCTTGCCGTCAATTATGTCAATGCTATCTCCAAAGAGGGTGCACATCTTCTCCACCATGCTCGAAATCCTAAATCGCACAGGTATGGTAATTCCACGAAAACATAGATATAAAGTTTTTTAATTTTCTATAAAGCCCATTCCCACCTTAGGATGTTGTTGTTTGAACTGCATATGAATGAAAACAGATTTTCCACAACGTCCTGTTTCAATATCCGGACGCCGTTTGTCATGCTCAGTGATTTTTGAAAGTGTTTATCGGACGCTGCCCATTTCTTGCAATTTTCCTCCAGCGATAAATCGAATTGGAAATAATCGCGTAATAGTCCCACGTGATGTTTATTCTCGACTTGCGGACCTTGTACTTTGTAGAAGAGAGTCGTATCGGTGGATTTGAGGGTCCAGACACAATTATCATACACGCCTCTATAAGCCTCACCGTCGTGTGCAGACCATCTAAAATAAAAATGACAAAACAAAAAAAATCTTCATTTGGTTATGTTCTCTGAAATGAGCATTTCGCAACCCCGAATCTAATAAAGAGTCTACCGAAAACTCTGTCCTCCTTTTAAAGTGATACCCAAGTCTAGTTCAGAGGAAGGGCAAAGAATTCCACCTCCCCTCATTGTCTCCAACTTATCGCCGGCTGTTTTCATAATGCCAGCGAGAAAAATCGTTCTTATCACGTGACTTAATTCAATACTACTCAATAACGCTCTCGCAGCAACGAATGCAGCACTGGCAGTACATAGAATACTCATCAACTTTCAACAATACACAGAATTCATAACATTCTAACTCCTCGCACACGAAAGCGCGGGCTTCGGCAACAAAACTCCGCCACCGTGAATACCACCAACTACACGCACGCGTGGAAAGGTACGCGAATCATGAGTCATGCGGCAAGGAAGGGGAGAGATATAGACTGCAAGGTTATTTGACCAGACTTTATTGTGACTCTTCTTACAACTAAGATTTCCTCAAGTAGATAGTACCGACTTACTATCATACATATTTACAATAACGGCTCTACTAGTATACGATCACATAATGAATTCCTGTTGCACGCTACGCAGACTAACTGCAAACACAGCTACGAACTTACACCACCCCGTTTATTGTGTGCTGCTGTTGCTAATTCCCTTCAAACTAAAACTGACCACAGTCCATATCCTGTTCCGGCTAATTGTTATATCAATAAGTAAAGGTGAATCCTACCCTCGCAGGTATTCGCTGGAAGACGAAGGATCTTCCTTCGCTTCGGTACATATCTTTATCCCGGTGGACACCTGTTGCCTGCATCCTCTCAATACATACACATTCCACCCGAGCCAACTGATTCCCATTCGTACATAAATACAGACACACCGTAAGCATGCATAGATACGATATACTTATAGTTATACTAGAAGATCGACTGCTAAGTTCATTTAGGCGCTGGCAGCCACTATTTTTATTAAATACCTGTGCTACGGGAATTCCGATTATGAAAAGGCGAATACACGAAACTCGCCGAGCCTAATCGATATAGAAAATCACCGATATGAGGATGGTTAATTTTGAGCACAAAATCGCAATGTACCTGGGGCACTGATGTTTATATCCTACACGATATGTACAATTCCGCAATATCTACAGTGTAATCCAGCTGCTACCGTCTAGGAGAACACTTAGCCATGTCACCTGTTGATAGTAAAAACGATACCCTGTCCATTCGCAAAGTTCCCCAACCGCTAGATTAATACAAACTATTTTACCAATACATTGATTTTCCGATCGGCCTACGATCGGTAGTTTCCGTAATTGCTTATAGATATGGAACCGTGATTCTGATATTTCAGTGTAGATATGTTAAGTAGTACGTACTTGTCCAACTAGAGCACAGACCTAGTTTCCCGATATCTCTTTACTCCGCTCTTACGCGCTTCTAGTCCCTAAGACGTACGAATGCGAGCGAGTTCTAATCTGCCGACTGGTATTAGCTCCTTATGCAGTTCGATTATAACTCTGGCGGGAAGCCGCGCGCTTCCCAAGTGACCTGAAAGATTGTGCGTTTGATTATCGGTTGGTGCATAGATGCACCGGGCAGACCGAGCCGAGATCCAAGTGCGCCAACGGGCGATGGAAACTATCAAAGATCAACGTATCCGTGGAGGAGAGAAAGTGACGCTGCCACGGGATACTCGTCGACGCAAAGTTGTGTAGAAAAAGTGGCGCGTCTCCGAATCACGCGCTTAATTATACGACTGTTAGGATCAAAAGGTATTGTCGCTCGAGAGGATGGATCTTCGAGTAAGTAGGTTCTCGCATCGGCGTTACTTTCGCCGCGGAGGCAGCGGAATATCGCCCGGCGAGAGTACTCGATTAGAAGTGTTAGGTATCCCTGAGAATTGGTATTGACATCGCCAACAAAAGAAATAACTCTCGTCCCCCTCACTCTCGTCTTTTTGTACGGCAGAGCTCTTCGCGAGACCTTTGCCCTCTCAGTAAGGAACGTTATCCCGGGCGTAAGCCTGCTTGCGGTACTCGTGGTGCTGGCACTTGCCCAGCCACGATCGTTTCGTGCACACCTTCTGCGGCTTGAGGATGAAACACTTGGAGCGCAGCACGTCGAAGAAGATCCTGCCGATGAAGTTGGCCGAGCCGGTGTTCGCCATCTTCAGGCAGGTGCGGAATCTGTAAAGTGTCCGCGTGGATTGTTAGTCGACTGCGGGCAAAAACTTCTCCTCTTTTTCAATAACAATGATATTCCAATGGTTATTGCCTCTCGTCGCAGGCGCAGTGCATCATGGTGGAAATTCCCCAGTTGAAGAGTCCGTAACGCGTTTGGAAGGCCGGTATGTAAGACGGGCAGGCGGTGTCGTGTCGGCGACAACAGGCATCCGCGCGCCCGAAACCACCCAGATTTGTGTATTTGGTCGCCCGGTGACCCCGTCCGCACCACTTGGTCCCTGGTATCATCAGGAGCTCCCTTCGGATCCGACTCTTTCCACCTCGTCTCTGCTTGCCACCACTGTTTGAAAATTTCGTCAAAAAATGTCACTCGTTATTACATCAATGGCCATCACAATTTTCATAACTATAAATGAGACTCTGATAGTATAAAAAACCTGTGAAACTGTGTCGAGAAGTGAGAAGGGATTTAAAGGTGTACTAACTAATTAGCACAGTTATCTCACTTGTGTGTCATGTTTCAGGAGCAGCCGACCGGTCGGCGGACATTCCGGAAGAAAGAAAGGCCCGAAGCATGTCATAGGAAAATCATATACAACTACACGGTGGGAAAGCAATTAAATTTTCTAAGCGGAATTCGATGGGTGGGAAGCAGGAGTTCCTCAAAGAGCGGGACTATGCGACATTGTGGAGGCTCGTAACGGAGGGTAATTACATTTTTGATTACACATTGTTAATTTACGGGTGCGCCACGCATTCGGTGGAGCGTCGTTCCTACGATCGATCATACCTACGATAATGTTGGGCGAGCAGTTGATTTCGCGCTCTGTTACGCAGGTGATCGCACCGTTGACGCAACTGCCTCGTAGACGAAAGCCAGAACAACTCCTGCGGTAGGCTCGAGGTGTCGTTTTCGCCCTCGACGTCGAAGAGTTCGACGGACGCCGCGGCATCGTCGTAATCTTCGCCGGACGCAGCACTGGACTCGCACACGTCATCATTCGAACTCTCGAATGTTGCCTCGTCGGTGCAATCGGTGAGGGCGTCCGCTTCGTAAATGAGCTGCAACTTTCTTCCTTCCTCCTGCAGCCAGACTTGCCGGAGGGTCACATCCGTGGGTCTGGTGGGGAGAAGTCTCATAAGTATAAAATCTCGGAGGCATTAAAATTGAAAGCACTTAAAAATGCTTAATCGTAGAAAAATCAATTTTCAATTTCTAATTAAGTACTTCAGGCTTTGCGACGTACAAAATCGGTGAACACTACAGTGCTCGCAAACCACGGGGAATTAGGGAGGAGAAAGTTTCTAGGAGAGCGAGCACGCGCGCATTACGAGATGCAATTCCTGATTAACAGCCATTTATGATTGATGTAGCGGTGCGCACTCTTTCGCCGATAGCCATCGCCAATCGGATCATTCGATCCTGGCCACTGTGCGGGGAGGCGTCGCGCGCGCGATGACAGTGTACAATTCGATCCGACTAAAACGTACTCTCTTATCGGGACGGATTGTCATGAATTCATCATCGAAACATCACAGGTACTTTATAAGGTCTATAGTGGCGCGTGACTCGCGGCGTAGTGGAGGGTGGGTTTCGGGGGAATCGATCATTGGCTATCAATAAGTAAGAGGTTCGGCGGCAGGAGCTACTTTCCCGCTTACAACGGGGCTATTCCGGCGGAATCATGAGAACGCGCAAGACGTGCTTTCTCGTTACAGGAAAAGAGCTTTCCCTGATTTAAGTGCAAGGTGACGTTTCGCGGTCGCCCTTTCTCAGTATCCTCGTGAGAGCATCAGCAGATGAGTGCCAAGTCCGGACTGCGCGCCTGCCGAGAGCGGTCCACCGGTCTGCTGGATGCTGCGCTTGCCTAATCCTCGCTTACTTAACTTGCCGCTTTTCGGCTTAAGCCCCTCCCGCTCCCGCTTAGCGGTCACTAACCGCCGCTGGAGACGATAAATTGTTTTTCGAACTGGAATTTCAGCGAAACAAGATATTCCACCTGCCGACCCGCTGGTGTCAGCTTTATTCTCCGAGATTATGCTAATAAGTCAAATTCGCTTTCTGTCAATAGATTTGTCCATAATTGCAGTTTTCATCAAACGCAAAAATCCACGCGAATATGCAAATTAATAATTACCAGACGGTACTTCGTTCCATGTCACTAATAAAGGGAGTCCTAGAAATTGAACACGATTCGATATCTCCGAAGTAGGCACTCGGCCTACAGGTAATTCTACGAAGTTTCCGGCGAGGCTTGACAAGCACTGGACAAACAAACCGGCTGGAGCGCGTGTTCCGGCAAGCGGTAGCGGGTACGCGCGAGTATCGGCGGTGTGAGCTTCTTCCAAAGGACGCCTTTTCAACGGGACAAGCGACTCTAAATGCATATAGTAGGCAGGAGACGCCGCTCTCAGGCGTATTGGCAATCGTGAAAGGCACCATTGTTTTTCTCTGCTCCTCGTCAACGCTGCTCTCGAGCGCGCGTCCTCATCCTCTCGCCGCCGGCTACATAGTCGGCGCAACTACTGGCACAGCCAAGCCGCTGCACACGGAGATTTACTCCTGGCGGCCGGGAAAGTGTTATTCTAACAAAGAGGATAGGAAGCTTGTTGGTGTTGGGCGGCGGGAAAACAGAGAGTACTCGGTCAACGGGAAGCGCGTGTCGCCGGATCTCATCGCGTTACGGGGTACAGGAGTAAGTAACTGAAAATGATGTGATCATACTCGATTACTCAAGGGGTCACATAGAGCGAGAAAATATCAGATAATCGAGTTTTCTTTTTTTGTAATTGTTCATTGATTTCAGGAGTGTCTAAGAGACTGATCGAGCTGCCGACCTGTGATGTCTTAATTAACACAATGAATAAATGAAATTAAAAAATCGTTAATTTCTACACCAGCGTCATATTAATAATTTATTAACGCCGTGGTGAATCGTATGGACCGCACTCACACGTTTAATTACTCTCCTTAATAAGTGAAGCGGCGTTAATACGAAATTGCATCTGGTTCCCGAAGCATGCCATCTCTATTAATTGCATGCTGGAGGAGAATATTTTGGATATCGCATTTACCCCCAATTGACGATGGTCTCCTTCGCGCAAATTCCAGGCCACCGGATTACCCTTTCGAGCTCACCATCCGGCAAGATTCTCGTGACCGAAATACCGCGTTTCAGGCTGATCCCTCTTGTCTCGGACGAGGTGTTCGCGAAGGACAGGAGGATGTCGGTATCTCGCCGGAGAGCTTTGGCCGGCGACAACAGGAGCAGCAGGCCCACTGCCACCAGGCTCGGCCACAGCTCCCAAATGATTCGCCTCCTCGAGCTGTACACAATGTTTCCCAGTAATTAGCACCACCGTCAATCAACACTGCCACTGCTTTCTCCTTTTGTGGATTAGACATTAAACATTCTCTAAAGTACTTTTCAATGTTTCTGAATTCAAAACTTAACCGATTTCAAATCTTTGTACTCCGATCAATTTTGCCGAGATTTTGTGGTTTATATCTCGCATGACTTTTGTGGTAGTTTGCAATAAATTCTTGTGGTATGAATTATTAGGAGAAATGTGCATAATTAGCTGCACGTGAGAATCGAAGCAATTGCTGTTCGGAGTGTAAAGAGTTGAGTTTTAGAATTGAATGCAAGTCTAAAGAGTTTAAGAATTCTTTCAAATTGTGATTGAGCCTTTTACATGATCCGTTCAGAGAAGAGATAGGAACGACCAAGTTTCCGGAACATATGCAGTGCATTGACTGACTCCTCGACTCCGTTAAGATCAGGATTCGTGCGATAGAAACCGTGCCATTTCGATTTCGCTTAAGAAATTGGGGATTCGTGGTTTTGACAAGGCTCATATGCCAATACCGGGCGGGCCGGGCCACGCGGTATCCCGGGGCCGGTCTTCTTTTCGTCGTTTTCGGAGGATTGTTTGGCTGGCCGCCAGCCGGTACTTAATCATCTTTCTTTTCATCGCCAAGATAAAAAGAAACCGCGCCTCCGTAACCTTTCTCTCTTACGTAATTAGCGCGTACGATCGGCTGCAAAAAGCGACGCTCGCTCGTCAAGTACCGTTTTCGCTTGACATCTCTACATTGCGCTCATGCTGGATGGAAATTGAAATTTTAGTTTCATTAAACAAAGTGCTGCTTCGCACATAGGATTACCCTGCGGGGAACTAGTTTTCTATGATTCTATTTTATTCTCTTAATTAATCCAACTTATTAATGTGACAGACGTCTTATCTTTGCGTGTATCACTGGAACTATGAAATTGCAAATGAGACAAGCTTTATCGTACGACAGTTTTGGCTTACTCCTTTTTTTTACAGCGATTTTAAATTATTCAACGATAATGTGTTGTTCCGGCTGACCAAGTCACGAGGGTATCTTCTAAAATCCGTGTTTTGTCTTGTGTTATTTATATTACTATAAAGACATTATTTACAAAAACAACTAAGTACCCTCGTTTCCACAAAAAACGTGATTTAGAACGACAAACTTTTGAACTCACTCGCAACTACTTATCGAAACGCATTAAAATCCGGGCATCGCTTCATTCAATTCCGTAAATCGACGACAACACACAAACTCTCGCGGAAGCCGAGCGATTAACAACGCGTAAACTCGCACGACTTTTACCATATCCTATGCAGGCGTTCCAATCTCTTGGTAGAGTAAGCTGTCGGACTCGTTGCGACTTACCCTCGTGTCGCGCACATCTGCCCGGTCAAGGAAGAACACTGGCTCTGAGCTGGCAGCACACGCGGCGACCACCACCTCAGCACTCTTCTCTTCGCAGCACTTCTGCCCGCCAGCAGCACCTTGCGCTCCGAATCCGTTCAAAAGTCGCGCATCCGTTCATATTCGCGCGACGAAATCCGAGAGAGGACACGCGCTCGCCGCCGGCGTCCCCGTGGAATTCCGGCTGCACGCGAATTCCTCCTTTCACGCTCTCTCCTCGCCCGAGCCCATCCAGTTCCCGTCGACCGGGGGAACGGCGAGAGGGAGGAAGAGAGCGAGAGAGAGAGGCGTGCAGGGGGTTCGCTGGCGCGTGGCCGCGAGAGACTATGCGGCGAGAGTTTTGCCGGCGGCGCGAGAGGAGGTGCGAGAGCGAGCGTCCTCGTCGGGCCGTGCGTGTTTACTGGCTCGAGAGGGTGCGCGCAACTAGCGGAGAGACAGGAGAGTGTGTCACAGAGTGGTCCGAGGATGCCGGAGGAGGCCGTGGGGGGTTGCTGGTCACGTGGCAGAAGTGGAAGGCGCCCTTTTCTTCGCGAATGCCGCCGTCGCGCGCGCCAGGTTCTCTCTCGTCCTCCGAGGATCCGGCTCTTCTCCGCAGGGCTCCTGCCTTCGCCGCTCGCGGACTCCTCGCAAGTGTACACAACACCCACCACCGGGGACCAATTGGCCGGCGCGCGTCTCTATGTATAACTACTGGCGCGCTGCGCTCGCGGACTCTCCCTTAAATACTGGCGCACCAGAAGAACCGGGTGCGACGGAGAAAAAGAGGGAGTAAGAGCGAGGAGGAGCGCGAGACAGAGAGAGAGAGAGAGAGAGAGAGGGTCTGGTGGTTGTCCGGTGTTCCACACCTATGTGTATACCACCACCCGTTCTGTCACTCGCGCGCGTCTCCTTCTCCTGGCTGCTCTCCCTCGTCGCGGCCTTTTCCCATCCGCACCACCCCACCACTCACCATTCTCTTCTCTTCTCTTCTCTTCTAGCAGCAGCCGACGGACACCAGCCTCCGACGCTCGCCACCACCACTGCTACTACCACCCTTAACCACGTCTCTCTCTCTCTCTCTCTCGGGCGAGCGTCTCTGCCAAATCCAATCCTACCGAGAGGCTCACCCTGCCATCTAATCCCTGCTCGCCCACCCGTCTTCCTCCCGCCCAGTTTCCTCGCCGGCGTCTCTTTCCCCGAGGTTTTTCGCCCGCCTATTCCCACCGCGGATCCTCTCCTTTTTACACGCTCCCGTCGCTTACCACTGGCTTTCTTGCCCTCGCCGCTCCTCCGCAGATATGCACCTCGCGCCCTTTTGTCCTTAGATCGCCGCTGCTCTCGGCTTCGCTCCTCGGAGATACCCGGCCTCCCGGTGGAATGGAGCGTTCCATCAGCGCACGTCACCACTTGGCTTTCTCCGGACTGACCGCGGACATCTGCCGCCGATTCACCGTCTTCGGGGTATGGTCTACCTGGGTATGGATGCCGAGGGAGGATTTGGGGAATTGTTGATTGGGACGGTTAATTTTTCGGCCTGGTGCAAAGGGTAAGATGGTTTCGAGTATGGAAAGAGCTTGTTCAAGGAGGAAACTTCCTAAACACGTCCCACTTGGGTCGAAGGTTGCCGGTCTCAATGGCAGAGATTCGCTACGGGGGTTGCCGAGGTTCGTTATTCGCCTCGCTTTTTATCCTCCGCAGTCTATTCAGGCTCGCTCGCCTCTCTTGCGGACCGTATGCGCCTTGCATTTGCTCGTTCACGCTGATCGGCGAGGCTGAAAGGATCTTGCGTAAAAGTCCTCTTGTTGCGCGATGCCGCGCGGTTACAGGAGCTCTGTCTGAAAATCGAATCTTACGGCTCGAAGAGGAGTATCCATTGCAGTGTAAATCAGCGCGGGAATAACATAGCCGGGCGACTGAATGCGTCGGCGAGATCATCGCTCGTTCTGCAGCGCAGAGGGAGAGAGGGAGAGAGAAAAGGCGGATTTTATCGGCACGTTATACGTAACGCCAGTCGCAGCAACCTTCAAAGAGGGATCACGTGGAAACAGTCGAATCGTTGGGCGATAATAAATTATGCAAGCCCGTGCGACGAGAGCCGGGGCCGCCGTCATTGGCCAGCAGCCCCCGAGAGATCGCGTTTGGCATTCGGCCAAAGGTCGTTTTTGCGCGAGTAACGCGCGATAAACTTTCATCTCGCAAGCATTGTCGCCCGCGAATTAGCAGCCGCCTCCTGCCTTTCAATTCGCCCGCGAGGACCGGGTGGAAGGGAGCCCGGGGTTAACGGGGCCCTCCGCGTCCTTACAGCCAAATGAATTTCAGGACAGTTCCTTAGTTGCCTGCTCGACCGCCTCCCGATACTTCCACACCGCCGATCTCGACATTTAACAACAGTTACCCTTTAAAAATGTCTCGTTATAAAAGGTTACTGTTGTTCATTGTTGAACGAAATGGGACGGAAGGTTGAGGTAAAATTTCAGTTTTTATGCAATAGCAATGGTTAATGTTTATCAAATTCGAGAATTGTTTATAATGAGATCATACTGGGAACTCCGCTTATAAAATGCAAGAGACTTCATCCCGATCGGGCCATTCGTCGCATTATTAACCAACTATACAAATAACTCTATAACCAATGCAATTAATATGACAAAATCAGTATTTATGAAAAAATTGTTAAATCGATATCTTAGAATCAACTGTCCACAGTAACTAAACTCTAATAGATCAATCAAACCTATCGGAGTATATCGTTTGGAGATCCTATCGATTGCCAAGCAGAATACCAGGCAATTATACGAGTTATCGTGTTCTATTAAAAGGTAAGGAACTTTACGATTCTCATAATGAGAAGGTCGCATCGGGACAAGAAGTTCCAATAAGCCGACGCGTCCGAGAGGGAGGGAGAGGAAACATATCATAAACAGGCTCCAAGTGTATTACCTTTCCAAGGGGTGTAAAGGATCCAGGCGATCCTCGCCGAAGGAGGGCCAGTAGCGATTCCAAGATTTACGATCGTCCCTCACCGCCCCCCCTGTCTCTCTCTCCCTTCCTCTTTTCTTTCTTTCACAAGTGGCTTTCTCGGTGGCAGCGAGATCGTCACCGCCGAAATTAATTGGCGGGACGAAGAAGTGGCGCGCTCTCAGTGAAAAGGCGAGCCGGTGGTTTCGAGCCATTGTACGCCCGGTAGTTATGACTCGATTCCATAGGAAGCTGGAGGAAAGGGAGAGACACGCGGGGGGCTACAGTCGAGCCAGCAGAGAAAGAGAGAGAGGGAGAGGGAGAGGGTAGGTAAGTGACTCGGTAGTTCTTGGGCCACTCAATTGTTCGACCCTCGTGGGTTCGCCGCCGACGACGAGCCACCACCACCCCCCTCTCTATCCACGATATCCAGGGCCCCCGACTAGCAAAGAAGCGCCCAGCCAAACTCATCCCCCCACGCAACAGTCCCTACTCCCTCGGATTCCACCTTCGGCGCAGGAATTCGTTTTACGAGCACTTTGCCCTCGAATCGCCTTTAATCTAACTGTTTCCCACCGTGATTTACAAGTATAGAGCGGCGGGCGCCGCTCGAGGCGTCGGTCCGGTTCCGCAGCAGTGATTAGAGCAGAGCTGAAAAGCCGAGGGAGATATGATTAATCGATTAATACAGGTATCCTCGGGATATCGACGCGCCGTCGATATCGCCGCAGCGGGAAGCTGCGAGGCAGCGCACGCACCGAGGATGTTTCTCGAGATGGAGAGAGCAAACTTCTTACCTGGGGAAGGCTGCATAGGCAATCTCGAGGACGCCTAGCGGTGTTGTTTCACTTTCTCACAAACGGCTGGGGAGACGAGGGTCACTCTCTCGATCACCGCGCGCCGAGCATACGAGAAGGATGTCCGGTCGACGGAGTCTACCTTCTGCCTATATCGCTTCTTGGATCTTGGAAAAATATCTCTGCCCACTTGTCACGTCTGCGGAGCTTCAGGTGTTTCCTACTACCCCGCGGTGGGCTCGACAAACATTTCTGCCGGCTCGGGACAAACTGATCGCAAACACTGTCGAGATAAAATCCTCATTTTCTTTGGGGAAATCGGGACTCTTCTTGTTTTTGGCAGGAGATCGGAATCGATTTCCTATTACTCGGATATTTAATTGAATCGGGTTTCTCTTTAATTGGTTGACTGGTCCGGGATATGTGAGCCGGTGGAATGGGAATCGATGATTTAGTCAAACAATCTCTCAATTACTGGCGGCAATTGCCTTTTAACCGCCTCGAAAGTCGAAAGTACACAGGTAATGAATAGGCACACAGATAAGAAGAGGACTACTCTTTGTCGGAGGCTCGAGGCGCGATTAGTAAACGCTTTCTTCAAATACCTGCCTCCTGAGCCAAGTTTGCCTTTGCGAAAGACAAAAAGGCTGCCCGAGCAGCTTCCGCCGGGCTCCTGCTGGAATCCGTGCGATCGACTGTCGCTCTCCTCGTACAGTACTTCTCTGTTCTCGAGATCCCACAGCTCTATAACCAACTCGCTATTGCAGAGCGACTCGAGTGTAATTATCGCGCGATAGTTCTAGCCACAAGATATAGCTATCTTCGTCTTCCGCTTTCGCTCACTCTCCGGTTAACTGGGAGCCAATTTGTGGATGCTAGCGGTAATCGAACTCCATTCGTTTCGCGCACAATGTCCCTTCGGGAGCAGTGCTCCACTTATCCCCAACTTTCGCGAACACCGTCTTCTTTTCCAAAGAAGGAATCCCTCCGCGGTTCCACATACAGCGAGAACAACTCCCATTTTTCACTCGATTAGGAGTGAATTTTGAAGCCGGCAGAGGCTGAATTTCGGCTTTCCAAGTTCTCGAGTTTGGAAATACATAGAGTTGTCTATTGTACATTGAGAGGATTAATGAATTGTGAAGAAATTGGAAACTTGTAATTCCACTCGTGTATTATTATGCCCTGTGATTACTTGATTACTTAGGACCGCGCGTCTAATACTAAGCTGTTGGCCGGGAGATTCTTTCCCATAGTCAATGATTCCGATCGGTTATCGGAGCGACGAACTTCGACCGGGACCATCGATGACTAATTATACGTTATAAGGAGGATGAGAGGTAGACCGAGGGAGCTCCATGTACGATATCGATCATCCGACGCCCTTCGATGACAGGACTCGGCTGGATCCTGGAAGAGGAAGAACTCTCGACTCCACCACGTGTTTCACTTCATACGTATCCTCCCTCGGAAGAGGCTTCCCTCCTTTCCAAGAGCTAATTAATTTTTATAGCTCCGGAGAGGGCGGACTTGAGGCTAAATGTACATTCCTCATTCGCGTCCTTCCTCGCCCGTCAATGACTCCAACCTTCCATTCACATGTCCCGCAAAACTGCTCCTCTAATTATCAATAAATCCTCGGTCAATTATCAGCGATTAGTCCTTCAATTATCAACTCTTGCTCGAACAAGCGAGCCAGTGTCCCGACCAATCAGGACGCGTTTGATGTCGAGTTGGAGGAGATTGAATTAATGCGTGTATTGTCCGAGCCGGGGTGATTAATACCTGGAAGGGATAAATGGAGTTATTAGGTCTTTCTGTAAAAATGATCGATGCCGCCGCGTGTAATCGAAGAAATGCGGTGCGTCAAGGCTTTCATTGGAGGGCGGCGATGAATTATAGGTCGATGCGCCGCCGGCATCTTCCTTCCACGGGGTAATTAAATTTTACGGCTCCATCCTGGCCCCGGGAATACATATACTAACTGTTTGAGGAGGAAGCCTCGCCGCCTTGTGCTCATTACTATGCGTGATTCGGGGCATCGACGCTAACAGATTTACTCGTAAAACAAAATGCCTCGCCTAAGCAAACCGATGCTTCGATCCTTCGGGTCGACTTAACTTGTAGGACGCAGAGCAAATAGCCGCTGCCCAAATGTATTTGGCTCCTCCTGGCCCCTCGCTGCTCGCGGCACTCTTCAACTTGACGCGTGCTTGATTTATGCTGACGCCACAGCGATGCTTAATAGAATTCGCGCGCTTCGTTAACGGGCGAGGCTAACTTTGTCCGCTGTGAGGACCCGCTTTTTGCCAATTTCTTTGGCGACCGAAAGATCCGTGGTTTAGTGGGATAAAGAAGGTTTTTGGTGAGAAATGTTTACTGTTCGCGCGGCGTCTGGATTATATCAACCTATAATAATTAGTGATTTATCGGGCATGGATTTTCTCATTAACTTCTCTTCGAGATCACGCGTAATCGAGAATATTTAATAACGAGATGAAAGAATTTTGCAGAATTGCGATAATATCATACAAATCGACATGAACGATTTAAAGACTATTAAATGAGAGAACTCGAGACAAGAGCCCCGTCGACATTACCCTTCGCAAGTGGCTCTCCAAAGACAATTCAATCCAAGGGGCCAACCTTAGCGACCAATTGTTTTCCAACACGCAATCAATTCGCGCTCGAGCCGCGTTAAAGAATGCTCTATCAAAGTCTACTCGAGAGCGAGTCGCTGTCAAAATTGGCGTCACCAACTGGCCAGTGGCGGCTCGGCAGACGGAGCGGCTTCTGCCAATGCTCGGCGAGAGCAGTGCGATCGTCCGGCAGATTTCGACAATACTGCGAAGTGTGCCTCGGTCAATTAACAATTACCGAGAAGCTTCGAGGCGGGCCCGCAACGTCGCAGGCCGATGCCCAATAATAAAAGGGGCTGTTCCGTGCGAGCCGAAACGCTCGGCTGATCGGGCGGCTCCGTCGCCGCGAATCCATGTGTCACGACCGCCCGCTCACAGGCTCGCTTTTGTAATTGGAAATTTACGTCCTCGGCCCGGACACACACTGCCACGCGATCGACTCCACCAAATGTGGATATTGTACTGTGCGCGACGCGCGTCCTTCAAATACATGCCCGCATAGATTTCGCCGATAGAGCGCCCCTAAAGAAATGCGAGATTGAGACATATGTCCATCGGAGTCTGCTAATCATTTCAGTCGGAGGAATCTCGGCATCTGTTGGTATTGTTAAGAGGGTGTAGAATAGTTATTCTCCTAATTTTTCGGTTTTAATACAAATTTGAGTAATTGGACCAGTCACTTAATGAATACTGTCATCCCAACTTTTTTTGGCCAAATGCTAGTCATTCAAACTTTTATAGTTCAAATAATAGTCTTTCGAACTAAATAACAGTCATTCAACTTTTTATTGTTTGAATGACAGTCACTTGAACTGTCATTGTTCAAATGACAGTCCTTCGAATTTTTTATTCAAATAACAGGCATTCGAACTTTTATTGTTCAATCGACAGTTATTTGAAGAATAAAGTGACGGCGTCCTTTCAAATCGAAATTTAGCAGATAAACCGTCCCAGTTCCCCTTAAGGAGAAAAGGTACGGCGGATGTATAACGCCGGGCGATCCAGTTCGCCGCTTCGATACTCTGTACGGCAGATGGCCTTTGGACGCTGGATAACCCAGTGACCCCCTAAATTCGAGGCATTCGCACGATACTCCGCACTTAATCAATTATTACTGCAGCAACACAGCCTGTGGTCGGACTCTTTCGCCGCCCATCCTCCACCAGATATCCTCTTAACAGTATTCTGGGAAAGTGTATAGTGCGGAAATTTGCGCTGATAATGCGGCTAAGTGGTTTCGCCAAATTTATGCTTTTTGATGTGTCTTGTTATCAAGGCTTTTTTTCATGTGTGTACGAAGAAATTCATTATACGCGGTGAAATCATCCGTGGCTTTGATTAATTGAACCTTTGTACTCGAGTTAATAATTGAAGATAAATAAGCCACGGATGGATGACAAAGCTTCCTGGATGATTGAATTTTTCTTGTTCCCAGAGGAAGTTTCTCCAACTGGAATTCCGAACACTGACAATGCCCAGACTGTTGATTTTGATTGATGTGTATTAAAGATTTACTTGTAAAATTCGAAGTGGCGTGACTAATTTCTCACAACTAGACAACTAGACAATAGTTCTGTCACATAAATGGGAGTTTAGCGAGAACTGTCTTTCCAATCGGCCTCATTACACCGAGAACGCGCGGGGCAACTTCATTAACTCTCTCGCGCGCGCTTCCGGGCGAGAAAAAGTTTGGCGCAAAAGGAGTAAAGCCGCGGCCGGCTGGGAAAGAGAGGCCGAAATTCCCGGCAAGCGTGCGGGTATGAATTAAGAGGATCGACGTGAAAGGGCACGGTTAAGTGTAACGAAGGGGTTGCTGGCCTCCTCTCCGCGCCACCCCCTCGACCCACCCTCTCATTCTCTCTCTCCTTCTGGCGTGTCGGTGCATAGTAAATCGGCAAGGAAATCCCCATTTCTCGGCCCCTTTCTCCGAGACACTCTCAGCCCATTCAGGGCTACACGCCGCTTTCCGCGCGACAATTGTTGGGGGGTTGCTCGCCGCGGCAGTGCAATAATTACATAATTCCCTCAACACTTGCCACACTCGCCGGCTGCGGCGAGGCGCACTCCTCCGCCGCAGCCTCCGCTTGCTGCGCCTGCGATGAGTGGCTTGGAAAGAAGACTACAGCCCGTTTCACAATCTGGTGTTGTAGCTTGTAACTTGTAATCCAGCCGTATTAACTGCAGCGTCGTTCATTTAGGAATTTGACTCTTCAACTTTAAAACTTTGCAAGTAACGCTGATTCCCAGATTATCTTGAAATTGCATCTAGAACGCGAGAGAATTTCAAATTTGTTATAAAGTTTTGAGGTTTGACACTTGATAGAGAAAGCGAAGTTGAGTCCAAATATTAAAGCCGAGACTGCAATATTTGTGTTACTTGGTGAAATTCATTGTGTAAATTAAACAGATTATAAATATGAAAATGAATTCCGGGGACACTGAGCTCACGCACGACTCAAAGAGAAGGCGCGAGTGTGAAAGCGGGAGGTTTCCGGGGGTGAAAGGTGGAGGTTGACTTGAGCCTACCTATAATGTGAATCAGACTTACATCCGCGAAAGGGTGGTGGGTGCTTTTGCCGGCAGCCTTTACGCCTGTAATGAGTACATGCACCTTTGCGCGACGGGGCCGAGAAACTTTTCAGGCTCGCAGTCTGCACCGGCTCGCAAGGAAGGCGCGCTGACTGTCCTCCGCGCGGCCCATGCAGTATACACACAGCCGGAATTAAGAACTCGGGCGTCTCGAGTGCGCCAGCTTTCGAGTATCGAACGACTAGCGAGCTGTGAAGCATGTAATTGCGTTAAGTCCACTTCGCCACTCGGAGATGCCGAGTTAAAGTTAAACTCGCGCTGCCGACTATTGCTATCAAGTGTTTCAATCCCGATTCCCTCACTTGCACGCTTTCCGGAGTGAATTAAGCTAAATACAAAACGTTTATATATTATTTAAAAATTAAGTCCATTACAATTACACTTTGCAAACAAGCAACGCAAAACTAAAGGACATCGGATATATTTGTATTTTGAAAATTGCGAATCTAATGTTTATGAATTATTTTTGACCAATGTCGCATAATTTTTAGGAGATTGATTGCTGATGATAGTTCCACTCTCCCCAGACACCTGGAGCGAAGGCAGAGAGTAGCATGGAGCAAGGGAGGGAAAAGAATGGGGTGCAGATAGGTAAGGCGCGAATCGCCTGTCGAAGGAAATAGAATTCAGAGGAGAACTTCCTTCATTTCGACTGCCACCCCGCCGCCCGGCCAAACTACCGTCGAGCACAGTAATTTCTTTCTCTCCGCCACCATGGATTCAACCAGCAAGAACGAAAACCTCCCGATAGCTTTCCTATTGGATTCACCTTCAAGAGGACCACAAAATATTTACGTCACCTAGAAAATTCAACTTACCGAAAAATTACCAAAAATATTTTCGGGGAAAAATCGACAAGATTTCCCTCTGAACTTGGTGTTTCTCCCAGTTCTCGTCTATCGTTCGTTAGGCTGAAATTCTAGTTGAAGAAGAATTCTTTGAGCGTGTTCGTTGCATATTATAATAGCGCGCGCTCGCCGGGCTGCGGTGGGATCGGCCTGCTAGTAAACAAGCACAATGACTTTGGTCGTCACGGGAAATTGGTTCGATCAGTTACGGGATCCGGCGGGCAAAGATTCGTCGGCGCGAGGCGTTCGGAGAGGCGTCGCGCGGAAAGCGGGCGGCAAAGGAGGCTGAAGAAAGGCGACGAAATGAACTGGCAATCTCGTCGATTCAGTGAAACGCCCGTGACACTATCTGGCAGCGAGCGATAATATTTACTGCGCGCATGAAAACCGAGGCTAAAATATACACCCCCTTTCGCGACGAATTCACCTCGTCTCAAAGGGACTCCTCAACAAAGCGTCCTTTAAACAGGCGAAGGGCGACATGGAATTTCCACGGTCTCAACCTTTCCTCGAGCCATCTAAGCCTGGGACCATCGAAATGTTCAATATTAATAGCTCAATGGTACAACCAAAAAAAAGGAAAGCTATTGGAGCCGCTGTGATCACTCACCACGACAGTAAAGTCCGCAGTAAACGACTGACTGACAAGCCGCAAAACGTAATTAGCGATGCGCCACGAAACTCAATTACGACTGCAGCCAGCGTCACTAACGAGAGCATCGGCTAATTCCATCGGGGAAGACTTCGCCTCGATCCACCCGGTGCGCGCCCTATCGTCTCCGAAAAGCACCCTCGAAAAGAGATCACCGATCGAGCCTCATCATGGCCAACCGGGAGAGTTGAGGGCTTCCGAGCGTGGTATGTGTGTCGAAGAGACGCGTAGGTGAGAGTGCGCGATCCGGGCTGCAGCACAATTCGAGTACTAATTGATTTTACGATGTCCGCTATATTGACCGTGAAGATCGTCGACGAGGCTCGTACAGGATGGTGGCGGAGGGTGCTGATGACACCCTGGTGCGAACCATCCGTGACGCCCCTTTTTCCAGAAGCAGAGATATATATGCACCCGTGGAATCCGTACCTTCTTTCCGATCGCCGGTGAAAACTGGTTTGAGGTGGCGAACATGGGAAGCCTGTATTTATACCTGCTTGCCGCACAGGTAACAAGTAATTACTTCCCTAAGATATTCTTATACCCTCGATTTTACTACTCTTCTTATATCTGCCTTTCTTGATAGTTCTCAAGTTAATTGATGCTGGGGGATACCATTACACTTCACCAAAGAGACTCTACATATCATCATCTACAAGTACATATAAAATAATTGATCAAGCCTTTAATCAAGTATTGTTTAATTAAAATAAACTCCAAACCCAAAACTGGCACGTAGTCTAAACTAGTTATGGAATATAAACAGTATTAAGGGCGTAAAGAACAGACTTGCATTGTCACTTACGAGTAATAAATTGGCGCAGGGAATTAAGTACAAATTGGGATCGAAGAAAGAGCAGTGAATCAGGATTTTAGGAAGGATTGCTTGGCAGTATCAGTGGCCGAGTGAAAAACGGGCTTTCTTGGGGCTGGAAATGGGATAGGTGGGCGCTCAAAGGGGGGCCCGGGATACGAATGAAGGAAAGTCATCTCTCGTTCTCCAGTTCCCGGCTATCGATGTCTCTCACTCCACTAGACAATGAGACAATGGAGTGACGTTTGCGAGGCGCGATAGCGGCCGGATTAATTCTCCATCGATTCGAAGGAAACCTCTTACCCCTCTCGGCCCAGTACCGCCGAGAGACGCCGTCCTTTCTCCGTTCTATACGCGGATGCCCACTTCTCAACTATCCCGAGTTTAGCCGGGAATTGATCTTCGGCCAAGTTTCGCTTGAAATCGGCCCAAAAATGTTCATCGCAATATTTTTGTAATTACTAATAAATTTAGTCGTATTTTATATAAACCTAGAGTCAAAAGTCAAGAGAAACGGCTCAGAGTTTCGCTAAGCAGAGAGTGTACTTCGCTTTTAACTTTAGCAACTTTTCCATTTGTCCAAAAGTCTCGAAGAAAATTCGAGTGTCAGCATGAGTTGGACACTTTGTGTCTGGTCGTCGCCGGGAAAGGGGAGGTTTCCCCATCGCTGCGCCATCCGGGCCATACATCGTGAGTATTGGCGATCGAATTATCGTTATGATAAGCATCTCCCCGTCGCACCGGCGAGAGCTTGAAAGCTGCCGCGAGATCGAAGATCAAAGGAGGCCGCCGGGGCGGGCGCTTGCTTCCGTTCACGGGAATAGAGAAACACGAGGTGAATTCCCCCGGCGGGGCTAGATTTCGGAATGAGCATCGAACACAGATCGCCAAAGTGCCCGGGGGAGCATCGCCAGGAGTTCCATGCTGCTGGGGGGACAAAGAGTGCTGCTTGCACATTTAGGCCTGCATTGAAATCGTCATGCTCGACCTGTGCCCTCTTGTGTACACTGACACTCGCACACTCGCGTACCCTGCAACCTTCTGGGCCTCCTGAAAGCACCGGTCGGGGATCAAAAGAATAGCCTCGCATCCACTGTAGTACATCGGGAATTATTAACACGATATCAATCAATTGCACGACTGCAGGAACAATTTCATGTTTTGTGTTGGTTCTTCGCGGGATCCTGTAAATGCTAGAAATATCTTATTTATTGACACTTTGTTGAGTAGCCATCCTTACGCAGTCACTAAAGTATTGTCATAGCATTGGGCAAGATAAAGCTTACGCAAAACAAAAGAATCTTCGTAATATAATCAACAACTGATCTTAGATTTATAATAAAATCGCCAGGCAACAGTTTGTTCATAGTTTGCTTAACAAGTAACAAAAAAATATGTAATTCCGTAAAACTGTCTATTTAGAATGACACGAACTAGTGTGTATCGATAAGAAATGTATGGTGTCCGTCATAAAAATGGAAAGGGAACGTGGCAAACTAATGTCGACTGATATCGCAGGCCCATTTTTTTCCAAGGGGTGCCGGCGTCCCGGGTAATGTTCCAAGATGAATGCACAAATTGTTGTCACACGAGCTGATTCCAGGGTGGCTCGAGGATCGATGAACTCCTGGCAGGTCCTGCGACTAATCGTGATCGATGAGCCACGCTCGGCATCCGCCGGCACGTGACTAGTGATCTATCGCCTGGAAAGAACTGATCGCGATACGCGTCTCTGTGTGGCTCACTAAACCTTTCGCCTTTCAAAAGCCTCCGCGTGTCCCACTGGCATTGTTCATTAGCGCTCGGTTGTCTGGGGCGAATGCTTAAATAGTTATATTCCTCTTGACCCGTTAACACCTTTCTCTCAAAGCAGTTTTGTCTGAAACAATGAAAAAGGCGGGACTTACACTACAAAAGAGAATCCCCGTTGGGTTCTGCGTAAGGTTATCGTAAAGTCATATTCTCAGATGTGAAATTATAAGCTGAATTGGGCGAAATTATTATATCTGAGATGTGTAAGAATTCCTCTTAATCAAATGAAACCTATTGCAAGATTAAGTCACGGCTTCATTAATCACTCGGAAGAGCGCAGTAATATTTCAAGAAATATTTTCTTTTTAAAATAGTACTGGAAACAATGGGTCCTCGAGGGTTGCCGTATTAGAGTCGAATTGGATCAGGAATGCGCAGACTAATTGATCGGTAGATTTCCACCCCCTGATACACGTGGTAACGCGCGTCGATTTTCCCAGCGGCCTCGGACACCGTGGACGTTGCTCGCCGATAGAAATCTCGAGATTATAGCGCTCGCCGTGTCGAGAAGGAGAGACGCTCGAGTGACAGCGGCGTGGTGCCTCGTTAGTGTCCGAGTGTATCGATGACCCTCATTAGGTAATCATCTTTTAATTAAGCCGAGAAAAAAGGACGCCGACCGATCGGCCCTCGGGCGTGATTACCTTGTTCCACCGGTCCGAAGGGACGAAAACCTCGGCCAGGAACTTCACGCAATCTAATCTCACGCAGATAGCCGCGTACAATTCTTTGCCAGCTGCACTGCCGTGGTGGCAATCAACACTGCTTTCGAAAAGGACTTGTATGCGCGCCCTCGAATTCCTAGCGTTCTTTACCAACTCCGGAACAAAATATTGATGAGCAAAATTGGGTACTTTCCAAACAATTCTTTGATACATAGATCTAATGTTTCGATTATTTAAATGCTTTAAACACTTGAGCACATGTTGCTTTCCAAATGGAATGTAAAAGCCGCCGGCAAAAGCTCACACGGAATAGGTCGTAAATATTATGCTTGTTGTGACGCATTCATCAAAGGATGTCCCGCCAGTTTGATTATTCTAAACGATCGCTAAGTATCGTGCGTCAAAGTGGAGCAACGATATCTTATAAATAAAGAGGGGTCTTCTGCTCCCAATTACCGACGATTGCCTCCTTATTATGTAACTGCGTCAGTGCTTTCGAATATTCCCCTTAATAACAATGAGATTCACTGGCAGACTGCTCTCTCTCTCTCTCTCCCTCATACTTCCTTCGCCAATTGCAAATTAACAAATAAACAAGTTCTAAAAGAATTATTTTCTCGCTTTTATCCCTGGATTTGCATTATTTCTTCTGCGTATAGTTGAAAACTGAGATTTAGAGAAAAACCAGGTGCTTGTATCTGCTGATTGGAATCGAGCGAAAGGAGAATACTTTATCCGACGAAAGTCGCCAGAGAAATGCCTGAGTAATTGATACGTGTGCACACAAATGGCAACTGACCCGGCAACGGCAGCAGAGAATGGCAATGTAACGTGGGGGGATGATCGCTGAACGGTTGTTTGACGACACGAGCACGAATGAAGAGCGAACCTGGTATCGCAATTCACGCTCGACTGGCTCGGGACTCGGTTCTGCACCCTGGGCCTCGAACGTGCTGTCTGCCGCTCGTAAAAAATCCACCCTCCCGACGCCGATCCGTAACCCTCGATCGACCAAATCCGACGTATATCGCGTTAGCCGATTCGACACTTGCTCAAGCGTCGCATAAGCAGCGCATTTCTCTTGGCAAAATAGATTTTTACCAATGGCAACTTTTCCCACCGACAAATCAGATCATTCCTCCTTGGTTTCTCGGGGCAATTTCATTTCGATGAATGGTGTACTGTAAAATAACGAGTATGCCCCAAGGTAACAAATGTTAAGTTCCCTGTTTTTCAAAAAGAACAAAAACCGTTATTGAATTACATACTTTACAAGTCTTATTTGCTGGTAACATAAACTTATTTTCAATGTTCTCTTTTCAGAGCCAGAAATACAGACTTTAACTTCTGTTTTTCTCATTAACTGTGGCGTTCTCTGCGACCCATGACTCATCGAGACAACTGGCCGTCGCGTCGTATGGCCGCCTGATTCGCGGAGCCAGACATGCGGCAGAATGCTAATCGGAGACTGCACACGCACGTTAGGAAAGAAAAATGCGTTTAAAGGCAGCGCGCACTTGCCCGAGCGAAGCTGCAGGAGGTGTGCAATAAAGCTGCTGATGTGTAAGAATCGTACGGGGGAAAAAATCAGTGCACGTGTGTGCATCATCACGATCTGATACGCTGCTCTCTTTCCCCGCGCGCTTTAGGTCAGCGATTTGTACTGGAGGGCTGCACTGACGTAACAGAACCGATGACGCGCACTCTGTCTACATTAGGGCGCGTCATAAAGATTATGAAACCCTGCAAAAGGGAAAGATTCGAAAGATTTCCCTCTGACACTCGCCAAGAAACACATACATTAACATCGTTGATCAACCATCTCGTGCAAAAACTATCCTGCCGCCCACTATTTTTTACCACATCGAAAAACTGGCATAATCTAAATAAATTACAATACTCGTTTTCATGTACAAGTTCACGCGTTCGCAAACTGTGGTTAAATGGATTAGCAATGTGTTAATTAATAGACTTGACCGAATCCAGTCGCCAGTTTTACTACGAGTTAGTACTGTTTCGCAGGTTAAAGAGTGTGATTTGGTAGTGATTCCGACGTGCCGCATTTGCAACTCAATCAAACACTCAGCGAGTGAATCAAGAGGGGGAGGAATGAATGGGGATATGATGCCCGTAAGATACTGGGATCGGCAGCACGCACTGGGCTTTTTGCCAAACTCGTGTGCGCAGGCCATTAGCGCGCGGCGGTATTGCTTATCAGCTGCTGAGTCTGCGTTATTGCCGCGACGATGACCAACCGGGCGACGATTCCGTCCCGCTCGACGTATTAGCTAGATGCGCGCTCCCACGACTCATAACTCGCTGGATACCAGCTATAAATGATTAAAACGCTCGCCGACACTCGATCAGCTTCGATTGGCCATTGCCACTCCTCTCCCGGTCCCGCCAAGGAAGCCTGCTTTCGCCTCTCTTTCCTCGTCGGACGTAGGAAAATCGCCATCGGCTTCTTGCTGATAAGCCTGCGCAGCGATAATCCCTGAGTCAATAAACCTATCAAATGCCAGAGATATTTCCACATGTGCCGCACGCCTTTCCGGCCGTATAGCGGAACACACGATGCTCTGTATGGATGTACAAGCCGAATTAAGACGGAGCGCCGAGAGAAAATAGTGCGCCGCCGCAGATTAGTTTGGTCGCATTGTACGGCTTTGGGATGCAATGCCAGGGGAGAGCGAACCTTTGTAATTTGTACAGGACTTCTGAATTATTATGTCCCGCATCGGATCGGGGATTGTCGGCTGCCCTTGGTGATCTTGAAAGGCTGGCTACCCGCAGCATAGCTGTAATAAAGTATAAGCGTTGCTAACGCGTCACTTAACATAGGATTGTGAATCCGGTGGATGTAAACGAATTATGAATATTCGCCTTTCGATCGTGACGCTTGGAGTAAAACACGTAGATTGAAGTGCGTGAATAGTGTTGACGATTTTCCAGAAAGAGGGAGACGCTACAATAAATTGATATTCTATAGGCGCTTGGATTTCCAGAAACCGGCCAATAGAAGCTAATAAAGTAGCCTATTCAGCCGTCATGCAGGAAACAAGTAATGATTTACGATGCTTCCGGTATCCACGCGGGGCTCGGGTGTTCTGGGCTGCAGCGATCGTCGGCTGCGGCGGACAGCAGGTTTAGAGGTGTGTGGCTGTGTCTAGAGAGAGTATATACATTGAATTGAGTAGTAGCGGGTAATGGTATATATATAGAAAGGATTGGAGGGAAAAAGTGAATTGAGAAACAGGTTGAAGTTGTAAGTAAAAAAGGGCGATTATTGGTGAGTTGTAAGATTTAAATATGGCGGAAGAAGTGGCGTCGGCGGGCACAGTGCTGCCAGCGACGAGTGCCACACGGCGACGCTATTGCCTGGCTCGCTCCCTCCAAAAGTGCGCGTGCATTGGTAACATTGTTTTTTCGTAGTTTACAAATAAAATGGCCGATATATGAGGCTATTTTGTATGGACAATAAAATGTGCAATTGCGTAAAATTAATGACCACCGGCGGCCGATCAAGCCAAGTGAAAGTGTAGGCCCGGTCCGGCGAGGGACGGGAAAAGAACGTGGGGCGCAAGTGAATGTGTGGGAGTACCGCGGGAAGAAGGTGGAGGTTGTCTTTGAAGAGCCGTGGACGCCGCGGGCCCCAAGACCGAAACGAGGAGAATCACTCACGGAGCTCCACCACATAGAAAAGGCCAGTGGAGCGCCGTAATATTTCCATTGGCGCGCGGTGGCGCGGTAACAATACGAAAACGGCAGGAGCTCTGGGAGCTCTGGTTTACAGCGCACAGGCACCCTCTGCCGCCTGGTTGAATCGCGCGGACACTGTCGCCTCACCTCCTGGAACCTATGTGATCACCCGTGCTGGTCGGTGGGACGCGCGGGAACACGCAATAAAGCGACACCCGCCTTATGCTATGCTCGGCCAGTGCATGGTGTTGAGCACCTTGCGACACTGGTACCACATACCCTGGTCACCTAGAGCACTTGGAGTTATACACCCTGGGCTCTAGGAGTTAGCTCACCCTGGTGCTGCCTAGGCAGATATGATAGCGAAACTTGATCATCAACGCCGAGATACTGGAGCGTGACGGGTACGTTTATTTGGAGCCACTCAAGATATTTCCCTCGGACCAATTCGTTGTGGTGGAGCGAGCTGGCGTGGACCATGCGTTGACAGAAACGGAGGGGCCCACCAGCACTGCTTCCAGCCAGAGCAACCCCTCCAATTCTCCCTTAACAAACATGTGCACAACCCCTGGCAACGCAGGGACAGGATTTGGGTATGCCTGGTCCTTCGGTGGGCCAGGAGCTGAAACCCGCGAGAACGCGCAGAATGAACTTACCACCAACATCAGCTATGCCGTCAACAATAACCAAGATCAAGGCTCCAGCCAGAAAATTCAAGTTGATATCAAGCCGACGAAAATAACAAACAGTACGCATCGTAGGCCGATGTTTACCATGAATGAGAGCTGTCAACAGACACCCACAACTCACCACAGCCATACTACCGCGGCACATAATCAAACCCAGGGCACACATGTTCGTACCAAGAAGCATCACGATATATTTTCAGTAACATGCGACAAGGGTGGCTGCAATTGTGACGCCGCGCATCCTACGCCTCCGCCGTCACTGTTTTCGAACACTTTAGTTTTTACTGCAGCTGATAAACACGTTATGAGTAAGCACTTTATGACTCCCATCGGACCACTTCAGCTTACGGCTGAAGAATGCAATGAAATCTTAATGAAGAGGGCTGCCGCCGCGTCCAATCAGGCGAATGCCAATAACGTAGCGACCAGCCAGACAGACACCACTGCTCATTTTGGGCATGTGTTGACACACGTCAACACCACCCAGATTGAAACAAAAGTAAAGCAGCAGCAAGACATGGGTAGTCAAGTCAGGGTGCCCAAGGAGAGGCCGTACTCCTGTTCCGAGTGTGGTAAATCATTTTTGCTGAAGCATCACCTTACCACACACGCAAGGGTGCATACCGGAGAACGGCCACACGTTTGTGTCCACTGTGGCAAGAGTTTTGCACACAAACACTGTCTCCATACCCACTTGCTCCTCCATAGCGCAGAGCGGCCTTACCAGTGCCGCGAATGTAAAAAGTCTTTTACATTAAAGCATCATCTAGTAACGCACACACGTGTACACACGAGGGAACGCCCGTTCGTCTGTCAAGAATGCGGGAGAGCTTTTCCCTTGAAACGTCACTTAGTGACCCATAGTAAATTCCACTCAGGAGAGAGACCTTTTGTTTGCGAAGAGTGCGGGGAGTCATTCTCGCAGAAGGATCATCTCACGATGCATTCGCGCTTCCATGGGAGCTTGCATCCATTTGTTTGTCACGACTGTGGAGCAACGTTCCAGAGAAAGTTCGAATTAGTAAACCACGGCCGCCTCCACGGTCGCGTACCACATTCGTGTACCGTTTGTGGCAAAGAATTCCTGCAGAAGAGAACGCTCTTGGCCCACATGCGCTTGCATACGGGAGAAACACCCTTTGCCTGTACGGTCTGTGGGGAAGCATTCCCGCGCAAATCAGACCTGGTCGCACATTCTAAAATTCACAATAACAACTCGAATGCGGACGAAAAGTCACTTATGTGCAGGTAATTACTTGGACAACTGCCGAAATGTTTGTTACATGCTCATATTGCAATACTACATTGTCTTGTGTTATTTGTTTCAGGGAATGCGGACTGGATTTCTCGAATCGAGAAGCTCTCACTCTGCATTTAAGATTACATTCTGGCGATCGAACTTTGGTAACAGATTTATGCGGGCTAGCGGCAGCGTTCCAGCAAACACCCGGTCATTTCTTGACGCCAAATACAACAGGGACCCATCAGGTACCATCGAGAGTCGCATCTGGTGGGTGACTGGCTAGTTACACAGCTTGTCTTTGCAGATGAACGGACCCATTGGAACACCCGGCGTTAGTCATATGCACGGTGCCACCCAAACATCGCCACCAGTAGGAACAGGACCGAAACCAAAACCGCACGTGTGTCCAGATTGCGGCCGTGGTTTTGCGCAGAAACACGGCCTATCTCAACACCAGCGGCGCCACACGGACGGCAGTTGTCACATAAGGTCGCACGTTTGCGATAAATGCGGCAAGGCCTTCTTCCAAAAGAACCACTTGTTACTGCATCAACGCCAGCACATGGACCCGCCACCCAGTATACTCAGGCAACAACAACGACAGGCGGCACAGGCTGCGGCCCAGCAGGCGCAACAGCAGCAACAGGCCCAGCAGCAGCAGCAGCAACAACAAGTGCAACAGCAGCAGCAGCAGCAGCAGCAGCAGCAGCAAGTGCAACAACAAGTGCAATCACAACCGCAGCAGCAGCAGCACCAAGCACAGGCGCAACAGCAGCAGCAAACGTGTACCGTCGACACAAAGACAATTCAGCTGCAAGCGATACAGCAGCAGGTTCAGCAACAGGTCCAGCAGCAAGTGCAACAGCAGGTGCAGCAACAGGTTCAGCAGCAGCAGCAGCAACAACAGCAGCAACCGCAACAAGCGTGCTCTGTGGACACTAAAGCAATACAGTTAAATGTCACCATATGAGACGGTATAAAGAGAAGGGACTGCGGTGTCTTTGGCGAAATAGCACTCCCGAATGCGCACCCTGCTGCCACCCTCTGCACGCACTTCTCTTGTACTAACAATACACATTAGATATATTTATTATCTCTAGAAATGAGTATAAAGTAATCAATTTTATTACAAGAGTACATATAAAAAAAGTATACATATTATATTATAATTATGTAAGGCTTGTAACAAGAAAATAAAAGTAACCATATATGTGGGATCGGGGCCTCAGACCGACCTGCGAATCACGGGAACAAATCGGACTCAACTACTGGTTCGCTGAAATGATAACAGCGATCGCTTGGAAAGCGAGAAGTTTCGGGTATGATTTCTGGTCCAGATAGCCGGTTTCTTTCCGTAGATTCTGTATTTAGGGGCTCATCCGAGATGGGAGGAGCTTTCCGACCTGCGCTGAGGTCCAGATGTAATAATTTAACAGCTACATTATAAGCGGCGACGAGATCAGGGAAAGTGTAATTGTAGAACGGATAAATGTGGGAGTCGGCTCCTCCCAGATCGTTTTGAGGATCTCGGGGACGAATTGGCGTGAGGGTGCCGGGCAGCTCAAACCAAAAAGAGCAGCTGCCCGTAACAAGCGACCCCAACGTGCGATTTTCTGCTGCAGATCCTACATATATTAGTGTTTTACATATACTTTATATATCATTTACCCTAGATATGTAAAATGAAACTAAACAAATTAGTTGCCTTAATGAAGTGAATTTTAATGAAAATATTAACTATTGTTTGAAGAAGATTTTTTTTTTCATTTACTTTTAATTAGTAGGACACACCACTTTATAAGAAAAAATACATATTGAATAAACAAAAGTAAGAGAACGTAAGTTCTTTTATGTTCAGTCGCTTCGTTCTCCTTCATGCCGTGCTTGTATGGTGTGCAAGTTGGAAATAAACTATTGGCAGTGTGAATGATATACTCTAAAAGAGAGCGTGCATGTGGAAAAAGGGGGAATCGTGAGAACGAGGGAGAGGGTGGCAGACGCTGCGCATTTATGGAGCACTTGAAGTCGTAGCTCTGCCTCATGTATCCTGTTAAATAACGTAATACGTTTTTTTACATTGACGTAATTGTTTAAATGGACCTAGAGGTGTATGCGTTCAAAGCGCATTTAGTGATTTCTATTCGATCTAAGGGCGCACGCCGTCACCGACCGCTTTCAAAACGTACTGAACTGTTCTAATTTGTTTTTTACGAGCAATTGGCGAACCACACTCTTGTGTGCTCGTTGAACTTTGCAGTTATTGTTGTTGTACTCTCTCACGATTCGCGACTTCGATAGTATTATTCTTTCGAGGATTCGGCAAAATGAAAGAAATTAACTAGGCCGCGGGTCGTCGACGGTGACGCGAGAGAAATTCTAGTTTTTCTCGACAGTATGTAACACAGCTGATAGCAAAATGCGAAAAATGGAAGTACATGAATAAAGGTAGCTTTCCTACATAGTTTTAACATATACGAACAATGTTTTTCACAGAACTGGTATGTGATGAGTTCCACACAGATTCTCTAGATTCTTACACTTTGTACGCGACACATGCCAGAAAAAATCACATTACACGCTTGGATGTGCCTTGCTTACATTTGAAAAAAAAGAAGAACCTTTCATTTCCATGTCTTCACACCGTAGGCGTGAGAGTAACAAATATACGAAATTCAAACAAAGCCAAGAACGTTCCCTTGCTACGCAGCTCTTCACAAAGGAATCTGCCGATACAAAGAACTAACAATGCACCTCTGCTCCAAACAGCTCTCACCCAGCATCTATATTCTCACACGATCTTCCGTAGAACCAATTCTATCTTCGGCACCGTACCTTACTCACCGCTAACTCTAACAAAGCGAACGGGTTCATCCGGTAACAATTGAATTCCGTAACTCGGAAAGCCGTGGAAATCAAAAGAGTTTGCGAGCTCGACCGCCGCGCAAGGGGCGCGCAGCGTCGTTCTTCCGATAAAGGATTTTGCAGGGCATAAGTGCGCGGCGCTCCAGGAAGAATAAAAGAAGCTGTGCTGACGCGTCCTCTGGCGGCGTTGTCCGGTAGCAAGTGGTCGCGCGGTAGGCGCATGCGTCCAGCTCGAGATATACCATCCCGCCTGCGGACGAACCGAAATAAATCGAACGACGCCGAGTCGATCAGCAGTACGGTGCTCGCTGGACGCGACTGTTTCGCGTTAGTGATGATCAAAACGAGCCGTCGCCGCCGTCGTTGTTCGTGGCATAGCGCGAAGACGTGGAGCCCGTGATCCGCTGGGGTACGGCGAGCTTTTGCAAGCGCAGACGAGGCCGAGGACACGAGTGGTCGCTCGCTGCCGCGGCAACGGATGCATATGGAGGTGAGCAGAACCCCTTGTTGTGCTTCCCGATGCAGCAGCCCTTTCGGCGACCAAGTGCACGCTGCCTTCCTCGCTCCCGACAATCGGCTTTGACAAGCGAGTGCAACCACGGGGCATCGCACCACTGCCATTTTGCTGCAACGGCCTGTCGCGTTCTCCGGAGGACACGACAGCCGTGCAAGCGGCAACCTCCCGAGTGTGTTACCAAGGCGAGTCGTTATCGACGCTGCCCTTGTATCCAAGTGCAGTCTACCCTGCCACGATTCCTCTCTAACGCATCGTCAACCTCTCACGTCTTCCTTTTTCCCTCTCGATCTTTCTCTCCCTCTCTCTCTCTCCCGAATCTTCGCGGCCCTGACTTTGAGATCGAGGAGCTTGGCACGAAGCGCGAGAAAGATCTCTCCCACGCGAGAGCTCCTTCGGCCTCGCGATCGGCGAGCTCAAGTGCGCGTCCGTGCAACAACGCAGTATACACTGATTTTTCTCTGGCAGCCTTACACTCCTCGCTACCAGGGAAAATCGACTCTCCCCAATTACATTGGTGCTAGTTGGTTCCCTTTGTCTCGGACTCCAGTAGCCTGCTCGCTGCTGGTTCTTTCAAGTCGGCCTGCGCATCGAAAGTAGGTGCGCGCACACGGCATCCTCGGGTTTTGTGTACGCTCTCAGCTGACGGGGGCCCCTGTCAGCTGCCTTACACGAGAGAAGATCAGGGCCGTCGCTTCGCGCTGTTGCCCGTGCGCGTTCCCGTTACTCCACCGCGCCGCGTCCTGCTTCCAAGCTCATTTCTTCCATCGGCTTCGATTCAACCCTGTTCAACGAACCCTAATGAAAAATCCATTCAAGCTCATTTTCGCACTCTAACTCGCGAGCACGGCGGGGAATGTCCGCCGAGTGGGAAGCGCACAGAGATCCCCATAGACTCGGCGGCGACTTCCTGCCATTGCAGCCTCCGTGCAAGTGTATCCGCGCCAGGCGCGGAGAACGTGAGGCGATGCTCGCGTGTCATGGAACCGTGATCTCGCGCGCAGTTATTATTGTTTGTATCAAGGAGAGGCGCGTGTTTGCGGCGATAAAACGCGCGGCGAGCGCTAGCTAGAGAAAAAGAGCGCTCGGGGTCAGAGGGGGGAGTCGCAGCGAGCCGAGCAGCCGGCAATGTCACCAGATAGTACGCGCTCGGTTTGTTTTGTACACAGCTACAGCTGATTCAAGCGGCGCGTCATTAAAAGCGACCGAGCTCGCCTCCTCACCATTATCTCCGAGTGCGCGCGGCTCGCGTGTATCTGTGCCATGCTAGCTTGCTAGCTAGTCGTGGCCGTGCAAGGCTTCGATCCAGCCTGGAAAAAGCCTCTCTCTCGCCCGGTGTACCGAACGTGCCTGGCAGTCCAGGCGGCGCGCGCGGGGGCGGGGGTGGGGGGTCCGAAAGCCTAACACACCGGACGAGAATCAACGACGCAGCAACACGGCTCTCGCGTGGCGCAAAACCTCTCTCTCTCCCCCATCGATTCTTCCTTTCGTAAATATTTGCCGGAGGAGCCGCAGAGTCAAGACGCGGCCCCCGCCGAGCCGCTAATCTAAAATCGTACAAGTCTCCACGCGAGTGGAGAGCGAACGTTTGTGCTGGTCCGCGCGCGCGGCAATCGATCGCGCTTCGACTCCAATTCCGAGTGACCGCCAGAAATTCTATATCCCAGTGCTAGCGCGGGGCCCTGAGAGTCGCGCGTTTTCTCGCCTACTGTGCTTTATCTCTCGATCGGTTCTTCTCGCTGCGAGTTGGAGATGTGCGTGGGTGCGAGACTCTCTCTTTCTCTCTCTCTCTCTCCCGACGGTCGAGCCTGTAATTCACTTTGAACACGGGTCTACTGATCGCGCCACTTACACCGGGAAAAATTAAATATGAGCGACGGGCCGGGCGAAGGACGATGACCCGAATTAACTAAACTCTCGCGAGCGCAGTTGCTGCTGCTGACCCGCCACCAGCACAAAGCTCTCGCTCGCTCGAGAGCTTCTCTCGCCTTCCCGGTGTTTATTTCAGTTGCGCTCTCTCCCAGCGCATCTCACTCTAGCCCCATTCCCCGACAGAGCCAGCACCACGGAACTACGGGCGCGCGCGTGCCAATTCCGCGCGAATCGAGTATGCACAGAGCCCGAAGCGGGACGCGCAAGAGGCGGCAGGTGTTGATGTTGCGCCGAGGGACGTTGCATTGATTTTTCTCCGCGCGAGATGTCAACTTTATTGCATTTGCACGGGGCCAGCGGTGATCTACGGCTTCGGTAGCAAGTCGAGTAATTACACTGCGGAAAACCTGTAGAAAGTCGATCGTTGAATTTCTCGGCGGCCATTCAAGGCGACATCAAAGTTTCCCACTGTTTTCACCTGCGAGGGCAAAGATTAAACAGTTAATTAATTACCAGCGTGCAGGTAGTGGATTGTTCCGAGGGTAATATTGACTCGCGTGCACCTGCGTCTGCACGTCCTGTAGAACCCTTGGAAGAATCTTTTTCCAGGGGCGACCTAGGACAGCCGATATTCTCCGTTCCGCGAAGGAAATGAATATAGCTGGCTTGCGACACGTGACCCCAGTCACGCCGCTGCTGGTCTCTCTACATATGTAGACGTAGGACACGGACGTCGCCACTACGCTTTTTACCCTAACGACGGATAATAATAAGTCCGGCGACGGCAGGTGTACAGGGCGATGCCGATATACGCACGAGCCGATGTTATTCTCGGAAGCGTCTACTTCCGCCATTCTCTTCGTATCAAACAATCCATTCCTTAACCTTTCATTATCTACTACCAACGCGTCCACGGAAATGCAGCGATTTTCAACTGGGAAGTCCGAGTAAACAGACTGTTACTAGTTTACAGAGGATAAACCTGATAAAAACTCGAGTACCGAGCCGACTCAAAGGCGAGTCAGTCCCTCTGCAAAAACGGCCGTGTCTAAAAAAGTACTCGGACGCCCAGTTTTTTTCTGTTTTAGAGACAAGACTATTTCATTGATAAGAAACATGGTTGAAGAAGAGACGATCATTTGCTTTATTGGGGATTTAGAGGAGTAAAGCAGCCGGGGCTGCGCGAGGAGACTTTCCCCCCCAGCGTTGCACTTGCCGGCGGAAGAGCGACAGCTGACGGAGAGCTCGTGCTGCGCTCAACATTCAAATGAATGCATGTCGCCCGTGCCTAATTACGAGGAGCATCGTGCGCGAAGCAGCAAATGAGGGGGGCGAGCGAGTGGGCCGGGGGAAGTCAGGGAACCCCGGCGGGTTCGTGCGGACGCGTGGACCTGTTGGACGACGCTTTTGTGTACGTTACAGCTGATTGGGCTCCGTCAGCTGGCTGCGCGATACATAGATAGAATCGTCGCGGCGGCGACGCGTTACGGGAGCCTCTGACGCCGAGCGTCCTCCCCCCCGCTCTTCCCTTCCCCTCTCCGTCTGCTGGCCGCGTACGTGTGGACCGGCCGTAAGTTTTTCAGCGTCGTTCGCTCGCTTTTTCCCTTGCGTGTGCGCGCTTGCACGCCCTCTCCTGTTCCTCTGCTCTTTTCAAGTTCCAAGGCTCGCGCCGCCGGGGGCAATGCCTCCTTCGTCTCCTCGCAGCCAATCTTTAACCCCGTGCAGGCCGAGCTATTTTCTACGGCCTCTCCGGCCTTTATCGCCGCGGCCAATCGTTTCCCCCCTTGGAAAACAGTTTTAACCCTCTCGTTGTTTACCGCGCGCCTTTACACGCCGATTCACTTGCCGCGGAGTCAACACCGTCGCAGTTGGCTCCTCCGTACAAATGTCTGCGCACTGTGTTGTGTTTGTTGAGTATGGTTTGCCGAGCAGTAAAATGCTCGGATTAACAGCGAGTGAGATTCACTCTGCGAGCTGTTGCGCAGTGCTCGCGCCCCGAAATTGATTATTCCGCGAGAAGCGTTTGAGTATTAAATAAGTGAAGAAGGTCTCATGTCTCCAGACTAGCGCGGAATTCTAAAGAGAGAATTTGTATGTTGCTCGTGCGAGTCACTTGAATTCACTTAACATTTATATTCGTTTTAGATGAATAACCGAGGTGAATTATTGATCGCAGAGAGTCGATTCGGCTGGGCGTCGCGCTCGAATTCAAGTGAGTCGTTTAGCACGCACGACCAATGTAAACCGATCTACAGGGTTTGACCCTTCGCCCTCGAAGGCTCGCTCTCGCATCGTCGCTTCCTTCACGATTTCATTCCTAAGGATTCCCACCTGCGCCCGCAGCCGGGCTCGTTCATCCACTCGCTTTGGCAGGAAAATCACCGATCGAGCCGCGAGCATCTGCCGATCGTTCCGATAAGCCTGGAATTGCGCGCACTCTTGCAAGAACATTGTTTACTTGCCGAGCGACTCTTTTCACTGTGGAGTGGAGGTCAAGCGGTTGTTCGTCGCGAGAACGGCATGGTCGGGCAATTATCGAGTAGATAAAGGAAAGGACAACGACAGCCAGGAAGCACTCGTGTCTCCGCTCGATTTCTGCTTCCGTAATGAGCGTGTAAGCGAGCGAGCACGGGCATAATCTTATCTCGAGCGGTTTCTACGTGTTTTCTCAACGGGGCCTCTCACACACAGCTCTGAAGAGCAACGGGCGCATCCAAACAGAAACACTCGGGATCATCTATAAATAGTGGCTCTCGGCGAAACGCGCGGATGCATTTTTCTCGGCGACGGTTCATTTTTAACTGGCGGCTGCTCATTAACCAGTTGAAGGAGAGAGAGGGAGACTGGAGCTAAATATAGTTAATCTCGCTTGAGTAGGAACGATACTCCCTTCTCGATTATCGGCCACTTTATCTTCTCCATTGTTCATCGCTTTCCTTTAAACAGATGTCTGTGTGCGTGGGTCTGTGTTCAGGTGACACGCGAGAATGAAGCGATTCATTTATTTTGATCCAATTAACGACTTCTTCATCACCGAGTCGTAACACTCCTTTCCTGGAGACATGACTGGCCGTTAGCTCGATCTTCCTTATTAGTGTCTTACAATCATCACTTACCACGCGTACTCGATTTCTTGAAATTCAAATAGCAATGGGCCCGCGAGCTGCGTAGAACTTGCCGGTGAATCCATTCATGAGTCAGTGCAGGTGTTTCTTCTTCTCGATCTGGCTTTTTCTCTTTGTCGCTGTCTCTGTCGAGTCTCGCTCGCTTTATCGGGCGAGATTGCCAGTTGGTTCGCGCGGGATTTTCCTCCTCGCTGATCTCTAATCCACGTACAAGGTGATGGGAAGGCACGTGTGACAATGATCGCTGAAGAATCCACATCCGGCGGATTCTGTGCTTTTAATTTTTAATAATTGATTTATTAACCGCGTCGCGCTTTATCTGTAGTGCTTTTCTATTGGTTTTATCGCGACGCTTGATATCTGCGATTATAAAGGTTCCAATAGAATGCACTTTTTAATTGTTTGGCAAAACGGACGATTATGAAAGTCCTAATATTACTATTGAAAAATATCGATCATATTAAATTAATACCAAAAAGTAGAAATATTAGTAATTTTGAAACAAATGTTGCGTGTCATTAAATAATGATGACCAATGCTCTGTAAATAAAATGGTGTTAAGAGATTTTCTTATAAGAATCATTATCATTAGATTCATCATTAGATGGTGCAAGAGAATCGTACATTTCTTAGAGCACATTAGCATTTAATTGATTGAATAGAACACCGGTGGAATCACGACTCGCGCAATATCGGCATGACTGACTCATAGGTATCCGCATCGCCCTGTACATGCGTGCAATAGAGATACAAGCGTCTCTCTCGCGGCTGGTGGGGCTGGCGATCAAAAACCTCGCTATCAATTATCGCTCCCGTGCGGCCGCGCGTTGCTCTCGATCGGCGGCGAGCCGAGGTTCGACGTACGTGCGTGACCTACGCAACAGCGCTTCCACCCGAATCCGCCGAGATATCGCCGCCTCGCGTTCTGCGTGCGTCTGTTTTCGCGTGCGCCAAATAAAGCGGAGTCCAAACTCGCTCGGACCGGCCGCGACTCTCCGCCTCCGTGTCTTGGCGGGGCGGAAGAACGCAGAATCGGCGCCTGCAACGCCAGATTGGCTGGCACTCACCAAAGCACACATATAGGTACCTTGATGCGTGTGCGAGTGTGTAAGCATACTTCTCGCGATGCATTCGCGTCGCCAGCATTTTGGTAGTCGATAGAAAAATCGCTAATAATAGCCGGATAAGGTGACAAAGAAACCAGAGTCCAGGACTTTTCGCCGATTCTGGACTGACCGCGTTCGGTTCCGCGATGAGCTTACTGTGCCATGCACGTGCTCTTCAGCCGACTGTGTTGGGATTACTGATTGCTTGTGTAATTATCGTTAATTTGATTGACGAGTCCGAGTTGTCGCTTCAATTATCCATGCCGTTCGCATACCTTGTTTGTTGCAATGCAATAATGTGGACTACTTTGCCAGAAACGGACAAACAGTGAAAAGAGTTTGCTAATATATTGGGTAATTGCAGAAATTGTATGAAAATGTAATTGACTTTCGGACAACGGTAGCTTTCTGCCCCACCACAAAATAGTGTGGGATTTATTGTTATTAATGTTTGGAAAATAACATTATTAAAGTTATATCAGACTTTGGTAAACATTATGTTGGTTTGTTCTCTATTCTTTTGCGCGCCTGTGATGGGAATTGGCTAAAAATGAGCTCGGGTTACCGAAATCCGAGGGTTAATATGAAATAATGTTGAATACACAATTTAGGTATAATTGTTCTTCCGTTGAGTAATAGCGACATAACTGATTCAAAGGTATGCATCATCCACACCGAGTCGATTCTGTACTTTATCTTGCTTGGCTAATTGGCTATAGAAGCTGGCCGAAAAGAAGAGCGTTGCGCAATGAGAGACTGGCTCGTAGGTCGGTTTGACTTACGATAGTGGTGTCTGGTATAGGACATTTTTATAAAAATAGTACCTCCCAGTTAAAAGTGCACTTGGCAAAGTCGCCCGAACGCTAGAATTGCCGGACGAAACGCGAGGAGCGCTGCACCCGTATTCAGACTTCAGACTGGTAGATTCGATCCTTTTGCATTCTAAAGAGAAAAATAGAAATAAAACTAGATTCGCTGCTTTCACCTTTCAGTCTGAACGCTTGCATTTCCGTTGCAGACATCGCGTTTGAACCTTTTCTCGTTACTGGACTGCGAACTTTCCTGCGATTACCAATTTGTGTTCTCAACGATATATTTTTCTATTTTGTTAACATAAGAAAGCAGTGAAATGTAATGTAAAACGAATGCGTGTGTTATTTGCGTCAAGACTCGAAGTGCAATTATAATGAAAAGCGGTGTAGAAAGTTGTATTTGACGGCTTCGTCGAGCGGAGCGCGACGCGTTTTCAAAAAGATAGTCTTATAAAAAATGATCCTACGTCAAGGACACACCGGCGAGGCTAAACAACAGTTGGCAAGAAATTTCAATGCGACGACCTTTAACTTCAAGCTGCACGATAGGGAAGCTCTAATCGCAATCGTTCGCGTTTCACCTGCGCGGCCGCCATATCTCTGAAGGATACTACGCGTCAATAGGCGGAATATGTCGAAATCCCCCAACACTGTCGCCGAGCAGATAAACGCGTGAATCGCGTGTGCACGTTTCACGGACGACGTCGCTCTCGCGTGCCGAAACTACGCTTCCTAAGAAGAGGGCGCGAGTGCATAATATTTACGCGTGCGGGATTCATGAGCCGAAATAAAAAGTGAGTCCGAGTCAGCTCGATCGACAAGTGGAGTAGCTGGCCCCCTCGCCGCGCTTTTTCCCACTCTTAATTAAAGACCTCCGGCAATTAAAGCCGGCGACTTGACCTTACAGTCATTAACCTCCGAATTTCCGCGCGCAATTTCGCCTCATTAGCCTCCGCTTCGTTATCTCGTTGCGCGGCAGCTGCATCTGCGCTTTGTCTCCGTGGCACTTGTTCCCCCGCTCGGCCACCCTGTTAAGCACACTGCTCGCCGTAAATAAGCGAGCAGTAAAAAGCCTCCACCGGCGGGTTATTGTATCGTCCGAGCGCACGATTTGCATCGGTGCGCCGTGATTCATACGGCGCGGCGTCGCGGCGCTACGCAATTCGCCGTCGAGCTCGTCGAGGGACGCGGCCGCTGCAAATTGGCCGTGCATATACATATTGACGACGCGCGATGCTAATCGTTTTTGGAGCGGAGCGATGGGTATCTCTTGACACTTTATCGATAGCGGCGAGCGACTGATTAGTAGACCTCCTTTTCGTCTCGGCTTGATACACCGTTCGGCCTTGGACGAGCGCCGACGAATCAACCAAGGAGAACTGGATTAGTCCTTAATTCCTCTGTAATGAATTTGCCCGATTATTTGAGAAAAGTGTCCATCTGCGTGTTTTGTATTAAAAAGAATAGAAGATAAATGTGTTGGTCAATCTTTAACCTTTACTAGAACATTCACTGCGACTAGCACATATTCTAGCACGCAATTCCTCATGCATTAGCAGTGCATTAGTCTATTCGTGCATAGTAATTCGCGATTGTAAAACTCTCTGAAAAACTTTCGCCTTTACAACATTTCTGCCGGGCGCTTATCTTCGAATCAATTAGCCACTTCCCAGGCTGTGATATCGCCGGAGATAAAAGCGCCGGCAAACCGAATAAAGGACGACGCGCGGTTTGCGTATCGCGAGAAGAATATAAAAGCGGAGAGGCAGCCGGCGCGCGCTGGATTAAGCCGAGAGCTCACCGTATCACCTGGGGCTTTAGCATTCCGAAGGTTTCGCTTTTCAGTTTTACCGCGTTCCACACACCGTGCGAACTGTAATACCTCTTCGCCACCGCAACACACCGCGACGCCTCCTTTCTTCTACCCTGGAAATTCCGACAGTCCGGCCCCTGCTCTCTTACATCGCGGTGATTCCCAGATTACTATGTGTTATAGGCTCGTAATCCCGCTAGTCTGAAATTCAATTAACCCTTGTATTTGATTAGAGAATTTCTCTAATCGCTTTTTTCTTTACTGGGAATGTAACAATTCGAATTATGGTTGGTAGATGGTACTTGTGATTTAACCAATTTTTTAACTGCTTTGGCCTGAATTCTTAGCCTGGTTATCTTTATGTGATTTTATGAAGAGTAAAAGCCTATTTTTTTAATCGGTTGTTCTCAATATAAAATACTCTACGAATCAAAATCAAATTATTTGATAATAATTCTACGAAATATTTAATAATTTAATAATAATTGACTTACTCAAGTATTACTTTGATAAGATTTTTGAAGTATTGATATTTTCCATTTTTATAAACTTGTGAATGAAAATGAATATTTCTCAACAAAAAAATCAGTAGATGGGCTTATAGAAGGATACGGACAGCCTCTCAAAGGCAATTTATTGATCAGCAAAGAGTGCGTGGAACCTTTCGAGTAGAGAAATCGCGGGTGCTCGCGTGTGACGCTAAACTAGTTGCCGGGAAAATATATCGCTTTCCTCGGAGTCATTGTTCTCGAGGGAGCCGCCACCCATAATCGCGTGTCCGCTTAGCGAGTACCGAGATATTCCTGGATGGAGAGAGTCCAGCGGTGGGGCCCCTCAAGCGCTGATTTCCCCTTCTGCACTATCTAATGTTACCTCACCGCCGTCCCTTTGTCCTAACACTCCCGCAGGTCAGACGGCAATTTTTATAGGCGAATTCTGCGTTTTCAATTTGTTTATTACTTCTCACTTCGTTTTCGTCTACTACTTTGGCCTATCGTTTAATCTTTAGTAGGCCGGCGTTTTTACCGCAATATGTATAGTGATTTCTCGATATGGGAGATTTATATTTTTGCTTTTCTTGCGCGGAAGAAGGCAGCGTTGTAAGGACCCCACCGCTGGACATGCCTATCCTGTAGGCTCGGGCAGCGAGTGGGGGAGCCCGATTCGCTCGCGAGCAACGTTTCGACAGGCCTCGACTGACTAAACGCGCATACATAGAGGCCGGAGCACGAAGTGGCCGCCGGCATTTTTCCTACCCACAATGCCGCTTTAAATCGGTCCTATTCACGCTTCCGGTGGCAGAAGTCGAGCCGAGTGCCGCCAGCACGTATCCGAAGCGTGCGAAATACATATAGCCGGCCTCTCGTTCAACCATCCAGTTTCCATCCAAGTATTGTTGCACGCTCACCTCCCACCGAATTAGAACAGATCCTTTAAATGTCAGACTGCCATTTCCGTCGGTTCGTGCGAATCTCTCCCTCATTGATCCTTGGGGAGCTCTGTAGAATCGAGCGCAATGCCAACATCGGAAAGCTTAATGTGTTCCGGTAACAGGAATCGTCCAATGTTTCCTATCAAGAGTAAATGCATTTCCTTCATTTTTTCCTCGCGAGGAAGAAATTTCACGAGAAAAATGATTTTATTTCCGTATGCTCGTTTCCATGAAGAGCTAAATTGGTTTCAATCCTGATGGACTGGAAGTCGGCTCCGATCGATTTTGAAGCTTCAGCAATAAAAACAGCTGTATTTAAAATAAAGATTACTTGTATGGAAATTTTGTGCTGATAAAATATCATCCAAGATCAGTCAAATTTTATCTTAAAACTTGAATGCGATAAGAATACGTGAGAAAACTCTTTAATAACAAGAGGAAAGAGGGCGAAGGAAGGGTTGAATATACAGAGGCAGACGTGACGGAATGAGATAGGCGAGAGAGAAAAGACAGGATATGCCAAAGGCAGGACAGGAAAACCGAAGAGAGCTAAGTTTTGCCAGTGGCTAGATGGGATGTTTAGTATGCCGACTGTGTAACGACGGTCCTCGTCAGTCGGGCAGTCTGTGCGCCGTTTATTAAGGCCATATCACTTCGCACCACTCCTCAATGGGGCTCGAAACGAAAAAGATCATCTCCTCTTGTATAAATCACTTTTACTGCCGAGCCTCGCACAATTGGCTCGCTCGTTCCCTCCTGGCCCAGTTAAGGATCGTCGCGGTTTTTAACGCGGAGGAGTCGTCGAGCTGCGTTAATTAGACTCGAGGATTATTTTGCGACGCAGCCGGGGATTCTTATACGAGGCCATAAAGGAGCCTCGACGGGATGCCGTTTAGCCGATAAAGCCGGCTGACTTTGCACGAGGCCGAGACTTTGCTCAATGGGTCTGCGTCGCACGTCGATATTCCTTGATGTGTGTCTTATCCGACCAAGCACCGTTTGTCTGAAAATGTTTTGCCCCGGCGAGTACACTCGCGCCGATATCCAAACACAAAAATCTGTTGCGCCCGTGCAAATATTTCCCCGAGTCTTATCGAAACAAAGCGCCTCCCGGGTTCAGCCGGCCTTGTCAGATAGCCTGCGATCGGATTGCGAATCGGCTAGAATCAGTTATTGGAAGGATCGGAGGAATTTTGAGCGCGAGATGCCTGACAAAGTCCTCTTGGCAGTGCGCGAAGAAGAATCAAAGAGTAATATGCGCGACTAGGACTGGCGCTCTGACGCACGAACGAAAGGGGGATTCTCTCGGGAAAGGTCACTGGTTTGCGTGCGGCGGCGGAACGCCCTGCACTCAATGAGAGGCCTTCCAGCCGCCCACTAGTTTGCATGCGACAGGTAATAGAAAAGACTTTGTCGATGGACAGAATGACGTTCGGACAACCCGTCCGCCTAACCGCCTCCTCCCTCGCGACAAACACGTGCCTGTCTCTCCACACCCCTTTTTCACGTGCTTCGTCCTTCGCAGCTGGCAAACTCTTCCTTCTCCCTCTCGTTTTTCACTCTGCACTCGCACTCGCCAACGAAGTTTGTTAACCCGGCTTTATGCTCTTGACCCCGACAAGTATTAAGCGATCCCATTAACCATACATTACTATACGTTGCGCCAACTTTCCTCGAGAGGATGACATTGGGAATTGTCTCGAGCGAAACGCTCGACTGGGATGAATGACGGGTTTGTCCGCGTGAAATCATGTCCTTGGGAATAATTGCTTCTGCTCCCAGTGGGCCTTGCGACATCTGGTCTGTTGTTGCTTGGGAACACGTGGAACCACGCTTCCAAGTGTATTGTTGTACGAAAAGTGGGTAAATGTGCAGTGTTTGTTGACTGAGCGATAATCGACGGGGGAATGGAGAGTTAATAATTTAATTAACACGAAATTATTATACGATAATTGGTGAAATATTACATATTTATTAGCCGAGCAAATAATCCATCTGGGAATGGAGAGATGATAATTGGGTTAATACGATTTGATTAATTAATTATTTATGTTTGAATGCACTTTCATATTAGCTGTGATATTTGAGATTCTATCAAAAGAATAAATAAACACAAAAATACTTATCGCCAGGAAGTTTGTGGACTTTTTTTTAAAATCCTTTTTCGTATCGAAGAGAGAAATAATTTGGCAACAACTGTGCCCATCAGCTTTTTCTTCCAGTATCGAGCTATCGATTGGCCAATATCTTCCCAGCCGACCCCTTATTATTATTTACCCTCCGGCCAGTGCACAGGGCGTAATAGTTACTTCCGCGTGGCGTTCTAATTTCGCGTTCAGCGAGCCTGTGTACACGGGAATAATTGAAGAGACGCGTTACGTCGCGAAAGTATCGACCACGCGGCCGATCGATATAATGCAAACACACGCGCACGCGAATAGAGTTATCAAGTTCGCCGGTCGACTGATCGAGCCATTTTATCACCTTCCTTCGACACTGGTAAAATCGCCCTTGGTTTTTCGCTGTTCCGATAAATTGCCTGAGATATCGTCTGTGTCTTACACATTGTTGACCGGCTTTGTGTCGTAGAAAAAGCGGCGGCGCGTGGCTGTCTATCTTCATAATTGGATAAAATCTGTTTGTTGATTTGATATTTATATCAGTCAATGACGCAATGACGATTGACGCTATTTAAACCATTTACTGTTTATCGATCCGAATGTTACAGCTTCATCTAGTTATTTGTGTCATCTGAAACTTTGAACTTTCGGGTACATACAAATACTATTCAGCAGGATTCGGTCAATACTTTTGCGGCTCCGAAACTAATATTCAAAGGATTCAAAGCATGCGAATCGCGTGTATTGAAACTGTTTCGAGTATCAAACATTCGCTGTAGATGCGAGGAAAGTCAGTCGAAATTTATCGCTCATAGTGAAGAGCAAGCACACGGTTAGTTTGTAGGCTTCCGTTCGCTTATTTTCGAGCTGCGCACTTAACGAGTTTTCAATGCCGCAATTACGAGCGCGGCATCAGGACGAAAATGCCAATAGACGACACATTGCCGGGCCGCTCTTGCGCCAGTGTACATTAACGTCCGGCTAGAAGCGGCGAGAATTGGTTGGAAAAACTAAGCGCGCGCACGGTAGCATCGACTAGCCTGGAAAGTGCAATCGGGAGAGTTTCGCACCTCGGCTCACCCAGAGCGAGCCAACTTTCGATTCCGTTCACTTTAAATGGTAATGAAGCAAGTAGAGCCCTGGCTCCTTCCGAACAACGCACTCTCCCGTCCCAACCGAGCGTACACCCACTCTCGTCCAATTTTCTGGCCTGCGTCGCAACTAGTTGACCTAAACGCGTACTCGCCGCATTTACTATTGTAGAGCGGATATCTTGTGCAAGTGTAACACCCACGGTTTTATGCAAAACGCGCTACTCGTGTGAAATTAATAAAATAATTAATGGAAAATGATAACTGGTTTGATTGGAAAATGGAATTGGTTCGGGAAGCTCCTTTGGCAGTTCCAGGGTCAATTCAATTAAGGAAGCTTTGTAAGCTCGCGTTAAGTAACACCAGTTTCGAGGGGACAGGTGTTGCGAACTTTGCGCTGATCTCGAACCTGCTGCCGCGGTATACCGGGGAAATTCGCCGCTGCACCGTCGCCCGGATTTAATCGCGCGTGTCGCGTTCTCTGTATTGAGTTACAACCTCATCTTCCTTCAGACCGTGAATGAATTCGCTCTACCAGCAGTCTGCCGCTTCACTCTTTTTCGCATCGTCTGCCCTGGCTAAATCTATTCTCGCCATTGCGACCTGTCGTTCGGCGAAATTCACGTGCGACGAGACACGCCTCTATCCTCCCGGCCCTTTAACAGCTGACGCAGCCAAGATATGACTTTCAAAAGACCATCTTCCATAATGCAAAACTGCTGACTCCCGGAATCCAATAGTGAAAGTAATACGAAATAGCGATTTCACCGGTTTGCCGGGTTTGGCAGCATTAACAGGTTGACAGTAACCTGAATTTCGTCGAGATAGTTATACTCGTGTCTGTAAAAGTCATTTCATTAACATACAAGATTTACAGAGAAATAAACGAACCGACCCACTGACAAGAACGTCGAGCTTCCTGTTACAATTTTGAGCCGGACAACTGACCTGTCCAAGAACCAAATCAATCCCGGAAGCTTAAAGAGCGTCTGCTTAATTATGATACACGTTAATCGAATTCCCCTTGCAAATCTGCGGAGCGCAGTTGAATGTGTGATTGGTGGAGCGACGGGGTCAGTCGGCCAGTACATGGGACCGTCCATCGATGCGGAGCGGGTGCCGTTCATCCGCGAGGAATAAAAGCTTCATTTACATAACTATCGATTGAAATTATACGGTAATTGTAGTGCCGGGCGAGAGCGAGCGCGTTGCGTCGAGGCTCTTTTCGCCGATCCGTCACATCGGATACTTGAATTGGTGCCAGATACATTTTACGAGTCGATTACTCTTATTGAACCAATGACAGTAGCATTGTCTCCTTCACTCTGCTCGAGGCCTCTATTTCAAACACAGCATTACACACTGAGTCGATAAGCGCGAGTCACTCTTTTATTCTCGCCGATTGGAAAACTAGATCAAGTTTTGCAATGATGGTGAAAATGGCCGGAGGACCTCACCAACTTGGATTTCCATCGACGCGCTCGACAGAGTCGACTCGACCTTATCGAATCATCGCGCGATTGTCGATCATTCGGCAAGCTGTCTCTGTGTGAGTCGGTTATGTTGATGTTTACGCGCGTTATCAGCGGGGTTCGTCGCCGATTGAGCAATCGGCGTAACCTCAGTGCGTTGTGCTGATCACCGTCGCAGATTCGCGGGAGAACGTTCGCTGACATTGAGCGGGTCCTCGGCCAGCTGGGTGGACGAGTGTCCCCTCCGGGGAAAAAGCGAGATAAGATAGGAGAAGTAGTGCTGTATTGGAGTCCCTCCCGCCTTTTTTCCTTGGGCCGGCTGCTTTTCTGCGGAAAAGGGGGAGATTGGCAGCGCAGACTACTAATCTGGCCGCTTCGCTCCGAGGATTAATCACCCGAGTGGGACACCGGCAATGTGGGCGTCGAGGAGCATCAGGCTAACAATAAGTATGGAACTAAAGGAGAGTATTCGAGCCTGGCCTTTCTGTCGATTGTACCATGTCGTCGTCTTTTTTTTTTAGTATAAAGCACGGATTGGTATTATAAGTGCGCTTGTATTACCCATTTCTCGTGACTAGACTTTTCTGCAGATATCAATGTTTATTGTTAGATTGTACATTTAAATGCGTCGGCTCGGCCGACGGTATTGAGTACTTTGTCAGACGAGAGACACAGTAGTCACGAATCCTCAAATCGTTCAGTTCTATCGGTTTTTTTATTTGTTTTTTTCATTATTTAACGACTACTCTGCTATTGAACATTCTTCCGAATTCAGATCCGCGGTTTCCTATGACAGATTCTTTCTATCGCAGTTTATATTGCCCTTTTAAGATGTCGGCAAGGAAAATCGCTTTTCTTAACATTTTCTTTAAACTTTCACATATTCATCTTTAAGCGATTTTCCGTGGACAATGACCGACCTAAATACGAATCAAGCTTAAGAGTCCACTGCCCGGCAACTCTTCATCTCCGACTGACATTCGCCTTCGATAATGTGACCTGCTTTCGATTCGAGGGAACTCAGTGCGTAGAAGACTGGCCGATAAGAGCTCCGAGTCTCAGCCGAATTCTTAACTTACCCGGGAATTGCGCGTCGCCTTGTCGGCAGGACGCCGACGCTCCCCTCGCGCCGGCGCAGCGCGTCGGGTCGGGTGCTTTCTGGAGGCTGGTATCGGCGGCGATACCACTCTAATCTGTCATACATATGTGCGCGCGTATCTGTTATTCATATGGCGCGCAATTCCTAGGAATTGCGCTGGAGAGAGAGATGGTAGGCGGGCGAGCGGGCGAGGAGCGCACGTACGCCATTCACAGACCTTCATCCTCCTCTCTTATTTCTCCCCATCTCTTTGTTATTATCTGCTGCGCGCCACCGTCGCCGCGTGCGCTCAAGCAAATTGCACATACGTCTTCGTTCGACCAAGTTAACCGTGTAATAGCGCCCTGCGACGCCACACGCCCCTCGCGCTCTCGCGGGCCCACTCAAAGTCGCACCGCTGCAAGAAAGTGCATTTTTCAATCGCGTCGATTTTCTGCTTTAATTCAAACCAATCTCTCGGATGACACTTTTACGGGCGAATGTTTTTTCCAGTTTGAGTAATTAATTCATTAAGCTGCCGGAGCTTTTTATTCTCAATTCTTGTTTGGTTTACACCGAGCTGAAATGAATCTCCCGGCGCGTATGACTAATCTCGACGAGATTGATTAATTAATTAGCGAGAAAGCTAACAAAGCCCTCACGAGTCTGGGAGACGCGGACTTGGCCGCCACAGGCGACAGGCTCGTTTTAGAGCCGGCCGACGCACGTCGTGCGCCGCTCACGTGTCTGGCTGTCTGGCTAGTAGGCGTATCGCGCACTTTCTCGTGGTTATTTCCATTCCGCTGGAAACCCGGATTACGCATCGCGCGATACGTCTACTGCAATTATGTACCGAGGGTTATACGTAATGGATGAAAAAAAAAGGAATGACAAGCCAATCGATTGCGAGGCTGCGACAAGCAATTGCAATTGCAACCTTCTATCTTCTTCATCGGGAGACCATCTCAACGTTCTTCCCTCCACTTCGCATCTACTTCTACCAATGTCACTTTGCGAGCTGGCTCGGTCGTTCACTCGCAATCATATAGCAATGCGGTTGCACACGCACTTGGCGGCGCGAGCGTGCGCGCAGGCGGGCAGTCCGTTCTCATTTTTCGCCGGCATTTTTTGCCGGCCCCCTTTGTCCGGGCATCGTTTATCTAAAGCTGATTTACACTATCTTCTATATACATGTATACAACACGCGTATTGTATGTATGCCGTTGAGTGAGTTGAATCGAGCGGCGTCTCTAGTATGAACGTTTAAGTCGGCCAATCACTTTTTCCCAAGCGCTTGTAATGCCAATCTTTAATCTCTTTACTGGCGCACGCACTTAATCTGTTTACTCCAAACTGGACTATTACCAGTCAATATCAATCGCCGGGTTCCTTCTGTCCGCAGGTTTTGCTGGAATGAATAAATTTGGAGGAGAAGGAAATTGGTGGAATGAGTGGTTGAAAGCGAAAGGGAAAGTATAAGATATAAAGGGAAAACTTGTGAGAATTGCGCCGACGACTTGGCCGAGGCGAGTTATCTCGTGCGTGGCAGAGCTAACAAGTTAAGTTCTTAAGATTAGAGCGAGGAGTCTGCCACGTTTCGCATCTGCGAAACGTCCCGGCGGGCGCTGATGAATAAATACCGAAACGGAGAAGACTACTTCGCACCGGGTGAATCAACATTCCCGATCTATTATTCGGGCTGCGGGTCCAGCCAGGTGGGGCCGGCTCCCGCCCTGCAGGTGGAGGAAAAAGGAAGAGGAGAAAATTGGAATTTCCGAGGATGCGTCGTCGCCATCGGCGCCGGCGGCGGCGGGTAACAATGACCTTGGCTGGTGTATTGACTCGCGGCCGTTTCGTTTCTCTTTGTTCCCGACGGCTCGTCGGGAAAGTTTCCTTAGGCTCGAATTGGTCCGGGGAATTTCGCCCTGCCGTCCCAAGAGGGCCTCCGCCTTCCAGTCTGGCTCGGGCTCGCGTTTCCAATTATTTTCTCACGCAACTGCTTTTCCATGGGCTTGCTCTCACGAATATTCAGCGGCGCGGTTCTCTCATGAATTAATTAATAATCCGATATCCCGATTACAAGATGACGGGCCCACTCCACAGCTGGGGAATGAAATCAATTCGAATGGGGAGATCGGGAGTTGAAGTTTACTGCGCACTCGCGCCGATAGTCTATTGGATTATTAATGAATGAACGAATCCGCCCGGAAATACTGGCTCGAGTATCCAAGTGAGTTATACGAGGCTGGGCGTCCCGTCCTGCATGATTCAGTAACGCCGGGATTAGAATTGTACCCATCGAGCGCAATGAATATTTACTCCGAGCGACTATGCACATTAAGCAATGATAAGCGAGCGAAGCCTCGCTGGATTTCCGCGGAGAATCGGAACGGGGAATTGAGCAAGGGGATTGCCACACTTTAATTCTATTCTAATATCCAGCCAACACCGGCCAGAACTCTCCTCGGCCTCCGACCACTCGCACAACCACACTCCACTCGCTGGAGTAATAATTCAGCGCTGGAAAACACTGATTGCCCTGTCTTCCTACTCCTAGCACAGGCTCGACTCTCTGCACGCGGGCTAGTAGAGGCGCGCGCCTGTGTCTGTGCCTCGGCGAGTATCAATTCGATCGATCAAGAACATTACGAGAGTACGAAGCCACCCAACTGTCGGTATCGTCTTTCTCGCAACATTGCGGCGTAACAAAAAAGCCAAATGTGCCTCGCGCAGATGTCCGCATAACAAACGGCCCAGGCTTTACGCAGTCGAGAGAAATTGGCGAGTAAGGCAAGAGCACAAGCCGATATCCCGTTTTTTCCCCGTGGAATCAGTATATTGTTAATTAAAATATTTAATTGACCAAAAAGTTATTTTTTCCATTAAACCGACATGGATTTGCGACGGACGAAGCGTCTGATAAAAATAGTTTTATTAGATTTGCTATTAAATGTTGTTTGTTTGCGCAGACTGTTGGGTAATCGTTGATAGTCTGCGTCCCGCGTTTATAATATATGCAATATGTTATAGTCGAGCTACACGCTCGGTACAACTGACATCGCTGATTCCAAGGCAAACGCATCATGCACCCTGTTCATGCAAGTAGCATGAACAAGCGTCATGTGTCATTAATTTGGACCGAGTTCTTGAGGCTAACATACAGGTTAATATGAGGATAACATACATATGTAATAGACTAGTACAACATAACTCTACGTGTGCCAAAGGATTTTCTAACCCATACAATCATTTTAGCTTTCGCTGGTTAAGTGTTGGACGAAACTGCAACTGCGACCGAGTAATTGTACCATTGTTTTCCTTCCAGTAGACCAATAGTTATAATCCAAATGATTTTTTTGATAATTTTTGAGTGGACAGGATTCAATGAACTGTTAAGCACAGGTTGACAAGTTCATTATCTTAATTATAACTGACTTAGAATTTCGAGAAACTACTTGATCGAGAAATAGATCGTCACGATTTCATTTTCCTCGATCGAAGTGGAATCATTTATCGATCTACGATCGCATTCTACAACATTTTTTAACACGTCCCAACTAATAAACTGGTGATTGCAAAAATTGTTGTTTACACGTTCCTGTACCAGCGTCAAATGTTAGCAAGCTGAATTAATGATAGACGAAGATTTATGCCCCGTGTTTGAACTGCTTTCACTCCGGGGTAAAATCGACTTCGACTACGACTGTGCCTCCGCGTGCTGCCGGCCTTGGCTGCACTGATCCTTTTTTCCATCGACTTTCGCAGCGCTGCCTGGCCAACTTTCGTGCACGTGCTGCAATCATTGCGATAGCCTACGGCCGGCACACGATTTATTTAGTCGCGTACTTAACTAACTTTAGTACAACCGAGTATCCAACCGTAACAGAATATTACTGTCCGCCCTGTTTACTCTGGTTGTGATGTTGGAAGTTTGGCAAAGGATTAAACAAACTGTGTCGACGAGGATTATGGACGAGTGGACGAGATGTCTTGCATTTTTATCTGCTAATAATGAGCCAATCTATTAACAGTGAATCAATACCAATCATTCGACAGGGGATATTTATGCAAGTACCAATTTTCTTGATTACTTTGCAAGTAGAAGCAGACAGTAGCAGAAATTCCGAATATGTCTGGTTTTACCAGATATTACAGATCAGTCAGAATTGATATCCGGCTGATCTGCATAAATACCCGCAATCTAGTAATCATTGGGGACATAAAGCAACGAGGTAGATATCGGGACGGGCTTCGATCGGGCGTCGAAGGCAGCCAGGAAAATAGAGATGATCCTTGAAACGGAGCAGGGAGTCTCATGCTACTTGCTCCGCTCTAGCGTCATTGATAGCGGAATCATCAACAATCGGGCCGGGGCGATCTCGTTTCTTCCGATTACTGTAACGAGACACACGCGGCATCAACACTCTTGCCGATCGGCGCACGTGACGCTCGCATATACGGTTACACTGCCGTCATCGCTGTTATCAGCATGCGAAGGTAAATCATTGTTCGATCGTAGTCGGCGGACGTGCAAGTAGTGCAGAAGCAGAGTTGCGCCGCCGGCGGGGACAAAGAGGCGCGAAGGTGTTCCGCCTCGGGCGGCGAGGAGGAAGACTGCGGGAAAAAGGGAGAGTCGGCTTGAAGCGGGCTCTCCGCTCGAGTCATCGAATGACGACGCAGCCGGAGAGAACGGAGGGAGAGACGAGCTCGGCAACGGGCGTCGCGTCGCTCGCCGCGCACTTCCTGCGTCCTTATAAAAGAGATGTCTTTCTTTGGACGCCCGGTATCATAATAAAGACCTTGTCCCCTCTTTGTCAACGCCGCCACGTGATACTCTCCCTTTCGGGGCCCGCTGATACGCATGTCGGCGCATCCTTGATGCCCTACCGCTTTCGGGACATTTTTATTGCCATTTCAATTGCACGATACAATGATTGAATTTCAAGAATAAAACTTACTCGGGTTTGGCAGCCTTTTTCAAAACATTTTCACTGGTCGACCGTTCGTCTGAAAGATATTGTGCGCCCAGGAATACCGCAAAGATTTGAAGTGGGACTGTTAAACTATATTAATCTGTTAATACTATACTTGAAAGCCTAAAGAATAGGAGATTATTAATTATACATAAAACAATTATTACTTACTTTGCAATTTTGCATTACTTGATTATTACTAATTTCTTACTTATTTTGACGGACCGCCGCCGCTGGAATTCAGCTCTTATTCGTTTCTCGTTTCTCTCGTCCCACCGATTTCCTTCCCTCCGCAGGCACACAGAGGCAGAAAAGGCTCTCGCAATTTTGCCAGCGCGCTAGATGCGATATTGCGCTGCGCTCTCGCTGTTATTTAACAGCCAGCGGTATAAATAACCGGCCGCGCCGCTCGCGACACACCTCGCTCGCATTAGGCAAGTTACTTGAATTCGAGTTACTTGAAAGCACTTTGCCAATGCGGGCCGCTTATTCACTTGGCTCTCTCGAGGTGTCCTTTCGTGTTTCGTTGCTGCTCTTACCAGCGGGGCAGATTCTACGACTCGTTACTTGACAACTTGAACCTTGCTGGGACGGAATGGCTAGGAATAAAAGCGCTTTCGAGTAAAGCTCGTGGAGCTTGATCGAAGGTGAAACCCGAGAAAGCTAAACTTCCAAGACAAATCTACGCGGGCCACTTAGCGCGGCTTACTCGGCCGCAATTGAGCTTGCGCGCCCGCGCGAAGGCAAACTTGAAATCAAGTTATAGATCCGACGAGATTTCATGGCACTTGGGCTCTTGCACGTGTCATGATGGCAGTCAGTGCGGTTCAAGAGCAACTCTCCCGGGCGCACGACAGAGCCGCTTCGAGGATCGATCGAAACGCGCTAAAGTCTGCTGCTCGCACATCATCGGAGCTTGGCTTACCGTCCGTAAGCCTCGTTTCCTCCTCCGTTCGACGCCAGGCCGCATTTTGCTGCAAAGTCCGCCGGGACTGCTGCTGCTGCAATTGGATAGGCGGATTAACATCGGCTATCTTCTTTGCGAGGGCCGCAAAGCCCTCTGATGCAACTCTTGGATTGGTGCGCCAAGGATTGCAATGCCGCTTCTTATTGCGGGAGCCTTGCAATCCTTAATTCTGACCTAGCCGATTGCCCCGTCGTAATCGGCGGATCCTTCGGCCCTGGGAAATGGCGCAGTGGCTTCTCGCGGGAATGCTTTTGCCCGCTGCTCAGCCACTTGCCAGCTTTCCGAGACAGGTTGCTCTGTGGGGGATGAGTGGGTTACTTGAGATTAGGGGAACGAGGGCAATACACGCAGGGTAGATGAGCATAACTGTACAAAGTACTCATAGTAGAATAAGTGTGATACAATTGACGACAATATTAGAAAATCAGTGCAAACAGCTCCCCGAAAGACGAGGAGTATTCATTTTCAGTACAGTAAAGCCTTGAATTACGAGTAACTTGGTCTAGGAATGTTTTGCAAGACGTGCAAACATTCTTAATAAATTTTAACTTAATAAGCGAACCCTATTTTGTAATACGAGTCGTGAGCAACTGAATGTCATCATTTTAATATGAGCATTTTCTTCTGGGAAAATGCAGTTTTGAATTACCTACACGCTGCCGGAACGAATTATGCTCGCAATCCAAAGTTTAACTTTATAATGAAATGCCATTGTTAGCTCGGCTGGAAGAGTGGAGTGTTGACAGCCAAGAGTCGAAGAGCTTTGCGTGGCGTGTTGAACGATTGTTAAAGGAGTCTAATTTCCAGGTGTCCCCGAACCGACGCTGTCTGAACCAGCTCAACAGCTGATCGGAGTACGAAGCGGCGGTGAACGGGGCCACTATTGCACCACCCACCCCGCGCCTGCAAGAAATTCAATCCAATATTCGCTGGTTAACGGCCAGGCTTTATCGGGGGAATAGCGCGTCTCGACATTTGACAAGAGGACTCGGACGACGACTAGGGCGAAGAGGAGTTCTTGCTTGCTCGGACACGCAATCATGGTCAAAACTTTCCAAGCGTATCTGCCCTCCTGTCACCGCACTTACTCGTGCATTCACTGCCGTGCTCACCTCGCCAACCACGACGAACTCATCTCTAAGGTGAGCCCAGCTAGATCAGGTAACTGACAGACTTCTCGCATTTAACTCGCCACTCCCCTGCCGCCAGGCGAAATCTCTGCCTGCGCGCGCCCGCGCGCCTTTGTACGCCGCTGAAACCGTCTCTCCTTTTGATTTCAGTCCTTCCAGGGCAGTCAAGGACGTGCCTATCTCTTTAATTCCGTGTAAGTATGCTAATACCCTTAGCAGCGAGCGGGCGACCGAGAGAGAGAGAGAGAGAGAGAGAGAGAGAGAGAGATCGGACAGTAGATTCTTAGAGGAAAGTAGGGCGCACTATTTCCCGCGCTCACACTCTCGAGAGCCCGACTCTCTACTAGGACAGCTGCATGTAGCCCGTATTGCGAGCGTCAACATAAATAATGCACCGAGCATTCTTCTTTCCCTTCTCGGTCAATTACACTGACGGCGGCTACCTGCAGGGTGAACGTGGGTTGTGGTCCTGCGGAAGAGCGAGTGCTTCTGACCGGCCTTCATGCTGTCGCAGACATATACTGCGAGTGCTGCAAGACCACTCTCGGGTGGAAATACGTGAGTAGTGCGATGCCGGTCCTTGTATTGTACCTGATGGACGAGAGGCAGAGCATTAAGAATGTTGGTTGAAAATGTTGCAGGAGCATGCGTTCGAGTCAAGTCAAAAGTATAAGGAGGGCAAGTTCATAATTGAGCTCGCTCACATGATCAAGGAGAATGGATGGGAATGAGTAGCCGAAGCGAGAGAACACGAGCTTCGGTGCGCCCGTCACGCTTTACCTGATAACGCCTACAATGTTGTTCTAATTGCAATGTGCGGCCACCCTGTCAAGCCACCAACGAAAGTCTGTGATTTCATTTGTGATTTCTAATCTTAGTATCGTTTTATGTTTCGGACTACTATTCGACGACGACACCGCTTTCTGTTTCACCTGGTCGACTCGAGCAAGCGATGACACCGGCGATCCGCGCGCCCGCGGATCGACCACCAAGTATTGTAAAGAAATTATTTTTCGAAAAAACGCGGAAAAGCAAAGAAAACGGTAGGATAGGACGATGACGTTAAGCGATGGTGAACATGATGACGATGGTGCCATGGAGAAAATGAAGAAGCGGAGCCGCTCGTTTCGAGGAGTGGGGTGCCCCCCCTAAGAAATTTTCATTCATTGTCCACGTAGGCATATCCCGTATGTCAGCGATAAATGTCGAGAATTCACGCGCGGGGCACCCCGGCCCGATGATCAGTTTTATCCGTTATGCACCGGAGCAGAGCAAGTGCCACAGACTTTGCTGGACTGACTGCCTGCCTGCCGCGTCTATCATTGGAATTTCACTGCCGATATTCCTAATATTAATTAAGAGGCTGCGCCGTGCCTAGGCGTCGCAGCAGTAGTCTTAGTATAGCTTACAATATAGCATCTTAAAGCCTATATTACAATATTATAGGACCTCATGGATATAGATAATAAGGATATGTAAGAGTAAAGACGATGGTTTTCGACAGAGCGAGAGGGAGAGAGAGAGAGGCGAAGGGAGGGAGGGCGAATGGACGATGGGAGTGACAGGGTGATATATGTACGAGTGTATGTATGTTTGCTGCGAGACCAAAAGAGAGGTGGATAGGGAGAGATAGCGAGAGCAAGAGAGGGAGAGAGAGAGAGAGAGAGAGAGCGACGAGAAAAGACAGGGAAGTAGAAAAGGTCTGGTTATGTGTCAAGTGTAAATGTTTGATTTTATGTTAACCATGCCTGCCAAACTGTCTGTTTGCCAGTCGCCACTATTATTAGAGTAAAATACTGTAATGTAACATGTTCACCTTTTCGTCGGCTCTGCAAGGTGTGGTGTGACTGAATCTTTTGCTGTGAAAATCATTAAACTGCGCCTTCCTATGCACGCACTACCGTACATTTAACGGAGAAAAACGGAACAAGGTGATTGCTCATTATTTTTAATATCGATCTCACTTGTAAATATAAAATAGGGTTCGGTAACATCGCAAATCCATACGACCACAAGATTTTGAGCTCGCCAGGGAAGAAGATCCAACCCCCCCGGTTCGTCTCGGTCGCGAAAATCAACTCAACTTCATCAGATTTCTGACCCATTATCATTTTATCTATCACACACACACACACACGCTCACCCACATACACGGTATACATACTACCCAACGGCGTTCTAATATAACGACTCCTTTGTCCGAACAAATTGCATTTTCTCCATCCACTTGTTTTCGCTTTAGCTGATATTGCTACCTTCGATTAGTCTTTTATATAGAATATATAATAAATACTTGAAAGCCTACACTGGTTACTTCAATAGCGAACAATAGACCGGTAACACCTCGAGTCCAGTCGGCTTCCAATCTGGCTTGAGATATCTTGCTTAACATCAATAAACACACTGGCACTATCGCGTCGTATTCGCCGCACGCAGCTCTGACTCTTCTGCAGGTGGAGAAATATCAAACTATCTCGCCTTCTCATCGACTGCATTATCGTGAAGGTAGCAATGACAATATTCAGGTATACAACCCACTGTTAACTTTGCCAACACGGCAATGCGCACCGCGTATGTACTCTTTCCTCCTCCCCCATTCCTGCAGACAACACAGCTACGTGAAACGAGAGATCTTTCCTTTCTTATTGTCGCATACAACACTTCCGCGGAGATGTAACGAAACAGCGCGTATATCAGGTTGAAATGCATACATATGAAAGTGCAGTGTTATTCGCGCGCGTGTCTGTGTGTGGAGAGATGATTGAGTGAATGTGCCGGCCTAATCCTCATGCTGTCTCTCAAAGAGTACTTTTTATATTACTGTGCCGATGACCCTGTCCGCACTCAATTTTCCGAGACCTTGTTAAAATGTACCCCCACCCCGACACTAACTCCTTAGCCTTCAGCCTCCACCAATCTCACCATTACACGATTTTGCTTTGTAAAACATGTTCATAATAAAACAATACAAAGTATTTAATCGAAACCTGCTGATTTCGTGGCTTTTCCTGGTTCACTTGTTCGCCCTGTGTCCAAACTATTGAACACAGGCAATCGATTTCAAATTCAATGTCATTGATCCGTGCGAGATGTCTCGAATAAACAATTATTATGCGGACTTACATTATTTAGTCTGCAACAGAAGATACCGCCGGCGATCCACCTGGGTTGACAGACGCCAGTTAACTGATCGGTAGTCGGTCGATCCCAGTCGGTAAAGCAGGATTACAGCGCAGTCGTCAGGCGTCGCTTCGCACTTCCCCCACCACCGGCACACTACCACAACTATGCTCGTCGAACCTGAGAAAACCCTTCTCGCGACCAAGTTGCGTTTTATTACTTATATCAATCCATCGTAGGACAATTTAAAGTCGAATATAATGAAGCGTGTTATTACGATCGCGTCTAGGATTGCCGGTAACATCGAGAGCGACACCGAATAATTCCAGAGCGCCAGAACTCGGAAGCCAACCGAATGCTTTGGTGCCGGTCTATTTCGTGGCTCGTCCGTGCGCACCACTACTAGCAAGCCAATCCCATGCTCGCTATGAATGTATGGATGCGTGTGCGACATCCACAGTCATCCGCAGTTCCTCGTCGCCCTCGTAGCTTTTATTTCCACTTTTTAATTTGCAGTCATCATGTTGTGAAGATTTGGATCGACGCTGACAGGAAAGATCGGCACAATGCTCGAGGCCTCGGAGGTTCCCGAGAAGAAAGTGAGAAACACCAAAGCCAAAAGCTCCAGGTACTAAAGTCGCTTCGAATCGTTTACGTCTATAGTGTGTACTTGTTGCTTCTCCGCGTTATATTGACACTAAACGCGCCGCTCTTGCCGCGAGCTTTTCGCTGAGTATTTCGCGAATTACTGAAAGCTCAATGGGGAAGCAGGGAAATCGAGTCACTGACGATTAACGTGCTGTTTTTATGTTGTCACTTGGAAAATTGGTAGATTGAATGGATTGAATCTAGCGAAGTATTGATTTTCTTTCTCCCCCCTCCCCCTCACCCCTCGCCCGTGAGGGAACCCGCGAATTCAATAGCGCGTTCCCGCACATGGCACCCCACTATTGAATTACCATACACACCCCCTATTGAATTACGATGATGTTTAACGCTGTACAAAAAGCCTTGAGAGCCGTGACAATTCCTCCGGTTTCCCCGATGAACGTAGCACGTAAATGTAGATTTAATCGCGTGAATTTGGTAATATTCGTTTATATTCACGGCATATGAATCCAGGCAGACACTCAGTCGTTTCGGAGACCACGGTGGATATTTCGATGTGGTGGTCCGTCCAATGCTGCAACAGGGACACGAGGGCGAATTATGCGGTTGGCTGAAAGAAATGAGCTTAATTCGAACGGTGGCGAATTGTCCTAACGAGAACTGTCAGGGCAAGAGCCTTGTTTGGAGTCCTGCTAGGATAGTAGACAAATATAGCTGGTCCTGTCCGAATTGCTCCAGAAAGCAATCAATCAGAGAAGACTCCTTCTTCTTTGGAATCAAATGTGATCTTAAGATGTGCCTTCAAATAATATTAGGATGGTGTCAAGTGATACCTAGTGAACAGACTGCTTCATACTTAGGTAGGTCTGGTTTGATTATTTTGTATTTGAATGCTTTGAAGCATACTTTAGAACATTGGCTGTCTTTATCCATAGATATTAAGAAACACGTAGTGAAGAAAGTATATGACAGATGCGATGAGATTTCTGAGAATTACGTAGGCAACCACCCGGACGAGTGGGTGCTGGGTGGTCAGAGTGCAATATTACTTGTGGATGAATTTCCAAGCGGCTACATGAGCGACGACCTCTCTTCAGATACAAGCTTGGCAAGGAAACGGAATAACAATTCACATACAATGTTGTGCATAGCAGAAGTGAGCACCATACCCATAAGAATGTGGCTGCATATAATGGAAGCTGTTCCTGAGGTAACTATAAATTCCTTGATATACAAATTTAAGTCTGTGCATTATACTATACAAAATAAATGACTATACAAAACTATATTCGCAGCCGTTAAGGGTAGAGAATTCTGAAGACATTAACAAGTGTAATATAGTGAGGGAAGCGTTGAAAGAAATCTCAAGACACACTGTGCCTGGTAGCTATCTCATAGCGAATAACAGAGCCAGTTGCTGTAGTTACGAGGCACTGCAGGAATTAAAGCAATACAGAGTGTTCAGTGTGGAACACTTGCAGAAATTTGATCCACCAGGCATCAATAGGCTTCTTGACAATTTGGGTAAGCACTTGGAATATTACATTGACATTGCAGAGGGCTAAAGTTATTCATGAGTGTTTGTATGCTTAAAGAAACGATCTGGAAATGTGGCGTGGAAATATGCGAGGAGATTCAGGAAGCAACTTACCCGACGGGACAACGAGTTATATCGAGGTATTTGTGGCGGCAGAAGTTCGGCACATCAGCTTCCACGGCATTTCAGTACATGCTTAATCATATCGCGGAGTATTATCAATTGAATTCGCATATTCACTAACCGCAACTATACTCTGCATCGATTCCTCCTAACGGCGAGCAATATTGACGAAACTTCGGGTAGTAATAATAACTTGATGGCAGAGTTTACTGCACGGCGGTACGCGACTACCTATAATCGCACAAGTGGCCTTTTTGAAATTACGAGTATTTTTGCTACGAGCCAAGTATATATTTTATTGTGGATATCTTTATGAATAACAGAGTATACTCTAACTTGTATAATTGATGCGCGCACCACGTGTCTTCCAAGATCCGCGCTACCATTCTTCTGTTGAATAAAATGTTTACGGTAATCGTTAATTTTGTGAGAGTTACACCATCATAACGTAAAAGGTGGTTCTCGTTCTGTTATGGAGTTAAATTTTTCGAGGAGAACTCCGTCATCTACCACTTAACAATTGTTCTGGAAGACTGACGACCATACAACATATACAATTCACGCACCAATTCAGCAACAACATATATAGAATGAATACTCATAAGAAATTCGGATGCGCTCACAAAATTGCCCCCAACGAACTACGCATTACACACAAGTGCAATTCGAGCTTAGATCCAATTGACTAGGAGACGAAACAATTTTAATCTGTAATATAATTGCGCACAATGAATTATTCTTCTTTATTGCCGATGAATGATTCAATATTTATTGTAGAATGAATTTCATCCAAAGTGCTGCATCAGTATTATGTGTAATACTGTATTGTAAGGGTTGCGAAACTACGATAAATCTTCGAAATTCGAACGGGTTCTTACTAATCTTACTGAATTTTTTACGAAACCTGTTATAAGGAAGTTGATTATTAAATATCTATATCGGACTTCCACGTTGTATGTTGCAACACGGGATGGTCTTGTGATAGAACCAAGTTTTGTGATACGGGAATGTTACAACTATCTCATTTTCATTACTGATATCACGGTATTATAGGAACACAAAACTATTTTTGATGCGTATAAGGAGATAATAACGTTAACCAACGAAAGAAAATCTATGTTACGTGGTTTATAATTAGACAGTCTGTATGAACAGGATTGTATATTGATATTATAAAAATTCGAATCTAATAGACACTAGTTCTAGCAATATGATTCGCTTCGACTGTCATCGATATCAGAAACTATCATATTTTTGTACAATCAACACAGTATAGATAGGTTTTACGCCAATGCATTGAATGCATTGAAAAAACAACATTTGAGTGTTTCCTGGTACAACTTTTCTATTTAGGATCACAGAGTTATAAATATTTTAGTATACAATATATTCTCAACTCGATAGTGTAAATGTATAAAATAAAAGGATAAGAAAAATATATTTCAACAATATATCCTCTCTTTGCATAAAGATCACTTTCACCAACAAACAAGCTGTACAATAGACGGCACGATGCCGCGATTGCTGAGATTCCTTAGTAAATTGCGGTAAGGTGTAAGCTGGCGCACCCCCCTACATGCACCTTCACCTTAGCAGACCAGACATCAGACCATCGTACGATATACAATCAGCAAAACTCTTCCTGCATTATTTTCTTGTACTCCTTTTGATCCTGCACCATCTTCGTGAATACCCGGTACTTCCGAAGATGGTACTTGTAACACTCACTTCGTGGTTTTACAACAGTTGCCGACCCACCCATCGCTTTAATTGCCTCATGCACGTTACCGAATTTTCTCGTAGCGTAAGCACCCAAGATTGCCGCACCGATCAGCACAGATTCTCTCTCGTTTGGACACAATACAGGAAGACCCAGCACGTCCGCTTGAATTTGTATGAATAAAGGATTTTGGCTGAGGCCACCGCAGACCAGTAAGACTTCTACATCGTGACCAGCTGTTACTAGAGTCTCCAAAATATGCTTCGTTCCATACTGTAAAACAATGTTACAATGAGTCACGGTAATATATAAGCTAAAATGTATACAAAATGTCATTCCTACCGTCAAGGCCTGTACTGTCGCAAGGTATAGTAATGCTAAGTTCTCTTGGTCAACTGAAAGCGATAGCCCGGATATCTATGAAGTAAAAGTACATCTTATGTAATTAGTATAACACGAAAGAAACACTGAATCGTCTTTTTAGTACCATGCCTCTGATCGTCGGATCAGCCAAAGGAGATCGATTTCCGTGGAAGTCTGGCCAAACATGAATGGCTTTTGTTAGGTAGGAAACATTTTGCAATTTCTTGCGTTCAGCCATCGTTTGCAGTAGTTCTGATAAGTACTGTTGTATGTGTCTGAAACATTTGCTTATTGTACCACTCTTTTTTTAGACTTCGAAGACGACGAATGTATAAGGACGCACTTGCTTCCTGCCAAACTCTTGAGAATCCCTGGTGTTGCCGGATGAGTGTTGATTATGTGGTCAAGTAATTTTCCCGTTGCACTTTGGCCACCTTCGTTTAGCCACATGCCAGGTACCATCGCGCTATAATATGGTCCCCAGACCCCGTTGATGAATATCTTATTCGGACTTACTATCATGTGACATGTCGAAGTACCACAAATCAAGGCTGCAAGCAAAATTGTTTGAAGCACTTTATACTGTTAGTTTTGTAGGGTGGGCTGTTGCCTCGGGTATAGTGGCTATATGGAAAGACAAGCAGTATTCAGCTAGTAGTTGCATGCCACACGTAGTTTACCTAATCTGGTATGCAGCTCGGATGATGCCCCAGGTGCAGAACAACCAATCATGCCGAGACCGCCGGCGTGTGCATCAATAAGTGAAGTACCAACGGCAGTGCCCTTGAGCAATCCCAATTCTGACGCTGCCTTCGCAGACAAACCCCGGTCGATTGGATCTCCGGGAGCTCTCACATCATTACCTTCGTATCAATCAGTTTTCTTTGTTAAAAATAAACAATACTTTTCATATTGTCTGTCTGAACATAAAATGCATTCAATCAAGTTAGGGCTCAGAATGAAATGCAAGCGACTTATGAACAATTCACTTTTCAATGAAAACCACAACAACTGCATAATTGTGGGATAAAGGTCAATTAAACCCGAATACCTATTTTTTTCCAATTATCTTTCTTGAGATCCTTCAATTGTATCTGATCGAAAAACTCTGCATTCCAGCCATTACTGCCATCAGGCGATGCAATGTAATTCCACTTACATACTAAGGAGCAAAGAGATCTGCAACCAGACAGGATGTTTGTTACTGAACCATTCATTTACATAATCAATATAAAGTTTTACCGAGATTCTGAATCCGTTGCTTTCCAGGTGAGAAAGTCAGGTAGGTCAAAAAGTAGCGCTGCACGATTCCAAGAGGACGGTAAATGTTTCTTGAGCCATAACATTTTTGGGGTTTGCATTTCCAGGGAAACTTTTCCTCCCACATAGCGGAGTACTTCGTGTTCCTGTGCGTTGATGAAATCAGCTTCTTCTTGTGCTCTATGGTCCATCCATAGTATGACATTTTGCTTGTCCTCCCCTTAAATTGAATGTCAACATTTTAAATAATTTTGATATCACTGGTGTAATATAATTGTTGATTCTTTTAGGAGATGCACCTGTTAAGCTGACAGTGACCGGAGCTCCAGTCTTATCTATTGCTACCAGAGAACAAGTAGCATCAAAACCAATTCCTTTAACTTGTTCTGCCGAGATTTCAGCCACAACTGACTGAAAATGAGAAGACCTGTTAATCCATTACACAAATCACATGTAACTGATGATATCGACAAGTTTATAAATGAAATTACCTTCACCACATGGCAGACTGCGCTCCATATATTTTCAGAGGACTGTTCGTAAAAGTTTTGTGCAGGCTGAAATATCTCCAGTGGAGAAGTAGCGAGTTTTAAGATTTTCCCAGTGGAGGATACAAGCGCCGCCCTGGCACTGCCAGTCCCAACATCGACACCCACAAAATAATCCATGATTTGTAGCCGTGCTGTAGACCAAGCCTAGTAGCTGTTGTATATTTCGTCAAGAGAACTCAACTGAGCGTTCTCTCTTGAGCAACATCATCCTGAGCTATAAACAAGAGTGCACAACGATTATCAGTGGGAGCTTACAATGTCATAATCCTAGATTTATTTTCTAGTATCACATGACCCTCAGATAACACTGAAAGCACCGAGGACTCACTGATTACAACTCGATGGTGATAAAAGCGTACTGGTTCCGCGACCGGGAACCTTGTTTCATGTTGAATTTTAACGAAAAATCGTCGGCATGCGATTCAAGGAATTGGCCGCAAGAGGCGACAGAAATTTCTTCGTCGCCCTAACTCCCAGTTGCATAGATACGCCGTATAAAAGCAGTGTGTTTTATCAATGAACTTGGGCGCTTAAACTACATTTTCTACGTACTTACGTAAGGAACATAGTACTTTATAACGCATCATTGCAATAGGGAACACGTAGGTACGCTGACAGATACCGTGCGTGTTACCTTCGCCGTTAATTGTATTCTACACTTTCGCATTGTTATGTCACTCGCTCCCTCCACGTGGCTACGTTTATCTCAAGTCGCGGCATCGCGCGTTTCTCGGCGACGAGAAACACGTGAATCACCTCGGAACGTGACAACTGTGTCATGCTTTAGTGGATAATTTTTAGAAATACGCCGGCCCTGCAATGCGAACTGCATATCGTGCGTTGCACGCCGCACGCGTGTGCGCCTGCTGTGATTGACAGAAACCTAGCCATACCTCACCGAATTTCGTGAAGAGTAACGTGCGTGTTTACGCTTTGTTTATCAGAATACACGTGCTTTTTGTGTGCGACGATTCCAGTTGGATTTACGAATGCCTGCAAGCCTATTGTGCTTGACCGACCAATGCTAGCATTAGAGTGGTGAGTGGTTATTTGAGGAAAAATTTTACGGCTCTGGCGTCACGAATAACCTAAAGCAATGGTTCGATTTAAAAACAGGTAACTATCACAGTTCAAGCTTTAAAACATTCATTACTAAATAATGGATATTGGAGTAGTCATGCATGAAAAACTACCAATTAAGCCTTCGTAGATCCTGAATTCTTAGTTTTCATCTTGCATATTAAATTTTAGATACATTGCCATCGAAATAACTCCACAAGACAAATCTGATAGACCTTTATCGCTGAAAGTCACCACCTTGCACAGTGCCGTCTCCGAGAAGGTGCAACAGTTGTACGGCGATTTCGGAGTCGCAGCAATCAAGGCAGGCTTTACCGGTATCGATCGTTGAAAATCGAAACTTGCATTTCATAGGGGGAAATTCTCTAGTTTATATACTGTTTCGATTTTAGCCAAATACTGCAATGTGCATACAAGAATAGCTCTGATAAAGCTCAGGCACGGACCCCACAGATTCGTCGTGGAATCCGTCCCGAAGATAACCGATCTCGCCGGACGTTTCGTCGCAATAAAAATCCTTTACATCGGCGCGACAATGAAGCACTGCTTCGACTTCGTTAGAGTAAGTGGGTTTTAACGACGAGGTTCCTTCTGTAAAGTTCAACTATATGTTTGTCTCGATGAATTCCGCAGAAGCATCAACAAAGGAAATTGGAGCGCGTTTGGAGTACACTGAAGACTGACGCGGAGAGGAAGCAGATGGAAACTGCTCTTCTTACTATGACAAATGCGATGAAAGAACTTCAATAATATGTAATACATAAACACAATTTTTCAACGTGCAGTACATGTTTTTCTGCAAATAAACGTCGACGTTCCTTACTGTACAATTCCTCGAATTGAAAGATAGGTTTTCGATCTTCGATTTGAAATTCAGTATGATCGGTTCGCCGAATGAAAGTAGTTTAAATATTGCAATGGAAATAATATTATCCGAAGCAGGTTTACGTTAAAATACAAAGTAGGTTCGCGCGAGAGGATTCGGAGCCGAGAAGGTGCGCAGTGGCGATCTCGGCTCCGTTTCGCTTTTGTACCGCCGGCTAATTCAGCGGTGGCAGCGGTAAAAGGGCCGGGGGTGCGCGGCTAAGGGGTCGTTGGCTAGTGGCGCTCGACCGGCGCGCCTGGTAGTCGTATCGTAGCTCGCTCTCGCTCAGGAGCTCGGCGGTCTCCACGGTTGTTACGGGCGTATCTCTACCTCCTGAGAAGCAACTCTCCGGCCGACGAGCGTGTTCGTGGCCGCCCGGCTGCTCTCTCGTGGCTCGTTGCTCCAGCGGCCAACAAAGCGAATCGAACCCGCCGTGCACACACGTACTGACGTACTCTACTTGGGAAGAGCCGCCGCCTCCGCTGCAGCGAGCAGCTCGAATTCCCGCGGAACATTAACCGGCGCGCTCTCTCCGTGAACGGGCGTTTGGTGAGTGTGTGTGGTTTCAGCGGACTCGGAGGTGACGAGAGTGGACCTCGGGGATATCAGGGAGAGTCTCTCGGCGTCGAGGCATCCGATCTTGCAGAGAGAACGAGCATCGCATCCCGAGCCAGAGGTGAGCCCACGACCGCACTCTGCCCTTCGTATAGGTTATCGATCTCCCCATAGTGCCTCGCAAGGGATGAACCCCCAGCAGCCTCGCCGAATGCCCTTCCTTCGTTCCTTCTCGTAAACATATCCAGACGCTCGAAGAAAAAAAAGCCCGAGCGAAACCTGCCGAGCGCTCGAATGTTTGCCGACAGTTTCCTCGTCTCACTGACTCTCTGTCTTTGAAAGCATCTGCATTGAATGGCACACAAAAGTCCCACGGATTTGGTGGTTCGTCTGATTCTGCAGTGCTGGTGTCTGGACTGGCTCGCAGTGTATCCCACAGTGTTCCTTTTACATTCTCGCCTTCCTGTCTGCGGCTTCGTCAAGTTCTCCTCGAATTGCCGCGAGCGCCATTTTGCGAATTGGGGATTATTATTGTAACGAATAGGCAAGGTCGTGCATACTGTCTGGGAGGGTTCGCCTTTATCCTTTAATTGGCTTCTCTGTTATGTGTCTAGCTAGCCAGCTCCACATTGTTATTCTGCCCTCAACTGTAATTCACGCTGCGAAATTTCGATTTGTATGTGCATATAATATGATGAGAATATTGGAGTTTCTTTGTATAAAGGGAACTCGGCCCTTGCACGATGTATAATCGGATGCGATGCTTATCGTTCGGCGAGCGGGAATCGACAAGGAGTGTGTGAATAATCACTCGCCCCGGGAAACCGCGCTCTTTTCACCATAGAAAGTGACAAGAGTGCATGTACTCGAATGCTCTCGGGATCGCGTTTCAACAGTCTTTTCACCAGTCTCTCTTTTTTTCCTCTCTCTCTCTTTCATTTCACCAAGCGTGTCGCTTGGAAATCGTCAATCAGACCTGCAAAGCGGAGAGTGCGCGTATACAACCATCTTATTTCGGGGTGTCGTCCTACTTAACTCGGCGGGCGCGCGATGTTTCGTCATTTTTCGGAGTAGCACAATTGCATCTCGCGACTCGCAGCTACTCGGCGATTCCCTGGGCCGCGAAGCCGAACTTCGCTTCGCTTGGCTGGAGCTTTTTTGCCGGCTCCAAGTTTCCGCGCTATGCTTGCGGTTAAAAATAACTCCCCGGCGACGAGTCGGATTCTTTTTTATCGAAGGCCGCCTTATTGTCCGTCGGCCGGAGGAGCTTCTGCACGATCGGCCCAAAGAAGTATCGATTTGTCAATTAAGCCAGCGATACGCCTCCTACGAATGCCAGGCTTTTTCTCCTCTGTACTGACAATATTCCCCTCGGTCGTGTGCGCGGGGATTATCTCGTGGGTTCACACTAGGCGGAAAATGGGATCGTCCTGTCGCTCGTCTGTCGTCTATACGCTTAGCCGCGGCATCCATAGAAAGTCAACAGGCGGAATTTCACATTGTTCCCCAAGAAAAAAGTCCTGTTTAATTCATTATACCCGACGTAGCGTCAATGCATGTCATTAGCCATTTTCTTTCAGCCAATTTGCATGATTAAATTCTACCCTTTTCACTCTTTTCACTATTTTCTTTCTCGCAGTTGGAGTGCAAACTATACATACTTAATTAGTCGACGGTGTCAATGCCATCCGATTCACGAGCTAATTACTGGCTTGACGCTTTAACGAAGCCATCTACAACATTGTACACCAAAATCGGAAATTAAACAAGGGGAAAGGATTGAATTTACGTATGGCGGCGCAGCAAATATGGCGTAATAAAATTATACGATTATCTTATAACGAAACTTTCTCTCGTTGGCCGTGTAATGAGAGATTTAATCAGCCGGGGATGCAGACCTTCCATAGCTGTTACAAGCGTCAGGTTTTCAGCGGATTTCGTCATGCGCCAGCCGAAGAGTTGGTTTCGGGATTACTGGAGCGACGCCGGTCCATATAGTTTTGTGCGAGAGGACAATGGCGAGAGAGGATTAAACCGGCTCGGGCGGGATAACAGGGTATAAACGTGTTGAATTCTTCCTAACCCGTCGCATAGAAATAGAGCCGGTATATCCTGTATTAGAATATACCCTTTTTAGACGCACGCGATGAATTCGTCATTTCGGGCCGGGCTCCCCATGTTGGAACACGATTGCGGACAGGACAAGCTCCATGTGTCGGGAAAGGGTAGATAAGGGTTGCCCCTTTTAATCGCTCGGATGATAAAGGGCGGCAGAACCACGCGATATGCCTGCGTTATAACGTCAACGAAATATGATGATTTAACTTTTACACTCCTACCGTTTGACTCGAATGGATTTCTTATTCTTTAATAATCAATCAATAAACACAAGTCAAGGTAAACATTTGTGCGCTATGATTTACATATGAATATAGATGCTAGAAAGGCGAGGAATTTAGAAAAGATAAAGACCGAGGAATGTTTGATTAGTCCGAAACGAGGAGAGGAAACGGCGGAAATTAATTACGAGTTAAAGGACGCGGAGCCGACGCCTGGAAACGCATTGCAGCCCGATCGGTTGAGTAGCTGGAATATTTGGACTGAAAGTAGAATGCGCGCACACGGGTTTAGCGCGCGTGCGATCATTACGCATGATATTTAATATCCCGATGCTTTTTTCGCCGTTTCTTGCGCAAACCCGTCGCTTTCGCAATTGCAGGCGAAGCAGGGAGCAAGGACTGTTGCACAATCCAAGAAAGTAATATTTTGAGCCGAGCTACTCGCAGATCGGGCTAGTTGTTTCTCCCGGAGCGCAGTGGCGCCGGCCAGATTTGGAAACTGCGCTCGAAAAACTTGGTAAGAACGCAACTTTCTTTCACTCGCGCGTGCAGCCTGCTTTCCACTCTGGCGTACTTACGAGTCGCACGTGTGTTTACGGGCGGGCGAGGATAATTTACGATGGCAGGGTTCCTACCGCGGAGGAAGCGCACTTCCATGCACTTAGCCTTCCGTGCGAGCCGGCTGATAATTCCGCGACGCCGCAGATAAACTCTTCCTGGCCTCATATGCGCCGGACCAATGCTCAAAGTGCTTTGTTGCTGGGTTCGATTAAGGGAACAGTCAGCCTCGAGAAATTTGCACGTGCGATCGTGGCGTAGGCGCCAGAGGAGGTTTGTTATTAGTGCGTGCCACTTTGAGCAAGGACGATCGGTGAGTTTAATCCGAGCCGCGATCGAATGCCTTGCCTTACATTTGTCTCCATAGCAGGTCTTAAATTACAATGTAGCAACGGTTCTCTTATACCGCGGGGCCAGCTCGTCGGGTTAATTAGCCTATGAAAATTGCCGGCCGCGTGTCATTATCGAGTGGCTCCGCGCCAGGCAGACAACAAACCCGGCGCAGATTGATCGCGTGGGATGGGAAACGTCTGTTTATGCTAATTCGCAATTGCATAGAATGCGCCGGACTCGCGTAAAACTGGATCGAGATTTTTAGAAACGATTTCAGTAATCGCCCGATGGCATCTCTTCCCAGTCGTACAGTAAAAAAGCCATTCTCACTGCGCTTTCTCGAGCTAATTCTCCCTAAAGAACGGTTTGTCCTCGAGAGAATTTATTACAGAAAGAAAAGAAGAGGATGAATTGTTACCTTCTTTATCCACTTTGCGGTTGGGTATAATCACATGAGCCGACTTCCTCCTCAGCTACAATCATCAATTACACGTGATAGGTGCAAATGATTGGAGTACGTAGCTCACGCGACAATTCTCCTTAATGGCAGAGATGAAAACCCATCACGCAGACGCATCTCCCTTCCCATGAATTATGCTAAGTGCTTTCCGCTCGTATTACCGCGAGTTATTCGTCCGCAGGTTGGTTCCCATCGCTGATCGCGGGAGAAAGCGTGCTGAATCGTCTAGCTCGGTAAATAACATTAACGAACACCACCAAGGGAGAGAGAAAGAGATTGTAGGAGAGGCGCACGGTGGCGAGTGTTTTGCAAGCGCGGCCACCGGGTACGCGATTGTTGCATAAGAACAGAGGGAGCTTTACAGTTACGCGGAGGTGGTAGCACTAATTTGATCATTAATACCTCGAAAGTACAAGGTGAGTCTCGCGGAGTCACTCGCCGAGTCAAGATCACACATCCTGTTCCCCTACTTGTATTACTTGTTGAGACTTCCTGCCTGGCTATTCTGCGAGCACGCCTCTATGATATTACTCTGCGTGTGCATAGAGTAATACTCCATGCGTTATTACTCTTGATTAATGCATATAGGGAATTACTTCGTAGCAATGCGCGAGTCATAGCTGACTCACGCGCGATTCGTATCAGCCTCTACCGTAATTAGGGTCTTATACTTTTGCACTCATTTCTTATGGGAAGTGAATGTTCGTCAGCAATTTAATTTATTTCTTATACTGCGGGTTTGTGATTGGAGACGTCTGAGTTTGCGAGGCGTTAATGTTCTCGTGCAATAGACAAATCTAGTAATAGAAATTAATTTATATGTTTGGGTTAACGCTCGGCGATTTTACTAAAAATTGTTAATAATTTTAAGGGGAATGCCGTTATTTAAAGAGCGTTGAGTTTCTAAGCTTGGTTATCCCGAAATCCGGTGACTTCACTCGACGCCCGGCGTGTTCCTACAGCATATCCTGTCCATTGAAATATCAGTGTGTCAATAGACACACCCAGTCCTTTTCAGGTGTTCATCCCGTCATGATGAGCGTGATTATGGCATAGCTAGACTCAGGCTTAATCGGGACCTCGCCCACTTGGTTTACGGAACCGATCTCTGACTCAATTCCCAATAGATAACCCGCACTATATCCCACTTCAAAGTATTGCTTCCCAGACTCGTTTGGGCCAGCCAATAACCAATAATTAGTAATTAGTCAACGGGTCTCATTGGTCATTGGCGAGACACTTTGCAAAGGTATCGGGCGACGCGCGTGCAATTAGAGAGCTCGAGCTTTCACGGGGTTATAAAGTCATCCTCTTCTCGAGCGGGGGAATCGCGGAGAGCAATGCGGTTTATACTTTCGCGAACGTGAATCCGCGCTCGTTTCTCGTCTTGTTGTGCCTATGAAAGCGGGCAGCCGTGAGAACGGTCGCTCGGAAACTCTGAAGTCTGAATGGAACCCGGCGACAGTGTCCCCGTCGCTTTTCTTTTCTACGCGCGGGCATTAATTGTCTTTTTCAGTGGATACTCGCTCTCTTTGGGGGATAAGGATTCTTTCGGGCTGCGCTCATTCTCAGCTAATTTGCCTTGTCGATGAATGCTTCCAACTCTGCGTATGGAACGCTTTGGATTCCATAGAGCCATGTATGATTGTTTAACAAAAGTGGTATACTTATGATTTTTTTTATGTTCGTTGGCATAAAAAGCAGAATAACCATGCTTGAGATAAACGTTCAATCAACAGAAGGAACTTGGAGCTTCGATTCTGTGACCCTTAGGTCTTCTGACTCTAAAACCCTTGGGCCTTGAAATTGCCTTTACCTTTTTGTTAAAATGAGATGGGCCCTCGCCCTAATCAGAGCTAATTGCCTAATTCGCCTACTGAACCAGCGCGCCACTGCCAATGAATTACAAAAACTTGGTCGAAACTCCCAACGAATACTTTTCAGCCGGTAATAATAGCCTGCAGTTTATACATCAGCGCAGATTGCGGTCGACTGCCAACTCCCCGGCACATTTTTGCACCGGAGGCCGACTCGTAACTTATGGATATTGTTGGGAGTACATTCTCCGTATCTCCCCCCGGGGCGATGGGTGGCTGAATGCCCCGTTATCGGATTCCGTTTGCGCTCGCACGAGTCCGCCGAAAGAGGCATCGGCTCTCGGCGATGAAACCGGCGCCGCGTTGCTGTGTTCGCCCGTCCATGCGAAATCGTGCGCGGAAAGAAGCTGGGAGATAGTCGGACGCCCACGAGGCGCAGTTATTCCGCGGCGAGGCCCGGACCCGCGTCGAGAATGATTTTAACGAGACGGTAAATATATCCTGCCCCCTGCGGGCCGAGCTCACATGCATGCGCTTCCAGTGCGAATCTTCGAGACGGGTGATGCTCGATTCACATGTACGAATGACGTATTAGTGGTGGCCGTGCCCTTTTCCCACTGCTGGTAAATAGCGACCTATTGGTTTTGAGGACACGTATTTACGGTGTATACACTGTATGGAATATAGACACGTGTATAGAATTGGAAATCTGTCGCTGTTTTTTGTATGATTGTTAGTTACGATTGGGGTGGGAAAGTTATTCAAGTGATTTCGATGGGATTTGATTGGAGATGAACTGGTGTCGTAATTGATTGATTAATTATAATGAGGTAACTTCGGAAAAGAAAGAATATGTGTTGGCACAGTGCGATATTATTATATCAGTGTCTCTGATACATTAGAATCGCATAATCCGCATTTCCTATTATCCGAATTCTGAATTATATCAGATTTATGTTTGACATTTATTGTTAATATCAAATTGTACCAATAATGGCAATAATTGGAACTCGAGTGCAAAGGGGATGATTACAAGCCAGATGACTCACCCTGTACATAAATGTACCCACACTCACGCTAATCAGAAATAGTCACGGAAGTCAGATCATTTCTGACCCCTTTTCCCAAAGGCTTGGCATTTCCATCGACTCACTCATGCACTACTTTGAACTGCCGGCGAAATATTGCAGCATTGAACTCTCCACGATTCACATATTAAAAATAGAAAACATAATAAACTCAAATTACAATCAAGAAACCCGCGAGCATTTTAGTCGATGCGTTGCAGTGTCGCTGATTTCAAAAATTGCATGGCACAGCTGCGGCGCGAGGCACAGAGTTCACCCGGTTGTGCATTGGCACAGGCACGTTGCGGCGAAGGGGTTAATTCAATGCTGCATTGGAAGTTGGAATTGGCGAAACTCCGTAACCGCCGAATTTCGGCAGGCTGTATTGCGGCGATAAATAGCATTGAAGGCTGTGCATATGAAGTTCTATTTAGCCCGTCGCGTGAGCCGCCACGAATGTAGGTATGCGAGTATAGATTCGTATGGATGAGCATGTATGGATGAGCGCGTGTGAGCAAGGTGGGATCCCCGCTCCCTGGTGGAATCGGGGTCACCTCATCCGAGCTTTTCAGGCTCGCATAAACGCGCGTGCGACCGAGCATCGCAACGACGGCGGTGTTAATAAATCAGTGTAGTTATCGCCTCGTAAACATATCGCCGGAGACGCCGGCGTCTAAGTCGACTATCCACTTTCTATAGCTGCGATAAAATGCATCGAATCCCGTATAAGTAAACGCGCGGAGAATGCAAGCCATTTGTACAGCTGGACATGCTGATCTGCAATGATTTCCGCACTCTGATGAGAGGACAGAAAAATCTATCTGTTCTCGTTGAATATTTAGATGATATTAATTTTTATTGTGGTATGAAAATTAGTAATACGTTAATTTTACAAAATTACTAACACGATTATAGTTTCCAAATGTATAAATCGGTTTTAGGAATAGTTGTTTTGAGTAGAATCGTTTTTAAAATAGAACTAGGACAAGTAGAAATTATGTCTAGCGACGGATGCACGTGGCACAGATGCATTACGTATTGATCCCGAGTTCCTTTTCGAGGAAAATCACTTCTCCGCATTGCACGAGCACTCACTCGCGGAATAAACGGCGCATCTCTATTTGATTTCCGTCGAATCATATTACACGTTACATACTGCTGGATATACGTTCCCCGATATGTCATGTCGGACGAATCGAGTCCAGAACTCAGACGGACAGCAGTTGCGGTCGCCACAGACAGAAAAAAGCCGGCACGTAAGAATAGAATACATCCGACTTCTCAAGAAGTGTACTTCTTGTTTCATCATTATTTGCGCTTATCGTAGCCGTCCATTACGCAACACACACGGGACGTAGTTCGGCAAACATCCTTGTAGTTCTCTCCCGAGGACACTCGAATGAACCTGGGACTACTTCAATACTGAAACGGACACTATTATGTCTGGCAAACCATAAAAAAGTACTTTTGACCTTGAATTTACAAATATGAATGTTTAATATTAAGAAACTTGATATACTGATAAACAATTAATTCAATTTCATAGGTATTATTTTTGCATCGCAAATAATTACTCTTATTTCTTTATTAATTTGGAATAATAAATCCCGACTGGTGAAATATTGGAGCTCAGCTCCTCATAGCTCATACCTAAACCACGATTGGTAAACGCGAACCTAACTACTTTAGTGGACACAGAAATATTAGCAGAAGAAAAACTGTATTGACCCAAGGTAAACTCAAACTATAATCCCTTAAGAGGCATCAAAATGGTGAACGGTCATTTCAATGTACACGCAAGCTTTGCATATGCATACACATGTACGTCCTAATGATACAGTGAGTGGCCACAATTACCATAAGAAGGAGCTTGGCCGCGCAGTGTCTGCAGTGTCAAGCGATGCAGCTCGAAATGATTGTAACGAGTCGGTAAATATAGCAGATAGAGAACGAGAGAGGTGTACGTGCGAGAGGAGGTAAGCGAAGTAGTGCGGCAGTCGGAGAAGGTGGCCACCGCACGAAACTTCCTCCTCTTCCTCTTCTTCCTCCACGACCATTTTCTCCTTCTTCCTCGTGGCAAGCTGCGCCACTGCCAAACGCAGAGAGTTCCCTGCATTCTGCAGAGGCCGTTTACCGGGTGCCGGTGCTCCCATACAAGCCGGCCAAGGAACCGAGGGTTAGCCGGCCAGCAGTCTTATTCATCGTCCACGTGGCCAATGAAAATAGACGATTCTATATATTTAACTCGCCGGACGCGCTAAGGCGCGAGAACGCGCGTGCCACTGCTCGCTCCATTCTCAAGCTCCTCGTCTGACCACTGACCGCGCAGAATTAGAGATTACTAGTGTTTGCTGGTTTTCCAGACTTTACAAGTATAATTTAATTGGTACAATTTATATATTTACACTTGTTATTATTCAATATTTTAGTTGTTTGTGAATACTCAGCAACGTAATTGTTGTTACCGTGACCAAAGCTGATCGTCAGAAAGCAGAGATGACTCATCTGAAACAAACAATCGTCCTCCACTGTAATTCGTGTAATTCCACGTTATCTTTATAAATTACTTCTTCATAAGCAGTTAATCCGACGCAATTCACAATTTCGTCGCAGACAGACTTCGGGAATGAGACAAGCGTTCGAGCCACTTGGGTTCATTGCTCGGCCGGGAAGCTGCACATGTGTTTGTTTTCGCTCGCCATCTGATCTGAAGATATACTCGTGCGTTTCCTAACTTTGTCGCCGGGGAACTTGATCGCGGAGTAATTGAATAATATTGCTATTAATACCATGAGCTTTCTGTGAGGAGGTAGCATGGCTGCTTTTATGGTAGGCTTGATATAATTAACTATAAATACCTGTTTATCTTGGGCTAAGAAAGTAAAGGCTGATCTTGAAAAAGCCGCAGGGTCATGAACATTGGTTTGCGGGAGGTTTGTTAACGTTACTCGTTATAATTGGTTGGGGCTGAAGAGAAGCCCCCGCGTGAATCAGAGTGAGTCGCGATCCAAACAGGATCCTTGGGTGGTCCATTAATTACTCGAGTGCGCCGCTTCCACTTTTCATGGGCAGAATAAATATTTGACTTCGCTCCCCGGTAAATCCAGCGGTGGACACGTGTCTGGCAAGTTTCAACCTCTGTTTGACTGCTGGCTAACTAACTAACCCTTGCGGAAGACTTATTAAGCTTTCGAAATTAATTTCTTCCCAGGATGTTTTCTTTACTGTCGCGGACCCTGAATTCTGAGATAGAGATAGTTCGAAGTTTTTAGTCAAGTACCACTAATTTTTGCTATCGTTTGCATTTCCATGGTAAGAATTCGAGGTGCAGTTATTTTCGGGGCTCGGATAGGGCCATTTACATAAGTCAGCCTTTCCGCCAAACCCGGCGTTCGCTTTGAATTGGCTCGAAAAGTGGTACAGATCGGTGTCGCGAATAATCCGGATTTCGAAATGAGCCGTAGCAGCCGCAATTGCCACGGGGAATTAGTGGCTTCGACGCGACTCGATTTATCTCGATCCGTTTCTCCCCGTGGTTCTCGCACTCGGCTCAATAGGACACGTGGCCGTGCGAACCCCACAGCTAGCCGTCGCTCCCTTCGACGTCTGCTCGCCATGTGGTCGTCATTGAGTCATCGTTCAACAGAAATACATTAACGCGCCCCGAGGGACCATTGAATTCGCGCGGCCAATATTAACGCGCTTTTCCACGTACGGTAAAGTGCCAGGTCCAATCGGGTCAGACCCCTCGGCCTCGGTGATACTGGGTCGTAGTTGGACAATGATACCCCACTGGCACGACCAAATCCACTCTTCTTCAGGGCTTGATGTGCAATATTGCGCTTATTATCGCGAGAACTATCATTTTACTGCCAAATGTCCTACCGTCACGGGATAATTGCATGTTGCAGATTTTTTGCTTAACTTTTAGTGGCGCAATACCATCATTATACAACTACCTCTTATTCATTTTGCCCTTTTTGCACAGGATTTCGAAGAACTAATATCATTTAATTAACAGTCCACAGTTCTGAGACTTATGCAATCATTAAATAAAAACGCATACAAGTTTACTAAATTTATAGAAACTATCCTCACAGAGTATCCAACTGTTGATATACCAAAGTACTAAAAATAACTGACGTTTCTACAAGAGTAGGTAACAATAACTCACGAGCTTCACGACGTACATACATGCACAGGATAAACTCTAATCCCGAATCCAGAACCCAGAGCGACTACGCCGGGACGGGCGACATGCGTTGCTCACTGGGGATTCATACATGTCGGCAGGAGTATACAAACTTGGGGAATATGTTGCCGGTGCAGTTAGGGTGCACGACATTGTGGCGAGCGAAGGGAAGTCTGGTTTATTTGAAAGGCAAGCCGTATTCGCTGGTAATCTAGCAGGCTTAATAATAGAAAGCCAGTTTGTCGTAGGTCGGACGACGCCTGTGCCGCCGTTGCAAATAAGAGTAGAGCTGAAAGATTTAATAAGAAATATTAAATAAGTGGGCGAATTAGATTTAGTTTATTGAAAAGAATTATTTGGCCAATTCTCGTGATAATGATATGACAGGAGGTCTAGTATAGTGGGAAAGAAGTCAAGATTAACTGTAGCAATCGCAAAGTAGAGCGAAAGGTCGTGTTGGGTGGAAAATCGATTTATACATACATACATATACATGCGTGATATGTCATTGCCGCGGAAAACTTGACTGCAATACTAGGTTTTCTCCACTTTGTCACTGTCGACACTAAATGTTCATTACCTTTCGATCAGGTAATCGCACTCTTCTCATATAAATTCAATAAATTCTTGAATAATTTATTGTAAATCAATTTTAAAATTCTGAAGCATTGAAAATGCGGCATGGAAGCACTACGGCGCAGATTACGTCAATGGCACGTGCGCCTTGAAAGGGGGCACGTTGGGGTAAACTGACATATGCTTATCGCGACAGCCGAAACCGGCGGAGCCTATTGAACAGGTTTGTACAAGTACGAAGCACTCGAGACTAGTTGGAGTGCAAGGCAAAGCCGCGCACCAAGAGCCTAGTAATGGAAAGCAGGAGGAGCCCGAGCAGATGGCTTTGATTTCAGTGCGAAAGTTTCGGCCTCGAGGGTCACCTCTCACGGCCCCTTGGCCGCAATCACCCCTATGGGGAAAGTGCAAATAAAGCCACGGCGACTTTTTGCGCTCGCCAAATTGGGAGCTCGCTCCTATATCAATCTTGCAATCGACTCGCTCCGCTCTTTGTATTTTTACGCGCACTCGCGACAATTTCTCAATTCACTGAAAGTCAAAGGAAGGAATTATTCAATGTTATTCGAGAGTTTGTTTGTATTAAAAATTTGATAAGTAAATTTTAATTCTCCAGAGTTTGGTGTATATCTAAAGTCTAAAGAATGAAACAACCAGTTACAAGGCAAAAGTTTCCTGTCATTTTGATTAATGGACTGCGAATTCTTATGTAAGGATTCATGTTTTAATACGCAAAATTTCGAATATTTTGTTATTGCAAAGTGCATAACAGGTGTGAATGCTGAATTCGGTTTTCTCGGACATAGTCGATTCTCCCGAATGGAGCCGTGTTATGTTTGAGAACGCTGCAGTCTATTCATTAATGTCTAGTTTAGCTAGTACATGGTGCAATAGCGAATGAAAGGAAATGAATACAACAGGTATCGAGGTACGCCTTTGGCATGGCATTGAACAACGTCTGGGAGCGTCTATGTATACTCTCCAGACACTTGGTACAATGACATTTCCGCTGGGCCTTGTTTTGCTCGATCAGCATTTCGGTCAGTGAGCTTTTTGCGCCGCGGCATTCCGGCCGTTGATTCTCGATGTCGGACGAATACTCGATGCACCGCTTCGATCGTCTTTCCAATTTGGCGAGAGCTGGTTCGAGCGAACTTGCTTCCTTTTTTGGTGAGTGGCTCGGAAAGGGACTTTCTTCACTGGTGTCGCAAGGAGTTTTATTAGTATCGTCACCGAACCTCTTAAACTTTACTCCGTAACTGCTGAGACGTCGCCCTAATTCACGGGATCCTATTAATTATCCGAAATGCGGTAAAACTTGTTTTCAAAGACAAAACTTGTAACTGTGTCGCGTTCACGGGAAACTTTCTTCCTTTTCTAACATTAAAAGAACATAGAAAAACCGAACTGACTTTCTCGCCAATCCAATAGTTGTCAATTCGCGTGAATTAGTAATTAAAATTCAGGTCCACTGACACAGTAGCATTGGCGATCAATTAAAGAGGAGGTCGTTCCCCGATTACCAATCATTCGCCATAAGATTATGAGGCCGTGGCTTGATAATCAGTTTAGCGATCCCGGCGAGCATGTAAACGCGTCCGGTCACTCGGAATACCAGTTTATTATGCGAACGAAAAAAAGGCTCACGCGACCGCCGCCGGTCACGTTACCTGTTATGCCGTTTTCTCGTAACACACACGCACGCACGCGCCTCCGTACCCTTATTTGGTTTCGTCTTCCTCGTGCCCGGGATCCCCGAGAGAGCCGCAGTACAAAAGGCTTCCACGCAAGCGTTCTCTGTACTCGCCTTCTTTCTTCCTCGCTCCTCTCCCTCTCTCTCGGCTTCTTTCTTTCCAGCCGTCGACTTCCCCGTGTGTCAAATGCGTGTATGTATACGCCGTGACACAGTGTGACTGGCGTGATCGAATCCCGTCTTACATCGGCTTACACGATATTACCTACTGCACTTCCAACACACGCGACCGGTAAATCCCCTGTATTGCATTACATTACCATAGCTCGATTCGTATATGTATAAATGGATCAGTCGTATAAACGTCCGCGCTGATCCGCAGTGGAATAGTTTCGTACCCTTCCCCACCACGGTGCGAAACTATTTCCTGCTCTGAGAAATGTAGCTAAGATTGTAGACGATCGTTCGATTGCTACCTGAGATTGTTAAATAAGCCACGTGTCCGCAATTGAAGTATTCAGAAGATGAATTGAGTCTGGCAGTTGTTGGAACTGGAGAATAAGGCTTGGTCCGGAGTTGATATACGCACCGATGGTGCGATGCTGAAGCTTTAATTAACTGGCGGATGCAAGGGTTGTCGCTGCGCCGTATGAACGGGAAGCATTAATTTAATATGCAAGTTCGCAGCGAGAAAAATGGAACTCGACTTTGATGTGTCTGGATTGCTGGTCTCTTTGCTTGGGAAGCATTTTAGTATTACACTATGAAAAGTTTTTCGAAATTGCAAAATATTAAAAGAGAATTTCGCTCTTTTTAGTATATAGAAATATTTGAACGAATTTGTGAGTCGTAATTAAAGATTACTAGAAATTTTAGGGCCCAAAGATTATAATCGCAGACTGTGTTATAATCCAATTTTGAAGCGGCAGAACTTGTAAAGACTGAATCCGAAGGGTTTCGAATGCCGAGGGTGGAACGTGCGCAGTCGGCAGGTTAAAAGGGTTGAACGCAGAGTTTTCAAAGCATTAGCGAGGAGTAACCTGCGGTTTTGGGTTAAACGTAAACCCATACGTCGTGAAAGTATAAAGAAAGAGAGAGGGGGTTGGAGCTCCGGCTACATCGAGCCTTAACCCCAGATTCCATTGTCCGGGCTGAGAGGTGCACGTGCCCTCATTAACGGTTGCACGTTTCACTTAGGGTGGAAGGTTTAGCTGACGTCGGATGCATTTATGGGGTCTCCCTTACAACTCCTCGGTTTCGCTAGCTTTCTCCCTCGCAACTGCACACTCGTAGAGCCGAGCGGGCCAGGCCTTGGGAATCAAGCATTTTGCCGCAGTGCCCTCCTTTGTGCCACGGCGATTCAATGAAACTGAGACTCCAGGTTTTCCTGGACCGAAAGCTTACTCATTGAATTTCACGGCTTTTCCTCCTGACACAATTTCCTTCCACGTTTCCAGCTGCTCGCGGCAGAAACTTTCCACTAATCCTTTTTCGTTTAACAGTACAATCTGCAAGTTGTTAGACTTTTTCTGAGACGTTTGATTGATGACTTTGGCTGAATAGAATCTTGTATGTACAGGGGGTGATTCACTTGATTTTTAATCGCCAATGATGGATATAGGCCGTTGAAAATCCAATAATTATACTTTGTTCAGTAATTTTAATATAAAAGAGTCTTTACCGACTTTTTTCCACGCACTAACATTTATCTATGATATAAAATTGTACCAATAATGGAAATAATTGGACCTCGAGTGCGAAGGGGATGATTAAAAGCCAACTGACTCGCCCTATACGCGAATAGCACTGTATACAATTGGTTATGCTTGGAAGGCTCGAGGAATGCTTGCCGGCTATTCGAAGGATGAAGTGTAGTATTTGCGGCGATTGGTTCGATCGGTTCACCCTTTAACCTTTCTCAGTCCGTGCCAGTCGGAGCAGAGTTCGGAATCCTGTCTTATCACGAACGAGCTAACTCCAGATGTGTAGGTGTATCAGTTTTATCAGAGCGAAGAAGTCATGATCAAGGTGAGTCCTCCACGCCGGATAATAGAGCCAATGTAAAACTGACACGTGCGTCAATTGATCATGCGCTTCTCCGTGCTCCTCGGCAAGAAGTTCCTGTTCTCGTGCCAGAAGTGTCTCGAGTGTCATCGATATTCATGAGTATGTAATGATACTCGCTGTCTCTCGAGGGAGAAAGGGAATACGTGCTTTCTCGGGAAAAAGTGCATGATGGGTGTCGCAAGGGCTTCCGGTATAGCATCTTTCTTTCTTCCAATATTCTCGCCCTCTTACCATAGACCTTTCGATGCACAGTCAGCATTTCTCTTAAAGGGAGAAGTGAGAATTAAATTAATACTTTTGTTAATAAATTAAACCGTGTTCAAATAATAATAAACCGCGATACTTATGAGTTTCTCTTTAAAATAATCAACGGATACTCCGTCAAAGCTCTAGATAATTCGCAGAATCTCGTAGATAAAATCCGTGGAATGACAACTGGCGTCGATTGGTTGCGCAAGCCGAGGTAAAGAAGCTACTCTTCTTTGCTGACGAGCTTTTCGTCAGATGTAAAAGAGGGTCTTAACGATCCGTAGTTGACCCCCATTAAGGCGCGTGTGACCTCTGTGCCCGGGGGGGTCGTCGAGGAAGCTGGGTCAGACTCGGCCTGAAAGTGCGCTGAATGAATGGCGCAGCGGCCCTCGACTCGACAGACGACTCCTTGAATTAATGAAGGAACGAACGTATCCGCCCGTATGCGCCATGCCCGTAACCATATTAAGCCTCTGTCGCCGCTTCCAGCGGAAGCCCCGCGCGCTATCTGCCAGTTCGCGGGACTCGCCACTTCACTGCCGGGGCTACCCCCAAGTTCCGCTCCTCGCCAATTATTCAGCGATAAGCCGAGCCGCGTCGATAGTCGATCGAAGTCTGCTTATCAATCTTGTAGAGGTACCCGGAGGTACGTGGAACCAAGCTGCCGCCCTCCACGCTCGTATGCATGACACGCGAAAATAGAGAGAATTTTTTAAAATTATGATATTTTACACGAAAATGATTCCACCCTTCCTTTGACACTCTTGTGACATGTGTGGATAAAAAATAACGGCTGAGATAATTTCACACATTTTTAACTCTCACGCGAAATACCTCTAAATGTGCGCTTTTGCATATGCAATTTACGTATGGAAAATGGAGTTGAAGTAGTGGTTGTTTGGCCGGTATTTCTTGAGGTTATTCGGGGTTTCACTTAATTAAAGAGATCAAGCGTGGTTCATTAATAGTTCCATGATACCCAGTGGTCACGGTGAAGGGGCAACGGGGGAAAAAAGAAAGACAAGTTCCTTCGGGTATCTCATAGCCGTCCGATCAGTCAGTCCATCGCGTTCTCTTCGGCAGTCCACGACTCGCTGACTTCGAGCACTCTCCGCGCGCATACTTCCCCAACGATTTCTAATTATCTGGATTGCTGAACACTGCGATCCGCCCCCTAAAGAACTCGGGGCGTACCCAGTATTACTCTATAAAAATAATTGAATGACAGCAAAAATAGATTTAATGCCCAGTGTTCGAGGAAAGTTCTCCCAGTTCCTTATGCCAGGAATATTACAATTTCTGTTAATTAAATACTACTTTTAAATGAATTGAGTAATCCAACTAATCAATATGCAGTCCTTATTTTACACTTAATCTGCCACTAAGTTTACTGATTAGCTCTCTGCGAAAGAAATGTCGGTTTTCACATAAGTTTCCAATATCAAAGACAAGAAAACTTTCGCAGAAAGCCAATACACAGAAAGATGAAAGTCTGGAGTACGATATCTTATCGGGCACCTGCCGCGGCGGCTTTAATTGCTGCTGCATTTTCCTCGGGAAATGAGATTGGGCGAAAGCCGACCTCTAATCTGGCGTGAGACAGAGGTTCTATTCAGTTTATCGAGGATCGTTGCGACGCTATTGATAACAGATCAACGGGAGATAAAGCTCGTTGCCGGGTATAATCAGCTCTCATTATCCGATTTATCATACGATCTCGTCGTTACGTGAAACTTTGCATATCGGGGATCCACCAGACCGAGAATATCCTCGGTGAATCTAATCAGTAATTAGAACTATGAACCAATCGAAATTAATTATTTCTTCCTTTTAATTGAACGGTTGAAACGGCATTTAGGAGTATTAGGTTCGAGAGGCCTGGTTAAAGGAGCATTTCCTCGAGTGTCCGACACATTTCAGGGAATCGCCGTGGACGATAATTAGATTCAAGCCTGCATTCGTTACGTGCGCGCGCTGCGTCCCGTGAAGATTCCTCGTGCTTCCTTCTATATTTAAGTCAAGAGCGGCACGAAAGGCCCTGCAGGGATAATCTAGTGTAATTAACTTGGCAGAAGCAGCGGCTTTTCGAGCTTCTTTCACACAGCGCTCGCCGCTTTTGTGGGCGCAGCTGTGTGTCCACTTAAACAGGACTCGAGCGCTCACAGAGACACACTTTTTGACGTTTCGAGCCCTCATAATGATCGCGCCAGCTGTCGGGAGAGAATTTCTTTGATGTCACTCGTCATTTGATCAGTGGTCTCCCGCATTACATCCTTGAAACTCAAGTAGGATTTTCAAAAGGAATAATTTCTCTCATTAAACAGGTTCGGGTAAGTTTTTTTTCTAGAATGTTTATTTTCAATTGGACACTATCGCAATGACAGGACACTCAAACTTCGCTCGTCGCGACATTTTGTGAGTCCCATTTGAGATCATCGGTCGCCTCGCAATAAGAATAAATAAGAGTCAATGGGACAATTCGCACAGTGCGAAGTTTAAGGCAGCGCAGGAAGTGTCAATCTACATCGTCCTATGAAAATACTGTTCTGCTAATAGGCAAATTCGAGCGCTTGGAACTTGAGGGGCTTAAAGGAAAGGCCCTCGAATCGCCTGCAGTCTTATTGTCGGAACGAACAGTGCGATGGAGGATTGGGAATATTAGCTAGTCGCAGTCCCACGCGATAATGACTGTGACAATGGGCATATGTCATCAGGCGTGTTGTCGCTTGACATTGCAATCTACTTGAAATCGTGGGGGGGAATCCTTCGGCTCCCTGGTTCCGATAATTGTACGTCGAGGTAAATACTGAACCGTTTGCGGCGATTTCTCGCCTTCACTCCATCTCACCATTGGCAAGCACCGTTTCTTTCGTATAACATTCGGCCAGAGCTCTCTAGTCTTGGCTGTTTTTCGCAAGTAGAAAGTGCAGCTCTCGAATAAATAACTAATAAATAAATTGGCCTAAGTGCGAAACGAATCTACTAGCCTCTTTACCGCAATGGAGATCTCCGATTGCGATTCTACTCTAAACTGTAATTTACTAAGTTGGCGCGCCTGACTCTTTCGAAAGGCCGCATTTCGGAGTCCTTCGCAAAGTCATTGGCTCATTCGCCACTTTCGCGTTGGGTAACAACTTGCGGATGACTTGATGCGTCGCAGCAAAGTATTATATAAAAACATTCCTGCGCGATCACTCAACCTCAGTCATCCCCCGCTCTCCATGGAGCGAGACTTCTCGGGAAGGAACTAGTGACTCACGTAAACAGTCAGTCAAGTGGACGAATCCTCGGTAAATCACCGATCTCTTCGACTCGAGCCTGCTCTCGTGGAATTGCTTAAGTCATTGCTATTTAACATCATGCCATTGGACAAATCGGACACGTATATCAAGTCTTAGCAAATAACTTACACTGAAATAACAAGTTATTCGCTCACTTCTGAACTCCAAGGCTAATGTAATCATCTTTTTTCTGCTTTGGTGTTGAAGTCCCGGCCTTCCTACCAAATTTGTTTACATGTTACTCTACCGCATGACACCATGACTTCCAAGGTTCAATCGAGTCAGGCCGCTGGTGGGCTGAACGACTTTCTGTGTCACTCAATACGTAAAGTTATCATCAGTCCATTGTGGGTACCTGACCAAAGTGTACGCCTACATGATTACGCTTAGTTAACAGGTAGAGTGAGTCATTGGTGTGCCCAAGTGCGGGGTTTCGCTTTCTAGGGCAGAAGTCTAATGATCACCATCGTTAAGGGGTAACTTGCGCTCGTTTGCTGGTGACTTTGATGCAGCCTCCATCGAACGACTTGACCACGGAACTAGGACTGATGAACCACTTTTTCACTATTTCATGAGCCTCGCAGTCGAGGGTAGTGATGATTTTTGATTTTACTAATCTTTCTCCTCCAGACTTCCTCCCAGGAGCACTGGACTCGTCCAACCCTGGGCTCGTCCGGCGACTCTTCTGCTCCGTTTCCTTGCGCTCGTTCAACAAATTCTCCCGCTCCTCGTTGCTCGAGTATTTGTTGTTGAGTGTGGGGGGATTCGGCGAGGTGTCAGAGTGATTTCGATTCCTGTCGCGTTTGCCTCGAGTGGAAGCTGCGCGGCACTTGGAATCATTCGAGTCGAAGGTCACTTTACCACCGTCACCGATGTACTTGACGTTCTCCTTGGAGGATTCCGGACCCAGTTGCACTTGGCCGCCGTCTCCTTTGTAGACGATGTCGCCGACGTTGTGCGCGATTTTTAAGTGGCAACCGTCGCCGACCACGCGCACTCGCCCGCAATTCTTCGCCATTGTGATCCTGCAGCCGTCGCCCTTCACTTCCAGGACGCAGTCGTTCGACTCGAGTTGCACTAGGAGGCCGTCCCCGCAGATCTTGCGAATCTTATCACCGCCCATCTTCTAATCGAGCGATCCTTTAATTAAACACTTGCTCCAGTTTTATTTTGTTCATAGAATATTCAGCGGTCTCTCCGATGAAATAATTCCTACGAATTCGTCGGCGGAATTTCCATTATATCTTGCAAGAAAATATCAACTTGTGACGGAAGCTTCCTTTTGGACTTCTCGGAAGCTCTTCTGGCAATTGTATCCCGGATGATTCAACTTTCACGGTATTCCTGGTGGTTTTTGCAATTTTCCTCGAGAGCGTCCCTGCTCCGAATACCGAAAGCGCACGTAAAATCGATACAAGCTTTCGTAGTCTCCCTCAGAATTGCTAGTCCTCGGCTTCTCGGACTCCGATCACGTATCGCGAATTTCTCGTCCCCTACACTTAGTCCGACGACTCGATTCCCTTCGTAGATCCTTGTGCTCCTGGATGTCATCGGTTGCGAGCCAACTTCTTTTATGCCAGTAGAATCGATAGGGGACGCGTTGTCTGAGCAGAACGGCCAATACCACTGCAGAGATTCTCTTGTTCGGTGGGTGGATCGAAAGAGCCAGACCGGTTCCAATATTCTACTTGACTCTAGACTCCCCCGATCGGTCTTGAGATCGGTGCTTCCCCTGCTCTTGGCTTCTATAAGAAACGGAGAAATACAGTCAATACACATTCAATGCATCATTATCAGATATCTAATACTAGACTGCGGATGTTTGTGCGAAATAAATGCCGGTTGCGTCTACGATGAATTATGGAGAACTAACTACAGTGGATAACTAGACATTCACTCGAATGCATGATAAGAAGTCTATATTTGCATAAAGGTCCGCAATTCTCATTAGTACTCATCGAAACTTTTGTTATGTGGCATAACTTACTCGATATTCCTAGTCGAAGTTGTGGTCGAGGATCCTTGCCTCCCTCACCGAGTTCCAGTTCCTGCCGAGACTTGCCGGCACTCCAGGGGCAAGTTCACCTCGCATAATGAGCCACGTGGCTTCGACGGATATGCAAGCGATTGAAAGATTCTGCGTTGAAGCACCCGAATCAATTCCACTGCCTCCTGTGACTAAGGTCGGGCGACGTTTAAAAGGAGGTCGCGGGCCTCTGTTTTGGCAAGGTTCGGCCGATTTCCGATAAGAAGCGCTGTTTGGCAGGCTGACTCCAGCTCGCGAGGAGATAGCGTGCAGCTCGGCGCTCGCGTTGGACGGTATAGCGGCGAGGGCGTCGCGGCGCCCGTATAATAACGATCGCCGTACCGCCGACCGGGGTAAATTGTTGGCCAATCGTGGTTCGCGCCGCTTTCGGGACTTCCCGGTTGCTCGGTGCTCGGCACGCGGCCGCGCGAGAGATCTCGCTTTGAAGTTCTCGGCCACTCTCGCGCTGACCGCCTCTCCTATCACTGTCAGGGTCGAGCGACGCCCCGACACGTACCGCCGCAGAGACCTCGTCATTTATGTTGGCCGCCCGCTTTTCGCATAATTCCATACTTCCTTTCGAACGACGCCTTTCGCTAGTTTCCCTCCACGCTTATCGCCCGTTACTATGACGGCTTACCGATTAGCGTTTAAGTGTCCACTGGTTATGGTTTACTTCCGACGGTTTTGCGAGTTCAAACCAGTTTTCTGATGGTTTTGAAACCAGTTTTGAACTTTAGATGAAGTGGAAATGCGTTTTTTTTGTATACTTGAAGCACTCTTGATGATATGATTTATTGGGTAGCTGGGTGAGGCTTTAGATTTTTTAATATTCATCGGTAAGCTAATATACTGCAGTATAATGTCATATAGAATAATTCGAAATACCGGATTATTTATAATCGTCTTATACACAGCAAGTATGTGCATTGACAGTGACGATTCAAAGGCAACTGCAACACCCTGTATATTATAATATCTCTGCATCGTGCACAATTAGAATTACTAGACAACGTAATTATCCAATACACAGCCAGCGTATATCTGATATTAGTAATTAAGAGGTGTGTGAGCCCATCTGGTTTGCTCGAAAGCGAAAGCAAAGAAAATCATTCCGGCGAAGCATGTGCGATGCGTGCCCTACTTACTTCAATATTACTTCCACGAATATGAAAGCAAACACCGAATCGAATTACGCCGAACATAACAATTTTTTTCTCTTACACGTGCTCTCTACGGTTTAGCACTAGTACACTTGGATCGAGGATGAATCGATCAAGCCTAATGACATTACGCGCGAGCGATAGAGATGGTGGTAGCAAATGTTTGCGCCAGCCTCCACTCGAGACTGTGGGAGTTTAATACCTATCGACGTGTAAGGCTTTAAGAGCGATGGGCGACATTGACGATATCGGAAACTAAGCTAAGGAGAGCGAGCCAGAAGCACAGCGGGAATTCCCTATTCTCGTGGCCTAGAATTGAGAGAATCGCGTGAGTGCTGACATCCTTTTCACTGCTTTGTCGCGCTGCCATTGCGAAATGGAAGCCGGGGATTTAATTAATACCGTGGCGATCCCAAAGTAATTCCTGCCAGTTGCGCGCTGACCTTATACAACAGGAACTCACTACTTTAGAGTGATAAGGAATCATTCCGCTCGGCTGTGGAAATAGGAATACGTGTAAAAGCTCGAGCTGGCCAATTCTACGAATATTAATTTGATTATGTCGATTCTCATGAGTTTGGTGTTTGATTTTTGCAATTGGCAGTTGTTGTTAATCCAATTTTTCTTTTGCGACATTTGATTAGAACTTACATTTTTAAATAGCAAATGGGTGAACAAAAGTGTACAAGAATTATTGAAATATTGATAAATGAATGATAGTAACATAAACTGTAGAAAGATGGTAGCAGATTAAAAATTCATTGATTTAAATTAAATACGTTACGTAAACGTTAATGAATGGTAAACGAATACGAAACGTTCCTGTAAAGTCGGCCCTGACTGTTTTCAATTCTGCCACCGTCAATGCACTCTCGTACAACTTATCTACAAATTGGGACGATCGGTCGATTAATCGCTTGGTCTCGCGAAAACGTGGCTCGAAGGCGGGGATACGTGCCCAATAATTGGATGGGCGACATTCGACACATATACATGTATTGGAGGTTGTCTGTAGTGGTAAGTGCGCGGCGTGGTCTGCTCGAAAGGGGAACCACCGGACAATGACGCGTTCCTCGTCTACCAATTACGATTACACACAGCACCAACTCACAATCCACAGCAGCAGACACTCGACCAGTCCGTTTCGCACATCATTTCCTTTCGCCAGGTGCGAGAAAGTGGCGCTCGTAACGCAAGTCATCGTATTTCCGTGTGCGAAGACTGTTTAGTTAACAAGTCAGAAGTTGAGCAGAGGTCAAAGCTTTAGGTTGAATGATAGCGCCACGACTGCTGCGATAATACGGTTAATATTGATTATTGAAGATTCCTCGTCGATAAGAATTATTTGTGTTGATTTTGCTCCAATCGATTGGAAGCAGAGGAGTCGTTTTACTAATTGTTCGAATCGTTTTATTTCTTTCGCAATTTCTGTGGAATATTAGTTTAATTTAATTTTAATAGCTTTATGCGTATCAAGTCGCAATTCGACGGCGCTGAGTCTAATTCCTACTCGATGATTCTATGCTCCAATTGAGCCATCGTGGATTGCGACTGCACTTCTGCTTTTATGAAGAGACTCATTAATTTATAATTGGTCTTCATTGTGACTGTGTGTGCACGCAAAGTCTGCGGCGACAATCCAATCGTTGATGGATGCCAGACTCTGAATACATCGGGGATGACGATTAGCAACATAGGTTTCATTGAGCGTCAATCGACGAACAGTGTGAGAGAGTGACTGACGTAACAAAGTGTGTACGACTACGCTAATATTTGGATTAATCAGAACGGCTGACGTCAGGGAGTTCCACTGATAACGGGTGTCTTGTCAATGGAATCCAAGTGGAGCTAGCCTCACATCGTTTAAACCACCGCGTAACCTTTACCCTTGATAATAAATTACGCGAACTATTTTTGAAAAGTGCTCATTGCAAAGGGAATAGAAAACACTCTTTAATCTAGTTTCCTGCATTCTACCTTTTGCTATCAATAATCGTACGAACGGTTCATCGCAGCAAGTCTATATTCATCAATATTGCATGAGTTCATCTTGTTCACTTATTCATCATTAAACATCTCGAACGCTACAGCGTACAAATTAAGCATTTCAATATTTGTATGTGTTGGTTTATTCGTTTGAAAACAAAAAATAATTATAATCTGCACAAAGGAAAAGAAAAGGGAAGGACGATTATATTTTAACGTAAAGCTCGCGAAACTCCATTGGAAGAGAAATGTGTTTTCAAAAAGGCTGTACTTTACTGAACTCTATTTGAAAGGGGTGAAGCTTAGCAAGACGGTCAGGGTCTTCGAGAAAGTTTTCAGAAGAACTGAATGATCGATAGCTCTCTCTATTATAGAACGATATTGGCCATAAACTGGACTCCATGCAACCGAGATATGACTTCGGATTAACTACTGTTATCGGACGCTTCCAGGAATCGAAGTCAATTGACGTGTTCGCGTATTATCGATTCGCTTACTCCGACCTTTTTTGTGGATTAAGCGCCGCGCAGAAAAGATAGAGAAAGTAAGACTTGGACACGATTTACAACAACATTCAGCGATTCCTGTCCAAATGAAACCAGTGAAGCTCGTTTTGAAGAACGCTCGTGACCTTTAGGTGTTTATTGCCTAGAAAATGTTTTACGCCAAAGTCCTCAATCGTGTGCTCACTGATTGATGCGTGTCCAAAGAAACGGTTTACATTAGCATATAAGTGACCTGTTGAATAATTGTTTTAATAACATGCTGTCCGAACTGAAAAAGAAATAGAATATAGTTCGTAATCATTCTTTAAAAACAATTATTCATATCTGTCAGATTCTTAAAAAATCTGAGTCCAAAAAACGATGTGGTCTTAATGATACGTTTACCATCCAGACCTTAATCCTTTTCTCTTCCATCATCGTCATGGTTTTACGGTTCCTCCATCCGCCGGACTCATTGCGGTGCTGTTATCTCGACAGCAGGGGAAGTCTGTAGTTAATGTTGGAAGGACCGGACCATAGGGACGGTGGTACCCGAGACATGAAAATAATAACAGCCATCGTGCGCAGCGAACTCGGCAAATCGACTTATTTCCGGATGGTGCCGAGGCGAATTGCTCGTCATTCGATCAGCGGGCCTCATATCCTGCCGGACAATCCTCCGAATGAGTAGGTGTCCCGAGAATCCCGACAATTTTCCATTTTCCAGCTGACCGGAAAACTGATTATGCTCCCAGCATAATCGAGGCTGCTACTTCGTTTCGGCAAAGTGCCTGTTAAGGGTTCCCTGAGCTTCCACGATCTCCCTGGATCTCGACGTGTTTATCGCAAGTGGATGGCGGATTCATTGAATTAATTCAATTCGATTCCACGTAGAGTGTAATCGAAATGGTACGCTGATTTCTAGGGGATGATGGAAATACCCCGGGCGATGAGGGGTCTTCGTTCTGAATTTGATGAGGGGTTCGATGAGACACAATCTCAAGACGACTTGGATTAATAATAATAATAATCGGTTTATTTACGGCAAATGCTCTTTGGTGATACAAAGAAAAATAATAATATTAGAAATGTAACGCATCATAACATCATCTACAAAAAGAAAAAATAGAAATGTCGACAGAACAGTAGAATATGTACAAAAATGAAAAATTTAAGGATAAATGTGATTATTTCATAATCTGGCGACATATACCATGAAATCGGCGTTGTATAGTAACCAATAGAAAGCTGCAAATTCAGTCTAAGTTTTTCTTCAGTTGTTGTTGTTCCGGCGGGGAAAACCTAGGGGCGTCTCCACAATCCAGTTCTATCCGCCGCGGCCGGAACAAAAAAAAATGTATCCGCCGCGGCGGATAGAACTGGATTGTGGAGACACCCCTAGATTTTCCCCGCCGCACAGTGTGTCGTTTCAGCAATCTAGCGGAACTTTATTCCATACGCCCAATGATAATCTTTATACGCTCTTATTATTTATGTCTGAAGATATTGATGCAGAAGATGTTTTCTCCTGCTTTCTAACGCAAAGTTACATATTTTTAAGTTGTAACAATCTTATTAATTTGTTATTTTTTCACGACTTATTTATAGCAAAAACCCTATTATTTCAATATATTACGATATATTATATATTATATTGAGTTATATTGGATCTTCAGGCGAGAGTAAACGAGCGGTCGAGAAAATCTCGGCTGCCCCACGTGATTTCCTGCTGGTGAGAACGGCACGGCAAAGCTGAATGAAACGTTTCAGTCATATTCTACACGGTCCATGTTTCTTCGACAACGGAAGGACTCCTGGGTCGCTTCCGCTCTCGACAAACATTTGGTCGACCTTATACTCTTTCGAGAAGCATTTCTTATGTCCTTGTTACCTCAGCTCTTACTTCTCGATGCGGTGATTTCGGCTGACTGTTTCCGGCATCTTCGGGGAGAGTCATTAAAGGGTGATTTGATCTCAGGTGATGATCCTCGCAGCTCCAGTTTCATTACATCGCGCAGCTGGTCGTAATCTGTGTAATCGGCTCGCGGAAGATTAACGTGGAGGGAGGTAAAGAGTGGGTGGATGGAAGATTGTGGTAGACAATCAATTAGTCCCTCGCCCAATTAAATCCAATCCCACTGAAACAAGTCAGTGGAATATAAGGAAGTCTAATTGTGGGATAATTATTTCATGGATATTTTACAAGCCTTCCGAGCTTGCTACTTGGTAACGTGTGTTATGCACGTGCTTAGTAAACCCTGTGATACTATCTCGCATACATACAATATTTATGAGGGGCCGATAGTAACACCGTTAGAACTTTGAAATTACTTTCGAACATCTCTTCCAGAGTTATGATAGTGTTCAGATGAAGTTTGTCGATTCCTACAACTTTGTTTCGCGTTGATTGCAATTCCTTTCGAAACTATTCAATTAAATTCATAAGCTTTACTTTGCTCTGCGCGAGTTCACTTGAACTTTGTTCTAACATTCCTTACCAGTGAAAATCTCCCTAATTATTATTTTCAAGACTATCAATCTCGTTTGCAGAATGCCACTGAGGAAATGAGCGTCTCCCCACTAAGCGAGGAGCGGCGCCTCGAGATGGAGGCGTCTCTCGAAGACAACAATTTGAAAGTCTCGCCGATGCAGAACGTGGCCAGGCAGGATTCGGGCGTCCCAGAGGACCTGGCATCGCCAGTGGTCGACACCAGCAGGTCCTTCACCGAGGACGACGCTGATACGACGATGAACAGCGACTGCAACATCACAGTAATCCACGTGTCGGAGTCCGAGGCGAACAAGGCGAGTCAGTCGTTGTCAGCCGAGGGCAAGGATTATGCAGCCGAGGGCAAGGATAGCAAGGACGGCAGCGATAGCGGAGTCGAGGGCTGCGCCACCGAGGTGCCAAGGGTAAGATCGATCGTACTCAACGTCCCCTCTTCGAGGACTTGATGCAAGGTCGAGTAAACTTCTCCACGGAGTTTCGAGGGTTTCCTCTCGCTAGTCGTAGCCTCAGGAAAGCGCTAAATTGGCGTAAGCTTCATTAAGCCCGGCGAAGGGGGTCGAAAATAGCGTAATCGCCGGGATACCACTTCTCGAGTACATTATTAGTCCTCCAGGAACCATATTTCTTGATGCACCTACCGCGATTGATTTGTGTGCCTTCCAAACATATTCGTGCTGGTAAAACCAATATTTACGTTTACCATTTCTGTATCAATTTCTCCTTATTTGAGGGAGAACGAATGCAATAGATATTCGTAGAGCTATAATAGATTTTCAATGTTTAATTGTGGATAAGTTTAATACTTTGGAACCGGTGATAGCGAAAAGCTCTTGTTTCCAGGTACGCAGTCGGAATAGCATAGACTATGCAAGCAGTTGCGGCGGTTTGGACGAGGCATCCTGTGATTCAAGTCTAGTCAGCTGCTGCTCGGTGTACGAGGATCCATGTGCGACACTGCCAGACGATGTGCGACTGACCACCGGGGGTGAAGGTACCAGCGAAGGCGGCAGCGAAAGCTCCTCGATCGCCGGCAGCGTTTCGGCACGTGCAAATCGCACCACTGCCAAGAGAAGCACAAGCACTTCCAGCGCCTGCAAGAAAAAAACAAGTACAACGGAAAGCCAAAAGAACGCTCGTGTTAAACCGATCCCATTGAGCACGACTTACGCGTCGACGACGCCACGCTCGAAGCCACGTACCACCACCCCGAGAAGCATACTGAGCAAGGCGCAGCCTGTCAGCCGAGATAGAGCGAGATCAAGGGACAAATCAGCTGCCAGAGAATCGGCCAGCGAAAGCACGCCGAGCAGTAGCCGAGTATCGACGACATTCCGATCAGGAACCAGCTCCATGACGCCCCGAACTAGGACGAGGCCAATTCCGGACCCTCTGCCATCCCTGCTCACCACAGAAATTAACAAGGATCTCGCGCGTCGGGAACGTGCCGCAAGCAACTCGAGGGTTCGTGGAACCTCGAGCACACGGAGTGTTCGTACACCTGGTTCTACGCCGTCCGAGGAGGTCAGGAAGCCTCTGACTGCTACGCCCAGGGTACCATACACAGGGAGAACAGACCTCTTGAAAACACCTCGCACAGATAAGATGACTACGAGCGCCGATAGTAAGGCTTTGGACACGTACGCGACCCTTCCTAGAAGGAATAGGACTAAAGCGGTCGTTCCTAAGGCCAATGAGAAATCGGACAAGGCGACTCGCAGCAGATCGGGTAGTAGAGAAACAAGCCTGAGCAGAATGACTGAGAAAAAAAGCGGCAGTGGTAAAGATACCCCAACAGCGCACAAGAGTTTGCCTCCATACCCGAGGCACAAGGCGGAGAAGACTAGGATCTATCACGAAACCAGTGTTCAGACAGGATTAACCGGGCGCGATATAGAAAATGCACTCTCAGGAGTTCCAAGTAGCGTGGCCGGGCCGGAAGTGGTGGAGAGGCTGCACGAAGAATGCCAGACGGAAGGCACGTGGGAGGATATGCAAGCGATGCAGGTCGACCTCAAGAGGTTGAACGTGGAAACTGCCAGCCAGAAACAGGAGAATGAGAAGCTCAAGGTCGAAATCGGCGATGTGAAGCGTAAGCTGGAAGAAGAGCAATCCGATCACGCATTCGCTCGGCAGGAATTGGATAGAAACGCGCAGAGGGTCCTCGCGATGCTGGGAACACCGCAATCCGAGCACGCTGGTAATTTCCACTTCACTTAATCTCCCGCTCACTTTACTTTCTTTCTCGTTCAATCGGTCTCCGAGTGCGCAACTTTCGATTTTCTGGGATCGTCCTTCGATCTAACGTTTAGAACTCTAGCGCCGGTGGAATCTCGGACGATAAGAGGGCTATCGGTTTCCCGTCGGGACGGCGAGACAATCAAACGCTCGATTGATTCCCGGCCCTGCTGCGCCGTTCAGTAAATGTAGCGAATAATTTGAACTGATTTTCAGAGGGTAGCGACAGCTTCCTCGAACTCGAGAGCCACATACAGTCATCCGGACAAGTTGTCGCCAGTCAGCAAGTGGAAATAACCGACTTGCAATCGCTTTGCCGAATGCTCAATAGGGTATGTAGTCTCCTTTCTAACGGCTATCGATCATGTCCTGCGAGAAAATGCTAACGAAAGTTTCCCCTCGCAGGACTTGGAGAAGAGTTTGGCTGCGCAGAAAGCGTTGCTGCAGCAGCAACAGGAGTTGGAGGCAGAGTCGGCCGAGATGCAGGATTTCCTTCAAGAGGAAAAAGCTACGTTGGCAGACGCACTCAAGGAAGCCGAGTCTGAGGTATACCATCAGGCCAAATCATTTTTGACTCTCGATTTAGCACACTTCTTAAACTCTGTCTAACGTTACAGATTAAGACTAAGAATGAGTTAGTAACGAAGCGCGAATTGGAATTAGAAAGGCAGACAGAAGAGTGTCAACATTTGGTGCGAATTAGCGAGCAGCGGAGGTATGAGTTCAAAGATCTTAAGGATCCTGATTCGTTGTCGAAGGCTGGAACAAGTAGAATGAATTATTGCATTGTATGTTAATAGGCAGGAGAACTTGTCGATGAGTATGAAATTGAATGCAGTGGAACGAAGGAGCAGGGAACTTCTACTTACTCAGGGAGCTGCTGTTTCTGGAGCCGCGGTCGCTTTATCTGGACTGGGAACTAGGCTAGAGGGGCTGGTGGACCAGTTAATCACTTCTTATAATATCTCGGTAAAAGACTTGGAGGTAATATTTGGTTCGTTTAGTTTGCTAATCATTTATCATTATTTATCGAAAGAACTTTTATCTGCTTCTCTGCAAGAGGTGATGTGGTGTGTTAAAAATGACTAAAAGGTATTAATTTTGATTTCCATTCGAAGGATGTAATATATCACAATGAAGCGTATAGTAGAAGCAACAGTAGTATCGAGTCGAGTCCTGTTAGTTCGAAGCATAGCTTGAAAGAATGTACACCTAGTCCAAAGAACGGGTCCTTTGTTTCGGCCGTGATCGGCGCTATTCGAAACGCCGCTACACATCCCTTTGCAATGAAGAGCAACGAGAAAAAGTGTACATCCGAATCGGCGAAACAAATATGTAAAGGTACATCTCCACCTGAGTGTGGAATCCTACTTATACAAATTAACTGATTATTGACTGTGGTATTGATTAATGTTTGCACGCTAAATTTGATTGGCTGTACAAATAGAATTAAGTATGGAATCATCATCCGACTTGTTGGACTTCGAAACTGAGCCGTGCCTAATGATGGAGAGTGTATTGGAGGACGTGTCTCTCCCTGACACATACTCTCATAACATGGTTTCAAGTAGCGATTCGCTGCGCAGAGCGCTAAGCTTCCCGGAGACCGTGGACGAGAGTAATCTGAAGAAATCGCGACGCAATGAGGAGAGTAGTAGCCTCACTAATCTCACGCAAGCAATCTTGCACCGTCGCAAAGTAATTATGATGGACATGACATAGCATACGTCGAGCACGCGCATGATAGTACGTGATAGATTGGCAACGTGTCTGACTTGCAGGTTGAAAACGAAGAAGACGATGACTGCGATTCCATCAGCGAATCTGACACTGGAACTAACGATGGCCCGTTAGCTTCCGATTACTGCCCGGCCGTCAATCTTGTTGATCAAGTTATTGACGTAGATAATTTAGTTACTAAGCTATTAAAAGTATTGAGAATAATTCAGCTGGATAACGATACCTGCATACAGGAATTGAAGGAGGAGAAGTGAGTATGAACTTTTTTGGCATGTAGATGGAACGCTAGAGCTTACGCATTAGACTAGAACGTTAGCTGAAGCCATGGTGGCGGTAAAATGTTTCGATTCTCTCGGCACGTTATGGCTCGCAGATTGGAATTAGAGTCAAAGTTGGAAGTGACCGCCACCGAGCTGCAAGAGCTCCGCAACATTGTGGACACTCTGCATCAGCCGGACGAGTTGTTGAGTAATACCTCAGAGAGACGGCGGAGCGTTATGGAAAACTGTCGTCTCCTCATTAAAGAGGTAACAGCCGGTGATGTCGGCGACACATATCCCTAGACAAATACTTTACGCGTCCTTGCCATAATTTTTTAACGAGACATTGACTTTTTGAAAAAGATGTCAAATGGAATAATTCCTCTGTAGGCGGGTAAGGAGGAATTAGAATTTGACGAGCCCGCTGTTACTAATAATAGCGGACCTGGGGAAGCAATAAACTATGAGGATCTCAACGCGAATGCAGCGGCCCAACTTCCCTTCTAATCAAACTTGTTTCCTTTGCCCATTGACGACGTAAATGCCTGATAATTTACTGTGTGCATAATTACTCTTCTGAAGATGATCACTAATCATTGTATAGGATAAGAGAATAGTATCACTGTGTGATTTACTGTTGATCATATTCTTTTCGGCGACCCTTGCCAGTGTGACTATTTCTATAGATAGGTTGTAGCTATTACTTTCAGACTAAGTACTGCGTGCCCTTGTATTGAAGTCATGTACAGAGTTTTTTATTTCGCAAGAGCAGAATGCAGTGTTACATATACCACTTGAGTATTTTAGTACTTGATAGTTTCAGTCGAACATGTATATAATAGCGGGTCAGTATCGTTTCGAGAATTAAATAAACAGTCTGTGGTTGTAATGCGAGCACAGTGACTGAACTGTCACGACATTGATCCTCATCATATCATACCGCTCTGTCATCGCCATTATAGGTAGCATTAAATTACGGAGTACTATAAGAACTCCGTCGTAGAATTGTTAGCCGATGGTTAACAGTTCGCGTTTTAGGGGAGCTGAGAAACATCCCCGCTAATGAATATTTTAGCGCCCACCGATTCCATTTCATCCCTTGGACACCAACTTGCATTGGCGGCAAGAATTCCATTAAAGTAGATAGACATGTCACACGCGCTGGAAAGCAAGAATCAGTGTGGCATTCGTATTTTATTAGAACTTGTGAAATCAGAAACAGTCATCTGGAATGAAATAACAGGGTACTGTAGACTAACAAAAATCTCAAGCAAATCAAGTCGACGCACTTATAATATTGGACTATAAGTATTTCATTTGTGATTCCAAAACTATTTCATTTCCTTTATCGTTTTCACTATTCTGTGATTTGTAAGATTGTCAATACTTAAGTTCCCGCACCACGAATTAAATGAACTACTTCCATTTGTATCCTTTTTGTTAAAAGAGTATTAAGTCGACTAATAAAAATGATCCTATAGCTGAATATATGAATAACTGAGATCAGATTACAGAGATCTGCTTTCTATTTTAATGCTAAAGTATATTTTAAAGAATATTCTTATATATGCTTCCATAAGCCGCAATTATCAACCACGCTTATACGTGTAAGAGTCTGTACATACATGAGTATCGTGATTCCTTTTTTGTCTTACAGTACGCGATTAGTCTCTCGGGAGTTTCTTTTTAAGGTATGAGATACTTAAATATAACGTGTATTTGTAAAGTAAATGTGAAAGTAATCCTTTTTTAAGCCAATAAATGATTCCACCCAAAGCACGGATATTCACAGGACCGTAATTCTAAGGATTTTTTAAATAGAAGGAGTATTGTGATAACGTACCAAAAAAAGGGACAAGCGAACAATGTATTTTAATTTTTAAACTAATAAATTTTGTTTTAATAAAGCGTTTGTCATACACGTCCTATTATTATCAATCACAATGTCACTCGCGGAGAGCTACAGTACGCACACTCTTAAGAAATACGTAAGATAAACCCAGTACCAATATCGTGTTACTGTGGTATAACTTGTAAAAAGGTATGCACTTGGATCGTTGCACCTTGGTTCCATATCCCACCGTCGTGTGTATATTTAATATCCTCGCAGTAGCCTTAAACTAATGGCTGAAATTAATCAGTCTCTATTACGCTTATTATTCGTTCGATCCGTAAAAAACTCGCTAATGTTTTACGCCCTAATTGTACACTTAGGAATAAATCAGTAGTGCCGATCGGCTGACAGAATCTTGGCATTACAGTCGATAGGTTTGCGTGTTCTATTTAAAATACAAGGCGGAGTAACTTAATTCGCGTAAGCATATTTGTGTCAAGTTATACTTCACTCCTGGCGTATGCGGCGTAAGAGCGGCATGAGAAACTGCGACATGCGTACCAAGGATCTGAAAGAAGAAGATTAATAAGAACTCGTTATCGTACAGTGTCCAGTCGATCCGCCCGATTCTTTCCAAAACTGTGAATGAAATAAAGAAAAGAGTTACCTGTGCGCAGACTTAGGCGCCGCTATCGGTTTCGGCGGTTCAGTCTCGGGTTTCGGCTTCGCCAGGTTATCAAGCGAGAGGGTTGGCACCCCAGCAGACCCGAGGAGAGCTTCAGCTGGTGCGAAGACGAAGACCAGGCCGTCCAGGTGAATCCGATAATTCTCAGTACCATTTTGCCTCTGGTCGTAGATGTCGGAGGAGGAATGCGTTGTAGGACGCAGACCGCCCGGAGAGGACGCCTCGGTGGAATCGTCGGGGACCGGCAAGCAGAGCACACTCGAGAAGAGCGCACTCAGCAGGAGGACAGTTTTAAATACGCGCATGTTGATGGACAACATCGATGAATCCAGGTATGCGAACCGGCCGCTTGCGATTGGCGATGCAGGCTACGAAACCGGCCCGATTTGTCGAATATGAAGTGTTTCGACTTTGGCGCGACTCGCACGATCGTCGCCGCAGGAATGTCGTCCGATCCAACTATGAAAGAGTACGATTTTCTCCACTGAAGAAGAGCGATTGAGGAAGGAACGAACGTCTCGACCTAGCGAAGGATGAGCGAGGTGTGACGATGTACCCTCCCGAGAACGCCGATTCCGGTCCCCACCTTGCCTGGTGGAAACAGATCGCCGCAAGTTCAAGAACCTGCGGGGCCCATTCGATCCTGCACTTACTCCTGCCGCTTGCGAACATATACTCCAGGCTCAAATTGATTTTTCTCTCCGCCGAAAGGACAAGCACTGTGTTTACGCTCCTCTTTTCACCCCATCTCCTGCCCGAAACGTACATACATTTTCTATCTTTTGATTACTTCGAGAATTGTTTATTGCTAATTGAAGTCGATCGATATTGTCTAATGCACTTGTAAAATGACAGTTAAATAGTCAAGAACAAGAAAGGTCATATCGGTGAAGTAAACGAACCAAACATCAAGTTGACTATGGAAGTGTAGAGTTCCAGTCCTAGAAAGAGGTGAAGGCATATTTCAATTCGACCTTCGCGCATCTCGTGTACTGTTAAATGATTAGGAATGCAAATATATGCGGAAGGGTCCAAGTAAATCTGTTTCGGTCCAGTAGCTCCCATAAAAGTACAGTTAATCCTTGAGAAGCAGTATTGAGCCCTGTCCTACAACAGTTGCGGGGGCATAAAAAAATGTTCTCAAAGTGATGTGGCAGGTTTTTTTTAATGCGGAACTCATTATTCTACTGTGCAATTCCTCTCATTCGCAGTTTAATTATCCTTGACGTTCGATCTATTATTTAAAACCACTAGCCATATTTCCATCCGCATATATTGGTTTGGTAAAACCTTTCGGGCCTCGCTCGATTTGTCCCTCGGTAATTAACTTTGCATATATTTATCGCACCTTCACTGGTGTGCAATCGAGCGATCTGTTTGTGGACGTAAAGTTAAAGGGACGATGCAAAAGGGGGGATTGCAAATACATGTGCGAGGTACATAGTGCCTGCAGAGGAACCGATTTGTAAAGGGCAACGTCCTCGTGTGGCCCCGCACCGAGTTCACTTCCTCGTTCCTTCGACTCGGCCGCCGCCTTCGTTACCGTAACCTTGCCCTTGCTCTTACATTTCCTCCATACTTTGTCCCCGGTAATGCCAACCGCTTTCGCAAAATGGCCCTTTTATACTCTCACCGAATTACACCGGTTTACAAGAATCCGGAAGCGATGATTTGCGATTCAACGATCCTCGCAACTGTGGATGGGGAAGTTTCTTAAAAAATCTGTATGATTTCTTCTGTTCCACGCAGATTCGACTCGAGGTGTTTCGGGTAAATAATAAAAAATCCATGCTCTTAACTCTTTATATTCCTTCGGATATTTAAAAGTACACATTACAATTGTAGTTGAGCAGCCATGCGCAAGGTATGAATGAGAAAAGCGTGTTTGGAACAAGATACTTGTGGCGAGAAGAGTATTTATTTGTTGGACAATGAATATTTACTCCCGTTTGTTTGATCAGTATAGTAAAATCAACTAAATGTAAAGTCGTCTGCGACCTTAAAGCTATAGTGTGCTTAAGTTCTACGAAATCGCATTACAGCTGTGAAAGCACCATCTCACACATACATATATACTTAACTATCTCCTACCCGTAAGAAATTTATCACAACCTTACGTCCACGAATCGCTACTGCAAATATGAGAAAAAAAGGTGTCGTGGAAAACTAATCGAAGCGTTACAAAAGGAATATTGCGAGTATTCCGTATGTGAACGTATCCTGGACATTGTTATTATATTAACGTGTCGATGAGCATATCTTAAAGTGAGGGATAGAAGAGATCTAAACAGAAAGCTATCTTCAAGTTACGATTCACGCGCTCACTTCGCCGGGAAGTTCTTATCCGCCTGGCAAATGCCAGAGCTGTCCCTGTACCTTTCAGGGCCACAGTTCTCGATCGCATCACCGAGAAGTTTTAATTCCTCGCGCAGGGGCAAGTACATGCTCTCTTCTTCCTCCTTGGACAACTGCTTCTTCATAGAGAGTCCTGGCTTGCCACTCTTCAATAGCTCGTCCTTACTCTCCTCCAGTGTTTCTTTCTGGTAATTAGACGCTGCAGGCACACGGTACGCCAGAAGCAGCTGTTTCTTGAGAGCTTCATCAAGATCGTCGACCTTTGACCAAAAACTACGGCCCTTTTTCTCCGGGTTTTCTTCGTCAACAGGCGCATCGGATTGCGCGTCCTTGTCTACCTTCAAATGCTCGTCGAGCGCTACTAACGACTTCTTCGGCTCTTTTGCGTCGCCGGCTTGATGCGCGAGCTCCAGAGACTTCTTCTCGCCAGAGGACTCGCCTTCCTTCGCTATGTGGACAATTTCAACGCGATAAGGCTCCCTCCCGATATGCGCCTCTTCCGTCTCGTACACCACTACTTCCGGAGTCTGTTCTTTATCTTGCTCCGCCTGCACTCCTGGATTCTGCTTGGATCGCGCGGCGAATTGTTTCAGCTCCAACGCCTGGTCCATCAGCTCGCTTAAGAAGTCCATTTTCGCGGGCAAACCGACGACGAACAAGAAATTCTCCACTTTCGCTTCGACATTGGTTTTACCTTCCTGGCGCTGGTCGTACGTGACCGGCGCTGCATTGGCCGGCCGGAGTGTCGCTAGTGCAACTAGAATACCAACTGGAGACAAAGGTCGATTACAGAATGAAGATCAGTAACCGAGGGATGACGACGCGCGTCGATGTGTAAGATGATCAGAACCAATGACCAAATACCTGGGAGTAGGAAGATTCGTGCCATGCCTGCTGTCATTGTTCCTCGACTCTTTTCTGAGCTGTCCCGACGCGCGGATCAGCCGTGCGGAACCGAGTCCGATGCAAGACTGTGGAAAGGATTGAGCGCCCGATCAGCACCTTTGAAACGCCAGGTCGCAGTATATAGATCGAGGGAAGCCAGTCGCTGGAGAGGGTAGACATAGACCGAGTTCATTCCTGTTCTTTTACGACAGCGATAACTGGAAACTCATCTCTTCGAGCTGGACCGAACGCCGCAGCAGTCTCGCTCAAGATTTCAACGCAGTTTCCTTGGAGATAGTTTCGACATACTTTGTTCGTTTCATTTATTGGATTAAGCAAAAGACAGAAATATAATATCAAGAATTGGATCGTAGGTGTATATATAGTTATAAGAAGAAGGGGCTCGTGTAACTTGACAAGTATTTTTATCCCCATCGGTTTCGCCGTCAGCATTTTTATCAAGGCCGAGGTCGCGTGCTTCTCATGTGACCAGTACTTAAATCGATGTGCCGGGGTCTCTGAACGAACTTGACTTTCTTACTTGAGGTCATACAGCCAAGAACGAGTATTCGTGGTCAATCACCGGATGAAGCAGCTGGTTACTATATTGCGTTGAGGCTCGGGGGAAGTCATTATACACCGTATAAAATAGTTTCATCAACTTTAATCAGCGTAAAATCGCTTGAAGTTGGTCGCTTCAATTAGGTGGTACATTTTCTTATAGTCTACTACAATAACGAGGAACTCGTATCAGCTCATAGTTACAGTCAATCACCGACTATTATATGTCTACCCTTCGTTTTATGGCACACGCACACACATCTGCGTGTCTAAAAATATCAGCGAGAGGTATTTCCCGTAGTTTGCGATGACATCCCCAGCAGCTGCGGTGCGAGCCTCATGGCAAACCTGCGAACACGAGCATAAGTACCCTCTGTGATTACAGGAAAAACGACACGAGGCTATAGGAACTCATGGGTACTTACGGGATGAATGATAATCGGCGCCGATTTAATCGCCGACAACGGCCTTTCCCATCCGGCGAGAATCCTGATTTGCACCGCTTCCGGGATAATTGCTCGGTCGGTTTACTCTCGGAGGACGGTTGTTCGGGAATCGAGCTGCTCCCCATTGTGCGAAGATCGATCGGTATGATCAGCCCTTCCGGTTTATCGGCAGTGGACGTTTTTACTCCGCTGCTCTCGGTGCTCGTCTCCTCCGGCAACGTCTGGACAGTTGTTGGCTTCGGCTCACTGCTATCCTGACTGGAGGAAGCGTTGCTGGATTCAGTCGTCGGGGTTTCGTCGCTGGAACTCTCCAGAGTCGAGCTAATCGTTGTAGAGCTCTGCGAGGCAGGTCCTGTGGGAGCAACATCCTCGCTGCTCTCGGTGGAGGACGACGGGGGATTCGTCGGCCAAGTACTCCAGGGTTCAACGGACGTGGTCGCACCGGTGGTGGGCTTAACGATCGGCTTTATCGTGAAGTCCGCGTAGTCATAGAAATAGTCATAGTCCTGCGAAGCACATAAAGCGAAAGTGTCTCAAAAAAGGCAACTGCGGTGATTATACGCATCCTGCGTCGAGCGGGAAGGTTCCTCCTCCGTAATTGGGGCCCTCGTCATTGCGTTATCGCGTTATCTCGCGTTATCACGCGGCGGGATCGCGCGGCGAGGTTTCTCGAGGTGCCAGTTTACCGTGTAATCGTCGAGGAGTTCCGAGTTGACGAGTGCGACGACCTGCAGGTCCTTTAAGTGGATTTGCACATTGAGGTCACCAGTCTGCCGTTGATCGTAGGTCACAGGTGCTGCTAGGACCAGGAGTGTACAAGTGGCGAGGATGACGAGGGCGCGCTCGAGCGACATCATCATTCTGCCGAATCTCGGTCCCGTCGCTCTGCCGGGCACTAGAAAAATGCACCACTGGCTCGCGCGAACCTCCAGGACACTCGAGACTGGGGGACTCGAGTGGTGGTCGCCTAATCGGTCATCCTTACTGTAGCGGCCAGTATCTGCGTCTCAAGAAACCGGTATATACTCTCCTTGCGCTCAACGGTCAAGGGAGCCTCGAGCAGGCTGCCCGGCCATTGGCCCCATCGCCTCCACCGATTCCCAATGTTACGCTCTTTGCTTTGTGATTCAAATGTTAATTGCCACTGCTAGGACGTACACCTTCGCCCTTCCCAGTCGGACTCTCTCGCGAGATCGGAGCGAGGCGCACACCTGTCCCTCTGCTTACTTTGGCTCTCGTTGGAGACATTCGCTTTTGTTGTTTCCGAATGCTGGCTGGGCAAGTTTAGAACATCAGGATTTGATAATGAATGTGGGATTACTTTCGCAAATGTCGATTAGGCGAGGAGAAAAGTCGCGTACTTTGCAAAAGAAATTTTATCATTGAAATTTGGAAAAAGAGCATATTTTGATGCGATTTTATTATTTGGTTTTTATCAGCTATAAGTGCGAGGCGCTTCGGGGAAGAACTCTGAAATACTTTAATCTTACGATATTATATGGGAGGAATCTAGTTACGATATTTCTTTGATTACGAGCATTTGCATAAATATCTGGGTGTTCTACTTTGTTAAAGAATCTATTATATATATAGTTTTACTCCCACTCGCGTTTAAAACCTATTTGCCCGGGAGGTCAGGCATGCTGACGATTAAATGACCCAGAGTGGCCGATCGGCTAAAAGCGCTCTTTATCGCTATAGATCGAACAATCTTCCCTTTTGCTTTCTCAAGTGCCAATGATATCATTTCCGCATATATAAACCTGCGAGATTGTAGTAGAGCGGACGCGACCGTGTGTCGATGCCATTTTCAAGCGCATCGAATATATAGACGCAGTGACACGGCGGGCCGCCTTTTTTCCCCGCCAAGCCTCGATAAATCTCTCGAAAAGGGTTATTCGAGTATCGAAGCTCGCGATTGCAAACGACAACACGTATAGCCTCATAGCCTGTGATGACAGTAATGACAGTTGGTTGAAATGTTATGTGCCGACCGTGTGCGCGATCACGAGCACTCGCCGACAAGTCATTTCTAAATCGACGCCTGGTGAATCGTTGTAAAGAGGTCCACGCGGCTTTTCTGGTCGACGTGAAAAGCTGGCCGAGCAGCGAGCCTTTCGATATTCTTTCCACGACGGCCCAACACATCGCGTCGCTTATCATGTTTCGCTCTTGCGTGAACAATGTTCCAATTTTTTAAGAAGTCTGGTAAATATACGCATTAACATTCCACCAGCTGCGGTGATTCCCTCAGCGATTCCCCGTGTCCTTCGCGTCGGACAGCTGTAACCTGCTACCATAATATTTACGTCAATTTTTATCCTGATAGAAGGGGAACAGTGTGTTATTGTAATCATCAGAATTTTTAGCAATCCACCCCTGTAGATCTTGGTTTGATCGTAGTTGCATATGGGGAAGTTGGTGAGGAGTATGGAAAATTAGGATTGACTCTTTGACATTTAAAGATCATCAGTTGCGTACACAGTACTTGTTAGATATATATATGCAACATAGTTGACGAAGACCCCTTTTGAATTATTCTAGAGCAGAAAGAGAAGTCCAGACCATTGCAAATCTCCCCCACTAAGTCGAGCAGCTCTGGCAAGTCCTTCGGAGATGTATACAACAGTACCATCGGAGTACAGGCACCAACAGGTGTCTTGTGCAGCCTTGAGGAGGAAGAGGAGGACGATGTTTTCCTGGAAGAAAGCAATGATGCATGTTCCTTTAGCTCTCAGTTGTCGAAGAGTCTGCCTCAGATACTCGCGGACAAGGGTGCTTTAGGCTACTTTATCCAGTTTCTGGAGACAAAGAATTCTGGTGCTTTAATCAAGTTCTGGCTGGAGGTGGAGTGCCTGTGCGGGTCCCTCCATTCGAGGAGAAGGCGAAATGACAATGTTCTTTATTCTCAACTCAACACTGGCTACATGCACGACATTGTCGAAGTCCCAAATTCATTGGATAGCAATGATAATATCAGCAGCAATGCTTCCCATAACAATACAGACAGGCGAATCAACGCAACTACAGGATTCAAGGAGAATGTAAATAACGATGATACAGAATCAAATTACACTGATATGCCAAAGACTAATGCTGCAGTAAGTGGAATGAGACAATCAAATAACAATTGCGAGGTCAGGAATTGCGATGTGTCCAAGGCCCGGCAAGATGCTTTGAAGATCTATAAGAAGTATATTATTAAGGATGCACTTGGTGCAAATAGAATATCCGAGGAACTAAAACAAGAACTAGCAAAAGCTTTAGCGAACGAAGTCATTGAGCCTATATTGCAGTGCCTATCTACTGTTCAAAAAACTGTATATAATATATTAGAAGTTGAGTAAGTAATTTTCCTTCAACAAGCATACTCACTACTTTAACACCATAATCAACACATAAATCGTTTCTTCAGGTACATTAACGATTTTATAAGAAGCGAATTTCACTGCAAACATCAAATTGATGTACTTACCAGTGGAGACGTTCAGTTGAGAGATATATTATACAATGAAACAGCTTTCTTTTTTTTCATGGAGGTGGTAAAATACAGTATATTTTATAACACTGTGTTCTAACAAGAGTGAGTAAAACTGCTCTTTTTATAGTTCATGGAACTCGAGAATAAGCGTGAATTGCTTGACTTCTGGATGTCGGCAATTAACTATAAACAAAATTTGTTAGAGAAGGATAATACTGCTGATCCTGATGAAGCCCAAACAGATGCACTCATAGTTTATGACAAGTAATTTCAATATTGACCTAAACAAAACTATGATCAACAATATTTATACATGTTTAACATACCTTTCCATTAATTGGTATCAGATACTTCAGTTTGCAAGCATCAATGCCAATTGGCTTTAGTGATAAAATCCGGTTTGAAATAGAACAAAACATTTGCCGTGAAGATGGGAAGGGACCACAACCCGACTGTTTTGATAAGCCGAGACGAATTGTATATAACTTCCTTAACAAGGTAATGAATGAAGATCCTTTAATGGTTTTGATTGCTGTACTGCATTTTCCACCAAAAGTCTATACTACTTGGCAAGGCAGCAGAGTTGACCGGAGATAATGTGTTTTTCCAGTATTATCTACCTACCTTCTTATCATCACAGCTGTATTATAAATACTTATCTGAGTTGATCAGCACCATACAGAGCAATCCATGCTCAAACGTACAAGCTAGAGTAAAACGGGCTGGTTAGTAATTTGAAATTCTTACTTTGAGTAGCTTAATTCTTGAATTGTGGATGTCAGATAATAAACAAACAATTTCAGGTTCTGATTGTAGCAGCGAAGTGAGTTCGGTTAGCGTGAATGTACATGGAGCCCCGCAGGCGGGGTATGAAGAAAATAAGTTCTATAACAAAAGGTCGAGTATACATAGTGCAATGAATATTGACACGAGGCAACTATATGATCCTGATTCCTTGTGGAAACGTAATAAATACAGGTACTTTCTTCGCATTATCTATATTCAATTGTTGATGACATAAAATGATTGTCGTCTTTTGCATTTTCAGTCTGAGTGTCGGTTATATCGATGACCTAGGTAGATTTGTCACCGAAATAGAACCGGATCCCCAAAAGAAACACGGTAAATTTGCAAGGATTAACTGCATGTATTATCTAAACGAAGGCAGCAGGCATACTTAATATATTTGCGTAATTTTCATTCTATTATAGAGTCTCGATTAACGCGGGCTGTTAAAAAACTTGTAAATATGGATCAAAATAAGGTAAGTTTTGTGTCCGAAACATTAACCGATCTGCTTTATTAATTGAAATCCTGCTGATTTATTCTTTGTGGAACAATTTCTAATTAGGCTAAGGAAGAATTGGCATGGAAAATCGCAGAGATGATAGTACGCGAGATCACTTCTATGACCCTTGGAACATCGAACCTTTCATCTTGATATAAAGGTTTGCACGTTCAATTTGGTACTGTTTTTACTTTCTTTGTACTTGGTATATCTACGTGAAGGTATAACTGTTATGCGTTTAGTTCTCTATTACTTCTATGAATTCTCCTAAAAGTGACAGCACGCTGTGCAAAAGTATAAAATAGGAGATCTACAGCGAAATCAAAAATTGACTCTTTTGAACCACAAATCTTGTTTAGTATTCTTAAAGCAAAGTTATATTGTTATACTTATATTTACTTACTTTTTTATGTTAATTTTCGTTTTCAATCACGTTTGATGAATACGTTTACGTTTGATCAAACAAAATACAGATTCAGATAGCGGTAAGCTATTTGATAGCGGTAGCATGTGACCCACAATACATACATCGACAAATTAGTGATAGTCAACGTGGAAAGAGAAAAGATTAAAGCTAGGCGTATGTTGTTAATTTGAAACTATTAACTTAAACAGTACAAGAATGTTCCACAGTCTTAATATTTTTGAGATTACGCGAAAGTATTTTTTTACACTTAGGTAGGCAATTTCTGTTTTTAAAACATGACGCGAATTATTCCGAAGCCCATTTTCGTTCTTGGACTGCCACGCATTTCTACGGTTGCGTAAAATGTTGCGAATAGCGTATGTATTACCTCGCGCAAACTGAGAGAAACATGGCTGTACAAACTGTGTTACATTTTAGAAATCAGTAAAACTCAAATTATATATAACATATCACAAATACTGCATAGTTTTAATTTAGACACACTGGAAATTTACCGCGAAATAAAGATTTTAAAAGTGGAAAGCCTAAACGGTATGAGCAAGTCCATGAAGTAGACAACACAGATTTATAATGCGCGCTTGATTAATTTACGCTATGCTTCCAATCGATCATAATTCATTTGTACCATACATCATATCTGATTGTAGTCTGGTCTTTGAACTTTTGTGATTATAAAGATAGTTTTTCGAACGTTTTATACCACTAAGCAGAACAAGTTTCTTCAAAAAAATACTACTTTACTGAGCCGTAGGCATACAATTTCTGCGTTTAACACTAATCAGTTTCCACAGAATAAACTATTTCTTTATTGTGCAGCAAATTACCAACCGAATGTCGCCCAAAAATTATGTAAATACGCAATTATTAATCACAAATAGTGTAAATAGAACTTTTTTGTTGTAAAGAATGTTTACAAATAAGATTTGTTACTCGGGCGTAACTTGAGCGGGGGTTTGTAAATTTAATAAAATCTATTTTTTAACTACGCATCTATCGAGCATACTCGTTATTACACATAAAGAAAGACAAAGTCGTATAATAACGTATAAAGTCGCAATATTTTTCATTATATCAAGGCAACGCCCTATACGGCACGTTTGTAAGAATGGAAGAGTTTTGGGTTGAATTTTTTAAATTATTAAGCTTAATGCTTGCGAAGTAAGTAAAACTTAGATATACGTAAAAAGTACGGTAATTGAAATAATCAAATTGTATATATGAATGTATATCATGTTCTTTATTAAATATAAGAAATAAAAAAAACGCTTGTATATGTTACATATAACAAAGTGGGCTTGATTCCTCAAGCACGCATAGCGAAAAATACTTCTTTTGATAAAGCTCTCTATCAAATACAATCTCCCACAGTTTTTTACAGTAAGCCTATCGTCATGAGAACAAATGCAATTTGCATTGGTAAGAGAAAACGTTACTTTATATACATAATACTTACATACAATTATAACTCTATCGTTCTCTTATAAAATCTCATATAATACTCCGCTCCGAATGAAGGCAAGTGATTGAGCATACGAATTTCAACGTTGAATCGTAATTCCATTCATCAAAGCGGCAGGGCTGAATTGTAACACGCGATAAAACTTTTTAAGGGAGTTATAAAAATCAACGCATCTAAAATTCACGCAACAATGGTACTGAAAATATCGCTCATTGTACTGGACTGATCTAGTTCGATCGGAACGAGGGCGTTTCTTTATCACAGGATTTAGAGCGACGACGATCCATTTATGCTCGTGTGTGGCCTGATTCCATAATGCGGATGTAACAATGGTGACGATTCGCTCATTCTGATTCCAGTATCACCTTTCCCAATTTGGCTTATACTGAAGTTGCTCAGCTTCTGGCAGCATTCTAGCCGGAACTTTTCCCTTCGACCCCACCGTTGATACACGACCGCATTGAAAAATGCTTGCAATGGATTTGTTACAGCCTATGAAAAGAGTTATGCTTAAAACATCGAACACCACAAACTCATGTGTATGTCTACTAGATTCACTTACCATAACATACCACAAGGTAATGATAGCTTTAACCGGTAATTGGAACCAGAGAGTCCACAGCAAAATACCATTCACTAAGTTGGGTATCCAACACACGTAGTATACAAGATTGGTCAAAGCAAATTTAAGCCTAATGGTTTGCACAAGTTTCCTCTCTCGCCCTGTCATTTGCGCTAAGCTATATGTCACTGCAGTTTTCAAGTCTCGTGTTGAAGATATGTATAATACCGGATTGACGATCATTACTACCGCGAGTAAGACGTATGTAGCGCAATAATTCGGAAGTATACGCAAGACAGCAGTTGACAACGATGTCAAATTATGGCAACTGTAAAAAAATGTATCCAAAGTTTGAGTAACATATGATTCTTCCACCTTGGTGCAAAATCTGCCCTTGTTACAAAATATATAGTTATAAAGTAATACGAACTTGGCATCAGGAATGTACAGAATTGTTAATCCAAATGTTGTTAGAATTGCTGGGCATATCCATGCGAAAGCATGATAACAAGTGGGATGACTAGAGCGATCTCCCAGTAACAATTTCATGTCAATCGCATAGCATAATGTCCAGATCCAAGTAGCCATATAAAAGTATTGAGTCCATGCCTGCAATGTATGACTGGCTCAGTATGTACTTCATTGCACAAACACTGAATCAATGTAATAAGCCTTCTATTCACTTACCGATGATAATGCACAGAACACCACACTGGATGTATCATCTTCCAAGGGCATTATAGATTTGAAATTCATCCATAACGCCGACCTAATAAACACACCTATTCTACATAGAGTGGACCAGACTGTTCTCTTATGCTATACAGCATATTATTATAAACCAACTTACCTAGAGATGCCAGCAAATCCGCCACTGCTAGCCATATAATAATTTCTCTACCTCTGGTCGCAGAAAAGTTCTGCCATCTATGTGGCAGATTTGATGCTTCCCTTGGTAGAACCTGCGAAGGGTCAGTACAGAAAAGTCTTTGACTCCTAGACATTCTTGATGATAATAGGTACTAGTTCAATGAAAATTACCTGATAAACAGCACCCAGTATACCCATTGTCGAGGACAACATACAGACGATGTTGTAGACGTCAGTATTAAATTCTTGCATTATAACAATAGCCATATCTGTGCTATTGGAGTGATGACAACAAAAAGTTTGTATTGTCGGATCAGCCATGGTCAGTTCTGACCTCCAGACGCTGTAACCTAGAGATCGGCCGAAGGGATGATAAAAAAGACGAGAACTATCGGCGATAAGAGGTCGTCTTATCGCTCCGAGTTATCCGCTCCCCCAAGATTCGACTTAACTGAATAGGAAAATCACACGCGCCTGATCCGGAAATTCAACGGGAAACCGAGCGGTCTTCACCGCAAATGATCGTCTCATTTTTTTCTTTACCAAAAGGAAGCCTTATGATTACCTCGGCCACCATCATTGTGCACGGTCGAATCAACTGATTGCAACTGATTTGCATACCTCTCACTGGTAAACTAGGTAGTCAAGGCTTCGATCTTAGATCAGCTTACAGATTAATCACACGAGTGTGTAGCAGATGTAGGATTACATTACAATATGCAGCTTTGCTGGCACTGTATACTTCTAGCACTGTAATATATGGTTGTCGGTATTAATGATATATATTCTATGTGCAATGTCTGCGCTAATGGAACAAGTACTTTTCTATGGCCGAAAGAAAACTTGATATTTAAGTATGCTCTAAAGTCTACACATGTTTAAGAATTTATTAGTAAATCTGTTACTTTATTAATAACATCTGGGTGGCACAGTGCTTTAACAACAGATTCTAGTAATGTTTGATTTGAGGAATCATTAGCATCCTGAACCTCGTTTGTGGAGCTGATTACTTGATTGAATCTATCTCTTTTGCTTGACCAGAGACATTGCATTTGGCTTTCACTCAATTCAGGAATAATGTTTACAAAATTCGGGTATTCAGTGATAAGTTTCTCTGCCGTCCAGAATTCATGCTTGATCCTCTTTGCACTGGGTGGATTCAAACTTTCACATTCCCCATATTCTTTTAGAGCAGCATCCAGCTATTAACAATAATACCCATGTAGTAGAAATAAAAAAGAGTTCCTTTGGATTACATAAATGGTGAAAGAAAGAATTACCAGTTTTAAACAATCTGATAATGAACAGTTGGCATCTTCTAAAGTACCAGAGACTCTTTTCCCAACTTTAGCTACCAATAATTTAACTATAGCTTCTTTAATCCTTGCTTCAGAATCTTTTGGCATAGGGAGCCATACATTAACACTTATACTCAAGTTTTCTGATTCTACATAATGCCACCATCCATTGGGAACAAATAATACATCCCCTCTATTAAGTTTTATTAATCTTGGTTTTTCAGGCACTTGTAGCAATGCTCTCTCAACTTCCTCAGTTGGAGAAAAGAAATTGAACGCACTGTACACTGTTGATTCTTCATAAGGCAGTCTGGTTGGCCTCAACGAGTTTGTGGCAGATGGTGGAAATAGTAACCACTCTTTTCTAGAGATAAAATATTGGATTATCTTTCAGTATGTTATAAAATGTTAAAATTCACATAAGTATATACAACCTTCCATGAATTTGAGCCACTAAGTTACAGCCATATGAATCCTGATGACAATTAGTATGGGCGCCTTTACTGCCAATCCAGAGTGTGGAATCAGAACCATCCTGGTCAAAGCCAAACTTGTTCCAATTTAAGGAAGTTACTATATCTGTATTGTCTTTGAACCATTCTTGTATATACTTGTAATCAAAATAGTACCATTCTTTTCCATTGTCATTGGCCTCTGCAAAGTCTAAGAATTCTCTGAAAGTCATCAGCTTTGTGGAACAATTGACTTCCCACTGAGGATTCTGGAATAAGTTTATAATTCTAGTTAGTAAGAAAATTGCAGTGAATAGCTGATTGAGGAATAACGATTATTTACCACAGACTTAGCATTGTATCCAGCTCGAAAAGGAAGTTTAACATCTCCAAATTTATTAGCAATCTCTAATAAGTCCCACTGAAGTAACTTCCAACTATATTCATTGTTTTCATTTCTTAACAAATTTCGGAATAATACCGGTTCCTTCAGGTTCGTGACAGCTTCTCTCAGTACTTGTTCAGACGGTTGTGTTTGAGTAGTCATACTTGTGAAAACTGGCAAGTTCGCAACAAAATGTCTTATTTTGTTACAATAAACACAATTGACGCTAACAAGTATTCATTGATGCAATGCAATTGCAACACAGAATAAGAAGCGTTTGTTGGAGGATTCATGCCAGATGCAGAGCGCGATGATTTACTCAGAATCGCTGAGAATTGCGAGCACTGCGCATTTATATCCCGCGCATGGTCAGTGTTAAGCAAGTGTTAACCTGATCGGCCAGACCGTCATAATCATTACAAGATATCTTGCAAAGTAATAGTTAATGTAAATATATTCGTAGTTCTATAGTGACAAAATGTTGAAGATTATACCAGGCTGCACTAACTATTTAAAGACATCGGTGCCAACACTTTTGTCGCACAAAGTCGATTTGTTGTCACAACAGACTCGGGTAATCGCCACAGCAAGAACACATATAGCGTTACAGATATAAGTATAGACATTTTCTAACATAGAAATTACTCCTTTCAGAATACATTTATTTTGAAAAGGACCACCCCACCAGGGTTGCATAAAAAACATGCTAAACCACATCCCTTAAAATCACGGCACTTTGTTTATGAACTTGTAGAAGACACAAATGTTAAGAAGCAAAAGGAATTCAAAGTGATCTTAGTGAAAGATGTGAAAGGGTTTGGCGAAACTGGTGATATGATTTCGGTGCCTTCCATGAAAGGATACGAGTCTCTTATATTGACCAAGTCAGCGGTTTATGCTTCACCAGAGAATATCGAAAAATATTGTTTAAATGATGTATCAACTGAAAAAAGATTAATGAGCCCTGCAGCTTTAACTGAGAAATTTTTATCTACTCTTGATTTGGGTATAACAATGGCATTAGACAATGAATGGACGATACAAAAGAAACACATAAGGGTGTCATTCAGGAAAGTGGGTGTTCACGTACCCGAAGATGCTATAACAATGCCAAGTAAACCTATACAGGGTCCCAATTTAGAGTTGCAAGGAAAGCTATTTTACGTTACAGTCAAGATCAATGACAATGTTTCAATCAACGTGAAATGCAGAGTACTACACTATACTAATGACGAAAGTAGACAAGTTCTGAGAGAGAAAGAATTCTGGAAATTGCCGTGTAAAGCTATTTTTCCCGAAGACCAAGAGCTGTTAGATAGCTTGCCCGTTCATCGATTATTAGTAAAAGAATCACTGGCTTCTGAACAAGCAGTATAGATTATGAATTTGAAAAATTTGTTGAATTATCTCTCATAAAATTATATTGTTAAATCACTTAATCATAAAGTAATTGTGTAGTTTTCCATAAGAAGCAAATAAACACCACTCCATTGATGCAAGGACAGAATTTCAAAATATATGTGTTACAGCAACCTGTTGCTGTAATGAATCTTAATAATGTTATATATAGTCGATATTGTTTTTCGTTTGTCTTCATTACAGATTAACCTGAATAAATAACGTGACATGATTTAATATATCTTTGCTCGTATTTCTGCGAATTGAAGCAAATTCGAACATGACAGATCATTACTTTGTTTGGGACGAAATTTCCGACGAATTAATGTTAATCGGGTAATGAGAATTGTGAAATACAACCATCTATCAGTACATTTTCTGCAACTCTATGGCATTAACTCTTCAGACCGCAAACTGGAGAAGATGAACAAATTAAAAGGCACAGGACTCAAACTAAAGAAAGTGAAGAGTCGAGAACTTATTGCCCTCACTTGTATTTAGTATTGACTTTTCATGAAACCTTAAATCAAAGTCAAAAGGTAAATAAACGTACACGCGCCAATAGACCTCAACTCTCACATGCTCAATGAGTGCAACATTATTTCAGATAAGATTTCGAAAGCGATATCTACGCAAAGTATCCCCGAATGAGGCTGACATAATTATTTTGCAAGATATAAAGGACCTTGTACTCTATTTACTAGTGTCGCCCGTCTCCCCTCAGTTCATAAACTTTTTCCATCTTCCAATTGTTGATCGATTTCTAAGAGCTTTGATAATCTATTTTCAATATTTTATCAAAGTATGGGAAGAATTGATTCAGGAGCGTGCGAATACCGTGAAGAAGGCACTGAATCCATTGGCGCGAGGCCACAGATCTCAGTATACGGTCGACCTGCATTGCCTCCGGTGTGTCCTGGCTAAAGAATATGCGGATCTGGTAGCAGGTTGTCAGGATACCATCGCCTATCATCATATGGCTGCCGGTATAACACAATCCCAGGGAGAAAAAGATTTACGTATATTTGAAGTACTAATTTTTATGGCTCATCGAGTTGTCTGGATCGCACTTCAACGAAAGAACTTCAATTTAATCGGTACAGCATATTTTAGGGATAGCTCTACTGATGTAATAGAACTTCCGCCGCGCACAGTATTTTGAATTGCACACGATATTATATTATTCACTTTAGAAGTGGAGCTTCACAGATTATTTAGAACGGAGGCGTATAACATAGGCGAAAGACGAAGTGGCGGTCAAATAATGAGAGATATGCTACAGAACGACATTAATGTACTATACGGGAAGAAAGTACAGGTGAAGCGGCGGTTACTAAGAAATACTCCGTTAATCCGCACACTAGTTTATTCGGATTGTGATTACCGCTTGCTCACTTTAGGTGAGATGGGTTTTCTATGATGAGGACTTAGCAGTTAGATTTAATCGAACAAAAAACATAAGGACCACAATAATCTTTCCCTCCCAACATACAGGTGATAATAAAAGCTCGGACGCGCGAATAAGTTATTTGCAAACAACTCTCCTCGTCGACGAACAGAAACTAGCTGAATTAGACATCACAATAGGAATATTAGGAAAAAGTAGAGCTGATTTTGATGTAATGTTAATGCCAAACGAGGAAAAATCTGACGAAACTGAAGAATTGCCGATGTCTGACAAAAAGATGTTTGAAATGAGAATGAGTACTTTCACCGATGCGGAATTGGCTGAAGATTCAGTGGGTCATCCTCGATGCGCTTCGTAGCATAATTCCACCTATTTGTGATAGTATAATCTCTCGAATTCTGTTTTAAGCCTCAGATTGAAAAGGTAAAAAAGATACCACTGCCCGGATCTGACACGAAAATAGCTGACGCTTTCCCTATAAAAATGAAGAGATTCTCATCTCGTGAGTATGATAGGAGACGTGAAGAAGCACGAAGGAAATGGATTTTGCGAGAAATACAACGACACGGTGTGAAACAGACAGATACATTTTCAATGATGACAGTCTTGGATTAAAACAGCAATGTTGATTAATGGGCGGAAAATTTCAAAGATATGAAACGTTTGCAAGAATATTGTTGCTTCTGAGAAGAAGCGCAAAATACGAAACCGAAGCAACGTTATACACTAAATATATACTCTCATCTATGTTCATTTACGATCGAGTCAGAGAATCCATATCTGTCCGTTTGTATAAACTCATGGTGGGCCAGGAGTACAGATTGAATGATTCCATACTTTACTGCTTTTATAATATTAATAACAGAGCCTGGAAAGTAACACGTACTTTTGGAATACAAAAATTCAGACGATGCTATCTGCTACCTACTACCAAACACAGTGCCGTTTTGGTCATTTACTACAACGAATCAATTCTATAAAGAATACAAAGTAAAATACTGCTGAAAATAACAAGTTCTACATAATAACTTGCCATGAAAATTACGGCCGCTCGCGGCATGAACGAACAGTAATGCTACGCTTGCGTTAATGAAGGATCCATGAGAGAGGGTGGATAAACTCAGTACCATAAGACAATGTAAAAAATATGCTTATTATAATTAATAATGCCTAATCATGAGTACTAAAGCTGATATTTTACAAGAAGATACACATATAGGTACATTCGAGCCGGCGTACGCATCTGTTACGATTAAACTCGGCATTGTCCTTTCATAAATAATTCATTACTGTACCTATTTACTACCATTACACGTAATAACAATATATACGACATTAATTTAATCCCCAATATGGGTTGAATAGTAAATCATATTACTCCTGCATCAATTTACAAGTGATAAATTTACTGTCCATTTGCAATTCTTCACACTTAGCTAAAAGAGTCATTACTTAACGTGCACTCTTGCGACCTTTGTTTTACGAATAAGTGACACGCATATATAAGGTACGAAAGTATATACCCCGAATATCTACATTTGGCACAGAGACTTTGACAATAAAAACTAGACCTTTCAAACCTATACGAACTTATGGTGTTATGTGCAAAACGCGGTTTCCTATTGCGTTTTTAATCATAGATATTTCATTAGATGCTACAGTACAAGATGATCAGATGTTTATCCCCTTTAATCAATCACGATATGTCTAGAAATTATGATAATGCGTTGTGTATACTTGTATATGTTCTGGGGTGCAGTGATTATACAGATATCATTTCGAAGATACTATATAATATCCACTTTGTGGTATTTTCAGTGTGAAATGGCAGTAACTCAGCCGTCCGCACGAATCATAACAATCTAGTTTTACTCTCAGTATCTGTGCCCCATGATTACACCCTTACACTCTAGTTCTTATGATACTGAAATCGAGATAGTACACCGTATATGTCGTGTCATTTCTTCTTACAGGCTGCAAAACAACATTGAACGCAGTTATTGACGGTATTAAAACTGAATTGTTTTCGGCACTTTATGTCGGTCTGCGTTTTCTCACTTGTATATTACAGCTATGTATCACTGATAATTCGCCTACATGAATATAATACAAGATGGACAATGAAAGTGGTAATGATCGGTACTGATGATTATGCATATGCTGTTAAGAATATTGGTGATTGCTTTAGTTCTATTATGACAGCAGAGAGATTATAAAAATGAATATGACTATGTGTATACCTATGTATTTTTTTAGTTCAGTCATGTGCCCGTGCAAATTTCATCCTTGCACAACAGTTGTTGCTTAGTATGTATTTCCGTTTTAAAAATTCCCTCTACAGCTTATTCGAATAGACAGCAAGTTATATCTTTGTCATTGAAGTCGGTATCGGAAAATTAATTACACTCAGACTTCCGCTTTCAAACAAAAAAATCACTTTGGAATGCAGTACGAGACTACAAACGGAGATTTTGTATGCAGTATTATTATATGTACATGTGTTTGTCCGGGATTAGATTAAAAGAATAATCTACTAAAGTTACAGAATAAATCTTGTATTGGTGCGACTTGGCAATACAGGTGATAATACTTGGGATTATCGAAATAAATCATTCCAAAATATTTCTCGCGAAAAACGGGGATCAGCTCGTGTGGGAAATCAATTCCAACAAGAAACTTAAAAGGGGAAAAAAAAATTAACGTTGCATAATGAATCTCCGTGTAAGACCAATGTAGCACACCATATGGAATTGTTATATGCAACCATTATCGTATGTAACTTCGTTTCGCTGTATTGCCATAATTCGACTTGTAAAACACTGACAAGTATTCTGTTACTATACTGTTCCACGTGCAATTTTTCACGTAAATCCTAAATTACCTTCGAATTAATCTGGAAAAGAATTCACAATCAGTACCTAAATGGCTTTTAAAGTATTCTCTCGGTTATTTGTCAAAAAGGATGGAATATTTAGCATTCGTAAGGAATATGACTTATTTTACATAAACATAGCCACTAGATGACCTTGTACCTGATATCAATTATACTAAAGCAACGAGTTCCCCACTTTCTCTTTACTTTCTGCATCTTAATCCCTGTCATCGTGTTGGCCTTTTGCAGCTATGCAATGACAGTCAGTAACACAATCTTACATTTAGCAGCACAGACACAAACAGTACGTTTTCTACTTTATAAGGAACACACACGAACTCATTTTGAAATTTTTATGTAATTAAGACAGATGGGGCTACGAAGCAATGTCTGACATTAGTTGAGCAAGCAGAGCCGGCTCTAGAAGTCCATGGGTCTGCCCCATCCTTTCTAAATTTCGTACATCTTTATCCACTGCTTCTAATGCTCGTTCTAGTTCTTCCTCTTCTTCTCTCGAGGGTTCATATTCACCATTTCTGCTTTCTGTAAGAGGATTCGCACAAAGTTACATATGTTCACTGGAACATAGAAGCCAAATCTATAATACAATGCTCAAGTTCAATTACCAATGAATAGATCATTAAAGGCATCAGCTGGTAGATTGTTGAGCACATTGCCAAAATCGTGCTCGTTAGGGTCCAAAGAAGCAAATACTTCATGATCACCCAATTCAACTTTAAGTCCTCCACCGAGGCCTAGAGACCCCAGTCCCAACCCGAGATTTAAATTAGCAGAATTTGAACTTCCCTGAGTAATATTCAAATTGTTTAATGTCTTTGTGTGGTTTTCACTAGAGTTCATTTGACTCAGATAATGAGCATCCTCATGAATCAGAGTGGATCCTTTTGATTCAAGTTTAGTCGTCGGAGGTCGTTTCCGCTTTTTCGGCCTGGATTTTGGCTTAGGCCTTGGAATTGTGGGAGATGCTGGTTTTTTGCGGGCTTTCTTTGGTTTGGATTCCTGGGCCTTACGATGATAGTTATCCCTCTTCCGCGCGTGCTCCGGGCAAAGGGGTAATTCGTGCGCAACATCGAACACAGGGATACAACACTGTGTGTTGTCACTAAACTTGGCAGTGCAATGTTCAAATAGAAGCTGATCTCCATTTAACATAATGTGTCGAGAACAGTGACGTGTACACGGTAAAGATATCTGTTGGCAACCATCAGCCCCGCATAGTCCTCCTACTAATAATGGACCACTAGCAACTTTACTCGTACCAGGGGAATCACCCAGTGCCCTTGCTGTGGACACAGGATCTTTGTTCGCTGCCTCCAGTAAACATCTTGCTTTCTTCCGTAAGATGGTTTCAGAATCAGTACCACCTCTGTGAAGCTGTATCAATCGCCGCCGCAGTTGGGAGCGCAATTGCGAGAGTCGCGCAGAACGCGTTAACGTTGTGCTGGCTTCCCCCGAAAACCAATGATGCTGGTAGATGGTCATTTCATCCCCACTGGACTCACTATCTGATATTTCATCACCAGCTCTAGGATAATAGAGAAGAGTGTGGTCCCGGCTTTGTCTTTTAGATTTGAGTTTCTGAAGGTTCTCCGCATGCCGTTGCTTATGCTGAATTCTATTACAAAATTTGTAATCCACATTTTCGCCACTATCATCTTCGATGCCTAATTCTATGGGATGATTGCCTAGAGTTTTGTATGTTGGTGCAGTTGCTATTCTTATTCTTGGTTTCAAATTTTTCCCCTTAGTGGTAGCATCTCTACAACTTTGCATTATTTTAGAATTTTTGGGTGGAACTACTGCAATATGTCTTCCTGTGCCTGTACCAAATGGTTCTGGTTCACTAAATATGTAGGGATCAACATCTTGATGCGCTTCAGATTTCAGCAAAGCCTTCAAGCGATCCGAAAACTTGAGCTTATTGTCCATGTTTGTGTTTTCGGAAATTGGGACCTTCATTGATTAGCTCTTCTGTCCTCTCCTGTTTCACCTGCATTCTCAAACCTTCCAAATCAACTTTCTTCTTATCTAGATAAAACTTAGTTCACGCCATGTGCCAAGATCCAAGTACAAAAAGCTTTAATTGCTTAAATAAGTAATACTGACGATAAAAAAATAAAAAGCTAGATTTATTCTATTGTATCACAGTTCTTTTATGCTGTACTTCATGCTATAGAGTACTCATTTATGTACATTAAAGACACTGCAGCAGACAACACAGTTCTTCATAGGGAGTACAATAAATTATAAAATAATTGTGCTACACCACATAAATTTGAGTATAAAGATATAAAAGAAACTTGATTCACTTGTATTTAAGTATATGTGCAATATGTACAATATTCATTAGAGTCATGGGCTCAATTTTGGATGTAAGATCAAAGTTAAAAGCAATTACATATTAGTTAACTAAATTTACTGCCTTAGAGCAAAGCTCATATATTGAAGTAATAGGACATATAAGTTGATTGTTTTGATTCTTAATGTGGAAATAATACTTTAAGAAATAGTATTGTTATGAATTAGAGCTGCATATTGCTTGAACGCTACGGTTTTATATTGCTGTCTGATGGATGTAATGCAATTGCTAGAATTTCCTGGTTCGAGCAGCAAGCGTGAACTTAGTCCATGGCTAGATCAGGATAAAAACAATCCTTGCCTCGCATAGTAGTTTCCACCAATTGTGTCCTACACATCTTTGCGAAACTGCATTGCACAGAGCATCCAGGTTACGATCATTACGTCCAAAGGCTCTAATTTCCCGTTAATTATAGCCATATTATTGAGAGCTTTTTTTTCAGTGTTGACATCAGCTAACAACGGCGAAGATCAACACTGCTTGGTTATGATCGCTTTTTGCATGGGCAATATGACACAGCGGCAAAGTCTCAAGAGTCCCTCAATAAGGCATTCCAGAGCACTGATAAACTGAGTCCTCCCACATTTTTGCACTCCGCAATAAGCATAAAAATGCACAATTCGTTGCACGGAGTTTCTTGTATCAACTTTGTCTTTCGCTCGTTTTCGCCGAGGTTGGAGCAATGGAAATTACTTCCAACAACAATGAAGGTTCTTGCCCAATCAGAGGCGAGTTGACCTTTTCTTGAAAGATACACTTTAATGGGATTCAAGATTCACGCACAAATTCCAACATTCATCGATAATAACATTAGAAAGACATGTCAGATGTGAGACAAGCAAAATGGCCGACAGTCCACACACGAACAGTGTTCTGATGCGAAAAATCTTGCAATTCACATTAAAACTGTGATAAACGCGCCCGATAAACATTCCATACTCATTCTTAATGACAATGTATTTTAGATAACAATCGAGAAAAGTTGATTTCCCCGCACTTGCGACGTGTCGCGCCACTAACAATTAGATTAATCATCCTTACACACTTTATCATAACCAATCTTTCAGTCCGCCTCGGGATTCTAACGAATCTAATTATTTCACCCTTCTCTTTTACATTGTAGCGCACAGAGAATGGGCCAAGAAAAAAGCAGGAACCTGTTACTGAATGAGGCATAAGCTCTATTGGCTCTCTCTCTCTCTTTCTCTCTCTTTCCACGTAGAATTTTCTTATGAACAATTTGTGCTTAGACGCAGCTCGTCTCAAGATATCATCTCATTCGAACGCGAACGTTTTTCTGGTTTTGATTTTTTGCACGGCAATTCTTCGAAACAAAGTGCGATATTTCCTAGCTAAATCGGCCTTTAAGCACCTAGCTCTTTATTAAGCTGCATTTATCAACGGGTTCGGGAAATAAGCCTAATTAAATTTTTCGTATCCGATTGACTTGTAGATGGGTGATTATCGATAAATAATAATTTGACTTACATAAGAGAGACGTATCATCTTTTAATCATTGAAAATATTAAACATTATGTGTTTTACCTTTATATATTTGACGAGTTTTACCAAGAGAGAACTACAAGTTGAACCTAGAGCTCATGATCTATCATTGTTCGATTTTTGTATTTACAATTCGAGTGCAAAAAAGTCATGAATAATTGAACTGATATATATATATATATATATATATATATATATGTATATACCGATATCCTTGCAAACACATGGCGTATGAGAATAAATTCTTATTCTAAAGTGTCGCACAAAATATATAAATAAATAGCCCAGAAAGTGTTTCATCTCAGGATCCCAGTCTTTTATTTCAGAGAATGATCTGCCAAGCTCCTTGTATTTGCTTCACTAGAAAGCTAAATTATATTTATTTACCATATGAAATTTAAATCTACCAAGATCAATCTTTTCTACCTAATCAAAAAATAAATAAAATGTTCGTGATTAATATTTACCTAAACATGAGAAAGAGAAGTAACACAATGTACATCCTATATTTATATTAGTTGTAGAAAGTGCACTATCCAATATGAAAGATCACTTACGAAGGAACTACTTGATTAATTCTTCCAAAAGCCTTTTAAAAGAATACAAAGTATCGTAATTTACAACGATGAACTTCTCTTGCTTACGGAAACAATATCAAAGTAATATTCAAACACATTTATAGCTCACAAGTAGCTTGAAAAAATACTACTCACATTTGACTTTTTGAAAATTTAAAAAACCCTGTGATATCTCCCTGAATGGAGATGAGCGTAAAAATGATTACATTGTTAACAAAGCATTCACAGTAATACCCCCTAAACTACCTCAAGGCTTTCCACAATTCCTGTTAATGAATACTGGGCGGCTTAATATTATCCTGCACCATAAAGTGCATATAATTTGGCCAAGAGATAGGTAATCTCACAGCACTAACGAACATGTATCGGTTCACATGAAAAACATTGAATTCCAATTTATGATCCAAAGTGTTTTCCGTTTTTTTTGTTTTCTATTAAACGCTTTAATATAACTTAAGTTATAATGCAAATGTCTTAATCACCTATATTTGGAAAGTAAATCGCAGCCAAGGCATATACATAAACATATGTACCTTTCGTATAAAGAACACAGACACACTAAGAATCTCTCATATCGTTCGCAGACGTATAACTGATTTTCCATCCTGTTACAGCAAAAAACCACACAGTTATACGCAAAGATAGTCCTGTATTGTATGCTTCCATGATAAGCACCGTAAGAAAAAACATGTACAGAGTTAGGTATTCTTTGTTTGCAATTGCACAATCATTTGCAGATCAATAATAGTCTTCTCTAACATTTCGACCCAAGATACATTGTTCAAAGAACATCGCATCTGGTTAGTTGTCGTAGTTTCCGTTAAACTCGGGGGAATCGCAGCAATATTCGTCGACATATCTTCTGCTTGAGCGTTACTCTTATGTCTCGAAGTACTTTTGTCGTCCCCAGATTCCGATGATGCCGTGTCGTTTATCTCCGGCTTATCTTTCTCTTCAACGTCTATGTCCTCAACATTCTTCTCGTCCATTTCGGTAATTTGCAAATGTAGCTCTTTATCCACTGTGTCATTGTCTTCATTTATGGTGAATTTGCGCTTTTTCGAAGGCGCTTCGGTTTCCGATTGGCTCGATTCCTTCATCTTAATAGTTCTTGTCCTCGATAACAAAGTCTCCAGTGCTGAATGCAAACTCCCCGGCGGTTTCAATCTTGTGCTACTGCTATAAACCAACGTCAATGCTCGTAGATCACCGGTCAGTCTGTGCGCGGATGCTTGAATATCAACAGCTTCGACCATCGCCGTCAACGAACTAACTAGATTGTCAATAAGTAAGCAAGTTTGCTCAGTCAACACGTGATTAGCTAGCTTGGGAAAGAAAGTTTTAAGAAATGCGTGTATTGCTGGTACCCCGAGTGAGGATCTCTCATCTAGCAATACAGCGTCTACATAATCCACTGTATACGAAGAACAAAGGAGGGCTGTTATATGTTTCCGATCGATGTGTGTAGCAGCGTGGACATCCAACCACAATCTTGGAAATAACGCCAAGTGCAATGGCACGCCTGAAACAAAGTATTCCATTATAAACCAAATTTGTAGGCAGCATTAAAACACTCTCTGTAGGAATCTATTCAACTAGAAAAATCCTACCTTCGAATCCAAGCATAGCGCTCAAATTGACGAGGGTATCTGTCATGCAATCATTGTTAATGGCCAATCTACACATTACATCGATCAATTCGTGATATGGCAAATAGAATTCAAGCAGGGCATTATCGTATTCCGGATCGACACCCTTCGATGCTTCGAGTTGTGAGTGCGGTACTGCCATTTGCACCATCGGCCGTGCAGGCCGCGTAGGCATTTTTCCTGGAGGCGTTGAGCGTCTTGGTAAGTAAGGGCCGGGGGGAACAGCAGCATGAGACTCTTGAAGGGCTGCGTGGCAGTGCGAAAGCAACGGTGCTAAATTCAATATCGCTTCTGCAGGCACAAGCATGACGAGCTCTTTCAGCAGATCTATTGCTAGGTTTCGCATGTCGGGAGGATTGTACGTGTTGAGGAGCGTAGCCAATTTTCGAAGAATATCAGGCCACTCTTTGCAATTTGCCAATATGTTTCTTGCATCTGGTCCATCTCGTGCTGTTCTGATACAGCGCACGAGTTCCACAATGATCGCTATCAGCTCTGCTAGATCACCTGCCACATGACAAGCGGTCGCTTCATGATACATGATATGTAACATATGAAATGCTTCAAGGGCCATGCTCAGTCCACCATTATATACAACGTACAGGCGGTCATCATCCGATTCGATTAAGATACTGAAAATAATATGTGACCAATTATACTTTAGCATATGTTCAAAACTCTTATAAGAGCTAAGAAACCTACCGAAATGCAGAGATGAGGGTAGCCCAACACGATCGGCCATCTAAACCTTGCAGGTAAGACGATAGGGTTCCTCTTCTAAAGGACGCGATCTCGGCTTCTTCCTGCTCTGTTTGATCAGGATGTCGCGCAACAAGTAACTGCATTAGTTTGAACAACTCGTCCACTGCCTGTACAATGAAAACAAAGTTGTCAATTGAAGCATCCCGTTTCAGCAAATAGTCAGAAGATTCTAACAAAACGTACTGTAGAGTACTGCGTAGGGTGTGGAGTGATATTCTTAAATGCCCATTGGATATTTTGATGTGCGGCCAACTGTCTCGTAAAAGTACGCGACTGTTGGCAGCAAAGCCGAAGTAGACCATAATAAGCAGGTAACATTACTCTGTTAAAAAGTACCACGTCTTGATCCTCGTGATCCGCCCTAAAAATTACATAAGCGTCAAAGAACGGTTCTTCTAAAGAAACTGTATAAATAATATATTTTACTTACAGTATGTAATTAAATGCAATATTTTTCGTAATATGTGGATTGTGCAGTATCATAGCTACATTCTCCGGACAATCGGAGCAAACGTGATACCAGAACAGTAGAACAGCTTGTTTGTTGTGATGTACAGGAATACTAGGCTCGGAAAGTTTTGGATGAAAGAGTGTCCATAAATCATTGAGATACTGTCCAAACTAAAATCAAATTTCACAATCGTTGCCTTATTGCACTCCACGCTATTGTTGACTGTAATATATTGCGAATAATTATTTACCATCAACTTCTCTGTCTTGGACACGACACAATATGTGAGCAAAGCGAAGTAGGCAGTGAGCTTCATTGTACCGTGGGTCTGTATATCAATGTAATGTCTTGCAGGTTGCAGCAATCTTAGAAGTGCCGTGTATATTTCATGTAATATCAAAGTAGCTTCCGGCGATAGTTGGAGTTCTCTAGACGAATTGCATCCCAATCCTAATCGGTGGGCACTACGATAGCCCTGTCTGAAGTGCGTTGATGGTACTAGTGATACGAGTAAGAAAGCTGCGGCTGAACGGACTCTTTGATTCGAGTGTTCCAACAAAAAGTGTTGCAGCCAGGTGTCCAAACCTTGCAAGACCCAAGCGTGTGCAAGCTTACTTCTTGTAACTGCTAGAGCTAGCCATTCAAGTGCACCATGGGGCGCTACGCGCGCTGCTTCCCACACTCTGCCCAAAATTAATTGTGTCATACAAGGCAGTCCAGTAGGCCCCGAATTTTCCGTTAATAAAGTTAGCAGCTTAAAAAACGGCTGGCATACATCGGTGTGTTTCGTTATGGCCTGAAAAATCATTGTCACTATGTGTATGGCCAATCTGTCGTTCCATCGACATAGCGATTGAATTAAATTTCTTGTTTGATTCAAATTTATAGCGTCTCGAGTCTGCTGGTATAGGAAGGGAAACCCTTTGCCACCCGCTACCGCACTGAGGTCCGCCGGCGACAGCGCTAATCTATAAGAAAAGATATTGGTTTATAGTCATGTTCATAGAGAAGAATATTTTGAATATTACCTGTGATCAGGTCCCCTACTACGTTCGACTAATGTTGCTATCAATGTAATCATTTTGTCTAAAGAAGCAGGCCGCAATTTGTCAGTCGGCATTGCTACGATTTCTTCTTCCTCTTCCTCCTCACTGACTGCATCAACAAACTCATGTGTCTTATATCCGAGATAAAAGTTCACCATAGTGGAAATGGCTTGTACTCTTATTAAAAACAACGTTTCCTCCTCGCCCATTTTACTAAACTCATATAAGAAACTGAAATACTCTGTCAGATGCTTTAAGTGTTGCTTGGCGTGTTCCATCAATGAGAGTAGCATCCTTACAAATTTTGTTACACATGACCGTGTGCCGACTGTACTCAAATCGTTTTCCTCGTCGCAGAGGAGATACAAAGGTGCTTGAGTAGCGCGCAATCGTTGTATCACATGAATGCATAGCCTTTGAAACATTTGCCTCACCATTTGATTAGGGCATTTGACTAGAATTTGAATTGGCCACCAAGAGTCGCCGGCCATCCTCTCAAGGAATCTAGCACATGCTCCAGGAGAACCATTGAATTGTTTAGTTAATAATTCCACCCACTGAACCATTGTCGGCTTTTCTTTTGCGTGAATGAATGTTTCCATAAAGAAGGAAGTCGAGAGATCTGCCGACATTTCCGTGATATCCGGTTGTATAGAAAGCAGAGTTTGAGGTATGCAGCCACATATTTGCCACATAAATGTGAAATACGTGTGCTCGAATATGTTTTTATCTTGCAAGAAGTGCATGTTATCTTGCCATATCCAATCCTCAAGCTCTTTATTGAGTTCCAAAGGTGGTAATTTGTTTGTATTTTTGTGCATTAACGAAGGCGACTGCTTTTCATTTGGACTGGAGACTGTGGCCTCTTCTTCCTTAGCCTGATCACCTGGATCAGCGCACCACTCGTAAAACAACATGTATGCCGAATTGGTCTTTTCGAAACTGAAGTCCATAAACTTGTCTGTTACTGAGTCGTAGGTTTTGCTGGTCATTTCGCCGCCAAAACATTCGGCAGCAATTTGATTAGGGTCGAAAGGCTTAACTTCCGCATCGTTAAATAGAAACCATTTATCTTTGTTAGGACTGGTGCGGTCTCTAATGAAACTATAATAGTGTCCACCATCCGCTGTACCGGTATGTACTGTTACGCCTATTAAATCGTAGAGATAATGTTCCATTTCCTCTTCTTCCATACTCTCGCCTAAAATATTTTGACATTCGCCCTCAGACTTCCTCTTCTCAGATGCTTTCTTTTCTTCTTGATAATGTTGTGGCATAAGTTTCTTCTCTACGTATCCTGACATATCTAGTCTCAGTGGGAAACTGAAATGTGTATTGACTTTCTCCTTCAACATAGTACCCATGTTGAAGGTGTATCGCATGGTATTAAAACACAATATGTGGGGCAATTTCTTGAAGCATGCTCTCTTTTCGGCTCGAGCTTTTTTACCACACTGAGAACACGTGTACATGTTGTCTCCTTCGAGTGTGTCCTTGACTGTAACTTCGTCCAAGCTTTCGTAAAGATTTCGCATATCCGCAACCTGGCAACGAACTGTGTAAAACTCTTCGAGCGTTCGGCTGACGTGCTCACAATCCAATGATACAACATTATTCGATATGACGCCGCAGAATAATGTTTTTACCAAGTTCTTCAAGTCGTTTGTCATCTCTTCTAGTTTCGACACGAGGTCTATAAAGAATTCGGCCATATCTTTCTGCTCTCCTGTATTCAATGGTTCGTGATTCATCGTGTAAACTCTACAGAAACTTCGTGGATTATATGCCTTCCGTTCGGACTCCAAGAGATAAGCAAACATTCTTTGTAGCTCCCGCAGCGTAAGTTGATGTTTGTTTGCTCTATTGCAATCAGCACCAAGTATTGAAACACGTGCTTGTGGCATCATATATAGGTGTTGCATACAACTTGCCATGTAACAAGTCGCGCCCAAGTTTGTTAAACCAACGTATCCGCAATCAGATCTTCCATCTTCGTGTGGCCAGTAATCCCATGGGTAAGGTGAATGAGGTCCAGGTTTATGTTGTGTCAATAGTTTTTCATGCAGAATTTTGTAGTTCTCAGGTGCTGATTTCACCAGCTCAACCAATAGGTCGAAAGCTGCAGATCTTGAAACTTGACTCTTGCACTTCGGCACATGCTTCGATCGCGGATTAGGTAATGCAAACAAAAAATCGAAGACTTCGTGTAATAAATTCTGCCCCATCTTGCCTTGTTTGCAGGGTGGATTATGAGTCATAATGTTACATGTAAGATTTAACAATCCGACCAAACCATCGTCCTCTACAGTATTGTGACGGGTCTCCAAATGTTCTCTATTTAAAACGGAATCGATGACTCTTATAGCCAGTCCTTCAAGATCTATACTTAAGTTCGAAGAGTCATCAGAACCCTCTTTGATTGCGTCCTCTGGTAGAGAGTCAACTAATCGACACACCAACCAGAAGTAATCCCTGCATGCAGGTCCGTACGGTTCTTTTCCTTCGTCGAGTACAGAGTGTAAGTGTAATGGTAAATCAGGTTTTCTATGACACGGTTGCATTGCTTCAGCTATCATGAGATGCTCCAACAATGTATTCAACATAGGTACAATGCGTCCAGAAATATCGGCACTTTCATCGTCAGATCCAGTAGTTCCCAAACATAATCTATACAATGCAGTGCATACCTCTCTCCTGACGGCTGGTTCGGGATCTTCAAGAACCAATCTGCGTAACCACGTTCTACCGAAAGGCTCGGGCGTGGCGAAGAGATACTGCCTCACCGACGGGTCGCTGTGTACCCAGCAAACCAATAACGCCATCGTATAATGTATCACTTGCGATCTGCCGAACAAACCCGTTTTGTAATGGTTCGGGTCACGCGGTAAGGATGCTTCATTAAGTATGCTAGTGATTCTCTGCATAACAGTCTCCACATTCATCATCGAAAGCATCGCATCGCTAAGCTTGGGTACAAATAATTTATCTGTTTTACTACGCTTCTTTTCTTCTTTCATGACCCCCAGATAGCACAACTGCTTTAACAAACTAGCCAGGCAGTCCTGCTGCCACTCACTACCATCCCCTTGTTCTAAGCACCCAGACATAAAGATATCGAACAAATGTCGCAAACCACCGTGGCTCACGAATAACTGTGACCACATAGTATCCCTTTCTTTGTCCTCAGGATTTTCATCCGCTTCGACATTTCCTTCGACTGTTGTCAACGCAGCAGTTACGGAGGAGTGTTGATTGGTAGTACTTCTTCTACTGAGTGACTCTACTATATATAATGAGTACATTAACTTTTGGGGGCTAGCGGGATCGAGCAATTCCGGAAGCGTTTTCTCTTCCAATTTCTGAAAGCCGCGTAATAGCGTTGGACTTGTTGGTAGCAGAGTGAGTGTATCCCAGACCCTCCTTGAAAGTACTTGTGCCTTTGTATGAGGAATTTCCTGACCGCCCTTTACTGTAGTTTTCATAGCACTGAGTGTCCTCATCAAGGTAAATAGTTGCTCAAAGTATTGCGGCCGTAGTAATAGCAACGTCGGTAAAGATTCTCGTGGTGGAGGTGGGAGTAAGGATGGAGAATCCATATCTCGCTTGTTACATCGTCCTGTTCCACTACTTCGCCCAGCACCTGGAGATATAAACACCAACTGTCCATCCTTAAAACCCATTTCTTGCAATGTTTTTTCGTCGAAGTCAATGGTTAATTCCTGGCCCTGTGTAATCATCCTAATTGGACCATCCGTAAGCAGCGAGCCCAGAACTGAGCCATTGTTTTGAGTGCAATTTGAAGAAGATGAAGTTTTCTCTTGACTATTTTGAGTGTCATCCCACCATTTAGCGACTTCTGCTCGTAAATCAGCAACATAATCAGTGTTGAGTAAAGTGAAATTTGTCTTCTCCGGTATGCCAGCAGGTTGGACAAATATTCGCAGTTGCTGTCCTTTTTCCGAAGTGTTCATAGCTACGTGACAGCCAGCTCCTCTGCCTTCCAAAACCCACCGACGCAAGTGATAAGCATATCGTTTCCGAAAGGCTTCCAGATGAGTTCGTAGCAATAATAAAGCTCGTTGTATGCAACGCAAGCTTGCCTCTTCGTTGAATTCTAAGTCTGCACTTGCTGCCGCGAGATGTGTCATACATTGGGACACGAATTCTGCTTCCTGTGTCAACTGTCTGGACATATAGTAACCATTTAAGTATTGAATAGCGGCCATACTGACATCGGTGCTTTTTGCTTTCAAGGCGATTCTCCATAAGAAATCCATCCCAACGGAGTCGACATCTCTCAATGGCCTATCCAAATGTGCTGCTGCTAGTCGCGCCAAATTGCATAATTGTTGGAAAAGGCTAAGACCAGTCATACTAATTGTTTCAGGAGGCAGACTGGGCAATTTTCGCATACATAAATGTTTAAGAGTGTCCATTCCCAGTGCATGCTGTTCCGTCGATTTTGCTTGACTTAAGAGCCAACTGAACAGCTCGTCGGCGCAGGTTGGGTCTTGCGCTAAGCATTGCCAGAGAATATCTACTTGTTCTAGGCTCAGCCGGAAACAGTCAGGAGATCCCAATGGTGAAAAGATTGACGAAAGAAACTGCAGTCTAACTTGCACCTCAGTTTGATGAGAATATAGGCTGGTTTTCGGGCCGGTGCCGGTGTACGTTTTGAGATTGTTGAAAAAGTGCTTCATCATTCCTCGCTCTCGATCAGCCCAAGTTGTAATTGTATGCGCATCCATAGCACCAAATTGTTGAAAACTGGCTAGTAGTTTCGGCAAAAGTCTCAATGACACCACAACCGAACGATTATTTGCTAGATTGTCTAAACAGCCTTCTATAAATTTCATAGGTATTAATCTATCAACATTAAAACAAAGGAGATTGCATAATGCCTTTTCAGCTTCGAGCGCGAGACCTTCGCCCAATTGACTGATTTTGTCATCTTGTAAAAGGTCCCATAGTAAGGTATTTCCAGGTTTACATACAGTGTCCAGATTAAACTGAGAGTTAACTCTCGTCACTGTTTGGCGTATGCTTCTTACTTGCGGCGCACGGCACACAGAACGTCTAATCGTCATTGTAGGATGTGCATGATGAGGATGATAAGCCTGCATCTGTATTGCTGTTAAATGGCGCGCAGCCAACTGTGCCAACTCTTCCTCACAACCACTCTCTTCTCCATCGAAATCTGCCATGTTTTTCTCGCTTTTATTAGAAATCCTACTGCTATAAGATCCTTCCTCGTCGGAAAGCATTTCATCTAGGCCGGAAGGCAGGAAAGTTGGTCCTGTGGCATGAACTAAGCCAGCGAGTTCCGATATGACTGCGCCCGGTCCATCAGCAGCTGTTAAAACACCTGCCACATCGCTATCATCCTCATCATGAGAAGTATCTACTGAATCAGGTGCTCGGTCTACATTATGACCTACTAGTGATATATATTTATTCTTATTTGTTCTTCGCAATAATGAAGCAGTGGCTGAAACTTGTTGATCATTTGGATCTAAAGCCATTGCTTGCTGCTTAACACGATCCAACGCATCCACAGTTTTAGAACCATCTAGAGGAGGAAGGCTCCCGGTGTCCAAAGTGCTATTCAATATATCGTCTGTCCTATTTTTCATATCTAGTACCATGTCCTTTGACTTCATGCTCGCATCTTGACTCGCATCTTGATTTGACTCGTATCTTGACTTAGCCATATCGCCCAAAGTTTTGTATAGATTAACTAGTGATGGTTTAAGCGGCTTTTTTCTTTTTCTTAATACTTTTCTCTTCTTCTTCTCCGTCGCAACAGTTTCTTCGGCATTCGATTTTTCTGTATCAGCCTCTGCATCCGAACCACTTCCTTTCCCCTTCATATCATCCTGTATGCTGTGAGAGCTCGTACTTTTAATCGATTCAGCAATACGCTTCGATTTCTCTGATGCAGGAGCTTCAGTCTCATTTATTCCCGAATCCACGGATGTCATTTCCAAACTTTTCGTTTTAAACAAACCTGTAAACAGTTAACATGTAGATACTCTATAAGTTGATGTATATCTCTTTTTGTCATACCTTCGCCATCGCTACTATCACCTCTTGCTTGTTTTCTTGGAGAAGGTCCTTCCGATGGGGCAGGGCTCGGTTCTTCTTCATCTTCATCTGGACTACTTCCGTCCATTCCACTCGGTTCACTACTGCTACTACCACCGACACCACTCGTACTTCTGAACATCTCCCTGTTTTTTATTGTCAGACCTCTTGGATAAGCGGATCCACCAGATGTCCAAATAAATTTTGTCAAAGCCGAGGCTAGAAATAAACTTTGCTCCGTGTGGTCTTTTGGTTCTAGCTTTCCCAAAAGTGAATACAAATGAAGAACGGGACTGGGTGCCAAGTGTTTTACGAGCGGTGCCAAGAGATCGTAAACTGGGCGGCCGCAATGCTTTAATTGTGCTGCCTGCCACATAGTATCCATGTCGGATGAAGTTATCCTCCCTTCCATAGCTAAGAAACTCAGTACAATGTGACTTTGCTTGATAACTTCTACATGTAAATTTGGTCCAAATATGTGAGCTATTATGTTGTTTTCAGTTAGCCAGGCTGCAAGTGCATGGCCTACTTGCTCAACCTCGGCCACTGTTTCACTGTTGCAAAGTTCATTAAATGCAGTAATATGAGCATTGATCTGTGCTATTCCTGCTAATCTCATAGTTAAGGTTGTACTGGTAAAGTATTTAAATGCTAGATCTAATCCATCACGATCGAAGCTTGGCAAAACGGCGTCAATGGGGTCTTTTACGGCACTCCACATGAAATCTACATGTCAAATAAGACAAACACTTTCCATCAGAAATTTTCGAGATGAGAAACAGTGTTGTGATAATTAAATGAAACAACTTATTTACCTGCCATCGTTCTAACAGCCGGTGTGCGTAATTCTTTATCTCCCAATCGGCACATATATTTCATGACCCGACTACGCAAAGGTATAAAGAGTTGAATGACACTACCATAATTTAACCAGAGCTTTAAATTGCAAATTACTGCGACCATAGAATGCGCAAGACTAACTGGCAATGTGCTTTCCATATCGAAACAAGCAGACATCAAACTGAAACCACCTTGGTGACAAAAAATGGATACTGCTCGAATCAATGGTGCCGGTACTTCTGGATCGTGCGGCTCGCAATAGCCTCCTTCATCTTTCACCGGTGCTAAAGGATTAATTGCACCACCGTGTTTCATTGCAATATAGAGAGGGAAGTTGAGCAGAAAGATCTTTGATAATAGGTGAAATAATTTCTCTCTGTCTTGTTGCGTCCAACTCTGTTCGGTTTGTGTCTGTGATTGCTGTGAATCCAGAGCACTCGAGCTTTCTTTATCCCTTTCCTCTTTATCTTCTTTCCCATCTTTAGACTGTATATCGTCGATATTTGCATGATGCTCGCTTTGTTGTATTACTTGTAACTGTTGCAATGTGCAGAGAACTATACTCTGTGTTAATCTGATAAATCTATCAAAATTCTTAATTTCTCGATAGCAACACATGCATTGCCTAAGAGAGAAAAGAAAATGGATTTAGACACACATACATAGACACATATACACCGCAATACTTAAGAGACATAGAAATATATGGAGTGCAATTGTTGAACGTACCTTTGCACCCACTGATTGACATAATGCAATGTTGTGTCAACGTCTGAGGTACAAAGTGAGGCCAGTGCATCTGGCACTTTTGACGATCGTTCATCGTCTAAAAAAAAGTATCCTATTTACACCTAATGCAGATTAACAGTAGTTCTTTCCAAGAGTATATAACAATGGTAGCAATGGCCCAATGCGTGTTAACAGTACACATTGTATGTCAATGAGAGTAACGACTAGCGTCTAATAAAGAATGTAAGCAATGAATAAATTATCAATGCCTTTATTTCACTGATTGTAAACCTTTCAAATAGACATATCATTATTAAGGTTACGTGCGAGGAAAACGCGAGAACGCTTTGGGGCCAATTCCGAGACAAGAGCTGCATGCAGTTTCTCAACTGATAGTCAATAGATCCCATTCTCTATCTGTTAAATTGCATGTAGTTACGCCCTGCGATGTATTCGACATGCAACAAAGTACAGCAGGTTAAGATGAAAGATATTGTATACATTTCCCTTACAAGAAAGTAAAAGGTCGTGGAAGTCAGCGCACACATCGCACATGTTTCCCACGCTTCAGCCTATTAAAGGCTTTTAATCATGTCAAGTTCATCACTCGTCTTCACCACCGTCCATTCCCGAAGTTGGTAATATTATTAAACATTTGTCTTCTTGATTATCTTCAACAGTTGATTAATTCGTTAGTCACCATATTGCTTTTTACACTGAGTAGCTTCATTCGCTGCTTACTTCACGAGAGGGATGATTTTTTTACACTACTCGCCCGTGCAAAATCGTCGTCCACGGGGTTCGCTTTCGCCGAGGGGCTGATCACTGGGGATTACCTAGGGCTCCTACTGGCCCCTCGGTTGGGAGAAACATTTGCAAAATTTATTGAATAGTGTTTACCGATATGAATGTCATTATGACAGAAGACAGCTGATCGCCGCCATTATACGGAGGTGTAGAGTGGTGTAGAGTTTAAAAAATCCATGCTTCTCTCTGCCGAATAGCATTGGCCAAATGAAAAGCCTCAACAGAGCACGGTAAAGAAATTTTCCACGAAAATACTAGCTACATTCCTGACGCTCGTCGTCTACAGTAATTCATTGGTCCTTATAGTATAATATCGCTCTACCACTCGAAACTTTCGCTTTATATCGCAAAAGATTCGTTGTAGATAATTTCTCTTCAGTATAGCTTATTATATTGAATTGACTTGAATCGTCCTTTACGTTATTTAGTGACTCCAATGCATAATCTACCAGCGTTGGCTCTTTCGATGGTATCATCCTCTCGTTAGATTATTAAAGGTATTGCTATATAAATGCGAATCTAGCAAAAGCACTTGTGGGTGAAATAAAGGGGCTATTGTGTACACATATGCGGCCGGAGTAGTATACATTCGGTATACATGTAAAGAGAGTAGGAATAGTACTCGCCCTCACAGTACTCGCAGCGCCAGTTATACAAAGCCCCGATAAACAAACTCGAGAATCTCAAAGAAAACACAACATCCTGCCGATTTTTATAGGGTAGCAGTACGGAAACTTATTTGACGCATACCAAAAAGAATCGAGTGACTAAAGTGCCATATCAGAAGGAGAAATCCTGAGCCCAAATCAAAATGGGAAGCACAGATAAGGCCATGATCACGGGGTTCATATGCAGACTGTGTAGTAAGATGAACCGTTTTGTGATCCACATATACGGCGAAGAAGGGGAACGAATGAAGCTTGCTGAAAAAATTAATGCTTATCTTCCTATCAGGGTATGTATGTTTATTAGAATTTTTATATTTCCCCCGAATATCACACCAACTTTCGTCTACCCTCCAATCACTATAAGGGTGTTTGAACATATTAGAAATACCAAGTTTCGTTTTCGTACTAAGAGATGAACTTTTTGTAATTGTACAATTGTTATGTTAAGTGTATGTAACAGAAAGTTAATGTGTAAGACACACTGCCAGGCTCCATTCTCATGTGGAATTTGCACTTGTTTCTTTTCATAATATAACTATGAAATACAAGTATAAGTGATTTACTGTTTATACTCAATTAAAATTGACTGGAGCAGCTATATTGTTCTTCAAGAAAATACTAGTAAAAATTTGCTAAAAACAAACAATTTGATTTCACATTATTTTCGATGGATTAAATTGTTTATACAGATGTATGCCATGTTTTGTGCAGGTAGATATGAATGATCCTTTGCCAAAAACTGCATGCTTGCATTGCATCGAACGGCTAGAAGCACACCATGAACTAATGGAGCGGCTGATGTTTATGAAGCAAAGGTTAAGTACTGAAAATAAGTCATCAACCGTATCATCATCATCTACACCAACTGTTGATGCAGCACCTACATCTAGTCCACCTCCCTGTTGACAATCACAATTGAAAACATAAGATCTTCTCGCTCAATGCCACTAAACATCTGTATTTACTTTGTTATATTTCATTAATAATTTATTATAAAGTATCAGAAAATGGATAGCACGACGCACTATGAATTAGTCAGATCTCTATGCCTTATTTACAAGTGAACTATCAAGGTCCTTCGCCTTTCGGACATGTTTGATATCCCTCTAGCTTCTCTGGTTTAAGATTCATTTTAGATAAATTGGTACTGATCCTTCCTTTTATTTCTTTAAATCTATAAGTACGGATAAGAATTTTCCAATCTGACCTATATAGATAATAACGATAGTTATTATTTTCCTTTTGATGTATATGTTAAATAATAGTCATAAGAAAGCACCACTGGAATCTTGACTATAGTCAATATTGGTGACAATGATATTGATTCTGTGAAGCTTTTGACCCAAATTCTCATGGGCATATGCAATAATTATCGAAATACTTGATATATGTATTACCTTCTACGATCTATATTAATTTTTCCTCAAAAATGTATTGCTGCATTTTTTGATAATCGATGATACTATTGTACCTAAGATACATCTATGCCGCTGGTGTACAAAGATAATTGAAGTAGATAGACTTAAAAAGGTGATTTACTAGAATATTATAGGATGTTATATGAAATAATTAAACACTACAATTTAATTTGCAATGCATACAACAAAGATCAGTGTATTGATAGTTGATAGCTTCTGTCCTAGCAACATGACAAATATACATGTATACACACACACATAAATGATACACAAGACCATAACAAAATATATTGCAATCATTTATATAAATTCTGCATGGATTGTTATAATTGTGTACTGTATTGTTTAGTCCCGTTTATTGCGAGCATTCAATAAGTGAATGTCATGATTTAAACTAGGGCTGTGTTGTTCACGGGTCTTCAGTGATGACTCGTGATTTCCCGATTCGTGATTGGCGGTGACCGGTTCTCTTTGGCGATGAGCAGGCTTTAATCACGAATCACCACCAACCATACCTGTGAAATGCTGTGTAAAATAATGAATGTCGCGGTTCCTCGCGACCTTCCGACAAATCTCAGTGATATCAAGTGATATTGTGCAAGGAATGACCTGGAATGACTAGTGAGCACTGAGTACCCAAATATCTGATGATATTTAAACTTCGCAGAAGCTATCACGCGAAGAAAGATAATATGCGTTAAAGAGGAGTATACATTTTCTAGAATTCTAAAAAAGCGTCAGGAAATTCCAGCTCATATACAGTCAAATGGTAAGAAAATGATTAATACTGTTAAGTAAAGTGGTGAAGTGCTTTGCTTGCATGGCTGTAGCATAGTGTATGTGTACAATATTAAAACACAACAAAGTATGCAACTTACTATGCAGAACACTACTTATTCCACATCAGAATTTAAAAAACATAACATTAATTTCACTAGAACTTAAAGTAAAGTGCTTTTTGAGTAATAAAGATAATAATGAGTCAGATTTGGAGCACCTATTCTGAAGGGATGAATGCTATCGCTTTTTACTTAATCACTACCTTCAAAGTACTCAAATGATTTAGTTCACTCTCTACATTTACAGAAGCTGATATGTCATCTGATTCCTGACAAAGAAACACAACAACATGGTCAAAGTTTTTTATCACTTTAGATGTGAAATTCCTTGGCTATTTATTATTACAATAAAATTATGTTGATAACAAGCCAATGTAGAATATTTGTGTCAACTTTGTATTTTTATGCAAAGTTTGATAAAATTTTAATATTCAAATCTATTCTCGTAAGTAATGTAGAACAAAATCAGCATAAATAGTTTAATGTATAGGAATTTGCGACGTTCACATTTTGGAAAGTAATCAACTACCGATTGTAATACGAAGGTGATAAATACTCTGGTGGTAATTTTGTTAAGATAGGATTTATTTCTTAACAATATTCACTAACACAATTCAATGTTATGTGGAGCAATATTACTGGCTGCTGACACAATTCACATTGTGCTTACTATATGTATTATGTCACATACATGTATGATGTACAGGGAGGGCAATTCTTTTTAGCAAGCGAGGATGTGTTCATTATCCGAAGATTCAAGTTCCAAATAGTGTTATAGCAAACTGTGATAAACATCTGATGGAAATATTTGCATTATCCGGTCAATCTAAACACGAATGATGATGAAACATGTACATGAATGAATAGAAGTTACAATTAAATGACGAAGCTTTCTTGAGATCTATGAATTTCACGCAAGCTCCACTAATTTGTAACTTAATATTCTTCAGAATGTGAACAGGTCCAAAGAAAGTTTGTTTAAACTTAATGTACACACAATTATATGGTGTCGTATGTAGGTTCATCTCCTGTGATAAATTCAAGTTTTGTTCACAATGTCACACATCCTCAAAACTTCCTAAGGACAATTGTATAGCATGTGCTACTGCAAGATTTCTGAAATCATTATACAGCAATATGCTCAGCCGTACTTCTGTGCGATAAACAACTACTAAACCTTCACATATAAGTGTCTTCAACACACGCAATGTAAATTATGTACAAAGATTCCAGGGATTCCTGGTTCGTTCCATATCCCCCGATTAATGTGTGATCATGTTGTCTGATATAAAGCATATTTACCACTGACCTCTTATAAAAAATATATCGTATATTTCTATATAAAATTTCATCCTCTTTTCAGCCAACATGTCTTCATACAAATTTAGTATTCCATTCAGGGGCATTTGATTTCGTTTTTCTGCCGCTTGTTGCTTACGTTTATCTTTTTGTTTAATTGTTTAATAATACCTGAGCGGTTCACCACTCAAATACAAATATAAATGCATCTTTGACCAATCATGACACAATGATGAACGCCTAATACCTACATAAGGTTTAAAGCACAAAGGCAGCAACTTTTTTTCATCTAATGCAAAAGGTTGTAATTGATGAACCTGTTGAGCTGCATTCACGACAATTATACGATCTCAAAGCATACAGTTGATCAAAGTCTCAAATTCCTCCATTTACTATGTGTCTACGATTCTTAATCCTGCAAATATTTTTGCATAGTTACACTAGAATATTAAATCAATGATTATTATGTACACAAGATAAACTTTTTTGCCGGATTTAGAATTGTGCTATGATTAAGTTAATATACAATAACTTGTTCAATTACACTTTGCAGTAGTGTATAATTGAACAGCGTTTCGAGTATGATCGACCCCTTACTAGAATGAAAAATTACATAAAACGGTAAAGTTTTATCTAAATTAAACATTTTCATCACAAAATTGCTACAATGCTATTTACGTACAAGCATACATTTCCCGGGCCCAATATTCACGATACTATTCATTATATATACACAGTTTTCTACTCTAAAAAACGCGCTCCCTGCTCTTGTGTGATCGATGAAGTTCTTTCACATCGTCTTGAAAACAGCTCAACCACCAACGGGGGTTATACACTATTACTTGAAAACAGAAGTAACAGACCGCTTAGATAATTATTTGTTCCCAAGATGTCTTTATAATAACATACTATCGGTAACTTTTATTTTTGCGCAGCCTTTCGTAAAAAAAAAAGAGAAGAAGAATGAACAATGAAATGATCACCAGGACTGATAATTTGTACTTTGCATCTGAGCAGGTGAAATGACAAATCGAGGATAACAGTTTTTTTTCAACAGTCACATTACGTTCTTGACAAAACAATATACAACACAAAGCATATATGAATATATATTTTCGTTCTGATAGATGTTCCTCCATTATTCTAAGTCTTACGTCTATATCTACAGTGTACATTAGTGAGGGGAGGAGGGTATTACCTAAACGATGTTAGGTATGTAAAAATTGTCATGAAATCTGCCACGATTCCAGAATACCCATAGGATGATGCTTTGCTTCCCCAAATATCATATATAAAATTCTCATTAGTGCAGACAGAGTAAACGGGGATACCTCAAGGCAACTCATCACGAGCAGGCCTGTTGCATTTCTGCTTTGGCTGCCTTGATAGCTGTAAGTATAAAAGTTTCATAAACCTCTGTCATTATAGTAACATAATATTTGGAGAGCACGCAGGAATGTACTAGTTTGTTGAAACACTTTTATACTACTACTCTGCGCGAGACTCTACCGATTCTCCTGATATTATTCACTTACCCTCTCGTTCTCTTCTCCGCAACTTCTTTCTGCGCCTTTCAATCGTAGCAAGTTCGACTTTCACTGCATTGTATGTTTTTCGTAATTCGGTAAGCTTCTGCTGTAACACAGCTATCCTTTGGCTTCCGTCCAATTCAGGATCTGGAATACAAGTCGCAGGGAAGTTAAATAAGTACCTGCTGTGTATGTTACTTGTGTTGGAAAGTGTATAAAAAGCCTATTAGTCTCACCTAATTCGACATAGAAATTGTACTTTGTTGGCCGAGGCGATCTCGATGAATAATTGGTGAGATCCGCCACGGTCGTTATGTTCATGTGATTCGTAGATGTTGCGTTAACAGTACAGAGATTGGAACCTTCACTCGTATCGTCGCTATCGCTTCCAGCACCATGCCTACTACCGTGTCTAGTACTTTGCCGGCCTGGTTTCTTCGTAGGATTATTTCCACATTCCGAATGCTTTCGACTTCTTTTACGTTTCTTCGGCGATTGGCCATCTTCGATAGGCCTCTTCGCCGGTGGTTTTAAAATTCTCTCAGCGGAGTTTCCTTCCGAATTCGGCAAAGTATCATCTTCACTAAAACCGGGACCCTTACCACCACTGTCGTTATCTGCTTCAGAGCTATCCCGGTTTAGTTTCATATTATCTTCCGAAGTCGGTGAGGAACCGCCTGTTCTCTCTTCCCGGGGGGAGCCTGAGATATTTGATATGCTGGAATCGGGGGTTGTCGGTGGTGTATTATCCATTACTGGCGCTGCTTCATTACTCTCTCGTCTTTGCGTCGGCATCATCGCTGGTATATGTTGATGATGGGGCGGATGGGGCCTCAGATTTAATGATGGACTTTGCTGCATCGGTAAGGGGGCTGGTACTGATGTATCGATAGCCTTCGGAAGTGCCATACTTAAAGTAGCAACTGTACTACTCGTCGTACTTTGTCCAGAAGTAGGTGCACTCGCGAAAGGCATTTCCATCAGAACAATATTGTTGTCCATGCACTCAGCTTTCGGAGGTGTGGTGGATGGACCAGCATTAATTTCTTCAATATTTTCTGTTGCTGGAGCTGGTGAGCCTGGTATTTCTTCCTCGCATAATAAAGAATTGATTGTTTCACCTTCCTCATCAGCCTTAGCGACTATCGTGCTCTCCAATTTGAATTCAACAATACAATCTTGATCTTGTGTTTGCAAATGCTGAACAGGTTTTTGCTGCGAAACTTTTGGATACCTTTCAGCCGTGTCTTGCAACCTGTCGAGTTCGGCTCGTAACTTAATATCAAAATTCGAGACCGCTGGCTTGATATTGATATCTTGTATTTCCTCATTGTCAATTACAAGTCTCTGCTCAGAATCACTACTATCAGCTGAGTCCATTACTTCTGCATTGCTCTTTTTGCGCTTCTCCTTTTCCTTCTCCTTTTCTTTCTCTTTCGATTCGTGCTCTTTGTAGACATCTTCAATCTTGTTACTCTCCTCCAATTCAACACTCTTCCAGTGGTCTTGCCTAATCTCCTGTCCCTTCTTGTGTTCGAGATTGATTTCGACACATTTCTTTACATCTGTCTCCATTTTAAGTTTTAATTGTTGCACATCGTCCTCTTTATGTTTGCTTACTATACGAGTCACATCTTTATCTTTACATAACTGCTCATTAATCGTAATCTGTTTATCATCATCTTTGTGTTTTTTAATCTCCACTTCCGGTTTGGATGTGTTTTGGTCTTCTTTAATCCGTTGAACAGTGATGCTTTCGAATTTTTTCGGAGCATCTTTCACAGACTTACGTATTACGTCCGATGTATCCTCATCCTTCTTTACATCTTTCATTTTATTGCGGAATGCCATTGCTGCTGATAACTTCTCTTCTATCGTTGACGTAGCCGGTAGTCTTGCACTAATCGGAGCTGGAGGTATTACAACTGGTGATATGGTTGGTGCAATATCCAAAAGTTTTGTCTCCTGTGATTTCAATTCGGGCGACTGTCTATGCGATAGTGGCGATTTAATGTTTGGTTTTTGGTCTACAACTGTCTCAGACTTAATTGATACTATTGGAATTATTTCTTCTTTTACGGGTTCACAACGTAAATTCGGTTCTTCTGTGACAGGGCTGGCTGCATCGTGCGTATCCGTAGCAGGAAACATTTCTTGTTGATAAGTAAACAAATTTTCTTGGTCAGTTTCTGATACCTCCGCTTCCGATATTATTAATCTATCCTCAGAATCATCGTGAGTAACATCATCGTCTCCGGGCAAATCAGTAAACAGGAGATCTATAGTTGAAGACACTTTTTCTGTGTCTTCTGATATTGATGCAGGTTTAAGCTGATTATATGAGGGTGATTCGCAGAGTTTATCAAACGCTTCTTCACAGGCGGTCGTCGTAGACTGTGACAGCTTTTGAATAACAGGAACCTCTGTACTCTCATCAGATCTTTTCCCAAATAATTTCTTTACTTTCTTTCGCGTTTCGGTATCAGATTCTAGCTTACTATCCTTGATGCCTGGCGATGTAGCAACTTTCTGTTTCTTTTTCGGACTTTTAGGTTCCTCCTCGAAAACTCTCTTCTTTACCTTATCCTTCTCGCCACCACTATCTCTCTTATTTCTCACTTCGAATTCGAACGGTTCGGGTTCTTTAAATTCATATATGTCTTCAGTATTATCTACAGCTTTGGCCTCTGGCATTGACTCCAGTTTTACAGGTTCCAGATTTTTCTCCTGCTTCGGCGAACCTAAAACAGCTACATTTTCTTTCTCTTCAGTCTTTATCTCTTCTTCGGGATCAGGTTCTACACGCACAAGTTCTAATTTTACAGCCTTATCAAAGCCTTTTAATTCAGACCGGATTTGATTTAGGTCGAAGTCCCGACCTTTTGGTTGTTCTTCGTCGCTATCTGGTTCGGACTTGATACCCTGCGATTTGGCAGGCGTTCTTCTGAGCCTTTTGCCCTTACGGGGTTCATCCATATCCTTATCGTCATCCCCGTCACTGGTTTCGTCTAATTTCATTCTGTCTTCTGTTTTAGTCTTTCCATCACTCCTCCGTTTACGTTCTTCCATACCCTTCGACCTCGTTTTGGTTTGTTCTGGTTCCGTAGTATCCGAATCGTATACATCACTATCATCGGATTCCGATGCTAGAGAGATATCAGTATGTCCAGACATTCTTCTAGTACGCCTTCGGTGCTCTATACCAGCTGGTTCCGAATTCCTCGATGTCCGCGTTTGCCGATTGTTAGCAGGCGTGGCTGGACTTTTTGTTCTTGAACTTGTGCTTGCAACGGACAATGGCGTAGTCGATCTGGCTGGTTGCGATGTTTCCTTATCTTTATCTTTTTCGTCTTTCTTGACTTCTTTGACAGGTGTCGACGAAGACGTACTAGAAGTAGGTGCAACACTTTGTGCTCTACGCCGACTCTGTGATGTACTGGAAGTCAGATTTGTAGTAACTTTAGAAGGCTTGTTACCACTATTAGATAAATTTGTACTAGGGGTTTGTGGACGCGGTGTTGTTTTGATGCGCTTTACCCTACCTTGAGCTTGCGTAAAATTTTGCGCTATCCTTGACGGCTTGATCCACTCATCGTATCGAGTATTCCACCCTGTGTAATGCACGAGGTACATGGGTTCCGAAGCATCCTTCTCTATATCGATAACTTTCGCCTCGTAAGTTACTTTTGATTCATGCGTGGGCCCATAGTACACTTTCAGTCGATCGCCGAGTTCCACTGGACCTTTATAGCATGGTGCAGGTTCCGTTAATTGTTCGTCAGAACGCGACTTCTCAGCTTCATATTCTTTCCGCTTTCGACCGCGCCTTTTCAACTCTTCCTCAGTTAATCGCCTTTGTTTTGCTACAGCTTTTCGATCGGATTCTCGTGACGGTGTTCTAGTTTCTCTTGTTTCAGACGAGGATCCCTTGCTTTTGCTTGTATCGTCCTTGGACTTGGATCTTGTCTTAGTCGCATCCTCTTCTTTCGATTTCTCTTCCTTCTTTTCTGGTTTCTTAGGCTCGGTCTTTTTCTTCTCAATTGTTTTCTTCTTAGGATCTTCCTTACTCTTTGATTTACTTTTATTTGCCTGGGGTGGGGTAGCAGGTTGGGGAGTAATTTTTTGTGATTTCTCGCTACTAGAGGATTCCGCTTCTGCCTCCACATTCACGTCACTTTCATGCCCACTACCACTTTCTTCGAATTCTTCTTTCTTCTTGATCTTTATAACTTCCTCTTCTTTTGGTGGTTCTTTCTTAATCTCTTTCTTTTCCTTCTTTTCTTCTTCCACAACTTTCTTCTCTTCTTCTTCTTTCTCCGGTTTTGTTGGTGGTACTTGTGGGGGAACAGGTGTGTTTCTATCTTTATCTCTAATCAGACTTCTACCAGGACGTTGCTTACGCGTAGAACCTCGTGGATGATTAACCATAGTGCAACCTAATTTCCTATAAAAGTCTTCAAAGGAGTGTAAGAACTTTTTGTAGGCCTGCTTAACCAAATTGTGCGTGGACGATGAATTTTGCATCGTGAAACTTAACCGCCGCGTTATTAATTTCCATTGGTTTTGGTTTGTGACCCGATTATAACCACCCAACTTATAGACAGCTCGAAACAATCTATACAAGTCTATGTCCTCAGATCCAATCATTGGACAGTTATTTATAGGTGTTCCACGATCATCCATAAATTTATACAACTGTGCAACAAAATGATCCTTCTCTTCACGTGGTTCATCATCCGAACTCTGGAACACCAAAAACATTCAATGAGTAATCTTACTCTATTATGAAGGGAGCAATGATGAAAAAGTTTGAAATCTTACATCTGAATCTAACTCTCCATCCGAATCACTATTCCCACTTTCTACCGAATTTCCAAAGAGAGAATCTCTGTCCCAATGAGGAGGTAATTCATTCTTTTCCAAAAACAACAATGCCTTCTCAACAGCCACTTTTAAAGTACTGTTTTCGACTTTATTCACAAGGTCTTTTGTAAATTCTGTAGCTTCCTTTTTTGGCACAGTATAACTATATGAGGAAAAAAATGAAATCTATGTGAGCAAGTTCCCAAGCACCCATCATTAAGAGTACTCATAATAAGGTAAGTATACTTACTATCTTGCGTCTTTAAAAGACCTCACGAGATAATCATCTCTCACTCTAATCCTTACTGTGTCCTGGGCAGTTGGTGCTACTACTAACCCAGGAAACCAGTTGTCTTTCTTCTTTTTGTCACCCAATTCCACACAAACAACTCGTCCAATTTCAGGCTCTGTTTCCACACCCTCTTTCCCCGAGCCGCTAGACCCTGAGTCCCTAGTGCCATGGGGAGGACAATCCTCATCATCACTGCTGTCATCCCTGTAAGATTACCTTCATGAAGAACTTCCAGTCCAAGTTCAAGTCAATAGTTCATCAATAGATTAAACAAGCACTCACTGTGCTTGCCTAGACCTTCTTCCTCTTCTGCCTCCAATCACCGGGTTCCCGAAATGTTCTGGATGCGTCAAGGGTAGCTGGTCCAAAGTTTCACTCTCCGCGAAATGCCTTCCACTCTTCAGGCACAGTGCAGTCCTTCTCAGCGTTGTGATATCTCCGTCGTCAAAAACTACAGTGTACTGACTACAGTCCTGTATTTTAGTGATGGTGGCTTCCACAAATTCCTTTTTATCCCCATGCCTAGCTTCTACTGAAGCACCTACTCTCAAAGTTCCTCTTATCTGGTCGTCAGCGACCGTAGCTGTTCCCAGACCTTGTTTATACGTTATACGACATTTTACAGACCGCACTACTTTTCTGATTTTTGCTTCACAAAAGGCACCCTTATATTTAGCGCTAACCTCTGTACCCACTGATAGGTACGGCGGATCGTCACCCTGTAACAGAAACATTCCTATCTAGGGTTAGTGAACTTTTAGGAGCAATGACGATTTCGGGAAAAAAACGATCTCTCGCGCAATGAAAATACACACGGCACAGTAGCTAAAGGCACGAGGTTGCAACGGCGCACTTTAAATGACGCGAAATCCAAATTATTCTTTGATGAATCCGCTACAACGAGACCAAGAGGAAAACGTGCTTGTAAACGCAACGCTGTTCCCTATCCAATGACTGTTCCTATCGTTTTCTGTGAGCGGCAGCGGTGTAGATCGAAGTAGTGAAAAAATGGACATAAGCAAATGAAAAAAGGGCTGATTAAATAGGAGAAAAACAGCAGCTGTCGTTTTCAGAGAGATTGTGTGTGGAACAGTTGTAATTGTGGAGGGACAGTTGTAACTGGCTGATTGCGGGGGGCTAGTCCCGAGGTTCATATCTGGCTTGACAGGCTAGAGCCTCTAAGCGACCGGGATTCGTGAAAGAAAAGCTCATACTTTGACATTTTAACCAGTTTTTCTAAAGGGAGTCCAATAGGTTCGTGACAGGCTGCCGATTTCTGAGACATCAGGTAATAGTGGTAACCTCGGCGCTACCAAGAGAGGAGACTTTCATCCGGAAGAAAAAGGCCTGCGAAAGGATCGTCAGCACGTAACAAAAGCGCGGATTTCTTCCTGCTGGAATAGTTGCACGCGAGAAAAAAGGCCCAAGTATACAATCTTTGCGCACTTGGTTCTACGTCAACTTTTCTCCCGCCTGTTTGCTTACCAGCATCTTCTAACGCTCCACGATCCCCATACAAATGATGTTAAGAGACTGGCACTCGTCGAACATTAAGAAGAATTTTCGATTACACTCCCGAGCGATAATAACACGAAAAGAGTCACGTAGAAGTGGAAGCTGACCCCCTTCGAGAGAAACCAACACTTCTCGGCACGAATGCGTACAAGCTCTCCTGTTCCCTGCCCATTTCCACCCCGACGCAACTTGTCAGCTAGCCACTTGCTTCCCATTGGATGCTACCTTACCACTCTCTCAAAACAACCGACCAAATCTACGGAATTAAAGATCCTTTATTACCGCGATATTAGCCCCTATTCTAGCAGGGATGCCTCCGCTAAAATCAAACATGATTTTTCAATGACCTCGAGAAACAAATGAATACGCGAACGATGAGAAAATGCTAAATTTCGAGTGACTGCACTGCGCATTCGGCAGGGACGTAGCGATGCAGCAGCATCGTTGCACTCGCCGCTCTTCTAGGACATTCACAGAAGAGAAAAGTGCACTCGCCTTCGTTTCGCTTTGATCGCCGCCAGCCGGGTTATACGAATCTCGTGTACTTTCATTCTGTTTCGTTCTCGCAGCCGAGGTGAATAACGTCGTATCTCCTTCCCGTGTTTCGTCCGACGGCAAATCTCCCTGAACGCATCCTCTCCACCAGAAATAGCTTCGAAATTGGAATTTCGCTGAATAACCCTGCTATACCTTTCTCCTCTGCCGTCTTTTAACGTACCGAGAGTTATATAATTTCTTGCTGGTAATACCTTTCATTGCTAGGAATATGCTATTTGGGATCTGGAAATGACGATCAGACACACATGTAGGCCTAAAAGCGTAGTATAGTTGATGTATCTCGGAGCAACAGTGACTTTCTTTGTCACAACTAAATATATATTGTAGTTTGGCAATTTAATGAATCGGCTATGCAAACGACTTTGGGGATATAAACATTAAACCTATATATTATACGTTGAAAAAATTAAAAAATGCCAGTCATATGCCAATATTTTATTGTGATAATTAAATATGTATGTCGTATATATGCATTTTGCCACCCCAATTCGAAGCAAAACAGAAATTTTGTCATAGCATTATATCCTTGAAACTTCGTTATTACAATTTTTTTAAAAAAATAATGGAAACTGGCATTATATTTTATATACATGAGAAAATGTCCACCACCACATGCAGCATTTATAGAATTCCTATTGGTCGTACATCCATAAGTTGCTCTGCAATCCTAAAATATTGTTCATAAATAGTCGAGTCTTATTTTACTTGGCAAGATTCATCCATTGTATTGTACACCGGAGAAAGTAATGCGTATATATAATTCAATATAGTTCTCTGGACGATTTCATTGGCAGAAATGATTTTGTGATGCGTTTGTCCGCCCCTGTCCATGGTCGTCTGCTGTGACGCGGAACAAAATGGCGACGAGTAATGAAGTGCCGGTAGAAATCAACGAGAGTGGCATATGTACTACAGAAAATTCGGTGAGTTTTACGGAATTATTGGCACTAAAGAATTAACGGGATTCGACACACGTAGCCCCAATTGCATTATTCGACTGACTAGCGGGGGACACGTGTTGTTATTATCGGTGGAAGCAAGTACAGCATTTGTCAGAACTGTTTTGCACGCCGAGCACTATCAAAGCGGGGATAGTTTGATCGGAAGAAGTAGTCTTTCCTCGAATCCCACTGCACCGGAGACGCGACGGTGTGATACTAATAGTGCAGAATAATCCATTTACATTACCGCTTAATAGGAATTATGTCTTCTATCCTACATGCGTATTATTCTTAATTTGGCCGGGATCGAAGACATGTGTGTGTGCTAGAAACATTGACTGCTCATCCGATCTTAAAGAGACGCCATTCATTTTGGCGGGCACGTGTACGACCATCTCTTGCCGATGTTCATAGTGATTTTACTGCATTTGACACACGGCGATTCCGAATTTTACATTACTCATGAATAACATTGTAAATAATTATTCCTTACAATTCATACTTATAGTTACATACATGAAACTACCTTTTGTTCTTTGTTGTAATAGGCCGCATCACGTGCTTATACCGAATCACATTTGCGTTCCTTTGGTATTTCTCGTACAATTCCTAAAAGAATATCTTTGCGTCCGCTATTATTTGAGTGTTAATGCATGAGCTGCTTGAAAAACCGGTAATTCATTTCATTGGTTGAGAATAAATATCGGTTCATTGTGTTCAACTCGCACGCTGCCGAAATGGCTCTCGACATGTACGAACGGCGTCCTTTCGCCGGATACTTTTAATTCGATTATTCAATGGTCGGAGCAGCTTCTGCATCAACAACGTGCTACATTAGAAATTTTTCTTTTTTTACATATTTTTTTCCCACATGTTACAGACATCAAAAATGGAGTCCATGGAAGTAACAGAAACATCCACCGCACCGAACAAGAATGCCAGCCCCCCGCCTATGAAGGAAACCATTTCTGTTGATGATATGACATCAAGAGATTACTACTTTGACTCTTACGCTCACTATGGGATACACGAGGAGATGCTTAAGGATGAAGTGCGTACAGTGACCTATCGTAACTCGATGTATCACAATAAACACCTCTTCAAAGGAAAGACGGTTCTCGACATTGGCTGTGGTACCGGCATTCTCTCTATGTTTGCCGCGAAAGCTGGAGCAACAAGAGTCATTGGAATTGAATGTTCGAACATTGTGGAATATGCTGAGAAGATAGTCGAAGCGAACCAACTGTCGAATGTTATAACAATTCTCAAGGGCAAAGTGGAAGAAGTAACACTGCCGGACGGAATCGAGAAAGTCGATATCATTATTTCGGAATGGATGGGCTATTGCTTATTCTACGAATCCATGTTAGACACAGTCCTGTTCGCCAGGGATAAATGGCTTCGCGAAGATGGAATGTTGTTCCCCGACAAGGCTACTCTCTTCATTTGCGGCATCGAAGATAGGCAATACAAAGATGAGAAAATCAATTGGTGGGACGATGTTTATGGATTTGATATGAGCAGCATAAGAAAAGTTGCCATCAGCGAGCCATTGGTAGATGTGGTTGATCCCAAGCAAGTAGTTACAAACGCTTGTCTCATTAAGGAAGTTGATCTTTATACAGTAACAAAGGCCGATCTGGAATTCTCGTCGCCTTTCACTTTGCAAGTCAGAAGAAATGACTATGTACAGGCGTTAGTTACATTTTTCAACATTGAGTTCACTAAGTGCCATAAACGCATTGGCTTCAGTACGGCCCCAGAAGTACAGTATACCCACTGGAAGCAAACTGTGTTCTACTTTGACGAGTATATGACGGTCAAGAAGGGCGAGGAAATATATGGTGTATTTTCAATGAAGCCAAATGCAAGGAACTATCGAGATCTGGACTTCAGTATTGAGTTGGACTTTAAAGGAGAATTGTGCCAAGTACACGAAACAAACACCTACCGTATGCGCTGATATCACTAAGGAGAACTCGCATCTTCCTACTCTTATTATCATAGTTTACTGAACTCTTTCTTACAAATGGGTCAGTCAACAGTTTTTTTCCAACCGGATTCCATTATGCAGTCGACATATTTCATAATATGGTACAATAAACAATTGAGTATCAGAATGAAAATATCCTCTTATAGATTAATTGTTGCAGTAACAACTGTATCCCAGTTGCTTTCTTTTTGATTTACAGTATTCTATGAGGTTCGCAAATTCTTTTTCTTTTTTGTTGTACTACTTTTGCCCTTTGTAAGTCACTCCCTATATGGTACGTAAAAACATTATCATTTTCCGAGAAATGTATCCACCGCTTCCTCTGTAGCTGTACCATACTTTTAAAACACTAGTTTGTTTGAAGCAAATGTGTCAGAGTACATCGAAAACAGAAAACCTACTCGGTTTACAATAATTGAAGTAGCCTAATTAGAGCAAGATAATACTTTACTTACAATGATGCACTGTAATCCCATTTCGTTTACTCGCATGTTCTAATAGATATACGAGTGTAAAATGATTGATATTTATAACACCCCGCAATATATTATGAAACATCACCGAATTGGAATGTGAACTTTTCACATGGGTTTATTAGACGGGACTAAACATATTGTTAGTATTTCAATAGAAAGGAAAACTACATTTCGCGCATGGCGGTATAAATTGCCGAAATAAACTATACTGATTCAGCGAGAAAGAAACTGCATCGCGATATTTTGTATGTCCTGAATATCAAATTGCTGTTTTCTTCCAATGACTGCAACGACAAATAAAAGCGTAAAATTACCAGAAATACTCGATTTAGTAGAACGGCTTCTCGATGTTAAATGTTGAAGCCTATGCGTGTGAATTGAAAATATCCTGCGGTCTACTTTAAGCATGCATGTAAATAACAAACACTTTACAGGCGGTGTTGAAATATTCGTAATGTTCACTTTGGATTTGATTTAGTTGGGATAGTGTCATGCACGTGAGACTCCAGTTTTACTTGCGCAATGCAGTAAGGACGTTTTATTTGTAAGACGACATATGCAGTCATGGTACGGACACTTTTAGTCGTTAATATCGATTTATGCGGGAAGAAAAACTGTGTGCTCCCTTATGATAATGTAATGGTTAAATGTCAGACTTCAGTGCGCGACGAAGAACGCTTCCTCTAAAATCAATCAGCATTAGATTTTACAGAGAGAACGTTCGTACTCTATGAACACGGTGAAAAAAGGCAGGTTTCCTCGTGATGAATGGTGCAAAGCATTTTACACGACAGACTATACTTAGTTTCTACCTGTAAATAGCGTTTATCGTGGAAAAGAAGTGGGAGCCCTTTACATTCTTATATACCAATAAAAATTAGTACGTTTGCTATAAATGTTTAAGCTTTTATTACATTTTTATAAAAGTAATCCTTTCACCCCGAAAACTACGTTAGCAGGGTATTTTTGGAAAATTATGCTAACAAGATCATAAATTACTACCGATTACATTCTAGAATTCTATACAATATTATGAACTACAGAAATCGCGTAAATGGCTGGATGGCGTAAACGACGCCAAAGGTGCGCACTGAGATAATATACTGAAATCTTGCCTTGGATATGTATTTTCATCCCAGAAATATTTATTTGCCGTTTACCATGGCACGCAAGTAGAGGTTCTTATCAAGTTGCTAAGCCTTTCAAACAGTTTGCCAATTTCTGTGTTTTATAATCAGTTCTGAGTTGAATGAAATTGAGCAGAACATTTCGATCCAGTTTTACCTAGTTAAGAAGATACAAATATAACAAGGCATTGCTAATTATTTCGTATATAACATTTGGAAACGCTATCTGTTTCTCACAACTTACCAATTGGTCTCCTGTACAAACTTGTTTCAAATTCTCTGGCTTCACAAGCAGCAAATTGCATAGAGCATGCAGCGTGTCGAATAACGAGGTGACAAGCTCTACTTCCAGTTCTTTTACACATTTCCGATACTCATTCATATCACATATCGCGCACATAGCTCCTGCAGAATTAAATTGAAATTGCTGTAAGTGATCATAAATCACTTTATGGAACCGGACGCCTAGTTCCGTAAGCACGTTATCCAAGTTCTTGCCATCCAGGGTATTTCGAATGTGTCGTATCATGTTTGTAACATATTGTACTACTGTCATACAAGCAGGCGTGTTTAATGTATCAACGTCACTGTCAGGCTTGAAATCAGTCTTGCGTTGTTCATTTTGAAGATAAACCTTCACCCAGCCTACAATAGCATTGATACTTCTATCTAAACCTTGTTCTAACTTTGCGTCGATCGCGTCAAGCACAATTTTCTTCTTCAACTCACAGTCACCGCGCCTTGGTGTCGATCTGAAAAGTGAAATAAACCAGTAATAGGGTTGCTTGATTCTCCAGTATTAAAAAAGATCTTGTTAGAAATATCTTACAGGACCAGCGGTACAACACTGTCGTTAAATTGTTCCTCCAAAAGGCGAACTATTGCATTGCATTGCCGTACAACGTTAAAAAAATGTAGCTCAGGTTGAGTTCTACTCTCCGGTATCGGCACGCTTTGCAAGCCCAATTCCAACGCGTAATCAACGTGTTCATTTATTAAATACTGCAACAATATTTCTAAAATCTGTACAGCGTTGGAAGGTACTTCATTAGGTTGCGACAGCAACTGGCACCGTTGAAATCCTGTTTTACTTCTTTGCAGGAGCGCAATTGCCAATTCTTCCGAAAGGAACGTTTCACCGCCGTAATCTTCTATCTGAGCAATATTTATATTTGTCTTTGCGCCTAAGACGGCTTGTAAATCCCTGCGCAATTCTTGAAAACCTCCAGTTTGTATCTGCTTCTTCTGATGATTCTTTGATTCGTAATATTCTATGAGAAGCGCCGCCGACTTTTCCCTGAATGCTTTGGTTTCTATTCTAAAAGAATCAGAATTCTGCACATTCCAACAACATTGGACCTTACAAAGCAAGAAGCCAAGCTAAGCTTCTATCATTGATATACCAAATTTATAAACTTACGTCACATAAGTTTCCAAATACTTTTGGAATATATTTCTTGTAAGTTTAGGGAGGTAAGTATCATCTGTGCCCATACTGAATGCTTTCAACTCAACCGATAGTTTTACGGTTCTCGTATATAAGTCGTAGAGGTTCCGCAAATACTTTTCGGAATCACTTTTATCCGCCAATTTGGCGACGGCATATTTTTGGAGTCTCAGATGGTATATGTTCAAGACGAACTTTGCCATTACTTGTTCAGGATTCGCGAATACCTGTTGCATAAGCTTGTTATACTTTACGCACATGGGTATTACATCCTGAAAAACGTCCTTCCCACCGAATGAACCCATTTGGCTCTGCTCTATAAATGCGTCTATGCACTGCGAGTATCCTTTAAATTGGGACAAAATAGAAGCCAATTCCCTCATTCTATTGGCATCATCTCTATTGTGTGCTCTAACAAACTCTTCTATTAGATTCCTTTCTATTTCATCATACTTGGCAGCTATCTTCTTCTTAGCATGGTCAAACTTCTCTGAAGGAAGTTCTTGAGCTATCAAATGAAGTTTCTGTATCACATCAGCTGCTTCATCTAACTGCAATGCATGTGATAGACTATGTTCATTTCTCTATTAATATTAAATTGGTTCAATAGTAGATTAAAGAATTGTACCAAGGACTTGTCAGTGAAAATAGGATCTGTCAGAGGGCCAGGGCTCAAAAAGTCAGAGAAATGCCTCATAAGTTTCTGAGCTTCCACTGCTCTTGCCCGTGGCGTATTGACATTCTCCAATTGATCTCCCAGATGCAAGACTTTAGTAGCAACCAGGTTTATCCTTTCGTCCAACTGATGAAAAAGATCAATTGAATTTCTGTTCCGTTCCTGCAGATCCAAAATCTCGAGCATGTGTCTGCCTTCCTCTTCTTTAAGAGCAGCCTCCAGCTTATCACATTTCTTCTGCTGACGTTCTTGTAAGATTTGCAAGTCCTTGATAGCCTGCAAAAATGTCTCGTGCACTATGACTGGATCGAAAGAGCTCTTCCCACCGTCTTTCACTGTGTCATTCACAGTTCTCCAAGCGAGTCTCTCAACAAACTCCTCAGGATCAAAGGGGTCCTGAAATAAGAAAAGCAATTGCTCAATTGCACTTGATTCACTGCACTGCAAATATTTCCTATGTTTACCTGCTCCAGCTCCTTCATATATTGTTGCATCATTTTGACGATAATAATTGATCCAACAGTCGGGAGGTTATACGTGGGATGAAATAGACCCACAACGATTTGCAATCAAGTTTTGAGTCATCGTGACAGTAGAATCATAGCGGCACAGTCGAACTCCAAAACTATTTGTGGGCCGAATACAGTGCTTTGCACGCATTCCATACACTGCTCATAGTGCTCGTAAAAATTGTTCAAGCGCCACTTTTGTTTATAGTAATTCATAAATCTTCTTATTAACAATATACAAAAAGCAGCAGTAAACGAAAGTTGCACAGTGTCGAAGGTATATCTTCCCCCTCCCTAACCAGAGGCCTATACGCTACTGAATGTTAATTGACGGTAGAAAATAATTGTACTGTCGAATGCAACGATTAGAGTTGCTAGTGATGATGCAGAATATCCAGATACTCTTTAGAAATCATTTATTAAACATTTCCGTAATAATAATACAGTCGTTCTTGACACCTATTAGAGCGGTATACTTATATGTATCGTCTCCTTTCCTCTCACTCTGATGGAAAGGTATCGAACCATACTATTCTATGTACGTGCACGCATACGTGCCCATGCGCATGTATGTGTATGAAATGCGCTACTGCGTACTATTGAGGGTGTAGCAATCGCTATTTCTTATCATTCCTTATATGAAGGAGCACAGAATTATTTTTTAATGTCTGGATATATATCCGTATTTATCCTAAGGACTGGCAAACTCTATCATTTAACGTACACGTATTTTATTTTACGGTGGAATTAAAATCTACAATAAAACTGTTATATATGTATCCTCATTATGAAGAATTCTATACACCTTGATTGATTACCCATACAATTAGACTACACACGTTACGGTAAAAAGTTCGCGTAAAATCCTTGGCTATATTTTTGTGTTTCTTTACCGCACATGAGAGAAATCAGTTTTTCCCCACCACTTCGATCTGCGATTGAGCGCAGCTATGTTACTACGTACAAAATATTTCTCTCCTTTTCTTTTAATAAAAAAATCAGAATAGTACGATGTACAAAAAGGTTCACCTGGTACCACCATTGTATATTATAAAGTCCCGCTGAAAGGATGCGAGTTCATCAAGTCTCCCGCGAGCTCGAGTCTTGCAATATCGAATATAGCAGAAACATCAGAAGGACACGCACGGGCATTTAAGTATCAAATTCCCAGTTGGCAATTGATAAAGCGTGGAATTGCGGCAGCAAAGCTCTCTTGTTGCCCATAAACTTTATAATTAGATGGCGAGGTTCCACTGAGTTGGTTTAGGCTGAAACTTTAACAGAACTATTACGAACTTGATGGAAATCGTTAGCAACACATGTTTAGCAATAGTCCGTTAAAATATTTCATAAGCCGATACAGTCGTACGCACACACATCATTCGAATATTCGCAGATAGTTGTTTTGCAAATCGTTCCATAAGAATCGCTTGTTAGAACACAATACTGTGCGAGATGTCTTGTCATTCTTCCGAACACGTAGGTAAACTATTGCGCTTTGGATATGTGTTGAAGAATTTATTAATATAACGATATTAAATTACACTAATGAGCAGCAAGAAGGGAGGAAGGCGGTTTTCCGGTAATGCTTTTTTAGTACAGTGTCGATATAATTCTTGTTTGCCAGATGTAAAAGTTTTGGAAAAAATGGAAATGTAGTTGCACAATAGGCAGGATGGAAACGGCACCCGGCTGGGAGTAAAACATTCAATTATACATATTACAATTATGCTAAAAAATAAAAGTGCTTATGCTTATAATCACGATACACAATTATTTTTTAATTTACTTTGTAAACTCGAGTTGCCGTTACGCGCATTCCATTGCGTAAGATCGATGTTTTTAAATCTAAGTCGACATTCTTCCTTAACTTCCATCTTCGTACTATATAGTAGCAAGTGAGTAATTATGATCTTCTCATTTCACAGAAAAAAAAATATAGATGGAACATAACAATTTTATTCTACTCCTTGCGAGGGAGTCGGTGGTCCTTAAGTAATGCTTCACTCTTCGTTTTGTTAATAGAAACTGAAACTTCTGTATCCTTTCTTGTTTTCTCCTGGAATAATTATTTTTTCAAGCAGCGAAAAGCTGCTACACAAGATGTCATTCTGTAATCAAATAGAGTATTCTTAAACTGGATTACCGATGCAGTGTAGCACACATTTCAAAAACAATTGGCGGATGACTTACTTTGGTTAAAGAGTCATAAACTTATAGCTCTCAGCAGCACCCAGACTTAGAAGGCTCGATTGGACGTCCATGTTCTATTTTCACCTTATTTGCTGGATCGCTATTGCCACTGGATGGAGGTCCTACTCTAAGCTTGATTTCTGAAGCCATTGTCATGAAAGCTTGCTCTACGTTCATGGCATTCTTTGCTGATGTTTCGAGGAATGGTATACCAAGCTGGTCTGCATATTCCTGTATAAACATCAAGGATCTCTTAGAGCCTTTGCACGGCCTTATTCCACCAACATAGGAATCTATAGACCTTACCTTAGCTGTTGTATAGTCAACAACCTTTTTAGTGTGGAGATCGCATTTGTTGCCGACCAGCAGCTTATTGACATTATCACAGGCATAGCGATCAATCTCTTCCAGCCACTGTTTAACATTATTAAAGGTTTCCTGATCTGTGCAGTCATATACAACAATGATACCGTGTGCGCCTCGGTAATAAGAACTAGTGATGGTTCTGAATCGCTCCTGGCCTGCCGTATCCCAGATTTGTAGCTTTATTGTTTTACCATCTAAGTCAATCGTTCTTATTTTGAAGTCTACACCAATTGTGCTGATGTAACTTTCTGTGTATGTGTCGTCCGCAAAACGTAACAGCAGACATGACTTTCCAACACCGGAATCGCCGATTAAAAGTAACTTAAACAAATAGTCACTGAAAGAAATTACAACAACATATTAGTCGTGGCAAATCAACAAACTTTCTTATAAATCAAAAGTCAATTCCCACTAGGAGCCCGGAAAGAGAAATATGCAAGTGCTATTGAATGGATACTAGAATCATTTCTTCCAATAAGATGCAAACTGAAGGAAGTATATCACCTATATTTTGTCCAATCATCATAACCATATGATGACTACTCAATATTCAACATATGTGGAAAATGTGGCAAGCATTTATAATCCACAGGCTGGATTGAATACACAAAACTTTGTAAACTTAAAACGGATTTACATTCTGGCAGCACAGTGGCATTTCTTATTTCTTCCCAGGCATCTTAGTCAACAGACACATTGGACTCTGACAAATCGTGAGTGTATCGAAAGCAGGATGGACAATGCATTTCTGTAATATAGGCAACGACTAGGGATGCAGGGTGGGGGAGGGGGAGGGGGAGTTGCATCTGTCAGATAGTCCCGAGATTCAACAATTCTCAGCACTGATGAGATTGCAAGATTAATAGTGAGAGAATCGAAGAAATCTCGGGATCATCGCGCGCCCACTATCACCACTATAAGTGGTTTGATACGCATTCCATGATATGAACCCTCATAGATAGTCTTATGTCCGCGCAGAAATATGTACGTGTACTCACTACTCAGGATTCATTGTGGACATACTACGCCAAGGAAGCGCTCACTAATGTCGTGCACCTTTTCCTGCGAGAATCTAACAAACGCGCCGCGCGACCTGTGGACTCCAGCAACTGCGAACGTACGGGTTTACTGATCACGTTCTGTAATACGAAGAAGCTGTAACAATGGCGGTCACGGTAACTCCTCCCAACCCAGCGAATGAGACGTCCACCATTGACGTAATGCCAGAATGGCAGCAGGTGCTATTTCGCTCTCGCTCCGCAACAGCGACGGCACTCTAGTCAGTTCGGAGTCGACGACGGAGCAGTGAGCGAGAGGCCTGCGAATCCGAGAATCTGCACCCACGTCCTAAGGTCAGATATTCAAAAGACGAGATATATCTATCTCCGAGATTGAGATCGCAATTCGATGAACCGGAGTGGGGCCGGAGTAGTCCAATCTGGTCCAATCGCGAAACTAACACGCGCCGCCGTCATCTGACAACTATTGCCGCGGATCGCGAGTGTGATATTTGTTAAAAGTGACACGGTGCGATCAGATGCAACCAACGAGTCTATATCTAAACACTTTATTATTTTTTGATAGATCATTGGTGTTCGGAATAGATAGGCAAGCCCAACAGGCCTGATCGCGTTTCTTTAAAGGCGATATACTCCCTTTAAAGTCCTGCGCAGTTTCAAATTCACTTTTGTGGACATTGTGCCAAAGGATTTCGAATACTTTAACATAAAGCGTTTTCTGTGAATGCGGTGTATACATTAACAAAGGTCCTTTGTATCAAATAGTTTGCACACTGCAAATTCACGTTCCGACATAGAAGACCGCATTGTACATGTATAAGTAATCAGTATTACGTATGTATTATTGTTATTTTCGGTCATTAAACTTCGCAGAACTTTTGATTCGCTATTTCTCGTCAACTCTAATTACACTTGTCAAAGAGCTCCATCGCACAGTCAGTGTCGAATGTAAGTTGCAGAGAATGCGCGTACTGAAAGTGGGAGATGAAGTTTGTGATTATTTTCTTTTGTATTTCAGACAGTGCATTGATGCCTCGTAGTCTCATTCTGGCAGGGGAGGAAAAAGATTTTATTAATGCCACCCATATTATCCACTGACGAAGGTGTATCACACTTGTCCTTTCGAAATGTGAATGGCCATCAACTAATATTGTACGAAAACAGTAGCGACTCTTGTGACAATAAAACAAGAAACGTCATACAGTTCGCCATATGTAGGGACGAAAGATTTAATGCAAAGAGAAACGTATCTTTGATGTGCATGGCATTACTTTTATGGGCAATATTGCAATATGTAGTGCCATTCTATTTCTTCTCGTTGATTGTAGTATTGTACTATAGCTCGTTTGTGACATCTTCATATAAAGGTTTGTTATATGGACATATAAGTTGTGAGCTTTGTCTTAGATTCATTTGAATCACATTCATTGCTTTTACAGACACTTTGCTAGTGGTAGAATCGGTCGGCATATACATAGAGGATCAAAAACGGTTGCCTGGACTTAACACCAGTAGGTTTTTGCCATGGGATAGCGTAGCTGATATATTCATCAATGAAGTCATAACAGAAGTAAGTATATGGAATATTCCAAAATTGATGGTAACTGTGATTAGTTTATATGTTGTTTCAGCAAAGGGTATTATATTATCTTACGATACTGGTAAAGGAAACAGTATACGGAGAAGATAAGGTGAAACTAGTTCCATTGTTTAGAGATTTGAAACCAGAGAGAAAATGCCAGGAATACATGTACGAACGCTTAAAAAAGTTGCTTGGCAAGAACAAGAAGAATCATCTATTATAACAGTGCCTGGCTCTTATTGGTTGTGTTATAAGAAAAACATATACAAATTCATTTTTAAATATCATCCATTACACAGGTATGATATGCCTTGGCATTGTAAGTATTATACCAACAAAAATTCATTTGTGACATTTCAGGAGTACTGAGCAGTTCACCTATGAAAAAGAACTGATTAATGTGATTAGGAGAATTATAAAAACTAATCCTTGCCAAGGGCAGCACTTTGTAACTAGAAATCTTTTAATCACATGCAGTATCCTTTTGAAATATATACTTTTTACATTATACCATCTTTGGATAGTGAATAGTAAAAGGGTATGCAGGAACTGACAATGAATAACTTCCTTAACTGTTTTTTATATTAACGCAGATCATACATCGTGGACGCGAAAGGACAAGTTATACGCAGTATTAAAATTCAAAAACAGGCCAGATGCACTGACATTTTCCCATGCATTCCTGCTCACAGTTACACTTACCACCCCTCCAAGAAAAAACGCTGTTACCCCTTTAGGAAATGTTAGTGATGAAGCAAGAGTATCCAGTACTGACACAGCTAGATGTACTGTAACCAACAACAGACACACGGATTCTCTAGAAGAAAAGTCCTCAACTAGTTTGGAGTCCGAAGGTACAACTTCAGGGATTACCTCAATAATTACAAATCAAACAGAAGTTCCGGATCAAATTAATTCATCGAAAAGTAAACACCCAGAAGCACGTGTGGAGAGTACAGAAACATCTGAATCTCCTCAAAATTGTAATCCACGATTTAGTACACAAATACATGACACATCGCCGACGAGGTGCAATACTGGGTCGAAAAAGGAACATTCGGTTGTAGAGAACGATGAAGATTTAATTTCGATGGACAATAAAATTAGTGAAGGAAACACCGAAGATAACAAATTACAATCTTTCTCCAGTTCTGAGATAGAAAAATGTTCTGAACGTGTTCCAACTGTATCATTTCCATACGATAATAGTACTAAAGAAAGTCAAAGGTCTCTTGATGTGGCAGACACGATCTCTGTTCCTAATTCCGGGGCTAAGGAAAGTTCTGATTGTTATGAAAATCGACTTGTGCAGAATTCCAAGAATAGACAACCTCATGAAAGTCCTACAAACGAAGAATTTATTTCTGATCCGATGAATCTGCCGTATCAGTACTTTATTGAAAAAGACATAGAAGAAACAAAGTCTGATGTGTTGCCAGATAAAGTTCCAATATGCGATGATGTACAATGCACATCCAAGAGAAAGGTCTCGTTAGAAAATGAAATATACAACAAAGAACTACATTCTAGCAAGGTTGACACAGAAAAGATTAGTAATGATGTTGAGGTAAAGAATGCACCCAATGGAATAAAATCACGGTCTTCTGACATTACCGATTTAGTTATGGAGGGGCTAATGTTTACGATACGTGGAGACAAAGATAGTGTGGCAGTAATTGAGGCGAAGACGAAATTTGAGGTAGACGAAGTTTTAGAAAATTCTGAAAAGGCAGAAACAAAGGAGGGCGAGAAGTGCTTGCGGAATTCGAGTCTGCTGGGACTGGAGAATCTAATTACGATGATTGAGGATCCTGACCAAAGAAATACGACGTGTAAAAATTATAATGCCCCTCGATCAGAAAATACTCCGTCGCATTTTGAGTCTTTTAGTGATGTCTCATGTAAATCTTCAAATGACCAGCTACGGCGTGAATCATTTAATTGCGAAAATCGTGAAAACAACTCACCGGAGCCAAGTACAAGTTTTGCACACAATTCGATTAATTTCTCTGGCCCGAGCTCCCACTTTCATATAGTTAGACAAAATGAGCCTGGAATGCCTTTGAACAATTATACAAATATGGAATGTAGTGAAGATGATGAGGAAGATAATGATCAAGAAGATATAGGTGATGAAGACGAAGATATCATACCAGAAGCATTGCTAATGAATGACACACCTACAGGTGAATATAATGCTGAATATTTGCAATCGATTCGAAAACCCAATCTTCCAAGGATAGTTTCAAATGAAATCATCACCGCCGATCAAATACCGCTTGCAATACAAATTGCACTAAAAAACAAAATCTCAAAGCAGAGTGTGAGAAGAGTGACCAAAGATCGATCTAATGGATTGAAGATTGAAGGTCAAACCAATAAATTCTCTGGCGAGAGTGACGAATCAAGATTAGTAGGGGCTCGTGAAAACCTAGAAAATTCTCCAGATCTCGAATTTGTAGAATCATGTATGAATAATAAGATTATAGTAGCAAGCAAAGGAGAGAAATTGTCTCTGAAATCGCATACAGAAATCAGTGACACTGACAAAATAGCCACCTGCACCAGTATGAGAAAGAAAGAATTGGAGTCGCATAGGGTCAGTATAAAGGAATTAAAACGCTTGGCCCCCAATGGGCTGCAAGATATTACACAAGATTTCTACCGAGACGTATTACAAATGCGGAAACGGAGTAGCATTGCGGGACATAGGAGTCTTAGACAACGAAAAAGGCCGGCGGATAAGGATAGCGAAATTCATGTAGAAATGTTGAAATTTGTTCGTGATATTACAATGGGGGCTAAAGTTGTTATAAACCGCTTGAGTGCCGAAACGATATCTAACATACTAAAGAAAAGTACTCCTATGACATGTTTAGACTAAGTAAACTCAGTAAGTTTTAAATACAAGACACATTATATATGTTATTAAATCATGGTCTTCATGCTTGTGCTTTAGAGGCTTGGAAGTAACTGGCAAATAATGTATATCTGGGTAAAAAATATACAGAATTTTTTATTTATCAACTGGAATATGTTGGAAAAGATACAAAACATTTTTAAGAATGAAGCTGCTAATTCATCAATTTATTGATTTCAAAATTCTTTTCACGCCAAACTTGGTCCTGGACAGCCTTCAAGTTAGTAAACCTGTCAGCAATTACGTTAAATTTATTGTCCAGCATTTCATAAGGAATATGGTTTGTTATACTATAATTATTTAAAATGACTTTTTGTTGTTCGTCAATTATTGTTCCTAGCGATGTCGTTGATTTAGTGGCCACCTTTGCCATCTGCAAAAATTAATTATTTATTTACAGGAGAAATTAACGAATACTTTTGTTGAGCTTGGAAAATACGTTACATTGATTTCTTTGTTTAGTTTGATACATTTTCTAAGTTCCTTGGCGGATCTGTGTGGGATCCTTTCGCGGGCATCACACAATAAAAACAAAGCGTCCTCGCACTGTTTCTCTAAATTCTCTATTCAACAGTAGGAAAACGACGATGAAGTTTTTTTCTATAATAATATTCTTTCTCAATCAGTTTCATACCCATTCTTCAAAGTGTTTCTACACGTTCGACATCAGCTTTTGTTTTTGCGGAAAAATAGTGATTCAAATGTTGTGAATTGATGTGTAAGCTTGGTTATGTCACAAACGTTTTGCGCGATTCATCTTTAAATAGCAATGCGAGGATCATGCCACCGTGATCATGCACCACACGCAAGCGTGTTTATGCAAACACCTGCAAATGTAATTTGGTAGATGTAAATGATGACAATGTCCAATATGGTCATTAGAATTCCACTTGGATGCCGACATATGCGTATACAAAATTGCAGGGCTTCATCGATATGGGCGATGCGATTTTGTTTTCATGAGAATAACACATTTGGACTGATTCGAATGATTCGAACTTGAAGATATGCGTCAAATTGTACATATTACAGATATGCGAAAAGTTTACAAAAATATAAAAGCGCGATGCATGAAATTTGCGTTAAGCATAGTAATTATACCATTTGCATTATACAAAAGCGATCATGTAAATATATATTATATGCGACAAGGAATCTGGTATCTTTTATTCATATTTACTACATGAATAAAACATGCTTCAAAACATATATCCATATTTACCAACACAGTATTTTAAGACTGCTGGATAAAAAAGGATTTTGAATCGCAAATATATCGATCCATTAACGGGCGTAACTGCAAGTGCGGTATCTATGTAAAAACGGTGACGAATCGAGTGATATACGGACTCCGCGCGCTACTCCACTACGTTATCTATAATTGTAAGTCTCAGTATCTTCATCTACATTAGCTCTGATGACTTCTGACTGCTTCTGACTTTTGGATGACTTGGACGATAGCTATTTGAAAGACGAAGTAATTTGCTGGAGATTCGGATGACGTCGACACTTCCTGCGTGGCATTTATTCCGTCCTCTTTAGACTTACATTTGCACTATACTAGACATAGTTGTATACTGTGCACAGTTGACTATCGGTAGTTACACGTAACTCGCATATGACCCACCGCCATCATTAACTTCGCGAATGCCGTTATCTGTGCCGGCAGGGAACAGTTATACCAGATAGCCCGTTTTCCTCTTTTCTCACTTCGCATTACTTCGCATCGCTGATCACGAGCCCCAGTGATTCTGACAGTGTACAATCATGATAGCGCACTAAACGTTAAGCAGTTGTCCGAGGCGATACGGGATTTATCGTTGGCTCATTGCTCAGCGCCTTGTCTCGCCTGCTGGACGTGTGAGAGTTCAAAAATATGGGTTTCATCAAGTCAGTCGGGACCGTCTTCATATATATTGGCTTTTTCTTAGCCATCATCACCTTCATACCTGGATTACCTCCCGAAGCTGAATTTTCCGAGCAAAGGTATGATCCATTATCTGCAATGATACAACCGAATCAAGTGCCCATAAATATTTACGCATATCTTTACAACGATTCCAGCATACTAACAGCAGCCAACGTAAAACAACCTTTCGAGCTAAAAAATCAGCTTCGTGGAGCCGAGGTATTGTTCGCCGGCGAACTCAAAGGACCAGAAACTTTCGATTCTTACGCTGGCGAACTCTACACCGGTTTGCATGGCGGTTACGTTGCAAAAATCGAGGAGAATCGTATTGTACCGATCGCGAAGTTTGGTAAAGAATGCGGTACGTTCCTGAAAACTATCCACCGAATCCCACCCTATTTGATTTCTGGCTTGTGTTTGTTTATTTTACAAAGATAACATGAATTTTGCTATGTGGCAGATGGCATCTGGCAAGAAGACAAGTGTGGCAGGCCATTGGGGTTGAAGTTCAATGAGAAAGGAGATTTATTCGTGGTAGATACATACAATGGTATCTTTAAACTCGACGTTAGAACTGGACAGTACAAGTTGATAATCAATACCTCGGAGCCGATTAATGGAAAAATTCCTATGATTCCGAATTCACTGGATATCGCTAAGAATGGAGATATTTATTGGACGGATTCCAGCACGGATTTTCATTTATATGATGGAGTGTATACAGCCTTGACTAATCCAAGTGGAAGGTGAGAAAATATCTTTATCCACCGGCTAACTGTCCGGTTTTGCATGGAAGTATGGTACATCAATGTATTTTTAGACTTATCAAGTACAATGCTGCTACCAAAAAAAATGAAGTATTATTGGATAAACTGTACTTTGCGAATGGTATCAAGTTAAGTGAGGACGAAAGTTTCCTTGTATTCGCGGAGACATGGGCTTCGCGAATTATGAAGTACCATCTGAAAGGAGTTAAGGCTAGTCAAAGTGAAATTTTGGCAGCAGGATTACCGGGTTTACCGGATAATATCCATGGCGATAAGCAAGGAGGATTTTTAGTGTCATTGATTACATATGTCGATGCTGATCATCCTATGTTAGCACAGTCACTTATGCCACATCCGTACGTAAGAAAGATGCTCGCGAGGCTTATGGCTGTGGCAGAGGCACCAATAAAGTTGATGCAACAAGTCTATCCAAACCCTACTGCGGAAAGGCTTACACACGCTATTGGCTCGTTTGAAGGACTTCTTAGTTTAGATACAGCAAAACAGTCTGTGGTACTCAGGCTGGATGAAAATGGTAAAGTTACGGACGCCATATATTCAGATGATGGAACTGTAGACCAGATCTGCTCTGCTTACATACATAATGATTACTTGTGGCTGGGCTCACCATTTTCGGAACGGCTTATGCGAATTCCATTGGAAAAGGCTTTCCCTAATATAGCTAAGAATAGGCAACACACGGTGTACATACGGGAGAAGCGTGAAGCAGAAGCTGCTGCGAAAAAAGCAGAAAGTGCTAAAGTTGAGGCTACTGTAGAAAAACAAAAGGCTGCTAAATCTATTTCACAAGGAAGTAAGCCTGCCCCGGTACCAACTACAACCATCCCTAAGCCAGCACCAACTGCAGTTCCTCCCAAGCCCACAACCACAGCTCCAAAGCCAAAAGCAGTGCCAACACAAAAGCCGGTAACAACTAGTACAACAGAAAAACCAAAAGCAGTTCCCAAACCAGTTGTAGAGAAACCAGTACCTAGTAAACCACCAGCTGCTAAACAAACCGCGACGCGGGAGGCCACTAAGAAAAGTGATTCTCCTAAAGACACTCCAAAGAAGTCGAGTCCTTCAACTCCACCACCACCACCTCCACCACCAGTAACTCAAAAACCGGCTCAAGTTAAGAAAGACACCGCAAAAGCTCCAACCAATGAAAAGGTAAAGCCCACAACTGATTCTCCGAAACCAAAATCTGAGCCACCAAGCAAAATGAAGAATACAGAGACAAACTCGAAGCCGAAAAAGTCGAACGAAGAAAGTGTTCGCGAGGCTAAGCCTGAGAAAGCGAAGGTAGCAGATAAGAACCGTCCGAAAGACACTTCCAAGACAGAGTAAAAATTGTATGTACGTAGTAAGTTTCTCGCATGAAACATATCCTTTTTTCCATTCCATGCAACAGACAGATCCAGTCCAGTAAATTATAGAAATTGATTTCTATTTCACATTCCATAGATGACGTAGCCGTGACATAAAAATGGATAAATATATTTTATTTTTATGATGTTCACCGAACTCTAAGCGATTAAAGATTAGAAGGGAATACATTAGTGACTGTGATTTATATCTGTACATAAAGTTGAGAGTATTGTTGTTTTTCAGACTTTTCTACATCATAATATATAGTATATATAACACAGGCAAGCCTAGTATGTATGCATACATATTTTGTACATCTTAATTTTACTTAAAGCCTGTGAGAGGGCAAATAATGCTAAAACAATATACTGTGTTAATAATATTCTCATGAATAATATTCTCAATGACCAATGCTCCATAAAGCAGTTATGTCAAGCAGCTTCCTAAGTAATCTATATCATCCACCATTAATGTTTTAGTTTATATTTTTATATACTGTTTTTTTTTTTACTTGTACTATAAGACGAACAACTAATTAATTTGCGAGGGATAATTGCGGGAATAAATAGCGGTCTTTTTTCTTTTGATTGTATAACAGAAATCAGAGATTTTATTGTGATATAATCCCGTATTGATTCCAAAAACATTATTTGGATGTTGTACAGTTTTCTTGGGGAAAAAAAAAGAATAAAAAAATAATTTTTGAAATATCTAACACTTTGTTACTATAATACTTTATGTTAAGGTATTAAGTATAACATTATTGACTCATCACAGTTAAAAAAACGAGAGTACTCAAATAAGTACTAACATTTCAAATGTAAAGAATCATGAGTTTGCATTTTACTTAGCAACAAGAGTTGTTGGCATAGCTTGCGACAACATTTGTTGTAATTTATCGAGTAGAGATGGTGGAATTAAGAACTGCCATTGGCCATTTCTTTTGTGTTTTGCTTGCTTCTCAGCAGCATGCAATGACCTATGATATGCTGACACTAGTTTGCTCTGTCTTCTTTCTAATGGAAGGCTACTCACTGTGGCAAATCCAAGTCTCGTGATTTCTTCCCCAATGTTCATCACCTTGACATATAGATTTAATCTTCCCATTTGAGCATACATTTTTCAATAAGTTTAATTTACTATACCTTTTTATTCTCTTGACTCATTGACACTATACAATTCACAAATTCTCTCTCTCTACCTATGGGAACAAATGTTACCTCTCTCCCACGTACAACAGCTTGTAGCCAACTGATACCTAGAAGTATAATAAATTGTATATACTCATTGAATTATGTAATTCTCCAATAGTTACCATTCGAAGTAAGATCTATTCCAGCTAATTTGACTGGCAAGCATTTCTGCCTCTGCAAGAGTGGAAGGGCTACGACAGGCTTGTGATCTACCATAAGTAATGTTCCTGAGCTTGGTTCTATACGCTTAACAACACCATGCAATGGAACACTTTTCTTAATAAAACTCGTCGGTACATCAAGTGGTTTCGTAAATTTCGCAAGCTGTAAAAGATGTGACAAGTAATACGAAGTAAAGAAGCTAATAGAAGGATATTGACGCTCTTATGAAACATACGTTTTTACTTCTGTGTATTATGACACATAAGCCGGTAATAGCAACGCCGTATGCACCGTATACTGCAAGCTAAATTGGTTCGCGAAAGCTGAGTATGCAAATACAGTAGAATTAATATAGATCAACAATAACGTAATTGTACACACCTTGGGAAGGTCATTTTTTGTTTCTAACAGCAATCTAAATTGCTCAATAATGTTACCACTCTTTTTCGTGTCCATTATTGAAGCTTTAACCGGCAACTCTCAAAACACTGTCTTTACCAGTATGCGTGTAGTGCACATGTATGTATACTATTCATTCCTACACAAGCTTACCCCAGCTGTCACACACCAGTCACAGACAGCCAGTAGACTAACTGTAACCTAACTAAAGATCATCTGATTGCATCTGATCTCTGAAATGCTCTGAAAAACGGATCTGTTAGATAGATATATACCCTCTGGGTAGATTTCTATAACAGTTCCGTAGACGACGATCGCACTAGCGCGCTACCAGCTGTGTGCATGCGACGAAACGTTTCAGGAGTGATATATTATTTATTCCACGTCACGGATGTGCTAAATAATATTGGAAATGACTAAGAAAAACGTTAAAGAATTGACAATATTTGTTTGTTAAAGCGCGCAATATTGCGAGTTAAAAGTCTCGTCGACATAACGCCGCCAGATTTTAATTTGCAGACTCGACGTTTGGCGGCATAAGCTGACTCTGCTGATGGTTCGATAATTCGTGACGCAGCTCCAGCACAGTTGTTCGTCTTGTAGTCATATGGTGTTGCACCGCTTAACCGCCAAACGCAGAAAATACAGTTTGTATTGGTTTGCATCCCTCGCCCAGTGTTGATCAGTGTTGATTAATTGAAAGCGCATGTTAGAAGATTCTTTTACAGAGTAACGCTGAATGAAGCTTTGGGATGTCCACCCAAATTCAGGATAAAGGTGAGAATGATATCAAATCTCCTTATTCTTATAGGTTCGAGATATCTGGAATGTGTATATGAAAAGAGCGCGAAATCGAGAGCAAGAAGGAAAGAAGGACGTGCTTAGTTGCATTCTATTAGTAATTTTTGATACTCAATTAATATTTCTTTTCACTAATTCATAATGAATGAAATGGTTGCGGGATGGGATCGCGAATATCGTCAGATTTTCGATCTGCTTTCTTACTCAAAATGGAAGGTTACGCGATGGATTGCGACGTTCAATGATTCCGTCCAATTTTCTACGATTCGAGTGAAATGCAATAGAAAGTATTTTTTTTCAGAATTCGGAGGTCGAAGTACAAGAGCCCGTTTAAGGCAACTTGGACTTTCACTCGATACCAGCAATTTATCGGCTAGTGAGCCATCAAGTGCCAAACGCAACAGATCGAGAAATGTCTCAATTATTAATAAAGAAAGTAAGAATGATGATAGTACTCCAGTACCAACATCCTCTATTGAAGCGGATGGTAGCTTCAGCATTCCGAAGAAAACCTTGCCCAAGAAGGTGATCAAAAGTAGGCAAAGGTTTCAGAAATCAGATGATCCACCTGATCTGGGAATGATCAGCCAGGCAAAACCAAGTCCGTCAAATAATATTAAAACACCAGAAAAGCCGCCAGCAGTATTATTAACTACAGTCACTCCAAATGGGGTTAGCCCTTACCAGACACCTCAGACCAGTCCTGTACTGGTAAACCGATCACCAAAAAGGGCATCAAAAACTCCTAAGAAGTCTCCGAAAGAGCTGGCCTCACCCAAAACTCATTCGAGCATTCAGATTGGCTCTGCCAAGACCCCAAGAAAATTACAGCTTCTCAGAAATTCACCATTACCTGAGACTAGTGTCACCAATGCAGACACCAAGCAAATAACAGAAGTGGAGCTGAAGACTCCTAATGATAAACATAATCTCTCCAAAACTAGCAATGTGTCGAGAAAGTCATCAGGAGGGAAACTTCAACGTAGAACCAGTTCGATAGGCATGAAGAATGGAATTCGTAGATTTTCAAAGTCGCCAAAGATAGTTTTGAAAACTCCCAAGGCTAAGTCAAAGAAATCAAAATCACCGCTCAAAATGAAGTTTTCTTCAAAACAATACACAATCAGTGGGAGCAAAAGTCAAACACCTATAAAGATTTCTAAGAAGATAACAATGCCAAACACTGAGCCTAGGAATAATACATCAATGAAAACAAAAAAGCTTAATCATTCTGACAGTTCAGCTGATCCTACGAATACCAATTCACTGATACAGTCCCCTATGCTGTGGAATGCCATGACATTGAAACAGCCTGTTGTAGTCTTGCACAGACTCCCTTTATCAGATGAGAAAACTCCGGTAAAGAACACTAGTTTACTTCCTGTTAAGGACATGACTCTACCAGCGGTGCATTCTCCCATTATCAGTTCGGCCAAATCATCTCCTTTAGATGAATCAGTTAGACGCACAAATCGCTCTGTATCAAAACCTTTGTCTGAAACACCACCAAAATTATTTGGCAAAGCAACAGCCAAGAATGTACCACTCTTGAAAGCAGAATCAGCAGTTAGTTCCAATGCAACACCTGCCACTAACGGAAAGAAATTTGCTACGCCTATGATGTCTTCCACACCCCATGACAGAATGAAAAGAATAGGTCAATTGAATATGACATCAGACTCTCCATCCAAAGTTTCCCAAGCAAAATCCCCTTGGAGCAAATTGACCAGTCCTATTGCAGATCAGACAAAGTCACTCCTCGAGCATATATCTGAACCTTCATTGTGCCTAACAGATATCATGCAGGGAAAATCTCTTACTGAAAATGATGATAGTTCAAAGGAAAAAGATGGCACGTATGAATTAGTTGTGCCAAAAACGCCAAACTTACGAGAAAAGTGCAGGAAAAGAAATTCACCAGATGCAAATACAGAGTCTGCACGAGATGCAAAGAAAAACTTTAAAGTTCGATTTGCGATACCAACTATGGATACTGGGAGCAGTGTCTCAATCCAAAATGGAGGAAAGAACCACATTGAAAAAGTGCACACACCAAACAGAATAAATCCAGTTAAAAAATCTTTATTCAGTAATAAACAATCAAGTTCTAAATCACCGCTGTCATTGCGTAAGAGAGCAACTTCGATTACAAGCGACAACACAATCCAATCAGGCCCGACCAAGAAGGCAAGGCGATCGAATTCTTTTCCAAGTGAGAATTCGTCGCTATTTTCATTCCCTAACAAGTCTGGTAATGGAGCATACAGATTTCTCGATATTCGTGTCAATTGATATCAATTGCAAATCACGATTATGGTACGATCATTTTCATTTTAGATTCGGCAGTCAAGAACTCCGCGTCAAAGAAAACTCCAAATTTCGCCAATATCCATAAGAAAATGTTTTCGAAGTTGGAGTCTATTACGGATGCGCGCAAGCGATTGCAGCAGAGGCACGCGGAATTAAGTAATCAATTACTTTTGGAACCTCATTGAGAATCCTCGTATGAATATCTTATAAAATTGCCTTTGAATTTTCCAGCTACAGTAAAAGCCCTCACCCCGAAACCCTCGTCTAGCAAGAGTACTACAGCACAGGAGAAGACAAATGGACAATATAATCGATTCGGATTTAAACTTCGAAAGAAAGAAGCTACGGACCGTCTTATGCAGAAGACTCAATTGCACACGAGGTAACTAGTTTGTGCCGAGTATTAGATTCAGAGTGGGAATCGCGAAGGACCTTTTTGTAATCATTTGTCTTTTACAGGAAAGAACAGCAGAAGAAAAGTAGAGAAGTTTTGAAGGGTGTGAGGACGAACAGACGTTTCGAGCTGCAAATGAAAGCAAGAAACATTAAAATATAAGATGCTCCCTGACATAAGTATTGATTGTCTAATGTTTACGTATACATTTAACACTACTTGCGCTTAAGAAGTGCACTTACAATGCCTTCTTTACATTGTTATTAAAATTGACATGCCCTACATCTATCTTCAATGTCGTTCCCGATTCACCCGACTCAAGTATGACTGATTTCGTTTAAAGGCACAAGGATTATGTGTGTGAAAGAATAAATACCGAGCGTATTCGAAGTTGACTTCTTATTACACTGACCCGAACTAGTTATCAGTAGCGTGCCAATTATGTATTCCTGAAACGGTGAAGACAAATACAGTATACCCTCTGAAGACTTTGCTTGTATCTACTTTGCTTTATGAAATAAACGACATACAAGTTTAGTCTATATTTTGGCGTTTTATTAATAGTTGACGGAAATTCCATTCTAGTTGTAGTAGCGCGATTTACGCGCAGCAACTTCGAGGCGCTTATCGAACGCGAACGCAATGGTAGGTAAGTGGGGGCTGGTGGGGGCATCGGTACCTGAGGAAAACAGCTGTTTTCGGGGAATCTTGATATAGATTTTGGAGAAGTGCGACCGGAGAAACTTTCAATCTCGCGATTTCGGGAAATATAGTTGGCTACTGGGATCAACCGATGTTAGACCGCCTCCCACATCGTCCGGAGGAGACTGCGTTCGTAGGAAAGGCGTTTCCACTGACGCAGAGCATTTATTGTGACAAGTGTCAAACTCGTATAACCTGAAGGGACGATTTAAAAGGGAGTTCTCAGGATGGATGTCGTGACTACGAGCCTCGAGGCTCTAATACGTGAGTGGATTGGCGATCTTGTACAAGATATGCATTGTTGATTTCTTAGTTTCACACATCCCACCGATAAACAGACCCCCCCTAGCCGATGGTTAAGTCGCGACAGGGGGCAGATCGGCTTTTTCCGCATTTGTCAAATAGAATCCTTTGTCCGTAGAACGGGTCACGAATCCTCAAAATCAGAAGCCCGACGTCGCGGCTACCGAGGCATTCTGCGTAATGCTGACCAAAGAGTCGGAAGGCATTCAAATAGGCACTAAATTATTAGCAGTACAAATTCAGTCTTCTAATGAATCCGAGGCTCTCCAAGCCCTCGCGGTAAGACCATTCATTTAACAATCGGACCTATCCTCGGACGATCGTCTATGGATTTTCAAGAGAGCGCGACTGTTCCGCAGCTTTTAGATACCTGCATGAAAAGATGTGGCCCGTCGTTCCATGCGGAGATCGGTAAATTTCGTTTTTTGAATGAAATGATTCGACTTGTCTCGCCTAAGTACTTGGGTGGCAAGACACCGGCTGCTGTGAGGCAAAAGGTCTTACAGTTATTGCAGACGTGGATCAAGGAATATCCGCGCGAAATCAAAATCAAGGAAGCCTACGAAATGCTAAAGAAGCAGGGGGTCATCGAGGAAGATGCTCCGTCCTTGATCGCTAGTGCAGAGAATGGACTTAAAGCTGGGAAACCCAAGAATACAATATTTGAGGACGAAGAGAAGTCAAAGCTACTTAAGAAGCTGCTGCAAACCAAAAATCCTCTGTGTTTGCAAGCAGCGAATAAACTAATTAAAGCCATGGTCCGAGAGGTGAGTCTCTGGTGCCTGCATAAAGTAGCTGTTCGCCGTTAGCATTATTTAAGGTGAATCTTAATAGGATGAAAGGAGGGTGCAGTTGAATTCACGCAGAGTAATGGAGTTGGAATCTGTTCACAATAATGCTAAACTCCTGTCTGAAATGCTCGATTCCTATGATCGCAACGGTACGAGCACCGAAGATCTCGAGATCATAAAAGAACTACATCAAGCTTGCGAGCGGCTGAAGCCAATAGTTTTAAGATTAGCCAACGAGACACAGGATAACGAAGAGATGCTTGGTAATTATCAACAATACTATGAAAGATGTATGTAGGTAACAATGAAGAAGATTCATTTCCCTTTTTTGCAGGTGACGTATTGTTAGCGAGTGATGAGCTGAGTCAAGTACTAGAGAAATATAATTCAGTCATAGTTCGCGGTGAACCGGTTAAAATAGTCCGGAGAGATACGAATGTTAGCCCATCGTTGCTTGATTTATCTTCGCCTCTGGAAAGCATTTCCTCGGAACGTAATTCGAGCACTTTATCGAACAATGCCGTGTCAGTGTTAGAATCACGCACCAATATGGAGATGTTGGGTGAAATATTCGGCACTTTAGAAAAGGAAGCGGACGCTTCTCCACTCTCGGCATCAAGTTCCGACATTCTGATACCTCAGTCAACTATCATGCAACCAATCAGTACTTTGACAATGTGTAAAAAAGGTGCGTTTGTTAGTTTTACTTTGGTATGGAAAACCACAACGAATAAAACTTTTCTATCAATCTAGAGGAAAACGCTAATGGGGCTGAGAAGAAACTAGATAGTAAAGCAAGGGCACTAGAGGAATTGAACGAGTTAGGAGAATCTTTACTGAAACAGAGCTTGTCTGGAAAGTTACTTGGGAAGCAGTCGAGTTCAGGAAGCTCGTTGAACTACATTCCGAATGCACACTCGGCGGTTGATAATAGTGATACAGCCATGTTGTGCTGTGACACGACCCTCATCGACGATTCTTCCGATAAGACCGAGAAGAAGTCCAGTAACGATAGATTGGCTACAATGGATGATGAAAGCCTTATTAGTACTTCGGATCTGAGTGATGAAGCACCCATAACAGATTTAAATGTAAGATCAAAAGCTAATACGCCGCCGAACATTCTCGATAATACTTCACCGACTCCATCGGAGCCAGAGATCAAGCCTCTTACGGATCTTCATGTAAATCTGCAAGACATCAAACCTAGTAGGTATTTGCGGGCAGTAACTCTATTCTTCTTCGGCAATGAAATTGACAATAAATTACTCGTAGGTAGCACTCCCCCGATAACAGTTATCGAAGAAAAAAATGGTATATCGGTTGTGTTACATTTTGCTCAAGATAATCCGAGACCGGATGTCTCAGTTATAGTAATCACAACGATCAGCAAAAATTCCAACCCTCTAAGTAACTACCTCTTCCAAGCAGTTGTACCTAAAGTATGTACAGTGCCAGAAATATGAAGAAATACTTGGGCCACTTTTTTGACAGATCATTTTCATTTACAGAAGTGCAAGTGCAGGCTTCAGCCACCATCTGGGACGGATTTACCGGCCCACAATCCATTTCTTCCTCCATCAGCAATAACACAAATTATGTTAATTGCCAACCCTAGTAAGGTAAGAGCACGGACTATTCCGCGAAATACTAGATAAATCTTAACCATCCACATTTGTAGGAAGCAGTATCGTTAAAATTCATGTTAAGTTACACAATGGATGGAGAAACGTTCACGGAAATGGGCGATGTGGACAAGCTGCCACAAGTGTGAACGATGAGCACCGACACTTTAATGCAACTTACGAATGCGCGGACGAAGCGCACACACACACTTTTCAATAGGGAACGTATGATTCGGCACTGCAATTTCTCTCTACCAAAAACTTGTTACGTTCCCCGTCTATTGTTAGTGCGATAAACAGTGATAACTATATTAAGTAGATACATATATACATATATGTATATATATATACAGGTTTGTGATACATGCTTTAAAGTATGTAAACCTATTTTAAGACTGGGACTTAATAAATTACAAAGCTGCAGAAATCTGCGAAGTAAAATGCGTATTCGCAGATTCTGCATCAGGATACACCATCTTCTATCGCTTTATTCTGGTGTGTTATCATTTTTTTCTCTCCCATTGCACTCTTTTAATGTCATGTTCTTTGGGGCGAATCGCGCTTCACGAAACGGACAGTACTTCATCCCGGAATGCTAGCGCAGTCACAGCTTTTTGGTGACCATGGTATTCACGTGCCACGGTACCCGTTTGCACGTTCCACAGACGTGGGATTCCATCAGACGATGCTGAAACCAAACATCTATGTGAAGAACCATCATGAAACAGCCAGTAATAGCTTGAAGATTGAATATTAACCGGTAAAGATATATTGCGAATCTGCACTGAATGCCGCGTCCCAGACCCATCGCATCGCTTCATGCTGCAGAACTTGCACTTCCGAGAAATCCGTTGTTCTCCAAACCCTCGCCGTCTGATCAGCTGATGTGGTAACCAGTAGTCTGTTGCAGAAAAAGAAATTGCATTAAAAACTTATCAAGTTGCAGAATTGATTCTCAATAAAGAAGGAAGTTTGATTACGTAGAGTCTGGACTGAATTTGCAACGCAAGGCATATCGTTTATGTGCTAGCAACTTGTGGCGAGGATTCAGTTTTGTTGGTTCTTCACCAACACCACCGGATAATGTCCAAACATAGCAGTGTCCCTTATTGTTCACAGCAGCCATATAATTCCCATCTTGATCAATTGCAATATCTTGTACAGAAGCTTCTGCGTCTGGAATCTAAATGAATATGATTTTAAACTGTGCATGGATGGCAAGAGAAATGCACACGGTAGTTTAAATATGAGAATACCAGCTGGTCATTATGATCTGATCTAAGGTCCCACAAATGAATATAACCACCCTGATCACCAACAATCAGTTCTGACTGATTAGGATGAAGGCATACGCAATTCACAGGTGCGGATACTTGGAATATTCTTTGGCACCGCAAACTATTCGATCTGCAATATCATTGTGAATTAGAAAAGGATAATCCAGTGTGTTGTTTGATCAAAATCTACCTCAAGTCCCAAATTCGTGCTGAACCCTCCTCGCAACCTGTGTACATCCATTTTCCACCTTCCTGAAAGAGAATGTGTGTGTTAAAGAGTCTGAATCTTTCTTTAAACTCTTCCAATACGTAATCCCCACAGACCTGGAAACCTAAACCCGTGATATTCTTCAAAGCTCCTTCGTAATTGATGAGTGGATTCGGATTACTCGAAGCTATGTCGTACGTGCGAATATGCTGGTATCCAGCGGCAGCAATCATACATTGATCGGGTGTAATGTCAAGCGCATTTACTTGCTGTATTGTTAAATCTAAGGAATTCTATCGTCCAAAACATGTAGCCGTTATCCAATCTCATTATCAAACGTTCGAAAGGATACGGAATCCGGATGGTCGCAAGTACGCTGACATTTCCCTATGTGAGGTTGCCAAATTTTAATTGTGTGATCGTAACCGCCTGTGACAAGAATCACTTGGTCATTGTTGCTACTTCCTTCAGCTGCCATTATTCGAATAGAGTGGAATTGTCAACTATTCAATAACAATCTTTAAATCTTAGACATCTCTATGCTGTACACGGACGAACTTCAGAAAGAAGCGGGTACACTGGTGTACACTGGTGCATTCTGATTCGGAGCAATTCGGAGCAATTCAGAGCAGAGTTTTGTGCGAAAGGTCGCCAAGCGCCATAGATATTTTCGCTCGCGTTGGTAGCCCGAGAAGTAGACACCGGCGCCACAGTGTCGGTCTCGATACACACCCGCATGGCTTTTCACTTTCAAGTTATTTCTAATCCTTTTCGAAAGCAAATATAAAGCACACGCCAATGAATTCCTATGAAAATGTCTGAACCACCAGTAGCGCAGACGATTCAACCAAGCGTCGTGCTCCGATCTATAAATAGTGCGATTGCTGACCGAGGTGGAAAGGTGTAGCAGAGGCGGCCACTTCCAGCGCGTGACGCGTTCCTACCAGTTCCTACGGCCGATATCGGTGGCAGCCTAATCGACGAAGCACGAGTCGGAAGTCTCGCACGAGTAACGCGTTCATTTTCAAAATATCCCGAGACAGAGGGAGCGAGCGCGAGAGCGAGGGAGAAAAAAGGGCCGAGCGAGCGGAGAAGTGTGGGATATTCGGCTAGAGGACGAGTTAATAAAGTTGCGGGCGGTGAAAAATTTCGTTGCGAGCGTTCGGCCGGCCTGTGCGTCATTTGTCATGAACCAATGGGTTCATTCTGCAGCAGTATCCAGCAGTAGGCCAGGTCTCGGTAGTCCATCGGTGGGAACGACACACAAATTGGCGGGCAGCGTCCTATCGTGCGTGTTTTCGATATCCCCGTGCAAATGGCGACATTGGTAATGTTTTGAGAGCGATGCTCGTTAGAAAGTATTAGAGCGGCGTACTGCCCTCGGCTATTGAGTGCGCTAGCAGTGATCAGAGTTTCATTGAAGTCCGTAGCGGTGCATCCCCGAAAGATTAAGGCCAAAATGGTTAAGCTCCAGAAGAAGTTCTACGCGGGCGACAAGGTCTTCGCGAAGGTGCGAGGTTACCCGCCATGGCCAGCTAAGGTATGATTGACGCTTTAATCGAGCGATTCCCAGTGCTCCTGCAGCGGATTCCCCACTGGAACCTGATAACGCGTACTCGTGCTCGTCAAGATGTGTGATAATTCCGTCTTGCACTCAGCATGTTCCTATACTGCCGTCTTCGTCGAGCCGCAATGCCGACTCGCATTTTCTCCAACTCTGTTTACACAAAGATTGCGTGAGCCAGAGAAATCGCTATTGGCAATCACGCCCGCTTCCACCGAGAACTTTATAACCTATGCTTGCTGGAATAATCAATTCTTCCTGCATTGTGTATCCACTACTCGTTGAGTAGTAGCCTCATTGCTTCTTTATATGGATCTCTTATAGCCTGGCGAATATGAAGTTACTTATGTAACAAGGCTTGGAAAACTTAGTATTTTCAAACCATTTCTGGAACGGAATCAATTCTTGTTGCAGGTCGAGAAAGTCATAGACCCTAATTCAAAGAATACAAAGTATAGCGTCTTCTTCTATGGGACGGGTGAAACGTGAGTAATAGTTATTAGTTAGTCGCTCCTTATTGGAGCATTTGCAAACTTTATCGTAGCGAGCATGGCGAGCTATGTTTGCCTTATACGATTGAGTTTATTGTTAATAATGTAGCTACGATTAGCTTGCTATGCCTGAGTCAAAACTAACATTGGACTGTATAATATCACAGTGCTGTGTGTAAAGTCGACGAGATGTTCACGTATGCAGAGAACAAGGAGAAATTTGGTAAACCAATCAGGCGAAAGTCTTTTCACCAAGGCCTGGTTCAGCTCGAGCAGGAGTTGAAAAATGAGCTGAATAAATCGTCGGCAGGAATAGCTGATCTCAAAGGTAAATGGCACAGAATACGTGACGAAAGCTCTTTCCAAGCCAATGTTAGTTTTGAACAAACTTGTCTAAACCTAGAACCAGCTATTGCCGAGGAAGCTGCTAAAGGAAATGAGAGCCTGGATCTCATGGCGATCAATGCCACTGACAGCGACATGGAGTCTGGATCGCTCATTATTGACGAGGGCGATAAAAAGAAGAGTATGAAAAGAAAATCACTCGCACCCATCACTGCTGTAAGCTCCATTCCTATCTAGACAGTGTTCCAACTTGTATTAGATTGGGAGTGCTTGACCGCTAATCTCAGGATTGTGTACAATAGCGATCGATGAAACGGCTACTCCTAAAGTAATGCAGGAATTGCCGACAAACTTTCCTCGAGTCTGAACTGTTTGTGCGATTATTCCTTACATACACGGTGCATTATTGAATGTGCACATAAAACGTTCACTTAGTAATGACATTCGATGTGCATATTCTAATAATCTCATGACTGGTATAATCGACGGAGGACTGTGCAAATAATCTCAAGCACACCAATCTTATACAAGAATAAGAAGTCGTAATGATATATATGCCGATGTTGGTAATATCAGGAAACACCAGAGATAAAAAAGAAAAGGGGCAGGGCTAAGGCGGTTCTACCATCCGTGACCGAAACCCCGAAACAGGAAATTCTTGATTCTCAAGGCGAGGAATCGCCGAAGGAAGTGGTCAGTCGTAGTGGCAGGAAGATCAAGCCAAAAAGGTTTGCCGACTTTTCGAGTTCGGAAGAGACAGAAACAGACAAGAACGGTACTTAAAAGATTCAATCTTATTTCTTACGAATTCCTTCCTGCTTTATATCGTTGGTAGCGAGAGGTTGAAGGGCTGTTTAAATTGTAGAACATGGGAGGGGTCGTACTAAAGTTAAAAGTGACGATACAAGTGAACAGCAAGTATCTCCAATATTGCATAAGAAGAGAGCAGCAATGGAGAGTAAGTAGAGAGGGGGCTTAGTTTAGTTCTTTAACGGCGGGAGATTAGGGCATGCCGATTGCAGCATGTCAAATAAGAGATTAGTTATTTCGGAAACTATTCCTTCATTTAATCACACGAATCTTTTAATATTGGCAACCTTTGCTCTGTCTTAATATTTGAAGTTCATTCGCTCGTCACTCGTCGTTAAAGCAACGATACAACTCAAATTAAACTCTAAATCCTCTGACAGAGAAAAACAATGTGGGAGAATCGCAAATTCTGGAAGGAACGGTAGTCTCTAGCGCCGCATCTTCAGAGACGCCTGGTCGATTTTTATTAGCGCGAACGTTCGCGGGAGAATATGTAGGAATCAAGTTAGACATGGACAAACCAAAGTCATTTGAGAATGAGAAGGTCCGATCCCAGTGGGACTGGGCCACCGCGAGAAAGGCGATGAAATTAAAGGCGCAATTAGAAAGCGGCGAAATTCTGCCCGAACAAGTAAAAGATTGCTTGGACTTTAACATCCACGTTCCGGAAGATGAGAAACACGCGTTTGCGAAGGGTGGTGCCGTTCATCGTAAGACGTATGAATTGAGGTAAATAAGAATAATTGCGAAAGCTTTGTTAGAGCAGTTGTTATCTGAAAGTATGAATTGCAGATGGCTTCGCATAGAGGCACAACTATTACAATTGGATGCGGAAATCAAATCTAATCTTGGATTAGATCGGGCAAATACGGACAAGTGTTTGCAGGCGATGGACGATATGTTAGCCCTGCCAATTGATCCTCTAATGTTAAAGAAGCACCCGCATATCGTGGAAACTGTTAAAAGGGTAGGCAGATATATTTTCGGCTACGAGATTGTTAGCACTCCATTCTCCATTTCACATGCATTCTCCTGTTTTTAGTTGAGAAGATATATTGGTAATTTAGCCGATTGGAAATTAAACGAGGAAGAGGAGGTAATGTTTCGTTCTACATATTTCTGTAAGCAAGTTGTTGACAGTTGACGTTTATTCGGATGATTCGTCTATCATATCGTACTATTCTTGCAGGCATCGTTCAAGCAAAAGGCTGAGCAGATTAGACAAAAAGCTGAGCACATATACAACAAGTTTAAGGTAAACAAAGTTTCCTTATTTTTGGTTTTGCATATCAGTACAAGTCACATACTTGAATGCACACTTCGCAGTCCATAGTTCGCATTCGAAACAGATAAGCTTTTCTAGTCGAATTAACTCGTCCCCTTCTAAATTATGTAGGCAATGTTTACCATACCGGAAGGTCAATCATTCTGGCAATCGTTCTCGAACCAAGTGGTTCATTTCAAAGAATTAACGAAGGATATGCCCGAGGAGAAAGTCTTTTCCTTAATGTCTGATCCCGCTTGTCCAGGTAATTAATTGTTTAGTCCTTGCTGTTGGTGGGAGTGAGAGTTCTTGTGTAAACGCGGTAGGTTTGTTTCATAGATCCGGACGCAGCAGTTTCGGAGGATTCTCCGGCGGATGACAGTGGCAGTCAACCCGATACGGATGCACCTGCGGAAGCAGAAGCTGAAGTAGAAGGTGAAGGTGAGGGTGAAGCTGATGCCGATGCTGACCAAGAGGCGGACGTTGACGCTGAAGCTGAAGTGGAGGCTGAAGGTGAAGGAGAAGGTGACACAGAACCAGAAGCTGAAGCGGAAGCGGAAGCCGAAGTAGAAACCGAAGAAGAAGCGGGGGAAGCCGACGAAGTGCCTACCAGGAGCGAGTCTCCTAAAGAAACCGAGGCCAAGTAACACAGCAGATTTTTGTATCTGATCACGCGAACTCTCACTTGTTTTCTTTTATACTACCGTGGTTTCCACCACACGAAACGAGTGTCTTGGATGTTAGGGAAAGAGAACAATCGCATATTTTGCACATTTCGAGATCATTTGCCCCCTAGGGAGAAATTGTCATACCGCTGTATCTCATTTTGTCTCAGTACTCTCTTATTCTTTATATCTACTGAATCCCGTGAATTCGTCACCGACCCCCTTTCCCTCACGTTGGTTAACGTGTTTTTTCACTGCGGCATATCTATGGCGAATCGGATCACATACGTGTGTATATGCGTATAGGACACCAGCGGACGGCACTCACTTTACCGGAAGGATTCAAGATGGAAGCTAGACACACATAGTACCCCAGACACACAAACACACAGACACACACATAGACTTTATTTCACTTAATTACTTTTTCTCTGTATTATAGCACATTTTTCGCGATGATCACATTCCTCCTAGCCGAGTCTTTGATTTTACATAAGGACGCAAGCTCGGGAGGGAAGATTGCAAGAATCGTATAGCTATTTCACTAGTTATCGTATCGTGCAGATTTCTACCCACGTTTATTAGGCACAGATATATCAGTGTACATATGAGAAACCAGAGAAAATTGATTTATGTTTATGTATGTTTATCACTGATTATCAGAGTGGCGCCAGTGATCGACGAAGTGAGAGAGTATGGTGTGGAGAGTAGTTTCCTCTTTTTGGATCGTAATGTTTTTTCACTAGCGAGTGTTGAGAACATCCCGCTTGTTCTGCGAATCCTTTATATTGTAAGAGTTTTCATCGCACTTGAAAGGCTTCGTCTTCTTGGCAATATCTTGTGGCAATCTTTTGACGAAAAAAAGACAATTGTTTATATACGTACGACTGTTGTGTGTATGTCAATTCGACTATCTCCTAAGCTTCATGCATTTCCCAATCTGTTGACGTCATATCAGCTGCCGGCGATTGGTACGGTTTCGTCGCTATAGAACTAAGTTGTTACTGATTGACAGCGGTAAGTACTGCTGTTTCCTTTCTAGTTAATGCTACTCGAGATTTCGTAAGGACTAGGATTGCACGCTTGAGGAAGAGCACAGTGAGACGCAGGATTCTGCAAGTCTTCAAAGTCAATAGCAATATGGCCAATAATTATTGGTTAAATTCTTATTAGTCTTAATCCACGGTGTATTTTTGATTCTACCTGCTCGAGTGGATTGCACTTATTTAGACTTACTAATGCTCGTAGAAGTTGTCAAGCGTATTCGTGATTGTACACTTATCTGGGTACGCGACATCACTTACCAAACGAGGATTAACGATGGTGAATATTAGGTATAACTTGAGTCTCGAATTATTGTGATGCGAAATTTCGACTTTCACGTTGCAAGATAGGCTGCCTTTGAAGTGCATTGAGAACAGGAACCACCTTATGTTAGGAGTTTCGTTTGCTTAGTTTATCCGTTCAAAACGCAATTTGGCTAGAATTATAGGCACAAGTATGTATATGTAGTTACGGAACGTGTTTAAAAAAATTGGGATAACTACACGAGCCACTGTTATGTGACAAAGGAATACCTTGCATATTACAGAAAATTGTTTATTTCACATGTCAAGAAACTGAAATATTTTTAATAAAAAACATTTAGTATAGACGCGACGCCAGCAACTAGCATGGACACCCTTTCCATGAGCAGTGATTCAGCAGGAGTGATATCAATGGCAACAACATTGCCACTAGATCTTAATAGATCAAGCGCGCCTCTGCTCTATGCTGAATCATTGAACACGCAGAATAATTGACGATGTGCGCCCTTCGTGCAGTTAATCGTACAGTTAAATCTCTTTTTGTACTTATAATTGCCTATTTGCAGCACGAAGCTCGGGTGTCTCCATTAAAATTCTAGTAAAGTTGCAATAGTGCACAGGGGGTGCGATAATGAGTCGCCTGGGGGGTTGATTAGATCTAGGCCTGAGGCAACCCGAATGCATGCTACATATTTAATGCTGCGGACTATCAGCCTAAGTTACGCACTAATTTTTATTCGATTTTGACCTATTTTTATGACCCTTCAATACATTATTAGTCATTATCAACATCATTAAGTTAGATTGCAGTTTAAAGGCTTATTGCAGGAATAAGTGGAGTTCCAACAGTAATTCAATAGCAGTTGACGTGTTTGCGATGGGAGCTCCACGCATCACCCAGAGCAATCATTTTAACCGTGGCATAATTTGAGTGAAAGTCATTTAATTTATCTAAAGTTGTATCGCCGGTACGATGGCAAATTGAACAGCGGCGCAAGACCAAATACACTGCGCGGTCGTTAAAACGCCAAATGACTGTTTGCAGTATTTGTCATTGCTTTAGTCCAGTAACGGTATTACGCAGCAGTACGGATGGTGACTAGTATTGTACACATCCTCCAATGGAGTATAAGGCAAAACGCTTCATGATGGTAAAGAACTGCATGCAGCGAAATTTGGTCTCCGAGAAGACAATACTTTCATACGTATGGTCGCTGTTACTAGTCTTCAAGATTATGGGATTGGCCACATTCTCAGTGATGAAGAACGCGGTGACACAAAAGCAGAAAGGAACGTACCCAATTTTTGTGCACTCAAGACCTGGCCGTTTTTATAATTTAGTACTGGTAGCTATCGCGATCAGTTCTATGTATTTGTCGATACCTTTTTATTTTGAGTTGTGGTATCCCGGCAAGAGTACACTGACAACGGGCATAGAAATTTTCCAGGGAATACTCGGTGTCCTTGCGGTCTGTGCTATGCTTCTCTCGTCCTGTTTCTACGGAGACGTGCTTGTGAAGTCGGGAAATCGTTTGGTGAACATCGAACGAGCGCTTCATCAACTAATGCACCCGATTAATCGGGTGCGAATCTTCAGAGAATTCCTATGCGCCTGTCTCCTGTGTATAAGTCTGATCGTCATAGTTCTCGTCACGGAAATTATTGCATTCACGACAACGCCGATCTCCTGGTTATCAGACCTGCTGCCGACCTTATTCATCAGTTTGTACTTCATTCAGTACTTCTTTATGGTATCCCTACTGATGGCTTACTTCACCGATGTTAATCGCGGGATGGAAAGCCTCGCGAGAAACTCGGACTTGACGATAGACCCATTGGACCAAACTCGACGAGTGTTCTTCAGTGGATCGTCCGTTGGAACACTTCTTCAGCTGAGGAACATTCACGACTGGCTATGTGAGATTTCCAGCGAAATCTCGCAGTTCTACTCGGTGCCTATAATCTTCAGCATCGCCTTCATCTTCCTCGCAGTGGTCTACAACGCTTACTACTTCGTGCTCTGCTTCACCATTGAGCAGACAGTGGCGTTAACATTACTAGGGAACGCTGTCGCCTGGATTCTCGCGGTACTGTACCCTGTTTTGTTACTCACGACGAAGATCACGAAGATCAACAACGAGGTATGCCGAAGGGCTGAGAAAAGGGAGTTAGGGAAACCAGGAATTGGATCAGAACACTTGATTACAGATTCAGAAGCTGGGCAACATCGTGCACACCTTGTTGAGTTGTACAATTGATCAGGAGGCGAAGACCGAACTGAAGTTATTGTCGCTCCAACTACTCCATCGGGATATCAAATTCACAGCTAACGGTTTTTTCGCGCTGGACAACACTCTGTTTCATTCGGTGAGCGTGTGGACAGCCGTGATTAATAGTCGCTTCATAATTTATTCATTGAAAACTCGTGAGAATGATCGGGAAAATGTTTAAACGAAGTATGCCAGACGTATAAACGAACAAGGGGACATTGACTAATATCAATGTCAATCCGCATTTTGAAGTTAGTATTATATCAGTTGTTGTGATTTTTACCAGATAATCAGCGGAGCGACAACCTACCTTGTGATTATTCTTCAGTTTCAAATGCCATCGAAGGCTTCCAGCCAGCCACCTAGAAATTGTACTTAAGACTTTCAGTCCTGTCACTATCAAGCTGACAGTGAAGTGCTTTAGTTGGAACTTTATTTCGCTAAAAAAAGCGTCGTCAAAACTAATCGAGTGCTCCCTAATCGCACGCTCCCTAATCGCCAATCACGCTAATGTTCATGTAATATCGTTCTTTAGCGCTCCTGCGCTTCCCGTTTTGATTTGAGATAGTTTAAGAAGCTTTGCCCCTTAGATGTGTAAGGATGATCTCTGTTAAGGATGGAATGTTTGGTCGATCAGCATCGCGTTTTTAATTAGAATCTATGGATAATGCTGCCAAAGAGGTAGTCACAAAATCTTGCATATGGATTTGGTCCGCGATCCATCTTTCTTCTCAAGTGAGAAGTTCAGTTTTTTACCGAAGGTACAACAACATAGATCTATTTGGAACACTTCTTTGCTATATAAAATAACGGAATAACTATATCGTTTTTTGTTTTTTTGCATTGTTTTGCATGAATTACCTCATCATCAATTGGTTGGAAGAGGCGCGAAGTACAATTGTCTATTTTACAAATCCAGAAACTGAAATATTTGTAATAAAAAACATTTAGTAAAGACGCGACGCCGCAATTAGCATGGATACCCTTTCTACGAGCAATGATTCAACAGGAGTGATATCAATGGTAACAGCTTGCGACTAGATCTTACCGGAACAGGCACCCTATGCCGAATCATAGAAATGAGCGCAGAATATTTAATGACGCATGCCCTTCGTGCCGAATCGTACAATTAAATCTCTTTTTATTCTTGTAATTGCCTAGTTGCAGCACGAAGCTCGGGTGCCTCTATTAAAATTATAGTGCAGTTGCAATAGTGCGCTGGGGGCGTAATAAGATATTGTCTGGGAAGTTGATTAGATCTAAGCCTGAGACAGCCCGAATACATGAATACATACTGCGCACTATCAGTCACAGTTCGCCCTATTTTTATTGGATTTTGAACTTTTTTATGACCCTCCAGTAATTCATAAGTATTACATCGTTGAGTCAGATTGCAGTTTAAAGGCTTATTGCAGAAATAAGTGGAATTCCAACAGTATTTCAATAGCAGTTGACGTGTTTGCGATGGAAGCTCCACGCATCACCCAGGGCAATCATTGCAACCGTGGCATAATTTCAGTGAAAGCTATTAATCTATCTACCGTTGCATCGCCGGTACGAAGGGAAATTGAACAGCGGCGCAAACCGGCAAATAACTGCTTGCAGTATTTGTTGTTGCTTTAGTCCAGCAACGGCATTACGCAGTGGTACGGATGGTGCCTGGTATTTCTCGCATCCTTCAATATAGTATAACGTAAACATTTTCATGATGGTAAAGAATGGCATAGAGCGAAATTGGATCTCCGAGAAGACCATACTTTTGTGTGCATGGACGCTGCTACTACTCTTCAGGATCCTGGGATTGGCCACATTCTCCGTGATGATGAACGCGGAGACACAAAAGCAGAAAAGAAAGTTCCCTATTTTTGTGCACTCGAGACTTGCTCGTTTTTATAATTTAGTGGTGGTAGCTGCCACGATCAGTTCTATGTATTTGTCGATACCCTATCATATTGAGGCGTGGTATCCTGGCAAGATTGGACTGACAACGTACATAGAAGTTTTCCAGGCAGTACTGGGCGTCCTCGCGATTTGCGCAATGCTTCTGTCGACCTATTTCTACGGAGACGTTCTTGTGAAGTCGGGAAATCGTTTGGTCAACATCGAACGAGCGCTTCATCAACTAATGCGGCCGACTAATCGGCTGCGAATCTTCAGAGAGTTTATATGCGTCTGTCTCTTGTGTATAAGTCTGATGGTCACAGTGGTCGTCATGGACGTTGTTGCATTCTCGACAGCACCAGTCTCCTGGATATCCGACGCGCTACCGACCTTGTGGATCAGTTTGTACTTCATGCAGTATATCTTCATGGTATCCCTACTGATGGCTTTCTTCACCGATGTCAATGGGGGGATGGAAAGCCTGGCGAGGAACTCGGGCTTGACGATAGAACCATTGCACCAAACTCGACGGGTGTTCTTCAGTGGATCGTCCGTTGGAACACTTCTTCAGCTGAGGAACATTCACGACTGGCTATGTGAGATTTCCAGCGAGATCTCGCAGTTCTACTCGGTGCCGATACTCTTCGGTATCGCCTTCATTTTCCTCGGGGTGGTCTACAACGCTTACTACTTCGTACTCTCCTTCAGCATTGACCGGGCAATGAGATTAAAATACCTGGGAAGCTCTGTAGCCTGGTTGGTCGGGTTACTGTACCCTGTTTTGTTACTCACGACGAAGATCACGAAGATCAACAACGAGGTATGCCAGAGGGCTGGGAAAAGGGAATCAGAGAAACCAGGAATTGGAACTTGATTACAGATTCAGAAGCTGGGCAACATCGTGCACAGCCTGTTGTGTTGTACAGTTGATAAGAAGGCGAAGACCGAACTGAAGTTATTCTCGCTCCAACTACTCCATCGGGATATTAAATTTACGGCTAACGGATTCTTCGCGCTGGACAACACTCTGTTTCATTCGGTGAGCGTGCGGACAGCGGTGATTAATAGTCGTTTCATAATTTATTCATTGAAAACTCGTGAAAATGATCGGGAAAAGGTTTAAACAAAGTATGGCAGACGTATAAACGAACGGGGAGGCATTGGTTAATGCCAATTTCAATCTGTATTTCGAAGTTTGTGTTATATCAGTTGGTGTGATTTTTGCCAGATAATCAGCGGAGCGACAACCTACCTTGTGATTATTCTTCAGTTTCAAATGGCATCAAAGGCTTCTAACCAGCCACCTAGAAATTGTACTTAAGACTTTCATAGTGCTGTCACTTTCAAGCGGGTAATAAAGTGCTTTAGTTGGAAGTTTCGAGTTCTAAAAACTAATCGAGTGCTTTCTAATCGCACGCTCTCTAATCGCCAATCACGCTAGTGCTCATGTAAAATCGTTCCTTCGGGCTCCTGCGCTTCCACTTTTAATTTGAGATAGTTTAAGAAGCATTGCCAGTTAGACGTGTAAGGATGATATCTATTAAGGATAAGATGTTTTGTCGATCAGCATCGCGTCTTTAATCAGAATCAATGGATAATGCTGGCAAAGAGGTAATACATCGATTGCATGCATGGCAGCGAAATATATGACTGGTTAATTAACGCATTTATAACGTGCCTCGTCCGAGGATATATCTCTTTCTCTCTTTCCCTAGTATGTACACACAGACTGGATGATACATCGCCGAACTAAGTGGCTAGAATCTAAACGCACTATACATTAAGTATTACATCGAGTGATCCAGTTAGGTGATCTTTATTATAGAGAATAGAGTGTGCAATCGTAGCTAAAACCGAGACGGCCGTTCGAGTGCCGTATTTCCTCTATTACCGCCCGATTTTAGGGCCGAGCCTTAGCCCCGAGCACACTATTAATTGCACCAGTCAGCATCGTGTTAATTAAAAATACTCTAAACACATCGTCTCGCCTTGTCATCAGTTCTAGGCCCACCAATCAAAAATAGCACGAGTTGCACGTGCCCAAACGATTTGCTGCGCTCTCCCCGATCGAACGTCGATCGTTGCCCCCCTCGAGACGGAAGATTATTTCTTCCACACACGCGTGCTCTTTTATCTATTCCCTGGATAGTTGTATTCCTGTGGGATCAGTGCAATCATAGAACACTCGTCAATAATTCAAATGTGACTCGTCTGTTTGCTTAACTAAAGCTGAAACTGTTTGCTTCCGTGGAAAAGAGGGACAGCGCGTGAAACGAACACGCCTCCGCCCCGAAGGGTTTATCTTGATCGACTTTCAGCATCCTCTAATCACAACCAATTAATACTATAGCGCGAACCTGCTGCAGTGGAACTCCCGAGCTCTTGACACTTTAAAGATTGCTGTTGGATTGACTCGTTATTAATTTGATATTCATTACGGATGATAATCGCTACGAGTTTATAATCATCGCTGTACGAGAATAGTCGGGGAAGTCTTCTTTAAAGTGTTAACAAGTGTCGGAGCACGGCGCGCCCGTAAGTTCCAAGTGGTAATCCCTTAAGTTAGGAGTATAAGTGGATCCTTGTCTATAAACTCGTTCGTTAATCTCACGACGATTCGCTAATGTGACTCGCATACTTATTGCACTCATTCTTCCTCTCTCAGTTAACACAGATTTACGAAATTATCACGCCATTCAACCTCTACACTACACGCACTCGCGGCATCGAGCTTCTCTCCCGTGCTCGCGCGCGGCGAAACGACTCGGAACTAGTTCCTTTCTTTGGTAGACAACAGAGTATCGCGTACTAGTTCTCAAGTATATATGCATATCCGATATAGTATGTGTGATGAGTACGAGTGTCTGAAAGACTGCAGTTCCTCATGTGTATGTGTGTGTGTTTTTGCGTGTGTGTACATGTGTTCTCCCAATATTCTCTACTCGAGTGAGAATCGAGGTGCTCCTTCAAGGGACGGCGAGAATGTGTGCTCGGTCGGAGTCTAGTCTCGGTCTCGGTACAAAAAGGCGACGAAGCACAGAGCAGAGAGAGTTAGTTCGACACGGTATTGTCTGTAGTGGCCTTGCGACATCACCCTATGTTCCACGAGAGACTTACGAAAATAGAGATGCGTCTGAGATCACGGCCTTTCTGGGCATGCGAGCCGCGTGCGAGAAATACAAATCAGTCGTCAGTGGTTCGTCCTTTCGTGCGGAACTCTTTGGGCTCAAGGCATCCCTCGAAGGAAACGTCGGCATATCTTCGGGGTTTCTTTGGCATATTCTTACCTACACGCTCTCGCCGGGCTCTCTCGCTCACTTGCGAATCATTTCACTCGGCTCTCGCTATGTGCGGCGTGCGAATCAGCAGACTGTGTCGATATTATCCTGTGACAAGTTTTATCATTTGATAATTCATTCGATTTGCACACTCAAGGTGGTCAGGATCGTACTAATACACACTTCCTTTCATGTCGATACCCTAAATTCATTAGTTTTATCGATGAGACGCGATACACACGACAGTCCGCGCGGATAAAGGTTTCGGCCTGCAAAAGGGTAATATCGACACAGATGATTCGCATCAACCGCATTCATCCTGCACTTGGATGACACTCTGCGTGTCTCCACTCAAGTTCGGGCTACGCAAGGGTCTTTACTGATGCCGTAAGACCCTCCCTAATACCCGTTTTCGCTAGCTCGGCTTGAGAGTAGTGTGCGCTTTCCTGCGAGAACGGCTCCGAATGGGATCAGCTGCGAGCTTCCCTAGGATGGCGAAAGCTGCCGTTAGACGGATGTCTCTGCCGAGGTGGTGCCGTTCGCCGTGAGTGGGCCCAGGCTCTCCTTCGATCTTATCAAGTCTACCTGCAATTTCCCAATCAACATTGCCACCTTTTCTTCGGCTGCATTGTACTCCAGCAGAGCTGGAGTTCGCGGCACAAGTTTACGGCGCGATCGCACTTATGAGATCTGCCGCAAGTGCTCGATTGTCAGAATTAAACCTCATTAATCTTACATGATTATCCCCAGACTTATATATATGTACAGAGAGTCCCGATGAAATGAGCGCACACTTTAGTGTTCTAAGTTTGAGCAAACAGAATGGATAGACGTTATTGATTGACGAAAAGACAGGTATCGACAGAGTAGCATTTCTCGCAGCTACTTTCTGCTCATTTTTTTGTTCACAAATTAATCACACTGGCATGAAACACCATATTACCACTGTATCCCAATTTTCGTGATAACATGCATTTTATTGGGACACTCTGAATCGTAAGGGATGAACATGCAGTCAGTAAAAGCTTGCCAATGCAAAAGTATTTGGCTCCCCATAAGCATTTATTTTCTCCTGACGCTGATCGTCTTATTGACGAACCGATTACGAATTCAGTCAGCGATCGATATTACACTGTGAGAGACTCTCGTAAGATCATTCGCTGATTGTTCGTTAGTGGCAGTGCAGAACTCAGATATTGGCCGATGCAATGAAAGCGGGAGAAATGAGCATGAAATCGAACTAATCATCGGGATTGGGAATAACTTTGTGGGAAGTTCTACCAAGCTTTCTGCGGAAGAAGCTAAATCATTTAGGGGGCAAGGGGGATCCTCGAACTACACACTAGTCCAGGATTCTCGGCGGGTGAACATGCAGTCCGCCAGGGGGGTAGTTTTACTCACAGCAGTGGTACATGGGGTATGTTGCATGCCGGTGTTATTGGTGCTCTTGCGGTGTAAGTCTCGCCATGTGATTTATCGGATTGGTGATGGTGGTGCGGTTAGAATTTAGAGTCATTTACGCATGTCACCTTGATCGAGATCCCACTGTCATCCTCGTCCTCCTCGGTCATTGTCGTTAGCCTCGTCGTCTCGTCGGCCAGCAACGAGCCCTCTTTTTTCGGATGCTTCTTTGGCTTCGTACTGCGACAAGTCCCAATCAATCTCTTATCAATGGGATTCCAATTTAAATGTTTGTTTACATTTATTTGTTATCGGTGCTGTCTAATAAAGTAGCTAATGAAATATAGTTTCGAGTACTTTGAAACTGCAAGTGCTTGCAGAAGATCTCGATTGTTTCTGGCAAATGTATAAAGATACAAAATTATTAAAATTAATTCGTTGAGTGTATCTTTTTTTAGAAATTAAGGTGAAAGTTTTGTATCAATTGAAACCCGCTATAGTTTGGAATAAATATCTCCGGTTGTCCCGCGTTATTACTACACCGACTGTCCTCATCAGTGGAAGACGTACTTGATGGCTTTCTGCTGTTTCTGCTTCTCGTTACCCTCGTTGACTTGCTGCCAAATGCCAGTCTTGTTCACCTCTTCGCTGATATTGATACTGGTGAGAGGGATCTTCATGATATTACCGTTCGCCAGAGAGATCTGCAGGTTTTCCGACGGCCCGTACGGCCCGATGGATTCGGCTGGCTCCTGGGGGATAAATGTCACATGAGTTTCTACTTGGGCTGCGTCAACTTCTAAGAGTAATTAAAGCCATGCATCGATTCAGGCAGGCCTGCATGATTAACTCGGGGACATTTCACTCCGTAGTAATGGTCATGACGTGTACATGTATATATCGGGGAGAGTTGCTAAGCGAGATTGATTGCAATGCTTCGATCGCTCGATGAGAATTCGGCCGACTAATTTGGCAACTCATGCGGCGACTCTTGCTAATTGCATCTCGCGTGCACTCGCGGCGCACGACTTCTCGAATTGATACTCGACGGTAATGAGGACTGAGAGCGCGCTCTAATTCGTGGGGTCGAGAATTACAATTGGGATTGCATTACTACGAGAGCGTGCACGTGTGCTGACGTACCGCCGACAGCCGGAGGATTCGACGACTGGTGGCCTCTATTTGCTCTGATTTCCTTCTCACTTCTCACTTTCATTCTTTTTCACCAAGACCTCTCTCTCTCTCTTTTTCTCTCTCTCTTGTCCAGTCTTTCTCTGTTGCGTCCCATAGGACCGGCCGAATCGTCCTCCTCCTCCGAGAGTCACGGTGCCGTTTCTCTTTACCCTTTCCTTACTCTCGTCAATCGTGTGCGAATAGAACGGGAACGTGAAAGTATCTAACTCTTTCTCCCACTTTCCTTGAATTCGTTAAGCTAGCTAGAAAAGTGTCGTGTGTAACCTGCTGTGGAGAAGGGCCTCCCTTGCCGACAAGAATCCGTGGCAGGCGTGTATCAGGCTTATTTCTCAAGTGTTCGAAAGACAAGCTGGTGATGGATTGGAGTAGAGTACAACATTCGATAGACGTCGATCGGGCTCAACAAAAGGATACGGGGCCAATAAATTCTAGTGGAATTTTTCACATTGTTGACCAGTCACAATCCTGCATCGACTTATACAACTACTAAAACAAAATTCCTACAGATTATCATATGGTGGAGTAAAAAATTAATTTTACCTAGTAATAACTAAAGTTAGCGTAATTTATTTGGTACAGCAACTGGTTTATTTAACTAAAGAAAATATGACTCCCGCCAGGCGTGAGTTTTTCCGCGAGTGAACCGGTCAACAATCTGCTAAATCTAAAGGGTAGTTGAGCAAAGGGGTGCGGGAGAGTCGCGCGGTCCACGCGCAAGGAGGAGACTCAATCAGAGAGATATACGTCTACGTGTCATTTTCAAGCAGTTCTGTATTTCCACACGACAAGGCAGCGCCGAGGTTGCGACATCGAGCCGATACAAACATGTGACGCAGTCGTACGCGCGCGAGAAGAGGCGTCGGGGGTTGTTTCCCAGGCCAATCGTCATTGCCTCTTCCACGCGGCTGCACTGCGAGTCATCGTAATGAAGAGAGCAGCCCTCAGTGCTTGGCTACGCAAGGATAAGTCTCGAGTATGGTCGGTACATGATACACAGTCGTCATTCTAGTTAAAAGACTCTCCGTGACCGAGGGCTGCTCCCGCTCATCAATGACTTGGCCTCTGCCCATCGAAGCATTCGCAGTGTATGCTCATAAACGGTAGGCCGTGTACACACGCGCTACAGCGGGAAATAAGTGGCGATAGAAACATCCAAGTTACAACAGCGTATCCAAAAACACTACCTTCGAAAAGGGTGATTAAACAGGGCGGGTGGGGAAAGTCGGGGGTAGGAGAGTAATTGTCACGTTTAATTAATACTGGTCGGAGCGAGTATACCGGGCGGGGGTTGGATTGTTCGCTCTATAAATAGGTAGCTTGGCACACACGGTGGTTCGTCGGGCGGACGACGAGAGTTCCGCTTTGTGGGATTTAAGGCCAAAAACTAAGGCCGAAACGATCAGCTTCCGCCGTTCCAGGTACGAGTGCGTCGAGCGAGACCTCGACGCGGAGCTCTCGTCGCCCGGGATTCGTATCTAGCGGTATGTGGAGTATATTCCTTGCTCAGGGAGCCACGTCGAGAACGACACTGGCAGGACGAGGGTGGACCTCGTCGTCCTCGTGTGCAGTTTGCGCTTAGGCCGCGTTGTTCTCCGGCGGTCCGCTCTGCTCGCAGAGAGTCACGGTGACCACTGGGCACACGGCCACCCTGTGGTCACCGGCCGACTGCTATTTGTGACACAAGATCGTGTTTAGTAGTCGTCTCACGGTGCTAACCTCGCCACTCTCCAGCTGGCGGAGATCGTCCTCGTGCTTCTTGCTCGGCTCGGGCATCACGTCGTCCAGGATCTTCAGCTCCCGTTGCGTGAACATCAGGTCCAGGGACTTGCGGATGCCGATCATTACGACAAGCTGTAATCAATAAATATTGTCAGCGACTCCTCCCTTCAAGATTACACAAATTTAATTCACTAAATTCATCTTGAAAACGATACTCACCATGAGAGGGAAGAGGATCGACGTACTGCTGAACGACTTAATAAGCCACAGGCAGATCAGACAGGTCAGCTGTATCGCAGTGAACATGTGAACCCGTTTCAAAGGTACCTGCAGAACAATTCGAAAATCATTAGACCGTTGAGATTTGAGGAAACTGAGGAGGCGAATAAAAGAGAACGCACCTGCCGGAGGAACATGTAGTCTGGCTGGTACTTGACGGGCATCAACATGATCAAGATCCTGTCGAAGAACTGGAGGCCCTTTAAGGAGGCTACACCCATGTACAGGAAGACCCCGAAGAGCACCGGCATGGGTATATGCTTGAGCATCGGCGTCAGTAGTACCGAACATCCAATCATCAGGAAGATTAGAATGTGTGTCACTCGTTGTTCCCGCACCCCAAGGAACTGAGGCTTCTCGCCGGGCGCCGCGCACTCCGATTCCAATTTCAGGGAGTTGACATGATTGATTGACAGGACCGTGGCTGCAACGAACCACGGGAGTCCCATGACAGAGCAGACCTCGATGAGGATCGCCAGGATGAAGAGGTCCAGGTGATAGCCGCATCCTTTCTAAAGGACCCAAAGACGATTTTTCATTAACTCAAATGAACTCACTAAAGTTCTTGTAATTCGTTCGGCCCAAGGATAACTCGCCTTCAGCTTGTTTTCCTTCCTGTTGACGATCACAGCCGTGATCTGTTGGTCCATGAAGATGAGTATGGTGCCGAGTAGAGCTGGCAGTCCCGCCACGATCGCGCTCCACCACGGATTATTTTGGAAAGGCCAGATTACCCATCCTCTCCCTTCCAACGTCGGCTTGAACTCCACCGGCACTTCCAATTTCGGCGTGGGAATGCTGACGAAGTGATCGAGGATCGTCATGGAGAATATCGCGATGATGACAGCGAAATCACTCACGACCTGCCTCACCTGTGTCGCCCGAGCAAGAAAGAAGCCAAGTAGAGACAAGTCTAATTATCCGCGCAATGAGCTGCGGCTTGTATTACATACCTTCGACGGGAAGAAGAGTGCGTTCTTGAAGTCTTTGAGCTCGATGGATAATAGGAAAGTGCCCATGAAGAGTATAATTGACATGAGGAACACATCGGGGACGTAGTGCGGCATATTGCAGCCGTCGCCCACCAGCGTGCCATTATAGCTCTGAAAAGCAGATTCGCATTGAAGGATATTTCCGTCGACATCACAGGCGCCTAGATCTCTTCTATGAGGGTGCGGTAGATGAAGGATACGAGGAAAACACACGTTGCGAGTCAAAGGAAGAGCCAACTTCATTACAAGTAACTTCAATCGACTAAAGCCAATAGAAAGGAATTGTGGCTCAAAGGGTTCTTGTCAAAGGTTCCACTTATATGAGCTTCATATGTAATCTAGGCTAGATGATTCATTCTCTGAGAAGGTCTAGAATAAATAGCAAGGACTGCAGTGAAATGGGAATTAGTACGTGGCTATCTCATGATTCGTGCTGGTCTACCTGGCATGCACTCTGATCGAGCGCTGTCCAATTGACACTGTCGTAGCTGGACGGTAGGCTGTCGTTCGGCGGCTTGCACCAGCACTCATAGCTGAATGGATCATTAGCGTGGGTATTGATCGGGAATTTCTTGCCGATGGAGAGCACGTTCTCGATTGCCTGGAAACGTGACACTCTTTTAGTCGACTTGCCGCTACCCTTGACCCTTCGGTTTAAAGTTTCGAGTTTCGAGCGGCGGCGAAGAAGCAAGGCAAACCCGGCCTCCGCGATTTCGGCGATTTAATCGCGCGGGTTCGACAGTCGCCGGTGTTCGCATCGGCCAATCCTGACCCAGATGCACGCGATTTTCGCTGATAGAGCGATCCGCGAAGCACGCACACTTCCAGGCCATCCAATTAACCGGAGCCAGGCCCGATTAGATCGGAGGCCGCGGCGTTGCGTAATTAACCGAGGGACAGTATTACGAGTGACTGGTGCCCTTACCTTGTAAATGAAGATGAAGGCGATCAGGGTGGCGAAGTTCTCCTCGGTGAAGCGGGTGATGTAACAGACGAGGGCACTCGCATCCACCGCCACCAGGATCAGCAGAATCACCGACGTCCACGTGCCGATCCAGAACCGGAAGGACATGTAATTCCAATTGGATTGCCTTCGGGGATGGTAATAGTTGGATTAATCAGAACTCCCTCGTGTACGTTAATAGTGAAAGGGCGAGTCTGGAGGGAGACGTACTTGCAAAACTCGTAGACAATAGTCTCGAAGACGAGAACGGGTCCAGTGGACCCGAGAATCGTGAGAGGCTGCCCAGAGAAGAGACCGTATCCAATGCCACAGACGAAGCCGGACACGAGAGACTCCATAGCTGCCATATTCTTGCCGGTGGCTTCGCTCAACAAGCCACCGAAGGTGATGATCGGTGATAGACAGGCGAAATACAAGAAGATGAAAGAAGCGACGCACTGAATAGCCAGCGCGTCTTTAAAATCGGCAAAGTAGAAGGGCACTTTTCTCTTGACATCGTTGATCAACCCTCCGAAGAGCCTGCCGGATCTCGCCAGGCCGGATTCCTCTCTGAGCTTTTGCTCGTCCGCCTCCTCGTCGTATTCTTCTTTCGGTTTCTCTTCCTTCGGCCGCTTGCGTATATCCTACAATTGTATCGAACGATTATGATAAATCGAATCGTGAATCATCGGCGATGGTGTCCTCGCTTGAAAGGATTGTACCTGCGAGGGAATGGCGGCCGGGGGTTCGATTCGTATGGCGGGATCCCATTCGCCCGGTGGGAGGACCGTGACAGCATCCAGGAATTCGTCGATGCCCGCCAGCAGGTGATTCCTGTTCTTCGCCTTGTAAGCTACGTCATGGAAGACCTCGTCGGACATCAGGGTGGCCATGGCACGGCCGATCTCGTGGAAGCCCGAGATTCCACCCTGCGATAGTCGAGGTACGCAATCGTATAATCTCCTAGGATCGTTAAGCGGAAGGTCGCTCGTTTTTGCATCGCGGAGCGCGCGCGACACACGCTCCAATCGACTATCTCGCGTGACATCGGCCCTCGATTATAGATGGCAACGGGCCAGATAGTTGAATCAAGATCGAACTACAACTCGATTGAGCGAAATCGAGAGATAACGAGAGACTTGCTGAAGATCAAGTTGGCGTCGATGAGAAATGATTTGGCGCATCTATCTCGCGGTCGACTCGTTCTAGGACGATTATCCGAGAGGGTCGTCCCATTAAATTACCATTAAAACTTCAATTATCCTCTCAAAGCCGGGGCAGCTCTTTCTCCCGGATAAACGGGCCGAATATTTCCGGGTGGGGAGCGCGCTTATCAAACCAAGACTTTGTCAGGCTCTGTGCTTGTTCAGGCTAATTGCTCGATGGTCAAAACAGATATAGCTCTTTGAGATAGCGCGAGTGCCTCGTGGTGCTTCTTCACGAAATTGCTCGCAAATCGCTCGTTGAATCGGATTCAAGAGTTAAAGATCGATTGATCCGGATCGGCTCACCACGGGTCCCAGGAGGATAAATATAAATCGCGTTGGCACAGGAACTTCGGTCAAGTCGCCCATTATTCCGGCTTGGCTCAGTCGTATGAAGGCTGAGAGGGTCTTGTCGAGGAAGTCCACCTCCCCCACGAGGATGTTGCTGGCCTCGGCGCCTGCAGGAATCTTCCGCATGAAGTGCGTGTTACCCTGCGATGAGAAAGACGCTGTTTATCGTGACTAATCCAGTGTGGGAGGTCATTATCAGTGGCAGAGTCTCGGATACGCACCCTGTGATTCACGTCGCCGTTCTCTAGAGCGGTCGCACTGTGAGTCCTGCTAATTGACACACTGCTGGGACTTCGATCTATCCCGTTGGTGCCTGGTTCTTGGCCTGAAAGAAGTCTAGCTTACTGCCTACTGCCTCTCGCCTTCAACACTTTCACCGGATATCTCTGCGTAGGTGCCGTATGAAAGCGGGCTCTCTTTTTGTCGCGGGGACTCTCACCCGGACAACTACTGCACCTACTCAGGCTTAGACATCGGGGATTACGCGAACCCTGCCCCACGGGATATAATCCGTCTCTCAACTTCCTCGCAGGAGTAATTCGCAATATGTCAAAAGCTCGCGAGTCCTTCAATCGAATTTCCCCGAGCTCACCTGACAGTCGGCCGTGACCGAGTCGATATCATAAATCCGCGCGCGACAGTTGGATTGAAAAGACCAATAGGACTTAGATGTATGTTTGGCACGCGAGGCAAACTGAATTGGAGAGAGTCCCGATAGGGCAGAGTTCGGACTCAGAGGAGAAAGCAGAGTTCTCGGCTCTCTCGATGTCAGAGAGTCTCTTGCAAAGCCGGAGGAAAGAGAAGTACGGGCGACAGCAGTAGGCAGATATGAAAGGAGAAAGTAGCAAGTAGGAAGCATCTATGAGGGCGAGATGTCGTGTAAAAGCGAGCACAGAAAAGCAGATTACCGGGATGGCCGGGTATCGCAAGGAAGCGGCTACCAGCATTCAGCGCTGCTCCACTGCCCTGACTTGTTGCGCCGGCGATCGCCGGAGCGGAGTTCGATTCCTCCACTAAGAATGAGCATGAAACACACACCAGGAGCTTTATTTACAGAGGAAGGAGTCGAGCGATAGGGAGATCCACCAGATACCATCACTCGCTGGGCGATTAAGGTTTAAAAGAGCATTCAAAATCGTCAACAAATTACTTGGAAGCCAAGCTCTCCGGACACTAAAGCTTAAAGGCTCCCAGTGTTCTTAAACGAATTCAGGTAATTAGTCGCCGAGCGAGCGAGACGTCTCGGTGTTCTACCTTCGGGAGAGATGACCGTTCAGTTTCGGGATGCTGCAAAGACAGATGTTAGTCAATCAGAGACACAGCGTTCGAGTATGTCCTGCGAGTCAACGATCGCTCATACAACCAGTATAAGAGAACGAGTCAGAACGTGCAGAAAGTTGAGTTAGTAACATGGTAGAAAGACAGCGTTCAACACCATGCCTCGTGAGACTGTCGAGCAAAGGTCGACGCGTGTTTGATCTTTGATGTCGTGCAGTCGAAAATGAGGCGGGTGTTGTGATAATTAGCCCGACACAGAGTTGATACCGAATCCCGACAGGATGAAACGTCTTCTCTTACTCCGCCGTTTCTCCGAGGAGTAATTCGTCTACACCAGGAGCTCTCGCACAATGGCGAACAATCCGCCGGCCATTTTCATCCGCGACGATAACGTGCGGATTCTTGAGAATAGTTGGGAAAAGGGATTGGCCGCTGGGGAAACGTTTTAGTCTGCCGGGAACGCTCCCCGCGCTTGGAAACCGCGTTCGCAGTAGTATAGGTCAGCCATAAGCCAGGCGCTGCGCTCAGTCGACTCGAATTTCTCTAAACCCTACCTCCTCGCTTGTTGTCAGCAACTCGTAGCGAATATTTCTCGTATGTACATTGCGCTCGTACTAGAGCAATTACTTTTGAAAGAAAAAAAATATCATTTTTAATAGTGCGTCGAAACTATTTATGGGAATTTGACGCATCGGAAGTCCTTCATTATTCTACTTGTCGTGAAATTCAGCGTGAGAACTCCACTTCCGTCGAGTAAACGGGGTGTCAATGATAGGTGGAAATACGAATCTTTAGCGCACTACTGAGCACTACTCTAAACACCCAGAAGTGCATTAATACATACAAGTAGAGAGAGCAAGAGAGAGAGAGAGAGATGAGAGAGAGAAAAATATTGGAGTCGAGTATACCAAAGTCTCGCGCACGTTTCAATTCAGAAAGTAGTACACAAGTAGAGATCATATCCCACGAAGAGAGGCAGACAGTCACAGAGAAACAGACGAGATATGAAACCTTGTGCAGTCTCCGAGCAATATCCTACTTGAGAGAAAGACACAGCGAGTAGTAATAATGAGTAAATGAATAATAATAACCACCTGACGGGCTAACCTTTTAGTTGACACATGGCAAACCACGTAGTGAATCCTACGACGTGGGGTATGGCGAAATCGTCTGGGAGAAGCAGATAGAAAAAAGAAGCCTCGGGTCAATAGTGAATATACTTGGCTCTGGCGGCGGGGGTGGGCGCCGGACATATGGAAATGTACTCTAAAAATGGTCGGGCGATCGGGCCGAGCATTATTGGGCTGCTGGTCGCGCGACAAAGGCAGGCGTCGACGGGCACATATACATTGACACACATGGACCAGTGGACAATGGACATACGGACGTAAACATTCCCATCGGGTCCCGGCCAGGACAGCACCATGGCGATGAGGCAGAAAGTGGCCCCGGTGTTAGTAGGCCAATCGTGAGGGACTCGTTCTCATGACGAGCATGTATATATGTTAATATGTTATATCGGGGAAGCTGCGGAAGCTGATGCGTCGTAGACAGATTGACAGACAGAGGGTGAAGAGAGAAGAGAGAGAAAGACAGAGGGTGAGAGAGAGAATGGATGATGCAGCGGCTATTTATCTTTAATTGCGGCTGGTTTGTCTGGCCTAATTTATACCTGGAACCAGGAGGTACGGGCCCTTAAGGTCTTTGGCCTCTTTCGAGAGGAGGGCCGTATTCGAGTTGGGGCAGCTGCTGCTGCGAGCGACGGAGGGCGCGTACGCGTCGCCGGCGTCGCCGGCCCGACGCTCCTGCAAATCTGACGTCAACAAGGCATGCAAACCACATGAACAGTCGAAATCTGAAAATGTCGAGAGAGAGCGTGTGTGTCGTACGTGTGTCTATGGACAACGGGGTGGCTCGGGAGTGCTGTTCGCCCTTGCCGGCACAGGATGCGCCTGGACGACTCTCGTCCCGCCACTCCCGTGGCGAGACTCCGACGAACTGTCCGGGCTACTGGGCAAAATCATAACTTGGGCGGCGGAAGAACACAACTCAAAAGAACCAGGCTAAATCGACTACCAGTATATAACTCAAAATTCCATGGGACTGAAATTCAAAGGAAAGCAGAACTCAGAGCAAAATTAAAAGAACGGGGGGCGAACTAAAAAAGATTGTTGGTGATGATCGTGTCTCTGTTTCTGTGAAGTCGTTATTCCTCCGCAGCCTCGAAACGCCGGCTTTTCACTCCTACGAGTAATCTATAGATAGTTGCGCGGGGATGAAACCGCTTTGAGAAAAGTAGTTGATCGTTCTCGGCGAGGATCAGAATAGTTAATCAGAGAAACTTACTCTTCGAGGAGGAATGATTACGGCCGATCTCGGCGAGCGATCTGATGATCGGCAGTCGGGACATGTTGTTGTCCTTGCGCCTCTCGTGCTGGTGCCGGTGTCTTACGAGTAGAGCTTCTTTCACCTGGAGAAAAGAACAATCGATCCATCAGCCTCGACGAAATCGGCCTAACAGTAAAAGCTGTCGTTCGTCGATTAAACTTTAATGGACCTTTTCCCGGCATTCGGCGGGCAGCGCCTCCTTATTGATCATGCTATCCAGGACGAGATCGGAGATCTGCTCGAGACTCGTAGCCTCCATGTCCAGCATCACCGTCCCATTGAGGAGGAGGCTCCTCAGTTCAAAGAGCGAGTGCAGCGAGAGGGTCGCTACGTGAGGTTTGCTCCATCGGTTCCCGCCCTCCTCGACGTCCTCCTCGAACTTGATCCACCTGGGACAAGACAAACAGAAACCGCGCGCGTCTCACAAGATATCGTGGGAATACTTCTTCGGGGGATAGAAAAGGCTAACGAGGCTGAGAGACGGTGGTCTCCCGCACTCGACAGGATTACCTGGCGGTCTCTTTCCATTCCATCTCGTCGCCGTCCCTGACGAGCTCCTCCATCTCGGAGAAGAGGGGGTGGGACTCGTGTGCATCGTCGCCGACCTCCTCCCCCAGGATGAACTGCACCCTCTGCGCCGGCGGTGTAACTGGAATGGCAACAACATATTTCCCTCGTCGCCGCAGAATCTCCGCCGTCACGCGACGGCCTCGTCAATGGTACCAAAGAAGAGAGAGGGAGATAGGGGAGAAAGTACAATTCCGGGCAAATGGGCAAATCGCTATGGAGTGTTCGGTGTGATAGAGTCAGTCGAAGGCACAAACACAGAGACGGGGTGGACTCTAGTCTAGCACGGGGTGCGATGGTGCAGAGAATCGGAGCGAGTCCGGCGAGATTGAAAGAGGAAAGTGTGCGCAGACAAAGGTGGAGGGACGTCTAGCATGAAGTGGAGGGACAGAGAGTGATGCTAACACACTGGCGTTCAGCAAGTGGATGGAGAGAGAGAGAGAGAGAGACGATGAACGTGAAAGAGCGCACACGGTGGCGTCTACCTAGCATGCCATTCAATTCGAACTCTGTAGCAGCCTAGGCGAGTGAGTCGTGTAACACAGAGCGAGAGGGAACAAGAACGGCCAATGGGCAGAGCAGCCGCGAAAAAAGGTGTATGGGTAAGGTACGAATGCCTCGGCAGCAATCTCTCGAGATATGCGCTGAGGGGATTTTCGTATTAGAGGGAAAGAAAAGTCGATGAGAGTGTGCGAATGACGTACGATAAGTCTACGAAGAAATCCTCGATGATGAATGAGGCATGCAGACACCTGGAGAGAAGAAGGCTTGTTGTACCAATAAAAACTAATAACCGTGTCCGTGTGTGTGTGCTGAGAGTGTATGCGTCAAGCGGTAGAAAAAAATGCTGGCTCCATTCTCTCTCGCCAGTCGATCACTGGCAGGCTCTTGTGACATAAATCATGTGAGATGCTTGTGTACACCGAGAGAGAGAGGGAGGGAGAGAGAGAAAAATAAGTCTCGAGACCATTCGTACAACCGGTAGCTTAGCCTCCATTAGTACATTGGTCCATAATTCACTACCCTCTCGATTCTTACGTGAAAGAGGGAACGTCCGTGGGAGGAAGGCGCGAGGGTGTGACACAGATACTTGCGAGCCAAATTCACGTAACTCCCGAGGCACAGCCAGGGCTGCGACGAGCGGAAACTCCTTTACGTAACGATAATAAAGGTATCAATGCGATAAGTCTGCAGGCGCGCTGCACAAAGCGACTTTATCTGATAAACATTATCGCACCTTGGAGTGTCAAAGGAGCCACCGGGCGATCATCTCCCCGATGACTCGGCGATCGGCATGTAATCAAGCGGCGATCACTCTCGCGCAATAAACGTCCTTGGGTGACGTGATCGCGGCGACTTGGAACGAGCGGCCGCGAGAATTCGAGTTAACGAGCGGGATGGGTAAGTAGAGGTGGGTGGTACGAATGGTCTGGTGCGGAGAGTCTATGCAAATGGAGAAAGTTGTTGGGGGGCTTACGGATCATCTCGCCGTCGGGGTCGCAGATGCTAGAGAGTCGACCCCTTCGAGCCATCACCAATTGTCCTGAAACGGCAATGAGACAAGAAGGTTCGCCTCTCCCTTCCGAGCCAGAAGCTCCATAGCTCATTTTCCCAGCCTTTAGGTATAGCGTGTGTACGTGTGCGACATAGCATTTAGCAATTGGAGGTGATCACTCGGCGAGCCGCATTGGTTAAGGCTGCCGGTGTGTGGCAGAGGCGTGTTTCTCTCGGCGAGATCGAATTATATGTGGAGCCAGTGGCTTGTAAATGGAGTGGGCCGAGCAGCCGCTTGGAAAAACGATCGCTCCTCGTATGCCGGGGCTCCTTAATAGAAACGAAATGGAGCCAGTAAGCTGGAAAAAGCTCGGCCGGCGGCGACACGTCGTGCTCGGCTAGTCTGGGTCAGCGAGCCGAGCTCTCGCTCTTTCTCTCTCTCCGGCCCTAGTTTCGAGCGCGCGCGCTCGCACCCTTAATTCAGTGGGCAGATCGATCCCTCGGTTTTAAAGTTGGACCAGCCGTGTCTAAGATAGCCGTTGCATCCTCCTATTAAAAGAGTCGCTCCTTATCGGCTGCACTGGCCAATCACACGCTCGAACGAAGAGCGGGCCAAGTAGCCGCGCACCATTGCCTCCGAGGGATTTACTCGTGATTCCCGTGATGCTGGTGAGTCTCTCCGCGACTGTATCTCCTATCAGCAAGGGTGAACAGCCGGATAAGTCTTGACAAGTGGTTGGCACATTGCCACGTGCCGCTCGATAATGCCGCAAAGTGCAACATCCACGCCCGGAGACACGCAGCCCTCTGGACCCTTTCTGCGCACGTCTCGCACGACTCTCGGCGGAGCGCGCGATATGCGTTGCATCTTCGATCGCGCAAAAAGCAAAAGCCGCCTCGTGATCGTAAAAGAGAAAAAAGCCGGCGCGACGCGTCGCGACTCAGCCACTGGTCGCCGCCGTCTCGCTCGCGTAGGGTGGCGTATCGCCCGATCCGAGATACCACCGAGAACTCCTTTGCTCGCGGCTCGAGTGGCCGGTGTCATTCGAGGAGAGGATGATGATTCTCATTCTTCCGCGCGTCACACTCGCCCACCCGAATCCCGGATGAGTGTCGCGCGGGAGACAGAGCGATTAACTAATTCCGTCGCACGCCGGCAGCCTGTCACCGATGGATGCTGCACTCGTGACCTACAGAGGAGAGAGAGAAAGAGATCTCCTCGCTCTCCAGTTGCTATTTGCAGTGACTATCGATCCCGGCCTGCTAGTCACCTCCATCGGTTACCCCGTGCTCGAAAAAAATCGAGTGGTGCAACGTATCCACCTGGCGCACCCGACACTCTTTAATCATCCATTACCCAGGGAATAAGGGCGAGCGTCCCCTTGGGTGGGATCATTCTCCCTGGCACGCTCGGAACCATGGAAAGGGCGACCCTAGCCCGACTAGTTTTCACTTTAACGAGCTACTAGTGCAGGGAGATTCAGCCGGGGACTAAGTGACCCGGAGGGAATGGGTCCGCTAATTGAGCGGGGCTCGTAATGCAACAGGAAACAAGCCGCTCCAGTGTATCTAGGCTAGTTACTTAGCTCAAAAGGGCCGATGTCAGTGTCTGGGAAGGACTGGGTGCAACCTACTTGGTCTATCGCTTTCGGCATCCTCCTTGCCGGTTTGACGCTGCGCGTGATGGTGCTTGTGGTGTCGTCTATGTCGTCGCTCGCCGGGCACATGCACACCCACGTAGACCGTATGGGCCCTGTGACCTGGAAACACATGAAAGGGGGAGATACACCTTGCCCTACTCACCGCGAGAGGCGCGCGTCTGGTTAAAAGCTTCTTCTTGGAAAAGAGACGCAACCTCTCCCCCTCGATGATTTTTTATCAGGGGATCTAGCGATTCTCGCTGCCACGTGACCCTTGACCCCGTGCTTTCGATTCTATCGCGAGTTGAATGACTTCATTGCCATGGAGAGATGGCTCTCAGCTGATATTTAAAGGTGACGGTAACACACGTCGCGGGACGCGGCCTGTGACTCGATCTCTTTTTTCCCAGACGCGAAGCCAGTGTTGTATCAGAATGGCGTTAACTCTTGAACGCGGGTGTTCGCTGGTGACTTTGAAACTAACTTCCCGACGAGCTTCTCGCCAGTTGCGGTTCTCCAGTTAGCGCGGAGTTTGGAAGTGCGAAAGCTGCACGGAAATTAGTGGGTCGGTGACTTGATGCGATTCTCTTCTCGGTACAGATTCCTTTGGTAGTCCGGCGGATTGCAAAGAGTGATAGTTGATTCGGTATGCGAACGCGTCCAAGGGACGATCGGGGTGGCAAGTGGCGCGATATTCGACGACCTCGAGGTCGTCATTACTTGACGGGGTGTAATGATTTTCGAAGCACCGGAGCGTCCGACCTGTGAGCAAACACCGAAGCCAGATCGGCGACGGGCTGACCTACGCGTCGACAGGCATCACACGCGATGCCCCAAGTGACGAATAAAAAGTGTCACTATTTTAGGGAGCCGTCATCATTATGCAGGAATGAATTCTTTAACATGGATTCGGTACCTTCGTAGTCTTTCTCCGTGTAAGACTGGTGAGTGATTCGGGCACCCGGGTCCTTTGGGGCCTCATCGTCTCCTGTTCCGCCTGCGTGGCCACCGCCACCTCTGCCTCCGGTACCCGGCTGCATCCACGGTCTAGAAAAACACAGTTTTCCCGCAATTAACTTCCACTTCCGTCTGCGATCGAAAGCCACCAACTACTCGCTCGATCCACAGACCGCGCCGACGTCGATAGAAATGCAAATATTGCCCACCCTTCCCTACAAGATTAATTAGGAAAAGTCGTGGCAAAGGAGTGTGGAGACATTTCTCGATTATAATTCATGCAGCTGCGTGCTGGGTTTCGGGGACTCTCTCGTTTGCATAAACATCTGCGGTATAATGATCGCTCGAACGCAGATACTTTGCCGGGTAGAAAGAAGAGGCGAACTAACTTGGTAGGTTTGCCCCTGTCATTTCGCTCTGGCCCTCGATCAAAGAGGTGCGCTGTACTGTTTGTTCAGTCGCCGAGTGGGATCGACTGTTTGTCTTGTCGGGTATCCCAACTTGTTACTTGCGGACCCTTTTCTGCCCGTGGGGTATAGCACGCCTCGTTCTATCCATGGTGATTGCTAGATCAAGGGTTCATCTTGCCCTGTCCACGCTCATTATCGGATCAATCGCTTATCTTAGGCTCACTACTGGCTTAGGAATTGTTTGCGTGATTTAGATGGTGTTTCTAGGTATTAGGACAGAGTTAGTAAATCGTTGCTCTGCTTTAACGCCGAGCCTTCTATTTCTGCAAGTCAATTTACTTTAATGAACGTCGTACTTTAACTTCGTAGTTATGAAATGAGTTGCAAGGATTTACTCTTTCACCTTCTGCAGAGGATTTAATTTCAACTCATTAAGAACCTTCTTCCCTTTTACTTGCCCAGCTGGGGATTAATCAAGAGTACTTAATGAGTCGTAATAGCTTTATGTTAATTGTTTGCAAGGATTCACGGTTTATTAACAAACCCATCATTCATGTTAGACTGACAAATCTCGGCCGCATTAAAGATTTAGCGGTGGTTAACGACATTTAGATGGTATCTCTTGCGCCGAAGGCACTTTTAAAGCAGTTGCACATTTTCCCATTACCCAGATCGTTCTCGTGGCGAAGAGCTGCGAGGTTTCTGTCGGGTTACGTGGGATTACCCAATTCGCCGGCGCGTCCACGCGCAATTGCCGCGTTAGTCACATGGGCGGCTTTTTAATAATTAAACTTCCTCCAACGGGAAGTTCACTTTGTCCGGGCCGCGCGGCGGATACCGGAGCCGCCAGCTCTCCGTCTCACTTCTTTCCTTATTATTGCAATCTTGATCCCATTCTCCTTTGCAAAGTAGATCGCCTTGGCAAGCGACTCCCGCGATTCTTATTCCAACAGACTAATCTCAGGTATTCGAGACAAGTGGCTTGAATTTGCACATCTGTCGTATTACCCGGCTGTGAAGAAGCGCTCGCGAGAGGAGGGAGCGGGAATCGGCGAGATTTAATTGTAAAACATTCCTTTCGTGTGCTGAGTAAATAGTTGGTCGCGGATAAGTAACGCCTGCTGGCAAGGCGGGGCTTCATTAAATCAGTGATGTAAGTTGTGATAGCAGAATAAATTCTTCCAAGCGATCAGGCTCTGGCTCGAACTTCCGAGTTGTTCGAGCTGATAGTTGATCGGAGAGAACGAGAGAGAGAGAGAGAGAGAGAGAGAGAGAGAGAGAGAGTGGGCCAAACGATCGGGGATTCCTGATCTCACGTCAGTGTACGTGCTCTTCTCCCAGTGGCGATCACACTTCATTACGACTTTAACTCGAGGAATTCGAGGGATCCTCGATAATTCCGAACTATTAGACCGACGCATGCCGCAGTCGACACAGAGCCAATTATAGTTTCCGGAAGTTACGTCATTAATTCTAGAATGACCGCCCAGCATTCGTGACTCTTTATCGGTTATCTACAGTTCTCAGATAGAAGCGATGCACCACTGGAATTGTTACTTGTGCACCCGATAACTTATCGGGCGGTGATTCGTGGCGCGTTTGCTTCTCCGTGTAACTGAATAGAACAGCTCTTCTATTTTGTCTAGTGATAGAAAGCTCGAAGAAAAGATTGCACGTGTGTGCGGAGGCTATCGGGGGATGAACGATATACGAGTTCAATCCATCTGGCATTGTGTTCTCGATGACTTGGCACCGGATGATTGCCATAAAAGAAATAGCGTGGCATTTAGAAAGGCAGGGTCGAAGCTTACCGACCAAGTTGACAGTATGATTAGCGAAGCGATGAAACGTGAAAGCGCGTTAGCACCGATTGTGTACCAAGGGCGGAGAGTTCGCTCTTCTCTCTGTCTAATTATCTTGGCGCGTTCGATTTGTTGGGAGATCCAAGTTTCCTCGTTCCCTTTGCCGAGCGTTGTAACGCAACAGAGAAGATTGGGAATTTAGAGAAGCTTTGTCACTTTCGTCGCCGAGCTGAATAATTGGATCGACCTACGCGCCTGCGGTCCTTGGTTTCACGGATGATAGAAACCTCGCGTGAGTGATGCATTTGGACTCAATTTAAAATTGAGGTTGTTGTGACTGGTGGGTTATTTAATAATGATTCCTTTACGCTACCTTCTGGTAACTGCGTCACGCAAAACTTAGTCCCAAAAGATGCATACACTTTAGTCTCTTTTATTCTCAAGTAGCTTAAACTACCCAGCCTGTCATGAAGTATTGGAAAGCCACATCCGGATTAATTGTGAGACTAGAAAATGAGAAGTTGGCTGTGGTGCAAATTATATTATGAACAAAAAATCGATTCCCATTGTGGCCAGAGGAAAATGGTACTCTAATAGCTAATAGTCTTATAACTCGAGGAGTAAAGTTGAGCTCGCAGCTAGTTCGGGAAGCCGCGGGCACTTGGTTCAACTCAACGGCTGTAATGAATGAGGCGGACAACAGAGGTTCGCAATTAATAACAAAGTGCGCCGCTTGCGGACATGGTGGGCGTGCGGCTCGATTGTTGGGAATTCGATTTGCACCTATTACCATCGGGCCGAACTCGGAAAAACCCGCGCGAACTTGTAATGAGAGAGCGACGGGAGCGAGTGGCACTGGACGGGCTCCTAGCGGAGATAATAGTGATAATGAGAACGATAATGGGACAGGCTGTCAGGGAAGACAGCGGCGGGAAAGAGGATAGATGAATTTACGACCGGAACCTGCCTGGCGAATCGTGATGTCTGAATTGAAGCGGAGGATCGCACGCACGTGAGCTCTCCGTGAAATGACATACTAATGCGATTCAGAAGGATACCACTCATTAGCCGCGAACTTAGATCCAATCAACCAGCGCATTGTCCGCGCCGCATCACCGTTGACAGATTTTTCTCGAGTGCGGGCGCGCGCCCGCCGAGTTTTTGTGCCGGGTGAAAAGTGAGCCGGAAATTAATTGGCAGTAAGGTGACACGCGGTGGAAATTGAGGGGACAAGTGGCCCGGCACAAAAAGGCTGTTAGAAAGTATATGAGGCCACAAAGGCATTCTAATGGTACGGATAAATATGGGTTACACGCGCTCGGAGATTCACAGGATGCTGCGTCACTCGCTCGCTCGGTTTGCCCTCTGCCGAAAAGCCTTCGGAAAAAGGGCAACAATCATATTGTCCTTGTATGCCGTTGTTATAAGCTCTGCGGCAAACAATTCCCGGTTCTGGCAGCAAGTCCGACTTTTGCTTTGGTTTGTCCGTTTTTAAATTACCAGCTATGATTTGGTTGTTTTTATTTTGTATCGCATGGAAAATTTCTATTCGGAGTATTCGCAATAGCAGAACGGCATTTGATGGTCTGACGATCGATGCGTTTACTGGGTGGCCACGGAAGAGCCGCAAAGTGCAGTACTGCAATTAACGAAGATAGCATTCGAGAAATTTTCCCTCGAGCGTCTCTCGTCGGTCGACTCGTTACTCGTATAATTGGAGCAAGTGGTATTCCATGGTAATTGGAGCCACAGGTACGCAAAGTAAATTCGTGTAATGGAGATGAAGCGGAAATATGTCGACCCTCGCTAACGGCTCAACTATTAAATGACTTTTCCAATCCAGAAGGTTACTGGCGACCGATCACCGGTTCAACTCACTTTTTCCTGATTTCCTTAAAACCTCAACCACTCCACTGGTGTTTTGCACTAGCCGATATCGAGTTTGTGGGCATCTCACCGTTTAGTGACTGGTCCAGCAGCTTATCGGCATCTCGCTCGGGTGGATCGGGATTTTCGCGGGAGAGCCGTTTAATTTCCGCACAAAAGCTTAAGGCAACGCTTCTCCGAAAGCCCGATTGAAATTAGAGCTTGATCTCGAGTCACGCACTTATCAACGGAACGCAGCCGGTCGAGCGCGGTATTCTTTGTCGCGTTGACGAACGGACAAAGCAGATTCGCTCGGCGTGTGTGCACACGCGGCGCTGCAGTTCGTGTGTGCAGATCTACAGGGTGATGCACTCGGCTTGGAATCGAAACTGGCGTACCCCACTTTTTGAGACGTGTTATGTACAGGGTGATTCACATGCATTTTAATTACAATGGTATAAGCTGCTGTGCATTAAGTAATTCGGAATTATCTGGTAATTTGTATTAATCCGGGTTCTTCTTTACATTCAATATGTATATCACATAACAAGAGACAAGGTCTTGTCTCGGGCAAAGTCTAAAAGAGACAGACCTTGTATCGTTTCCAGAGAGAGAAAGTATGGGTTCTTGCAATGTTCAAACTGCATAAACAACTTAAAAATTGGAAACTTGGAAAACATTGTCTGACAGACCATGTCAGAGCGAGACATTTACATACTTGTTATAAACAATTGGTTCAGCCATTGTGTAGATAATATACTATATGCATTTTACAAGGAAGTGCTTCTACACTATGTTTATAATACTAAATATAAGATATAACATCTAGCGAAATATTGAAAAATATTCGTGCAAATCGAAAAATACCAGATAATTTAGAATTATTGTTATACAGAAGCTATGCTCGAAAGCAGTGATTTAAATGTGAATGAAGCACCCTGTATGTGTGTGCCGCGATTGTTCCGCGAAGCAGGGATGCTTCGAGTGAATCAGATTCAAGAGATATACGCACTGACTTCTCGTGTCATCGCGCTTTAGCTCGAGGAGAAGGTTTTCGTGGGTGGATGTCAGGTGCAGCGGTGCCAAGACCGATATAAACGCATCAGAGATTTACGCGTGCTTTCAGGGTCAATGATATCACGAGTCACATCTTTTATGTTTTTCAATCCTAATTCTTCAAATCAGTCTCAGTAGAATCTTAATAATTCTTTGCAATATTTAAATGCCATTCCGACTACTAAAACATAATTAACAGATTATAACTTTGTTGTCGTCGCGTGCACATGTCCATTTTTTCAAATGAATTTATTAAGAATCGCCGCGCATTAACCGGTTTCAAACAGTCATTATATGTAGATTCATAGCTCTCACAAGACATTAATAACACTTCGATACTATCTTTTCCTACGAAGCAACTGAATCAGCTGCAAATTTCCTCATTACATCAATAATTGCCGCAAAGAGTTAGCTCCATCGTATTCCCGCATGTAGATAAACGCTTTAAAGATACAAGCATCCTCTCAGGACCACGGATAACTCGACTCAAGGACCATTGCTCCTTTAACTCGACCGAATCATACAGCAACCGTGGAACTACTCTCCAGAAACGCATCCTTTGACGCGTAATAGTAAAGGCCTTTCCCTCATTCCCTCGGGCTCCAAGCTGAAAAGGAGCAAAGGGAATAGCAAGCAATGGAGTAAGGTGAAAGGAGAAGCGTAAAAGGGAAGGAAGGGGAAGGGATGCGGGGGAGGAAAGGGGGAGAGTATCATACAGCGCTGGCGGAGTGGAGGGTAGAATCGAGGTCGATCACTGTAATGTCAAGATCGCGAGACATTGCTCGAGCATCGTTTAGCGGCGATTACGAGCCGGCAAGTGGATAATTATACACCTACGATTACATAGGCCAAAGCTACGTAGCTTTACATAATAAACGAGCAACTAGGCCTCCGTACACAAAGGAACCGGCTGGCGGCGATCTCTGAGTATTAGGACAATTCGCGAGATTTGTAGACGTCTCTATTTAAAGACAGAATATACCGTCTAGCGGATCAGAGCGATCATTATTTCATTTGGGGGATAATGCCGGCTGAGTGTGCACACACGTGTGTGTAAGAATAGACTCCGACAGGAAGGAAGTGTAGACTCATTTGGAGCTCCATATTGCACGTGTCTAATCCATTTATTAATTACCCTAAGTGATTAGTAAGGGGAACTCATTGCAGGCAATGCTTGAAAGCATCCTCTCGTAGAGCCCACTGTTCTATGAGACTAGTTGTTTGTTGTCGGTTATCCATCATCCATAATAGGTCGCTTTTATATTATGGTATATATCTAGCATCATCAACACGGAATAATCGCGGGAGTTCGGAATATTGATTTGTAGTATTATTGGCCAGGTTATTTACAGATACTAGAAATATTTCACGATCTCCTTCTACAAATAATCAGCGGTATTTCGAGATGAGAAACCGTTCGATTTGCTCTGATTTAATTGGAAGGATACTGCGAATGATTAATAATCGATGAGAGTTTTTCGATTGTGCCACGAGGCACCTTGGAAACTGGTAACAGTATCGGAAGCGAACAATAGGAGTGTACACGTGTACTACTTGTCCAGTAAAAATATGCTCGGGGATACCTGAGACCCTCCCTACCAATAAGGGTAGAAGAGCCCGGCAAGACTGCAAACAAGTTCATTCAGTCCCGGGACATCGTAGCGCTCGGTGGTGCGGTAATAAACAATAGTCGCGTCCGTACGTAAGATACGTATATAGGTACACTTGACCACCCATTGGTGACGAGAACGCACATTCCTAGAGCTCATTCAGTACTGAAGTGCTGAAGTACTGAATAAGCTCTCCCCATAATCTATTCATTTGTTAATTCGGCGACAGATTCCACGCAAAACCGATAAGTTATCAGCAAGAATCTTAAAGTGCTTATCAAATATTGTCTTTTTGTGACCAAATTATATTATTCGTGACCAAAAGAAACCCATCATATAATTTGGTACCCATTTTAATAGAATGGGGTTTGAAATTTGGTGTACATTTACTACTTTTGGTGGACGAAAGCATTTGTTTGTGGGTATTTTTTGCTATATTTGAGGAGCATTGAAACATAATCCATTATTATATATTCCCCGACTAATTGCAACGGTAATTATTATCATTGTGCTGATTATCTAGCACGAAAGTGCACCAAGGGGAGTGAGGTTTACAGGGCCGTTGGGTCTCGCGTGTCACGAAGGTAGGAGGCCATGTGGAGGAACATTAACGAGCGACAACAACGTCGAATGAAAAGGTCCTTGTGATTGTTCCACGTTTTTCTCGGAGCTCATCATGCCGCCGGCTGCACAAGTTCGTGTGTGTCGGCACGTATGTGCGGCGCATAATTAAAAGTTTAACGATCACCGGGGCGAGCGCTCGCCAGCGAATAGCACGGGACAATTGGCGTGTGTGTCGAGCGTGTATTAGTAGCATTAGCATTCACCCGCGCATAATTCGATGGTGAATCCGTGATCGGCGCGTTGTCCGCTGCAAGCTCGGTCCAAGTTCAAATGTAATCGCATGTTTTTAGCACAATTGCCGCTCAGCACGTAACGCTCCGACAGCGTTTTGCGTCGCGTTAATGCATTTTATACTGCGAGAAGGCTACTTTGTATTAGACTGTTTAGTATCCCGGAAGGTTGTCTGAAAGATTACTTGTAGTGGAAGGTCGTTTTAAATTGTATTCCTTTATAGGACAAGCTCCAGCAGAACGTAATTCATATTGCAATTTACGACTAGTTTGTAGTTGGTGAGACATGAAGAACTAATTACACATACCAGTGATATGGTAAAGCAGTGGTCATTCACAGTAATTGATCAAAGCTAAAATTCCGATATCCAAATCTCTAATATATTGGATGGAATTGGTATTTGCAGCAGGAACTGCAATCCAGTTGCAACAGTAGTATTTTTTATTATGATTGCCATACCGAAACTGATAATACGCGTCGTAAGAATCGGCGAAAACAGGAACGAATATCATCATAATTATGATAACAAAAGACATTAGTTGTTCTGAATTATCACGTTTCTTATTATCACAGAGGTTTATTGTCGTTATTATGTTCTTTATCTTATATTTCGTATTGACATTCAATAGATCCTGTGTGCAAATATGTCACTGGTATGTGTGGGAGGTGTTTAATACTTGACGAGAGCGATCAATTAATTTTTCAGTCTGACCCAGTCTCGAGCGGTGTCACTAGCTATTTTCGTGTCACCTTTGACGGCGACGATTCCGTCGGGGTCAAAGGGTTCTCCGTCAAAATTTCACGAACCACTGCTAACGCGGCGTCCGTCGGAATTCGTACTTTTTAATAGAACAGCCGGAGCACCGGGAGCTCAGCCGAGCTGGCTTTTCAGCGGAGGAGGTTGGTAGGCGGAACTCGTGGTAAGTGGTTCCATCGTTTGAAGGAATCATCGATGAAAATTGCCGACGCTCCATTAACGATGGAAACAGGCTGTTTGCCAATTGGGGAAATTCGTTTATGTCCCAGTTGATTTGGCAGGAAGTCAGCCTCGAAAGAGGCTGCGAGTGTAGTGGTCCGGCAATTCTCTTAGCTTTAACGTCGGACTTATCTCCCGCGTCGAAGTACAAAGCTAGCACTAATCGCATATTAGCTCGATCAACTGGATATCGGCTTTACTTATCGCTCCTGTCCAGCAATCGACGGGACTCCTCGCGCGTGGCTAGCGTGTATCATGTGGGAAGCCAGTTTATTCCTCATCTAATTAGAGCGTGTCAATATAAATATGAGAAAACGTCTATTAATGGCGGGATATTAAATCAGGGTGTAAACTTCATTCCTTGCCGTTTCTCCGGCAACGCACTCTCGTACACGAATAACTAGTATCATTGATTGGCGCGTTCCTATTTCCCGTGTAATAATAGTACGTGCAGGTAGAGCGGTGCATAAATGGGTCGACCCTTGACAGCGCACCACCTCTCTCTCTCCCTCTCTCTCTCAGTTTATGAGCAAGGGTGTCTCTTTCTTTCTGGTATCGTTCAACGTTCGGTATAGGAACTTGCTATATGTAGAACTTGCAATTGTCTTGTTTGCTCATCGGAGAAATTGGTTGGGGATACATTGTGAAAGCTTTAAACCAACTTTTCTAACAATGACCAACGGGAAACGAGTATTATTCTGGAATACTATATCACTCGATTCGTTTCCTATGCATTTTTTATACATCGAGTGTTGTTTCTCTACAAAGATTAGTACACGTGTACTAACTCCGAACGTACTTAACACACTATTGATCGATTATTTTATTTAATAAACGACTCGTTTCATCTACTGTCTCTTAAAATCTTTAGCAAAGTGTCGTTTGAGAATGTCTGACAGCACTGAAATCCTAATTTAGATGCGATGATTACTGGAGCGAATATACAACTACTACACCGTCGAGTGTTGAACAGTGTGTTGATAACAAGTAAGGCAAGCTGATTTCGACGACGGATTTCGACATGTGCCGAACTCCGAGTTGGCACAACAAGCTTCCAGCGTCGGGAAACTTTAGACCTAGAAGTAGATTCACGAGTACGGCGCGCAGTAAGAACCAGAAACGCGAAGTGCTTCTTAAGATGCAATGCGGGAGCGAGCTGTTTGTTTTCCGAGCAAGCGGCAGGAAAATTGATAATTCACGAACGCGAGCGATGCATCACCACGAACGAGCATGCTTGGAGCGAGCGCACACATTCCCACTCTTTGCTCGGCACTCAGCATTTATTCCACAGTTCCGGGCATAAAAATGAAGCGCGCGTGGGCGCTGACTCACTCGATGGTGCGCTCAGTCGCGCGATTGATTTTCTCGATGGAGCTCTTCGCAATTAACAGGTGCGTTCGCGCGAAATTGGCGGGGCACTGCGCGAAAAACTTGCTGCTTCCTTTACTAGGACTTGATCTTTGTCCTCGAAGGAAGATAAAGAGCAGCGGGCGGGGAAGTTGATACTTAGTGGACAGGAAGGCAGGTGATCGAACATTGTCATCGAGCGCGTGGGCGATAAAGCGAACGAGCACTATCGGGGCAACTTCTTTTTATCAGTCGGATTTCATTCGGAAGGTGTTGTCTCCCTGTGCCAGTACTTATCGCGTCCTCGACCGCGATCCGTACGATTTATCGATCATACTCCCGGTGAATCCGTCTGTTGGCCTCTGCCGGTTACATCATAGAGGCCTCGAGCCTCTCCAATCTTCCCTCGTTCTCTCCCTCGCCCCTCTATCTATCACTCTCGCTCCCTCTCTCTCTCGCTCTCTCGCCGCTCTGTTTACCGATTCGTCAGTGCACAATACTTTCCGCTGTCACAAGGAAAACAAGAGCTGAATAAACGCGATAAGTCAGTCCAGTGGTATCCAGTCGGCGAGCGAGTGTGCGTAACGACTATCTAACTCAAGGGACTAGCGTGCCAAGTAGAGTCGGCCGCTTCTGTCCAGACAGCATTCGCGGCGCCGCCGTGAATCCTAGATGGAAACTATTACCGGCAGCACCCGTGTCATACACATCGCAACCTCTAGCGTGTAAAAAGCGTGCGATTATGCTGCGCCTGGGCACAGTTGCAAGCTTCGTGGACAATCGTAACAGGGCGTGCGGCGTGCACCACGAGAAGAGAGCTGCGCACGCGACGCTGATAAGCGGCTCCGTCCATGCAGCGGCGTCGAGGGGTCAAAGTGCACCTCGTGATCCGAAACGACCATATGTTTCGGCGTGCTTTGCTCTTTTGGCGCTGGAGCGCCCCTGAACGCGCTATAACCGTGAAAGCGCGTCTGACACGACTTCCTTATCACCCGGCTGAATCCAAGCGCGGTTTCCCGCCTGCAAGCCTCGCTTAGCAGTCCGATAAGACGCGCGCGTCTCGCTCGATTAATCGGCCGCTAAGTGACCGCGGGAGACTGGAGAGTCTAAAGAGCCGTGAAAATGGCAGGCTGGCTCGATTAATCGGCCGCCAGTGGAAAAAGCTCCGGCGATCGTGAGTCAGCCCCGGCAGGCCTCTAATCTTGGAGTCTCTTTGGGCGAGCGCGTGCTGTGCACTCTGTCGATAGCGGGAGCCCGACATCCATTTACTTCTCAACCTGCCAGCGTCCCGCTGCTTTTTATCGCGAGTCCTCTCATCGCGAACGATAGTTCGACCGATACAATATCAGGGAGCTATTTGCCTTCGGTCTGCATCTCCGATAGAGATAGAGGCCGGCAGAGCTAACGAGACAGTTCTCGCTCGTCCCTGGAACGCTCCGACTTTCGAACGCCTTCCCTATCTGCATTTAAATCACGCCTGACTCATTCGAGTACTTTTCCGCTGGCAGGCTCGATAATCTATTCCGGCGAGAAAAACGCGCGCAAGTGTGAAAAACGTCCTCGATTATAGAGTTCTACTTTGCCTTGGTTCAAGCATACTTAAAGCTTTCCGGGTGCATCTCGGTTGACTCCGTGAAGGCGACGATGAGTGGAGAGGTGCGATGCTGTCGCGGGGGTGTCACTGCGTGAAGGGCGGTCAGGGTAGCCGGGCAGCAGTCCTCATGACCGGGTTAACGCTCGGCACAGCTCTGAGGCGCGGGACAACTCGTAGTTGAAAGTGTACGGGCGATCGTGTGAGAGCACTCGGGCGTGGGCGTCCGATGCAGGTCGAGCACAGCAGCAACACGCGAGGATCGCTCGTTCCACGCACTTTTTTACGCGCGTCCACGCACCGCGCCGTACGTCGACTGACTGTTTACCACCAGCTGACAGCGGTGTTGTCTTCTTCCGAAGGTCTTCGTCATCGGGAGAGCAGACGACGAGACGACGAGGGCGCCCGGGTGGCGGGGGAGAGAGAGAGAGAGAGAGAGAGAGAGGGCGAAGAGTGTCAGTAGCTCTTGGGAGCAGTCAGTGTCAGCTAGTGTGTCTGCCGGCTTGTATCAGTTAGTAGCGATCGGTAGGAGCCAGTGCAGGCGGCCAGTAACAGCTAGTCACACAGAGAGCCACTCGCGTCCGGTAACCCTGATAACGAAACTCCGCCCAGATTCCACGCGAGATATCAACGTCCGATGAAAGCGCGGTGTACCTACACCGCTGACACCCTCACCCCCATTTTTCATAATTTCCCGCTTTAATCCTTGCGGGATTAATTCCCCCCTATCTTACAATCGAGATACCACTAATCCTAGAAATTGTAGTCTCGCGTCGTAAAAGACTTTTCCGACTTGGTCCGCTCAGAGAAACTGGCGATCGCTATCTATCAGCCGCTGCGATTCTCGGAGTTTCAATACGTAACATCGTCGCTGCGCAGGTTTAATCAGTGACTCGATGATCCTCAAAGACTTGGCGAGCCGCAGTCGAATGAGGAGTTACAGCTTGGATCGTTGTGCGGCTGATTCGCGGGGCAGCCAGCAAGTTCTAGCATTCTCGATCCCCAGCGAATCGGTAATCTTTAGTTGCCAAGCCGGCGATTATTCGATTGCGTCATGTGACTCGGATGACGATTGCCGTTAGCCTGAAAATCCGGGGATCGGCGATGATCGCTTGGTCGACGTATACCGATAGGCGGTGTTATCCAGCCGAAACCAGCGAACGCCGGCTGAAGGCGGCGGCGGACGTGCGTGCATCCTATCCGCCAGATGAGGGCTTTTCGAGCCCGACAATCCCGTGCCCCGGTGATGGTTGTTTGCTCTGCTCGCTCTCGCGGAAGATAATGCAAAAGGCGGGCAATCGAGCGAGCGCCGGATTGCCGGACGGATCGCGCGAGGATTGCCCGGAATCCCGCGCAGGTATTCCAGATCATTGTATTGTATAGTCATTAACGCGCTCCAATCCCGCGGTATCTCCGGCGGGCTGCGGAAACCCTGTTATTTGCACAGTGGATCGCCGGATTACATTGGCAAAGTAAGATCGTTTCCGAGGCGATCGAGGAGGAAAAAGGCACGACGCGCTGTCTGGCTCGTGCAACCACCTCTCGCTTACCTGCAGACTCATCTCTCTCCCGACGCACCTCTCCTCTCCCGTCTTCTCAGCCAGCTGTTATATCAGCTCGTAAATCAATCAAAAATGAGACCGGAGAGATATTGCATTTTTTCAGGAGCTTTGTTTTTCCTCGCCGTGTGCTTGCACATAAGTCAATATGTGTGTGCCGGGCGCGGTGTTCCCTCGGCCGAAGCAGACTGCGCGACGCACTCCGGCCGCCCGGAGACATTCGGGGATTGATTACCGTTGCGTGCTTGTGCCACTCGTTACACAAGTACACCCGCGGCTTCTTTTCCTATCTGCACTCGAGCGCTCCCGTGAATGAGCAGGCCTGATACCGTATCAGTCACATTTCCGCGGCCTATTGTGCCCGATCGGGAGACGCTGTGTCTCTGCTGTCGAGGGCGAAGGTGCGAATCGACACTCTGGGATTCAAGGGAATCGTTCAATCAAGCCACGCCAAAGGGCTTCGCTCGCTCGCCGCTTGCTCGAACCGACTGTTTCGAAAGTGCGGGGGCGCCGACATCTTTTGATTAAGAGGCTGAGAGGATCCTGGAAATGTTTCGGAACGAATCGGGCGTGGGTGAGCTCGCCCAATAAAAGCTCGTATTGACGTCGGTTTAGCGAGAAAGTGCGAAAGCCGCAAAGGGAAGATGTTGAAGCGCGAGACAAAGTTTGCTCTTTCCTCGGCGGACACGCGCCACCCCGGGCTTCGAGCCGCACTCTCAATTAGCGTCTGTTTAGGCAGCCTTGCTCTTTTTAGAGTCAATCAGCGCGCACTAAAGCTCCGCAAATAGAGCGGCGTGAGTAGTGCCGGCGAGTACGTCGCCTTATCTTGCTTTCTCAGGGGAGAATTACTATTATCTGATGATAAGCCCGAAAGTATAGAGCGCTTTAATTGCACTGGTATCAAAGCCGCCCGGTGCCGGTGTATTAGCAGTTGTCATGCACTGATTATACCCGAATCCCCCTCGTCTGCCGGGCGTCCTTTCATCTTTTTGCCAAATCCCGGCACGCGTTTCACACATGTGTGTGCGTGTAGTAAACTCGAGACCTTTGCCGGCAGTCGCGTGGGCGGCAGACGGTTTTTTGCGCGTCTCCCTTTTTTTCGATTCGCCGGGAAATTGAGCGGAACCACGCACATATACATGTTGCTTAGGAGCGGCTGGATGCGGGGGCTGTTTCTACTTACCCTGTGTACTTGACAGGTGAATTCGAACTGGTGCGGCACGCGCGGTTCCCTTGCACTCCCTTCGGAGATCAGATCCTGTGAGATCCCTCGGATAAATCCTATCAGCCGGACCACATCACTTCGGGCAATCGCACACTCTGGCGGTCCAGGGAGAAGACGGCGGTTCTCGATCAGCCGGCCACACGAGATCGGCTGCTTTACAGTCTCATTTCACTATAGACCTTTCCGCTCCAGGCGCGAGCTTTCTTGTTAACAGAAAAAGAGTATCCGGTGAAGATGGTAAATTAAGGGAGCTACCTGGGGAGTCGTGTGTGATTGGTTGCCAGGGGGTGGCCGGGTTCTATTGGGGGTACGTGGGTGTCGCGACAATTTCAGGAGTCTCCCGGTTCCAACGCACACGCACACATACACAGACACGCCGGTGAAGTCGCACAAAGGAGTGGATGCGCCACGAATTCGAGTAACCTTCGCCGACCTCTTCCTCGGCAGCGACTCCAAAGCTCCAAGCTACCAGACCCACCGGGCGGAAGCATCGACCGCCTCGCCCTTCGCTTCGCATCCTTCTCTCCCTTTCTCGCTCTATCAGAGATGTTCTGTTCCCTCGTTTCCCGAGGTTTCCCCTTTGAATCGATTCGCCACTGCCGGCCGATAAATCGTCCTCGCTTACCCGGTGCGCGCCGGGTTCAATGGCATTTATCGGTCGCTTAAGGCGCGCGCGTCCCGAGACCGCACAGAATCTCGCTCACGCTGAATCCTCGTAGTAGGCTGTGGGGGATGCAGCTCGCCCGAGATTCCCGTACGTCGAATTTTCTCCTCGGAGTGGAGAGAGGGAGAGAGAGAGCGGCTGCGGTGGGTGGCCTCACGTGTTGCTGGGGAGTAACGTCCGCCAGAAGCAGCGGAATCCCGGCGGTTGTTGCCGGGTGCCCAATCGCCGAAGAGCGTAAGATCATCGCTGATCTTGCCAGAGGACGCTTACTGCTCTCGCGGGAGCCGTTAGATTTCCCCGAGGTTTGATTCCACCCAACTAAGCCAACTATCAAGGAATTGAGCGCATAAAGTATCTCGGGACGCCGCAATCGCGACCGGCTCGGAGATTCCTCGGTTAGAACTGTATATCCGGCGAGAAGCCGAGAGAAGAGAGCGAAAGTGCGAGAGAAAGGGTGAAAGGAGCCAGACACTAGAGTCTATAGGACACGCGAGGCTTTGAGAAGGACTCCTTGCCGGAGGGTGTCAACCCCTCGGGCAACTCCGAGCGGCGGAAAGGGGTCGGGTCAAAAAACGGAGATGCCGACGCCGAGAGACGGAGAGAGAGACAGAGAGAGAGAGGGAGGGAGGGAGTGTGTGTGTACGCTTGTCTGGCGAGACCTCGAGATCTATCGTAGACTGGCGGTCCTTGCTCATCTCGCGCGTCTAGCCCGGCTCGATGAGACGATGATGTTTCGATGACGGGTGGCCGGCGGCGGCGGCTCGGCAACGCGAGCACGGGGACCGGAACGGCGAGCGGAGTGACTGGAGCGACGGGGTTCGCAACCCTCTGCAGAGGCCTCCTGGCTGGGCTCGGCTCGGCTCGGAGGAGATACGTGCGGCGCGTGTCCGCGGCGCGAGCATACTGTGTTCCTCGCTCGCTGAAGGTGGAGGCGCTTTCGCGCTTTTGCGGTATTGATCCGCACGTGGGATACGCCGAGCGAGAGAACCAACCCCGCCACCCGAGCACCATGCAGCCACCGATACCCTGTGGCTGCTGCTGCTGCCGCCGCTGCTCCCGTTGCTACGGTGGTGCTACGTGACGATCCACACGATCATCTCGCATGAGCCACCGCGGATTTCAGGTGCTCAGGGTTCCTCTTTTACAGAGGTTCCAGCCAGTTCTCGGGTGGATTTGGTTGATGAGAGTCTTAGTGCGGACGAGAGGAAGAGCCCGTGATTGATGATCGAGACGATGATCTCGAAACACGCAGCCTCGATTTAAGATGCTTCGGACAAGTATTTTACAGACTTCTGTGCGAGTTCTCTGCTTGAACCCGTTGGTAAAAGTCTCGGCAGGGACGGGAAGAAAAGTTCGTGACTGATAATCGACACGATGGTCCGTAAAGAGGCAGCCTGGAATTCAGTTGCTCCGGGAGAGTATTTTTGCTAGTTTCGAGCGCGTTTCCAGGGAGAACACGTTGGTAAAAGTCGAGTAGCGGAGAGGAAAAGAAGAGTTCGTGACTGATGACTCGCGCGGTGGTCCCGAAAGAGGCAGCCTGGATTTAGTTTCACCGAAAGTGTATTTTGCAGCTTTTTGCAGATATGTTTTGTGAGACATCTCATATTAAAACGCAGTTGTAGAAGTATGACGGTGCAGATATTCGTTTGACAAACGTCTGTGAAACTATAGTCTTGTGATTACTGATTCATCTCCTCATCCCGAAAGAAACTATATCAATCTTAACTTAGTTCAAGTAAGCCAAATCTGACTTTGAGTTGTTTCTGAAACAGTTAATCGGCTTAATTCGCACAATCAATTCCACACAATCTTAGATCCGTGTAAAGATCATAATTGATTGTTTGATAATTGAAGCATCCATTCGAATCTGCCATCAAGCCAAACCAGAAATGACTTTGAGACTTGCAGAGGAAACAATTTCGTCCTCGAGTCACGCTATCAGCATTATCGAAGATTACAGTATGAACGAGGGAGGTCTCCGTACATTGAGATTGGTAATTGGCCATGTAGGCGATAGCCCGAACTCTTGACTGGCATTTGCATTGATCGTGAGGCTTCCCAGATTTAGCGGGGGTCAACACGACACTGCTTTCAAGGTATCGCTCCCCAGGGTTCCACTGAATGGCACGTGTCACTGCTGGTTCGACACATTAATCTACCAATCGCGGAATTTACTGCTGCGCTCCGCCCCCGTTCCGCGTGTCCATAACTACCCCTGATTCTTCTGTTGCCAACCCCATAATAATGTCTCCCGCCGCCCTTTACCTCTGGCGCGCTCTCGATCGGCGGAACGGGAAGCGCGGACGTGACTTCGCTCCTCGTTAATTCGCCTTTGATTACTTCGGTTGGCAGGTAACGAGTTTGGCAGCGCTGTCAGACGTCTCTGGCACGTGTGTCTCGATTAGTAGCGAGAGAGAACGATCAATCTCGATCATTCATGGATCATTAAAGTCGCTCGTTAGAAACAGTGCGGCGGAGTCAAGGAAAATGAAGAATAAACAACTGTTAACTGTTTAATCGCAGCAAAACCTGTCGCCCTTGGCAGTAAGCTTGGTATGTCTCTCTAATGCGCCCCGCAATGGGACATAAGAATCCCGGCGACAAAAGAGTCTTTGTATGTAGTACGTGGTCGGCGAGGAAGGCGGGAGAGGCAACTAAGGTGAGACGACAACTAATTGAATTGTAAAGTGCACATAACCCGGGGAATTTTCTGAAGGGAGCTGCATTTAACCAAGTGTGTAGTAGTTTCTCCGGGATTGGATGCTGCGAGGGGAAGGTGCGAACTTGTACGATCGGGGTCGCGCGATTCGCCCGAGGAATACAGAGGGAAAAGTTCGATCTTCCCTCGACGGGGGAGACACGTAACTTGGAGATTGGCGAAGGCAGCACCGAGTACGTGTACTGTTGCCTGATGGAGGTCTCCATCGATCTAGGTCGTTGGCCGATATCCCAGAGCAAAGGGAGCTCCAGGGAAAGTCGTAATATACTTTATTATCGGGCAACCGAGGCAAAGGAGCTATTAAGCTCGCGACCAGAAGCTCCCATCCTCGCAAACTATCACGAAGAATGGACCATTCGTCTGATTGAGCTTGATCAGCCTCCCAGTGCCTTTCCCTGCTTCCCTTCAATCTCGCAAATCGAGCGCGATGCTTCCTTTGCCGCGATTTTCCTGATAAATCGACCCAGATTACTCGTTGTCTCGTTCCATCATCGATTACCGCCGCTTTATTCTTCCGATGGGATGGACTGCCAATCAATTGGAGTCTTCTATTCTAGTTTCCAGGACGATCTTTCCGCAGGATTCTTCTCTATCTTAAGAATATTGAAACTTCACATGTAAAAATAGTTGTTATACATCAATTTTTCATTATTTGAGTGAATGGAGACAATAGTTGGTGAGTTTTATTTGTAATCATTATGATTCTGAAGCATTCCCGAGTCTACGAAAACAGTTCTACCACGAGAAGGAGAAGGAATTGCGAAAAATTTGCCAATGGAATAAACAGCAATAAAAATAGAAATAAAATAGAGTACGTTTATTAGTCCGGTAGGGAATATATATTTAGCGCCAATACCACACAATTTCGTGAATTTGAGGAATTTTTCTATTGCAATTACACGTTTATTACATTCCAATAATTAAAACACCGGTCCATTGGCGCGCAAAAGGCAGTCGGTAAAAACGGTCGGCTGGCGGTGGGGAAAGGTGCGTCGCAATCGGGAACGTCGGTCAGAAAGGGATCTGCGCACTCGTGGTTGGGTAAGAGTGGGGAGAGGGTTCCCATGGCAGTTCGCCGTAACTCCGCGCAGTTCGCTTGGATCGCCCGACTTGGACGGATTTACGCGCGCTTGTTCTCGGTGCTCTCAACTGTTGTTCAACTAGTGTTTGTTAACTTCCCAGTGCATTTTTCGCTTTAACTTTATTACATTATATCGTGAATTGTTTCTATTATTTGAGCGATTGCTCTCGAGAAGCAAAAGTAAGTGTTTCCTGCGACTCTTTCAAATTATTCATACTGGTTCTTAGTGTGGTTATGTGATTATGTGAATTTCGAAGATTTGAAAACTTGTGTACCATGACGTCAACGCAATTTCGTTGTGAGAAAAAGCATTGACCCGTTGACGCCGCTATCGTCTGAAGGCAAAGCAGGTATTCCCCGACAATTCAGTGCGGTGTGTACAATTTCCTTTTTGCTTCACGATTTACTTAACGAGTTCCAAATAGTTCCACTGTAGCTTGAACACAAAGCTATTTCAACCCAGTGCAGTTCGTACATATACAAATTCAGTAGGCTTAACTGCAGTCGAAGTAATATCAGCCCCCGATAAAAGGAAGCACCTGAGATCGACAGATGTCTCAGGTGGTTCCTCAAAGAGCATCTCCAGTCTCCCTAAAGCCAAGGCCCTAGAATTTTCTCTCCCAATGTAATTCTCGAAAGTGCTAACAATATCAATTTTATTTACCCACCAGAAACTAAAAGCGCACACACACGAAGCTTCCCAATCATACTTGTCGATTTTCAACACTTAACTGCAATTGCTTTGACAGCTGCGCGGCTCGAGCTCGCAACTTAACTTCTCCCCTGTCGAGATTGATGAGCGGGGGACGGTAGTGCGAAGATTATCGGTTATTAGTATGATCGGCTCGAGATGAGTATCGGTGGTAAATTGGCCTTGGCTCTGGAATTAGGCTGAAAGGGCTGGCGACAATCGGACCGGTGGAGTGTCTGTCTCCCTCTCTGGTTGGGCGATAGTTGAATCTAAAGTAAACATTGGCGAGAGACGAGCTGGTAGTGTGGATGGTAGCGCTCGGCTAGCGGGGCTAGCCGGGCTAGAAGTAAGGTGGCAGAGTCGAAAGAATAACACGGAAGCGGATCGGGGGTGGCCGAACACCGGGTTAAACGTGACAGGGTGATCAGATAAGAGCGCAGCGCTCTCTTCTCCCTGACGTTTCCTTTGTTTGAGAATTAAGATAAGGCGGATCTCGACGGACGTGCAAGGACCACGGCAGCCTCTCTGTTTGAACCGCGCCAGGAACAAACCAGACGCACCCTCCTATCCTTCCTTTCGCTCCAAGTTAAATATTATCCGATACATACCTCTATCTCTCCACCTCTCGCACTCTCTCCCTCGCACTTTCTCGCGCTCTTTGTGTACCCATTGCATTGAGCACCTGTGAGCAAGCGAATGCTCGCTACAAGTGTAACGCCCGTGGAATGTCTCGGACACCTTACAAAGCCTCAGCGCTAGCCTTCTTCGTGGAAATTCGGTTTTGGCTCAAGAGATTAGATCTGTGGAAAAGTACGCTCGCCCTACTTCCACGGCGGATTAATCTTTTTAATTCAATTTACTCTCATTGACATCTCTTGCAATTAACGAGAAAAGTAACGTGCTTCCATAAAAATAGAATTGTAATATTTGCAAAGGAATTGCGGCGTTTTGCATTTTTAAATTTTCTGTTTCTGTTTCCCGGTCAATTTTAAAACGTTTCAAAGTTTTGCATTGTAAATTTTATATTTGGAGCGATTAAGATAACAGTGATTTTTTATGGACATTGAGGGCGTCGAAACTTCCCATAGATTTGTGCAATACATCTTTACTTTGTCGTAGGATCCATTATTGGTTTTTCTCGTCGCCAGTAACTTTAGAGCGCGATTCTTAATGTAGTGCCTATCGTTATTTGGGGGCTAGAGCCTCTCAAAGGTATTTGTGATGCTCTCGTGATCGGGCGTACGTCGGGTTCGCTGGGGGAACCGAGCAAATGACACCGTCGATCTCGAGTGAACCGTGCGGTTTTTCCGGCGACGCTCTCCTAGCAAATATTTACAGGGGGAAGGTGGGGGAGAGGCCCTCTTTAAATTCCACCAGCAATCGCCCCGGATCCCTCAAGGTAACTCGCACCGCTTTTAGTTTTGGAGATCTGCAACGATGAGTAGATCGTTTGATTAATATCTGATAACCAATTTTTCTTTAAACAATTGGGCGAATGAAAAATGCTTTATTCAATCATGAAGAATTATTGTTTGTCTGACGAGTGAGTGCACTCTACGGGGATTTTGGTGTTTTGAAAGATAGACAATTATTGCTGTCAATTATTACACGCAAGTATTACTCTTCTGATCATTATTCTCTACAACTGTTAATGTTAACAATTCAATTGGACTTAAAATTATAATGACATCCATTACGATTGAGTAAATTAGTGTGTAAGTGGGACATATTAAGCATTTGCATAATAACAAGCCGGTATGATAATTGAATAACATTTGCTATTTAAGACAAGTTTACTTCACTTTAGATTCACATTCTCATAAGCATAGCACGGCAATCTATCCCTTATGTATCGAGGGTTTAAAATGACCTGATTGCTGATCGCTTTCTTCACATATTCCAATTCAAAAGTCAAATTACACATACGAGTGGCATGCTAAAATAATCAACTGGGCGGATGACGCGCGTTGGATGGCCAATTGGCAAAAATGCGAGGAGGCCCAGACAAAAAAGGATAGCGTGCAGCAGGAGGGCGCGCACGTCACCGATACGTGTGTGAGCGGGGCTCAAAGTTACGCGCTATTGTGCAAGCGGCGAAAAGAAATGTTGGCGCGGCTGGATAAAAATGTCGACATCACGGGTAAACTTTTTTCCCGGCCGGGTTTCTTAGGGGGCCCCGAAGTAGCTGGCAGGGAGCAGCAGCAACTGGAAAGCCCGGATTTCGTTCCCAGGATGAGGCGCTGCTCTACGGGCACGCCAGCACGCGGGATTAAGCAATCACACAGGCCGATGGTTCCTCGATAGCGATGCTAATGTCGGGTCGAAAGGGCCAAGCACGCGTTTATGGCCCTTCCGTTTGCTTAGGCAAATCGAAGACATTCGCGGCTCCATGCATCTTACCTCCCTCGGCCGCTTCTCGACCGCACTGCAATAAAAACTATTACGCTCCTATCTAATCTTCCTAATGGTGAAAGCTCGGACGCCGGGAATTAAAGATCGTCCCGAACCTCTTCGACAGGACTGGCTCCTTTCGGAAAGGGAATTGCTTCACGGTAGAGATAGGCCAAGTTTCGGCTTCGCTTCGCTTTCGGTAGACTTTGTTTTAATTGCTTTATTCTCTGACCAGTGCGATCATTTATAGAAGTGAAAGTGTATTTGCGATATTTACAACAAACATCGAATTTTATTGATAGATTTTCCTATTACAGATTCGTGAAAATATAATATTTCATACCCAGCCCATCATCGGGGATACAAACCGGATTTGTTCCGCGCAAACTCACACAGGTTTATTGAGCACTTTATTTGGTTCACGCGATATTTATGCAGAGTATTAGACTAATATTGCAAGTCTTATCAGCGTTACATTGCTTATTCGTGTAATTGGAGCATAAAACAGACATTAGAGAGTAGAGTTGCGCGAGTTAATTCGATTAGGCTGGCGATCGGCGATGAGACGGATATAAATATCGGTCGGAGGCGAGCGATAGAGGGGTCAATCTATCGAGTCTATCGAATCGGAAGGGAAGGGGCCGTGGTTCCCGAATGCCGATGATCGATGATGGCAAGCGCTTCTCCCGGTGTCCGGCTATTGTGTAGTAGTAGGCGAAACGGACAGTCGGCGTGTGTCGAGGCATTCGAATCGATCTCACGCTCCCACAGATCGGCGAATTCGAATCGAAGCCCCGGCTTCTCGATTATGAAACTCCGTCACAACATTTTGCCCCTCTAATTTGTCTCGACGCTCGAGCCCGGCCCGGAATCGATCGGTCATTCCATTCTCAAGGAGTTTCTCACGACTTATTACTCTCTGCCCCCCCCCCTCTCTCTCTCTCTCTCTCTCTCTCCGGGAGGACCGCAGGCCCCAGTTCATTGACGCAGCGTTACGATATTGCTACTACTCTCCGGTGCCCGAAACTCCCAATTAAGTTTGCGCTTTTAAGAGCCGAGTCCTTGTGTGCCGAGCTTGTCGTCCTGGAATTCGTGGGGATGCGGATGCCGGAGAATCCCTTTCCCGTGATCCCACGGGTGGTGGTTGGCCCTCTTCCATCCTCCCTCCCGCCCTCGTGAGGATCAGCGCCAGAAAAGGGAAGAAAAGAGCGAGGCTCGCGTTAGTTGGAGCTTCGTAACGTGTACAGTGCCAGGTAAATGGTAGCCGGGGTAGATGGAGGAAGAGGCGAGGGAGAGTGAGAGAGGAAGACAGTTCGGCGAGCGAAAGAGGGTGGGGTTGGCAGCGATTAACTCTTACTTAAAGAGCGCCTGCCTCCGTCATCCGAGGGATGTGCAACAATGGACCACTTAAACGCCCCGCGAAAGCTTGAGTCATCGTAACGGCCAATCATCGGCCACTCCCAATTATCTCCCGGCAAAACAATTAAACGCGACTGCGCTCCTCTCCCCTTCAGCCTATCATCCTGACTGTCCTCTCCTCCTCCCGGGGCCTGCTCGATGATCTCGGTGCCTAATGCCCGGCGAGCATCCTCCACGCACCTCCACCGATGAGAGGACTTTGTGGGATCCGCTTCCTGCAGGAGCAGCGGGGACAAAAGGATGTGCACCTTCATCCAATTAGCCGATAATGGAGGACGAAGCGCGCGGCGCGTTTTGCCACGGGCCCACCTTGTGAGAAAGGGAGAGAGAGAGAGAGAGAGAGATCATGATGGAACCTGTCTCCCTCCTTCCCTCGGTGTCCTCGTCTCATCTGCCTCGGACAGATTTGCTTTTAGCGCGATCCTCCTCTCTGTCGGGGCCCCAACCTCCACCTGGAATTTAATCCTGTCTCCGCGCCGGAGTAGCTACCTCTTGAGCCGAATCACCTTTTACTTATCGCAGTATCTCCAAGATATTAGCGTCATCCCCGGCCGCTCGTGTGAATGGGCCTTAATTGGCTCGGACGAGCCGGCGGGCCGGCTATTCTCGCGCGTGCGTGTCCGAGGATTGTTTTGGTCCGCCGTGGGGTCAAGTACACAGACTGGGTGGGGAGTAGCAATTGTGTGGGAGGAGAGAGAGTAGCATGGCTGTAGTAGTAGCTGTAAAGAGAGGGAGAGAGAGAGAGAGAGAGGGTGAGAAGGAAAGAAGGGCCGGGTCGGCGGCGACGGAGTCCGGTAAGGCGACGGTTGCGTGTCGGGGGCGAGGATGCGAGGATCGCGACAATCCCGATAGCTGTTTGCTCGCGTGAAGAGCGTTCGAGCGCGTTACAACTCAAACCTTTTAGCCGTTGTTTGCCAGCCGCTTTGTATTGTATTTGTACAACCGCTTAAACAACTCGGACGTAAGCCCCGGCTGAAGCCTCCTCGAGAGAGTTGTGCGAACCCTCGACCACCGGGCGATGCTCGAGGATGCCACTCTCCGGACCAACCTGTTGACGCTCTCCTCCACCGGTACCACCGTAAACCATAGCCCCTCCACGTCTACCTGTTATCCCGATCTCCCTGACATCTTTCTTTCTCGATGCCATACTCGCTCCAGCTCTGCCCCGGGGAATCTCTCCCCGCTATCTCCAATAAAGTAAAATCGTATCGCTTCTCAATGACGTCCACTTTCGAAGGTGGAAGCTCGAGGTAGCCTTTGTCTCCTGCGGGATTCATCGAGAGAGCTCCCTTGGCCGATACGGGTTCCCGAGAGTCTCGATTTCAGGATAGCGAGTCTGGAGTCGGCCGCGCGTCCGCTCGCGTTAAGACAGGACATATCAGCTACCATCTTCGAGTCGCTGGAAGCTACGGAGAGCGCCGCGGGAGCAGAAGGAGAGAGGCTGCGAGAAAAAAGTGGGAAGGAAAGAGGCTTAGCCTTAGCGCGGGAGGAAAGGGGGAGAGAAGGGTAGAGCGTGGCTCTCTCTCTCTCTCTCTCTCTCTCTCTCCCTCTTGCTCCCTATCTCTCTCTGTCTGGTTCGCCGCGGCGGACAGGTAGGTGGATAGGAGAGCGACGGTACGATCACTAAATTAAGCCGGATTAGGCTAATCTGGGCCCGCGGATCGTTAATTAATGAGGCTATTAGTCAGCGGCGTTGACTATTAATTCGGACGATAGTCATGCCCCGGCGATACGTTATGGCAATATCGTGTATTTGTCACTATCCTTCGGCTCACAAATTGGTTACAGCGCACCTGGAATGCCGTGCCTCCTCCTCCTCCTCCGCCGCCTCCTTCGCCCGGGCAGGCATTCGCTCTCCTCCAGCGGCGAGAGACTTGTCTAGATTTCCTACGAAAGATCTGTCCTTCAAGCGGCTCGATCTCCCCGCCGAATTCCGCCCTTTGCAACAACTCTCAGCTCTTCTGCGCCGTTCGGATCCTCGGCTCTCTCGGCCCTGCGGAGACGCTGGTGTGCGGTTTTGCGCGGCGCGAGTGTCTCCTCGGGTCGTTTGCATGTCGCTACGGGAACTCTCTCGAGGCGTCGATCGTTATCGTGCCTCATCAGCGTCGATCCGCTATTAATTTATCGGCCCGTCGCAGGAGAAACGGACGATAGCTCTCTCGGCCTCCGGGGACCACACTCGAGATACCGCTCGCCTGATAAATTATGACCGAACACGCGCGCGCGCGTTCGCGAGCCCAACTGGTCGCCGGCAGAGCGAGAGAGAGGGAGAGAGATCCCGGTGCAGGATAATGGATTAATTTAAGAAAATTAGGTGCTCCTCGCAACGGATCGGCCGCTCCCTCCGGGTGTGCCGGTCCTTCCGGAAGCGAGGAGAGAGCGAGGATAAAGAGAGAAAAGTGTCCTCGCTTGTAACCTTAATTCGACTAAATTGTCCGATTACTGTGTGATCGCCCTTGTACGGAATTATGCACTCGCCTGCGAACCAGCACACCGCATAATCTGTTTACCACATCACCTGCATTAATAAACAATATAATGTTATACATATACATATAATACATCAAATATGGAAAATAATCGGGGAATATTTTAGCATAATTAAATTTATCCTGAACACAGTAGCGTATTTTCGGTGGTGGTCCAAAAGTAAATGAATCACCCTGTAAATCAGTCTAGCCAGTTTTTTATATTAATGTTAGGATGGGAAGACGGAGATGAATTGTATGTACAAGTAGCTCGAGTCGAGTGTCCTTTGAGGCTGGAGAGTGCTCGGTAGCAGACGGTAGCAAAGGTCGGGCCGCAGGGTTTTTAGGGTTGAAAAAGACACAAACGCGCCCATCCTGTGAATGGTGTCGCGCGGCGGGAAAGTGTCAGCGAGAGGACAGCGAGAAGAAGAGCAACGAGTTCATACGTCCATTCACGTCCAGGTAGGACCCCATAGGGTTCTATCCTGCTTGGCGAGAGCGCAGGCTGTAACAAGCGGCGTGTAGTCGAGAGTTTAAGAAGAGCCAATTCCTCTTTGAGCCTGCCCTAACTAGCGTGCATCCGGGATGACAGTGGCCGAGCCGGGGAAAAAGAGACGTGCACCGACCACCTCTCTCACCTGGCTATGACAAATTCAAAAAATATTTGTAGGCACGCCACGAAGGTGGAGGCCGCGCGCGTACGCCTTACCGTACTCCGGGAAGTCAGGCTCAATGGAAAATCACGAGGGATAGCTAATTCGGAATTTCTCCTTGGAAAGGGACCGCGGCGCGAGAGAAAGAAAGAGAAGGAAGAGGCCTCCTGTCCGAGATATATCCGTGGGATCTTTTAATTTCGTGCCTACTACTCTTCTTTGTACCGTTTACTCTTCGCTCCCACTACCGGCTCTCCTCAATCGGCTCGTGGCCCAGCGGCTAATTATTTCTCTCTCCCTCTTTCTGTCTTGCCATCGGCACCTCTCCCGGCCCGAGGACTACTCGGGCATCCGCGATCGGCGTTGGTGTTTCTGCGTTCGGGCGCATTCCACGAGTTCTCGCAATTATTAACGATTTGGCACGCTCGTCCGAGCCGGCCGCCACCCGCGGCGAGCGGGCGCGCACTCTTGCGCACGTTTCCTTCGCGCCGAAATTACGAGCGGGGACGCCTAATTATCCCCGGGGAAAGGGATGAGAGGTCTCTTTCTACGCCAGTCTCGCCCGGCGGAGTCTCGGGAACCGTGGTGTCTCTCGTTGTATGTCTTTACCTACCGCGAAGGACGCTGACCACCCTGGGAAATAGAGAAAGAGAGGGGAGAGAGACAGGTGAACAGAGGAGCTGCCTAAATTTAGCTCGCCACACGCGATTAACGGGCCAATTGCTAATTTGCACGTTGTTCCCCGGGCGCGGAGGGAAAGGGGCGGGGAGGAGATGGTGGTACCACAAACGAGCTGTTTTGTGGCCGGCAGCTGCGGTAGCCGCGCTGGACCCGACGAAATTCGGAGATTTATGTGGATGCTCCGGCGCAAAACTAGTGACCCTCTTTCGCGCGCGGGTGGCCGGGGTGGAGCAGGACCGGCCGAGAGCATAGTTCCCTTCTCCTCGGGCGTCCACCGGGCGAGGGAGAGGCATAGTTTGCACCTATTTGTTCTTTGGACGGCAGCGAGAGCTAAGAGAGGCATTTCCGATTTTTCACGCGGCTTGCACCGGCGATCGGTCCACTCTCGCGGGTGGCCGATCACCAGATGCTCATCCTCCCTCCGATCCATTTTCTCTTCGTTTTTCGCAGTCACCGGCCACCCGCCAATCCATCCGCCTCTGCCTTTCCCCGCTCCTTTTACGCTTCTCATCGTCGGACTATTATTTAAAAATGGGCCTCTGCGGTTTTCGACCGCTGGCGCGTCATCATCTTGGTTTGTGTCTCAATTATACCCGGGCAACAGCCGGCTCTCAGTTGCCAGTGGTTCGATGCACGCGTCTCTCTGGAATTTTGATGCACCAGCTGTGTCCAGTTGCGTGGTTCGCCACTTGGACTTTTCGACTTTTTCGCAGATGGATGAGTCGACAGGTCGACCTCCATGCAAATACCTCGGCCTTTCGTGGCCACTCTTTCCGGAAATGACGCGCGCCGAATCATCAATGATTCACCGTCGATGCCAGAGTTCTTCTGCGAAGAGTCGCGCAAGTGACGGGCTTCTTCTGGATTTGCCGGGAAGGCCGGCACGTCGCGCGCAAACACACGTCTTAGGTCCCCGATTCCCATGTAAATTGCCGAGCAAAGGAGAGCTCGGATACGCCGAGAGTCGCCCGCCGGTTTATCGGCTTTCGGCGGACATTCGAGATAAGAGAATTCAATGATCAGAAAATATCTTTTGCCCCACTCGGCTTGTTGCCACGATATTACGGCGACTCCCATAGTGGGACTTTGCCGCGGCGGTCGCGATCCCGCGCGAGTGAAACTCCGCCGGCGAGCTGCCAGCTGCGAGGAACCGGATCCCGATGGTTAATTAGTAGCGTCCGATCGCTCGAGGATGAATTGGTCTAAGCGAACGGTCACGACCCGGCTGTATATTTAGCCTAACAGATGGTTCCACCGTGTCGCGAAAGAGCCGCAACCGAATAAAGATGCCTCCTGAACGGGAAGACGATCGAACTCGCATCTCTCCCCCCCACCTCACTCCCAACGAAAGAAAGAGTTTAACTAAGGATCAACTAGATCCTCTGAGAAGCGAGTCTCTGGTACCAAACAACAGAGGCTTCAAGGGGGTCTTCGGAATGCTCTGGCCGATCGCAAGACTCACGGTGGGAATTCTAGATATTGATGATGCCAAGCCGGCCACGCATATCCTGCCGAGCGTTAATGGATCGATCTTGGGTGGCTGGGGCCACGTAATCACGAGCCACTTGACCCACCATTTCGTGGTACTCCCACAGACTACTCACGCAATCCATCTCCAATAGGCTTTCCAGGACGCCTTCACCCCTGCTACGAATTTCACTGTGCGAACCTCCTCTCGCGGCGGGATTTTTAATCGGCTTGGAGAGAGAGAGAGAGAGAGGGAGAGAGTGGCCTTTCACGAAGGCGAGGTCGGGGTTGAGGTTGAGGGTTCGGGGCCCCTTAGGGTCGCGTCGATTGGCCTCGCGTGTCGCGTGACAAACGGGCCGCTATTAAAGCGTATATCGCCGCGTGTCCACGGGCCCAAAGGCAGACGTACGAGCGGTCATTAGCCATAGCGAAACCGTGGTGGCTAATTAATCGGAGCAATTAAGAGGAGGAGTTCTCTCTCACTCTCTCTCTCTCTCTCCCTCGCGAGCGAGGCACCGGTTGGGTCTTCATCTCCTCACGGGGGAGCGTAGCCGAGGGCCCCGTATGTGGGCCCGCGTGTACCATGGGCCCGCGACACGATGATCTACGCTCCGTGCATCCACACCGATTTATTAATGCGTGCCCAGGGCATTGGTTGCTTTGTCCCTAGTCCCTGCTCGCCTCGTTCGTGCGAGATGGCCCCGTGGTTGCGGTGAGAGGCTAGCAGGCCCCGAGAGCAAGAGTGAACGAAGCTCGATCCAAGTTCCTCCCGAGCCTATGGGGTGGTCCCGAAGTACAGATCATCGATCAGTATCTGTACGGAGGGGACTCGTGATGATCTCTGCTTCTTACTGGCCCGCGCGAGAGCCAACTCCTCTCTTCGCACAGTGTGTAGCCCTGCTTTCCCAGCGGTAGTTGACCGAGTTCCTCCTTGTTTGTTTACCGATCCGCGCCGATCATTAAGAGCAAGATGATCGGTGAGTGATGAGGTTGAAATCGCTCGTTAGCGGAAGAGAATCGATAGAGAGTTGTAGGTAATTGTGAGCTCGACGGAGGAGAGATTGCTGGTTGTTTGGGACTACGTTGGGTTGGAGTTTATCGGGAGCAGGTTAACGCCAGGGCCATGATGATTTCGGGGCCCGGACAAGGTGTCCGGCATGGCAGTCGACGCCAGGCACGTGCGAACAGGTGGCTTGCAAGAAGTAGGTACCGATCTTTGGCTGTGCAGGGCCCAGCCGCGTCGGGCCGCTCCCGGCCACCGCCTCGTAAATTCTTTTTTTCCGGCCCTGCCGGGAATCGGCAGGCTCGGTGCGTTCGCCGACGATACGTCATTTCTTGGCAGATCGAGCGAGCGATCGATCGCGTATTAACGCGCCCCGTCACGCGAAGAATGCGTGTCCAAGAGGCGTCTCTATTTAGTGCGCTCTTTTTCCTCCGGCAGCCACCGCCGCCTCGAATCGGAGCACGAGCGACGAGAACCCCGACGATCGAGCCCGCAGCCTCCGGGGGGACCTCGAGATTTATCGACCGGTTCGCCGGACTCGTTATTGTTCCATATCGCATCGCGCCGGACACGCCGGATAATTGTCCCGATGAAATGCCTCGCGAGTCCACGCGAGACGCATATCGAGAGGATCGTCGCAGCTGCGTCTGTTCAATCGGAATTTGACTACTCGAACGAGATAATGAAGCTTTTTCTCCTTTCTAATTACTCTTCTTTCATACATTTATTTCGTGTGACTTTCGACACTTGCTGGCTTTTGTGTTCAACATAGAAATAACTATTTCTTTACTAACGCCAGAGAAAGACAAACGTTTTTATCAGTAAAACCATATTCCATACATTAAGGTTCATTCTAATTTTCACTAATCATAGTTCAATCGAGAACAGCGGATCCAAATGCAACAGCGCATTTCGAACAGGTGCGACAAACACACACGAAGCCACAAACACACCCGTCAAGTTCCTACTCGTCCACCATGAAATTCGAAATGTCCCCCGGTGCAAAGCCCTTCCGGGTAAACCAGGCGTATCATCCCGAGAGAGAAGCTTGTCCACATAGAGCCGCATAATTGCAATGATGGATGACTCCGACATGGCGCGTATCGGCCGCGAAAAGCTGTCTCCGACACAGGGAGCCTATGCACTCCGGTCAATTGAATCGGAGCTCTCGGCCTCGAGGGGAGGGGACATGAGCTCGGCCTAGCAAAATGCGGACAGGTGCGCGCGGTCGTGTAGCGATTATACGAGCTCGAGTTTTGGTGGGTTTCAGTTCGGGTAGGGATTCCGGCTGATCTGGTTCGGACCGCGAGCGAGCCGAGCGGCCTCTCGCGCCCCAGAGCGCGCGGGACGAGGTCGGGATTAATTAATATTAGTAACACTGGGGGAGGCCGTAATTAATTACCAGGCCGGCTGGGCCATTCGTCTTAATGCGTGCGCGCTATGCGCCCCCTGGCATTAGCTCGTTTGTTCAGTTGGGCCAGATAATGATCGCGACCTAATGAAAACATTATGTTCCTCCGGGGCTTCTCTTCGCTCTGGCCTTTCGAGGCCTCTCGCCCCACCACCAGCTCCTTTTCACATAGATAGACGGAGAGAGAAAGTGAGCGAGCGAGAGTAGAGAAAGAGAGAGAGGGGGGACGAAGTACTGTCTGACCCTCGCCGGCTCGAACCCCTTTCGGCCACCTTGCTCCTCGATAATGTGCTCTCAGTGCACGATAATTCAAGCTTCTATCTCGTCAGCATCTTGCCGCGATAACCGAGCGTGCAGGCCCCTCGGCAAGGTAGACTCTCCCGGGTTTCCCGGAGGCTCTCTCCCTTGTCTCTCCGCCGGCCGGGCTATCTCTCGCCCTCTCGAAGGCCCCGGCTTTCCGGCGGCCCAGCACAACTATGGAAAGGAGCCGAGCGGTAGTAATGCGCATTGATCACGTCCGCGCGGTCATTGTCCGGCCGTTTGTCCGGCAATAAATACATAAATGTTTGCCCATAACAGAGGGGATAATTCGGCGTGCAGCCCCGTGGGTGGTGGCCCCAGGTAGTAGTGTGCCGCGAGGGGCCCGAGAGGGCCGAGGGAGCAGCGGGCGCACACAGTCCTGGCAATGGGCCCGCAGGGCCCCAGGTAGGCACGCGTTTTCTTCTTCTCTCTTTCGTAGCTCTCGGGCGCGGAGCATCGGCTAGGACTGCGGCCCCGAGCGGCGGACGGGCAGAGTCACACGCTCGGTGCAACGTATTCATTAGGGCCCGAAGAAAGGAACCAGGTTGAAGCGAGCGGCATAAACGTGGAAGGAAGCACCTTCGGCTTGGTCCAGCTCTTGATCCTCTTCCGAGTCGGATGTCTTCCTTCAAGACTCGACTCACTCGCCAGAAATCCGTGGCGAATCTCTTGATCCGTAAAAGCAGCCACCGCGCGTCTTGACTCCCTTTCTGCCGCGAGTGAGCAGAGCAGAGGCTTTGCTTTTGCCACTTTTTATTATGCCTTCTTGGCACTCGGTGCCTCCGGCAGGCCTCGATTTCTGCCTCCCTCGTTATTAGAGCAGTTCTTGCGAGACCACCGAGAGCACTCGCGGCGCTCGCGTGTCCTTCTCCCCGGCGGGGAACGCGAGCGCACGCGAAGGTCAAGCTCATTACGGGACTGTGTAATGGGCCCCTCTTTTCCGGTGTTTGCAGTGGAGATTGCCCGAGCGCTCGGCCCTCACTGTTTACTTGTAATTGCGGCTTAAATCATCCACGCAATGAGAGGAGATTTGCGCTTTTTAAGGGGTAATTTCGCCCCGACGCTCTCTCTTCCCTCACGCGACTTACCGCGGAGTCGCCGTGTACTTACTCTAACAGGGCTTATACCGTGTCATTACTCGTTTCCAGAGCTCACTCAGTCATCCCGCGAGAGCTCGCCGCGCCGAGGAATTCGGCTCGATAATGAGACAGTTGATGATTCCCGGCGGGAATTAGTCATACGCGTGATGCGGCGACCTTGGCGAACGGCACCGGGGCGACCTTGGGCCCGGGATCTTGGAATGCAAGAGCGTGGAGAATTAGTCGTGTGAGCCTGCGGATGGCGTCCTCTTAATTAAGGGTGTCCGTAGGAGTGTCCGGGAAACCTAAAGTCGTCCCGGCGTATCTCGACGCTCTCTCCCTCTCTCTCTGGCGCGCGCGCAGGATGCCGAGTTCCTGAGAAGATCGGCAGCCCCTCGGGCTCCGTCGCTCCGAGAGGGGAGCGAGAGAGGGTGAGAACGGCAGCGCCTATCGTGCAGGCGCCACCGTCCTCACAGTTACGCTTGGCCGGCATCGAGAAACAATAATTAGCTGGGCTCTCGCGGGTCCTTTGATCTGCCTGCGACGTGTTCGCAGCCCGCCCCGAAATCCTTTCGTAGGTGTCCCGGGTGGTCGTAGATCGTCACGCATCGCGCGAGAGAAGGCATCTTTCTCTTTCTCCCGTTCTGTCTCACGCACACACCGTGATTAAGATCGTCCGGGCATTAGTGGAGAACGTCCGTCACTTTATAACCGTGTGGATATAGTGTGTGATAGTCTCCATTGTCCACTTTTTTACTCGCAGGTATATCAAGAGTGCAAAAGCTTCGCGTCGAATCGATTAATGATGCAAAAAAGCTCGCATGCCTGCAGAGTGAATCACTTGACTTTGAACCAGCGATTTCGTGCCCCACTTTTTACCAGACCTTTACGGATGTTCTTCAGTCGCCCTATGAATGCCATACAGTTTTTGGTGCAATCTAAAGTCTGCTTTTAATGAAATATTCCGCATTATTTATGATTATTCTATAAATAGCAATGTATACATGACTTTGGTGATTCAAAGGTAAAACATCACCTTGTATTACGTAAATGTAGGGATTTTTTAAATTAATTTCCTACTTTGGAAAATCAATACGAGAATCAAATGGATAATTTTTAATTATCCTTGAAGCGATTTCCTACTTCGCTCGACAATTCTGTGCAGAATTTACACCTGACTCCGAATCGCAGCCGCGCGCGCGTGTACTTATCGATTGGCCGGGATTACACGGATCCATCCGGTGCTTAGGGGACAAATCCCGCCGGCAAGTATTTGGGGAAGGAGATATCCGAGCGGCACTAAACACGCTCATTATCCTTTTACCACCTATTTTTTTCCCTCTCAGCCGCTCGCTCGCTCACGCGGCAGGGAAAATTCATCGGCATCTGGCGAGTAAAACCCCCGTGGCCGCTTTAATGCCAGCAATAGGCGCGCAAGCTTCTCTCTCTCACTCTCTCCCTTTCTCTCTCAGCTCGCTCTCAGTGTTCACCTGAGAACGGTAAGCAGTGGTACTTGTCAGCGCGGTATTCTCCCGGGGTAATCTCGAAATAGGATGAAAGGCTTTGGCCCGGCGAGCAGAAGCGCTCGGAGGATCATCCGAAACAAACGAATCTCCCAGTATACGGTTAGTTAATGGGGATGAGCGTTAACCTATATTAAGCTAATCCCGAGATTCCTCCTTGCGCCGGAGCTTTTCCTCGTGGCGCTTCCCGCTGCTAAGTTTCACCTCGGCCGGGAAAGCAGCAACAGCAGCCGCCGCGTCGTCGAAGAGTGTGGAGAGAATCACCTGCCGTCAATCGCCCTCTCCTTCCTCCCCGTCCGCCTGTTAATCCATTGTCAGACGTTGTAATGAATGTTCATTCCATAATTTCTGGGTTTATGATGAGTATTGCGGCGGAGGAATCGTCAGTTGGCAGCGGAAGGAGGCCGGAGGTGGAAGGAACATTGTTATCTCGGCGGGGAAGCAAGGGGCGGGTTATATGCGCAGGGTGGTCCATGGGAGGCTGCGGCGGGCCGCAAGCCGCAACTTCATTTACACCTATTCACCCAGAGCGCTCCTTCCTTCCGAGCGTGCTGCCTAGATTTACGAGCTACCTCCTCGCACCAACTCACGCACCATCTTCCTATGGCTCGTCGCCTTTCTTTCGTCGACACCGCTCTCTGCTCCTCCTTCCGATCGCCGGCCATCTGATCTCCGATGGGAGACCGCGCGAGTGGTGGTCTTCTCGGTTTTCAGACTTTGCGCCTTTCATTTTCAGCCGCTCACTGTGACTGATCCAACATCATGCATCAGCGCTTCAGGAACAATCAATAGTTTATCGTAGGTAAATATCATTGGTATCTGTGTGTGTACAGGGTGATTCACTTGCCTTATAATCGCATGGATGGATATAGGTTGTTGAAAATCTAATAATTATACTGTGTGGAATAATTTTAATATAATTTATGTATACTATCGAATTGAATCAATAATAGAAATAATTGGAACTCGAATGCGAAGGTGATGATTAAAACGCAACTGACTCATCCTGTACAATACATGATCGTTTTTTCTCTGAGTTCCCGGCAAATTCCTCGGTTTGTTTCTGCACCAATGAGAATTTCCTATGTATTACCATTTTTTTGTACAAGATCCGCTGATTATACTCAGATTTTGTATTTTTCAATGTCCGAAGTGGCTTTGAAATTGCAAAGGATCCAAGCCCGAGACCCGTTATACGCAGCGGCAGTGGCTCGCCGATATTTCTAGCACGGTGGTTCGCGCCCCGAGATCACGGTGGCCGTAACGGGTCCCCCCCATAAAATTTGTCACGCTGTCCGGCCAGCCGGACTTTGGCAAAAGGAGCAGGCGTCATTCGAATGAACGGTGTTAGGGAAAGTCTGGTCCCATTGTCAATTGTCACTGGAAACTAGGTGAATCTCTAAAGTCCCAATTGCTATTCCATACAGTAGCTCTAACATAATTGTTAGCGCTTTGATTTAGATTTGTCTTGCAGCTAGAGTATCTCTGGAATTTACCCGCAAACTAGTCTACTTTTTCCTACGAAATATCCCTTTAATATAACAGTTTATCGTGCTTGGTTGGAAGAATGATTTCCGATCTCGTTGAATCTCGAGGAACTCTGTTGTTCCATGTGCTTCTGAAAGCGGCAGAGAGCAAAAGGTTAATGTTCTCCGCTTTAAATTAGAATATCGTTTGGGTAGATATCTCAACGCCATAAGGGCTGTTTCTCTGGAAGGCCAGAAGGATTAAAAGGGGAGTGCATATCGGAGCAGAGGCTGAGCTCAGTCTATTTTGAAGCGGCAGGCGCAGCACAGATGCCCTGCCATTTCGCTCTCGATTATTTCTACTCGTTACACGTGACGAATTGGACCGAGCCGCTTATTAAGTGGCACGGAAATGCGTTTATTGCGGGTGAAATCGATCAGCAGGTAATTGATACGTCTCTCGAGTCATTGACTCCTGGTTAGCGGCAAGTGGTTGGAGCTGCGGGCAGAGCCGCTTGGTGTTTGCGTCTCGTGGGATTAAAATAAATAGGCTCGCTCGCCGATAAAAACATAATTGCGGTAAGCGCACGAGGCTAATTGCACTGGCTCTCGACGCGAGCGCGCGCCCGCTTTCCTCTCCATCTCGTTCTCTCCTGATAGGGTGATTGGTCCTCGGTGCGTTTACGGCCGAGCGATGATCGCGCGCACGCTTTTTCCCCGCTCGCTTTTCGCGCGACTCCCATCTCCCACGTGTGGTTTCTTTCGACGGACACGTGTTCGCTGTTCTTCCACTTGCCGCGAATCGGCCTGGAATACCTTGATCGCCGGATGCGGCAAAATCAGCCGGCCAGTCATTTTCTCGTGGTTGGCGCGATGTTGGCGAGATACGCGACGTTTGATAAAAAGGAACATTGAGAGGTGGGGCCGCAAAATAAATCAAAGGAACTCTTTCGTCATTAGAACAACAATTATTGGACAATCTTTATTTATTGCCAACAAATTGATTACAAGCACTTAAGAACTAATAACTCGAGCAGTTGGGGCAACGATTAATAATCAATTATAATTAACCGGCAGTAGGTTTAGCTGGTATCCTCGTACAAAGAAAGCCAGGATCATGACACATAAAGTGACGTCAAGGAAATCTCCGCAGCGAATTTCAGTGGGCCGAGGGAACTTTGCATCATCCTTTCCCACCGGCAGGTACTTGACATTCCAGGCAAAGTAAAAGAGCGGGTGCCGGTGGATCGGGGGAGAATGGGTGATGGCGGCAATCAGCATTCCAGCGGGGCTTGATGAGGCGAGCGTTAGTGCCGCTCTCATTATTTTATGGGGACCATTGTGTTTGGTGAAGTAGAGATGGGAAAGGGGGTGCGTGGAATTCGTCTTGGGTGAAGGCACGCAGCCGCAGCCAGTCGGACTCCCCCGGCCCCTCTCTTCCTCTGGCCAGCGGAGCGTGGGGGGTGAAAAAGCTCATGCTTCCAGAGGACACCCCGCATTCCGTCGCGCGTTCCCATACACGCATGTACGTACACGACCTCCCCCGTGTTTGATTCATACATTCCCTTGGGCCACCGTGCGAGCGAGACGGAAGCTCGGCCTCCTCCACCACCACACGAACGGTAGATTCTCTCTCCTCGGCTCTGGTGTCCTGCGGCCCAGGGAAAGGATGAATGAAAAAAGAGAAGGAGGCCAGCCGCCGGTGATAGAACGGGATGAATTCCGAGGCGAGCGAGAGATAAAGCAGCGAGCGGGAGAGAGGGAGCGAGAGAGAGAGAGAGAGAGAGAGAGAGAGAGAGATTTACGCGGTGAGAAAATGAAGAGAATGAAGGGTATACTACGGACGGAGGAAAGGAGAGACATCAGTGGTGGCGATAAAGAGTGGGGACCCCTTGGTGAAGGCTCCTTGCGCGATGACCACCAAGAACTCGTGGTGGGGACTCGACAGGCGTGGCCTTGATAAGGACCGCCCGCCTGCTCGACGAGAGAAGCACGTGCTCGTCCCCATGGAATCATCAGCTAATCTCGAAAAGCATCATTCTCCTTTCATCCTCCATAAAATTCATCCCGCAAACTCCTTCCTCGCAATTAGAACACTCGAGGAAAATCATTCCGCGGTAAGCTTCTTTCGCCGCACTCGGAACTTTGATGCGATATCTTTTGAATAATCTCATCTCGTCGGTAGCAACTCTTGCCGAATCATCGCACGAGTCATCAGACTACAGAGTATTCCCTGGAGACTTGGCGAGCGCAATGTCGAGCGCGGCCGGAGCTGCAGTGGTGCGCGTGGTGGACCAATGGCGATGGGAGGGCGCGGGTCCGTAGGCGATGTGGGCGGCGCCCGATGCAATGATGAGGGGGGGGGGGGGGGAGGGGGCCCGATGGGGCCCCGCCGAGTGCGGTAAGAGTGGGGGCGTAGGTATTCGCCGGCGCAGGTAGGAGAAGAGCGTGGAGAAAAGAAGAGAAGAAGATGAGGAGACGGCAGGTCCCGCGCGGGTGTCCGGCTGGAGTTAACCGCGCGCTGGGGCGCGCGCGAGAGAGAGATTTCCAGGCCGGCGGCGGCGGGTGTGCGTGGTTTAACGGAGAGCGGCGAGAGAGGCCGAGTGTCGGCGCGAAGCGGAGGTGGAAGTGTATCGGTGGCAGGAGAAAAGAAGCAGAAAGGTAGGAGAGGAGGAGGAGGGGGAGAGCGCCGTAGAGAAAGAGGGAGCGAGGCGCGGGCTTTCCTGAGGTGAGGCGCGGCGAGGGATGTCGATGGAAGACAGGGGGGAGTCAGGGGGCCCAGGACGGTGGATCCGTCGTGGGGTGTAGAGGGGAGAGAAGGTTCCGTTCTCTCTCTCAAGAGAGATCGGCTCTTCCGTGGACGAGAAGCGCGCGTGCAGTCGCTAGCCGAGGCCTATACTTGTCCGTCGAAGGGTATTGGTTCTCCAACCTCGAGCTACCATACCCCCGAGAGCGCGAAGAGAGGAGAGAGCCAGAGGAGCGCGCCGAGCGACGAGATCGAACCGGCAGATCGAAGGGCGCGGGAGTGTGCCCACCGGGCTATCAAGCTGCCAAGAGAGAGCGAGAGAGAGAGGGGCCTAGGGAGAGGGTGAGAGAAAGGAGAGTGGGAGAAAGAGAGAGTGAGAGAGATTCTCTCCCCCTGCCGATCACGGGAACGTGTCCATGGTCACGAACACGTTCTCCACCTTGGGAGAAGACAGAGTCGGCCGGACGAGCGAACCGACAGCCACCCCTGACGTCGTCGTGTGTCGTCCCGGGTGCAGCCGTACCGAGGGCGAACCTGCAACCCCCGACGCATCCTCGCGAGCCCCCCGAGAGAGCGAGAGAGGCAGGAGCCTCCATTATTAGCCGGAGAGCGGCCACAGGAAGCAGCACACCGTTCCAAGAGGGTTGCCAGGTATATCCTGCGGCCGGTTCCCTGCCTCCCACCACCGGCGATTCGTCGCCGACTCGTCAAGGGTGACACCCACCCCTCGAGAGAGAAAGAGAGAGAGAGAGAGAGAGAGAGAGAGAGAGAGAGAGAGAGCAAGAGAGAAAGAAAAGCCCGTCGAGGGGTGAGTTTTTCGGGCGCCTCTGTCGAACGGGAACTACAGTCGGCCAGTGGACTGTCGACAACACGGGTCCTCCGACGACCACGAGCACAGACACTTTCCTCCGAGCACTTTGACAAGTCTGCTCGCTTCTCCCTCGCACCGCCGGTGGCCAGGGTTCGCTCGTGTTGTTGCCTGCATCCTCCGGTTACTGTCATTCGCACATTGTCAGTCCCGGCGTCAAGTAGACCCGGTAATCGTTCGCGCGAGCTCGTCCAGTGCGGTTGGTGGATGATCACACGTGGAGCGGCTGAGGTTGCCGGCTAGAATTATGTGCTAGCCCCCCTAAAAACCCCCCACCCCAACCCCCCCCGCCCCCCCGTCGCCGATTGTTGGGAAACTCTTCCGGGAAGAGAGACAGCGAGAGATATGCTCGCTGCTCGGTGAGTGGGAATTGGTTCGGTGCCTAGTGGTTGTCTCGTTGAGAGCAGCAGAAGTCTTACGGAAGATCCCTCGGCAAGAGAGAGAGAGAGGAAGGGAGCGAGAGAGAGAGAGAGTTTCGCAAGGAGACACACCGGACAGCCACAAGGAAGATGAGACTCTGGCTGATACTTGGCGCCTTGGCCGTCACCATCGACGCATCCCTCGCCGAGATCACCAGGAATAAGAACCGGGGCCGAGGATCTATGTGGTGGTACGTGTGTCAAATAGGCAATGTTCGTTTGTCAGCTTGATAGATGGGCGATTTTTTTCACATGGCGTACCTCGCCTTTAATACCGCGCTGCTGTCATGCCGCTGATGTCACTTTCGATTTCTCTGTTAGGAGAGTTCGCGCTCACTTCTCTTTGCTCGCGCAAACATTACCCGTCACTGGCAGTGGCTTATGCTTGAATTTCCGGCGCGATTCGAACCTTTAAATTGACGAATGTTCGACGTTGCTGTGCAATTGCAATGACTTCGGTTCACCAGGTGTGTTTGTGCGTTCGGATCAATCAACGTGATCCTCCAGTGTGTCGAATTGCTCGATTTGCCAAAGTTGCAACATTGACGCGTGGATATTTAATGCTAGACCGCGTCGATATTAGTTACCGTCGAGTCAAACTTGAATCGAGACTTGTAATTATGATAAACATCGACGAGCGCGCATTAACACCTATCACCGGCGGCCTAATACTATTACCAGGAGTGGCTGCGATCCTTATTAATTCATTAATCATAAAACCGGCCGATCGGCCAGCAGGCTCGCTTAACTCGCGAATGATTTCTGGCCGGCAGCCACAAGAAAGGCACTCGCGCGCCGCCGATATTAGATAATGGCTCTAGCTTCATTAGTTCGCCAATAAATAACGCGGTACGATCAAGCGGCGTGCGCGAGCACTCGTTTACGACCGCGAGAAAGATTGAGAGAGAGAGAGCGCGACACGAGCGAGGATATCTCTCTCCCTCTCTTTCTTAGAGCAGGACGATAAACTGGCGGCAATAAATCAGGCAAGCACACGGCCACTCCGCCTTGCTTTCCCCTCGCGAACATTGATTTAAGCCTCAATCCGCACCCCCCCGGCCTAATAATTATCAGCTACGAATCAATTAAACTAATACCAACGGAACAGAGCGGCGGGCGAGAGCAGCGGATAAGTCTTGCCACCGATCGCTTTTCCATATCTCATCGCAGCGGTATATCTAAGTCGGGCTAAGTGATTCTAATGGGCGTCATCAATAAAACTCTCCCGGGGAGACCACCGGTCGTGATAATGATATTCGTCGACACGTTTATTACACGGCGTTTCACTGCTCGCGGCTTCCAGCGCAAATCGGCATACTTCTCCTGGCCGGGTAACACGCGGAAACCCTTCTTCCTCATTCGCAGGCATCATTCATAATCGGAATCCGTCGCGTCATTGTTTGTTTCCGCAGAAAAGTCGCGCGACTTCTTTTCGCGTTAAAGCCACGCGCGTCTCTGCAAGTGCAAGACGTAGTTGGATCTCGCAGAAAAGACGCAAAACTTTCTTTCCCCCTCGCGCGTCGGCGACATTGGCTGTAACTCGGTGAAGCGAGAGACACACCTTCCTTATTCCATATGCATATTCGAGGGACGAAGAGCGAGCCGGGAGCCAGCGCGCGCGCGTTGTAGCATGTGTGTGTCCCGGAGCACGGGTATTCTCACGAATAATTGCGCCGGGCCCATTAGCGCATTAGCATATCGTGGAACGAATTAATTGGAATAAAGCGAGAGGCGACCTAATAAGAGACAAGCCGTGAGCGGTAAACGGTTGTACGATAGCGGTCCTTATCGTCCGGCCGGGTGGTCCTGTCCAACGCTAATTACGACTACGGTCATCCTCTTGTGCCGGCCATCTCACCCCCCCCCCCCCCTCCCCCACTCTCCACCCCTCTCTCCCCTAGTGCAGCTAATTATATAAATAAGTGGACGGTGTGAGCAAGCTACCGCGAAATCCGAGTGCGAGAATGCGAAATCATCGCTGGGCCCACTGGGCCCCCTCCCGTCCCTTCTCATCCTCCTCGTCATTTGGTATTCGGCAGCGAGTTCGGAACCGGTAGTGGCCTCTCGGAGGCTCGATTTATCGCGCAAGCCGCCTAGACTCGATATACGTGTCCGGCAGCGAGCGGCTAAAGAGAGAGAGAGAGAGAGAGAGACGAGCGTAGAGCTCTGCGCAGCCTCCCGCGCGCGCTCCAGCGAAAAAGACGCGGACGATCTTAGACATGACATGCCACTCCTGATTCACGACGGTGTCGGCCTGGATACGACAGCTCATGTTAAAACTGACGTACGCCCCGGATCGAGGAGGAAGAGGCACGACGCGAGCTGCAGCCGAGCAAGACACGGGGAAAACGTGGCCCTAGCAGCTCGCCCGCGACTCGAGCGCATAAATCCTACTTGACTCGGTTCTTCCAGTCATTCGTTCACGATCTCTCCCCCGGGCAACCCGAGCCGTATGATGGAGTGTCTATTAACACTTGCGATGAACGCTCGGCCGCTCTAAGTATCTGCGCTTAAGGACAAGCCTGATTTATAATTGAGCCCGCTGTAATTGAGTGCATCGGCGCTCGAGTGAAACGTACAGGCTGCCGCGGATAGCATCGTCTCGCTCGATATATGTATACCACTTCCTAGCCTTAATTGTCTCGTCCAATTACATAACGATCTATTTGGCGCGAAGAAACTGGTATCGAATCGATTAATCAAAAGTGCAGAGTCTACTGGAAGTCTGGCTTTAATAGAGTGATATCGAGAGACTCGTCTATACCTGCGTCAGCCTGTACACAGGCCGAGAGGGACCGATTGATCCTTGGAGTATTAATAGACGCGCCGATAAACCGGGCCTTAATTGAGACGAGTGCAACGATGGCGATCGGTGTAGTACGTGCTCTCGCGCCGAAATCCCTTGAGATACGGTGAGGATAATTCAGCGATAATCGCGCCAACTTAATATACTCCTTTGTCAAAGCAGTGGCGCGGGCGCGCGCGCCTGTGTCCGAGCGTTATTAGGGCTGCTCGGGAAGATGCGATAAATTATTTTCGTCTGGCCGCGCTCTCTGCGTCCTGTCGGCCAGAAAACACGTGGACACGGGATACATTGGGGGCAGGGCGAGGAGGAGGAGGAGAAGGAGGGGGAGGAGGGTTGGCGGCGAGGGGTGGGGGGAGAGGAGAGGACTCGCAGAGCACAGGACCCCCTCGGAACGAAAGGTCCGCGAAGCTTTTCTGCCCGACGTAAATTACAAGCAATAGATATATCCTAACCGGTCCGGAGGAGCGCGCGCGCGCCCCCTTATTTATGGACATCACTTATTGAATGCACACCGGTATAAGCATCCTCCACGTGTTGCGCGCTCTTGTTTGCCCGCATATACCTTCGCCCTCATCCTCTCCCTCGCCGCGCCCGGCCGAGAGAGCTCTCGCGCAGAGCCTCCCCGCTCGCAGGCCCAGGCCAGATCGCGGGCCCATTTTTGCCGGCCGACAAAAAGTCAGCCGGGACACACCATCGTCGACCCATGTAAACGACCGATCACCCGATCGCGCATTCAGCGAGCCTGCCCCGATAGTTGCCTTCCAACTATTTTGATCGGCAGGACTTTTTGCCTACCTCGGATTCCGACGATTTGATTTATTGACGCTCGCCGATTGACAGTAGCGGGAGAGTTCATGGGCGGATGGGGTTTCGAGCGCTCGGTCGAGTCAGTCTCGGGGTGGCTGCCCGGCTAGGCGGACGCTTGATTTGATTGGATTTTTGGAGAATTTTAAGTATTCTCATCTTTTTCTTCTCAAGTCGCCAAGTTTAAAAAGGAAGACGTTCGACTATGGAATGTGTGCCCTATCGGGTCTGGTTTATAAGTTAAATGGAAATTTGCCAATCTGGTTTATGAACGGCTGGTCCGTTGGTGCTTAATTTATTTCGAGTTCACAGATGCATTCGCTTCTAGTCTTATTTCTTTCCCAGCTTGGTTCAGATTTATTTCTCTTGTTCATTGAAATGGGTGTGAATAAATAGCAGCCTGCAGTCGAGGTCACTTCAAGGCTGCCTGAATTTGTTGAACCACTTGATGGTAGACCATATGATTAGCCTGTCACTTTTCCTTTCTCTTAGCCAGCCGAATCATCAGTCCTGTGTTAGCTCTGATGACGCTCGGTCACGCAACAAGTAGCGCGATATGCTGGACGCGTAATTAGCGGTAATCAGCCGAGCGAGTCCAGGAAACGAATTTTCGTCGGCGTCCCCCTAGGAGACTAGTTATTTACGCGTCTCTCGCGCTAGTAAACCCGTGTGCGTCTGTGTAGCCAGACATTTGTTTAGATCGGCTTGGAGTGTCAACGTGAACACGACGCTCTCATTTGCAGCTGGCATGCATTTCTCCGCCAGGTTTCCGTCTGTCGTTAACCGTCGTCGGGACGCCCGGTGACGTCGCTCTGTCGGCGCAGATCCGATGACAGTTATTATCTGTTTACTATAGAGACCGACGAATGATCCGATCCTCCCGCGAGCGGGCTATTTTTCGAGTGGCTGCACGCTTGGCGCATTGGTTGCTAACGTAAAACAAATACCTCCGCGATCGTCACTTGGTGTGAGTGCGGAATTAGGCTGTTATAGCTGCGGAATGTCAAGAAACGATTTAGTAATGTCAATCGACTGGAAATGATGATTGGAACGCGGCGAGTTGACTTGGCCGTATATGTAAATTGGCGATTAGAACTTTAAAGGTCTGATTGGGCAAGATTCCACGGTGACTCGAAAATTTCGTAACACATTAGTCTGGCTTAGCAGTGAAGATACATCACAGCTCGTAAATTCCTTTTAGTGCGGACGGGGGCGCGTAAACGTCTCGCTGCAAATGAGTCCTTTGGAGATCGTCGTTTAACAGGACACTTTGGGCAAAGGGGCGCCCTTCCCCCCACCTTATCCTCCTACAGCGTCAAACCTCGCGAGAATAATTTCCCGTGAAGGCTCTTCATTAACGCGATCCCTGTTTCCAAACACGTCTTTAATGCGGGGCGCATCTGCCACGGCTGCTTCGTTAAGGGCGTCCTACTCGGACAGGCGAGCGTCCTTTTCCGCCGGTAGCAAACCCCCCCGAGAATTACACGAGCGAGAGAGAGAGAGAGAGAGAGAGGGGGGGGGGCGTCTTCTCGAGCGAACACGGACTTAAGTGGGCCACTGAAAAGCTTCCATCTCAGAGATTCCGAAGGAGCAGCCTCTCTTTAATAAGTCCTTTCGCCTCGCTTTTACCTCTCGCCACGGGACACTCGGCCGACTCCTTCCTTCCTCCTGCTTTCAATGCGCCTTCACTCGCGCTCCTCTCCTCCACCCTTTCTGTCCGCCGGAGCAAAGCCAGCAGTGCTCCTTTGTGCGCGAGATACACTTTACAATCTAGCATTTATAGCCGGCGGAGGCGCGCATGACAAACTGCGGAATACAAAGAGGGAGAGAGGGAGTCTAGAGAAAGAGACGGGGCAGCACGAAGTTTTGATAGATCTTGTTTGTCGCATTCGGTCGGCGGGCACTGACGATTCGCAAGATGATGGGCCCCACGAGGGAGAGGGAGAGTGCGCGACGGAGAGAGAAAGATAGAGCGCAGTCCCGAGCAAGTTTATATTCTGTTCTCAGGGGAATCGCCAAGGCAGGCGAGCCGAACAATTTTTTGCCGATGTCGCCGGCCTCCCTGCACATGGATCCCACGGTGTACACAACCTTGAGGAGAAAGCAGAGAAGGCTCGCCAGGGAAAACCCAGGGGTGCTGATGGCGGTGGCCAGGGGTGCGAACCAGGCGATCGGCGAGTGCCAGCATCAGTTCCGCAATAGGCGCTGGAACTGCTCGACCAAGAACTTCCTCAGGGGCAAGAACCTCTTCGGGAAGATCGTCGATCGAGGTGAGCTTCAAGACCTTTTCTATACCTACCAACATTTTCTCCTCTTTCTGCGAGCGAATCATTTGTTCGATCGACGCGCAAAGGTCCGCCGAGGTTTCGGGGGCGAAACTCGCTGCTTCGGAGAACTGAAATAGTATAAAACGGGAATGAGCAGAAGCGCGCGGGCCCGCGCGCGTTGGTCTGCTACCGGTGATAGAAGAGGCGCGCAGGTATAGACATAACGGGGCCCCATAAGGTGGACTCGTTCCGACGTCCAAAAAACAGCAGCCCATTGTCCGTGGCCGTCGTCGTCCTCGTCGTCTGCTCCTCCGGACTCCTCCGGACAACCGGTATTCCCGATAGAGATTTACAGGAGACGAGTTTCGAGCAACGCCACACACGGAATTACGCCAACTCGAGGACGACGAGAGAGGAGAAGCGGCGCAATGCGCGCAGGAAGTAACTACGTACATAGGAGGAGGAGGCCGACGGTGGTCCCGCGGGCGAAAGGGCCCTATGACAAATCAGTCGATTTATTCGCGGCGACGCGAGACACATTTATCTCGGCCGCGGTACAAGCTCGTGCCTGGATTAAAGGAGGTCGTTGTCACTCGGTCTCATCGTCGCGCGATGCGTCAGCAAGATAATCCGAGCGCGGCCGATAGATAGCCCGGCGATGATAACGAATTTCGTCGAGATCGAATTCAAAGTGACGTCTCCTCTCCGCCGCTGGCTCGTCCTCGAGCTCGCACGTCGCCGCCGGCACCGAACGGGTTTCTCGGCTCGCCTTTGATTCTGATAGCGGCTATCATGTTTCATTATTTCTACATCTCCGACTGGTGTACACTGGCCCTTCTCTGTGTCTGTCTGTGTTGTGTGTATGTGTGTCACCTTTGCCGGAAGGGTTGACGGGCCCTTGGACACGGGGGGTAGCAGCGCGGTGGAGTGGGGCTCGATAGAGTCGAGGATTCAGAGGCGACAGGGTGTCGAGAGGGTTTAGAGAGAAACGGGACGAGAGAGAGAGAGAGAGAGAGTGGGGCGAAGAGGCTCGGGGTACAAGGGGATCAAGCGGGGCGTGCCCTCGGCTCCGAAAGCCTCGGGGCACGTGCCCTGACCGGCCAGATGTATGTTTTGCAACCTGATAATGGACCTTCTCGTACCAGTTCTGGCTCCCCTGCGGCTCTTTTAGATCTCGTCGAGGCGATTGTAAGCCGAGCTTTTTCGCTCGGACCGCTCTCCCACCCCATTATGTGTCGACGGTCCCCATATGGCCACTTAGCGGGACGAAAAGGAGTGCGCGCGAAAAAAAGCCTACCGTCGAGGAGGACACGCTCTTGCTGGCGCGCGCGCGCGCCCGGCGCACTAGTTTCGAGCCCCGGTATTAACCCTTTGACGAGATGCGTCTCACGCACCGATGCACCTTGTCTCTCTCTCGCTTTCCCGCACTGTCGATATCGGAGCCGCCCTTTACACAAATTCGCTTCCCCCCCCCTTTTACTCGTTTTTCGCTTCTTCCTTGCGCCAAGAGCAGCTCATTTCAATCCTCTTTTAGTTGGGTGTCTAGTCGGACACACATTAACAAGTGGCACACAGTGAAGGTTGCGCGTGGACATAAGTTTGGAGATAGAATTTGCTCCACTTAGGAGAGAGCGAGGGAAGTGGGGGTGTGCTCCATTAGAGGATTGTTCTGGAAACAATCGGGGGGCCGCCCTCGACCTCTCTCACCCCATTCGATCTTCAGGCGCGCGCGCGCGCGCGCGACTCGGCACCAGTTTTTCTCTCTTTGTCCTCGGGATGAAAGATGTCGGAGATTAGATCGGCAGCCACCAGGAGAGTGGGGCGGTTGAATCGCAGATTATTATCGGCGACCTTTAATGCTCGCTGCGGCACTCGCGCCGCGTTTCGAGGATCGCGCCCGCCTACCAAAGGGAGCAGGGACACACTTTTTTTCTCGCACACCGGTTTCGTACACCAACTAAACGGTCGTTTCCGGATTACACAGGCTGGTGCGACCTTTCCATAATGTATTCGTCGCTCACCCCTGCCGAAATCGGTCAGTCGCACTCCGTCCTCGGTTCGAGACGCATCTTAGCCTCTTTGGGGACAATTTTCTGCGCATCCAACAGGGAGGAATTTCATTTTTAAATCAATTATATATTTCATTTATTAGAAAGACACATTGACAATAGTTTTCCGTCTCTTTTTTAGAATTTACAATATTCTACTTTTCATTATATTATATTCCATTTATTTTTTAGTACTTTGACAATACTTATAGACAATTTTGTCACTTTTTTCTATAGGGATAAATGTAGCCGCATAGTTTAGTGTCCCTGAGGAGATTGAAGTCACACCTTTTAGTATTGGTAGATTTTCAATATTCTTAATTTTGATGGTGGTTAATGGCAATTATCGCCGATACTCTCAATCTTGGAGTAGATATCGGAGGATACGTGTGCGAGAAGAGGGAGGGTTATACCTGGTGTTGGTTTTGGCAGCGTTTGTACTCGATATTACAGCTGGCAGTGAGTGCGTCCACGGCCTGTAATCATTTCGCCGCTAAGAGCCACCTACCGCATCGGTATACCGTGGATGCGATGATCCTTTTCTCTCCCCATCTCTCTCTATCTCTCTCTCGGGCGCGGGAGATCCTGACGGAGCCCTTCGTTTCCTTCCTTCTTCCGAGGGCCCGGGCAGCCGAGCTGGCCGGCTTAATTGCTCGGCAAACTGTGAATCTCGCCGGGCACCATAGTCTTCTTTTATTCCTCGCTCTTCTTCGCCGCTTCCTTTCACACGGCCGGCCGAATCTTTTTATCAAAATCTTGGAACCACGTGCCACGATCGATGGAGACCTCCACGATTACTATTATCAATAATCAGTCGAGTTGGAAGGCTCGAGTCCCGGTAGTCTGTAGATCGTGTTTAACACTTTAGAGTGCAACTATCAAGTACACGATGTGATATTTCTTTTACGATCTTTGACTATTTGCAAGTGGCAAAGGTCGGTGTATCCCCCCATTAAAAAGAAAATCGTAAAACAAGAGTTTAATTCCAAGTAAAGGGAGTATCGAGGCTGAGTCGCGCGGTTTATAGTTTATACAGCCAAAGGAAACAAGCATTGGCGAGAGTGAAAGAGAGTGAGAGGAAGATCTGAGGGAATTCGGGGGGCCTTCGCAGTTCCGTTATCAAGAGGAGTTGCGCGACGTCACATGAGAGAGCGAGCGGGCGTTTGTATATACGTGAAACGAGCATCTTCCTAGAACTCGGTATCGCTCGGACTCGCGTTATTCCTGGTAAAGAGTTCGCTCTAAAAGAAGCCGAGAAAGAGAGGCGGAAAGAGCACACGAAGCTGGCCGCCACTCCTCCCGCACGCTCCTCTAATCCCGCGTCTTCATTAGACCTCGGAGAATCGAGAGGCTCGGCGCCGACGTCCTCGATACCACATCTCATTGTCAAAGCCACGTATTATAAACGGCGAGCACGCTTGCATCGCTCAGTCTACTCAGTATACTCAACCAATAGCCGATCGATTGAGAGGTTCGGCACATCGACGTGTGTATCTGGTACCACGTCTGATTACAAATCGCGTATTATTATAATACAAAGGACACGCACGCTCTAAATATTTTACAACCACACTCCCTCCAATCAATCAATCAATCAATCAATAAGGTCGGGCAAGACTCTCCTGAGATGACGCGCTCGGAATATTCTCGCATTGCCAGTGCAGGATCCATCGGGCTTTAATGTCCGTCAATCGATTTATAAGATATATTCAATCAATAATCGGACAATCAAGAGGTTCGACGCCGTCGTGTCGAATGCGACGACATTTCATTGTCAGAGGCGCGTATCGCTGTATTACAGAGCGGACGCGCGCGCGCTCGGAATATTTTCGCATTGGCTCAGTGGAGTTGGAGCGCGCTGTAATGGCGATCGATCGGTTTATAGGATATATTCAATCAATAGGATCGGGCAAGAGTGTCCCGAGGAGAGCGCGCGCGCAGCCAGAGGGCAGTGAGCGTCTTATACGGCGGTGCCCGGCGAGTTTTTGCGACGGCGTTACGCCGCCATAAATCGCGGCCTATGATGGGCTACATGTGTCGACGGCACGCCACAGTTTCTTGCGAAAACGTGAGCCGCGAGCCAATGGGCCCCGAAGTAAGTTCCCCGGGTATACGCGCCGTGTCTTGTCTCTCCGCCTGTGATTTTTACATCTTGTTTCCTTGGCCGCCGCGCGCCGACCGCGGACGAGCTTGCGAGCACCACTTCACTTTACTCGCTATTTCTTGAGACGTCCTCGAGCCAACCACCAACATCTCTCTCCCTCGATTTTCGGAGAAACCTATAAGATTCTAGTGGCGACCGTACACAGACACGCTCGTATTCAGTGCTCCAAGCAAGTGAGTTCAATTTTTTTACAGCCGAATGAAAAACGTATGCAAAACGTAAATAAACGATTACCGATACTTGTTGTGTATTATAATAAATTTGCACAGACTTGCATAGTCTTGTTTTAACAGCACATAAAGTCAAGCGTAAGAAGTCTAAGTAGCGTTTTAGAGTGAATGACTGGTAATTAAAAATGTATTTATATCTAAAGAATTGTTGAGACGATTGGCCTTGCAAAAGAATCCGGTTCCCTCAATCCAGCAGAGTCACTCTCCCTTTCGACGCGACTCCGCAAGGGAAATTCGTCGTCTTTGCATCGAAAGCACCTCTCCGTCCCGGCGAGCCGCGGAGAGAAATGTCGGTCGCTCTCCCTGGAAGTGGTAGCAATAATTCCTGCCGATTTCATCTACCCGAAAGGATCTCCGCGTGGCAGGGAAATGTCGCGCGCTCGTAAAGTAACTCAACTGCGCTCTCAAGGCTTGTCTCGACGGGGCCCGGGGGCCCGGGGCACTCGGGCCAGGAGAGTTTCAGTGGTGTGGTCCTGTCGGTGCTGGTGGGAGGACTCGGGAGAACTGCGGAGATCGGATCCACTTAATAGTAGTTGCGCGGCTTCTATAACCAGGAGGCGAAAAGCGAGTTCTGCCCCGGTGGCGCGCATTGCTCCGGGTTTTCCAGCGGTTTTTCTCCCGGCGAGGACGTCGCTCGCCAGGTACACACGCCGGCGATCACCGGCGGCTGCTCGGCTGGCGGAGGTGCATAAGGTCGAAGGAATTTCCATCGATGTGACCGGTTGTTTGCCTTGCGGTACGGAGAGCTCTCCGCGCGCGCCTCCAACTTGCTCGCACTATTTGCACGGGCCGATAAAGCCAACGTCTCGAACTATTTATCGTGCAGCTCCTCCGAATGGGAGAGAATACCGGCCGAGAGGGAGAGAGAGAGAGAGAGGTGGAGACTGTTCGTTGCGAGGGCAAACAACGAGCCTCGGGATTATCGAGGCACATGCTTTCCTTTCTCATTCGACATTTTTCTCCCCCTCGGCTGCCCCCTTTTTTTCTCGTCGCGCCCTTTTTCTCTCTGTCTCTCGTCCTCCTCTTCCGCCGGGCTCATCCCGATGGAAGACAGAGAGAGAGAGCGGCGTTCGTTGGCGATAACGATTTCCCACCTCGGCGCATGGACAATTTTGCCCTTATCTCTCTGTCTCTGTCTCCGGGCATCCGCCTATTTGAAAATCGTAAAAGCGCGGCGAAAAAATGGTCGCGCCCGCTTCGTCGGCTTCGGGAAGGTGAGGCGCGCGCACGCGTGCATTCCCGCGCCGGCGTCTTACGAAATGATCCTAGGCTATTGCGATGAGATCATCGGGCTCACGATCGCGCTTCAATCCTCGCGAGCGCGCGCCGATAGCCCGCGTTCGCCGCGTTCGCCGCTTTCGTAGAAGACGCGTGCGTGAATCACCCTCTTAATTCCACCTCGAACGACAGAACTAACAGAACTATCGCGATCCAATTCATACGTGCGCGCGGCGGCGCGCGCTTCGGGGAAGCGGGCCTCGGCTTTGTCGAGATCCTAGAATCGTCGGAGAGCCGCAGCTAAACCGGAGTCTTAAACCAGATATATATATTCAGGACGCGCCAGGAAAATCCCGCGCTCCGTGTAATCCCCTCGGTCATGCCAGTCGCGGATGATGACAAATAATATCTGGAACCAATCAAAATTTCTGGGAGGCCAGCAGCTCCCCGCCAGTGGTAACCGGGTGGAACGGCGTAAATCTTCGGTAGCAGGACACCTCGCTCGGAGAACTGTGCTCTCCTACCAGGTCATCCTCGAGCTTCCAAAAGGACTTCTCGCTTCCTCCTCGACCGACAGACAGCCACTCACACGCACTACCCACACTTTTCGCCTCTGGTCTTCACCTTGGACCTGGATTAGGGAAAATCGTTTCTTCTTTCCCTGCTCCTTTCTTCGAGGCTGGCTTCCCGGGAGCCCTCTCTCTCTGTCGAGCCGCACGAGCTCCTTTCCCATTCTCCGGGCTCTCTTGTGCCGGAGGAGAATCCCCCGAGGCATCGGAGGGCGAACGCTGCCACCATCCGTGCGAGTAACACTCGTGACGAATCCCGGGATATCTCCCTTTCGCGATTTGTCGCGCTCGATCATCCAGCATCACCTCGAGCCTCCTCCGCCGTTCTCCTTCTCACCGTCTCTACCCTCTCCTGTCTTTTTAGTAGCGTCGCGCCGTTTGACGTCTTATTTTCCCCCGATTTCTCGGCCCTCCCTTTTTCGGCTGCCGAGCCAGCACAGCCAGCACAGCCAGCACAGACCTCTCTCTTTCTCGAGCGGCGCTTCGCCACGCTCCTCTCCCGCGCGCGCGCACCACCACCACCCCATCGATTAGCGAGAGAGCCGATGAATAATGGAACGCGCTCTCCCCTCCGCCCCGCCATTGCAGCTGGACGGAAGAGGGAAAGGGTTCAAATAATAGAGACGGCGGTACGCACCGCTTGATAGAGCTTTATTTGCTTTCGATTACAATGTAGCAGCGGAGTAGCCGGGCGAGATAAAGCGAGTGGGTGCGAGGGTAACCGGAGATGCAATTTGCGAGGTTGCTGCCTCCTCTTCTTCATGCTAGTCCTGACGCAGGCTGCTGCCGCTGCTGGTACAAAGGTGCCGGCAGGCACCTGCGCCTTATGCAGATAAGGTCGAGGTGGCTCTTAGGTCAGCTCGCTTGGGGTTAAGGTCACGTATCCTCCTACATCTCGCTTTTCTCCCTTCTCCTTTACTCTCCTTCACTTGGCCTGCCGTCCTCTCGCTCCTCTCTCTCTCTCCCTCGGGTTAACTGTATCCTCAATGCGGAGGCGCTTGCTCCTCTTCCTCCTCGGGTTCTCCACCTGCGATGAGAGCTCGCAGGTAGTCTCCTGCGGAGGATTGAGACGTTGAGCCGACGTCGTCGCCGCCGCCGCCGCCGCGCTCGCCTCCCACGTTACCGACCACCGTGAAAGTTTTGTCTGGCTTCCGTCAAAGGACAAAAGTATCGAGGGCAGGCGTCGTTCTCGTTTTAGCTCCATTTAAAGGCGATAATCCCCGATGGCGGTAGCCGAGCTGATAGACATACCGGTTCGCCGGCGGAGAAGGACGCACGGAGTAAACGGGGGATCGTTTCGGATTGGTTACAGGATGCCGGGAGACGGCGTTCATCTATGCGATCACCAGTGCCGCGGTGACACACAGCATCGCCAGGGCCTGCAGCGAGGGCAGCATCCAGTCGTGCTCGTGCGATTACACCCACCAGTCCCGCGCACCCTCGGCCACCCGGGATTGGGAATGGGGCGGCTGCTCGGACAACATCGAGTATGGCTTCAAGTTCTCCCGGGAGTTCGTTGACACCGGCGAACGCGGCAGGAATCTCCGGGAGAAGATGAACCTGCACAACAACGAGGCTGGCAGAGCGGTGAGTTCCTGGCTCCGGCCCTGCTTTTCTTCCCAGGCCTAGACCTTTCTTCTTCTTCTTCTCTTGCTTCTCTTGCTTCTCTTGTTGTTCGTCCGGCGATTGGAGGAATCGGGATCTCGAAGGGTTGCTTCTCTGTTCCACAGCACGTGTCCTCGGAGATGAGGCGGGAGTGCAAGTGTCACGGGATGTCAGGCTCCTGCACGGTGAAGACCTGTTGGATGAGGCTGCCGAACTTCCGAGTGGTCGGCGACAACCTGAAGGACCGCTTCGACGGCGCGTCGAGGGTGATGGTGAGCAATTCGGACCGGGTGCGTGGCAGCGGGAACTCGATCGTCAGCAACTCCGCGAGCAATTCGGTCCACGGCCACCGGGAAGGCCTCAGTCGCCGGCACCGCTACAACTTTCAACTGAAGCCTTACAACCCGGAGCACAAGCCTCCCGGCTTAAAGGACCTGGTGTACCTCGAGCCCTCGCCGCCCTTCTGCGACAAGAACCCGAAGCTCGGCATCCTCGGGACCCACGGCAGGCAGTGCAACGACACGAGCATCGGCGTCGACGGCTGCGACCTCATGTGCTGCGGCAGGGGTTACAGGACGCAGGAGGTGACGGTGGTGGAGAGGTGCTCGTGCATCTTCCACTGGTGCTGCGAGGTCAAGTGCCAGCTCTGCAGGACCAAAAAGACCATTCACACGTGTCTGTAAGCCAGTTCCCACCCAACGATGGGAACAACTCCTCGCTTTCGGACGCTGCGTCCTAGAGGCGCGGAGAGACTTTCTACCGGGCGGGTACCACGTCCTTCCTGGCGAAGGATGCTTGGCTGCTCCATTTCCAAATGAGACGAGCCCGAACGGCTCGTCGGTTCGGGCGAGGGAGGCGCACGCCCCTCGTCTCCAGTATTACGCGAAGCGGTTTAAAGCACCTACACGTATTTATTAGGACGTTCTTGGACGCGTACTAAAGACTGAGATGGTGAGAGGAGACGTCCTCGCGAACCCCCTAGCCTTAAGGAGAAATCATTCGACTCGGATCTTGAATCGAATCGGTCCTCACCGGCTCGTTCGTCTACTTTGTACATAGACTAATCCTTGCTCCGTCGCGTCTACTTCGTAACAAGACATTTCTTCTCTCCCTCCCCCTTTGCCCTCGTCGATCATCCGCACTTATCGATTCGTTATTTATTCCGCTGGCTTTACCGTCGGGGCGCGCGAGTCGGCCGGCAGCCTCTCCATCAGGGAGAGACGCTGCCCGCGTACTTTATAACATGTAAATAAAATAAGTTTATATATATATATTTTTTTTAGAGAAGCGAGAATTTATCATTTGTAAATAGGACGGGACGCTCGTAGGACGATGCTGTCGCTCGGGACGGAGCGAGTAAATTATTTTTATATCTACTACCCCCCCCCCCCCCCCCTCCGGCCCCCCGACCACGATATCTCCCCTCGATAATCCCTCGAATCGATCCAAAGTACATATCCCCGCGATATCTCGTAGACGTAGAGAGAGATCCTTACCAGTGCTAGGTACTTAGCCCCCCCCCCCCCCCCCCCTCGAGCGAGAGAACGGTGATTTCTAATACTGTGCATACTAGGAGACATTAATTATTCGCCGGTAATTTATAAAAACACTAGCCCGTTAAGACGATGAAATAAAGGACTGTAGAAGTGAAGGAACGACCCCTCGTGTGTTCGTGCACCATTCCCAGCCCCCACCCCGTCTCATTCGGCGGGAGAGCATCCCCGATGGGATTTACGTTTCAGGAGGACTCGTGTCCCGGTCAGTCTGTAATAAGAGCTGGAGGAAAGAGGACGGCAGACGGTAGGTACAAGCAGCCATGGCATCGGTGTCTTCTAGTCAGCGTGACGAGCACCTTTCCTCGACCTTTTCTCCGATCTTTGGCCCACCTCGGCGCGACTACGCCGCCGAGACTATTCAATATTTTCCCATTACACGCTTTCGAGAGAGAGAGAGAGAGCCGGAGGGATGCGCGCCACGCCGTCGGAGGGATCCTCACGAAATATAGCCAACTGGTTCTCCAGGTGGACGACTTCATAACTCCTGCGCCGAGTGAATATCGTGGGAGGCCCGTGCCCCGAAGAAGACTGGTTCGACTCGCCGTGTACTCTTTCTCTCTCTCCTCTTGTCGCTCTTGTCTTGCTTCCTTCCTTGTTGGTTGGTTCGCTCCTCCGCCGGTTCGCCCGTTCGTTCTTGCCCCGGTCGGAGAGTTTTCCCATCGTCCGCGCTCTCCTCCCGCTCGCGCTCCTCCTCCTCCGTCGACGAGAGGACCACGGCCCTGGCTGCTGCGCACACCATCTCCTCCGACCTCCTCCTCCTGGACCATCCACCCGGGGCACCGGCGAATGCTGCACGCGATGATAACGCACGAAGGAATCCCGCAGGAATCTCCTCTGTACGGGATAAAAGGATTCTGACCGCATACGAACAAGCATCCGCGCTAATGGTTCCAACACTCTCCTGCTCCTCTCTCTCTCCCTCTCGCGCCAGGTTCAATGCGTCCCTTTTTCTCCCGAGGGGCCCCGCGCTACCTTTTACTCCTATTTCGCACGGGGAGGCCGCGGGAGAGTGTGCCTCTGCACCTTGAATCGTCTTCCTCGTTCCCCGCCAGATACCGATGCCTCGATCTGTAATCTTTTAATAAGCCTGCTTTACTTTTTGCCCACCGAGCGGTCACGAACTCGCTCGGAGAGTCCTGAGTGTTTAACTGCTCGTTCTTTTCGCCGGTCGAAGCTGTTATTCCTTTTCGGATGCATTGTGTCATCGACGATGATTCAGACTCAGACAGATATTTATTAAGAAAGAATTAAATGAAATTTCTCCATAGGTAGGAATATATAGCCAAGGCTTCCTCAATTGGGAACAGGCCCACCGGCTATGACTTTCAATCAAATCATTCGGCAGAGAGGATTCGCGGTGATACAGTTAGGCGTCTGAGGCGCGCGAATGGGCGAGCGAGCGAGGGGATGGTTTAGCGCGATAGTAAAACAAATTCTTGCCACGAAAGGCTCCCAGGCCAGCATATCCCGGCCAGACAAGAATCTTGGGCAGCCGGGCCACTTCTCACGGCGGCCCCTTTGATCTCACCTGACCACCCCCTCGTCTCTCTCCACGAGAGCGCGCAGCATCCGCAGAGAGGAAGAGAGAGAGGGAGCGAGCGGCCTCCCTCGACAGTGAGGCTTTTTACCCCGAGATCTCTGCTTTGCTTCTTCGGGCCAGCAACCCTTCTCACTCTCGTACCTCGCGGTCCTCCCAGCGCTATCCTTCCGCTCCAACAGAGTCTCTCTCTTCCTCTCTCTCTCTCTTTGGGCGCGCAAGCTTGTCTCTCGAAAAAGCGAGAGTTTAGAGCGAGCGAGGTAGCGCGAGCCGAGGGATTCATTCAGTTTTACTATTATTACGCATACCGTCACGCGTGCGGCTCGTTCCACGCTCCGGAATGTCCAGCGCACCGCCATTCGGAGCTCCCGAGGGAAGCATGAAAGAAACGTCGACGTAATGGGCCTCTCTGCTCTTCTTTCTCGGTTTCTCTTATCGGGCTTTCTCCCTCGGCCACGTTACAGGGCCCGTGACAAAACGCGAATAGCTCGCCTTCCCCAACAGCGAGAGGCTGCCTCGAGGGGCGCACCCGCTCTACAAAGTTTCCTCGGCGGCAGCGCGTGCCGATTTTCTCTCGTTGGGAGGATGAAGGGATCGGCCGGTAGATAAGAAGCGCGTCTCTCGGGAGATAGAATTACGCACTCGTACATCGTTCTTCTCGCCGCTCCCCGCAGACTCCCACCGGTTCATTTCTCTCGGGACGATTGCTGAATGGTCAGCGGATTCGGGCCATTCCCGGCGACTTGTGTCTCTCGCGGTTATTGGGGAGGAGTTTTATGGATATATTCGTATTGAAGTTAATTGCTTTGAAATTCTCTTCAACGTAACTCAATAGTCTGTTCATTGACATTTCGTCCCGATTATCAGCACCTTCATAATCAGTCATGGATTTTCAATTGAAACGGCCCGGCTACAGTACAAGGGTAGTAAGATAGGGTACGATGGTCCTTGTGTTATTATTGCGGTCAGTTTCGGGCGGACGAAGGAAAACTAGTGATAGCCTGTCCCAGTGAAAATTAATCCGATGTAATTGATTGTGACAAGTTTTGCGAAGGTGATGAAAATAGATGGTCGCACTTAGTGAAAGGGTGGGGGGCACAGTGGCCCTATATTATTATTGCGGGTTAGGTATGCGGTCAGTCTCGGGTGGGCGCTCGAGGGGGAAGGTAGGGAGCGAAGGTAGTGACAACCTGTCAGAGTTCGCTCGCACTCGAATGGAAGTGGTCGGCCGACAAGAGTTCTCTCACGGTCTCGCGAGAGGACTCGTCTCCTTAAAGAGACTCGCATCTGGCCCCCATTATGCCGCACGAATACGAAATTCGGCTAACGATCGAGGGCCACCGCGAGACATGCGTGCGTACACTACACACGTGCGAGAGCTGGACAAAGCGAGAGCGTGCGTGCGCGAGAGCGAGAGAGTGGGACGGGGCAGCGGCGCGGCGTCGGAGGGAGATGAGAATCGCCAGGACATCAGGGATGCCACGCGCGTCTGATCGGCTACAACACGCCGCGTGTCGTCGCGCCCGCCTTCCTCGCTCGATTTTATCGTAGCCCGAGCCCTCATAACCCTTAAATGTTTTCGTCCCCCCTATCAGATTCTACGCTGTCCACCTTTCCTCCTTCCATCTCCGCCTCCCTCGCCGCCCACTATTTCCACACGAGTCTTACTCTGCCCTTCAGCGATCCACCCCTTTCGGCAAGGATGCCGTATCGTGATTGTAGTTTCAATCTTTCCCGATCTCGGCTGAATAATTTTCTAAGTCCGAATACTCAGAAATTATTTATCCCCGTCTGCAACAACTCGCGTATATCTTCGCGATGCAGTGTGATGGCAACATCTACCCCTTTCGAGCTTTACGGCTGCATGGAAGATTGCAACAACATAAGACACCGCCGTGGAGTGTTGCAATCTACAACGCGCAACGGCTTCGCTTCTGACAAGGTAGATAGAATGTAATACTGTAAAATCTACATTTTAGCGAATACCCACTTTCATAGTTTCATCTCATTTCTTAGGCGCAAATTGTCGACTCAACATTCATGCAGCACCATGCTTTCAACTCCACTGCAAGATTTCAGCATCCCCAAGACAAGTGTTCCCAACAGATATGAAATGTAATACATATGTATATACTAATCAAGAATGTATAAGAAACTATTGTTGCAATGAATAAGTACAATAAATTCTTTGCTTTAAAAATATGTTGCTCTTCAAGTTTCGCACCTTCCAAGTAGTTCCACTAATATTGATAACAGAGACAACAAATTCTAAGTCTAACTCTGAGAAAATTCCCAGAAGGTCTGCGACGTCTTCAACATCGTCACGCAAAATTTCCAAATACAACTACGGAAAACTTCGTGGAATTGTTGATTCATCCAAAATTTTCGGAAAATATTCACTATGACGTCACAGAGAAAATTTCCGACAGGTTTTCCCCGTGACGTCATCGATGACCTCAGCCGAAAATTTTTCGGAAAATTTCCACTGTGACGCCACAGAGAAGATACCTTTTATGTGAATCATTCAACTACTTGGTGTTTTTCTTTACATTTTAATGTATTTGGGGTACATGATATGCTAGGAGGTATTCTTAAATCGAGGGGTCCCGAAAATTCCAAGAATTTGCGTGACGTCACAGGTTAAGGACACCTCCTTGCGGATCATGTGTTCCTGTTACCAAATTCTAAAATCGGTTGAAAATGTCTGGAGAGTATCTGATATTTTAACAGGAATACATGACATGCTAGGAGGTATTCTTAAATCGAGGGAAAAATGTTTAACTCGGTGATGACGTCACTGATGACGGGATAATTATCTTAGACAATTGTTGTTAAACTTATGTAAAAAAGAGGTGCAAGAAAATGCGGTGTTGAGCTGGAAATGCGTTCTTAGAACCCCCTATTGAATTGACAGCTGTAACCCGCACTACTCAAAGGTACACAACCAAATGACCCTTGCTCGTTCATCACATGCAATGCAGAGGGAAAGCAGGGGGTGCGCAATGATTAATATGCGCACGATCATATTGCTTATCTAATTCCCACGTTTGCTACCTGACGCGCAACTTTTTCGTGCAAATAAAGTGTAAGGGAGAAAGAAGGGGCCTCAATGGGAGTAAACTGCGAAACCGTCCGGATAAAGCTTTGGTGGCATTTATTGGACGAGAAAAAGAGAGCCGAGCGAAGGAACTTAGGAGGGCAGCGGGTGAAAAAAAGGTAAGGGAAAGAAGGCGGCCGAAGTGAGATAAGACAAGGCAGCGGAGACTACATACCAAGCTGCAAGTAAGTACGTGGGAGAACAGCAGCGGGGGAATAAGAAGTTCGCATGTTTCCTTGCGGGCTAATCTCCGGGAGAGTTGTCCTCTCCCTCCTTTTCTCTCTCTCGCTCTCTCGCTCTCTCTCTCTCTCTCTCTCCATCTGCGCCCGGAGGAGCAGCCGGGCTCTGCTCGTCCGAGCAGGAGTTATTCCCGATAAAAAAACGGGCGCGTAAATCAACTAATTTATCGTTTTTGCGATTGAGGAGAAGGTGGGCCGTGGATTGTCGTTGTCGGGCGCATACCCTGGCGGAATGGCAGGAATCTCTTTTGGCGGTTCCTGAGTCCTCCTCCGGTGCGCTCCTCTCGCTGTCCGAGAGTGCTCTCTCGGACCTCCTCTGTCCTCTGTCGCCGGCGGCGGTCCTCTCTCTGTCCACTAGCTGGCCCGTGGAAGAGAGAGCGAGCGGGAGAGGGAGAGAGAGAGGAGGCTGCCTCCGTGGGAAAGAATATCGGCTGACGTTCGAGACCACACCGTCGAATTATCGGTGTTTTGGCATGTTATAAGGCCCCACGGATTCCCGCTCTCTACCCTACATGACACACTCCCCCATCTCTCTCCCCCTGGTCCCTCCGCTCTACAGAGCCGCCCGCCGAAGAACTCTACCACTTTGCCTTCCTTCCGAGGAACGACTAAAGGGAATCTCCCGCCGGAATCCGCAGGACCGCGTGGTCCAGCCGTAACGCAACTCTGTCAGGGACTGTGGGAACGGAACTACGAGAGGTCCCCGAGAGTAGCAGGGATACATCGTGTCCAGAGGCGCCCGTTGACAACCAGATTCCTGCGCGGACCCTCCGAGTCCCGACACGTATAGGCAGCAGAGACGGGGCCACTGGAAATCCTTCGAGAGAAATTTTGCCCTCACTGACGCAACTATCCTCCATCCGGGACCGTCCGACTCTGAAGGAGCACGGGATTAATGGCATGTCAGCGGCAAAGTATTGGTCTAACACTATTGGCCAACTGGATCGCTTCTGCGCCAAGTAGACGCGGGGAGTGATATCCTTGCTACTTGGTTGCTTGGTAACCAAAAGGATAACGAACGACCTTTGAGTCCCGAATGACAGGAGTCTGTCTCTCGATGAGAGACGTTCAAGGGTAAATGGATGTCCGTATCGAGTTCGCCACGGTTTCCAGGAGCCTCCCACATTATTTGTGGGAGCCGGCCGAGGCTTCATTACTTTTTTCTGCCGGCTCGCCACGATATATGACTTAATTCCGTGGGACGGAGACGGAGGAGGGAGGCTGCCGAGATTCGTCTGGTAGCGAGAGAGAAGCCGGGGGACACTGGAGGATGAGGGCTCGCCTCGGGGACCAGCGAGAAGAAGTGACTCGGTTAATGCTCGACTTAGCGTCTAGATACACCCCGGGCCAACAAGAGAACGACGCACGATGGAGGAGGAACGCCAGCCAAGAATCGCTGACACATTGCCGCCAAGGAAATTACCAATTGGTTTCCCTTTTGACCGAAAAACACACACCCGTGTTTTCGCCCGTTTCTTGTGTCACCTGGCTGCGACCGGCTTGGCAACTACGATCTCTCTATAAAGAGGATGCGAGACGAGAAACCAAAGTAAACTTCGATTTGGAGAGCGGAAGAACTACGGGACGAGACACAGGCCGAGACTGAGAGAGAGAAAGGGGGCAGGGGGGAGCGAGGTGGAGCGACGTTATTATTAATGCCGGGCAAAAACGCCGAAATACATCATCCGGGCGCCGGCGGCCACCTAAGTAGCCGATCCTCTGGGACCACTGATGTCCAGGGATCGCCGGACATGTACACACACCCTCACACACACGCACATACGTATACCAAGCGACCCGTAATTAATGGTTTTACGATATTGGAAATATCTCGCGAGCAGCCGAGCAGAATCCGTCGAGAGAGGCGTCAAAGGGGAAAGGGGACGTCCTGGAGCCATGGTGGCCCTACAATGAATCGTCAAGATCCACTTTTTTCGGCGGAGCTTCCACTCGCCAGAAATGTCGAGCGACCTCTCCACTTTCCACGCGCCTTCTTCTCTAATGCGATCCACTGGAGAGCGCAAGTACGATATGCTCTCGGACCTTCCTTGGACGACGGTGTTTCACCAGGAAGGGCAGGGGGAGGCGACAGAAAGAGAGAGAAAGAGAGAGAGAGGGTCGGGGAAGAAGTCGAGAGCACTCTGGTGTACGCGCAAAGAGAGTGGACCACCTGGTCATCCGAGAACTCGGCTCATTCTTCTGTCTCGCTGCTGGCACGAGAAGGAGGAGAAGAAGAAGAGCGATTCCCGGTAAATTAGCATATACCGCTCTCGGATTGTGGCGTGTGTATACCTCCGCCTCTTTGTTCTCACTCCTGAGAACGACGCGGGCGCACATACCAGTGCGCGGATTCTCTCCGGGAAACAAAGCCGGAACGAATCGCGCGGACCATTTGGATCGCGGCCTGGAACGTGTCTCTAATGTGCTCCGGCCCTTCCCACCCCCGAGTGATCGACGACTTTCTCTGCGGCTTCCACGGAGCTTTTGTCAATTTACACCCCCAATTCTCTATAATGCGCTGCGAAGACTGAATTGTGCTTGAAGACAGGGAAACAGCTTTCATGGACGTTCATCCCTAACTGATAACGAATATCTTAAGAATAACGAAAATATTTTTCTATATGATTTATTTTTAAATGATATTATTGAACGAATACAATTTTGTTCTAGGAATCAAACTAACTAATATGAAAACAAACAGGATTATCTGGATAATACTGTAGGCAAAAATCTTTCTCTCGACACGTCACAGAGAGAACTAAAGTGACTGAGAAAGAGAACCCGCCAAGATCGAGGTCTCAGTCTTCCCTTGCAGAGCTGCAAATGACAAATTAATGACAGCTAGACTACGAGTTTGGCCGGGATTCTTGAAGAATGGTTGGCAGAGAAAGCAGATCAAGGTGGATGCTCGCACAATTGAATCTAACAGGTGGCACATCGAGGCTCGAGGGGCTCGAGGAAAAATTACGTGGCACGACTGCATTACTCGGCATGAGTAGCAACTCCCACCAGGAAGTCATTGACTCGTAGGAACACCCGTATCGTCGTGCCCCGTTGCTTCTTCATCGTAGCTGCCTTCATAACTGGCTACTCCCATGGCTACTTCTCGGCTTTCTCTCTCTTTATACTGCGAGCCAGAGATTACCAACGTAATTAACGTACTCGAGTTGATGGCGCTGGACCCATGGGAATTCTGGAGTCCGACTGCCTCGGATTCCTCGGTGCGTGACTGCTCTTTCAGCCCTTTTATCCTTTTGGACTTCGTGCTTGCCGTATAGGTTGTCTAGATTCCATTTGCAACTAAACGATACTCGGGAAATGAACAGAGGACAAACGGAGACTTGCCAACTGTTTCGTGGAAGTAAGTTTAGGACTTGGTCAAAGAAGAAGTAGCTAAACAAACAATTGGGTCTTTCTTTCGCATAATTAAAATACACAATTCAATAAAATAATTCATCAGCTCGTATTGTTAATACGAGAAGTTCTAATAAGCTAACAGTCGTACTCAATTTCATGGAAAGAAGTCATGGAACTTGGAATGTCGTGTACGGGAGAGGGAGCGTAGGGCAAGTGGAGGGTGCCACTTAAGGGAGGATTCGATCACAGAGTTGGACATGAGGCGAGGGTTGCAGAACAAGAGGGGGAGAAAAGGAATAAGCAGGAGGAAGGTGAGAGCGAGAAAGAGGGGGGTTGAGGGAGAGCAGCGCCGGACCCACCGCGGTGTTCCGCGAGACTCGTAATTATGGCGCAAGGCCGCCGCGAAAGAGAGGCGTCAAAATCGCCCCTTGGCCCTTTCTCCTTCTTCTTTCTCTCGCCTCTCCTCATCTCGTGCAACGGGGCCCCATGCCCGATTCCCCAACCAAGTGGGCCCCGCTCCCTCCCCCCTCGCACCCCCAGCCACTCATCTAGTGGTCAGGCGGCTCAAGCGGCTATTACCGAAATTGATATTTTATTGATGGGCTCTCGCGCGGCAATCTGCGCTCAGGCCCCCCTTTATTGAGTTATTTCCCGATAATTACGAATCAATAGTGGCAATTTATTAAGGCTAATCGCCGCTATCTCATTGCCCAGCGCGTGACCACCCTGTGTTCTCTTTGTGCCCACGGCGCCACACACACTTCTTTCTTTCAGAGTGGTACAAATGGACCGCAACCTATCATTTCTCAGAGGAAGCAAACTCAGTTCGTACCGCTCAACAATCCTCACTCGAAATATTTTCCTACCACAATCAACCTGCGAGGTGGGAAAATTAAATGTATTGAAGGAAAATGAATAGTGTTTGAGATCCGAAGGAAGCGAGGGGGTCAAACGTTCGGTAACAACAGGTATGGAAGAGCGGTTGATTTAAAATTTGGAGCGGAAATTGGGTCGATTAGCCGACGAGCAGATTGGGCGTGGAATGAGCGGACGGGGATGCCGGCGAGCTGCGCGGCACGGAGGCGAGGAAAAAATCCCCTGTGGTCGCAAAACAAAATGTCACGTAATTATCGCTGTAGGTGTTCCGTCCTGAGGAACTCCTCTCGTCGTTCCTACTCTCGGGCCCTTTCTCTCTCTCTCTCTAGTTTGTGACGGCCGACAAAAAGTCTGGCGAAAACCACCGTGGGCATCGTAAAACGCGGCCGTTTATGAGCACCGACGCGTCCGGCGAGGAAGGCGTTTCCACTGCTAGCTGTAATAAAGATTTTCTAGTGGCGAGCTAGAATCGACTCGGACTACCTAGCCTTCGGAGCGTTTTGCGGCCAATTGATACTCCAACCGACACGATTTTCTACGTTGATAAACATGTTGCGATCAACATGACACAACTTGAATGAGATTAAAAAAGACAGTAGCGATAAAGTTAACCTGATATAAATGAAAATTGAATTTCAAATTGAATAGTAATGTCGGAGTTCATGTCACATTCACTGGTGTGTGTAAATGAGAATTTATGAATGATCGTCGAAAATCGGACGAGATGCTAATTAGTTTATGTACACTGGCCCTGTACTCGGAGACCCTTCTCGTATCGAGTTTAAGATGCGACTGAGGTCGAGTGACCAGTGTCCCCCCTTAACCTGCCTGCGACCGGCAAATTCTAATCCCACCAATCAACAATAATATTCGTAGAGTTTAACCAATCTCACTGAAGACCCGAAGAAATCACTGAACGACCCCCCCCCCCCCCCCTCCCCCTCCTGTCTACCTGCAGACCAATTTTAAAAACAAACCTTGACATGCAATTTACAAATTGTTCAACTGAATGTTTGCATGATTACAATCACATTATATTCTAAGGATGACTGTGCAATTAATAGGTTTGCATATCATCGCGTCCCCATATTTCATCAGTCATGCAACTATTCAATTGAAAAATAAAAAATTGCATATCAGCTTCTAGTCTAACTTGTTCAAAGAATAATAATGTAGGACTCTAATGTACTGTGGACAGATCGGATCAACACCAAACAAGACAGCAAGTCTCGAAGAGGAGCGACCAAGTAATTCACACGCACTTTAGCGCGCTCGTTTAAAGCCGTTTTCCCGAGCAGCGGAGCGTATCTCGGTGCGAGGTTGGCGCGCGTGTGCGCGCGTGTACTCAGAATATTAGTGGTACAGCCAACCAAACCACGACAAAGGAGACCGTTCATACGGGAGATGCGAGAGGAGAGCGATGCCACTGACATCGCCGCTAATTGCCGTGATAAACCAACCGCTCACTTAGCGGCCGCCGCCAATACATTACCGTCTCCGATGATGCGCGTCGTCGCGTGCACGCCTCTCGCCATCGCGAATGCGAAACTAGCCGGACAGCCAATTTCACTGATTATGTAGACAATTGGCATTGCAGTGTATCATTCACACCCGCCAAACAATTGACAAGTGTCAAATAATTGAATTGTTCGAAAGAGAGAAATGAGATTATTTCAAGTAGTTTAGAATTCGTTTACAGTTTACACGAACAATTCACAGCCAACTATTTAACGCGATTGACACCCTGGAAGGTTGGCGTTACGAAAAGCAGAAAGTAAGTTGTAACTTGAAAAAACAAGGAAAACGATGCGCAATTCTGAAAAAGTCGAGGTACGTCGACAAGTTTGTGAGTCAGGGCATGTAGGCAGCACTGTCAAGGAAGAAATGGATACGCGTGTCACAGTAAGAGTGCGTAGCGTCCACCAAACAATCCCAAGGCACGCAGTGATTCACTTCGGCAGGGAGAGGTGCACATCCCGCCGACTAAATGCCAGCATCCATATCCCCGGGATCGTGGGTGGACGGGCGACATGAGTCGCGGGACTCGGGGACAAGTGCGGAACACCCTTGTAGTTTCTTCATGATCCTTCCTTTTACGATCAACAAGATGTTAATCTAATGTGAAACCTGCTAGAAGAAAGGAGACAGAAGAGACCGACTTACTCCATTACAGATGTAATCTAAAACTTCTTCCAAGTGGAATGGACAGTGGTCTCAGTCCCAATTTCCCGAGATTAGAATCGTTGAAGAAAATACAAATGGCTGAGCTGTCGACGAGACTTCTTATTGCGAATAAGACTTAGAAGACGGTTGGTTCTCACGGGGTGGCAGATTTTCAAGGATCTCGATGCACAAGTGAAGGCAGTCGCCGGGAGAGAGCGAGAGTCAATGAAGATCCGGGACGACGGGAGGCCGTGAATTACGGTGGAGTTCGATCGAGACTCGATCGATAGCCGATCGCAGTGTGGTACAGCAGAGGCCAAGCTAAACGTCGATCTGAGATGGAGCAATCCCGATAAGCCGGGCGATGCTTCCTCCCACCCGCGGGACAATGGTGGGTCCGAGACGAAAACGGCTTCATTAGAGTCGAGCGCATCCTTCGAATGCTCCGAGATTTCTCTCTCCCCCCCTCTCTCTCTCTCTCTCTCTCTCTCTCTCGCTCGCTCGCCCGGACACATTCGAGCTGCATTGCGCGCTCTCGTTACTGTCGATCCATCCCTCGTCCATCGGCTGCCGATCGATAGCACCGACCTCTTTTACCCGCGGCTTAAATGTCCACGTGTCCCCCCCACCTGCCCCCTGCAGCCCCCTCAGCAGGAACAAAAGGATCACGAATGTCTCGACTCATCGCGTTCTCCCCTTACCTCGAATTAAGACTACTAACTGGCTTGACTTTGCTAGAGCGTCCTGCTACCACGGACCATCGTCTCGATCGACCGATGACTTCCAACTATACGAAGATACCGTCATGTAGTCTGTTGTGCGAGTTAATGATTTCGGGGTCAAGTGGAGGTACCCTAATACGGTACTTTATTAATTGACCCATCAAGAACCGACCAGTAACTCTTAATTATTTGACTTTTGACTTGCTATGCTTGGATTATACATTTCTTCTATCAGGAACCAACATTGAAAAAAATATGCAGGATGAATTGGAAAACTCCTTCTTTTTGAAGACGGTTAAAAAAGCACAATTGCGAAGATAATGTAATGCTTAATATGTTGAGCACAGTGTTCCGTCCGCTTAATAATTCCCAAGTTGGTGATAAAGTTTCCTGCACCTGGCCAAGTAGTGGGAAGTACATAACACGACAGGCAAGACTGCCGGTGAAGATTTCATTGAGCGAATCGAATGCGAATGCGAAGAGCGGCGAAGTACGAGTAGGCGAGTAGAGGAAAGTGCGCGGGCTTGGCAAAAGGAGAATAAGGAGCCGGAAGGAGCGGACATAAGTAGTAGTACGAGCAAGATAACTCTCTTTATCTCCGGGCCTCATCGTTCCGTCGTCGCCCCTCCTTAATTCACAGCCCGAGCTGGCCATAACTCGCCTTTTACCTCGCGGTGTTTATGTACTTTTAATAATGCCTGATATTTCGTCGAGGCGCTGCTCCTCGGCCCCTCGACACCCCCGGACACCCCGTCCAGCTGTTCGCCGGGGTCTCGAGCGCCCTGCTGTGCACCCATGTGTGGTCGGCTCTCGCCCGGCCGAGAAACTTTCGACTCTGCCTTCGGATATCGCCGTGCTTTCTCACTGCTAACTCTTCTCTTCTCTCCTCTGCCAGACTCCTTTTTTCTCGGACTCCGGGAGAGTCTAGGGAGAAGCGAATTAACTGGGAGTCAGTTAAGCCCGCTGGAATCCGAGGGGCAAAAAAGGGGGGCGAACGGGTAAGTGGGTAGTGTGCGGAAGCGGAATCGTAAAGTTGGCGGGAACGAGAGGAGTTTCGCGCTTTTCAATAAAATCGTCAGACCCCTGGTGAGGGGCCGGGGGGCCCGGATCCACCGGAGTCGATTTGGAAGCTGCGCCAAAGTATCAGCACTCCGAGACCTGCATCTTGCCGTCTTGGGGTACTAGCTCTTCCGAGCAATAGTTTTACCGTCCTCTGCCTTATTTCTTCCTTCCTCAGCGAGTGCTCCGTTCTCTCGGTGCGTCCTGCGTCCCCCTCTTCCCTCTTTCCTTCCCGTCCCTTCCTCCACGCGGCAGCGACCCCCCTCGGCACATGTTAACAGCACTTTAAAGTTTTATTAATAAGGATAAATCAGAGGCGCCCCGCGCGGATGAAGTTGTCGGTGCCACGGCCCAGCGCGTATAATCTGGCATCGCCGACACAGAGACGAGGGAAGCAAGTTCTCGCCGAGGCGAGAGGGAAAGAGACAGGCGAGAGGGGCGAGCCACTCCGGAGAGAACATGTCGGTTTACGAGCATTGCCTACAATGTCCTGTGCTCGCGTAGCCAGCGTATAAAGATATTTATCGTCCCGTTCCATCCCTCGCACGAGATGTTTCTGCCCCGCTCGAGAGCCTCCTTCGCAGAGACAACCGCCCCCACACCCTCCACCCGCCACGAGCTCCAGGGCAAAGTAGAAATTATTAGGGAACCGAGCTATTACTAAATTAAGAGACACCAACTTTCCCTTTTAATCCGTTCAACTAGCTTCCACTAGTACAACAAACAACCGTCCAAGGAAAAATCGTTCGTATCAAATTCTATAAAACATAACTTGATTGGGAAAAATGATAATTAAAATGTTACATCCACAGCAATCAAGTATCTAGCGTACAGGGTGATTTACCTGCCTTTTAGTCAAGTATCCCGACATTGCCAACCGCGACTGCGTAGTTTTATGGTTCAATAGTAGAAAGAAATAAAACCAAACTTTGAGCGCGTGATTAGAATGTTTAGCTTGAAAAATTTGTTATGAACCATAAAGCTACGAAGTGATGGTCAGTAACGCCGACATTAATGAATAAAAGGCCTGTACATTAGCATAAAAGAGCACACCCGAGTAAGCGAACAAGCGTTACAGAAGGGTGTCAGCGATCGAAATCAGTAGTTACCAGTGGAATAAGACAGGCTAATTACAGGACCGCAACTGTAAGAAGCGGTGGGGTCCAGAGTGGTTGGAGTGTCCGGCCTTGAGCCAGCCAAGTGTTGGCTGCACCTGTGCTCGGAGTCTCGTTCAAATTCAGTATTTGCCTGCCGCCAGCCTTCCCTCCCGAGCTCCCGAGCAGTACCGATAAAACGGAATTCCTCGCCGGCCGCCGAGAAAAGAGGTCCCCGGCACAATAAACTCCCCGATATTATGCCCCCGATAATTGCCGCTCGAGCAGGAAGTCGCGCTCGCCGGCGAGCTCTCTACTCCGGCATTACCGAAATATTAAGCGTCATTAGTTTTCCATCCCCCGGCCGTTTTGCGTAATATGCGATCGCCGGGTGGCGATCCAGCCGGCAGATAGAAGCACGAAAGCGTTAGATAGCGCGGCGCGCGCGACGTGGCTCCAATTATTCCGAGGAATCGCTGCTGGCCGCCTGGTGAAATTGCGTCGAGATAGGCATCGGAAAAGAGCGCACTCTGTGCGCCGGTCCGCACCGCCCTGGGCAGCCACCAGCCGCATAGAGATACCTGGGTAGATATAGACAGAGGGAGAGCGAGCACAGGTGCTCCTCGATTCGCCGCAAATCAGCCCTGGAATGCCAGCATTCTCCTGGCTGGCGTACGCCCTAAGTAGCCGAGGCAATAAAAGTCTTCCGCAATCGCCATTTCATTTTCCTCTCCGATAGCAGCGCAAAGTTCACTAGAACTCCAGCGGCTGGTCAAGATTCGCGGGACTATCGATAGCATTTAGAAATGGAAGAATCCTGTTAGAGAGCACCCCGGCGGCGATGCTCCGAGGGTGGCTCGTACCTGCGTCGCTTCCGGGAGCACGGGTGCACCGCTCTTGGATGTAAATTAGCCTAATCCATCGGTAGAACGCGGAAGGTCGCCCTGAGGAAGCGCTAACTGCTCCTAAACGCTTCCCTAACGAGCGTAAATTACTGTTTGCGCAAGAGGCAGCCCACACAAGCGCGCGACCAGGATGGAGCGTGCATAGAAGCGTAGCCGATTGAGAGGAAAATCGATGATACACAGGTGAAACCCGCGTCTTGGCACTCAGCGGACTATCATCACACAAGCACACGCACCGAGACACACAGTCATTCGGTGGCACTGTCATCGCGAGAGCAAAAGAAGCGAGTCTCCTTGATACAGTCATTCAAACTGGACTCGGCACTGCGCCCCGGGAGGAATCTGATTATTCCGGGATTAAGCTGACGGCAAGAATGTTGTCATGTAATTACGCAAGATCGCCGCGGGCCAGCCGAGTGAATTCCAGGAGGCTGGGAGGACCATAAAGATTCGGTGGGGCCGCAGTCCCCGGGGGGAGAGAGTGCCGAAACTCCACCTCGGGACGCTTCGGGGTGGGCCAGGGGTGCGGAAGAATCGGCCCCGAATCCGAGATAGCGCGGAAAGGGACTCGATCCTCCGGAGATCCGAATATCTTGCGTGAGAATATCTCGAGGATGATGGGGACAGGAAGAAAGAGCGAGCGAGAGAGAGAGGGGGGAGGGGGGTAGAGGAGACTATCGGGACTGTCAAGATACTGGAGAAGAGAAGCAGCGCGCTGCTCCCTTCGTGGCCGGTGGCCAGCATCCGGCGAGAGGATCCGCCGCCGAAGCGGCTTAAGGCAGCCGTGGAATTATCCTCCTGTAAACACCTACCTAATTAAGATTGGAACATTTTAACGTCCAGCTCGGGGACCCCAATAAACCGCCTAACGTACGGCCAGTTTGTTAGGCGCTTATGGGATCGTTTAATTAATATTGGCGTCGGACCAGCGCGCCCGGTTCCAACCCGACTGCGACCACCTCCGGCGTCGAGATATGTCTTCCCCCAGTGCCCTCGCCGAGTACACTCCTCAATGCCCACGCTCCTTCCACTCTCGTATGCACTCTCCTCACTTTTGCTCCGAAAAATCCTGCCTTACGTCAGAGGTGACTCGCTCGATGATTTGCAGGAAACGGGTTTGCCAAGTCAGACGCTCGGCCGCTCACCACTGTTCTCCGCTCGAGTGAATAGCGAGGATGAGTTGGTAATTAATGAATGTTGAAGTGTCTTGGGAACCTTGAGACTCGATGGCTACCGGCGGCGAGGTCTGCTCGCTGTGACTGCTGGGAGTGTACTGACTGTATGGACTAGAATTTTTATACGTCCATCCCCTCCTAACTGTAGAGACTTAACTTCTACCGAAGTTAAAGTGTTTACATGCTTCGAATACCTCGGATAGATTTTACATCACGATTAATACGGAATAATACTGAGTTTTTTCACGGTTGAACTATGCGGGGACAAACTTAATAACATTTCGTCATCTTCGTCCAACACTGATTGAAATTGTGTAACTTTAAAACCGCCCCTTTCTACGTACCACGTCTCGACTCGCGTCAGAACTAATACGCATTTCCAAGGAAAACGAGTCAACGAACCTTGAAACATGCTAAAAGGGTATTGGAGATCAAGTTACAGGCTAGCAAAAGTCCTTAGCAGGGAGGACGTGTGGCTCTCGAGCTGCCGATTAATCACGCTCGCGTTTTGCGGTTTTGTCGAGCGTCACGACGAACCACGTGCGTCCCGACGCTCCATTGTTCCGCTTCTAATCGTTCTAGGAACGCTGTCGAACAATTGTTTCCCGTGGGAGAGTGGCGGCGCTCATGCGCACCTCCCATTCACCCCCTGCGCCACGATTCGCCTGCCTCTTTCCACCCCTGTTTTATGGCCAACTCGGCAATTCTTGCAACCTTCCACGGCGAAAGAGTGAGATAGAGGGAGAGAGAGAATAAGAGAGGTGAAGCGAGAGATGGCAGACAAAATGGCCCCGAGTTGACAGGAGCCGATATAATACACTACCCTTTCCCTCCCAGCTTCGTCTCTCTTCCTTCCACAGACCCCCATTAATCTTTATGTTCCGAAATCCCCCGAAATTTCCGTCCATCAGGTATGGTCCGAATGCCGTGCACGGCGGAGAAAAAGTTAATGCGCCGCGTCGATGGAGTAATCAGGGGGGGCAAGGCGGCAGGGGGCGAGGCAGGCGTCCAAATAAGCGCGTTTTCATTAGCCCGTAATAAGCGGTGTGGGGCCGGAATCTCTCGAGAAAATTGAATTACCGAGCGTAAGAGGGTACACAGATCCTCCCGATCACAGGGGCTGCAAAAGTCTCTCCGTTGCGGTCTAACGGAGTGCGCGCGGCCGAGGATAAAAATGGCGTCTCGTAGAGATGGCTGTCGGTATTGGGCCCCGGGTGGCTGGCTGGTTGGTCCACAGGGCCAATTTCGAGGAGGCCATTTTACCCTCCGAAGGGGAACACGCCGTGGCGAGTCGGCAGCCGAAAATTACCCTGCTCGGGACCACCCAGTCCGAGCGAAGCAGACCAATCTCTCGGGCATGGCCTAATCGAGACCAGACGGTCCACTTTGGTGGGGCTAATTGCACCTCGCCACCTCCGTACTCCCTTGAGAGGTCGACCTCTCTATTAAGAGAGCCTCGGGCTCTCACACTCTCAGCCTCCAAAGTACCCTCCCTCCAGCCCCCTCGCTCGCACTCCCCCCCACTAACCCTAAGTACCTCTCATTAAACCATCTGCCGTACAAACTTCAATTACCGAACTTGTATTACGGAGGATCATCCAGCGACTCTCTCTCAGAGCGATCGGCCCTCGCGGTGGAATGGGCCGCCAGCAACGATAAAGGGGGATAAACTCTCCGGTGGTTCTCTCGGTTTATGGCTTCCTCTATCGCCGAAACGCGAGCCGATACCACTGGCGCGCGAGCGAGCATTCTCCTCGACCTTTATGGTTACGCGAAATTCCCCCCGTGGCCGGTGTGCGTGCGCGCGCGGGCGTAAAACTATTTTATAGGAGATGTAGACTGAGCGTGGCGGAGCGGGCGATTCCTCTCTCTTTATTGCCGAGCGGCGCGCCGCTGCCACTCGTCCCCCCCACGTGTATACCGCTGAATTACAGCTAAAAGCCTGTGTTCTACACAGGCCCGCTAATATATGGCCCGCTCTTTCGAGCGGCGCGAGCCTCGCCGTCGTTCTCGTTGCACCGTTTAGCACCGTGGCCCGAAAAATCGGAGGATCCTCCTGGCCCCCGAGGGCGACGAGGCTTCACTTCTCTCGAGAACGTTCCAGGGCGACGCTGAGAGCGCGCGTTCCACTTACCTGTGGGGGCGCTCGACGTTAATCGGGATTAAGGACGGATCAGTGGGAATCGGGGCTGAAATCGTACAAAGTATCGGGCTACATTATTCCATTTATAGTATGTATTTTCGCCCTCTCATCCTGCTGATGCGGCTGCTGTTGCCGTTCTTCTTGCTCGCTGGCGCGCTGATAAGTCCTCGCGAACCACGAGCGAGCGAGACGCACTTATGTCTCTACACAGATTGATGCGAATATACGCGACCCAATCGACATGGGGTTAATCGAGTTTGAAGGTAATCGTCCCAGAGACCGAAATAAATAGCTTGGATCGCACAGGGTTCAGCGATCAAACACCAATTAGAAACAGAGACGTGTAAGGACCGATGCAAAGAGCATATACATTCGCACCAACCTGATTACAGTAGTTCTACGAGAGTTTCCTGGGGATATCTATGCCTTAATTAAACGCTAGAACATCCGCATGCCGCTAGAGCGTCGGCACCACCTCGAATCCCCCCCTACATGCTGCGGGATGCTCTCTGGAGACGAGTAGACGCGCGGCAAACAAACTTCCCATCGAATCAGTCTTATTTACAGTGAAGTGTCAAGCGACCCAAGCGGATAAAAGCGATTGTCGTAGTCGGCGCTGCGAGCAACCTATTGGATTGATCGAGGCCTACTCTCCCATTAGGCGCCTCCTCCTTATTATACTAAGCGCGCTAGCACAGGCGCGAGGCTGCAGCCTCGCGCTGCTGGCAAGTACTGCGTAGCTGGAGATACCTGGAAAGCTTCGAGCCGGGGAGAAACGCTCGTCCCTCGGCTCAAGACTCGTGTGGGTTAATACTAAGAAGTCTTACGTCAACGGTCTACCGATTACAGCTAGGCAAACGCTATGCCGAGAGTAACGAGAGTAAAAACTAGTCGCGCGATTAGAAACGGCGATCGCCGCCTATCCTACGAGATTCGAGAATGTACATATTACAAGTCGCGATATCACGAAGACAAGTTTGCCCTCCAGGTGAAAGTGCCGCTGGCTCGATCCTCTGGAGAACTGCTCGAGGGAGCCTGAACGAGTAGTATCTCGTTAACCCTTTGAGACCCGTGCGAATGCATCAAGAGAAACTCCAGTTGATCCATGGATTTTAGAAATGACTGCCATTCTGTGAGAGGAGGCTGGGAAAAGGAGTGAACCAGTATGAAGAGATTCCGTTTCCCACTTGTTCATTCCGATTAAAAATCATTCTTATTGCGGAATTGAAGAATTCTCGGTTCAAAAAGGGTTAAGAGTAGTATCGAAAGGAAGAAGTAGAAGAAGAAGAGCGGGAACGGCGGAAAGTTAGCGACAGGTGTTGACGGATTTCTTAACGAGACAAGTGTTACAGGTGACCTCGCAGCACCAGCGAAACCGGCACTCGCAATTGATCTTCTCCTTGACGATCCTGGTGTCGTATCCCCGGCCGCAGCAGAGCAGCTCGCAGCCGTCGACGCCGGGACTGGTCGCGTTGCACTGGCGACCTTGGGTGCCGAGTGAGCCGGTCTTCCTGTTCGGCTTGCAGAAGTCCGGCGAGTCCTCGCTGTAAATAAGATCGAATCTGCCCGGTGGCTTGATGGTCGGCCCCTCGGTGATGAAGCTGTGCCCGTCGTTGCTTGGTATCACCTTCGCCGCCCCGTCGAACGACTCCTTCAGCCGATTGCCGACCTCTCGGAACGGCGGCATCTTGCGCCAGCATGTGCGCACCGTGCACGAGCCCGACAGCCCGTGACACTTGCACTCCGTTCGCATGAAGTTACGGACCGCCTGGAAAATAGATCGACAGCGCGCGCCGTTCGCATCGAGTCTTGCTCACTAACACCTGCCCACTGTCCAAACGTCCACCGCCCGTCAAAACACTCAGCCTGGTTAAAGCTGAGCTTGATAATTGTCAAGATGAGATGGCAAACAGATGGACTGGGCTCAAGATCCTAAGTGCATTGACTGAGAAATTACTGAGACATCTGTGCTTTCCACGAGAAATATACACTTTGCTGTGAAAATCCAACACTGTAGACTTGAGTAAAGTAGAGCTTTGAAAATAAGGCTTTTCCGACCGAAATGAGTCTGTCCTTATTCGTTAAAATTCCTTTCACGTCCAAGTATAAGATGGAAGAAGTAAAGAAGATGATGATATTGATGATCTTACCAGTCGGCCGGCGTCATTGTTATGGAGTTTGACAAGAGTCTTGATATCACTGCGCTTGCGGTAGGGTGCATCCATGAAGTCTCTCGACTTCTTGAAGCCGAAGTTGACATTATCCCCGCAGCCGCCCCACTCCCAATCGCCCTCGGTTGGTAGACTCTTCTTGGCCTCGGCCGTCCGAGCGAATTTGGCCAGCCGATTGCCTGAATCAATGAAGAATCCGTGTATCTCTCGGCTCCGCACATGCGCGACCAGTCGATCGACTTTCGCCCGCACAAAAATTCGCTCAATCAGCCGCGTGCTCTCTCAGCCTTACCCTTTGATGTCATCTTGTCACAGGAGCACTCGACGAGGTCGCCCATGGTGCACGCTCTAGTAACCGCGTAAGTGACACCGGCCGCCGTGATCGCATTTACGAAACCCGTTTCCCTCGTATCTGGAACAGCAAGCCACCCCCAACTTTTTCACAAACAGAACCAAGTTCCTACACTGGCGAGCTCACGGAACAAATAGAGTAACTGATAAACTTCCGTCAATTAGCTCACACTACGAGTATAGCTGTCGTTTCAATTGTATGCATTCCAAAAGTCAGTAGAGTAAGACCGCGGGTGGCCAGCCACTCGGTCGGCTTTTATTTAAGCCAGGAAAACCATTAAGGATAAATGATTCGGATCTATTTATTAAACAGTGATAACATTCTTTATGAATTATTAGTTTCTATGCTGAAAAGAATCGAGTCAGATGAACCTCGGCAAAATAATCCATCAGTCACCACCGCAATGTTTAAATTGTCTATAAAATCCTCCCCCATTATCAACCCAGTTTGGCCGCAATCTGCCGATCCGTGGCCGCATCGCAATGCCCGCCGGAGCAGTAGGTATCGGCATGCAGTGTGGCAGTTCGTCCTGGCGTGGTGGAAATGGTGGCGGGGCAGTGCGAGGGACGTGGCTCTGCGTGCGTGTCTACGTGCGAGAGTGGCGCGATACAATCTGGCAGTGGTTGGTGCCCCGATCGCCTTGGAATTAACTTATAATCGTAACGTGGAATGTCCGTCCAATTACCGATTCCACTTTCGAGGCAGTAGCCGGCTGCTGGCTGACGTTCTCGACGAGACAGAGTCAACTGGCGAGGGGGCAGGGAGGGAGAGGGAGAGAGAGGGCCGGCGAGAGGGAGTAGTAAGAGGAATCGGTGATGATCGAGGGATATCGGGAGATCTGCTGAAGGGAGTTGCGCGCTCGCCTGTCCCGTCTTCTCTGTGCACTCTCGGCGCGCTATCACGCCGGGGCCGCGCTGCAATTATCCTTTTCGGGCGTTTAAAGCCCGAGGACGGCCGGCGAATACTGATGTATCGCTCGGATCGCAAAATAAGAGCGCGAGTTTACCGCGGTTTACCGGGAATCGCGATCACCCGCCGATTGCGATCGGCTCTCTTCCCTGGGACGCGCTCTCCTCCTTCTCCCGCTCCCTCGACGTCTTATTAGCCTGCGGACGGCGCGCAGCGTAACACAAGTAAGAGGACTCTCTCGCGGGGACCATCCCGGCAAAAGAGCGCGCGCACTCGCCACTTAGCGGAGAAACGCAAAGGATAACGAAAAGGGAGAGGTCGCGATCTCCCCGGAGCCCTCGTGAAAAGAGGCCGCCGCGCGCGTTCGTTCTTACTTCTTGCAGTGATCCCCGATAAGACTCGGCGCAACCTTTAGCCGAAGCTCCGAAGAGTGCGAGCGCACCCGCGTTGTTATACCGGCGAGTCAGAAGCGAATTGTCGTCATCGCTGCTCCGATAAACTCGCATGCTCTCGAGGGACACACGCTGTGGGGATGAAGGGTACGCGTGATAGGAGCGCCCGTGGAAAAGGGATAAGCCGAGCCGAGCAGGGCGGGGGAGCGGTGTCGGAGAAAAAGAGAGATAGATAGGGAGAGGGAGAGAGAGAGTGAGAGACGTAGGCACAAGTATACACAAAGTCGGGAAGGGGTTATATGCGTTAAGCCTGGTTCTCCGTGGTTCCCATGGATTCCAGGCGGGTATCTTCAGCGCGGATCGACGGACGGACGGAACGAGGAGACGTAGGCCGAGAAAGAGGCTGCCACCGCCCGCGTATCTTCCGATGCATCGCCTCACCTTTCAGTGCGTATTTAAACGATACGATAGTTTTATACGAGCGATCTGATATCGGCCTTCGAGAGCGAGTGGCCCTCGAAAGGCCCTCGCCCCGGCCACAGAAGCTGCTCCCGCTACGATCCTACGAGAGGGCCGAGAGGAGAGCGGCTCCTCCGCTCGGATGCTGGGACCAAACGCCACCGATGGCCCTTCGACATCACGGAAGTACCGAATCCTGCTTTCTCTCCCCGAGAGCCCCGATTATGTACCCAATTCCCCGCTCTCCCTCGGCTTTTTTCCTCGCTTCCCACGAGCCGCTCCGTCTGCCTCCGTCTCTCTCCATCTCGCACCCTCCACCGCCGATTAAAGAGCCTCTTCTCCGTCAGCCGCTCCTCCCGACAAGCTACGCTTCCGCGTCGAGAGTGCCGTCGGTGATACGAGCAGAGAACCTGGGGCTAAGAGGTGGAGAGCGTGCCAGGGATTGCAAGGTAGTCCTCTCCCTCTCTCTCGGCCTCTCTCGGGCTCTGGTTAGGGTGGAGAGGAATGGTCGGTGAGTATAAATCACTTGGAATCAATTAGACACGAGGAATCGCGAGCCGATGATCTTGCGGTGGCCCGTGCTGCCAGGTGCACCGAGAGAGCAGCAGCACCCATCGTCGTCTCGGCTCGCCCCGACGGCTCGGCCAATTATCAGCATTCCGGGGCATTATCCTCCCGAGCGAGACTTACGCCGTGTTTAATTGCGAATGCCCTTCTACTGCCTTTTCTCCTCTTTTTATAGCCCGCTCCCCACTCCACTCCCACCCAGTACGACTCACCGAGCTCTTCGTTCTTGCGGGATTCCTTTTTTCCGAGCCCCGACACGGCCTGGATCTCTGCGTCTACGAGAGACCGTTCTTACCGCCTTCTCTCTCTCATCCAGCCCCCTCTCTCTCGCTCTCCCTCGCGCGCGCGGCGAGGAGAGATCGTGGCACGCCGCGCGTACTACGAAATCGTGCGGAAAAATGCTAATAAAACGAGGGAGCTCCATTATGCCGGGATCGCGGGAATGCAAAGGCGAGAGAAACTACTCGGCGCGAGCTCCGAGCCGGGGGGGAATTTTCCCGTGCGGCAGCGCGCGGCTCGCGCGGAACGCCAGTCTCCTTGTAATCGACTGCGGCGACGTAATCCATTTAGCCGGGGAATTGCGCAAGGGGCATCTCTCGACTCTCCTCCTCTCGAGGAGAGGCCGTCCGTCCGTCCGTCCACCCGTTGGACCGTCCGTCGAGCGCGGCGGCGATTTCGCGAGGCACCGGACAGAGAGATCGATTGCGAGAGGCTCCTGTAAGCGGCACGCGCATAACTCGTCAGCCTTAAACGGATGACACGCGCGACGCGCCGCTGTCGGTCTATGTCGATGAGAGTCTAAATGATTGCGGCTCCGAGAGAGTGCGTGAATTGGCCTATAACGATGATAGATTCGAGTGCAGGGTGGATAGTTTCACGTCTCATTAATTTCAAGCCGGCAATCCCGGGTTGGGCTTGCTAGTTATGACGAGTTAAAAGTCCGACGCAGGTGATTAAGAGATATAGGCAACGTTTGGCGGCTTGCTCGAGTAAGTAGTCTTAGTACTTGGCGAAGTGCTGGTTAGAATTAATGAAAAGGTTTACAGCCTGTTTAAACTTGATACGCGCTCCGTTCCCCGATCAGTATGAATCAAAGCAAAGTGTCCAATTAAAAGCCCATTAAACTTATTTAATCTCAAGAATCTAAGAGATCTAAGAGAGATCTCCGCCGACACCCCGCGCGTTCTAAGAAACAAATGGCCGAACCAAAGAGAAAGAAGCGAGGGGGTAGGCAAGCCAAGAAAGAGGAGCGCGCGCGCTGGTGGCAAGGGAGGATTCATTTGTAAGGAGCTCGGCATAAAATCGCCGAGTGACTGCCGTGTCGCGTCGCGGGGCCGGTGCGTCTCCTCGCCTAAGGCAGCGCGCGCTCCTCGGCTTCCCGCTGATTTATGGAATTTGCATGAGCCTGCGCTGCACTGCTACTCCGCGCCACTGCAATACGAAGAGCGAGAGAGCGAGAGAGCGAGAGCGCGTCTCCTTGCACCGGCAAATCCCTCGTAAATCTTTCGGTGATTAATCGGTCCGGCGGATTATGTAAGCGCGCAATTTGCGAGCCGGTTGTACGCGCGCGCGGGCGCGAGCTCTGTGTTGCTCGCCATCGCGGGAATTATGTCGACGGCTCGGCTCGATCGATGCGCCGAGATCCTATCGAATCGCGGCACTCTACGCGGCCTGATTTGTTTGGCCGCGCCGGGATTTATCGCGCTCGATTCATCCGAGATAGATGCGAAGCTAGTAGCCGGCAAACACTCGCAGTTTCCACGCTCGCAAGCCGCACTACCCTTTCCCTCTCACTTGCACCGGCTACTGTCGGAAGCTAATAGTCGGCGACTCGCTTGATTTCACTGGGAAATCGCCCGCCCCTTCCCGCTTCTCCTCTCTCCGCTCGCCACTCTCTCGGAGTGGCTACCGTTTCTGGTCTCTAATCTCAACATGGAATTATATGTATGCAATTTACTTGTCGGGGAATCAAGCTTTTCTTTCGGGCCTTTTAAGGCCCCTCGAAACTGTAAGTGGCTCGCAGGCAGGAAGACTCTCGGAGAGGGAGAGAGAGAGGCCTTTGACACAGGTGAGATGGTATGAAGAACGAAGAGGAAAGAGAGCAGCGATAAATCGCGCGCAAGACCGTAAATAAAGAGAAGAATATTGAATGCGGGGAGGCCAACGCGGGGGCTTAAGGAGGCTCGAGATACATTTAGTTTAGTTATCCCCGCGAATACCAGATCCGGTCTGGCGAGAGAGAGAGGGAGAGAGAGAGAGAGAGAGAGAGAGAGAGAGAGAGGGCTTTCGGAGCGCGACAGGCCTTTCCAATAAATACCGGGAGAACGGACGCATGAATGCCGGCAAAAATCGCCCAATGACCAATTGCGGCTGAGGCACTCGACCTTTCCCGAGATTCCTCCCGATTTTTCACCCCTCCAATATCACCGCGCTCCTCCAGTCTCCTCTCGCCCAGGAATTCTCCGCACTCCTCTCCTCTCTCTCCCTAGTCCCGAGATGCATCCCGGAGGCTCGTTCTCCTCCAGTCTTCCACGCGAGTCTACGAGATACCGGCGGCAATTACCACGCGATTCCGTCCCTTCCTCCGCGTTTCTTGCCGGCGATATCTCCGAGCACGAGCCACGCTGCCAGTGGGATAAGGTATCAGTGATATGCGAGAGGGGTTGATTCGCCCCGCGCGCTTATACTTATTCGGCCCATTTATGGAAGGAGATATGGCCGCGCAGAAATCGCGTCGGTGAAGATTCGCTTGCTCGCGCTCTCTCTCTCTCTCTCTCTCTCTCTCTCGCTCTCTCTCCCTCTGCCCCCTTTCTCTGGCGAGACTGCTCTCTTGCCGGCCGGTGGCTCGCGCGGCGCCATAGAATCGACGGAGCATTCAAATGTCAGCGGAGAACGGGCAAAGTCTAACAGAATAACAGATCTGTCCTGGTGTTCCAGCCTCCTCCCGTTTCGCTCGCGTCCCCCCAGCCTCCTCCTCTTCCTTTTCTCCGACGATCCTCCCTTCGCCCTTTAGCCGAGTGGCGAGCCGAGCCCGGCGAACGTACGGTAGTCGAGATACAATAAACGCACGGGACATTAAACTGTTTGCCGTTGTCAATCCTTTGTAGGAGACACCGGCTCGCGGATCTTCCCCCCGAGAAACCGCTTCTGTGCGCCTGGTGGTTCAGCCTGATTCACTTGCCTTTGAATCTCCATGTTGTATGGAGGATAATTATAAATTATCCGGTAATTCTAATTATAGGCGAGTGTGTGCTAATTCTTTCTCTTGTAATACTATTTCGATTCAACAGAATCAAATTAGCCGTTTTATGAGAGTTACTGAGTGTGGTATAAAATAGGGAAATAGTTTCTCCAGAAGGCTTTTTCATCATAATTATAAACATAATATACGTTATTCATACATCAGACATGTTTGTACATAATTAGATACATGCCTGATAGAAAGTAGGCAACGGTAGTGCTGATTCAAAGTGAGGCAAAGGCTACTGAACACAACTTCCTCCTACGCCAGCGGGGACCATTTACTTGAAAGCTCTAGCAGCATTCGATCGCGTGATTATAGAGCTCGACTGCGCTCAATGGCCTCGTTCTAAAGACACTTCAAAGTGTAAAGGGACATGTCCACCCGGTGCGAACAGCTGGCGAAGCACTGTGCCGGCGTATCGCCAAGGTGAACCTGCCGTTTCACGAAAAAACACTGAGGGCTACTGTTGCATTTCCCGGCTGGAAAGGGGGCCGATTTAAGGTGCGCGCTCGTGAAAGCACTGGACGCGGCGCAGGCGGCGCAGGCGGCGTCGGAATGCGCACGGTCGATCCCGTGGACAATGGGGAAGCGTCGGAGGAGCGAGAAAGAGTGCGCACCGAGAGGACACGACTGACTATGGACTGCTCTCGGTGGCAGTGAACGGGCGAGAGCAAGGGCGCGTCTTTAGTCACGGGCAATTTCCCTCCCTACCGGTTTTTACGACGGCTGGAAGCGAGAGAAATTGGGGTGGGTTTCCCCTCGGAGCAGAGGCCAAGACACGCTCGCCCGATAATCGCCGCTCATGGCCCCTGTATTGTCATTTCCTGCGGCGAGGCCGACGCCGACCACTGACAGCTCGCTCCCGGTGACAAGTCCGAGCGAGTCTAGCCCTCCTCTACCTTCCTCGGCTTCCGACGAGTACCACCCGCGTGGCAGGCCGCGCTACAAATAAATCATGTAAATTCCCCTCCGCCGCCGCCGTCTCCAGCGGCCCCGGAGAATGGCACCTTGCCGGGGGGGTGCCAATAATATTTTGCGCAAACCCCCGGCAATATTGCGCGACAAGGAGCGCGCCGGGGCGGCCTCTCGGCCCACCACCCGCGGTGACACGCCTCGTCAAAAGTCACACGGCGCGCTACTGCCCCGAGATACCTTTGTACTTTGACAGCGAGAGCACTCAGCGCGCCAATGTCGCACGCGCGTTTCCCTTACACGAGACGTCGTCGCCTCTGATAGATAGATCTTGCAAGGCCGAACCCCACGCTGTGGGGGCAGAAGCACTAACCGATCACGAGTTCATCTTCTCGAGTAGATTTAAACGAGTTTTAGTATACAATGAACGGGAAGGAAAAAATGAACAAATTACGCTACGTGTTGAGAACCTTCTTCGTTTCGAAATCGGTTAAAAATAGTTGGTAACACTCGGATTTGTGGAGCAGTGGCAAACGGGACGGTACTCGACGGGAGCCCGGAAGACACTGCGGAACTCCTTCGCACTCAGGCAATATACTATAAACAATTGGCCCAAGGAAAGCCTATACCCGAATTCTTTAGGCACGTAACAATATGGAAGCCGAGGTTGAAAAAGAGGCGTAAATGGTATCGTTAATAAAAGCGATGGTCCTCGAGAGTGAATGCGGCAGGTTAATGGTTTAAGATGGAAGAAGCGCAGAAGGCGAGAAAGATGAATGCGGGCTGAGAAGAGGCCGTGTCTACCACGGCGCGCATTAGTTAGCACCGGGTTCACGAGGCGACAAAACACTTAGCGCCACGGCGCTAAATCGCTCTCGGGCCCTCTGATTATCGCTTCATCGTGACTGCCGAACCCAATGGCGAATCTCTCCCGACTCGGAACTCCCCGGCAGCACACCTTTCACCGAAGGAATAACATCTCTAATCTCAGCCTCTATCCGTGCATCGGCCACTCGAGCCTCAAGGTCGAGGGAACTGCGAGCTTCCAAGTTCCAAGCAAAAGTCCGCGCCGGACAACTGGCGACATTAAAAGGGACGGGATTTAATTCTCGCGGCTGGCGTGTAAACGTTTCGTCGGTATGTCGTAAGTTATCGAGTTTACTGGCAGCTATCCGGGGCCCGATAGTATCGGTATATGCCCAGTGAGATACTCGGCCTCTCGAGGACTTTTTACGAGCCGCCGATGGCGGCGCCCTTACTGCCAAATAATTAGCCCCCGATTTAGTGGCAGTTCCTCCCCCATTTCGTCCGCTCTCTCGCTCTCTCCCTCGAGTAGGACCGGGACGCTGCTGCTCCTGATGCTTCTCTGCCCTATCACCGATAAACGCGCATCCCAATGCGCGGGCGTACCCGTGTTACCTGCCGGGACCACCTTCGTCGCCGGCATATTTTACGACGCGTAAACCGTTCTCTTTATTTCGCGGAGCAGTAGCTAAATTCCGATGTCACCTGCCTCCTCTCGCCGAGAGCACCCTGGAATTAACCTCGCTACGCAGCATCCGCCGAGCGTCTATTAAGCCTTTGCACTCCGCTGACAGGCCAACAAAATCACTGGAATTCTCGAGGAAATTATCTCGACGGATCTATATTGAAAACGGAGCCCATGAGAAAGTATTTAGAATGCGATAACGTGATCTTGGACGGGAACTCTTTTAGTGCAAAATTAGAATTTAATTATTATAATTATTTCTTATTGTCAAGAGGGTACAAGCACTACATACTACAGTCTGACATGTTTAAGAGGAGCATTCAAGGTTTGTAATTTAAAGGGCCAATATTAAGATTCCCATTACTAAGGAAGGAAGTAGTGACACAGTTGCTGAATTCCAGTAATCCCGCCGATCGTCATTCTACCAAGATCGTTGATACTTCCATCACGGAGTCGCGCCCGAGCCACCCAGGGCGATGTTGCCCCGCGTGTTAATTTGATCACCGTGACTCGGGGGTCCAGGGAGATCCGGCCAATTTGCATACACGCTCACGCGAGAGCTCGTGCCGCGCGCCGCTCACGACATAACGGGAGGCACGTGAAGAGAGGATATCGCGTCATCATCCCGGCGCAATTCACCTGGCCGCGAAAGGAAAGGCGAAAAAAGGCGGCGGTGGCAATCTCGACCGACTAGAGCGACCGCGAGAGCGTACGCCGAGCGAGAGAGAGAGAGAGAGAGAGAAATCCGGCGAAAAGTGAGGTGAATCGTTCATGCCCGCTCTTTATTAATGCGCCAAGGTGAGCATCCTCGTTAGAGTCAGCGAGGAAAAAGACGACGCGATCATCCCGCCGGCGCAACAAAAGAATCTTAACGAACGATCGCTGGAAAAGCTGAACTGGAAATCTTCTTACCCCGTCAGGCCGAGAGCTGCTTCACGATCAACCTGCACGTCGAATTAGGGATTGCCAATGACAAATGGAGCGCTCGCTACCGAGAAACTCTCAAGAATCTCTGCCTCTCCCTTTCCGCGCTCTAAAAGCTCCGAGGAGGCAAGAGCAATTTGTTAATCGAACGGGGGAGAGGGGGGGGGGGGGGGAGGGCCGCGCCGCCACTCGAAATACAGTTTCCGTGTTTATGCGCCCGAGGGGAAACCTACCTCGACGAAATCCTGGTGAATGAAAGGGAGCCAAGCTCTCTTAAATTGGTCGATTCCATCGGGGGTGCGCGCTACCTGGCGCTGCTGGTTCTCCTACCGGTCGAGTAGCTAGGAGAGCGAGGAGAGCCGTACAATAAATTCCTTGCTCCTTTCTCTCTCGCGCGCAGACAGATACACCCTCTCTCGGCTGGTAGCTCTTTCCACGGGTTTTTGACGCCCGTGTTCGTCTTATCGCGACACGCGGCACCCCTCAATTAAGAGGTGCTGCTCGTCCACGAATGTTATACCAGGAGGCCTCGGCCCCGGCCGAGTGGACCACACAGCGGGAGCTACCTGCCGGGCTCACCTATCGCTCGGATCGCGCCCATAAAAATTAAACGTCGCCAGATAAATAAACGTCAATCGGGAATTAAGATAGGCGCCGCCGGTAGCCTGCCCTCCCTCGGCTTTCCCCTATTTCCAGTCCCTCTCTCGCTCCTCCACCCGTTAGGAATTTTCCCGAGGCGTCCTGTCTGTCTGCGGATCCTCCTGCACCGTCCGAGCCCGAGAGATAAGAAACCAACCCCCCTCCGGTCCCAAACACTAACATCAGAATTCTGGCAGTCTAAAAGAATTGTGAGTGACCGCTCAATGCTACGTGAACAATAAAAAACTTTACTGTAATAATAATTAACATTAGCTATATTGGAAATTGTGAATAGAATAAAATTGAATTATGGTAAATATGTATACGTACATTTAACGAACAGGCGCGAAATACAATTACAAAATATACACACTCAAAGCTTTAGGAGCACAGACACGATTCGGAAGTATACTTCCGAAGTATGTGAAACGACAGATCATCCAGAAGGAAGAGTGTGTAATAGAGCTACGATTCAATGCTACTCACAGGGTGGCCGAAGGAATCCCAAGTTTCCTCCTTCCCCTCCTCTCCCCCCGCCCCTATCACTATCTCTCAGACACGGACTACCCAGGGCGAGCTGTCCTCACCCGGGGTCGCAGATAAATGACGACTGCCGAGGATTGTCACCCGAAACGAGCGGTTAACACATCGTCGCTCCTGTCATCGATCCGCACAGTGTCCCATAATGCACACACAGCAGCCCCGGCGATTTATGTACCTGCCGGGCGACCTTTTCCCAAGCGGCCCGACCCTTTCCCAACAGTGCGGCACAAGGTTCGGGCCCCAGGACGACCAGCCACCACCACCACGAGGCCCTCCACCGCGAGTGAGCCACCTGATTTATTGGCCGGCGCGAGCTTAGGGTCGCCCGACGATTGCATTGTGGCCAGCGCGATGAGGCGCGTGTAATTAATGGCTATGATAATGAGGGACAAATGAGGCCGCGATTGAGAGCGACCCGATAGCGATCTACACAAGGAGTGAGGCCGATCTATCACCAAGGGAGGGGGCATCGTCGTCCTGGCGAATAATCCTGTACCCAGAGCGAGCGCATTATTATTTATGGGACAGTGCGAAGGACGCGGGAGCCGTATTAGAGGCTTTACGATAGTTTGATGAAGGCTGCCCGGGCGAACTTTGTTGTGTTTACGACGTCCGGGAATCCCGGCGACGGGAGAGCTCGTAAGGGAGTCGAGGTGGAACGCCAATTGACTCCCCGTTCCTTGGACCGCCTCATTAAATACCGGCGGCCTATACCGGCCGAGAGGAGATTTTTCCATGCGGGAGGAATGAAACGCGAGGACAATCATCGTAAGGATTTGTCCTGGCGAGATCGTCCTTGAGCAGCGGGAGACGGGGATCCAAGTGGACAGGGTTCCCAGGAGCACCGGAGTCCGAATATATCCACGAGCGCCCATTCGCGTTTAATTAACCCGTCATCCCGATCGGCCCCAACGATCGGAGTTAATCGAGAATATAATGCAGCGTATCTCCCGAATCTCCCGAGCGAGCGAATACCGATCGTCAGGCATCGCCGACAGTGTCGGGCTTAATTCGATCATCGATCGCCGCGTGTGGAATCCACGCGTGTCCTGGGCCCGGAGTATGTATGTATGTATGTGCGTATATATATATATATATATGTATAGATATATATACTTCGGACGAATCTCTACCTGGGGGCCCGGGCGACCCTGTATCGAATCACGATCGATAGGATCGCCGGTGATCTTTCGATCGGGCCGGCTCCGCGACAGGGAGACAGAGAGAAGGAGAGTGGCTCGAAGCGAGCGAGGAGGAGAATTAACGCACGGTAGACAGAGGGACAGAGAGAATGGAATCGAATGGTCTTTAAGGACGCTCTTTCTATCGTGGAAGCCCTTAATTAAGGCTACATATTGCCACTAATATCCGACGGACAGTGTCAATCTGTCAGGCTACCAAAAGGCGCCGATCTGATAGCGGGCCTTAGAGAGCAGCACGGCCTATTGGACACGCTGTCTTCGATTTAGTTGTCCCGCCCGATCACCCGGAATTAATACATCGGACGGCTAACTAAGCGAGCCACGCGGACAGGTCCGCTCAAAGATGGCATATACACGCCAGCCACCAACGTGGGAATCTTTCTCAGGGAACCTCGACCCCGTCCTCCACCTCCTCCACCCCTCATCTCCTCTCTCCCCCTCTCTCTACTGTCTCCTCCTCTACCTCTCACGGCACATACCCTGCCCGAGATTACGTTGGTCCGATTCACTCGCGGATCCATCGCGCCTCCCGTGCCTCTTTCTTCCTCTCTTTCCCACTCCTCTTTAAGAGCGTTTGTCTTGACCTCCCGTCGACTGGCGTCGCTGGCCTTGACTTGGCCCTACACCCAGTTGACTCTACGATTCCTCGGAGGGCCGGAGATTCCTCTCGCCCCCGAGGAATCCCCCCGGATCGGCCTCGCCACGGCCCTCTGGATCCTCTCGATCCCGGAGATAACGTGGAATGCTCGGCTAAATGCTGCCTTTTGATTCGGGAGCGATAGAAACGACTGCGTGGCGAGTGCTCGCTCGCCCACTAGAATTAGCCGTGCGCGCATTCCCGGCAGTACGATCTTAATGATACGGTCCGTTGCCCAATTACTCCGAGCTCCTTCTCCGCCGAGTGTGTCGGGGCATGTGTTCACCTCTTTTCACCGGCCTGGTAGTCCCGAGAGTATCGTCGCGTCGTTATTATCCTCGTATTAGTACAAGCCGTTCCCCGTGACACCTTATACTTTCATGCGCGCGCGCCCGCCCGCCTTAGCTCGCGTCGAAAGGTCGCTGCTTGTATTAGATGGACAGTCATTATCGAGTGGTCCCACAAAACCCGGGACCAGTATCATCCCCGCCGTTCCCTTTCCGAATCTCCCATTGAGGCTAATTCAAAAATGATTGCGACCCGCCCGTCCCGAATAAATCATCGCTCTCCAGAAGGGAACGTTTAATTAATGAAGGCTCGATAAACGATAAAACGCCGCTGGCTTGCCGTGAAACTGCCACGAGATGCTGTCGAGGGAAAAGGACCTTTTCGGTTGGAATGATAGACTAGTAAAAAGAGAGTCGATTAATGAAGGCGAAAGTTGGAGCGGCTGACGATCTGCACGGTCACTTGTACGGCTGACGCGTACTTGGTCGCCTCCGAGGTATGCTTGGATTGAGGTTAATTTCAAAATAATGATGCGTCGGCTGGTCTGGAATTTTTAATTAAGAGTCAAGTACATACCTCCAGTTCTATCTTGAATTTCTTTAAAAGATGAGATTCTGTGCTACAATTAAACTTGACTGCTTTTTCTAGGCCATTGGAAACTAGAGCAATTGACCCCAAAAATTCGTGTAAAGTCTCAACTGTAAATTTTGAAAAATTCGTATAAACCAAAGTTACTAAAATCTGGCGAGAAGTTTGTAGGAATAGCGTACCTCGGAGACTACCGAAAATCGCACGAGGACTTAATACCAGGGCCGAACTGTCTTTCTAATAGGACAATTATCATTGTCTGGGGCTGCGGATGGAGCGATCAAGCTCCGGGGAAGGAAGGACGGAGGCCCCGCGATGGGAACACGTTTATGAAGGTGGTTGGAAGGTGCAGCGGCGTTTAATCGCAGGGTACCGCCCAATACCGGGTGAAATGAAGGGCTTAATCGACATCCGGTGTGTGGCCAGCATTCGACTAGATGCGCCCTGTAATCTAGCCGCGGTGTGCATTGTCGCGCGATACCCCTTTTCCGCCGGCGGAACAAACCCCTTAAGAAATCTGCTTCCTCTTTCGTGAAACGATCCGACAATGCAAAACAATACTTCGCCACTGGAAACTAACAATTTGCGCCCCAGACTCCCGACGCACTTCCGAGCAAAGAACAAATAATGAGTACTGATTGAAGAACTCAGAAATAACTGATTGCACTTGGCCGTAATTAGAGCAATTAAACTAGAGCGAAATTATAAGAATTCTGTACTTTTTTTTGTATCTTGGAAACAACTCAAATAAAATATCTATTTGTTGTTGATTCCTATGAAGTCAATAAAATATCGCGAAATGATTATGAATGATCGGAGAACAAATAAACGTATGCGTCAGGGTGCGACTGTACTGGAACTCACCCCTAAGTAAAATCTTTCTGAGGGAGCGCCTGACGGTGGTGCAATTCCACCGGCGATTTCGAAACTGATACTGACACTCCCTGGTGCCGACCTGCACGCCCTTCGAGATCTCCTTGAGTAGAGCGGGTTCCTTGCGACAGATATCGGCGAGCTTCCCCTTGAGCCTCCTGGTCTTCTTGCAGACGAGCATGGGGTCCATCACCACCTGGCTTCCAACGGTCCTGCAGCAAAAAGCGAGCCGTCGATTAATACGACAATCAGTAAAACTGACACCAAAGATCCCGGCCACGGCAAAATGACGAGCGTTTCCCGGGGATGCTGTGAAAGTGGTGGACTCAAGAGGAAAAATACGAGGAGCGGCGCGGCCTCGTCGAGGCCGAATGCTGGGAGCAAAAAGGCCCGGGAGGTCGGGCAAGAAGAGTGGACGAGGGAGACAAGGGCCTCGATCGAGAGGAGCTGGAGACATCAGAGATAGAGAGACGCACGCACACGCTCATGCATCGAGAGACACGCACACGCAGCCTCTCTCTCTCTTTCTCTCTGTCTCTTTCTCGACCTTCGTTACGAAACGTTAATTAAGATCATTAGTTCTGCGTCGGTAGGATGCCTGGCCGCGTACACGACGGCCTCTCGGGAATGCAACGACCTTAATGGCAATAATTCCGTTAAGGACGGCCGCTCGCGCCCGTGTAGTATGTGTACTCCCTCTGCTCGCCGGTGGATCCTCAGCTTTCCGTACTCGCAACTGCCGCGACACAGAAGAAGCCTACAGGCACAGCGACTGGGAACGAGAGAGAGAGAGAAAGTCGGGGGGAGGGGAGGAGAGATGCGCGCACGAGTGACATCGTCATTTGGGCGAGGATTCCTGCCTCGAATGGCGACTATAACCGAGGACAAGAACGCCCGATACGCGGGCAGGAATTCTCGAGAAACTCGCCAACAAGCGAGAGCGTCTGATCGAAAGTCCGCCCTCGGCTGGCAAAAGGGGGCAAAAGAGCCGGTCGGTACTCCTGGTGGCTGCTCGAGATCTAGGGATAGCGAGAGAGCGGCTAATAGCCGGAAAAAGGGCTCAGTCCTCGCTTCCTTAGGGAGGAAAACATAGCGCGTGTCGTGTCCCGCGGGACTGTCGCCCCAGCATCCTGCCGCCTTCCGAGCCGGGGCCCGACGATGGCGCAAGAACTTCATTGGCGACGTCGATATTCCTGAGAGGCCTGTGTGCCAGTTCGCCGTCCTCTTCGAGGAAGACGCTCAACTGAAATGGGCATCCCACTAGAACTAAGGCTACATGGTAAATATAGCCGGCGGGGAAACGGGCTCTCCTCTCCTAGATGAGAGCGCGCGGCCACTTGACGAGTTCTGCGGATTCTAGATGACCGACTTGTCAGGCAGCGTCAGCTCCGACAATTCTTAGATCGCCCGCTCGATGCTGCGAGCCCCGTCCAGAAACTCTCGGACCACTGCAAATTCCCCCATCTTCCGGGGATGAGTGTGTAAGCGCTGCTTCTCGGGAAGCATCAATCTGTCAGATATACGCGGCTGCTTGACACGCACGATATGTGGAGGCACTAGTTTTGTTTGCTTACGAAGATAGAGACGTCGGGAACTCAAATGTTCGACAGGAGTACTGGGAAGACGGACCTTCGTTGGTCCCAAATAGATTCGCGAATATAAAACCTCGGGGGAATAATCCCTGATAAGAATTCGTTACAATTGCTAATTGGAGAATTAAAATTCTTAAGTTAGAAAATAGAAATAAATCCTTTTTCTCTCCAACACAAATCTAAACTCGCAAGCTGCAAAGGGTTAAGGATCAGCGGTTTGTAGCCGCCAGGTGGAAAGTAACAGTGTTTCCCGGCTACTCGCGGAGAGGAAATGGTGCACAAGCCTATTCGAATTGGAGAATGCTTCCAAGAAACTATAAGTCTCGTGACGCAACCCCCGCACGCGCTTACTCGCGAATCAGCCCAAAAATAAGCAGCCTCACGCGGCACCCGGCACCCGGAAAGAAGGTGCCGCCGAGTGTAACAATGCGGCTGACATAACGGGCGAGAGAGCGTGCACGGGAAGCAGGCGTTCGAGCTATTTCAACCTCGCGAGATCAAAGGCTCTCTCGCCTTATTCTGCTGGGTGCCCGATGCTCCTCGAGCGAAAACAAACGTCGGCAGGCGACGGAGAGTATGTATCAGGGCGGGCGAGTGCGAGGAGCGAGAGAAGGTGTGCTTCTGTCAGGCGGGCGAAACGGATAATAAAGTCGTGCTCGTTATTGCAAACACGTCCCATTCGACATGTGTTGCCCGGGGGTACCGGTTGCCCGAGCAGAGAGACGTTTCCCACCCGCCGCTATTAATATCCGGGGCCGCCGCTCAACCACGTAAGAACCAGTTCATTCATGCTGCACCGAGCCCGCCGCGTTGGGCCCGAGCGCGTCACTCGGCAAATCAATTTTTTCTCCCCCTCCCGCCCGCCCGATCAAATTGAAACAAGTCGCCGACGAGTCCCTGGCCACTGTCTACCAGGGGCCGGAGGAGAGACTGTTTACCCTGTCCGTTTGGTGGAATCGGTTCCACGGGGAAGTCAGCCAGCGGGCCCCACTTCCTCGTGCAGCTCGTGCTCGCTGCTCGAGCGTCGAAATCCGAAGCGACGTGCTCCGCCGGAGGAGCCCAGCGAAAAAAGCCTCGGAAGCGGATGGCTCGATCGCGAGGGACCAAGCGGCAGAGAGAGAGAGAGAGAGAGGGTGGGTGGGAAGGACCTAGAGGAGAAGAGCGAGTGGCGAGGATGCAGCGAGAGCGAGGCTCCGACTGTGTGTATCCCTGCTGGTCCCGGCGTACGTGGAGGCAAGAAAGGAACTCGAGGATGGACACGTCGTCGCGGACGAAAAGCGTGGAGAGGCCGGTTAGGGCGGTCGACTTATTTATTGCCTCATTAGACGCACTCACTTTGCTCCAAGGCAGCTCCACGCTGTCTGCTCGGATAGACAGTGACGAGAGAGCAGTCCGCGGCTCGACCCTCTCGCCACGCTCTCGCATCCTCGCCTTTCTACACCGGCGAGGCGGAGGAGGCGCCCGGGAGGCGAAGAGGCCAGCTCTGCTGCTCGACTCGTCGCCAGACAGAGGTAGGAAGCGACGCGCGACGAGGACGAGGCATCCCCTCGGACCCGCCGAAACCACCACTCCGACACAGCCCGGCAAGAATCAACAGGACGAGCGGAGTTCTCCGCCGGGGAGAGGAGCACCACTACCACGGGAGAAGAGCGCGGGCCTCCGCGGGCCTCCGCGGGGAACCAGGAGGGCAACAAGAACAAGGAGACTCTGGGACCCACCAGCGGATTCCTCGAATATCTCGCGCCGCCCGAACGAGGCCCTCGAGGGTAGGAAGAAACCTACGACGGAAGTCAGGAACCTCGGCCATCAAGGACACCACCACTCCATAAGAACTCGTCGATTCGCACACCCTATCATGCGCCCGAGAATTTATCGGCTGCGACACGCCAGTGCAAACTTTATGGCTCTCCTCCTCTTCCTAGATGCCTCGTCCCATCCACCCTGTCTTAATTGACCGGCTGCATAATTTCCCGGGGCTAGCCCGAGTCACAGGGTGACGATGTCGAGCTCGGGACACGCGTGTGTGCGTGTCAGGCAGCGAGATCGCAGGTCCTAGGTGCACGCGGTGAGAAAGAGAGGAGTGCCGAGAGTGGTGGGCAAAAAATGAGCGACGGAAGTGGAACGTCACAACAGTGGGTCGCTGGTGGCTGAATATGCGCGTTTAATCTAAATCATCCTCTTGTTGCTCGTCGACCCGAGGACCAGACAAGCCGCAGAAGGGAGAACACGGAGATCGCGCGGTCGGGGAGTAACGCTGGCTGATGCTACTCTATCACCAGGCTTACCTCGGCTACCCTCCACTCCCCATTCCCCTTTCCACACCTATTTGGGTACTTGTATAAGCCTGCTTTTGTAAAACGAGCTCCATGTCCATTTCCGTAATTAATCCAAAGATTATCTGGGAAATCTAGCTTCTCTGAGTAACTCGAAACTGTCTCGCGAGAGTAATCTTGAGCTGTGACTGCAGTCTTTTCAATGCAGAAGATTATTGATTGATACGATGACTGGCAAGTTGCCATTTTTGAACTTTTTTTCTATAATCTGGTAAAAATGATTATATTCTCGTAGAAACAATTGATTAATTGGTAATCTTCTCGAGATTACTCTCAGGTATAGGTAAAGGAACACGAGAATGTTGGAGCGGAGTTGTGCAGTGCTTCGGGTAGGCTGAATTCTATCCGGAGATCCTCACCCCTCGCGAATCTCTACACAGGTGACGGAGGATACGCGAGACAAAAGCAAGGAACAAAAGGTCCTGGCTGGTAGCAGGGGAAAGCGTGACTCTACCGACACGATCGACGTAAAAAGAGCAGTTTGACGCGAGGTGGGAATGTCCCGAACAAATTGGTGCCAGAGGTCACCGTGCGACTGCGAGCAGGTTACATTTGGCCGAGGGATCTTCTCCAGGAATCCCCGAGAATTCCTACGACCGGAGGACCGAACCCTTGCCACCAGGGAACCCTGTTCTCTCCGAGCAAGTCTCCCCTTCGTCTATGAGAATTTTCTGCGAGCGACCTAAACAACCTCGCGCGGAATTAGCAATCGGACCACGCGCTTCGTCGAAATGAAGGCTTGCTTAGTTCTCTTTCTCTCGCTTCTCTTCAAATTCCGCGCATTACAATGTTCCGGCGCCACTCGGACAATTTCGAATTCTTCCGATGGCACGTCTAGCTCGCAATAAGCCCCCGCTCGCCTTCTGTGCTCGAGCATTCCGCGAAAATCGATCGCCACCGGCTACAAGAATACCGTGGCGCAGTAATACCAGTTCCAGCCGCAATACTCCTCTTTCGTATTAATTAGCCGCGCCAAATTCACTACGAGCCAAACAATCTCCCGCCACGTTAATACCTGTGTATAACCGTGGCGAAACTATAGAATTTTAAAGAGAAACTTTGGGGAAGACTAATTTTCTTCGACTTGCATCAAGTAGAATGAGGCCGTTCTGCTCGGGCAACCTACTTCGTACTCACGCTCATGCATACTTTAACATCAACTTTCATATTTGCGTAATTATTACGATTAAATAATAATTATTATATTGACGGGTGAAATCCTTTTGAAAACCCGACACGTCTCGAATTTAATTCCATTACATGTTCTACAAGCAATCGCGTTTAATTTCGAATGAATTTCGATCTGCTCTATAACTGTACTTAGCCAAGTGAACTTTTCCACTCATAGTAAATGAAAAATAATGAATCCAACTAGTAGCTGCTACGTCTCAAACTCTTGGTAGGCAGGAAATCGAGGGAGAAACTGGAGCAAGCCGCAGGAGAGGAGATCGAAAGGCAGAGGCGAAAGAGCGGAGCGAGGTGTATCGTGGGGGTAAAAAAAGGAAGAGGAAAGCGAAAGTGGTATTAGCAGCTCGTTCTCGTAGTGCGTAGGTATGCCATGATGCGTGTCTCATTACGTCACTCTCTCTCTCTCTCTCACACACACATATACACATACGTACTTAGGACACATATTGACTCTCTGCACGGCATGTGCCCGATTTCGCAGGGGGCCACGGCGCGAGAGCGCGGGTTAAAGGAGGCCAGGCTAAAACGGCTCGTTAACCGCCGCCGTTTCTGATACGCGTGTCATTGCCGGCTCACTGCCGTTATTGTGCGATCCCGTGCGCGCCCATATTTTGACCCGGCGGTGATCGACGTGCCCCACGTATCGTGACAAATCGAGCATTTCTTTAGCGGTGGCCGAGCGCATTTTAACTGTTGCCCTTTAAATGCTAGTGCGACCAAGACTGCACTTGAAAAATGGCGAATGTTGTTCAGTTCAAGAAAACTCGGATATAATTGACGCTTATGACTTTCAGTTTGCAGAGTGGCAAGTTTATACAAGTTTCAGCTGTGAAGTAACTAAATTACAAGTGTAAAAGTTCTATTTGTAAAATGGGCTAATAAATTATTTCGTCTGAAAGTAAACGCTTTCCCGAGAATTATTAAATTATAAATTTACAATACAAATCATCATCGGAGGAACCATGAGGAACTTTTGATTGTTTACTCTTGCTGAATCTTTTGGTATTACCACCCAACTTCCATTACTGGTAACAAAAGCATTAGACTTTCCGTAAAAATGTCTTTGCAAAAAGTTGCTCGTTGTACCTCCAATGAAGGCTATTGCTTAAAAGCACCGTATCTCCCCAACACGAGCACCTGCTTCTCTCCAACTAGACCAAGAAAGTGTGCGAAGCCGCCGCCGCCGCCGCCGCGGCTACTGTTGGCCGAAGCGAACGATAACTGCCGGCAGCAGGCGATCGCGCCCATTAATACGAGCAATCGGCCATCGAGTAATTACGTTACAAGTGATACCATAAAACACTAAGTGGCCCAGCTTGTATTAGCGGCGGCAAAGAACCTATCGTGTAAGACGGACACTTAACGACTGATCGCGCCGGCATGTATTTACGAGAATTGTCACCATAAAGCCGCTGGAAACTGTAATAACGCCGGGGCTAAGTGGCGACCGGTCAGCCCGATTACTGCAACCGTTAATTGCCCGCCATTTTTTGCTCCTGTCTCTCGCGCTCTCCGCCGCCCTGAAAGCCGTCGCGCCCGAGGATCCCATGGGAATCCTGGCCGACTCTCCGGGGCATGTTGCGGCTCTCGGCCGCCAAATCCCGGCAGCGCGCACTTCCACCAGCGAAACTTGTAAATCATCGGGTGGACCAAATTATTTCTGTCCGGCAAGAGGGAACACCGCGGGCAGAGGATATCTCGATGTCGCCGCGGAGAATGATCGAGTGCGTTCGTGACTCGAGGGTTGCGCGCACTAAATTTAACGTTCGCTGGACCTCCGACGAGATCATCTCCCTTGTGGAACCGGCGGTAGCCGGGCATTAATTGCTCATTCTATTTGCGGTATTCGAATTATGACTGATTGTCGCGATTCAACTAGTAGTATGACTCTAATAAAGGTTTAGTAATTCTGTAATCACTGAGTCAACCGTCAGAATACGACGCGCGCCCGCACGTCACTCACGAATTCATTCACGTAGTATGTAGAGTGTTTCGATAGGAAATTAGTAGTTGAAAACGATTGGAAAATGAAATTGACGCTGTTATAACGGATTATGGTGTCCACGTGTCACAGCACTGGTCTAACAGGACGGGAGTGACGCTTTCCTACTCATATAACACTGATACATGTAATTAGACTCGAATATGACACGACGGAAATCAATTAGTACGTAGAGACAAGACAGGCACAACCACTCGGCACGACGATCGGAAGACTAATGAATTGTACCTGCGCTGCCAGCAGGTAACAAGGGTTGGTGGACTTGTACTTAGGTATAAATAACCTTTCAAGGTTGAGTACATACTGGAAACTGGTGACCCGAACCCGCCAGGTATCAATGTCCCAAGAGGACACATGTACCCTGTCAAAGTTCGAAGCAACTTTTATGAGAAAAACAACTCTGACCATTCGAAAGGTTCGTGAATGACGTACAATTAAACCACGGAAATACTGTCTGATAAATTTAATTAGCGTGAATTGAATCAAACATCGAATAATGATGATTCTATCTAGTAAGATGTTATCTATTTTGAACACCAGATGTTATTCAAATAGCCCGATCCTTCTTTCAAATTCTCAAGTGAATTCTCGAGATTCCACCAAAAATCTCCCACTTCTCCTAATTAGTTTCTAATTCCTTCTACTAATTATTTCGTTACTCCGTTTACTCGGACTTTCCAATAAGATTTCCTAATTAATACAGAAACCCAGCAAAGTCTGATCAACGACGAGTCGACGAGTCGACGGGCCGACTGTCATTCCGATCTCGAGATTATTCTTCAAACAAACGGATGCTTCCATCAATCCCGACAGCGGCATTCCCGCGGCCAGCCGTCTAATTTCACCTCTTTTAGCCATAAAGCGCTTCTGACGTCAGAGCGGGCGATCCGAGCCACCGTCTGTCGGCGTATCTGGCGACTGCCAGGAATGAATAAGAGGCTCGCGCGGCCTCTCGGGAGGATGCGACGCGTGACCTCGCTCGGGCCCGGAGCGCGCAGTTGGTGCGGTCTTATGAGTATGATTATACAGGTACGCGAAGGAGACGGCGAGCGACCGGTCTCAGGTGAGATGGTGGGAGTCTCGGAGTCTCCGGAGCCAGGCGGGATGGTGGACGCGCGGACTGCCCACCGCGGCTTATTGGCCGACTTCGCGAACCCGAGCGAACGCTATCGCATTATCGGCAACTTGTCCGGCGATACCGGCGATCGGCCGGACCACGCTCTCGCACCTGCTGGCGACGAGAGCGAGCGACTCACCGAGAAAGAGAGAGAGAGAGAGAGAGAGAGAGAGAGAGGGGGAGAGAGAGAACTGTGGCCGACAGGCCGCGTCGTTTTCCCAGCAGGTTCGCCGGCGATTCGATTGGCGCAGTTAAAAGCTCCTGCAATCCATCAGGACAATACGTCCTTAACGACTGAATTGGCCACTCGGATATGATCGGGCAAAATCTAATAGGGCTCGAACAACCATTAGGTTGTTCGGAATGAATACAATGAGCGAGGTGGAATGCGAGGGATCCTTTAAATCCTGGCCTCCTGGACGCGGAGAGCGGCCTCGCTGGCTCCAGGAGCGAAGAAAGGGAGAGACAAGCCGGCAGAGAGAAAGAGAGGAGCTGCTGCCGACTTACAAATTATACGCGCTCGCCGAGATTTACGGGTGACGCTTTGGAGCGAGACCATTGTCCATCCTCGCTCACTTCTTTACCTCTTTACTCCTCCACTCGCACACCCGCAGGAGAGGCGAGCGAGTAAGCGAGAGAGAGAGAGAGAGAGAGAGAGAGAGGGCGCATGGGAAAAACGGAGAGAGGGTTGCGTCCCCGGGGAGCCCCGGGAGAGGAGAGAAGAGCCGCGGCCGAAAGTGTTCCACACGAAAAAAGCGGGGAATGCCGATCGGCCAAACACAGAATCCGGTTCCAATCGGAGTAATCGGCCCTCGAATCCTCGCGAGGGCAGAAAGGACCTCTCGCAGAGCGTAATGCGCGAGCCTCGATGACGAACGACCGCTCGCCGATCTTATTTACGAGGCATCGCTCGCGCTCCTCCACCCTATTCCTCTCGATCCTTGAACTCCTTTTTCTCCCGGCCTCTCTCTACGATATCCTTCAGGATCCCCCGGAAAAAGCGTCGCCCCCCGCGGAACAGTGGAGCCTCTTCTTCGCCCGGTGTTAAATGCCTGTTATCGAACAAACGCCCGGCTTCCTAATATGTTTATCAAACACACTCGGCAGAGGTCGTCGACAGGTACCTCGACAGGCGGAGGCAGGATGGCCTCTCTCGCGAGGTGCGCCGGCCCCGGCGACGGCGGCGCAGAAATCTCCTTTAAATCGTCATCAAATATTTGTACGACCTTTCGGCAACTATCGCCGGCGATTGTCCCGCACCGGAGCCACCTGAGAACTCACTCTCACTCTAACCGGCTGCGCGGTGGCCTCTCGCCAGAGCCTCGCCGTTCTCGCTGGAGAATTAGCGAGATGGGATCGGCAGGATTCTCTCTCGAGATTAAAGGCTGACCCGGGCGAGAATGGGACGCGCGCACCGAGACGCGAGACGCGACACGAGTCTACCGGCGGGGGTTGCGCCGAGGGATTTCGGACTGCTCGCGGAGAGCGGAGATACTGGAGTGAGGAGATCTGGCTCCATCGTCGTCCGGATGCTGGGGGCCTTGGCTGCCAGTGCAGAGGTGCGATAGCGCTCTATCGTGCCGTGCAAATATTTACATAATATCGCCGAGCACACACGTATCTCGAGCTACCGAATAATTTACTACTGCAGCGATACCCCTGTCGCCGCGCTCTCACCTCTCCATTATGGAGAACCGTCACGTGGCACTCTCTCTCTCTCTCTCTCTCTCTCGACAGGCTTTTGCGCCTCGCGCGCCCTGGCACCGAGCGATCGCGAGGATCGGCCGACTAATAGACAGCCGATTTTCCAGCGACAGCTCTATCCAGCGGGGCGAGCGCCCGCGGCCGCGCGCCGTAAATCTCGCAGAAAATCTTTCTCAGTCACAGTGCTTACCGAAGGCAGATTTATAGGGCCGTTAATCATTCGACGTGCGCGCCCGCTGCACACGGTAATTGATAACCCAGATGACGTGTACTCCAACTGGAGCGACGTCGTTAGCTCGTCACGTTTGGAAAGCGCACCGCGTACCGGTGGCGGCGACGGCGGCGGCCGGCGTCTATCGGGCGACACAACCTGCCACGGACTGTTCTCCATCTAATTGCCCGCGATTGCTCGCTCGATTGCGACAGATACGCCTGCTCGAACCGGGAGTTTCCCACAATTTATTGTCACAGGGGAGAGTGCGCCTTGGTATATACCCTGACCCCGTCGCCTTTGAGAGTGCGTATCGTGCGATTACGGCTGGCGCGCGAGACAGGATCCAAGTTACTCTTTATCGCGTCGTTGGAAAGCACCTCCGGGCGGGCGGAGGTCTGCGTAGGCAAACAGTGGTCGCGAGACAGGTAGAGAGGGAGTGAATGTGTGCGAGCGAGCGAGCGAGAGAGAGAGAGAGAGAGAGAGAGAGAGAGAGAGAGAGAGAGTGAGAAAGAGAGAGAGAGGCGTACGTACCAGAAAGATCCGGTGATGGGAGTGACGAGAAGCAGGCAGATCGCCACGAGGACGAGCCGCATCTCCATCCCCTCCAGGCTCGGACGAGCTGCTCTTCGGCTTCGATCACTTGCTGTCACTCTGCCAGCTGACAAATCGAGCCTCTATCCAGGAAGCCGCCGCCGCCGCCGCTGCTGTTCCGCCACCGCCGCCGCCGCCGAGAGGATCCCGCCCGATTAGCCTGCGAGAGAGACGTGGCTCGCTTATCGGTATCCCGGTGTGAAATTAAAGTCTCGCCGCCACGGCAGCCGCTCTCCCGTGCGGAGTCCTGACCTACGAAACAAGTTGGCGCGCGCTCCACGCCACGGGTATATGCAATCTCGGCGCGGGAGGAGAGTGAGAGAGCGAGAGAGAGAGAGAGAGAGAGTGAGTGAGTGAGAGAGAGATGACGAGGCGCGCGCGAGGAATACGCAGAGGGCACTCTGTCCGGGACACGAGCCTGTCTGGCGTTGGTGGAGTCCGGGAGGACGACGACGACGACGCGGCTCTCGGCCGGGCTGGCTCGATCGCCCTAAGAGCAGAACGGGGCGCACTACTATACCCCGGGGCTCTGATAGAGTGCCGTCTCTCTTTTCCACGATCCCGGACGAAATTCTTTATCGGCCGCCCGATCTCTCCGACTGCCCGCTCCCGACTACTTTCTCGTATCTGCTCTCTCTCCGCTTTTGCCGACACTTCACTGCGAAGCACGTTCCACTTCGCCGTGCTCTCCTCTTCTTCCTCTTGGTCCTCCTCTTCGAAGTCTCCTCCTGGCCGGTCCACTCGTCGAGGCCGATTTCACGGGCGCGAGAGCCCCCAGGATCGGGCGATCGCTCGGGGAGCGATGCCTTGGTAGGACGAGCCCTGCCACGAGAGAATGGTGCTCATGGCTCGCTTGGCCCTCTGGACCGGGCGAAACTGGCGAAAAACTTGGCACGCTGGCCCGACCGGCTTCCGGATCCCTCGATGGGGAGCTGTCACTCTCGGGGGCGCGGAGGATCCGGAAGAGCCTCGCCACTTCCGGTTTCTTCGGACACCTGTCCTACCTTTCTCTCTTTGTCTACTGCCTCCCTCCCTCTTCGATCCTCTCTCTCTCTCTCTCTCGCTCCCCCACTGCCCCTCTCCCTGTCGCTCCTCGTTACTCCCTCTTCACTTTCTTCCTCGGTGCCGATTAGCCTTCGCACCGATTTTCTCCCCGCGTTTTTGCACTTTTCGGCCGAGCGGCTGCGTCGGCTTCGATCCCCGCGGATCGTACGTAATTGCGAAATTTGGATGGGACGAGGGAAAGAGGCCTCCTCTTCCGACGGAGACAAAAACGCGACGCGTTCCTGCCAGATCTACGTCACCGCGATCTTTGAGTGTTGCTTTACCCCCACCTAAACGGTCCAGCGGGGAGCTGAGAGAAGATCTGCCCCCACCATCCACCTGTGCCGCTTCTTCCTCTTCCACTTCTTCGTCTTCTTCTTCCTCTTCTTCGCCAGCGCCACCACCATCTCTCACCCACCACTGGCGCAGAGCAGCCTCCATCGCCACCACCATCGCCAAGGATGCTGCCGCCACCGTCGCCCGGGGACCACCGACACCGAGATTCCCCGTCGATCGCGCGGGCATCCTTGATCGAGGAAAGTTGGTGCGCGCAAAGCTGCTGCTCTAGTCCACGATCTAGCAGTCTCGCCGACCGGCCGGCCCGCTGATGATCTCGTAACGGCAGAATCGCGGGCAAGAACGATTGACCTAATTGTCAGCTCGATCGCCGAGCCAACAGTCAATTACTTCGTTGACCGACCGGTCGCGCTAGCAATCCCTCTCCATCTTGTCACTAATACTTCTCCCTTTTAACATGATATCCCTTTACCACCGCGGCCGCGTGTCGATCGCACTAAAAACCGGAGCCCATTTCCCAACTACGTACGAAGAATCCATCGAAATACTTGTACCGCTTTCAAAACATATCGAAACCAATATACTCCGCCGTCGACGAGTACTCCACTCTCGAGGAGGAGAGAGAGGGAGAGAGGAGTAGAAAGGAAGAGGTAAAAGGAAGGAAAGGAAGGTTATAGAGCGAAGAAGGGGGAGTCCGGGGGGTGGTCCCGAAGTGAAAGACCATGAGTACTGGAGGAAGAAAGAGAATAGCAGGGGGGAGGGGGGTTCAGCGGGGGTCCGTATTACAGCTCATTTAGCAGCGGGGTCCTGCGGGCCTTCGGCGCCCCGAGAGAGATCCATTTGGTCCAGAACAGGTCCGCGGACCTACGGCAAAGACGGGCGCCCCTTTCCTCCCTGCAGATAGAGTCAGGCTTCCTGCCACTCTAGCCTCCTCCATCAAACATCCTCCTCCTCCTCCTCCTCCTCCAATCAAATTGGTAGTCCAAGAGCACCTAGTCACCAATATCCCAACGGGATTATTATTCCCGCAGGATCGCGACATTCCCAATATCGCCTGAGAAAAAGGTCCTGGATGATGGCACGGGGGGGCCGGCGAGGGGGACGGAGGGGTCGGGAGTAGAAATGGGAGAATATATAAAGGGTACGTGGGGGCCACTGGAGAGAGAGAAAAAGAGTGAGAGTGAGTGGCGAGGGGGGCGGTGTTACGGACTCGCGACTAACACAGGCGCGGAACAGCCAGTAATTTATGGGTGAGACTAATTACCGGGGAATGCAGCCCCTCGGACTCCTCTCTGGACCGTGGCTGAGAGTGCGTCTCCAACATCAGACCAGTTTTCAGAGACGAGAAGGAGCGCGTCCTCTATCTTTCGTTCCTTCTCTTTCTCTCTCTATCTTTTTCTCTCTGTCTCTGGGGCTCTGGACCGCCGCCCCCTCTCACCATAGCTAATTTTCGCTCCTTCGCTCGCCCCCTTTCTCCACCCTTGCACGGGTATATTTAATATTGCTAATTCGTGCCCTTAAGTCGCACGAGATCGCCGGATCGGCCTGTAACTGCCTGACAGCTTGGAGAACGCCTCCTCCGAGTGGAGAGGCCGGAGAGTCGGCCGGCGGAGGAGAACCGGTGCTGGCTGTTGAGCGCCGGCGAGGCTAGTAATGAGTGGACGAAATAATTTCGTCAAACTTGTCGCTGCCGCTCGCTGGAAAGTGGCTATTTTCGAAAACAGGTGTGTCCGCGGCGCGGCAGGAGCGACGGGAGCGGCGGCGGGCGGGATAATGCGGCGAGCGAGTGGCTCGAGCGTCACTGTTCCCACGAGCCATCGCCGGGCAAAGGGGTGTCGGAACAATACACCCGGTGTACCGTGGTCGACCGTCATTTGGACATTAGCCTGACCTAGCAATTTGGAGCGAGAGGAGAGCGAGAGGAGAGCGGCCCGGCGGCCGCGCTCCTGCTCCCGGTGCACCACCGGGATTCCTCTTCGTTAAATGCCATTATACGTTTCACTCGGACACCCGCTCGTCGCATGAGTCGTGAATTCCTGAGAACCTGCTCGAGCCTGCCGCTCTCGCCGAGATAGAGAAAGAGGGAGGGAGGGAGACGGGGGAGAGCGAGAGAGGCAACTCGAAAGAGAGTAGCCCGAAACGGTAGAGGCGGTCCCGGACGCAAGCGAGCGCAGGGAGCAAGAGATTCTTTTATTATGACGAGATGGAAAGAAGGGGGTGAGAGCAAGCCGCAGAGAAAGAGAAAGAGAGCGCGAGAGAAGGAGAGAAATAGGGGAAAAAAGGGGCGAGAGAAACCGAAAAGCGAGGAAAAAAAGCGAGGCGGAACATTAATGTACACGCGCGATGAACGCGTCTCGACAAAGCTGCAGAATGCCCAACCAAGTGATTTTTTTCATTTCCTACGCCTCCCTGGCATTACGCATACAATGGAGCACCGGGAATGCCGAGCATTCGGCACCGATCCCCGACACCGACAGGTCGACAGGGCCTTTCCACCCTCCAACCCTCCGGCCGTCGAGCTCTAAATTGGAAAAACCCATAGTCTACCTCCGCTTTACATAGATCCACTCAGACACTAATCGAGCAATAGAAAAAAGGAGGGGGGGGGGGGGGGCGAGGCCCGAAAAACAAGTATGTAGAGTAAACGCGAGAGACGAGGGTAGTTTTTAGAGTCGGGGCAGCCGGGCAAGGTCGACTTGCAGACGGTCCAGCGGGACCTCGTGACCGAGTACCAGCATCAAAAGCATGATCGGGGCCCGATGACACGGCGTCGCTGCTCTCCGGCAGAAAGAAACCGAGGGGGAGGCTCGCTCGATCGGGCCCCCCCCGTTTTTCTGGCGGGCCGTCGTTCCCTCGATTTATATCGGGGTCCTACCTGTCAGCGGGGCCTCAGGGAGCACGAGGAATTCCGCGATACTCGCCGGCAGGATGGCGTTTCGCGAAATACATAATCCCGAGCGACATGCTGCCTCCGAGCATGGCTGCGTCCCGGCTCTCCTCAAGACGCGGTCGCAGGTGTGCTCGGCTCGGGGCCCCAGGCATTTAAAGTCCAGGCCCACCCAGCCGAGGTTACTGCGTTCCACGCAATTACTGGCCGACGGCGAGCCGGCCGATCGTCCGGAGACAAACGGCTTCCGTCGTGCGAGCGTCATAATATTCAATATCGAGACGTTATCGGCCGCTCGCTCGCGCTCGGCCGCTCTTAGTGCGTCGCGCCGCAGGCCTGCCGGCGTGGATATCGAAACTAATAATTATTCGATTCGCGTTTCTTTCCTAATTACCGAAGGCCACCGCGGCGCCGCCGAGGAGTTTCGCAAGAAGCGGGGCAACGTCGTTAATACGAGCGAGATACCGATCGCCAGCAGCACCAGCAGCAGCCTGTTCCCCTCCGGGTAATAAGCGAGCGCGCGCGCGCGCCTCGCCTTCCACCGCGTTGGATGAAAAGCGATTCCTGCGATCGAGAATGGCCGTCTACTGCGGGGAACACGATATCTGCATGTGTGCTAGTGTTGCGCGCTTGCCCGCTGGGTAAACAGAGAGTAGACGACGCGCCCCGGCAATTAGACGCTACTTAGAGGCCACACATCGCGATGCCCTCGCATGTGTCGGCGCACTAATCCTGAGATACTCTCTATATCTCGTCCTTTCTGTTTTCCGCACCCTGGAAATGGAAAGCAGTGCGCTACCCTTGCCAACTCGGAATCCTCCGAGATCCTGCAGTCTTTCTCCCTCTACCTCTACATCCTCCTCGCTCGCAGCGCCCCCTCTCTCTCACTCTCTCTCCACCTACCCTGGCAAGTTTCCACAATGGTAATTACGAGGCAGCTCGCTCGTAAATTTCGCGTCGACCAAACGCGCTCTCGTACGCACCGCGCTCGGCCTGTAATCGCGTACACTCCACTTTCTATTTCCCATAGGTCGCAGCCCCGACGGTCCAGGTACACAGACCGGCCGCGAGGCTATCGACGACAGTATCGAGAATATCGAGATGTAGAATGAGTCTAATCCCCGGCGGAATGAGGGGCTACTAGCTGACGGAGGGTCCGCTCGACTCAATGATTGTAATAATAAGTGAGGCGAGTGTTTTCCAGTCGGAGTGCACCGAGCGCGGCCCGTTACTCGCTCGCGCGTATCCAGCTTGTACGAACACGGCGCGCGACTAATGCGCGAGCAAAAGAAACGGCCGGACAAACCTTGAGCGCTGAATGAGGCACGCAGCCTCCCCGAAACTGTTAGTTCCCGGGCGGCTAGCGAGCGAGCGAGCGCTAGTTGCGCTCGTGCGTTAAAAGGCCCTTACTTCTAAGAGAACAGACCGCCAATTAATCAGCGAGTACCCGGGACAAAGTCTCGGTACAAGCCAGACACACTTCCGGGTGGTGGTTTCAGGCGGTCTCGAGGCTAGCCGGCTCTCGCGGACAAGGGCTACACGATCAAGAGCGATCACGAAGTTAATGCGAGCTCCAGGTACCGGCGGGTGTAGCGCGGCGCGATGGAAAGCCCGCCGATTGAGCGGGCATACCGCACACGAGCGTTCTCACAGCTTTTAGCAGGATGAATCGCCGATAGGATCGTGATCGTCGTCCGAGGGGAATCCCGAGCGAGCCGAAGAATCCCTCGCATCGCATCTCGCATGGGACGGCATGTGCCTCGCGCAGGATACGTGCGCCCCGGAAAGGAGGAGACAGGGGTCCTTCCATGTTCCCCGGAATCGCCCTCGCCTTCTCCCCCGGGCGCACACAACTCCGTTCGGTAATAGCCGTGGAAGAGGGAGACAATCGTGGCTTGTAAGCCGCGAGGTTTATAGAACGAGCAGAGCTCCGAGACGCTCTCTTTATGAAACGCCCGTGTTTCTGCCAGCGAACTCCAGCCCCGCTATGTACCGCTCCAAACCCAACTTCGATTTATTACTCAGCAACAACTTTGACCATTAGCTGCACCAACATATGCCCCGTCCCTCTCTCTCTCTCTCGCTTTCACTCTTTTATGCGAGTTATCCCCTTTGCTGTTCGACTTTATAGAGGAGTAGTCGGAGAGGAGCGAGATGCGTTGCGAGTAAAAATAGCAGGATTAGGCAGGAGTGGACAGCAGGGAGGAGGACGATCGAGGCACACCGTTTGCAAAGCCGACCGGGCGAGTGCCCGGTGCATCAAAAGCGGCGAGTTAGGTCCAGCCGGCGTTATAATTTGAGGCGGTTTCAGGGAGGTCCTGGGCCCCGGAGGTCCAGCGAACCCAGTTCAATGAAGTCATCAGCTAGCCGCTGCTACGCTCCTCTGTTATTATACCGTGGTACCGCGCCACCACGCTCCAGCTTCTTTCATCCTTCTCGCAAACACCCCACTTGGCATCCTTCTCGCGTCTCCCGTCCCGGCCGCCACGCACGAGTATCCTCCTTCGCGGAGACCATCGCTTCTCGCAATGGCTCGGCCCTTGGGATTGCCGCTCTCTCGACGGAAACTCGCCGTTTCCTGTATCGGCCGGTTGGAGATGCTCGGCGATATATCGGCTGGCGATAACGGGGACGATAGCGAGCGAGCGCGCGCTATTGGTACGTCCGATGGCGGCCAAGTATGCGGAAGTGACGATTAGGACCGTAAAGCGATTGGAACCCGAGGGAAATGTAAGTAAATAGAGGCAGGTTTCTCGACAGGTTGGAAGCCGAAGGAGATAAGCCTCCTCGCGCTCTTTCTCAAGGGGGTGCGCCACTGTGTGTGTGTGGGTCTGTACGTAGACGCGCACGAGGGACACGGACACACGCACACCGCTCCAATACACGCGGACGAATCCTAATCTCGTGGCCAGCCGGCCAGCCGGCCGGAGAGCCGGGAGAGAGCGATCCGGTGCGGAGGGTTTCTTTTACAATCGGGTCGGGGGCCAATTAGATCCCAAGTTCTTAATCCGTTTATCAGCCGAGCCACGATGCACGAGCCTCTTTCATCGGAACGGATAAAAGAGGCTCTAGCTCTCTCTCCCTCTCTCTCTCTCTCGCTCTCTCCCTTCGGAGGAGAGGCCGTGAATGCGATCACGCGGCTATATACCGCGCGGGCCCGGAGCACGAACCTCGGAATAAACTGACTCCGAGGTACACTGACGAACGGAGGAGCGGGGCCCTGCCGAGGGAGCAATAAAGAAGGGCCCGGACTATCGACTGGCGAGGGGAAGCTCCAAGGAAAAGGGCAAACAATTAAATGCCGGCGCAAACATCGTAACGATCGCGCGTTTATCCGGCCCGGCGGAAGGTTAACGGCGGATGCTGCGCCCTGGAGGACGGAGTGCGCGAGAGCGGGAGCAGCGCAGGGCCCCCTCTCCCATTACTCTCCTAAACGATTCCCTTTTTTCTCGGCCACCGCTCTTCCCCGGCGCCGCTCCTGTTCTCCTCGGCGGCTCCTCTCCGCGGGACAAATCGTTGAATACTACGCTCGTACAACACATTATCGAGGAAGCCCCTCGCCAGCCACCCGCATATCCACACGCGCACGCATTACCAAACCCGTTCGCCCGGCTCCTTTCGGAATATCAGCGCGGATGCTGCGCGGCTTTAATGACGCGCGCCGCTCTTCCACGGATAATGCGGCTAGTTGCTGCTGGCTTCATCTGTGCTTCGACACGCTTTACGCTCCTGGGTATCGCAGCTCCTGCCGCCTCTCGAGAGTCACTGTGCTGCCGGCGAGGCCTATGCTTTCGGCAAACTATCCCAGGCAATTTTGCATTCCCCGGATCGGTCTAATAGCGTCTCGGCCGAGGGGCAAAAATGCGGAGCGCGCCAGAGATGCGAGAAGGTAGGCGAGGAAGCGGAGGAGGCTGCGAGGAGGAAGACACGAGAGAGGGAGGTGAACACACGTATATACGCGAGAGAGATCTCTTACTCGTGGGCAAAGCTGCTATCCTCGGGTCTTCATCGTCGGGCCCTGTTGCACCGTGGGGGCCTCCGGCATAGCATTCGTGTGGATATTAGAGCGATTGTCGTGCCTGATTCGGTACGGTCTTGAAATAAGGCCCCCGCGGCCTGACAGCGGCGAGGGCCCCTCGTACAAAGCCGGCTAACGGGGCCCACCCTCCGACTCTCGGCTCTCCACCACACTCCCGGCCCACCTCTCTTCTCTCTCGACGCCTTCCATCGTCCTAATCTTTCTCTCCCACTGCTCTTACTGCCTCGTCTTCTTCTTCTTCTTCTTCTCCCGCGACTATTCTTAGATCGCTCGCTCGACGGCTTTAATCGTGCACTTGCTCGAAGCTCGGGAAAGAAGAGACGGGAAAGAGACTAGTTGATATTGCGAATGACAGAGAAATTCGCCCGGGAAAAGCAGAGGCTTTCCATCTGTGGTAAGAATGGAATTGGTACGATTGGCGATTCCTGGTCCACGCGACTCGGAGGTCCGAGTTACAGGTTGCATCTTCTCTCAGTCTCTCCTCTCTCTGAGGTCTGTATCATCCTGCGGGCCGGGGCACCGGTCGGCATCGTGTGAAGTCCGGCAGAGCCATTATATCCCCCCTTGACCGCCTTCGAGGTGTATACACCATCGAGGGATCTTCGAGCAGTACTCGGCCAGAGAAAAGAGAGAGAGAAAGAGCGAGCGTGAACGAGAGAGAGAGATGGGGGTTGAAAATCGCGCCATCCTCGTCGCCCGCGATACTTTTCGCGTTGCTTTCCGTCTAGTCAAAGACAAGAGGAGCCCGAGCAGTCGAGAGGAGAGGAGAGAGTGAGGGAGGAGGCAAGTCCCCCGGCAAAAGCGAAGCATGCGAGCCGAGTGAGACGGAGAAAAAGAGAGGGAGGGAAGTGTGCGTGTTGGATCGCGAAGCCGAGAGGTGTCGGGGCCCGCATTAAGGGGGCGGTACGCCTCCAAGGGGCCCCGAATTATGACGTCACGGACCGCACACGTCGCGATCAGGTGAGTCGAATACAAAATGGATTGTTAATTACGAAGTCCCGAAGACGATAGCGCGCCGCGCCGCGCCGCGCCTTCCTGCCTCGCCCGCTCGGCTACCAACCGGGCTCGAGACATCGGCCCCGCCTGAGTTACACCCGGCACCCAATGTAAGAATTTCTACTTTGTGGCAATTCCCAACATAATAACTCGCACCAAATGGGACCGGCTGGCCGATCTGACGAATGTTCGCACCTTCCCTGGGAAGCCCGTTAATTCCGAGTAGGCCCCGCCGCCTCCAGCGGCTGCGGACCTCGAGTTGAGCAACAGCGGGACCAGGAGGATATGCTTAATTTCTTTCCCCCACTCCCAAGGTGTCCTGGCCCTCCCATGACGAGAGTGTCTCGGGGCTGCGCGCGGGGGAGGAAAAAGGAGGAAGCGGGGCCCCAAGAGTGAGTCAAGAAGGGAGAGGACCAGCCGGTGGAGGAGCCGGCGGAGGAGCCGGCGCTGCTGCTCGTTGGAAGGCAGCGAAATCAGGGAGAAAGGAGTCATCAAATTCATTAGATCCACTCTCACGGGCAGACATTAACGAACTGAAACGTGTGCTCAGCAGGCCATGCTATTTTGCCGGACGGCAGAATCATCCGGCCGATTATAAGATAATGCCGTTTCTCAGGATGGCAAAAAAGAGAAGGAAGTGCACGGCGAGAGGCAGGGAATGGCGTCGCCGGTTGCGGGAGGAGGAGGGAAATAAGAATCGACGTCTCCACCTTTCGAAACGATCGTCAGGTATTCCGAGGGAGGAGGCGGAGGGAAGCGGGGAGAAAGGAGAGCGCGAGGATGCGCGCACCAAGTGTGTGCTCTCGGCGGCTGAAAGAGAGACCGAGAAAAATAGGAAGGATCCTCCTCCGCCCGGGGATCGGTTTCATTCATGAAATCCTTTATCTCGCCATGGAATTCCACGAAAATTGGTTCCCACAGCCGCGGAGACAATGAGAAACATCTTTCACGAGCTCTTACGCTCCGTAGGTGGCCGATTCATTGTGAGCTTGAACGATGCGTTACACGGCGTATTTGACGCAACACGCGGCGGACCAACGAGCCAGTCATACGTGTGGCCGCCCTTTGCGCCTTGTTTCCTCGCCGATTTACAGTTCAGCTCTTTGCCAAGCTGCTGCACTAGTTTCATTAGCTGGACCGACGAGTCAAGTACGGAAAATCGAGCCGTTAATTATCCTATTGACCTGACTTGCCCAATCGAGATTCTAACTAATCGTTACCTCATTTCTGAATGACAAATAAAGAATACTCTTAATCACCCCAGCATTCTAAACACAGACAGCCATGCCATGCCATCGACATCCGAAAAACAGAAAGCCTAAAAAATCGGCAAATTTGACAGCAAAGATATTACCAAGTCCTCAACATTCGAATGGGGTTCGGATCATATGCCCATAGTCGGAGCATTAACAGCCGATAGATCACGATCGCAGGTGGAACACTCGGATGATAGAGGAGGAATCCCGAAGGGCCGAGTCGATGGCAACGAGCGGCGAGGCAAGTGACAGGGAACCGCGCGAGGGGAAAGGGCCCGCAATCGGCAGACCGGCATAAGAGCGTGCCGATCGGGTATTGTGCGGCCGATTAATCGCAGATCTACTAGAGATATTTTCGTGGCAGGGTGATAGAGCAGCCGAGGGAGCGAGAGGGAGGCGCGCGGTAGCGTGGGAAAGGGTCAAGCACTATGACCGGGACCAATCGGAGATTGGTCGGATCTCGGTGTAATCTGCTGGCAGATACACTCGCTGTTGCGCCCGATACAAGACACGTAACGATGCCTAATCGATTCGCAGATCAACTCGCCACCTTGGCAACCCTGACAGCCGCACAACAGCACTCTCCGATTCGCCGCGCCGGAGCACTTCCCCCTCGAGGCTCTCGCTCCTTAAGCTAATCACGAGAAGCTTCGCTTCGATCTCAGAGGATTATCTCCCGGCGGGAGCCTCTAACTAGCAATTAAGCATCAGTGAAACTGTTTCATACTAGTTTCATTCAATAATAAACGATATCTCCATACTAAAACCAGTGTCTTTACTTAACCAATCCCATTAATCCTCCCACTATCAAAAAACCATCATGATATATGTATTTGCAAAAAGGCTTCCGATACTTTTTGCAGTCACTCTTCGTTAATTGGCGAAGATTTTCGAGCGATCGCGCTGGGATTAGCACCGGGCGACGCAGTCGGATTCGCCTTATTAATTCGAGATAAACTGCACGGCCGGATGATTACGGCGCCGATGGTGATTCACTGTCATCGGGCGCATCGTGGCCCACGTGGCAGAGAGGTGGCCGGTGGGATATCGCGTTACACGAGATTACACGTCCGGCGTCCACGGAAAAGCGCGATAGACAGAGAGTGGCCGGGACTAATAGCGCTCGTTAATTAGGCGCTTGCAGGAATATTCGCATGCCGGAATCGGGGCTCCCCACAGCATAACGAAGTCGTCGAGTTGGCTTTTAATAGAGCGAGAGAAAGAGAGAGAGGAGGAGATGTGGGAGGCTGCGAGAGGCGGAGAGAAAGGCTACTGTACAAATGAGTATTTATGAGCACGCCCCGGCTCTATATTACGCCTCATTTCGCCGCAGGATCGATTAGCTCTAATCGAGATGTATAAACAAAACGTTAATAAATGTCAGCCTGTCCTCGGATAAGCAACCACTGATAGAAAGAGAGAAATGGAAAGAGCTGGGAATTAGCGAGGCACCGAGTCGATTTATAGGAAACCTGTACTCGCCCCTATCGACGCAAAGAGGTTTGCGCCAACCACGGGACACGTGTATCTAGCACGTGCTCGAGCAACTGGCGTGCGTAGACACGTGAACCTACTCGATTAAACGTGTCGATGCGGCTCCGATGGGAAAATGATCGGACTTTCATGGGGATTATTGGTGGCGTCTGATGAAATCCCGGCATTAAATAGTGTAATTTGTCCCGGCCTCGTTTTACGAGGAGGCTGGCAGATCGAATGGGATCGGAATTCCTTGGCTTCTCTCGGATCACGCGTAAACTCTTTCGGACGACATGTCAACTCTTGTTCCGACATCTTTTACTGTCCGATCCTTTCCGATTAAGATTATAGATCTCCATCGATTTACACGCGTACTTTCTCTATTTTCGCTCTGTACCTTTTGAAGAAAAATAATGAATTCTGAAAATCTTAACGAGGATCCAGTCGACAAGGGACACCTTAGGAGCAAGGTCAAGCCTTGCAACCTCCGCGAGTGTCCTCTCGCACTGGCCACGCTTGTTTATCCTTCCGTCCGCTATCGGCAACCGGCACGTACGTCGATTCGTAATCATCGATACGCCCGGGCGACGAAAGGGCAGAACCGAACAAGATACGACACGCGAGAAGCGGGCGGGCTCTCTCAGCTGGAGACGGAAGATAGGGACTTATGTCAGAGCCGTGAAATCTCAGTGTCGGGATCTCGTGTGCGGCGTCCTCGCCGGGAGAAACAAAGTGTCGGGTACCGTTTTGTTTGGTATAAGCGTCTGGGCGAACGTCGCTCGACCGCTTAATTAACGGTATCGATTGACGTTTCACAAGGCCCCACTCGATCCGCATTCATCGGAGGGAGAGAGACGCCGCAGTATCGCTCTAGCCTCGGACCACACTCGGGCCCAGCAACGCAAAAAGTATCCAGTTGAAATTTAATACGGAAAACGTCTGCCGCCTCGACTGGACCCTCTCCTCTCTTCATCGCTCCTCATCCTCGGGAGGACGGGGAATCTTCGCCTTGGTAAAGAGAGCGAGCTCCAAGTTGGCGCGGGAGCGGAGCGAGAGATCCATCCGAAGGAGATCGAGCGATTGCGACGAATCCCACGAGTCCCTCGGCCCTCTCCTTCCGGCGAGAGAGTCTCGCCAGTGCGATCGAGGAATCGTAGATCGCGATCGATCGCCGGCTTCCCGGTGAAACGCGCTTCACTCTCGGCGAGCGCGCTGCTATTTCACGGGTGGTCCGCGTATCAGGCCGTAAATCCCACAGACTCCCTGCCACTGGGAGCAGTGAAAGCTACTACACTCGGACTTATTGTTAGAAGAGATCGAGCTGGGAAATTAATTAATAGTAGGGGAATCGAGATTCACTGAATGCCAACAACCGCGCGTCCAAGTCCCGTCAATCATATCCTTTGAAAAATCCTCGCACGGACAACTGCCACGAGATTCACACAAGATTAATCTTGGAGATTAATTAACGATATGAGATCCACCGTGTATCGATTATGAGTAATTATGAATTACGGATCTTGTCAATGAGATCGTTAGAAAAATGCTTTCTTGAGAGACGGGATATGTTGACGAGTAAAGTGCCGCGAGATTCACACATTTATCACGCAGAATAATTAATAGTACGAAATCCACAGTGTATCGATTATAGCTAATGATGAGTCAATGAGATAATCAGAAAAATAGTTATTCGAGCGATGAGATGTTGAGCAGTAAAGTGCGCCACAAGATTTCCCCACAGTCGACTCGAAGGCTTAATTCGTAGTTGATGATTCCCGATTCCGTAATTACACGATCCAACAATGATAAATCAAGCGGTTGTCATTGCGGAGCTTTGAAAAATGTTAGCTCGGGACTGTAGAAGGGGAGATGAGCTGGTAATGGAGTCACGCTGATATTCTCGCGACGGACCCACCTCGTCGCCGTGCGGCACAACCCCTCGATCTTTCTCTCCGTCTCTCGCGGTGCGCTCGGTGTAACCTGCACGGCGAGATTCGAGAGATCGAGAGATCGGCTCTGGCGTCGATCGTCGAGGGCGAGAGCGCGCCAGGAATAATAGAGCCGCATCATCGTATTTAATAATCGTACAATGGCCGACGCGTCCCGATAAGATCGCGATCGTTTAGCCGTACTGTCGGTCCCTCGCTCCGATAAGGTCCTCGCTCATAATAACGCAATTAACACTTCTTTGTTCGCGGCACCTCGCCAATCACAAAGGCCCAGCCACGGGAAAAATCAGTTTGCCCTGGCACGCACGTGACATCCTGACCTGCGCCTGAGTACACCATTGACGTCTTGACCTGTCCGACTGTGTACATTACCCCGAGTAGTTAACCCCGCGAGTGGCCAGCTTCGATTTATTGATGCAATAAACCTCGCTCTGAAATCCAGCCACTTCTCGTCGATGCGATAGAGGACACACAGCCTTTCAAGACCAATTACTTTTGACTTTGTAAGCAGCCTTAATACTTTGTACTGTACATTAAATAAAGCAAAATTTCTGCCACCGCACGCATGAATATTAATGTAAATTATAATTATTAGAACTAATTAGATACTTGCACCGAGTGCAGTAATGAAATATTGACTTTGAAATAATTATATTACTTGTAAAATATATTATCAGAGATATATTAATTGATGGATATAGTAGATACTTGAACTGTCTAAGATAGAATAACTGCAGGATTGGATTTATCGTCCAAGCAAAAAGACGCGCTTCTTACAAGAGTGTCTTAATAACCGACGGGAGCTGCAAGACAGGAGTCGATTGATGAATATCCCGGCTGGGCCCGGCTCTCCGTGCCACCGATTATAAAGTACCTATATTATATTAGCCGATGTATATCTCCCGGTGATTCCCGGACACCCCAAAGTGGCCGATGGATGGAGGCTCGGGGAGCCGAGGCGAGCGCGCTCAACTATCCGAGCGTCGTCGGTTGATTGCGATCGTTTACGAGCGTGTAAATCAGCGCGTGTCTCCCCCGCGGTTTTTTCGCCTTTATTCGCGTCCTGGCCTGATAGCCCTAATCGTCGGAACCGGTAGTAAAACGGCCGTTACTAGTCGCGACAAAGAAACCGCCACCTTCGAGAACAAACGAGCCAATAAAGCCGCTTTATCGGGCCCTTCCTTCCGTTTCACTTGTGTACTGCTGGGGAAGAGAGCCCGCTCTTTTCCCCTCTTGTTACGTGAGCGGAGAATCCGGTCGGCTCGACGAGAGACAAATTTTTTAATACATCAGCGTATAATTCATTCCCCGCTAATGATCTCATCTCTCTGTTAGCAAGAGATTCGATAAGAAGCCTCGATCAACATCTCAAATGAAGACGTGGAGCCTGTCATACTCTCCAATTCTATCCGAGAATGCTCGACAGTCCTCCGAAGGAGCTGCCCGTCCACCCAAATTAATTCCAGCGTGGTTTCGTCGAGGAATGCGCATTTCCCCATAAAACAGTGGAAGCTAGTTAGGTTTCCACGTGACGCGAGCTCCGCCGATAGAGCGTATAATCCCAATTTTATCGGCGCCGACCCATCTCGGCCGCATGCTACCACGGAGGTCCATCGGATTTGCGCTAGAGCAGATCCTAATCGAGTGGATATCGGCGGAGGTATGCGCCGGATTCGCGGAAATGACGAGCGAGCCGAGAAAGATCGCCGAGAGAAATAATGCGCGAAATAGATGGGACGAGGGCGCAGCCCAGTTGGCCTTGCGCCATCTTTCTCGGAGGGCGCGCGTGGGTGTCGAGATGCTAATCTGTCGAGGCGACGAGTAGTACAACGACGATTAGGGCGAACGACGGGCAAGGCTTGTCTCCGGGACACACTTGCTCGAGGCGACGTCCACCGGAGAAAAGAGCCTCCTCTAATCTCGACTGCCGTAGGTGGCAGCGAGCAGCTCGCCACCAGATACACATCTCATCTCTGCGCCACGAGGCTCTCCTCCTCCGCCTAGCTTTCTCGCGCGGGCACCGACGCTTTATCAACTTCAACCCTTTACACGATCTAGATCCTGCCGCGGGATGCTGCGCCGGACACTCGCCGGGAAAAAGGAGGCAAGGGAGGCCGAGAATCATGCCGGGACACGGACCTCGAGCGGTGGACGCTCCCAGGAAGGAAGAGCGATACAAATTGTCACGGATGTCCTGTAACATTAACCGAGTGCACGTGTACGAGCGTACTCGGCGCTTGTCTTTTACTGACTCTTTAGGAAACTCCTTCTGTTTTCTATCTTTTTGGAAAGTCCTTGTTAGACTTGTTGCTAATTCCAGTGGAATACCAGTCGATTGTATTTGCTTTGTCACCTAAATTAAACTAAAATGTAAATCAATAAAGGAATGTTTAACAAGTGAGAATTCCGAATTGCCGAATGCCGAGGAACTGAAATTTGGTCCGCCATTGCGATGCCGCGCTGTCCGGTCCTGTCTGTGCTCTAAGCTCCGAAAAGGCAGGAGATCTCACGCGAAGAGAGTTCTGGAGGAGCGGAGTGCCGCCGGAGGTGGGGGAGAACAAGGTGGTCCGGGGTAAAGAGGAAGGCGAGGAAGCTGCCGGGAGAAAAGAAAGCGGTGCGCGCTCGAAAACTATGGGGGCCCGGGGGCGTCGGAGAGCCCGCAAAGAACGCATACCAGGATCTACGGGGAGTGCGAGATCCGACAGCTTCGGAGGTGGCAATGAGCCAGGGTCCCGCCTGCCGCCACACCCACGCGCATATATCCTATTTTCCCTTTTTATTTATTCGGATTGCCGTTGGTCGAGGAGCACCGGGGCCCCATGGCTCCCCTGGCATAATAGGCGAGCATGGTGGCCCATGGCTTCCCCGAGAGAACCTTCTCTTATTCTCTCCCGGCTACCATTCCTCATCGCTGCTCCTTATTTTCACCTATAAACCCCTTCGCCCACCCTGGAAGCCAGCCTCGTCTCCTCTCACTCTCTCTTTCACACACTCTTCCACTTGGTACTCTCACTGCTCGACTAATCTCCATCCGCTGGAGAGCGTGCGATCCGTTTTCACCGATAGATTTCTCTGGATCGGCCGAGCGAGAGCTCGGAGCAGCTAATCCCCGGGCTCCAAACTGAATTAAGAAATTGCTACCGGCGGCAGAAGGGGAGCGGAGAAAAGGCTCTCTTTCTCCAGGAGAACGAGACGAGCTCGCTCGAGCGCGCTCCGCCGCTAGGCGCGCACAATGCCTGAAGATGATCCTCTAATCCTCCCGAGTCATTACCGAGGAGGACCCTATCTCCGTGAGCACGCCGGCATCGATCGGAGCGCAGCGCACATTGTGAATAAGAGAAAGAGAGCGTCGTCGGAATTGTGTCGGAAGGGCTTGACGGGCGCTCGAGTAGCACCGCGCCGCTGTTTTCCACATTTTCTCCCTCTTTCACCGGCTGCTTAGGTAAGAGGATCCTTTGAAGTGTCAGGGTACTCGAGAGATGCGTGCGCCTGGATACGCACGAGGGCACATGGGACAAACGAGTGCTCGCCGTCGCCGGTAGCCGTTTTTCCGGCTGGACCGCGCGCTCGCGCGAGCCTGCCCAGCACAGAGCGGAGCACGACTGTGATCCTCCAAAGCAGATTATACGGGAGCTACTTTTAGCGAGGGCGAATCGATCATGCCCGGTCGCACTCTAACAAGTGGCTTTTAACGGAAACGAGCCCGATTATCCGCCGGTGGGCCCATGTATCCTACTGCCGATCGTGCGATCGACCGTCTCCACTTTGTAACGGATAGCCTACTCCTCGCTGATGCTCATCCCGGCCCCAACGCTACCCTCCGCGCGAGCAATACACTTGCAGCCGACTGTACTCGCCCGGACGTCCCTGCGATCCTCGTCCTGCTTATTCCACTTTCACGGAAGATCCAGCAATCGACTTGAAACCTGCCCAACTCCCACCAAATTCGATGCGCTTAATCCTGCAGGCTTAGGCCAGAGTAAAGAGCTAAAGAGGCTTCCTTTCTCGGACACCGGGGCGAAGCGGAGGATAATGGAACGCGCAGGATGCTGGATATCAGCGTAGAGGTATTCAATCAATCCGCTGCTCAAGAGGAGTTGGTAATCGAGGAGGCTTTCACTGTGCTACGAAATAGGCTGTATCCTACTGAAATGAAGACTGGTGGAGAGCGAGCGTTGCATACGCGACACATAATGCCGGGGAATTATAGCGGAGAGAAAGGGTGGCGCCCCTTTTGCCGAGGAATTGGTGGGTAGAAATGTGCTCGAGATTCTACTGGAACCGGAGGGCGACTCGCGGGCTACCGACTGGCCCGCTTCCGGTACATTGAGATTTGAGACGCCGCGGGTTGATCCGGCGAGAGCGCGAGGAGAGAGACTCGCTCTATGAAAGGGATGGGGGCGTGACGAGGACATCCGCGCACTTTTCTTCCTCGTTTCTTTTGCGGCGTGGTGGGTGTTGCGGCTCACTTGACGCACCGGTAGACGCCATAATGCTTAATGACGGGGCCGGCGAGCGTCGACTAAAATCGTCCGCCGCGCGATGTGCTCTCTCATCAAAGCGCACAATGTTCCTCTTTCAAGCCCCGGCGAGGCCTCTCCCGGGCTTCTCATGGCTCCGGACGACAGCCAGCCTGAGATCTCGAGCGGCTGATACATACCCACGGCCTCCCTTTCTCGCTCTATCTCCTTCGATCCCGTCAACAACCCGCGCTCTCTTGACTGCCCTCCACCTCCGCGCGCGCGCTCTCCCCGAGATTCGTGCGCCCGCGCCACTAGGTATTAATAAAACCGATCGGAATACCTGGGCAAGCCGATTAATCCGGACCCTCCGGGACAAGCCCCCCGCGCGCGCGATTCGCCTCCCTCGCCGCCCGCGAGACAAAGATGAATTCCGTAGACCGATAGGTATGCGTATTATTAAAACATTCCGAACACCCTAACTATCCGCGGCGGGCGTTTCCACGGAATTATCAGGATTTTCGGAGCGAGCGAGCGAGCGGCCGCCGTCCCCGGCATTTTATCGGGGAATATTTCCGCCTCTAGCCTCTCGCTGTCTTTTACTAGGCGACGGCCGAGAGAAAGGGAGAGGAATGAACGCGTTGTAAAGGTGGGTGCGAGAGCGAGGGCTAAGCCAGCGAGTGCGAGCGGATGTAGGAGGAAGCGAGCGAGGATCGGAGAGCACGAGAGAGCGCCCTTCGCCGAGGTAGTCTGCGGGTGATAATTCGATTAGCGGGATTTTCGTAGTGGTAAATGGATCTCTGGCAAGACGAGTGAGCATGCGAGCTCGCCGTCAAGCGGCGCCGATGGTGGGTGTGCGATTTCTCGCTCGGCGCGAAAGGAAAATCCCAGCGAAACCGCATAAGGAAAGCGTGTGTGCACGCACGGATTTCGATCGCGAGTGACACCCCGACTGGTAGAGCAAGTATCGTACGGCTGGTACAACTCGGAAAGTGACTGTCGGGGTGGTTGTGCGATCGGCTCGAGGGAGTTCGCCGTGATTTCGAGGCCCCGGCCGGCCGGCCCGGTCAATTAGGCTTCCGAGGCGGGAGTGCACCGGGCCACGGCATTGCACGGCGATAGGATGATCGAGTGGGCCGATGCTATCGGCGCTCGCGTGCCAGGATCATGGTCAGGACACTCGATAGCCCGATAAGTAATGCACCCAGATAGGATGACGGAGGGTACATCGTGCTCCGGCCGAGAGGAACAAAGCGACGCGCGCGCGCGCGAGGGAGAGCGGGAGAGAGGGAGAGAGGGAGAAGGAGAGGACACGAGCGGGCATACGCGGCGGCCGAAAAAAGTGAGGGCTTCCTCGGGGAGCAGCGACGATCTTATCGTATCTCTGGTGTAGCTGGACCGGCAATGAGGTCCCGCGCCACGCTCGAACTCGACGGAATGTCGCGTGCACGGAGAGAACTCTCTCCCGGACCTCTCCAGTACACGTGTGCCTCAATCGCCGCTGATAACCGCGTTATCTTGGACTCGCTAATACCTCTGGCGGCGCTCTGACGTGTCCTGCGAGTCTCTTGGCTCCTCGATCCTCTCCGGCCGCCGTCCACTCGGCGTCTGAAACAGCGCAAACCTGATTGGCGTAGTCTAAAGAATCCGAGAGAACTATCGTGGCTTGGGGCCCAAGGAAAAACAGGGTTGCATTAAATCAGCAGTGTCGAGTGGAAGGGTCGAGCGCACACCTGTTCATCGGCACGTGGACTCTAATTAGCCGAAGGGCCAGCAGCGGTGCGCGGGTGGAGGAAGGGAGGCCCGGCCGAGGGAGAGAGTGAGTGAGCAGTGAAACGAGTCAACGGTCTCGTCGGCGTCGGCGGCGTCGGCGGCGTGCTCGTCGCTGACGGATTCACGGGGTCGCGTCGCTGCCGATTATCGAGAACCCCCGAAGCGGGCTTTCGCCCGCCGCTTTGTGCCAGGATGTCGTTTGATCTTCGACCACGTGGCCCTCGTACTGGGATAACGATATATAGGCAGGCAAGCGGGCGAACGAGAGAGAGAGAGAGAGCGAGCGAACGAACGCGGGGTCGTTGCGGCTAATTGCCAGCTCAGCGACCACGTCAATGAAATCTGCACTTGGCTTGGCTCGACGAGCCGCGGCTCTAACGGGGGGACACAGAGCCTCCGACTCCTTTACCAACGCTCTCTCGACCACTCTTTCCCTCTCTCTCGCTCCGTCTCTCTCGTAGTCGTGGAAGCGAGTCTCGCATCTTCCTGCGTCGGCTATTATATCCGATACGCTGCTAATTGGCTGTGGAAGATCGACTCCGAGCCCGAGGAGATGTACCAGATATACTGGCCGACCCGGTGGGTATTTCGATTCAGGAATCTATCCGAGTCCAGCCTCGTCGCGTTTCCTTTCCTTTTTTTTTCTCTCTCCCTCTCTCTCCCTCTCCGAGCGTCCTCAGCGCCCGATTGAACGTTCCTCTATCTACCGGGCAGGAATTCCTGCGGAGGATTCCCTGTACACCTCGATATCCCGGCCTCTTATCTGTCCTCCCTGCTTTACTCTTATCTGCCTCTCACCCCCTTGGTACCCTGGGTGCCCCTCGGTGCCCCTCGCTGCCCGGGCGTCCTATAAAGGCCGTAAATACCTTAACGATGAGGTACCAGCCGAGGCGGCCGGAGCCCAATTGGCGAGGGAGAGGATCGGCGGCCGACGAGGCGGAGGATGCGCGAGAAGGGGTGCGTTTGGCGGAGGCTGCGTGCGGGAAGCGGCAACCCTCCGGAGGCCAGGCGGAATCTGCGCACGTGTACAAAGATCGACGAGATCGCCGGGGCGGGGGTAGAGCGCGACGGGATTGCGTGGGTGGATGGAAGGGTTGGAGGACGAGATGAGCCTCAATTATGCCGATTGACTCCCCGGGGGATGCCGAGGGTAGGGGAACACTCGCTCCTCCTACTTCTCCTGCCACGCGTTCAAGGGCAACCATCCTTCCTCTCTTCCTTACTTCCTTCCTTCCTTCCTTCCTCCGTTCTCCAATTTTTACTGGCTCCCTCGCCGGCACACCTCCCCTCGGTCCTCCTCACCCCAAGTAGCCCTAACTAGCATTCAGACAACCAGTCACCGCGAAAGGCTCGCCAATCCATGGAAATCTTGCGATTTCGAATTCGCGAGGTCTAAGTAGAATGAGAGGATTGACGGTCGGCGGTAGGGGTGGGTGCGTCGAACTCGTTGGCGAATTGGCCGGAGACGAGGCTGGCCCGGTGTTTGGGGGGTGGGCTCGCGGTGCGGAATGTGCGAGAGAACGGAAAGGTCGGCGCGGCGTACCTGTTGGTCCATAGAGAGACGTTTCCAGGCGCTCTCTCTAGAAGGAGATAGAGGAGCCGGGGCGAGGAGGGAGCGGAGAGCCGAGAGTATAAGGAGGGAGATGCAGGAGCAGAGCGTCGCGTCTCTCTCCCTCTTGCGGCTGCGTGCCGCTCCCTCGGCGGAGGCTGCCTCCGTACCTCTCTCTCTCTCTCTTTCTCGGCCGCTCTCTATCGGCCTTCCTCTGACATTGGCATCCTTTTCCGTGGATGGGAGTATCTCGGTCTCTCGCGGTGGTATTATTCATCCTCGTTCCTAGTTCGCGCGGCCGTCTTTCTCGCACTGTTTGAACTCGACTCTCAGGGTGGAGGACAGCAGGATGCTGGCCGGCGGTGGTGGTGGTGGAGGCGTCCGGATGGTGGTGGCTATGGTGGGGGTGTTGTTGGTTCCTTGGTGCTCTCCGCTCTCCCTGTCTCTCCTTTCTCTCCCTATGGGAGGGCGAGGAGAGCCCCCGCAGCCGCGCGCACTGCGCACCGAGTTCATCATAGACAGACCGATCTCCCTGACAGCTCCTCGTCCACAGCTCCAACGGAGGTGGAATCATCGGATTCTGTCCATCTCGCCGGCTCGCAGTAGCGTGTCGGGATAACGCGCGAAGGAGAGCAGCACGCCGACTGTCGAAACGGAAGTGCGTCGCCCTGGATCGCCGCTCCTCGCGACACCCCTCGCTTCGCACTGCTGGCTGCACCTACCGTCTTCGCCAGCGAGTCCTCTCCTCTCCAATCCGTCCACCCTCTCGCCCTACCACCACTCGCACCCTTACACCGATCGTCCTCTTCTCCGTCCAGTTCATTTCGATCCGGATAATCGAGCTTCCATTCATTTCAACCCCTCGGACTACCAATCGCATCAATCGCATCGCGTCCTGCAATTGGCCCAGTGGACTCTCGGACCCGGCAAATAATGGACCACTGCTCTCCAGCACCGCTCGACGACTGAGCCGCGGCAACTCCGAGGCCCCGTGCGAGAAGTCTCACCCCTGCGAGGATCGCGCGATCCATCGGGACCGAGAGCGCGCGCGGTGCTCGTGGCAGGCCGGTCCTCGGGGCAGCTCCATCTCGGCCCTCTCGTCGCTCTCGTCGCTCTCGTCACTCTCGTCGGCGCGCGTGACGGCCACGGGAAGTTTGCTATTCGACTGTTTGCACGAACGGGACACGATAGCCGTCGCCGTCGCCGTCGCCGCGGCGGTACGACACGCTCGCGCAGCCGAGGAGCGACGGAGAAGGAGGCCAGATAAAGGAGAGAAGCGGCAGCGCGGAGGAGAGAAAAGCGGCCGCGGGACAGACGAGGAAGAGGAGGCCCACGAAGGAGAGGGGAAGAAGAGTGAGACGGTGTGTAGGTGTGCGTGCGTGCGTGTGGGAGGAGTAGGAGGACGACACGGAGGGCGACTTTTCTTTTATTTGAGCTTGACACTTCGCGGTGAGCGCACACACAGACCGGAAGTACCAGCCAACTCCGAGGGACACTCTCCGTGGCTCTTGCCCTTTTTTAACCGACACCACCGGGACACTCGGATCGCGCCGCGAGCGAGAGCTCCCACCTGGAAGGACCAAGCACATCGAGAGAGCGCGCCTCTCACCGCCATCGAATCTGCCCTCTCGATCGAGGAGGGTGCAAGGACGACGGGATGCCGGGCCGCCCATCCGGAGATTACACGCCGGGGAAGGCTGCCAAGCGAGCCGTCTTCGCCGTCTGACTCGCTCAAGCCTCGTACCACTTGCCTCCCTGCCGCAATCCGGAAGTAGTGCGCGCCCGCCGTTCTCCATCGGCTCTCCGCTCTCCGGGGACACGGCCAGTCGCCACCGAAACCGGCGAAACCCTGCCCCCTCCCCCCCACCCCCCCCCATCACCTCCGATCGCGAAAGTACGACACACATAACGCAGTGAGAAAAATGTCACGCGGGTGGAAAGGGTCCGCGCCGAGGGGAGAGCGACAGTGCCAGTGAGTTCAATCGGGAAAAGCGGCGGAGCAGTCGGCGAGGAGCGCGCCAACGTGTCCCGCATCAGCGAAAGCCGGCATTCCTCGCCAAAGATACAGTAAAACAGTTGCGCTCCCGCTCATTACCAGCAGTGTCAAAGCAACGGGAGTCCGAAGCCTGTACCGAGCAATACCAGTGCGCGCGTCTCCTCGGAGCGAACGGGGAAGAAAAGGGCGCAAGGGATAACTCCGGGGGAAGCAGACACTCGACACGTTCGAATCCCGAGTGACATTAGCCCGGTGGAGCCGGTGCGCAAATTGAACTAACGAAAGGAGGAACGAAAGAGGCATCGGCCGCGTCTGAGAGAAATTCGTGTGTCCTCGGGGCGTCGGTCGGCGGCGTCGGCGGCGTCGGCAAACGCGCCAAGGGTGAGGTCTTCTTTATGCAGTTAAGAGTGAGAGCGGTTGGCGTCCTCGCTCAATGAACCTTTCGATCATCGAGGAAATTGTCCCGGGGTAGCTTTCGGGGCGGCCACTCGCTCTCTCTCTCGCCCAGCCCTTCAAGCCTCGAACCTGGAAGCTCTCTCGAATCGTACGGAACACGTCAAAGCAGGAGCGCCGGTGCCCGGGGCGAGGTGGAGTCCTCGACGCGTGCCAGCCTGCTGATCACAGGGACCGCGCGAGAGACGACAGAAAAAGGAGGAGAGCGAGAGCGAGAAAGACGCGCTTACACACACGCGCGCCCGCTCGCTCGCTCGCCGAGAGAGAAACACAGGCAGAGAAAGAGTTAGCGAGGGGCAGAGAGACGAGGGGGACAGGAGTAGGAGAGGAATTGGAAAGTATAGAGAAAGAGGGGCAGACGAACAGCACATCGGCGAGAGGAGGAAGGCTGGCAGGAGAGGCGGACGAAAGGAAGGACGAGAGGAGTAGCCGCGGCGAGAACCAAGGAGAAAGAGGGGAAGAGGGAGTCGGCATCGTCCTCGAGCAAGGGGTCCTTCCGTTCGGGTGCTAGGGGTGTGCAGCCCTGGACTCGAGGGGTTGCACTCGACTCTTTTAAAGTGGGCAAACCGAGCAAAGAATAAGCCAAGTCCTCGAGGCGATGACAGGATGCCTCCGACTCGACCAAGACGTGTCTACGAAGGACCCCCGACTAAGATCGCCACTAGGATCGGCCCGACAGTCGCCCTGCTGCTGATTCTATTCGAGAACCGCCGGTAAGTAGTCCCATCATCTCACCACCGCCCTTTCAACAATCTAACTCCGACTAATCAACATCCGGCGCGAGCGCGTCCCTCGAATCCAAAATCGATTCATACACCTCTCGCGGTACTCTCGATCGCCCTCGGAATCGGCCGGTTCGCCTTGAGAGAAGTCTCTCCTCCGAGCATAATAGAGACGTCAGGACGTCAGTCCGGTTATTAGCTTTGTCCGACGGAGCTGCGAAGCGGTGCAAATCGCCAAGTGGTTTTCTCCGAGTGGCTTATCTACGTGCGGGCCACTCGGGCATGCCGGCGACAATGACGGGAAAGTCGGCGGGCGCTGGTCGCTGGTGCGCGGCTCGAAAAGGATAAGAAAGAAGTAGGGGATGATGAGGAGGATGCGATGACGGGCGAGGAATGGCCGAGTCGGGAGAGTGCGCCTAATGGAGAGTAGGTGTCCGAGAGACGCACAGGTCTCCGTGTCCAATTTGGTTGAGGGGGGAAATTTACGAGGTGTGCGACGAGTGCGCCGGCCGGCCGGCCGCTCGGCTTCTGTTGGCCGTTTTTCCCGGGGCGCAGGAGGTTCGCACTCGTTGCACCTCTTGCGGAGAGAATCTGTCAATAGGGGCGGTGTTCCGTGGGACCGACGGCCCCGGCAGCGTGCGGGGCACAATGAGCCAGTGCAAATAGCTCCTTTCAATCGGCTCGCTCCCGGCCGGGACAGCCGCGCCGTTTCCCGCTGCGATCTTCATTATGCCCGCTGATCGCTTTACCTCCTCGCACTTTGTGCGCCCGCGCTCTCGGCCCCGCGTCCACTCACTGCTCTCGGCTCTCGCCTCTCGCCTCTCGCCCCGTGCCCTAAACGATCGGGCGGCGCGGCCTGCGCGAAAAAGCGAGCCCGGCGAGCGCGCGATTCGTCTCGAGCGCCAGGAAATTCATTGGGAATTAGGACGCTCTTCTCGGCTTGACGAGCGGGACAGAAGCGCTCGGGAGGAAGAAGAGGTGTTAGATGACGACCGAGACCGATGCGTCCGAGCAATGCCTGCCTATTCCACTCACAGTGGAATGACCAGGCCGGGACGAGCATCACCCTCCGCACCAGGATCCACCGATCTCTTCAATCACACATATCAGACACCGTCAATCCAGGTTCTGAATCCGCCATGTATCATATGTCAAGATAAATCCCCCGGCATGCTCGCGGCTAACGGCGAGAGCGAGCTCATGTAAATAATTAGAGGAGGCTGCGTCTGAGAACAAGGTCGTACGTGCGGAGACCAGCGCCTCGTACGTGGTCTTCTTACTCGCAGCCCACCATAGCCATGACGTAATAGTCAATAAACTAGTTCGCGTACTCAACGCAATCCCGCGGTTCCGACCAGCCGGCAGTGCGAGAGTGGGTGGACCGGTCGGAATGGACTTTTACACCGACGGCGCTAATTGGCCGGTGCCGCGAGTCAATCTCGGATTCAGCGCGATACCTCTGCGGATTCCCGCAACGGTAGCCATCAACTCTAACTTTAGAGCGGCGCTCGAAGACCGACAGAAAGCAGAGCTTATCACAGATGTACACCGAGAGTTTATTCCAGTCTCGGAATCATATCGCTCTCCCCTTAACTCATCCCGCCCGTTCATTTCTCTGGACGCGGCTGGACCGGCACAAGTTATATTGCATTTGTAGCAATAATCGCTCGGCAAAGGTGCCGGCGGATCACGGAAATGAAGACGGAGCCTAGCCAAAGATACAGGCACGAGGGAGAGAGAGATAAAGGGGAACGGAGGATTGCAGGGTGCTTGCAATTCGATCTGAGGGCACAAGGTATTCCCAAGGAAGAGGGAAGGAGTCCTCGTTGCAGGTGGGGAGAAAGAGAGAGTGAGATCTCGCGGCTCTCGGAAGGGTATAGCCCATTAAACGCGAAATTCCGTTCCGTGTTCCTCTCTCATCTGGCGCGGTGCGGGCGACTTAAATAAAACACGTGCAAATCCCGGGCTCTCGCGTGGCCATCTTGGATTCTTCGGCGATCCCTTGGATCATTGCAAAAATGCGGGACACGCTTTTGCGTATCTGGCCTTTGATTTGCTCTCCCTCCGTCTCTCTTTCTTCCTCCCCGGAGGAGAGTACGCGTTCGCCCGTGAGAACCGGGCGAGCGATCCTCTTTCTCCCTTCGTCCTGGAGGGTAAGAAGCGCTGCTATGACCGCGCACCCAGCCCCCCCGCCCTCTTATTATTCTCCCTGTCTCGCGATGCATTATATTGTCGCGATTTCCGGTTCAAACGAGCGGGCGCGACTCGGCAGAGAAAAAAGAAAGCTCCGCAATTTCCTGGCGCCTATTCATCTTTCGCGAATGACCGGGCGCGCGCGCGCGCGCGCGTGTTCTCCAAGCGTAGACGAGGCGAGCGTGGGCCAGGACCTTTGAGGAGGATGCTGGAAGAGTGAAAGCGAGAGAGGTAGAAGAGGAGGATCGGCGCGGCCGAAGGAATCCGGGGTTGAGGCCGAGTGGCGCGGGGAGCAGGGCAATTTGTTTCCACGAGTTAAGATCATTAATCTGTTTTCGGTAGATCATCAATAGCGCGAAAGATAGCAGCGGTGCACGCGGTGTATCGGTAATGGGAGCCCTCAATAACCTGCTGCTGCTTCTCCCCCGATGTCCCTGCCCTCTCGCTCTCTTACTCCCAGTCCTCCTCCGCCGAGCATTCCCACACTCTCTGCAGAAATCGAGCTGCCAGGACCTTTTTCTACCTCCTCCAGGCTCCTCCTGCCACCTTCTTCCTCCCCTTCCCGCTCGATCGCGCTCTTTGTCTCGCACCATTTGGATATATATCCACGTGGTAGCCTTTGCTCCCCGAGCGACCTCACTCTACGCTGCTCCTCTCTCTCTCTCTCTCTCTCTCTCTCTCTCTCTCTCTCTCTCTCTCTCTCTCTCTCGCGGGGCCCGCTCGCCATACACAGCTTTTACTTTAGGAGAAGCTCGTCGGCTAATTTGTACCCGGCGATAACACGGGCCGGAACACACCGGGAATCCTGCCGAGGAAGCGGACACATCCTGCGGGACTCGGTGGGAAGTGACCGCGAAAAAATTGACTGCTACCTCGGCTCCTGCGTCCCAGCAGATAAAACAACGCCGAATTAAGCTCGGTTTCCTTCCTAGAGCGAATCTCCTGCAAGGAAATTAATGCAAGGACGAGCCACCTCGAAAGAACAGTCCTCAAGGAAAATCGACGGGATAGTGTTGAAAAGACACGAAACTAGAAAGTTGATATCCGTCGCGGTGCGCGTATCTCATTGGAGAGATCCGGCGAGTGGATCCTCGGACTCGGCGGCAGTTTACATGAACAGGTAGCTGTAAATCGGCACACATCACACGGGAGAAGGCGAGCGCCGAGTGGCGAATAAAAAGGACGCTGAGGTCGCGCGATCGGATCTCGAGAGCGTATGGAAGCAAACCGAGAAAAAGAGAGACGAGAGAGGGAGAGGGAAGAGGGAAGAGGAACGCGTGAGCATCGCAGCGATCATCCCATGCGCTCACCACCATACGCCGGTCTTTTTATACCTCGAAATTAATTAACACCCGGTGCCTCGTAATGCGCGGCCATTAGGCAGAAGCCGTCGCTTAAGATAGCGCTTTAAGAGCTCTTCTTCCGAGAGGTGGATGCTGCGTGTTATCGCGAGGAGACGCGCAGGATACGACGCTGCTGCCGGGGGATGGAAAGAGGCGAGCAGCCGCGCCAGGAAAACCGGCGAATGATACACGCGTGCTCTGGAGAACCCGTGCGCGCGCGAGAGCGTGAGTGCGAGAGAGAGCGGGAGAGAGAGAGAGAAAGAGAGAGAGAGAACGAGAGGGAGAGGCCGAGGAGGCGGTGAGCCTGAAATGGTTTTATCGGCTCTTTGAGAGCATTCGCACCTTTTGACCCCGGCCTCGTAAAACCGTGTAAAGGAAAGCAGATGTGTGCCCGGCCGCTTATGGCAGCCGTGGCATACGTGCGTGCGTGCGAGTAACAGTGCGTACATGTACTACAGCCGGCTATAAAGTGCAGCTCCTGCCTCGAGAGATATAGCTCGGGAGCAGCCTCGACGCGTATCCTCTTTCCCGAGGAGGCGAAGCTCGCTAGGTCCGAGCAACAAACAGTCGGACTACCTACCTTTGCACCTAACGATCGTTCAATCCCCTTCGGTGTAGCCCTAATCGCTCAAATCTGAGCCCACCGTTCTCGGCTCGCCGGGATTCGCGTTCGCCGAGGTAGAAACCCTCGAGGATCAGGACGAGGAGGAGGACGCGCTCGGTTTCTGGCGAGTGGCGGGAGCCGTAAAAAATGCGGGATCCCTCGAGTCCCTGGAAAGGTCGAAGCGATCCGTCCGCGGAGGTAAAGAGGTGGTGTAGCTTTAATCGGCGATGGATCCAGGAGCGGCAGCCTCCACGATCGGGAATTCGATAACCGTAGTAAGAGGGCAGGGCGCGCGAGGAGCGCCGGGGAAAAAGAGAGAAAGCCAAGGGTTGGAAGGAGATCACGACATACCGTGAGCACGAGGAATGTCTCCAGGTGGATTCCCGCGCGCCAAAATCACTCAAAGCGATCGAAGCCAAGCACTTTCGTGGGAAAGCGCGCGCGCCTCCCTCCTCCCTCCTCCCTCCTCCGTCGAGCGTCGCGCCGGTGCGCGCTCGCTGGTTTCGCTTCTCGAAAAAATCGCATGCGTTAAGTAATAAGACGGATGGTCCGGAGAAAGAGAAAGAGAAAGAGGGAGAGAGAGTGCGCGGGCCCGGGCCGCCACCTCCCTTCGAGGAATTCCGTCGGTGGCTCTCGATCGCCGAGAGATCCCTTTAAAGCGATCAATTTCATTTGGTGTATGCGTGTGTCTGTGTGTGTGTTGCAGCGCGACCTGCTTAATGAGCAATTCGGTGGACGACTGGGTGAGCGGGAACGCGGTGGTGTGCAACGGTATTCCCGGATTAACCAAGGAGCAGCGCGAGCTCTGCCACAGGAACCCCGACGTCACCGTCGCCGCTCTCAAGGGCCTGCAAATGGCCATCTCCGAGTGCCAGCATCAGTTCATGTGGCACAGGTGGAACTGCTCCTCCCTCACGCCCAGCAGCCGGACCCAGCAGAGCAGTGTCCTCCTCCAGAGAGGTAAGCAAGCGCGCCAATGACCCATCGCACACATCTGGAATTCCAAACTAGAGTAAATCACACAGAGACACATACTCACACACACACAGCCACACAGACGGGGCAGAGCAAAGGGGCGGACGGGTGGGAGTGCGGGCTTCTAGGCAACAGCTTTCGCTGCTTTTACGAGGAAAACAAGGTACGCACGACATCCTTTACGACGTCGTTCGGTGGAGCGTGCGGACGTAGGAGAAACAGGAGGCTTCCTCAAATCCGGAGCAGCTCCGCTCGCACACTCGCCCGAAAACCTGTCCCAAATCCATTCGAGAGCCGAGAGGAGATGCCCTCTCCCTCTCGCGGCCCTCTCCCGCCTCCTCCCTCTCCCCGAGAGAGAGAGAGAGTGGCCTATTCCGGTGTGTGACATATAAATTCGTCGTACGGCGCTGCTCTTTGGGCTCGCGTACGTGCGCCGAAAGAGGAAACATATATCGTGTCGGGCGAATGCGCGAGAGCGCGACTCCGGGCGCACCTGACCTGAAAGCTAAAGCTCCTCTTCTCGCAGCGGACGGCAGCCTGGCTCGCTCTGTCCGCTCGCTCCCTCGTTATCTCCTCCTCTCGATCGGTACACCTTTTCTTGTCAGACTCCCCTCCTCCCCCCCCCCCCCCCCCCACCCCCCCGCAGTCCACTGCCACGAGGTGTCAATGCCACGACTTTTTCCTTACTTATTCCCGGCACTACTTCTCTATTCCCGCTCGTCTGCTACCGCGCTCGCGCGAGTGCGAGCGCGCGCGCGATCTCTTTCTCGAGAAAAAGTCGACGCACGAGCGGCGACAGGGCGAGAGGGCCGAGACAGCCCTGGAACTCGAGGGTGGTACCCGTCGATACAAATGGCCTTCCCCTCGGCAACCTGTCAGGAGAGTTCCGTCGCTCCGGGAATGGAGCGATCATTCGCGTTCCGCCGATTTTTGGCGGAAGAAAGAGCGCCGGGATTCGGCCGGATTTGCCGATTATCCCGGGAGAGCGGGCTGGGGGCGGCAGACACTGACTCTGGAATCAGAGGGCAGCAGCTTCCGAGAAGCGGCTCGTACCTCACCATTACGGACGCTCTTCATCCCTTTTTAAGGTCGAGCGCGCGGTGGCCAGGTGAGGGCTCGCGGTCGCCTCGAGAAATCCACCGTGTCAAATTCGTCCTGGGTTCACCAATCTCTCTCCCTCTCTCTCTGGGGCCCGTTCTCCAGGAGAGAACGTCGTGTCGTTAAATCTCTCGGACACGGTCCTCCTCCTCGGCGAGATCTCCTGCCAGTCTCGCTCGCTCTCTCGCTCTCCCTCGCCCTCTCACTACTCCTCCGTTCCTCGTTCACCTTTCCCCTCCCAGCTTTTGCCACGTATTCGTCAGACCTTGGCAAAACGACTTAATGTATTGTGAAATGTACACGAAACGCGCCTCTCTCGCGCCGTCTCCTTCCGTCGGAGATCTCCGAGCCCGCACAAGACGGGACACATCCTGTGCTACCTCGCGACAGACGTCCGTACCAGTACGAGTGCGAGAGAGAGAGAAAGAGAGCAAGTCTCCTTTTATTACCGCAAACACGAACGCCTTCCTCGCCGATGACGCGAACCCGCCGATAACTCGAATTCCTAATCCCAGGACTCGAGTCCAAGTACCAAGAGCGAGAGTGCACTCTCGTACTCCGCGGCGCGTTAATTGAAGCGACAGGACTCGTACTCCGCAGCCCTCTTTGATTTACGGACGGGAGGCGGTGACGTGAGGGAGCACAAAGGGCTCGGAGAGAAAGAAAGAGAGAGAGAGTACTGACTTACTAAGGAGCCCGGGCAGCCTCGCTATCTATTGAGTTATCTAAGTAGTGATTTGGGCCTGACACAGGATAACGTAGGGACGCTGCACCATCCGTCACCGCGTGTCTGCATCAAGTAAGGAGAGAAAGAAAAAGAGCGAGCGAGGCAGAGTGCGTCAAGAAGGAACGAGGACGCACACAAGGAGGATTCAGTGTGCTCCCGACTCGTCCTCTGCGTGCGTTCTCTCTTCTCCCGGACTCCTTTCCCTCCCGGAGGAGAGCAGAACCACCCTTTCTCCGCGCTGTCCACGAGAAGAGACGTACAACTCCCCGTGGAGGATTTATTACGAGTGGCCGGTGAGCGCGCTCCTGCTACTCCCGCAGCCGCGCGCACCCGCTGCTGGTGCTGGTGGTGCTCTGTTGCGGGAGAGGAGCAGGAGGATCCAGCATCCAGCGGGAGCCGGCCGAGCGAGCCAACGGTAGTAGCCGAGGAGCCAGCAGTTACAGTAGCAGTAGCCCCTTCAGCAGCTATCTGCATTATAAAACAGTTGCTGCCAATACACCTCGCGGCACACACCAGAGCCAACAAGCCCTTCCACCCGAGACCATATAAAGGGACCCTGCACTACGTCCTTTTTTAAGGCTGCCAGAAGGGCGGGGGAGCACCGGGGGTTATCATCCTGGTAGGAGAGGCGCGGACCGCGATATCCCAGAGAGAATAGTAGTCCCCGGAATCCGACGGGCCAGTGCGCTCCGCGTCGAGGACGTTTCTATCGAGCGACGGATCTCCCCGGGAGGAGCGGCCGAGGGAGCTTTCGACGGGGACCGGAGTCGAGCGCGCGCCACTCGCTTCGACTTAACTTGACTTAACTCGACTCGACCTTCGCGAATCTCCCCCGGGACCCTTTAATGTCCCCGGACTTTCGGTAAGGAAGAAACGACGTAATCGACTGCCAGCTGTCAAGGTCCTGGCGAAACATCGACAATCCAACTGGGGACTCCTTGTCCCTAACAAATCGAGCGGCGCGGCGGGGCCAGGGGGGGAGTCGACTACTCTCCTCTCGCTCGCGCCGCCGTCGCTGGAAGAGGAGGATATCCCGGGCAAATTTCGAGAGTATCTTTTCCGCCCGCGGGAACATTCAATGGACGCTTGTCTCGTTGAAGACAGTACGAGAGATATCGTACTCGCGGCGCAGCGCGCCGGGGAGCCGAGGGCGGGAGGACGTGGAGCTGGAGGAGGTGGAGTACGATGTGTGGCAGGCAAACTCGTTGGCGAACTGGGTAGAACAAAAGGGGCGTCCTTGGGCCGAGGACGATGTAACGGCAGGCCCGGTGGCTCATCGGGTGTCGGCGACGAATGCCACAAATCCTTTCGGATGTGCCTTTAGCGCGTCTCCGCGGTATCTCGCCCTCATGAATACTGCAAATACCGCCCGGCATTCGCCGATTGGAGTACGTCCGTTCGAGGCCAACTCCAGAGAGAGAAGAGCGAGAGGAGAGAGGAGAGAGGAGAGGGGAGAGCGGGGCCGAGGGAGCTGCTGCTTGGTGCTGCAATGCGCCCATTGTCAAGGGGAAAAGGATCGCTCGGATCGGGTATTCCGTGGCCGAAGGCGGTCGTGTGTCCTATCGTTTGTAAGTTGACAGCCACCATTGCGCGCTTTGACGAGCGCTCGTCTGTCAATCCGACTCCACCGGCCAACGAGAAAGAGAGACGACCTCTCGGACGCGCACTCCTACCCACCGTCGCGCAAGAAAAACTGCACTTGACGTCGCATTACTTATCCGAGTCAACACCGAGCCTCAACCCGCCACCCCCTCCCTTTTACCCCAAATATTCCACTCTCGCCCTCTGTGCCCTGGCTCTTTTCTCAATGCTATACTAGCTGTCCACTGGACAATGACACAAGTGACGGACTGCAAATAGTCCGTGGAACAAAGTTCAACACGCACTGGTCATTCTAAGAATTGGCGAATCCCTAAACGACATCTCTCAAGAGAAGTCCATTAATCAATCGATACATTATGAAGTGTCAAAGTTAGCGGAGAGCGACAGTAATCTATCAAGAAACTATAGAAACTCCTATAAGGCTTCGGACTGCTGTCAATTAGTCAGAAAAGGCGTACATCTTTGAAGGAAAATCTTTGCGTAAGAAAGAAACGGCGACGTGCAACTGTGCGGGAAAGGCGGGGGGGAAGGGAAGGGAAGGTCCTGGTTAAAGAGTAGCGAAGGGGGTGAAGCTAATTTGCCAAGCGCGGTGCGTTGAAGTCGAGATCAGTTGCGGTCCGAGATTTGGCATTGCGCCTCGGGGAACCCCGTCGCGAGATCGTTTATACATGCGGACAGAGGATGCCCGTCCGGCCGCCTCTGCTGATGGCCACGCTTTGTTTTGACGGACGGCTGAATAATCTACCTCGGAACTGCGTCTGATGGCTGTCTGTCGAGCGATTCGTCCACCGATTCGTCCAACGCGATCCACCGAGAAGCTCCTTCTACGGGAGCCCTCTCTGCTCTCCCGCTGACTCTCTCACCGCACACCATCCCCGAGAGACTTGCCAGCCATCGAGAGGGGAACGAGATATCGTCCGGCCCTGCCTCCCTGTTCCTCGCTCTACTGCCTTCGTCCACTGCCAATTTCCTTGTCAGTTTGCCAATCATAATACTCAATACTCGTTACTTTATCAATCTAATCCATTTGTTGAAATACCAGGAAGCAATCTAAAACTCGCAACTTTTACATCAACGAATTTCTACACAATGGTTTAGTAGACCACCAAATAAGTGCGATGAATCTGACATTCTAGGAAATGCAAACTTTGGGAATAAATTGAATTCAAGTACCATGGGTTTGGTATTCCGTCAAGTACTTAACTCCTTACACACAACTGACAAATACACATCGGCGATACACATCACCCAGTTGAGTCTTAAAGCATTTTCAACTAGTATATAATAAAAATGTGAATATATGTTCCAGGCTACAGAGAGACAGCGTTCGCCTACGCAATCTCAGCGGCAGGGGTTGCGCACAGTGTGGCTCGTGCCTGCAGCATGGGCCGACTGTTGTCCTGCGGCTGCGACCCGTCGAGCTACAAGGGAAAACCTCCAGCCAAGGCGAGGGGCACCCAGTGGAAGTGGGGTGGCTGCTCCCATAACCTCGACTATGGCATGGAGTTCTCCAAACAGTTCCTAGACACACGCGAGAGGGCCGGCGACATACAATCGACGGTCAATCTTCACAATAATCAAGCCGGTCGCTTGGTAAGTTTTTCCCCTCTCTCCTTACCCATGTCATCTCAGTCCCAGGTCATAACAGCGCGATTATAGCGAGCAATTAATCTCTCCGTCGCCGGGCTCCCGTCGCTTTCTCGCCCAATCAGCGAGTGGTGTCCCGTTCGCGCGTCTATCCATTGGACAGGGAGAGGAGAAAAATATTAGCCGGCGGTAATCAAGCGTCGTCCGGCCGCGAGCAACACGACGCCGCCAGCGGCGGCGATCCGAGACTCTTTTTGCCGGGTTTCGTTCTGATCTATGTTTCTCTCGCTGCGGCCGACGAACGGCCTTCTTTCGCGCGCGCGCGGGGGGGACGACGGAGCGACCCTCCTCCGTCTTGCTTGCCACAGGAGCCACGAAAAAAGATGTGAGAGAGGCGAACTCGCGGTGGAATAACGGAGAACGTGAGAAGCGAGTGAGGAGGAGGAGGAGGAGGCGAAGGTGGAAGAAGAGAAGAAGCTCGTCTCCTTTCGTCCGTGCACGGCTAGCTCTCCACACTGGCTCTCGCCTCGACGTTATTAAGACGAAGCCCCAGGCTGGACCACCCAGCCGTAGACTCATTAACTGTTTTGTACGCGACACCTCTTTGTCTAAAAGAAACTGCCCCCCTTTCTCCTCTTCCTCCTTCTCCTCCTCCCACGACCACCCTGTACCCCCCTGTAACCCCTCTGTGCCCCCGACACCCCTCGCCGCCTTCTCTCTCTCCTTCTTCCTCCTGACATGCACGCGAGAGAGCGTGAGAGCCTAGGATCCTCGCGGGATCTCCGCGTCCTGCGAATCGAATCGGGCCCTGACGTGTTTGTACAGCGCGTTAGAATCGCCCTTTTTTCCCCCGATTCCCTGATGCCCCCGATGAAATCGCTCGGGATCCGGCTACAATGAACGAGCCGTGTGATTCGGAGAAGAGCGGCCCTCGCCACCGTGCACCGCGCAGTTTCCTGACTGCCCGCGCGTCCGCATTCCCCGGATCCGGCGGGTTATTATTCCGAGAACTGCCCTCGATTATCCCATTGAGTTTTCTATTAGTCGGATGGGGAGTTAATGGGATTGAATATAATTTGATTTGAGATAATACGATTGATCGGGAATTCCTTATCAATCGCGAGCGGATAAATGGGATTTAAATGGGCTCGACGGTAATTGGTACCAATTGCTCCAACGTTGGACAGAATGACAACTTTGCAATAAGAGAACAATTTCCTTGCGCGATTTTCCCTTTTGAAATTTGAACGACGTTGAGAGTTGCCCTATTGATCGCATACCCAGTTCGATGTACGTAAACGGGAGAAGATCTGTGACACTAAGATTGAGAAATTGCGTTTCAATGGCGGTTTCAGGCGGTGGCGACGAACATGCAGGTGCGCTGCAAGTGCCACGGTATGTCGGGTTCCTGCGAGCTCAAGACCTGCTGGAAAGTGGCGCCCGACTTTCGGATAGTGGGCAAGACGCTCAAGGACCGCTTCAGGAACGCGGTGCTAGTCGCGCAGAGCAACCTGGGTAGCGTGACTCCCCTCAACAGGGTGCGGGGCTCCCGCAGGCGGCGACCGGACCGTCAGCGCCAGAGGAAGCAACACCGGGGCGGTGGAGGCGGCGGCGGCGGGATGGGCTCGAGGAAACGGAAACCCCGGGACCTAGCCAAGCAGCTCTTCTACTACCAGAAGTCGCCCAACTTCTGCGAGCGTGATGCCATCGCGGACATCGCCGGGACCGCCGGCCGCAGGTGCAACAAGACCAGCTCGGGCGGCGATGGCTGCGCGAATCTCTGCTGCGGCCGGGGATACAACGTCGTCAGGCAACGACGCACCGAGCGCTGCAGATGCAAATTCCACTGGTGCTGCTTCGTCCAGTGCCAGAACTGCACCGTCGAGGAATGGATCACCGTGTGCAAGTGAGCGAGAGACACAAGACAAGAGAGAGAGAGAGAGAAAGAGAGAGAAGGGCAGAAAGAGGGCCGACAGTTCTCGAGGGAAAAGAACGATGCGATTGTGCACCGAGTGCGACCAAGTGCTACTCTCCTCTTCCCCGAGAGACTTTCGCGCGTGCGAGAAAGGCGCGATGAAAGCGAGGCTATTTAATTTAGTGTCGAATCGAAATCGAAGCCAGCGCTCCGAGGAGCGAGCTCGAGAGTCTTCGTCTCCGTCCCCGTCTCTCGTTAATCGAATCGGCGGCGGACAGACGAGAAAATAAACGGGCGAGCGGGAAAATGCTGAATCCCGTGTACGCGCGCGGATGTATGTTATAATGCTCGGGGCCTAGGCTGATTAACTCGGATCACCGGGCCAATACTACTCCGCAAGCACACAATCTGATTAGCGTCTGAGTCGTTAACCCGCCGTTAACAATCGCGACGTTTTAATCGTGTAAGAGGATCCCCGCTGTCGTGTCGTGTCGTGTGGCTGGCACACAACGGCAAAAGGAGTGTTCGATCTGTCAGCTGAATTTAGCTCTCCGGCTGGATCCCACTTGATGCCCCCCGCGCTCCATCGATCGACCCCTTCTAATCGTCGAGCGAGCTACTTTCCGAGCCGCCGCCGCCCCAGTAGTTCTCACCGGCGACGACTCTCGCTAATAGACTGATGACTCGCCCCGAGATTTCCCCCAATCTACCCTTAATCGCGTCTCCAGTGCTCCGTGGGCGTCCATGGCCCTCTAGCGGCCAGCGACGACCGATGCGAGATCGAGAGGGAATCCTCTCGAGAATCCTCTCGTGTCGCGACGAGAGAGACGCGCCATTTTCCAGTGGATCATAACTAATTATTGTAATTATTCTTAATCGCGCGAGTAATATAATTGACGACGCAGACGGTCGAGGCTGGGCGTAAGCGAAGCTCTAATTTATTTATACCACGAGTCCAATCTACATGCTCTATTTAAAGATTAGTGTACGTAAACTACTTTTACTACCCGCACCAATTGTAACACCTCCGTCGCAGTATTATTAGAGAAGCAATATGCGCGTGGATAAGTATGGCAAACCACAGACAAACATCAAAACGAGGAAAAAGAACACGCACACACATACACACGCACACACAAACACGTAACCAGGCAAACAAACAGACAGACAGACACACACGCGAGTGGATGCGATTGTATACGACTCGAAACCAAGCGCGTACAATAAAGAGTTCCTTTGACTGCTACTTGTTTCCATTAATTATTGCCCCACACATTTCAGTCGTCAGCGGCCCTTTTACGGATAAAGAGAAGCAAAAGAGGCAAGAGGGAGGGCGAGGGGGGGGGCAGCAGAGCTGCTTGCTTTCAGCTAGCCTTCCATCTAAACTCCTTAAAACAGATTTCCCGATAAGTGAAGCCATTTTAATACTTGTATTCTCCATGCTTTGATAGATTCATTCGACCTTGTTTCGCATCGACCCGAGCGAACACGATAAATTGTCGCGCGCCGTTAAAACCTTGGAAAAATCTGTGCCAATCCCTTTTATGCCCGGCGGAAAGAACATCCGAACAAAACTACGCGCGAACGCTTCGTTGCCCGCCCAAGAGAATTATACTTTATATTGTCGCGAGCGTGCAATCCAGTTTGTTCCTATTTCTCCGCCCTCTCGGCACATATTCAAACCCGCTTTGTGCTCAGACTTCAAAAGGCTGTCATTTTTTAAACGTATTATACTTATAATTCATCGTACTTTCATATCGGTTATTCAACGGGTTCCGCAATCTTGATAATTATCTCTAATTTCATTGGCTATTACTCGAGGAATGTTGACGTCCTCAGTGCGCCCGATCGAAGGCAGTTTAATCGAGGAAGCCAAATGCAACGTCTATGACAGAGTTATGCCCACGTAGATATTACGAAAGAACGCGAACTCGTACGAACGTAACCGGTAAGCTTTCCGTTCAACGTAAACTTTAACGGCAGCGAAGCTCGAGCACACCTGACGGAGTAAATCTGGGGACAGATGATGACAGACTAAAAGACCCGGTGTGCCCCTCCCCCCACCTGGCCATAGGGGATCAAGGGGGCAGACCTTATTGATTTTGTATGAGACGATTAAACGGCATGGTGCGATATCAAGTCGGACAGCCGTGAGAGACCAACTCAAGGGAGACGAGCAGACACAACATCGGAGTAAACCAAGAGAGAAGCAAAACGCTACTTTCGCGCGACTCGAACGTGACCTGCAACGGCGGCGTTCGCTCTGTAAGTGTGTATTGGAGCCGGTTGTCGCGCATCCTTCTCAATGATCACCCTCTCCTCCTACGATTTGTGGCCGGCGCGCGTGGTCCTCACCCACCACAACTCGCCTTGGTGAGAAAGTCGTGACCCGCACCGCTCGGACGCCACTCGAAACTCGGTGGTCCTGCGGACTCCGGAGCGAATCACTCTCCGTCACGTACCACAACGAGACGGACTAACGGAATTGAGTGATGCCTGTGACCGTCCGGGACCCCTCTAACTTAGGGGGTCCGATGTGATGGGGGTAAAAGAGCCCCACTAACAATGCTTCTCAACAGCTTAAATGGGACAGTCGCAATACATATGGAATAAAGTTGGCTGAATAATTAAAATGTATGTAAACTCTCATGCTTGAACATTGAACAGCCTCGCAGAATCGGAAGACTCGGCAGTCTCGCGTCAAGGAGTAGTATGTATAATTATGGCGCGCGACAGCTAAAGATACCTTCGCCGAAGCATAGATAGGAGAATATACAAAATTCATAAATTTATCCTTGCAGCTATAATTTTTTCCCCGGAAAATATTCCCGTATTTCATCGGTTATATTTCTGAATATAAAATATTCCAGTCATTTCGAGGCACTGTAATCAATTTAGCCAACAAAGTCACATTAAAAACTCATATGTAAAGCTCTGATTACATTGTAAGAATGAACATATGAAAATTAAAAGCAAATTAAACGTATGAACTAAACACAACCAACCAGAAATGAAGGCTGCAAACCTTTCGAAAATAAAACCGTAAAATCTTAAAATATACAGTAGCTAAAGTCTGCTTAAGTAAAAGAATGAAGCGAGCCTGTCCGCAAGGCTTAAGCAGATCTAGCGGATCTGGGACGGGCGGCAGACGGGCGACAGAGGAGAGCAAGAGGAGGAAGTCGGTGGAGAGAGGAGCGGGCATATCGGCATTAAATGAGGAGGGCCGCAAATCGAGCGGTACTCTTTGACGGCGAGGACAGTATGTACGCTCGGCGCGACCCTGAAGAAGCCGCGATAAAGCGCATTAATTTATCGCGCGACCCTCAGGAGATCTTTTTCAAGGCGCATCGATCGGTGCAACGAGATTAGAATCGCGGCCGCGACGCAACCGGCTCGCATGGATCCCTTTTTTGTCACTAAACACCAAGGGCACGCACGAGCATGACCCCCGACTTCGTAAGCTCGAATGTCGAGCTGCCCCGACGCGGCCTTCTGCAACTCTTTCTCGTTCTCCCTCTTCTGCAAGCCGCACATTTCCATCGGAGACAACAACAGAATCGCATTTCCGATCGTCATAATTCTGTTGGCTGCTAATTAGCAAATTATTCTAGTGGCCGAGTGGCAATTAAGTCCTGACGGGAATACTTTCAAGTATTCGAGCAAGCTCGACTGTTCGAAATCTGTGATCAGCTTGGTCTGGCGGGTCTAAAGCTTTATACATATAAATAGTCTAAATCAGTGGTAACAAGATTACCCAAATTCTTACTGCATTCCACTAAGAAGTCTGGTTCTGGGGATTCGGAGATACTAATAAAAGAACGCGCGTTTATAATGCTTGCTGACTGATGCATAGTTGAAAGGAATCAGTCAGTACTTTACTTTTCGTAATGAACAACTGGATATTTGGCTTGATAATCCTTTGGTGCGTGTGCTTAGCTTCAAGAACCACCCGTTGCAAGTAACAATAGCGTTTTCACGCTACATATTTTAATTTGGAAGGTAGGTCTAATGTGCACAAGGACAAGCGCGTAATTCCTTGATCAAGTTGATTTTCTAATCAAACCAAAGGGAATGCGGTTCCGACGGAATCCGGCAGTTCAGAAGTTGTAATTACGAAAATTACTATGACTGTTATTCCAGCAAAAAGCCTCATTGGGAAAAAAGAGATGGCGGTGGCTACTCTCGCGCAGGCTTGCCTGCGGCAACGTCCACTAAAGAACGTTTAAGAAGCTGCTTGAATTACCCGCAAGTCGCACGAAGTAGAGCGGGGCACTTCTCTGACTTCAGTGAAGTAGAATGGGCCCCGTCCAACCCTGCCAGTGGTACCGGCCGCCGGCGCACACCGCAGACTCTCGTTAGCCAAGAAAAAATCTCATATCTTTTGGCTCGCAATTTCCACGCTCTCTCTCTTTCCCGAACATTCAATTACTCGCGCGGCCGACAAGTGGATATTCTCACTTCGAGTGTCCTGCCTGTGGCTATGACGGCAAGAATTGGATGATGCGAGCTGAAGTGCTGACTTATGTGCCTCGCGAGTGGCTTAATGTGCACTGACTCTCTCTCTCTCTCTCTCTCTCTCTCTCTCTCTGCCTCTCCTTCGCGCTCTCCGTTCCTCTTCTATTCGAGGCACAAGAGCGCGTACACACTCGATGCGACAGCAAGTCACTCGAGAAAGGGCCCCGGCTTGTGCATGCCTGCCGCGTATACCGACGAGCGAGGCGATGCGATGCGATCGATCGAGGTGAGTGCGGGAAAAGTAGCTCTAGTAGACTATCAGCAAATCCAGCCGAGAGTAATCAAACTTCAAAGACGCCGTAAGAATCGGGAGGGTGGCGAGGGAGGAGAGAGCGCGTGCAAACGAGGAGAAGGACGCTTAAGAGCCGAGGGAGGGAGAGGGAGAGAGCGACCTCCCGCGGAGAGATCAGGGATATAGTTGATGCAAGGGTGCCGGTCGAGCGGGAAGAAAGAGTGGGCTTGGATGGGAAAAAGCAAGGAAAGCTCATCGAAGGGTTCTCGAGCGAAGAAGCGAAAGACTAAAAAGACGTTCTCGGAAAAAGGAGTCTCGAGCTATCGAGAGTCCGGCAGGTTCGCTGAAAGAGGGACAAGGTAGAGTCTCGCGCGAGCACTAGCCGGAGGGAGAGGCGGACACCGAGAGAGAGAGTGGGGTGGGTGGTTTGGGGCTGGACGACGGTCTCGGGAGCGAAATCAATGAGCTAACAGGCTTGCGAGTTAGCAGTTAGTTAATTAAGTCGGCGTTATTGGATCATGGAAGCCAAGCACCCCTCCCTGGAAGCACCCCCTCGACGCAACCGTGGCAGCCACCCTACACGAGCGTCGTCGTGGAGCTCGGTCGGCTCTTACACCGGGGCACCGGGCGAACATTGCAAGGGTAGACGCCGCAGGGCCTGCACAACCTGCCAGACGTTTTAATTAGAGGTGAGTTTCATCCACCAGCCGCACCGCTAAGAGCACACCCTTACTTGTCCCTTACGAGTAAAAGTAAGTGTTTTGCACCTTCCGCGACAAAAATCCGACCCTTCGCCCAGCCAGCGCGTCGCCGCCCGCGCGCGCTCCTCTCCAAACCTAGACGACAGCCGACACACACCGCGCGCATACATACAAGACCTGTGCGCCCGCAAGAAAATCGGATGCAAGTTCCAACGCACCACGCCAAGCAAAGGAAAGCCGAGACTCGGAGAGAGAGAGAGAGAGAGAGGATCGCGAAGGCTACCGAGAGAGGATCGAGAGAACGGCGAGCGGAGCAGAGCGCCGGCCAATTGCACGTTTTAGATGCGGCCTGTAAATCTCGGCGAACAAAGAACAGCCTCGTAAATTAGCCGGCGAGGGCTGTACCAGTTGGGCGCGTACGCAGCATCGCTTTTCTCTCGATCGGCCACACGCTCTTTTGCGCTTTTACTCTCCTCGCCCGCTCGCGATCCCTCCTCCCTTTGTGAACGCGCGCTCGACTCTGTGGCCCGCTCCGACTGGCGACCGCTTCGCCGAGATACTCTCGCGATAGCCAGTGAGACTGGACTCCTCAAGTGCCGTACCGCATCGCATCGGACAGTAATCCCAATTTGGAAGGCGGACGCGCGAGCAGTGTCCAGAAAAATGCCGCGATATCCCGCCGGACGCGCCTTCGCCTGGCGCAGGAGCGGCCCGATCGGGCCCAAGTCCAGTGGCCGGTCGCGCTGCAGGACGTAGAGTGCTTGCCTCTCCATTTGCACTCCTCTCTTCTGCTCGGCGTTTCCCAGCGTCTCGACACTCGCGGGGACGGTATCGCTCTGGGATCGTCGATAATGCCGCAATTAACAAGTTCCACGAGTTTCGAGCGCCCTGGACAGAGATCGCGAGCGATCGCGAGGAGATCGATGGAGGTGGAAGCAAGAGGAAGAGGCCTCGGGGCGAGAGAGTCCGTGCCGAGAAGAGAGATATACCGGGGAAGGGAGTGGTGCATCCAAGAGGTGCTTTACGTGCCAAGATGCGCGTCTGGCAAGTGCCGGAACATGTGTTCCAGGATGTTTTGCGAGGCGAAGGCCTCGGGGAAAAAGAGAGAAGCGCGCACATATACATCGAGAGGAGGCGGAGCGCGGAGAGCGAGAGAGCGAGAAAGAGAGAGAGAGAGAGAAGAGTACAAGGTGGTAGGTGTGTATGCGCAGGGCGAGTCAGGTGTCGTCGGGCGGCAATGCTGTCGACATCGACAACAAGAAGGAGCAAGGCGGACTACTGTCCTGGCTATTGAAGCATCGGCATTTCTGACGAGGAGAGAGACCACTCGCGGCAGGGGTGGCCCGCCAGTGAGAGCAGCATCTAGTAAGACAGCGAGTCTCTCGGCGCGAAGGAAAAGGAGAGGCTCGGCTCGCGGCTCCTACGTGGAAAAAGGCAGAGACCAGGCGAGGAGTAAAGGGAGCAGAGACAACGAGGAGTAAGCAGGCCCGAGAGCGGAATATAGCGGAAAGCTAAATGTTGCATGAGCTTCGCGGAAGAAGAAAACAGTACGCGCGGAGATTCCCGGTAGCGATTAACCCCCTGACGGAAATAACGTACGAGCGCGCGCGCGCGCTCGCGCTCCTCCGCGACGGCCAGGACGACGGCGACGACGGCGCAGGGTCGAGTGATTTTTCGCCGAGAAACGGCCGCGCGAGAACCCCGACACCTCCGACTCGGAATCTCAAAGAGACGCTCGGTTTCTCTCTCTCTCGCTCTCGGCGTCGTTATCTGCCGAAAGGATCGATCTCCGCTCATCTGTAAAAGGCGCGGGGGGTCGTCGCAAGAAACGCTCGTTGCTTTCCTCACTTACAACGCGTCGTCGTGTCCCGTCTCCGGCGATCCTCTCCCGTGCCACGAGGCTCTCTTCCACGACGGTGGTGGCGATGGTGGTGGTGATGCGATCTCTGCCAGAGAGAGAGAATATTCGCGCGAGTAACCAATTCCCGATCGATCCATCTCCCGCTTCCCCATATGGACGCCCGTTAGACTGGCACTCGGCTGAGCCATCGAGCGAGTACTACCGGTCGAGTCCAATACCGGTGGATTCAGGACTCGCGGGATCGTCTTCGGGAATAATTGGCCCCGTCGAGGTGCAGCCCGAGAAAGAGGGGGTGGCTCGCTGCCCGCTCGCGGCGAAAGAGACCGAGAGAGAGTAGAGGTGGATATTCACAGGGGCGCCCTACCTAACGAATTAGCCCGTTCGCCGGGCGCAAGAAGCAGCGGAAGAAAGATTTAACTCGGCGAAGCGCGTCCCGCGAGCAGCCGGACCCTCGTAGAATCAGCCAAGACAACGAGCCACTTGTCACCGGTTTACCGTACTTTCCGGCGAAAGGAGTGTCGAACCCTTTTCAACCGGCCGGACCGGTCGGCTGCCGATCGTTTTCGGTCTCCCGGAGCCCGCCACCCTCCCGCCCCACCCCCCAGCCCCCCTTTTTCTTCCTCTTCTTCGAGGTCCTGCACCGTCCGCCGCCACTACCGTTCGCCGTTCCCGCACCATCTTCCCAAGGATCCGCGGGGCTAACATTCCGCCCTGCCAGGCGAGCGCGCCTTCCCGCCCGCCAAATATCAACTTTCCCACAGCTGCTCTCCTTACGGGAGACCAGCCTCGCGTCTCTTTCTCTCCATCGCGGTGTCCTCCTCTCGCACTCGCCACGGGGAATCCTTTCTCAAGACGCTCCTGCGCCACCGCCACCCTCCAGCCCCCTCCGCCGCCAACGCCCTTCCACCCCGCGCCCTACAAGGACACTGCGGCGCTCGAGGAGCAACGGTAGGATTTGCTAATTAAGATAAGTGCGTCAATCTCGGTGGGACTGCGCTAATGACCCGAGCGCAGGAGCAGCGCACGACGGAGCTAGAAGTCGCGAGGTCCGAGTCCCCGAGAAAAAGCTAGTCGGCGAGTCGGCGAGTCGGGGCCCGGGGGATGAGGGGAGAAGAACCGCTCAATTCCCTATGGGCCGGTCATCATATTCGCTCGCGAAACTTTCCCACAACACGCGTTTCGTCGCCCCCACGCCTTCTGCCCTTTTAAAGAGCACAGGGCTCTCCCGTCGAAAGCGTGCGCGCCTCGCCGAGCCAAGAGAGACGGAGAGGGGGAGAAGCCAAACGAACGAATGTGCAACGGAGAGAAGCAACTGGATCGGGTGGAAAGCTTTTTCTGAAATCACGGGACCCGTCCTCAGCTTCCCGGACTCTTCTTACCGGCTGTTTCTCCTTCTTCGTCCTTCCCCCCCCCCCTCCCCCTCTCGCGGCAGTTGCAGTCGAGCATCAATAATTTAGCGCCCCGTCCCTGCCAATATAGCCGACGGGAACGCGCGCGAGAGAGAGAGAGGATCGATCTGGGAAGGCAGAGCGCGAAGAGACGGCAAGGAAAGAGGAGAGACGTCTCTCCGGGAGCGCGGGAGGAGAGAGCTCCCCGAGCAAGAGGAGAGGATTGTTGCCGCGCGGAGTATGTATAAGCCGGGAGAGGAGTAAGAAGCGCCGAGAGCGCAGGGCTAAAGAGAGGGCCGAGGAAACTGAAAGGGGACCACGGGGCCCATACCATCGGGGACTGACTGAACACCACGGCGACGCGCGGACGTCGTGGATCAGCCCGAGTTTCTTACGTCCCTTCGCTCTCACATATAGTCACTGACGCGTCCTCCTTCTACTCTCTTTCTCTCCCTCCCGATATCTCCACCCTGTCTCTCCTTCCATCCACTCCTCTCTCTCTCTCCCTCTCGCGCTCCCTCCGGCCGGCTTGTACCATCGTCTCCGCTTCGCCCCTCGATTACAAGCTGCAAGAAGCGGCATTACACGAGACACGCCGCGCCGACAAATCGACGGATTATGCCGGACGAGCGCCGAGCCACCGGGAATAAATGAATTGGCTAACGACATGACTCTTCTCTTTTCCCGCTGGCCGCCCCGCGCGCGCGCCCGCGCGGCCGCGCGAGGGCGACCCTTACCCAGCGTCGTCCTCGACGTCTCCCGGTGTCGAGACAAGCTGCTGCGAGGCGGCGGCGGCGGTGCACCAAGATTTACGCCGTTTCACGGAAATCCCTGTGTACTCTCGCGAGGACGCGACGTCGAGCGCATCACCGGACAAGGGATAATCGACCAACGAAGACTTGGAAGTAGCTTTGTCTCGTTGTCTCGGTACGGAGCGAGAGGGAGCCGGTGGGCGCGACAGAGAGTCGATGGGGAAATGAAGTTAAGATGACAGCTGGAAGACGCTGCAACCCCCTGGAAGCGTTCGCTCGCCGCCGATAGGGGAGAGGGAGAGAGCGCCGAGAGGGAAAGGGAGAAAGTAACTAGTACGTCGGGAGGATTATAAATCGGGAAATAATGATCCAATAATGGGACTACTCGCCTCACTGCTCTCTCGTGTCGGCGAAGCTTATCGAGTGTTGGCGGGCCCCTGTCTAATACCCGTAAAAAGAAAATGAGAGATCCTCTCGCTCGCTCTTCCCTAGCGGAGAGAGGCATAGGAGGAAGTAGGGCCGCATCGATCGGCCGCGCTTTTCATAAAGCAGCTATGCCAGCCCGAGAGAGAGAGAGCTATTCGCGGCGCGGATTCACGTACCCGTTAAATACTCTTACGCAATCTCTGCGATCCGATAAATGGGATATGTACCTCCCCACAGCGCTCCCGTAGCCCCACAAGTACACACCCGGTGTGCCCGAGTATGGATTGAGAAAGGGAAAAAATAGCCGCGGAATTTCTCGTGCTTTTTGCAGAGCTCGCCGCTCTCCTCTCGACGCTCGCCACGACCGAATCGTGTGCCTCGCATCAGCCAGATCGCAATTACTGCCATCCGTGTGTCTCTAATGCCATTTATAAGTGTTCCAACTATCAGGCAATATAAAATAGATCTGAGAAACATGATAGTGAAGAAAAAGATGTGAAATCAAACAAATACAATAATTAAGAGATTGAGAATTTCGTATAAGCATAATCGTAGGTAGATAAAAGCTACGCATCACAGTAAAATTTAGTAAAGAAAAGAGCAAAAGACAGTACTATTTTTGTCAAGGCGGAAATTGAATTATCAAGTACATGCATTACGATTGTATTACTTATAAATTCGTGACTTCATTAAATTATGTTTTGAGTAATAAACCCAAGAAAAATAAGACTGTTAACTACAAATAATAAGGGGAAATTCTCTGGACGGAAAGTGCCAAGTTTATATGCGGCGGGAAGGCAGATGCAGTAAGTAATACTTATAAATGGCAATGCACGCGTATACATCTAAGCCTATATTTCCGTCATGCCTGTCCTACCGAGAAATCTCGTGAAATCACGTCCGCTCGATGCAAAAACCACAACTGATTATTTATCTCCGGCTAAATCGAGAGCGTAACTTTCCACAAACATCTTCAAAGCGCGGTCGGTAGGCGAGAAGGGCCGTTCTGACGGCGCAGCTTTCGAGAAGCTGGCTACTAATTAGCGATTACCACTCGCCTTCACGCGCCACTCGAGAAAGAATATAATTAGCGCTCAGCTTTGTGATCCGATCGAGGCATCGAGGACCCGGCGAGCGGCCGCTCTCGAAAGAGCCAAAGACTCGAGGGTCCTTCTCGATTGACTCGCGCAGGCCGAACCAGCGGCGAAAACACATATCTCCCTATGCTCGCACGAGAGAGTGTGAAGAGGTACACGTCGGCCTCGTCGCCCACCCTTCCCCCCCTCGCAATCAGAGCACTTCAAGTGAAATCTCGGAAATTAATGAGCTCATTTTCCCAACGAAACAATCTCCTTTGATATCACGATTTCCTCTCGCTCATCCGCCCTGCCCTGGCAATATAGACGTTTACGTTTAAAATGTATACTTCTAGTTGACCTCCTGCTAACTTGATTGCTAAGTCAGCTTGCAAATTAATGATTTAACGAAAGCCCGTCAACATCGCAGTATTCCAGAGTATGTACTTGCGCTGCTTCGCACTCCTCCGCATAATCGGCAATTGGTATAAAGAGTAATTAGCTAAGAAATTATACATATGCGGTATTCCGTTGGAAAAGAAAGAAGTGTGATGAACGAAATATTATTAAACTAAAGATTCTGTTGCACGTATAAACGTAATAGGATATTGCTATATTGGATTATTTTCGCTATTGCCTTATATCCGATTATCAAACACTAGTAATGTACTATTACAAAACAAAGTTTAATTGCATATATACAAGTCTTATCGAGTCCAATGCATCATTGTACAACATACAAATCTACACAAATCTAGTTTCTATCTATGAAACGAAACATTAATACGTGCAAATGAACCTTTAAGCTAAACAAGAAGATCTAAAGGATCCTAAAAAGGATGTGCAATTATTTCACTGATTGCAGGTAGCAAGTACGGAAAATAAGGAAAGATGGACGAGTATGGCTACAGCAGTAAACGAGGTGGCAGAAGGGGTGGTCATCGGGATGAGGAAGACGAATTCGAAGGCCGCCAGGCAAGCGGAAGCGGCCGTACGCTGGAACGCCTCGACAGCATCCAGGATCCGGGAAAAAGATATCTTTTGCGAGATTGTATTGGTTCCGGCGTCTGCGGAGATGTCTATGAAGCGATCGATCAACAAGCCGGTTAGTAAATGCAACATTTTCTGAACAATTATCATGTTGCATTTCTGTTTTTACATTTTTATCCGAATTCTCAATTAAAAAATTAAAGATTAGTTTAATTATTATTCAATCAATAGTTCAAGATTCTAAACTGTTTCATTTGTCTTTTGACGCAGGCAACAAGAAAGTGGCAGTGAAGATTCAAAAGCTAACAGCCGAGTCGCAATCCTTGATCGTCGAGGAGTTCAGAGTGCTGAGGGAATTTGCAGAGCACCCGAACTTAACAGACTTCTATGGCATATACCGCAAGCGATCCGGCAAAAAGAGCGAGTACGATCAAATGTGGCTCATCATGGAGGTGAGACACAGAGAAATTGTCTAATAAGAATCTAATAAGAATAAAGAAACCCCAAACGGTACCATAGCGGCAGTGATGAAACCACGGAAAGAAATCTCGCAAACCGTCTGTGCTTACCAATAACTTTCGCTAGAATCTTATTCTGCAACTTTGGAAATGTAGCGAGTGACACTAAAGAACAGATATCTCCAACCTGTCAATGCCTAGCCAGATGTACAAACACATCAAACACTTAATTTGGCAGTTGAATATCAGCAGATTGCATCCGCCGGGCAAAACAGGCGCAAAATGATCTGAACATTGGAAGAACCTCAATAAGCAATCTCCTTCCAAAGTCGCAGAAAATACAGGCTTCGAAATGGTAACACACACTATTGTACCGAGTTATTAGCTCAGTGGCTCAGTGCCATACCGTAAGAGAGTGCAAGAGCGAATGAGAGGTGGAATGCAGTGGAAGGGCACCTCGAGAACAAGGACTCCCATGAAGGACGAGGGGAGGGCGGGCAGTCATGGCGATGCGAAAAGAGGGCCACAGGCAATTTCGAGCATTTGGTCGCTCGAATACACGGATAATTTACGACACGCGCGCCCATTAAACAATCATTAAACTCGTTCGTGCTCGCAGGTGAGTCTCCCTGGCACGTCGCGGCCACTAATTTACGGGCGGACCTCCGCGGTGCTCTCGAAATATTATTACGTATACGTATCGTCGAGTGAAGCCCCAAGTTGAATGAACGCGAGAGCTGGCGCGCGCGCCTGTGTTTGTGCGTATTATGCGTACCAATGTACAGGGTGGCAGCCTGATCGGCTTGTGTCACTTACGTCAATCTTACCACCGGAAAAATACATATTCTTCCGGCAGATTTTACACTTTTATTCAAACTGACAACTGCGATGCAATTAGTCAAAATCACTCTGCATAACTTAGTCACAAAAGCATCTACATACTTCAAATGTCAGATATTCTGCAATACAGAATTTTTTATCCGAAAATGTCACTTGTATCGATCAAGTTTTCCTTATTGCAAAATACGACCAAATGCATCGCAATTAATCAAAATGACTCTGAATAACTCCGTCTCAAAAACATCTAAATAGCTACTTCATGTCACTTGCACCAATCAACTTTTCCTTATTGCCAAATGCGAAAGATTCCAGTAAGTAATTAATTGATACAAAGTGCAGAATCTATCGTGAGTACCCTTTCCAGTAGGTAATATTGATATAAATGACTTACACGTATCTCCATCACCCTGTATGTATGTGGTAGAGCCGTAGCCTGCGCACGTACCCCACGAGAAAATGCGTCCGGAACTCCGGACACTTGAATAACCTTCCCGCGACTGTACCGAGTTCGGAGATTCTCGGTAGCGGCTTCGAAATTGTTTTTCCCGAGTATAGCAGAGGTCAAAATTGCTCGAGCGAGAGCGAAGATGTTTGCCTCCTTCTACCTTGCTATTGATCCCGGATTACCGAGGCCTCGGTCGCCGGATTTACGAGCACCCGCCCCGTCGCCGCGGCCGCGCAGCCCACAGCAGGTCGCACCGACGCGTCTACCTGACTTCAATGACGGCATCCGACAAATCCACGGGAAATAATATGAGCAGGGGACCGGGTGCGGGCGGTATAATAGGCTCATGCGTCGTACACGCTAATTGCTCGTTATCTCAGATTATGATGCACTAATGCGTACTAATCGGCTGAACGATCGTACGAAGAGTAACGAGGAGGGGAAGGGCATAGTATATGTAGATTTGTTCAAAGGCGAATTATGCATTTATCGACGATAAATTTGGTTGGTGACAGTGGGGAATATTTATGCGTTGACTTTTCCACAAATTTAATAATTAGACTACGGGAATTTATGCAAAATGAGACATAATTAGGCCTACGATAATAAATTCACTGTTAAGTATATTGACCGGAATCTCCACGTATGTACGAACTTATAATAACCAAATGAAAACGTTTGCATAAGAAACTAATATAATACTGCAATAATAAATCACTCTGCCTTAAGTATGGAGTAACAAGTAAGTAATGAATAACAAATATACTTTGAAACAGTCTTACGTATCAATTGATACTCGAATCTCCGATTTAAAGATTGATGCCTCTATAATAAGTGCTGATTCCGTCCATAAAACAGCGATTGAAGTCACGTGAAAGAAAGCCGATGCTCTCGAGGGGTGGCGAGGCCCCGAAAGGATGAAGCGCACGCAACGACAATCCCGCCGAGATTTATCGCCGGTGATAATTCATATCGGCTGAATTTTACGGTGCACGTATGCGGAGGTTCGCCAGAGGAGAGACACGCGAGAGATGCAGTGACCCGCGGGAGTCAGCATCGCATGCTGCGTCCGCCGAAACGAGACACATTGCCGCCTTCAATCGCCGGACCCTTTAACGTTAATTTGCGACCCTTAATTCGAGCGGCTCTGCGAAAGAGCGCGCCACGAGAAATGCGTGAGCGCGCCCCGGAGAAACGAGCGAAATCTCTGGTTAAAAGCACGGCGGTCTTTAATTAATGCCAAAGTATGTACTCCAAGTAATGACTTAATGAGGAGGAACCGATGACTTAAATTGAAGCCGCAAAAAATTAACGACTGCTTTTATAATTAACTCGTTATGGAACGAGCGACGAAATCGAACAAGCAGAGTAACGGAAAAAGAGATTCAATAAAATGTGAATTGACTAGTAAATTGAATTACAGAACATGAAAATGGAATATTACGGAGTTTACCCGTCATTAAATATTGAAACCGGTGATCGAAATTTTTAAAGCTAGCACCATTAAACTACGTAATCATCATTACCCAATAATTAATCCACCCATTTGATAAATCAAGTGTTGGTGGGAGAATCCTAGCACAAACTGGAGAATACGAATATGGAAGATTAAAGTGCACAGTCTCCGAGTCTGAGGCGCAAGTTCAGATAATCTGAACACGAGACCGCAAAGGGTTAACGAATGACGGCAAAGTGGAACTTCATCCCGGCATTTCCAGACTATCCCGGATAACTATAAAAAGCCGGGAGCGTCACGCGAGTGCTCGCCGGGCAATTCAATTCTATTCCGGCGACTCCGTTTTAAATTACTTCCGCAATTATAGCGCGGTATTTCAGCCATCCAGCGACAGAATCCCATTTAGAAGTGCGCGTACACACTCCCCGCCGCCTCAGCCCGCCGCTCGCAAATGAAGGAAGAATCGCGGCTCCCCCATTATTCACGGAAGAAGATCAATTTCCCCGTATGAAACTCCATTTCTGTTTACAGCTGTGCGAGGGTGGCACCGTCATGGATCTCGTGAGAGGCCTGCTAGCCTCCGACAAGAAGATGCGCGAGAAGCACATTGCCTTCATCCTGCGAGAGGTGATCAAGGTGAGCAACCTTAGAGAAATCGACCACTCACCCATAACGAAATCACATCCCTTTTCCCCCAACATATCTTAATGGCAATGATTATTATCTGTGACTCTAAATTACATTACTACTCAACTTTCAGTGCTGACAAATAGACAAATAACTCAAACTATTCGATTAATACATTCACCGCCAAACTTTATCCAAAGCTTTATTTCCAAAGAAATAAATGTTGTTATAAATTGTCAAAATGTTGAAGCGTATGTCTGAGACTCCGAAGGACTATCAGATGAATATTTCGATTATCTAGTTATGTAAAACACTTGGATTATAAATATTGCCAGTGACAACACATCCGCCGACTAGAATGAGCACTAAACTTTACACCGGAAAGCCAGGTAATCCTGACCGGCGATTTACACTCGACTCCCCGAGTGGGATGAGGACGTGTCAGACGAGGAAAGATGGTCGACAGACGTAACAGCAATAATCCCAGCGATCTCCTATCCCCACGGTTAATCCAGCCAGCAATGAATACCACCTTTGCAGAAGAAGTGCGTCCTCCGGCGGTAGCCGGCGCGCGTTATTATAACATAATTGTGCCCGATCCTATGTGCCTCGCTGGTACTTTTGCGCGCGGCATAGGCGTCGAGGTACAAAGGTACTCTCGTAATGCTCTGCCAGCCACCAGACGAGAGAGCGGAGACGAGTTTTCGGTGGCAGTCTTTATAATGGCTGGAATACCAGCCAAGAATTTGCTGGGCGATTTTCAAGAGAATACCCTCTTCCTTTCTCACTCTCTCTCTCTCCCTTTCTCTCTCTCGGCGTTTTTCTCTCTCAGGGAGGCTTGGTATTCGCGTTTTACGTGCGAGCAAAATCGGCGGAACGCGGCAGATCGGACGAGAGACGGACGCGCGCGGGCGCGTCAATGCCTGGCGCATTCTACGGCGTATAAATTACAAATAAGACAGGCGAGATAGCTCGCTAATTAACCTCCTCGCAAATGAAAGCCTCCTTCTCTCTTCAGGGCTGGCTGCTGCTCTCCTCTCCGTGCCCCGAAAGCCCCAGCGATTCCCCATGCTTCTCTCCTCCAGCTCTGTAAGCCGGCGACGTCGCTCGTCGTGGACGGGTACTCTACAGGCTCCACGCACTCATCGTCGCCGGAGTCCCATCTCGACCAGTGTGCTGCTGCTGCTGCTGGGAGAGATCAAGTGCTCCAAGACTTCCGTCCCATTCCCCGGCCTCTTAACGCCCGGTACACCTGTATTTTTCTCCTCCAAGACTACTTGGTTTCTCCGGCTCGCACTCGCTCATGCTCTTTCCCCACATGCACGCACGCTCTCTCTCTCTCTCTCTCTCTCTCTCTCTCTCTCTCTCTCTCTCGGCCCATACAGTCAAGGGCAAAACTTAAGTCTCTCCATTGGACTGCGCGCCTCTTCCGTCCCCCCGAGAGAAACAAGAAATATCTATTGTGCGTCTCCCGTCTTCTGGCGGGTCCGTGTGCCGACTTAATCAGACGCTCGTTACGCGCCGCGCGACGGGGAAAGAGAGCGGGGAAAAGGGAGCGGGCGATCGCCGTGGCGGCTTCCTTCCCTCCATCAGCATCTTTTGATACGATCTTCCCCGCGCGGATACAATGAGATAATGCTCCGCAATTCCGCTCTACTCTCGGCGCGGTGGCGGCGGCGGGAGCGCCGTAATTTGCCGGCGGTATCCGGAGTTTCACCCGGATCTCTCGAAACCGCGCCGGCAAAAAGAGGACTTAATGCCGAGGAACTGGCCTCGCGCAGGAGTGATTTGCGCGTCAAAGGATAGAACCGGACTAGATCAGCGACGCAAAATAGGCGTTCCCGTTGCGAATTCGATGTCACTCGGTTTCCGCTGGGCTCCGGGCCCCTGTCACTCCCGTTTCCCGTCGACCACTTTTCCACATCGAGCGCTCGACGCCGCCCCGACAGCCGTGTGATTGCGAGTTGCGCTCCTCGCCGCGTATCTGACGCGATGTAAATGCACCAGCGACGTATCTCGATACTATGTTCCTGGTATTAGCTGGATCGGAGTGGCTGGCTAGTGCGAGGAGAGCAAGCAGCTTCCACGCGCCTTTAATCCGCCTTCACGCTTTCCGAAGGGATGCCTGACTAATGGCTGACCTGTTCCACTTGCGCGCCGGTGGCCTTAAAAAAGCATCGATGATCTGATCTTCCGCTGGCTGCGCTCGGCGAGATGAAGTCAAAGCTGCTTACCCGAAGGCCCGACTTTCTACTTCGCGCCGATAATATATCACCGAATCGAGCAGTTTGTCATTAAATCATTAGGGCCGGACCACCTTTCGAGAGTGCTGCGCGCGCGCGCGCGGGCCCGCAGGGATCCGGGCCTCGGCACCGGCGGACCCAGGTTGCACGCAACCCCTGCATCCTTTCCCTCGTTGATACGTGTTCCACGGGCCCAGTAGCGATTCGTCCACGGTCACTCGTGCGGTAAATCAGGCCCGGCTGACGTTTAATACCGGCAAATTACACGCGAAATAAATGCTCGCGAACCAACGAACGGTGCGCCCGGCCGGCCTGCTGGACCCGGGGACGTGGATGCTGGAAAAAAATGTGCCGCCTTCTTTCTCCTCTTTCTCTCTTTCTTGGCGGTGGTATGCCGTCATCGTCCGCTTGCGGCGTCCGCCGCTTCTTTTTAGCCCTGTGTGTGCTTTGATGTCTCGGATACTTGGGACAAGACTAATGCTCCGCGATTCTCGTATCTCCTCTCTGCCCTGCGCGCCGTATCACTCTCCTCCCGGCCACGGAATTGCGTACCGCACTCCCTCTATCCCTTGGCCGACGTATATGCCGAGAGTTCAATTCGCCTCCGATGGCAATTGCATAGTTCAATGTAGTTTCATGGTTGGTGGAACTCTTCGACCCGCGAGGGAGTGAAGAAACGTTTTGAAAATCGATGCGTGGACTTAAGAATGAAATCTAAGTTTAGTCAGGTCGAATCAGACCACATGGTTGACGAGAGATGTGAGATGTGAACTATCTTCAAGATCAATCAATTTGCAAGCTTTCTCTGCTTATCGAATCGAAGTACATATGAGGAAACTGGAGAACTACTGTATAAATCGCACGAGTACTTCAATGAATCAAGTCGATACAAGCCAACCAACCCAAGGTAGTCTGTAATAACTTGAATCAAGGTATTCCTTCAGGCACTCATCTAAGGAAAGCTTGGAGCAAGGCCGAGAGAGCTAAATCTCACGAGCCGAGCACGTAGCGGGTTAACACGAGCCGCAGCTAGATTCACCGCTTTAATAATGCACAGTGCGCTCCAAGCTCCAAGTGGAGAGAGCAAGGAAGGAAGAGCAGAGGCGAATTGCTTTAGGTAGCGTATCCCCGTGGCGAAGAGGACCCGGCGATGAACCGGGTATTAATGATTTCATGCGCATGCCGGGTCCCAGGCTACCCGTTCGGTGGTGCGCTCGTTACGCGCGGCGGCGGCCCGGCCCGGCCGCAAATTATAGATCGTTCAATTTGCAGTAAATCTATAAAGAGGATTCGCCGGGGAATGCCGAAGGTGCCGAGTAGCCGAAGTAGAGAGAGAAAGCTGGAAAGAGAGGCGAGCTCCTCTTCCGCGTCGACGGCCGCTAAAGACCTTTTATCTCACGTGTACAGTGTATGCCCCACCATGAATCTCCAGCATTCCTCTGGCGAGCAGAGCTTCACTGAAGTCCTCGGCCACTGTTCTTCACCCGAGACCTTTTGACTTCCCTCGCCGATGAAACGCCGCCTTCGTTTTACGCGATGAATAAATGCGCGGTGTCGTTCCAGGCTCTGATCCACCTGCACGAGAACAATATTATCCACCGGGACATACGCGGCAGCAACATTATGCTGACCAAGGAGGGCGAGGTGAAGCTTATCGACTTCGGCCTGTCGAGAGTGATCCACGGTGAGCTGGGGAAAAGGCACACGTGCATTGGCTCGCCCTCGTGGATGGCGCCGGAAATGGTCTCGAGTAAAGGGAGCAGTAGCGAGGGATACGGAAGTCGCGTGGACGTCTGGGCGATTGGGATCACCGCTATCGAGCTTGCCGATGGGAAAGCGCCCTTCCAGGACATGCATCCGACCAGGGCGCTCTTCCAGATCCTCAGGAACCCGCCGCCGAACCTTTACCGCCCGGCTAATTGGACGCAGACCTTCAATGACTTCATTGCCGAGTATGCCACGCGAATCTTCTTTCTACACTTGTCTGTTTCTGGTGAAAGATGTTGTGTTATGTATTATGCTTGAATCGCAGGTGCTTGGAAAAGAATCCCGAGAACAGGCCGTTCATGGCGGAGATCGTTGAGCACCCTTTCCTATCGGAGTTGCCTGATAGCGATTATTTGGTATTGATTCATACTCCTCGCACTTTTCTTCCCTGTATTCTGTGTTGTGTGAGAGTTTTCTGCAATTCTTCTTTGTAGTTTCAACAAGAAATCAAGGCGTTGATGATGGACGCTTGCAAGAAGGGAAGGGAGGAAAGGCGACCAGAGTTCATAGTTCGTAAGGGCTTCCTCAAGGTAAACAATCCTTCCCTGATTAATCTTAGAATTTAACACATTGTCGACTTACTGAAACATAATTGTATGAGGTCTTTCTACACGATGCGAGTAAATTGCGTGTAGCGAGTCTTTTTCTTATAACAAATAGCATGCTTGCACATCATAAAATTGGTGTGAAAATGCACAGATACAACTACAATGCTGCTCGCTGCAAGTACTTTATTCGCATCGTGTAGAAACAACTTAAGTGGACTCATGTGTAAGGAGGAAAACCCAAGGACGACCGGTCAACAATGTGTTAATTGAAAACTGTCATATGAAATTCTAACTCTGAGCGCACTCAGAATCATCAAACGGATCCTTTGGAGCCCATGTTCTCGGAGGATCTCGCCGCCCTGGAGATCCTCACGGAAGATGCGATCTTGGACGAGCTGCACGAACGATTACGGCAAGGCTACTATCACAGCTTCATTGGTGACATACTTTTGATATTAAACCCTAACGAAAAGCAAGATATATACGGTCCAGACGTAAGAATTGAGTGGCTGGTGCACGAGGGCGTAGATCCAGCCGGAATCCCTTATATTTCTCACCTTCTCGTTGCAGTATCACACAAAGTATCAGTTCAAGTCGCGGTCAGACAACGCACCACACATCTATTCGGTGGCGGACAGCGCCTACCAGGACGTTCTCCATAATGAGGAGCCCCAACACATAATCCTAGCCGGCGAGAGTAATTCGGGCAAGACGACTAGCATGATGTATCTTATAACACACCTGATGTACCTTGGCAAAGTATGGCGCTAACAAAAGTCAATTTCGTCGCCGCATTCCCAAGAATTCTTACGTTAATATTAGAGCACGAAAGTTTATGCAAAACGAACCTAACGATCTCTTTAACAATCTATGCAATATAGATTTCAGTAACTGTGCATAATAATTTCCAACCCTCTACAGTTAATCTGTAATTTTCATTGTAACTTACTGATAAACGTTTGTAACTTCTGTATTTGCATAAACATTCGTAATCGACGGCGTAAGATCTACTGTAACTATCTCACCACAGAGTCTCACCGACACTGGAGCAAGATTAATGCGGGCAATGAGTATTGTCCACGCATTCACGAACGCCGCCACCCCTTTGAATCCGAATTCGACGCGGTGCGTCTTGCAAGTGCAAACCACCTACGGAACCTCGGGCAAAGCGTCCGGTGCGATATTCTGGCTTTACCAGCTGGAAAAGTGGCGCGTTTCCACGCGCGACAGGTGACCTCACATCACCAATATCGAAATCGACGAAATCCATCGAATCGGCAATTGAGATGAAATGCTTACAGGAATCAATCAAACTTCCACGTGTTCTATTACTTCTACGACGGCTTGGACTCGTCGAGCAAGCTGAGGCACTACAATCTGCCAACAGGCCGGAGGATGAGGTATCTCAGGATCAGTGACAAAGGCACAGAGAGGAAGCGCTCGTTCAAGGTGAGAAACGATCCGCGCGGAAACGTGATCAAGTTCGAGGAGCTCAAGGAGAATCTCAAGATGATGGAAATGGATGAGTACTGCGATATGATTTGGAGGATTCTCGCGGCAATTTTAACGCTCGGTGAGATCAGGTTCGTCGAGACCGATCACGGGGAGGCTGACATGGATAATAATGATGCAGCCAATCGAGGTACATTGAATCTACAACATTAATCAATTGGTACTGATTAAGTCCATTAAAGATTGAAATATGCCTGTTTATACAATACTCGTGGCGTTCTCCGCATTCAGTTGCCGAGCTGTTAGATTTGGACGAAAAGAAGTTCGCCTGGGCGCTGGTTAATTACTGCATAATTAGGAAAGGCTCGGCTATTCGAAGGAGGCACACTTGCGAGGAGGCTAAGGAAGCAAGAGATGTTCTCGCCAACACTATTTATCAACGATTGGTCGACTGGATAGTTAACATGATTAATCACAGGCTGACAGTCACGCGAACGCTATTGTAAGTTTTCCCCAGGCCACATCATTAATAAAAGGCAATCTCTATCGGGCGGTATTTCAGCGGCGACAAATACTCAATCAGCGTGTTGGATCTCTTCGGTTTCGAGTGTTTCGCGGTGAACCGGTTCGAGCAACTCGTGGTCAACACCATGAACGAGCAGATGCAGTGCTTTTACAATCAGAAAGTGTTCGCCTGGGAAATGGTATGCTAGTAATTAAGAGTAGGAAGTTGGAACATTGTTACAATAATGGCTCTCTTTAGCAAGAGCAACGGGAAGAAGGTTTGCAAGTGCAGCAGCTTCACTTCTACGACAATAAAGACGCGATCGACCAGTTGATGAACAAGGACGGCGGCCTCTTCGCGGTGATCGACTCGGCGTCCCGGCAGATGCAGGACTTCCAGTTCATCATCGAGAAGCTGAGACTGCGGCCCCGAGGAGTATACGTGCGGCCAATCAACACCCACGAGTTCACGGTGGCTCACTACACCGGGAAACTCGTCTACGACTCGAGTGAGATCTCCGAGAAGAACCGGGACTTTGTGCCGCCGGAGATGATCGAGACTATGAGGCTGTCCAAGTACCAAGTACTGAAAGAGATGTTTACAAACAAACTGACCAAGTCCGGCAACTTGACAATTGTGGTGGAGGAGCCAAAGGCTGCCGAGAAGAAAACGTCCAAGGGGAAATGGGGCGCTGCCTTGCAGGAGTCATCGAAGCCCAGGGTGAGTACCCTTTATCACAAGTAATGATGATTTAGGACAGCCAAGACATCCCCGGGTAGGTAGCTGTTGATCAGGGTCAGTTTCACGAGTCATTGTCTCATCGGCAGAAATACAATACGGCATCGCGCGGACAATACTCGCAATCGAGGAAAATGCGGACCTCCGCGTCGACCTTCCGATCGACCAGCCTCGAGATCCTGAAGAATCTCTCGGTGGGCGGAGGAAGTGGCGCTATACACTTCGTGCGGTGCATTCGATCGGACCTGGAAGGCGCTCCCAGGGGTTTTTACCGGGATGTGGTGCGCCAGCAAATAAGGGCGCTGGCCATACTCGACACTGCCAAAGCCAGGCAACGTGGCTACCCGAATAGGTTACCCTTCCAGGAATTCCTTAGGAGGTGAGCCACCCTTCTCGCCGCACCCGCAAACAATACACCCCAGAAACCCTCGGTAATGTCTGGTCAACCTGTTGATCGATTCCCGTAGATACAAGTTCCTGGCGTTCGACTTTGACGAGAACGTCGAGATGACTGTGGACAACTGCCGTCTGCTCTTGATCCGATTGAAGATGGAGGGTTGGGTCATTGGCAAATCGAAAGTCTTCCTCAAGTATTATAACGAAGAGTACCTCTCGCGGCTCTATGAGACCCAGGTGAAGAAGATCGTGAAGGTGCAGTGCATGATGCGCTCGTTCCTCGCGCGTAAGAACATGATCTCCAAGATTAAGACGACCGCGAAGAAAGAAGTTGGTAGGTGGCGATTCGTTGGCGTTGGACGGTCCGTGCGAGCCCTCGATCTTGAGGCCGATGAACAAGCCTTTTCTTCTCTCTCATGCTAGTCTTTCTACCACTCACGCTTCTCATTTCTCTAGTAATCGCGCCTCGATTTTTCCCAGAGGCTCGTGCGTCGCCGTGCCACTATTGTCGCGGGCGATCTTAACGGATATTGTTTCAGTGAAGCAAGCACCGCTAACGCAGAGCCCGTCAGTTCAGTACTCGGAAGAAGAGGCAGCGGTAGTTCTGCAGAAAGGTAGGTCCGCTCGGCGCGGTAACGTCGGGGACGTTTGTTTTTTGACGAGCCTGGTAGGCCATCGAGAGCATCGAATCATGCGCAGAGACCTGCAGATAGATACATTTAGAGTCACTCGCCTCTTTTCTGAATATATCGATGCAATGTACCGTATTGGGTGACAGCATACAGAGGGCATGTAGTGAGGAAGGAGATCGCTCCTCGCCTGAAGGGCGACATGAATCAGGAGACGAGGGACCTCATCAAGTTCTACAGCAGCAAGTGGAGGTCGAAGAGCATGTTCCAAGTCCTCCTACGCTACCGTGCAGCCCGCTATCAAGACCTCGTGCAATTCTCGCAGCAAGTGAGTGCCGCCGCGCTGAGGACGAGCGACGCGAACCACTGGCAAGGAGGTATCGAACTCCAGTTCCGGCGAGCACGTATGATCTCGTTCTCTCTTTCTCGGCAGGTTCATCTCTTCAATCAAGCGATAGCGGGAGTGCTGGAGAACACGAATGATCGCATTCCCCTCGAGAAGCTCGACCAGGGCGTCAAAGCATCCGCATACTTAGGCCAGGCAAAACCACCGCAAGTGCATAAGCTACCATTCGACATGCATCAAGAGCTCCCTTATTTCGACACGGCGTATATGAACGATCGCACGGGGAAGAGAGGTGCTGGGTGAGTGAGTCGTCTTATGTACAACCACCCGGCAAATCCAAAAAAGTACCATCATCCACTATCGATCGTCGTCGAGAGAGCGATGCGCATCGAGGCCGGATCACGCCAGCCAGTGCAGGAGCCAGGGGGAAAAGGTCTCCTAGAGAGCTACCGGGCTTACTAGTGGAGCGAGCAGTCATCTCGAATGATCTCTCCATCCGACCCTCTCTTTCTCATGTAACGTACACACACGAGATTTTGCCAGAGACGTTCTTAGCCGCGCAATGCGTGATTCCTTTCAAGCGCTTTTTATCCGATATGTCCGTATGTACCCGTTTACTTGGGTGCATCCGGCTCGAACTATGTAGCTCGCCGAGAGAAGAACTTGCTAGTTGGTTACCACGCAGGGGAGAGGAACGACTCAAAGCTCGACATGAAGACACCACGCCATACGTCTGGACAGTACTTTTTCAAGCGCCATATGCCAGTCTATCACTCTTGTCTTTCTTTCTTTCTCTCTTTCTTTCATAGTTCTCATTCTTACTCTTTCGCTGCCGCTCTATCTCTCTGATCAGCTTGAATCATTACTCTTTTTTTTCTCTCTCTCTCTCTCTCTCTTTCTTTCTTGCCGTAAAACATTGATATCTGGAAGTAAATCCCGCATGTCGCGCGCACCTTCAAAATTGACTCTACTCGCGATTGTCGCGTGTTGATCGGCTCGCGTGCGGTCTGTCTCCGTCGAGGTGCGAGTCGGCCAAGAACAAGTCTTTCCCGGTGACTCCTGTCGTCAACTGAGAAATACGTTCTCGCAGATCCGCGTCGTCATCGGGATCGGACGACGAGCCCGAGACCTGGGACGCGCCATTGCGAAGAGAAACTTGGGTCAACAGGAACGCTCGTACCAGAGGTGCCTATCACAACTTTTTTTTCGTCTCATTCAGCCCAGGTGTTTCCGCCGCACTGTTACTAGTGCGGCCATGACTCAATATATACTCGTCTCCGCCTTTTTCCAAACCGCCGAACGCACTTCCACCTTTTTCAATTCGTACTCTTTTCCCCCCGACATATATGCCGATGTTTGCCCATTGGTTATGTTCGTTGTTTCGTTCCGTTCTCTTGTTTAGCTGCCCCCCTTTAGAATTTGAGCACTAGTGCGTGCGCACCGTGTCCGGACGTCCGTCGATGCTTTGTTCATGTGTCTCTTATTACTTACATATTTCCCCCCGTTTTTCTTCCTTTAAAGTCACACGAGCTCTCTGTCATCCTTCGCACCGCCTCGAGATCTGTCTCATGCCTCTCACAGTTGCGCCCCAGTGTTATACACATGTCTCCTCCTCTTGTCTTGTCGTTTCGTATTTTTCGTACTTTTTCGCCGGTCTCTCTGTCTCTCTATCTCTCTGTCCGCCTCTCACTGCCTCACTCTCTCCGTCTCCCTCTCTCACTTTTCCCCGGTCGCGTCTCTCACCGTGTTCTCTTCACCCCGTAAAATCGTAGAGCCCACTCGACCGACTTCCTCTGCCATATTTAGATTTTCTTTAGCCGGCACACGAATCCCGAAACACGAATCTTTCTGTCTCTCTGTCTGTCTCACTCTCTCTCTCTCACCGCCACCACCGCCACGTCCTTTTAGGAAGTACACACGTACCACACAGAGACACACACGGGGGGCTCTAGCTCCCCGGCGTGTATCTTGTCCGAGGGTCGAGAATACCATGAGACATGACACCACTGTGTGACTATGTCAGACAAGCGTGCCTCGGCTGAGCGGCATTTCATCCCTGGGAGAGTGAATTCGCTCTCCATCCGAACTCTCTGCATTTTTCAGACGTCGAAGTCCAAACGACGAACTCACCACATCGCCTAGTTTCGGGCACCGGGGGCCAGAGTCTGATCGACACTCCGTTTTCCAGAGATCCCAATGTCCCAGTCCGATGTCCGCCGGCAGAAAGCTCCCGGGGCAAACTCGGTAACCCGGGATTTCAGGAATCCTCGACCAATCGTAGCCCTGTACGATCAGCTAACGCTCATAATCCTCGCTCAGTAAGTCGCATCTCCGGATCCGAGCAACAGCCGCCCCCTCTTACCGCGCGATCGCCTTTGTCCTTGCAGAATTACGATAAAACCGGGTCAGTACGCTCTAGGAAAAGTACACCAGCTCCGCCCATACCGTTCAACCAAGCACCCCCAACGCGCAGCATCAACACTTACGAATCGGACAATCGAACTAGGAGTAACGTAGACATCGGCGCTAGCGATCACGAGTACGAAGACAGAATCAACAAGAATGCCAGCGGCAACAAACGGTTCGATTACTCAAATCCATATACATACTATGTATCTTAACGTACCCCGGGCTCAATCGATTCTCTTAGTTTCTCGGCTTTCTTTACATGGCCATTTCTAACAGAATCGATTGACCAGCCTGAACACACCCTCTAATTATTCCGACTTCTTCTTGCAGCGTTAATCCCATCCAAGAACTCAAGATGATAGGACGCAGGGAGAACAATAATGACAATGAGGATGAGCCACCCTTCAACTTCCAGGTCAGAATTCCGATTACCCTAATTCCCATTGTCCTTTTAAACGAATTAATTAATCCCCGCTCGAAATAAGATAAACATGCAATAAATGATAAACTCCAAATCACCCTAAAACGATTCAATTACAGGCGATGCTACGAAAGACGGGTCACCAGCGAGCGTCGATGAAACGCACCGCCGTCTACGACAGCTACAGTCCATCGCCGCAGCCGGGCTCGAGTCGTCGAGAGGACGACGCGAACGTGGTGTACAGGAGTTCCGGGAGCCGGGTCGACTCGCCCGAGTGGAGTCCGAACGAGATGGTGCGGATGTCGGAGAAGTACGGGAAGGAGGGTAGCTGGGGAGGAGGCGGAGGAGGCAGCGCCGGGCAACGAGGTGGTGAAGCCTCCGAGAGCATTACCACGGAGATCGCGCCGGGCATCGTCGTCGAGGGTTACGTCGCCGAGTTATAAGGTCTCCTACGATCCAAGGATCCCTCGATCGCCAACGGGACAGTACTGCGAGAAGAATGGGAAGCGCGAGCATGATTCCCCACCGGTCGCTGCCAAGCAATCCAACCGCGGTGGAAGCCGCGATCTCGCGTTGGAACGATGTTCGCTGACTGAAAGAGAATTTTTTACCTACACGAATACTGTACATATGTATATTTTTTGATCACACTTTTTTTAGTAGCCAAACACCAGTGGGTTCTTTCGGCGGACACTCTATTATACTCCGGTTTGTGCAATGGGGGATTAGCCGCCCCGCGGGGCGGCCTCCTCTTGTCTGACGTACAATACTTTCATTAAGGATTACGATATACTCTCTCTCTCTCTCCCTCCGTGAATCTGTGTATCTCTAGACTCTCCGTCTCTCTGGCACCCGCCTCCAACACTCCCTCCCTATCTCTCTCTCTCTGTCTCTCCCCAACTCTAGTACCGAGAGTTCTCTGGCAGTTAGCAAACGCGCTACCGACAACGCGACATGTAGCTCTAACACACCATTTTCTGTTCTACGGATACGTAATGGAATGCTCGGTTCTTGGGATCAACGCGATGTGCGAGTAATTAGTTGAAGGAACTCGAGCAACTGCTCCGGAAAGAGCGAATGATGAAGGAAGGACCACGTCCACCGTACACCGAAGTGCCGGACACACAATTGCATGAGATTGTGTCTCTTCCTTTCGTTTTCTCAAACACACATTAAAGGTACATAAACGCGAATGTAGCATATAAACGTTTATACTTCACGCCGCACTATACACACGTCGCTTTCCCTGCCTTTTCTTGCAACTGACGACGATCAATGATCGAATTGAATAAATTTACTTACTCGAAACCCGTTTTTATAATCCAATCGCACCGACCCACCACGCTTTTTCCCTGGTTAGACGATGCACCTCAGAGGAAATGCGGGAATGAGATGTTTATTTCTTTTACACAGCTTCGGTTAATAATAAAAACAGTATAAATATATATATATATATATATATATTTAAATCTGTAACTTACGATACTGGCCAACGTTAAATAGTAAATCTCTATGTGTTAGACTGAACGTCTGCTTAGAAGCATTGCCTCCTCGGCAAATCACAGAAGTAATTGATAACATTCCGTATCGGAGATGTAATGTGTCACGCGTTCCCAGACGGCACGCGGTAAGATGACATTCTCAAGGAGTATGTATTAATTCGACTCTTAATAAATTACTATCTTAAGTAGAAAGACGAATCCCTTTGACGCGAATTCGTCCGGACGGATTAAGAAAAGCGGGCAACAAGCATTGACTGGCATTTCGAGACGCTTGTTTTCAAGGGAGTAGCCATTCAATCCTTGTCGACGTGGGAGCTCTCCTGGCCACTGTTCTGCTGGGAGTTCTGCTTAATAATGTTGACGAGCGTGTCGAGCCGGGTGGGCCTCGCTATTTGCAGGACCATGTGAGCCTCCTCCAAAATTAAGAGGCCGTTGTGCGCATCGCTGGCCGAGAGATTGTGGGCGGTAATAACATGCCGTCTCCAAGCGGCGTGCGTAGGTAGCACCTGGAAAGTACTCCGTTTATGCCTAGATCGAACGACGACCGACCATCGTTGTGGTCGAACCTCATGCATGGTACTACACGTTACAGTAATTGGATGTGGGATATAACGAGACTATTGATTAGCGCGGCAGGGAAATAGGAACTGTGATGAAAGCGTCAACATCAACCCCTCAACCGATTCTCACAGGAAATCAAATGCAAAATTCTGCGAACCCTTCGCAATTGGTTAAATCAATAATAGAAGGATAAAAAAGTATAAGATGAAAGTTAAAAGCTTGATTTTGGGAAGGATGAGTTTGTGCTCGAAGATCGCACAGCAGAGTGTGTGGGAATAAAGAGTGAGTATAATTGTAGTAACACAGACTCCACTGCAGGGAGAGTGCAAACAAACCTGCAGGCACCATTTGCAGCTAAGAGACGGCGAGATCGTGTGGACGGCTTTGATGTGCCTTCTCCTGAACCCCCAGCTAGTGTAAGCCCTGTCACAAAAGGGGCAGGGAAAGGGTGGGTACGCCGACCCACCCTTCGCCCCTTCTTCCACGAACTCCGAATTACTGGTACCTGTGTAACCAGGTAGCCCTGCTTGCAAATTTCTAGCACTGCGATCCGAAAATGGATCGTCCGATTCTGATTGATTAAATTGCAATGCAGAGCTCCTGCTTTGGGGGAGGTTCGGAAGATCTTCATATGCGGTCCAGGGAGGACTGCGTTCTAGAGCTCTGGCATATCTGCTCGCTGCTTCCGGCGCTGGCGGGGACATCTCCCTTGATTCTCGCATTACGTTCGCGCGGGGGCTGCATGGTCCTGAAAATAATGCCAATCCACCACTTGAAATTCTCTGCCCTTCAGGATATCTCGTTTTAATGGAGAGGAATTCACTTCTGATCTTCTGGATGTTGGGAGTTGATGGCGGGATTTCTTGGAGGTTGATGCTCGCAGGATTCGTAAGGTTTGATGTCGAACTCTGTTAGTCCTGTGGGCACGTTAGTCAGGAGGATCGAAACAGTTTATATGAGAGCGGATATGGCCGACTTCCATTATGAAGAAAGGACAGAAGTGCGTTCCAAGAGATCGCGTGCTCTAATAATCTCTATGGTAATGAGAAGACAATTAAAAATGTAAAATAGGTTTATTTTGCGACCAGTCGTGTGTCTTGTCTACAATATAATATCGATTTAAATAGTAGTCAGTTCGGTGCTGGCCACCTTCCAACTGACCGAGGAGGAGAGCTTTCACCCCGAGCCTCGTGACGATACATCCTAATAGTTGGTGACGACCTTTCGTCGTGGCGCTTCGCGCCCTGAGAATACTCTCTACAAGCAGTACCTTAAATTACTAGGTCTCTCCGTAAGAGCTACGAATTCCCCCTTTGCTTGCGTTTACGTGTGTACGTGAAGAAGACACGGGTGTTGTATGGGTGTTCGATGTAGATACGAGAATACATGCCACGTGCCTTGGCTGTGTGTCTATGCACGTATGTACACCTCCAGCCGTGTAAACCAAAAATGTGTGAGACACGAGGTATTGCGAGTATCGGAGACACGCCGGCGTTCTCCAGCCGAGACACACATCCGGCGGTCTCGGTAACATTACGTGAACCCGACGAGAGAAATGATAAGGAATGTTTGCGTTACTTAAGGTACAACACGAAGAAGAAAAACAGCCGTCATAACAACTCAATCCCAACACCAGCCGTAACAGCTCTTGGCAGGGAAAAGGTGAGAATATCGCTTGACGAAAAATCAATGGGAAACTGAATAGATTCCTATGGTATGTAGTCTACCTCCCCCTTTCCCCCCTTTCTAACTCCTGTCTCTTTGCTTCCCGAACAATCTGCTGCAACGAAATCACCTAACGGAGGGATCAGGCCAGGTTGATTCGATCTGCTGATCCTATTGCACATAAGACTCGACATCTATAATTACGGCGCCAGCGCGTAATACCGTTGAATCCTCATGCCCCCTATAATTGTTTTAATTCGTATACGCGCAACCGGCGGATCCCGCGAGTTATACTGGGTAATATCATAAATAGGTCTCTATCTATCACGCAAGATTGGAGCGAGAGGACGAGGAAGCTTCGGTGGCGATCTTACGAGTTAAGGGTGGCAGGCCGACGAGGACGAGAGAGTTCACTCCAGCCAGTGGAAACGTTTCCGTTTCACCCCTGACCTGAAACGCCCTAGTCATTGGGTGTAAACCGATCGCCTCTGAAAGAGATACCTTTTCAAGCCCCTATTGCTAGTGTCGATCTTTGTCACGCAGTTCTTCCACGCCTCTTCCCACTCGATACTGTTAGGTGCAATACCGCTAAAGTGCAAGAGAACCTCCCTGATCAGGTGGATCTTGTTACTATCGAATTGCTGCTTGCCCATCTTGCCGTTCACGTTGCAGAGGATCCTCTCTTCTGGCGTGAACAGTATCTTCATGAGGTCACAGGCCAAATGATCCATCGGCCGGGAGGATGCCCAAGTCGAGATTATGTCCGGACTCGGTAGGAGATCGGCGTAAGGTAGCTGCTGATACGCGTAAAGCAGTGGCTTCACGTCCGAGAATCCAGTTAGGCCGGATAACCCAGATAAACCGGAAATATCTTCAGCAGGGCTGTTCCCAGACCCTGCCACACAGATCAGTACAGCCTTGCTTTAGACAGCCGTCCGCCTCAGGTGTGCCTTAATTGCCCGGCGGACAATTAACGCAGGGTAGACACAGACCCGCTTTATTCTTATGCCACAATCGATCGAGCCTCCTTCCATCTCAGTCAGTCTTCTCTTTTTTTTTATATATGCATGCACACATTACACGCAATTAAAATCTCGCCGATTCTACTAGAGATCAGAGTCGCCCCTTATCGACGAGCTGTTTGCTTTCCGTTCAATGTTCAACGCTTTTCCTCCAACGAGGCTTGCCTTTTGAAAAGCCGAATTTCTCTACGATATTGCCGATTGCAGCTTCTTTTATCTTGATATGTATGTATATACACACCTTGATAGGTTTCGGATATACTGCCTCGTGAAGCAATGTACGTACACTCGGTGACCTCTAGTTTCGTCGATCCTACTTTTATTGCACTTGGGAGACTACCTGCGCTTTCCAGTGACCGGCTGTGCGGCAGAAAACGCGCCAACAAAAGGGACAGCGAATATAGCGGTACTCAAGTAAAGACAAAACCAGGGTGCTAGCACAAAAATCTGCCAGGCATATGGCGATGCCCAAGGGAAGGTGTGGTAGTCGGGGGGGGGCGCAAGCGTCACTGACCACCGACAACATATGGAAATCATAAAACTCGGGGTCTACGAAGGTGCACAATGAACGGCTACAACTCTAGCTTATTTCAGGGTCGCATAAAGTGCACCTGGGGATTTTCTGTGCAACATTAATTACGGTCTAGCAAACTCAACGTGTTTCCATTAAAATCCATCGTATACCATTCCAATGTAGCTTACGGACACTACGCCAAAAATCAAGTAAACGTGAAACTGTACTTTGCGTAGTTGCAGCGCGCGAAATCAATTGTGTAGGATATGTCTTAGTGGCATAAATCGCAAAAAGAAAGCAATTGTGCGAACATCGAAAAAACATTCGAGCTCGTCAAACGCGCCGAGCAAACAATAGAGATACAGCAACAATAAATGAAATCATAAATTGGTCATGATAAAACATGATACTGCACTGACCTTGATTCTCCTCTGATTGTCCTGTATCCAATCTCTCTGCAGGATCTTTGTCCAAAGGCGATTGTTTTTGGAGGTCTTCCACGGATACTTCCAATGGTTCTATCTGCAACACATACAACAAGAGCTAATTAGCAGAACTGCTCCAATAACATTGCATCTAATACTTGGTAAACAATTCCCAACTTACCTTCATTTCCAACCTCTGGTAAACAGGATTAGGCAGGCTCTTCGCCGGATGCTCATCATCCTTGCCACTCTGATCACTGGCCGCTGATTCATTGGTGTTTTCAGAGTGCGATACCCTTGGAGTCAACACTGTCTCCAATATCGAATTATTGGACTGTTTACTAACTTTCGTCCTCTTCCTGCTTGTCTCCTCCTTAACTGGAGACCCCTCCTCATCAGCTAGGGTCTGTTCCAATTCTGCTAGCCTTTTGTACGACTCTTTAGCAAACAAGTCGCCACCGGAGAGTCCTCTAATCTGGAGGGTCTCCGCCGCCTTCAAAAGAGCAGGCAGATTCTTCTGCTCGATATTCACCTCGCCTTTGTAAATGAATATAAGCAGAGCCTCGAGCTCGCTGAAGTGGACATCCTGCAGTATGATCACTGGATGCTGGCACGGATTGGTCTGAAAATAAGCAATGTCAATGTCAGCAACTGTTTCACCAGTAAGATCAGGATACATAATTCCAATTGTTATTTCCAAGTCTGTGAAATCAATAAAAGTTTCCAACAGACAAACAAGAGCAAGTCTTTGGAGTGTCGAGTAGATGCCATGACAACCGCGGGCACCTGGGTGCCTGGCGCGTTCGATTGATCGTGCACGAGTCTCGCGGGGAAATTCACCTGGAAGACCTTCTTGAAGAAGGGGCTGCTGGCTGAAAGTATGACTTTGTGTGCGGTGAGACACTGTCCGTCACTGGCGAGGGTCACGTCAACGAGGCCCTCCTCCTCCCAGAGGCTCTCGAAGCTGCTCGCGATATTGTTGAGAAAGCTGTTCCATTTCAGGCATATCTGACTTGACATCTCGCGCGCGCGGCCTCTCTCCACTGCAGCACTGTTGTCGCGGCTTTCCCGATGACAGATACGAGCGTGGACGCGTACGCGAGAGCTGCGGATACCGCGGGAGACGTGCGAGAGCTCCTCTATCAGACACGCACAAACATATCCTCGGCCCGACTGACACTGGCCCACGGCAACATGGCGGCGGGAGTGGCGCGGCGCGGTGCCGCGCGCCACCTTCGAATCGCGCTAATCCATACATGCAGAAGCGCCCCTTTCTTCATCTTTCTTTTTTAAGGAGACTCGCGTGCACGCGGGTGCACGCGATCCCCGTGCCAAAGCAACCTACAGCCGTTTCCGAGAAGCCGGCCTCGGGGGGCCTCTCTTCGCTCCCTGGAAGTGAAACAAAGTCGAGAGCGGCCCCCGAGTGCGGCGTGGCCAGCGGGAAAACACACCTATTTTAATCCTTCGGAACAATACTCTCGCTCCTGCCTCGATCGGCTCAATTGCCTCTTTCCCCCCTGACTCCGCGGTACAATAAAGTCTCGGGCCTGCCGAGAGACCTGTTAATCCAGTGCCGGCGAGCGCCCTATCTTTCGCCTACCTGACCCCCGAGTACGCCCGTGTTCCGCTCCCCCGGCCGAAGGGCGCGTACCTCCCCCGAGCCCACCCTTAATCCCTAAAGACCGAAATTCACCCCCTTTACTCCTCCAGCCGGAAGAATAATAACGCAGGGCGAGACGGTTTCCGGAAAACACGGATTAACAGGGCGCGCCAGTATTGCGTGCAATTCTGTGCTGGGCTCGTAGCCTGCACGCCTATGAATTCGTGTCCCTGCTTCTAGCTGGCCGCGTGCATGCGTGCGTGAGCGCTCACTCGCGTGCATGCATGCTCGCGTGCTCGTAATGCCGCCTCGTAATCGTTAAAACTGTGCCTTGCACTGCCTGTTTTCACCGGGTGTTGCGAGAGGATTCCGCTGGGCCCCTTGAAACATCACCAGTTGCCAAGCAACAGATACATATGCCTGTATTTCGATTGAATGGGATAATATGATTGCTATTATAGTGTAAGATTTACCAGGCTATTCGTTTGGGTTGCAAAGCTTCATATCTTCAGTAATGACTGTTATCGATACCAGCTTATCTTTATATGTTTAATGCGAGATACTTTATGGTTGTCGAATGCAACTGCGAAAACTCCACACCTTCTATAATTATTATTATTATCGATAGAAGCTTTTCTTTATGTTTAATGTAAAACACTGGCTTATCCCAGAATACTCTGTTCGCCTAATGCAGAGGATATCCCAAAGAAATCCTACTGGAAATCTACGCTCGCCGTTTGAAGTCTGCAAGATCCAATGAAGACGATATTCGGTATCAATTCGAAGAAATACTTCCCCGTCGAAGATAATATATACTCTCGGTTGTCTCCGATTCGCGACACCACTTCCATGCGACAAGGAGTCGTTGTCTCGGTTCGGTGAACCAGAAGTAACGTCGGATACATGCTCCACTTACGGGGCTTCGGGCTGCGGATTGAAGATATAAACATTCGCCGAGGAATTAGAATCTAATGACACTCATTCCGTGATAGAGTCGAGCTCGATCGGATACGAAGAATGCACGAGCGAATGTAGGTAAAGCTATAGCGGAGGGCGAAAGGAGGGTGGACTGTAAACAGTATTACAGGTGGTCAGGCAGAAAGCTCTCTCAGAATTCGCTGGCCGCCGGAATAATTCGCTTGTCTCTGGAATAACCCGATTGTCTTCGCCGAAGAAGACTAGGCCTATGACACGAACAATCAGCAATGATCCCAGGTTTCAATGATACCCTTCTTACATAGCCCTGCGGCCTCCTCACTCCACCCCTTCCAGTGAATTTCCCTAAACGCCCTCATTATCCGGGGCTCGAGAACGAACTTCAATCGTACTAATTATACAGTGCGACTATGTATCTCAGTTTTGTGATGAAGTAAAGCTTTGCTTCTCGCATGCGAGACTGTATAGTTATTAATGCATTTCTACGATTCCAAGCTGATTATGTACTGTCGCACGATATACGTAGTTTTCGATTCTACTATTTCTGTATTACTGATCCTCACTGTTGAAGGCGAAACATTAGCAGTGTAAACCACTGCTGCTTCAAATGTCGATAAAACATTGAAGTATATCCTTGTTTCATCTTTATCTTCTTCATTCACGAATCGTCTATCAAGCTGTTCTTCTGATTTGTGAGGCTCATTAATGCGCTTTCACAATTCCAAGCTTATTACATAGTATCGCACGATACTTTTCCTCTATTATACGAATCGATTATTATACGATTCCTCTATGTCTATTATTATTATCCTGCCACGTTAACTGTTGATAAAACATTGTGTATCCTTGTTTCATCTTTATCTTCATCATCATTAGTCATCAATCAAGCTTTCCTTCTGCTATGCGAGGCTGTAATTACAATTAATGCACTTCTACAGTTCCAAACTCATAAGTATATATCGCACAACATAGTTGCGGATTTCAATATCGTTGTCTTCATCGTTACACGCACAGAAGTACTTGAGAAGTTCTGATTCTTCCAAACGATAGAGAAAACTGTGCAAAGCATCGAAATAATGAAGAAGACAGAAACGATCAAGCCTGGCTGAACTCTGGCGATGATTATGGCCTGCAACCGCCTAAGGAAGCGAGGGGGTGAAGTAAGTAGAACTCGTCTAGCCCATGTAATAAGGTATCGAGGGGGCTGAAAGCGGGCGCGACTGGGAGGCAAGGCGCTAGCCAGGTTCGCTGGAAAGGATTACCTTCCGACCGGCTGACCGGATACCGATCTGGTCGAGGGGGTGAGCGGCCAGTGGCAGGGGAAGTTGGTCCGTCACTTCCCTACAAATTGGCGGTCACCGACCGATCGTTAGCATTCGTGACTTTCGAAGGGTAGCGTGAGGATCGTGTGGATCGTGTATACCGTGTTACTCTTAGTGTCCGGTCTTTCGCTGTGGATAAGGCCGTTCGACTCTGCCGATCGTGCAAAGTCAGAGTGTTGAAGCCCCGTGTATCAGCAGCCATGCCGAAGGAAAACAAGAGTTCCAGCCGAAGAAGCTGGCGTCACAGCCTCGAGGCGAATGACGTAAGTGTCACATATATACTCCGGGACACATTGGTCCCCTGCAAAAGGGGGAAAAAAAACGATCTCAATCAACGTGACGGCGAGCGATAGCGCGACACGGGGAAATAGTGTAGCGGATTGCTTGGCGCGTGTGTACATACTTACGTGTGCTCCTCGAACGTGGCGCGCTCGCGTAATACAGCTTGGCTCGGGAAAGTGAACGGGATTATAATGTATACACCGGGCGAATTTGCATCACTCCAAGTATGTACAGCATACTCGTGCGCTCTGATAGTGGCTCGTGCTCTGTATCTGGTGAGATGACGTAGCCGGTGAGATAAAGCAACGCGGCGGGTTAATTATATTCCAAATTATCGGGCAATTTTAACAATATTTACGTACGGGTACATACCGCACCATCGGCGAAGGATGCGGCTCCTCGTCATTCTTTGGACCCGAGAGCGCCACGATTATCTCCCAGCCGACAGCGGCCAACAGTCGAAATTCACGTGGCGGATTTCATCACGCACCGCTCCAATCGCTGCACTTCGATTTTTCATTGCCATTAGTTTTCCAACTTGCATTGCAACACGCGCCCGAGCCCGAGGCCCTCGTGCACGTTTTTTCCCTGCCACTCTCGCGCGTGTCTGAGGTCCGTCTTGTAAATCTGCTGCGTATTGTGTTTATTCAAGGATTGCCGGAGCATACTTTTACCCCGAGGCGAACTTCGTTACATCACGTATTTATAATACTTTTATCTGTCAATACACAGGAACGCTCGTCGCCGTGCATTCGAGACTCTGTGAAGACACCGCTGGGAAGTAAACGCTACAGCCCCTTCCAGCGGGATAGCACTCGCCGAGATTCGAGGGGTTCCAGAGATTTCAAGGAGCTGAGGGAATCTGCTGATATCAAAAGTCGCAGGGATTCGAGGGATTCGAGGGATTCCAAGGAGCGCAGAGATTCAAGGGATTCAAGAGATTCCAACGAGTTGCAGATAAGGGATTCGCGAGATTTATCGCCATCGCGCGCCGAGAAAGAAAGCATGACAGTAACTCTGCATAAAAACAACAGCATCATCGGAAACGGTATAAAGTACATCATGTTTCCGTTGCACCTGCTGCATCTGTGTATATTCGGTACGAGCACGACTGCGGTCAGTGCCGAGGAACTAGCAGACAAGCCGCAAAGTGAGAAGGTGCAAGAAGAGCAGAGAGACCAAATTGAAAAGGAGGATAACAAGGAAAAGAAAGAGGACAAAGATGAGAGACGATCGAGGAAAGATTGCAGTCCGACACAAGAGGCGAAATCGCTGCCCCGAGAGAAGTCTCCGAGAAACGAGGATTCCAAGGAGAAGTCTGAGAGGAGGTCGAAATCACCGTTGGAAGAAGTTAAGCCGAAGCCAGAAGCAATCCTTAGCGAGGATGATGATGACTCCGATGAAATGGTCACTGCACCCGAAGATTCGGACTCCGCCAGTGATCACTGGTGCAGCGCAAATGACTCAATGCTGATGAACATGTCGGTCGAATACGATCACGGTCTGGAGAAATCGATGTCGTTCGCTTTGGAGGAACCCATGGATGTATCTATGGAGGAGCATTTCGAGAGACTGTTTCCCTCAACGAAAGGCGCGCGGGACGAGAGGAGAAGTCGCAAGGACGAGAAGATCAGTGCAACCCCGAGGAAGTCCCGAAGCAGCCAGCAGGAGAGTTCCCGCTTCCGCTCGATAGACGAGGAGATCTCGACGATCTTCCAGAAACAATGCACTTCCTCGGAGGACGAGTCACCGGCGGCAGCGCGTGCTGCTGCGCCAAGAAGTGCCAGGGAAAGTAAAACACCTTGTCGCACAGAAAGTAGAGACTTGTCGGCTGGCTCCCGCATTAAGAAAACTGTCTCCGACAATAACAATAACAGCGGCGAGCGGGAGAATAAGTCCGCCGGTGAATACGAGGAGTACAAGCGGAGGAAAACATCGCGGGAGAATGACGCAAGCCAGAAGAGGAGCGATCGCCGAAACGAAGAGATAATCGAGGAGAAATACAGATCGCGCCAAGACACGCCGAGTAAACGTAGGTCACGGTCTTCGAGGACGCCGAGCAAGGCCAGAGACACCACGAAACGCAGGGAGGTCAAGTGCAAGGAGATCGGCATCCAAACTGATAGCGCCTTTTCGGACTTTGAGGAAGACGTCGAGATGACACCTCTTGAATCCAAGAACACAGAGAGATGGGCTCACAAGTCCTGCCGCAGACTTCATACTGGCTCTTCTCAGGTAGAAATTCTTTACTTTTCAAGCAAATGCCTTAAAAACTGCTTTCTAATTCTTTCGAGAGATCTAATAGTATTTTTTGCCTATATTTACAGGTTGAGGATATGGACCAGGATCTGGACTACATTGCTGACAACGAGGACTCTAACGATGGCTACGTGAATTTCGTTCGCAAGCGAATCTCATCCGGCAGCACATCATCGTCCTCTTCGACGGACTTGGGATTCGACGAGCGCGCTTCCCTCACCACTCAAACCAACTATCGTTTGAGCCGCTGGAAAATAGACTCCGAGGAGCCCCCCGCCTTTGGAAATCGACTGCCGTTGACGCGTGCTCCGCCCGGTTTCCCCAAGCAGCCCCAACACCCACCGTTAACTTCATGCGTTTATAGAAACTCCACTAATTACGTCTCTACGCAATCGGTAACTTTGGATAAGCGCTACGACCACTTGCTCGGTTCCAGCGTACCGCGCGCTCCCACACCCATGAGACACTTGTACTACAATTATCCCGAATTCATGGACCTCCCTGAGAACGTCGGCTCGTCTAAGATACTCTGGAATATTATTAGGAATAACTACCGCTGATCCTACTCTGTTATTGTTATAATTTTATACGAGACTATACAGACATTTATGAGAGTTGTTACGAGCAATAAAAGTCATGTTGGATATATCAAGACTAGTTCTCTCAAGCTAGCAAACTCCTATTACCAAACTCCTTCCCTTAGATTATAAGTACCTATATCAAGAGCCACAGAGTTGATGCACAAGTTTGTATTTAAAAGATGTTTACAAAAAATAGAGTAACAGTAGATGAAACTAAATTTCGCTTTCTATTATGGAGTGGGCATGAATGATAGATTCATAGGAGATAACTGGCTTCCAGATGTGGCGTCTGGTCCGTCAATAGGCTGATTTACAGGATCGGTCTCGTTCATATCTTCAATCTGAGATAAACAGATTATTATTCTCCTAGTCTTTTTGCAAAAGTAAAATCTACGCGTTTGAAAATGTCCGTACCACCATGGAGTTCTCCTCTACTTTCACCCTTTTCTGGGCGATAGTCCTCAATAATGCTTTAGCTTCGTCTTTCGTCTCCTCGAATTGCAAGCACTTCTGGGCATAGTAGTTCGCCTGATCCAGTTGCTCTCGTTTTAAATAATACTGCGTTAAGAATTTATACGCGTGACTCAAGTCAGCTCTATCCGCGTTTCGGAATTCGTCCATAACGAAATCCGTGTACGCTGCGGCAGCTTGCTCGTCCTCGCCCAACTTTTCGTATAGTCTACAATGAGCCTAAGTCACAATAGAAGTTAATACTTATCACAACCTACTTTCAAAAGGCAATTACTAACGTGGCTAGTTTTAGAAGTGCCATTCCTTCGATGTCTCCAACATTGCAGGCTTTATAGTAGCACTTTAGAGAATCCTGTATCCTCTCTTGCTTCTCGTATGCTTCTCCCAGTGCAAGAAGCATTCTACTGTCATGCGGCCTTAGAAGCTGAGCTTGTTTGTAATAGTAAAGAGCATAGGAAGGCATTTTTAAAATCTCGTACGTCTGCCCTAGACCGTACCAAGCCCTATAGTCCCTTCTGTTCACCTCTATAATACAAACAAGTTTTCAATGTCACGCCAATTGTAAGTATAGTTATTTTAAATTGAGAAAGAGCGTACCAATGGCTTGTCTATAGCTATGAATGGCACCATTGGTATTTTTCATTTCCATGAACTCATGGCCGAGTAAAGTCCACGCAGCGAGGTACTGATGATTCAATTTCAGTGCTCTTTGAAAGTACACAATGGCTTTCTGATGATCCCCTCTTAAGCTGTAATAATTTCCTACTATACAACAAGTCTCTAGCCTATATTTGTCTATCTCAGTAGCTCTGTGGGCTAAATTCGCTAGCTCAACTCTCATTTCTTTGACATAAAGCAAGTTGGAGTATGTGTCCATATTGTCTAAGCAGAATGGATCTTCCGTGATTATTCTTTTGAATGTTTCTATTGCGTTATCAGCATCTGTAATAAGACATTCCGCTATAGAAATCATTGGCAGGGATGGGAGTTCTTTCCTAGACAGGAATCATGGCATACCTCTTCTATAATGTACTGCCATCGCAGTCTGGGCAAGTACGTAACCATTTTTTTTAAATCCCATCGACTGGAGTTCGCAATACAGAGCTAAACCCTCATCGATCAATTGTAGTTCTAAGTATATGTGGGCCATGAAGAAGTGTTTCATCCAGTGATTCGGTAAACAGAGGCATTCTAGTCTCTCTCTATCAGTTATCAAAGATGTTAATTCCAACCACGAGCCCCAGTGCAATGGCTCCTGATTCACGGATTCCAGTAATATGTCTGTGGCTTCTTTAGTCAACTGCAATTTCTTCAGAGTTACTCCAAAGAGGTAGAGCCCGAATCCATCCAACTTATCAGCGAGATAGTCTTTCCTGAGATCGGCACAAAGCAATTTCAAGCTGTCGTTCTTCAAAGGATCTGGTGGAACGACAGCCGCATCATCAACTTTCTTCTTCTCGCCAGACAAGTATCGCGAGAACAAATGCAAGAATCGCACTTTCGGGGAGCTGCATTGTTCCGTAAAGTAAGCTGCTCTATCATACTCTTTGAGATCGAAATAGGTCTTTGCTAGTGTGTAATCATCTTCCTCGTCGCTGGTCTCGATCAGATCGGTGGTGATATCGAGAACATTTAACTTGACGTCTTTCAGTGAATAATTCAACTCGGCGAGCCTGCAGAACTCGTACGTTTTAATCCATGTGAAAACCACCTCGCCCTATACTCCTACTCCGAAATCGTACAAACCATTTCGTGGTATGCAACAGGCCACGCTGGGAGCATTTAGTGATTCCACGTAACACGTCAACTTTGATTTCTTTGATGTCATACTTTGTCTCATCCATACTACGAATTTCGGACGACTCGAACGAAAACTTGTGCCTCTACACTTTGAACGAGTGTGTGCGTTTCAACAAGCCGGTACACATGTGTGCATCGATATACCACTTGCAGCGCGGTCAGGTCGGAGTAACTTCAAGGAAATACAGAATTAGGATATACCCGGACATCTATTCCGATCTATTGTAACGTGGGCCTTCGGGAGAAGGCGGCTTCAACTTCTTTTCGCTATTAAGCCTCGATTTCTACGGGAACTAAATGCGCTCCTCTCGTGGCAACGTGCAGTCGGCGGGATCGGACGGGCATAGCAATGGCCTATCACTTACTATCATGGGTAACTATCCGTCGGACCCGATTAACACTACAAAAATTTGAACAAAAATAACGCGTGAATAGCAAGGACAACACTGCGCGCTCGCTCCAAAATTCAATCATTAATCGCGTGGAAAAGAGTAGATCGTACACCGCGGAACACTGTGGAAACGACAGTACCATGAATATAGCTTCGCCGCGGTGTTCGACCAAGCGCCACGGGCGCGAAGTATTCAAACGTCTAGTTAATAGACTCCTGTAATATCCTTAGGGCGCGAACTCCCACGGCCAGCTCGGGCAAGGGTTTCAATCGGAGGAATGCACAAAACCACGGAAAGTCGACCTATCAAAGTGCGGCTTGGATTCGCGGAGCATTAAAAAGATAGTCGGGGGTGCTGGGCATACCTTAATCCTGGATAACGAGGGCCGAGTTTATTCCTGCGGCTGGAACAATAAGGGACAAGCGGGATTGCCCGGCAACAGTGGGTCATCCTTCGTTGAAGAGGTAGGCGGCGATTTAAGGAATAAATTGGTGAAGGATATTGCCTGCGGCTGGGACAGCTCCGCCGCTTTGACCGAGGACGGTGTCCTTTACTTGTGGGGATCCAACAACTATGGACAATTGGGAAGAGACCCGGGGGTCCTGCAGTGGACCCACGACCCTTTTCCCGTGTTGCCTGAACGGAAAATTAGGCGAGTCTCAATGGGACTGCGGCACACTGCCCTAATAAGCGAGGACCACATTGTTTTAGTAGCGGGGTCAGGTAGTAAGGGACAACTGGGCCTCACCGCCCCAGGAGGCGATGACCCCCCCGGCAATGTTATTCATACTTTCACAGAAGGTAAACATGTTTACGTCTCGGAATAGTAATCATTGTGATGAATAGTTTAAAAAAGGAACAAGTACAACTCACTCTGTTTGCAGTATCTCTATGTATTACGTTAGTTTCAGAGATAAAGAATGCTGTGGACGTCGTGTGTGGGCAGCACCACACTGTTGCCGCAACTAAAGAAAAATATCTGTATGTGTTCGGCGACAATAAACACGGCCAACTTGGCGTCGACCCCAAAGTACTATCAAAGACAGCAACGCCGATTAAAGCATTTGCCGAACATTTTCACGAAAAGATAAAGTTGCACGCCGGATGGTCGTACACTTCGATTCTGACCGGTATATGTCCCAAACTGACCGACGATGATCGGCAAACAGTTTGCAATACCTTGAATTTACTTTTATTACAGCTGGAGACGTATTCTCTTGGGGTAGGAACACATATGGACAGCTAGGGTGTCCTCAAGACGGGCGAATTGCCTCCTGGCAAATGAAACAGATGGAGAACATCCCTAAAATACGAGAAATGGCGACAGGCTCTGAGCACACGATCGCTGTAACCGGTAATATATCATAAACGAGGGAAATTAACTACGCGCCTAAAAGGTGATGGCTAAACACTTTTTCAGAGGATAATGCCGTTGTCTGCTGGGGATGGAATGAGCACGGTAATTGCGGGACTGGCCACACAAAAGACGTACTCAGCCCGGAGAAACTCTCGCTCGACTGCGAATGCATCCCCATGCTTGTTGGAACTGGTGCTGGACACTCGCTAGCTGTAATAAAAGCTCTGTAAATCTTTTACGACTACCACAATAGAAATATTTATTACGGAAGGACTGCGAGCGTCTATTTCCTCCACTCGTTCCCATTTTCAAATGTATGATAGGCAGACTAGGGATAGTAAAATCGAAGGACCCGGTTGAGTGGGGTGCGCTGACCACCCTTCCTACAGCTGTGCACCACCTGTTTCCAGGTATCCAAGAGACATACCTGTAAACAAAAGACTGCACTCGCCTTTTCAGAATAGATGCGGCTATATGGGCCTTGCTATTAACCATTTCCAAACCTTTAGTCTCAAAGAAACGTGAGAATGTTACGATCAAGATCGCAGAGTAGTATCTGGTAATTAATTAGTTCCAGAGTAAGCTTGCGTGTTTGGCGGGCTTATTTAATGGCTCGATTGTGTTTTCTTTTACCAGTGAACAAGAGGCAAAGTTTGTGCAAGATCGAATATCAAGTGTGGAGAAGCATTTTGCCGAATTATGCACGACATTCGCCGCTTACACCAGGAAGGCCGCAAGGTATACGATAAACGTGAGGAAATCATCGATTATATTTTCTAATTATGTATACCTGGCGATCTAATCTGCATTAGGTTGCGCGATAAAGGAGATGAAGTTGCTAAAGTTCTACAAACATACGCACAATCTGAAACGGTGAATCGTTCCATGGCAAGTGGGTTGACCAATTTTTCTGGTACCTTGTCGATCATCAGTGATTACAGGTACAGTGTGGGTAAGAAATTGAAGGGAACTGTGAAGACTTTAACATTTGATGAACTTTACAACGGATGTCTTAGAGATGCTGCGGTTCAAAGACTCGACTCAAAGGTTGTCGCACCCTTGTCTCAATATGCAACAATATGCAAACACGCTCGGGATGATGTGAAGAACACTTTCACGGCACGAGACAGGGAAATCACCCGCAGGAGACAGCTGGATAGACTTCGAGAGAGGAATCCAAGGAACAAGCAAATGATTGTATCCTTCCTGTTACTTTCAATAAATTGGTGGTTTAACCAAACCCCGATAATTGCGGTTTAACTCCTTAATGCAATCAATAGTCTCAAGCTGAGTCCGAATTAATGAAAGCCACCGTGGAAGTATCCAGGGTTATAAAGGGCTTGGAAGAACAGATTGATTCCTTTGAGAAGCGCAAATTACATGACTTAAAAAGAATGCTGACTGACTTTGTACTCATCGAACTGAGCTTCCATACGAAAGCTTTGGAATTGCTGACAAAAGCATATCAGAACGCTGCCGAGATTGATGAAGTTAAAGATCTGGAGGTAGGAATTTCAGAATTTCTGTACAAATCTATACCCAGAATGAGCTGTAAAGTGCATATTTTTGAAATTACGTTTTAATTTCTTGCTAAAGTAAATAATAGACTATTTCCTGTTACACTGCTTTTCTCAACAGGACTTTCAAATCGCGAGAGGAGATGCGAAAGGGGTAAATCTTAGCACGCGCCCCCAACAGAATGAGCTGATCCAATTAATACTGTCTTTTTTCATATCAATCTAGCAATTTCGAGAGACAATACACGTGCCTGATTCGGTATCGAGGCTGGACACTGTGGGAAGAACTTCTTTTCGCCAAGCTTACTCCCTCACTAACTTGGCGAGTCGTTTCTCCTCGTCGCCGATGTTTTCGCGCAACTTGTCTAGTCGAGTACCCGAACCAGTTGTGAGTTATGCTAATACAATTCAATACACGCGCTGCACTCGAAAGAAGCAAACAATAACGATTAATGTTACTGTTTAGACTTCACCGAAGGCTGATTCGAAAACGAACTCGTCGGAATCGGTACAGATCGAAGAATACGGGGAGAGTTCGGAAGAAACGGAGTCAGAATCAGTACAAGAGAAACCTGTGAGAGTTCGACACAGATCCACTTAATAATAATTTGATTCATAATTGATTTGTTTGATTGTAGATGCCTGGAAAGAACTCTAAAGAAACCCCCAAGCCCCGTTACCTCTTACGTACATTCCCATCCATTCCTGCGTACCAAAAGTTTTTATCCTCGCCCCTTCTTATTAATTATAGCCATTAAATGAAGCATGTACTTTTTATAGAATCTACCTGCAATGATATACTGTACATATGAAAATGAAATATAAATTATCTTAACACCAGAACCATTTGCTGTACATACTTCTATGTCCGTACCACTTCTGATTCTATCCCACTCATAGCTCTAAGTGACAAAGTCGTTGGTTACAAAAAATGTTAAAACTTTATTTCATTTTTTAACCAAAAGCGTATATGAATGTAGTGTAAATATTATCCTTAGTGGAAAGATTCCTGATATAATTGGTGAGTTGTGTTCGCAGGTGTGTGAGCGTGAGTGGTGTAAATCTGTGGGAATGATTGTTCTACAATAACACCAGAGTTATTTATCAGCCCCCTCCACACCCGCATGTGTCATCAAATCCGCTATGTTTTTCTCGAGATCGTCTATCCTGTTCCCCATTTCATCTAGTATTTCTTATTAAGGAGACCATTGCCAAGTTATTGTTTCGACTCCCAACAAACGTCACTCGCCGGATTTCCTTGAAAAGTTCGAATTGCCCAATAAGAGCGTAATATCGTTATTGCCTAATCCTTCGGATGTAGCACGATAAACAAAGTGCGCAGTTTGATTACTGTGCGTAGAGGTTAATCAAGGAATTCGAGCGAGGCGTATCTTAGTAGATAAAAGGATATTTCTACCGATGATTTGGTCCGACATCGTTTGAAACTTGTCCTGCATATTCTGCAGGAGGGTTTGCACCTAAAAGTAAAAGGAGTTTTATTATAGGGGTGGCATGATGATGCAGGGTCAGAAGCCGCGATACGCGCGACGATGCCGTGATAACGAAACGCCGGAGGGCGGCAATGAACTCACGTATTGTGTCAATTCCTGCATGTTCTTGGGATCGGCACTGTTTGCCATCCCATAATTGTCGGCTTCCTCGGCCTTATGGTCCTGCTTGATGTCAGCCATCGCGCGCACTTAACAATCACCTGCTCTGCACAGTTTTATCCTGGCGCGGGACCGCCGACGACTGATTCTACACCCATTCAGCGGCACCGAATCGGCCGTGTGTTAAAGTGTGGGCGCATGCGAGAATACCAATCGACCGACACACTCGTGGCAGCCGGAGTCGGACACCATTCATTGACTTAACAATTCGGAAAGTTCACTATCAGCCCCGGACTACAACCCCGATGTTGTGTCATTATCGTGACGGCAACGAACTCCACTTCGCATCGACATCACTGCGGATCTTGCGAAATCCTCGCGGGCTCGCGTGATCGCTTAGCGATTTTTTATTTCTCCCTCGACGCACGCCAGGCCGCGGCCGCGGCTTTATGCTTCATTCGAACCTAGTGTTTATGGGTTTAGCTGGGCATTTGTTATTTACGAGTGACAGGAAACAGAACACACCACTCATCTATTTCTGATAAAGCGGCGAGCGAGCAACAAGCGCGGAGGGAGTATATCTCGACGCGTGGTGCAGTCAACGTGTGTCTGTGGCTTCCTTCGAATACGCGTGTACATATAGGTAGATTCACTTGCGGCGCAGTTGTGTGCGTACTCGGTATTGACCACGTATTGACGGTCAGCTACGGCCTCCGGGTGTGTGTGCAGCCTTGCTTTGCAGATGTGTGCGTCATCAGCTGATTACGCATCACGGGCACACGGAGCAGAAATACTTGGTGCTGCTATCCCAATTTGTTTGTCGCGCCTGCCATCGGCTGACTTGCAGCTCGTGTTCGCGCACAAGGGCAGCTCTGCCCCGCCGAGGAGATCTCCTGCCAGTCCCACTGACACAAGTTGATAGCTGCGAGATCGCGAGAGCGACGCCAATCGCAGGAGAGTCCTCGTGCCTGGCTGCTCGCACGAAAACAATGCGACTGACACTGATTATTAGTGCTGTTATTCTCTCCTCCTGTGTTGACTCCGCGAGGCCCTGGCATTTCTTCGGCAGAGGCAAGTCACCCGTTATACTCGGTGAGTATCGCAAGCGCCTTCCCGATTGTCCCCGATCATTCGTGATGACAGCTCTTTATCTGGCGATAAGGAAAGCCCGCGAAGGCATCCTGTCCCTACGAATTAGGTACGGGACGTGGATCGCGTAGGACGAATTTCATCTGTGAAAATTAACTGTTTTCCAACTGGTAGTGCCCGGAGATGGAGGCAGCCAAGTCGAGGCGAGACTCAATAAGACGAGCTCGGTCCACTACCTCTGCGAGAAGGTTTCCTCGGGATATTTCAATATATGGCTGAATTTGGAGCTACTCGTACCCGTTGTAATAGACTGCTGGGTAAGCGCGGTGTTTCGTCCTATCTGGAATTTTCTGAGACTCATGGTTATTATATATGTTTGTGATTATTATTCATTCACGCAGATCGATAATATGAAGCTAATATATGACAACGTGACGAGAACGACGAGGAACCAGGATGGTGTCGATATAAAGATACCAGGCTGGGGCGATCCGTTTGTCGTCGAGTACTTGGACCCGAGCAAAGCATCGCCTGGTGTCTACTTTAAGGATATCGGGAACACGCTCGTGACCGACCTTGGATACCTTAGAAATGTCTCTCTACGGGGTGCTCCATACGATTTTAGAAAAGGGCCGAGTGAGTGACCCCAAACTCGATAATACTAATCCTATAAAATTTGCTTTACTAACGATTTTCAAATTATTACAGGTGAGAATAAAGAGTTCTTTACCAAGCTCAAAATTCTGGTGGAAGAAACATATGCGATTAACAATAATGTACCTGTAACATTGCTGGCACACAGTATGGGTGGCCCAATGTCCCTGATATTCCTACAGAAACAGTCCCAGAAGTGGAAAGACAAGTATATTAAATCATTGATAACACTAGCAGGAGTTTGGGGAGGGTCAGTTAAAGCCCTAAAGGTTTTCGCGATCGGTAAATTTCGACTTTGATTGAAAGATAGGAACTTCGTATGTGATAGTTAACTAAAGCGAACACATTTACAGGTGATGACTTAGGTGCGTATCTTCTAAGACAAAGTACTCTTAAAGATGAACAGATAACGAGTCCAAGTTTAGGCTGGTTATTACCGTCGCCGTTGTTTTGGAAGCAAAACGAGGTGCTAGTGGAAACGCAGACCAAGAACTACACGCTGGCTGACATGCAAGATTTTCTCATGTAAGATACATAACTGAATCTCAGGAAACATTGTTCGCGATTGGATAACGTTGGTTTGTGAAGTAAAAAGAGTTACCTTTACCCTGTTCGCAGAGACATAAATGTTCCGCATGGATGGGACTTTAAGAAAGATAACGAAAAGTATCAGCTTGATTTTAGCCCGCCAGGCGTCGATGTGCATTGCTTATATGGGAGCAGGGTTGACACTGTAGAAAGGTTCGATTTAGAAAAATGTAGCTACTATTCAAAAGGTTTTCAACTTGCTCTACGATCATTTAACTGTTTGCAGATTATTCTACAAACCTGGTACAGGAATTGACGGGACGCCCCAATTAATTCCCGGTGACGGGGACGGGACCGTGAATCTAAGAAGTTTGGAGGCGTGTAAACACTGGCATGGGAAAACATCACGTAAAGTCTACACCGGCGAGTTCCCTGGCATCAATCATATGGACATTCTCCGATCACCGGATGTAATCAAATACATCAAGAACGTTCTGGCTGTGTAACAAGTAATGTAATAGGACGCATACTAGATTCTAAGCAGAGAATATTTGAGTTTTATAGGCAGTCGTTCAGAAATGGTGACAAGCATCGAACAAGATATCACTCTTTCCACTTCCACAAAGCTTCTCTACCGTTTATTCTCTCTGTACATATTAATTTATAATGCCCTGCGTGTGCGTACTTCATCAAACGTTACTTTAAGTCGCGTTTTTTATGATCTCACGTGTCTCCAACGTTCTTATTTTATACAAAACTAAATATAAGCGTCACAAGTACCTCGAAAAATGTTTGCGTCTGTAGTGACATCACATTTGCGAACTCAACACTCGCGAAATGCAATAACTCAGTCTTTAATCCTCCAAAGCTCGACATAGAGATAAAGTTTCTAGAAAAGATGACTCATGATATACGTATATATTTATACAGACAGGTGAATTGTAAACCTAAGGCGAGAGAAATTGCTGGCAGGTGTAGGAACTAATAAATGAATTTTAAAAATTACGATCTTTTTTTATTAACTGCCTTTGTGTCTTGCAATCATATACCAGTTTCTTAATTAGCGTTAAATGATTACACATAGTATTTCTCCATCACAGATTGTAACGACACACTTACAATCTATACAGCACATATACTCGCAGCAAGCAAATATTGTTCCTTCTAGTTTCAGTTCATATTATTATGCTGCGTATGTACTCAACAAGGTGCGAGGTCAATGCTCCTGGCAATTCTTTCATAATGCTCGTCTGTTTTCATTTTCCCGGTTTTGAAAGTCTTAATCGCGAAACGGCGGTTTGTGTCGGTAAAACACAGTATAAAGGCAGCATAGGAATGCTTAAGATTTTTGTTCCGTTGCCTTAGAAAAGTGATCGGTATCGATATCATTCGATAAGATAGACCCCCAATTGTGCCTAATCATTGTATTCGTTCAATCAAACTTGCGCACTCCGCAGGTGACTGACTCACTCGAGGCCGATGCAACTCGCGCACCGTCAATGTACCAATGCAACAAAGAGCTATTCTCTCAAGGAGCTTAAAAAACTGTGACTACATGCTTTAGAAAAAGCACGTGTGCTTAATGTCAGTTAAGGCCCGACGATGATTTGAGGAAGGCGTATATGCCCAGGGCCAAAATCGTGACAACTGTAATGGTCTTATAGCTTCGAATGCGGTATGGAATTGCGTGGATTGGTTTTGCCTGCACAAGCCGTAACTTTCGTTGTCGTTCTCGCTCCTGCCGGCTCGCTTCGGCTTTCGCCCTCCATTCTTCCTCCTTTTTTCGCCTTCTATGGTCGTACTCTGTGACATCGTTATTAATCGACTCGGGTGGATAATCGCGATATAAATTTGTCGCGTCCAACAAGAGTTTCTCGAAAGGCAAGTCATCGGGTAGCTAAAAATGAGAGATAATCTTATCAGCACAAAAGCATTAAGTCAGAGTAAATACAACCTCCTTATTCAAATGTACTTACTGTACATAGAACCTTGTGAGTATGGCCCATATCAGGTGTGGTACTAAAAATCTCTGTAGCCCTGTGTGCCACAATCACGGTGCTTAAATACAAGGGCATTAGGGGAGGACTGCCCAGGAAATAATCAAACAATCTATGCAACAATTTCCTGTTCTCCGCATACTTGTGTGCATACCATGTTGTATACTCAGCTAATGCAAAGTGTGGGAACAATTCTACACTGTAACAGAACAATGCTTCTTATCACTTATCGTGTAAGGCAATGGCACAAGTTTATAAGCTCTTCTACCTACTTTTCTAAATGTTCTAATAATGTAGGATGTATTCTCTCTAACAGCGCAAATATAAAGAACAACTCTTGATGCACTTTCTCCATGGTTTGCTCCATGAACCTTTCCAGAAACTCTAGCGAAATCCTCTCCAATACATACAGGCCAGATTGCAAGCCCATAACAAGTAAGACAGTGGCTGCTAGGTCATTATAGCCCTGGTAGTAACTAAGTATGCATTATTTTACTTTTACATAAGGCCAATAGTGAAGGCATTAATAAATTGCCAGAAATTCCCAAAGGATCTTTGGCAGTCTCTACTGTTCGACTTGATACTAACTTTAATTCGGTATGCCTATGAAGAACCCAACACATTATTTGTGTCAATTGATTATGAAAATGATCCATTTTCTCCTCGGTGGTATTCTCAGGCATATGACTCCCACTTCGGGCCACGTCTTTCAGTATTTGTTGATATACATCGTTTGGTATACGAGTATGAATACTCTCTATGTCATCGACGGTGGAGAAATCTTCATCTCTAAGCCTCAGGAGTTTCGGCCATAGTACCCTTCGTATAGCATCTACAGATCATCCTCATGATTTCAAGATTCTACCAGAGCTAACAGAATTATTCTCAAAAAGGAACCGTACGCGTACAAGGAGACTCATGTACCTAAGGCAGACTGTCACTTTGAACAGCTGATCGCAAGTTTTACGACATGCAGATGACACTCGGGTTGGTTCCTTGTTGATAATAATCACTTATCACCTCGACTGAAATACCATTAACGAGGCCGTCGCTGCTGCAACTGAGTAGCCTGAACTCTCCCAGGGTGAGCTCCGGATTTCCCGCGCGCTCCTTTATCTCACTGATCTTCGTTCTCTCCCTGTTCCCGATGCTCTCTGAGTCAGCTGTGTCGCCGGAGTCTGCCGGGCACCTCCTATCACCGTCGTGAGACAGCACTCCGTTCTGTTTACTCGGCGATTCCGGCTCGAGGGTGTCCGGAATCCTCGGCGACACGCCGTCCGGCCAAGCCCTCGTGCTCTCGGGTAACTTGACCAGCGGCACGCCATCGTCGAGCACCGTGTTTCTATGTTGTTCGGGCGCAAAGTTCACTTTTTCGATTACGTTTCGTCGCCGAAGCTGCGGGTTATGGTTTGCCACGGGAGCCGACGACACTGAGCTCGACTCCTCGTGCACGCTCGATGACAAGGGTGCCCCTTCGGCCGCGGTATCCATGCCAAATTGCTCGATGAACTCATACCAGACACATCACCGTTCCACCCGCGACTACGACCAATTTCAATTGATTTCGAGTGACGAGTTCACCGCGTACTCTGCCGAGCTGGCGATAATCTGTCAAGAGTGACACGCATCCCGACCGCTGTCAATGCACGTGCCACAAGAGTGTCAAGTCACACCGAAAGCCGGCGGCTTTCTCCAAGATGGAGAAAATGGCGATAGCCTTGCTTTTTGATATTGTGATATTCTCCGAGCTGGAAATCTGAATAGGCGATTCCTGTTTGTGCCGAAATAGTGGACGACTTACACGCTAGTTGATACCGCAGCGAGTCAGAGACCCGTTTGCCGAGGAGGATAACACCAGATAAAACCCCCCTCGTTGCCTGATCTTCGTCATTATTTAGTGGAGGGGTTCAGCGGGGTTGGCACTGGTTGGCAGGTCTTGTTGCAAAAGTTGTATATCATTTTGATATCAAATATGTTAAACTCCGTCACACCTAATTACACTAATATTTGTGTAGTCATAAGAGTCAATTGATCAAAAGTATCTATCACAATTAACGATATTACACAATGACACAATAGGATCATATATCTCTATTCAACTCTAATTCAAATTCAAACCACACTCTAAACTGAGTTCTTAGATGTCAGGCTTATAAGCCCGCAGCTGTCTGAGACCGAAGTTTCCCCTCTGGCACTTGCACTGTTCGTGGACACACTTTAGGTTACACTGGGTTGAACAGAATCAGCAGCAAGTAGCTCGAACAGTGATTTCTGCTGTAAAGTCTGTAAAGTCTTCTCGGCGGGTGCAGTAAAAGTTTGAGGAAAGGTCGTGTACCACACAGTAGAAAAATGGTTGCGAAGACGATACACAATCTTCTGTTCAAGCGAACCTCCACGTTCGCCCTGACCATCTTGGTTGGCAGTTTCTTCTTCGAGAGAGCATTCGATCAAATTGGAGACAGGATTTTCGAGTCGTATAACAAAGGGGTATGTATAAAAAGAATCATTTCCATCCCTCCTTCGACTCAATTCAATTCTAGATTCATTTTTTATTGCTAGACGTCGATTCTATTTCAAGTCCGTGAAAGTTTACTGACTGTCTAGGTTAAAATGTCTTGCGACCTATTTTTCAAAGTAGAACATTTGAAATGGCAAGGTGCAACAATTGGAAAATAAAGGATGGATAGAAACTGTTATTTTAACAATAAGCGGTACTGTAGACACGAAATTTTCGTCGTGAATTTTACTGATCCGTGTTGCATAATAGGAAAATTTCGATGCGTTTGCGAGGAGAGTTCGGACACGCGCAGAGTAACACATACTTTTACTTTCAGAAACTCTGGAAAGACATAAAGCACAAATACGAATAAGGGGATGCTAGGACCCAATTCCTCATTAGAAGTCTAATACTAATTGTACCCGAAATGTAAATAAACATCTACGTAAAAGCAATGATTATTATTTAAACCTGTGCGGCGAGCGCATGCGCCCCTATCTTCTATCCTGAAAATAAATCCGTCAATTAGGAAGTGAGATATATATATATATCACAGCGATTAGTCGAATATTTATTCGTTTAGTTATTACAGATAATAAAAGTAGAAAAGACTTAAAAGTTACAGTCAAACTGAGACTTATTTAACATTATTCAAATCGGCAGTGGGGTCCATGATCCAGCCGGAAAATAGGGTACCGTTTGTTTGCAAGTCAATTATCATAAATATAAACGGTCTATTGGCGTCGAACATCTGAACGTCTGATCCCATCAGAGGTGCGATACCTATTCCTAAAATAGAGAATTCCACATTAATACGAAATACTCTCATCTAAAATATCGATATTCCGAGGTGAAAAATCCTTGTGTTATACCAGTAGCAGCAACTGCTATAGTTCCATCCTCGTCAACCTCTATTTTCGCATTTTGCAGAATACTTGAAACCTTCAGAGTTTCGTTGGATACTATTCCAGTAAGATTAGCGGCGAAGCTGAAGAGATCCCTTATTCCCATCTGTTTCGAAAGTCACCTTGCATTAATCCGCTTGTAATGTATTTCGCGGGAATCCGCATTACTTACACGTTCCAGTGGCGATCGTAAGTCAAGCTTGCTCTCAATGGAGAACCTCGGGATCGACAGGTCTACTTCTGTCATCTGGAGAGCAGCTATTATAGCAGAAATCCGAACATACGACAAATCCTTTGCTAAAAGCCGAATAGTCTGCTCGTGCTCCTGGGCGGTCGGCAGGAAAATAAGCATTGACGTTTTACCGTCCTAAAACATCAAGATTATTGACATCCAATGTATTGATTAGAAGCAATGAGAACAAATTCAAACTCTCACCGAGTACGGAATCTCTACGACATCGGCAGCGAGCGATGGCAGATTTGCGTAACGATACATAGATGTTACTTCCATGAAGTAAGTATTCTGGCAGCCTGTACTCGGCACGTTGAAGCACCGAAGTTTACTGTTATTCCTATTGAAGGATTTCATCCAGCGTCCTTTGAAGTACAAGGCCGACGTGAGGAGTAGACGCGTTTCTTTGAGAATGCTGTCTGCAAAATGAATAGGAAAAGGTTGCAACCACTTTCAATTACCCAAACGCACGCCAATGATAATACTTTAGATCATAAAACCTACGTGAATCGATCAAAGACTGAATTTTTCCTCGTGTCGCTTGATTGACCCAATCGTTTATATCCTTGACGGTGGACTGCGGGTTCTGAAAGTCCACTTCTTGAAGATCCGCGCTGTAAAACCGTTGCAAAACAGTCCCGTAAGTTTTGGAGACCATTAGTCCTTGTTGGCTCCACAAACGCGTAGCGGTGTCAATTTCCGTGCCGCTCTCATTTTTCTAGAAGGAAAATACACGCTAAGTAACAGCCGTGAAGCCTGTACGATTAATCGGTACCTTCAAGAATCCTATAGTTTTCGAGGAGACCGTTCTAATGGTGAGATCATCCTCGGGCAATCTCAAGGCGGAAAGAAGCTCCTGCCGCGTTCTACCACCTGTTCCCTCTGCCAGCGTCATTAGCGCAACCTTAGCGCTGGCTGGCGACATTATTACATTGTTGGGATGCTCTTCTCTGACGGCCTAAGATTAAAAAAATGGTATGCGGCACGCTCTCCCTACAACTAGCGACAATACTCTGCTTGCGTTATCTTACTTGCAGGAGATCGATATTGAAGTAGTTGAACCGTTCTTTGATCTGGGCTTCGGCTGGCAGTGCTATCCGTGTTGAAAGTGAAACGTGTTTCAGTAATAGTTTTATAATCGGCTAAAGCTTTTAGCATTTTAGTGTGTGAACAATTAAAGGACTACATGCAGAAAATAGTACAAGAGAAAGAAGTAGTTAATAGTACCTCCAGCCAGCACCGATCCCGCAGCCAGTAAGAGCACCGACCACATTCTACCAATGATTTTCTGCGTCAACAGCAAACAGCCAAGTACCGTTAACTCGACTATAGAGATCGCGGAAACGTGGTATTTCCGTCGTCACACTTAAAATCGAACTGTCTTCGACACACGTGAGTTCCTGGACTTTTATACGTCGATGATTCCGTTGAAACTCGTTTATTCCTACGACCCCTATGTAAACAAGCTTTCTACGCCGATACGCTCGCCTATGACATAGCTAGGCATGTATGTACAGTTTGCGAATGTTCTCGTGGTAGCGTGATCGACGTTTATATACGTGTAATTATTCATACAACTCGCGCGTCCGACTCAATCGAACATCCTTAATGAACCTTGAACAATGTTCGACAGAGAGCCACCGCGGTAATTCCATGGGCATTTGGTACGCGTCACAGGAATGCCCCGAGCCGACTGTTTCCCTGAGAAGGTTCTCTCTCAGTCCTCTCTCAGGAAGGAGTATTGAAAGTGGGAATGTAGAGAGGAAGGGTTGGCGGTATGGGCCGATTATTGGAACGGAGTCTTCTCGCTTTGATGTTAAGCTTTTTACGGTATTACGAAATCCGTGAAACCTGTTTCCAGGCGCGTGGATCACTGCGCAGGTTTTATTCACTATCTTTGGTACATTATACGCATCGAGTGAATGCTGCTATCCTAATCAATGCATCACCCAATACTTATTACTGCGTCTAAGTTCCGTTAGTTCTTCGGCGGAGTGGCGCTTTGTTAGTAATTGCCATTTTTATAATTCGCTGGGTTAGTGCGAGTGATTCGGAGAATTGCAAAGCTCAAGAAACAAAGAAAGCGCCGGTCCATCACCCAGTAGGCTAATTAATCGTTCCTACTGTATACCATTTGCCAATTTAATTAAAACCTTCGGTAACCTGTGACTACATTTGCTTGTTCCCCAAATCGACTTGGCGTCAGATCATTGGCAATTCCGCCGCTTGACACTTTTTCGGCGGGGTTCGCAACTTTGCCTATATATAGAATTGTTCCAGCTGACTCATCCTCGATGTAGAAGAGGAAAGGATGATCCGCGTAGAATGTTTCCTCCTCGTTCTTATTACCCACTTGTATTTCTGCGGATTAATATTAAATGGTAAATGTTCCGGAGGGAATTGATATTAATTGACCAACTGAATGATATACCTGTGGCAGCGAAAGCTGTGGTACCATTCTCGTTGACCTCGATCCCGGTTTTGTGCAGGACATCGTTGACTTTCAAGTGCCGCGCGGTCCTCTTCACGCGAGCTATCCCAGTTAAGGTTGCCGTGTTATCGAAAATGTCGCGTATGCCGAGCTGATCGTTAAAATCAATAATTAACCCATGACGTTGACGATGCAACTAGAATCAAGTCCTTGGAGTGTAACTGTGTAACAAGAAGAACTTACCTCGCGTAATGTGTCCTCGAGGTGGGTCGAGAAGTCAAACTTGAACTTCGGTATCTTAACGTCGACGGGCAAGTCTTGCATCAGCCATACTTGCCTCGCCAATATATACGGATTGATGTTTTCCATCAGTTTATCAGCCCCGTTTAATGTGAACGGTAGGATCAAATACATCGCGAACTTGTGACCCTGAAATAGACAGATGCTCAGCAGATGCTCCGACTACGCCGGCGATTACGTAAGATGCATACTTCGTATGGTATGCGCAGGATTTTGGCATCCAGCTCTGATGACTCCGTGTAAAAAAACCGTCCAATTGAATGCATGAAGGGCACCTGGATAATCTGATTATTCGGAGTATGGAATGCATTCATTCGAGTGTCCTCCGGCAGGAAGTATCGCCGGTGCCAGTTTCCTTTGAAGTAAAGCGCGTTCAGGATCAACATCGTCGAGTCCTTTACAGTGTCGTCTGAAAAGAACAACTCTTCCGTAAGGATTTCGGTGACAATTACTTCTGGATTTCACTGATTATTATAGGCGACGTACCGTCTTGGATCAATTTATCAATATTGCCGTCGGTAATGTTACTGACCCAAGTATTAATATTCTCGACAATCGGATGTGGATCAGACATGTTCGCCACTCTTACATCCGCGCTGTAAAACGTCTTTGCAATTGCCCCGTACCGTTGTCTAACCAGGACATTGGAATCGATGTACATTCGAGTGCCAATGTTTAATGTGTACGATGGAGAGTAGGCCTACAAATATTTCGCCGTGAGTCAGTATGAACCTCGGAATTTGTATAGCAGAAAAACGAGTATTGCTATACTTGAAGAGATTGGAGGGCAGTGGTAAACTTCTCCCTGGTTGCCGGAAGGCTCGGTGGTAGTTGAAGAACATTGGCAAGTTCTAGCGCGCTTTGATCCTGCGCGCCCTCAAAGAGAAGGACCAAGGCCAACTTTAAAGATATTGGAGAGACGAGGACGTTTCCCGCCGCTTTTTTGCTGATTGCCTATTATTTAAAAGGAGTCAGAATTTGGGGATCAAATATGAAATTTAATTGATAGGTGAATTACAAAATCTCTACCCTGAAAAGGGCCCAGTCAAAGGCAGTGAAACGCTCTCCCTGGTACGGCACGAAGTCATCATCATCCTCTTCGCGAGCCAGACTTGGTACTTTCGGTATACCAGTCCCATTCCTTATAGCTGCTATATTCTGTGCATTCGCCGTACGACGTACTTCCGTACACTCTCCCGGCAACAATATGCCGGCACACAAAAAGGCCATGCAGCCTGGAACGTGACGTTTCTTTCATCAGGAGAGAATGGGCCTTTATTTCGACCGACCTTGACACCGCCAATAATAAACCGGTGGATTTTACATCGACCGAGGGTATCCAGACTCGCATACGGCGGTCACCAACCTCGCGCCTACCACTGTCGTTCTCCGACCTTGGATGGCGCCGACGAGTAAAAAAGGGGCAAAATGTCAAGGCGACTTATTTGCGATTTTGTCAAGCTGCTTCTTTACGGCCGAGAATGTATTATGCACAATTTCAAGATAAATAGATGATTGGATAGAGACAGAGAAAATTCCTGAAGGTTCAAACGGCGAGCCGTCAAAAGTAGAGATTTTACGCTGTGCGGCTCGACAGGGAAAAAGCCTGCGTTGCTAGAAAAATTGCACTCTCTCACCTATAATCACGCTGGCCCGCATCTCGTCTGCGAATGATTTGAACACTTGTTTAAGCGACTCTGCACGAGTACATGGAACGAAAGAGACTGTTCGCCAAGGTTTACACTGCTGTACGCACGGACGCGACTCTGAGGATGTTTCAAGAGAACCGGTCGCTGTGTCGCGATGCAGCGTTGTAATACGGTGCCGGGAGAGAAGTGGAAGAACGGGTATGGAGGGATAAACGGGGAAGGAGCCGAACAACGAGGAAAAATTGAGAAAAGAATATGATTCAGGGGCGGAGAAACAATCGTGCCTCTTGTGGGCTGACACTCCTCCCGGGATTTTACGAATGTACGATATCCTCTTAATGGAACTCACAGACGTTTATTGATAACTTGGGAATAACCCATTGCAATAGCCTATGTCGATGTATTGTTAACGCGACACTCTTCCGAGCGCTGGCGCATAAATAAAGATGCCATACTGATACAATCTAAACTACTAGACTGACTAAATGATAAGGTGCCCTTTGACACGGAGCACTCTGAAACTTTCCATCACCGGCGCATCCTCCCCGCAGCACGTTTTCTTCGCACGGTCCTCTCGGCTTCCGTTCGTTCCCTCTGCATCTCCGCGTACTTGTCAATGGCTCTTGTAACGAGAACAGTCGCCGCGTTCACGCTTTCAGGCGTGATGTAAGTACGGGCTAATTCTGCCACTTGTTCTTTCACCTGAGGAGAATTAATTTGGTTAGCGATGCATCAGTCATTGGGCTCAGCATTGAGACTTGGAATCAAGACTTCACCTGATTATTCGTGATTCCGAAAGCCTGGAAACTGATGGTGCAAAGGGGTGTAAGAGTGCACACGAGGGTGGTGAAGGCGCCGCCTATGATAACCGTGGAGAGGAACTGCAGGAAGTAGACGCCGAGTCGTGCGCCGTAAATCAAGAGTTGGCTGGAGAAAGGAAATATGTTTTCGGCTATCTCGGTAACCCAATTTGCATTCCTTTGTGGCGAAATCCCGGTCGGAATGAGGTAGCCCTCGTATCCGGACGGCGCCGCGTATCCGGTGCCGGCGTATTCGGGATACGTTGGATAATAGTATTGGTTTGCCGGCACATGACTAGATTGAAGCGAATTGTACGCCGGTTGTTGGTTGGCTAGTTGGGTATTAGGAGGTCCTTGCTGCTTTGTTTGCTCCTTCGCGAAACCGTCCGCCTCAGTTTGCGGTACAACCGCACCCGCGCACAAACTAACGCCCAACAAGAGGACCGTCAAACCGCGATACATTCTGAGACTGGAGTTTGCTTCAACGTCAATAAATCTAGAATCGAAATCGTCGAACACTTTATAATGAATTAAACTGCACCAGAGTTGGAAAACTAGTCTGAAATTGTATAACTCAGTACCTTGGAAGACTGGATCCTTCGGATGGGCAATGCACACGAAAGTACACTTCACTTTCCTGAACGTGTTTAGGGTTTGAGAGAAACTGGAAGTCTGAAGAAGAAACACCCTTGGCTACGTATATATACCCCTGGTAGTTGGTAGGGCGAAGGGAAAATCAGTGAAACTCGATGAATTTTCGCTAATGGGCTGGCCCTAACGGTTGATCCCTCCTCAAACGAGAAAGTACTACCTGCACTTGCCGAAACTAATTGCACCTGCCTTGAAACCCCCTGAGAGCTAAGACTTATCGGATGCCAAACATCCAAAGAATGTCAAGAAGGCGTGATTCATGATTCGGAAAACATATTATAATAGAAAATAAATAATTTATTATTTACAATAGATTTCCAAAGAGAACGTGAAAAAATACGGCTCGAAAAAGAATAAAACATTCCAATATACTGTCATGGCTATAACCGTTGTTGCAATAACGATTCCTTTCGGACTTGTCCTCCAATATGTCCAGTCTCATCCTCGCTACTAGTAGATGAAACTTCCACTATTCTTCTTCTCCTTTTTTTCTTTTTCGAAATGGAAGCTGTGCTACTAGTACGACTCCGCTTTCGACTTGCAAGGACGCGTTCGGCTTCTATTAATATGGAGTCCTCTTCTTCCGCTGATTCATTTTCCTCCTCATCTTCCTTTACACAGAACGAATCCTACGGACGAATATATACATTACCGGTGTGGACTTCGCCGTGCATCGATTATTTTCACTCGATCCACTTACATAAAGATAGGTATCATCTGTTTGAGTAAGAGGTTGCGAATAAATCTGAACGTCCGGCTCAGGACTTCGGGGTTTCCTAAAGACGAATCCATGGCGTTTATTACGCGGACTCCTTATACTCTGTAAATAATGCGCATACATATTGCTGTCGTCGTGTGTATTCTGCGTGTAACTAACGAAATCAGCGAGATCATCATCTCCCTCTGAAGTTTCATCGGAGCTGTTCTTCTCGTCCAACGAAACCTCCGCTTCGTCGCATATGAAACCTCTCGCTCCTTGACGTCGAGCCTTACGACGCCTCGTAGTCGCGCTGAGATTCTCTTTGTTCCTCAAAGATTTCTTATCTCTGACTGCAATCTCCTTTCTACTGCTAATGGCTGTCTTCGCGGTATTTCTTTTCTGCTGGCCGTTAACGTATTTCCCGGGGACTTTGAAGGGACTGTCGTCCCATGGGTCACTCTCGGATTTCCCGTCGGACTCTAATTGCTTTGTCTTTCGAGTCCGCACTATGGGACTGTCCATTGCACTTTTGCCGAAGCTCGTCGATGCAGTGAAAAACGGACTGTTGTTTTCTAATCCATCGATGATCTCATTGAAGATCAAATCGCTATCGGAATTTTCCATCTCATCGACTAGTTGTGCGTTAAAGCTATTTTCTCGAGGCTTCTTTACACTCGCCAGTTTCTCTGCTAGACTAACGCTTGCACCTTTTTTCTCCGTGTTCTGTTTCAGCGAAATGTTGGAGAAGTTCAGTGACTTTCTCGTTGAGCCCTTCGCGACCGGTGTACTCGAGGAACTAAATTTTCCACTGAGTTTTGATTTGTCTGCCACGTCGATCCAATCAGTGGTGAAGGCCGTGTCAAATTCATCGATGATTTCGTCTAATCCCTGTAGATTTTGATTCAACACTAAATCCTGCGTGTCTATATTTACCGATTTCTTAATAGAACTATCCTTTTGCTCGACATTCTCCTTTTGTTGTATAATTGCCGTCGATTTGTCCGCGACAACACATTCCTGCTCAACGAGATCGTCTTCGTAATCCAATTCGGCAAAAAGATCATCATCCGAATCGAAGTAAGTTGTCGGATTATCTGGTTCGACTTTTAGAAGTGATAGTTTACGAGTTATCTGTTTTTCTGGTTCAGTTTTTAAAGGTGTTTTTTCACGTGTCGTCCGGTTTTCTGGCTCAGCGTTTACACGTCGTATTTCGGCGACCACCTTTGAAACATTCCATAAACTCATATCTCCCGTGTGACTACTGCATGTTGCATTTATATCGCGAGGTGTATAATGGTTATTACTACTTTCAAAAATATCAGTGTGTTCAGTTGCTTTATTTTTCGAAGAATTAAAATTAGTCCCCGAAATATCGTTTCTGTTAGTTGGTTTCCTATTCAGGGAATTGTTTATTTCGAGTGATCTTTTACGACTGACTAAATTATTCTGCATTTCTTTTCTGTTAATATCATATTGGTCCACTTGTTTCATCTGAATGTCACAGGATGTATTAGAATCACTGGTATCGTCATGCAATACTATACAATTATCTACTGTACAATCGTCTTTTAGCACCATCTTATTCCTCTCATTATTTTGAATTACTTCCCGCTTCACTGCATCATTGCAACTCGCACTAGCATTATTCGAAACAGATTGTACATGTTCACCAGAGTCCTCATCGCCGGAGGAAATCTCTATAAATTCAGGAGATTCGGAGGACTCGTCTAAGAGTGCGTCAAACGCACTATGAGTTGCGTCCCATAATGTCTTTTCCTCTTGCCGATTATCCGTAGAAGTATTCGCCGGTTTAAATCGGTCTGGATCCGAGAAGTAGTTTTGAATAAAGGACGAGTTCGTTGACATCTTTCTCGATACATTTCCTTTTTCTTCACGATTACATGCTGAAGTGTTCGGGCTTAGAATCGCTGGATTTAAGTCGTTTTGTTCGAAGTCCTCGTGCGTGACGTAGTTGGCGAAACTATCGTCCATCTGGGAGAAACTGTTCTTGATGGCGGAGAAACTATTGTTCATACCGGAGAAATCAACGTCGTCGAAAAAGCTAGCGCTACCCCATGCATCTTGAAACTCTTCTCCTGCATTGTCGTCATTGGATGTTACCGGTACTTTTGGCAAGTGTTCCATCATAGAATCGAGAGAATCGAGTATACTCGCACCAGGCACATCAAAGTCAAAGTAGTTATTTCCCGTTCTTGTAGTGCCGATGTAATTCGCGTGGAAAGTATCCGTCTCTTCCTGCATGTCTTTGGAAGACAGTTTCAAAGCGCAGAGTGTAAGGAAATCGGCAGCATCATCATCCGAAGTTAGCAACTTTATGTCTGACCGATTCACTGTTTTTCTGGACGAGGTACTTGGCTGAATGTGAACAGGAAGACTTGGACCAGTCGGACTAACTGGACTCAAATCAATGGTTTCACGGGGTTTATTCACGAAAAATTTATCTATCGAAGACTGGCCTTTTGATTTGTTGAGTTTGATATCTGTAATAGGAACGTTCAATGAGCAATTCTTCGCTTGTAGGGTGTGTAATAGGCTAATTGAACGACGAATGGCGTGCCTCCTACTAAACTACCTTTTGCATTGTTTTTGGGTTTGCCCTTTACTTTACCAGCTGACCCCTTTTTCTTAGATTTCTCGGAAGGTTTTTGTGTTTCTTCTGGATTTATGAACATCTTATGGCACGAGGGTTTCAACTGCTCGGGAATCATTCGCGGATTTTCCTGATAAAGCGAGGAGAATATGCCGCTTGTATTTAAGATCTTGTTACTTATGGAGCTTCTCCTTCTCAGCGAGCTTTGTAAAGTCTAAGAAATACAACGGAAATGAAGTTTGCTATGAGCGGGGTGGTTGTTAATGCGATTTCTAAAAGTACCTCGTGTTCTTTCCCATTTGTCACGAGGATAATGACTTGTCCATCGCGCTTCCTCCCGGTTCTACCCATTCTTTGCACGAGTCGCGTCGGGGAAACTTGTACTATATCGAAACAGATTATTAAGTCTACTTCCCCGACGTCCAGCCCTTCTTCCCCTAATTATCAATATACAAAATTATTAAACTATGTCTAATTCGATTAGTTAATTTCGTATAGTGTTTTCATTTTAGTCTAGCGCACCTATGCTCGTAGAGATCAATACGTTGATACGATTATGTCGAAAGTTCTCCAACATTTGTATCTGTTGCTTCTGCTTGAGCCCTGATTGTCCCACGAACATTTGCGCCCTAATTAGTGGTCGTAATTGTAATAGCAAAACGTAGACTTCGTTTACAGTACTTCTACACTCGACGAAGACAATAGCTCTCGAGTTTTTCGCTTCTGGACTATCACTAGCGAAATGATTTACAAGAAGTTCCTTGAGCTTTAAGAACTTCTTGTGGCCAAAGTTTATATTTTTAGGGATCTGAAATGGAGTTCCAAGTAAAGTGGAAGGATATGTCTTAAGGGTACAACGAAGCTGATAAAAATACAAACATCTTGTTCTTTGGCTAGTGGTGAAATGAATTCGGGAAATGGACCAAGGCATTCCTTAATCTCATTGAGCAATTCCTGTAAGCGAGTTTCCTCGTGCATCCAGAACTTGTCTGAATGATCTATTGATGGGAACGATATACAGTTAAATAAGAGACTTCAAGGGTTTGAAAGGAGGAACTGAAGCAGACATACTTTGGTAAAATAGAAGAAAACTTCTTAAGCCATTTCTGATTAGAAGCTCATAAGCATGATACATTGTCATTAAAATCGTCAATGTTTTGGATATCTTCCCATGATTGGCTGACTTATTACCTTTTGACTCTTTTAGTAAGAAGAAAATCTAACAAAAGAGAAAGTTTCTGATATGACTTCATATCGTCGAAGGACACAATCCAATTTATACTGAACCCACATACCCTTCCTTTAGTTATATTTGCAGTATCACCTTGAAGGACATTGCACTGTGACAAAAACTTGACATGTCTGTCCATTATAGCTATATACTTCTCTTTGTATTTCTCTAGAACACTACCTAATTCAACTACAATGACTTTTATTTGCTTCTCATTAGTGTAAGGCACAATGTCAGGTGAGCGCTCATCTCTTATCTCCAAGCAAGCAATGTTCAAATTCCTCACCACAGCATGCACATCAGCGATTTTATTACCCGGAGTTGCTGAGAGAGCTAATACGCGATAGTACTTGTTTTTCTCGCTGAGTATTTTGATGCACTGAGAAATGGAAAAATCTGTTTATACAAGTGATTCTCCCTTTTCAAAATAGATGAAAAACTTGATTTCATTCAATTTGAGTACCTCAGTATATGAATGTTTGCCTAACGCTCTATGCCCCTCATCTATCACTACACATTTTATCAAGTGAGCAGGTGCCAGATTGCTTTTCAAATCGTTATGGAAGACTTGAGGTGTAGCAAATATCACCCTTGTATCTTTTGCAGTCCATGCTGCTTCACGACTCTTTGCGGCTTTGGAACCTACATCCAACAATTGTTAAGTTAAGTTGCAGGCATAACATATATAGGTATATGAAAGGTATGTGCCAAAGAATGAATAACCTATCAGGATTTCAATCTCTCGACTGGGAATTCCCATGATATTATGACACGCATCGATCTGTTGCATAACTAAGGGCCTTGTGGGAGCTAGGAAGATAATTTTTCCTTTGGGATACCATCTCCAAAAATTGTACATGACAACTGCGGCGATAAACGTCTTCCCCAAACCTAAGAGAACGTCATCTGTGAGTTCTTCTGGTGACATACGTTTGGATTTTGGTTTAATATACATGTGAAACCCAGGATTCCTTACCAGTGGGCAAGCAGACAAGGGTATTATGATACAATGCAGTTTGCACTATGGAAAACTGGTAGTCCCGAATGGGATAATTATCGGGGTATATCCATATCCTTCCCGCCGATATGTCGAATCCTTCCGTCTCCTCGTCCTTTGAGAGCTGGGGATGTTGCGATAACAACTCCATTCTTCGCCTTCACTTTCACACATCATACGTGCACAACTCTAATTCTATCACTTCGTGCGTTAATGAATGATGATTTGGATTAGAGGGAGAATTGGCGGAACAACAAAGGAAACGCGAGGTTAGGGGGCTTTTGAGAGATGGGTATGTGGGCTATGTTAATACGGCGCTGCACAGTTGGTGATGTAGACGAAAATAATTTATTGTTATAATAATTGCAATCGTGCTGGATCGTGTGTAAGAGGAGAGGCAGGACGAATCAAATCTGTCATGAAATCTATCACGAATTGGTACACCTCGAAGAATTGAGGTTTCTCGGAGCGGGAGTCCCTTTCATCTGTCGATACAACACTGCTAGCAAAGAGGGGGAAGAGGTTTATGAACCCTTTTGATTCAGTCTCATCAAGAGATGATGTCTACTTGGATTATTTACAAATTAATTTATTGTATGGACATATACAGCGAAAAATAGGATTCTTTTCTGGGCCGACGATCATATAAAACAGACATATACATCGATCAAAATACGCTGAGACCTGGCTCGAACATCCCCATCTCACTCTAGCCGTTGCCAGTGCAGTATGTAGCTGCCTGGCTCCAACGTTCCATAACGATGACTTTAGTCAAGCGAAATAGCGTCGGTTTGTTTGACTTCAGGTCTCAGCCTATTCGGGCCGACCTATACACGTAATCCTGGAAAGAATCTACGTAATCTACGGACCTAGGGCGCGTTTGATAGAAAGGAAACGGAAAGCTGAAACAGACTAGATCCCCTGGATTAACACGTATGATTTGTAGTTAAATGACTGTTCAATGCGGCCTTATGCGCGAACTTTTTCAGGCAAATCAGACACTCGTGGGTCTTCTCGTTTATGTGGACAGACATGTGCTTTTTGAGGGTCGGCCTATCCTTAAAGACTTTTTGACAAGCGCTACACTCGTACGGCCTCTCGCCGGCGTGCACCAAAATATGACTGTTTAATGTGCTTTTCTGCGTGAAAGCTTTGTGACACACATAACACTCGTAAGGGCGATCGCCCGTATGACTGAGCATGTGTTTCCTTAAGGAAGACTTTTCTTTAAAGGTTTTATGACAGATATGACAGCCGTGCCGCTTGTCCCCCGTGTGAATGAGCATGTGAGAATTTAGTCTGGTCTTCTCCCGGAAGGCCATGTCGCAGAGATCGCAGGCGAACGGTTTCTCGCCAGTGTGAATCAAGGTATGCCTGTTCAAGTCGGACTTCCGCGTGAAGATTTTGTCGCAAACTTTGCAGTCGTACTGACCACCGGTATGCAGGAGCATATGACTATTCAGATCGGATTTTCGCGCGCAGGCTTTGTGACATATGTGACATTCGTGCGGCTTTTCGCCCGTGTGGACAAGCATGTGTGAATTGAGTTTGGCCTTTTCTCGAAAGGTCATCAGGCATTCTTTACATTCGTAGGGCCGTTCGCCCGTGTGCACCATCGTGTGTCTTATGAGTTCCGATTTACGCTTGTACGTCTTTTCGCAAATGTTGCAGGCGTGCGGCTTCTCGCCGCTGTGCGCCAGCATATGATTGTTCAGGGCGGTTTTCTGCGCGAACGATCTGTGGCACATGGTGCACTTGAACTGCTTCGAGCCCGTATGCAGTACCATGTGCATGTTAAGCTTGGATTTCTCGCGAAACGCCGCGTAACACACGTCACATTTATACGGCCTGTCCTCGGTATGCATCAGCAGATGCCGATTCAAGTTGACCTTCTCTTTAAACGCCGCGTGACATAAACCGCACTCGAATCCTTTATCGTCCATACTTCCAGTAGGATCCACGCTTGGATCGAATCTTCTCGCGAATGCTTGCTGCAGCAAGTCAGTGTCGTAACATTTGTCCGGTATGTGGGTTTGCATGTGATTTCGCAGGCACCACCGATACGCAAACTTCTTCTGGCAGAGGTTGCATTCGAGCGGATTCATGCCGACGTGCGTGAGCATGTGCGCATGCAGGCTTAAATTGTCACCAAAACTCTGCTGGCAGACTTCACATTGATTCCCGTTGCAGTGCATTCTGAGGTGCGTCACCATGGAATCATTGTTTAGGAACCACTTCTTACAAATGGAGCATTGGACTTTATAGAACTTCTGCTGCTGCATGCCCGTGTAGAAGGAGGAATGCCTTTCTGGATCTTGTGCTTGAAGGAAATTCATGTTTGCCAAGCACCTTTGTATTGTACTCTCATCCTTATCGTATAGGCTACTACCTGTGATCTGCGCCGCCCAACTGTGATGGGCGTGAGCTTCATTGTCCAGTTCTAATTTCACCTATAATCAGGATACGGTTATCCCTTAGGCTTACTGGTACAACATTAGCCTGACTCTACAGAAGTCGAAAGCTACGATTAGAAACACTATGTACCATTTCATGGGAGAAATCAACTTCACTGTTTTCTATAGGTAGGAATACCTTGTCAAAGGTACCAGTGCATATATCCTCCATGTAGTCGGGGTCGAATCTGTCGCCGGGTTCCTCTTTAAGAACAACACTCACAATGTTCTCATCCTTAAATCAATGCTTTAAGTTAGCACCCTGTTAGAGCAGGGGTATACTCTAGGTCTCTGTGGTCGGTTTGCATGCAAAACGTTTACCATAACCTGACTGTCTATGGCTAATGCATCCATCGGTTCATCTTTCACCTTAAAACCTTCCATTTGCTATACTTCACTCTGCAAAGTGAAATCGTGCTTGTTCGTTTAAACTACATCGCGCTTGCCACGGGAAACAAAAGGAACACAATTCTAAGATAAAAGCCACTGATGATATCGTGTCAGTGTACACACGATGGGTGCAGCCAAAATTCTCACGGAGAAAGGAGTCGGGCAACCCCGATCGAATTAACTGGCTTAGAACGACGAGGGGCTTCCTCCACTCTTAATTATCCACAAACCCTCGTTGTTCTAATCGCCACCAACTCATTATGCTCCCTGTCTAATGCAAGCTAACTCCACGCAACTCCTATTTCTCATCCTGTACTTACAGGCGGAGGTTACATATCCCACCCACTGAACGGAAGGACATATGTAGCGATTGAAGATTAATTCATCTGTTCTTTCGCCTTCTCCATGGCTTTATCGGCGGTCCTCCCTTTCGAATTTTGAATTCGCCTATCTTTTCCAGCGTTTCCGCAACACGATCGAAACTCGGGGATCGATCAAATACATCCAACACCCGTACGTACGCGTTCTTACGCCCTCTCTCTTTCTACCTTCCCTCACTCTCGCTTTCTCTCTCTCTCCGCTACAGTCGCTACACGCGCTCTCCTGTATTACATAAATTCCTATATACCTATGTATCTCTCTACATATCCCGTCTATCAAACATCTCTCTATCTCCACCCAACCTTCGTCTTTAGACCAATCACACCTAATACTATTTTCCGCCCACTCTTGCACCATTTTCTCTTTGATTCATGCGCATTTCCCTCATATACCAAATCTCCAAGGTGCATATTACATATATACTACCTCCCTTTCGTATAACACATTGGCCCGTTGTTTTACTCCGACAATCAAACACTGCGTGGATAATTGAAACCTGTTTTTCTCTAATAAGTGTATATATTTATTATATTATTTAAAAAACTGTATAATTGACAAGCCTAAATGGGAATAATTAATTTTTAATGTAGTATAGCTATTCTCGGTGTCGTACACGCCCCACTGTTCAATGAAAGCCTAAAAAATAGTTGGTTTGTTTACGTTGCAGACCGATGATCTTGACCCATTAGCACCCACAACAGGTGTGGAAGGCCATTCTATTCAAAAGGTACGTTTCCGTGAAAGTATTTTTAAAATACACTCTGACTCTAAACTCGATAGAGTGAAGCTACTATGATATACATATATTTGTATGAGAGTACACCGCGCATGTGTATACGTGCAGAATTTACGCAGAGTACAAAATAATGTAAACACAGGCGGATGCCAATGGGTCGATGCCAATTACATATGCTCCGCAATGTAAATCTTTTACGGGAGAAACACGTCGATATCCCTGTGATGACCGCTTGAAAGGATAAGTCAAAACAATGCTACGATTGTTGCGAGGCGCCACTATCTATAGGCTGGGGACCACAGTATCGCATATATTCAATTATTAAAAAGTTTACCGTTCGTGCACGGATAAACTGATATCCAAGTATAATTGATCGTCATTCGATCATGTATGTACACACATGCCATGTTAGCATCTGTCGAAAGCTGAAAGAACTGAATTGTGTATGATTAGTTCCGCCCTAACATAGACGACTCGACAAGGGAATCGGAGCATATTCCAGCATCTCCGAAACCTTTGCGATCTCGAGTTATAACCGCACGAACTTGTATATGAGTTCAATTACAACGTAGTTAAGTAACAACAAGAAAGACGGCTGAGAAGCCGAAAGCCAAGACACGACAGAGTCGTAAAACTAAACTTGAGAGTGGAAAAAGAAAAAAGTGAGTCGGAGGTGTTGGCTAGCAGGAGGTTATCAGGGTAAGGAGCAGCTCCACCAGGATACCAGGGGCGTAGAATCCACTGGTATCTTAGTGAAGAAGTTGCTCTTGGCCCGACAACCTTCTACCAAACCCTCTGAACTCCAACTGATAGTATGAGCCACGAGCCTAGCAACCGTTGCTCGGCGAAGCTTGTTTACGACCTTTCGCGGGTAGCCGGCCGGCTTCCTACCGAGCTCCCACTCTCGTCTTCACTGCAAGTGTGCGAAAGTAACTTCTCCGCTCTAGCGACAAGTGCAAGTACCCTCTATCCCCCCTTCTGCTTTTATGTATCCACAGCAGTACCGCGTTGCTATCATTAGGAGGTACAGGCAGGAGATATTTCTGGGCCCTTATTTTATACCATACAAATTTAATCATTTTCGTAGAGCTTCTGAGACGCCTTAGGCAATTGCCTAATTTTTGCCTACAGTATACTACTGAGTCGGTAGAATCTCTACAATGACGCCAAGTAGTTTGAAAGCGCAATACATGTGTTCAAGGCACATGAAACTGATTAAATTATGAATACAAATTAATTTGTTCCAATTAGAGAGTGGCGAGCTGGGGTGATTAGTTAACGGCTACGTAATTCAGCTTTTAAGCTAACGACAAGTGCAGGTCACTCTTTCCTCTCTTCTGCTTTGACGTATCTATAGGTATACTGTGTCTTCGACCATCCTATTTAATTATGAATGCAAATTACTTGGACCTAATTACAGAGTGATGAACGGCGCGATTAGTTAATGACTATGCAATGCAACGTTGAAGTTAATGAATGGTTAACTTTATGACGCCCTGAAGGTCTGTATTAGCTAGGTGCATTCCAATTAGTGTAACAGTCACTCAGAATTAATGAGTGTCAATAGAATACCACATAAACAACCCGGGAAGTGAATGTTAGATTGTTACAGTTACATTATCAATCTACTAATAAGGAAATGTCCAAGCTACGTCGAGCAACGATAGAGTATTTTATATTCTACAGCTTTGGAAAGTTTAAACGCACTCGATAAGATTTCTCGTGCATGAGTCGCGTGGACAATAAACTTCGGCGACCAACACAGAAATAACCGACCTTACGGTGAGGTCTTTCCGTGAATCGATCATGAAGTCATGATTCCACAGGCAAATAAAGCTTAACGGCGACGTCCGCTTTGCTTTTAGGCGAGGACTTACATGGCAGTATGATTTATCGAACTACACAGCAACCATAATCGGCTGCATGTACAAATCAATCGGCTCGTTATCGGACAGTACACTTCGGATTGAGACAGCAGCCTGTGCTATCGAGAAGAAAGAAACGCACGCCGACTGCACGTAGAAAGCAACGGGTTTCCCTTCAGTTCTTTTGCTTCGCTGTAACATGGATTTACCACTACTTTGGTGCTTGTTAGTTGTTCTATCGCTTGGTGCTGCGAATGGTGAGTAGATGAGTGTGTGGGCCTTTTAATCACCGTTGAGAGATATCCTGCTTTGTATAGAACAATTATAGATTAATTAGTCATTTTAATTATTGACGAATGTTTCAAAATACTTGCCTGGCTCATACAATATTATAGCGAATGTATGTGTATAATAAAATAATACGCATACGCAAACGCAACTGATAAAAAGTAGGGTATGACAGTCTGATTGAAAGGCGGGTGAATCATCCATCACAGTGTGTGAGTGCGTGGACGACTGATTTTATATTGATCGGTTTTCCCTCGGCGAGCAGGCAGACACCTTTCCACGACTGGAATAAATATTGGGGACGAAGAGGACGAGGTGAAAAGCGGCTTTTTCCTCGAATTGGACAAAAACAACGCAACTCAACGAGATGAATTAATTAATATAATAAACCAGTGGAAAAGCGCCGACGCGTCGAATGTCAACCGATCCTTCGACGAAGCAGATCTGTTCTGCACATATCGTGCGAAACGGATTGCTGATTTAAAGAACGCGACTGCAGCCAACATCTCCGCTTCCGTGGAGGAATTGGACAAGGGCGATTCCAGCGCGTCTCGTGGAAGACGTACTGCTCGATTAGATGACGCGAGAGAAGATGACTCTGAAATCAATGGACCACAGAAATTCAGTCTACATGAAGTACCAGATACTTTTGAAGAAGACGGCATGCAGTTAGAAGATTTCATTATTATCACCGCGGCAGCGGAGAACTACTGTGCAAAACGTGCGGTAGGCACTGCTGGATTAGAGGAATTGAGCCTTTTCTGGAACGAAGTAAATGCAACTATTAAAATTCGTGCAACAAATGATTCCTACGAGTTTAGACATAAGTTCTTTGGAAGTCGTGGAAAACGCAGTGTTGAATTGGAAGATGAGGTTGAAGACAAAGGGGAAACACGGGAAAATGTTTCAACAGCTGTAGCAAGGTCTGTTACGTTAATGGAGGATGATGAAGACGAAACTTCCCCTAAGGAAACGGGTAATAGTTACGATCCAACTGATGAGGAAAGCGTGGAAGATGTGCCCTTTAATGATACTCTTACAGAATGGTTTCGAAAGATATTGAAGTCGCTTGACATTTTGGAGAGGCTGGCAGATACATTCTTTGAAATTCTCGCGAATAAGACTGTTTCTATTGACAGCCTCGAATACCCAGATTCATTCAATGCAATTCGCGGGAAACGCAGCGCCGAATTAGAGAACGAACTTCAACATGACTCTTCCCCCGAAGAAACAGAAATCTATATTACATTATTGGACGATGATGAAGCTGACTCTTCCCCTAACAGCGACGATCCAACTGATGGGGCAAGCAATGCTGTACTAGAAGCCGAGGTTGAAGAGAACATTTCTTACCAGCAAGCAGATGTGCACATTCATAATACTTTATCAAAAATGTCTGCAAAGATGTTGGAGGCGATCGGGATTTTCGACAGCCTAAGAGATATATTCCTTGCGGCTCGCGGGAAACGAAATACTGAATTAGAGGACGAGGTTCAACATGACTCTTCCCCCGAGGGAACAGACAGATACATTCCAACTTATGTGAAACGAAATGCTGAATTAAACAACAAGGTTGAAGACGGGGTTTCCGACGAGGACGCAATTGCATATAATCAGGATCTAGTATTACAAATATTAGGAATCCCGAGCAATGACAACCGTCTTATAGCGCAAGCCCAGAAGTCGGTAACTCGAACAAAACGCATTGCTGGTGGGATTGACGCGAAAGAAAAGGAATTTCCCTATCAAGTTTCCTTAAGATTCAATGGACTGCACATATGTGGAGGTGCACTTATCAGCGGGCGGCACGTATTGACTGCTGCCCATTGCATTTGCGGAATCATCGATGAACCCTACGACGATCTCACCGTCGTCACAGGTTCGGTGAGAATAGACAAGGGAGGAAAATCGCACCTAGTTAAAACCGTCCATTGCCACAACGACTTTGTATTCGGACTGGAGCATTCTTGGCAGGACGATATCGCCGTTGTAACGGTAAGCTCTCCTTCATTATGGGAAACGTTATTCCAAAAACTAGGCAATTAGTCAACAAATTCGGCTGGTTTTAGCTTAACGATACGGTGCCCTTCGACGATGCACAATCTCCAGTTAAATTGCCTTCGTCTGATGCCGCCGTGAATCAGCGCGCACTCATTACTGGATGGGGTAAATCAGAGACGCAAGGATATCTGCACAAGAATCTGCAGAAACTGGCTGTTAATATCATCAGCAATGAGGAATGCCAAGGTTATTACAATAATAGCATCCTGTCCTCCCAGCTTTGTTCCTTCAACGGGCAGGGTTCGGGTGCTTGCAAGGTTCGCATTTCTTCAGAAGACCTTATTGAATACTTTGAACCCGGATTAATGGCATTTCTTTTCGTAGGGCGATAGCGGTAGTCCTTTAGTGTCAAATGGTACCATCATTGGTGTTTTCTCATGGACAAACCCTTGCGCACTCGGCTCGCCGGAAGTTTACTCCAACGTACGCTTTTTCTCGGACTTCATTGAACGCTCGATGAAAGATCAGGTAGGTTCGAGGTGGTCGACGATGGTAGATAAATAAATTTACTTAAACTAAAGTACTGTACACGATATGCTGCGGTTTGATTAACTAAGGGTCTGTTTTACTGAGCCAGGATTCCATCAATCCAATCACGGACCATAAAAAGATTGGTGTGAACGTCCGGGTATCCAACGGCACAGGGGATTCCGTAGGAAACGACACCGACTATCTGACCCTCGTAGATCACGGGGCCGCCACTGTCACCCTGGTGTAGAGAAAAATCATTTTTTAGATAACGGGCAATGAAAACCGGCTAGGTAAGTAATCTCTTGATCTGCGTATTGCAAGCAACTGATTTCCAACTAACCGAGCAGGTACCGAATCCCGGCATGACCAAAGTGCAGAATTCAAACTCATGGACACGTTTCATCTCCATTTCCCGGCATTCGTCCGGGCCCACTGTGTACACAACCAGATCCTTAAGAGTGTTCGAGTTAAATCCGCTCTCGGTGGCTCCCCATCCTGCCACAGTCACTTCAACGTCCTCGTCAATATTACTGGTTGGGAGACCAATCGGCTGCGAGCGTGTGTCGAACTTGATGGGCTCTTTCAGCTGAATCAAATTTTCAAAAATTAGCACATGTATGAATCGTATGAAAGATAGGTTTGACTGCTCGAAAATCCTATACCTTGTAAATGCCGACGTCGTGTCCTGTCCATTTCTTCTCTGGGCCGGAGTACTTGGGGTGGAAGTGCATTTCGGCGACGGTGTGGGATTGTCCGCCGCGCTTGAGGTTCTGCGCTCCAGTTACAATGGTGATGTCCTTCATGATGTCAGGCGCGTTGAAGGGTTGGACACAGTGGGCAGCCGTGATGACATGGTAAGGGCTGATGATGGCGCCGCCGCACTTGTGGTCGCCGTTCAGTCGGATCGAGACGATGTACGGGTGTTTGGTGATGGAAGCGTCCTTCGCACCGATCAGTTTCTCCGGTTCATCAGCATACACGCCTAATGAAATTTCACATCACAGAAATAAAGTATTGTCCTCTCAACTGTTCTTTTATTCTGCTCCTGCAATTCTCCTTCAATGACGGAAATCCTTGAGCACTCACCTATTACCGCGAGGGCAACCACTAAGAAGCACGCGAAAGTTTTCATGATCCGGCTTTACCTTCTGCCGTGGATGAGTTGGATGAAATCATTACCGGTCATCGCTCTCACGTCGATTATATAGAAGCTCGGTTATTTGAGCAGCTGGGCCTTTGAATTCTCATGCGCAGCCGATCATTCCTAGTACCAATGCGTCAACCCATTGATGCGTGCCGGCGCAAATGTGTTAATTAACCGCGCTTCTTCTACGTGGGTCATTAACGAAGCACATTGTCGCTCGCTCACGTCATGCCTGCGACTTAGAACCTTAGAAGTCGCACGCATTGCCGGCAACAAACCCTAATCTAATATACTGGGCGTTTGAAAATAAAGAGGACTCTTGCAAACATGCCGAATCCATTTCGTGCGACACTTTACTCCTTTATTCTACCATAACTGTGCACATGAAACAGCGTAGTACTTTAGTAATATCTTTCAGTAGTAGGTCACTGGATCCTGGTGAGTAGGACGGAGACGTAGCCACCCGACATCTTTAACATCTGAAAGAATCAGGTACTCCTTCGATGAACTTCGAAAACGAATTTCCATGGGACACAATTTATAGTGGTGAGAAGATGCCTACTTGGCTGAAAGTTGTCAGATTGATGGGAATAATCTTGCCAGCGGTGAGGCAGATTGGTTTGCTTGCCCGTAGCATCACGAACAGCAGTTTCTTCGCATCTCTCGGACGAAGATCTTGCCAATCGGACTCGCAAATCGCGTTGTAAACACCCTCAGCCTCCAATGACAAAGTAAAACAACCGAGATTCCTTCGAGCGCCAAAGAAAGAATTTTGGAAGAGAATCGATGGGATTTGTACTCTTACTCACTTCCATCACCAGCATTTCGCCCATCAAGCAAAAGAGGCCGGCGTGAGCCAACATCGTCATTATGACCATAATCGCGAACATTAATCGCAAAAACGTCTGGTCGTCTTTCTGCTGGAGGAACTGCAAGAAACGTCGCCATGCGAGAACTGGCCGCTCTAATGCACGACATAAACAAACTCGAACGAGACTCACGTATAATATAAGCATGCCGTAGAGGCAGAAAGTCACTGCGAAATAGAGCAAAAGCTCGCAGAATATGAGAGCGAAAGCGTCGTCCACAGTATTGACTGTTCTGTAATTAAGTCGATTGAGGAAGTTGATGACGGTAGCAGGCACACGTTGCTTTCGAACAGATTGCACAGTGTGCTTTACGAATTAGTGACGACGCGTGAATCGATGAAAATGCAAATAAGAATGTTAGAGAAGAAATGGGCGCTTTGTGCAAGCCACAGAACGGAATAATCCAGCAATTAAAATAATTCATTTCCATTCCGCCATATGTTGCCATAATCCAAAACAGTGTAACACGAGCAATAGACTGATTAATACAACCAAAGTACAAATACAACAAGTGTCGTCTATAGTGTAGCGTGTACTGTGTACCGTCGACGAATTCTGCGATCAAGCACTGCCAGGTGAGAAGCGGCACGTGGAGAACCAGCTGCCGAAACACAGAGAAAGAGAGAAATAGTGGTCGACCTGATAAGACGAATGTGTTCCTTCACGGTGCTCATGAAAGCCGAATCGAACTTCCTCGAGCGAGCGACCCGCAGCATGCGAAACTGCAAGTTCCTCAGCTGTCCACAGGTATGCATGATCAGTAGAATGAGGAAGTTGTCGACGGCGGTGAACGTCAAGGCGATGCTGAGGGTCGCGACCATCTGGATCCCGTAGACGACCTCGTACGTGGGACTCTCATTCACGTCGACAAAGTAGTACGACTGGAAGATCAGCGGCCTTATCTCGCCGACGAGCTCGGAGTTGGCCCTCGGTGCTATTCCGAAGAGCGGCAGGAACATAATCACCAAGGACGGCACTACGGTCATCGCGACGGTGCACTTGAAGATCGTTCGAGTGAGTTGTGCGAAGTACATCATGGTCTTCCGCTCCTCGACCGTCTTGGGTTTCTCCCAGTCGTCGCGGATCATCTGCACGATATCTATGAGGACTTGAAAAGAGCCAATCCGTGTATCCCTTTTGGTGAACTCTGGTAAAGTGAACTAGCCCCGTAAGAGGCGGCTGGAAGAGATTGGTTACCTATTCTCTTCTGCCAAAGGTCGAAATGCTTGATGAAGGCACCGGAGAGCGGCACTGTCGTCTGCAGGTTCTCCACGACTGCGAAAATATGATGCCGAACGACGAAGAGCGCGATGCACGATGGTCCGATCAAGTACATCTTGAAGACAATCAAGTGCAGCAGCCCGTAGAGATGCGTGAGCGACTTGTGCCGGGGATTCCTGAACATCTCCGGCCAAGTGCCGAGCGCTGTCAGGAGGCTTCGATGAAGACCAACGGCCCACTCGAAGTCTAAACGGCGAGTGACGACAAACACGCTCCATTAAAGGACAGAACCCGCCGGTGAGAAAGGGCGGCCTAACTCCCCTGACGGAGCAAACCAGACTGAGGCAACTTTAGTGCGAAAAATGAGCCGAGTTAGAGCACCTGCTGATTCCGGGGACTTTGCTGCTGACATGTCGAAAAACTCCGTGCGAACTTTCTCTCCCGGCCGCTTCTCTACCCCTTTCTTTACTTTCTACACTATCCACCCCTTTCGCCGGTGCACGGAATACGAAACGAGGCTGCGGCCACCGGCAAAAACGGTAATAAGCGGGCAGAGCGCGCTTGGGAAATTCGTGGCCCGAGCGGCTGCCCCGTATGCGCCTTGCAGCTTAATTAATATTGCAAGGGCGAGACTTGTCCACAACAGAACTCACTGCATTAGCACACTGGACGAGTATGCACTTGACCGCTTGTTAACCGGAGAAGGTAATGCTCGCATACGTTTTTTGCCTAGTAAAGTTTTAGTGGCACGGAGAGAGGACGGTTGATTGGTTTTTAATGAGCCGGACAGTGCGGATTCCTGGGTGCGCGCAGGTGATCTATTTCCGACGGGTTCTCCGTCGTTCTGCGTCGTCAGCTCGGGTAACGAGGCGAACAGTTGGTGCATGATGTTCGGCGCAACCAAGTGCGTAGCAGGTATTGCATACTGGAGGATGCATTATTTCCGCGGGATAATTCCAGTGATCTGCAGAACTTTATTCCCAACCGCATGGTACACGTGAGTCTACGTAAGATTATGATTAAAGTACCACCGATGAGTTCACTGAAGCTTAGCAAGCAAGAAGGAGACGTAGCTAGCTGACATCTGTAACATCTGAAAAGCTCTTTCCTATGAAGATTGTACCCAAGTCTCGTGCCGATCAGTCTAACACAGTTATGTTTTATAGAACAAGTCATACTTTGCAGAAAGTTGTCATGTTCATAGGGATGATTTTGCCGGCAGTGAGATAGAGTGGTTTGTTGCTGTAGAGCATGACGATGATCAGTTTCCTCGCGTCATCTGGCTTCAAAGTTTCCCAATCGGACGCACAAACCGCATTGTAAATCTCATCCAGCTTTAAGACAAAGGTCAACCGAATTAGGAATAATCTTAGGTCCGAAATGGAATGTGGTAGTCGATGGAATTCGAACTTACTTCGATCACCAGTATCTCACCCGTTATACAGGAGAGAGCCGTGTGACTGAAGGTCGTTGCCAGCACCATCACCACAAAGATCAATCTCGAGAAGGCGATATTCCCATCCTGCTGGACAAGCTGCAAGGGATACAAAATATTTATTTTACAGAAACACACAGGAGCTGAAAAGAAAATCCCAATGAGACTTACGAATAAGATCAGCAGCGTATACAGGCAGAAGATAATCGCAAAGTACAGAAGTACGCCACAAAAGGCGATCGCGAAAATGCTGTCCACGATGCCGATTGTTCTGCAATGCAGAGAAATATGAAATAAATGAATGAAATTAATCAACGAAAACGTGAGATCGACTAAGAGAAACCTGCTCAGGCCAATCTGGTCGTGCACATTCGCAATTAAATCTGAATGGAATGCCTTGGACCGACTCATAGCCAGCATTCGCGATTGAAGAATCCTCAGCTGTCCGCGAATGTGCAATATCAAGAACACAAGAAAGTTATCTATAGCGGTGTAGGAAAGTCCTGCAAAGCAGACTCCGTATGCCTGTGCGAAAAAGACTAGTTCATAAGTGGGACTCTCATTAACGTCGAAGAGAAATTGCGACTGAACGATGAAGGGCCTCTCTTCCCGGGTTAGATTCGTGTTTTGTCTGAGCTTGATGCCTGTTAATGGCGCGCCGACAAATAGTATCGCCGAAGTCGTCATGAGAATGCCGGTAACTCTGAAAACTGTGTGGCACAGTTGTGCCTGGGATACCATCATCTCCTGTTCATGAGAGGTTCTCGGCTTGGCCCAGTCGTCCGACATCACTTGCACCACTGCTGCAACCGCTTTAAAAATTATATATGATACAGAACTTGTTTCCTTCCTGGTTTTTGAATTTTTATTTTTAGCACACTGCGTTCAAGTAGAGGGAGAATCACTTGCCTTTGAATTAATTATTTCGAGTACACACCGTAAATGTATCAGATAATTATAAATTTCGCACTGATTTTAATTACACACCAACATTTTTAAACACAATCCTATTTTTTGTATGCCTGTGTATTAATAATAAGAAAAACGATATACGTAAGTGTCTGACAAAAAATTGAGTAACACAGCTCTTATTGAAAGGCAAATGAATCACCGTGTACACAGAGTATACTTTTGTTCGCATTAATTTGTTAACAAATTGCATAATTTTACAAATTAACATTGTAACACTTTGTGATGTAAATGTGCAATGAAAAATTATGCATAAATAATGCTAGCAAAATTTCCTTAATTTATATTCGCAACTAATGTCTGGCTACTTGATATACTAAGAAACGAAAAGTCGGCTCTTACCTTTCTTTCTGGTCAAAACATCGAGATACTTAACGAGAGCTCCAGTTAATGGCACAGTAAACTGAAGATTATCGATGACAGCCACCATATTATGGCGAACGAGGAAGAGCCCGTTGACCGATGGCAGCAACGCGAAGACCAAGAGCATAAGCGGACTTATAAAGGTGTACAAATTAATTAGGAACCTCTTCCAAGGGCTCTCGTACATCACCGGCCAAATGCCGCTGGCCTTGAGGAGGACGCGATGAAAGCGTACTGCCCAGTCGAAGTCTGCTTGAGGAATAACGAGAGATTCGCAGGGTTAAACGACAGAATTCTCCCTCCACTCGGGGGTGAGAAAAACTACGGCAACTTTCTCCAGTGTAGAAAAGGCTATGAGATAATTTGCCTCTGTGCGAAGGCAAGAGGATCACCGCACCTGCGGATTCCGACTGCTTCGATGTGGACATTGCAAACTTTTCACCCCCTTTCTCGCGCATCGCGTACGATATGCCGCTTTCCCCGTGGACAATAACGCAAAGCGGCATCCACCCCTTTGGGAAATGTATTATCCCAACGAGTGCGACGTGCGAACAGCCACCGTTTAACGTCGCCGATGCTCGTGCACAAGCGACTGTGCATTTTTGATCAGTTAATAGCTTATGCAGCAATAATGAACCTCGCGGACTCTTGTCTACTTAACCGTATCCCCCGCGATGAAGTTCCCGCGGCTCGTTGATTTTTTATGAGGCCTTGACAGAGGGTTGCTCTGAGGTGAGCAGCTGTGAGTCACTTCTATTAATTCTGCCACTTCTACCCCTTTTAGACGGTCGGATAGAGAGATAGCATGAAAAATAGTTACCTGACGCGAGCTACTTGTGGCGGAGTCATGGGGATGACATTCGAATGAAGACTAACGAGGTACAAAACACAGTGGAGCTGGCAACATTTGATGTGTGTATGTTTGTAACGTTCGTGGCTTATACTTACTAATGGTTCCATGTATTTACCTAATCGCTGAGGGTCCGACCAAATCTCTTCAGTCATGGTACGTATATTTACACCCAAATTACTAGATTGTTGAGGTGTATGCAAATGTAGATTTTTATTGATCCTCTTAGTGAATATGTTTCAGTTTGCGATTTATGAATCATATGAATTCTGTGTGTTGCACAGAGTTTCAATTGAATCATCAATTCTATGTTGGTATGCAGAACTTTATTCACGTTCACACTATACATGTGCGCCTAGGTATACTTGTACTATGGTCGAGGAGTTTACTTAAGTTTAGCAAGTAAGAACGATACGTAACTTGCCGTCATCTGCAACATCTGAAAAGCATCTTCTATCAAAATTACATTGAAGTCGAATGGGAAGTTGTTTAATCGAATTAGATTTTAGTGAACAATTCGTACCGTACAGAAAGTCGACATGTTCATTGGAACGATCTTGACGGCAGTAAAATAAATCGGTCTGCTAGTGTATGCCATGACGATGAGGAGTTTCTTCACGTCATCAGGTTTCAATTCTTCCCATTCGGACGCGCACACAGCATTATATATCTCCTCGCACTTTATTAGGAATATTAAGGAAACTATAATTCCTCAGGTTCAGAGATCGAATGTTGGTTCTTGATGCGAATATAGCTTACTTCGATTCCTAACATTTCACCCATTATGCAGTAGACGATGGCGTGACCGAAGGTTGTTACTATCATCGACCAAATGAAGATCAATCGCAATAAGCCGATATCATCGTCCATTTGAACAAGCTGAGAAATATATGGACCAAGAATTAATAATATCCCCCTTTCCGAAGTTAGTTAACAACACTTTGTTATTTTGAGTAACATCGATGAGTAACATATGGGAATCTGAATGGGACTTACGTATAAAGTCATCAGGGCATTCATGCACAAACACATAGTGAAGTACAGAAGAACTCCGGCGAAAGTGCGAGTGAAAACATTATCCACAGTGTCCATCGTGCTGGAATAAATGGAGAGCGAAATGAAAAATTTCGTGTTATTGTTTGTTGCGGATGAAGACAAGATCGACTGAGAGAGAAACCTGAGGAGCCGAATGTGATCGTGGACGTTAAAAATTAAATCCGACTGGAAAGTCTGCGGCCGGGCCAGATTTAGCATTCGTGATCGAAGATTTCTCAGCTGTCCTCGTATGTGCAATATCAAGAATACAATCAAATTATCTACGCTGGTGTAAGACGCTGCTGCAAAGATTGACGCATATGATTGGGCGAAATAGGCAAGTTCATAATTAGGGCTGACATTCACGTCGAAGAAGAATCGAGATGGAAGGGATAGGAGCCTTTCTTCTGTGTCTAAATTCTGCCTCAGCGTAAAGCCAAAGCATGGACTGCCGACCAATACTACTCCCGTTGTTACAGTAAGAACAGTGGTAATTTTCAAAATTGTCTGGCACAGTCTTGCCTGGGATACCATCACTTCTTGCTCTTGAGGGTCTTTCGGCTTCGTCCAATCGTCCAAAATTTCTTGAATCACTGCAGTCAGATCTTTAAAAACAGCATTCAGTAAACTTTAAATCTAGTACACGATTATACAAATTCTCATTCTAGAAATATGTCCAATCTAAATTTAATTCCGCTTACCTGTCTTCCCGCTCCATGCATCGAAGTACTTGACGAGAGCACCAGCCATCGGCACAGTAAACTGGAGATTGTCAACGATAGCCACCATATCGTGGCGACTGTAGTAGAGTGCGGACAAACATGGCAGTAAGACGAACATCAAGATTGCAAGCACACCAATCAAGCAGTACAAATCAATTAGCAGCTTCTTCCACGAGTTCTGGTATATCTCCGGCCAAATCCCGACCGCTTTCAGAGCAACCCGATGAAAGCGTACTGCCCAGTCGAAGTCTGCGTGTGGAATAACGAGAGATTCACAGGGTTAAACGACAGAATTCTCCCTCCACTCGGGGGTGAGAAAAACAACGGCAACTTTCTCCAGAGTAGAAAAGGCTATGGGATAATTTGCCTCTATGCGAACGCAAGAGGATCACCGCACCTGCGGATTCCGACTGCTTCGGTGAGAACATTGCAAACTTTCCACCCCTTTTCCCGTGCAACATGTTGCTTTTCCCGTGGACAAGAACGCAAAGGGGCGCTTTCTACCTTGGTAAATGTATTAAGGCAACGAGTGCAACCCGCAAGGAGCCACCTCCTAACGTCATCGATGCACATGCGATCATGCATTTTCAATCAGTTAATAGCCTGTGCAACAATAATGCTCGTCGCAACCTCTTGTCGGCTAAACTGTTTTCCGCGCAACAAAGTTCCCACCGCTCGTGGATTTTTGATGAGCGCTCGGTAGAGGGTTGCTCCGAGGTGAGCGACTACTTGTTTCTGTTAATTCTGTCAATTCTACCCCCTTTTGTCGAGTAGAGTGATAACATGGGAAACAGTTACCTAACGCATGCTACTCGTCGAGGAGTGAATGAAGACTGATCAGCTAAACGATAGAGCATAAAGGTGTTTAAATTTAACGTGTATATTTGAATAACAATTAGTAGTTTAGATTTTCATTCATCTATTAGAGACGCGTCTATGCAGATATCAATCATAATTGATCTGCGTATGCGACTGAGAAGATATCGTTGCACTTCAACCGGATAATATGGTGTTCTTTATTCCCATTAATACTGGACACATGAGTCGACACATACTTATAGTAATATCCACGAATTCATTGAAGCCTCGCAAGTAAGATCGAGACGTAGCTGCCCGACATCTGCAACATCTAAAAACTTTTCACTTAAAAAATTTTAGGTAAATTTAAGTTTATCGCGAATCTTGTAAATTGAGTTATATTCTATTGAACATGTCGTACCTTACACAAAGTTGTCATGTTCATGGGAACGGTTTTGGCGGCAGTAAGAGAGATTGGTTTGCCGGTGTACATCATGACGAGAATTAAATTCTTCGACATATTCGGCTTCAAAGTTTCCCAATCGGACGCACAAACAGCCTTATAAATCTTCTCGAGCTTCATTAGAAATATTACGAAAGTTATAATTACCCTGCTGCTAGAATCGAAGGTGTAGGTCTCGATGGAGTTGTAGCTTACTTCGATCGTTAAAATCTCACCCATTATGCAATAAAGGGCGGTATGACTGAAAGTCGTTACCAGTATCATGACGATGATGACTAGTCGTGAAAAGGCCATGTCGTCGTCCATCTGAAGAACCTACGAAAAAAGCGTCACCAGTTAATAATCTCCTTCTTTTCAAAGTAGAATGGGACTTACATGAAGAGTCATCATAGCATTGAGGCAAGAACTAATAGTGAAGTACAAAAGTATTCCAGCGAACGCGCGGGTGAAGACGCTGTCCACAATAGAAATTGTTCTGAAATGAAAGTAAAGTCAAATTTAAAATATGTTCCAATTGTTTGTTCGCAGAAGAACAAGAGATGGATTGAGTGAAACCTGGTGAGACGAATATGATCGTTCACATTGGCAATTAAGTCCAAGTTGAAGGTCTCCGATCCGCTCATCATTAACATTCGGAATCGAAGAATTCTCAGCTGTCCCCGTAAGTGCAATACCAAGAGTACAAGAATATTATCTACTGCGGTGTACGACACTGCTGCGAAGGCGACTCCGCATGATTGAGCAAAATAGGTGAGTTCGTAATTCACGCTGACATTCACGTCGAAGAAAAATCGTGACGGAACAACTAGGGGACTCTCCTCTGGGCCTAAATTATATGTCAGCTTGATGCCTAATAATGGCAAGCTCACGAACAATGCGGTTGGAACAACCATGAGGGCAACGGTAACTTTGCAAATTGTTCGGTACAATTTCGCCTGGGACACCATCACCTCACGCTCGCGAGAACTTCTCGGCTTTGCCCAATCCTCTGCGATCCCTTGAATCACTGGAGCCAGAGCTTTAAGAAATGAAGTACGCAATCCGTCATTGTAATACTGTTCGATGTAAATATGGAATTAGAAAGTTGTTCAGATTTGATAAGTTTCTTCCACAGTTAGGAAAGTGCTGACACTGACACACTTTGCAAAATATTTGACGCAAAAATAATAAATCTGGCTAGCAATGTATCAAGTGGTGCCCCTCTTACCTTTCTTTCCGACCCAAACGTCGAGATACTTAGCAATAGTGCCCATGGGTGGGACAGCAAATTGGAGAATGTCGACGACAGTGATCAGATCGTGGCGATTGAGGTAGAGTCCGTACAAGCCCGGCAAAGTCACCGAGAACAACAGCACAAATACTCCTGTCAGGCCGTACAAATCAATTAGCAAATTCTTCCAGGAGTTCTCGTATGTCACCGGCCAAATCCCGCAGGCTTTCAGGACGATGCGATGGAAACGTACAGCCCAGTCGAAGTCTACTTGTGGAATAACGAGAGATTCGCAGGGTTAGAAGAGAGAATTCTCCCACCACTCGAGGGTGAGAAATGAGAACTGCGATATACTAGTTTCTCCAGAGTGCAAGGTCTACGGAATAATTTCCCTCTGTGCGAACGCGAGAGGATCACCGCACCTGCGGATTCCGACTGCTTCGATGCGTACATTGCAAACTTTCCACCCCTTTTGTCGTGCTCCCAGGCCGATCTGCTGCTTTCCCCGTGAACAATAACGCGAGGGGGCTCTTTCCACCTTGGGAAATTTATGAAGCTAACGAGTGCAACGTGCGAACAGCCACCGTTTATCGTCGCGGATGCTCGGGCACATGCGATCATGCATTTTCGATCGGTTAATACCCCATACATCATAGACCAACGACGATCGTCGCAAGTTCTCGTTGGCTAAACAAGTAGTCGCGTAACAAAGTTCCCGAGGGTCGTAGATTTTTGATGAGGTGCTTCGTCGAGGGATGCTCGGAGGTAACCAACTGCGATCTGCTCTATTAGTTACGCCATTCCTACCCCTTTTATACTGTCGGATAGAGTGATAGCGTGAGAAATAGTTACCCAACACGAGGTCTTTGTGGAGGAGTGTCCGGAGAAGAGTTCGAATGAAGACTGATAAGGTAAACGATATGTACGATTTGTATTACTTGTAGCTTTACTATACTTACTGGTACATAGATTTACACACCTACTATTAAACTGCTGAGTCACTATTGTTCTGCGTATTACGCACAGAACTTTATTCTCATTATCACTATACTCCTTAGTCTACGTATACTTTGAGTACTACCGAAGGATTCACTGAAGCTTCGCGAGCAAGAACGACACATAGCCAGCCGACATCTGTATGATCTGAAAAGATTTCTGATGTAGACATTTTGAGTCTGATCCGAATCTAATTAACCGAGATATACTCTATGGAGCAAGTCATACTTTACAGAAAGTCGTCAAGTTCATGGGAACGATCTTGGCGGCAGTGAGATAGATTGGTGTGCTGGTATACGCCATGACAAGCAGTAGTTTCTTCGCGTCATCTGGCTTTAAACTTTCCCAGTCGGACGCACAAACAGCATTGTAAATCCCATCGAGCTTTATTAGGAATATTAAGAAAGTTATAATTACCCTGCTGCTAGAATAAATTAGTTGCTTGCGATGGATGTATAGCTTACTTCGATCACTAAAATCTCACCCATTAGGCAGTAGAGGGCGGCATGACTGACGGTCGTTGTCAGTATCATGACGATTACTATCACTCGCGTTAAGGCGAAATTGTCGTCCATCTGAAGAATCTACAAGCAATATGCGACAGCAATTAATAATCACGGTCTTTTCAAAGCAGGATAACAATACTTTGTTATTGCATTAAGCAACATACGGTCATCCTAATGGGTCCGGAGACTTACGTAAATAGACATCAAGGCATTCAGGCAGAAAGTAACAGTGAAGTACAGAAGTACTGCGGCGAACTCGCGAGTGAAAACCCTGTCCATGGTACCAATTGACCTGAAAAAAAAGGAAAACAGAATGAAAAATGTTTTCTTATACCTTGCTGCGGGAGGAAACAAGATCAACTGAGAGTAAAACCTGTTTAGGCGAATATTGTCATTCACGTTGGCAATTAAGTCCGACTGGAAGGTCTTCGAATGACTCATCCTCAACATTCGCGTTCGAAGATTTTTCAACTGTCCTTGTATATGCAATACCCAGAATACAATGAAATTATCTATTGCCGTGTACGACACCGCTGTAAAACTGATTGAGAATAACTGAGCGAAATAGATCAGTTCGTAATTAGGACTGACAGTCGCATCGAAAAATCCAAATGGGACGATTAAGGGCCTCCCTTTCGGACCTTGATCGTATGTCACCTTGACGCCTAATAATGGCAAGGTGACGAAGAGTGTACATGGAGTTGCCATGATGATAGCAGCAATTTTGAAAATCTTTCGGCAGAGTTTTGCTTGAGATATCATCACTTCTTGCTCTTGAGAATTTTTCGGCTTCGACCAGTCGTCCGAGATCCCTTGAATCACTGCTACCAGGGCTTTAAGAACAGCATATCACAAATAGACCTCCACATCCACTGACGAAATAGCTGAGTGGCGAGCAACTTTGGCAACGAGAAATTTTGCTCTTACCTTTCTTTCCAGCCCAAACATCCACGTATTTAACGATAGCACCAACTAGAGGCACAGCAAACTGGAGATTATCGACGACAGCCACCATATCGTGACGATTGAGGTAGACTTCATACAAGTCAGGCACTGCGATGAACAACGAGAACACAAGTACACTTGCGGGGCCGTGGAAATGAATTAGCCAATTCTTCCAAGGACTCTTGTATGTCTCCGGCCAAAGCCCGGACGCTTTCAGGAAGAAGCGATGGAAACGTATAGCCCAGTCGAAGTCTACTTGAAGAATAACGAGAGATTCGCAGGGTTAGAAGAGGGAATTCTCCCACCACTCGAGGGTGAATAAGAACTGTGGTATACTACTTTCTCTAGAGTACAAGGGCTATGGGATAATTTCCCTTTATACGAATGTGAGAACATCACCGTACCTGTGGATTCCGACTGCCTCGATCCGTACATTGCAAACTTTTCACCCCCTTTCTCGTGCTCCCAGACCGATCTATTGCTTTCGCTGTGAACAATAACGTAAAGGGGTGCTTTCCACCTTGGGAAATTTATGACGCCGTGCAACGGGTGAAGTGCCATGGTTTAACATGCATTTTCGACCCGTTGATAGCCAATCCATTATACATCGATAATGATCGGTGCAAGCTTTCTCCAGCTCAGTAATTTTCCGCGCAACAAAGTTCCCGAAGCTCGTCGATTTTTTATGAGCAATTGCGTGGGGGTGCTTGTAGGTCAGCTGCGTTGTGGTTCTATTAATTCTGCCAGTGCTATCCCTTTTATACTGTTGGGTACGGTGATACCGTGAAAAACAGTTATGTAATACCAGCTACTTGTGGAGTAGTGAACAGAAAGGCGTTCGAATGAAGACTGATCAGGTACAAGAAATAATAGAGAACTTGTAAAGGGTAGATTGGTGGTTATATTAGACTCACGCGTAACAAGACATGTTGCACATCTAGTCTTACCAAATTTAAATTGTTATTCATCTATTAGAGATAGGACTAAATGCGTCTAATATTTGGAAAATATCAGGAAACATTTTTGCGCCGAGTATCGCACAGAAAACATATCATTGCACTTTTACGGGACGATTTATAATGGTGAACTTTATTCGTATTCATACGATACATGTGAGATATCGAGAAATTCATCGAAGCTGAGCAAGCAAGAATGATACGTAGCCACCTGACATCCGTAACATCTGAAAAGATTCCACTTAAATTAAATGCGAATTTGTGTAATTCAGTTATGTTCTATAAAACAAGTCGTACCGCACAGAAAGTCGTCATGTTCATGGGGAGAATTTTGGCGGCGGTGAGACAAATCGGCTTGCTTGTGTATACCATGACAGTCAGTAGTTTCCTTGCGTCATTTGGCTTTAATTTTTCCCATTCGGTTGCACAAACTGCGTTATAGATCTCCTCGAGCTTCATTAATAATATTGAGAATATTATATAATTATCCTTCTTATTGAATGGAGTGTGGTTCTCGGTAGAACTGCAGCTCACTTCGATCATCAAAATCTCACCCATTACGCAGTAAAGGGCGGTATGAATGAAGGTCGTTGTCAGTACCATCATGATGAAGATCAATCGCGATAAAGCGATATTGTCGTCCATCTGCACAAGCTATAATATAAAAAACTGTATTAGTAATTGACGAGCTCCTCCGTTACAAAGTAGATTAACAATATTTAGTTACTGCATTGAAGAACATACGAAAAATAAAATGAGACTTACGTATAAAGTCATGAAGGAATACATGCAGAAAATAATAGCGAAGTACACTAGAATTCCGGCGAAAGCGCGGGTGAAAATCCTATCCATAACAGCGATCGTTCTGCATAAAGGGAAAATGAAATTAAAAATTCGCAGTTATCGAAAACTGCGGAAGAATATAAGTTGTTCAGAGAGAAAAACCTGGTAAGCCGAATATGATCATTCACGTTGGCAATTAAATCCAGTTGGAAGGCCTTCGACTGGCCGATCGCTAATATTCGCGATCGAAGGTTTCTCAGCTGTCCCCGTAGGTGCAATATCAAGAGTACAATAAAATTATCAATTGCAGTGTACGACACTGCTGCAAAACCGGCCCCGCATGTCTGTGCGAAATAAGTGAGTTCGTAATTCGGGCTGACATTCACGTCGAAGAAGAATCGAGCCGGAGTGATTAAAGGCCTATCTTTTGGTCCGAGATTGTATCTCAACTTGACGCCGAATAGCGGCAAGCCGAGAAACAGGGTGGCCGGAACTGCCATGAGGACTGCGGTAACTTTGAAAATCGTTCGGCACAACTTTGCCTGGGATACCATTACCTCCCGTTCTTGAGAATTTCTCCGTTTTGCCCAATCGTTTGAGATCCCTCGCATCATTAATGCCAGAGCTTTAAAATGTTCCTGCCATTTAACACACTGTTCGCTGGCGACGGGAAGAAAGTACACGACTGTGCAAGTTGTTAACGATTCAGTGCAGTTTAATTTAAATATAGAAAAAGGAACATATCCGGAACATCTGCAATCTTGCCCCGAATAAGCGAAACCTACCTTTCTTTCCGGCCCAAACATCGAGATACTTAGCGAAGGCGCCAGTCATCGGCACGGTAAACTGCAGATTGTCAACGATAGCGAGAATATCGTGACAACTGTGGTAGAGTCCGTACAAGCCTGGCAATAGCACGAAGAGCAAGAGTGCAAGTACACCTAGGAGACTGTACAAATTAATAAGCAACTTCTTCCACTGACTCTCGTATATCTCCGGCCAAATCCCGCACGCCTTCAGGATCGCGCGATGAAGACGTACTGCCCAGTCGAAGTCTACGTAAAGAATAACAAGATATTCGCAGAGTTAGAAGAGAAAATTCTCCCACCACTCGACGGCGAGAAGAATTGTGGAATATTAGTTTCTCGAGAGCACAAGGGCTATGCCATAATTTCCCTCTTACTATGCGTGCGTGAGAGGATCACCGCACCTGTAGGTTCCGACTGCTTCGACGCGTACATTGCAAACTTTTCGCCCCCTTTCTCGTGCTCCCAGTGCAATATGTTGCTTTCCCCGTGGACAATAACGCAAAGAAGCTCTTTCCACCTTGGGAAATTTATGAAGCCAACGAGTGTAACGTGCGAACAGCCACCGTTTAACGTCGCAGATGCTCGAGCCCACGCGATCATGCATTCTAGATCAGTTAATAACCGATACATAATACATCGACTAGGATCGTCGCAAGCTCTCGTCGGCTAAACAAGTGGTCGCGTAACACAAAGTTGCCGAGGTCGTCAATTTTTTAAGAGCTTGATAGAGGGTTGCTTGGTGGCGAGAAATTGCTTGTTGGTTTCATTAATTCAGCCGGATCTATTCCCTTTTGTCGAGTAGAGCGATGACATGGAAAAATGTTACCTAATACGAGATACTTGCGGAGGAAGTGTTACGAATAGAAAGGTGTTCAAATGAAGTCTGATCAGGTACAACATATTATAGAGAACCAACCCTGATAGGGTTGCTGCAATGTAATACTCATATTATTCGTGGCTTTATACTCACTGGAACGTACAGTTGTTATATACCTATTCATATTAAATCTAGTTCCTTGTTAATCCATTAAAAATTCGTGTGTCCAAATCTGAGTGAATATGTTTGAAATTCCTCTTATTTCATATGGAAAATATGAATCGTTATTCTTCTGCTTATTGCACACTGAATATAACGTTGCACATTCAGGAAATACTTCAATGGTGAGCTACCGAACTCCTACGGAAACTATCGAGAAATTCATTGAAGCTGAGCAAGTAAGAATGATACGTAGCCGCCCGACATCCGTAACATCTGAAAAGCTTTCATTGTAAAAATGCCACCAAAATGAAATGCGTTACGTTCTATCGAACGAGTCCTACCGCACAAAAAGTCATCATGTTCATAGGAACAATTTTTGCTGCAGTCAGGCAGATCGGTCTGCTAGTGTAGGTCATCATGATCATTAGTTTTCTTGCATCTTCTGGCTTTAAATTTTCCCACTCGGTCGCACAAACAGTGTTATAAATCTCTTCGAGCTATATTGTAAATATTAGTAAAAGTTTAATAACCTTAAACTAAGGACGGAATGCGTGGTCCTGGGTGAAATTTGGAACATACTTCGGTCAACAAAAGCTCACCCATTACGCAGTGGAGGGCACTGTGACAGAAACTCGCTAACAGTATCATTAGACTGAAGAACAATCGTGATGCAGCGATATCATCATCCTTCTGTACAAGCTACGAAAAATATGCGCTAGTTATTGATAAGTTCCTCCTTTTTAAAATAGATTAATAGTACTTAGTTACTGCATTGAGCAATATACGAAAATCCCTATGAGCCTTACGTATAGGATCATCAAGGAATTCATACAGGAAGTAATAGTGAAGTACAGAAGTACTCCAGCGAAAGTGCGGGCGAAAGTGCTGTCCAGGATGCCAATTGTTCTACAATAAATAGAAAACGAAATTCAAAATACCTTGCTACATCTTGCTGTGGGAGAGCATAAGATTAACTGTACGACAAACCTTGTGAGTCGAATATGCTCGTTCACGTTTGCAACCAAATCCGATTGGAAGGTCTCCGAATTGCCGATCATTAGTATTCGTGATCGAAGGTTTCTCAGCTGTCCCCGTAAATGCAATATTACTAAGACAATAAAGTTATCGATTCCTGTATAGGACACTGCTGCAAAAAGCGATCCGAAAGTCTGAGCGAAATAAGTGAGTTCATAATTAGGGCTGACATTGACGTCGAAGAAGTATCGCGACGGAGTGACTAAAGGCCTCTCATTTGGATCTTGATTGTATTTCAGCTGGACGCCTAATAATGGTAATATCATAAACAAGGCGCCCGGAACTCCCATTACGAGTGTGGTAATTTTGAATATCATTCGGCACAGTTTGTTTTGGGATACCATCACTTCTCGCTCTTGAGAATTTTTCACTTTCGCCCAATCGTCGGAGATCTCTTGTATCACTGCTGCCAGAGCTTAAAATATTGCTGTTTTTTAACGCACTGTTTATCATTAACGAGTAGAAAGTAGACGATTATGCAAGTTGTTATTCTAATACAACTTAATGTAAATATAGAAACGGGAATTTAGTTTAGATCTAAGATCTGGTATGCAATATGTGAAGAAGCTGGCCTCGCTTACCTTGTTTTCCAAACCAAGCATCAAGATATTTAATGAAAGCGCCGGCCATCGGCACGTTATATTGGAGATTGTCGATGATAGCGAACATATCGTGGCGATTGTAGTAGATTCCGTACAAGCCTGGTAATATCACGAGGAGCAAGAGTACAAGTATACCCACGAGGCTGTATAAGTTAGTTAGCAAATTCTTCCAGGAGCTCTGGTTTATCTCCGGCCAAAGCCCACACGCTTTCAGGACGAAGCGATGGAGACGTATAGCCCAGTCGAAGTCTACTTGAGGAATAACGAGAGATTCACAGGGTTAGAAGAGAGAATTCTCCCACCACTCGCGGGTGAGAGCAACCTCGATATACTAGTTTTTCCAGAGTACAAGGGTTGTGGAATAATTTCCCTTTATGCGAACGTGAGAGGATCACAGCACCTGTAGATTCCGACTGCCTCGATCCGTACATTGCAAACTTTTCACCCCTTTTCTCGGCCTCCCGGTGCAATATGTTGCTTTCTCGGTGGAGAATAACGCAAAGGGGTGCTTTCCACCTTTGGAAACTTATGTGCAGCGCGCGAAGAGCCACCGTTTAACGTCACAGTTGCTCGACTACATGCGATCCTGCATTTTCGATCAGCTAATACCCTATACATTATATACCACAATGATGGTTGCAAACTCTCGTCAGCTAAACAGTTTGCCGCGTAACAAAGTTGCGGAGGTCGTCGATTTTTCATGAGCGCTTCTCGGAGGGTCGGTTGGAAGCGAGCAATTGCTTCTACCGGATCTACCCCCTTTTGTCCAGTAGATAGTAGAAGTAGAGTGATGATATGGAGAAGAGTTTGCTAACACGAGCTACTTGCGGGGGAACGAATGGGAAGGTGTTCAAATGAAGACTGATCAGGTATAAGATATAATAGAGAACTTCTCAACGATAGAACAGGGTTGCTAACATGTAATACTCATATTATTTGTCGCTCTATACTCACTAGGATGTACTGTTTTCATATACCTATGGATACTGTTGGGGTCATTCGTGCATGGAAGGATTACTGCTTATGCATATTGAGTGCGTATGTCGGCAAATTTGCATGTATGAATATCGGATGATATTGATGCTAGTTAGTGAGTATAGTAATTGGTCTTCGGTTGCTTGGAGAACAATAGAACGGTTGTTAAACGAGAACTTCTTTATGGTAAGCATTGATATCAGGGAATAGATCGCAGTAAATTGCATCTGCAGAACTTTACACTCATTCCGACTGGAAATGTGAGCCTACGGGTACTGTACTCACAGCACTATAGAAGAACTTATTGAAGCTGTGCAAACAAGAATGATACGTAGCCGCCTGTTATCCGTAACATCTGAAAAGCTTTCACTGTAAAAATGCCGCCGAAATTGAATGCGAATTTGTTTAATTCAGTTATGTTCTGTAGAACAAGTCGTACCGCACAGAAAGTTGTCATGTTTATAGGAACAACTTTGGCTGCGGTCAGGGAAATCGGTGTGCTAGCGTAGGCCATTACAATCATTAGTTGCCTTGCATCATCTGGTTTCAACTGTTCCCACTCGGTCGCACAAACAGCGTTATGAATCTCCTCGAGCTATATTGTAAATATTAGAAAAAGTTTAACAATCTTAAATTTATTATGGAATACGTGGTTCTCGATGGAACTTGGGACTTACTTCGATCAACAAAAGCTCACCCATTATGCAGTAGAGAGCGCTGTGACAGGAACTCGCTAACAGTATCGTTATGCTCAATGATAAATCCAATGTAGCGACATCTCCGTCCATCTGCACAAGCTGCGAAAAATAAGCGCTAGCAATGGACAAGCTCCGTCTTATCAAAATAGATTAATAGTACTTTGGTTACTGCATTGAGCAACATACGTATAGAACCATGAAGCTATTCATGCAGGAAGGTATGGTGAAGTACACAAGTACCCCGGCGAAAGAACGGGCGAAAATGCTGTCCATGATACCGATTGTTCTGCAATAAAAATGGAGAACGAAATTTAAAATACTTTGGTACTTCTTGCTGGGGTAGAATATAGGATCGACTGAGAGAAAAACCTTGTAAACCGAATATGCTCGTTCACGTTGGCAACTAAATCTGATTTGAAGGTCTTCGACTTGCCGATCACTAGCATTCGTGATCGAAGGTTTCTCAGCTGTCCCCGGAGGTGCAATATTAAGAGTACAATAAAGTTATCGATTCCTGTATAGACCAGTACGGCAAAGACGGATCCGCATGTCTGAGCGAAATAAATGAGTTCGTAATTAGGGCTGACATTCATGTCGAAGAAGAATCGAGACGGAATGGGCAAAGGTCTCTCATTTGGTTCTTGATTGTATTTCCGCTTGACGCCGAATAATGGTAGTAGTATCATCAGGCAGGCCGGAACTCCTATAACGACTGCGGTAACTTTGAAAATCATTCGGCACAGTTTTACTTGGGTTAACATCACTTCACGCTCTCCAGAACGTTTCGGCTTCGCCCAATCGTTTGAGATGTCTTGCATCACTGCTGCCAGAGCTTAAAACATTACTATCTTTTAACGCATTCTTCGTCAACCATGAGTAAAAAGTCCACGACTGTACCCGTTGTTATTCTAATACAGTTTAACGTAAATATAGAAAGGGGAAATTAGTTTAAAATCGACATTACATTCTTTAGTTTGCAAAATAATCGATAACCGATTAGACACATATGTCCGAGAAATCTAAAATCTGGTCCGCAATATGTATGTGAAGAAGTTGCTCTCCGCTTACCTTCCCTTCCAAACCAGGCATCAAGACACTTAATGAAGGCGCCGGCCATCGGCACGTTATATTGGAGATTGTCGATGATAGCGAACATATCGTGGCGATTGCAGTAGATTCCGTACAAGCCTGGTAGTATCACGAAGCCGAAGACGACAAGTGTACCCATGAGGCTGTAGAAGTTAATTAGCCAATTCTTCCACTGACTCTCGTACATCTCTGGCCAAAGCCCACACGCTTTCAGGACGACACGATGCAAACGTACAGACCAGTCGAAGTCAACTTGCGGAATAACGAAAGATTCGCAGAGTTAGAAGAGAGGATTCTCCCACTACTCGAGGGTGAGAACAACTTCGATACACTACTTTCTCCAGAGTACAAGGGTTATAGAATAGTTTCCCTCTCTGCGAACGTGAGAGGAACACCGCACCTGTGGATTCCGACTGCCTCGATCCGTACATTGCAAACTTTCCACCCCTTTTCTCGGCTTCCCAGTGTAATATGTTGCTTTCTCCGTGGGCAATAACAGAAAGGGGTGCTTTCTACCTTGGGAAACTTGTGAAGCCAACGAGTGCGACGCGCGAAGAGCCACCGTTCAACGTCGCAGATGCTTGAGTACATGCGATCCTGCATTTTCGATTAGCTAATAGCCGATACAATAATAATGATCGTCGCAAGCCCTCGTCGGCTAAACAGTTTGCCGCGTAACAAACTTGCCGTGTCTCGTCGATTTTTTATGAACGCTTCTCGGAGGGTCGGTTGGCGGCGAGCAATTGCTTCTGCCGGATCTACCCCCTTTTGTCGAGTAGAGTGATGACAGTTCAACTGAAGACTGATCAGGTATAAGACGTGATAGAGAACTTCTCAACGATAGAACTGGGTTGCTGACATGTAATACTCATATTATTCGTGACTTTATACTCAGTGGAACATACAGTTGTTATATACCTGTTCATATTAAATCTAGTTTCTTGTTAGTCTATTAAAGATTCGTGTGTGTAGATCTGAGTGAATACGTTTAATATTTCTTCGAGTGAGAAATATGAATTGTGAGTGTTCTGCGCATTGCACAATGAAGATATCGTTGCACTTCCACGCGATAATTCAATGACCTGCTGCAGAACTTTACACTCATTTACACGATAAATGTGAGCCTACGGGTATACTCATAGCACTATCGAGGAATTCATTGAAGCTGTGCAAACAAGAATGATACGTAGCCGCCTGACATCCGTAACATCTGAAAATCTGTCATTGTAGAAATACCACCGAAATTAAATCCTAATTTGTCTAATTGAGTTATATTTCATGGAACAAATCATACCCCACAGAAAGTTGTCATCGTCATAGGAACAATTTTGGCGGCTGTGAGGCAGATCGGTCTTCCAGTGTACGCCATGACAATCATTAGTTTTCTTGCATCGTTTGGCTTTAAATTTTCCCACTTCGCTGCACAAACGGCGTTATAAATCCCCTCGAGCTATATTGTAAATATTAGTAAAAGTTTAATAATCTTAAACTTAGAATGGAAAGCGTGGTCGTCAATGGAACTTTGGAACTTACTTCGATGACCAAGAGTTCACCCATTATACAGTAGAGGGCGCTGTGACAGAAACTCGCTACCAGTATCATTATGCTCAATGACAATCGCGATGCAGCGATATCATCGTCCATCTGCACAAGCTGCGATAAATAAGCACAGGTAATTGATAAGCTCATCCATTTCAAAATAGATTGTTAATACTTTTGTTACTGCATTGAGCGACATACGGAAATCCGGAGGAGCCTTACATATAGGACCATGAAGGTATTCATGCAGGAAGTTAGAGTGAAGTACAGAAGTACTCCGGCGAAAGAGCGGGCGAAAATGCTGTCCAGGATACCGATTATTCTGCAACAAAAATGGAAAACGATATTGAAAATACTTCTTGCTGGGGGAGAACATATAGGATTGAACTAAGAGGAAAACCTTGTGAGCCGAATATGCTCGTTCACGTTGGCAGCTAAATCTGATTGGAAGGCCTTCGACTGGCCGATCGCTAGTATTCGTGATCGAAGGTTTCTCAGCTGTCCCCTTATGTGCAATATTAAGAGTACAATAAAGTTATCGACTCCTGTATATGCTAATGCTGCAAAAGTGGCTGCGCACATCTGTGCGAAATAAGTGAGTTCGTAATTAGGGCTGACATTCACATCGAAGAAGAATCGAGCCGGAAAGGCTAAAGGCCTCGTATTTGGATCTTCATTGTATTTCAGCTTGACGCCAAATAATGGTAATATCGTAATCAGGGCGCCCGGAACTCCAATGACGACTGTGGTAATTTTGAAAATCATTTGGCTCAGTTTTACTTGGGTTAGCATTACTTCTTGCTCTCGAGAACTTTTCGTCTTCGCCCAATCGTTTGACAACTGTTGCATCATTGCTGCCAGAGCTTAAAACATTACTGTCTTTTAATCCACTGTTCGTCAGTCACGAGTAGAAAGTACACACTTGTGCGAGTTGTTATTCTAATACAGTTTAAAGTATATATAGAAACGGTATGTTATAGTTTAAATTCTTCATTTCGGAAATTGAAAAAATTGAAAATCTGGCCCTAAATATTTGACGCAGCTGCTCTCGCTTACCTTCCTTTTCAAACCAAACATCAAGATACTTAATGAAAGCACCGGTAAACGGCACGCTATACTGGAGATTGTCGACAATAGCGAACATATCGTGGCGATTGTAGTAGATTCCGTACAAGCCTGGCAGTATCACGAAGAGCAAGAGTGCAAGTACACCCATGCGGCTGTAGAAGTTAATTAGCCAATTTTTCCACTGACTCTCGTATATCTCCGGCCAAAGCCCGCACGCTTTCAGGATGACGCGATGGAAACGTACAGACCAGTCGAAGTCTACTTGAGGAATAACGAGAAATTCGCAGAGTTAGAAGAGAGAATTCTCCCACCCCTCGAGGCTGAGAACAACTTCGATAATACTACTTTCTCCAGAAAACAAGGTTTATGGAATAATTTCCCTCGTGAGACGATCACCGCACCTGTGGGTTCCGACTGCTTCGACGCGTACATTGCAAACTTTTCACCCCCTGTCTCGGCCTCCCGGTGCAATATGTTGCTTTCTCCGTGGACAATAACGTAAAAGGGCTTTTTCCACCTTGGGAAAATTATGAAGCCAACAACTGCAACGCGTCAAGAACCACCGTTTAACATCACAGATGTTCGAGTACATGCGTTCATGCATTTCCGATCAGCTAATAATTTATACATCAGAATGATCGTCGCAAGGGTTCGTCGGCTAAACAACTGGCCGCGTAACAAAGTTCCCCAGTCTCGTCGATTTTGTATGAGTACTTGGTAGAGGGTTGCGTCGACGTGCGCAGCTGCGTGTCAGTTGTACTAATTCTGCCAGCTCTATCCCTTTTACACTGTTGGATAGAGTGATAGCATGAGAAACAGTTAGCTAACCCGAGCTACTCGTGGAGAAGTGAATAGGAAGACTCTCGAACGACGACGCTGAGGTGAGCGGAAAAATGTTCAGGTAAATGATGAAGCGCAGGGTTGCTAGAATGGAAGATTTGTATTATATCTACCTGGCTATGTGAATATTTTCATTGAAACTAGATTTTCATGGATCGTTTAGACATTGGTGTATCCAGATCGATTCGAGTATTCGAATCATAATTGCTCTGCAGACAGAATACATCGTTGCACTTTCATTGAATGCTGTTCTTTATTCCCATTAACGCTGTACACTTGAATCTACATATTTTCTATTAATCAGTAAGCATTCACTGAAGTTTAGCAAGCAAGATGGATACGTAGCTCCCCGACATCTGTAACAACTAAAAAGGTTTTTCTTTAACAATTCCATTGAAGTTTCCATTCACAATTCCATAAAGAATCTATTTAATCGAGTTGTATTCTATTGCACATTTCGTACTTTACAGAAGGTAGTCAGGTCCATAGGAACGATCTTCGCTGCAGTGAGATAGATTGGTCTGCTAGTGTACATCATGACCAAGATAAGTTTCCTCGCGTCATGCGGCTTCAAACTTTCCCACTCGGATGCACAAACAGCATTATGATTCTCCTCGAGCTTGATTGGGAATATTAATATAATTATAGTTACATTGGTTCGAGTATATCGTGTATGGACTGTCGATGAAATGTGAGCTTACTTCAATCACCAAAAGCTCACCCATTACACAGTAGAGGACGGTGTGGCTGAACATCGTTATCACTATCAGCACGATGAAGATCAATCGCGATAAGACGATCTTGTCCTCCATCTCGATAAGCTACGAAAAATATATATAAAAAATCAAAAACCTGCTTCTTCTCAAAGTAGATTAAAAATACATTGTTACTGTGCGCATTGAACAACATACGGGAATCTGAATGGGACTTACGTATATAGTCATGAGGGCATTCAAGCAGAAACTAATAGCGAAGTACAGAAGTAAAGCGGCAAAAGCATGGGCGAAAACGCTGTCCACGACACCAATCGTTCTGGAATAGATAGAAGAACGCGAAATTCAAAATTAATTATCATTCATTTCTGCAGAAGAGCATGCGATCAGATAATATAATAATATAAAAACCTGGTGAGCCGAATATGGTCATTGACATTGGCAATTAAGTCCGACTGGAAGGTGGTCGATCGGGGCATTATTAGCATCCGCGATCGAAGATTTCTGAGCTGACCTCGTATGTGCAATATCAAAAGTATAATGAAATTATCCACTGCGGTGTACGACACTGCTCCAAAAACTGCTGCGTATGACTGTGCGAAATATGTGAGTTCGTAATTGGGGCTGACATTCACGTCGTAGAAGAATCGACACGAATACACTAAGGGCCTCTCTTCCGGACCAACATTGTGTCGGAGCTTGATGCCTAATAACGGCAAGCCGATAAAGACTACAGTTGGAAGGACTGTGAGAATAGCGGTAATTTTGCAAATCGTTCGGCAGAGTTTTGCCTGTGATACCATCACCTCTTCTTCTTGAGAACTTCTTTGTTTCGCCCAATCGTCCGAGATCCCTTGAATCACAGCTAGCAGGGCTTTAAGAACAGCATTCGATAAAGATTTCCTTCGCCCCTCATGGATACAAAATACTCGTTCATGCAAGTTAACTGTCCGATTCAAATATAAGAATAGCAAAACAGGTGGTGGCAGGCATTAATTTGTGCGAAGCTAGTTAGAATAAGCGAAGCAATTCCGGCCTACCTTTCTTTCCAGCCCAAAGATCAAGGTACTTAACAATAGCACCAGCTATCGGCACAGTAAGCTGGAGATTGTCAACGATTCCGACCATATCGTGGCGACCGAGGTAAAGTCCGTAAAAGCCTGGCAATATCACGAAGAGTATGGGTACAACTACACCTATCAGGCTATACAAATTAATAACGAAATTCTTCCACCGACTCTCGTAGAACTCCGGCCAAGCTCCGCACGCTCTCAGGATCCCGCGATGGAGACGTATAGCCCAGTCGAAGTCTACGTGAGGAATAACGAGACATTCACAGGGTTAGAAGAGGGAATTCTCCTACCACTAGGGGGGTGAGAAGAACTTGGATATGCTCGTTGCTCAAGAGGACAAGTACAGGGAATAATGTCCCTCTATGCGTGCGTGAGAGGATCACCGCACCTGTGGATTCCGACTGCGTCGATGCGGACATTGCAAACTTCCACGGGTTCTTGCATGCACAGCGTGCAATGTGTTGCTTTCCCCGTGAACAAAAGCGCAAAGGGGCGCTTTCCATCTTGGGAAATTCATGAAGCCAACAAGTGGAACAGCTATCATTTATCGTCGCAGATGCTCGGGTATATGCGATTATGCATTTTCGATCAGTTAATAGCTGATACAATAATAATGATGGTCGCGAGCTCTCGTCGGCTAAACAGTTTGCTGGACGGCAAACTTTCCGCGGCTTGTTGTTTTTTAATGAGCACTAGTCGGAGGGTTCCTTGGAGGCGAGCAATTCTGCCAGTATTCTAAGTCTTTTAAATTGTCGGGCAGAGTGAGAACATGAAAAACAGTTATCTACAGCGTAGAGGTTCTCTATTTGCAGAGGAACTCGCGAGGACTGATGAGGGACATACAAGAAGTGGCAGAGAACTTGTAAACAATAGAGCACAATTAATACGAATTATTAGGCCACGAATGTTTGTGCGGATCGAGATGTTCATTAAGCGCTTACTGATTCATGTATGGAAGTCCCAGCGAATTCGACCGGCTAATATGGTATCCTTTATTCGCACTAACACTGTACACGTGAGTCTAGCGATACTTATTGTAATATCAAAGAATTCACTGAAGCTTCGCAAGCAGGAACGATACGTAGCTCCCCGACATCTGTAATACCTGAAAAACCTTTTGCGTTAAAGTTGCATCTAAGTCAAACGCGAGTTGGTCTAATCGAGTTAGATTCTATTGAAAAGGACGTACCTTGCAGAAAGTTTTCATGTTCATGGGAGCGATCTTAGCAGCAGTGAGGCAAACTGGTCTGCTAGTATACATCATGACAAAGATCAATTTCTTTGTCTCGTCTGGCTTCAAAGTTTCCCACTCGGACGCACAGACAGCATTATAAATCCCATCGAGCTTCATTAGGCATATTTGGAGAAAATTATAATTAACCCACTTTTGCAATCGAATGCGCGGTGTTCTTAATAAAATTGCTTACTTCGATCATTAGAATCTCACCCATGATACAGTATAGGGCGCTGTGAACGAAACTCGCCGTCAGTATCAGTATGCTCAAGAGCAATTGTGATGTGGGGATATTGTCATCCATCTGAACCATCTACAAAAAATGTACACCAGGAATTAATAACCATCTCCTTTCTGAAGAGGCTAAAAAAATACTTTGTTAGTTCATTGAGCGATATACGCAAACCTACGTATAAGATCATCAAGGCATTCGTGCAGGAACTAATAGTAAAGTGCAAAAGTACTCCAGCGAAAGCACGGATGAAAATTTTGTCCAAGATACCGATTGCTCTGCAATAAAATGAGAAAACTAAATTTAAATTTCATTGCTACTTCCTGCTGCAGCACAACAGAAGATCAATCGAGGGAAACCTGGTGAGCCGAATTTGGTCGTTAACATTGACAATTAAGTCCGAGTGGAAGGTTCTTGATCGACTCATTCTTAGCATTCTTGATCGGAGAATCCTCAACTGTCCCCGTATGTGTAATATCAATAGTATAATAAAATTATCTGTTGCGGTGTACGCCACTCCGGCGAAGATGGTTGCGCAGGTTTGCGCGAAATAGACGAGCTCGTAATTAGGGCTGACAGTGACGTTGAAGAAGAATCGAGATGGAACGAGTAAGGGCCTCTCTTCCGGATCTAAATTGTATCTCAGCTTGATGCCTAATAAGGGCAAGCCCGAAAACAGTATGATTGGAACAGCCACAATTCCAGAGGTAACTTTCAAAATTGATCGGCACAGTTTGGCCTGGGATACCATCACCTCCTGCTCGCGAGAATTTCTCGGTTTCGCCCAATCGTCCGAGATCCCTTGAATCACAGCTATCAGAGCTTTAAAAATATTACTGCCGTTTAATTCACTGTTCACCGGACGCGAGTGCAAATTATATCGAATTACACAAGTATTGTAAACATAGTCTCGCTTACCTTTTCTTCCGAACCAAACTTCGAGATACTTGACGAAAGCGTCGATCATCGGTATAGTAAACTGGAGACTGTCGATGAGACCGAGCATGTCATCCTGATTGAGGTAGAGATCGTACGAAATTGGCAATATCAGGAAGCCGAAGAGTGCAAGTGCACCTATCAGGCAGTACAAATGAATTAGCCAAGTCTTCCACGGACTACTGTAGAGCTCCGGCCACAGTCCGCACGCTTTCAGACTCACGCGATGAAGCCGCACTGCCCAGTCGAAGTCTGCGTGAGCAATAACGAGACATACGCAGGGTTAGAAGAGAAAATTCTCCCACCACTCGGGGCTGAAGAAGAACCGTAGTATACTACTTTCTCCAGAATAAAAGGGCTGTGGGATAATTTCCCTCTATGCGAACACGAGAGAATCAACACACCTGTGAACTCCGACTGTTTCGATGCGCGCATTGCAAACTTTTCACCCCTTTTCTCCTGCATCGAGTACAATACATTGCTTTCCCCGCGAACAACAACTCAAAGGGGTACTTTCCGGCATGAGAATTTTATGAAGGTAACGAGTGCAACGTGTCAACTGCCACCGTTTATCGTCGCCGATGCTCGCGCATATGCGATCATGCATTCTCGATCACTTAATAGCCGATACATTATACATCGACTAGGATCGTCGTAAGCTCTCGCCAGCTAAACAGTTTGCCGCGCAATAAAGTTGCCGAAGCTCGTCGATTCATAATGAGCATCAGTGGGAGGGTTGCTCGCAGGTGAGGTGGATGTTGGATCTAATAATCCTGCTAGTTTTCCCCTTTTGTACTGTCGGGTAGAGTGATAATATGATAAAAGAATGAGAAGGATGAGTGAATTGGAAAGCGTTCGAATGAAAACCCAGCAGATACAAGAAGTCGCAGAGAACTTGTAGACGGCAAAGCGCAAGGTACTTACTATGGTATACATATTCGCGTATAAATTAATAGACCGCGGACATTTGGGCGAATTTAAATGATTATTAAGGGTTTACCGATTCGTTTATGCAGGGCCAAGCGAATTCTACTCAACAATAGCACGGTATTCTTTATTTCCGTTAGCACTGTACACGTGGGTCTATAACAATATCAAAGAACTCATTGCAGTTTAGCAAGCAGAAACGATACGTAGCTCCCCGACATCTGTAACATCTGAAAACCTCTTTCTGTTATAATTACATCTAACAACGCAAATCTATTTAACCGAATTACGTTTTATTAAAGAACTCGTACCTTACAGAAAGTTGTCATATTCATGGGAACGATCTTGGCAGCAGTAAGATAGACTGGTCTGCTAGTATACGCCATGACGAAGATGAGCTTCTTCGTCTCGTCTGGATTCAAATTCTCCCACTCGGACGCACAAACAGCGTTATAAATCTCCTCGAGCTACATAAGGGAATAATTAATACAGTTATGATCAGTCTGGTTTGATTCTCGAGTATTGATTCTCGATCCAATTACAACTTACTTCAATGACTAGAATCTCACCCATTATACAATGCAGGGCACTGTGAACGAAACTCGCTGACAGTATCAGTATGCTCATGGCTACTTGGGATACTGGAATATTATCGTCCATTTTAACCATCTACAAAAAAGATACACCAGGAATTGATCACCTTCCTCTTTCCGAAGTAGGTAACAATACTTTGTTAGTTCATTAAGCATCATACGGGAATCCGACTTACGTATAGGATCATCAAGGAGTTCATGCAGGATGTAATAGTGAAGTACAGAAGTACAACAGTAAAAGTATGACCGAAAATACTATCCAGAATACCGATTGTTCTGTAATAAGGGGAAAACGAATTTGAAAACTCCTTGCTACATCTTGTTGGAAGGGAGCAAATAAATCAAGTGTGAGAAACCTGACAAGTCGGATGTGGTCATTCACGTTGGCAATTAAGTCCGACTGGAAGGTCTTCGATCGACTCATAGCCAGTATTCGTGATCGAAGATTTCGCAGCTGTCCCCGTATGTGCAATATTGATAGTACAATAAAATTGTCTATTGAGGTGTACGACACTCCTACAATGACCATTGCGCATGCCTGGGCGAAATAGGTGAGTTCGTAGTTAGGGCTGGCGGTCACGTCGAAGAAGAATCGAGCTGGGATGAGTAAGGGCCTTTCTTTCTGATCTAGATTGTATCTCAAATTATTCCCTAAGAAGGGCAAGCAGATACAGAATGCGACTGTGGCAAGCACTAAAGAAGAGGTAACTTTGAAAATCGTTCGGCATTGTTTTGCTTGGGCTACCATCACCTCCCGCTCTCGAGAACCCCTCGGCTTCGCCCAATCATCCGAGATCCCTTGTATCACTGCTATCAGAGCTTTAAAAACATTACTCCCCTTTAACGCACTGTTCACCTGATACCAGTATGAATTATAGAACGTGAATGACATTCGATGTAAAATGCAAATATAGAAATCAAATTTAGTTAGGATTTGGATATTTTGCTATATCGGTTTGGAAAATAGTTAATAACAGCGATTAATTCTTGGGCAACTACAAGATAATGTCGCGAAAGAAGCCGGGAATGTGTCAAGCTGATCTCACTTACCATTCTTTCCGATGTAAACATCGAGATACTTAACAAAAGCGCCGGTCAAAGGTACGGTAAACTGAAGATTGTCGATGGCAGCGAGCATGTCACTGCGACTGTGATAGAGATCGTAGAAGCCTGGCAATATCGCGAATACGAAGAGTAAAAACACACATATCAGGCCGTACAAATGGATCAGCCAATTCTTCCACGGACTCTCGTGTATCCCCGGCCAAATTCCACACGCTCTGAGACTCGCGCGATGAAGACGCACTACCCAGTCGAAGTCTACTTGTGGAATAACGAGAGATTCGCAGGGTTAGAAGAGAAAATCCTCCCACCACTCGGGGGTGAAGAAAAACCTGTGGCATACTACTTTCTCGAGTTTGCAAAGGCTATGGGATAATTTCCCTTTATGAGAACATGAGAGCATCACCGCACCTGTGGATTCCGACTGCTTCGAGGCGCGCATTGCGAACTTTTCACCCCTTTTCTCCTGCACCGACTGCAATACATTCGTTTCCCCGCGAACCATAACGCGAGGGGGCAATTTCCACCTTGGGAAATTTATGAAGCCAACGAGTGCAATGTGCGAAGCGTGCCACCGTTTATCGTCCCAGATGCTCGGGTATATGCGATTATGCATATACGATCAGTTAACAGCCGATACAATAGTAATGATCATCGCGAATTCTAGTCGGCTGAACAAAGTTGCCGAGTGTCGTCGATTTTCTATGAGCACTTGGGAGGGGGTTGCTCGGGGGTGGGCAGCAGCATATGTCGCTTCTATTAATTCTGTCAGTTCTACCCCTTTTTCCGAGGAGAGCGAGAGCATGAAAAAGAGCCACCTACAACGTGAAACCTGTGGAACAGTGAGTGGGAGTGGGAGTTTAAACGAAGACGGTACAAGAAGTAGTACAGGAATTGTAAACGATAGAGCGCACAATTGTATTGTGCGTGGCTATATACTTACTATTACATATGTATTGGCATACTAATTATTAGACTACCGGGGTACCGGCTAGCGGAGTGTATAGTTTCATTTTTCTAGATACGCGAAACGCAATAAATCATTATCGCTCAGTACGTGTCACGTAAAACATTGGTTCCACTTCCGCGAGTGATCTACACAACTTTATTCGCATTCACGCGATACACGTGAACCTACGTATATTCTTGTACTATCGCCGAATTCACTTGAGCCTAGCGAGCAAGATCGATACGTAGCTACCCGACATCCGTAACATCTGAAAAACCTTTTCTGTAAAAAATTCACCAAGTCTAATGGAAATTTGTTTAATTGAGCTGCGCTCTATGGACCAAGTCGTACCGCACAAAAAGTCATCATATTCATAGGGACGATCTTGGCGGCAGTGAGATAAATCGGTCTGTTAGTGTGCATCATGACGAGAATAAGTTTCCTCGCCTCCCCTGGCGTCAAAGTTTCCCAATCGGACGCGCAAACAGCGTTATAGCTCTTCTCGAGCTTCATGAGGAATATTAACATAATTAGAATTATCCTGGCTTGAGCATTGAATATTGATTCTCGATCCAATTACAGCTTACTTCGGTCACCAGCACCTCACCCATTATGCAGTAGAGGGCGCAGTGAAGGAAGCTCGTTGTCAGTATCAGTATGATCAATATCAATCGCGATACAGCGATGTCATCTTCCATCTGAATAAGCTACGCAAAATACACCCAGGAATTGATAATCCTCCTCCTTTACAAAGCAGTTAACAATGCTTTGTTACTGCATTGTGCAGCGTGTGCGTATCGACATGGGACTTACGTATAGAATCATTAAACCATTCAGGCAGAAAGTAATAGCAAAGTACAAAAGTATTGTGGCGAAAATGAGGGTGAAAACGCTGTCCACGCTGTTGATAACTCTGCGATAAACAAGAAATTAAAGTACAAATTCGTTTGCTATTCATTTCTGCATAAGAACATATAGGATCGATTGATATACAAACCTGGTGAGGCGAATATGATCGTTTACATTAGCAATTAAATCCCAGTGGAAGGTTTTCGAGCGACTCATTGTCAACAGTCGTGATCTAAGATTGATCAGTTGTCCTTGAATGTGAATGATCAAGAGGACAATAAAATTATCTATAGCCGTGTACGACATTGCTGCGAAGGTGCTTGCGCATAATTGAGCGCAGTAGATGAGTTCGTACGTAGGGCTGACATTCGCGTCGAAGAAGAATCGAGAGGCAACGATTAGGGGCTTCTGTTTCAGATCTGCCTCGTATCTCAAATTAACGCCTAATATTGGCAAGCCCATAAACAGTGTCGTTGGAATTACCACGAGGACAGCGGTGACTTTGAAGATGCTCCGGAACAATTCTGCCTGGGATACCATCACCTCTTGCTCTCGAGAACTTTTCGGCTTCGACCAATCGTTCGAGATCCCTTGCATCATTGCTGCCAGAGCTTTACAAATATTACTGCTTTTAACCGACTTCGAGTAAGGAGGATGTTCTCAATTTGTCTTGTTAACGCACTATTCACCGGACACGATTATCCCATTTGTCACCCTAATATTCCCCAATATGGATACATAGAATGTCGTGCAGTTTTAAGTTTTAAGTCCGGTACCTGGCACAAAGCCCTAACCCAGACTTCCCCCATGGGAGCGGGATTGGGATCACGCCCAATCAGCGGGATCAGTTGATCTACCAGTAGCAGAAATGTTCAGGCATTTTATGTCCCCAATATGGATATAACAAATCGAAATTTAGTTTAGATTCGGATATTATTTTATTGAGTTCGGAGAATAGTCGGCGACAAGCGTTAATTATTGCATAGCCAGTCGATAATATGTGAAGAAGCTGAAATCTATTTCGGAGTCCTGCTAAGCTGGTCCCACTTACCTTGCTTTCCGGCCCAAACATCAACATACTTAGCCATAGCTGCAGCCATCGGTACAGTAATCTGAAGATTATCGATGACAGCGAGCATATCATGGCGGCTGTGGTAGAGATCGCACAAGCTTGGCAGTATCACGAAGAGCAAGAGTGCAAGTACACCCACGAAGCTGTACGAGTTAACTAAAAAATTCTTCCACGGACTCTCGTAGAACTCCGGCCAAATGCCGCACGCTTTCAGGCTGATGCGATGGAGACGTACAGCCCAGTCGAAGTCTGCGTGAGGAATAACGAGACATTCGCTATATTAAAAGATAGAATACTACCAGCACTCGAGGGTGAGAATAACTGCGGAATACTAGTTTTTCGATAGCACAAGGCCTATGAAATAATTTCCCTCTGTGCGAACGCGGGACGATCACCGCACCTGTGGATTCCGACTGCTTCGTTGAGGACATTGCGAACTTTTCACCTGTTTTCCCTGCACCGAGTACAATGTGCGAGAAATGCAAAGGGGCACTTTGTATCCTGGGAAATTTATGAAAACACCAAGTGCGAACAGCCACCGTTTATCGACGTAAACGCTCGAGTACATACGATCATGCATTATCAATCAGTCAATAGCCTATAAATTATACATCAATAATGATCGTGGCAAGCTGTCGTTGGCTAAGCAGTTCACGTAAGAAAGTTGTCGAGGGTCGTCGATTTTTTATGAGCTTGATAGAGGGTTGCTCCGAGGCGAGTAGCTCGTTGCGTGTCGCTTCTATTAATTCTGCCAGTTCAATGTCTTTTAAACTCTCGGGTAAAGTGATAACATGAAGAACAGTCATCCAACGCATGCAAGGGGTTCGAATGGTAGCTGATCAGGTAAACGATAGAACACACGTTTACTCAAATGTAATGTTCGTATTATTCGTGGCTGTATACTTACGAGTATATTTCCATAACAATGATCAGATCAATTAGAGATTTGTGCGTGCAGATCAGAGTGAGTATGTTTCATTTTTCTATACATGTATCATTATTGCACTGCCGTTACTGCCACTGTGTAATAGTACAGTGATCTGCAGAACTTTACTCCCATTCACACTGTCCACGTAAGCTTATCTAATATCGAAGAGTTCACTGAACCTTAGCAAACAAGAAGGATACGTAGCTGCCGGTCATTCGTAAGATCTGAAATGTTTTTCACTGTCAAAATTCCATTCGTGTCTAACGCGAATCCGGTTAGACGTACTTTACAGAAAGTCGTCATGTTCACGGGAACGATCTTGGCGGCTGTGAGATAAATCGGTCTACTAGTGTACACCATGACGAGGATAAGTTTCCTCGCATCATGTGGCTTCAAGTCTTCCCAGTCGGACGCGCAAATAGCGTTGTAAATCTCTTCGAGCTTCATTAGAAATATTAAGAAAGTAATCATTACATTGCTTGTGGAATCGAGGGAGGTAGCTCTGGATGGCATTGTAGCTTACTTCGATCACCAAAATCTCACCCACTATGCAGTAGAGGGCGGCATGACTGAAGTTCGTGAACAGTATCATTATGATAAATATCAATCGTGTTACGGGGATGTCGTCGTGCGACATAATAAGCTATGGAAAACATGCGCCCAGCGCTTGATAATCCCCTCCCTTTCAAATTATGTTAACAGTACCTTGTTATAGCATTGAATAATATACGAAAATCCGAAGGGGACTTACGTAAAGAATCATCAGGGAATTCATGCAGGTACTAATTGCGAAGTACAGAAATATCACAGCGAAAGCACGGTTGAAAATGCTGTCCATGTTGCCAATCATTCTGCAATAAACCGAAAACGAAATTTAAAATTCCTTGATATTCTTCGCTATTTCTGTTTCTTGCTGTTCAGAGAGACCTGGTGAGGCGAATATGATCTTCCACGTTGGCAATCAAGTCCAATTGAAAGTTCTTTGATCGGCTCATCATCAGCATTCGCGATCGAAGATTTCTCAACTGGCCACGTATGTGCAATACCACTAGTACAATAAAATTATCTATTGCGGAATACGACACTGCTGTAAAGCCCATCGCGTATGCCTGAGCGAAATAGACGATTTCATAATTGGGGCTGACGTTCACGTCGAAGAAGAATTGTGACGGGACGATTAAGGGCCGCTCGTCTGGGCCTAGATTGTATCTCAGCTTTACACCCATGATTGGCAAGCTGATCAACACCAAGGATGTAGTCCCCATGATAAGACTGGTAACTTTAAAAACCTTCCGGCAGAGTTTTGCCTGGGATATCATCATATCTTGCTCTTCAGAATTTTTCGGCTTCGTCCAATCATCCGACATCTCTTGAACCACTGCTGCCAGAGCTTTAAAAATAGCCTCGGTTGCTGCATTTTGACTTACTGTTCATCGACCCCGAATATAAACTACACAATAGTGCAAATTGTCATTGTAATACTGTTTAATTTAAATTCATATGGAATTAGAAAGCTAATTTGGATCCGGCAATTTTATTACTGAAATAGGGAAACTGCCAGTGAAAACTGGCCATTCTTGCACAATTAGTTCATCATATTCCCTGACAACTAATGTTTGACGTGGTATTCTGTGTTATCCCAATGTAAAATAGTTTATACAACAGAATAGCCCGCTTGCAAACATAGTTAACTCTAATTGTAAAAATTCTGATCCGCAATGTGTAAACTGCTCTCTTCCTCTCTTACCTTTCCTTCCAACCCAAACATCGAGATACTTAGCAACAGTGCCAATAATCGGTGCGGCATACTGGAGATTATCCACAATTCCGAGCAAATCATAGCGATTGAGGTAGAGTCCGTACATGCCTGGAAGCGTCACGGAGGCCAAGATCGCAAATAGACCTATCAGGCCGTTCAAATTCATTAGGAAATTCTTCCAAGGGTTCTGGTATATCTTCGGCCAAATGCCGCACGCTTTCAGGACGATGCGATGAGGACGCACAGCCCAATCGAAGTCTGCGTGAGGAATAACGAGACATTCGCAAGGTTAAAAGATAGAATACTACCAGCACTCGAGGGTGAGAAGAACTGCAGAATACTAGTTTCTCTAGTTTCTCGAGAGCACAAGGGCTACAGAATAATTTCCCTCTGTGCGAACGCGGGAGGATCACCGCACCTGTGGATTCCGATTGCTTCGTTGAGGACATTGCAAACTTTTCACCTGTTTTCCCGTGCACCGGCTACAATGTGCGAGAAACGCAAAGGGGCACTTTCCATCTTGGGAAATTTATGAAGCCAACAAGCGTGGACAGCCACCGTTTATCGTCGCAGATACTCGTGCACATGCGATCATGCATTATCAATTATTCAATAGCCTATACATTATATATCAATAATGATCGTGGCAAGCTGTCGTCGGCTAAGCAGTTCACGTAAGAAAGTTGTCGAGGGTCGTCGATTTTTTATGAGCTTGACAGAGGGTTGCTCCGAGGCGAGGAACTCGCTGCGTGTCGCTTCTATTAATTCTGCCAGTTCAATGTCTTTTAAACTCTCGGGTAAAGTGATAACATGAAAAACAGTCATCTAACACGAGCTACATGTGGAGAAGTGAATGGGAATGGGTTCAAATGAAAGCCGATCAGGTAAACAATAGCACACAGGTTTACTCAAATGTAATATTGGTAAAATTCGTAGCTATATACTTATGAGTACGTATATTTCCATAACAATTATCAGATCGATTAGAGATTTGTGCGTGCAAATCAGAGTGAGTATGTTTCATTTTGTTCTATACATGAATTATTGCGCTGCAGTTACTTCACTGGGTAATAGTACAGTGATCTGCAGAACTTTACTCCCATTCACACTGTAAACGTAAGCCTATGTAATCACTGAACCTTAGCAAGCAAGAACGATATGTAGCTGCCGGACATTTGTAACATCTAAAAAGGTTTTCACTGTAAAGATTCCATTTGAGTCCGACGCGAATCCGGTTAATCAGATTGTAATCTATTAAATAAATCGTACATTACAGAAAGTCGTCATATTCACGGGAACGATCTTGGCGGCTGTGAGATAAATAGGTCTGCTGGTGTATATCATGACCAGGATAAGTTTCCTCGCGTCATGCGACTTCAAGTCTTCCCAGTCGGACTCACAAGCAGCGTTAAAAACCTCTTCGAGCTTTATTAGAAATATTAAGAAAGCAATAATTACACTGCTTGTGGAGTCGAGTGTGTGGTGGTTCTCAATGGTATTGTAGCTTACTTCGATCACCAAAATCTCGCCCATCATGCAGTAGATAGCGGCGTGGGTGACGCCCATGATGAGTAACATTACGATAAAAATTAATCGTGTTAGGGGGATGCCGTCATCTGACATAATAAGCTACGGAGAATATGCGCAAGCGATTGGTAATCCCCTCCCTTGCAAACTAGGTTTACAATATACTTTGTTACAGCATTAATCAAAATACGAAAATCGGAATGGGACTTACGTATAGAGTCATCAGGGCATTCATGCAGGTATTAATTGTGAAGTACACAAATATCAGTGCGAAAGCACGGTTGAAAACGCTGTCCACTTTACCAATCATTCTATAATAAACGGAAAACGAAATTTAAAATTCCTTGCCATTCTTCGCTATTTCTGTTTCTTGCTGTTGGGAGAGACCTAGTAAGGCGAATATGATTTTCCACGTTAGCAATCAAGTCCGACTGAAAGTTTTTGGATCGGCTCATCGTCAGCAATCGCCATCGAAGATTTCTCAATTGTCCACGTATGTGCAATACCACGAGCACAATAAAGTTATCTATTGCGGAGTAGGATACTGCTGCAAAAACGATCGCGTATGCCTGAGCGAAATAGATGATTTCGTAATTGGGGCTGACGTTCACGTCGAAGAAGAATCGAGATGGGACGATTAAGGGCCGCTCGTCTGGGTCTCGAATGTATCTCAGCTTGATACCCATGCTTGGCAAGCTGATCAACACCATGGCCATAAGTGACATGATACAACCGGTAACTTTGAAAATCGTCCGACTTAGTTTTGCCTGGGATACCATCACCTCTTCCTCTTCAGAGTTTCTCGGTTTCGCCCAATCATCGGACATCTCTTGAACCACTGTTGCCAGAACTTTAAAAACAGTCTCAGTTGCTGCATTTTTACTTACTGTTCATCGACCACCAATATAAACTACACAATAGTGCAAATTGTCATTATAATACCGTTCAATTCAAATATGGAATTGGAAAGTTAAGTTAGATCCGGCAATTTTGTTAGTGAGATGGGAAAATGACAGCGAAAGTTGGTAACTTTTACATAACTAGTTCATCATATCCACTGACAACCAATGTTTGACGTGGTATTCTGTGTAATCCCAAAGCAAAATACGTGATGCAACAGCATAGCTGACTAACAAGTGTAGTTGACTCTAATTGCACTAAATCTGACTCACAGTGCATCAAGTTGCTCTCTTTCTCTTACCGTTCCTTCCGGCCCAAACATCGAGATACTTAGCAATAGTCCCAATGATCGGCGCGGTATACTGGAGATTATCCACGATTCCGAGCAAATCATGACGATTGTGGTAGAGTTCATACATGCCGGGCAGCGTCGTAAAGACCAAAAGTACAAGCAGACCTATCAGGCTGTTCAAGTTCTTTAGGAAATTCTTCCAAGGCTTCTGGTATATCTTCGGCCAAGCCCCGCACGCCGTCATGCCCAGTCGATGAAGACGTACAGCCCAGTCAAAGTCTGCGTGAGGAATAACGAGACATTCGCAGGTTTAGAAGAGAGAATTCTCCCACCAATCGACGGTGAGAAAAACTGCGGAAAACTAGTTTCTCGGGAGCACGAGGGCTGTGGGATAATCTCCCTCCATGCGAACGTGAGAGGATCGCCACACCTGCGGATTCCGACTGCTTCGTTGCGGACATTGCAAACTTTCCGCCCTCCATCTGGCGCGCCCAGTGCGATATGTTCCTTTCCCCGCCAATAACAATTCAAATGGCCAGTTTTCATCATGGGAAATTCATGAAACCAACGAGTGCAAGCCCCGACCGAGCATCGTTTAACTACGCAGATGTTCGAGCACATGCGATCATATGCATTTTCGATCAGTTAATAGCCGATACAATAATAATGATCTTCGCAGGTTTCTTGCGCATCGCAGTTCCCGCGATTCGTCGATTTTTTATGAGCGCTTGGTAGAGGGATGCTCGGTGACAAGTAACCGAGTGTCGTTTTCATTAATTCTACCAGTTCTACTGTTTCCGAGCTGTCGAGTAGAGTGACAACACACGGAAAAATTTCCTATCGCCAGCTACTTGTACAGAAGTGAATAGAATGCTCTAGTGAAGGTGAAGACTGATTAGTAGATTGCGGGTTATTCTATGCAAACTAGGCTGCTTTCTATGCCTGGTGGAATCTAACGGATTCTGAATTTGCGTTTTCTACGTGTCTGGTATTAACAACGTCTTTGGTCTAATTATGATGTTTCAATGCGCAATGTGACAATGAAAACTGATATTGGCATATAAATCCGCAGTCTAATCATTAGGTAAAAGAAACCGGAAATAACATAAATACATTTTTATCTGTGACTTATTAGATTGCGAGTGGTTATGCAAAAATTAGTTGAATCATCTTCCATAATTGATTTATTAGAGATTTGTGTATTGGTGCTTCGAGTGAATATTGGCTACATTTGTTACAGCTCTGTGCGCATTGCACCCAGAGAAAGACATGAGTGAGGAGGACGCAATGAAGAAACGGAACGACAAAGTGACAGTCTGGGGTGATAATGAAAGAAAGGAGTAATCCGACGCGAGGCTTCCTGCGAGATGAATGAGAACATGTGGGAAAGGTGTACGGCGCACGGCGTACGGGCAGAGCGTGAACAGGTGAATAGACCGACGCCATAAACTACATCTCTGCGAATAGTGACTCTCTCTTCCGTTCCATTCACTCCGATTGAACGGGCGACGAAAAACTACAACTGCCGGCGGGCCCTCCAGGTGTACCACGCATAATGACAATATGTATGCCAATAAACTGATTTCTGTGTCACGAGCCAAATGCCAGGGGAGATTCCCGAGCCCTCCACTCGGAGCGCCGGTGTGCAAACAACCTGTCGAGAGGCTAAATGGAGTTTTTACCGATTTTCACCAGCGAGCTCGCGTTTCTCTCGGCATCGCTCGAATTTCGGCCTCTCCCCGCGTCCTTATAATTATCCGGGGGAAGCGGCTGATGGTGATTTTGGCCGGTGCTTCCCGTGGGATTGGCGTGACGTGCTGGTAGGCGTTGCTGTCATTTGGCTTCACCACTCGGCTCCGCGATGTTTCCTCCCTTTTAAACTATTTCCCGTCGCTCGCCCTGCCGATTTCCCCGTGCGTGCGAGATCGCTGCTCCAGTGCCGATGTCACCGAGTGTTTGGTGACAGGCTGCGAAGCATCCCGGTGACCAGCCGCCACAGCCATCGGAAATGCGTGACAGATTCCAGCCTCGCCGTTCTCACAATAATCGTTTCGCTCTTTTTTCAAGCACGGCGGCTACCTTGCAATTATCCGATGCCAGCGTTACAGTTTAACACTCGCCTGCTGCTCGCCTGCTAACCTTTGCCTCCTCCGTTCTCTCCCCGGGATCCCGCGCTCTTTCTCGCTGGTCCAACCGAACCTGCAATGTTCGCCAAGAAGAAAAAGAAACCGCAGATCTCGACGCCTACGAATTTCGAACACCGAGTGCACACGGGCTTCGACAAGCGCGAGGGCAAGTTCTTCGGGCTGCCGTTGCAGTGGGCCTCGATTGTTGGCAACAATCAGATTCTCAAGTCGACCAATAGGCCACTGCCACTAGTGGACCCCAGTGAGATCACACCCACCGAGATCTTGGATTTGAAGACCATCGTCAGGGGTCACAACGATCCCAGGATATGCAAGCAAAGTGTTAGTGAGACTAAGACTACGGAGAATGGTCTGCCCAAGACTAGTACGGTCGCCAGATCCAACTCTTTGCGCTCTTCCAGCCCACCAAGACTACGGAGAGACTACAGGTATGGCTGTCGTACCTATTATCCAATAACATAGTATGGCTTGACTTGTCGCATTCACTTATTGGGAATTCTGTTTTTACAGGCATAACAGCAACCTGCCACCGTCGGTGCCTGAAGGGCAAGAGGTGTCTAGCAATGCTAGCCAAGTGCAGGGCTACTCCAACTTTGGGAAGCCCCACAACTATATGGACAAACTTAGGCAGAACTCGCCGAGTGTCCCCAGTGCCTTGAACCCCAATGTACAAAGCATCATTCCAAATCTCCAAAATCTCAATCCAAATATGCAGTCCTCGCCAAATATATCCCACGCCGGCAATATACCGCCAAACCTGTCCCTGAACTTCCAGAATCTCAGCCCGATCGTTAACTCGCAGGCCCAGCCGCAGAACCCGAGCTCCCCCCAATTGACTGAACCAGACTTTCACAGAATGAACTCACAGGCAACTCCTATGATGCCCAACCAATACAACGGCAACGTTCCAGTGCCCAATATAGATACTGCGAATAGAGAGCAACAAGCATCCCAGAATATGTTGCTGCATAAATTGCAGCCAAAGATCTCACCGGTAGGATCAATCGCCTCGCAGAGGCCATTGAGTCAGCTAAGTTCACACAATGCTAATAAGTATTCTCAGCCGTACAACGTACCCGAGACTCCATCCAGTCTGCAGTCTCACCTGAAGAAACCCATAGAGACATCACAATCCATGCATAATTTATCCAAGTCAGGGATGCCACCTTCGACCGGAGCAACTGCTACCACACCTGATCAGAATCAGAATATGAAGAGTGCCATCTCTTCTGGAAATTTGGCGGTGGCTACTAGCTCGAGCAATCCCAACAAGCAGACGGCTGAGCAGAGGCTCACGCACGAACAGTTTCGAGCGGCTCTGCAAATGGTTGTGAGCCGGGGAGATCCCCGAGAGAACTTGGAGAATTTCTTGAAGATCGGTGAGGGTAGCACTGGCACGGTGTGCATCGCCACCGAGAAAAGTACAAACCGGCAAGTCGCCGTAAAGAAGATGGATCTGAGGAAACAACAGAGGCGCGAGCTTCTGTTTAACGAAGTTGTGATTATGCGAGACTACTATCATCCGAATATAGTAGAAATGTATGATAGCTTCTTAGTAGAGGACGAGCTGTGGGTTGTAATGGAATACCTGGAGGGTGGAGCTCTCACCGATATTGTGACCCACTCGCGAATGGACGAGAGTCAGATCGCCACTGTTTGCTCTCAGTGCCTTAAACCACTCGCCTATTTACACTCGCATGGCGTCATTCACAGAGATATTAAGTCGGATTCCATACTACTTACTGCCGACGGCCGCGTTAAATTGTCCGATTTCGGCTTCTGCGCTCAGGTCTCGCAAGAATTGCCGAAACGAAAGTCCCTTGTAGGGACACCGTACTGGATGAGTCCGGAAGTTATCTCGAGGTGCAAATACGTTTAACTGCTACATTTGCCTTGTATGCTTTCATTATAATGAATAACTAACACATCTATTAAATCTGTTTACAGGTTACCGTATGGACCAGAAGTGGACATTTGGTCTCTAGGTATAATGATCATTGAGATGGTGGATGGAGAACCACCATTCTTTAATGAACCGCCACTGCAAGCTATGAGACGAATTCGAGATATGCCACCACCGAAATTGAAGAACTCCCACAAAGTACGCCAAGTCAAACTTAATGATACTGGCATTTTTTTAATCGGAATATAGAAAAATTGCATTCTCAATCATTTTCTTTCCAGGTTAGTCCACGACTTCAGGGTTTCCTCGAGCGAATGCTGGTGCGAGATCCAGCGCAAAGAGCCACAGCAGCCGAGCTCTTACAGCACCCTTTTCTCAGACAGGCCCAGAGTCCGAGTATTCTCATTCCATTGATGAGAGGTGCCAGGCATACGAACTGCTGACAGCCTTAACAGAGGTTCTATTGCGTCCAGCTGATATTACTATAACACGGGCAACGATTATGAAGGTAATCGTGTCTACGACGATTCTGTCCATAATGAAGTAAACACACACACACACACACACGATTCTTTCACTGACCACAACGGTCACAGCGAACGTTTTACATTCCGGCCGTGGCCTAGGTGTATAATTAACCCTTTTAAAACTGAAAAAATACCCTTTCCTCCCGAGCGTTCAGAAGTAGAGTTAAGACCCAAGTGCCTTGGCGGTTAAAAATCTGTTACAAGAACCGCCTACCGAACCATGTTGATTTAACGTGCCTAAGTGTTTCTCGCCTTCGCTGCGTTCTTTATTGGCGCGTCGCACGACTTAACATTGTTTATCGAAATCTAGTACTTACAATTTATTTATTAGAAGCACGTATTTACTTCTATAAGAAGCGAGTAACAAGTATTCGTGAACGTTACGAATTCGACCGAGTTACAGAGACTGATAATGTTACTTGGTATGATAATGGAATCATTCGAATTTATAGAATCGATTTTTCTAGAGGAAAAAGAGAAACCGTTAAAGTATCCGTTTACAAATCGACATTCCAGATACACGAGGTGATAAGAGTAACCACGATCCGATCCATCAAGAGATATGTAGTATTATTCTTCGCGATTAATCTGCCATTAGTACATAACTGAGATATTCTCACGTTAACAGGGTCGAGATTAGTAAGAACAATGCCATTTATTTTTACCCGCTAAATGATTAGGATAAAGTATAGAGAGAAGGGGTTGCCGATTAATTAAGCACTAACTGTCCCGCTCGGGGATGTGTATGCGCAGAGGGAGAACTTCCCTAAAATGTAGATATCCCTGCATATCACAATCAGAGATTCTCTAGTATCCGTACTGATCTTTTTAAGCGACTTTGTAGGCAACCAGAGAAGGAAGATTAACGTAGCTCATAGTGTTTGTTTGTGTTAAATTGTACATTCCCGAATTGTATTATGTATATATCTTTTTTAAATTTGCGGCAGCTTTTAGACCGTTCGCCATGCATCGTCAATCCCAGCGACCGTTATTAATGAATCCCTGCCTGTATTTTTCCGTCGAATCCTCCGGTGGTTGATCGAAGACGATTCTTACAAACATGTGCGTTGTCCCGACGATCATGTCACTCGGCAAGTGCACTTAGATTTCATTATTTATTCCGTCTCGCGATACGAACGTATGCAAACGTATCGCGTACATAGGCACACGTATACACACATACACCCACACATAACTGGCAAAGCCCGTGGTATAATGCGTTTCGAATGACATCCGGCGATCGAGTAGGAGTAATGCGCTTGAAGAATTGTCCATTATCGGTCCGCGCGGGTACGGCGTCAACAATGATTCTCTTAATTTACGAGTTTCTCGAGACCTTATTATTACTAATGCTCTTTTGCTGCACTTCCCAGCATCCTTCTCATCGCTGATCTCATGATCAGCTCACAATGGTGTCAGATTTTATTGGCAGGAAAGAAATCAATTTTAATACAATTTCTTACCCTAATTCGATTAATACTTAACGATCAAGTGTGTTAACCAGGAAGATTGATCATTTTTCCCCAAGTATTTAAGTATTAATTTAATTATCGCGCGCACCTCGCGACCAACACACTGGAATCATGTTTCTACTGAGAAGTTTACATCTGTACGAAACAAAGAAATTTTCTGTATATACGACAATGTTCGCAAATATATTGAAGATGAACCATGGAGGCTAAGTATCTTTCCATGTCTGTCCCCGCAGACCTCGTCCCGAACTGTGAACACACAAACCTCATTCAATCTCCGCCGAGTTGAACAGTAACTGATTGTTTGAATCTTTTCATGACACACGTAATACCAGACGTTGCGGATGCAACAATTAAGTCGCAGGTGGACATGGAACCACGCTATAATAGCGATTGGCAACGAAGCACGTGGCCATTTACAACGCCACAGTCAATAGTAACATCACCGATATCAATAAACGAAATGCGAGTCGCTTTGGGGATCATCTTATAAATCGAGAAATCCGCTTACCACCGCTCGCAATTGAAGATCCGCATCTTCGTTGTACCCGATCGGTAAATCGAGCCAAGAAATGAACCGCCGGCGAAGCTGAAAGCTGCATTTCCACAACGCTGCTATAGCACGAGGAATATCCCACTACAAACAACGTCGCCAGCTAGGACAATACCCGACCTGCGTCTGGATCACGGCAGTACCTTAAATATTATCATAACCGAGTGCTGCAACTGCGCAACCGTGCCTACTCCAAATATTGGTATCGCCGGTATTAACATATGTATAGTACACTCTGTTTTCCCGGCGAATTTCGTTGCCGCCGACTATAGGAAAATTACAACCAATTACTGCGTCCGGGGAATACCGCTATCTTGTCTGGGACGATTAAATTCCCAGGAGATTCCCACGAAGCGCGAATGGTGGTGCGGGGAATGGGAAATTAGAGGATTGACAGGCATTGTTACCATGCGATTGTGAGAACGGCTCGGGCAGAAAGGCGGTGCTATGAAGCTCGCTCGTTGATTGGTCCTCCACGACGAGCCTCCGTTTGACCGTAATGACCTTCACGTTCTCCCCGAACCATTGGCGCCTGTGACGTGTTCCTGTCGGTGATTCAATCTCGCGAGATCTCTCTTCATTAACCGTGTCATCGAAAAAATCGCCTGCGTGATATTCTACACAGTGGTATCACGGGGTCTACTCGCGTGCCCGGCGCTTTTATCTCGCCGAATATGCGATGGCGCGCGCGCGCGCTGCGACAACTAATCTTAATAGCCGTATGCCAAATTGTGGCATTAGCCTTCGGAGATAGGGCGGTTGGCTCTTTTATCGCTCAAGCCGCAGGGCGGATGACGAGCCCACACACTCACACGCACCAATCGATCTACGTGCGTGGGGGCCAGCGACTCTATGACTAAAAAAAGAGAGTCCAAAGTGTGTGTACACAGGTGTCGTCGGCGAGTTACATCATTCGGAGAACGGCGAGCTAGCTACGCCACTGACTGGGGGGCTCGAGTTTCATAAAAGGATCTGACGGAACATATCGGCACGGCGATCGTATTTGAGGCATAGAAAGCCGTGTAAAGAAAGGAGGAGTTCCACGAAGCAGTACTAGCCTTTCTCTCTCTTGGCCGAGAAAGAAGTTGTGCTCGTCGACGTGGGTGGGCTCGGCCGAAAGAGTGTCGACGGTCACGTAGGATCGGGTGTATACGTGCGTATCTCGGCGTGCCGCCTCATCCTCCCTTTTGGCTCTCCCCCCTCAAACCCTCGAGCCCGGAATAACGGTGATGACGTAAATCCGTGCATCACTGGCACTGAAAATTTCATCATTCCCTTGGCTAGCTGGTACTCTGACTCTGCAGGCGTCATCGCGCTGATAGTCGAAAATACCAAGTAAAGCCGGTGCGTTTAGCGATAAAACGATAGCGCGCGATAAGCATCACGTTTCCCGGCGCACCCCCTCAGCACAACTCGTAACAACTCGTGGCTCTGCTAACTCGATCAGCAGTATTCAGGAGTCGTCCTTGATTTATTGCCACTTGCCCGGCAAACCTATTCAACGATCGAATCATAGGACAGCCGATATATTGGCAGTGCGTAACCCAAGTAACTTTATCGCCTGGCCGAGTCCCGCTATGCTTATCTACTTGTCGCCAAGCGGCCACGGCGACGGCGGTGGCGACGGCGATTTCGTTTTGTGGAATAGGAGCCGATAATGGTAATAATAGGATCGCGTGTCGTAACAGGCCTGAGTGGCGCGGCTATTAACGGCATGGGCCAGCCAATGGGAAGGTGGTGCTCCCGGAGGCTCGACTCGCCGGCCTCGCAAGACCACGAGGAGGCACGGTTCTCTGCCCCCGGCTTCCCCGCCGTCGCCCCTTGGCTATACTGGCTCCGGTCTCTCAACCCAGTCACCAGACTTTCAAGTACCACGAATCGGCGAAACTCCCTCCTGCCAGTTGCATCAGCCGGTCGGTGTGGTCAGTGCGTATTTTTGACGCCTCAACTGTCCAATTCAGTCCGTCGTGCCTGGTAGAGACGATAGCTTGGATATCCTGGAATTACTCGATCCCATGCAATGCTTTCCCATGCCACTTTAACTTCACCTCTGCCTTCTCGCTCTTCCTTACCCTTTTTTCACGCGGATCAACGCCACACTCGCACGTCCACCAATCAAGGAGCGTTTACTACAAGACACGAAGTATAGAGGACAAGCGGCTTCAGGCACATGACTTACTTCTCCAGCGTATCCAAGCAACCTTCTCTTTCGCTCGCGCGCACGCCGTCGATGGAAAATTCCCAAGCGTTCCAAAGGCGAGCATGTCGAGACTCTGTGCTTTCTATCGCGCCCAGTCTGTCATGCATCCACTTTATTATTCCCAATGCATGTTTACTGTCCGTCGATATGCACTATTTCCGATAACAGGCACGACACGCGGTCCATTATTGCGTAATTTGAACTAATGGAATTACTGGATACCCGGTGCAGTCCCGCTGAACAAACAGAAATCTGGGGACCAACACTGATTCCAGGCTTTTGGATTCAAGCATGAGAGAGCGTGAGTGCTCCTCAATATTCTCGTCTGAAGATATGTGTAAATTAGGCGGCTCATTCCCTAATTGTATTGACTTCCTGCCTAAGTCATGCGGAGTCCAAAGTTCGGAAGGTAGGCGTGCAGGTGTCGACGACCAACAGCGAGAGAGAGAGAAAGGCAGAGAGCCATTTCGGTCCCCGTCTCCGTTCATTCCCAAACAGATAAAAAACCAAGAGGTGCAAAAAGCGTGTAGTGTGCAAAGTACAACAGGTACATGTCCTCGCGAGATCATTGGATTACGGGTCCTGTCGTGCCTCCGCTTTGGATGTGTAGAAAGTGCCGAAAAAAGGGATCCTTGACACGTCTGGCCCGGCGAGAGAGGTGTGCCCGTGCCTGGCGGAGGTCTACGATCGCTTTCGATCTATGAATACATACATATATGTATCTAGGCATACGTGAGCGTAATGATACGTGGCAAGCAAAAAGTGGGCTTTCGGCAAAAGTAAACAGGGGACGAGAGGAGCGAGAAGGGGGGCACGAGCGCGCCACCGAGGTTATCGCCAGCGGAGGCGCCGTTCGCCCTTCTAGCAGCCGATTGGTCGAGCGGCCGGGCGAGCCTCCGACCGACGACGTAACGCTCGAGGCACGGCACCCGGACTCCGGAGACGACGGGGAATGCGGCGGGGCCGAGGGAGCGGAACGGGACCAGGACTTGCGGCTCCACGGGGAGAAGCGACGCGAGAGAAGCTGGCTCGACCTTCGCTCGATTTCGCGCTTGCTTACGTGCGCAGATCGAGAGACGACGCCGATCGTCTCTGGCGGCCGGCAGCGCGGCCGCGCCGCTCCTCCGACGAATCGACAACCGAGCGACGCTACGTCACGAGATGATTGCATCAATTTCAGCTGGATAGGCGCGGGCACACGTGCTGCCCGGCCGCGAGAGTTCGCCGTTCCTCGCGCAGTAAGACAACGCGGAGAAACGCCCGGCTGCTTCGTATTCATGTTATTCTTATATGTGACTGGTCGAAAATCCGTCAGAAATGTCAGGGAAAAAGTGAGAATGCTGTCCGGGCGGCTTAGCGCGCTTGTCAGCACATTTAGGATATCGTTGCCGACACGCTTGACTCGATAGGCGATATAATACAGTTTCATTCATCCACATTTTGAGAGCATTTACTAACTAGCTATATTTATCTATGACGTAACATAGATAATTGTAAATATCTCGTACGGGAAATGAGGAGTTCGGGCTTTTCAATGAACTACTACAGGAAAGAGATATTTCACTGCCTATTCTATCACGAGGAAATGGTTTCTAAACGGTTCGCTAATGACTATGTATCAACTTCATTAAAACAGGTGAAACTAATAATTTTTCCCACATAATCGGCGAAGCAAACTACTGCGTCTTTGTTTTTAGCGATACGTGATACTGCGCGTTCAGTCTGGACGCTACTTATAATGTCGCGCGCCAATATAGGTAGCTAAGTGATATCACTTTTCGACATTAGTTCCTTTGCTTGATCTGTCGACCTTTCTTATTCCACATGTTCGGCGATCGAGCCATGCTCACCAAAACATGTAGACATGTGTTCATTTCGCCTCGAGGAAGTTACGATGATTGATGAAGCAGCGTCGAGATTAATCGGCAAAAAATCACCGCCGCCCGCAATATCCCGCTGGACCAATGCTGCAGGTCGTGCATCGTGCGTCGCACAAAAAACTCGGCGGATAATCTCGCATGGAAAATGAGTCACGTGGTGCATGGCGGAGTAATACGTTGAATATAATCTTCGATGAAAAACGTGCGGGCTCGCCTTCATCTGATACAGGTGTGCTTCGGGTACACGCCCCATGGACATTGGACCTTTCCCTGGGTGGACTTCCATTTCTTTGGACTTGATTAGCCTTGGAGTATGATTCGCAGACGATAAAGTCGATATTGCTGCGATAGGCATCGGAGATCTGACGATTTCTTAATTCGTCATAAACTAAGCAATCCCCGACGTCCGTCAGATATGTGAATGTTTTGGTCGTTGGTGCGACAGAGATGTTTTCTTATCCAGGAGACATTGGGACTGGCAGTGGGGGGGAAAATGAACAACCAAGATTCCCAACAGAATTGAGCTTTAATGATTCCGCAGATGCACCTGCTGGCCGGGGAAGCCTAAACAAGCTGTGCTGATGACTTCCGCAAGGTGCACACTCGTACAAGGAAAAGATCGATTAAGTATTATACCGAGAAGAAGGGAGCGAAAGGTTGCCGAAGTGAAGGTGGTAAAGGCGGAATGTTTCGGGCGGAAGAAAAGAAAAGGATCGCCAGGGTTCACCAGGAGGTGAATCAAGGGATGCTGGCATTCGCGCTCCTACGCGCTCTCCTCAAATTACTTTCCCATTCTTTGAATGGACCATTCTTGCTGGCAAAGTGGGCAGCGATTGTTCCGCTTCACCCAGAGGGACATGCAGCAGTAGTGGAACGAGTGGTTGCACTCGCCCCACACCACCACGCAGTCCTGCCGACCGTAGAAGTCCTTCTTGCTCTCCGCCTGGCAGCGCAGACACGCATCTGAAACAGAAAGAAAAGAGTTCACAAATTATGAGGCCGATGACCCTCGTCCATTCATCTTGCGTTTCCGCGCAGCCCCTGGCTTCGTTCACTCCGCTAGCCAGGACCGAAAGCGACTGTGGTCTACTGAATTTTCCGCGGGAGCCGATCGCATGGAAAGGGGACCCGAGAACCAACACAGCCAGTAGGCTCACGAGGTGTCTGCTGGCCGTCCGGCTGACGAAATACCGCGAGGTATTCGATGCACTCGCTGATACAGCGGAGCGCGACAAAACTTGGTTCTAGCAAGAAAGTTGCCGATTTATCGTTCCGCGTTTCCCTCATTTTCTCGTATGCGAGGGGAGATAATAGGAAAGAAAGTGATAAGCGGCCGTGAGCCGTCGGACGAGGCACGAGTCGATGTCTCGTGCGGTGGAGGCCAGGGTGACACCCCGTGTCACCGGAGGACTAAATTGTCGCCTATCGGCATCGATATCGGAGCCGACTTGCCTTTACCGACTATACATATAGGCTATCCAGTAGAATTCCACCGTCCAATCTGTATGCATGCAGATATGTATATCATAAGCGCGCAACTCGACTCGCTCAACGGCGTAAGCCCGGCACCGCGAGTAATCGGGAGTTCCTCGCGCCAGGCGTCGCGACGGGTTCTCCATCCTTTGACAGGGCGTCTGGAGAACGTCGACGGAGGCGTCGCTCGTGGGCTGCGATTAAAAAAGGCTCGTTAAGGCCTGCTCTTCTCGGGGAAAGGCGGCCCGATTGAGCGCGGGCCGATTGAAAGGCAGGGGATTACGCCATTGTTCCCGACAAGCAAGGAGGCGTGCGCCGAGCCGCGCCGCGAGACGTCCGAGCTCGCCGGCACGGATCCCAGCCGATCGAAGGGGGCCAAGCAAGAAATTTCCAGCCGGTCTTTTATGACGTACGCGCGCGTCAGGAGGAGCGCGATCGAGGGCGTCTCTTCGATCGGAGAGCAACCACTGGCGCTACGCCGATTAATTCTCCACTCGGGCTCGTTCCGCCGGGGTTGTTCTCGTTGACCCCCGCCGGGGGATCCGGCCGACGTTCCTCACCCGCTGCCCCCCGAGCTCGCTCGACAATTAGTGACCGCAACTTAACTACCAGGATGCCATTCGTCAGGATAAATCGTACAAATTCATTCCTAGTCCGTCTCCGTCCTTAGGTCTTCTACACTGCTTCTTCCCCGCGTACTCCGGAACCCCCGAAAAACATTCCACCCTTAAAAACCTCTTGCTAAAACTCGTACATCGGAAAGCTTGGCACAATTTTCTTCACGCAATAGTACAATTCCGTATAAAACACGACTATCTAGCAAATAATCGTATTTGACAATCGCAGGCAATAAATGAAGCATTTCGATCGATCAGTCGATTCGCGTGGAAAGCAAAGGCAGGCAGCACATAGCTACTGAGAATCGCGGCTAGTTGACGCCTCATAAACAATATAATGGAGTAGGGGTTCTCTGTAATTCCGAGCGGAGCGGCTGGTGGCTCTGTTGCTTTTTGAAATCAATGGTAACTTTCCGTTTCCTCTCTGTCGATGGCGGCCGGCGCTCATCTAGAAATAGACCCCTGCAGCCTATTTAATCGGGCGGGCTCCTCTTACCTACGATATCGCCACGGCATTTCATCAAGTCCCTCGAGAAGGAGAGAGAAGGCGAATAAAGGTAACAGGATGATAGTACGCCGGGCCTTTTTAGCCTGCCGGAAAAACTTGAAGCATGATGAGATTGCGATGGCTATCGGAGCCGTAGGTACACATTAATCACGCTAGAATCGTGGCGCATCGATCATCAAACTGGAGAACGTCAGGCTGAATGTTCGAGAACACTCGGTCCTTCGCGGGCCACACATGTGAACAATCAATTAATCGCCGCTTACTTGGTGCGCGCCATTGTACACGTTGGTAATTCAACACGCGGGAGGCCTCTCAGCGAGTTAACCCGCAGCCAACTGGGACCACGTTGAAAATGAGACTGCTAATTATCGACAATTAACGCGACTCTACAATTCGACTCTTACGTTTGCGGAGAAGTAATTAATAACGATTTCTTGTTCAAGCTGACGGCCAAGGTTGTTCAAGGGGAAAATTCTTTCATTCTTCCAAGGGAAATTCCTCGTCACCAAACGCCCTGCGCGGTAAATCGATTTTTTCCATTTTTTCCGCCTCTTCGGAACTGGGAGCAGGCGGCTCGAATCAAAAGTGACCGCATCGGACAAGTGGCGCGATCCATTACCGGCGCGTATACATTGCGCGCAATCAAGTGTCGGCACGCATTTGCATCCCAAGCACTTTGTTGCCGGGCTATGCCTCGACGGATGAATGTCTAACGACAGCGCGCGGACAGCTCCTCTCGCTGTTTCACATGCACCTTGACATGTCAATCGCGTGAGCTTTAATGAATGCTAATAGTAAAGCGTGCACATAAAATCGTGTATGTCCTGATGATTAAAAGGCAGAGGAGGAGGCAGAGAAGAGAAAAAGAGGGGAGCGGTCGTTTGCTCGGTCGTTTGCTCGGTCGATTAACATTTGCAAACACGATTATCTAGTGGTGTCCTTCAGCAGGCAATCAAATCACCATAAAAAATACCGAATGTCGCCATTGCATCTTGGGTTACCAGGTTCATCCCGGATTCCCGCTGTCCGCGGGTTCATTCTCGAAACGCTCATTTCTCCAATGAAGCGGCTGCCGTGAAGAAGTTTTTCCAAAAGCATTCTTTACGATTATCCGCGGCGCAAAGTGCACCGCTGGTTTTGCGACAGGACAATGTACACACGTCGGAGAGCCGAGACACGATGAATTCAGTGCGCTGTGTCAGTTGGTCTAAGTCGGAAGCTGTCGCTTCCTAAATGGTCACTGTATTCCCCGGGATAAGGACTGTCATTCTCGTCGTCTGAGGCGAGCGCGTCTTCTGGAACAGTGGAGTCTCTCTCTTGGCAGGTAATTTTCCTTCGAGCGCGTACGTGTCGCTTCGTCGATTGACCTTTATCAATCATCGATTTACGCGTGATGTAACGGCGCACAATAATCGTTTCGCTCCTTCACCCTCGGTCCCTCTTCACCCTGCGGATGCTGCTCTAGGAGGGGCAACATTTAGCACATAGAGCGAGTCCGCTCGAGTTGAACTTGAGCGCGAGAAGTCCAACTACGCCTCAGTTTCAGCGTACTGGAAAATCGACCGTTTCGCCCGCGCGCTCTTCCCCGCGAGAGATATGAGAGCGCAGTTTCGTGAGATGCTCTCGTGCGATTTGGGATCAGGGTCTCGCTGCTAGGTCAAGTTCGTCGGAGGCTCGCTCGATAGATAAGGTTTGGTTCATCGAGGCCTTTAAGTGTAATTTCGGCCGAGTCTCCAAGTGGAAGAGATCAGCCTTCAGTAGAATAGGCTCTTTCAAGCCAGGCCCGTTAAGAACTGGTTACTAATTGCAGAGATTTCCATACGGGATATCGAATGCACGGCGCAGCTGCTCCACGCAATCGATGTGCTCTGGTGGAATACTAATAAACGCCTACTGCGGAAGAGCGTAATTCGCCCCGGGTGTTATTCATAACAAAGAGCCGCGGGGGAAACAAGCCGCCGGTCAGGTTATGCCGCACAAATGGCCGGGAGTACCATGTTTTGCATTAGATGTCACATTGAAAGGTGTTTTGCGTGCTTATGTAAATCGGAACGGGCTCGGTGTAACTACCGGCGCTCACGAGATTGCCGCACGTTTGTTATGACGACTTGGCCGAGCGCGCTGAACTTCGCCACTCCGCAGTCCCTCGCATTATGGATTGGCTAATGCGAAGTTTCCGCGAATTACGCACCATCTCATCCCAACCGAGTCCTTTGCGATTCAAGGTCGAACCCAGTCGAATTCCAACACTGCCCTTCATTCTCGCCTTCTCATTCGTAAATAACATCGTTCACGCTCTAATTTAACTAGTCTGAGCAACTTCATTTTATTGCACCACGCATTATCTCCGCTAATCGTATCGTCATAATAAAAAGCGATATAAGCCTCGATCTTTGCATTTCTTTTGAAACGTCAGACGCGGTGTCATTACCACTGTCGCCCGCCGACGGGCGTCAGCAGCATCCAATCTCCAAAACCGATTCAGCATCCAACTCTCTTAAAACAAACGCGGTGGCAGCTGATTTGCAAACGAAAGACTCCTTATCTTTTTTATCGTCCGACTGGTTCGGACTTTCTTGCCGCTAAATGCGTCAGTGTGAATTTGACTTGGCGCGAGCGAGAGCCGGTTCGCTTGGAGACAGAGATCGCGAGAGAAAGAAAAAGAGAGAGAGAAAGAGAGAGAGGGGGAGAGGAGACTTGTCTCGGTGAGATGCATGGCCGAACACGCGCGATTCCTTTGGGCAGCACACTGGAATCTGGCTCACGCGGTATGTCCGCGCGAGGATTATCTTTTTTGAGTGATTCCCCGGCAGCATCTTCGCCGGGCGCTGCGTAGCCTGGACGTGCACACCGACGTAGATGGACTCTCCAGTCGGCTAGACTGAGACGAGAAGGCAAAGAGGGGGGGAGAGAGAGAGACAGGCAAAGCTAGGAGGCAGGCGCGCGCACGTGGCTGCGAGGCCCGAAAATAGCGTAACCGCGGGCAGAGATTGCGTTTTCGCGCGATGAAGAATGACCGGCGGGGAAGAATCTTTCGGAGAAGCGGGCGAGATGGGCGAATGGCATGAAATAAAGTTCGAGGAGAGGTATAGGCGGCGATCGAGCCGAGAATCGAGGAGAGACAGGACTGGCAACTGTATACGGACGCGCTCGAACGAGGTCGAACGACTCGAGAACCTTCCATGAGAACCTGAGAGGATGTCGATGTTCCGGCAGGCTGAGATCCACGAGATCACATATGAGTTATAGCTAGGTTCCTGTTACTCCTAAACTTATGCTACTTCAAGGGCCGGCCATGGTCTTCCAAGGTGAGAAATTCCGAGTCGGAAAGAATGACGTGACAGCGATGACGTTGCCAGCGGTATTCGAGCCGGGATTCGCAATCGAAGATACAAAGGTTCTTCAAAGTTCTATCGAGCGGGAGAATGTTCGTTTCCTCGAATTCGGGCATGAGTGTGTGTCCGGTGTGTGGCGATAGCGCCCGACGAGAATCCTTCAGGCGTTTCCCGTGTAAGATAAATTCACGGGAGCACGCCGAGCCCCCGCCGCGGCAGCGCTGCCCCCACCAACTGAAAAATCCTAGCCCGGTCGGAGTGGAGGAAGTGCCAATTGCCGTAGCCGCCGCTGTATAAAAGCGACAAACCCCTCCGATCTGATTAGCAAAGTTCCCAAACACAGCGTAAAAGCGTATGCACTTTTGATACGTCTTCCGCTCACACCGCAGCTGAAACAACAACTATCGTGCGGATCCAGACAGTGGGTGAGACGAGAGAGATAGAAAGCATCATCGCGGGAAAATCACCGATAGTACACGGAGATAACAGAGACACATTCCGCGTGTGTCCAACGAAGCGGAAGAGCTTCGGAAATCGCAAGTAGAAAAGGATACCCACCCGTCAGACGGCAGAAATCACCATCAAGCCTGACATCGGGCGATCGTTCACTCTCTACTGAGCATTGAGTATCCCAAATTCAAAGAGGAGACAGTGTCGGACGGCACTGTCGAGAGGCCTAGAGGTCCTCATTCCCGAAGGGAAAAGTGTCTCGTGACGGGCGCATAGAGAGCGCTGAGCGAGCGTCGGAGAGGCGCGTGAGGAAAGGCATCGGTGAAAGAGAGACAGTGCCAGGGAAAGAACCGGCGAGGGCGAGTGCGGGGCGCAGGGAGCACGAGCTAAAGATAGACAGAGTCTGACAAAACGTGCTGCGCCGGGGGATAAAGGGAGACAGAGGCCGGAGAGCATACACCGGAGAGAAGGGTAGCGCGCACTGGTGGTGGAGGTGGTTCGCGGCGAAGTCCAACTACGAAGCCGGTGGAGCGTCCACGAGGCGTCGTCACTTAAACCTGAACCATTCCCCGCGCTAGACCGTGAGGGAGTGCACCACCGCATCACACGCAACCAAGGACGAGACATACCCTCATCCACTTTGGCAGCTACGGCGATCCCCGACGAGTGACAGGATCAGATCTGAGAGAGCACTGCGCTGTCACTGGGACGAACCATTGAATCCGAGAGAGCGAGGCGCAGCTTTCCCTCTCTCTGACAGCGTGCGTGTCACGTAGCTACATCGGCTGGACCCTCTGGCTGCTGTCACAACAAACCCACGTGTGTCGGCTCTTTCGCAGCGACAGTGCCACCGAAGAAGGGGGGTAGAAGCGAAAAAGGGAGAGAGCTGAAAGGTCAACGAGAGCGACGAGGATCACCTCACTATAGACCCGGACCCGCGCTTGGGTCAAGAGACGTCATCATCGAGGACGGGCGAGCGCACGCACGCGAGTCCCGCAGCCACGAGAGCACGAGAGCTCCGTCACCCTCGCACCGAGGGCCGAACCACCCCTGCGACCGACAGGTTCGGGCCAAAATACTGGGACCAGCCACGAGAGGAGCTGCTGCAAGTGCACTCCGCGGAGGAAAGCAGAGAGCTTAATCAAGAGCGGAGAAAAGGGTGGAGGAAGCCTGACATAATCCGAGACGATACCGCCGAGATGTCATCCTCCCAGAGAAGGCACATGATGCAGCCATGGCCCATGTGTCTGGTGCCGTTTTCCAGGACGAAGGTAAGAACCACCCTCATACGTATCTTTTAAGAACGAGGCGCCACGGTTACCACGTAGAGTAGAGGAATACCACCGAGGTAACGATTGATCGGTTACTTGTCGCGTCTCGTGCCTGCTATCCGGTACACACAGCGTCCGTTCTCACCGCTCGTTTTCTCCATCGACCTCACGTTTTCGCTCGCTTTCCGTCTCGCTTTTGCCGCGTCGATTCCGCGCTCTCACCGTTCTCTCCTTCCTTCTTCCCGATTGAGCTTCTGGAAAGTTCCACTGTACTGGTGCCGCTGTCACGCGCTCGCGATGCCTCGTGTCGTACCTACGCGACGGCACCGATGTCTGCCGGTCTCCTTCTGCTTGCGTACTTCCACCATTCGGCCGCTTTTTGCATATTTCCGCGACAACCCTCCGTCCCTCGGTTCTCCACTATGTCTGGCGCGCCAGATTCTCTCCGAGCGGCTCGCGGCCGCTCAGGCACGCGCACGACCTACTCTGCAAGCGGCAAAATCTCCTCCAGAGTCAAGTGCCGCTGGCGGCGCTCGCACCTTTGATTTCACCGCATCGGAGCAGATGAAATCCCTGCGTTCTTCGTCCCTGCCTCACCTTGCCTCTCATGCGTCACACCTATTGTCGCTCGACGGTGATCTAATCTAACCCGGCGCGACACCTCTTTAACGCCGATAAGGCGATAACTGCGAGCGAACGGCCTCTATTTAGCGTCTGGAGCGCCGCGCTACTCTCTCTCTCTTTCTCTCTCCCTCTCTCTCTCACACAGACACACACTCGGTCAGTACTCCTTCTCTCCGCTGTCTACTGTATCTCTGGTCGAAATTGCGCCCCTTCTAAATTTACCATCCTCGCTGGAGGAACGCGACGTGTGCACAGACCGGGAGCTCTCGCCAGTGCGCCGTGCGTCGGGGGTCAGGCTTTGCGCGCCGTCGCAGAGCGGCATGTGTTGCACGCCGGTCGCTGGACGACGACGACGACGTGCCGCTTCGGTCTCGGGGCTTACGTGTGTCGCGGTGCGCACGATCCGAGTGCACTCCGATGCATCCGAGTCATCCGGGTGTGTGCATCTTCCTGCCCACGGGAGAAATGCGACTTGTCCCTTTCTTATCCCGATGACACACGCGCCTGTAACACATGCTGCAGGCTACCATGCACCGAGCCCATCGATTCCGACTCCCTTTTTCGACGTTGCGCGCTTTCCGTCTTTCTATGTCCGTGTTTCTCTCCCCCTCTCTCTCTTCTGTGTTAAGATCGACTCACATTGCAAGGAACATCAATTTCAATTAACGAACGGCGCTATGTCCCACACGCGCCTCTTAGTATTCGAGCCTTCCTCTTTAAGTCAACAGCTTACGGTTTTTTAACCTTTACTCTGTGTCATTGGACTATAGTCCAATGTGTCATTCATTAATACGTCCTCAGGAATGAAGGCCGATCGATGCAATATCAATAAATCACTCTTTCCTCTCTATGTATAAACGACATTTTGAAAATTGCAAGGGATCACCGCGAGAGCCTGCAATGTGAATGGACCTTTAAACTAGTTTTTTTTTTGTTGCCCTCGTGCACCTTCCTTGTTCGAGGAGATATCGACCGTCCACCGGGAGAAACGCGGGCGAGTACGAACACGCGAGCGCACGCGCCCGTGCCCATTCGGTCGTGTCACGTTGTCACGTATCAGCCGCGTTCCTACGAAAGAGCGCCGCCCATCGCAAAAGCACATGGCTTCGCCCCACCGGCGCACGCTCCTATCTAGCATAGTGCGCGCGGTCTAACGCGGCACGTCGCTCTCCAGCAATTACGTGCTGCTATGATAGACGTGCGGATCGCGAACGAACTGTGCGCGCACTTGACTCGGCGGCATCTACCACCGCGCCTCGCAATTCCAGGCAACGCGGCCGGCATAAGGTCGCCAGGACCTCGGGGTCGCGCCTCACACGGTGTCGTGACACTGGCCGAGTATTTGCACGGCTACGTGTCCAGTTGAAAGCGAAATTCTCGAGAGCGGCACCCGAGAGTGATATTAGTTAATGTACGGGGGGTTTCGCTAGCCTTTCAATCAGTATTGTCTAGTAGGAACTGGTGCGAAGGAAATAATTATAAATTATCCATTGATTTTAATGATATGTACTAATGTTTGCCTAATTCTGCCAAATGAAAGGCAACCGGATTACCCTGGACACGCGCAGAGTTCAGAGACGAGCTCTCTAAAGAGTATTCACACGTGCTATATTGACAAATATCATTTCGGAGAGCTACTTTCGAGATTATCACACTGAACCGCACACGTGGTTCAACGCAATTTGATATATCGGGGCCGCAGCGGACTAATCCTTCGTAATGTGTCGAAGCTCTCTCTTCCCTTGTCTTCTAGGGGCTGGAGAGAAGCCGTTCGCTAATCGTTCACAGTCGCAACGCACCGATCGGCGCGCATTGCGTCTCCCGGAGCACTTTGTCACGACGGCACCGATGTACGAACAAACGATTGAAAGGAGCAAAATAAAAGAGATTTTCCTGATACATCATTCATCAGTTACTTTAAGTGATTTCGGACCTTTCTCTTTTTCTTTCATCCATACCGTGCACCACATCAACGTGTGCATGTAGCTGCTCGGCCCGATCGAATGTGCCGAGCGTGATAGGAAAGCCGACACACGCACGCACGCCTCTCGGCGAGACTCATTTTTCAAGATGCATCCACGGATTACAGGTATATCTCTCGAGAGAGATATAATTTTTCCCTTCGTAAAACGCGCAACATGTAATAATACCGCCTTTTTACCCGCATTTATCCGATTGCTTTCGCGATAGAGTTCTTTTCTGGCGCTTGTGATGCAATTTATACGCGGCTATCCAGTAAAGTCGGCTAATAAAGGGATCACCTGGTCGCGACTACTTTTTCGCATATTTTCGTTCGTCATTCCGTAACTATAATCGTTGAAACTTCGTTCGTTCCTATTGGTTCACGGTGGCTATGCATGCGTACGCTTATTAAATACTTCTCTAGCATTTCCACATATTGCGTTTTTATGTAATTGCAAAGACGAGTTTGTCCACGCTGTTTTTTCCAATAAGTCAAGAATTCCCTTCGTCATTCCGAAGCTAAACCCGATTCTATTCGATCTATTCAATATTCATTCGCCTTTCCTAATTAACGCATGTATAAGAAAGTCACTGGACCGACGTGATTTGCTGCATAAAAATCGATCAATTTAGACGATTCTTCATATCGACGCGACTTGCACGTTGCACCTGCATGTCGTCGAGCAAGCCGCCAATCAAGCCTGCTTATCAAAGTCTTACGCACGCAATCGTCATAAGTAAAGCGCATCCCGTTCATTGAGCTAGCGCTACTCCGAAAAGGAAATCTCGCTTTCTAATCAGACGAAATCCAGGCTGCACTCGGTGTCGCGTCATGCACATCATCCTAGTCATAATAGAGAATTTCTCGGAATCGATCTAGGAAAGCCGGGCCCGCACGTTCCACTTACATGCTCATCAGCAGGCCATCAGCTGATTGTCGTTCGGTCATAACAACCCTTGGGAATAGCGCGGGACCCGAGTGCCGAGGCTTACCGTAGAGTCGCGCATCGCAACACTGCAATTACGGCTTATCCTCGGAGAATGTTAATGAAAAATCGCGGCAGTCGGCGAGAGTCGTGCGATTCCGGCGCGTTTCTTCCGCGCGAGGTCAGCAGAGTCCGGGGAAGTGCGAGTGGGCGAGCGCGAGCGTTGTGGGTGAGGCGCAACTTGGCGATCACGGTAGAGCTGATAACGTCTGCACACACACACACACAGACACAGAGCCATGCGCCGAGGGATTGTATATTGTGGGCAATGACAGTTTGGCGTACCTGGGTATTGCTAGACACTCACATACACACACTATCTCCTCTTTCTCTCTACCTCTCTCTCTCTCTCACCCTCGGAACCCCCGCTAGATCGCTTCCCGTAGCATAATATAATTCGGCCAGGAAGATGCGGCCACTGCAGTCGACTTATCTCTCTGCGTTAATTGTCACGGACGCAGCGCTAAAATGCAGCCACCTGTGTCTACGCCGCTGGTACGTCATCTATTTCCTATAAGCCCTCTGCTCGTTTTCCTCTATGTAGACCGACCGCCGATCATCATCCCCGTTCTTCTTTCTCTCAGCATCTCACCTCGCCACCCTCGAGATGAAGAAGAACTGGTGGATTCGCTTCGCGAGCTCTTTCTGCGTGCGATGCGTTGCGATTCCGAGATATTTCAGATTCGTTTATTAATGAATGCGCACCGTGTCGAGAATTGTGTCGTTCCTGGGGTTGCCGGTGAAATTGGTCTTCTGAACGGTGATCGTGAGGGGAATGACGTGGTTGAGGTGTCAAGGGCAAGGGCGAAAGACAAGAGGGGCTTCTTGCGGATCATCTTTCGTCTCCTTCTCTTCTCCGCGTTATTGCGACGACACTTGACTTCCATGCAACGCATCGCCACACGGAACTCAGCCGTGTTTTGCTTTCGATCTTGCCATTTTTGCTTTCCTTTTGCTTTCTTTCGTGCTGGTTCGCGCCGCGTTCTTTCGGGTGCGCATCGTCCCTCATCAGGCCGTGCTCGTCACTTGGGAAAGAGAGGAAGAACCGGGGCGAAGTTCGCCCGGAAGGATATCTCGCTGATCGCTATTACGCTCTGCAAGTCACCAAGACATCGTCGCTCCTTATCTCGGCGCTTGGGAGCAGAGTGTGCGCCGAGCAAATGGATTATGAACTATGCTGCAACTGCTCTTCCTACGCCGAGACCTTGATGCCGTGCTTCCTTCTGCTTTTATGTCGCATCCCTCGAAAAATCTACCACGAGTGTCCAGGGGAGAACAAACAGAGTGTTAGACTTCGAGTCGAGCGAAATTGTAATCTGTTCACCGTCGAAAGTATTTGAGATCCAAAACGCGTCACTTCCTGATCAAAGGCAAATGTATCAAAAATGCAATCTGCGCGTAGTATGAAATTTCAAGAGTCCCGTTTCAATCACTTTTCTCCGGGAATCCGATCTCTTCCCGCCACGAGAACTCCGCGAGCGACGTACGCATTATTCGCAATGAATTCGCGATTCCTACGCGCAGCTCTCCTGCTCTTAACAATTTCTGCACGCTCGTGACTGATGTATGCCCGTAGCCTCATAGCTCTGCATATTCATCGCAAGCTTGAACTTGGTACTCCGCGAAATGCAAATGTCCCGATAGTCGCCCGATGTTTAAATCTATCATCAAACCAGCCGCCGTCTGGTTGAAAGATTGCGACGTAGTGTGCGATTTACCAGTATTACCACCTTCTGTCTAGGATTTGTTATTCGAGTTTTTTTCTACGCCAAGTTTGATATGCGTTCGCCAATTTGCGAATGTCACTATGCCCTAGTTATTGAAACGCAAGTTCAGACATGACCGTTCGATATTTGGGTTCACGGAGATCGATCTGCCGCACGGGAGATCGTAAAACTTTTACGCATTGACACATTGTTGACCGACCCGGCTTTCTGCGCACAACAAGTCCGAGCGTGTCATCGGCTATTTTTATAATTCAGCAAAAAAGGCCCGGTTCCAAATAAATTTCAATAACATTTACTACATTTACCTCACTTTACATGTGCTTTACATTGCTATTACGTGTCATGTTGTACACCACAATTGCAAGAGTCGACACGTGCGCTGCCGGATTTATACTCGTGGCTGGGCAACAATGTATTGAGGCGCAATTGTCTTGTCAAATCTAATCACCAGGAGGACGTAGTTCTGTCTCCGCATAGAACAAGTCTCCAGAATCAACGCACGTGATCCTTTTCATTCGTCCACCAGAGTCTAGTCAAATCCAACAATCCCCAAAAAGACGTAGTTTAGTCTGCACTTGCGTTAGATTTGCAAAGAAACAATGCATAGGGCAAGTCCCGAGAAGAGATGCACGTGATCGTCAGGCGACGATGCCGACCCGTCGCCGCTTTCCTCAGGGTTCTCGCGGTCCCCGTTATCTCGGAGCACGTGGATGCGCCGCGCATATTTCCCGGCCACACGTGAAATTCGCCCGATCATGCGGCGGAAGGCGCGAGTCCCCTTCCTCTCCGGGGGAACAAACATCCACGTTGTCGTCGGAAAATAACGTCGTATTTGCGTGGTGCGCGGCGCATCCGCGCTCTGATTCTCTCGCGCGTCGGCCGGCCGCCGAGCTGAGAGAGGACGAGGAGAGAGATCAGCCGGAGATTCGTCGGAGATTCGCCGGGCGAGAGCGAACGAGATCCAGCCAGTTTCCAGCGGGCAGAGAGAGAGCCGGAGGCTTTGCATTCCGAGTTTCGCACTATCACGTGCCCCGCCGTCCATTTTTGCAATTTGACGCGCCTCTCGGAGCGCGCGAGGAGGCGCGCTTTATCGCCGCCGCCTCTCAGTCGCAAGGGAGGTACAGAGTCTCATTGTTGTTGTACAGCTCAGCATCCGACCTTTGCCTCTGCAAAGAGTCTCCTCTCCTCACTTTGTTGTTGCAATTACGTCCGGGTCGATCTTAGACTATTCTCTCGGTGGCCACGTGATAGCTCGAGATTCGGCGTATCGCGCTAGAGGGTTCGCCCGAGTTTGCCGGGGGAAATGGGACCACTCGATCGCGTCTATGAATCCGACAGTCGGAGGAATAAAATGACCTCGAATCATCCGGGAGGGAGTGGGGAGCATCTATTCTATCGACGATGGACCAGAAGAAAGAGAGAATGAGAAGGACAGAGAAGAAGCCTCAGATTAAAAGAGCTAAAAATATCGCACGTGGGCGAGGGTCCGCGTCGAGACAGGCTGGACCGACTAATTTCGAACGCGGTCATTGTACCATTACACAACCCGAGCAGCAGCCTTGTCCCCGAACTTTCCGGCGACCCGCTTTCCCACATGAATCGCACCTTCCCGCCAGACGGTTTCATTCAACCCTTTGAGAATATCTCGGTCCGAGTATGCGCCGGTGCACGCGGTAAACAGCCAGCCAAAACTCCAGATATTTCCACCTTTTCCCGGCTCCGTGCCAGCTGCTCGAAACAAAGTCGGTTAAGGAGATGTGGATTTATGGAGACCAAAAGCTAGTTCGCGTTTATCAGCCGATAAACTTCAAGGCGAAAAACAGACTAGCTGCTTATGAGGAAAATAGTCTTTGGATGCGGTGTGCGACGATACTGCACGTGCCGGCGATTTCTTCTCTTTTTACTCGAGTATTCGTGCACATGTGACATGGTGTAGACTGGCTGGTGCGATTCCGCCTCGTTTATCGGTCTCGTCTGCTCGCATTTGGAAAAAAACTCATTATTGCTTACTCTGCGCTTAATTAACCGGAGGTTGATTAACCGCGCGTCGATTAACCGTCGTCAATTTCACGCGTTGTTTCCTAAACAATGCTCTCACTCTCGCTTGTTCAACACTGCGGGAGACTATCGACTGTCTATTTGCAGCGCAGAATATTGTGCACAATGGAATTATTGGCACGCAAGGTCGCCAGTCTGTTTCGATAGCATTTCGCCGGATATTTCTAAAGGAAAAGGCGGTATGGAGGTCCGAGCGCGTTCGCTGATAAGCCGGCGAGCCCCAGATAGCGCCACGCACTTGTTCGAACTTCGAGCATCTTCTGCGTTACCCACACTCCTGGCAAAACAGCTGGTCGCTCGATCGCCCGGGGCTTCCTTCCCGGGCGCACGTGTATCGCGAGCGATCACGTGGAGAGGTGTCCTTTCCCTTCGCAGTATCGATGCAATGGCCGGTTTGTAATTGTTTTACAGCAGCGATAATGTATCGTTATTGAGGATTTCAGTTTCTATTTTTCTCCGAGGTTTACGACTTACAGCCACTGGAGTGAGGGGAGATAGAGGAATCGTCTTCGATGAAAAATAATATGACTGTTGTGATGGGTAGGGTTTCAAGTAGAATAGGACAGCGGACGTAAGGCGAACTTCCTTTGTTTTAAGAAACCGAGAACTGAGCACTTTACTACCAATCACATCAAGAGATGTCCTTATATTTCGCTGGAGTATTAAATTACGTTTGCTCGACGCGATTGTTGATTTGAAATCAATTGAAATCGGCATTTGAACTACTTTAGAACAATAATGTCTAGCCAATCGGGAGTTGCGCCTCTCTCTCTCTGTAACGTTCGCCGAGGTTTACGGTTGTTTACAGTCACTGGATTGAAGGAAGATAGGGTAGTCCTCCGTGACAAATAGCACGTCTGTGTTGATAGGACGAGTTTCAAGTAGAATGGGACGTTCGGCGCGAGGCGCTCTTACGTCGCTTTAGGAAACCGAGAACCGAGTGCACTTTGCTCGCCCGAGTATGCCTTTCCCGACCACTCGGTTTACTCGCGATTGCTATTTACCACTATCGACTCGGCTGCGCATCATTGACCGTGACGTAAGGCGGAATCATCGTGCTCTGTTTGAACTTGAAATTCGGCCGGAGCTACGTGCCGCCAGAGTAATCTCGACTTGACCATCTGTGTCCCTTTCAACAGTACCTTCTGTGGACTACTTGTAAACGAATGGCTAATGATTGTATCTTCAGATAGTAGGAAACTATCAAATGAAAACATTTGAATATTGACAGAATGACCAGTTTTAGGCTTCCCACGACGTCTTTCCAAGTCTTACAGGATTTACCTCTTAACACCATTCACGATCTAGTTGGTCTAATTTAACAACTCCACGACTCCTATCCATAGCTAATGATCTTCTCTTAGCTGCCACGATTCGACTAATGTCTTAGCTCGTTAAGAGGAACCCGAATCCAAAGAGACTGTGCTCGCAATGGCATCGATGCAATGACGATTAATTCGAGTGGGGCGAGTGGGAGCGATTGTTTGCAAATCGACGCGGCGTCCGATCGTAGCGTATCGTATCGGCTAGCATCGGCTAGATATATTTTCCGGAAAACAGGCATTGAGCCACAGTGTCATTGCCACGATCGCAACGTCCGCGGAGGAGGCGCATGATCGGCCACGACCAAGCATCGTCTCGACGCGTGATAGATTCCGGGATTTGGAGTGAAGCAACCCCGGGGCAAACCCTAGCCGGGGGGAGCACCTAACGTAAGAAACGTACCAACGAGAAAACACTAGCATTCGCAAAAGTACATAGACGACACTCGTAGTTTAGTCATACGGTTGACCGGGGGTTATCGCCACGCCAAGGGTAAAAGTCATCTTAATCGCACTGATTCCAGCGGCCGCTTGCTTGTCGCCATTGGTTCTCGCTAGATAATCGTCACGCTTCTTCCGCCTCGTTCGCCGCCTCGTGTTTCGCGCGCGCTTTTCCCTCGTTCCCCGTGGCAAGTAGTTCCCAGCTGCGCGACTCTTCCCTCTTTATCGGTGGTCCCGAAGCGTTCCCCGATAAACCACGCCGGTATAAATACTCCAGCCTTCGAGTTTCATCCCTTTATCGAGGCCCCTTGACTCGCCGGTCGAGACGCTGCCACTCCGAGCTTAAGTCCGACTGCTGCGCCCGGGACACTTGTTCTCCATCCGCAACCACCCTTCTCGGGTGCAACCGACGCCGATTCCTCCGGGGATTCGATTTCTGGTGGTATAAGCCTGCTTTGGAAAGCGGATCTCTGCCTCTCGCGAAATAAGTGAAGTGTGTTCTGTATTGACGTCTTCGTTTCCTAATTGCGTACCGACTCATCGCTCCTCTGCACCGTGCTGTCTACCTGAGTCTGCGAGACTCATCTAAAAGGTAACTGAATCACATCGACCCTCGGGATCGCCAAAGGATTCCTTTCATCTCGTTCCTGGTGAATGCAGTGTCCTTTGCGCGCGAAATCGCGGCAATGGCTGGTTTTGTCCTGAGAGATGACCCAGTTCAATGCCGATAGCCCAATTTCTCGCGAATCGTATTAAGATTCGCCCGACACTATTCCTCGCGGGGAGACTGATTACAGCTGGGAGTGAAGCGGCTGTTTATCGCGACGGGGGGCGAAGATTTCAAGTCTGGTACTGTCCAGTTCGTGCGGTCTCTTCCGGTTCTTACTGGTTTCCAATATGGTCGATGGGAAATGAGAGCTTTTTTACCGCATAACCAACAACGGGGTGTTACAACTCACCCCCTCAATCATAATCATCATTCACCGCCCAGTGAGCTCAGAGTATCCTCATTCATTGAATGAACGAGAGTGTTGTGCAAAGTTCGAATTAATAAGTGGACCTCTGAGAAATTCGCGTGTGTGCTTGGTGTGCGCGATTCTAGAATAAGATTTCGGAATCAATAGAAAGTTAAGTTTTTATTTAAAAATTGTTCATTCCTTGAGACAGTTAGTCAATGTGGTTTAATCTGTTCACAGGAACGCAGCGTCCTTCCAAAGTACTATTCGAAGGTGCCATCGATCGCAAGATCGTCGACGACGAATTCAGGCATCAACTTAGACTGCGCGTCAAACACGACCCTCGCGACCAACGCCAGCCCCTTCAACAGCCAGACCGCGCTCATCGTCGAGAAGAAAAAGCTTCCGACTGGCACCGCGACAGCATCCAATCACTACTATGCCGAGAACCTAAGGAACAACCACCAGAAGGCCATCGAGTCCTCCATTTACAATCCCCTCGATCGCGAGATCGACGATTACAAACAGCTGGACCCGCTGCTGGTGGGCGATCGTCCTCTCACGGTTATCACCGCCAAGGCACAAATGACCGCGCAGGACAGCAAGCCGCCGAAGGATGCCGCCGTTCTCGAGAGGCTGGCTCCTGCGGAGTTCGAGAAGGTTGAAAAACCCGCTCCCTCACAGTACATCTATCAGGTAAGTTCGGAAAAGGAAATAGGAATCATCAGTAAGACGAATCCGTTTGCAAGGAGTCTGGATTTTCGCTAAGTTTAATTGGTCGTGAGTTTTTGCTGTAACTAATTTGAGGGTGGCAATATGAAGGAATGTTTCCTCCTTTGAAACAAGTCAAAAGATTGATTAGGGACACTCTTTGGACCGACAGTCCCCTTTGGAGAATGAAATCGATCAGCAAACGCTGATCAACCAATCAATCAGTCACACCTCAATCAAACTTTCGCGACAGCAACGAGTCACGCTTAATGAAAGGCGGAGGTTTACGATCCATAACTCGAGGGTGCTCAAAGAATCCGACGATATTCTTTATTAAGCCTCGAGTCAATTAACCGTCGCGGGTGAGCGTATCGGCATGATTTCCTTAACGCGGTGCAGTGGCAGTTACGAGCGTTGGCGCTCGGCTGTTTCGCATTTTCTGCTGGTCACGCGCCAGCCGTTTACGTGACGAAGATAATCGCCAGACATGCTCAGCGAAACGGCAGTCCGTTTAAGGCAGATCCACTTAGCAAATCCGTCCGTACGAAAATTACAATATGTAATCCCGCCGATGCTTTCGCCGCTCCCAACTAACACCAGCAGCCTCGAGACGTCGACGCCCACCATCGAATCCGCGACACGAAACTAGTCTCTGCGCTACCAAATCATTATGCTTCCAAAACGAGCCCAACTTCTCTCTCTCCCTCCCTCCTTTTCTTTTCTTTTCTTTTTTAATCAACAAGCCCCGCGCGGTTCTTTCCGACGCCGCGATTTCTAGTCCTTCTTCTCGCAAAGTGTGTCAACGAGAAACACCTTCGGAGGTGTGTTTCTACTTCCGGCTAAAGAAGTCTGTGCATAGGTATATAGCGAGCGCGGCAACGGGTGCCCGAGGACCACAGCAGCCTTCGCACTCGAAACGGCACTTCTAAGCGATTAGGCTTCCTCATAGACTCAGCAAACACTCCAAATAAAAAAGCAAGCGAGAAGGAGAGAAATACTTCAGAGAATTCGACTCGACAAGCCAGCGGCAACGGTTGCCGATGCTCGCGCGGGACGAGTCGGAGATAGATTTCATGAGGAAATAAGAGAAACCCCATCAATCCTCGCTCGTACGAATCACCTCGAAGCCTCAAGGATATCCCTGCGTATCCTTGATCCATTTTTCGATTAGTTGACGACGCTCGAGTTAACAAGCCGGCTGTTAAACCGGACACGATCCCTGCTTATCCAGACAGAGACTTAATCTAATCATTTCGCCAGAAAAACGAAAAGTTGCCTCGCCTAACAACAAAGTATACATATACCCGTTTCCTATTAATTCTCCTTTTAAATCGCCTATAAGTAGATGTTATCGAGCCACCGTTACGCTAATCAGTGGCTTCAACTTTTTGCATTATTACGTAAAACTAAGGCGTTGCCATTCGTTCATCCTCACAGATGCATTACGCGAATAGAATTCCCAGCGGCGATTAATTCGCGGCGCGCGAAAGTGGTGAATGCCGAGTGCATTTCCCGCTCCGCGAATAGATGTACGTGAATAGAAGTTGTACGATGCGCAGCGGCCGCGAAGGAGAGAAAGAGTGCGCGGCGGCTTGGAGAGGATTTACGAGTCTCTCCGCGGCAAAATGATCGAGGCGAGGGCACTTGACTAACGGCGGCTGGAGAACCGATCAATAGATGAATTCGCCGATACGCGCAGATGGATGAACGCTCGCGCGGACAGCCCGAACCAATGACGGACGGTCTGACGCGAGTGCGGTGGCGTACGAGGCGGAAAACGCTCTGAAAAGTGTTATACTAAGCCGCCGGTTGTTCGGCGAAGGGGTGGCGTGTCGAGCTCGCCGCTTATGAAAAGTGTCGATCGAGACAATAACTGGAACAATTATCCAGTAACAATAGATACGCAGCCTGCACAAGACGCGATCCGCGACGAGGTCCCGCCTCGACCTTGCACACTTCGGGCACAATAACTAACGACTTAATTTCTTTCCACGTACCTTGCTGACGTATTACCGATTGTCGCCCGTATTAAACAATTAACTAACGCGGGAGGAGATATCGAACTGTCGTTCGATCCAGATAACCTACGGGAAACGATGGAGAAAAACTAGCACTGCTATTCCGAGTGGCTGAGAGGCTTTGGGTCAGCGATTTCCCGGGCAAGTTCAGCGCTTCTGCGCTAGCCTTCGATTATGCCTTCGAGTCGCTGAAAAAGGCAACTACCGGAAGCCTCGCTCGTAATCCTTTCGATACTAGCATCAAGGACGCTCGATGGATCATAGCCACCGTCTATCTCCGCGCCGATAGATTTGGTTTGAGACTCGAAGACTACTTGGACTCCTTGGCGAGGCTCAGATTCAAGGGTTGCATGGAGCCGAAAAGACTTTTCCCACTCGAAGAAAGATTTCTATTACCAAGACTGACACAAGGAATACTTAGCTGGCCTGAGACGCCCTTAGATGCTCGAAAGGATTAGTGGACCGGTGCTCCCGGGTTTCACGGGACGAAATGCGCTCGAGGGGCCGACGACGCTGTCGCGGTGCGTGGACGTCGTCGAGAGTGGCAGTCGTCGGTTTTCACTCCTGTCAAAATCGTCCAACTGGTTTTTAGGTGTAGTCCTCTCCCTCCTGAGTGGCCTGCCGCCGCCTCCCCGCGGCGATTTCTGCGCGGCTGCTCCGCGTGTGTATCGAGAGGAACCCACACAGACACGCGAAGGAAAGGATGTGCGGCGGGTGCCAGTCGCTCGCAGGAGTAAGCGTAATAGGCGCGTACGTAATTCGCGATTCTCGCGGCGCGTTTCGATGGAAGGGATGGCCCCCAAGCCCCCAGCATCGTTCCCTATATAAGAAGAGCACCACCGCCGGTTCACGAGTGCCAATAGTTTATATTACAGCCGCGAGCATCGATACCGGCCCGGCGGCCCATACGCGCGCTAATAGCTTCCAATTGATCGAGATCGCCTAGCCTCCGAGGACCAGACATCCTCCCGGGGTCTCTTCCACCCGTCAGAAGCCCGCTCGCACTCCAGCTACGCGCCTCGTATCGATAGCTCGCACCTAGTCAAATCCGAGCACTCTCCTGCCGGTTTCCCCTACGACTTTCCGACGACGCTCTTTTCTCTCGGGCGTGCTCGTCGCTCAGCGGACAGGACGAGATGAAGTTGCTAACGCGTGCCGACACCCATGTGGATATTGAAGTGCCGAGCAATGCTCCGGTGCCCAAGACCACCTTCACCCAGGTACTCGAGAAACTAAGGGCTTTTTACCACTTGTAATTCCTTCTACTCTCACTGCCTAGTTGTATAATGGAATTAGTTGCGTTACTGCGATACATGTTCGCACACTTTCTAGCGTCACTCAACGGAGCCGGCTCCCTTTTGTCGCGTGATCGAGATCGCTGTCGAGTCGATCTTCCTCGCGATCGTATAAGCGGAGGCTTGTGCGAGGAGTTGGTGTAAATATCGATTCGATTGCGGTTTATCCGGGCTTCTCGGATTCCAGACTCCAGCGACGGATTCGTCGTACTTTATCACGGATTGAAAGCGCGTGTCTCTATTGTGGACTGGTGTTAATTTGTGTTTGCTTTTTGTTTATTCTAGGTACTGGCTGCCCTGTCCCTGTCAGTGGGCTCCATGGTCATCGGGTTCTCCAGTTCCTACACTTCGCCCGGCCTGGTCTCCATGCAGTTGGATGCTCCCTTCGAAGTGAACATGCAAACTGTAAGTTCGCTCACCCATGTACTACGACCATAGACAACCAACTACGCCACGTTTCATTAAATCGTACAATGTATTTCATTCTTTGCACATTCAAACTTTTTCGCGAAGCTTTCTTTCGTGGATGATCTAGATTACCATTGCAATTGACTTCTCCAGCAATTGCCAGCAAATCACTCTATTATTTGAGCCCAACAACCCAATTGCATGACAAGTTAATATTTCTACGACCTTTAAACTACTTGCACGAAAACAAGCGTCGGCTGGACTCCTTACTGCCCAGAATCAGTAATCCGCCTACCAAAAGCGATACTCGCGGAATCCACTTTCACGTGTCAAACTACTAGCAGGAAGCACGACACGCCGAGGAGATAGATCGCTTCCACGTCGGGCGTGAAATGTTTGCAAGCAAACGTGCCGCGGCGCCGTCCGGTAATCAGGGAATAATCGTGTCGACAGCGGAGAAACATATCGGCCAGATTTTCTCGCGTACCGGAAGCTCAAGGCTGTTGGGCCGAGTGCCTGTGTACACGCAGGAAGGCACGTTTGTTTTGGAATAGTTGTCGCCGATAGGATCGTGCGTCTCCGCGACGTATACCTGTCCGGCGAAATGCGTAACATTTGTCGCATGGGAGATCTCACGATCGGGGAGGTGTGCGGGGGGCCGGGTGGATTAATCGAGTTGGTTACCCCTTTATGGAGACGGAGGAGGAGTTGCGCGCATACGTCAGGGAAATCTTGCGGGGGTCAATGGATGATTAAAAGTTGAACCTTAGATGCGTCACTGGTGGCTGGTCAGGGGCGCGGTGTCCCGAATACGACCCTATTGGTCAAGCATTTGTTAAGCCTCGCACTGATTGAACCGCCGCCTCCGCGTCGTCCTCTACTTGCCCCTCACTCTTACTCTGAATTGAACGAGGAACCCGCTTATTAATTGCGAATACGTACAGACGCGCTTCCTGATTGAAGATAATCGTATTCGCGATGGCCCCGCTGGACACTCGTCAGTCAGCCAATCCAATTGGTTGTCACGAGCGCGTCTTACCGAGCGCTCACCTCATTAATCACCAGAAATATAATCGGTTGCGTGATTCCTGCGATACAATTCCTTGCCATTTTTGCCGTCGACTTTTTTCCCCTTTTACAACGCGTTTGCCGATCAAGGTCACGTCGAGTCGGCACAGTTTTGAATGATTCGGTTTGCTTTGGCTTGCAGGGTATGTGGATAGGATCAATTATGCCGTTGAGCGCACTTTTCGGAGGAATTGCCGGTGGACCATTGATCGATGCTATTGGCAGAAGGAATACTATACTTTCCACTGCGTTGCCCTTCATCGCAGGTATGTTTCGAGATAGTTGGCAGAAGAACACTCGACTGATTTAAAGGGAATTATTCGATATTAACGCCAGATATATCATTATAGCCTGGCTATTGATCGGACTCGCTGTTAATGTGCCGATGGTACTCGCTGGCCGAGCTATCAGTGGCTTTTGCGTTGGTATGGCTTCACTGTCACTGCCAGTCTACTTGGCCGAAACTATTCAACCCGAAGTTCGAGGCTCCCTAGGATTGCTACCAACTGTATTTGGTAATACTGGTAAGTTTGAAAAAGATTTTCTCAAAGACTCTGACTGCTTCCTCGAACTATCTTGGAATTTTACTATATTACTTTCTCTCGACAGGTATTTTACTATGCTTCGTCGCCGGAATGTACTTAAACTGGAGTACTCTGGCGCTGGTGGGAGCCTGCGTACCAATTCCGTTCCTCCTGCTGATGTTCACCATCCCCGAGACTCCAAGGTGGTACATCAGCAAGGGCAAGACAAAGAAGGCCCGTCAGTCCCTGCAATGGCTGCGCGGCAAGAACGTTGATATCACGGACGAGCTCTCCCAAATCGAGAGGATGCACAACGAGAGTGAACGGAATGCTTCCCAGGGCGCTTTCTTCGAGCTTTTCAAAGCCGGCAACGTCATCCCCGTCTTAATCTCACTCGGCCTAATGTTCTTCCAACAGATGTCTGGTATTAATGCCGTCATCTTTTACACCGTCCAGATCTTCAAGGTACGGTTTGCTTATTCGCATCATCTTTCTCTTCTCAACACTTTATCAACTGCTTGTTCATCAAGCACATGGAGCTAAACAAATAGTTCTGACTCGCATTTCAGGATGCCGGTAGCACAGTCGACGAAAACATCTCGACAATCATAGTCGGCCTGGTGAACTTCATGTCAACGTTCATCGCAGCCGTGGTGATCGACAAGTTAGGGAGGAAGATGCTTCTCTACATATCTTCGGTAGCCATGTTCCTGACCCTCTTCACCCTGGGAACCTTCTTCTACGCCAAGCACTGCGAGGTCGACGTTAGTTCCTTCGGCTGGGTTCCCCTCTTCAGCTTGATCGTCTACGTAGTCGGCTTCTCGCTCGGTTTCGGCCCCATTCCCTGGCTGATGATGGGCGAGATCCTGCCAGTAAAGATCCGCGGGCCGGCTGCTAGCGTGGCGACCGGCTTCAATTGGATGTGCACGTTTATCGTCACCAAAACGTACGAGGACCTCATTCGACTAATCGGGCCTTACGGTGTCTTCTGGCTCTTCGGGACCGTCGTGCTCGTCGGCTTCGTCTTCGTGCTGGCCTGCGTGCCCGAGACCCGTGGGAGGTCCTTGGAGGAGATCGAGAGGAGATTCACGGGAGCCCCGGTGCGGAGGACGAGCGCCGTGGCCAACATCAAGCCGACGCCTATGGCCGTCTAATCTCTAGCTTCCCCTGCATTAGATGGAATCTCTTGGTCACGTGGCGCACGCGATCCTCGAGTAGCATGAGTCCTCCGTACGCCGCGAACCGAGCGAGGCTTATGTTCCTGTGGAGAGGATTGTTCACGAAGAGAAGGAGAGCCGCACTCGATTGCCCTCTTGGTCTAATCGAGCTACTCGCTCTCTTGCTATCATTCACCTCTTTGATCTTTGCATTCTTCCACGCTGCCTTCTTCTCTCCGTGGATCATCCTGCGGCCGTTTTTCGCGGGCGCCCGAGGTAGGGAGAGAGAAAGAGTGCTCGGTTTGCGTAGTGCGAAATCGCGGCAATTGTTGACTAGAAGTAGATTCTACACGCACCGAGCGTCCCCCCGCCCGGACTCATTGAGTGGCGAATCAGGAAGAACGCGATCGCCTGACTGCACTTTCCTCGTGCTTCACGTACTTACAAGCAACCAAGTACTTTCGACAGACCGTGAGAGGTCGAGCCGAGTATGTTTCGGCATCGAGCGACCTTTCCACGGGGCATGTGGAGAGCGCGTAGCAGTCCGAGTATGATGTTGACTAGTTTTCTAAAGGCGTTTTTGTTGTTCGATAGTCCTACACAGGGTCTACCTCAAGCGCTAGTTCGTTTTACGCGTCGTTCCAAAGGTGTGCACGATGGATACGAGGAGGGAAAATCTAATGACACAGACCGCGCGCGCCAGCGCCCACGAGACATAGAATTATAATTACGCGAGGTCTATTTAATTAGTGCGATTCAATTAACGATTGCACTAAAACAATTATCATATCGAAAAGGGTCGCGCGTCTGTTTAATTTCATCAAAAGCGATATCGTTACTATACAAGGGGAGGGATTCCTCCTCGTCCTCACATCCGACAATAAACGCAACACGTACGGCAGCGAGCATTGCGCCGCCGCGCCTGCCTTTGAAAGAATCTCTCCATCATCGGCGTCGGATACATCGTAACTCGTAGCGCATAGTGTACTGGCAGAGGCGATCATTAGACAAGGAATTGTACATATAGGTTTACGAATTTAAGCGACTAGCCTTAAGATACAGCGAGAACGAATAGATATATATATACATACATAAATCTATATATATATATATATAAATATAGATATATATTTTTATTACACTGCTGACTCTCATGTTGGTGCAATTGAGGAGGATCGGCGACAGCCGTCTTGAAGGTGATAAATTAGCTGAACAGAGTTCCAGCCTAGAAGTAAAGTTCAAGTCCAACATTGTCGAAACTCGAAACTCGAAAATTGGTTGAGATGCTTGCGAAAGCGGCAAAAGGGAAACATCGACGCCACTTTCGTCCCATGGCGTCTGACGGCCAAACATCGAGGGGAACGAGTTACTTCGATGGCTGAGGACTTTTGGTGGAGGCTGTTTTTTGTGGCTCGTGATTTTTTGCGCCAAACGCGCTCTAGTTTCTTGCCCTCGGGGCTCTAGCGATCGGTCGGCCGCGCGTCCCGCCGAAGAGGCGCGCGAACGACGAGTGTACTTTCGACTCCCGTTCCAGGATGAGTGAAAGATAAAACCTTCGTAACGAGGCTCGCCCGATTTTTCTGGGCGAGCCTGCGCTTGATTCCACGCGCTACACGCGTCAGCCTATTTAATAATTTTAATCTGCGAAAATCATGATCTGCGGCGGCAACGGGCACGCACCGGTTCTACGAGGCGCGTCTTAGCCTTTGTGCCGATAATTTTACCGTAACTGCATCGAGTTTCTATGCAACCTGTAAGTTATTAAATACACTGATCGACCATTTAACTGCTTGTGTTCATTTCTCCCCATTGTATAAATAAAACAATCGTTCGAAAGCGTTGAAATCGAATAATCTCTTGTAAGAATCGTATAGCATCGATCTCTTTTGAGAGAGCGGAGTGGAGGGGTGAAGCCGGCGCGCGTGTTTTGACGCGCGACAAGTCTCACCCCTCCGGCGCCGATGATGCAAACAATACACAAGTCATTGGAATGACACGACCCTGCACGATTGGTGCAAAGTCAAAGAAGCGAATATTGCCGAATCCTCGGATAAATAATGAAACGAATCAGAAGGCGCAAAAGATGAAGGGAAGAGAGCGACGAACAGCGGAGACAATGGAACTGGATGATTCGGCGTTTGTCACTCACCCATCACTTGGACGCGGCAGATCGCGCAGGTATCGCACTCCACGTCCCAGCTCCACATCGCCACGGCATTCCACTTCTTCAAGGTGAACAGCTTGTCCGTCTTGAGGCTGTCATTGTCGCCTCGCTCGCCGGACTCCTGCTCGGCGTCACCCATTGTCGCACTCTTTTTAGGTTAGAGAGCTGCTGTTCTCGAAGCGCGCAGCCGACTATCGCGATTGTCGAGATTCCCGTCCACGTTCGGCAAAGCTCGGCAAAACTCGGCGCATTTGGAGCAAGTACCATTCCAGAGGCAGCCAAACCCGTGGCAGTCTGATCTGCGCGCTCTTTCTTGAATTATGAAACATGTGTATAAGCCCAACACATCTGGGCTTTGCTGTAAAAGCTGGTGTGTTGATTGTTTACTGGGGTTGTTGGTTGGAAGTAATAAAGTGAGATATTAACAGCGACCTGAGCAGAACTTTCGCATATGTCAGGGGACACGAAAATTGTTAAAGAATTTTTAAATAAAACTCGCACGGAATCGCATGTACAGACATACAAGTTACTTTTTAAGCTGAAATCAACTAGCAAGCAAGTACATAGTAACCATTGCGGCAAAGTTTATTAAGAGGTGTGCAAGTCTTTAGATGATACTTTTAGTCATATCACAAAAAAGATTATTAAGAAGCAAGTCACAAAATGTTTAATACAAAAAAGAAACTTAAGCATCTTTCTGTCTCAAAGCTGTATCGGTCAAGAAATCTATGTTTCATATGAAAGTGATATCAAATAAATTGACTACGCACCAATTATTTCCATACCTTGATATTTCAAATCACTATATGAATGACTTTAGCGACGTTCAGTCCCGGCAAAAATATACTACACATGTGACACAGAAAGCAATGATATGTTTATTCTCTTACTCGTCTGTGATCTTATTAACTGAGAAATCCACTTACCACCGCTCGGAATTGAAGATCCGTATCATCTGTGCAGCCCGATCGCTGAAGCGAGTGAAGAAAAGAACCACCGGCGAAGCAGAAACCTGCATTTCCGCAGCGCTGCTATAGCATGAGGAATATCCCACTAGATATACATGTCCCTGCATATCACAATCAGAGATTCTCTAATATCCGTACTGATCTTTTTAAGCGACATTGTAGACAATCAGAGAAGGAAGATTAACGTAACGTGCCTCAGTGTTTCTCGCCTTCGCTGCGTTGATTATTAGCACATTGTTGATCGAAATCTAGTACTTACAATTTATTTATTAGAAGCACGTATTTACTTCTATAAGAAGCGAGTAACAAGTATTCGTGAACGTTACGAATTCGACCGAGTTACAGAGACTGATAATGTTACTTGATATAATAATAAAATCATTAAAATTTATAGAATCGATTTTTTTAGAGGAAAAAGAGAAACCGTTAATGTATCCGTTTACAAATCAACATTCCAGATTCACGAGGTGATAAGAGTAATCAAGATCCGATCCGATCCATCAAGAGGTATGCAGTATGTGCAGGCTCGCCCTTATTTGATATTGGCGTGCGCCGGGCACACGCCTTATGACCTCATACTTGTTTGGACTTGGCAATTTTGAAGTTGGCAGATGGATAACGTCCATATAACTGCGATACTCATCGGAGATCTAACGATTCCTGAATATGTCATGAATTAAGCAATCCTCGAAGTCCGTAAGATATGTGAATGTTTTGATTGTCGATGCGACAGGGATGTCCTCTTATCCAGGTGACATACAGACTGACAGTAGCTGGGAAAATGAACAACCAAGATTCCCAAGAGACCTGAGAATCGCTGGTATAACATGGCTGGTGATAGCCAGCGGCTAGATAGTTACACGCCTCATAAACAATATAATAGAGTAGGGGTTATCTGTAATTCCAAGGGGAGCACCTCATGGCTCTATTGCTTCTTGAAATCAACGCTCGATCATCGGCTCGATCATTGGCTCGATCATTCAATTGATTTTGAATCAACTTCCCCTCTAACGATGGCGGACGGCGCTGATCTAGGTATAGACTCCTGCAGCCTATATAATCGGACGGGCTCCTCTTACCTACGCCGGCCTTTTTTACCCGGCCGGAAAAACTTCATGAGATAGCGATGGCTATTGCAGGCGTAGGTATACGTTAATCCCGCTAGAATCGCGACGCAGCGATGATTCACCTGGAGAACGTCAGGCTAAATGACACTCGTTCCTTCGGGGGCCACACATGTGAACCTTCAGTCGAATAGGCTCTTTCAAGCCTCTCTCTTGTTGCACGCCGTACTATACATATATACTGCTACTTGGCGCCATACGCTACCAAGCCTCCTGGTTCTCCAAAGTTGTGCCACTCATTTCTTCGAATTCGGCTATCAGTGTGTGTCCAGTTCGTAACTGATAATAAGCGGAGGCTGATTTTTGTGGCTCGTGTATTTTTTGTGCCAAACGCGCTCTAGTTTCTTGCCTTCGGGTTTCTAGCGGCCGGTAGACCGCGCGTCCCGCTAAAGAGGCGCATGGTCGTCGAGGGTACCCGAATCAGTTTAATTACTAATGTTAATCTGCGAAAATCCCAATCAGCGGCACGAACGCGCATGAGTTCTACAAGGTGCGTCCTAGACTGAGCCGATCATTCTACCGTAACTGCGTCGAGTTTTTGTAGAACCTGTAAGTTAATATATACACTGATTTACCATCTAACTGCTTGTGTTAATTTCTCCCAATTGTATAAATGAAACAACTGTTGACACGAGCGAAAACAACACGTTAATAAGTCCGAAGCGTTTGTAAACGCCGCGGGCACTATGCGGAGCAAGAAAGAACTACGCATAGAATGGTACTGCGCAAGTGCGCAGTGAGCGCGGTATAGGCGAGCAACAATGGTACCGGTATATACGTCGAAGTCTCCACGTCGAGAGAGCCGTGCGAAGTGAGCAACGCGCTTTGCGCAAGCTTCCGGTCCTCCCACTAAGCGCAGGCTTCCCTCTGCTCGGATGTATCAGCGATCCTTTTCCCACCCCCAGGCTTCTCTATGGTCTAACACCTTTCTCTCTTCCTCCCGCTACGGTAAAATAATTACATTGCAGAAGTCTATCCGGCAAATGTCCGGGAATTTATCGTGCTCGTTCGGACTTTTCTATTTTATAGGAACGAACAGCGGAAATGCCTGCGAATACTTACAAATCTACACGATGTGGCTTGAACATTCGTTAGATTCTTATAATGGTTTACTGCTCTAAGCTTAATATGTGTGTTTCTAATATTGGTTCATTTACATGGAATTTGCGTATTCTATGTTAGGATTTACGTTCGTTGCATTTGTCGAAAAGCTGTTTGTATTTTGTTAGGTCTTTGAATCAGCGAGATATGACTTGAAGTTGTATCCGAAGATGAACCAATAGAAACGTGCCTTATTCTCGAGAATCCTAACCATGTTTACGATCTTGTGTTTTGATTTGTTCCGTGGCTCTTTTGTTGTGATACATTTGTTTGTCTGATTCAAACAGTTGCTGCTTATGTTCTGAAACAAATGTTCTATTGTGGCATCGTCGTTTCAGGTTGATTTCGTCAGTGAATTAGCACTGAGTGAGTAGAAGCACATGTAAATTCGGACATCGCACGAAAATAGAATCTTTCTTCTCATCTGCATGTTGCATGCTCTCTTTGCAAACCTGCTTATACCACGCAGCTGATTTGCGTTACCGATTGTAGCTAGCATATTGATTTTGGCTAATTAAATGTTCCAATGCAAACAAGCACAGGCTCTACTCTTCAATATGACTTATTATACATATTTTGTAAGGGTCATCAATGAATTTAATTATATATTACTAGGAAAATGAAGGATACATACAATGTTATGTTAGCATCAGCAAATGATGTAGGAGGCTTTTTAAATATTCGAATCTGCTTAAACTTAACTGCGATCCATAACAAAAAATAATGAAAATCTGAAATGCAATAATAAAAGGAATTATTTGGCAGATAAAAACAGACAGTTATGCGAATTAAATAATGCAATAGTACATTCAAAGCCGTTGCTTTTGTCGATGTAACAATATATATATATGTTGTTTACACCTCCCGGCTGCAAGATTCTTATCAATGTGATAAGAATATAGCCTATCGTGTCGGTGAAAAAAATACCCGGAGTTCCTAGGCTCAATTATGAGTGATATAAACATCAGTGCTTGGGTGTTTGTACCCTCGTGAAGAAGTGATTGAGTGTCAACTGCATTTGCTGGCTATATGATTGCACGCTTAACTTCCTAAACAGTTTCATCCGCTTGTTCGTGAACTTAGTTCGCTGGTTCTATTTGTGGAGCGACGACCGACTGTTCCTTTTGGTAAGATGCCTTTCTTCTTATCTATAAAACAGTTTATACTGGCAGTCGAAGTTTGCCATTACAATAAAAGATCGAAATTTTTCCATACTTTAGTATTGTCCTCTATACGACGCAGGAGATTTTTCAATTTCGGGAGGATTTAGTTACTATGGCATATGATATGTTCTTTGACATTCATTCAGTTTTTATATATATAGGATTAAAATATGTTTCCAACAAAGATGTTTCCAACATGTTTCCAAAACTCTTCGCTCGGATTAAATATGTTCATGACTTTGCCACGACTGTTGATTCGCGATTTTACAAATTTCGCATATCTATTTTTGAGTGAGCCTCTATACTGTGTGGCTATTGTTTGACAAGATAGGGAATGGCTTTGGCCGATAACAGGTGATTATCGAGTACGTACGAAAGATGCTTTTATGGCGAGGTTTATTAAATCAATTCATAGGTGCAGCACTCAAGAATGAAAAATCCCGTTGTTTGTAATAAAAATAACAAGGCTGTCTTTGCCAATTATAAGAGAGAATTATTCGGAGCTTAGTGTTTTGTTAGAGATCAACAGCAAACATTAATAAAGTCGTAGAAGAGCTGCAGTAGAGATCACAAGAAGATATACATTTCGAATTTTCTTTTCCGAGCCACAGTGTAAGGAAGATTTCAAGAACCTCGAAGAAGTGGTTGATATGGACATTCAGGATAATGTGCTGACTCCAGGACAATGTATTCGACCACCGGGCGGCGAGCACATAGCCGCAATGCTCCTGGAAAAACTATATGGCATGACCGCAATAAGGATCACCGCACTAAACGCCTACGACGACAGAAACTACCATGTGATTTGCGAGGAATCCCACGCGAATCCCCACATAAAAACTGTGGAGGAACACGGATACGTACTAAAGATTGTAAACTCGTTGGACTCGCGCAAGGGCAACGTGATAGAGGGCCAATCCGAAATGATGATATTTCTGAATCAACGCGACGTCACGTGTCCCATGCCGGTTACCAATCTAAATGGCGAGTACTTTTCATTGGAAACTTTGGACGAGACGTCAGAGAAATACGCTGTGAGGCTGCTCACTTATCGACCTGGCGAGCTTCTTCATCGAGTACCAATAACACCTGCGCTTCTGAGGAACGTGGGTTCCTTCACTGCGAAACTCGGCAACGTTCTCGCCGGCTTCTCTCACCCTGCTTATGACGACCACCAAACACTTTGGATGCTGGCGTCCATGCCGAAAATACGACCGTTCATCTATGCCGTCAAAGACAAGAACGACGAGCAACTCGTGCACGATGTGATTCTCGCATTCGAGAAAGAAGTGCTCGCTTTGACGGGCCAATTAGAGCAGGCTATTATACACGGCGATTTAAACGAGCAGAACCTCTTGGTAAACTCGGATGGCACCGACATAAAGGCAGTGATTGATTTCGGGGATTGTCATAGGACCTGCTTGATCTTCGAACTTGCAATAGCTATTTGTTATATGATGCTCCAGGCTGGAGACTACAGGATGGGGAAATATGTTCTGGAGGGTTATGAGAGCGTTAGGAAAATAAATGATGTCGGGAGAAAAATGTTGAAAACTGCGGTTTGCGCCCGTATTTGCCAGAGTATTGTTCTGGGCGCCTACTCGCATGCTCATGACCCGCAAAATGATTACTTGCTTTTTACGCAGAAGTCGGGCTGGGCGTTATTGAAAAAGCTCTGGCCATTGGATCGCGAGGAAGTATTGCGCGAATGGGGACTTGCGGAGTAAAGGAATCGATTTTGCTAATTGTAACGGTAGTGTTTCGTCAATTATATTATTGTTGAATTTGGCAAAACAGAATAGAATAACTTGTTATACGGTAATCATATACACAATTTTATAAGAAACTATGCAGTGTGATAGGTGCAGTTGATGTCAATTATTGAAGCAATAAAAGGTTTATAAGAGGAAACGATCTCCTAATAATTTCTTCAATAGGTGTTCCTTCCTAAGTAATAAATGAGACTTCCTTGCAGTGATATATCCTCTGGTTTTATTCGTATTTAGGCAGTTACATATTTACATAGATATAATGAACAATAATGCTCTTCGTATAATAATAGTGTGGAGTCACTTTACATATTTAGATAGTGGTATATACAAAAATGCAGGTATTCGAAATGAAACTAGTAACAGTCAGGATTTCGTGCGTTCTTGGCAGAGGTATTCAACACAATGTAGATTTCATGATTACCGATTAGGTCGGCAGTTGGAGAAACACTAACTAAACACGTCAATTAAACGGTTAGCGAAATATATTAGCAATGTACAGGATACATTCGGAATATATACTGTAAGACAATATATCTTCATTTCGTTTCATATGCGCTCATACCTGCGTGTATGGTTGTGTTCCTTTTATAAAGCCACTTTAATCCGCGTGCACTTCATTTACTTAGGTAGCTTGTAATATATTTTTCTCGGTCTCAATATTACACTAATTTATTTATATTTTATCTCATTTACGTCAGCTCTTTTTGGCAAACTGTCTAGCTTTCTCGAGGCAAATTCGTTGATAGCGAAAATCTGTTTACAGTACTGTTGAACTAATACTCTAAACAACGCATTCGTACTTCGTAAGGGGAAATAAGAATGTGCTGGTCGTGTGTTAAGGCAATGAAATGGTACACTTTCGTAGAACTTCTCAACGATACGCGGTAAAATTTAAAGCGCTCAGATAACGGGTTAAATATTTCACTATAACTTTAACAGGCTCACTTAAACGTAACCGTTAAGTAATCGATTAACGATAGATAAATAAAGATCCGCACATGAGTGTGTGCTTGATTAGAGGCACATAAGTAAATTCGAGCCTTCCGACTAACAATGGAACGTCATGTTAACGAATTTTCGCCAGAGGTTATTAACAAAATAGTATATTACAATACCTATGTATCTTTATTGCTTAGAATCTATTGGCTTACGTTCGCCCACGAAGCGCTTGTAGGCGCAGAATAATTCATTTATAACTTATGTCCTTAGTAACTTTATACTTAGTCTGAATCATAATTTATCCCAACGTAAGAAACGCCATGTCGCAATAAATACGTTAAGTACATCGTCGAAGGTAATTAAATATACGCGATTGTTTAAATAATAGTGTAGCAGTGGAATGTGCGAGGACTCTTTGGAGGACACGTGAAAAGAACTGCAAGTACTGTCAAATGCTAATGCCCAGTAGGAATGGTGATTCCAGTGTTATAAAGTAGCATTTCAGTCTTTAAAAAATGATTCTGCATATTTTCAGAACATAAGCAGCTCAGTGACGGCTGTGTACGATTTTTGTGTGAGTGAAAGAGAGAGAGAAATATTAGGAGAAAGATACGCTCATGTAGAAAAATAAGGCTTAAGAATGAATTTTTGTGCAGCCCCTATAAAGCGCGATCGAAAACACATCTTGTTCCTTTCATTTGACTCCCGATTCTTATTGATTGCTAACATTTCAATAAGTTTAAAGCTGCCATCGTAGCGATTCGGAACAGCAACTTCCAGTATGCCTTCGTGTAAGGCGCCGCTTGTAGTAAATCGCGAACAATGACTCCTTTCAGGGCACAGTAAACGGGTTTTTATTAGTCTTCCCTTCGAACTTTAACAATATATTTCTCAACTTTTTTGGACGAATGCCAAGAGCTCCCTGGTTTCCTTCTAGGGTATGAGCGTGCACAATTAGGAGTCGCGCCAGAGTTATAATGTATCGTACACTTGCAAAATTACAGTTTTAATTACGGCACAATTAGGATCTTCTTATGCCCTCACATCGGCGTAGCAACTATTCAGCTTTTGCCGGAGGTATGGGACAATACGAAGACCAAGATAGAGAGCTATCGCACGAAAAATGATGCGTGGGGTACTTTGGTCGAGAACCGTGTTCAAACATTGTTAGAGTTGTAGTAGAGTCGACAAACGGTTGACGAGAATAAACTCTGGGTGTATCTTCCCGTTACTGTTTGCTCAATCAGTGTGTAAATAAGCGTTCATTCAAACACGCTTCGCCAATCCTGCGAAGACGTTAACACGCTATCGCTTCAATAGACGCTCTCCCTTTCGCGCGCACTTCTCAACAACATTCATTTATGACTTAATCTTCGCACAACAAATACTAGTCAATTTCTTCGGCTTAGCGACATGACTTGCAGCACTGCTTCTGGTAGAGAGTTACTTTACACATATTCATCATTTTCACCCTACTGCATAGTTGGGAGTGGTCCTTGCAATCGTCTGAAAAAATATCAGCGACAATTAATACATTATTGTTAGGACAGAATTGAGAGTATTTTCGAAATACGTTACCGGGGACTTGAGAACAAAGTGTACCCCTACACGTTTTCATAACAGGTGGTCGGGGTATGTCCCTACAGGCGTTACCAGCCGGCTTTTTTGTGCCAAACCAGACGCATTGAAGAATCCTGTATTTAATACCATCCTCTTCGCATGCTGCAGTACACTATCGAATAAGAATTTGAATAATATGGATAAATATGTTATTAAATACTTGCACCGTGTATGAACAAATCAAAGATGACAAGGTGATGAAAAATGCTTTCTATAGATACCTCCGACCATTCGCCCACTCTCCATACGCCTTTGCATGCATCGTTGTAGCACTCTTGCCTTTGCAAGGGTCTTGTAGCATCGTCACACTTGTTTGGATCGAGTATTGTGATATTTTGCGGCTCACTTTCAGTGTCCTCCACTAGACGACAGGTAACATCTCTCCTCTGCATTGCAGTCTTCCAGTTAAAACACCTCGACGACTCGCAGGTTGTCCAATTTGTCGTATGCCATTGTGGACATTTGCCGAATCCACATGCTCGCACTTTCTGTGGAGCAGTGTGACCTGCATTTTCACATAGAGTAGCACTGACCACAGTTCTAGGCGCTGTCCTTGTTGAATTTCCAACCGGTTTGGATGAGCGCATTGTACATTGTGCTCCACGCATCTATAAACAGTTTCAAAATGGCAAATTTAGAGCGTGTATAACATTTAGTTGTTAGGGTGTGAAATAGGGAAATGGTATAACGTACTTGAAAACCGCTTCCGCCACAGGTTTGAGAGCACTTCGACCACTCTGTTGTGACCCATTCAACTATCATATCTTCGGTAGTATCTAAATCAATTAGAGAATGTTCTTTTATGTTACTAATAGCATGATTTATATTAAATTACGTATCTAGTTTATAGTAATTATAGCAATACTAAATTATAAAATATATAAAATATAATTCTTACCTAGAAGTGTCACTGTTGGAAGTAAATGGTCAGTAGTAGTGTCCGGTACAAGATGCGTGTTAGCTGTGGTTGCATCTAAAGATTCATTTGTTTTTTCTTCGTATTGCCCGCTGCTAATTGGTGAGTCAGTGTTTTGCGTGCTATCGAACGCTTTTTCCAAATCTTCTCTGTTTCGAGATAAGTTCCTTGTGTCTGTCTCGTGAGATTTATCTGTTACGGTACTGAGATGGTCAGTCGACATTGCGTCTTCCAGAACTTCCTGAATATCCTTAGTGGTCGTCCTGTCGGTGCCGTAATCCGCTGTATCGTTCTCGACATAAGGCTCCACCCTTCGCTTTCTTAGTTCTTCTTTAAATATATCACTATAGTCTTCAGTCTTATTTACAAATGCATTCTTTTCAAGCTCGAGCATCTTTTCCTTCGAATTATTCCCTATACTTTCAGTAGTCGTAGCGTCGGGAAATTTCGACGGCTCCTCCGCATCGAAATTCTCATAACTTTTGTGCCCGGTTTCCATATCATCGTCCGACGAAAGACCCGCCGTGCGCAGGACACCCCGAGTGTCTCCATCGGGAATATAATACAGATCCAAACCAACATCGCCAGTCGTAATGTTCTTCTTCTGTACGGGATGTTTCGAAGTTGCATTACCCCACTGAACCTTTACACTTTTCAACGATTCTTCTATGTAATCAGCCTCGGGTTTCGCCGGCGTGGGTGGATTGCTCTTCTTCACCACGGGAGTGAATTTGACGGGTGCGCTCGGTTCCAAATTGAAGATAGATTCGTCCAAATCGTACGGATCTACATCGATAAATATTCTTTCCTCGTCAGGGCCAAAAGTCTCATCCGGTATGACCGTATTCCGATAGAGAGTGTCGAGATTGTCTTCTACATTTTGATACCGCAGACCAGATTTCCTATCGGGCATCGTACGTTTTGTCGCGCCGATATTTTTGTGAACGTCGTCCATTAAGGCCACAGGAGCACTTTTATGAGTTCGACCCCCGGACGCTTCGCCTTGGAACGGCCAATATTCCTAGGAGATGACAATACAGGGGAGGGTAATGTAAACTATGATATGCACTGGTCCATCAAGAAGTGACTACGTTCATTTTCAAATGATTTGTTATTGCTTTACGATACATATATAACGTGTATTACATTTACAATAACGAGTTGGATGCAGCTGTTTAGACACTATATGGTTGGTAGGAAAAGCAGGAGTTGTTTTACAGCATCGCTGGGTAATCTCACCTTTAAAGCCGATATGAAATAAGTTAAATGTGGTACGAGAGTAGAGGCACTTGAAGGTACAGTTGATTCCACGGATTCGTGGTATCCCGGCTGATTTTTAAAACCCAACACCATACAGGTTTAATCCAAACGAGGGGAGCAGAATAAGACAGAATTACAAAGAGAGAGTTAATTAGTGTTAATAGAAGACATGCACGTTAGTCAGTTCTCCAACGCTTTTGTACATGAATGGAAACTCGATTACAATTCAAGGGATTTCTCGGGTTTCTCACCTGATTGAGGGATGTCACGGTGTGTTCCTTGTGCATCATCGTCGAATCCGGTGGGGTGGGACTTGTCTTTTGCTTCTTCTGGTGCGGTTTTCGCGTCGGTTTGCTGGTAACTGCTCGCTCGTGACTGAGGTCTTCGCTATCGATCGGAACGAAACTATTCCCATAGGCGGCTGTGAACATTTCATTAAAAAGTTTATTACCCCTTAACGTTTGAGGAGTTTAGGTCAGTGAGCTTTTCTGGTTTTCTTCTGCTGGCTCTAGAACGCCTAAATCTTATACCACGAATGTCAGAAGGTATTTTACGAATTATCGGCTCTCACATTCCAAAGAATTGCTCCTTGGAAGGAAAGGAAGTACGATGCTCTCTTGGTCGATTGGTCGCAAAAATTAAATTTTCCGTTCGCGAGTCTTCGCGGGACATTAAGATCAAGGATACGGAGCAGTGAAGTGGGACGGCTGTAATTTACGGTGCATTAGCCGCTGGGGACGATCGATCGGAGGATTTTTTGTGACGATTACTACGTAGCGAAAACCATTAGAGCTGTTCCTTACCAGCTCGATCGGTGTAGAAGCTCTCACCGGAATTGGAGGGGGCCGAGTCCAAATTCGCGTTCCTCTGAAGGTGGACGGAATTACTTAGTCGCAGGAATTCCTCGCTACTTATCTGCTCTTTGGATCGAAACTTCACGATGAGTTGCGTTTCCGCATGTGAATTCCCAGCTGCAACCACAAAATTTCGAAGCTCGGCAGATGCCTCAACAGGATTTCGCATGCTTGAAGTTTAGCTACATATATACATATGTATATATGTATAGCTTTACCTATGCAGGCGTAGACGCCGGAATCGTTGGATGTTATATCGTTTATCTTCAAAGCTCCTTTCTTGCTGATCTTGTACTTCCTCGACTTACGTAATTCCTTGTTGTCCTTCGTCCATATAAGTTGGGACCTGAAAAGTGCTCTATGAAAATCTCTGCTCTTCCCTTCAAGAAGTTTCCCTCACAATTCAACTTACTTGTCAAACTTGCGAACTGGGCATCGGATCTTTATGAACGGTGTCCCTTGAAGTACCATGGCGATCCCTCCGATCTTCACGTCCACCTTCTCGTTTATATTAGTCTGATTGAATGTCTTATTCTGGCTGGGTATCAGCGGCGAATTCCCCGCGTTTAGATCACTGCAGGCCTGTGTGTTGCAAGGCTTTTGTGTCGAAGGCTTCTGCGACGGGCATTCTCGATCTTCGCGACTCTGTTTACGACCCTGGGCCATTATTTGCTCGCACGTTACGTTTCGCCTCTTTACACCTCCACCGCATGGTTTCGAGCACTGCAACGAGCACACATATTTCATTGAAAAGAGATACTCTTCACAATTTATATTCTATTTGAAAAAGAGAGCTCGCAAAGTAGATTTACCTTTCCCCATTCTCCCGTGTTCCATTTAACCGGGCAATCCCACACGTTGCAGTAGCGTCGATCAGCTGGCGGTGGTTGCGGGCACAAGTGATTCGGCACAGCCACTGACTTCCGGGTCACCTCGTGAATGCATACAACATCCCGCGTTTGTATTCCGATGCCGCAGGGACTCAGACAAGGTGAAAAGTCGCTATAGTTCCATCTGCGCAGCAAAAAAGGATGGTATTGTGAACCCGAAATAAAATTTATAAATTAATATAATAATTTTTTTTTTAATAAAGTCGTATATAATAAATATGAAATTAGTGTATGAAATTATAATTGTATTTATGTTTTCAATTTGTCTCACCTTGGAGGGCAAGGATGGTCATTGCAGACCCTTATCCGTGCCTCGGGCTTGGTTTCCGCAGTACAGAGCAACGGTATTACAGTCCTCCCAGTATCGTCGCGTACGCAATTTATTATAAGGTCTTGAACGCCTGAAACGACGTCGTTAGAGAATCAAGGGGGTAGCGGCTCGGCAGGATAATCTCCACGAGCCAAGCGGTTGTACTTCTCCAAGAGCCCCCTCCTTCGATGCAAGGTCGGGCGATTTTAATCCGATTCACCGATCGAGTTCAATCAGATTGAGAGTGAGAGGGAGAGAGCCCGGCACTAAGCTCTCTCAACAGTACAATTGTGACGAATTATCTCGGCTAATTAGGAATTCAAGCTCGGGTAAGTCAGCCCCATTGCCTTCGAAGGTCTTCCGATAATAAATAATCGCACATTTCACTAGCAATTAGAGGAGGCGAGCCTCGAAGATAACGCGTTTGGATGAATTAGCAAGAAGTAGAGCAATGCAAGTATAAAAGCGATAGTTCGTTTCTAGGAATCGGACGCGCTTTCGTCCAAGCACCAAAGTAATTACGCTAAAATGGCCCGAGTAATTACACTAATGAATAAGTCTTTGATCGGAGGTAACTACTTCAGCGCCTCAGAGATTTTTTGGGAAAGTCAGCCGCAAGGTCGGCAAGGTGAACAGTAGAATTACCTCCGAGGCAGGAGGCGCTGCAGGAAGTGTAGCCGGCTTCCTTCCACGAGTATGTTGTTTGGACATCGCTTCCTGGGGCGACTTTGATACCACCGTCGTAGCCGCTTCCGCTGGAACCTGCGGCCGAGGACCTGAACGCGTCCGTTAGACTAGGCTCCGCGTATCCACTGTCTCCAACAGTGTCCATTCCGTAAGTCAGACTATTTTCCATCACACACGGCTCCATTTCGCATTTCTCCGTTTCCACCGGCTTCGGACCCGAGCACTGTCGATCGGGCAGCATGGCGATCGTGCGACTGAAGTCCAGGAAGATCTTACAATGGACTTCTCTGTGCCGGATACCTTCGCCGCAGGTGACACTGCAAGGTGACCACTCCTCGGCGACGAACCTGGTGAAATATTCGAACGACTTAGTTAATCAGTTATAGAAAAAATATTTGCCTTAAAAATCCCGATTTCATGATCTCCTTTGACTTCGTTGAGTTTTCGAGCCTCCTCTACATTTTGAGTGACTCGTCGAGCTACTCTCTGCCGCACACCGCGCTCGGCTTCTGAGCTTTGCGCGTTAAGCCGCGCGCGTTCTTCGAGATTTCGAGATTTATTCGCTCGGGCCGGCCTCACAAAGGGCTTTCCCCGTGCAAGCCGCGTCATCGATTAGCTCGAATAAATACCAGTGGCGCACCGTCGCGCAGTTATTCCGGAATTGAGCTTAAAGCCGCTCTGTCGCCCGCCACCATCTCCCCCAATGGGGGGTGGGGGGGGGGTAGGTCGGGGCTCGGGGGCTCTCTATTCAGCGGCGATTCAATCGGCCCATTCAAACTTTCGCGCGAGTGCCTGCTATTGCTCGTCAATCAATAGCCTTCTCCTGACAATATTTTCGGTTTGTTTCGCGGCCGGCTAGACCGCTTTTCAAGTTCCATCTATACCGCAACACCACGTCGATCCAATGCGAGCGTACGCTTACACTAGAGTGGCGTTGGTCGGTCCTTTAGTTGCCCGCGTAGTTCATCATTAATAGTTAACCCTTTGCGATCCCGCGTCCAATTTAGCAATTGCCCAGTGGTACTAGTTACAGGCTGTCCTTTAATAGCGAAATCAATCAAACGATAGGTTGTGGTCACAGAGAGAATCACTTGGACCGTCAAGAATTGGAAGCAAGCTTACTATATTTTATGATTGATTTATGGGATAAATTGGATTACGAATGTATATTCTCGAATCAGCGCGTGTTGCACAAGGAAAGTAATCGATTTCCAAACTACCAAGTCTTTTGCAATTGTACTACTATCGCATTCAGCTGCGATCAGTGGATTCGCTCGAATCTTGCCGAGTACTCATTCGAGGTGGATTTCTTCCGACGGCCGCGAGTATAATCCTGAATGGCAAGTGGAGGCGGTTGCGCGTCTTTCTAGTAAATATGCGGCTAACACTTGTTCCCCCGTATTACGGGAAGCTTGTTCTACAGTATGCGATGTGCATGCCAAGCGAGCCTACGGGATGGGATCACAGTGGGTAAGGTCGAGGGGGATGGGAGAGTGCGGCACATATTGACCAAGAGGGATACAGAGGGGACATTTCTACGAGCGGAGAGTGGCTCGCAAGATTTCCACACACCAGCCGCAGCGAGACTGATAAAAGCGGCGGGTCGCGATTGTCCATTATTATGCAAACGAGCACATCCACCGGCTCGTATAGATCCTATAACGAGGCAACGAACCAGGCCAAATCAAATGGCGCTACCCGATTGGATTCATCTCGGCGAGGTATTCGAAGGAATCAACATTTCCCCGATATATACGCCGTGTCGATTGCGCCCTCGGGCAGCGCGATCGCGCGGCCCAAACGGTACACGGAGAGGAGAAAGAAGAACTAATAAACCGAACGCTCGAGCGGAGGATCATCGTAGGCAGGCGTGTCGAGCCAAGGGTCAAACACTTTCGAAACTCGTTTGAACCTAATCCCCGGCTCCGCCTGCCGGCTAGCATTTGCGATTTCACAGTACTGCCACGAGTTTACAAAGCGTGCGGCGAATCTAGGAGGGCGGCGCGGGCAGGAGGCCGGCGCATCCAGAGTATCATCCCCGACAGCGGGAAACGGGAGACAAGCAAAGGGACCAGCAAGGAAAGAGTCCGCAGGGCGGAAGGCGGCGGAATGTGCTTTGCTCTACCTCGAAATAAGAAACAGCGGAAATGGAGCCTCGTGATAGCACGAGATAACGAGATCGGAGGAGAGCAGGCTGCCAGGGGGAGTTGGTGGGAAAATCAAGTGTAAAAACTGCGGAGAAAGGAAGGAACTAAGAGACACCCGTATAAACAAGATCGGAAGCCGAATGCTAGAAGAAGACCAGGGACAAGAAGTAGAAGAAGTAGAAGAGGAGTTAGAGAAAGAAACGAAAAGTATAGAGAATTAGAAGTAGCAAGAACTCCTAGAGAGAGAGAGAGAGAGAGAGAAGAGAGTCACAATAATGGGATACCTCAGGTACAACCAGCCACAGGCAAAGTAGATCGTATATCTGTCGGGACAGACCAATTGGCATGAAGAAATGAATGCTTTTAAGACAGGTGGTTTCTATCTAGCTCGGTACGTGTCAGTAGAAAAAGAGGGCAGGCACGTAAAGCTCTAGGAACGGTCTGTACACCGTGTCTAGTCTAAAGAGTTGGAGGTAGCCGGACTCCCGGACTCCTCCCGATGTTTATCGACTTGGAGCGCGGCTACTCACGTGGACTCCGATGGCACCGGTTGGTCGATCAATTTTTCTGACACTGGCGGTGGAGGATAGGGCTGCATCAGCGGCTGCGTCATGTCCTCGCCATCTAAATAACATTTCGTGACTCGAATGATTTCACAGACACGTCTCGAGACTCTCCTATGGCTACATCTACTGCGGAATACTAAGCCACTCGCCCTTTTTCTCCCTCTAAACTCCTTACCCCGGGGACGACTTAATCGTCGGGGAAATACCTTTGGGCGCTCGCGGGACACCTTTGGTCCAGAACCTTTTCTTTCACGCCTCTTTTCCTTGGGGAGATTGCAGGCGCGCGCTTAGCATCCGCAGTAAATAGGCGACAAAGGGAATGATTGGTTGGATGCTTGATAAGCATATGAGTGTCCAGTTTTGAGAGTATTAATTATGAGGTATTCGTTAGGGGAATATCGAAAGGGAATCATATAAGAATTACATGTGGGGCAAGGCGTGTTCGTCTTGCACTCCTGCTCGCTGTAGGGTCGCTCGATGGGGTCGCAGTCCTTGGAAACACCACCCAGGGCATCGCGGCACTCGATCATCCTCGTTCTTACGCCGTTGCCACATGTCGCCGAGCACTGTTAAACACAAAAGGCAAAGGTCGTGAAACTGGCTATCGGAAGACAAATATTGGCTTGTAAAGGCAGATGCGCTCGGCGGAAGAGCCCCGTGCGGGGACGCCAGGCGAACAGAGTGCGCTTTAAGCTTGGGTGCGAATTGTAACGCTCTTTTCCTATCCGAACGAAAGTGTCTTTGACGAGCGTGGATTTTTTCGAGCGGCCCACTTCATTGTCGAATTTCGCAGGACGACCAAGCCGAGCTAATGCCAATATGAAATCCAATTTTCCCCCTTTGAAAAGCCGTCGCTTTCTGTTCTTTCGTTCGCTATCTCTTTTAGGCCGGCGACCATGGAAGGTCTCATTTCAAACATCACCTCGCACGGGAAGCGGAGTGCGGAAGTAGAATGAAAAGAGAGCCGGAGAGTCGGAAGGAGAGAGAATTGCACAGGCAAGATAATACCACCGCTTTCCGATGGAGTGGTGGGCTCAGCGCGACGGGGGAGGGAAAAAAGCGACAACGGCGAGAAACGGCAAACTTTCTCTCGAAACTAATGTAGAATCTAATTTTACGTACTACGCGCCGTTCTCCCCATTCGAACGGTATATTAAAGAGAGGTTCTACTGGGAAAATTGCAATCCCGCCAGTCCCGTCACGCTTTAAGGGGAGTTAGTTTTAAAAAAATCATTAAAATATTGAAATTCACGCGGGAGTGGTGCTACCTCATTCTGAAGCAAAGAACAGACTAGACCAATTAATTAATCCTCACGAAATTGTGGGAGTATGCTCATTTTATACGAGAAGGTTACCGCACATGATATCAGATTGCGACGGTTTCATATCAATTAAATTTTCCATAAAGTATTGCAATTAAACACTGTGTTCTATATCAATTATTCGATGTGCTAGTACTCATTATTGCAATGATTTCCTTGCAAATAATCGTGGCTGCCGAAATATCATTCTCTGTGCCTCATTATTCTTCCGGTGCAGTATGGCGCTGCGTTGATCAATATTATACCAATTCGACATTGTTCGGTTACAATATTGATCTTGTTAATGTTTTATAAGAAATCGTTCCAATTCTGAGGAAAACTCAGAAAAATTCAAAAGGCTTCCAAATTTTATTATACTAAACATTAATAGCACCAGGATTAATTCCTCCAATCTTCTTAAAGTTCAACAATGTTTTATATAAGAAGACTTCTAAAGTTACTTTCAGTATTCTAAATTATATATAGTATATTGAACTTTGTGAGAATAGCAGTACACTGTTTGTTACAAGTTTAACGCAAAGTGCGTTTCGGTCAGAGGAGCCGGTGAACTCGCCAAAGGCGAAGTGTCGAAGAAATTTCGTGCGTCAAGCGTTCGCGCGTTCCATTAAATTTCGAGCAGGTGTCGTATGCATGCGCGGCCGACGTGGCATTCAGAAATATCGAGCGAATTTCACTCGGCGCCCTTGTAAATCCGGAAACGAGCCACGTCGCGCGACCGAGTTCTTTGCCTCCTGTCACCGGAGACATAAAGTAATTGCTCCTAGTGATTGCGCCTGACACAGGAAATCCTGGCTCCGAGCCGCATCGAGCTGCCTTCTATGCGAGCTCCCTCGAAATTTTCAGAATCCCCATTGACCTATAGAGTTATGTCTGCCTTGTCGTTGTGCCTGGGCTCTGACGAGATACTGCGTAGATTCTATAGGATTATTCAAATTTGAGCCAACGCCAACGAATTCTCTTCTCAAACTTATTTTATACCGATTTTCCTAGCCGCTTTAAATGATAGAATTCTATTTTTCAATATTTTTGATACGAAACAATATTCCTAGGATTTGTTTGATCATTCGTTTTTACCATTTGTAGTTCCGTTCGGAGGAAGACATTAATTATTATAAGCAGTATTTTGGATTAAAAGTGTACTACCCGTGTCGATCACGCGTCGCTGACAATATTGATATAACGCTTGGAAACTTTCCCAATCTTCGATCTGAGCAGGAAGTTAAGTTCCAGCGATTGACAAAACTGTCGACGGGTAGCATACATGCGGCTGATATCGTTTCATGTCCCTTAAAATTCTATCTGATCTGGTGGCGACGTATCACTTCAAAGTTCAAAACGGAAGCTGATAAAGACACAGACACGTTTAAAGATGAGGATGCTGACAATCTTGCACCAACTTTCGATAGTTTCAAGCATCATAAAAAATACGATACGCGCATGGAAGACAACTGACAGGATTGGAGAAGGAAAAATGAGTTAAGGATTTATAGACCTGAGCCACTTGATTTCCGATCGACAGATCAGGAAGTTTCAGTCGTTCTTTTCTAAACGTCAACGTGAAGGCGTCCAAGTTTATCACGGGTTTACCGTCGCGCGTCGAAATCAACGGAGAACAATACGTCTCCCGTTGGAAACCTTACGCGAGGAGTGCGAGCGGAGCGGCTCGACTTTCGACTTTCGATTCGCAGCGAGACGTGGCATCGAGTCCCATCGGCGCCGATCAGATTCTCCCTTGCAGTACGGCGAATCAGAGCCGAATCTCAAGTAGCGGCGCGATTTTCGGGGCCGGCGTTTCGCAAGCTACAACTGAAACTCTCATTCGGTGTGAAGTGCGGCTTGGAAGTTCCATTGGACGGAACGGGGGCGGCCGCGATCGGGGGCTGCCGAACGAGATCAGAGCTGCGAGGAGATGCGAGCGAGGGAGATGGGGAGGAGGACTGCGAGGGCGGGCGTCTCGACGAACAAAAAGCCGGGAGCCGGAGCTATCGTTCAAGACGTCGAAGGTGGAAAGGTGACACGAACGGAAAAGCGGAAACCCTCTCGGCTTTAGCCACTCTGGCTTTCCTCCTCGCACTCCCACCGCCCCCCGTCCACTTTCTCCTTTCGATCTTTTCGCCTTCATTGTTTCTATCTCCGTCGCTCGACCGCCACTGCTACTATTTCAGCCTCGGCCGCTGCAAGCCCTCGCTTCGCAGCACACCTATGCACCTCTTTCGCCAGACATTTCTCTTCCCAGTTCACTCTTAGCCCTCGCCCCCCACCGTCCCCCCTCGAACCCTCTTTCTATCTCCCATGCATTCTTGCCTCACGACCAACCCTCTTTCCCACCACCGCCAGTCTGCACTCCCCGGTTTCATGGTTACTCTGTCGGTTTTCCATTTCACCCTCGTTCGACTTTCTTCCTACCCTCGAGACCCTTCCGTTCCCCTCTCGGCTTACTCCACGTCCTGGTAAGTGAGGCCAGTGTGTTTTGCGCGAGTGTTTTAAGGAGCAGCCTGCTCTTACTTCGATATATTTCTATGTCCACTAAGTAAGTTGTAGATGAACTCGCGGAGGTCTATCAATTCTCCCCTTCCGGTTCCTTCGCTCGCTACCCTTCGCTTTCCCCTTAAAGTCAGCGATCTTTTTCTTTGCAGGCTCCCAGGATGAAATCATTATCCAGGGGATGACGGGCAGTAGAGAGTGAGAGTCGTTGCCTTTATGTATCGAGAGGACGGCGAACACCATCTCGAAGAGGTCTTCCCGTCTTGAGTGGTTTCCCGCAGCCGAGCTCTATTGTGTATCGATCAAACCGGCGAAAGAATCGTAAATCATTGCCTTTTTCTCGGGCGTGACTCACGCATTTTTAGATGACTCTCGTGTACCCTTTCCCGATTGTTTACAGGCCGGGGGTGGCTCCTCGGCGAAGAACGCTTCCTGTAATTCGCCGGATAGATTAGGCGAGGCCAAGTGAATAAATTATCCGGGCAGGGCGCGTACGCTTCTGCTCCGGCGTCGCGGCGTCGCGGCGCTTCTCTGGAATCAGCCAGCGACGGTACGTGTCTGCCCGAAGTCTGCGGCGGCCTGATTGAAGGGGTCTTTGGCGGAATATAAATTTTCTTACGTATTCATGAGTCCATGGCCGGGATGCATATGGCTTCGGGGATTTCACCGGGGTATCTCTCTTGATTGCAATTTAAAGATTTCGCCCGAGTGGCTTGACTTTCAGTGACTCCCTTCTACCCTTTTCTCCCTCTGGCTCGCTCGTTGGCTCGCTTTCTCGGCGGCCTTTCTCTCAAGTCCATCGGTGATAAAGTCGCTCGGATGAATTATAAAGAGAAGAGTGTACTGCCTGCTCGCCGAGTGCACTTAACTCAGGGGACAGAAATGTTTTGAATAAGTTATGAGTGAAAGATGCTAACCAAAGTCGATAATGGAGAGCACTGGTAGGGTCAAGTGAGCCGAGTCCCCGGCATGCTAATTTATATCGGTGAAGAATCGCACTCCTGCAATTTATACCGCTGGCTTAGTTATCCTCACTATCGTTGCGGTACAACTTTTTCGAGGACATTGATTGCGCGGAGTCTGGTCGCGCTAGTTTTCCACCGCAGCCGCTCTCGCCGTGGAAAGTATTACGGTAATATGCAGATTGGGTGTATTGGTAAAAGCCTGAGACTTCGCAATATGTGTGACTGAACCTGAGTCTCAATCGGAGATGCAAATTTGTATATGATATTGAAATGGTTTTATTAATTATTTGTTAAGAGTGGCTGAGAACTCTCTTCTTCTAATGTCAATCGTCATTGACTTTGGTTGTATTAAGAAACAGTAACGAGTAAATCAAGAGATTGAGAAATGATTTTATAGAAAAACTCAACAACTTGCATTGTACTAAAGAGATACACTCGAAAGAAACTCGAGCAGCATCTGTTCGCACTCCGCCAATTAAAACCTTGGCGATGTTACAATTAAGGGAGGTTTGCGCGAACGTGCAACTGGTTTTGTTTGGTATGTCTTCTGTAATGAAAGTTACAAGTAAATGAATGTCGGGCGCCTCGCCCTTAAGTACACTGCGTGCCGCACTTAAATAAATGCCTGTACGGAAGGCAGCTTCATTATGGAAGTACGAGCACCTTGATGATCTTTGCTACTATTAAGTCGAGAAATGGTTAACGACACTTGGGTACATATCAGACTTTCCGTATTATCTTACTCATGAGTGCCGGCGTTCTCTGTAATGAGGGAAGTACTTTTCTATACATTCTAGAACTTGTTATATGCGACTAAAAGTGTCAGCGTACGTCTACTTCTCCCATTGTAAGATTCTTAAAATTCTCTAGACTAGTTCAAGTACACAAGTACGCGTCGAGTTTTGGCATTAACAGCTACGTTGATTAATTACAACGAGTAACACATTCCAACGAATCGACTGCAACGAAATAAAGTGTCATATTCCTACTAGTTTCCCACTACTTTCCGAAATCATTATTAACGAAGGGAGTAGTCAAGTTTCCAGTAGATCGGGCACCGGGGGAGAATTACCTGGCGAAAGGGAAAAAGAGGGTCTGTCTACATGTCTACAGTAGGATGATACTCATGCGACGCTCGATGTAACCTGTTTGCTTCGATCAATTCCTCGCCCGGGAGCTTATCAAGGCGTGCGATCAGAGGAGCGACTGCTTAATACGTGATGATTGCAGCGTCACTCTGCATTCAGTCGCTCTCGAGAAATGCGATGCGAAGCAATGGAAGATCACGAGGACGCTCTCCGGCGAGTCTCCCGCAGGTGTAGGCAGCACGGAGGAGTCTCCAGCCACTGCCGTCCATTTCCTCCTCTCGCCTCGAGTGCTACCGCGGAATTCCGTTTTATCGTATATTTATTTTTCCATTTCGCTCCCGGTGGATCCCCTTTCAGCCCCCTCCCCCGCCTCCCGCCACCTGTTCTCTAAAGTGTGTCTGCCGCTTTATGAGTCGTCACGATCGCCCACTGGGACCTCGTCGGCACCGGGTTGCTTCGGGCGTATCGGGCCGATGCAACAAATACGCCGGTGGTAGGTACGAATCCGGAATGCCAAGTTGCATTTAGCGGCTTCATGAATAAGGCATAACAGAGCTGCCGGGAAAGCGCGCGAGCCGCGTCGCGACGCGCAGGCCGCCGTTGATTTTTCCCACTTTGCGCCGAGCTCGCGAGCCTCTGCCTCTCGCGTCGAAAAGTTTCCATGGCCGCGGAAAGGGACTGGGCCGAGAGGGTGTGGGTGCTAAGAGGAGAGAAAAGGTGAGGAAGGGGAGAGAAGTTGAAAGCGGGGGAGAAAGAGAGGAGTCGTGCGGTTCTCTCGTACAACTTGTCCCTTATTGCCCGCCTTACACCCGACCCACCCTTGTGCTCGTCGTCTCTACAGTGTGCAGCTGCATAGCAGTAGGCTGCCTCATCTAACTGAACACTGGCAGTTCTCGCGGGGAAGATAGCTCGAATTTTATCGCGTTATCAAACTTTTCAGCAATCTCTCGCTCGGAGAGTCGCAGGGAAAAGAGCAGCGACAATAAGCGGCGTTGATTCGTTGTCTGACGGATTGAGAATTGTTTCGCCGCGCAACGCAGACAGCTACAACTTCTGAATGCACTGATAACCGGCGCGGAGAGCCGCGGAACTTTATGAAAGGATAACACTCGTCCTGAGAAAGAAATTCAATCGGGGAGCTCGAGTATTATTTTATGATGTTTGCGCTAAGTGGAAGATAAACTGGTGTGCGGAATAAAGAGTAGTGGTATAGTTTTGACTTTCATTTTCTAGAGCATTTCTTGAGAATGCGACATTATCATGCGAAAAGCAGTGAGATATTTGCAGATTTATTTTTTGTTACTACTTTTTTCTATGATGTTTCGGAGAAATAAATTTACGGTATCTTGGCTTGGCTGTCATTCCTGGTATATTGTTAATGATTTAACGGCTATTTAATTCCTTGATGGGATGGCTGATGAGATAGAAAAGAGAGACCCCGTTGTGCTTAAGCGAGATTAAATCAGTGTCGACACATTAAATCCACCGTTTCGTGAAACCCGTCGAGATGTCTTCCAGCAGGAAACCCGATTTCCAAGACTCAGAACTACCAGAAACCAGAGCGAAGTTGCAGCCTGGTGGAAGACTCCCATTGATTTTACTCGCAAATTCCTCAAGCCATGGGACTTGAGGCTTCCGTCGAGAATAAAAATGAGATCCCGTCAAGATTACGAATTTAAGCCGGATGAAATCACGAGTCAGCAATTTTAATTGCTTTGTAGGTGTCAAGTGAAAATAGATTCGTGATAATAAACATTATCATAGACACATCTCTGATTCTCCATATGCCAGCAGCTTCCTCTCCCTTTCGCCTTTGCTCGGAGTGCATCGTCACCACCCTCTTATTTTGCTTTTGACGCGGAGTGCTCCAGGGCGACACATTTTTTCTGTCTGGAATACCCTTGTCTCCCGGGTGCACATCCGGTGCCGGAGGGAGCGGGGGGTGAAAAACCCGCAGGGGGGAACTTGTTCGTTTTTCACGGCTAGCGCGACCATTAGCGTTCCGGCCGTTCCGCCCGGGGTTCCCTTGTATATTCAGCAGTCCAAAGAACATTGCTAGACGATTATTACCGCGCACTCTCGCCGCGCTCCGTCGATTCGTTGTATTTCACCACTCACACGTCTGTATATACTCCTAGTGTACTCATATCGATATACGTACAATGTTCTTTTACATGTAACTGGCAATCTTATAAATGTCCTACCGATTTTAATTAAACTAATTGCTGTGTTCCTGAGGTTTTGAAAGTGTCGATTATGGGTTATTGCGGCAAGAATTAAGTTCTAGATAGTAATACAAACTGAATAGTTTAACGTTGTCCACCTAAACGCCACGGCTCTTTCGCGCGAGTGTGCAGTAGGTTAAGCGCCGGCATGAGGACTGCCGCCCTTATTTGTCAGGGTCAAAACTCAGAACCGTATCGATGAGTATCGATCTGAACCTACGTGAAATCCAATACGGCCGCCGCCGCCGGTAGTGCAAGTCGAACATGTTTTTTTTTTTTTTTTTTTTTTTTTTTTTTTTTTTTTTTTTTTTTTTGATTTTATTTAAGGTCGCTGTACAACTACATCGGTCTTATAGCGACCACATTATCTATCGTGGGGTGTACATTTTGTGTTTCTTGTATTACCTTATATCATGTGATATAAACCTATAAGTTTTAGAAATTTTATCGTTGCGATGCATCCTTCACGTGTGTTGAGAAGCGACCGTAGATCGGCCTGGAGGTTTAACGATGTTCGTTGGTTAGTAAATTGGGGGCATTCAGTTAGAATGTGTTTGGTGGACATCCTGGTACCGCAAGTTGGGCATAATTCTTCTGGCTTCTTGGATATTAGGTAAGAGTGAGAAATTATGGAATGTCCGATTCTCAATCGACTAATGATGGAATTGTCTTTCCTGTTGGTCAAAATGGGAGATGGTTCTTTTACGTTAATTCTACAATCAAATAGTTTAAGTGGTGGTCCTCGTTTCCATTCTTTTCCCCAGTATTCGCTTATTTTTTTGTGGATATATGTTTTAATTTCGGCTATTTCAACATCTGATGAATATGTGGGTAGCTGTGTGGCCTCTTTAGCGTGTCGATCTGCCAGCTCGTTCCCTGAGATGTCTTTATGAGACGGGATCCATAATAGTATGGTGTCGTATTCCCTTTCTTCTAATTTTCTCAGGGTATTTTGGATATGCTGTATAGTAGTGCTGCTATTGTTTTGGTTTTTGATAGCCATTAGGCTGGATTTAGAGTCGGTACATATGACATTTTTTTTTCCTGAGTCCCTTTGAATTAACTTTAGGGCTTCCATTATTGCAAGGGTTTCACATGAAAAGATCGATGTTCCCTCGTGGAGTCTCTCGGCTCTTAATACTTTTTGATCTGTGGTAATTGCAATTCCTACTCTGTTTTCAGCTCGGCACCCGTCTGTGTATAAGAATTTATATCCTTGGAGTGATTGTTGGATTTCTTCGAAGAGAGATTTATATTTCTCTGGGGAATTTTGGTTCTTTTTTCCTAGATTGGCTAGGTCTAAGTTGATCTTGGTATTGGCAGTTTCCCATGGTGGTCTTGTACGGGTGGGCCGAGATATTGGTATTGGTAGATTATCCAACAGTTTGGCTTGGTATTCCCTCCCTCGGTTCCTCAAGGAGTTAACAGGTTTATCTTGGTTATCATTTACTATGGTTCTGTCGCTCTGGTTGAATATTTTAGTAACTGGGTTTCCAGGTGAAGTTTTGGTTTGAGCCTTATAGTATAGGACTTGTTCTTGTCGTCTTAGAGCGAGACTAAAGGTATTGGATTCAGCAAGGATACTGTTAACCGGACTGGTTCTATAGGCGCCAATGCAGAGCCGTAATGTTTGGTTTTGAATAGGTTCTAACGTTTGGAGGAGATTGGTATTAGCCCCGTCGTAAATAATTGCTCCATAGTCTAGCTTAGATAGTATTAGCGATTTGTAGAGGCATATTAGGGTTTTTTTGGTGGCTCCGAATTTACGGTTGGCAAGTGCTTTAATTACGTTGATTCTCATTTTGCAGGCGGCTTTCAGATTGTCGATATGTGATTTCCAAGTCATTTTCTCGTCAAAATGTAGTCCAAGGATTTTTAGCGCTTTTGCTTTCTTTAATTGGATTTTGTTGAGGTCCAGCTTGACCCCAGGTACTCCCTTCTTGTTCTTATGGCATACCATGTATTCTGATTTGTTAGCAGAAAATTTAAACCCAGCTTTTTTGGACCATTCGTATATGTTATTAAGGACTTCCTGAGTCAGTTTTTCTGTGATGTCTGGGTTTTTCCCGCTACAAGTTAATGTAAGGTCGTCTGCAAATAGGTATCCCTTTATTGGGGCTTTGATGCATGATGTGATATCATCAATTGCAATCAGGAATAGTAGAACACTCAGAACTGAGCCTTGTGGGAGGCCGTTTTCTAGTGAGATGGCTTCTGAGTGTTTGTTATGAATCCTTACTCTTATTTTTCTGTTCGTAAGGAAGTTTTTAATGAAGGCAAGTGAGTTTCCTGAAATTCCCTTATCCGAAAGTCGCTGCAGTACTCGGTGTTGCCAGACCATTTCATAAGCTTTTTCTATATCCAATGAGACAATAGTGAGGTGAAATTTGTTCTCAATTGCCCTGCAGATGTCATTTTCAATTAGGCTTAAGTGATCCCTGGTTGATCGGAATTTGCGGAATCCAAATTGGTGTGCTGATAGTTTGTTTTCCATTTCTATTTTCCACCGTAACCTTTTGTTAATTATTTTTTCTAGGATTTTACATATATTACATGTTAATGAAATTGGCCTGTAGTTGGTGGGTTTGGAATGGTCTTTGCCTGGTTTTGGGACTGGTATCACTATTGCTTCTTTCCATTTATCTGGGAAGATTTGGTTCGTCCAAATGAAGTTAAATAACTCGAGGGTATAGTTGATGGCCTCTGATGGTAGTTCTATGATTAGTGCATTAGGTAGGTCATCTGGTCCTGGGCTGGATTTGCTATTGATTGAGTGTAAGGTCTCTTCTAGTTCAAATTTCTCTATTGGTTTGTTAACCGGATCTCCTTCTTCTGTTATTCTCACTTCGTTGTTTGCTTCAGTTTGGTTCTTGTATTCCACGAACTCATGGCAGAGATTTTTATTACTGGAATTATTTGCAAAGGTGGTTGCTAGGAGATTAGCCATACCGATTGGGTCATCGACGATATTGCCAGCTTCATTTTTAATGGCACTAGGAATGGTTGAAAGGCTATTTCCGTTAAGTTTCCTTATTTTTGACCACATCGTTGCTGGATCTGATTGGGTATTGATGGATTCGGTAAACTTCTGCCAAGAGTCAGTAGCATTTTGTTTGATAGCTTTCCTGGCTAATGCACGTTTTTTATTATATTCAATTTTAGTTTCTATAGTCTTGTATTTAGCGTATGTTCTCTTTGCTTTGTTACGTTCTCTAATTAATTTTTCACACTCTTGTGACCACCATGGGACTTTCCGGTGCCGTGGGATTCCAGAGGTTTTAGGGATTGTTTTTGTTGCTGCGCTAGTTATCATTTCAGTTAGGTTATTGACTATCATATTTAAGTCAGCCTTATGGGCATGTCGTATTTCAGGTAGAGATTTCATGTTTTCGGAAATAATAGTTCGGTACTCCTCCCAGTTGGCTTTATTAAGAATCCATTTCTGGTGATATCTTACTGATGGGTCTGATCTATTGATGATGGTGGTGATTAGCGGGTAATGATCACTGTCGTAGGTATCCTCTAGTGCTTGCCAGTTTAATAAGTGTCTGATACTAAGGCTTCCCACAGTCAAGTCTATGCAGCTCTCTTCTCCAGATCTACAATCGAATCTTGTCGGAGATCCAGTATTTGCTAGTGCAAGGTTTTGATCTTCGAACCATTTTTCTATTATTTGGCCTCTTTGGTCTGTTCTTTTGGAGCCCCATAGGACGTTGTGTGAATTGAAATCTCCCAAGATGATGTAAGGTTCAGGTAGCTGGTGGGCTAGTTGATTTAATTCTTCTATATTCAGCTCTACACTGTTAGGAAGATAGATATTACATATAGTGAGATTTTGGGATGCTGTTACTTGGATGGCCACTGCTTCATAGTGAGTCACCAGATCCACTTCGTTGCACCAGATATTGTTTTTGACGTATGTTACAACTCCTCCACTAGCCCGTCCTAGAGGAACCGATCGGTTTTTGTTGTAGCATTTGTACCCTTTAATTGATGCTCTGTGGCTGCCTTTAAAGTTAGTTTCCTGGAGGCAGATTATGCTAGGTTTTTTTTCATGAATGAGCAGTTTCAGATGTTCTATACGTGTGAAGAATCCATTCAGGTTCCACTGGATAATGTCCATGATGGGTGTAACTTATAATAATAATTTAGATTGAATATTGGGAATTATTTAGTTTTGATTCAACTCAGGTATTTGTTGGTCTGCAACTGGTGGTATTTCCTTGGAAGGTTCTTCAATTTCCTTTTGTATAGCTTCCAGTTTTTTGATAAGTCTGGTAGTACAATTTTTGTGCCAGCTGTAATTCATTGACGGATAAAGCGTTTTCAGCATTGTTATAAGTTCGGGGATATTTTCTGTGAATTCCAGGACTATATCTTTGATGTATTGTTTTCCTTGGGTTTTGTCAAACAGACTTTTCAGTTGGTCCACATTAAGCGGGAAGGGATTGTTTTTATAGCATTCTTGTACCGATATCCATGTCTCGGATTCTGATTCGGTGGACCATTTCTTACGTTTACTTTTTGTTTTAGGTTTCGTTTGGGTGGATCCATCCTTTTTATCCTCTTCTGACTCATCTATGTCATTGGCGGTTTCAGAACCCGATGTATTTTCTGTCTCTTGTATGTTTGGTTCTTTGATGGTGCTAGTGCTTTCACTTGGGGTAGATGAGTGGGGTCTCTTAATTCGTGTATAAGACATTTCTGATGTCGGGTTTGGCATTGCCCACTCGGTTTGTACAGGAGCTTTTATGGTGTTTGTTTGGGTAGCTGTAGTTGTCCCCTTTTGCAGGGGACAGTTTTTTGCTAGATGACCTTGCTTTTTGCAGAGGAAACACGCGATTGAGTCGGACGATGCGTAAATCCAATAGTTAGTTTCTTCAAGTGTAATTTCGAATGATTCGGGGATCTTTTTTTCATCTTCCGGTGCCACATATAACTGTCTTCTGAAACTTAGGATATGGGCGAAACCCGGTTCGGACAGTCCCGCCCTTAGAAACGTTATATTTGATACCGGCTTTATACCCATTTCTTGAAATTTGGTTTCTATGATTTCGTGGGGTATAATTGGGCATACATTAGATAATATTATGCGTTTGTTCCGTGACACAAGCGGTCGGATTGTAACTGTGTGACCTTGGATGATCAGAGCTTGCTGTTTGTCAATTAGTTGGTCCGCTAGATGTTTACTAGATACGTAGATACATATTCTATTGTTTGCAATTCTAGATGCGAACCTGATTTCAGTGGGAGAGACTATTTTGCCCAGTGCAGTGATGTAATCTTTCAGTATGGTTCCTTCTATGGTGTCCATTAGTATCGCTTGGTCTTTTTTGGGGAAAACTTGACTTTGGATGGCTTGAGAAAACGATGGGTTCCTTGGTTGGGTGGTCATTTTTACTCACTCACAGTTGAAAATTTCAACTGTGAGAGAGATTTCACCTAGGCACGTTGCCGTAGGGGCCTATTACTTGAGGCGTATGTTTGACAACACTGAACTCGCGCACTTTTCTTTTCCGTGGGAGCTCTATTCAACACTTCTGAACTCGACGACGGTCAGTCAGAGACTGCTTCGAACATGTTGTACTCATTCTACTGCGTGCTTTACCGGTTTCATGTCTTTGCAACCAATATCCGGACCAGAAACAATGTGCTTGAAATATGTATTTGTGCAATTGCTGGGGCATCGAAACGCACTCGTTGCCGCACTCAATAAGAATATTCCCAGTGGGGCACGCGTTGTTAAGGTCTCTCCACTGGAGGGAACTCGGCAATATTAATTATCAAATGCTCGTTAATTCACTCGATGACTATTCAGAAATTTCTGTACTGATCCGGTCTTTTATCCGATAAATGACAATAATGTCGCGGTGTTCCCCAATTACGAGAATATACGGTTACATTTAGCTTCGCCCGATTGAAATTTTCAGGCCCACTAATAGCCTCATTGAAATTTAGTACTCGCCGTTATGATCGCAGCATTGCTGCTGTACTTTATTGAACGGATTGAATAAATAGTAATAAATTCCCAAGGAAATCGCTGTAAGCCGAATGCTCAGATAATACAATGCAACCAATGCTTCCATGGTGTTATCTGCTTCATTATTTATCTTTCTGTTTTATTGTATCGAGTGAACGTCTCTCGCTGAATCCTGTCTCATTGTATCCAAACTATATCATTTTCATTACTGGCTCGTTTCTTACTGGAAGGAAATTCAAATTGAGAATGTCTTGTCTTTGAAATAGGAATGTGAGTATTAAACCAACCCAGTGACCGAGAGATTTAATTTCAGTTACAAGTACTGGCGTTTTGAGCGCTCCGGCATCATTGGCCACACGTTTCCCTGCATTTCTCACTTTGTGCAACGTGGAAGCCGCGCCGGTCGAAAGAGGAGCACGTGGCCGAAATAGGGGGCGGGTTGGAAAGTGCGGAATGAAGCACACCGAGCGAGAGACTGCTCGGTAAAGAAAAAGCGGGAGCCGGCGCAGCGAAGGGGGTGGGGTGGGCGTGGGTGGGGTTATTTGGCGACTAAATTGTCGTGTTTGATGTCGCTGCCTGATGTAACCTGGAACGGCCTCAAAGAGCATCGCGGAGGAAACCGGGGGATGATGGCACGAGAGCGCGCGCGCGCGCGCATCACCAGAGGGAAAGCCACGCCGAGTTTATCGCGGCCGGATGTCGAAGATGAAAGGAACGGTTCTTGGCGCGCTGCTGCAATCATTCCGAGTCATTCCGTGTTTCACTTATGGGATCAATCGTGATTCGATTTGAACCCTGATTTCACACGGCCCGACTAAAGCGTCGCGCTTCCTGTTTATCGAATGTAAACTCTCTGGGATTTTATTGCGGCTGGGTATCATTTGCTTTCGCGAGTTTTACCGAGACAGGTGTTATGATGAATTCCAGCGGATGTATCTCGGTTCCAGTTAATTCGTGACGAACTAATGGACGTCGTTTAATTAGAATTTTAATTTGTATAGAAGCGCAGCAGCGTTGGATTTTCTCAATTTCAAAAGACGTTGCTTGGAATAAGAAAATAGGCTTTTAATTTGAGTGTGCGAACTTTGCGAAGGCAGGTATTCATTAAAGAGGGAACTCGCACATAATGAGTGAGTCAAACAAGTTTGCGAAAGCGCTTTACTCGAAAAAAATAAATGGTAAAACTTATTTTTAAAAAAGAAGCCAGTATACTTTCAAAAAGACCGTGATTTGCTTACTCGGGGCGTGCGGACAGGGACACTTTTATGTTTGCCGAGATCAATAAATTTACCGCGCGAGAGTTCCCCTTCAATGGGGCCGCAGGGAGTAAAGATAAAGAAGTTTCAAAGTATATGTTGTTAGTAGCAGCGAGGGGCGAGGGACAACAGCCACGTAAGATCCTACTTTAACGCTTCACTCAATTTGCGGCCAGAGATCTCTAAAAAAACCTTGGAGAAATCTGCCGGAACACAATCTCGCGGTAACAACACACGAGATCATCGCGCGAAAAAAAAAGGGAAATTCCGATGCACGAATTACGGTTAATTACCTTACTTTAGCTAAGCCGAAGTCTCAAACTGCAGCCTATCCGTCGAACACTTGCGCGGAAGGGCTGGTCGTTAATTGCATAAATTTACCATGAAATGACTTGGGGGGCTCGTAGACGACTCTTCTGATTCGCAGGGTGCTCGCTGGCACGGTTGGCGTGGCTTTCGCTAATTTCGTCAGGGCTAGCAAAAGTGTTTGAGCAAATTAAGAGCTCTCGGCCGAAGGAACGGGAGAAAAAACGGGCCGGCAGTTAAGGCGAGAGCGCTCGCTCCGCTCGGCTTGAAGAGCGTCGCCGCCGCGCGGCGAATTATTTATGCGCCGGCTAAAAGGGACCCATGCGGAATTTTGCGAAACGCTGATGTGCGTGTTTCGATATTCCCCGCCAGGACAGGATAGATAAGAGAGAGAATGAATGTCGATGGGAATGCCCTCTTTGCCTAAAGTCCCCCGCCTCTTGCAACGTCGCCGCTTCCGTCCCTCCCTCGCCATTTCACGACTCTCGTCCGGTGTTCCCGGTTTTTTGTCCCCTCTCGTATTGATCCTTCGTGGCGGCAAAAACCTGGCCGAATAATTGAATTATATTTGCTGGATGAGCGCCGATCGAAAAGACGATAATAAGAAGCGAGTTGCCCCGGGGCGACGGCCGTAAGAGTGAATGTCTGATGTGATTATCGAATAGCGATGTCGATTGGTTAAATACAATGTTACCGCTTTCGTATAAAGAGCGCGTCGGATAAATAGCTACATTACAGATCGATTGAGCATAGCTCAAGCCTTCTTCATTAGGCCAAATGAATACGAAATTCACTAGCATTTCCATTCTATAGCTATCACTAGTATTTCGTAATATTTCTTGCACTACTTCATTCAGCTTCAGCCAAACACAAATAGTCGGGATTATTCTTGTGAGCAAAATTACATATTGTTCCCAATGCAATATATAGTTATTTTGTTATCGATAGTCAATTTTGTTCTTGTTAAAAATAAGCAATTGGGCAGCTTGTATTTTTAGTATTTCGCTGAACGTTAGAGTGATACTGCGTAAAATAATCTTTTCTGAGAATTGCACATTAATTATAAAAGTGGAAATGTGTGTGACGCATGTGACTCGTGTGACATCGCTGTCGTATTCCCGACGCTGTTTAACATCGAGCGCCGATGTCAGTCTCGCAGATTTTATTCCGACGTTGTCTATAAACAGCGCGAAAATCGCTAGTGTAAACCGTGCAGTTTTCCCCGTTATTCTAACCATTTCTTCCGGCGAGAATGATATATGGAAGTATGAATGCAGCCAGCTTGAAGGGAAACTGCTGGAAAGCTCGCGACGGAACAAATGATTGTAAATGTAAACGCCGTCTGGACGAAGAAAAACTGTGCGAGATGACGGTGAAGGATTTTCTTTTGAAAACTGGCAGCACGAAATATCGATTCATTTATTAAAATGAAGTGCCACACGCGAAGGATGCAGTAATGCCAAAATTATCGAGAATAATGAACCATATTTCAAAACTGTAAATTACAATATTCCCTCAGTCTCGAAACGTCCATGGCATATCCAAAATTTAAAATACAGTACATACAAACTACTCTTTCACTCATTATTCACAAATTTCCCGCTTGTACTGCATTGGAACAGGACAAGTATTAAACCTACATTCGTACAGTTCCCAATCAAATTTCGATTTTCATAAAATGGGTACATTGGATTTGGCCAGCAATCGAGTGGGTAGGAATAAAATTGTTAAATTCACCGCGGTAAATCGAGCAAGCTTTAAGCTCGTGGCACGCAGAAAGTGCATGTAACGCGCAAGCTGGAACAACAGCACGTAGACACGTTTTCTCGGGACTGTTCAGCGTTTCAGTAATTGGCTAGCCTAATGTTAACGGGGACAAGTGCCCGAGCTCCGAAATAATCCGGATTGCGCCAAGCAAATTACGGAATGTGTTTCGTTTTGCCTCGCGACGATCAACTCGACCTGCTTAATGCTCCCCGAGGAAATCGGATTTCCTTATGTGAATGGATGCATGCACCTGGTTAGAGAACTGTTACGCAATTGTCCGCGTCCCCAAAGCGCCATCCCCTTCATTTTCCAATAACTCCGTTTCCCAACAGAGGGGCGTTACTCTTTAGGTAATCGAACTATTTCACCCATCAATCCCATACGAAAAACAAGCTAAGATCGTTTCAAGTTCCAACTAAATTCTAGGCGATTTAATTGCAGCCATTTCCAGCGGGCCCAGTGCACGCGCCCAGCGCAAACGGTCAACAACAACGGGGGGGCCCCCCATGTCGCAATGGCATTAATTCCGTGAAATTGTCCAGTGACAATCGGGCGTTGAGGGTCCACTGAAGCCGGACAATCAAGACAAGCTGCCTGCCGACAGCCACCACTCTTCGGCCTGTCACTAGGCGCAACGTTAAAACGGAGTCAATAGCAGGCGGATTACAGGGCGACGCGGAGCAAACACAGAGATGGACAGAGACAGAAGGTCCGTTAAGAGGAGCATAGAAAAAATACGACCCCAATCCGCACAATTTAGTATCTATTCTTCAGAGGGGGCGAGAGAGAGAGAGGCTGTAAGTTATCTTGAGAGACAATAAGTACTATCTTCTGCCACGAGGCTGGTCGGCAGTAAATACTATCTGGCTTCTCTCTCGCCAGCTGAGTCCCGGCGAGTCCTAAATTCCAGCATCAAGCGAATGACTCTCGCCTGTCTGCACAAGTAACTCTCCACCTCGTCCTCGTTCTGCATGCTCGCCACACACAGAGTTCTCGCCGAGTTCCGGCACCTGAGATTGCCTTGTACTCACCTCGCTCCATTTATTGGTCTCCCACATAGGGCAGGAGATGGTGTTGCATGTTTCCTGCGAGCGCGGCTTGTGCGTGCCGCTGCACTTGTGGTCGGGCAGCTGTAACGATAAGGATTTAAGGTTCTTACATGCTCCTAGCACGGATAGTACGAGCAACTATACATAGTTGTCTGTGTGTGTGTGTGTGAGTGTGTAGAAGGGGGAGCGTGCTTGGGAAGTTCATTTGTCGACTGACTTTCCCATGCATTCTTGGCGCCCCTTTGAGCCCTGGGTAGTATAAAGCTCGCCGGTGTTTTGGTATCGCGCTATGTACTTGAAACGCGATTGTTATGATTTACTTTTTTAAACAGGCTTTTAATTATGGGAGGCTCGTTAGTATTCCGCTCCACGCGCGCTTCGACTGTGTAAACTCGGTCGTAGACCTCAGTGAAAAACGGTGATTTATTTTTAGAATTTTTTAAAAATAATCAATGGGTGCGGTATGGTATTATATTACATTACGCACGGCGAAAATACGCTGGGGGCGTTCCTCCTCCTATATCAAATTGTATTTACTGTTCCGTGAGAGTGTGGTTTATAATGCAACGATGATGCCAATTAGTAATTTATAGTCCCCGCGAATTCTACAGGGGAATAATAATTAATAATGGTTATACGATTCTTTACGCACAGTATTTATTAAAGGGCTTTATTGCAAGCTGTACATTAATGGTACAATTTCTGACATCTACTCGCGATAACCATCTACAAGAGCATATTCTTGGGAAAGGGTGGAAAATCCGACACATGTGGAATTCGATTTACCTAAGAGGTCGAGGAACGCTCCATTTGCGTAAGTCGAGAATGGTCTGCATAATATATTTATGCTTTTTCAAGCGGGCACTCAGCCGCGCACTAGGAACTCTCGCGATGAATCTTACACGTCCGAGTGATCCGAGTAATTTCGCAGGATTTTCTTGCGGGATGTTTTAGCCTGGCTGGGCAAGTGACGCGAGTATAGTTTCGAAGGGAAGATTGCGCGCCGGGGCAAAATCCCGGTCTACAGTCGGCAGAATCATCTCCGCTGGAGCTACGTGTACTAGTGTATGTACGTGGTGTTCCGGGGTTGTCGGCGGCTGCGGGTCGCGGATGAGAGGATTTTACGGTGGTTGACGGGGAACCGCGCGCGGCCCTTCGAGTTTAAACGAACCGAACTGGGTTAGGGTTCGTGGGTTTCGCCAGGTTCTCGGAGCACCGGCTGCTGCCTGCCGGCTTCTACGTGTGCCTGTGAATTCGCAGGAGGACTTTCAAGACGTATGCCAGGACCGTCGCGCGTCTTCAGAAACGAGAGGAATCATTAAACTATTGCGGGTTATCCACTTATTTAGGCAATTTGCCTTGGGAGCAGTTCGCAGTGTGATAGAAATGATTATCTGTTAGTTATCGATAATGAATTATTAGCAAAGTTGTGGTATTTATCAGATTTTTGGTATTTAAAGAAGAATTTGTCGAACTATGTAAATGCAGATTTACTCGATTTATTAGATGTAGCAAATCGATATTCCGAATATTAATATTGCCTGCACACGAGAGGAGGTGAAATCTTAAGATTATCGGTGCGAATTAATTTAGAGTATCGTCGAAATTACGTACTATGAATTATTAAAATTAGATTCGCCGGCGAGGAAGCGGAGGAATTAAGACGTCTGAAATTTCCAGTTTCCACATAGTCTGGCGCAGCAGTGCTGGCTCGACGGCCGGGCGGCCTTAAGATTTCACGTCCCTTTGAAACGCCTTTTGAAACTTATCAAGGCATTCAGCACTCGGCAAGCGATATGCACGGGGAAGAGGTTAACGCATATTTGCCATCCGCAAACTCATCGCGGCCTCGACATCTCGTGTAGTATTTAAATATTAAAAAAGAGAGGCCGCGCTCGCTACCGGGCCAAGAAGAACAAGGGGGCCGGGTTGGAATCGAGGAGAGGGCGAGCGCGAGTACCGAATTTAATACCGGACGAGGGATTTGGCGTATTTAAATTATCCCTGCCGGGTTCTTTATTTACCTTGGTAGTCTCGTTGCCATTCTCCTGGGTACAGAAAACGGCTCTGGTCCTGGTACCGCCGCCGCAGCTCGCGCTGCACATACTCCATTCGTTGGTTACCCATCTGGAAGGGCAGAGAAGGGAAAAAGAAAAATCAATTGAAGCACAGAGAGCGACAAGGGTACACCGCTACCATCTCCCCGCACACCCGCTCGGTCTCGTGGCACCGAGCCATGGGGTGGTTATGCAATTCCTTATGTCTACGTGAACGCAAAACGTCCTCTTCGCCGTACAAAAAGACAACTTGTCCTCCCTTATAATTTTCGAAGGAAATATATGACCGGCGACCTATTTCATCTTTTACATATGCTTCTACTACTTTGCCTTTCTTCGAGGCGTATCATAGTAGTATGGTATGAAGGGAACAGGGTTGCATTGGCTAAGAAGAACGATTTAAGAGTATTTGAGAATATTTGAATATAGAACGTGTGTAAATTTACAGTATTTAATTACTGGATAGCTTCTCGATTGAGATTTCTATTTGTAGGGTATTCTGTCGTCGAATGTCTTGTCAAAAAACGAATCATTGCAATGGATTTCGTCGGGTGTCTCGAATAGACACTGGATCGGGGCAATCCCGTCACACGTGTGACAGGCGATCGTTCAATTGTCGAGAGGTCGATTACAACCGCACTCGTTCATATTAATTCGCCACTTTCTATCGGGCGGGCACAATGGTCGATCAATTTTTCCGTCTAGCCCGATATGCTCGATCGGAGTAGAAGAGTAGAACGGGCCTCCTCGAAGAGGAGCTTCCACCACGGCACAAAAACCCAGATAGTTGGTCTTTCGTGCGGCACGAATTTCTAGGCCGCTCATAGGCGCGCCCCCATGAAAAGCTCTCGTGCGAGAGCCGGCCGCGGAGGCAGCCTCGATCGGCAGCGGGTAAATTAATCAGGCTCGACTTTCTCGATTTCCGGGACATCGCGTGTCGACGACGGTGGGGCGTCGGTGGCGGCAGGGAAGGTGAAGAGAAATGGAAAACGCTCTTGAGTCGTCAGACGAACTCATCGATCGGTTCGCGACTCCGCGCCGGGAAGAGGAGAGCTTTAAACTTCCGCACGATGCGTGACGTCCTTCTCCACGAGTAACACATGTGCGCCCCACTGTCTCAGCACACGTCCGATTACTCGGCCGATTATTCCCCTCGGATATGTAGAGGAGTTATCTCGCTCAGCTCCCACTCTACTATATACTGCCGCAAGAAACAGCGCGCACCACCATTGTTGCTCTGCGGTACTAGACACACGCAGACATGGTCTGCTGGCTAACAATTTCCCGGATTCCCTCTCTCCCTCTCTCTCTCCTCGCCTGCTATTTTCCAGCGGTGCACGCGCGCCCCCTCGACGTGGAAAATTGCCGGGGATATGAGAAAATCACGAAATACGATAATCTATGGAAAGCAGTGTTTGCTCGACGACGGGGATAGTTGCGATTTTTTTTCGGGCTTTAGCAGAACGAGATTGCTCTAAGAGAAGTTATGAACAAACTTCTATTATAGTTGTCAAACATAGTCAGAGTATGAATAAAGTTTTAAACTATAACGAACCACCAGCTTCCAAATGGTAGATCTCACTAATTAACATTCAAATTACCAGAGACTAGTTGAAGTAGACTTCCGACACCCCGACAAATTCGAGTAGACCACGATTCTCATTTCACGGCTAGGAGCGAAGCGCGGAAGTTTCGCTTCCCCGGCACAACAAGATCGTTTAATGCATCTCCGGGAGATCAGCTTCGCATCGATATTCGAGACGCTGCCTCCGTCGCGCAAAGTAACCCAAAAAGCACACATCGTTCTCCGAGCCTCCACCATCAATATCGCGATAGAACCATACGTGAAAAATGGAGGAAGCCCGGGTGCGAAAATCCCTCCGGTGGCCGGGTCATGCGAGGAGCGAAGGATGCACTCATATTACTTAAGCGGCAGACAGTGTACATCCCATTACGTGTTCAGACGGCTTCAATTTGTAATGTCAGCCGCCGGGAGAATCGTATTACGCGGTAGATTTGCACACCTGGCCGGGGTGGGAACCCCTAATGGGCCGGGGCGCGTGGAACATCCCGGGCTACAAGATGAAATAATAGCTGTTGAAGTATTCAGTGGCTCGGTGGAGAGTTGCGGCCGAACGGCGGTTTAGGAATCCCGCTTATTCGGAATAGAGAGAAAGGGGCTTCGGGATAGGGGATGGAATGGGAGTGAAGAGGAAGCGGTGGAGGAGAAGAGAGAGAGAGGGAGACGGATGGCTGGAGGGACGGGGATGATGTTGCGGGGCGACCACTTGCCCGGCCAAGCCGAACCGAATTAAACTAAATTCTCGGCCGGCCAATTAGCGCCAATTTACCGTTGACGAGGCCCACTCTACCAGTGATTTATTAACGCGACGCCTGTTACCATTACACCTCCTTCTCACGTTCGACCCACCGGCTTCCGCCCCCGGCTACGTGACCGAGAAGGGAATTAATCACGCGGAATTCCGGCAACCCGCCTTATCGCTCCCTTCACGCATCAATCTATCAGATCGAGTGATACCATTTTGACGGTGTAAGGAAGACTTATCAATAATAGCTTGAGCGACGTTAATTGAAGAAAATGAGATCCGAATCGGCCAAGATAAGAATTACATAATTCGTTATGTCCAGATTTGCATAAGCGAGAATTTGTCCAGAGCCGCCTCTAGTCTTTAAAAAAGCTAGATCGGAAAACGTGTCAGTTTCGAATAGCTTTAGGACTCGTACTTGGCCGCCTGTGGCCCCAATTGCCGTAATTCTGCCGGATATCGTCAAGCGAAAGTGTACACCGTTCTCACCCCCTGCGGGAAGTTAATCAACTGAAATTCCGGCGGGCCTTCATTACCGGGGGGCTTGACTCGCGCATCGATCTACCCTCCCGACTAATCAGACACATGTCGGCGCAGGAAGACTTATCAATCGCAAAAGCGGCGGTAATTGAAGATCCGAATCGGCCGAAACGAATTCCCGATTATCCTGGGAATTCATCATGGGAGCTCTCGGGCTACTATCACGAGATTTACGGGGGCCAGGTACTTACTCCCAACAATCGTATCTCCCGGGCTTATGGGAATGAAGTGGAAAGGTGACTGGGATCGGTCGCGTGACTCGTCTACTTTAGGGAAGTTAAACGAGACTTAGAGTAACCCAAGTCACTCGAGATTCAGGATGGCGGAGGCGGGCGTTAACCGAGGTACGAGTAGTTTCTGGCTACGTGCATCAGTGCCGGCTCGAACATGAAGCAGCAAAGTTCCGTGCCTTCAAGTGCATATAATAACGTTAAAGAGCGAACCGGGAGCTATTGGAGTCACGTAGTTCGTGAAATTTTAATAAATTGCCCAGACGACGAATTTCATTTTCCCGCGGCCGAGATGAAGCCCTTGCCCGCGCGCTCGCTCTGTCTCTACCACCCCCTTGACTTTTTCTGCCCGGCCTCTTCCTCTCAAAGCCATGTTTACACGACGGCAAAAAATCTCCCCAGCCACCGTACACGCGATATATATATGTATACCTCGGGCAAATACGAAAATTTAATTTATTGATATCAACGAAATGTGAAAAGTATAAGTCGTCCGTGAATTTGGTTGATTTTTGTGCAAGTGGTGTTTGCCATTCGTCGGGAAAACGCTGGGAGGTTTTAAGGAGCAAGTAGCTTTAAAGGGTTCAACGACACCGCGAGCATCATTGAAAGATAATTTCGCCATAAAGGCCGCCCCTCGTATCTGCAGGAGCATATGCTTTAGCACGTTTTCCCCCGTGATTGTGTATGCCAGCAAGAATGCCGCTTTTTTGTCGCGACCGCGTCGCCACCGCACGGGTTTCCCTCCTGTGCCGGAAGATTCTCATTGCTAGCCAGCTTTAAATCGCTCCTTTCTATCTGTCCTCTACATATACTCTGCGGCAAAGAATGGAACGTACGTATCGTAGCCAGGCATCAAGATTGTTTCACAGAGAAAAGGAAAACTAATGCCGGAGTGTTTTCGTGGCTCGGCACGTCTTAGACTACTTCTTCAACTGTGATGGAATGGAGCCAGAAATCAATTTGCATACACATTTCGTAGATTCCTAATCAGTAAAACTTCTATTTCAGAAAAGTGCAAAATGAAAGCTGTAAAGATACGACGAGGTGAGCTTTAAAATGTAACATCGGGGCATGGGAGAATATACATTGCCTTGTCAATGTCGACCGACACAAGCGCTTGACGTTGTCATGGCATAGTGAAACTGTTATTAAAATTGTGTGGCCGGTGTGCTTAGCTAACCGACAGATCTTAAGGATATCCCGTTCTTACGAAAGAGTTTGAAGCTTTCAGGAAAGCTTAAAAAGCCCAGGTTCAACTAAAGCTGGCTCTGTAAGAGACGCCCGCCGAGGCGGAGATCCGATGATACTTTAGTAGTCGATTTCACCCTCGCTCATATTTTAAAAGCGGCACATCGTTTACCGCACTTCTTGCAGGCGATTCCAATCCCACGTAAGACAAGCAAGCTTTACATCGCCGTTATCCATTCTCCCAAGAAAAAGCTCGTATCACCCAATGTAGCAAAACTGTTTTTCTAGAAACGAGTTCGCCGCCCATCCAACGTGTCCCTCTCTCAGACTGCCACGAGGCCTTTCAATATTGCGGTAAGAAACTTGAAAGTCAGCGTCTCATCGGGAATAGTCGAACTGTCGGGCGTCAAGCCACTACTTTTAAACTCTCAGAAAATAATATCTTTTTTCTTTCAACTATCAATTCGATGAGTTGATTTACTAAATTATGTTCTCGTTTTTTAAAAGCGGACATCTTTTATCATAAAATACGTCGTCTGATGATTTTTATGAATTATTTTGTCTAACTGTCTCGCGTTAAAATATTCGCCCCTAAAGGGATTGGCAGCACAAAAAAGATTGAAGAAATTCTGTAATTTTCACACATATTTCCTTTATAGCCTCAAGTATGTGAAAAACGACATTGGAACCGTCCAGAGTATCGCGATGTCTTACATTTGAAAAGCCACTTTTCAAATACTTTTGTTTGTCTTGCCTTTGGATTTTATTCGACCGGCCTGCCAATAACTCTCATTGGTCCGGCGCTTAAAATAGCAACGAGGGCAAAGACGAGCGTCTTTTGGAAAGGTATGGGTTTCGCTTTTGCAAACCGCCTTCTCGAAAGCGATACACAGACTGTGCCGTTCTCCCTTCCACCCCTGTTTCTCTCTTCTGTTTCCTCATTCTTTAACTCTCGGGGTCTTTCGACTAATGGTCGTTCAGTCTACTTGAAAGCTCCGGGCCATCGCGCACGGCTGCATTGCGAGACTGCGGCTACTGTTTCCGTTTTCATCTCCGTGGATACACGTGTTGAGCGATCCGGCTTTCTCCGAGTATGATTCCGATAGACTCACTCGTCTAGCAGGATCAGGCAAATCGCCTAAGCGCGGGATTACTCAGATAGCTCGGCCAAGGGTCATCGGGCATACTTGAAGCGTGAGTAATTTGCCCTCGATTTTGAAATCTCTGTATTCACGATCTGCTTGTGAATTTCTTCAGACCTTGCTCGATTCTTACGATGAGCAAATCTCTGCTGACTTTTTATATTAATATGTCTTAGTAATTCACGCACAGACTTGAAAGATGTACTCCAATAAATTTGGAAAACGTTTTCAATCATATCCATATGTTGTGTTGATCTGCACAGAGTCCCAAAAATGTGTTATTAGACTTGGATATCTGGTATTTAAACTTTGAACTTTAACCAACGCCTACTAATTTTCTCGAGTGGAAAACGTCTTATTGTATTACTGTCGATATCACTGTTCGCCGATGGAAGCACCGATAATTACAGCAAGCTCGAGTAGCGCAAAGACCAACAAAAGTAGAGTGAACGGAAAGTGCAGGCGGTTTCGGATAGGGTAGCGCCCAATTGAAATGCTCGTCGGTACGAAAAACTCCCGGCGCAAGTATAATCGAGTGTGTACTCGGTAATGTCGGGGGCGTTTAAATGCCTCGATTTGAAAAGGAGGCATACTCGAGAGGCAAAGCGATCGGATTGAAGGGGGCGGAACCCCCTTAAAACTTGGGGTATTACGATTCTTCATAATTCAAGGACCATTATCTATGACTATTACACTCGTCGATGAATCTATCCGGGGATGAGGCGAATGGGCTCCTCGTGATTCATGAAACCGATTACCATTCCAAATGATATTTCCCACGGCTCGGTGCGGCCGTATTTGCCTTGGGATTCCGAGGCGGCCGAGTTTACCCGGGAAAATGTGGAGAGCTTAGGTGGAGTGCGAGAGAGCCGGATAGATGGCTTGATAGGAAGATGGAAGGAGGGGGCGGCCGGGGGTGGTTGTAAGAGTGTTTGACGTGCACAATAGGCACGCAGATTAGTTGGGGGCTCTGTTCGATTTGTCAGGAAGTACTCACTTCGCAGTGCAGGGGTGCGTGTTGCACGGCATCAGGGTCTTCTCGGGTCTGCTGTCTGGATCGCAAAGGTTGTCGTCCACCACGCTTTCTTCCGGGCCGATAACCTTGCACACCCCCATCGCAATCTTGAAGCCTGCGGGGCGCAAAAACCCAACGGCACTCTTATGCTTTTAGCATCGCACAAAAGAACGGAAGCCGACTCCCATGCCGGTGTCGCCGGTCCCCCGAGAGATTTTTAAGGAATTTATATCGCCAGCAACAACTCGACACCGACTCGAGCATGCGCTTGCGCCATAACATCCAGAGAGAAAGGGAGAAAAAATAGTCTACTTTCCGAGTCTTGTTTTCGAGTTTTACATAGTGTCCCAGTGATATGAGAAAGGGAAACAGTATGGACACCTTAATATCTGTCAGTTTAGCTTAAAACCAGGATAAAAGTAGTAAACAGAGTGGCAGAGGAAATCCAATGACCGGATGCTATTTCTCCACTTCAAATGCAACCTCTGCTTAACCAAGTATGTAGATTCAGGTCAAAAACCCCCGTTGCTTCCTGCACCGGCAGCAATGGATGGGATAGTGATGGTGGTCTCGAATAGGAAGTTATTAATCCAAAGTTCGCACTATCCATTTTCCCGAGGCGGAGTGTTTAACGATTCCTCGAATCAAAGTTCATTAGCATTCATTGCTCTCCGCGCCGATGTAAATGGGGGGCGGTGGGGGCTGGCACGTACCCCCTCCCCCCCTCTCTCTTCCCCCCTTTCTCTCTGGTGCGGGTTGGAAGTGCTGCTCAAAGTAAATGAACTTTAGATAGTGAAGCGAGGCACTCACCGCCGCCGCATGACTTGGAGCAAGCGGATATCGATTCGAGGTTCCAGGAGTAGCGGGATTGGCAGCTCGATCCATTGCCGCCGCACACGCCACACGCATCTGTGTTCTTGTTACTGCCGACTCGCAAGTCGCAGCCGACCTTCTGAAACAGAGAAAAGCAGCGGAGCGCTCGATTAATAAAACCGTTCCCTTCGGACGGTTCTTTCAATACTGGCCACCCCTTTCGCCTCTTTCATCCAGTTCCACCCACCGAACCCCGTCCACTCTAGCCGGCTTTCAGCTATTACTCACGCTTTTCGAATTAGCAAAGAAAAATTGACTCATAGAAATATGCTCCGTTGCGCCCTCTCCCCCGCCCGCCCTACCCGCCCTCTCTCGCCCTAGGCTCTTATTCGTCTTATTGCTTCGCCCGGGAATTCTTCAGCGTGCTGCGGGTACTCGATGCGGAAAGAGAGAGAAGAAATATCTGGAAGTCGGCGAGCTCTCGGGGTTAGTTGATGCCGGCGAGAGCGTGTTGTCGACTACCCAACCAGCCAACACTCACCCTCCGGATTAATGGAAATCCTTTACCGCAATGCGATCGATAATATCGACGTAACGTTTAATTAAGTGGTGGACGAAAAGATCGGGCGAAATTAAAGAGAACCACGGTGCGCGCCGTGTACTTCTTCTCTTGACCCCGAGGTGGTAGTGCTTATCGGATTACGGCACGGAAAGGAACCTCGATTGGAAAGGGACAGGGGATCGTTCCTCGATTGGCCCTTGCTCGGATCTTTTAAGGGACGGGAATTGCTTAGTTGGCACTTTTAATTCCTTTGACCTAATTGTGTTATTTCAGCGTCTTTTGAGCTTTTTATTGTCGGACCATTTCTGGTAGGAGTTTAATAAAAGATATAACATTGTTATTCCCACGCTATATTAATAATATAATTTTCCCAGTTGTCTGAAAAATACGATTTTGTGTTCTGGTGTAATGGGGTATTGCGTTATCTGTACATCATTGTACTGAGCTTTTTGTTAAAAAGAACCTGTATCATACAAGGGCAAATATTGAATAAGTAGCTTCAACCATCCGGTGAAACCTATCTATTATTTCGATAGGAGCAATTTACCCTCTTAGGTTACATGAGTATCGCGGATTAAGAGCGCCGAAGGACTGAAGACGCCGCATTCGTTATATCCAATATTAGATCCGTGGAAGGAAGAGCGGGCACTCGGGCGCTCGGCTTATTGCATAAATGGGGGCAGACTGAAAAACGTGCGGCACGTTCGGAAGTGGGCGAGATGGCGCCGAGACAAAATTAAACGTTTCGAGGGACAGCGCGCAGCGAGATGTGCTGCTGGCGCAGTCTCGGGGCTCTCGTCGACGTACAAATTCAGGACGTCATCCTCTTGCGAGCAGGAAAAAGGAGGCGGCGGAGAGAAGAAGCGCGGGAGAGACTGGCGTCGATTCGTGACCTGGCTCGGACGGCAAACTGATTTGTCATTCAGGTTGCATGGAGGTTTGCTCGGAGGTCGGGGAGTACATTATTCATCCCTTATCCGGGGCGAGAAGAACGAAGCAAACCGGTGGAAGTAGTGTCGGAATGGCGAAGCCACCGCGAGGAAGCAGGAGCCGGGGCGAGCGAGGATAAAAAGGATCGACGCGCCATTGACGAGAGGAGGTTCGATCGATCGATCCTTGTAAAGGTATAGTCTCAGCTTCCTCCAAGTGGACTCTCATCTGGTCAGACCTCCGATCGATTTCAGCTTACAGGGCTTCCGCAATTGATCTCGAGTGGGTTCGAACTTCTGTCGCGTAAACTTCGTGCTGCGGCTGCTTGTAAATGAGAAACTTCACATAGTTTATAATTCATTATAAGATACTCATGGCCAGTTCCAACGCAATGCAATTTTGCACACATTTTAACTCACCAAAGTGATCTAGGACTCGACCAAATTACTACTTCTGTTCAAAGATTCTATAAAACTATTTAATTCCGAGATATAATTAATTGCCTGTTGTTTTCTACCAGGCTTCCACTCTCCTAAAAGATTCACTTAGAAAACGTATTTCGATGTTACTTCGCCAATCACGTTTCATCTCTCCTACAATAATCATTAATAATTCCGATAGTAGAACCTTTGAGGTCTCCGACGACCTACCAGTCGACGCATGTAAGGCTAGAAGGTGCGAGCGCGCGCGCCATTAAAAGGACGTATTGGAGCTTAATTTCACACGGGGGTGAATTCGTCCCGCGACTTTTCTTCGGCTGTATCAATAGCCCGTCTAGGTGAAGGAGCGCGCGCGTGGGGTTACAGGGGTGCTCGTACCAAGTGCGGCATTGGGATTTCGAGTGAGCTTTAAACGCTGAATCGCCCTCCTCCACTTCCGCCTACCTTCCCCGCCTCCGAGACAGAAAGAGAGAAAGAGACTTCGAAGCACGCCGGGTGAAATGCACGTCTCCACGTGTGTGCGCGCTCGGAGTCCTCGGCTTCCCCGGCGTACAAAAGAAGTGCTTAAGCGTCCCTTCGAAACGTGACATCAATAATAACATTGCGGCCATCGCCCGCCACCGTTCCTCCGTAGCGGGGAAAAACTCCGCTCTATTATCACCGCATTCGCACGTACAAATCGACCAACCCTCGCCCTCGCCCCCGCGTCGCCCCGTCTCTCGAGCTCCACGCCTCCAATGGAGGCGTAGAGCTTTCGAATAATATTGCAGTGCGTGTTACCGATAATCCCCAATACGACCGATATGCGTCGCTATCGATAAACCATGCCAACCCCATAGAGGCAATGCCACCCCTACTGGCCCGGTAATGGTATTCCTTGATTTTAGGGTAGTTTCGGCTTGCAATACGTCCACTTATCCAGGGGCCGCTTTCGCCGCGATGACTATTGAAGAATAGTTTTGGCCCGAGGTACAATTCGCGCGCGCGCAGGTCCTTACCGCGCAGTATAGATGCGCGGCTATTAAGGATCGGGGGTGAGGGCGCAAACACAACGGTAGAGGCGCGCTGTGCACTGCTGAGAATTGAGTTTACTTTGGCCGAGAAGTGGAAACCGGCGTAGTAATTGAAGGATAGAACACATCTACCGCGGCGGCGGAGGAGGCAACCGGTTATTTCTCTAGGCAAATAAATCGGGGAATCGGCCGCCCGCTCGCCCATGCCAAATGAAATGTGGCCCAACTTGGCCGTTCCGACTAAGTTTCACTGTTCTAGAACGGCTGGACTTCCCTTGGTGGAAACAGCAGCGTAAATAAATCGGTTTGCCGTCTGAACAGTTGTGAACAAGTCGTCGGTGTAGGCTAAGAACGAGGTTCTCGAGCATGACTTCACTAATTAATCCTGTAATTATTTCGCCAAAGTGTACCGTGAAATTTTCGGCTTATTGTACGACCGTTTGCACTCGAGGATTCTTGCAGAAGGAACTACATTTGACACTTGATAGAAAAGAAAATTTATCCAGAGCCTTAAATTGAGGAAAATCGTTCGGTAATGTTCGAGCCAGTGTTATTTGTCGCCGACCGAACACGACTGATGACACAAGAAATCGGTAGCGCGCACAGCAGGTTAAAAGGTACCGAGTTGTTTAGAAACGCCCACCTCGTGGCGAGGTTCGAGAAGGGCGCACATATTTATCTTGGTTTCACCAAGATATATTGTTCATGGCAAGTTCCTGTTGATTCTACGTTAAAGAAAAGCGAGTTAGTGCGGGGAATGACTCTCGAGATCCTCCGGAGAGAAGACCGAGAAGAGCGTTCCGTTGCGTAAATCTGACGATCGCTCAATTATTGAAACTGGCTTTCAAGATTCCGATCGGCGCTCGCCGAACTAGTTCTGGCCTTTTACTTTCCGAAAAGAAGGTCGGGAGATACGCCATTATTCTCGATACTTGCACTCTTCGTACTCCTTCACCCCTGCGCCTTTATATCCGAGCTACCGTTCTTCGTTATTCTGGATCCTTCACGGACTTTACTGGCAGCGTTCTTTCCCCCATAGACTGATTCCGTCTTCTCAAGTGAAGCTTCCACTCTGAAAGAGTGCTGTATTGCTCGATCCTTAGCCGTCTAAAGCTCTAGCCGGTGTTTACGTGGAGCGTTTTCAACCAGCACAAAATCGCCAAATGCGTTTTTTTACTCAATGAATGGATGCGTGGAATGCACGTGTATGCGGTTTCAATTATTTTTAAGTAAATACCTGAACGACCGAGCATTTGCTCAGTGAACATTTATTTTCAATAGTACCAGAGACCACATTGGCTATTTTTAACCACGTGAATGAATCCTCTTAAAGTCGAGGCCCAGTTAAATCGGTTTCCCGCACGTTTTATACAAATCGAGAACAACACGAGTTACCTTCGTGTCTTGTTTCTAATTCGGAATATTTTCTTAGCAGGTTCTTGCCTATTTACAACGCAGTGCACGCAGCTGGATACGTGTATAAATCATTGACCCGGCATGCTTTGTGTCTCGAAAAGTGCAGCTCCGCTGTCTGAGAATAAGTGGAGCCCTTATGAATTTGCCGGGACTCGTACATTCGTAATTCCCACGGGATTTTATTTCCCCTGGCAAACGCGGAGTCCGCGCGCCTCGCCGCGGAGTAAAGCGGATATTACGGATATCCTCATCTTTGAAAGAGAGTCTCTGCGCAAGATAAGGGTCTCCCTTGCATCGAGGCGCACTTTCGCGAGCCAGGCTCTCGTTTGAGCCCTTTATCAAAGTCCCGCGTAATTAACTTCGCCTTTGATTTCGAGATCCCGAGCCAGGCCGGCCTGAATATTTATTGGCATCGAGGATACCACTATTATTTGCATGGATTTCGTGTCAGTCGACCAGTTATTGATTCCCCGTAGTATCACGGCAAGCTCCGCTACAGTCACCGGCGCAATAAACTCGAGCATTAAAGTACCGAACCTACTATGACATCGCGCGCGATTCCAATTCCAGGAAGAGGGAGGCTGGGGCAGACTGAATAAACGCTCGTCAGGGGGGACAAAGAAATGCGAGGGAGTGCGGAGGGGTGCCAAGGAATAATTAAGCGAATTCGAGGGTAACGAGGGCGATGGAGTTGCGGGAACAATATTTAATCAGCCTCGGCAGTTAGCGCAATTAACTCTCAACGGAACTTACAATTAGCCTGTCCGCAAACTGACGTGAGCGCGCAACTTTCTCGCATTCTTGTCTATCACAACTTCTGCACTGGTAAGATGTGCTTATTGGATTCTGGATCGCTCGCTACAGTGCGCGGGAGACTAATTAGACGAGTTCGACGGAGTACCAAACTGAAGGAGTAAGATTGGGAAATCACATCACGGGGAAGAGAAGAACACTTAAAATCGAGTGCGGTCCTGCGCCGAATTGGAAGGGTGCTTGATCTTAATGCGAATTAAAAATCCGAGCGCAAGGTGGCTCGAGGCTCTAACGCGGAGGTGACCGGATCGGCCGCGGTGAAATAAGATCGAATTAACTTAATGGACGTAGAGGGGGTGCTGCCAGTCTCGGCAGCGCCCTCAGTAAATATTGGCGAAGGGGGAGAGGGTGGCGGAGGTGACGGAGGGCGATTCTCGGTGGGGCTCGCCTCTCGTTAAGTCGCATTTCCAGGGGAGTGCGGAAAAAGAGCCGCCGGTACAATCACGGCCCGGGACGTAGACCAAAAGTTGTAAATAAGTTTGGCAGAAGTGTAGCTCGCCGCGGCCCGCCTGCGGTATCTTCCCCCTCATAGTCTCTCGGATCTCACTCACTGCCTTTCTCCCTTGCTCCCGCCTACCTCGGCGAGTGTTCCACTTCTTCAAGAAAGCGGGAGAGCGAGAGGGAACGAGGAAGATTCTCTGTCGGTCACCTCTCCTGCTCCGCGAGTTTCCGCACTCGGCGGAACTTTCGACAAGGGAGCCGGCAATTGCGACTTAATTCTCAACCGGCGCCCCCTCCCCCGCACCTCCCTCGTAATCGTCGAAATCGAATATTTAAAAGTCCGACCTCGCTTTTAATTAATTATCTTACGGCTCAGCCTCTTCCGTCCGCTCGCTCTTGCCTCTCATCTCCGAACTCTGCCATTAAATCCTCCGGCGGCGTTGGCGGCGAATGCAAATTAGCCCCGAGTTCGCCGAGCAAATAAGCACTGCGGCGAACTATTATTTTATTGCAAACCGAGGCGCAGCTTGACCCGAATACTGCCGACCTGTCTCAGCCCCCCCCCCCACACTTTTCGCTGCCTGCTGCGCACCCCCTTTCGCCCCCCCCCCCCCCAGCGTGTCTCTGCTGACACTGATTCTCGCTAGAAGTGCGCCCTGTGACTCTGAATGAGGGGAGTTTGATCAAATTGGAATCGAAAGGAGGTTATAGTTGCTCCAACTCTCGCGCAAACCAGCCTCCTCCGTGCATATTTCAATTATCACGGCTCTCAGGCGTTCCTCGATAGTTCGAGACTCCCCGGACGGGAGAGATTAAAGCAGGTTGCGCTGGTTATTGTTTCATCGGGGGCGGTTTCATCGATGCCACTGTAGATGTCGTTTGTAATTCTTTACGTCTCGAGTGCTTTCCAACTCTTGCAATCGGACTATCGTAGTAATATAATTTCAAATATTTTTACCGAAAAAATTAAATCGCAGCATGGTCGGACAAAGATGAACTATTCTTCAAATATTTATGATTAAGAATTATGTGAAGTTGGGCGAGACTGGTTAAAATGATGCCAAAATTTGAAGAGTTGTATGGGCTGAATGTTTCTTATGGGACTTTGGTAGGTGACGATCATGGAGCTGTGGATCCCGGATCACAGGTCAAACCGGCCTATGCTCGTTATACGCCTGCAAATGACATTTGCCAAGTGTCATTCTGTCAATTTACTAAATTTTAATCAAATCTTCCCAGTCATTTAAAATGAAATCAGCAATCATTCCTGGATTCATTTATGATTCACCCGCTGACTTTGCGCAAAATTGAGTGCTCGGTGTACAAACTCGGTGGGCTCACAGTGGAAATATTGTAGCAAAAATGCCGCGTGTCCTTGTAGCGGCGCTATTGAAAGTCACAGGTTACACGAAATGATTGGCAAAAAAAAAACTCGTTTCCCAGCGTGACGGCTGCCTTTTTATCTCGAGCGGTGTGAGTCAAATAAAACTCGTGTACCTTCACGGAACAGCGCGCCCAAATATTACCCGGCAGTTGTGGCGGTATGAACGGATGAAAAAGCACGCGCGCCCTCGTTATACCTATTTCGCCGTGTTTTTCAAACGAATTAATCGCTATTTGATATCATAAATAACATTCAAAATGTGGCCGTTGGCCGCTCGACAGAGATCGGAAGGGTTTGGGATGCGCGATATCAATAAAATGTCGGGCCCAGTTCAACGCACACTATTTAATCTTTGAGGCAGCCGAATTTCATGTACTACACGGTTCTCGTCCAATGAATTCGTTCGCCCGAAAACTGGCAACTGCGCTACGGCCTCCACGTATTCCCCTTACGCCCTTATGAATTTATTTGTAGCGCGCACCATCACTTCTGCCTAGCTTTGTGTATCGGCGAACAGCGAGCTTAATCTGTTGCCGCCGTAGGGACGAGTTGGCTCGTTATTGGGGAACTTGTCATTGGAATTGACGATCACTTTCGTTATGAGTCACTCGGGGTAACGCGTGTCTGCACATTCGAGACCCTCGGAATGCTACTTTCCTTCCAATCGCCCAGTTCTTTTGCGTAATCATAGGGACTTAAGAAGATCTTAATTCGTAAATTTGCTGGAGATAGAATGTTATCATTATAGTCTATAAGGATTAATGGATCGATATACGTTCCATAGATGTCGACGCGTAGAAAATGATCGGCTTTCTTCAATGCACTGTTTGGAAAAACACTGTCACTAATACGACCCCATTAGGCGGCACGGGAAAAGGTACTCGCTCGCTAATGAAGCAGGTTGTCATTTATGAAACGTGATATTTATGAAACCCGATACTGAGGTAGTCAAATTGAGTAAACGCCATATGCAAATGTGGCCTGGATGTCAAGAAACTGAATTGCATTAGTTAACGAACCTAACAAACCGGTCTGGGAATAGAACACGCCGACCAGTTAATATTTGATTGGGGTTAAAATACAGGACGTAGCTTAAATACCATGCCCAGTAGCCGCTCGAATTCTGAAGGACGAGATTCCTGTATCATATCACGTAGCAGATATTATACAAGAAATATCTAATTAAGAAGATAATTAATCTCTTCCGTTTACACGAAAAGAAACTTGGCTCGCAAGAGGACCGGTGATTTATTACAGTCAAAGAAAGCTTTTTCGCACCAGCTCATTTTGCATTACGACAGATTTAATCGGACGAAGAGTAGATGTGGGTTAGATGTAAAAATGGGGAAGTCGACACGAACTGCAGTACCTATCTGATTTAGATGTAGCGACGACACAAAGAGAACGGGGTTGCTCACGCTTTCTAATCTAACTAGCCGTGCACCACCTTCACTCTCTATTACGCCGCTTTTACCCCAGTTTACACTCCTTTCAATTAATGTTTCCGTTATTTTGCGTGATTACTAGGTGTAAGAAAAAAGGTCGCGGGAGTTTTGAGACGAATAACGTAATGACCGAATGAACTTCGCATCTAATTAAACGTTTCCCATAGTTAGCATCGATAATAAGAAAATAAAGTTATGTTACTGTATTAGGCAACAACCCATTGTTAGTTATTTTGATTGTGTCGACGTTATTAAAGAACCACTTAGGTTTATATGAGTGAATGTAATAAAAATAAATTCGAAGTAAATATAATCCCAGATTCATAACAGAAAGCGCAGAGTTTTGATAAAAATAACTGTGGAAATTGGAATATCGTATTTGTGCAGAAAAAAGGAATGTTTTCCATCGCCGGTTTAAACATGTAGGGCAGCTGAGACTAAAGAATAATTCATTGAGACGACGTGTAATAACAATTGGTCACGCGAAAGCAGCAGTAAATCGCGGGCGCAACAAGAACGGGAAACAAATGCAACGAGAGCGGCCGCGCGGAGGTACAACTTTGCGTTAGAATTAATTTAAACTTCCCCGGCAATAAGACGCATTTGAACGTACGTTTATGAGAGGCGAGGGAGATTGTGGCTGCAGGGACAATCGCGCCCAAGTAATTACGACTTGGCCGAACGGGACGGCTCATTGTGCGCGTGCCTTTTCCAAAATCTGATTGTACGCCTACACCCCGCTTAACGGCGACAATGTAGTTATTAATGTAAGCTGCAAGGCGTTTAGCGTTTCTACGCGCGATTCCGCGCCCTGTGTTCGCCCCGAGCCCAATGAAATTCCGGCAACTCGAGCACTCCGCGTGTACGCGTGCAGTATCGCCCGAGCCGCGAACTATTAAATTACGGGCGGCGTGAAATCCCGAGAAATTAATTTGCACGCTCGATTCAATCAACCTGGCCTTTAAAAATATTCAGCGAGCGCCCGTGCGCGCGCTTCGGGACAAACTCGTGCAGTCTGTGGTTCATAAACACGAATCCGGGGAGCAAATCGAATCGATGTGCAGTTGTGCACTGGAAGACCCGTCGCGAATTCGAAGCCGATATACATATAGCCTCATTTCAAAAGCACGGTCTCACCGAATGTAAAATCCGACACACACTTTGCATGTTAATATTAAAGGTAAATACTAAAACAGAATCCATTTTTGCCTGTTTTAAGTAGATGGCGCTCTGTTCTACATCAACCATGCATTCAATCTCGAATCCAATTATTACAAACATGGTGCCTTTATACAAACCACCACAGTAATACATTAATTTCATCCATTTCAGTTATCAATATATATGGCGACCAAGTGTGTACACATTATTATAGGACCCCGGTCATATCGAATATCAAGAATAATGGAATCGCAGATGTTGCCAGATTAGATCGATGAATTATGGTTTAGAGAGTTCAAAAACATTTCCTGCTACAATAATTAGTTATTATGTAGGTGTAAGCCTGCAGGATTCGGCGGAAGACTTTCGAGTTCAAGAGCGCTATGAAGCACAGTTCTCTGACAGAATACTTTAGTGACTGAAGGGTATTGGCCGACAATTCCCCGGTCGCGTCCACTTCGACTTTTCGCACAGTCGTCCGACACGATCCGACACTATTACTGAATCTACTGCCAATAGTCTAACCCGTGGTGTCACCCGTTCCTGTTCCTTTCCTTTATAAGCTGACACTACATCACAACATAACACAACACACACGCGCGCGCACCCCTAGACATCCATACAATGAGCCTGCTTTGCTCCACAATTAATACTAACAAAATCATATTTACTTAGGGGACACGAGCCGGATTATTGATAAAAATAGAAAAATGAACTCACCATGCATTCGCCATTGATGCAAACGTCCCAGGCCTGCGAGTAGCACTTGGTGCCGTCCTCGACTTTGTCAGCAAGCTGGACGACGATGGTCTCGTCACTGTCGAATTGGAGGACCTCACTGGCCTCGACCGGCAGGTTCTTCTCCGCAGATCCGGCATCCTGCTGCATACGATTCGATCCAGAATCGAGGCTCTGTTCGCCCCTGCAGATGAGGGCGCAGGGCCTCGATGGATCGTAATGCGGATACCACTTGAGAATCTGCCCGCTGTAGGGCACGTCGTCGAATGCCGCGCATTGCTCCGCCCGGTAGTCGCTCCCTTTTTCGCAGGGCTGCAATCAAAGGGGGTCGTGACTCGCCCGGCATCCTTGGTAATCTAGGCCGCGCTATTAGCGGGAACCGCGCGCACTCATTATGCTGGCGTGCACCGTCGCCCGCTATGTCTGCCACTCTGTCTTCCCCGCGCGACAGAGAAGAGGCTTTGGGACACGGGAAATGCCGCTCAGGAGCACTCGCTTCAGCACAACAGCATGCACTCAGTTGGCTGGGTTCCTTAACTCTACACACATATGATTAACTTGACTGCTCCAGATTAACTTTCGCGCGTACTGGAATTGTTCCTATTTGCACGTCACCCTCAACTGTTTCCATTCTCGTGCAAGGAAAGTCTATTTCGTTCAACAACTATTGAATATAATTGTTAATTATAGGACTTGGAAGAATATATACTACGTGTATCGCTCAATAGTGTTGTATGAAGTCGTCAATTTTAGCTGAGCTAAAGCTAGATAACTCGGTAATATGATAAATTTACTTCCATTTGATTTAAAAGTCGCAGTGGGGGCTGCGATTTTGATCAGATGGTCAGCCGCTGGGAAAAAGGGTCAGGCAATATTTGACAGAGTAAAACTGGAAAGCTCAACGTTGCATCAGTTGTGTTGAAGTAAGGGATTTGGGAGCTATCGGATCGGGCCATGGGTGGGGGAAGGGTTGCCTTCTGATAAGAAGACTGTAAGGTACATAAGCCATTTACTCCAGAACCCTCGTGGTGGTAGGAGGTAGATTTCTTAGTGAACTTAAACCTCGATCATCCTTTTTCCCACGCGCTATTTGCTTATCGTCTTTAACTTCTTATAACGACAGACATTGATTGTACTTAGAAATAAATCTTTCCTGACTCTTTACACACACTGTAGAAATTCTTATTGAAAGCAATCTGAATTTTGTGTTATTCGACGTTCGAAAAAGTATTGAGTCGATACGCTGTATTATTTTTCACTGTTTCCGCAGAAGCCTTTCCCATTATTTTCGTTTGCAAAAACGAGTTAAAAGCGACGAGCCAGGAGTAGCAAAGTGCACGGTGTATATTCGCCCGGCAGAAGTGGTTTCACCGAGGTCGATGAATATTGTGTTTCATCGATGCGAAGTGGGAAGGTAAACACGGGCGAGAATATCTAAATAAAGCACATCGTATTGGAGGTGCAGGAGTGCTAATGGAAAACAACGGGCAACTCGAGTTTAATCGAATCTTGGAATGCGCGTCGTACTACTTCGGTAATTATTGTTATAATCAGTGACTCGATAATCAGACTTGTCAAGGCACGACGGGGATTCTTTCGAGAGCTTTTTCCTCGCTGGCATTGTCTCGCGGTTTCAGCTGTTACGAAGCTAATTTCGTACGTTTTAGCACGTCGAAATTTCTACAGACAGAGCTTTATTATTGCTTGTCGATTCTTTTTATTAGAAGGGAAGAGCAATTGAAATGAACGCCGAAAATATTGGCCATTAAAAAGGATTACGATTTGCGTTGTGCTACCATAAAACTCAATACAAATCAATATTGCAATATTATCTATATTGTATAATACAATTGCGCAACGCAAAAAAGGCAAAGCACCACGTTCGTGTGGTGAGACACGTGTGAATAAATGATTTTCGCTAGTGGAGAGCTGCGCGGCTCAATGCACGCAATTTATAATAAAAGTTGGAGGACGGCGACGATAATTGGCAGGAAGCGAGCAGATTTCGCAGGTTGAACTTTCGACGGTGACGAGGGGTGGGGCGCGGGTCGGGTATATGCCGCCGGATATACGTCGTGAAGTGGCTTTTGTACTTTTTACCCGCTCCACTCGTATCCGGAAATCCTGCTGTCCAGCCGCCCCGTCGCCCCTTTCCCCAACTGCACACAGTTTTCCTCGACACGTCGAATTACCTGTACGGCGATACATCATTCCCACCGTGGCTTGTGCGTAAAGCTCTGCTTTGCGGGACACCTGTTACCGAGCACTTTCCATGAACTTTGACGCGGAAACTATCGGCGGGAAAGATATCCGTCTCGTCATTTTATGACGCTTGTATATAGAAACGATTTAATATTACATATTGTTGTAAAGGTTGCAAATCACTGTCATAAGCAAGAACTGTCGGAGACGGTTTCTAATATCAATATACTGAGAGGAAGGAAATTGATTATCATTCAAAGAAACTCATTTCCCTCTTGTAATATTAGCAAAAAGATTGGAAAACTGTAAGTTCCGACTTCCGAAGGTAGACATAATGTAGTTTACATATATTACTAAGACTGATGACCGTACCCGCAATGTCCTAATTAGCCCACCTAAATAATTAGACGAGTATTAGGCTTCCATTCTACACGCAACTAAACAATTATCAGCGCGTTAACTCCCGCCAGAAGGCATGCGATCTACCCTGCGTAATGGTCGAGTAGAAAAAGTGGCGAACCAGGTATAACCGGGTCTAAATGATCGATGTCGCCGGCGGATAATTCGGCCGATGAGTAATTGACAAATGCTTAAAGCGCACCATCGGAATCCGGGGGCCCGGTGCTATTAAGCACGCATGAAACAGTAACGGCCACGAAGTGTCTGGCATTAGCGGTTTCGCAATTAGCATTAATATGCGCCACAGTTCTCCTAGTGTGTGCATATGCATGCGTGCGCGCGTGTGTGTATGGCGTATGGGTGTGCTAGCCGCTACAAACTGGGTTAATAATTTTCCGGCCGAGCTCTCTCGCCTCCATTGCCTTGATCTAAAAATACGGCTATTAACAGCGGCGAAAGTAATTTCGGCCGAATGAAAGGTGTGCGGCGATGTTCACAGTGTGTTCCCATCGGTCGTTCACTCGTTCCGACCCCGCCGTTTACGCAGACGCACCAGCCCCCTTTCAGCCTCGTGTCGAGACAAGGGCACTTTAAATTTTTAATCTCCCGGAATTATGTCACGATTACGAGGACGGCTCCTGTGTCCCAGGCCGCCCGGCACCCGCTAGCTATTATTAATATCACGCTTTTTACACGAATAATAAACGCCCCGAGAGCCACGCCGCGCCGCTTTTACTTAATGCGAGATTCGAGCCAGAGATTAAGCAGCGACCTTTAATCTCGGCGCGAAGGATTCTCGTTAGCTAGCAAGCAACGTGCTTTCGAATATCGCAGCGCGAAGGTTGCCAAATGTAACGCGATCGTTTGGTCTTTTTTATCGGCGGTTGTGGTTGTTAACGAGCTTTGTTGGTTTTTTTAACGCCCACGCACGTGGTATACGCTCGTTTTCTCAGATTTTTTCCTGTTTTGGGCGGATTATGAATTGTGTGTGAATCTTCTGTTAGCCCTTCATTGCGCTGTCATATGTTTCTACAATACTTGATGGCTCAATAATAATTATGAAACATAGTTGAAAGCCTCTTAAGGAGAGCTCAAAGAGAATAAACAATTTTTTGCTATACGCATAGAGGTCCGGAGCGAAGATAAATGTTTGAAAATAATCTGGGATGCAAAAGTGTCAGAGAAAAAGTCTGCGTTACTTCTTTCGGTACTGGGACGCCGAGGGTTTAAGCGTAGCTGTAGCGGAATAAGCGATCCGGGTAATAGTACGTATTTCCTCCATGAAGCTACGAGGCAAGCTTGATGTCCAGAAATAGATGAGAAACGATCGCGAAGGCGCAGGTGAGCGCGGGTGGCAAGCTACTGAGTGCAGAATTTCCCGTTCACTCGTCAAACACACTCCGCTCATCTGCTGCGCGGCCGGCAAAAAGTCTTTTGATCGCTTCAGGGATGAGCAGTTTCCGGGGAGGAGTTGGTCCCCTGCCCATCGCGGCAGCCCAACTGTTTATGCATCGACCTAATAATTTCGATCTTGCCGGGGAAAAGCCAGGCCTCTGCCACCCTCGACCTCCCCCTGGTCTATAGCCGCATCGTCGTCCTCCCTGTCAGCCGGGGTCGTTCACTCTTCCACCCCATTGCAACGACAGTTCTGCCAATGGGGAGGGGGACACCCTCTTCTAAATTTTTCATTCGCCCGGAATTATTCCTCCGCGAAACTTTCCTCGTAGTGTTGCGCGCGTCCCTCTCGCAACGGGTTGCACTGCCTCGCTGGGGAGAAGTACCATTCTGAGCGTTGTCGGACACGGTCAATACCGAATCGCTGTCTTTTCGGATAATTTATGTAGGTGTGAAATTCTGGAGGGAGTTTATCGAAATTTTGGTCTTTGTGAACATTATTATACTTTGGTTTGCGAAAGGTGGGGCAATCAACTCGATTTTAATTAAGTGGATCAAGAAATGGGTGCCGGGTTTCCTAGAGAATAGGAAGCTGGAGGTTACGCAATCGATGCAAAAAGATATACCAGCGTTCTAGAATTAGAAATTAATTATCCAATACGTGTCACAAATCGGAACGTAATTCTTCGGGATTGTAATTAAACTGTTTTCGAAGTTTATTGCATGAGAATTTACGACATCAATTTGCCACTGGGCGGGTCTGGACCTTCTCGTTGCGGATACGAGATGGTCATATCTCTTGAAATGTGGATAGAGGATAGATGGGCTGATATGGCCGGAGGACAAGGTTTCAACGGGAGGGAGGAAGAAACTATGCGAAACGACGAAGCCCGCCAGGAACCACGGAAGCCGCAATGCAGAGTTTAGGCGCTCCTTAACAAGGAATCTCAACTACTCATTAAGCGGCAGCGTTTCTACATCTGCCGCCCGCCGGGAAATCCCCGCGGGGCATTTGCCAGTCGTTTTAGCCAATTACGAAATCTATTTGCACCGGAAACAATGGATAACGGCCTTGCCGTAAGTCCGTCGGCTATGTCTTTTTGCCCTGACACGCTTGTCGCTCGGAGGTGCCTGTATTTGTGAAAGGAGCTTCTCTCTCGCTCCCTCCAAGATTACTGCGCCGACGGCGCTTTCCTTTCGCAAGATCGCACAAAGTCTATGCACAGCAATAATACGGCCAGTTGTCCTGTGAGAGCTGATCGAGTAAATGACCCGTAGAACTGAACCGCTTTCAAACGTATTGCCGGCGAAATGAAGATTACCAACGAATACAACTGTCCTGCAATACTATTTTTGGACTTCGTTTAAATATCACTTAATTGCAGAGTTTCCACTATTCCAAAATCTGTAATGCATTCCTCACCATTATGCACGATAATTTTCACTGTATATTCCGATCAATCCATTCTCCATTAAAATCTCTTTTAGTTTTATCTATATTCAGTGCAATTTTTGCAGGTAGCAGATTTTGAGGGAAATTGCAAATCTCAATTATTGAAATGTTGCTATAATTCCCTAGCGAGTTTTCAGATGGGATGACCGGCGAATCCAATAGTAATAAAGCGTGTCCAATCGATGCCGCCGCGATGTAGGTAGCATTGAATAGGAGGGCTGTAACTAGCACTATCATTATGATTTAATACGGACAGAATCGTTAGTGGCTCCTTCTCCAGTCTCATCAGAGATGGAATATTGTTTTTCAATAGACGCTACATCAGGTGGTACGAGCAGAGAGCACCGCGGAAATTTTCCTCGCTACAGAATAAGTCGGCGGGGGGGGGGGGATCGATAAACCGATGCAAATTTCACCGGGAGTGCTATGCGCCGCTCCGAAGAGTTAATCCATTGTTGCCCGCTGGTGAATAAACAGCATTAATATATACATACATTACCGCTTTATTATATTAATTATAACGCCGTTACGCCGTATTACCATGCAACACGCACACACCGCGCTAGCTGGTCTCGATTTCGTTGAGCAATTAGTGAGTGTTATCCACGCTTAATTAGTCTGCACAGAGAGCGCCCACGGAATCGATCGACGGCGTGTGTGTGTGGCAAAGTTCAGGCCAAGTCTTTCGGCTTCAGCCCATAGAAGTACATACACCCACAACCGACGTACACCAGCCCACTCGCCAACACCGAAATAGAACTACTAACCCTCGGCCTTGATTGACGTGGCTGAAATTACACGTTGCAACTGGGAACGCTTGCATGATATACCTGCGAGTCGAGTTTCGCACCTGTTTCCCAGACATTAATTGGAATCGGCTCGGTTCGCGACCTACCCCCCCTTTTTTTTACTGGGGCGAGTTCGAGTGACTGTTTTCCCGCAAGGAGTATTAATAGTAGTTACGAATTAATTAAAGAACAGGTCGCACTGACCTCTGTCGGGTCAGCGGGCGGGGGTGTTGCGAGCGCGCGACGAGGGTGGTGGTTGTCAGCGGCAAATGTCACGGCTCAATTTGTCGGCGGGCGGAGTTGGCGCGGCTTTGGGAAAGCGGTTTCATGAATAGAGGGTCTCATTGAATGGGCGAAAATAAGGAGCAAGGCCGGAGAAAAGTAAGCACGTCCGCCCGAGCGCGAGTCGAGTGTCAGCAGGTAGAGTGCGCGCGCGCGCGCGCGTATCCCGACACGGCTATCTCTCAGGAAGATGGAAGAGCGGCGAGAGAGCGAGGCCGAGCCTCTCCGGCTGGAAGAGGAGCATTTTCTATACATATCGAGCGAGCGACGCGGCCAAGTGACGTTCTAGGTCCGCGGGAATAAAGGAAAACAGAGTTAACAGAGCCGCCGCCGGCAGCCTTTCTCTCGACGGGCTTGTCGCCGAATACGATAACACCGGGCGGCGGCTCTCTTTACCCAGGACCTCAAGGAGCCGAGACCTTGTTCGCACGGCAGAGGGACGTTTGAGTGCGCCAGCCGAATGCCACCGGCCCACGGGAATGCCTACGAAAATAACCGCTGGAAACGTGCCCCAAGACAAGTGCGCGCTGCCCGACACGACGCCGACGCCGAGCTGGACGAGCCGGCGGGTTACATACTTGTGCCGCCCACTGGTTTTAGTTATCCGGGAAACACGCGGGTCGTCGTGTTTTTCCTCCTCTTGAGGGGGCCACCACCTTTTATCTTGTCGGGAGATTTTGTCTTTGCTTGTTCACCGATTCCGAAGCTTCTTCTTTTCTTAGACATGTGGGAAAAGAACTGTCTGATCATTTGTAAAATTGTTATACTTTATGAATTCACAATTAACACATTAAAGATGAGCACTATTCGTGACTCATGTTTGATTGAATTTATGTTTTTATCGAGTTCCCCATCAATAACTATATTTAGCTAAAGATCTTTTCCGATTTTCTCGTTTCATCAATTCATCCCGACGATCCTATCTCCAATTCAAAGTATTCAAACTAGCTCGAAGAAATTACCGGGCGAAAGCGAGATATCATAACGCGCCAAAGGGAATAGAGCGTCTTGAAATGAAACTTGAAATTACAGCGGAAGTAGGCTCGTTAAAAGGTAGCCCGCCTTGTCGACGGTAGTTCGCCAATCCTGCTTTTCCATCAGCGTCGACGCACCCGAATCTTTTCAATAGAATTCCGTTCGTAGTATCGGAGTGAATCATCTGCCTTTGAATTTGAATCCGCCATTGGTGTACACAGGATGAATATGAATTCTTCAGTAATCTTAATTACACACGAATGTTCCCTAATTCCCCTTATATTTTATTTATATAATAATATTAAAATGAATCAAGGTATCATGAATATATTGCGTGACGAGAAAAAAGTGAGATTCAACAGTGCGGTGAACTACCTATAGTGAGACAGTATATATAGTGCCTTTTAATTAACACACTTATACCAACTTTTTATCACATTTTGATTTATTTTATATCGTTTGCATTCAATATACAATGCACTGTATGTAACATATAGGATATATCTAGAGAAGAGCTACGTAACACTCGAGTATAATCAGAATTCCTAGATAATTATAATTATCCTCACACGTAGCAGTGCACATCGGACAACAGTGATTCGAAGTGAATCGTCCTCTAGCTCTACACACATAGTATCACCGAACGCCTGCTCGAGGGAAGCTCACTATCAGTGTATTTTCCCGCTAACATAGAGTGTCGGAGTCGGAGGGATCGCAGCCCGAGAGTGAATCGATCGAGGTCCGCCGCGGTGCGGTTTCTGCGGGCGGGCGAGAAAGAAAGGGAAACGCCGAGAGAAACGGGCGGAAGAGAGGTCTCGTCACTTGGCCGGCCAGCGGCACGTCTCTCGATTATCCGTATTTACGGAAATTCCGCGCACGTTACAGCCGATAACTTTCGTAACGGATTACGCGCAGGAAAAGTTTCGCATTTTCTCTCTCGCACTCCGCCTTTTTTCTATTCTCTCTACCGGCTCGGTCGAGGCTGGCGAGCGTGGTTCGCTCACCGGCCGATAAACTACACCCGGCGAATCGTCAATGCAGTCAAATGGAACCGCAGGCATGCTGACCGCACTGCCAGAGGAAGCACGCTGGCTCCCTTATCCGACTGCGGCAATTCTTATTTCGAGCTTCGTCCCTCACGCATCAAAGGTCTCGTATACAAAGACCGGTATAGTGGGTGGGTTGTTAATTTGTATTGGTAAATTGCGGTACACCTACTGAATCAGTGTAAACCATACGACGGTCTTTGTGGTAGTGTTTGCGTTAATATAGTTAGGGAAAGAGTCACTCTATGTCCTATTATTAATATTAGTTTGAAAATAAATTAGCTTTGCAAAGTGATTTACTTGCTATTCAATTAATTTTGTTGGGTACACACTGTTGATAGTCATAAGTTATCCAATAATTTTAATGAATGTAGTGCAGCCTGCAGGATCGGCCGGAAAGCTTCCGGAGAAGACTTTATTAGTTCAAACGTTCTGGCTGACAATTCCCCAGTCGCGTCCAATTCTACTTCTCGCACAATCGTCCGACAGCGTTACTCAATCTACTGTCGATAGTGTAGCCTGCGGTGTCATCCGTCCCTGCTCCTTTATACGAGGTGACACCACAACATAGTGAAACAATAGTAGTAGTAAGCGAATGCTCCGAATGTCTGACCACTTTCATGTCTGCACTACTGGAACAAGTAGTAGTATCCGTCTTACAAGTCTCTGGTAAGGGAGCCCAAAACAGAAAACACGACACTTCTTTCATTTCCACGTAAAATCTTACGTCGCCCTTCGACCCTTCCAACCCTGTCCACCCTTCGCTCTGTATCCTCGGATTCCCCCAGTTGGTTTTTCCGCTCGCAAGCACACTCACTCTCGCTTGTACGTCGCGACGGCGGCGGCGGCGGCGGCGGCGTCGGTGGTGGCCGAGCGATGTGTGCTCGGCCCTCGCGGTCCTATCAACATATTTGCCGGCGTTATTGAACGCCCCGCGGAGTGTTTGCCCGATAGAGGTAAATATGGATTCCCCGCGCGATTATCGATCGAGGCGAGAGAGTATTATCGCGTATATTTGGCGGTTACACCACCGGCGTCGGCACGCTTGTACGCTCGTACACATACTCGCGTGGACTCGTGTGGGGTTTGCTAGGCGCCGACGCAGGAGTTGGAGCGACGTGCCAGCACTAATACGGAATTTTCATTTGCCGCCGCCGTTCGTATTTACGTAATCCGAGCGCGCCGATACACAGCAGCGCCCCAGCCAACCCCCCCGCTTGCCGCGCCTTACTTTCCTTATTTGTTTACGGTCTTACGCTCGTTAGCTTTGCTAAGCGGGCGAAACTAGCGCCAAGATACATCTGATGGCGCGAGAGCGTAGGACGACGCTACGTGCGGGCGCGTCAATCCGTAAATTACATGTGAAGTGCAAGGGAAAGCGGCGTTTACTCGGGCTTGTGTATGTGTAGGTATTAAAGTGCATGCAACGTTGGGAGACTTTTATTTCGGAAGACAAATATTGGGACGGTTGCCATGTGTGCCTTTGGGATTGCCACGTGGTATATGTATTCCTTAGAAATCTTGATTAAATTGGAATTTAATTGGGTTTTTCTGTGATCGCGATATTGTGGATTCTAAGGGAATAAGCTGGATTAGCTTAATGAATATAAAGTAATATAAACTAACCCTAACGAACGTCAGTACAAAAATTCGCTAGAAGTTCTGACTTTACGATCAATAAAATGATTTTGCAATTTGTTTGCCTAGCGCATGTGTGATATTAAACCGCGAACAGTAAATGCACGGATTGTTTAATAAAATAATACTGTCTGTTTATTATGTCGTTCTTTCTACTGTTTATTTTACACGCAGGCAAATTAATTTTCGTGGTATCGAAGAGAATGGAGTTGGTGCTTGATAAATTGAAGTTACTTTTAGTTGGCCGATAATTACACATTCGATCAGTTTTCGCTTCCACACGTAATGCCTGATAAATGCGAACATAAATCCAATCGGGTGACGTAAGAACAGCAAAAATGATATCACGTTGCAAAATGAAACTCGCATTCACTAAAAATTCTGGCCAGCATACAGAGAAACCCCATCAGCGCTGAGTGATGGAAATAACTGAATCAAGCGAATCTCCACTTTTATATTGCGGGATGGTTTTTTCCATTTCTATTTCGAGCTTACGCGTTGGCAGTTTCTCGACCGCTCGGATTTCAGTGCAGCGCAAATAATTAATTCTGACGGCGGGAAAAGTGGCGATATTTTCCCCGAGCTTTGTTAAAGATGAAACAGAAAAAGCGATTTATTAATTTCGGTCGCGGGAATATTAAGGTGGGCCGTGGGCGCCCGTTCAACTCGATTTCAGGTTAAATCTCAATCGGCCGTGCTTCATCGAATTTTCCCTGATTTAGGTCATTTGAGTGATGCCGAATGGCCTGCTGCCGTTCGATTATGGCATTAATGCCACGGTAATGCGCAGCCATTACATTCGCATCCCGATTTTAAGTCGTGTCGCCGCGCTCCCGGTGAATCTGTAGCGCGTCGGAATACTGAGCACACTGGGCTTGAATAATTACAAAATTAACAGCCACCTGAGACACAAATGAACGCAGATATTTCCCGTAACATTCTGTTAAACGTAAAATTATCAAAGGGATAATCTATTGGAGTTTTTAATTTAACTGGGTAATTTTTCACCCGCGACTGAGCCGGATTCTCAACTCATTATAATTCCAATACACATATAATTCTGAAAGAATTTTAATGGAGTACAATTAATCACTTCGTGTTTCGGCGCCAAATGTCATTTACGCCGTCAACGAACTATTCTCCATCTTTTGTTGCAGCCAGGGTGGACTGAAAAGCAATCAAAGATCGAACGAATAAGCAAATGGATCCAGGGAAGCATGGCCGAAGTAAGTATGCGCAGGAAAGCTGGCAAGTCTGGTCCCTTTGCGCCATAATAATTGGCCCCGATTTCCCCGGGAAAGTGCGAGGGGAGTGAAGGGCTGACCCGGTTTTCATCGGAAGTGTTTGTCGTGTATTGACGTCAAACGGTCTTCAGTTAGCCGAATGTCGCGCACGTGCCTCTGATGTTTTCGTAGCTGCGGTCAGCGGGGGTGAGGCCGTTGCATACGTAATTCCCCTAATGGACGCGTGGCTTTGCCCGGTGAATTATCCGGTTAATTAGTTACACCAACTTCCCTTTAGGAGGCTCGTTAAAAAGAGATGGAGGCACACAGATCGGGATAATTCTAGCTTTAGGTGATTCCGTGGGGGGTTAAGGGATGGGCAATGCGGATTGGAGGGGGGATGTGGAATTCTATCCTGCGCAGAGTTTTAATCTCGAAACTTTCTCTTATATTCGGTCCTAATTTCAATGAGAAGTCGAGAAGGAGGGAGCAAAGAGGTGGGGATGAGAGAGTAAGTGAGAATGGAGGAGGAGGGTTCGGCAAATAAGTTCAGCTTCGTTCCAGGTCGCATTGTAATAACTCCTAGTTCCCCGAAATCTGACCTCCTTTCACTTAACGCTATTTGGAACGGCTAATGACGTCAGATGATCTTTCTCCGAATGCGCCACCGCTGAAATGGTGCTCGCCCAACTTCGCCAGTCGAGGTTAATTCGAGCAGAGTGGGTTGCGAGCGATCGATTGATCGCAAAAATTGCAGCCCTCCCGGAATGCCAAACTTTCTTTGATCCCAATTAGATTTACCAGTCTAGACCGAGCATTCCAAAATAATCGAGTGCTGCATTAAGCGGACGGCATTGCTTAATGCGACTAAAAGCCTGCGCGAAGGACTTCTGTTACAAATATACACCGCGGTCGGAAACAAACGGAACACATCAAAATATTGTATTAACGCACTTTCTCTTCAATGTTATTGAAAGCATTATTAACATAATTAATCCACATTATCTGTAATAATCTCTCGACAATATCCCCACGATAATGCATAATCGCGCAATTTCCAATCAGTGACAGTGCGATTAGGACGAAAAGCCAATAACGCGTCGAAAATGTAATATCTCAGAAAGGTTTATCAGGTATATGTATACATACTTCAGTTTTTAATATCCATTTTCGAAGTACACAAATCAGCACACTGCGCCACTCATACCTTTCACCAGTAAGCCTCTACGAAACTCTCAACAAATTCCCGCGAAATCCTCCGCGTCGAACCACTAAGTTATGCACCCCCGAAATAACGGAGCCCACCCTTAGCTCGGCCGGGCTAACAAGAAACTATGTATCTAAGAGTGGGCCGCATCGTAACCGCCTGAGACTACGCTGAGAAAAACATGAGTTTGGCCTTTGCCGCGACCTCAGCCTCACTTCGTGCCTGATCGATCCGCTTCCTTAAACGCTCTCTCGCCCGAAGCCTTATCCACGGTTAAACCTTAACCGCCGTTTAACCCTTCTCTCCCCCACCCTGATGCCCGCCTGTGATAGTGGCATTCTCGAGTGGCAAGGTCCACGGTCGCCCTGGAAATAGAGCAGGTACTTCCACTTTGGCTACATGTAATCAGGGGAGGTGGGGAGCAAGGGGAGGGGGTACGCATAAAAGGGGAAATGTTTCGACGTCTCCTCGCAGACGGGCTTCGTGCAGCGAACTGCCAGGGTCGACTTCAGCGGCCCACTCAGAAAATTAATTTATAGGCGATGGTATTCCAACTTTAGTAATTAAGTATGCTTTGTATTTATTCTATTTTTGACTACTGAACCCACCTGTATTTTAAATTGGTCGAATTAGTTGGCGGTGCATCGAGGTATATGTATCTCGGAACAGAAAGTCGCGCGTGTTTTATCAAATTAGATTATTCTCTTGTTTTTAGTGTTCAACCGACCGTTTTTGAAATCTGGGTTTCTTTCAAATATCAGAGGGTGGTTTTTGATTTGCAAAGTCCCACCCTTTGGTTGCGCCACTGGTCGACTCTCCCACTCTCTTTCCCTCGTGCTCTGCGTTCTCGCCGATTTCATTTCTGCGATTGCCGTCAGATATGAGTCCGCCCGTCAGCGTGGAAACGTGAATCCAGGTCGAAACAGAGGATCGTGACCCTCGGGTGCGAGGGGCCGGCTGAGGGTGGCACGATGAAGGACGAAAGAGGACAGTCGGTTCGAGTAGCTGCAAGTGCGACGAGCTAACCGCAAACTCCTCTCTTTCAGTCATTCTCTCACCCCCTCTTCCTCTCTCGGTCGCTTCCTTTTTTTGCACGGCCCTCCCGAGCTCGCCGGCAGCAAATGAAATTTTAGCAGCCGCGTCGAACTTCCTCCCCCATCCGGCCGCCTCGCCGTGCGATTTTAACTTAATACCTCGGACATTTTCAGCGCCCAGGACGAGCGCACCAATTTTTGTTGGCCACTCTGAGTGCCTGCCGATGCGCCAGCCGCGAGCGCACTCGCGATTATTATTCCTCGCGTACCTGCGTCAGGCGTCATTCATTTTCAGGCGCTGCTGATAATTGGAAAGATTGCGGGGTAGAGATAGGTGGTATGTGTGGGGGGGGGGGGGGGGGGGGAGATAATCAGTGTGTTTATTTGTGAGGCGAAGTCATTGTGACATTTGTAATGCGTGTGAGTGTGATTGAGTTTTGGTTTTAACTGGGTATTAATTGATAATCATTTTTGTAAGTATACTTCTTCTATGAAGGCATTGAAAATTCGAGCCATGTTTTTTCAAAAAGGATCCAATCGAAAGACAAATGTCATTAGACTTTGGCAATAACAGGCTACTCTGTCACAGTTGCATTCATCTCGATTTTGCAACCTGTCGCACCTACAAAGCTTGCAAACTCTTTTGTGCACATACTTATCTTATTGTCAGTCGAAACATTCGCTCAATCCAATTAAATCACTACAAAGGTTTTCATTCTATACATCGAGCTTTCGGTTTCAGTCTTCGCAATGACCTGCATCTTTCGGCTACAACTCTGTAGAATACTCTGTAGTCAAAGCCTCCTGGAGTGACAAGGCCCCAGTTGTGGCCGAGCGTTCCAGCGAATTTAGTTCCCGCAATCGTAAGAACAAATAATGCGCTCCCTCGGCAAGACTCGGTCAGCGGGATATTATCCGCGCGCTAACCGCAGTAATTCCTCGAGTGGAATCTGTGCCGTGACGCTCGTCGCCTTCGGCATTATGGGAGTGGAGATATATATGTATACATATACATATATATATGCCCAGTTTTACACTGCGAGCAATCGATTTGCAGCGGCTATCGGAGCTACGTTCGGTTGCGCCTAGAATTGTAGAACGATGAGGGAAAAGGGCCGCGAATGAAAATTCATGTATTCATACGTCCCTGGAGATTTAATTAAGAGCGGTGATGTATTGCCACGGCACACGTTAGCCTTACGTAACAAGACTGTTCCGTCGGCTTATCTTGCCAGCCGGACGAATCAATTTTTCCCCCGGATCTCCTCTCCACGGCTATCCTTTACCCTGTTCGCCTTTCATGTAACCCGCTTAGTCATTAACACCTCCCTACTTACACGCAGGCCGCCCTGGAACCCTTAACACTGGATTAGTAACGCACGTCGGATCCGCAGTTGGGCACAAAGGTACGTGTTCGCCTTGAGGAATTGTGGTAACAAAATGCCGGCTAGTTTCGCCACTTTGTTTCGCATCAACTTCTATACTGGTTTTCCGGTACTTTTGTAATGTTTTATGGTCCTCGTTTGTGAGTTTTCAGTATATCATTGTTCGCGGATTATCAATGTGTTTGTCAATTTTCCTGTGATAGGAAACAACTTTAGGATATGACGTTGAATGCGCACAGGCCAGCGAAATTAAAGGGATAAAGGGATGATTGGTATGGTAATGGTCGCACGTCTGCAAGCTTTTGCGAACTTTTGAGGCCACTCAGTACGTGTTTGACAAACTATCCTTTCAGTACATACATTATACTACGTCAACAGTAGTTTAACTAAGGGTTTTAAAGGGTACGTAATTGTTTAAATATGATCTTTTAACCCCCTTTTTCCGGTCCCAGGGAATTGGATAAAGCCTTTCCCAATAAAACCAACGCGGAAACTACAATTGCACAAGTATTTTGCAGCCGTGAAAAAGCACGGAACACACAGACGATATCGGTTAATCCGGGGGAACGATTTGCAGAAAACCACGATGCGAAAGTGGAGCGGTAACAGATGGAAAAGAAAGAGCGGCATTAGAGATGCCTTGGAAGTACGTGTTGCCTATTGGCCGCACTTGCGGAGCTTCTCCGGCAATATATCATCGGGAGATCGAGAATTCCTGGTGCATCACCAATTGAAACCCCATGCTGCATTGTCGGCGCACGTCGAGTGGACGTTGAAACATCGTTACTGTCGGCGCTGCCGGCACGCGGGCCCTCGTATTTTTCATCGATAGCGGCCGATAATCGGCCGCTTTTGTCTTCCCTTATCGTGCGCCACGAGTGCCAACTCGAAATGGCTTTTCGAGCGATCGCATGCTGGCTTGTCGACAAGCCTAGGTCACGACAAACTGCTCCGGCCCTCGCCGATTTCCTTTCAAGGCCGTCCTCCTATCATGAAATTGTCCGGCTATAGCGTCGAAAGCACCCACCAACCAAACCACTAAATCCCTGTGATACTTGACTACCAGTTACCACGAATATTCCCCGCCGCACGGTCTTCCCGCAGCGGCACCGAGCCATCGCGCGTTCGATACAAAATCCGATCGATAAGGACGTTGTATACAAGTGTTGGACAAGTGCTCACAATCCCGCTATAAATGTGAGTATGAATATTCAGATGCTGGAAAAGCCTGTTATAAATCGTATAAACAGGATCACTCATAAAAATCATTGTTATTAGTGGATTGCGGTTATTTATGCAAATACGAATTTCGATTAGGCGCCCTGTTGGAAACTCGCGCGAACAACGAATGATTCGCAAAGGTGTATCATGCGTGGAAAATATTGTCGACAGTTATTGTTGCGTTGTGTATACATTTAGTTAATCGTTATGGAGGGTACTTTATTCTGTATAAACTACCGCATAAGATTTAATGGGGAAAGTTCGAATTCAGGTCTGATAAATCATCAGAGAAATTATACATTGCGGAATGTTAAAAAGAACGTTCTTTACGGGGCACAATGTGACATTTTCGGGATCCAACCGAACCTTATTATTTGAGTCCATGGCGTGCCAATGATAATCTTCATATGTTATTATTATTAATATCTAAATTTTCTAATTTTGTTATTGCTATCTTCTGTTTACCAGCTTATAGTTACGTATTTTTGCGATTCTAAACACTGGCGGGGTACGGATATGAAATATCAGCCGGTGATCTAAACGGAGTATAAAAATGTACCACCGACAAATAGTCGGCGACGCTAGTGCCGCCGGTACCTAACAATCTTTGAATTCACTAGGTTGACTAGGCAGAGGTCTCAAGAGGTGGATGGTTGCACCGATAAATCTCAATGGGAATGAGCTGAAAGTTCTCTGGTCGGCGATTTGAGGGCGTATCAAAAGCGGGGGTAAAAAATTAATCGCGCGGAAAGCGGAAGTACGTGATGTTCGTAGCCAGTTCTTGCGGAGCTATGTGCTCGCCTATGCCAAGTCGATATGTTATCGGGGTTGTTGCACCCTGTGTGTTCACAGCCTCCCACGTATTCCACTGCCATTTCTTCCTCGATCGTCTTTCATTTACGGAATCATCTGTTTATCTCCGGTAAACAATTCTTATATTTTAAACTGCGGGAGGATAACTGTAGCTATGTAGGTCGGGTCATGTCATTGTTTGCGCAGAGAACTATTCTTTGCACTGAAAGCACGTTAATTATTACAAGGAATTAAAGACAGTAATGTATACGATCGTGTTGGATAGCGAAACGTTCGGATGCGAGCAGAAGTCAGCTGATTGTATGAATGTCTAGGAATACGTGTGTTGTATTGTGTTGTTTGTGGTGTCGCCTCATATAAAGGAGCAGGGACGTGTGACAACACAGGTCAGACTATTACCAGTAGATCGAGTAAAGGAGTCGGAAGACTGTACGAAACGTAGAAGTGGACACGTCCGGGGAATTGTCAAGTTGGCAACCAGAACAGTTCAACTAATAAAGTATTCCCTGGGGAACTTGTGTCTCTTAACGCTTCAGTACCCCAGAGCGTTCAGCCCGATTTTGCAAGATTACATAGTGTTATTCTAAATTAAGTTGTATGAAATGGAAATTGCGATTGAAAAGTGCCACCGTCAGTCATTAACAGCAGATTCCCCATGACAGAATGCACGCAGGGCCCAAGGGACATCGGAAAAGGTTCGTAGAAATGTTCACGGTTGCCGAGAGATCGCGCAAAATTTGGCAAGTGTTCATAACGTCGCGTTTGGCGCCGGAGGCTGTGTAGCATCGCGACCCGAATATCTCTGCCGACCTGACATTACGTTTTTATTGGCGTCGCGATGGTGGGGGCGACCTAGTCGTAGAGCTACATAGTTTATTATCCGAGCTTCCGCCGTCATTATCAATGGGCGGCATCGCGAAGAAGTCGCATTTACTGGATACCGCTCGCGCCCCAATGCTTTGCTTCCTGCTCGATGGCAGTTTCGCCATTCCGTGAGAGCACTATTAATAACCACGCGGAAAGGCACCGAGATAGATAAAAAGTGAAAAGTTTAACAGTCGTAATTATACAAATGATTAAATTCATAGCAATTGTAATAATAATCATTTCAGTGTAAATTAACTTGCTAATTATGCGTATCATTTATTATTTACTGCAAAACATAATTATAATATTGCAAGGATTATTGAAATATTTTTCGAACACTGACAGTTTGCTGTTTGGTAACATGCTGCAGCTTAGTAGATTAACAATTGTATAAACTTGTGTCAAATAAAGATGAGTCTGTGAATTTACGTGTCAAATAAAGATGAGTCGCAATGTGGGCTTGCATGGAGGGTTGAGCGCAACCCTGTACTGGAATTATATCTCGTAGGTCTATTCATCACGATTAAAAAATGAATGTCTAAACTTCGCCATATTCTGCACCGAGAATTTGTCCGACGTATGCCCCGGGTAGGAATTCAAGATTTCCCAGTATGCTTTTCAGCTAATTCCCGTCCCTTTTTCCGCAGCAGTGCGCGCGCGTCGGTGTGAATCGGCCTTGAGCCAAAAGTACAAGTTATGTATCGCAACTAAGACATCCAGCACTAAAGTTCCGGGTTCTCTCGCATTATCTCATGCGCGCCGAGGTGTGCAAACAGTGCCAGACACTACAGGAAAATATCGCCTTTGCCCTTTCGCAGGCACTTCCATTCGTTAATAGTATTACAATAATATATGAGCAGTCTACATAATTACGGTATAATTGGTGCGCCAGACATTCAGTATATTGGAAACATAATCCGGTTTAATTAAGAGAAATGGTCCTTCAGGAAGAACTTTCGGCCGCAGACACAGCCAGTTGGCACTGATTAGTTGGATCCTAATGGCATTATTACGCGGGGCACACTGCGCCTCCATGGTATCGATAATGAGTCAGATGTTGATCGTTCAAACATTTGCTGGGGGGCGCACTTGGCTGCGGCTTGGACCTCCGGGCGAAACGTTAACGCAGTCGATTAACAATGAATCGACTCTGATGAATGGCTGTTTAATTGGGTTAACGAAATAGTTGGCGAAATGTAACTCGCCGGGGGCGGTGTCAGCATTTATTGTCGCCAGAGTGAGCGGTCGCGATATGTCAGTTTATTATTATCGGGGGAACGGCATGTGCCCCCTCGACTTCGTTATTATAAAACCGGCGGCGGTCGGACAATGGCGTGGTCAAATCACCGGTCACCAGTGAATTGTTGCCGGGATAATGCGCGCTTCTGCACTCTCCGGGCAGCGCGCGCCGCACGCGTGCAAATCTGATTTTAATTAACGCGACCAATTGCCCCCCAAGCTTTTACTTACGATTAATAATATTTATTTATCATGCCCGGTGCGCTCGATCTCACGGAGGGCGCGCGTGCCAGCTAGTATTAAACTCGGACGGGAAATCACGGGGAATTACTGGCGGAAATTATACCGGCTCTCGTTGCTTAATGAGCTTGACCTATCGCTCGTTTATACTCCTGACACTGTGTCCAATATTCGCGCGTTGAAGAATCGTTCGCACTTGACGGATCAAATTTCTCTACTAAATTATGCTGGTGGAAAACAAGAAGGAAACATTTGTGAATCAGGAAAGAGAGCCAAAAGATTTGTTAGTTTCCCATGTGCCAGTGTTATACTGATTAAAAAATGGAAGTTTTCCTTCTCAGAATATCTATGGGAGTAGAAGGTTTGTCAAAGAGTTTTAAATTGTTTATGTGCTAGCGACAGCGATTAAACCATTCGTGATCGACCGTGCACCTTACTCAGACATTAATTATGTTTTCCATATTCATACACAAATTGTACAAGATTCCAGGCACCTACATTGGATCATTAACATCGAGTGTAAATCTTGTTACACTCTTACGCTTAATCCCCCTCGGTGGCCCTCATTTATGGCAAATATTATTCCAGTTTACTAGAAGTACGGCAGCCCCAGGGAGTCGTACGTACACACGTGGTCGCGCGCGCCCGCACACCGCTCCACGTGTGTAGAAACGGGGGGGCTGGAATAAAAAGTAAACAGTGCAGTCAAAGTGGGAAAAAGAGTTGCGCGGGTGGTGGTACTGGGCACAAAACAGAGCGGGCGCCCCGAGTTTCCTCGCGCGAAATATTCATGACGGCCCCGTTCAATATTTACCGGGGGGCGCGGGCGCGGGCGCGCGCGCGCGTTCTCGACAAAGTGAGGACGAGTTACGGGCAAGGGCGCAATAATCTTTGCCTACTTGTGAATAGCACGTGCCCCTGTCGCTCGAAATCCGGAATCACCGCCCCGAAGTAAATACCCGAGATTTCTTGCCGACCTCTCGTCGCTTCGCACGTGTACGTGTGCATGCATGTCTCTGTGCAAGCAAATATTCTCAGATCAACCTGTCGTGTCCTCGTGGAATGCAAGTGTTTGTTTGCAATTTAGATCCTTCCTTTTGGTAAATTGACATTGCTAAGTTCTGTTTTTAACACTTTTTAATGTGTGCTTTGTTTATTTCCAATGGAGCAAGTACTACGAAACGCAAAATTTATTTTTGGGGACCATTATTGGGTTTTCGTGGACTAAGTGGAGTCCAACAATAAGATGATAATAGATTATCTATGTGAAATGAAATAGAAAGATATTTTTGCTAAAATTTTATCGTGAAAGATTTTTCGATTATCATCAGTCCTACAATTGAACAAACATTTCGCCTTCGGCGCTGCCATAATTCTTTTTAGAATGCCTTTCCCACTGATAGTTGATATTTGTAAATATGTAGGGCGTTTTTGATATTTATAAATGAAATATTAAAAGCTCTTCCAGGCTTTACTAACTTTTAATATTGACTCCCATTTTACGATCTCGTATTCTGAATGCAGCGCAATGTTGGCAAAAGCTTTTACAAAAAATTAACTACGTCAAATCGACCAGTATAGAACCGCGCGTCGATTCTATTGGATCGTTTCCATTCGAAACCGGGGCCGCAATTAATATGTTTAATCACAACGGTTCAGCGTTGGTATACGAGTTTATGGATTTCTGAAGGTTCCGACTGGACATTGGATACTCAAACAATGGAAAGGAACCAGTTTCAGTGGGTAGAAGCCTGAAATTATGCGATTAATTATCAAGTTTACATTCTGTTGTGCCTTGGTCAGGTTGTAGCCACATTACGCCAACAGACAACCGAGCGTAGATGTAGAACAGTCGTTAATGAGTGTTGCCGTTAATGCGATTACAAACTCTGATAAACAGTAACACCACGTATCCTCACTGTCACGAGGCTCAGGAAAGTTTACAGGACACACGTACAGGTGCAATAATACCTCGCAGCGAATTCACAGCCGCCTGGACGGCAGCGGTCAAGTGACGACGTCACAACTTTTATTTAAGTTTAGCTCTGTACGAGTTTGTAAAGGGATTAATGTCAAAACTATTATTGCTACTCGGATTCACCTGTGTTATGTGCTAGAAGGAACACGGAGGCGAATACCTTTGCTCGCCAATAATCAAAATATCCTTCAATAGTTCAAATACATTGGATTCTAGAATGTTATTAATAACTAGACAACGGAAATACATGCAAAATTAAAAAAATATTTGTATTCAGAACCATGAACAAAAGATTTACGTGTGAAATATTAAACACATTCTAATTTTTACACTCGACTTTGTAAAACAAAAATAAATATTTCCATTTGCATAAAGATCCGCAATTCATTAATAACAGAGGTCAAAGAATTATTTTCTCGAATATACTGGTAATATCTGCAAGAAGGATTCTTTGGCTAAAGTGCATTAAAGATACAAAGTAGAGGATATAACGCCAGGCTGGGGAAATGGTGGCTTGTGGTTTGTCACGAGACCAAGGAAGAAGAATCACGGGGGATGAAATGAACGGTAAGGAAAGGGTGGAGAGCGCCGTTAGCATAACGAAACAGCGAGGCGCCTGGTGAATCCGGAATTTCGGCCTCTCGTCTCGCATGGCAACACCGTGGCTCAAAACCACGGTCCTGTTCGCATTTTCCTTTAGTACTCTCTCGAGGCGACCAACCCCTCTTTGACAGTCCCGGACAAATTGACGTTGTATCAGTGCGCCGCCCTCTTACAACGGGCTCGCGGCAGAAATATCAATTTTGGAGGGAAAAAGGAATGGGATTCTCTCGGTCCTTTCACATCTACGTCTTGTCATTTTCATATATCAGTCCCAGGCGCATCGTGAATTGTGCGGAATTCCGTACTTCACTGTCAGAAAGCGATAGAAAAAATTCCGTGTGTTAACGCCAATGCATTTCATTGAGATTGGTGGTTGACGAGATTCCGAAGTCAAATAGTCATGGTAGCATGATTCATAAGTCGCGTTGCGCCTTCAGGTCAGGTATTTGGTAGCAATCGGAACTGGCCGCGGAAGTGGGAATGACAGGTTTGGCTTTTGATAAGAGAACTTTGAGGGATAACACGTCACTTACCCCTGAACCGTCCTGCTGACAGGACATGGATTCATTACGGAACTTATACTTTGAGTGGCCTCCCTCTAACATGTAAGTCGCAGAAGTATACAATTACCAAAAGTAAATTGCAGGTTTACAATTTCATTTATAAATTTAAGGTATAATTGATTAGTGAATCAATAATCATTGCATCGTACTGATTGTTCCGTCTAATATTATTAGAGTCCCGTGCTATACTCTAATTAATCTCAGAAGTCATTTAACAGTCAATAGATTCCACAGTACCCATGGAAGTGAAGACGAGCGCCCACTCAATTTGACGATCATTAATGAAAAAAAGAGAAGCTAAAAATGCTGTCTGCGCAAAATAGCATTTGGTCGGCGTTATCGATCGCGCTTGCATGAATTATGAAAATGAACTCAGCACCGCCCGCGTCGGATTCCAACGGGAAGCGAGCGAACTCCCGGCCTATTTTACCACGTCTATTTTCACTGGCGGCCAGGGAATTCGTGTAATCTTTTAATCGCATACCCTTGAGGCTCCTTGGGAGAAAGTCGTGTACGCCGCCGGCTCAGACGGCAGACTAGGTTTTTTTTAACTAAAAAAGGAACGAAAACAATCGCCGCGACGGCGGTGCGTCCTCCGAGTATGCGGCCGAATCGTCGGATTCGTACTTACGGAATTAAAATCACTCCATTTTCCACTTTCGCACACTGGAATGAGGTATCGCATTTACATGATCTCCGATAAAGTTTCCTGCCCGCGTTTAGTTTCATGGATTCATGGAAAATCGCTTTGATAACTGTTCAAAATGCAATGTCTTTTTACTTAAAGCCACTCTATGTTTGCAACTTTCTCTTTTTATAATTTATTATTGAATATAATCCTTGAGGTGGCCACCCAAACTCTCATATCTTCTATTTAAATCCACGAAAAATCAAGTATGTCTTCGCTCGAGTCAAAACGTAAAACAAGAGTCTGTCAGAGGGTAACTAGCTAGTAAATAGAACATAATAAATGGCTGTGTCAAGCACACCCGTTGAATGGCATAAGAAACGTAGAGACGTATCGGCAAATCCTAGAATCCAATCGCAACAAACGAATCTAAATGGTGCTCTTGAGAAATCGTCGAGAAAAACCTTTTGGGCTGAAATGGTTAATGTTTCGATAAGATAGCACAGATCCAATACACTTTGTCGAGTGCCCTCTGGAATTTGCCGGGCGCGTAGGGGTCTCGATAAAAACCGAGGCATGTTCGGAGCCGATTCAACCGCATAATGAAAACAAATCCACTGTCCGCTCGAACTTTCCAAGTTGGACAATCTAGACTGGCCGCTGCTCGGATGTTTGGCTGCCTGGAGCGGCCGCACCCGAGAGAATTTCCTCCCCGAAATAACGTTACGCCGAATGCGCGATAAAATTCGACGACTAGCGTTAATCGAATGTTTTACAATCACTGGCACTGATTCGCCAGCCGTTCGGCCGCAATCACACGCTCGCCTTTGCCCGAAGTAATTACGACACGCCTGTCGCAAATTCTTCTGCCACTTCGACCCGCAAAACTCCGCTTCGCGGAATGACAGCAATTCCCCAAAAGCTTTGGAAGTAATAGCTTGACTCATCATTTGTCAGTTTTGTCACTGGTAGTGTTCAGATATCACTGCAACGTAGCTTGCTTATTCGCGTCAATTGTACAGGATGATTCGCTTGCCTACACTCTGCTGTATGTAAACTAATTATAAATTATTTAGTATTTCAAATTACAACACGTGTAATTGTACACGTATTATTCCGATTATTAGTTCGTAGAAACCATTCTGGTTATTTTGGATCTCCTAAATAAATCCCCTGCTAAATCACTTTCTCGCACTCGAACACGATAGATTAGCTTATTTTTATGAAGTTCGTCAAATCCTTTTTCCAGATAAAGTTTACAATACATACAATAATTGCTCGTTTACTGGTAAAAGATCTTATGTTGTTTGCGAATAATATAATCTACATATAGAAGTGGGGTACAAGAGCGCTGATTCAAAGCCAAGCGCATCACCCTGTATACGTATGCCCCGCAATCCCATCGGTGTTTTGCTGTTTCCCGACTCCACGCGGGGACGGGCGAGGGTGGTATAAGCGGAGATTAGAGTAGCTCGTCTCCTGTAGTTTATTCGGTACTAATTGAATGATGCTCTTAAGTAATTTAATCCGCCGGAGAAATGGTGCTGAAAATGCTCGTCCCTCTTTCTCTTGCTTAGGCAGAGCACACTCGCTCTATTATGGGACATAGACACCGTAGAATTTCTAGCATGCACGGCACTGCAAAAGTAGGCTATGTTTCCAGAGACAGTACAAACGAACGGTGTAACTTTAATGATACACCTTCTAGTAAGGGTTAGTAAGTTACAGTACCATGTTAGCATATGAATGTGCCGAAAGTGGGACAGTTACGGTTGTGGCAGCTTTTAATCTTTGAATTGCTCTTAATAACAAATAGCGGCATTTGATTGAAACAAATATATAAAGTAGCGGTAGAATCTGAATGAAGTTGAAAATGCCAGTCTTGTGAAATATATCACTGTTTATTGAAATACTATTTTTTTGTATCGGAAATTGATGATATATTTCTGAATAGATAATCTGTATATATGAGAAACATTTGGCAAAGCTCTCGAAGGAGATGGGGTTTTAAAGAGTGAAGAAGGACGGGTTAGAAAATTGGCAAAGAGGGAGAGAAAGCGAGAAGACCTGCAATGGACACGTAAGCACCGGGCGTAAACTTGCATCCCTGACTGCACTCGGCGTGGATGGGAAATAAATCGAGACCTAGATTCTCAGTTATCCAGTTGGCCCTTGCGTGGGAACAGGTGAGGCCAGAACGTACTATCTGGCCAAGAGCTACGAATGATTTACTAGCCAATACCGATCCTCGCACCAGCCTCTACGTGGCTACGATTGATTTCAGACTCTTTAAGAATCCCACACTTCCCGCTGGAAATACGCCGAATATAAAACTTTCCGTTTTACTGAGGCGCGTGCCGATCCGAGCGGAATCCATTGCTGCCCGAGGATTACCAGGAATAAGGATTTCCCGTGTCACGCTGACACTAGTGAAAATCATTGATCTGCTCGTTACCTTCGCCCGCCGGGAACGGAATCTTATTTTACTGCCGAATTTCTCGAAAAGATTGGTAGGAAAAATTATTAAAAAATATAGTTTTGTATACCGTTAATCCGAAATAGTGAAATTGGTTGGACTATTACCGTGGTGTTAATGAATATTTCGAAAACTAATGAAACTTGTACTTCCAGCGAACGAAAATGATGATCAGTTTCTACTTTCTACAATGCTTTTTAAAATCTTCTCATTTATAGTCGGTTATTTTCCGAAATGCCACATGCACTGCAAAACAGCCTCACAGTTTGCGTCAAGTGAATGGAAGATCGATGTACATATCCGAGGACAATAGAAAACCCTCATGACTTTCTAGTTTCTAAACGAGGATATCTAAATAGGAACGAAAGGAGAGCAAGTTCAAAGCGTCAACAGAGCATATAGTATAGCAGAGCACACGCACATCCTACATATGCAAGAGACAAAGTATATCACTGAAACGAGAAACACGGGTGAAAAAGCCGCGAGACAAAAGGAATCGACGAAGTCAGTGGAGCTTTTAGAGGCATATTCTAGCAAAAAGTGGATTGTTGTCTGCACGGTTCGATTACAACGAATTCTACATATACTAGTTATTTAAAGTCTCGAGAACCCCAATGTGCATTCGTCCTTAATTCAAGTCTCATAATAAGCATGCCAATAGACTATCGATTCATAAATTTGTAAATCGATATAAAAGTTGCAATATTTCCTGTCGATTGGAATTCTTTCTCAATGGGACTAATTTCATATTGTGGGCAATTTCGCCGAATTACGGAGGCGAATAAGCGAAATGATATTAAGGGGTTACTTGGTAGAATCCTCGTTGCTCTCGAGACTCGCGACGAAGGTTGCTAGAGTATTAATATTTCCCGGGGCTAACGTGACTTCGATTACTGAGTAAATATCGAGGAGTATCGGCGACCGGTAACGAGCAGTGCTTCCCGAGGATTTTCCAATTCCACAGCGGCCTGCGCGACCATATAATCCTTCCTTTCACCGCAATCCTGCGCCGCTGTTGTATTAAAGCGGGTTGGAAATACTGCTTCGCGAGCCGAATTTGCATTTCAGCACTGATGAATCCGCTAGAAATGTTTTATTGACCGGCATCCAGCCCCCACCGCCCACCACTGCCGCTCGGTATCTTGATGTTTTTTCTATCGGAATTTTATAACTTGCTCGAGTGGCACTCGCGACGTCGATGACCGCATAATCCCGACGATTTATCCCTGCTGGGAGACAGTAAATTTTCCGGGACGGATTCGCCCGCAGGATTACAGGAGCCGATCTGCATTTCTGCGCCAATTTATCGGTGCCCACAGCGGCTTCGCTCCAAAGTCGCCGGCGGCTTTGGAAATTCAATTTGTTTCCTTCGCCGGCGATTGTCTGCCGTGATTTTTGGATTCAATTAGAACTTGGGCAGTCTTTAGACTTCTCGTGAATGAGGTAACGCTTTCGAGAAATAATTCGTGCACAACTATATGTAGTGTTTTTAGGAATAAGTTGTTTGGAATTCATCGCTTGTTTAATCAGGACTTATAGTTACTAAATCAAAAACATTTCCTTTAAAGTATAGTTAAATACTTATAGTATTTCTGCCAGTAGAGGAAATTCGTGGATTGTTCGGATTTCGTAAAAATACTCAAAATTCGTGGATTGTTCGGATTTCGTAAAAATGCCCAAAATTCGTGGATTGTTCGAAAACGTATACGCATATACACGTATATACTCGCGTATGCGCTCTTGCACAATTTCGGTCTCCGTTAACGCAGTGAACTGTTGCATTTTATAATTTCAATGTAAAACGCTCAGTCGAAAAAAGCAATAACAATATAATTTTATTGCTTAGCCGTGAGAGCGCGCGCACGCGCTCTGTGCCAGTGTAGCCGCGACATATCAATTCCCGCAAAATATTGACACACCTTCTGCTTTCCCGAGGTATTGAAATTGCAATAGGATTGAATTTGCACTGCGAGGCTTTACCCCTTAACCGTTACACTTCTGCAACGCTCGTTTTAATGATGTTTTCTCCGAAATGGATTGCCGTGAAATATTAATCCACACGTTCGCCGAGTTAATTTGCGTCTCCGTGCACATCGCTCAATTTATTGATCGAAATAGTTAATGGATTTTAATTTTCTTCGCGCACCGACGAGCGACCGCAATTAATTGACGCAATGAAAACTGTTTTGGAGATTCGTGTAGTTGGATGTTAACCCCTGGTAAAACCACTTTTTCGAAAGTGATTGCAGTCATTGAAAGGCTTATAAGCTTTAGCTATCCAAGTGGCATATTAAAACTGGCTGACAGATACTCATCGCAAATTGGTGATTGAACATATACCTAATAGCTTTCGGTATCAATTTTTTAATATGGACAATTGAACAGAATTCTTACACTTTTGCGCTTTTGCGGGGAAATGAAACTGTGAAACTGTAGAAGGCTACACAAGTACCTCTGACTCAAACGGTTTTATTAGTTTCTCAGCTTTGTTTACACGGCCATTTCTAACAAAATCGCTTGAGCAGGCGAGTTACACTAATAATGACAATCTGCCCGGCTATTTATGAAAAGCGTCACAAGAACAGAAATATATCGTGCATACGTACGTGAAATGCTCCCCTTACGCGACTAATTCCCAGACTGAATGTTTAAAATAACCCCAGCACGTCTATTTGCATCGGGAACGTAAAAGTCGATATGTTTGTCGGGGCAGCGCGCGTACTTTTAAATCACCGCATTCGTCACTCGCGATAACAGGAGCGCGTGGGCGTTCGCGGACTGTTTGTTTTTACGGTTGCGACGCGTCCGGCTGGAAAAACGGGCCGATTATAACAAGAAAATGAATTTATTCGGTCGAACAGAGCGCGCGGCTTGGCGTGCGTGTCGGTTAACGATGCGTGGAAAAATGAAGCAGTGTGTCTCTGTGCGTAGTGTGACATAGCGACGCCAGCAGGAGGGATATGTCAATTACACTTAATTCAATCCGGCAGCAGAGCGCGGTGCGCTGCCTTATTTCAGACAACTAAATCTACCGACCTATCATCGTTAACGCTCCGGGCGAAAATACCGGACCCGAGGAAATAAATCAACGTTCGACCAATAGCCCGGTTTCGAGAATATAACTGCGTGAGCTGCGCTGCAGGGAAGAACGCTCGTGATCCAGTTGCGCAGGCAAATTCTAGGAATGCATTTCATTGAATAACATGTTAACTCTATATTCACAACACAAAAAGTGTGTAAAAAGTTTGTCTGTTTGGATTGTACAATTTTCGATTCGAATATGTTGCCAATGCGCGAAAATGTGAAACCAACAGAGCTCTGCTGGCTTGAAATAAGATATGTTTTGTTGTAGGTAGCAGCTTGCACATATCGGATTACGAATATCGTAGAACTGCAGCAGGAAAATCATTGGAATACGCACAGTCTCTTTGCTTCGATTTCGTCGCCGAATTCTCGACGGCGAGCCGAATTCTTACGACCAATAGCAAGCTTAGCCTGGGTAGGAGCGTTTATGCGGCGATTTTCTTTCACAGTCGCGCCGGAGATTCCGGAGTGAGTCGACATAAAAAGTTGGGGCGCGCTGCTTATTTCGGGATCGGTTTGGAATGGTTCAAGTGCTGCTTTCTCGCCGGGACAAATCATGATCGAAACGACGGTGGATAGCGCGCCGGCAGTGTCAGATTTGCTGGGATCCCATTGACTCGTTTACTCTCCGCGGCTCCGGTGGCATCGACGCTGACCAATCACGCGGCTCGATTGGATGTGACATCATAAAAAGCTCGCCGCGAGAGACGACAGAGCACTTACGAGCCACGGAAAATTGTCCATCAGCCCGAATGAGAGATGTCCGCTCGGATGCCCGGCATCCATGTCATTTTGACACTGGGCGAAACGTGAGGAAAATCGCAAATACTCCCATAGCGAGAGACGCGCATCGACCTTCCGCTCGGCTGAAGCCATCCTTGCCCAAAAAAGGGGCATCCCTTCATCATTCTCCGATAAGAACATTTTCTCGCGCCTTCCGCCCCTCTTATGGTTATGGCGGAGACCCAGAAATCGACTCCCATAATTCCCTAACCCTCATGCCTTTTAGGGTTCCGGTGTAATGCATAGCATTACCTAACCCAAACATTTTCTTTGATCTTCCTCTTTGTTTACAGCGTAGTAAACCGGTATTGTTATGAGTATCGATACTGTTATTCGATTGCAGTTTATGCAAATAATGTGGAGGTCAGCCTACAGGATCGGGCGGAAGGTTGTCGGGTACAGACAGAGTTCTCTTAGAGAATACTTTATTAGCTCAAACATCCTGGCTGACAATTGCCGGGTCGCGTCCACTTCTACTCATCGCACAGTGGTCCGACACCGTTACTCAATCTACTGCCAATAGTCTGACCTGTAGTGTCACCCGTCGTCCGTCCCTACAACCTACAACTTTCTTTGAGGATGACCGACATCAGAGCGCGACACACACACACACGTACTCCGAGACATTCGTACAATTAGGTTGCTTTAGTTCGCATCCGATCGTTTCGCTAATAGAAACGTTCGTCTGCAATAGCTGTTTTGATTTGCCCATTTATTGACATACATTTTTACTTATCTGTTAAAGGTTTGTGTGTACCTGTCCGAGCGAATCAGTTCAATTTTTCGCGGGAGGTCGAAATAAACTTTGCTAAATATGCCAAAGCAGTTCCCAGGCAGGGAGCATCAACATTGCAAGCACTGCACTGCATCGCATCGTTTGCACCTAAACGGCTCCGCAGGTTGTAGTGACAGGTGAGGAAGTGAGGGCATAAGTAAAACAGTATAACCAAGAAATTAATTCGACTATCGCGCGGTCACTGGGAAGTCGGCGTTAATGTGGCTTAGGTTGACGGGGGTTGCTTTCCAGGTGGACGCGACCACGCCGTCGGAATTCCTGAAGAGCCGGAGTTATTCGGTGCGCTCGGCTGGCCGATAATAGACAGCACGTTTACGGCGTACGAGACGGCGTGCGGCGACGGCGGGGAAAAGCTTGCGGAAGAGAATCGGCCGTGCAACAAAGCTCCAATAAAGTAGGTGTTCCCGCGCGGCCTAACTGAAAGATATTACGCGTTACGTATGCGGCGGCCGTCGCCGTCCCGAAAGCCTGCCGAATCGCACTCGCTTTGTGAAAGGAGCGCATACTATCGACACCTTTCTCCCTCTTCTACCGCACCTCTCAATCCCCTCCGCGTCGATACTATGTACAATAGTTGAGAGTGCATTTACGGATGTCGAGCGCAGCACCTCCGGGCGAAATGTCACGTCGGCCACGTGGTTGGGACGGAGCTGTTCCCACCGGGGTGTGTGCAGTGTGCACACCTACCCTTCTGTTTCCCGCAGCCCAAGAAAATTTGAAAACCCGATCCCGCTCTCCTACTCCAGCTATTCGCACACTCTCGACGCCCGCGGCTGTTTGATGCTTGCGCGGATAGATTCGAAGAAAAGTGCGCTCCACTTGAGGCGAGTCCCGCTCAACGAAGGCTGATTTGATTCCAGCAAGGACAGTAATTTCATTCTGGTTTACTTTAATTTGTAGGACGCGGAGGGAAAGTCCGGAGAGATTGCTTGGATGCATTTAGCATCATATACTAGCGATTCATTAATACTTGCGTTAAAAAAATGTAAATATTCGACTCGCTTAAAATCTTTATTAATACCACATATTCTTGCAGGGGATTTTGCAATAAAACGGTTAAAATATGCCGCATAAAAGTAATTTACCGAAAAACGTAACGAGATGAGAGTATGCCGCTAACTCGGCAGAATGCAAATTAATCGAGTGACTGAGGTATTTCGATTCTGTTTATAAAATTCGATTATTTTTAACTTCGTCAATCGAGCCTGTCTCCCGGCGAGGAAAAATGCGCGCTCGCGCGGATCATCCATCGTTCAGGAGTTAAAATTAGTCGAAAAAACTCGTTAGCGTTCATGAATATAAAATAAGGAAGTCACGCTGTTCATTACTCGCATGGATTTTCCCAGCGAGTTGGAGAGCCGCATAAAGGTGAAACTCTCTCGCGACACACACGCGCGGAGGTTCACACAGACACGCATTTTCCCTCATTCTCCCATGCTCAGGTGGTTGGTGGTTCTGGACTGCGGCCGGAACCCGGCGACGCTGAACTTTTTCAATGGGGAGCTTTGTTCGCGCCCACTTTAAAGCACGGATATGTAAGTGGCTGGTGAAGTGGTCCGTCCGCCGCCTGCAGACGACACCCATGTCAACGGATCTCCACTTCACTCTTTTGAGCCCGCGATACCTTCGGAACCTTGAGCTTCCCGAAAGAGAAATTTATTTCATTCCCTCCCGCGCGCTCAGACATTTTTATTAACACGCCGACTGCCACCGCGGTGCCGCTGAATTTATTACACTTTTTAAAGTCGCAATATCATAGTACGTTTTGAGAAAAGAGCAATATATCGTGAAAAGAATACTATTGAATACTCAAATGGATTTATAGTTATATAATTGATGAATTATCAAATAGTTAGCTCGATAGTTAGTATACTAAATTGTAATCTGCATTGAGTAATTAAGGAATAGGTGTAAGGTGAACATCGAAGAGACTAATAGATAAGTCATGTAAAACAGTCAACGTGTTAATATTTAGAAGAGAGTTCATGAAAGACACAACTATTCCATGTTTCATTTCACTCGCTGTTATCTTCGCACATGTTTATTACGTTGGTTTTATCTTGCAGAGTAGTACGCTGAGCTCAGTACGATATTGTAGATGCAATCAGTATGTCGTGTTCCGCAAGAGTATCTTTTCATCTTGTTGGAGGTTTGCCTCATAAGAGATTATTGTTCCAAAGAAAACCCGCTGGAACTCGAAAGGATGCTGCGTATGTAGTCGGTTACGAGTAGGAGCGCGTGCATGCAGCCGCACACATAAGATACGCTGCGCTGCTGCGGAACATCTGCGTATCTACGAATTCGCGCAACTTGGGCGCGCATAAGTCGAGACTTTACTGCACTTTGCGCCACATAATTCGAGCGGGTTCAACCACCAGGATGCCTCAAGGAGCTGGGCGAGGATAAAGAAGGAAGAAAGGAAGGAGAAATTATAAGCACGAGTACGGATGCTCGCACACGCTCACCTTTTCCGGGTGGGAAGATTAAAACCGAGATCGTAACGCGCAATGCGGGAAAATAGCTTGGAGGAACGTGCTAAAGCAAAACTGTCTTAAGCGCCCTATTTGCGCACAAAATAATTTAATGTGTTAACCTTGCGATTGAATAAACATAACAAGAATTTCTTATTATTAAAACCTTAGATAACGTTAAATTCCGGTCGCTGTACTGCCACTTTAAACATTTGCTCTTGATTGCTGACTTTCCCTCGATATTTTACTTCATGTATGAAAAACTTCGCGTAAAAAATATCAATTATCAATAACGTTGCATATGTGTTCAGTTTTTTTACAAGATGGTATAAACACTGCTGTCATTATAAGGTAAAGGCATAGCTTCTAACAATATGAGAATCATCCGAATATTAAATGGTTTCTAATTTCATTCGACATTCTATATGCATTATAATTAAGGCAACAACAAGTATATGCAGTCTCCATATATACTTTATACATCGTGCGCCGGCGGTACATTTCAAAAAATTCCGCAGAGTAACACGAATATTTTTCAGAGCACCGGTGCGATAGCATGAAGAATTACCCGAGTGTCGCTTCTCGTTACGAATATCAATATTTCACAGAATTATTCTCAGCACGGCGGGATAGCACTCACAGCCAAACCGCACTCCCCTATGAAAACATGCAACAGACGACCAACTTGTCGGGATTGCCGGGAACCAGGTTCGCCGAACTCATTAAACACTCGTTACATATTAACAGCGGACAGTCGAATAAATGACCTCGATCTAGCGCAGCGTGAATCTTGCAAACACTGCGACTTGGCAGGGTGCACCGACGGCAAACATTTCCTGGGAGGTCCGTCATCCTCCAGCCTCCATTGGCCATTCAAGGCTTGACCCCAGGGCGAAGCGTCATCGATTAATTAATAAACGCGTGGCGCACCGGCAGGGTCATCGAGAGGGGTGCAGATCGTGTGCGGCAGTATAGTAGAGTAAAAAGGCCTTGAGGATGGCGATGAGGCGCACAGCACTGCAGGCGTAGCTGCAGCCGCAGGACCAGATAGTTTGCAGGAGGGAGGAGTGGAGAGGGAGAGAGGGAGGGCGCAGCGAGGGTGGCTAGGAGGAAGAAAGAGAGGAGAGCTCGCCGGAGGGTTAAAAGGCCGGCGATTTTCGGCCTCGAATTTACGATCGGCCATTTTTTTCCTTACCAAGGCCGGACAGGGAAGCGAGAACGCGCGCGCATGCGAGACAATGCGGGCCCTCAGGGGAGCTCTCAAAAATTGGGCAAGGTAAATTCGGGGGAATATTGAGTTGGCAGATATCAATGAGACGGGGAGAGCTGCGTGTGTCGGTGGAGGCCTCGCTCGCTACTCGCTTCTCGCTCGCGATGTGCGCCGCCTCGGCTCGGCTCGGCTTTACCTCGAAAGCCGCCCTAGATTCGAATGTGGGTCGGGTCACCTGCATCTCCACGTCCCCTGGGCTATGTCCGGGTACTGCGGAGTGTTCGCACTCGGTGCAGTTGCCGCACCGAGCACCCTCCTCTACTCCCCCCTTTCTCTTGATTCCCTCCCGTCCTCGGACAGATCCAGCTGACCATCATGCGTCCAATTTGAATTGATAATTCCCAATGCCTCCGGCCCCCTCCGCCCATCACCCCCGGCCATCTCGCGATATATTATATCCCCGGCGGATAAACGGCGACGGCCCCTCGATCCCACCCATTTTTCCCACCACTGATTGACGCTCCCCGCTAATCCGATTACAGTCGTTCCCCGTTACGAGGACCACTTGCGACATTACGCAGACTGAGCGGTGACTTCGGGAAAGCCATTCCGGAAACGTTGGTCAGGAAATTGGTGTCCATGGAAGGCAAGAGCGGAATATGTATAGTGCGATCGGGTAATGCCGGGGCGAGCGGACCTTATCTCGCGGGCGGCGGCAACAACTTTCTGCGAATTTGCATTTTTAGAACACGAAAGTTACACGCGCCGTCCGGCGCTTCCTACCCATAAACATGAAAAAGTGAACGCTTCGCTGCCGGCCCCGCGTCTATGAAGCGAGGGCTTTCCGCCGCTCTCTAGGTTCCTGGTCGGGTGTCCGTTTGCGGGACGTTGCAGCGTAAATTCAGTGAAGCAGTTAGGTGGATTACAGGTTAATTTGTGCGATGGTTACAGAGTTCTAAAGTACGGCCCGACGCGTGCACAGTTTATGGCGATGGGGCGCAGTGTTGTAGGTCGTCCGGCTATTTCATAGAAAAGAATAATGTTGCCGAGCGATGATCTTGGGAACGGCCACTTAAACGGAGGTGGAACGCTCGTACGAGCAGTTTGTTGAGAACCTTGTAGGAAGTACGACTGTATACTTCCTTCCCCTTTATTAAAGATTAATGACAGGAAAAGAGTGATCAGCGGACCGCGGGAATTTAAGCAATTTATGTTCTCGTGTTTCATGAATTAATAATTCAAACCCCACAGACTTGTATGCTGAAGATATCAACAACGCAGTTTAGTTACAGTTTACTTCTGAGATGATTTCAAATCTATTTTCGATCGAATTCGTTCTATTTCAATAAACAAACTATTTAATTACGACTTAAAACATATAGTTATCCTTGACGCTTAACCAACTGCGTTTAATAACATAAAATCAATTATTTTCAATATATTTGGCCTCACAAATAAGTAAAACATAAACCTAAATTCGCATTTGCATAAGTATCCCTAATCCAGTAATCGTTCAGGAGAAAAAGTAAATCCGACTATAATCGGGTGGGAATTATTTCAGCGTTTATAATTGAGCTTCTGCGGTTCTCTTCCCCCTGTGTGGAAGTAAAAGCTCCTCGGGTGGCGCTCTCCATCGCCGGGGCCGAAATTGAATCGGTGTCGGCGTATCGCGGTGAGCTGCGACAGTGCCAGGCCCTCAAAAGTTGCTAGTTAACCGGCAGAGTTAAGCTCGGCTCTGTTGTTTGCGCGAACCGCAAATTTCCTCGAGTTACTCAGCGCCTGCTGCTGCTATAATCACGCTGTATGTATACAAGTGCATACGTCCTCCCTTTCTCCGAGTCGCCCTACTCCGTATAAAGAATAACCCGAGTTGCTGCGAATGTTTATCGCACTTGCTTGATAATTCTACTCTCCGCATCTCTCCGACTTAGTAAGCACCTAATTAAGCAAGAAACCGTATATGATTATGTGCTTAATCACCTTCTTATTTATGCGAGTTAGAAAGTCCTTTAGCTTTCGAAACGTACAATTATTTAATTAAAATTTGAAACACCCTTTCTTAGTTAATTACTTGGAAAACAAGAAACACAAGTACAAAACTGCGGCTGGTTCGATTAATATTTAAGCTTTAGTTATTGGTATTAATTGTACTTCACGTTATATTAATTAGGTTAAGGAAATAGACTAGCATAGAGGGTACAGTTGAAAGCGTATTGAAAGTCAAGAATATATCGAACAATTCCAGTTCATGTATATCGACGAGTGCACTAACAGCCCGGAGTTCGAGGCGTAGTGGAAGAGAATCTGCGCGCTTACCTGGATATTGCAAATCTTGTATCTGGCGGTCCATGGTCTGCCCTTGCAGGGCTTTCGCCGGCATCGCCTCTGCTGTCGTGAGATCCCGGATCCGCAGCTCCTGAAAGCGTGCAGAGCAGAACGATCAATTATTGGCTGCCGATCGATATTTATCCGGCGTCCGCAGAGAAACACTCTGCCCTTTAGGGCAGCGGTCAATGAAAGCATGGACGAGAAATTCTAATTAAGCGACGTGACCTATCGAACGAATTCCAGTTAGGGCTACAGGCAGGTTTTCTTCGCCGCAAAAGAGAGAAAGCGGGATTGAAAGAAAGGAAGAAAATGAGGTAGAAATGCGGAGACGAAGAAGGAGAAGCGCACCGAGCTTCCAAGTGGTGCTTGAAGCTTTGCTACGTGTGTGCGCGCGGTGGTAAAATGCCGCGCGCGCTCACGGCCTCGCTCGTGGGAATTTTATTTTTAAAGTCAGAATGCGCTTTGGGATCGGAAGGAGGTACCGGCGCGCCATAGCATAGCCACGAGTGGGGTTAATGAAGAGCACTGAATAACTCGAGTGGCTCCTTAATTCAGTGACAGTGAAGCGAGCGAGCGAGCAAGCGCGCGCACCTTCGCCACTCGAAATGCTCCCCTCTCTCTCTCTCGCTTCATGTCTTTCCCTTCTTCATCCCTCGAACCGAGCCCGAGCGAGAAAGCTTTCGATCGCGGAGATGAAGTGTACATGCAACCTGCTCGTGGTCGTTTCACTGCCGAAAACAAGTGGCCGAAATCAATGTCAAGTGGCAGCAGTGCTCCATGAATATCCGAGCGAATTTCGGTAGCCCTTCCAACGACGTTCCGAGTAATCTTCGTCAAGTGCCGAAAGCACCAGCGGATTCAATTCTTCGAGGGTAGCTTTTGATATTGGTATTAGACCAGGGTGTAATGAAGTATCAACGCGGGAGTGTAATCAATCTTGGCTTTTAGATTGTAACCTCAGCCTTTCGTATTTTGAAATTCGTATACGAAATAATTTTAACAAATTAACGCTCACAATATAAGGAATTATTAATTAATTAACAGAAAGATTCTAATATTTTTCAAGGTGAAATTATTGAAGTGCACCGATATTCGAATATCATAGAACTCTAAATAATGGTTAATGAAATCCACCATTTAATATTGCAGCAAGCATTACTAATTTTGTCTTGCATTAAATATCCGCTCTGCACTGATGACATTTTTAATGGTAATATGTGCAAATAGAATATTCCAGCCAAACTATGAAAGGTCTCTCAAAAATAAAAATGAAAAATCTATCAAGACAGAAACAGAGTCCAATGAAAATGATTCTGCCACTTGGCACAGGTGGAACTGCGACCAGGAACCATGCACATCTACATATAGTCGATCCCATCCGAATAATCGGGGATTGGTTGGTCGATCGTTAGCCGAAGTCGTAATCGGAAGTCAAGAGATTGGCTGGTACGATCCTCGTAATTTGCGAACATTTTCGATAATTGTTTCGAGAAATACGGGTTGGCCGGACTCACGTTCACAAGCGTTCACCCTTCACACTCCACCCTCGCCACTTGCCGCATGCGGCCAAGTGCAGTTAGCAAGTTGTAAGCGTCATAAATTATTGGCTGGCGTAGTCTGTGCCACTTCTACTCCTCCGACTGAAAAACGAGCCGGCCGATCGGCTACCGGAACTTCCGGCCACATTCTCCCTCTTTCTCTCTCTCTCTCTCTCTCTCTCTCTCTCTCTCGGCCGCGCGCAGTCTCGTTGAAATGAGTTCGCCAGGAACGTTTAACATTCCGGGAGTGTTAGAGGCCGAGACTGGATATTAGGCTCTGCGAAACGCCAGAAGCAGCTTGTAGCCGATTGAAGCATGAGTCGCCGGCGAAGACTTATGTTACCAGTAAACCCAAAGAAAACGTGAGCTTTTTCCCGATGCATGATATGCTTGTCGAAAGTGTATTGCGTGATTTGTGCAGTTCGATTTGAAGTAAAGTTGCAACCTTACCAATGGAATTATTGTATAGGATTTCGTGGTATTATCAAACAATTCACAAAAGAATGATATGTGTTATATTGAATAACACTTCATACATTAATTACAAGTAACTGTTATTCAAAATTTTTGTTTACCTCGTACAGGATGACCACTTGGACCAGGGCGACCATTCTCCCCATACTATGCCCTGTAACAGAAAAGAAAATATCTTCTTTATTATTTGTATTTTGATACTCTAATTGAACAACGTGTTCAAACGATTCCGTCCACTCTCCGATTGCAGGAAATTGCATTTTGTTAATGCATTCTACATCTTTTACGCCTGGAATTGTTTCGATTCGTTTATATGAAGCGTGTCGCGCAATTCTCTTTACAATACCAGTATGTACAAAACGGTGCCCGTATAACTGTGTTTGTCGTTCTTCGAAAATTCATTGTACTCCGGGGCACGCGTGTTTGGAAAGAGTAAATTACTCACAATCGCGTATCTCCATTGCAGGGTGTGGATATTTTACTGATAATGTGGGAACCATGTGGTGTGGTCCTTCATTAATTGAAGCTTGCCCGGATGCCGCTTGATGCTTCCGTAATTCACAGCAGAAATATGAGTAGACAACAATTTGGTTATTGTAAATGCAGAGACTAACAGCTAGTATATCTTAGTATAGAACTAGCTGGAAGGATGCTTCATTGTTAATGCTAAATATACTCCATTGAAATATTGCGAATAAATTCTATGCCACTCGGAGAGAAATGTTAACTAACTGTAGATCTTCTATTTATGGAAGAACCTCTCAACTTGAATGCATCGGAGAGTTAAGGTAATTACCCGCTAGCAAAAGAAAAGCGAAAGATTACGGTTGAACTCGTCGAGGTACAGTCTATCAGTCAGTCAGGATCGAGCGGAGTTCAAGTATCCGAGCGGATTGCGCTCCGGCGCTCCAAATGACTCTCGAAATTGGCACTGCGATACAAATTACGCGCTCTTAACGCGGTCGCGCGCTGCTTTAATTTCCATCCGCACGAAATCTGCGAATTTTCTCTCCGCTTGACGCTCGCAGAGGCCGCCAGGAATATTCGTTTGTGTGCTTATCCCGCGGCGGGGAATGGATCTCGCAAATGGCGCTCTCGTTCCTGAGAGCTGAAACCGACTGGCAAATTGAGTCGGATAAATGGGCGAGGGGACGAAAGAGCGTGTGCAAAAATTATTTCTCCTTTCGGAGCGTTCCATTTTCCGAGTTGTCCGGCGGGAAAGCGGTGCATCAATATCTTTCCGCGGCAATAGCTCCGCCAACAGACGTGATAAACATTTTCACTGGCTCTCCCTATAGCTTCGGCCCGCGCTCCATTTCGTCTTCTCTCTCGCCCACTCGATCAGGTTTGCCGACCACCCTCGAAAATGCCGAGCACGTTCGTCCTGGCGAGGCGGGCAGATTTCGAAAATTCACTTGTCCCGAGACGCGGCCGGTTGGTTATTTTACGTGGGCCGGAGCCGAGCCGAGCCGAGCCAGTTGCTGCCAGGACGCTCGAGGATCTACATCTGCAGAAACAAACCGGAAGATTGATGGACCTGTCGATGGAGCTAATATGTATTGTCCCACTGGGATTTGACGTGGCGAACTGCCGTGTAAGTGGAAGACATATCGTTGTTTATTCTTCTTCTGTCTTCTTCAGATCGGCTTGCGCTTTCTCTAATTCGTCTCTCACGCGAATCGATTTTAGTTCGGAAAAGATTCCTGCGGGCATCTGTGCTGATACTCTTCCTTCTTAAATAACTCTCGTGATTGTTCTTGGAACTAAGTTCTTAAATTGTCATTACATGGGATAAGTTCCTTCATGACACATTGGCGAAGCGCAGCGGCTTGCCGATGCCGAGTGTGTGATCGTGCACGGGAAAATCGATAGCAGAAATATCCTGAAATATTAGCGAATTTAACTGTGGCCGAAATGGCTGTGTCCGGAGTGAAAGCGGCGGCTTTCGAGATACGGGCGCTTTAAATTTAGACTTCTTTAAATCTACCCGAGAAAAAAGGTTCGGCGATCGCTCTCTGGGTCGACGGCGGTGCCGACTTTAGCGACGCGGACCTCCTGAAATATTTCCCTCCGGCAATTTTTTTCCCAGCAGTGCGCGCGGTCCTTTTAGCCCAACTTGCCGATAATGAGCCGTTGTATCGGCTTTCCGCTGGGAAAGGGACTCGCTCGATACAGCAATTAATCCTTTTTACCCACTCGCCGCCCCTGCGAGAGATAAAGAAGCACCAGTGCAGCTGGGACTGGAACGACCTGCTCGGAATAAGCCAACGTGCCACTGAATTTCGAGGAGAGCTAACGCTCAAGACCAAAAATGATGATGTCATAGGTTATACCCGCGATGAAAACGTAGTAACAAAATAATACGTCGCTTTCACAATTATTCTGTAGATGCACAAGTGTTTTAAAATTTCCATCGTCACTGGTTTAGTAGGGTCATAATCGACCCTAGAATCTTTATTTTAAAAAAGGCTACAACTAATTTTCAATCTGAGAATCAGTTCTAAAGTCATTTTTCAATCAGTTCTGCCAACAAAGAATACTTGTTTACAAACTTCCATCACTTTACTAATCTGCATGAAAAAATAACGCTTGTTATTTCAGGTACAATGAAAACTACTATCAAAAGACGAACTTTTTTCGGCAAATATTCCAGAACGAGCCGAACATTTTCCTAGACCAATTGCCTACATACACTTTTCCACGCGGACATACGTCACCAAACTACGAGCCAGAGGAACGAGAGCGGTGAAATAACTTGGCGAATACTTGTGCGTCTATTTCCTTGAAAGAGGGTGTGTGTTGAGGGGTGGCGAGTAAAAAAAGGGGTGTCCCGGCGCATAACACTAACAGGCAACTCGCGCGCAGTGCACTCCATGAACTAAGCGGGGACCGGGAACTCAGGCGGTGCGATTTATTTCCGGGCCGCTTCCTTCTTCCTTCTGCAGCGCTCCCCCTCCTCGAACCCCTGCCATATTTTTTCGGGGCAAGTCCACGCACGGCTTTTCGGCGGCGCGCGGGATTACTGCGGGCTCGGGGGAGAGATGGATTGGCTGAGGGGGCGTCGGGCTATCGGTGCACGACCGAGAGGAAGCTGTGCTAAGGATCTGCGAAACACCGGCCAAGGAGAGGAGCGCGAAAGCTTTTAACTTAATTCCGATAGCGACTGGTTCCTGCCTCTCCGCCGTGCTCTCTCGGGTATTCGATAGAAATGGCGCAGGTTAAAGTTGAATTCGTGCACGGCGCTTGGTGCTACCACGCCGTGTTAACTGCATTTATTTCGGTCGAGTCAACTGAATGAAACAATGGTGGTTGCGTAAAGTATGGTAGACGCGTGTTTTGATTTCCTTTTTTCCCCTTTAACCCGCCTGTGACTGCTACGAGCAATGCTCCTTGGCATTTTTATTACTATATCAGGGAAATAACAAAGTAGAAAAATATAAATAATAATATTGTAGGCATCAGTCCATTTCTGCTTTCTGCAAAGGCGTTCGGCACTTGGATTTTATTAGTTGCAGTTAAAGTGTTGCATAATTAAGTAGTGCAGTCTTTTTTATAGTTTAGGACCTACGACATAGTTTGATTATAATCCATAAAATATATAGAAGCGACATGGAACGGGCGATCTCACGACCTGGAACGGGCGTCGCCCGCGGTCTCGGGCTAAGTGAATTAAAGTAAGACAAGACTCCCACGACATTTCTGTGGACAACACCTCGAGAACAAGTCAGGAGGAAAGGTCGTTGGACGTAACAGTTGACGCCGCAGCGGTGGAACACGGCGATCCCGTAAAAAGCAAGGAGAATTAATCCCAAGCCGCAATGGGCGATACTTTTCATCAGGCGGCGTAGCCTTTACAAGCGAGGTAATGCATCCCAGTGAATGGGTGCCGGGCGGGTTTCCATCAACGCTTAAAAACATAATGTGCACAAATGAACAAGACTCTCAACGGTCATGGCGGACGGCGTGATCGGTTTCTGGTAGGGGCAGGCAGGCAGGCAGGACCGTTCAATTCCTCGCAGCTGGCAGGAGCGAGAATAATTAATTATCCATTCATTACGCGAGCCATTCATTATCCATTCATAGTCGATTGGCATTCGGGCAATCCCCCACCCCCCTCGAAATCCACTTTGAAAAGAGGAAACGCCAGACATGAAACTACTGAATAATTCGACGCCAATGCGCCCGCTCTCCGCACTTTAAGACGCGGAGTTGCGCGCGGAAGTCAGTGTGTTCAAGCTCAATAGACTTGACAAATGTCTATGTCATTCTAGTTGTATTGTCTGGTTGCTTTGTCTGTGGCGTATTGTCTGCGCAACTTGCTCGGCACTGACGAAGCATCCACGCGCTCCAGGGATTTTCTTCTTGCCGATTGATAGTTTAGTTCGCAGGACAGGCTTACGCGGCGGTGTTTTAGTTTCGAAGTGGTTTAATGCGGTAATTCTTTCGAATAAAGCGCCTACTTTGAAAGTATACTGTCACTGTAGCTTCGTTTTGTTGTTATATTTTGAAGAGTTCATGCGAACTTGCCAACTGTTCTCAGGAACAGAGTCGTCTGCTTTCTGGCAATGAATCCGCGGAGAATAGGCAGACTATTAATTGACAGAAAGTCTATATTAGTTCGGAATACAATAATGGAGATGTCTGCAACCGTCTACTGGTGGAATGGAATGTATGAGTGAATTGGAAAGATTAGAGTTTTCCCCCCAGGGAAGATCCCGGTGCAGGAAGGTCGTCGTAAATCTTGCCCCGGTCACGCTGGTGAAGGTGGCCTGATGACTTTGGGTCGCCGGGGAAGGCATTCTTACTTTTACCGTCCTGGTGACAACATCGTTCCCTTCGCGTCCTTCAATACATTTCCCTAACTTCGACTAACTCGTTTCTACTACAAATTCGCCAGTGTCACACAACAATGGCAGGGTAAATATTTGCAATCGCTACTCATGTAAAGCATTGGTCTTTTATATTTTTTTCGCAGAAATGCATGTATTAGCATACTATACATACATTGAGATTGGGGGAGCCCCATAAGAACGCCATAGTTTTTTTCTAGTTTTGGAGTACGGGAGGGAGTTAGATAATTCATAACAGAAAACTTGGTGCTCCCCGAATCTCAATGTATGTATACTATGTGAATACATGCATTTCAATGTTCACATGAGTAGCGATTGTAAACATTTACCCAATGGCAGTGCTAAAAATACATATTATTTACCAAAGTACTGCAAACCTTGCAAAATATTTGTGGTGTGCCAATTTTAGTGGCACTCGTAATGCGCGATTTTCAAACTCTATTATCATTGACGCCCGCGTACTACAAGTTTATCAGTGTTATTTAACAATACTGACACTAGAAATAGTATTTATCGGAGAGCATGCAACGTCACACATAGTATAATAGTATACAGAAGCAGTGCAAACGGTACAAAATATCCGTGAGGTTTCAATTGTGAAGTAGCTGCTCTTGCTTCGAGATGGTAAAAGAGAGAAAGATATTTCAAGACATATGTCCGCATGGTAGCATTGCTCTCTATGCAACCGCAGCTTTTAGGACACGTTTGCAGGGCATCTTTGTCGCTGGGCGAGCAGATTTTTTCAGTTTGAAGCAATTTCTTTGGCGCACTCGCCCCCTGTCACCCGACCGCACAACTTGAAAGTGTAACGGGTTTCGCGCGAAGTGCCGAAGCAAGATGTACCAGTTTTCAGGCGAGCGGAAAGAGAAAAAAGGTGCCGGTGGAGAAAAGCACTTGCGCCGATGCAAAGCAAGCATAATGATCGCGCGACGTGGACATAGTACGAGAGCTTGAAACTGCTGTGATTTCATATTAACCAACAATATATGTATGTATATATATATCAAGTATTAGAGTAGTATTTTTCAAGAAATTATAAAGAAAGAATAGTAAATAACAAGTAACGTAGGTGATTCCTCAAAGAAACTCTAAAGTCAAAAATGTCCGTTACAATATTGTACTAATGGGAATACAGCCGGACAATGTAATTAATGACGAAATGAAAAAAGGTTGGACGCACATGAAAGGATGAGCCGATCCGCATTTTTTGTTCAATTATTCCAATTGAAGGCTTCTCAGTTTGGATAATTTGACAATACGAAGTACATACCTGAAATTGTCGCGAAACATTCTATTGATCTGCCTTCATTCACAAAAAGAATTTCAGGAACAATTCCGCACGATTATTACTCTTGTTTAAAAGTCGAACTTTTCTTTCGCAATCTCTCAAAAATTCGTGGAACAGAACCCCCGCCGAATAGAATTTTTACTTAATATGCCCATGGTATGAAAGTGTCTTTTTGCAAATATGCATTCATATTGTTTTTGTGCTCTCCTCGTCGTTGCTTTCGGATTTCACGAACATCTGAATAACATCGAACATATCCCGGCTGTAATTAGCAATTTATAATACATTAATACTATTAAAAAAACTAAAAATATGACACCTTCAAATACAATTTTGATACATCGATTTCAATGTCAGTATCTCCGATATCATTTCAAATCGTTTCTCGTCAACAAGCCGTCTGAAAGGAATGGAATAGGAATCCGTTTGACAATGGCGACATAACTCGAGATGGCACGGATTGAAGTCGGCTAGTAATTCAAGGAAGGAATTCGTGCTTCCTGAGGAAGGGCAGTGGCGTAGCGATCGCCGGCTCGATTTATGAGACGTTTGAACGGTCAGTGAGGCTGAAACGAAGTGCGATACTTATCGGGAACGCGGCTGGTGGGTGGGGGTGCGTTGCATCACTCAGGATATCAGCATTGGAGTGTTGGCGAATCTCGTGCAAATTGGCAAGGAGAAAGGGGGAGGCGAGCGAAGGGATGGGCAGGAGCACGATTGTCCGATAGTAGGCGATCTCTCATTCCGCATTGCAGGCTTTCCTGGCCAGCGATACATGGATTGCCAGCCAAACCAGTCACTTCACCATCACCACTACCACACTCGCACGTTGCTTTTATTCTCCGCCGGAACTGCCTATAGTCCGTGAAAAGAGTCTGAGCCAAACTCATCCGCATTTCCTGCTACTTATTTTATTTTGTATGTTAATTCGCCATTAACACAGAGCGATTATAAGGGAATTTAAGGTATTTTATTTCTATTTTAGACGTGTTTGGCAGTTTTAGTGTTAACGAACCGAAAACGTACGATTTTCCTTGTGGAGCTTTTCGCCTGGGAATTATTTTGCGAAGTTTCCTTTTGCTTTGTTCCTTCTTCTATGATTGTTCGAAAGTTCGGCAGTGTTTCGGCTAAAGTCGCAATCAGACGGTCACATGGATTAGTATTTCGCGCTAATTAGCTTTTGGAAGAGGCCACATGGAAATTACTGCCGCAGACGCGAGTAAGGTGCTCAAGTGCGCTGCCCTGACAATGAACGTAAGTCACATGAAACGGCTGCAGGCGTGCCTCCGATGCTATGTGCATATGCACGTACCGGCGTATGTATATACGTACTCTAGGAACATAGTATGACAAGGCGAGCTTTCCATAAAGCAAAGTGAAGAGTGATTGTGGCATTTAGCAGGTGCATCGCGTACTATTCTCCTGGTTTTCGACATACTAGCAACACTTTAGTAAGATTTCGGTTATACCCATTTTCATTTCAAGTATTGTTACAGAAAATCTTTGTGATCTCTGTACTGGCGGCATACAGGTCTGTCTGATAAAGCGGCGCCAAAATTCGGCCAAAAAAGTGAAAAATCGTATCTGGTTCTCTCGTCCGGCAACGCGTTCCACACATGAACTGAAAAATTGCCATGCCGCGGACTTTCATGGGAAACAGTCCACTCCGCTCGTGCGGCAACATAGCTGCACACAAAAAGTTAGCATTTCCAGCGCCCTATGCACGAAACAATACTCTGGCATTGTTTCGAAAAAAGTACCGAGAGCGTTTCATTGGTTTAGAAATAAATTATAGCGCCGTGGAATTTTCATCTGGCGGTCTACCTTTGGTTGAACATAGTATATGTATATATCTATTGTGTCTATATCTATTGTACCCTCAGCGTGTAACGTGCACTGAGGAAAATTGCATGTAACTACTAAATTCCAGCTCGTTTACCTTCGAGCCTGCGTTTCCGAATTCCACAGTTGCGGTAATAGCGGAGATTTCCGCGCACACGTGAGTCTCCTTTGAAGGCTTGCTATCAGCTCATGTAGTCATGCGAGAGCTTCCCGTAAGCCACGCAATGTGTCCTCGGTTATTGGTTAGCATAGATAATTCAACCTAAATCGTGTATTTACGATCATTTTTAAAGGAATCGATCACCCATAAAGTGCCATCTCAAGTTTCAGTTTATTTTGACTAATTTCTCTAAGATGTAAAAAATAAGTGTAAGGTGAATGGTGAAATTTGAGGAAAAAAGATTATCCGTCTCAGTTTGACTGGTTTGTTAGACATTGTGTAGCTTTGGGTTTAAAAAATTACTACTAAACTCGTATGTGTAATGTATTCAGCACCATTAGCAGAGTACGCAATTAAAATTCAATTGAAATCGCATTAGTGGTCTGGAAGAAAATAGGTCACGAAATTCGGAAATTCCACACGCGAATAAAACGACTATGGGTTCCCTTAAACAAAACAACCTGAATTCAAATTAATCTCCAATTCAAATTCGTTCGCAAGTTCTATTAGAACTCAAAATTATGATTTCTATTCTCTCCCAGTACATCCTGCACTCCTACAATCTGGTGGTAGATGCGCGCTTGTAATCAAGCGCAATACAAGTTCGACTTTTTATTGAGTTCCGCCCTGGCATACGCTCGGAACAATGGGCGCTATGTCCGCTAAATACATATCAGGTTACTCGTCAACTTCAGGCTAGCAATTTTGAGGAAGTTTCCCGCATTGTTGTACAATCCGAATACCTGGCATCTCTATTCTAGTGAAGTCAATGCGACGGCTACTCGACGCTTTGCGAGTTTGATTGTTCATTGTACGAGTGCGCCCATCAGAAACAATACAGGACCTATCATTTCCCACGTTGACACTGGAGCCCCGATATACGCCCTCCCATGCCGTCAATGATCTTTGTCCCCTTTAAACAAACATTGATCCTCTGCCTTCTATGGTGAATTTATCCGTCGCAGTTCGATGAGACGCGCCGGCCGTCCCTCGCAAAACCACTTCATCGCTTCTGCATTATTGGAAGCTTAAGTACATAGGCTGCTTTACCAATTTCACCTAATACGGTAAATTAACTCGGTAATAGGCAATTCGTATTCGAGTCAGTGAAATATAAATTTCGAACTAGGCTACCGGAATGCCCGAGCGCAGTACTGCACAATGACAAAACAATAAGTGGATTTGGAATGAGAGTCGGACAATCAGCCGCTGGCATCCTTCCCGATATCCACTCTAATCCATAAACCATTGGATACACTTCGGCGAGGGGCTTTGCCAAGTAGTATTTGCAGAAAAATCGAAAACGGACTCGCTATACCAGATCAAAGGGGTAGAGACAAAAGGGCGTGAGCTTTTACCATCTGCATTCTATCAGTTTGATGTCTCACGTTAAAACGAGATATCTTTCAACTCCTCGAAATTTAACAAAAACCCTCTCTCAGAGTATTTCGCTATGCCTGGAAATCCCCTTTGCGAGCAACGAATTTAACTAAAAATCAGTACTAACAGGAGGGTTGGATTAACGATACATCAATAAAAGCTTAAACCTTCACGGCCAACAGCAATCTATTTCCCCTGAGCGATATTACACGCTCTAATGTTACCGCAAAAACAAGACAGGCAATATCGACTAAATGCGTGTCGTGATATCGAAAATACCGACGTTACCAAATGCACATTAAGCACACTAAAGGATTACTAATTGAACTAATGGGCCGTTGTTCCCTCGGGCGTGATGCCTGTGCTTTTTCACTCGGCCGCAGCATGAATATTGCTTGTGCAGGGCGACGATGCTCCTCCGCCTTTAATAATACTGTTACTGTTTAGTAATTAGTACCATTCGATCAGCCAAATTGAAAGTAACAATTCTGAAATACATTAGCGCGCGCCCTTGTAATTCCAGCATTGTGTGCTCTCTTTGTGATGTCGAGATCGGTTCATCCCCCATTTATGGCTGTGCTGGTGCGCCCTGTGTTTGGTGCTCGCAGCGCTGTATTAATAACGCTCAGTTAATGCGATTACTTTACATCCATGCCTGCGATTCCATGTTGCGGTGCCAGCGCGGTTCCACTCGTACACTTTCGCGTGCGGATAATGTCGTGTGCAGCCAATGAAGCTAATTGTTTTAGCGCGGGAAAAAGGCAAACACGCTTGCCTAGTTACGCTAGGTACATATGATGCATCTAGATACCTTGGCGGGACAACACTTGCTAAAACGAAAGGTTTTAAAATCGATTTTATAGAATTAAAAGTCAATAGATTCTGGGTGTTTGTCCAAGTATCAATTTTTAATACTCCATCGCGCTTTTGACTATATGACTATAACAGGGGTATTGAGAATGTTGGTAATGGAAAGTACTCGGTAGTTCAGAATTAAAAATTGAAACAGTTTTATGAAATATTGTGTGGATCCTTCCGAATCAAACTATCAAAGTGCACTAATTGCATAAATATTCGGAGTTTAACATTTAATCTTTGCTTTAACCTGTTTCATTTTAATTTTTCTTCATAGTTCTAAATTCCCAGAGTCTAAACGTCATTATAATAATAAATAATCTCAAAACAGTCTTGAATAATGATTGTCAGGTTTGAGTATCGTTAAATAATCCCCAAGTGGTACATCGTGCTTAAAGCATCCCGCTGATCGCGAGGGAATCGGGGAAAAAACGGCGCATTTCGAAATGGTGATGGTTCTCGGGGCTTAAAAGAATTCACGTCAGCGCAATGCGCCGTCGGGCAAAGGGGTCGTGTATTGTGCTGGGGAACTGGGGGCTGAATGATAGCTCGGCCACGATAGTGCTGGCGACTATCGTGAAAAAAGCATGGCTCTCCTATTTCCCAGTGCCCAAAGGGACGCCCGAGCGAGTGGGGCGCCGCTTATGCTTAAGGGAACGTCCCCGATCGCCTACAATTATACGGGAGTTTATACTCCTGGACGTTTATATTGTCGCCCGGATACAACGGGCGACGGGAAATCTTCCTGCAGCGAACATACCCCTGAATTGCGCGGTCCAATCCGCTGCTAGCTTTCCCACAAAAAACACACTGAAAAGCCAAATAGATTTCTTCGTGGAGTAACACCAACCAAACTTTTGATTTTAGCACAATGTTTTTATCTCCCATGATCCCAACTGAAAAACCATCTTCACTTTCTTATTCTGGACCATATCTGGCCATTTTTCAATTGCCATAAATAAACAGAGACTGTTGTGCGCGTGTCTTTATAATTGCCACCAATTAAGGTATCTCGACTTCTACTATTTGAAATAACCAGTGATTTTGATTCGGTAGCTCTTGTATTAAAGGGAGCAGCGGGTTCGTTGCGACGCAGTCGGCTCGAAAAAAATTGCCACGGTGTGTTTCGTTGCTTAAAGGGAGTTCAGTGCGATGGAACGTCCTATCGCTTTCATCATGTGCCGTCTATTTAAAAGGGAATGTGTGCAGTGGCAAATAGGCCGCAGTGTGCTGCACGTTCAGCTGGTGGAATCGGGTAGCTTGCTAGCCAGCCAGCCAGTCAGCCAGCCGATAAAACTGCAGCCGATGAAGCGTAGCCGAGCCGCATTGATTTCTTATTCGAGCGCATTTCCCTGTGCACTTTCGAATCTGGCCACTTTGCACATAATTGCACGCCGAAACCCAGTGTACATTGCGCCGTAGTGCGCCCTGGCACCTGTTCTATTAACGCCTATGGTTCTAAGCTAGATTTAACCCAGAGTTTCCTCCCCAGCTATTTTTATCAGAGTTCTTAAAACTATAAATCATAATGCGACTCCTTTTTTTTTAAATTACACTGCGTACCATAAAGCACAGTTCCTGAATAGATTTGACTAAATAACCAATATAGAAGCATTTAAACTTTGAACTCTTCATTAATCCAATAATTCTTTGCTTCTGTTCCTTACAATCTTCCCGTATAAAACACTCTCTATTTATATCACACACTGCCGTGTCATCGAATAATCGTACAAGTGTGCGGCTTAATTTAACGACAGGCGAATAAACAGCCAGTCTAAGCAGACTTTTATATACGTGCTCGAGGAGTCTAAGGAAAGTAAATTCCGGATTGGTTAGCGGGGCGTGCGAGACAGTAAGCAAGGCGGGGATAGTGCATGAGTGAGAGGGGGTGGGTCTGTCAGAGTGCAGGGGACTATTCCCAATTCCCAGTCAATCTAAAATCAATCTTAGTTCGTACGGGATCTCGGGCGGCCGTGAGATTCGGCGCTGCTCTCTGAAGTGCGGTGAGGAGTAGGAAGTGGGAGAGTTGGGCGAGGAGGGTAAAAGAGCGGCGGGTGCTAAGAGGGCGGGGGTTGAAAGGGGGAGATGGCAAGGCGGGGTGGAGGCGATCACTTTTAAGCAGGTTTGCAAGCCTGCATTATTCAAACTCCGCCGCCAAGCGAACTAATGCTCCGCCAGCATCCTCTAAGGAAGCCCTTCTGTCTTCCCAGAAAGCAACACCACTCCTGGGCTCACCCCTTTAAGCTCTGTCGCACTAGCCTCCATCTATTTTCGTTTCGCAAATCCACGCCTGCCTATTTTTACGGCCCCGACACCTCCTAGATAGCTCGGCGACTCTGATTGTTTCGCTCGCAGCCACCGCTTGCGGATCGATCACCTGCGATCTCGTATTTTTCGCTGGCCAAACCGATAACCTTTTTTGCGCGACATTGCGCGATTGTATTGTGATGTCAGAGGGTCTCGTCTGATCCAAGTGTCGGCAAACTGTAAGGGACATGAGGCAATGCCGTTGTCTTTTGAATCGAATATGTAGCTTGTACGAATAGATGAGCTTGTTATACGTAAGAACTTTTAAATATAAGGGCATGTTATTTTACAAAGTTGATTGTAAGCTTTACTCGCGTGAAGTGAACTTCGCGAACTTAACGCGGACGCGTGTTACGTGATGAAGTTTCATGTGCAGGTCTGAAAGTATATTTCCTGGCTACAATGAAACGCTTGTCTTGACTCAAGTACAGAACATTTCATGCAGGAGTTGTGCAAGAAGCCGTCCAGTTTTAATGCAAACTTTGACGCTTGTAAGCATCATTACTAACCTAATGTCTACAATAGATGATTAGGGTAAATACGTCAATTTGGCAGCGCAGTTCAAAAGCATAGTAATTTGTGGCTGATTTGAGATGCGTTATTCTACTGAAAAAAAGTTTGCTTTTAAGCAAACGACACTGGAATGAGTGAGCACGATTCAGCAGGGGTTGACAAAAATTCTAATGCGGTATTTTTCTCGACTAACTGCACTTGAGGCAGGTCTTTGTTTACGTGCTTCATTCAAGACTCTTTTTGTTTGGTGAGTCGGCGCGGCGGTAATTTAATGGGACAGCAGACTGTTTTTGCGCTTCTTCCTGGTCCCTAAGCGATGCGTGCCGCATACGCAGCGTGCCGCCACACTAAAGCGAGGTGTGTTGTCAATATTTTACACTCCACTTTTAACGTAATTATCCACTCGCATGCCTCATTACGCAGATGCACTTTCACGCCTTTTAGTACATGCGTGTACATACATTCCTGTGCACATGTAGGGGTTGAATGGAGGACATTCAAGGACATTTTATTAAGGATGGTACAAGATGAATAAAACTTGTAATTTGTAAATAGCTGCGCTTTAATATTTAGGCAAACTTTTCCCGCCGACTAATGTCCTATTAAAAATGTCTAAGTCCTGTGTACCAATCACCGTTTCCCTATTTGTAACATTTTTTAAAGGCTTTTTTAAAGGCAGATTTCAAGGGTGGCAAATTTTACAGATTATTGTTATACATCATCAAATTACATACACACTAACATTGGTGCTGGGGACTCTGAAAGACTGCAAGGATGCAGAACCCCCGAGGTCGTGTCGATAAGAAGATTCACGGCCAGGTCAAGAATCGTGGCCAACCTAAATTACACGAGTAAAAACAAGTTTCGCGAATATCCGTGGTACACTTCGTTTTCAATCGTAATTATAGAATAAACGTACTATCTATAATAACACACATCTTTCATCTCGCCTGAATGACTCAATGCCGGTCGTCTAGATAAATCCCGATGACCGATCGAGAATTCGACACAAGGTAGGATCGCCGAGGTGCAAAATAATCCTGGAAACTGGAAACACGTCCGACGTCACCTTGGCGGCCACCGGAACGTCGCCAGCGGACAATCTGGACGGGCGCATTTTTCCCAAACTATCCATCCAGGCTCTTGGCACACACAAAGGCCGGAAAATTGCCGCTAAATGCTGCCGGCCGCTTCACTCCGGACGGAGCGTGTCCCTCCGCAGGCTGTCTTGTTTCCGGGACTTCCATTTACGTTTTCCTAATCTTCGCGGCCTGTCGCTTATCCCCAAGAGGGGGTGGAGGAGCAGGAGGAGGAAAAGAGGCGAGGGCGATAAGAGAGGGTTGGAAGAGTTTCTGGGATGCGGCTCACCTTGCCCGGTGGCACCTCTCGCCGCCGCCGCATTCCCGGTGATACCTTGCCCATTGTGCCGGCGGTACTCGACTAAAATTTTTAATTCCAAATGGCACGCGGACTCCTCTTGGCACCACTGCGGTGGTTGGGGGGGAAGAGGCGGGGCTTCAATTAACTGTGATGCGAAATTGCTAAGTTTTTCCTGAGCCTCTGGCATCTTCTTTCAGCATCCTTTTTTCCCCACTCCTTTTATATTTCAGTCCTTTTTTCTCCTCCGCCCTTTTTCTTCTTCTCCGTTCGTCCTTTTTTCTTACGCTTTTCTTCTTCTTCTTGTTCCGGGGTAAACCTTGAGGCGACGGGCCCTCCTTGCGCAGTGCTTGCGCCGCGGATATCGAACCGTGTAATGCGAGCCGAAACACACTGCGCTTTCATGCGAACGCCGGCCAAGCCGTTCGCGCATACGCGCGAGTTCCGTGCTGCTTAAGTCGACTGTCGGAGAATGTTGCAAAAATGAACTGTAAATTTGAAGGAACGAGAAAGATGCTGGCCCAGTTCAACTTTTATAACGTTGAAAAACATTCTTCTGCTGGAAAAGCGCGAGTGTATATTCGGCTGCTGGTTTTAATTTTAAAGTCCGCATAACAATTGTAGACGTCCTATTCCTTTTTTAGATAGTGGCCAGTTTAAAAGTTAAGCATCGGGGACGTGTCAGAAAGTTTACCCCTAATCGCAAGAATACCAAAGTAAAGCACGAGTGGAACGGGACAATCGCAGGAAACCGACCCAAATAAACGGCGCATTACTCTTTCAAGCTCGAGCATGGCGCCGGATGAATAACTGAGTGCGATCAAATCAATGCACTAGCGTCAAATAAATTATAGACGCACACACATTGTATATATACACGCGGTCGGCAAATATTTGGCGATATCTTCCGCGAGAATACCCACCCGGCGGCAGATGCGCGTTTTTCCCCCAAATATTTAAAGAGCCGATACACATACATGCTATCTCTACTATATATCGGGGATAGTAAATTTGGCCGGTGGGAGCCAAATCGGTCAACAATAACTCATCCCGGTCCGTCGACGTAATAACGGGTCGGCGAGGGTGCAAAAAAGGGAGGGAATCAAATCGGCATCAAGGCCCGTTTTTGCCGGCGAGCACCTCATCGGCATGCGTAAATCACCAGGAAGCTACTTTGAGAAGCGTTTACCTTCCACGATCTACTGACGATCGGCCAAGGGAGACGGAGGACGAGGCAGAGAGAGAGAGAGAGAGTTTATCGCGGATTATGGTGAGTTTATATATAACGTTGCTCCGCCGCTCGCCGACTTGTCGGCCGAGAGAGCGAAGCGTCCGTCGGCCGTCAGGTTAAAAGGGGTGTGTAATAGGCTTAGAAAGAATGATGTCTTAAGAGGGATAAGGAATAAGCCGCGGAAATAAATCTCGTCGAATCTCGTCCGGACGCCCGCCGCCGCCACTTTCGACGTCCAACGCCTCACGCTTCTTTCTCCATCCCCCTCGTCTCCCGGGCCCTCCTTCTTTTTCTGCCTCCGCTTAAGCATATCCTTAGGCCGCTAATGAGTTTTCGGAAGCCGACAATGAATACCCGATGCACGATAAAAAGTCATTGGCCAAGATAGTCGAGAGCCACTCGTAACTCTTTCTCCCTCTGGAGCCTCGAGTATACGTGCTCGCTGCTCACGATTCGGCGCGACAATGGCCTGATTTCAATAACAATACCCACTGTAATAAGCGGCCCCCAAGAAATCTGGAGCGCAAACAATAAACGGGGGCTGGGGAGAGAGAGCGCGGCAGGAGGAGGAGGGGGAGGGGGAGGAGTGTAGAGCTTCCAATGCATGGGGAGAAGTGTTCTTTTTAAAGCGCTGCCTCTCGTCCCGCCGCATAATGGCTCGCGTGTGCAGGTGTGTCATAATCCGGTTGGGTAGCCGAGCCGAAAAACTAATGCAGAGATAAGTGAGGCGGCACGAATTTATCAGACTCCGAGATGGCTGGTAAGGAATGCTCGTGTAATGTAAGAAGTGGCTGGCCGCTCCGAGGATAGGTGACGGCTGGGCCGTTTATCATTATTTCAGGAGGCTCTCTTAAACGGATCTCGGAGGTGCAATCGTCGATAATGTCTCTACATGTTTTCCTTTTCTAAGGGCGAGGGACGCGACGGGGCGGGTGGAAGCCGAGTGGCGGGAATAGGACGGATGATCGGACTCTTAAGCAGCCTCTCCTCTAGGTGGCTGCATTATTCAACTGCCGCCAGCCCTCGTCTCCCCGTCTCTGCGCTTTCCTCCTCGCTACATCCAGTCGAGATTCCATTTTCGCGTGCAGGTGTCAATTTGTCTGCCGCCCCCCTCCTTTCGAGCCTGGTGTGGTGCCCTTCGTCTACTGCGACTTGGTCTCCCACCCCCCATTTCTACAAATGCCGATCAGCCCCGTCTCGTCACTCTCTTCTCTCTCAGAGATTTTCCCGCCCCTCTGTTTTCCTCTCGAGGATCTACTGTCGCCGGCCTCTCATTGCCGATCTTCCAGAACCTGGAGAATCTAACCCTCGGCTCTAGACACTCGAAATGCGTTTTCCTCGACAGCGGGATGGCACATTAGACTCCCAAATTATTGAAAGCAACAGGGAGAGAGAGGCATCCATCTAACTCTCCCTCATTCCGGGATGGCTTCGACTCTGCCACCTCGCCTCTTTGTGGCAGTCTGTCTCCGTGCGCTGCCACTTCGTCGTTCGCTCCACTCTTGGCCTATTGCTAATGGAGAGCCCGGCACCACTTGGACCAAATCTCTGATGGGTATCTTTGCCCTGCCACCCCCCGTGCGTCACTAGACCTCCTCTCTCCAATAATCGCCTTTCCCAGACGCTTTCCAAAGCTTTTTGTCCATCCTGATCGACCAATATCCACTGGTTCCGTGCCTCTCGTCTTCTGTCCGTTCCGAATTCCGATTCTCTATCTCGAGTGCACCGGGAAAGTCATGAACTTTCGGAGGTACTGACGTCCACCGAGAATTTTGTAACTAATGAATATCGAAAATGATTTCGCCCCGTGATTTCGAGTTCAGATTATCCAACTAGATATTAGTCAGAGATGAATCATGAAAATTCCGAGATATTGATGATTTCCGAGCTTTTTATAACCAACAATAAGGTTGGGGGTTTGAGAATATAATTCAAGGCGAATGAGTATTGCCTCGAGATGATTGCTCCGCCGGAGGCCGATAAATGTGGCGAACAAATTTTCATTGTGCAAGAGGGTGCTGGCCGGGCGAGAGCGCCCTCACTCGAGTGTACGTTAAATGCGGAATGATCCTAGGGCGAAGCGTTTTACGGGACGATAAAAACCCTGTGGGAGGAGAGGAAGCGGTGGCCTCCTCGACTCGGAAGGGATGCCGATATTCCGTGATGGCGGAGGCTTATCCTTTATGTTTATGATTTTTTCCGACACCTCCTCTTTGTTCCGTCGACGATTTTTCGGGGGCGCGCGTTTCATTAAACGCGTCGCGCGACATAATCTGCCTTGATTAAAGATTCCGAGCCAGCAAGATGGGGATTAACGGCGCCTTTATCACCCGGTAATAAGAGGACCTAATCTACGGCATCCTGTAGATTGAAATTTTTTGTCGCCATTCTACATCCCCGACAGACGTGATTGAACTTCTGCGAGACGTCTCGGGCGCACTTGATCGACTTAAATTAATTAATACCAGCGAGAGCCTCCGTGCTGATTTCTCTCTCGCACAATGATCCGCCACCTAGCGCGGCTGGAGAGCGGAGCAAGAGTGGTAGTTCGTCGAGGCAGTTTAATTCAGTATGTTCGACTGGCAGCTCGGTTCCCCAGAAAAAAATGCCCGGTGCGCGGCCCGGACTGTTAATTCGTAAGGCGTGTTTCGCTGGAAACTCGAATCAATGCTGAGGGCGCAATTGGCGCAGAGCGTCGGAGCTTCGAGGAGAGGGTGGTGCGGAAGAGTGGGTGCACAGGTGGCGGGGAGGTGGAAATCGTCGTCGGATGCCGCTTCGAACAGGGTTTGCTGGTGGCATGGAGCTTATTACACGTCAGTCACACCTCCCTCAAAATTGCGAAACTTTTATAAGACATAACGATCCCCGTCCCCGATTACGCCCCGCGCAACTTATGAGCCCGGCTTTATTATTGCACGAGCCCCCTAGCGTTTTATGTTGCAGCGCCGGCAACACATCGCCCTGTAATTGGAGCGCATTATCTCGACGTCGGTATCGACCTGCATCTACAACTTGATGCTTTCTCATTGTGTCCGGCTGTAACACACTTTAAATCTTTATGGCGCAAGTCGTTTCCTACCGCTTCCTGGACTATTATCTTTCAATAGGGCTACTGCCGCTTTCCTCCACGTTTTATGGACTCCGCGTGAGCTATTGTTAATTATTCAAAAACGTGGTATTATATGAAAAGCATTCAAACGGTAAAGATGTAATGTGTTTCTGAAACTGACCCGACACGAGACCGCACAAAATGCATTTTTACGGATATCGAAGACTGAAAATCGATAAAAATGTCTTCATTGGTATTGAACGAAAGCCATTGTAATAAGTAAAGAAGATTCCACCGACGTTTCTATTCAAATAGGTAAAAGTGCGAGGGTTATAAATTATGATATTAATTAATGAGTTCGTTTCGAAAAGTTTCGAAACTCCGAAATAAGTGCGCGTAAGGATTAACGTAGAAGACAAGGTCCGAGTGATTCTAGAAGACTGGCGTCTAATATAGCGGTGAATGTACTATGTACATATACAAGCGAGCGACTGTAGTAAGAATAAGATGCCGCATAAGTCAAGTTTCCAAGCGCCAAGTCGCCGGATGAAAATTATTCAAGGATTTTCCAGATAATGTAATAACGGAGCCTGCACACCGGACTGAGAAATTAGCGGCATGAATTATGAATGAGACCGAGTTTCTAGGCCGTTTATCTTCTTCAATGTTCCTTGCAAGTCTCGTTCGTTCAGTCGCACGCACCATTTGCGTCCCGACTTGCTCTGCCATAAGTATTGTACGAATTTTAGATGAAGTTTCACAATGATCCATGCCATCTGAAATGAAAATCAGAACCACTAACGCCCAAGTGAAGACCCGAAAGTAATTAAAAAATGATTTCTCTTTTATTTTCAACAAGATTAATTCCCGACGGAACAGAATGTTGTTATAACAACATTTATAAACAAACGGATAGTAATTCGCGACACGTGCCGCAATAGCATATCCTTAGGCGACCCTTAGGGACTTGGACAACTCATCCCAACAGCGCTAACTTCACCAATATCCTCAAAACCCGTACACATACAACAAAGTTTTGAGCACCGAAACACTTCGAACTCCTCAGGAATTTCCGCGAGTGTGCTGTGAGCGTCAATGACTACGGCACACGAATATTCAAGGCGCGCGCGTGTTGTGCCCTTCGACAAGTCAAGCTTTACTTAATCAAGCTCGCCTTGCCGAAGACAGAGAATGCTTTCGTTTCGACCCGCGATCACGCGGTAGAAATGCCATTCGATTTTTCATCACCATTTTTTCTCACGTCGGAATCGCTCAGGCTTGCGGACTGCGGCGCACGGTTCCAGAGGAAACTGTTAACGACACAGTAAATTGCAGCGCGTCGCAGTCGCCGGCAGCGCTAAACTACAGGGCAAATACTCTCCCTCTCTCCCGCCGGCAAAACAGAGCGGAGTCTCAGCGGGGAATTTTTTCCCTGCCAAGCCGGCGGCCACCCACCCCCCTTATTTGAAAGTACACAACCTACATTCAGCTGGCCCGCAGAAGCACTTCCCCGATAATCGATACCCCCTCGTATATCCTGAGCACACAAATTTTTGTGAAAACACACTCCTCCACTTTGTCAAGGACTTCTTGTCGGTCAGGAGGATGGGGCGAGTTCGCGCTCAAAAAGAGACGCTGCTGACTGTATCAGCTTACCCGTGGCGACGTCTGATTCACCCAACTATATCCAAGGTTCTCACTATACCCTCTGTCTCGTTTGGTCCGCTGGAGAACCTTTCGTGACAAGCGAACTCGCCAGACTGAACTGCTATACTTGCAGGAATCAAAGTCGAACTAGTTTCCTTGGAATATTAGCATTCCCATTGGGTGTCGGTCACCCAATACTGCTTAACTCCCTCGGACGGATTTGGGTTTAATGACTTTTGCCGCCCCCGCCCGCTTTCGGGAGCTCTACCCGCTCCAAATTACACGGGAGGAATTTCTATCCTTTGCACATGGCGACATTCTATTATGTCCTGTATAAATTCTGCATGCTATGTTTACTGACCCTTTCCTGCCAATTGGAATATTTGCATAAACCCGTTCGTTTTACGAATTATTATTACAATGGAAATCAGCAGTCACGCGAGCTTTTGGCGCACACGCCCTGGCAGGTTGTGCATTAACCATCCATTTATCGGAAGTGGAAGCTGCTTCCTGTTAACTGGTGGAAGGCAATGGGTAATGGCAGGGAGCAGCCATCTAGTAGCGCCGGCTACGAAATTGAACACCCGTTAAATGCAATTAGAGAATTAGCGGCTGGGCGCTATAAGGCCACGAGTGCTTCGTCGACGCTTTTCAACCCTTCTGTTCTTCGAGAGGGCCACTAGAGCCGATGAGGCGGCCTCGCTAGCCCGCCACCAAGCACCAAGATAGGACTGTTCATTGTGACGGCACGCACGCTCAGGTAGCAATGGCCAACCTCCTTTTTTTTCCCACGACCATTCCCCCTGAACCGCACTGATTCCACTGCCACTTCCGCAAATTACGCCTTTCCCGCTCGTCCTTCCCCGCCGCGCATCTGCATTCGCTTCCCTAACAACCTCGATTGCCCGGCTATTTCGAGGGGAGTGTCAATGGTGGCTCGGCACACTTGCCACCATGGAAATTACTCGTTCGAGTATTTCTTATTTTATTGACGACGCGCCACCGATGGATACAACATGCAGAAAGATTTTCTTACCGGTTGTCTTCGAACGACCAACAATTATTCTATGCATCCAAATTTAAAATTGTGGGTCGAAGTAATATTCGATTGGAACCTCACGTTATTGCCTGTAAACTATTTCTTTCTGCGACTGAAAATTTCTTTCTGCAAATGCAGAGATTTGAATTTGAAAGCGGCGATTCTCGGAGGAACGAGAAGATAACGAGACCTAATTTCGCTGAGCGAAATATCTTAGGATATTAATCTTGCCGCGCGTGTAATATTAATTTGTCTCTCGAGATTCTTTAAGGAAGAGATTCTTAAACAGGAATTCCCTGCTACTCCTTGGAGAGTCTAAAGTGAAGTGTTCCGGTATTGCAACTAATTAATACGCCTTCTCTAGGGAGGAATCCTTCATAAATCAAAGTAAAAATTGGATATAATTAAAAAGTATTGCACACATCTGTACAGCATTGTTTGAAATGAAAAACTACCATTTCACTACCACCGAGAGAGTAATCATTCAAAGAAATTGAAATTTACGATTTTGTCTACACAGTCCCACACAAATTGTAAAGATTATACTGTAATACCGAATAGTACAATTAATCTCAAATACTTCAAACAATATCATGATGCGAATAAAGCATACTTTCACGGTAGTATTCGTATACTACACTTTTCAATTATTTTGCTTATTAAATTATTATAATACAACTGGCCGACGATGTAAGACTGTTATGTAATGCGCTTAATACTCTCGAATAATGCATGAACGGCGGCTCGTTTGTCCGCAAGCACCGGCTGTATGCGCTGCGCCAGGAGAGGCGAGAATCGAGTTGATTAACGAGGGCGCCAACAATTTTTAGTTTAAACATCGGCTGTCCTGCTTACTGGGGCGTCGAACGCCGGATAATTTTGGGCGGCGGCTCGGCATAATCTCGAGCTACACACTCGGCTTTATTCGAACCTCTCTTCTGACTCCAGCTAACTAAGTACCTTCTAATTTAAGTGGCTTTGGCCTGCCCTCATACTTGATGTGCACTCCATTTTCGCCTGATTTAGGTCACCTTCGCCGCGCTCGCCGACATTTAACTACACCTGCATACTTTGGCCCGAGTGTGTACTGTTCGCCGTTCGAGTTGTAAATATATGTTTGCATATTCATTTCCTAGGAGCAGAGATTTTCTGCGAAACTCTGATATTGCGTTTTTCAACAAACTGTTGCTTAGTTGCGGGTAAACTCTTTTTTTACGGAAAATCTATCATGTCAATGGTGTCTGTACCCTCCAAGTATTTCACCACAGTAGTTTTTTATGTTGATTAAATCCTTCGCACGTAATTAGGTTTGAGCGCCGTTCTGTGATTGTACATTTTTCTTCGATTTGCGAAGGGAAACATAAAGAGAAAATATACGATAAAATCACTTAGCGTTAAATTGAAATTTCCCGAAATATATTCTCAACCGAATGTTTCTATTTCAAGCTTCGCGTATTTCTGTGAGAAATAATTGCAAAGCTATAATTGTCAATTATTTTCGGGAACATCTAACTTAATTAAGTCTTAATTGAATTTACACGAGAATACAATTTGAGTATCATTGTATTATTAGGACGTAAAGCTCCCTACCGAAATACTTATAGTATTTGACTCGTTACTGCCACTCTATTGCAGGTCTATGATTAGAAATTCATGCGCATAGCCATAAGTTCTATTAGTACGATAAAGATTGACTCGGTTAAACGGCCATCGTTAATACATCACGGGGCATACATCGTTCGACGAATATGTAGGTCGTCCTAAATGATGTATTATTGGAACACTACTGCACGATGGCCGGATAATCCATACTCTCAGATCGAGAATATATTAAGCCGGACCATTACACAGAGCCGCATCCCCGGATAATCGAGCGCACCCGCTCGAATTGTTGTGGCGCCAAATAAAACTTAATTGGTACGCGGATATAATTATCGGACCAACGAGTCAATTATTTACGTTCGAGGAAGTCGCCTGCGCTGCTTTCTCCCGCTGCGCGAGCCGCATATTATGGCGCATTGCCAGTGACTCTCTGTCGTGTCAATCTCTACTCATCTCTGCTCAGCGCTCGCACAATACGTGCACGGCCATGGCGTTCTACCATCACCGAGAATCTCCGGTTCGCCAGACTCGCACTTGTAATTTATCCCCGCGACCCAGAGAGAGAAACAGAAACTCGCCCAAGACTATTGCTCGATCTAGTTACCTCGGGTAAAATGGCCGCATCCCTCACAAAAGTGTTGCATTACGAGATTTAATAAACGCTTAGATAAATTATTATTCTTTATTCATTTGGAGAACTCTAGGTTTTATAAAATTGTAATTTTTCCGAAAATCGTGTGACTATCGACGAGAGACTACAACTGACTAGCGAAGGAATAAGGGAAAAGGCATGGAAGGGTATAAGGGAAGAGATTTACGTGGCCGAATTTTCCACGGCCGGAAAACTTCGGAGGAAGGCAGCGTCGGTCTTGCATTAGTATTCGCGGCGCGCCGTGGGAATTTCGGAAAATACGCGTGCATCGCGGAGACAAACGATATTTCGATACTGCCGCGACATCCTAATTCGCTTCTGGGATATCTGGAGCGTGCTTTCGAGAGTTGAGAGGAGGACCGGTCGGCCATAGGACGCCAGCGCCGTTCTCGCAAAGTTAGTTTTATGCCGTGAGACCGTGCAATGCAATCACTGGGAAACACTGAAATATCCGAACGAAATATACGCGGGCCCAGGAATACACAGCCAACGCAATTTCCTATACGGAGTATGACCTCGTTCACCTTATCAGCCGGGCTGGCCCTATCAAAGATAGTTTTATATGCGCATGCAAAAGAGCTTTAGGAACCTCGGATACCCGATTGCATGTGATCCGCCGCCCCCGGCGCCGCTCTCGGAGCGCCCTCTCAAGGCCGATGTTGTTCGTTACCGAAAAATGATCGCGTCATCCCGAAAGCCCTGCATCGAATATCACCGTCGAGCCCTCCATTTAGAGCTAATATTATTTTCCCTCGCCGCTCTTCTCGATAGCTGACTGGAACCAGTTAGGCTTTCATTACTGCTAGCTAGCGGTACTCTCGGTCGCGCTGTGAGACGCCGGAGTGCTGGCTTCAATTGCCGCGCGATATGGCGAATCTATTAAACTAGCATTAAATTTCGAATACAGAGACGGTAAGTCGTCATAGAGTGAATTATTGGTTTTCCTAATAGAAACTCTTATGTTGAAATTCGTGCTAGGAATTTGAGCCAAAGTGGAAAACTTTTGAAATTAGTATGTAACGGAGGACGCGCGCTCTCCAAGAAGTTCTTCCTTACAGGAATAATGAAAAAAATTGTGCGTTGGAGAAAGGTTTAGTGTTTTGAGAAATTAAATTACAGTTGTGACAGAGACAAAGAACTTGTAACAGTCGGCCAGACGTCCGATAGAAGCCAATTGGATGCTGCGGTAAGTTTTAAAAAAGCTCTCACGAACGCGAGATACCACGCGGAATTAGGTCTCCATTTCCATGCGGATCCGAGAATAAACAGGAACATTTCGCTGGGCGCACGACTGTTTGTCGAGAATTTCTCGCTCGACTTCACGCGCCTCGTGCCCCAGAAGCGCATAATTCGCGTCGACCTCTAGGACGAAGCTTCCGGCGCGGACAGCGCGGCGAACGGGACTGTAAAGTTTGGCCGTCAACTTTGAGGGCTTATGATTTTTCACGATCCTCTCGAACGAGAATTAGAGCGTAAGCGGTTGCGCTCGCGGCCGCGTAAGTAAGATCGTGTTTCCGAGCGCTCGGCGGAGCCAACAAATAATCGTAACGTTATATTCCACCGCCGCGAAAACAGGGTCGAAAGTCAAAAACCCTAAATTGCTCATTCGAGCATATCCTCCGGAACCTCCTCGAACATCATTTGACTCTACCAAAACGACACCAATAAAAACGTTTCCCACGTTAAAAGATGTTCCCACAAAAGCAGATGTATTTATAACACAAAACCATAAGGAAAAATCGAAAAGTTCCAATTTTAACAATTTTTCTTGTTCTACATTGCTCTGACCGGGGGTGACAAACCAACACAGGGTGCACACGTGGATCCTGACGGCTCGATGAAAGCGTTAGATAACAAGTTTACCGATCTGGGATGAAACCCGGACACTGACTACCCCCGACAGATAATATCCTGTCGAGAGGCGCAGGTGTGTATTCTGTATGTTTTCCATCTAGAATCGAAGCGGCGAGCAGGTTAAACTCTCATGTTTGCCGATGCGTTCATCTGGGCGGCAATCTGGCGCGATAGGGCGGCGTTACACTTTTCCGATTATGGCGGGCACGCATGCCCGGGGCTTTTGTGCAATTTACATACTGTATCAATCGAGAGCCGGGCCTCGATAGTATCAAAAATGGTCCTGGCCAAAGTGGCCTGCTCTTTTTGGCGAGAGCAGCCCGTCGCCATCATCGGCTGTGCATGCGGGCCTATTGATGTAAACGGGGTCACGCCGCCGCTGGAATGAGCCTTTCAATGCCCGACTTCCTTTCTGCCAGTTAAATGGATTTTATATCGCTTTTGCCGATATCCTAATTCCGTAATAGCAGCCTTGTCAGCCGTGCGCGGAAAATCCTCGGCCTGTCACATCTTTCCAAACGGAATTATCAAAGCCTCTACCCTTTTATCGACGCACCGACACTTTTTGCGGGGAATCTGCCTGCTCTTTCCAGCTCTTATTACGCCTCGTACACTGGAACCTTCTGTGACAATTTGTCCCCTCGATTCTGTTATCTCGCTTATGCTTCAAGGACGAGTTTAAAGGCAAATGTAGAGGTACTTGAAAATCGTCCTGTACAATCTCGATGCCTTGTACGACACTTGTGTACACGATTAGTGATAACATTTTATCGACAACTACTTTCTACCCTGTGCCAGTAGGATTTCCCGGAGATTATGGAAATTCATTCCAAAAGTTCGTGTGAGATTCTACTAAAAATATCCTCAACGTGCATGCAAATTGTGCACCAGAAACTATAATTTCTATAGTTCACGAGTATTCATACTTCATACCAATTAATAAAGAGTCCATCAAAGTCCGAGTGACTCTAATTTTCTATTAAACATTCACTCACAGAAAGAGGAGATTCATCGATCTTCCAAGCAGACCGGTTATAATTAAAACACTAACACTGAATTACGGAGGCTCCTTCGTGACGAATGGGAACCGGTGTTTCGCTGGAGTGAGGAACGAAATCATTAACAAAAGGCGAGCGGAATGAGCGAAATCTGCTGGCGGCGCGCTAACGACGTTTTGAGAGGAGTTTCCCGTAAGCGGTTTCAGTCTGGACCGGACAAAAAGGGTTTCGTCTCGGTGTTGCAGGTTAAGCGGGGCATAAGAGGCGCAAGGCGCGCGGCTTTGCAGGGCGAAAACGACTTTATAATGTTCAGAAGCGTGTAATAGCGCGAAAATAAAAGCCGCCAGCCTCTCGCCAAGTTCAGTGCAGGTACAACGCCGTCAGCGACCCACTTCCGTCTGCCAGGCACGAATAGAGCGCTGCACATTTTCCCTTCGGCACCGCCCGACAGCCGTGCGTGGTGGCCCTCGGATTCACGGCGACACACACGCGCTTAGATGGGACCTCGTCAAATATATCTACACCTATGTCTATGTATATGTTATGGGGATACCGAGGCGTTAGATTTTGATGGGGAGAGAGGAAGCTGAGAGATATTCGTCGTGAAATTTTATCGTGTCGCTCGCAAAGCCGGTCGGGTGAACGTTTAGAGCAGACGTGTTTGACTTTGTTTAATCTGACGGCCTTTGAACTTCCTTTTGCTTGGCTGACCAGAAGATTGCTTCATCTACTGCGAGGTATTTTTTCTTTTCTGAATGTTGAACTACTGGAATTAGATCTATGAATGCGAAGTTAATGATTGATGAATTACAATTTGTCTTTGGCTTCAAAGCAAATTACACCCAGAATTAATTACACATTCGCCGTGCAATATACACATATAAAAAAAATGCATTAGTTAGTCCAGCGCAAATTATTCCTCCACTTCCTTTCGACCCTTTCACTTCTAAGTACATGAAAAGTCGACGTTACTGCGCGAGTTCAAAGGGATCCGACGATATTAAAGATACCGAGTAATTAGAAAGTACTGATTACTTGGTTCGCATTCCGCCAAGAACTAGATTGGCATCGCGAGCAATAAAAGTACGACGGGAACCAAAGGCAAGCCAGCAAGCAACGATTTACATCCCCGGGAATTCGGAAAGTCCGAGGTAAATCTATCGTATCACCACATAGCGACAGAGCAGGGGATTACGAATCTATCGGAGCCGTCAAGATGAAACGGGGCCGCTCGGAGTATTCGGGTTAGGGGGCCCTCGAAATCGCCTCACCTGATCGGAGTCGCCGTCAAGATTGCTGCCCGCATTCGTAATCTCCGAGACATCCTGGATGTTTGACTGATCGCCGATGGTGCTATTATCGCTGACGACCAATCCCAGCAGGCATATCTGAAAGCAAACAGAAGACTGGCTGAGAAAAACTCCACCACCCAACACGCCACGGCGTCTTTCACCCCGACTCCACTAGCAAACACAGAGCCATAGACCTATAATTTACCATTTAGAGGCTCTGAATAAATTTCTCTTTCCACAACCTTCCACGTACACTGCAATCTACGATATGACCGGTGTCGACAGAAAGGTGCTCTTAAAGTTCACTCTAATCATTCTGCGACGATTCCACCACTTTCTCTCTCTCTCTCTCCCTCTCCGGGCAGTGGTCGGCTGCCCATCCTCGGAGGGTTCTCGGAGAAGCGAGCACATGTTTCGGCAGAGCGGGCAGACGGGCTGGCGGACGAAGGGAAGAACTGGGTAACGTTCGAGCATCGATCGCTCGACAATGGGACGAGGAGAGAGCCAGAAACGAGAAAGGGAGAGAGAGAGAGAGAGAGGCTCAGTGTTTCGCCAGGGCGCGCACCGCATCGGCCAAATAAAAAGGAACGGCCACGCTGCTCCTGGGGAAGGGCGGCGGGCGGGCGCAATTTAATTGTAGCTGCAGTGCCGCCCGAAAACGTATACCCACTTTCTGGTATTACCCTGGGAGCCGGAACTTTTATAACAAGGCCGCGCGCGCCCCACCATCCCCGGGAAAGCCCTTTCTAGGGCGCGCACGTACAGGCCGTTCCGGAAAATTTCAAGCCCGCAGCATCCTTCCCCTCTAGGAGGAGCCCGGAGAGAGATTCATATTTTACGACGGTCTCCGCTGTCGCCAGTGCATAATACATTTTTGTAGAAACAATCGCCCGACCCCGCCGGCCGCGCTCGCTCGCCCGCCTGCCTCGAGACATTAACCCGCATGCACTCGCCTCAAAGACACGCTGTGTTAGCCCTGAAATTCATGGAGCCGGCTAGGAATACCGTATGCTACCTTTTTTTTGTCTTGGCGTTATGCTAAACGGACTCGGAGTCTTCCTGCGAGTATGAATCTCGGCTGATTGGTTGACCTGAGTATATAAGCCGGGATTTATAATTGGTGAGACATTTGGTACGCGGTGTCTCTTAGGTTATTGGGAAAGAAGTAGATTTGTAAATTGTGAAAGAGTTGAACATACACGTTTCTCCAACAATTTCTCAAACTATGTCAGGAAAAACAATTAAACTCATAGTAAATATAGGGTCAAGGTATACAAGAATTAAAAGCAAAAATATGGAAACGCATAACCGTGTGCTTTAAAATTGTTTTTTCCAACGGTTTCCAGATTAATGCGCGCCAGGTATTCCCGTCGCAATATACATTCAACAATTATTCATCCAATCTTTTAAACAAGAGTTAAATTCATTTTTGGAGAAAATAACCGTATTAATGTGTATTTTGGTCAGGCAAAAAAACTGGAGATGAGAGCTAATTTCAGTTGTAACATTATTAGCGGGGAATTCGGACTTGTGCCGCTCGCTAATTAAAGGGCTTCGCCCGGGGCTATTGGAAAATAGATTCGCTGGTACCGCAATCGGCGCGTACCGATTCTTGGATAAGTATTCCAGGAAGTCTATCATTAGTGGAGTTCGCCGCGTTTTGAGTTCGAGTGTCTTTGACGGGATCTCGATCGAAATCTGGGTGGCGCAGGGATACTATTGAAATGCATAAATTACACGAGTTATCTCGCTGGGGATAATTGTGATATCTCGGAGAGTTGAGGTCGATTATTATAGGAATGATTTCTAGCCTCTTCCGGGCCATTATGTTTCAAAAAAAGATTATTAAACGCCAGTGGCTCGGCGCTCCGCGATCTTATTGAAACGAGAAAGTCATTACTCATCTCCCAACCGAATCATTATGGTTGGCCAATCGACCACCTAGCGTGGAGCCGCTGATGGCTGCGAGGCGCCTTTGAAAAAGGGAGAAAATTACAGTGATCGAGAGCGCCGATCGATTAGTCAATCAGGATGATCGGCCGACTGCTAACAGGTGTATTTAGAAGCTCCGCTCCTATCAGCAACACTCGGCCCACTCCATCGACAAAGCCCGATAAACTTTTCACTGATTTTCAGTGAATTCACTTTAGCAAGTGAATTACTCGCGGCATTAACCTGCTCGTGCCGGCGATCGATTGCGCGGAAAGCGGCGAAATAATAGAGCGGAGTAAAAATTGCGTTACCCGATAACGAAGTCTCTCCGAAATCGTAGAGCTATATCAAACTTTCCTCTAACAATAAAGTGTTATATACTTCTGCACTTTATAAAATAACTAAATTTAATATATTTGGCATTATAACTTTTACAAATTATTACTACAATATTTCTCCCGTGATTCTGATTTGAAAATAAATTTGTGCTTCCAGCCAAATAACTTTTTACTGTACACTTTCACACACAAATGCTCAATCTGTGACAAGTTTAAGAGATGCCCTCTCCATTCCACTCTCCGCTAATTCCTTTCAATATATGTCAGCAACAGTTGCACATATTATTTAAAACAAATCAGCAATGGAATGGAGCAACCATGGCAGATAGCAAAAGCTACAAACCGAGCGTTTTCATGGCCGTGTGACAACGGGGGCTCTCTCCCGGCACAAGGAAGGGACAATAAAAATTCCCCGTCGGCCGGGTGCGAAAGCAGCAGGGAGGACGGAATGCGAGCTCGCCGAGAGCAGGAGGAGTGCAGTGATAAAGAAGCAACTAGCTAATTATTCCAGCCGAAGAGCTGGAGAAGCGGGTAGAAAAGTGAACGAGCTCGTCGCCGGGCCGCGCTCGATATACCCAGCAGCCTGATACATCGGGGGCTGACCCAGATTTAAATTGAAACACGCGTCTCGCGGGACAGAGAGAGGGAGAGAGAGCGGGCGTGAAAATAAGAGGAAAAGAAAGACTATCAGAGAGCTATGAACGCTGTCGAATCCGCCGGGGAACGTCGCAAAGGTGAGCCGGCTTAACGTGGAATTTATGTCCGACATACCGGGGCTAACGAGGTGTCGCCAGAATGCCGTTCAATTCTTATCGGAGCCACCCGATTGGCTTGCGAGCCCTTCTCGGATTAACGCCGACGGGGCGCATTAATTCCAGTAATTAACTTGAACCCCACCCCATGTACAGCGTGAATCACTCGCCGTTGAATTTGAATCAGTAATGTCAGTGACCTATCGCTTCGACTAACGACATTGATTTATTGACAAGCGAATCCGCCCAACGTTTATCTTCATCTTTGTCAGACACTAATAATCATATATGTATAACAATATTGTGTTACACATTTTACATCTAATACACATGTGTATGACAAATACAATATATGTAGTTTATATATATGTACAAAATACTTGACAAAATGATAGGATTATATATAATTAGAATTAATAGATAATTTAACGCCCCTGTAATGACGTATGGTAATATTACACATACATATGTATTAACGTCAATAAATCAAAGCTACAAGAAATCCAAAGTAAAGTGATTCACCCTCTGTAGATCCGATCGCCCGCCACCTTCCCCGCACTCCTTCAACATCCAGGACCTTACAGACACGCGTGCCGCTGTGTCGTCATTGATATTGCGCCGCGCGGTTTACATCCGATCTATGCAAATTCCCCAAGCTTTCCCCCACCGCACGCTTTAAGTAGCCAAGGGCGATGAAAAACACGACTTACACGCTGATCCGTAATTAATCACTGCACCACCACAGTGTGAACATAGGTAATGTTAATAGTCGCTCTTTCGCCAACACGTCGTTCTAACGCGCTTGCAATCAGTAACCAATATCACATAATTCTACCAGTAATTTTGGACACTCCGAATTCCATCCCACGCAATATACTGTCGCAATCACGCGTATTTCGTTATTCCAGTTGTATCAGAGTTCGTTAGAGTGTGGAAGATAACGGGAGGCTTTGACCTATCAGATCTCAAGAAGGAAATCTCGACCAAGGTATCGCTTGGACTTCCTGGAGGAGGAAAGTTTCGGGCGAGGATTTAGAATTATGTAGTCGGCTCCTTGGGCGATTGCACGGAAGAAGCCAAGCTGGCGAGCGAGAGGGAGATGCGAGAAAGCCAAGTAAACAGTGATCGATAGCGCTTAGTCGTATTTGCCATCGGCGTACGCTTTGTGCACGGCCATTAAGATGCACTTGAACGCAGCCGATCGGCGGCAATCGCTTTAGCGTAACAGCGGCTAATCGCGAAATCTTTTATCGGCTCGAGCCACTTTATCCGGCGATCAGCGGCTCGATACGCATCACGAAACGGGATATTCCCTGGCAGCTAGGCCTCATGCTTTCACCCCCGCGGTAACATGGAGACGAGTAGAAAGCTAATAAACGGCGCGGCGGGTGCATTCGATCTGTCGAGTATGTTCTGTGGCATTGATGATACAGTGCCGATTGATTGAACTCTCCTCGCACTGGTTTATCCGATCCTTTAAATACAAATCGTGCAAATGTTAGTGCAATGGCGAACAGAAATGCGGTTTGATTTATTGGAAAAAGGCTAGTCACAGTACTAGTCACTTCGTCCCGTCACCTTGGGGGCTCCGAAGTGACTGTGGTGCTGTTCTTGACAGTCAGAAGGTAACTCTGACTCATCCAATTCGTGGCTACTAAACCTTGACTTCAAGACAATCAACAATGCTGCTGATCGTATTTCGCACCTCTGCTCAGTCACGCATAACCTGACCCTATTGACGACCTCTGACCGTCTGGGCTAAATGTCTGACGCCTGGGCACCACGCGTACGCTCGAGCCCGGAGTATGACAGATTTATCATAAATCTATCAACCTACCGAAAAATATGTAGCCGCTAACAAATTAAAAGTATGTGTAATACTAACTTTAAATTACGCACCATATTGCAGTGTAATTTAATTTTAATACAGATCGACGCCATGGGGAAAGAGTTGAGAATATTGTAGTCCGGAGAATTGAGAAGGACAAGCTCATCATTTTCCAGTTTTTAAAAGCCAGTATGTATCGACTCATCGATCAAGTGTCGTTTTATCGGGAAGGAAAAATTGTCATTCCATCGAGGCACTCGATCGAGCACTTACCGTACCAGCACCCACTCGCGGAGTGCGTGCCCGCAAAGGACCAAATCGGATGACCACAGGCGGACACTCCGTCGAGAGCGGAGCTCACACAACTCTCACAAGTGGGGAACACGGTACGCCACTTTGCGCCGTAGTGTGAATAAACCTCATTTCACAGGTATTCCTAAGTCCGCGCGTTTGATGTCTAAAACTGTAAGAGGAGGCTCGTGTCGGGACATCGGATCCAACGACAGGCCGACTTGATCCACCCTCGGGCGTCTCACTCGTGCTGACGCTGATGTACACGTTGTATCACTTAAGATAACTTCTTTATTTATGGCCACCGGCGAAGGAGAGTGCGTATTAGGGACGAGTTATAGATCGCCGCCCTCTGTATTACGTGTTACGCAGGCCGAATGTCCGCGTGTATGTGTGTCGCGAGCATTATATCGGCGTGTCTTCGTGTCGCCGAGAGTGACGCGAGGACGTCGCACGCGACTCCGACTTTCCCGCCCTAATCGCCGGGTAAGAACTGCCCATTTGTCAATGACACTCCTATCTTCGCCGGAGTGAAAAAAGCTCTCGGAACATCGCGGAAGCACGCCGCGATGATTTAAAGCGCCCGCTTAAGAGGGCGCCGGGGAACGGGAGGAATGGGAGAGTTCTCGGCTAATCGGTGATAACCGAGCTTCTAATAATACACCGGGAATACAATAAATAATGCTTGGAGCGCCTCGAGTCCTCGTGAAATATTGTATACGTCTAGAGGGACATTGTCTGGTTCGAGGGTACGACTAGTCGGTGATAACTGTGCTTCGGATGAGGGATTAGTAATTAATGACATTGATAATAACGGAATAAATAATTCGTGGAAGTATGGTGGTACTAATACATCATGGGGAGCATAATTAATTCCTGGGGAGAAGAGACGTCCTTCGAGAATTTCATCTCACTGAAGAGATGAAAAAAAAGAGATTTGAAAATAATGAGACTGCGAATAGTTAAAACTAATCGTTTCTTGCCTCGAAATACATTTACTGGAACTAAGAAGTCGCGCAATCGGCGAGAATTTCACTCGCAACACTGGATTGGATCTATGAAGCAATGAATACCTTTCGAAGAAACTTATCTTCGAGTAGTTACGAAATATTGTTTCCTGAAGGCGAGGACATTTGTCGGAGGATTCGTTGGGGTTAAGAGGGCGAGTACCTCGGGGAGTTTTCCAGGTCGGCGAAGTTTTAAAGTCAACGGAAGTCCGTCGGAGCGAGAACGGCGCCGAAATCGTGTCGGGTGTCCTTTTCTCGGGATGGACTTCTCGCGGCGAGATTGGCCGCTTAACTGTGAGAGCATCGCCGGCTTCGAGAAGCACTTTGCTAACGTAAGGCGCTTTATTATTCAAGAGTTTTGACGAAACTCCCCAACACCACTTCGCCCGTGAAGAATTCATCGGCCTTTATGTAAGGCCGACTCGCCGCACACGTATACTCCCTGAATTGTTACTGCGCCCGGCTTAAGAGCACAGCTGGCATCTTTTATTCAATCGATCGCCCGGCGACAAGCATATTTTGATTAAAGGATCCCAATATCATCCAGCGACTCGGCAACAACCAAGAAACGACTGCCGTATCACCTTTCTGCACTCGTTTTAGCCAGAAATTCCGCGGGGCCGAATTGGAAATCAGATACGCAATTAGAAGTTCGAAACCAACTTAATTCTCATAATTCATTTCCACAGCTTCCTTGCCAATCTGACAACGGTCTGCCCGCCGTCACCAAACAAGTCTGAATATTCTTTTCAAGTATTCAAGTGTAGTTTTATAATATAAAAATACATTGTCTGCTGTTCTCTGTTTTTGGAATGTGAAAACGATTTATAAAATTAGAAATGAAATACGTAAACGTTATACAATCGAAGACCTAGAATCGAATGTTTGATTCCTCTGGCAGAAACGGAGTCGTCGCTTACGTGATGCGAACGACACTGCGCTTCCCCACTGGAAATGCCTAGAAGCCACTAGGCTCCGAGTGAAGTCGCAGGAGTGCCTGCAATCTCGTTGAATGATTTACAATTCGAGAGTATTACACGCCCTATTCTTTCCACGCTTAAACGCACCAATTACCGAGCGGGCTCGCTAGATTTTTTCCTTGGGAGTCTAATCCAATTGGAGCGCCGCAGGCGTGTGGCTCCTCGATATTAGCACATTGTTGCGAAACGAGGTACAACTCTTGAAATTTCAAGCGGACGTCTAATACAAGGCTATCTTAAATCCCAAAAGATTAATCGTCCTGCGACATATCTCTAAATTGTCCAAATGCTCGAGTTCCCTTCCCACCGTGGAGGATGCCACGGACAACGCCGTGGAGGACTGCATGTTGCGTTCAAATGCACCGTGCACCATAAAAAATGCCGAAATGCCGAGGACATTTTTCCTCGAGGTGAGGTCGAGAGTGGCTCATAACTCCGTGTATAGTGGACTATTTGGACTGTTCGTGCTGCGTAACCGCCCAATAGTTACCCGATAAAATCTCTCACCGGCGTGGACCTCCCAGAGCAGTGCTGTTTTTCTCCCGGGCCGAATGGAGCTACACTTGCTCACCTATCTATTCTCATCTATACAGCCGAACACCTCCGCTGCTCCCATCCCACTGTGAAACAAGACGAACCGCCCTCCAAACACACTACTTAACCCCGCTTGAAAGCCTGCTCCCTCCTGCTCATTTCTGATTTATGTCCGGGCCGATCCTTCATTCCAACCTTCCGTCCTTCTATCTCGAGCCTCGACAAGTCGTCCCTACGCACTTTTTTTTACTCTCCTTCGGATACATATTTAACAACAATGCAGATGCGATCGATCAATAAACTTTAACGTCGAACTGTTGCTCCAATGAAATATTAAAAGGAACATCCGTAAAGTGAGAAATCGAAGTTACATTAATTACTGTAATCATGATTGATTGCGAGCCACCACATTCGTTACGTTGACGCGTTGTATTTTCAGGATGCAAACTTCGCGCTCGGCTTTGAATTTACTGGGGAAAATCGAAAAATGACTTGAAACGGAAGAGGACTGTTGGAAAGGCTGGTCCAAATTGATTGTAAATTCCCTGTAAAGCTTTGATCCGCGAAACCGAGGGAATTTGTGAGCAAACGTTGCTCGAAAGTGGCGTGAAGCCGGCCGGTCTACCATAACGCAATACTACCAATGATTTTGTTACGAATGCTACATGACGTACACAGTGAAATCGAATCAATCTGACAGGGGAAATGTACAGACATGCCTGGCATTCGCTCTCCAGCGCGTCCCACACCTTTTCCCACGAAGCTAAAAAGCAAATGCGGAGAACACGATGTCCGTCCCCGTCTTTGATAATCATTGAAAATACCTTGCGACATTAAAGAGAGCTATTTAACTGGGAGGATCTTTCAGTGAACATTTAACTTGACTACCCATGGACCAATCGGAGGTCTTCTTTGCAATTAATGGGTGGAGAGACAAAGGCGAAATAAGGGAAACCTGGTCATAGGGAGTTATCACTAACGATCGGAGCCTGTTCCGGAAGTGGTGCAATCACCCAGGTAATACCATGGTCCGGGTGGTCGTTTGCGCTTAGCGCGCTCCAGACTAACCCAATTAAACTGGGCCGTGAATTTTCCAGCCAATCAAGTCTGCCGCCACTGAATAATGCATGTTCGACGATCGCTGTCCGTTCAGTGTCAACTTCCCCGGGCTCCGGAGTCTCGAGTCTGGATGCGCCAGAGATCCTTGAGACCGATCAATGATACACCCCTTTGCCTGAGTGACATTAATTAACATTAACTATTAACGCGTCAACTATAATTGTACGCTCTCTCTGAGCTTGCGTTGGTTTTCTACTATAAAAGAGCTTCTACCCAGTTCCTCATAAACATTATCACAGAATTACGATGAAAATGCTTGTATGATCAGTGTATATTATTAATAATAAAAGTATGTGCCCTTATCATTTGACTCGTGATAAATTACCCGTCTTCTATATCTTATAAGGATTGTGAATACCTAATAAGGGACATTGTCAGACAAGACTGTTATATCCAAGTTGATTTCAACTCGTTGTTCAAGAATTCTTTTCCATTCTACGCTCGGCTGTTAGAAAAAAGTTGCCGAGTAAAGCGTGATATCAGACATCAAAAGGACGACCGACGCCATCGCGCATTCTGCACACCGCAGTTCCCCTGCGGCCGATGAATTCTGCCCAAATGGAAAATCGGGAAATTCCGCAATCTTTTTGCCGGTTCTTCCCGCGCTCGTGCATGTATACGTTTACTTGAGATGCAGTAAGTACCGCAACATCGAACTACGATTTACAGGCATCCGTCCAATAAGTCTTTTCTGCGTATGCAGGAAGCTATTTCCGCGAGGGAAGTCTCTCGGAAAAATGTTGGAAATCGATGGTCTAGCGAATAATGACGTTCTCCCTCTGCTCGAGAAGGATCTACTCGACGTAGCGGAAGATGCCCTTGGATTTCTAGTTATAGGAAGTGGTTGCAAATAAACCCGCAGCCGCGGATAAATGAAACTTTCCAATTCATCTTTGCCAGCTGTATCCAAGTATTACGTACTGGCTGTGAACTGACGTAAAATTTAATCTCGAAATATTGTCAGTGACGTGAAATCGAAATAAATCTCATTAAATACATACAAATTTATTCCTACATAATAATTCCGCTGTACGAACTCATCAGCAGAATGAAAACTATTTTGCGTATCTGCCAATACAAATTCCCAATAAATCAATTATCCATCATGTATTTCACGGTTTCATTGCGCCTTGCGCGAATCGCCGCGCACTAAACCGAGTTAAAGGACAGCTAATATTCGTAGAGTGTCATTTCGGCCAGTGTCATCGGAATCCTCGCGCGCCTCGCACGCCGGAAGACGGCAAATTCTCATTCTCCGTCATCTCCATCAGCGCGGCAGGGGGAGAGGGAGGGGCGCAGAGTTGGCGCGCGGTGCGCAGAAGTTACTCCGCGGAAAAGTAGCGAAGAGGGACGAGGGAGCCGGGCAATAACGAGAGGCGAGAGGGCCACTGTGCGAGAGAGCAGTGGTCTGCATGGCGATATTGAAAGTAACGTTTACGACGCCGATATTGGCAGAGAAGCAAAGGCAACCTCCCCGGCAAATGTTCCGCCTGTCGGCGAGTAAATAAGACACACGTACGTGCCGCCGGCTACTGCCATTACCCTGTGAATCGGCAGAGACCGACAGAGTAAGGCCAGAGAAAGCAGCCGCGAACAACGAATGTGTGCGGGGCGCAGAGAAAGTTTGCCGGCGCGAGGGAAATAAAGGAATTGCGAGTCCTTCAGGTGGAGCTTCACCGGGAAAGTCGAGGTTTTTCCACTTATTCGCGCGTGTTTCATATTACGAAGACAGTCGTTTAAGCGGCCAGCCGGAGAGCGCTCTCCCTCTCTCTCCCTCTCTCACTCGACGAGATAAAATCTTGTTTGCCGTTTTCCTCAAAGGGGCCGGGATCAAGCGGCTGGAAGGAGAATGGCTTTCGTAACACGGCGCGCAGTGAGAAGCTAGGAAAGAACGGCGCACTTTTCAGCCGAGCGTCTTGACCGGTGCCTTGTAATATTGAGTGTAATCTTTCTCCCAGCGTGGCGTCTATTTGTATAATATTGTAACGCGCCGCCCCGAGAGAAGAATCGAATAGGAGACGAGAGGAGATGCGCCGAGACGAAGGGAAAGATGAAGAAAGGTTGGCGAGAAACGAATTCAGCCGGTTTCTCAACGCTTTGAATGGTGCGCATTGTCTGCTCTGCTTTGATCGTTTTTAAACAAGATTTCAAGTACTGCATAATACAGTCGGAAGACGATAATTCGCTTAGATGTGACCTTGAAAGAAACCAAAACGCGTTAGTAGAAAATTCGTTGTGACTCAATACTGTAGCAGGTGATTTATGAATACCAGGCGCAATTTGCTTGCTTATTGGCAAAGTGTCGTTCTTCATTTCTCTACATTGCATTGAAGCAAATTCATTCACAACTATCAGCCACTTAGCAATCAATGATTAATTATCGTTTTCCAAGCGTCAAAATTAATGGAATGTAAGCGATTTCTGTCTTTCTTTCGCTTACATTTGATTGCTTTTCTACTAACTTAATTCAATTCAACTTAAATCAGTAGACTCGGTAGAGTCTCACGCCAAGTACAAGTAGTATACATATGTATACAGTACGGCACACGGCAACTGAAGATACTAATCCCAAAGTGTAGCGGTTTTCGATCGATACCAACCTGTCTGCTTCATTTATGAAAGAGTTGAGTTACACCTCCAAGGATTACTATATGAAAATTGTATTTCACCGTTTATTTGTCTCAATGGGTTCATACATCCTAATTCGAAATTCCAATGCTCTCATAGTAAAATCTGTTTTGAATCTACCCGAGGACTCACTAGGACTTACACCACATACGCGCATATACAAATGAGTTGGGCGCAATATTCCCTCATTAGAAAGTCCGAGAGAAGTAGGGGATGAGCGGGGCCGAGTATAAGCGAGAGGAAAGATTGAAAAGCGGAGCCAAAGGAGTAAGCTCCTTCGGTAAATTATTTTTCCACCTAAGTAACACCTATGTATCTCCATCTTCATCTGGCATCCGGGAAAAGCTCGGCTTCCCGTGCTACTCGTCCTCCCTTCGCTTTTCCCATCCGCCTGCATTTTTCATCGCCCCGGGCTCTGTAAGCCCGTTACTTCCGCGCGGCCACTGCACGGACACGCGCTTTTCCCGGGGATTGCAAGGGAAAACGTCGAAGGAAAGCAGTGCGTTTAATCACGGCGGCCTCCTCGGGCAAATTGAATTATCCCTGTGACGCCCGGGCTCGACGGCGAGCGGAAGGAAAACTGCGGAGAACGATGGAAAGCGGTCGGAGGGTGCGGGAGCGGCGGCGCGTCAGCTCCGGGGGCGAGATGTAAGGCAGTGTGCTCCGAACGGGCATAGACGGGACCTGCTAATAATGGGGGGCATTACGGCCCCGCTCGGACTATGGAGCCGACACGAAAATGGAAAAGCGATGAGGTCGGTCGCCGTAAATAACCAGGACCGGCTGAGGTCGCACCCGGTGGTCCTTCGCTCGTAAATCTCGCGAGAGGCCACGGCAGCATCGGACTCGTCCTTGTCCGAGAGAACTTGTCAGAATCTAAACAAATCTCGCTGACCAATTAGCCCCTTGCTGGAATCCGAGGGACTCCGGCCCTCTTTTTACTCGAACTCGCTCGATCCTTACGTACAGCGATGGCCGCAGTGGTACACGGGGGGCGATCGACGCCCCGGGCAAGGATCCCCCGGTTAGATTAGAAATTTATTAGAGGCCCTCCGGCTCGATGTAGACGCCCCGTGTACACGTGGGCGCGACAAGTGTCCTTGGCTCTCGACGGTTTCCCGAAAAGCGAGAGAGACGGCAAGGACCGTAGGCGTGTCGCGCGCGCCGGCCTCTTTGAAGCGGAGGACACCGAGCGTGAATTTATGTGAAGCCTCTCGGCCGTAGCTCGTGCTTTGAGGAAAATGGTGAAAAGGTGCATTGCTCGCGAGCGCGGGCCCTCTTCTAACTGCTGTATCCTCGTACCACTTGATTTAGCTGGCAAGTGCCCTGGAATAAATACGGCTCCTTCTCGGCCCCGAGAATTAACGAGGTGTGTGCGCGCTCGCTCCTGGAATTAGAATGTCGAGCACGCCGCGCCGCCGGGAAGGTGCGATCCAACCTGCCGAGGACTATTAGCAGCCGGAATCGATATACGCCGGTGATTACCAGCTGGGAAGGTGGGACAGTATGCCCTCGCTCGAGATACGTAGGCGTCGACTTATCGCTTCGGAGGCACAAGTTAACCGGAACGTGTTAGTTCCTGCTCGATTCGACTTACGTTAGATACGAATGGCAGTAATACGCTTAGAGTCCCTCGCCGCGCGCGCAAGCGGCCCGAGCGGGCCGAGCGGCCCAGTCTATCTGGGCACCGAACCAGGCCAAATCCGAGAGAGCGTTTTGTTCGAACTCGTAATCAGATAAGGCGGCCCGATGAGTGCGGTATTGCTTTCAAATTGGTTTCCGATTCGAAGCTGCGATAGCGAGCGACCCACGCCCCACTTGTACCCTCCTCTCTATATTCGTCTACGAAACCTAGCGCTATTACGCTCCTCACCTTCGCCCAGGGTGCCTGGTTATCTTTTTTTTTTCGTTTCTTTTTTTTTTGCCCCGTGCCGGTACCGCTGCCTCTTTCAACCAAGTCGCATTTCAGACTTGGGAATATGCAACCTCGAGTGTGCCACCACACTGATATAACTCTGATTCAACTAGATTTCGAGATTTCGGAATGTGCGTTGATGCGATAATCGAATAGTTGGAGCTTCGACTTGATCTCGAGTGCAAAATCAATTTAATATCTACTTCTCTAAACTATCAATGTTGAGAATTTTCTGCGAAATAATAAAGATCCGATTTTAATGAGACCTCCAATATCACATATACTTTCCGCGTTCTTTGAACGAAGTAAATAAAAAAAATGGGTTAGACAGCGAGTGTCTGCGATGTCGTGACACAGATCGGCGTGCGATTGCATGCCCGGCGGTTTTTAATGCGGATAATTTCGTTGAAAGGGCCGGTACAATTTCACGGAAGAGCAAAATGTTGTGCAGCTCGTTAGCGTCTCCTTTGGGACGCCGGACAGAGGAGGATGTGAGTGCGGTGTCGAGTGGCACACACCCGCATTATTCTGGAAGAGGTCTCGCCGGCCACGATAACCCACCTGTGGACGGCAAGTCGGTTAATTCTCCGGCTATAAATCACTGTTCCTCCTAACCCCCTGAAATCGGCCGCACGTCGATTAACCGATACACCTCCACTCCCAATTACCGTATTTCGCGCTATAAGTCATATTTAGTTAGCCGGCCGAACGCCTGTAATACCTGTCCCCCCAATTATCTTTTTAACACTGGGATTAATAGGGGATTTCACTCTCTGTCGCAGTCCCTCGCCGCCTCGCCATTGCTAAGTTTCGCGGGGACGCTCTCGAAAAAAGATTCCAGCCAATTTCGGCGGCGGTAATCGCGTCTCTTGAAATTATACTGTTACACGTCCAGCCGAAAGTAATGCTCAAATAATGGTATAATCCTATTGTTCTGCGTCAAAGCTCGCCTGTTGCTAATATTATTGCTAGTATTGCTAATTATTTTCGTCTGCATAGAGAAACTGCGGCGGCCCACAAGTCTCTAAACATAGTTTCGAGTGTATTCAGAACCCACAACGGATTAAGAAGACCGAACGAAATGCAAGAGCGCGAACAGCGTCGCTCCCGAAACGGCCGAAGCTCTAAAACCGAGCAAGAACTTTCCCTATTTAGGCGAATCAGAGCCATATCCGGGCGATTTGTCGATGGTTTTCTACTGGCAACGGCTCTCGCGGCTAACAAGCGTTTTAATTGCATATCGACCGGCGGATTCTCTTCGGAAGTTTCAGCCGCGCGAGCCAACGGGCATCGCGCACCGTTAAAAAGTCGATAACAATCTAACGAGCTGGGCGCCGGTGATATATGCCCACAATATCGGCGACTTTATCGAGAGCGGGAAATGCTCTTTCGCAGGGCGGCCGAGCGAAGGAATTGTCTCGTGTGTAAGCCGGCGCACTCTCTCCAGCGCATAAATCTACTTTCGCCGGTGCGGCGTCGCGGCGCCCCGTGCGCCGCACGCATTCAACTGCAGCCTCTGTATCAGTTTTTCAGCCCCCTCTTGGACCAGGGACAATGCTCCTCTCGATCCCGGGGAAAAAAAGTGACTGTAACGCTCGAGTGGAAATTGCGCGACCCAGAAAGCCCTTCCAGCACCCTATTTAAATCCGTTCGCCCTAGTCTTTACATTTACATCCAAAGCTGGGGGTATCAGTGCTCCGCGCTAATATACATCTCGCCAAACTGTCTCTAATCCCCCCGGGAAGCAACTCCCAAAAAGATAGAGCTTTTTTCTTGCCCTGCCGATTACCGAGACCACCGATCAGCCGTTTGTAGAATCGTCTTATTTCGCACGGAGCTTGGGTTTTCTGGATATTGTTCGCTCGTCTTAGAGCGCGTCACGCTTAATTCTGGGGCTCCAAGGCCCGCAAACGAATGAAGAGAAGCGCACATTGTTGCACGTAACAATGACTACTTGACGGTAGAGAAGATTCGGCGAGTTGGCCGGAGCGCCGCGGTCAGTCCCGTTTTTCTCGTGCTCTCTGCCCGGTGCCGGCGGCCAACTTTCCACATAAGACTTCGGAAAGGGTCAGGCATTCGAGGCCCCGCAGCGGTGCTAGCTCGTCCAAACTCTTAACGATCTCTCCCTGTCGAAGATTCCCAACTTTAGCTTCGACGGAATCCTCGCCGGTGGTCCTGCGCACACAAAGGCACCCGGGGAAGCCGGTGCACTCCAAGTTTTCCACTATTTATTTTACAGTACTCGCCGCTTCTCACGGAAAACGCTCTGCCGCTTTTTTCGCGGCGCCGCCGCCGCCGCACATCGCCCTGCTGCTGCGGCGCTCACCTGCGCCGGCGAGCTTTCTAATTGGACGATGGTCTAGCTAGTGCACGCAATTAGTTTTACTGGTTTCGGTGGTATTGCCCGCCAGAGTGATTAAGCGAACGCGCAACAAGCTTCGACAAGCTGTCGGAAACAAGGAACAGCGGATCGAGGATCTTTCAGTGGTGACACAAAGTAGGTTGTTGCAGGATCGTCTTGTCGCGATTTCACTCGGAAACCCCGGGACTTAATAACTATTCAGTGCAGACGTATATGCGCGCAGACTTATGTGTTTTACTAGCATTAATGATTTTGTACTCGGCAGGCGCCGCCGCGACGCAAAAACACGCACTAATAGGAGTTGAAGTGGAAGTTGAAGTTAAAGTGCGCCGGGTTAAGAAGCAATTGAACTATTTAAACATGCTAAATTGCTATACATATGAAGTGCAATAGGCTCAAGTAGCATCGTAATTCGAATCCTAGTAACTTCAATTGCAACGCAAACCTAAAGCATTTGCAACTGATAAAATCCCCCATGTCCAAGAAGTTACATAAAATCGCACGCAAGCACTCACACAATACATCCTGCATTTCGATACATCGATCGAAACAACGCAATTTGTTATCAACGTGCGCTTAATTGACGCTAACTAGGAGACGAGTCTTACGGTCTTTGCGAAAGGAAGTTGGATTATCACATGGTCGGCAAACTAATTGGCAATGTATGCTTTAGCTTATTACCCCCGATCGCCGATGAGCCCACCATCAGGGACGTGATCTGTGTTTGCAAGTTCATTGGCCAATGGAGCTGTGCAACAACGTGACAGGACCTATCGTACGTGGGTCGAGCCTGTGGTGTGTGCTTGCTACTAATCCCTTTGATATGGCGGGCCAATTCAATTTCGGGTTCCGCTCAGTAGCAAATCCCGATTACCGTCTGTTTGCCAGAGTCCGATGCATTCTCTAAGTGCATGTTTAGGCGCCTGAATTATTCGGTTGTAGTTATTTGGGAATCTGAGAATTAGGATACAGTAGTATCACCCCTTAAAGTTCCTTCGTATTTGAACTTAAGTAATTTAAGGGACAATGACAAGTGACGAGATTTTTGTACGGTTTCGAAAGTTTTAAGAGCATTTCTATAATGTTCTAGTAGATGTTTGTGGCTCAAACTACACATTGATCTTCAATTATCTGTTGTATTTATATTTAATTAGTTTAGATTCTTATTTTGATTCCTCTTACTCTTAAATTCAATTATTTACGATCGTACTGTGATGAATTCAAGTATTCTTAACATTATCCTTTTTAAGGAAACCGTGTATATATATATATATGTATAGTTGAAGTCTTTTATGTTTGATTTACAGCCGCACCGAATAACAATCGGGTTCGTACAACAAAAACGGCTCGCCTTGCCTTTATTGTAATCAGGTTTGCCTGTCACTCCCCGCGATCACTCAATCGAGAGCTTCCGTTTGCAATTCGAGAGAATACATTGGTAGAATAAATGAATGACTGAAAGTCTCCCTTGGCTACCTGGGTAGCCAGGCTCGATGCAGCGTGTCAGTGTGCATGTATACACACATACAGGAATTGTACATGGCTCGCTGACGCAATTAGGTCGAGTAGTGTCGTTGACACGGTTTGCGACAGGAAAAACATCATGAAATTGAATAGTTTGAAATGGCCTGACTCCTGATGTCACTATTGCGCTTTTGCGGGCGTACATGCACGCTGCCAGACGCGATTGTACTTTTTTTCCTGCTACTCAACCACATTTCTTCCCCACGGACGACCTGATAAGATCACGCTTGTTCAACTCACTTTCAATTACCGACTGTAACTCAGGCCAAGTGCAACAATCGTTTTGGAAAAGGGTGACTTTAATAAACCTCGTCAGAAAATGCCTCATCAAATTCCATTTCACAACTCGATCAATCGTACAGGCATGTATCCTGATTTCCTGACCGGTTGCAATTATATATATTATAATGAGAAATGCATCCGCCCGTTTATAATACGATTATATCGCAAGCCAATACAAGGTGAACTCTTGGTAGAAAAGCGCGTGTAAAAAAGAGGCTGGCTATTATAATAACCGATGAAACAACACCGCCAGCAATCAAATAACGAGCCACACGTGCCCGTGTAATATTCGTTAGCGATTTCAGTGGCGGATAACGCGCCGCCGTCCACAAGATAATCATCTTAGCACGTGAAGCGGCACAATTTTCCGGCCGGCCGCGAAGCGCGTTCGACGTTCTGGAAAAATTCGACGGCCCGCTAATTGCATTCTGATTTAAGCGCCGGCGGTTCGTGCGACAGGCGTGTGCGCCTGTGGCGCGGCGGAAAAAGAATTGCCGACGGGAACGAGGGAAAACGCGAGAGAGAGAGGGAAATGGGAAAGAGGGTGGACGCGGGGGCGAGAAAAGCGAGAGGGACGAAGTTATTAAAATGCCGCGGGCGCACGAGGGCGTAAAGTACAATAACATTTGCGCGAGGCGCGCACGCCGAAGAAAACAAATCCAAGCGGTCGTTTTTAACTTTTAATTGGATCGAGCACGAAAGCGCGTAGTAGCCGAGTTCGCCTGACAACTGCTCGCTACCGGCCGTCTAATTAATCTGGCACGCTGTTCGATACGAGGTCGCTTTGGCAAATTCAGTGTCGCGCCGGCACAACTCCGACGTCCCACTGGAGTCATCGGTTTTCTTCCGCGTCCCCGCGCCGGCACAACCTCATTTTTCTACCGTTAATGAGTTGATCCTGTAATTTTGTGCTGCGCGCTCGCGATGCTCTTCTTTCGATACAAAAGGTCTGAGTAAGAGAATAATGAGCCTTCCCGGCCAATTCACTAATTCTAGACTGTAGTCTCACTACATCATTTCAAAGGCCCAGTTTTAACAAAATTATAACACGGCGGTCAATTTAATTTGCGTCACGTGTATTCGCACACGCACGAATAAAAGTGCTGTACAAAGTTCGAAAAATACGAAAGTTACAAGCAACCCCTTCTGTTTTTCCACGAAATGGTTTACCGCAATGAATCGAACGCGATGTCATCCTTACGCTCTTGCCTTCCCGAAAAATAGTTTAAAATGATGAAAGAACAGTTTGGAGTGCTTTGAGGAAAAACCAGAGTCTCTAGAGCGAAGAGAGCACGGTGGAAGGATTCTCCGACGTATTGGCCGGTATTTCTACAACGAGACAGTGAGTTGGGAAAGGCGAGGAAACGGGAAGAAAGATCGCAGGGCATCCAGAGTTCCGGGAACGTTATTATCGTTGGCACGACTTCAAACGGGGCCACTCTTAACAGGACACATCGTCGAAATTGGCCCCATAAGTTCCGGATAAAATTCCATGGCTCTCGCCTTCTATTCTATATGAACATCCGCACATCGCCCCCATTTATATTGCCGGAATGGTGAAATGGCACCTCGCTAAAAATGATTGTTAATCAGGCTACGGAAAATACTGCAGATTTTCCGTCATCTAATGAGCAAGTCAACGCGATCAGCACTCCTGTTCCACTCTGTGTCAGAATGCAGTCCGACATTCTGCTGATGAGTCAGTAGGCGAGAAATGGGACTCCCATAGATATCAAACCAACCGAACTATCAATTGACAGAAAATCCATGGCGTGCCCGCGGGCTTATTAACCGACATTCTGTCACTAACGAACTAAACGTGCCAGCCTGGCGAGGATTATTGTCATACTTCTCAAAAACATTGATCTATTAGCGCCATTAATAATTTGGTATTATCGATTTATACTTTGATAATAACACTACGCTCTCATAAATCCTCCATCCCTTCAGAGTGTGCGAATGTTTATTATCTACTGTAGAATTTTACCATGTGTCTGCACATCTATTCTGCTCTAAACCTTAAACCAAGCGCGTTTAAAACAAAACAAGAAAGGGAAACAAGCATTCTTTGTAATGCGTCAACAATAATCAAATCCTTAGCAAAGAAATGAACTATTATTTTAATGAAAAAGCTTTTTTTGCTTCAAAATCAAAGGACATGCGAAAAGCAATATTACTTTTCCACCGAGGCCAGTATTGGCTTTTCCAAAAAGTCATCATCGAAACTAGAGTACATACATATACACACACACGGGCACAGAGACACAGACAATAGTTCTGTCGCTGGTGGCGCAATGGAAATTACCAGAACGGCGTAAGCTCAATTTCGCCGCAAGGACCTATAAATGAATCGATGACGATGAAGATTCGAAAAATCGTGGCGATCGGGGAAGAGGAGTGCGCGCCGGGAGCGAGCGTTCGGCCGACTGGTAGAGAAACGGATTAGGGCAGAGGGTAAAGGTGCAGGGTGTCGAGCAGGGTGAGAGGAAGGCGCGCTGGGAAGCCCGGCAATCGCATTCGGGAGGCGTCATCTGCTACGACCCCCGAAGCAGACGCTGCGATGGAGACGGCAATTCCGGCAAATTGGGGCGAATATAATTTTCAAGAAATCGAGGCGAAATACAGGTGGATTCGCCTCGCGTTGCTCTGCCCGCCTTCTTGAAACTGTATCGATATTGGCTATCGATGCCGGCGGGAACGGCGCGCAACCCCCGATCGATATGCCGAATATCGAATTAACTGAGGGGGGGGATAAGAGACAATTTCGGTAATCAGCTCGTTGCCCCGAGATACGACCTCATCGAAATATATTAGTACCGGCGTTCATTGATTGTTGGATAATTATATGAGTGTACTGACTATCCGACTCGCGTTGTGTACTTGTTATAATTGATACTCCACCTGTCAATCCGACTCCGCTTGCATGCATGATGGGAAGCAAATATGTCAAGGCTCTCAATCAACATATCATTCCCCCTGATTACCAGTTTTCAACGATTTTCAGGCCGACACGAGAGAATATCCCGATATAAAAATATCACGATAGAGTAATTTCGCACAGTACGAATAATATTTACGCATCGTGTACACATCAAAGACATATTGTATGACACAAGACACATCCTCTTCTAAAAGGTGGGAAATTTATGCCAACCACTCGCATGTCTTTACATGCACGATTATTGGAAGTACGAAGCGCACAAATGCACACAGAGGCAAATAGTCGTGGATGTCGCATATGTACACTATCGAAGAAACTAGGATGAAAAGCTAGTGTCCGTGCCTACTCGACGCGCTGCTAGCTGTTCCATATTTTTATCGATTCCGTGTAAATCCAGCAGAAGCAACGGTCGACTTCTGCTAAAAAGCCGCTCTCTCTCTCCCTCTCTCATCCACCGGCCGGCCCTTGTGAGAGTTATTGTGAACCCAGAATGCACGCACTCGAGACACACGGCGCGGCGCGCACTATGATTTCTCGGGGAAAAAGCCGTGACGGGCAGATTATTCCATTCGGGCGAGCCGGCTCCATCAGTGATTTTCTCGGATTCCGGAAGATCCGGCCGAATCGTAGCTGCGGGCTTTCAAGTTCGCGTTGCTTTCCATCCGAATTTCGCCGGAGGCTGGGGGCGCACGGGCTTGCGGGTATTACGTATCAAGCACGTAACGTCGAGATTCCGTGTATTGAATTCGATCGGGGGAGGCGCCGGGGATATGGCGGCTGCTTCATAAAAGGAGCAATCCAGCGAGCGCGTCTTGGGATGAGGCCAGTAACAAGATTGCCGAATCGCGCGCGGCTCCCATTTTCAAAACTGTTAATAGCCATGGCGAAGGCAAGACTTGGCTTGCTGCGATCGCGCCGGTATTTTCTCGTGACATACTTTCGAGGGTGAAAAAGGCGTCCTCGGTGGCTGTTCGAGTTTTCGCCATCAGTACTGCGAGCCACGGCAAGCAAACCGTGACAAGTGATGGGGCGAGCGAGCACGTTACCGAGTTCGTCTTACAGCATTAGCAGTCACCGTGGAAACCTTTGAACGTCTCTCGCTCGCCCGCACCCCCTCAATCGCCGCGGAAACGACAAACGGCCGCGAGAAAAAGGCACGAGACGCGGAAGGAAATCTGGCGAGATAAGCCTGCCAAGCTTCCAAGGAGAGCAAAATCGAGAGAGACGATCTTAAATTTATTTTTCCACTCTCGGCGATTCCATGCACGGCATCGCTGCCATGGATATATTCGCAGTGGGTGTAGGCGCACCTCATGCGGGCTCATTGTTGCACCTGCAGCTGCGGAAGCCTCTCGACCTCTCGAATTTCTTCTCGGGGGAATCTAGGAGGCCCTGTATTGTATCTGTGTTGCGATCATCCTAGCAGCCTGTTCTCCCGCCAGAAAGGGCATGCAGTGGTGGGCGAATGCGGATTTCGTTCCGTTGGCCCCTCTGCGATTGAATTCGCAGGCGTCTGGTTTCCGAGCGGGTCCGTCGCTCTTTTCAACGGCGACAAAGGGAAAGGGTATTCTTTTCGGGCGGATTCCAACCCGATACACCTCGCTTTCTCTCTCTCTCTCCCTCTCACTTACTCTCTCGCTCGCTCTCCGTCTGATAAATGGCGCCTACGTGTGCAAGAATATCGTGCCGTTACTCTTCCATACCGCCTGACCACGCGCCCCTCCCTTTCGCTCTGTTTCTCTATGTTGCCCGAGTCGATAAATGTTACTCTTTCTTCCCGGCGAACATCGACACTCTCTGTTTATCGAAACGTTTTCGGAGAATGCTACACAGTAAATCTGGACGCACACTTATGATTTTCTGTTATGCATGAATGTTATTAATGTAATCGCAGAAATGGAAGACAGTTTCTTATTTAAGGAGGGACGCCCCTGGATGCATCAAAAAGAAGTGCAGTTTTACAACTTCTGTTTTCTTAAAAACGTTATCTATGACCTCCTTAAAAGTTTTTATTCATTTTGAAAAGCATCTTTTGGCTAAATATTGGTTATCTTTTATGTACAGATAATGAAAATTGCCAAAGTTATTAACTAATTTAATGTAATGAGCAAATTTATTTGCGGTGACCACTGCTGAAAATTTAAAAAACGCACATTTTTTGATAGCCTGCTTATGATAACCCACATTTTTTAGTTGCCCAGTTTTTTATGCATAAAAATTACTAGCATTAAACCGAAAAATACTTTTTGAAATGAAAAAAACTTTTAAGGATTTCCAGCGTAATGTTTTCGAAAAAAAATCGTAAAACATCACCCTTTTTTGATACTGCTAGGTAGACCCCCTGATACGAGAGTATGAGTGTCTTTACAAAGGGTCTTGTTTGTTACAACGATAGAAAATCAGAAGTCTGCCTCGAGCATAACAGCCTCCGACGAAAATATATCAAAATATATCGCAAACTGGAACGAAAACAACCCTTCGCGCCAGTGAAATTCTTCGACACTAGCTTTTGAATTATCTTCGAGATTTTTCCATACTCTACATACAGTTGTAAATCACCATTGAGCGATGCATTCATTACCGCGCACGGATTGCAAAAATCGCGAGATTCGCAGTGCCAAATCAGTACGGGCGTCAACAAAATTTCATTCTCATGAAAGTGATAGGAAAAGCCAGATCAGGTGTAATCGAAAATGCGTCGGGAATGCGAGTTCGCGGGAGAATTCGGGCGTTCGTCTCGCGATTACCTGAAACCTGTGCAGCGCGGCGGCGTGACACGTGGCAGATGCAAATCGGCGCGAAACGAAAATATGCGCGCCCCTCGGAGAGGAGGATGAGAGAGGATGCAATTTTATCGGCTTGCAATCGGGCCGCGAACACTGCGAGTCTTCCGTGCACCCAATTTTATGTATTCCCGTCCTCCCCGCATATGTTAATCGATCGATTCATGCTCGGCTCGGGCATCCCTGCAACCCGAGAACTCGGTCGCACACTCCAATCTCGTTTTCAAAGGCCGGCTTTTTTCCCCTTCAACTCGCCTGATATTTCAATGATTCCTGGAGGGCCGATGTTTACTGTGGTGCAGCACGGTAGGTATATGTATGTAGTAGCAAGCAAATTGGCCGGCGCCAGCCTGGAGATGCGGGGAAACTCTTGTTAATACTCGGTTACGTGATATTATTCAAGTTTCTTGCGTGCTACGAAATTATCATAAAACATTTAGAACTGAAAATTCGTCCGAAGTGGTAGTAAAAAAGTAGAAGTACATTTACGCAACTGTTAAAACTGTTTCAAACACTTACGTTTCCGACGCACATTGGTTGATTACATCACAATAAATTAATATAACTGTTGGATTCTATAATACTTGCTTGACGAATTTAAGTTTTCGCAACAATATGTATCTACTAGCTGTCTGTTTGACGGTTCTGCGGAAAGTGTTGTACTGTTCTTCACAGTCCTCTACCAAAAGGTAACCCTGTTTTCCCCACCTCGTGACCAGATCCGATTAGGCACGAAATACTCGACCAACTGACAATGCAACGTCGGGTTCTGTGCCGCCCCCCGCGCCCTTGGGCCTGGTAAACAATACTTGACCCTATTGACGGCCGCAGGTCAGTTAGTCAAATACCTGACACCTTGACACCACGTGTTTGCTTGGACCACTGACCCACTATGGTTTCTGTCATAAATCAATTCGTCTTCGACTCAGCTACGAATCTCAATCAATTGCGTTGCTTATTCAATAGACAATACACTCTTATTGTTACAGCCGGCCGAATAAAATACCCAATAGAAATTGGGGTGAATATACAAAAGTGCTACTCATGTGAAAACAATTACGAAAATTGGCACCTGCAGAAAAGAGCGCAATCTATACACTACACGACGTACTACAATTGGCCGCATGTAACAAGTGGACAACTCGCGGTGGCACACTCCAATCTCGTTTTCAAAGGCCAGCCTTTTTTCCCCGCCAACTCGACCGATATTTCGATGATTCCTGAGCGGCGATGTTCACTGCGGCCCGACGCAATAAGTAACCAAATTGGCCAGCGCCAGCGTGAAAAACCGGTTCTCGCCCTTCCCTTTTGTTTTTCCAGTTTCCTTCGTCAGATCGCTCGTCGCGATCCGCTAGCGTCCTGATAACTGCTCCATATCGGCCGTCACGCGCGAGCACCGGCAATAGAATTCGCGCGATGTACTCTCCATGTAAATGTTTCACGGCGGCCGACTATGCACACACGCATTGGCGCACCCGCGCAGTCCGGATTTCAGTTCAGGAAGGGCGAGCCATTTTTTTAAAGTAATTAAAGTAATAAAGGGGGACCCCGTGAGAGGTGCCAGATTTATTTCAGGGATAACTGCTGGAGTAATTAATCCCTCGACTGCGGCTAAAATTTCGAGGCAATTAACTCGGGTTATGACACACTCAAAAGAATATCTGGATCACAGCGTCGCTCAACAATCGCGAATGAGCTTTGGTTCACTGCTTATCATGCAATATTGACAGGGAATTATTGAATTATTATTCCTCAATATATTGACACAAATTCTCTTTGATTTAAAGTATGTGGCTGCAACCGAATATGGGACGTGTTAGAGAATATTTTTCGAGATAATTCGCCATAATTGAATGTGCAGGGCTGCGATAACAGGACGATTACACGCCAATGCTGGGGAGCGAAGGGACGCTGCCGGCAGAATTGCGAAGAGGGTCACAATTAAGGGCCTGTAAGGGACAGCCGACTGGTTGCCGTCCAAATCAATTCGGCGACCTTAAAGACAAGTGGAGATTTGGCAAGGGATAGCCCCTGCAAGGGAAACCAGGCTAAGCACTAGCCGCGATTAGCCAGATAGGAATCTTGATTTATCCCCGGTTATCTGCTCCGTACTGCTCCAGCCGCAGGGAGAGTTAGCTTCCGGCTAATACGTACATACACCAGGAATAAGGAGCTGTGTTTGCTACCGAGATATACGGCAAGCCGAGACAATTACTTGTCGGGTCGCAGCATATTCTAAACAACGTATGTATTGCAAACACATCCTCGTCTATAGATAAATCATAAATGAATTCTACCAATACCGCTAATAATAATGAAATAACCTTTTACATTTAATTAAAATTGATCACTCAACATTCTTCGGTTGTTGCATCGAATTTTTACAGGTTTAATTTAATAGCGAATGAAACCTCGTCCGTGAACGAATTCTACGCACTGCATGTAAGTCGCAAAGTACATATAAAACATTTGGGATTACTCAGACTCGTCGCCTTGTTCTTGTTTTCCAATTTCCCTAACCTTTTTACGTCGAAAAACGTAAAAGAGTAACAGGCAGTTTCAAGTACAATGCGAGTATAATTGATTAATAAAAAGTCACAGAGACAGAGCCAACTGCTGGCAGTACTGCCACGCGGCCAGCTAACTATGTACCCGGCCGGAAAGGGGGCTAGCAGAATGCAAGTGCGGCACACACTACATACGTACACATACACCGTTCACCATGAGGAGTGTTATCCCGGGCGCGCGAATGGAGCTCCGTAACGAAAAGAGATAACGACTTTAAAGCCGATATTTCTACGAGACGTTTCCCAGCGGTGCGCGCTGCACGGCTCGTATGTGGTGTGTGCGCGCGGCCGGCCGCCAACACACGGAAACGATGAAACGGAAAATTGAGGCTAAAGTGAGAAACGACAATGGCATCTGCGCTGTACACATTTCTCAGGAAAGTGAACAGCGAGAAAGGAGCCCGGAGGAGTAGGAGACAGTCGGCGAGAGGCGGAGAGGAGAGCAAGGAATTTCATGACGCAGGAAAGTTTGGATCCCAGTGGCTGGAAAGAGACCGAATCACCCTAGAATACGAGGCCCAGGCGGGGAGGGTAGAGGGGCGGGGGGCTGGGGGGTAGAAGACTTTTGGAAATGAGGGCGTTTGAATGCCACCCCGAGAACGGGTTATCTCGTTATCTTTAGGAGGTTGTTTCACAACCTCGTCCCAATCCTTCTCTCCCCTGATATCCCGCGCTATCCCTGCTTGAGCGTCGCACCCGCCCGCCTGCCCCAGTCCTCGGGGAAGCAATGAGAAAAAGGGAACACTAGCCCGAAAGGTGTATTAGTTCTCTATCCTTATCCCCCTGCTTTACGCTCGCCCTCCCCTAAGGAGTGGATCCCGGAAAAATCTTTCGGCCACCGGAGCGCACCCCTGTCAGATCTTGCACGCCGCTGCCGCAGCCGCTTCCCTTCCGGCCAATCTCCTTTTCGCCTTTTCTCTCCGCCACTATCGTGATTGTCTTATACATATAAACACGTATGCGTCTCCGAAGACTCGCCCTCTGGATTCGGGACCTATCCATCGAGACCTTCCACGACAGGCGTGTGTGCCTCCGTCTTCCTTTTTTTCTGTCCTCTTTATTTGTTTTCTTCCGAATTTCAGATCCTCCGGGGGGTTAGCCTCCCTTTCTGCGTTCTCTTACCGATTTACTCGTTTCTCGCTCTGGCCCTCGCCCTCTCGGGGTTGAGCTCCTCCTGCGTTCTAGCCTACTTCTCTCTCATTCGCCCTGATCGATAACCTAAGTGCTGGATTGAAATCGAGACCAACTCGACGCGCCGGGCCTACAAGCGTTTCAACCAATGATACTGCGGATTGGAGGAATGGAGTGATGAAACTGCTTGTTATTATTCCGGCCGCGGTATTCGTCATTATCTTTGCAGACGTCTCCGGTGTAACGAATATGAAGGGGCCGCGGTGGATATAAATACAATGACGTACTGTTTCTCAAAGCAAAATTACAATTCGTGGGACAGGAATTGTGTCTTTGCATTGAAATACCTGAATGGTATTTGGAGCAAAAAAGATTTCAACGAAACACTTTTTTAAAAATGATACGATTCGAAGGAGAGTGAAGTGATTTTTAGAATCAATAATTACATCCAGAATTGAGATTACTTTTTAATATTTATACAAGTTCCATGTACCAATGTGGAAGAAAAAGAAGTGAGTTGCCTCGAGCTCGAGGGCACTCGAAAAATGCCGGGTAATCTCAATTCCTACTAGCGCCTACATTCCTTCCACGAATCGACTGAGGCTCGCTTCTCGCAAACTTGTCCCTACCGCCAGCACTTTAAGAGGAAACAAAGTGCTCGAGCTCCCACAGAAATATACCAGGCGTCTTCCCCCCACAGCGCCATATCTCAGGTGCGTAATCTCGTCGGGTTTTCACGGCTAACCGAGAGGGGCCGAGCTTAATAATTACCGGCGCCGCTCGAGTCACGGAGCAAAAAGAAAGGGAGCCGCGGCCGATTTAATTCCGCGCTGGAATTTATGCGCGCGACGCCGGCAATCGGGGCCATCGAGAAATTGCACGACGGCGCGCGATGACTCGATCGGCCGAGATGATCGCACCGGTCATTAGAGGTGGACCCTCCTTATTTCGTCGCTTAATTCTCGCTGGATAGGTACACACTCGCCAAGATTATCAGGACGAGGCAGGAAAGAGGCAGGAAAGAGGCGGCCGGTGGGAGGAGGGAGCGCAGGTTTCTTGTGGAAATTAACCGGCGCCAGGGTGCTCCCCCGGCGTAGAGCGGGGTTCCGGGGCCGAGACGGCAAGAGAAACGGCCGAATTTGCATGGGAGCTCCTTCTTCGTGGAGGCGCGCGCCGGAGGCCAAGGATACAACGGTGCGGAAGTGATGCGAGGGCAGAAAAGAAGAAGAATCGCCGGGGATTCAAGGGGGACCACTCCGGCCCCAGTGGCGCACGGGCGTGTTCTCAAAGTGTCTAACGAAGGGGCGCACCGATGTAATTCCATTAAACGGCGGATATACATCACTTACGTAACCACCGGCCGGATAACGATGTCAATTTGGAGAGCCGGTGATGCATCGTGCGAGCACGTCATCATGCGCTTGGAAACCCCAATACTTTCGGAGGAAACCAACTATCCCCATTGACCCTATTATTCCAGAAAATACCGTTGACGCAACATTATCTCACCAATCTTTCCTTGTCAAGTTCCATTACTGGACGCTGCTCTTTAAAACTTTCATGCGAAATTCATTAATAAATGTTCGCGAAAGATTAACTAAGATTTTTGATTAATTAACAAATGACTTACTAACGATTTGATTTGCAGTAAAGAAAACTTTTGCGTGTTCTTTTTCACCCTATCAAATGGCAAAGGCAAGCAATTTTTGAATTATAGGCTAACTCGGTTCACTTCTATCATCGAATTTCAAAAAGAATTTTCAAAGATTATATAATAAGTTTTAATAAGTAGTAACTTTTTCTCCAGTATTTAAGCTACTTCATTATTCAAGCCGGCAGTAGCGTTACTTTTCACCCATAAAGGTGCACTGGTTGGTCCTTAATGGGTTGGAGCCCGCATAGAACCTTCCACCTTCACTCAGTAATTCATGTAGTTCATGATGGTCCATTCCGCAGCTCCCAGGTTCTCGGCAGCAACCTGTGGGATGACGGGGAGCTGCTAGCGAGGTGGTGGAGAAGAAGGGCAAAGGGCTGCCGATAATGGGAGGCCTTCGATTTCAGCGGGCATCAGGGGAAACGTATACTAAACATCCGAATTCGTCATAAAAATTCGCGCGCCACATAAATAACGATGGAGGACGAGGGCGAGGGGTCCTGCCGGTGGGAAGAAAGGGCAGGAACAATAGTGAAGGGAGCCTATACGTGTGAGAGGTGGAGCCCGAGAGGATTGCGGTGCGCCGAAAGCCAGAGGTGAGACGAGAGCCAGCGGCAGTAAAAGCACCGGAATTTAGACAGCCGACGAAAGTGGTGTTCATTCGTAATATGACTTTTGTTTCGACTCGAGTTCACTGCAATTTCTTGCCACGAAATTCCAAAAGCTGCCGACGACGCCGCCGCGCCGCCGCCGCGATGATGCTCGTCTACTTTGGAATTTCATGGCGAGAAATTGCATCCGCTCGGAGAGCCGCTCATCTGTCGTGAATTTTAGAACCTCGCGGAATTGAAACCGCTTTATGCGTCTCACAGTCAAAGCTGCGTCAAGTTGGAAATACAATATGGAAATACGATTTAACGAGGAAACTGAGGAAACCTCAGGCAAAACGATTGTGAGCCGTTTTGAATCAACTTAACATCCATCAGAAATGATGGTGAAGATATGGGCAAATTAATTTATAGATATGCATTTTTTACACTTATTCCTTGACATAATACTGCTGTTGATACACCACATTTACACGTCCCATCGCCATCACGAATCTTTTATAACCCGACTACAAATGCTTGTCCGAATTCACACTCGAGTTCTACAAAATCCATGAGTGCGAAACCAGGACAACTCAGAATTCACGTTTACCGTACACTTACATGTTAATAAGATGCTCCCAGATATGTAAATACACAATGGGACAATCAAAACTGGCGGTTGGAAAATCGACAATCTGTTCATCACACCCGAATCTAAAATTATCGGCATGTAAGAAGGGCATCCCGCCGCCCGAGCAGCACACGTAATCCAGAGCGATCGGAAAACCAGTAACTATTATCGGCCAGCTCGGTTTCGCCGGGAATCAATTTGGCTCCCCATCTATACGTCTTACTCCACTCGATGCTCCGATTCTTAAGCGCCTCCGACGAGCGGATCGGCTTATTGATTGTCCGACGGGCAATCTGATCAATACTTAAGCGGCGATGGGCGCAATAACAGCCTCCAAATAAAAGTTACGACTTCCCGGAGAGTCTTGAGGTATATTGCACGTCAGTTGTTTCATTATTACCGGCGCGGCCCGGTAACCGCTCGCCCGTCGAAACGGTCACGACGCTGCGACGCAATAACAGGCAGAAAGAGGCGGCGCGCTGTATATTATACCCAGGTAAACCCGCACTCGTGACAGTAAACCTTGACAACCCCATGCATTTTCTTCTAACATCTTACAAATGACCCCATGTATTATTTCTCATAAATATAAAAATCGATAGTTTAAATTAAGTAGTAGAGTATGGATTTGTGTGTATACAACAATCATGAGTATTGCATTGCGTATTTAATAGAGGTTCTATATGTAAATAGAATCTTTCAAGATTCAAGATTCTATGTATTTGCAAAAATATTCGCAGTCTATCAGGAACACACGAAGTGATATGCAGATTGTGTCCGTGTCACTTGCACCTGTAATTTTATAATTAAGAAACGTGCGACTGAATTGCAAAATGAGTAAGACATCGGTCTTTCCACCATAACATCATCAGCACAATCATTAAAACAGAAGCAGCGTTATTAGATCCTCGGAGCAACGCTCTTGAGAATTAATCTTACCTACAAGATTACAACCAGCAAAGGACACACTCTTTCTAGATTTCTCGGCTTTTCCTGACACTTTCGAGCTATTTTCTGAAAGAAAAAGATAACGGCTGATGATGTAGTATGAAGGAGTTGCGCATGCAATTGCACAGTCACGAACCTTTCGACTTTCCGGTACTGTTTACCTCCGACTACGAGCGCACACTGCTCTGCCAGAGCGTTTCTGCGGCGCTAAAAGTTGGCGCATTTATGCTGGTATTAACTTTGAGTAATTCGAGAAGTCCTTATCGCAGAGTGCGAGGCCTACGACCGCCTGGAAGCCACTGGCTGCGAGTGCAAGTGTTACATGGTGCGTAACCGAAGTATGCCGGGCGCCCAGAAAGAAAACAGACCCACGGTGCCGCGCTTCCCTCTCTACGACGCGCTTTTACTGTTGCCATTTCTTTGCAGTCTACTAGAGTAAACTGTCTTCCGGGCGAATTATTTCTGCGACGGCGAAAACAAACTCCCACCAGTCGGCTTTCCTTAGAGCCCCGTTGATTTATGAGATTCCAAATATGCTTAAAGCTTAAAGGAATCTCATTGGTTTATGGGGCTCCGAATATTTCAACACATAAATCGCGCTTGTACGGTAAACAAATTTGCCTCCTTAATCACAATTTTTCTCCGGTAAAACAAACAACTAATCGGAAGGGAAAGTTCCTGTATGTTTTCTGGACATTTTTAATGGAAAATACGAGGCAAGCCTGTCGCGAGACACGAAAGGCAGATTCACCGGTTAGACATTAATATTTATTAGATCTCAGTGAAACACGATCCAGCCGTGGAGCGCCGAGATGAAAGACCTAAGTCTTCCCACCTTCGCCACTTAGTCTTAGCAAATCACGCCGACAACGGCGGCGTCGGCGTCGGCCGTCGAATCCGACCCTTATTAAAAGTTAAGTGCCAGTGGCCCGATCACGCTAGATTGCGCAATTATTTCAACCCCTGGCGATCACTGAAATATTGCCGCATTAATTTTCTATTATCAGCTCGTTCCGCCCACGTCCGCCGGCAGGTTGCTAATGCCGGGCGGAAAAGGCTGCCTTATAAAAAGCATCGTGGATTGTAATCCAATTAGACGTACCTCTATTTATTTGCCCTGCCGGGCGAGACCGGAATCCCGAAAGTGTGCCATCAATTTCAGGCACATTTGCGAGGAAAGCAATATGTATATGCAGCCCTGTAAGCGGATGCACATGCTCGCTTGCTTCCAGAGAAGACTTTACTCTTTACTATACGATGCGTATGCTCGCCCCGGCAGCCTCAGACTGCCTCCGTCGCACTTTTTTTCTCTCCTATAATCGGCTGACTCGCTAGGGACTTCCCCCCCCCCCCCCCCCCTACGAATGACGCATATCCCCTCGCCGACGTTGGCAGCGCCACCCATCACGAGTGATTTCCTGTGAAAAGCAAGTCTCCGTCGAAATTTATTGAAAAGAGCCAAGCTGGCGAATCAACGGTGAAGTCGCTTGAAAACGGGTATTAGGAGAGCAATGTTTTTCACCTAACGAGCGCACTCGCCTTTAGGAGGCCCCACGACACTGATACTCTCGCGGAATATCCGAGGTCGGACTAGAACGAGGACCACAGGAGCGTATTTTTTCCGCTCGCCCGAACCTCGAAATACATGCATAGATATCCCGCCGGAAGTTTGACTGGCCCTATTACGGCTAATGAAGACACACTTTAAGGGGCCCGCGTAATGAATTCGAAGGTCGCTCTTTTATGCATCTGACCAGATAAGTGGCTAGGATAAAAAGGAGACTCGATCCCATGAAAATGCGAATGCGTCGAGTGGCCGGGATACCTTAGATATTTTCGGCTCTCCATTCAGCGGGGCGGAATACGTGGGAGAGAGCCTCCGGGAGAAGCCGACGAATCTCGGATCGGGAGATTGAAAAAGGAATTTATTGCCGGGCCGTTCGTCTCGAGAGTTTCCAAACGTTTCGCAAATGAGCTCTCGGCAGCTCGCTCCCGCAGCTTACAGCTCGAGCAATGCGCAACATCTAGCCAGTTATTTGCTCGTCTAGACACGAACCATTTCACCATATCCACGCGCAGGGGGCTCTCTTCGTATCTCGCGTGCCCCCTCCATCTCTCGGCGCCGCTCCGCAATGATTTGTGTTCGACGTCATACTCGGCCGTACGCCGCACAAGCCGCTCTCTTTTCCCTCCGGGGAGTGCGGCCGGGCGGCCAGAAAATTTCCCTACATTATTTTAGATTAATTATCCGACTGCTTTTTGCGGGGAAACATCACTCCGGTTTGCCCTCCCGTAATGAATCTCCGCCGCTGGAGAGGCTAGAGTGGGTTAAAAACTCCCGGTAGAACTTACTTACTGAATCCCTAACTACGTAGAACTCGGCGGAACTTAGTCGGACTTGACCGTAAACTGTTGCTAGTGAAATTCCACGATTCAGCGGGTTCTTGCAAAGCAAAACTGCTGGCACAAGTGGCTCTCTTTCCCTCTCTCCCTCTCCCTCCCTTTCAATGTAGAAAAATTGGTTTAAAAAGCATAAATCGAGTTAAAACCCCTCCAGATTCAAAAGTTCAGACTAAACGTGGGGAGGCGAGGCAAGGGTAACAGTATCAGTGCCAAATCAATCCAGTAATACTTCAATTATTACAATAATCGGGTTTAGAAAATCGTCCAGGGGAATCCTATAACCCAGAGAAGTAGAATCTTGAAGATAGAAGGTATTAGAGGAAAGACAAGTGTGCCGGCGAGCGGAGTAGCGTAGGCAAATAGAGCGTAGCTTATCGGGCAACTGGCTTGTAGGAAAACAATTTTGCATGGGTGGTGGTCGCCGGGCTGCGACTGTGATTACGATACAAGCATAACACGGTACTTACACGAACGACCTGTACCGAGGAAACGGTTGTCGAGCGGAGGTCGAATCGATAAGCCGATTCGAATATACTCCTCCACCACATACACATATCCCAATATACGTATTCATGCATACATATAATAGCCACACTTCCGTACGGGCGAGGATGCAGAGTTGGATGGTGCATGCTGCACCCTCCCCTCAGCCAGCCAAACAGTTGCGAGCGTTCGACTCTCTTTCGAAATCCGTTCATTTTCCGCTCCAAATAACCGCGGACCAATTTGCCTCTGGCGCAACAGCAATCTGGCGGGACGAGGGTGCGCGCGCGCGCACGGTAGCGCGACGTATGTTCTACTTGCGAAAAAATGATTATCAACATCCTCCCCTAATTGGTACCAGCTGGATTGCCACTTTCCGCGGCTGGGGTCGCTTCGTCCCCCGACCGCTCGCCTCAAATGACTGATTTGAGCCAAAGCTGCTTAGCCGATGAACGCCATCCAATTATTTTGGGCCTGAGCCCCACAATTAACAATGTTCGAAATGAGTTTTGCGTCGAGCCCGGTAAGCCTGATAAAAGGGAAAAGAAATAAAACATACAGGACCATAGAATAATTCCATCCGTGGCTTGTTTCGTGCGACTTAACGTTAATTGGAAAAATTTGATTGAGATGTGGGTTGAATCGAGGTCCTTTGACTACTCCACATATTTCTAATTCCTACTTTCCTATCGTTAAGTCGCTGAGACTTTGTTGCAGCGTAACATTGAACCGTGCAACAAAGGGGAACACAAGTGGGCCTGCTTATGTCTTTACATGGAAAATTAGCAGGGACAATGGAGCCGAGGGTTTGCCAGGCTCGCAGCGAACGAGGGAAGCAGCGCCAATTAAAGTTAATTTAATCACCGGCCTTGAGTAGCGAGTGCTTACATCAGACAATTGTTTTCGTTGTAAAATCTCGCTCGGCTCTTGTTCCCCAGTGACGAGCGTCCCGGGCAACATCGGCAACACTGATTGCCAACGTGTAAATCTGCATAACTAAAACATCACACTAAGTCTAAGAAAATGTTTAAATAAGTCGGATTCCTCGGGAAAGTCATCTCTTCCTTTCACCACCGTAATATTATAAACAGAATTCAATAAGGTGCACTGACTGAGAAAAAGGAATTGCAAATGGGATATTGCGCAACATCTGGGCAAAACGGGTTAAAAGAAAAAGCTGTGGAAGCTTAAGAGTTTTGTCCCGACAAGATGCGACGATGAGCGCTCTCCTTCCCACCCTCTCTTGCCTACTTTTATTCAATTCCTGGTCCCGTTTTCCATTTTCCGATACGTCGCGATGACGAGGAGAAGCGGTAAGGGTCGTCTCGGTGAAATTAAACCCCTCCAACAGGAGGGCCGTCGAGCGACGGAATAAATCTGCCGGTAATCAAATGACGGATTCCCAGCGGTTTCATATATTCTAATTAATCTGATGCTCCCTGTATCCCATCGGCGCCCGCCCGCGCGCGCGCGCGCGCACATTCAGCCGCCCAGGATCCAGTCTGACTCTTGGCCGCACTTCCGTCAGCTGGGAACTGACGTAGCCCGCTCTGTTCAATAATGGATTAAGCGATCCCACGAGCGGAACGAGCGCCGAATTCCGGAAGCACTGACAAGCCAACTGATGCGCGTAAGTTCCGACCGCCCTAATTAGCAGACATGTAACATACTGGCCGTAGTAAATAAGTTAGGTCGGGCTTTCACCCCCTCCACCCGCTACGATGCTATGATGCGTCCATTATTTACGCGCGCCCGAACAACTTTTTCTATGTTACGTCCAGTAATTATAATATATTTGACGTGCCATTAGTAAAAGATGGAGCTGGGTCGATGCTGCAACATGGCATTCCATCTTTTGGTCACGTGAAACAACACCTCAATCATGAAACCTAACACAATGCCGAAATTGTATGGTCAACGCGGGGTATAATCCAAACAACAAAATGTCAGCTGGTGTCAGGAAATTTCGAACGTTCCCAAAAACCTTGAAATTCCAATGCCAGCAGAAATATGATATATCACACCCTCATGAATCAAGTGCACGTGTATGCTTTTTAAGAAAAACATATAATATTAGAGATTCGTGCTCGTCCACTTGCCGGATTTGGCTGATGCTAAGCGTTTGAAGTATGACAAATACCTAGCGTATGGTTACATCATGTATCACATTGCTCCACTGATGCTTCGGGAATATTATGTCTTTGTTTTTTTATGGAAGAGTACAAATATTTGATTAGAACTCACAAATGTATCCGATCTTACAATCCATGATTAAATTTATCCGAGTACTCCTGAGAATTGAAAGATTAATTCACTTATCAATGATTGAAAAATGTAATTGTACACGATTGTCAGGATTAAACTTAACCCAGTGATCCCTGGCGCCAAGACTCCCCTTACAACCCAAGTAAGATCGACTCGCAGCTTAGAAGCTTTCACGTCAGGATTACTCGCGTCGAGTATACAACTGTCAACCGTCCGGCGCTAGATCGAGCAGATAAAGTGCACTACTCGAGATTAAACAATTGCAGTTTCGCTGGCCACTCAATAAATATTGAGCGTGGCGTGTGGCTCGTTGATCATCGGCAGTAGAGAGAGAGGATTGGTTCTGAGCAACCAATGCCGCACGAGCTCGCGTCATGTAGCCGGAGATAAATGACAAGCAGACCGATGAGCAGCGCTTTATCAAGACAGAGACATAGCGAACTCCATCCCGAGACAGTGGGCTCCCCCATCGATGAGCGCAAAGGGAAAACACTGCCAACTGATTTTGCGCTATACTGAACATGACAAATTATCCATTTTAAATGCAAATCCCACTGCCCCGCAATACAAACCCTTCCATTCCCCACAATACACGTATTAACCCTCTCGAATCACCCCCCACCACCACAAGTCTTCCGATCGACAAAAGCTCTCGCAAGGGCGGCCACCGGTATTCGTTCTCGACTAGGAAAAAGAAAGCGCAGGATTTAAGCGCGGCGATATCTGGAATGAGCGGTAAAAGTGCCGAGCAGGGCATACGGTCGAGGACGGTGGGGAAGTACGTCGGGGGCGAAGGGTGGGCGGTGGGTGGCCGAGGCGGCGGCGCAATAAAGACTAACGATAGAGAGATATCTTTAGATGTGGCAAGCGGTCGGTCATAAGGAAAGAGCAGGGCTGCCGGCGGGAGCCCGGGAGCAGCAGTGATGAGAAAGAAGCCGAGCCAGGAGAAACTGTCGGATATAAAAGAACAGTGGAAGAGAAGACAGAAAGCGAGATAGAGCCGTGGGGGTGGAAGCGGACGGGGGATGGTGGATGGGGGGGGGGGGGTAGAGCGGGGAAGAAGAGAGGAAGAGTACTCCGATGGAAACGCTCGGAGGCGCCAGGATGGCGTGCGGCCGAAACGCAGCGACCGAAAACCAAAGGTGCATTAAACTTTGGCAAGCGTATCGGGGTAACGTCACCACTCTCGATCTGCTCCGCCCGATCGCCCTGCTCGCCCCAGGCTACGCCACGGAGATATTGCGTTCTCTCGATGAGGGCATTCTCCTCATCGCCAGGGAACTGTTGGCCCCGCAAGCTTCGATCCTTTCGGCCCCGATATATATCGGCATCTCTAATTCAAACAGAGTCCCTATTAGACGCGTTTGTACAGCTTTAACGGGCTTGCCGTCTCCCCCGGCCACCTCTCCACTACCCGCGCTCTGGCATTCCTTTGTTAACTGAGCCAGGCTTGCAAGCACGTTCGCGTTTGACGCCTTCGATGCCGTCGCGACGCAGAGTTACTGACGGAAACTGCGCGCGTGTAATCGCATATGCGCCGCGCACCTGCCGTCAATACCCACCGCCACTGGGAAGTCCTGCCGGTGCGCCATTGCGGACGAGGGAGATTGTTAATTATAGAGACATTTATATAAAATCTCGTTATGGATATGGCAAGTTAATTGGTGATTAATTGTACGTTGTAGCAAGAGAGGGCGGAGGTAATGTACTAATACTGAGGGAGGATTACTCGGTTCGATCGAGCTCGAGGGCGCGCGGTGATGTCTCTTTCTAACAGGCTTGCGCCGATGTACGATTACGTGACAGGAGTTCCTGGTACCGGGCGATCAGGAATCGATGAGCACGCGTGCCTGAACCCGGTGGAGATCCGATCGCTCGTGTTTGCACGAGCCAACGATAGCCTACTACATGATGATCGGTCGATCTACCCTGCTACTCCGTCTACAACGACTTTCTACCACTTTAACGCTGCGGCAAGGGAATAGGAACACGTAAGCAGAGATTGCAATGTGAAGCTGTGAATGTCATCTCGAGAATTTGCAGTATACTGAATGAAATAACAATTGCAGACAGATAGCAGTGTGCTTTTATCAAGACATAAGTCGATACAAATGGTAGAAAATATAAAAACAGAATAACTGAATGTGTTATATGTGTATAATTGAGAGTTTATGACGACTGTACGTAGTTAGGGAAATTCGAAACAGTGCAGACCACAAGGATAATGTGTCTAACCCCCGTAACGTATGGTGGTCCTTTGGCGGATGCTTCGAGCGCGGAAATCCAGCTCGCGTGAGGGAAAACACGCACGAGGGCGCAATCGCATTAGTCCTCGGCCGAATTTTCATCTGAGAAATAATGCAGCCGCGCCGAGCCACCACACCTGGGCCGTAATGCATTGCATTGTTAACCCTGGCAGAGGTCAACCGGCGTCCAACTCGAATCCATGGCGCCCTCGGGACGCTTACTTATCGCATAAACAAAAACAACGCCCCTATGGAGATTTCGTTCGGCCGGTGTTCTGTATTCATAATTTTGTCAAGCACGATGTGCACTGAATGAAAGATGCATTTGCGTTCTCGCGTTTTTCGTGCCCGATACTCTGCGGGCTTTAAAACTTACAGTTGGTTGAGGAAGTCTATCGATCATTGGAAATACTTTAAATTTATGATTCCATGCAATAGCAATGCACTATCATAATTGATTCCAGTGTAAATTATTTTCAATTTTTCAATTTCGCCCTGTCGAATCAATTATTTGGTAGAATACAAGAGTTCCTGCAACACTAAAACACTATATCAGCATTAACTCTCCCATTAAACCATGCAAGCTTCCCGCAAGGAACCTAAAAACTCAATCACTATCATTTGCGCAAAATTACCGGAGGCGTTCAGTAAAGCGTTATCAGCCAATAAAAATACTAACTACGCGTCTCAGTACAAAGTGGTACACGAAGGCAAGCTATTAAACCGGCAAACTTCCGTAGCTTTGAAAGATAATTGCACGCAATCTTCGAAGTTTGATCAAGTGCGCCTAGTGGCCTCATCATCTTGAAAGGAGGAGATGGTGGCGAGGGGTCGGCGGGGCGGAGGGTCGATTGGCTGCACGTAAGTTCCTCCGGAGGCATGGCACGAAAGGCCAGAGCTGCATCTGCAGCAGCGGAAACAGTAACAGTAGCAGCGGCATTACCAACAGCTTCTGATGCATTATGGGTCCGAGTACTGTCAGTCGCACCTTCCGGCTGCACGCGATTCAACGACGTCTACAATTTCCGGCAGACGTCGTGTGCCACGGCGTCGATGCCCGCCGTTCCACCCCCGTGTCCACCCCCGCCGATCCCGTGATCCCGTGCTCTCCTGCAACACGTCGCCTCTCGCTCCGAGTCGCTTCAGCAAACGGCGCTACCCAATCATCCTGTAATAATCTCCGAGCTTCATTTGCTGCGAGACATTGCAGGCCGCCCGCCTGCCTTCCCATGCAAGCTTCCCTGCTTCCCTACATCAGCCACGACGCCCGCCATCCCAGCGCGATTGCATTACACGCATATACGCGCTCCGAGAGCACGGAGACTTGAGGCATAATCAAGTGAAATTCGAGAGTGATTGGATTGGAATTAATTGAGAAAGTGGATTCGTGCGGAATAAAAATGTTGTTTCAATTTTAATTCAATATTTTGGCACGAGTACTTCTCTTTGAAAACATTAATCGTTGTAGCATTCAAATGTATTGTTTGGAATTAATGAAATGGATTGCAATAATTTTCGAATGTTGGTCCTGATTTTTACGAGTTGTTTGCCCTTGATATAAGTGCAGGATTCGGAGCAAATATAGTTGATGATTAAGAGAGATCAAGAGAATGCGCGATTGCGTTCGGGGAGTTCGGAAAATCGTGGCGCGATAGAAGATGACAGCTGTCAGGTGCACGGAGCGCTCTGTTGATGTCATGCCAGCACCTGCAGTGGAGAACGATCGATGAATCATTAACGCAGGCTTGCTCGTTCGATTGTCTCCGGCAAGTCCTTCGTCTCGGGCCTGTTTAATTGATCGTCATCGATGATAGATATCTCGATTCAAGCCGAGTACACTTGCCAGAGGTAATATTAAAAATAATGATCTCCACCAGTAAGATGAAAACCCGATTCACCCCATACTTGAATTTCGAGTATTGAATAAACGACTCTAGGCGGTCGCAGATTCCAATAACTGCATTGAAATACAACACTCATATAATTCGGCCAATATTGAGGATCGGGGTATAAATTAATTAATAGGCACGAGGCATTACGATACCACGGACACGGCTTACCATTTCGGCCGACGCTGGACAATTCGAAATTGCAAATCGGCAACAATAATACCCGGATATTTTCTAACAAAGGACGTCCCCGCGGCGAAGAGTCATTAATGAAGTGCCGGTTCCAGCAGCACGATATAGCCCACGCCGCTGTCGCACAATCCCCGGTGCGGCGGGGAACAATATTAATTAAAAGGCGCCAAGCGCCAAATTCACGCCGATAACGAGGCCGATATTAATACCAATTTAACGGTGCTGCTTTGAAGTATTACGGAGGAATGCGGAGAGGCTCCATTCTTAAAACAATGTTGCGATAAATTTGGGAAACTGAGAGTCGCAAAAGCATTCCTCACGGCAAAAGCTGTACACACCATTTACCCCTCAACCGCATCCTTCAAATACCTAATAAATCCGTGACGAAGAATTTATTGGCAAACAATGTCAACATAGACATAAGTATTTTTGGAAACAACCTCGAATGATAGGAATTATTAAAAATCGTCAACGACTAGACGATGTCCAGTTATTCTCGTAAATAAAAGGTCACCGGTGGTAACCTTATTGCAAAAGAACAAGTTGCACAAATACTTGTTCGAGCGGCTGTAAGTCATCCCGGGAGATAGATGATGGCAGACTCTTATCTAATCCCGCGGCGAATCGCTCTTCCACCTTTCTCGGGATAAGATCTAATTGTGTCTCTTTCTCCCGCGGCGTTGCTCGTCGCGCGATCGAGCTGATACAAACAGTTATACTACATCGAGATGCCCGGCACTTGGTGCGCAGTTTCTCTCCTTTCCCAACTCGGCCAGTCCCATCTCCCAACTCCCTCTATCTCCGCTCTCCGCTCACAGCCAGTCGAAGAGCAATACCATCAGGGAGCAGACACCGTGGCGCCTGGCGCTCCAGCCATCTACACTGTGTTCCCTTTTAACCTGCCATTCAGCAAGCCCGCTGCCAAGTATAACACATCGTGCCGGCCCTGCTTCGCCACTCCTCTGTCATAATACTTTAGATACTCGGGCATCGAGCTGCCTTTTTTTCCCCCGAGCATACTGCGCCGCCGCCAATAAAGACGTCGCATAACGCTTGTTTATAGTCCATTACTGCTGGCGGCGGCAAGATATTCATTGTAAAACGCGAAACCTCTTCATTCGCTCGTCGCAAACTCCGCCCGGCCATTTGCAGCCATCGCGCATCTCGCACGGACCCAGCCGTTTCGTTAGGCTCCTGCGTTCCGATCTGCTGGGAGAGGAGAGTTTGGCTCTACGCAACGAGGATCCTTTTCCACGGGACGATAACAATAATCCCATCGATACTCGGAATGCTCCGGTTCCATCCCCTTATCGGTTGCACCCTTTGGGAGAGCGGAGTTGTTGAGTCCGTGTAAATGTCATGGCCGTTTCGGATAGTGGCGGGGAATGTTTACGGCCGATTCGCCGATTCACTTCTGTGCGGGGCTTGTCTTTATGATGCTGCGACCTCTTTGTATTTTTTGGATCTGCCTGGTCGCGGCAATCGGTGAGGATTGCATGCTGGGTTCAATCGCCCCTCGAAAACGAGACGCGAATGGAGCCAGTGACAAAAGAGAGAAACGCGCTCGCATCGCCGAATAATATTTCACTTTTGAAACCAGAGATATAGTTGGCTGTCCCGGTTTATTGTATTTATGATAGACTGAAAAACGTTAACCTCCTCGTCGTTACCTACCTTCCTTTTTCGTTCGAATTATTCAAAAGCGTTATGTATGCTAGCTTATTAAACCGACGGAAAATGCAATCATTTTTAAAACGCACTATTTCCATCCATTTACTGACAGGTTTTCAACAGCAGTAAAAAAACTGCGACGTACAAACTAAAAATGAAGTTTGACTTAAGATGAGCCAAGGGTGGCAAGTAGCTTCGACGACCACCTTGCGAAGGGCTGTAGACGGCAATCTTAAGCATGACTAATGGCAGGGCTCACAATTTTCGTGTGTTCCGGGAGAGCGAGAGGAGATTGCGGCGGCGGGCGGCTCGCGGAGGACGAGTGCAGCCGCGTTCACGGTAGGAAATAGCCTGGCATCCAGTCGAGGCTGTGTACGGCCGGCTCTCGCTCATTTGAATAAGACGGCAGTTAGCTATGTTTACGGTGGGCGCCGGCCGACAAACGATTACAAATTGTCCGGCTGACAAATCGCCGGGCATTAGTCCCCACATACTTTTAGCTATCGCCCGACCGCCCACGTGAGATGTGAGATGCGCACCCGCCACCGGATGCTGTGATCCTGCGACAGGTCGGTACAAAGTGTCGCCGGCAAGCCCCCGACACTCCTTGTTTCTCCACCAAGAGCACTGGCTCAGCGGGCGCTCCTATTGTTGCCAACTAATTGACTGCTACTGACGATAAGCGCCGCTTCCCGAACCACTCGACACCATTTGCCACCATTTGACACCATTTGACACCGGCTATCACCCTGCGGCCACTCGCGCCCCCTCGCGGCCAAGTATACCGAGCGCCGGAATTATTTCTACTTCGAGATATAATCGAGACCGCGAGGGCGGAGGGTGGCGACCGATTCTAGTCAATGGATGCTTAATTACCGTGTAAAGTCGAGGTGGCGGCGGCTGTGTATACGCGGGTGTTTAACGATTTCTCGGCGCGTTTTAATTACACCCGTACCTAGGCGTTATTCAGTGACGGCTGGATCGGGATTGGATTATTGTGAGCGGCGCCCCCTTGAGTTTACATCTAATGCTACTTTACTGCTTTTCCAAACATCGAGGATTAATTGCGACTTGCGATTTCATCGGTTCGGATGTGTTTCGAATTGATGCTTATTACCGCAGAATTTTTTCCATGAAATACTCTATGTATTTCTTTATAAATCGCAAGCATTAATTTTCGCAAATTGACCGAAGCAATTTAATTGCGTGCTCTATTTAATTAGTTTGAGAAGTTAATTAACTGGCGTTTATAATATGGAAAGATCGAATCTCGCGTTGAAATATGATGCTTTCTTTGCTCGTACGTTTCGTGTAAACAAGTCTTCATACTGAAATCGATGCGTTATCGCGGAAGTCTACTGGGTCCAGTAGTTTAACTTGATTTATCCACCTTTTACATGAAGCCGCCGGTGATATATGGGGCGACATAAATTACAGTCTCCTAAGGATGAAACTTACGAAAGGCAGACAAATTTGTTGCCGTGGTCGGTGGCGGCTCGACCTTTTTGCATCTCGAGCATGATAGATACGTCGCAACTGTATAGGTCTGTCGATGCTCGAATAGTTATCGAGAAGACATCCGCATGCATTTCACTCGAATCTCGAATGCACCACTGTCGGCCTGACACACAACGACTTAACGTGTCGGATGAAATCCGAACGTCGCGATGAATAAGGAAAATGAGCAAGCCGGGATCAGAGAGGCTTCCGATTCGGCAATAGGGGAGCGGGGGGTGGGGCGAGATGAAATACAGATGTGCGTCGATAGGCGTGAGGAATCGACTTGCAATGGACAAGCTTCGACCACCCATAAAACGCAACTACGAGACTACGGTTATAGAGCATGTATGCAGATGCGATATGTCATTGCGCCGCTATCCGGTGGAAAAGCCAACAATACGAGATGCACTGCGGCCAATCCGGCGAGGCATCGAGGCCCCGGCGGCAGACGGGGAGGGGGGAGAAAAAAAACCTATGCTTTACCAGCGGGCTGCTCCGATGGCGTTTCGTGCCGAGCGCAGCCCGACCTGGCCCAGTTACCAAGATAATGGCTTTCATGCGCCGCGGCTGGGCGAAACCGATCTTTTTAAGCCTTTGTAACCCCGCTCGTCAGCGGCCGCCGGGGCCGAAAGGGCTTTAATCTAGATCCGCGACGTGAGAACCCGACAAAACGATCCCAACACCCTTCGCCGCCCTCTATATCTACACATACTAACTGACTCCTATTCCCCCGATAGCCCAAAAACGTCCACGCCCGTAAAGCAAACGGCACCGAAAGCGACTCCCTCCCGCAACCGATCCGCCAAGCTGAAAAACGAACCCACCCAACCTATGTAAGCCGAACTATGAACGTCGAACATTAGACTGCAAGTCCAACTGCCGTATTACAAGTTAGAACCATTAGATTCTACTCGGGCACTACCAGAAACGATCTTGGAGAGACCTGGCGTAGTCCGAGTCATTGGATGGAAGGTCTTTCATTTGGGGGTGGAAATCGAGTAAAGTTGACCAACTGGTGACCCGGAAAGCGTGGGGAGTATGAGTTTAAGAATGCGCTTAGACTCTTAGGGGGAGAGGCGGGAGAAGAAGAAGGCCGGGCTTGGAAATCTGGCTTTCAGGCGAGGGTGGAGAGGCGGAGAGGCGGAGAGGCGAGCAGGAGAGTATTGAATTGGGCGGAAGGGGAGCCAAGAATTCGGGGTCGGCATGATTCAGAGGGATGCTGGATGAAGCAAGCTGAGAGGAGAGGACGTAGCCGCGATCTCGAGGGGCAAAGACGCGTGGTTATCGACCTTCAGCGGATGTAGGGGGTGTGGACTGTGGGTCGCGCATTGCCGTGGGGTAGTCGTCGTGGCGCCTAAAAGACCGTTGGCAGGGCTGCGCCGGGGGTGCGCCGGGAGCGGGCGGGATGCTGCCTGGCTGGCTGGCTGTCTGGCGAGAGCTGGCTTGGTTACATCATCTGATACGAGCGCTCGGGCTCAGGGAAAGTCGATGATGTCGAGCAGCGTGTTCTTTAAAGGAACTATCCCCGGGAACGCTCTATTATGCCGACGGGATGACGTGGACCTCGGGGAAGAGGGCCGAGATTCAGGGAAAAACCGGCGATCTATCTATCTCGATAATAACTTGGCATCCGCCTTCGCCCTTTCAAAAGCCGCTCCTTCGTTAATGACTGCAGTTCGCTGCGCCGAGGGACGCTTCCTCCATGCGCGTATTGTACACAATAAACACGCACAGAGAACAGGAGGAACACGTAAGTACTTGTACCAATGGATATTGCAATCCACATACCTGCTTGTTAGTTATAATGAGATTAATATCGGATGAAAATTCGACTGCAAAATTTCCTACGCGTACAATCCATCGTTACGCTCGCGAAACTCTACCCCCGCTTCATTCCTGTCTCGTTAACCAAGTATCTACGTGAAAACTGGAATTCGATCCTTTGAAATCGTATGTATAAAATGAGATTTTCCATGATATTTAATCGTCGTGTGTTATTAATGTTAAGAGTGCAGCCGCGGTATTTTGCTGTTGGCGGTTAATTGTCGCCCAGTGTTGCCTTTACAAACAAATGACTTGCACCCGACAATTAGTCGACCCTCGCGCGCCCGTCTAATTAAGACTCCGATAAATCGAGATTTTTCATCAGCGAATGCACTCGGTGGCACGAGTCCAATGCCGAGTGCACTGAGATTTCAAGTGCACCGAGCTCATCCGATGAACGTGTACACCGCGAGTAGATGTGCAATTGCCTCGAGAACCGATCATTCTTCGTTGATACGTCGATGCCTGTGCAATCGGATGCTTCTGGTACGTAAGCACCACCGAGTGTTCCTTCGGAAATACTGTCCGTCTCTGTCTCCGCATCGCGATTTTAAAGCTGCGCCGTTATCAATCGAATGGAAATTAATTGAGCCGATGAATTTTGCGTGGACGCTAATTTGCTCTTATTGAAAAACTAGTTCACGGGTTCATTGCTCGTATTTAACACTCGGTTAGATATTCATTCTTTACTCGAGCTTTTCGTTAAAAACGTTACGACGCAAATTCTCGGTTAAACAAACAAATCGTCCAAGTAAATAGTTTTATAAACATGCAGTCAAGACAAACAACAATCTAACGTATTTATGCGACTGAATACTCACGAACTGTACACTGAAATCTGAATTACAACAAAACCGGAAATACCACATTCCCTTTACCCCTGGGCACCGACTGATTTCGCGAGCAGCCTAATCGCACAAAGTTCGTTAATTAGTAGACCCGGCCGCTCGTATCAGAGCGAATTGAGTTTTGCGCGCGCGCTCCCAATGAATTGTGCGCGACATCAATTGCACAGGTCGGTGCGGGATATGCGTGTGCTCGGAGATTCATATGTGGCGGGGCGGGGATTTCGCAATGTGTGGTACGAATGCAAATCCGTGTCCTCGGCGAGCTGTCGCTAATGGCGGCGGCTCCTGCATTTTACAGCGCGCGTTACTAACATCTGTTTATGTAGTAATATCGCCGCCATAATTCTCGACGGGCCATCGGGTGCTCGGTGACCAGATTCATAAATTTTTCAACGCTTCCCCCAACCCCGTGCTGAATATTTTTGCATGGAATGCCTAGAGTCGGGCGGAAGAAAGTTTCCACGTCGATATTCGAAGTACAAGGGAAGTACAAGGTGTCAGCTTCCAATTTGGCAAGTGGGACAAAATGGAACCTCGCCTAATTCCTGTGGTGTCCTGTTGGGCACTGCATACTTTACTAATTCTAAAAAGAATTAAGCACAGAACTACTCAGAATAAAGAAAATTCAAAAAACTGATACTATTGATAATGCTATAGATATAGTAACAAATTTATTATTTAGAACTTTCCCATGCACGTTCCAACATCACACATTTCTTCCAACACAAAAACAATAATAACCGAAACAGAACAATTACTATTATTCCAAAAGACCAGGACTCCCCTTCAAACCAAGGACCTTCACCAGAGCAAAGTCACTTGCAAACTAAAAGTTCGCGCAACACCCCCGATGCCAGATACCGCGCGACAATCCCGCAAAAGTGAAAGCCTCCGCCGAAAACTTACGTGGAGGTAGGGCAAGAGGAATAAAAGAAGAGTCCGGCTTAAAGTTAATGTGCGCCCTGGGCGGCCCGATGGCTTTTTCGGACCTGGGGGAGGATGTCATGAAAATGAATAGGGAGACATAACACGGAATCGGAGCTACGTCCTGGGGAGGATCGTCGGTCGAGGGGTAAGTAAACTTCTCGCGCGCTCGCGCCAGGATTAAAAGAGCGGAGAGCGGTGTTTCCCGCGGGAGCTGCTGTCCCAGATAGTTGTAGCAGGTTGACCCGCTCGTAGGTTAGCGCGACCGGAACTCCCTGCACGGATTCCCCAGCTTTTAACTGTGCCTGCACGCTGATTGCTTGCAAATTGCCTTCTTTTAGTGGCCGCCTTCTTCCTACTGGCCGGCGCGCCGATCGTGCCGTCACGCTTTCTTCCGCCGACTTTCTAATCAACGACTAAAGTTACTAGTGCTTTAAGTGTTCGATGCGTCCAACATGCACTTGGGACAAATGCTCGTGCGCTTGCCTGGAACGAGGGTTGGTGGAAGCTTCTAAGACTTTCGATAGGACAAACTAAATGTTCGTACTAAGCCAAAAAGTAAAAATAATTAAATCATAATCGTAAGCAGGGCCGTGTAAATAAATCAAACAATTAGACATCATTAACACAACTGCCCCAATAAGTATTTCTTCTCCAAACACCCGAAACTCCACTGATAATCCTCAAACCCCGACTAAACCCGTGCCCGTACGCGCCCCCAATGAAACGACAAAATTCCAACACAACGCGCGCCTTAAATACTAATATTAATATATCCTCACGTATACTTTACATAAAACGAAGAGAGCGTGCGTCGCAGGCAACGGGCAGCCGACAATTCCCACAAAAGTCACGTACTACCAGGGGAACAGCGAGAAGGCCATAATCCCGTCGACGATCTAATTGAAACGGACAGTGTCCAGGGCAGTTTAAAAGCCAGGCGAGTGGGGAGGCCTTGCCAGGGCCCCGGCTACGTACAAGCCATTCAAGGGAGGGCGGAGCGCCGATACGGAGTGCCGTTAATTGTAGTGTAGGTCCTCGTGGATTCGCGGCTGTTCGACAGTTCCTGGGACTCAAGGGGTTAGCGAAGAAAGTGCGGGGAGGACGCGGGGAATGCAGGGTAGCAGAGAAGTTGGTCGTCTCCTTAGCCCAGTAGATATAGTTGGGGAGTTGGGTCGCGCTGTGGAAAGTTGGAGTTTGTCGCAACTCCAGTCTTGTCTCATTGCACCCTAACCCACCACCCACCCCCCACACTACTCATCCGGCCAACTCCAGCGCCTCTTATTCTCTCCTCCTTTTCGCCACTTTTCTCTTTTCCGGCCCGTGTATACGTGTATGTATATGTATGCGATCGTCTTGACACTAATGCAGGCGGCGGCGAAACGAAGGGAAAGCTCCGGTCGGTGAGTGCGGCAAGGGAGGAACCGCGGCTGCGGGATCCGAAGCCGAACGCTTAGAAGAGTTTGACTTACTTAGTTAGAGAGTTTGTATCGCGCGCCTGCCGTCCTATATGTATAGCGCTCGCCGACTTTCTGCGGTATTCCTCATAGACGCGCGCCTACACCCACCCTACTTATAGTTCCGCCGGGGGAATCGAGTTTTACACTCGATTGGAAGTCGATTCCTTGAGGAGGGCCTTGTGACTCCTCGATACTCCCCGGCGGCCTTCGACGCGATTAGTCGCCCAGTATTCCGAGCGAATGTAGGGTAAATGCCGTTATTGTATTTGGCAAAGAGTATACCCGCTGATTGTCCATTCATCTGTGGTGTCTGGGTTGTTTTAACTTTGAATTTCCCTCAGAGTTCCAGTACCGCGGTATGCACTTTGAATCGAGTGGCGCGGGCCTTCAAACGATTTAATAACTTGGACAAATCTCTTGAAATATTCACCCATTTCCCTGAAAATCCCAGTAGCGCGTATGCACTTTAAATCTACTGGCGAACCCTCAAGCGATATAATGTCTTTCGGTCGTGACCTCGTCAGAGGGTAGGTGCGAGATCCTCGAGGAATCAAGAAGCCCTGGCGCTGTCGCCGGTAGCCGGGGTCCACGTAGTGTCCACAAAATGCGAATCGCCGGCCCGTCGAGGCTCATGAAACACTCTACGGGCAACGGGGAGCACGATTGCAGAGCGGCGGGCGGGCCATTCTGGCTCGTTCGAGCGTTAAGATCGGCCGATCAATTACGACAGGGGAAGCAGAAGCTTCGAAGAAGATGGGAGGAGGAGGCGAGTGGCGAGCCGAGCGGCGGAGGCGAGTGCAAGGCAAACGAAGAGCTAGCACATACTCTTCCGATGGGGCTCGGCAAACCCTCCAAGCAAGGGCGAGATCATTGTCCCCCGTCTCAACCCGTAACCGAGCTGCGTGACCACCCTCTCTCGTCCCTCCATCACCCTCTCCTCACTCTCCCCCTCTCGCCAAGGTGTCTCCCACATCTTGCGGCCTCTGTTTTCCTTCTTGCGGCAAAAAGCAAGTACCCCCCTGAGCGAAAACTGCCCGGAGGATAATTGCCGGCAGGATCGCGCTGCTCGACACACTGGGGCTTAAAAGGTGACGCGGAAGTGGTCGATGAAGAAATAATGAGGAAGGTGCACCTAAGCTGCCCACCGGGGGCGTCCGGGATAAGAGAGGCCGAGGGTATCTTACTATACCCGCCTCCACGTCCTACCCTGTTTCTTTTCACTCTTTTAGTACACTCTCGTTAGTCGCCTTCGCACTTCTAATAATATGCCCGCTCAATTAAGAGTCGTTGCTCGGCGGCCTTTCCACCCTTCGACACGGGGTTAAGTATGAGAGTACCTAGTTCAACGGGTGTATATGCTCCGCTAATTGCCCGGTGCACTTTAATTATACAAATATACTGGGAAGTCTATTATTTTGTACTCGGAAAGCCTGCCGACTCAATTAAATACTTCAATATTTCTTAAGAATAATTTGCCAGCAAATCTCTGAGTTTGACTATGGGTTTACTTATTTTCTTAATTACAAAGTGGTTTGTACCTCAGTGATCCAACAACGCCGGGGAAAAAGGTAAAGTAACATTATCGATGAAAGCGCAGCTTCATAGAACCAACCAAGAGAGAGGAGCCGTTGTGCAAAGTGCAGTCTCCAACTTGCCGGGAACAACGAAAACTTTGACGATGCCGAAGTTGCACGGCGTTACAGAGCCGTGCGAAGGGCGCAGCTTTCCCGTGCTACGGTCAAATAAGCGCGAGCGAGTTCTGTAAATTAGACCAACCCAAGAAAAACACCGAGCGAGCGCTCCACTTTCAACATCCACCCCCGCCGAAATTTCCGATAGCGCCAATCTGCCGCGAAATTGGTCAGGGCATGCTCCAAGCTTAACGCATTATTAAAGGCCCGGCAGACTTGCCCCCTGCGAATTTCCATTAGACCACGTGTGCGCCGTGATTTTCGGCTATTAGCCCCTAATTGCTGTTCAAATCGACAACAATGTTATACTGCTGCCTTTTGGCCACTGAGATGTTAAAGGCGAGTCGATTATTTTACAATTAACCAACGTGTGGTTTCAACTTTGAATGATTCACAGCCACGGATAAATTCTAAGAGGTTGACTTGAAATGAATAAATAACAGACGTAATACACACCAGAGCCCGAAACTCGAAACTGGTTACCGCAACAAATGTACTCAATGCGATTGAAGATCTTTTTCTATTTACCCCCAAGATATTGTCCGTCTAAGCATTTCGCCAACGGCAAATATTTCAAGGAAAACGTCAAAGAGCTTGAGGAAAAAGGCTGGGTGCTCTCTCCCCGAGGGCTAGGAATCAGTATCCTGGATATAGTATACGCGGCGCTCGCCTCCAAGGCGATTCAAGAGGACGATATGGAATAAGCCTTCCTTCGGAGTTACGATCGCATCTTAGAAATTCGAACGATCCCGCCGCTCCACCGTGCCACCGGACACTATTAGTTACCAACAATATTATTGCTCTGCCGTTCTTTCATTATAACACTCTTTTTGACACTGCAATTGACACTCCAGAATTAACATTTCAAATTTACTTGTACAAACAGTAAAATGACTACCTTGCAAAATCAATTTACTTAGCAATTTAATTACTTTCAAACAATTTGCAAGCGAAAAAGCCTTGATTGTCGCACGTTTTGTCGGGGGGTGCGACGATTTTAAAAATAAAGGGCCGAATATGGCAGTGATTTGAGTGATAGATCAAGCGGTGTATTTGTGTCGGGTTAAGGGAGGCAGAAGCAGCGAGCGCCGCACAGAGGGTAGAAGAAAAGGGACTTAGGAGTTGAACCCGTAGAACCTACCATAAGGATAGGTCGAGGGAAAGGGATAAAATCGAAGAGAGACAGTTCGCGCCGCTGCTCAGGGTGGACGGGTCTCCTTTGAGCGACCCTGCCGACCTCTCAGTGGTTTTATTTCACTGTTGATGTTTACCGGCTTACCCTTTGCAGCCGGGAAAAGAGCCGAGCCAAACAGTCGACTAACGCTTCCATCGAGCCCGCCTCCTTACCGTGACTTTCACTGGCGACAGCCATAATACTCCGAGGCAATCGTTTGTCACGTCAAAAGTAATCTCGAACACGCGCATCAATTCACTATGTCAATTGTTGTGCCAATGCAGGCTTAATTTTGCACGGCTATTCTGCCGCTGCAGTCGAGCACATCGAAACGTTGCTGCTCAAACGGAATGTTTCCTCAGTTTTTCATTATTTTACAAATTCCTTTCCGCAATTTTTACATTGATTTGGTATGCGCATTGGAATTAATCGGATTGATTGATTGCACTGTACCAACTTTCCTCTCGTCCAATTTGATAAATATTTCAGAATTATATCGAATTGGCTGCATTTTAAATAGCTTGTCCCGAAAAAATGCATCCACTCATTAAAACACACCATCTTTTAATGACTGATCCATATACTACCCCAATTACTTTCTCTCGCACGCACCCCGGGCTCACACGATCTGTTACTTTCCTGGCTTTGTTTACATAGCCATTTCTACCAGAAACGTTTGAGCAGGCTGTACAACCGGGGAATTCGACTAACAATATGAAAAGCAGTACACGTCACCGATGACGACAGCATTCCGCAGCGGCGTGCAATAAATTTGGGGGGTGCGAACGCGGTCTCTGTTACTTTGTGCACATTGCGCGATCGTCCGGTTAATCTTCCCTGGTGACTGGCTGGCCACGTCACTGCGATCGACGTGCTGCCGCTCGGCCGGACACACGTTACGATTGCGAGTTTAATTATGATATGTACACACTTGCGAGCGCGAGCCGAGTGCACACATAGCCGCGCAATGCAATCAGCCCGCTGTGGACCCAATCGATTTTATTTAATGCGAGCGCCGCCGTTAATGCCACTGGCATGCCGTCATAGAGCCGAGCGCGCGCCTCGGCGCACTTGCACTTCAAACGAGTGGGGTGGCGGGCGTCTGATGATTACTCGGCGAGACCACGCGTGAAAAGATACTCTAAACTGTTTGCCCACCGCGTTTTATCATTATCGACAGTCAATCACTCCATTTGCGGGCATTTCTGCAGATAGAAATCACGAGGAAATTGCCCGCTGCAAACTTTTCTTCGCAACTTCCGATATGTCTAATTATTTTGCATTTTTATACCGCGCACACTTACTTCTGCAGATGCACTGCACGCAGACTATTGTTAAGAATAGCACAATTTATTTTCCATGAACCTCAGCCGTTGCATCGCGTACTTTGCATTGGAAAGCAGATAGTTACCAGAGAGTTGTACTAGAGATTCGCATGGCAAGAGTAACATCGTAGTGCACAGAGGCGAGCGCGTTCGGTTTCATTGGCGCTGGCTCCTTGCGACAACGACGCCCGGAGTTTAATTAGGCCGATGCACCAAGAGCATTATACGATGACCGAGGTTATGGTCGGAGAGCGAGCGCAGGTTTGGCAAGGGGGACCGGTCGACGGGAAATGAGAGGAAGAGATCGGATAACAATACACGGAGGATGGGTATTGATTGGCCCACATAGAGGCAGTCGCAGCTCATTACATACGGACCGTCAGTGCGGCCGCAGTCATGTTAAATCTTGGCAGCGTCTGTCGCTGCTGCTCGTTAAAATAAGCGACTTATCGATTAAATACTCACTTCCCACCGACGAGTGGCTGTACCACTTCTTTTGGCGCGCGCATCGATTTTGCCGCTTGTATGCCTCCTTGTTTATTATCGCAGCCCTCAATCAAGCCAAGGTCTCGCCGGCTGTTGCCAGTGTAAACTCCCATTGATTGCTCGCGTGCCTACACATCGCACCCCCGCGGCAACAGCGGCGCGACTTGTCACTTTTCTAGTTTTCGTATTTTGTATTATGCATGCTTTCGTCTTCTATCATTTTCTGCTATAACGATTTATGGTGAATCTACAATCCCCCCCGTGAATGAACAAATCTACTTTAAAACAGCTCGATTCTCCAAACAATTAATTATCCGAAGCAACCGTAGCCCCAATCAGTTGGTATAATATAATCGACCCTGCACTCTCCATATTTATAAGATCTGTTTCCCTCCGTTCTACAAACTTGCCACCCCTCGCAATAGCGAGACTCGCCCTACCGCGCAGGGTAGAAAGGCGAGATAATCGTCGGAGGGCTAATTTCACTATCTACATATTTATGAAATTTCTTCTCCTCCTTTCCGCAAACTTACTCTGGCCTGCGAAGGATGGGCGGCAAAGTGGCCATCTTACCATACAGGGTAGAGTCGAGAGTGAGTCAGCGAGACCACGACAGGAAGGCTCATCGGCAAACACGTCATTGAGTGATGCACTCAGCCAAAAGGGCTGGATGTTCGCATGAAAAGAAATCGTTGGGATTCCGAGCTGACGAGCTCGGGCTTGTGCGTGTGCCACAAGGGTTGTCTCCTCGCTCTCGACTCCTCCCCGTCCTCCTCCCCACTTCTCGCTCTATACCTCTCTCTCTCTCTTTCTCGTGGTCCCGGTAATTTTGAATCTGTATGCAGTCGAAGAGAAATCCGCGGACCAATAACGCCCGCGCGCATTATTATGCAGATTACAGCGTAACCCGTATTACTTCGTTATCGTGCCTACATCTTGAGCAGCGCGCTCTACTCAGCATCGAACAGAGACTCCCCTGCAAGTTCCGCGCAAGAGGATCCGAAAGGATCGGAGGGTTACAATGAACTGCAGTGACACCGCTTTCAAACGATAGTGCAACGTTTCCAGTCGAGTCGAACAGCGGGATTCACCATTTGCGGCTCCATTCCCTTTTGCTTGTGAAAGCTCTTGTCATTCCTGGCTAATCGAATGCCCGTCGATTAGACAATAATTAGAGTACTGAGACGTCTTTACCCCCGATATTGCATGCTATCCCGGATCTTAGTAATAATAATAATAAGTGTAGCCTCTCATGGATACGCAAGCTGGCATTTCGTAAATTCGGTTACTTGTGAAAATGATTACTTGGATTAAATCTAAATCATATGTATCAAGCCCTTATTTACGATAAATAACTAACTTGACAATTACGATATTTCATTTTCTATTTTGAAAAGCTACATTTTGTCACACTGTTCCTGCGGTGGCACGATGCATCACGCGAAATGAAATGTCAAGCGCTCAACGCGCTCCGCGCCCGAGTTGTTGTAAAATTTGAGATAAATTCTTTAAATGCAGTTTTGATTAAAACCATTAATATTGACTTAAACTTTTCTACCCCGATAATAGAGCCAATGACAATAACCACAAACATTCATATCATGTCAAAGCAAATGCACTTCCGCTGCAAAACCTTGAATTGAGCTGACAAAACTCTTTTCCGGTCACGTTGTTCAGAACAAGTGTTCAAGAGTAACTCTATTTTTGTTTAAATCGGCTGCTAGTCCCCGAGGAATTTGTACGCAAGTGGTTCAGACTAACTGAATGAATCTGAACTTGATGGAAAAATGGATCAAGGCCTGCACTTGAGCGCGGGCGATAAGAGCTGCGCTGTATTGTAACGTGGGGACCGTGCGAATTAATTAAGGGCGCTGCGTGTTATCGACATGTTCTTTCATGTTCGTTTCGCAGGCGATGCTCTACGCTATCTGGAAGTCTTCTCTTTTGGAAGCGAGAGCCGCGGCTGTAATTGCTAGGTAAAGCGTGCACGGCGCACACGCCCGCACACACATTCATACACGCGCGCCGTCGTCCGCTCTCCGATATTATCGATAATAGAATGCACCGCGCGGCCACCGGCAACAAAGGCCCGCTGCGATCCACGACATCCGGCATTCGCCGCGCACTTATGAAGACTAATCAATTTACCCTGTCAGATGACACTGACAAAATGCGTCAGCTCCAGTCCTTCTATTTCTCGAGTAAGGATATCAAGTATGTACCTTGTAGAGTGTGGCTATCTAGCGAGATTGAAGTAAGCTCGGGTATCCACGATTTCGCTCGAAATGATCAATCCAGAGTGGAATGATTAATATAAAAATATCTTATACTTTGCTAATGAGCACGGTTAACGTAATTTTTATAATTACCGTTTTTATAATATGGCAATCAAAGTGTTAAACGTTTCCGAACAAAGAATAAATCGAGCCTTTGAGATTCGCGTCACGTGAATCGTAAGTCACTTGAATGACTATTGCAATTTGCATTGATTGAATCAACAAATCAATGACCAGGATAATTTGGATCGGGCGTATTTCATCGAGAACTATCGCGCAATGAGTACAACGGTTCGTGCATAATTACGTTCGATAATTCCCACTGATTGAGATATCCCGCTGTTATTAATACAATTAACGGGCGGGTTCGTCGATGAATTATCGAAGTAACGGGTGATAATTTTATTGTGGGGATGGGGTGAAAGAGGGTACACGCAGGTACTCGGGCGCCACGTGTGATCCGGGTATTGTCGTTAACAGCAAGTGCTCAAGCACTGTCCATCGTTCTCCGGTTCCATCGAGCCCTTGATTCTACGTCTCTTCCCTTTCGACAATGCAAACAGCCGCCTCCTTTGTACGCGAGCGCTATTTCGTTTGACGTCTCCATTATCTATGCGTCTCTTTCGGTACTTGGTTCCAGGGCCCGCATTTTTCCCATTCCTATCTACTTGCGAGTACCTGTCGGCCCAACTGACTGGGCTCCTGCGGATCCTGTCACCATTGTCTGGGCCCATTGGTTACCAGTTCTTGTCGAGCGAACGTGAAAAAGCGGCAAGTGGAGTAGAGAAGCACTAGAAAGAATGGAGCGATCGCTGCGGTGGAAGAAGCCAGATATCTTGGGTGCAAACACCATAACAATGGCTGCTCAAATAAATGCTGAGAGCCAGCTTTCAGAAAACTGTACTCGAGCTTCCCGATTGTGCGTGTCCAATTGTCCAATATGCCGAATCTTCACTCAAGTTCAATAGAAATTACGGGATGAAGAGTTGAGAATTGCTTTGGAATATTTGGAAAAATCAGTGCTTCGATTATCATCGTAGCTAAGAACGGCATTTGCTTTTCAATGTTCCGTAGAAAAATCTGTGCAAATTTTATCCTGTTGATTCAAGGATACGAGAAAAACTCATGTATACTTGATAACTGATCGTTTCAATTTCTTCATTCCGAAAGTGAACATGATTTATGGAAAATCCATTCCAATTCCAAAATTATGATTTTACAACGTTTGCCGTAAATTAATATTCTACTAACCGGCACAGTGGGAGTACCACATTCTCAAGCTTTTGGGTTCATAAGTTCGTATAAGTATACGAATACGACGATTGTTCAATCAAGTCGACTTGCATTGTAAAAAAGGGCAATGTCGATAACGTCTAAGAAACTTCGAGATGATTGCCCAAAGTTAATCAAAATTCTTTTGCAAAACTTGTACTGTTACAGATTTTGCAAAACGATTATGTCAAATATCATTACAGACTTTTGCAGACTTTTCTGTTCGACAGCAGTGCATACTTGCTAAATGTGACTGAGTGTTTTGCGTAAAGAGCGTACTTCATTCAGGTGTCACTAATGCACACCAACAGTCTTTGAGATTAAGACAAGTACATGCACCAAAGGTGCAATTAGAATGAATTAAAAGCTATTGTAATGTGTCGCAGTACCACTGCCGCATCGTCCCTTTCGACCAAGAACCAATCAGAAAAAATACAATTCAACTGATAGTTCCATTGATGCCACGTGTATTCCTCTGAATCAGTAATAATGAGAATACCAAAGTCTTATTGTGTCTAGAGAAAAACACAAATTCTCAGCATTCGAGAAAACTAATCTTAAATAACCTTACTGACTGTCGCCAAATCCACACGTCCCGCAATTTATTCGATTACAGTCATACTTTCCTCCAATACTCAGCTACTCACAGCCAACAAACGTTAGTGTATATTACAAAATCCTTCGATACACATATTCGTCTAAGGCACAAGAATCTGTCATCGCTCAACTTACTGACAGGCCAAGTACTACAACTCCGTAAACTCAAGTCGTGCAAGACGCAATATAAAGTTACTCACGAGGATGAAGCAGAAAGCCCTCATGATCCCCAGGATGGTCATCTTAGCCCTCGGATTGTAGACAGCGTTGGCGAATGCTGTCGGAGTTGTCGTGGTCCGTTTTCGCTGTGGCACAGGGCTCAACAAGCACTAGTGAACAATGCCTGCTGCTTTGTCAAAGATCTCGGCTTTCCACGCGCGATGAGACTGCACCCTTTACCGAGCGGTACATCGAGGGCCCGCTGGTCCACCCCCGCTTTTCCGAGGCCGCAGGGAACTTTGCCGCCTACACTGTGTCACGTACTTGCCAGGCACACACGCGCGCACACACACACAGTCACGCACTTACCACCTTCCCTCACCGTCTACGAATCGGCATTGTCAATTAACCGGGCACGCGTGCATCGACAGTTCGGCGATTGGCGAGTGACGGATATACCGGAATATACTGCAAGTGGCCAGGCTCCAAGGACTGTGTCCTCCAGAGAGGCAGAGATAGAGAGAGACAGAGAGAGAGAAAGAGAGTAGTAAGGCAATACTATTGGCTGGGCGAAATCGTGGCGACGGGATCGTTCAAATGAGCGTGGGGGACACGCAGGTAGACGATTGCGGTGCCGGTCTCCAAGAGTGTTCATAAACGCGAACACGTGCCGCCCTCGGCGTAACTGACTTGCCGATGCTCTGCTGGCGAGGTGCGCCGCTCGAGTGTCGACTTCTCTCTGCCTCCGAGCGCTGCTCGTTGGCGCACGTGTAGCTGCGCGGATAGCACGACTTGCCTGCCTACTGGTGGGGCGCTTCGCCTCCTTAGGGGGAAGGAGAGAATGGTGGTTAGACGCAGAGGACTCGACTTGGGCGCACGCCGTACTCTCCTCTTCTTCCTCTTACCTACCGCTTTTGCGGAGCACGCTGCAAACGCCTCTAACCACCGCTCTGAGTGCGCAAACCCCACTGCCTCCACTCCCTGCACCCTGCACCCGGCACCCTCTGCTCCCTGCCGCGTACCGTGACGTAGTTATGCTCGCTCTGCATTCGGACCGATACTCGAATGAAATCCTCGATTGAAAGTATATCGCCGAACCGATTCGACGAGTGGCACTTTAGGTTTAATAAGATGAGAGCTTTGGACGAGGGCAATCGTCTGGGTATAAATCCGGGATTTTGCGAAATTATTATTTGGCTCTCATGTTTCTACTGTAACTGAGTTTTCCCATCGAGCCGATATAAGATTCCTTGGATTGTTTTTTGATACAATTTTCGATGAATGTGTACATATATACATACATTGAGAAAGATTAATTGAAACTGCATCTTTTTGCAGCTATCTGCCTTCTAAAACAATCGGCTGGTCGATGAAATCCATTCTATATACATATCAGTCTTATTAACTTCGATGATAACAAATTTGATTGAGCTGTGTGATATTTGCGAGGATAATGAGGCTGAGATCCACTTGCCAATTTCAAGTGCGAATATACGACGCTTTGCCGCTGCACTTTTTCATCCCCTTCTACCGTTGAGGCATGGGCGGCTGTAGATCTTGTAGATTGCCATGCGAGTGTATAATAGGACACGAGCACCATCTGAAGTCGGATGAGCGTGTTTTCCTAGCGCAGCTCGACGGCACCGACGGCGCGGCGCGGCTCGGCGCCGCCGTCCCTCTATTCTCCATGTGTTAGGTTCGTGAAAACTCTGTGACAGTGGAGTGTTGTCGTCGACGCCCACGACGCCGAGGTTCTAGTGATTCGTGAGTGTCAAAGTGACATTTTTCACATTCTCCTCATACGGTAGAAGGTGTTATTTTCTGTCAGCACGTGCTCCGAGTACGGGGGATAATTGTTTGAGAATGCAATGAATAAAGTTCTTCGCGAGGACTCAATGTATTTGGTTTGACTAACCAAAATGGCGATTCAGAAAACATCAATTTTACCCATGGATCCACCTATAACGGGTGGGTTCGCCTCACAGCACGTCAGCGGCGATACTGTTTTCTGATGGAGAAACGTAGCTCGTAGAATGATACGCGTAACTAACTCTTTGCCCACTAGTGTGCTTCGAGTCGTTCGAAAGATGTTGATGTTGCTCTCGATTCTCAATTGTTGATCGCCGGCACCGACTCTCCAATCAGCCCCAGCTGCACACTGCTTGCGATTCGTATCCGCAATCACACTTCTACGTCTGACCAGCACGATACTTGCTTTTCCGTGCTCGGTTCATAGCCGCGCCTATACTTGTCAATATGTTAACACTCGAGTAACGATAGTAGTAGAATATATCTTCCCAAGGTGTTGCAGAAGCTCGCCGTGTCAAATTCTCAAAACCCGTTCCAAATTTCTGTGTATTCGTGCATGTGCTTCTTCTCTTTAGATAGTGCACTTTAATAGCAATCAATCGTATGTGCAGACCAATCCAAGCACAGCTGTGGAAATGCAAACGATCAAGTGCGTGGTCGCCGGAGATGGGGCTGTGGGAAAAACTTGTTTGTTAATCTCTTACACCACAAACAAATTCCCTTCCGAATATGTGCCCACCGTCTTTGACAATTATGCTGTCACTGTAATGATCGGTGGCGAGCCATATACTTTAGGATTGTTTGATACAGCAGGTATGGTATATAGCTGTTAGCAGAGCTTGAATTTGATTTCTACTGTCCCCTGTTACCATTGTAACAATCCTTTCTTTCTCTTCAAGGCCAAGAGGACTATGATCGTCTAAGACCTTTAAGTTACCCACAAACGGATGTCTTTCTCGTCTGCTTCTCGGTTGTGTCCCCATCCTCATTCGAGAATGTAAAGGAGAAGGTATGTCTACATTGTCTTGCTAGAAGAAGATTCACAACATGTTTTTGTGAACTGCACACTTATAATTTTCCAAGTAACAGGCTTTAAAAGGATATGCAATATTGCAGTCCTTTTTTCTATATCTTTCCAATTTTATTATATCCTTTCCAGCAAAAGCTGAAAAGGTATACTTGGATGGCTATGGTAGTGTTTTAACAGTTGGGTTAAGCACATGTGAAGTTCACTTGCTATATGCTTCTTTTATTCTTCACCTTGGACACACATATTGCCCAAAAGCTAACAATTCCAGATTTTTACATTTGAACTTAGTAAAATTCCCTTAGCTTTCTGTATGACTTAATATAAATTTCCATCATTGATTTATATTTTGTATATAGCGTAATGGTGGTGTTGTTCTTAATAACAGGATACATAATTGCTCAATATCTTTGCTTATTCACAGTCTTTCCTTTTGATCCCATTAATCTTCATTGCCTATATAAAGCAATCTAAGAGTAATGTTCTTTTTCCCAGTTAAGAGTGTCTTATTAGTGGGTTCCAGAAATAACTCACCACTGTCAAAAAATACCTTTCCTTCTTGTCGGCACACAAATCGATCTGCGAGAGGATGCAGCGACAATCGAGAAATTAGCGAAAAATAAACAAAAGCCAATATCAGTCGAGCAAGGGGAAAAGCTTGCGAAAGAATTGAAAGCCGTTAAATACGTCGAATGCAGCGCTCTTACGCAGGTAAGTGTAGAGTGCCATTCGTTTGAATGGATGCTTCGGCATAAAGGAAGAAGGCTCTATTTCTAATAATTGTTATTCCCTTCTTACAGAAAGGTTTGAAGAATGTCTTTGACGAAGCAATATTAGCCGCTTTGGAGCCACCCGAACCAGTAAGAAGAAGACGATGTGTTATCTTGTAGAGACGCGATTGCCTGCCGATTGTCGGTCGCCCTATGGCGCTGAGCACTGTAGGTTGGGATTCATTCGGTGAATCGTACATTTCATCAGAGTCATCCGTCGAATTTCGTCATTTGCTCCGTGACTTTTACATGGTTCTCTTCGCTAGGTTCACTGACACGTAGAGCGGCACCAGCAGCAAAACTTAACGCATGACGACGTCCTTATTTTTATAGGGCGGTTGATTTGTGATATACACGATGAAGCAAGCAACTTATTTTTCCATGATCGGAAGCCGGCGCAAATTCGCGTCCACGCGTTCTTATTTTTGAACGTTCGTACTGCCCCTGGAGGCTAGCGGGAACTTTACAAGTGCGATATTCGTATCAATATCGGTGGAGCAGAGTAACTGTGGAATATTCAACTGTTTCATATGCAAGACGTTTTTATTAATAAATTGGTAGTGTGAATTTTTTTAATAAATCGCTTTAAAAAACAGATTATGCATTCCTCGCTTACGATATCTCGTATACTTCCCCCGTTACCCTTACGAGCGCAACATTACTGCAAGTAGCATACAATGTCCATTCATCTGTCTCAGCCTTCTCGCACGACTGCAATTCCCGTGAAGTAGAACGAAATCTGATTACTGGTTAGGCCTATGGAAAACATTAGCGTTGTCGCTGCTATGCGTGCATATGAAAATTGATTCTGAACAGTGTTCTCGTTTCTGGAAAGCTTAATACAAGATTCGAGCCACTATCGTGACCAGATGGACTTCTGATTGATCTTATACTTACTTTAACTTATTTCCACATTATACCCAATATCCTTAAAAGAAGGGCAATTTGAAATTAGTTAGCATATGAAGAGGGCAGCGTTACAAATGCGCTACGTAAGTATGAGGAAACTTTTATTTACATATAACTTTTCCCCTCGTAAACGCAAATATCAATAAGGTGCCGCACATGCAAACTCTATTTTCCCTCCAACAACCCTCTGACCTAAATCCTTAATAGAACAATGTTGGCATATCACGGAGGATAGCAGATCATTACCGTCGAGTTGTTACTATATTACTATCTTATGTGTCACGCTACTTTAATACTGCTTGTTCCCTACATTACGGTACACACAACTACGTTTAAGTATAATATATATGCATATTCACTTTCTGAAAGGTACTGTATCCGAAATTCAACCAGTCCCCAGGTGAATAGTAAACATAGTATTCCAGTAGGCAATGCGCTTTCATACGTACATCTTCGAAACGCGAGTGTTAGTCGCTAAGTTTACACTAATAATTTACCCCGAAAGTTCGCTGAAGGTCATAAAAATAGTAGTTATGTCAGTCATGCACCTTCCCCTTAACTTCCTTCAACATACAAAGAGCTGTGTGAAGTATTTATATGCGCAAATGTATCTACAAGACTGAATAATTCAGCGATGGTAGTGCGACTGGCAATAAAAAGACTAGCCAAGTGAGATGATGAAAATGAGCAGTTAAAGTGTTGTGTCGAACAATTCGAAGTTATCCTACAAGTTTTGCTGTAGCTCTCGAATAACAGAGCGAGTGTACAGAATGTCGAACTTTAACTCACACCATTATTTTGGTTGTTTTAATAGAGAATATGTTGAATGATAGCGATGCAACGTCACAGATATTGAATTAGTAGTAACAATCACACCAGAAAGCTGGAAGTCCACGCTCCCCCATTCCTAATGTTAATTCACTCATTTCTGTCGATTATATAATACTATCTGTTCTGTTCCTTTTATCATAGACAAACCAATGATCCCTCAGTCGTACAATACCTTTACAGTGTACAACTACAACTAAATGTATAACTAAAATGAAAAATGGACGAAAAAATTATTGGGTAGGATGAATCGGATGATACACTTGACAGGTTTGTGCCGATAAAATATATATTTAACAGATAACTATCGATTTCCCGGAATATTCGCATATCGAGTATTACTGACTGCGATCTTTCCGATAAATTGCTAACAGGGGAACATACTCTGATCGCAAGGAAGTCCAATACGAGGAAGATACGCAACAAAAATTCATCAGATTTCCATCACGAGCACAACAATAGCACCGCCTGACACTATACGTAGCCGCGGCTCACCTTGCGAGTAGTTATCGAGCAATATACTTTCACCCGCAAGGAAGAGCAAATTATTCAGCGAAGTGTATACCTAAGAACCAAGTTATGTCATCGACATACGTATTATAATACGAGATTATGACATGCACATGAGAAAATCCGCTTTGCCATCTACCCTTCCACCAAGCCTCGTTCAATAAGAGCTTTGTCTTCCGAACATGTGACGGTTCAACATCCCAATACACGATACGACAACATTTATCCCTCACAACAGGCATGCACTATCCTCATTTTCTTCCTTCATTTCGAGTCATCATTGAAAGGGCGAATGCCCCAGCAATAATAACGTTCGTACTTTCTTTATTCATTCCAATCCCAAGAAGCATTTCGGCAATTGACGGTTTTGCGAATAGCACGATGTGTTTCTGCTTGCAACTACATGGGCTGACACACACGACATCTTTCACGACTATTCACTCACAGGATTCAGTTTACGTATAAAACTTTCGACGCGTCGAAAAAGGGAGATCAGGAGAATAGGGGAAGAATGATGTATGTATATGTATATAAGTCTCGACAGAATACATATCTCAATTGCAGTGCTAATTGCAGGGACAATTCTTGGTCGCCCAGACTCACGGAACACCCTGTATAAACCTTAGTTATGTTTAGTAGGTCATTAACATCGTTAATCCTCCGACGTCTGCCTTGTCAATTCACACCGCGTGCCCTTCCCGTCGCTCGACGCAACTAATTGTATAAGAGTAGTCTACCGGAGAGGATTCCCTAACGCCTACTGACAACTACTAGCCCAATTTTTGTACCATCTCTCATTTGGTTCAGTGTCTCTTTGGCTTTCTCTTTACAGTTTACAATGATCGAGTGACTAGAGTTCAAAGTGTGCGGACCGCCTTGCTATGCTGACGCGGCTAAACAGGAACCAGCCTGCTGGTTGACGCGCGAGAGGAATCGCCGATCGATTGGCAACAATAGGAGTCTCACACGTTCATCGCGTAGTAAATCGGACTCTGCGCGTGCGGGGAGAGAGCGTTCCCGGCCGGATTACGAGTGGCAATGGCATGCTGTTCCATCGAGAGGGATGGATCCGAATTGGGGGCAAAGGACTGCATCGAGCCTCTATCATGGGAGGGTGCGCTCGCAGCACCTTCGGGAACCCCGCGTTCCGGGACCGCGTAGCAATCCAACTTCTGGCCATGATACAATTTCGTAGGGGAACCCGGCGTCTGCATGCTGCCCGCCGCCGACACGCCGCCCATGTTACTCAAACCGCATTGATTATCGTCGCACGGACCGTTGCCGTTGCCGTCGGAAGTGGCAGTGTACTCTGTCCTTGCACAAGCAGACTCACAGATTTCACCGGACATGAGTGCGCCACTAGTGCGCCGGGCGGGTGTGACGTCCGTCGCGCTAACCGAGAGGATCGAGGAGGTCGGGCAGACACTGGCTGAGCAGACGATCGAGGAGGAGGAGGCGGAGGACGAGGAGGAAGACGTGGTTAGCGAGCAGAAGGAGGACGACGAGGCCGAGGAAGCCGACGAGGAGGATGAAGAGCAGGAGGACGAGGATCCCGGCAGACCTAAATCGAATGGCAGTGCGGGGCATTCTGGCGCCGAGGACGGGGGATTCGAGGATGATGGCTCCCTGGATAACACGCTCGACGCCGGCGCGCCAATCTTATTGCTAAGATGGACGTGGTACGTGCCTTGATTGGCCGGAGCCCCACTTCCGGCATAGGGTACGCATCTCGTCGATGCGATCACCGTGTAAGGCGAGGTATTCTCGCCAGTCGACGCAGACGTGGAGATCATGCTCGGTGGCTGCAGCTGATACGGCCGTGCTTGATGCTGATGACGATGATGCTGCTGATGCTGATAGCCGTGTAGTTGCAATGCTTGATCGGACGAGTACGGTATGGTTGGAAAGGCCGAGTGAGAGATGTGGATGTTCTCTGGTGTCTGATTGTGATGCAAATGCAGATGCACTGTTTGCTGTACGGGTAGTGGGCTCGCTGCTGGTACAACGTTCAACTGGGCGCCGGGTGCAGCTGGTAGTAGCACTGGACCTGAAGGGGGTGGCTGGTTCGGAACACTCGAGGTTCCGTGATTGGTTGCGTAATATCTCGGTGGATGCTGCGATTGCGGTGGGCACTGAGAGCGCGGCTGCAATGCTGGCTGTAACAGGGTCGTCGATGGAACTTGAGTCGTCGGCACTCGTGGCTGCAGCGGCGGCGGGTGCTGATACTGCTGCTGCTGCTGCTGTTGTTGTTGCTGCTGCTGTTGTTGTCGATAATGAAGGTCGGGCTTATTCAAGCGATGATAGGGAAAGCGCTCCACGTGATTCCCATAATTCGTGGAACAATTCTGTGCGAAACCGCGCTGGACATTCTGGTAGGTTGGATCCGAGACGCCGTTGTACGGTACGAAGTACATCGTTCGATAACACCTGCCACTGTTGCCCAGCGTTGCAGTGAGGGTTTCAATCGGATAGCTCGAGACCGAGGAGATGGGATCGGGTCTCGGCGGCTTGGGAGGGAAATTATCGTTCCCGTAGGGGCCGCCGTTCAATTCGTCAGTGCATACGTTCACAGCGCGCACTATCCGATCATTCTGCATGATTTGCTCTTGAAAGTATTGTCGAACGTTCCGCTGCTGCTCGGGATATTGTTCCGGCATGCTCGGCGCATTGTTTACTGTTGTTAGTAATTTGGGGCCGCTGTATATACGCGGGTGTGCGGTTCCTTCCAAGTAAACCTCGGGAGGCTCCAAGGGTTGTTGTGCAGTTATCGCACTCTCGGCAATGGTCTGATAAATATCGTCGATCTGCTTTTGCATCGTGTTGATCCGGTTGATCGTATTCGCGTCCCTTTCGTCGGTGAGAACTGTGTTCCCGTAGGAATCGGTGGCCAAGTTTTGTGCGCTTGAGACAGCAATCTCGTCGTAAGTCGCAATGCTTTCTTCATAGATCTCGCTACTCTTGTCGAAGAAACAGGCAGACGCTGGACGAGGCCGAGTGTCGATTCTGCGGACGATGAAACTCTTTTCGGAATTACTGCGAGTGGGTATCATCATCGAACACGTATGTTCGCCGGCGCTGTTGCCATGCTGCTGCTTGATGCCCCTAACCGACGGTCGCCGGTTAAATCCGTAATCATTCAATTCGTCGTCATCGTCGAGATTCTTTTCCTGCTTGTCGTCCTTCTCACAGTAATCCTGCTGACCACTGCTTCGTCTATAATTTATGCCCTCAAGGTGATAAGTGTTATCAACGTCAGAACCGGATGTTTCCTTGCCATTATTGGGATTGTTATCATTAATATTATGATGTCCCTCGACAATACGTTCGTTTTGGTTTTTGGCGGCATTTTTCTTGCAAGAAGCTTCACGCATGCAACCAGTCTGGGCGTTGCTGTAATTCTCGTCGTACTCGTAGCGACGTCTTATCCTCTCGATTCTCGACTTGTCTTGTTCAACGAAAGCCAGCAATTCATCCGTCGTCTTATCAGCAATGTCCGGTCGAACGGTGGTCGGGGTGCCCCTGGTGACGTCCGGCGGACTTAGATAGCGTCGGTTCTCTTCGACGGCAAGCGCCACCTCGATATCCTCGATGCTATATGACGATTCGGAATTATAACCAGTAGAATCGCGCTGATTAAGACCCATCAGCATCTTCGAGTGCTCGTTGTGACGAGTGTAATAATCTTCCTGATTATCTGCGCCTTTCACAGCCATGCATGAGAGGGGCGCCAGGGATGCAAGGAATTGCCTTCGTACGTCGGAATTCGCTTTGCTAACTGGGAGCTTCCCCTGGCATTCTTTGGCAAAAGGACTGTTTTTGGAATTCTGAACTGAGCCTATCGGGAAACCGAGTCCAAGATCTGGTAAACCCAACTCGGAGTCACTCGCGGGTGCTTGAGTCGAAGTCAGATCAGCTGTGTTGGACACTGTACTTTTTTTGTGCACAAACAAATCGGCTAGTTTCTTATAAGTCGACTGATTCTGAGTTTGCGTCTCGGCATTGAAAGTTACGACTGATATGTTTTGCTTGTGGAAGTTAATTGCTTTGTCCATTTCTATGGGCGACACGCTAGTTGTGATGCTATTTGGGAGTGGAATGTTAACAGCTCCAGAAGATACTCTGTCTGCTGAAGAGATCGGAGGAGCATTGCTAGTCAGTCTTCCCATGCAATTGTCTGGCATAGTGTTTATGCTTTCGGTTCCTAGATTGGACATTGCGTCGACGTAGACTGCTGTTGTCGGCGTTAACATTGACCCAGTGGACATCATCGTTGTCATTGGCATACTATGCGTAACAGATAAATCCATCATTTGCTCTTCCCCAGACGGAGACGTGCGAATCATCGACGCCATGGATACATCGCCGAGATCGCAATCTGAATGAATATCTTGAGATTGATTGGCATACTTTTGCTCGGCTTGGCTTTCTTCGTCTTGATCGACGCACGTCAGCTGACGGATTCGCTCTTCCAACGACAGATTTCTCGGCTGCAGTGCCTTCTTTCGAGAAGCTGCTCGATACTTCTCAACCAAACTTCTACGAAGAGTGTTCCTCTCTATTGTTTTTCTTATCAAGCTGGAACTCTCCTCCTGCTCCGAATCCAATTCCTCCTCGATACTATCGTTATACTTGGCATTCCCAGTCGTATTCAAAGCAAACGATCTGTTCCCTAGCGATTCTTCGTCCGGTTTACCTGAATGATTAGTAGGTGGTGGAGAAATGAATTTGGGATTCGGGAAGAGTTGCCTCACTGCTGAATTCGGTTTCAAGCTATTCGACATGAGGGACGAGTTGCCTAATTTGAAAACGAGTGACAATTCCTTTATACTCTCGCTCTGCAGGTTCTCTTTCTTCTGAATACCCTCGTTTTTCATAGTCTCGGTGCTGTCAGTGCTACCGGAGAGATCCATATCGTCGTCACTGGCCTTCCCAACAGGTGGATCCCTGTGTTTGTCCGACAAATTCATGTCTCTCTGAAGGGCTAGTGGCCCTTCCTCCTCGCTTATTTCACGAACGATTCGACGCTCGGTCACGGTGGTCATTGTAATTGTCTCGACGAGATAGCGATGCGGTATTTCTGCAACAAAAAACAAGAATAAGTGAAAGATTTTATAATACTGTTTCGCAAAAGTTGATATTACATCCTGCGCCTATTAGAATTTCATTTCCTTACCCTGGTGAAACTCTTCACCGGTGCCAAGATTGCTGCCGTTCCGGCGCTGGGCTTTTTCCCAGGCGCAATCAAGCTCGTCTCCGCCCTCTTGATGGGCGGCTGGCGCTTGGGCATTGCCACCTGAAAATAATCATCGTTGGTCCGTGTATAAGAAAAGAAGAGTATTACTCCGCTTTTAAATCTCCGTATTCTCGGACTGCAACTCTTATCGAGAAAGAGACGCAAAACTGAAAGCTAATCGTTAGGAAAGTCTGAGCACCGAGCCATTACCAAACGATATGGCTTCTACCGTGCGTTCATCCGCCCAAAGTATTGGTTAATAGTTGCGAAACTGGGGCACAGTAACAATGCACAGGATATGTATAATGAAATATGTCAATACGTCCTAGTTTTTTTCTATTATCAACGGAAAACCCGGAGTAGTCGGCGAGGGTTTCCATTGATTGACTTTCTGTTCCTGGCATTACCCGGCAATCACTCTTATTAGATTCCGTTCCCACGCACCCAACAATTAACAACTCGTTTTCCGAGCGAAAGCATGCGACCTCCGCCAAATGGAACTACACAATGGCTCCACGTCATTGAAAGTGCATTTCCCCTGGCGATGGAATAATCTCGCTGCGGAAAGTAACGTTCAATCGGGTTCATTTTCAATCAAGATACAACTAGTTACTAAATGGACTCCATACATTCCCAGCTTTCCATTCAATATTTATGAAAACGTGTAAAAAATATGTTGTCTTCTAATTTTCCAATTAGTATGTATCTACGCTCATCGCTCCTCTCCGTTTTCCCCATCTATCACGAATGTCCGACTACCTCTCTCTATTCCAGTACATGCGCGCCTTCCCTCTCCGCGCGCGCCATTTCTCCAACACTCGGCCGCTCCTCGCATATACGCACCTGGTGGCAGGAGTCGTGGATGATGGAAGTAATCACAGGGCGCGAAGGGTGAATTTGCCGAATTCTCCAATTGCCTCGTCTGATTACTGCAGACATCTTTGTATCCATCGGGTGGACTGAGTGTCTCGTGTTGATGCTCGCAGCCGGGAAGCAGTGGTGTAGAGGTAGTCAAGCCGGCTTCTGTGGAAGTCAGGATTTCATCTTTTGAAGTAATACACTCTCGAATTTCCACCCCCGGATCGCCCGCTCTCGGCGGATCTCCTCCAGGCTTACTCGAGAGCCTCGGGTCATTACCTCTAATGCAACATCGACCGACCGTCGACTTGTGTTTCTGTGCCATCGCGTTCGGAGGGTGGGAAAAGTCCCGTCCGTCGGAAGGCGGCTGCTCGCGATTGCCGTCATCGACGACACTCTCGTCGCATGCACTGCATTCGTTGCAGGGTCCCTCGAGCGAGCCCGCTGCGATGTCGTCGACACTCTCCGCGTGATGCTCATCGTGCATGTGTTCCTGCAGCTGTGCGCTCTGTGTCAAATGCAATTCGACGAAATCGTCGCAATTCTTCTCGGCCGCGCTCCTCTCGCTGATTAGATCGTCGACCTTCTCGGCGCCCTCGTAAGGGCCTTTCTCCGCGACGCCGAAGCGAAGGTTCAATTCCGCCCGGCACTCCTTGCAGTTGCCCAGTCTTATCAGCTCGTACTCCTGGCAGCAGCAGTCGCAGTCCTCCTCGTAGTCGGTGCAGCAGACTTCCTTTATCAGAATGATGTAGTCCGCCGCGAAGAACTCGTTGAGCTTCTCGTTGATCACCACACGGTTCTTTTGAGACTTCGACTTGGATTGGCCGGGTTTCTTTAACAGCGACTTTAATACCTTGCCCGGCTGTTCCGCCGGAAGTTTATTTCCGTGCTCCTTCATTGTCCTGCCGTTTTTCACTCCCCTGCGCTTCAGTAGCTTGGGCCCAGGCCACCGACACTTTATCCCATCTATCTGCTACACCTGCCAAGTCACGCTCTCATGAGCCGTTCGCACGCTCTCTCATTATCCCCAATGTTTAGCAGCACACTCTTCTGCCCCCGCTAGTTTTACTCTGCTCGAGCATTACCCTTTAAACTTGCCTCCCGCTGCTCGCCACCCCTCACCGCCCTCCACTTGGATCACCCGGAGTCAGTCCACTTTTCCCACCGTCACAGGCTCGACGGCAAAAAGTCGTAATGTTAGCTCCCTCGAGCCTCCTTCTATAATTCTATTCGATTTACCACATTAATTCCTTCCACCCGTGACCTCTGACAACTTGCCCTTCATCTCGGTCCTTGTTAGATCAGAATCTTAATTCTCTTTCGACAATCTCTGTCCCATTATTGTCCGGGATTTTCGTATCCCAGTAGGATATTCGGATTATTAAGTAATCGTTTCGGCGAGCAAGCGAACCATGTCCTCCCGACGACGGAATAACTATGCAGATGAGGAGCTCGCAGGAATACCAGTCAAAGATCACCGAACATCATCGGCATACATCATCCGATATTTATTCTGTCTGGCGATGCGTCGTCAGTGCAACACGTTTCTCGTGCTATTATTTAACAGACGGCGGCGCAGGTGAACGAACAGCCGAAGGATGCGAGCCGCCGAGAGCGCAGTGCTGGCACGAGAGAGAGACGAGGGAAATGCGTGGCGTCGGAGACGACGCGATCGATGCACAATCTTCAGCGGGACGCGGCTGCTCCCGATTAAACAATTGTTACCAAGCCATGCTTTGCTCAACAACAATTGATGGATTTCCGTCGCACGCATCACTCTCCGATCGATTGGCCTGGAATTGTCAATCGGTGGGAATTGCTGCTCGAGAGGAGAGTCTGTCTGACGCTGGTGCGACTCCTTCTACTGGGTCTCTCGACAGCTGGAGAAATAGAGCAGGCAATTATTGTTTACGAGTTTATCGGACTTTGAAGAGGAGGTCGTTCGAAGCACTGAGCCACGGCACTGTCTTCCTGCGTGTTTCGTTGGCATTAAGGTTTACTTCGGCGGCACGCCTCTTGGACGACTCTCCGCACTGATTCCCTCGAGGCTTCCTTGCCTCCCGTAGGACTCCACTCCCCGCGAATGTCCTTCCATCGGACTCCACCACTTTTTGTTTTGATCGCCCGATGAATTAGTGCGCTCCCTACTGTGCTCTAGCGATCCTCGTCGTTCCCGACGATGCGATGTCTGCTCCCACGGGTGCGCAAACACCTACGAATCCTCTACCGAGCAGCGCTACTGCCGCTGCTTATCGATCCCCGACGGTGCGACGGACGTGGGCGCACTTTCAGCCGGCATGGCGCGCCGTCGTGCTTCGCGTTTTCCTCCTCGATTAATCCGACCTGCCGCTCGCCACCACCGATTCCTCATTTCTCATCCTTCGATTCCCACTCCGAGACCATTCCGCGCGCAAACGATCGCTTTCCCCGATTACCCTCCCAGTCCTCCGCCGCTTCGATGCATTTTTTTGTTGAGTCGCTCGAGAAAACGCGTTAGAATCCACTTGTCAACACTGCGCGTCGCGAGGCAATGCTCGCTTAACGGGGTTCCAGAGCACACACTGGCGTCGTCGAAAAATTCCGAGTGTTGCGTCTTAGCGTGAATTATTATGCTGGGTTTTGAATCCGAGAACGCGTTTATTTATTGGCTGGTCCACTGGGTATTGAGACGAAACAATGCAACGGGATCCCGTGTTCTCCGTGACGAGTGCGACGTGCAACTGCGCTCTTCCTATTCCACGTGCGTTTTCCAACTCTCTGTCCCTGTTCTAAAGCACTGATGGCAGCTTCGTGCTCCGTTCTGCCTCGCTTCGCTTCGCTTAGCAGAGCTCCCCCGCTCCATAGTCATTATATGTATTATCATTCTTCAAACAAGTATTTCGCATTCTTACCATTGTTCCCACAGGCCGCAGTCCAGACGGGCTTGCGTGGCGTGGGTGCGTGGGGTTGTTAGTAAATGTCAGAAATGTGGGTAAATGCTCGAATCGAGTCCACTTTACACCCGTGGAAGCCGGAGTTATAATTACACGGGCTAATTGCGATTCTAGTCCTCAGTTGGCATCCATTTTCCCGGCTCGTTGTAAACCATAGAAGAATCCGTATCGAAGCGCGACTTATACAGTCGGGTTGGTGGTTGAAATTGGATGCTCCCTTAATTATCTGGATTTGCAATGTGCGTCACACTCACGTGCGTCATAGCAACGACGTAATTTAAGTTACATTTTTACTCTGTTTCGTGTCAATTAAAAATACTAAATGGTTGAAAGATCGTTTTAGCCTCGGCCATTTTTTCGAAAAGTTACGAGCCTGCTGCGAAATACATACACATTTAAATTGCGTTGTGGTAATTGAGCGCTAAAGGAGTTTAATTTAATTACAAGAATTTTTACTGCGAATGTAGAGCAGCCTGTTCTACATTGACCTGTCCTATTTTTCGACATTTTCCCGACTGGCCCGAATGCTCAATATTTTTTCAGTTTGAACCTAGAAACTCCGCACAGAATTTAGAGTTGAACTATCGAGAAATGTTCAAATCGGGCAAGTTACAAAAATTTCGATAAACCGCATCATTCTCAGGGGCTGTACTATATTATATTAAATTATGCAACTCGCCTTTTTGAGTATCTTTAGAAGCATATATAAGAAAATCTATCCAATAATAATTTGTGATTAATTTAGAAAATTCGGATGACTGTCATATAGCACGATTTTGTTCTTTGAATAATATTACCAAGAATTGTGCTCTGAATTTATTGGTATTCTTCTTCGGTTACTTGGTAGTTTCTCTTGAAGGATATTGCGCGGTTCAGATTTCCTCGATTATTTGATTCTGTACTACTAAAATGTTATTGATCCATTTCGCACGCATCGTTAAACGCTTTCGCGGGCTCTCGCTGGAATTCTGCATATTCGCTATTCGGATTGCAGAGAGGGCAGCAGGACTTGGGGAAGCTCTAAAGGTACGCAGCATGTCGGTGTGTGCATGCATACCACGGGAGCGTCGAACAATAGTAACCGACTGAACCGAATTCAACTATAGCAGTTCAAAGAAACATATAAGGGGAGTTCACTAAATAGGAGTTTAAGAATTGTATAATTAAAACGTACGAATGTGCCCCTAACAGAGAAGCGTGGAATTCGCAATATTGAGTTTCTCGGTTTCATATAATTAGAAGACATTGTTCCTGGACTATCTGCTTTTAATGGAAATGATATTTCGTCGATTCAATGAAAAATTTTCGGGCGACTTCGTTTTCACAACTGTATATCACATTACATTGAAATTAGTGGAAATTTTAATGCAAATATTCGGTAAATAACAACTTTCTTAACTTCCCGGTAAATTTTACAGGGAAGTAAAGAAAGCAACTCGAACAATGAAAGCAGCGGTAATAAAGACGAGCGCAGCGTGGTTCCGTTCCAGTCGGGTTATCTCAGCGGACTCCCTGGGGGCAACGGAGCTCCCACCAACTACGTACTTATCGCGCTCACCCCACTTCTACCCCACCAGTGGTGCACAGCCTGCGCAGACCCCGACCTTACTCACAGCTGTTTACCTGTCGTACCTGTCGTACCTGTCGTGGTATGCCGTTACCTACTGACTGCAATTTCCTAGAATATCTGCAATTTCCATTCCTTTTCATATAAATTAATCAATGCTTTGAGAATAAATATGCAAGTACTACAGACAAGTGTCCACGAATTCTATACTTATGTAGAGGTATCAATTATTCTACATGAGTAATCAAATATGTACAACTTACCCTATAAATGTATACATATGTATGTACATATTTGAAGAAAGAGAAACATTTGTAAACTATTTGTATGCTTTTATATTAATCATGCTCAAAGAGGGATATAAATATAGATTATATTATTAGGCATAGATAGTACCTAGGTCGGAGAATTTCAAAGGTAAAAATTTGTCAATGAATTTGCACTATCTTAGTTAATATTACATTAATAAGTAGCAATGCATTACGGGCGATTGATATGTAGATGGTCTTTTCATGTTTCGAACAAATTGGGCGGGTTGCTTTTTAAATTCCGAAAAATTACACGAGCGAAAGAAGTAGTGATAGTTTCGTAAAAGTACTTTTTACAATGGCTTATGGTATTTGTCCATGTTGATCTAAACAATGTGTCGCTAAATCCAATAAGATCCTTGATGTTAGAGGGTTTTGGGAAATTAAACAAGGTCTGCTAAGGGATCCTACTTTATAAAAGACGCTTTTCAATCAGCAGACATTCTTGAAATTCGTTGTATCAGTCGTACCTAAAACTCTAAGCGAACTTATCATCTAGTAGGCGTTTCAGGGGAAACGAGCGCAAATTCGAAGCTCCAATCAAAAGGCAGTGTATCAGCAACAGCTGACGTGTAAATTATTCTAAACTGTTCTGTCGCCTTAACACTTAATAAAACAAAACTCTCATCGTTCGCAATTCAGCTCCCAACTTCCTAGCGCGTCCTAAAGAAATAATTCCATACTAGATGATCGCAGCCCACGCAGACACTATCGATGATTGAAAATGACATTATAACAGCTCGAAATAACGCGGGTTTCTCTTACAACTAAATGACTCGTGATCATTTCCGACCTATGACTTCATAGGCACAGCTTAAGTCTTAACTGTAAGTACAATTGGACATGTTCGAAGGTTGACAGTCGTTCGTAATCTCATTTGCGTCGAAGACGATGATTAACGAATATGTATAAATGCGTTTAATGTGTGCAATGCATAAAACAGATGCATGTGCATATGGCGAATAATGTGTTAACGTGTAATTACAGACTGTACATTACGTTCATAACCGTTTAAAGCTTTCAATATAATCACCAGCTGGATTGCCTAGTCAACGCAGACTGGTAGATTTACAACGAAGAAAGTGTTAAGCTCTAAGACCGAGGCAAAGGCGAGGAATATCGCATACATAACGAGGCAGGCGATCCCGACGTTACGCGTCAGCTTGAATTTGGCTAACGCGAGAGACACGTAAAGAACGAGGAGCGTCGAGAAAAGGGATATCGAGCTGTACACGAGGCCTTGAGAGTTGATCTTAATGTAATGATGGCCGGGTATGGTAGGTAAAAACGCCGCCTTGACGAACCAGGGGAGCCCCAGGCAGAGCAGTACGTCAAATACGTTTGACCCAATTGAATTACTTATACCCATCGCTCCGTGCCCTGAAAATATTAATTTAATATTTTATTAATTAATTAACTTCGTTCTGCGAGCCTTCTCCCAGCATCGTATTGTGGGTAATTGTATTATTTCACCCTGTTACTTTTATACCAGCCGACAAATAATGGAAATAGAAAATGTTAGTTCACCTTGGTTTGCAACGATCACACTTGAGACAGCTTCGGGAACACTCATACCCGCTGCGAGGAATGTGAGACCCATAATCGAATCCGGAATGCCGAAAGTGTCACCTAGAACGACAAAATTATAATATGTATAAACTCTGAACTAAAAAATGATAATATTATTTCAGAGATGAGAGGGTAGGAAAACAATAGTTACCAATAATTGTAATGACCCATCCGACGATATAAGACGTCGTGGCAATCCAGACGATACACATGAAAAATGTTAAAGGATAGTACGTCTTCAGCGTTGGTCGTCTGCAATCGGGGATGGTAATTAAAAGCACGAAGTTAATTGGCCATGTTAAAAGCCACCATAAACGCTCGCAAAACGTACTTGGCCAAGAGACCATGTTCACGATTTCAACTGAAAGTAAAAAGATTTATAAACGCATTTCGAAAGCTTGTGAGTAATTGCAAATTATGGCATCAATGATTGACACATACGCGTCTCATCCTCTTCGCTGGACTCGAACACCTGTATCTCCATATCCTTGCCTTTATCTGAAAGACCTTAAGTGATAGATGAATTGGATTCTCTTTCCAATAAGTTTACCCAGTAAAAGAAATGAAAACCTTGAACGAAACCTTACTATTTGGTATTAAAGGGCTCTCCTCACACAGCTTCTCATATTTCTGACGAGTGGTCCTAGCACGATTGAAAAATCGGCCCATACGACGGCTATAGCACAGCGCTAAAATCGAGGTCATTAAATATAGTACTGGTTCATGTGCACATTAAATATTAATGTCTCGTGAAAATCATAACACTCGCGCGAATTTCACAAATTAACAATATTTACCTAAGATATATACAACATAGAAGCAGATTAGGACCAATGCTTCATACCAATCGACACGGCCATCATTCAGGGTAATAATTAATAACAGAACAGTCAGCGCGTAGGCCATGGCGTCACGTGTAACAGGCCACCATTCCAGACGCAGTACCTGAAATGGGAGTAGCAAGTGCCATTTTAATGGTAAATTTTTTAATTCTATTAATTCTCAACTGCTAACGAAATTGCACGCGAAGGATTACCTGATTAGCGAATAAACCGCAACACGCTGGAACAGCGAGGACATTGAAGACGGCGGAACCGACGATCGTGCCGACTCCTAAATCACCCTGGGTCACGAAAGTTCCGACCACGTTAATGAACAATTCCGGACTGGAACTGGCAGCAGCCATCACCGTTGCACCCGCAACATCCTCGGTCACGTTGATTTCTACGAGACAATTGATCGAGTCAGCTCAAATAGGCGGTTCATCTGACTAAGATGATTTGATAATGCACGCTCCAAAGAATCTTTCTATCTTTTACGTTTATTTAATGTTAGCGTTTATTACAATAGTGAATTTGAAATTTTGTCCAAGTCTTGAGAATTATATGTGTATTTTTTTAAGCACTAATCTCTGATTTCAGTGACGAATCCAAACGAGTCACGTACTATTTCGATCGCTTTTTTAACACATTTTTTATTAAGATACCATTAGCAGTTTTCAATCCTTACTTCAATTTTCGCTGGAAAACTTTTATTATGATTATTGCTAGTGCAAGGGTTGGAGATCAAATCACTTGAAAGAGAGAACGATCACTTACTCTCGCAGATCTTTTTCATGGAGGGCACGAAGAAGTCATCGCAGACGACAGCCAGCAACAGGAAGAGATAGATCGCGATGATGAAGTGTATCACCACCAGTCCGGAGCGTCTCAGAGTCCGATTTAGGCCATCGGACGGGAATTCTTTTATCGCCGGTGCGGTGCAATTTGGTGTTGCCCCCTCGGCACCAAGCAGTACATCCAAAACATCGGGTGCTTCGGAGACATTGGCAATTTGGAGTAATCTGCGGGAGCCTTAAAATAAAAAATTAACGAATTGTATTGCCTGGAATATTGAGAAATGGAAGTGAGGTTGTCATAAAATAATCCTGGAAATACGTCATTGCTCACATATTTCATAACAGCCTGAGAAATAATCTCCAAGAAAGTCCTTCGAAATTCCCGAGAGAAGAAAGAATCACCTCAAAATCCTTTACATTCTAATCCTAGTTATTCATAAATGCATCGATCTATTGTAATGCAAATCATTATAAAGGCTCCGCAATACATTTAATTTCAGCAATGAATCACTAATTACGTAGCTGAAGAAGGAATATCAGGAAATGGGCAGTGGAATTACCCTCCGTATCGCGGCTTAACTCGATATTCGGGTTAATACCACTCGATCGGAGGCTCAACCACTTCCACTATTGGGCGCAACTACGCATTAATTCTCCGCCGCGAGAAAAACACTCGTGGCAAGATGTGCAGACTACGCAGACAGGTGGTATCTATCGAAACGATTCTCCATGTGTTTTATCAGGATATCTCGATTAGTCATCGACGAGTCTTGAACGGGGCCGTTATCTCCAAAATATTAGATGCGCCGTGAAGGTAAGCAACGAAGGATATCAGCAGTAGGAGCATCGTCGGTAGCCACGTTTCACAAGTGTTTAGTTATTGTCGAAAGCCCCGTAATCCCTATGCCGATACGCACTCGAACGTCGACGATGGCTTAAGATGGTGTGCGTAATGCGTTTAAGGCAGATTATATAATCATTTGCTCGGCCGCCCGCTCGCCCGGCGGCTTACTCCCTCGCAAATCCCGTGACACCGAATTGGGCGCGTATGTTTTTGCACGCTCGAATAGCTCTAACACTGTGTGTTGCCGACGACAAAGCGTTATTGCCAACTGCAGTAGAGTGAAATCGAGTGGAAAGCTAGATCACGATGCTTCGGGACGCCCTCGATATGGTCATCGATCGATCGGAAAAACTCCAGGATTCCGAGCTTGTTCCATCATATCTCTGGCTCATTCGTTCCGCTCCATTTTTTTCTATATGCTTTTTCCAATAGTTCCACTAGTATCTCTACTAGTGGATATTTGCACGAGTCCACTCGACAATTAACTGGTAGATTTAATTAAGAGGAGGCGAGCTCGAGGATGCCGCTGCCGTTGCCGTTGCCGGTTTCCCGGTGGGAGGTCGGCTCCCCCGGGATCGGCCGGGGGGTGGACGATCGACGATCGGCCGATCCTCGCTATTATAATGAGTCCAACTTACGGGGATTTGTGTAACCGTTGAGAGGGCTCGCTCCGGAGTCCTGCCTGTCTGGCGAGAGACCTAAGATGCTGACGCAAAGAAAGTAGAGGGCCGGTATGACGAGGACGAAAAATATTCTGTATCCGACCATATGCCTGTGCCTCCTAGCCATTGCCATCCGCGCTGCCTCGGTTCTGCTCTTTGCGATCAAAAGGGGATGCTGCCGCCGGTGCCGCTCGCTGAAATGAAAGTACAACGGGCGCTCGTCCACTTGTCCCTCCAGACTGACGAGTTGTTCCGTTTGCCACTGATTGCTTCCTATTCGCGGCCACGCAAGTATTATCGCCCGTGTATACAGATAAGATACTATAAGGCGACGTCAGCCACTGCTAAGCTCCGTCCCTTCGAGTATTCCAACATTGGAAATTTTTCGATCGCCCGATCGTGATGCGCGACCGTCGAGTGGCCGCTTTGTTCGGCAGCAGCCTAGTATCAAAGTAGAACAAGAGCGCCGCTCACTTGACTCCGACGCCGAGCTCGAAAGCCGAAAGGGAGGATCGCCCGATCGTTCCACGCGGAAACCGATGCCAATTCTCGATCTGGGTTTTCGAGGCGCGTCACGATGCCTGATAAAAACAATCCATCACGTCAGACTTCAGTTGCAATGAATTTGGTGGTAGGACTTACGTTAATGTTCATTTTTACTCGAATAAAAGTCATGCGAAGGATCGTTTTTTGGGAAAATATAAAACACTGTAAATGAAATTAATGAAAATGTATTTCGTCAAAATGTGTATTATCAAATGTGGCTGGCGACAGTTGAAGTACGGAGTCGTGCCGTGTATGTTTGTTTTAAGAGACATTGTCAGATGCTTCGCTTTTTCTTCATTGGTGATTCTTTCATGACGAATCAAGAGCACCTACTATCTCAAAAGGTGATAATCCATCGTAACATGTCAGAACAGTAAATGCCTCTGACGAAATCCCATAACCTGCTCCATTCATTTTCAAAAGACGATCTACGCATCATCAATTTCCCCGTAATTTGCAAACGCAAGATTCTCGTTCCTTTCGTTCTCAGCCGCATTCAAAAAGCATTACGACGCTTAGGAAGTCCCTTTTCAAGGGACTGAAACGACTACGAAAACTACATCTATCACCATCACGCCAGACAGAACGTCACTCTCAATGGATTCCTATGGGAAATATTCTCCTCCGGACTTTCTCAGAAAATCGTCACACCCCAACGCTATAAAAGAAAAAACTCGAGAGAATCTAATTTGGAGGTAGAAAAAGTCTCTGAATTGGAAAAGCGACATTCCATGAGGAACACCCTGAGCAGTTGCGCTCCGGTCGCTGGCGACCTCCATAGAGACGGGACACGGGAGCGGCGTGGGGCGTGGGGCGACGGCGGGGACGAGGCGACGGAGAGGAGCGGCGCTCAGCCTCCGTAACATTTCGCGATTCCCTCCACCGCTCTAACCAGCGGAGGCTCTCGTGGTACCGGAAGTCTGCTTTATTGCAAGATAGAAGGTAAGCGCGCAATGTAAGCACGGACTGAGACAGTCAGTGCAGAATGTACGATCGTTTAACAAGCTGGCCGAGAGTGCTCACCGTGAATTCCCGCGCGAGCAGGCCTGCTTACCCGTAGGACGCGTAGGGCGAAAGGAGCGAGCGATCGTCGGGGACGAGGCGGATGTGCCCGCGGAGCACTGGCGTACACACGCACCATTTAGAGGCTTTAGAGCGGACCGAGAGCCCGAGAAAGAGAAGCGGTCCGGCCCGTGGAAGGTAGAAGGGTGAATCGAGGACGGGATCAAAGGAGAGCCAAGGTCCCACCGGGCCTCTCCAGTGCTCCAGGAGAGGAGAGAGATCGGCCTATAATCAATGCCAAAGGAACGATTAGATTGAGGTGGAATTCACGTTTTGACTGCGGCACACGACGATTCACCGGACGTTCAGCGACGCGCCGCACAGAGGCGGCAGAGGGAGGGGCGATTCCAACAAACGCTGTTGGTCTTGGGAGTAGTTGTTAATGTAGTATGTGTGTGACAACGGGATTGACAGCATGGATACGTCCGACTTAGGTGGAGGTTCGTTTGTATCAGTTCTTCTTCTCTCGCTTCGCCCGTAAGCCTCCCGCATTTCCCTGCATCTCTCCACTATCCAGAACCGCCCCAGGAATAACCCGCTCTATTCCCCTGGGATAGCCCAGATATTCCTCCCGGTCCCGCCGCTCCCCATCATATCCTTCGCGATGACTGCTGGACGAGGAGATATCATCGCCAGCGGAGGAGCACGAATCTCATGAGAGCACGAGTCTGCATGCACCAGAGAGCTTAAGCACGAGTAAGTGGACTGGTTCCAGTGCAACTGCCAGTGCAACACTACTTTACTGCTTTAATGCTGCCAGCCGGTCGCACCGCGCAACGCTCCGCTCGGAAAATCACCTGAAACTGAAATCAGCTATTCTGCCAATTCGGCCAGCTAATGATCGCCGATCCCGCCACCACAGAAGTTAATCGAGAATACGCACATGGCCTCATCCAATTCGGCTCGCCGCACTTCGCCACAAGGACTTCCCGTACACCTGCCCTTCTGCTCGACGTCCTTTCTGTCTCTAATAGCAAGCTTTTTACCCTGCATGCACTAATCGATATTTGTTCCGTGACATGTCACGTGATAATCATCTTCGCTCCGTAGATCGAAAGCACAGGCTCTAAAGCATGTATTAAACCCTGAATACTTTGAATTTGTTTGTAACTCGCCAAAATGAAAGATTCAAAGCCTGTAATAAAAAATAACCGGCCGCGAAGACTCGAGAGCTGTCGAAAAAGCTTCTCAATCTGTTCGGTGCACGTAAACGTGGCGCAGTACGTCATCATTTAACGAATACATGATTTTGGGGCGTTGGGCCTGACGACAATTGGTCTCGTGCTAAAGTGTCTTTTGTACTATAATCAGTGAATTCGTAAAGTTTCACCGGCTCAACGAGCTAACGAGTGTACTGTACGTCGAGCTTATCTTTTCTCGGGCGCTCGGGATTGTTTGGAGTGACAGGGAGCATCCAGGAATGATAAAACTCGGTCCAGACTGCCTGGGGGATTGCTCGAACGAGAGAACAATAGCGCGACAGGGCAATGGAACCGTCGCGCAACAGATCGGATGAGGCTCGGGCAGCCAGAGAATTTCAAGCGAGCCTATTTCTGCCGATAGCAGTTTTATATTCCAAGTCACCGTACGATCTTCAACATCGAAGCACAGTTTGTTACATAATATTATGCTAACAATTTTAGAAATCTCGTTAAGGTAGATGGATGAGCCTATAATTACGGGGATAAGCGAGTTGGTTGGGCTTATTTTTGTTGACAACAGTCTTCATTAAGATTCACTGATTGATCAGTGGAGGGAAGGAATTCCTTGTGGGTGTGGAGCGCGTGTAGCTCGAGAGTCAACGTGAAAGATCGTCCATCGGAGGGTTTTGGTGCTCGGGAGAGGACAGAGCCGCAGACGGGAAGGCTGGACGACATCGAGTTGTCGCAACCGTGTTTCATCTAGTTTATACGACGTACATTAGACATGAATGGCATCTGCTCTGCCAACTTGAATGAGAGCAATTTAACTTCTTTAGGTTGCTTAATCGGTAGGAAGTCACATCAGTTATACAGCTGCATAACCTGTACGAGACACCAATACGTGCACCGTTTTCTTCGTTATATTACAATTACTGGCCCGGGCGCTCGTGGAAAGAAAGCCGGCCGATGTAATGCCTGCCTCGAACGCGAAAGTAGACGATATTTTCGTGCGGCTCCCGAGAAATCGCCCCGTAGAGATTCTCTGTGGCGTCGCTGCCCGAAACCAGAGTTAAAAAGGCGTTGCTTCATTATTTCATTATACTGAGAAACTTGGACTATTCCTTTTAACGTGCCATTAAAAAGAGCGGGGATCCTTAATGAAATATTAACAGTAATACGGAGAGTTTAAATGATTCTTGTCTAAGTAGAAAAGGCAATGGAGAAGAAAAATCTTAACTTTAGCCCGTGTGTTAAACCAGATGAAGTTTCGTCAAAATGTCGCATTGCAGAAAAAGCGAGAGAGGGAAAAAGGGTCTTTCGAGTGGGAGGACGAAACTAACAACTGGATTGAGACTAATCCTTTGGAAACCGTAAAAGATACCATCTTTTACAAAGATAGTTATTTCTGGTACTATTCAAAACCTGAAAACACCAGTGAATTACACAATTTTTAAAATATACGTGTTACATATAAATTTCCCAGAATAAAGGAAATAACAATTGAATCATTTCAAATCCTAGAAGTCATTGATAAAGATCATGTATCATGAAATAGAGACGCAGAGCAAAGTCGACACGCAAAGCGTTAAAGTCATATCACAGTCTGGTGTAACAGAGCGGAAGAAAAGTAATAGTCTCCAAGCGGAGGAAAAACTAAGCAGCCACTAGAAATCCTGCAGGATAATCGAAAGCCCTTGCCTCCCAACAGACCTAATCTATTTGCTCTCGAAAACTTGTGAAGAGCAGCTTGCTAGGCAGTAATGAAGAGACCTCGCGTGCCAGCCGAAATCGACGCGGCGTTTTCGACATACACAGCTTTCGTAAAATTGAAGTAATAGTTGACGCTAACGAAGCGTTTCCTACTTGAGATATCTTGTGGCGTTTTAGCAGTAGGAGTACGTGATGCAATTTTGGCATCCGCCCTCCGTGCGCTAAGTGAATGTTTTAATATGGCAGCCGAATGTTCAAACGCACTGGTTCTCTCTTAGCGCACCGCGGTAAACGAGGATATCGCGCCTTTGCATTTCCCATCTCGTTTCTGGGGAGGCAGCAGCACGTGCTTCACCTACGAGACCAGCCAATCTTTTATTCCTTTGACGCAGTATGAAAGAATTTGTTCTTTTGAGCGGAGAAACATTTCTTGTTCTGCTGAATTATACAATTTCAAGAAATGCGTTAATCGGGATTTTAATGTATAATAGTGTTTTTGAATCAAAATCATTGGAACACAAAGGGCTCTGCTATTTGCTGGGAAGTATTTTTTATAAAACAGACGCATTGGAATATTGAAAAATATCAATTAAGTATAATGACGTAAAGTATTATTCACTGTATTGTTAATACTCACGCCTCCTTCATTCACATGTAATCCGAGCGAAAGACGACTGGCGCGTCCTCGATTGTTCCAATTGATCTTCTATTCGTTTAGGGGTGCAATTAAGGCAAGTCCGAGCGCGAATTTCTTGGTAGGCCGATCTAATTGTATTCACCGTACGTACAAATCGGTTTGGCCGCGGTCCGCTATCTAGTGTACATAACTCACTATTCACTCTGGTGCAGAGTCTTTGCTATCTTCCGATCGAGCGTGACCAATTATCGTGCATCGTAATCGTCGTTCCGCTTAGGCTCTCTCGAGTGCGCGAGGCGACGCGCAAGGTCGCGCACGCCGTTACATAAGGTATTTTTCGCCAAAATCGGACAGAGCGCTGGTGGTGGGAGGGCCGAGTAGGGACTGGTAAAATGCATCCTCGTGTCGAGGATGCACCACTAATAATAAGTGGGAGAGATAACAGTCAATACTCGGAGATCACTGATCGAGATCCGAGCGCACTATCGAGCTATCGCTTGGATCAACTTAACCCATTAACGGCCGAGCACCGCTCCTTAATGGGTTAAAAATAAAAGCATGAATGAGTTAAACGCTCGCTCGGCCCGGACGATAAAGTCGAAAGTCCCGATTGAATTGGTGGCTGGATTAGCCGCGGGGAAAAAATGGCAAATGTCAGCCGGCGTTGACGCGAGGCTGTCGGGGCTTAATGGGCTAACGAGTGAAAACAATTGATGTTACAGGCATAAATTGTACGCCACCGGCGATAGAAGACTTTCCGCACGATCTGTTCGATGAGAAACAGAGACAGGGGGGTGCGGTGGTCGTCCACGTGATTGTCTCACTCTACTTATTTATCGCCCTCGCCGTCGTGTGCGACAAGTTCTTCGTGCCGGCAGTAGAGAAAATATGCCACGGTAAGAGATGCGAGATTGCCCTCGTCGCCGGACTACGCACGTCGTGCCCCGGAGAAATGATAGTTTCAATGACGTTTCAGCCCTCTCCATGTCAAAAGACGTGGCCGGCGCGACGTTCATGGCGGCGGCGACTTCCGCGCCGGAGCTATTTGTAAACGCCATCGGTACTTTCATCACGGAAGGTGACATCGGCGTGGGAACGATAGTAGGCTCCGCTGTTTTTAATATTCTCGCGGTGCCGGCCTGCTGTGGCATCGGGGCCGGAATGGTAAGCTCTGCCTAAGTCTATGAGAAGAGTAGCCCATAAATTCACCGGATGTAGAGGGCTGCAGTGGAAAGTTCATAAAATTCTTCAAGTCTCTATCTACAATCTACTAGTTTAAATTTTCGCAATAATAATGTTGGAAAAACGCCCATCTAAAAGTTGCATCTCAAACATTGAGACACAGTGGATTAATTCGAGAAAATGGAGTGTTCTTATAGGGCGAGTGGAATTAATGACACTAACTCCTTTCTTCCCCTATGATCCGAGGTGGTACCACTGGACTGGTGGCCGGTCAGCCGGGATTGCCTCGCATACGGCGTAACAGTCGCCATTCTAATCTGTATCATACACGACGAGCGTGTCGAGTGGTACGAGGCCCTGACGCTAGTACTTCTGTATATCGTCTACATCGCCGTAATGTACTTCGACAGGTTCTTCCAGAGATGCACGAGATTCCGTGTGCAAAACGATAAGTCGTCAACTGATGAGCTGCCCGCGCCAGGTAGACAAACCAACGATCAATTCGACACATTTTCCCATAAAGATCCTTCCCCACTATTACCCGATTCTCGCTATTAATGTTGCGCATTTGCCGTTGCAGAGAGCGGCACCGAAGTACGTCTGTCAGGTGCCACCGCAAAACTGCAAGGGGTCACCGAGCGCCCCGACAGATTGGGCACTTCGATCGATGTTCCCCTGCAGAACGGCGGTGCCAAAACCCAGGAGGACAATCCCGATCCAAGTAAGTCATGTTAATCACCCGGATAATGTCGCGTTCGCTGAATCGCCACTCGCACACATCCCCTGTGACAATTTGACACAGTTTAAATATACCGGAAACATAAAAAGGAGTAAGCTGCACGCAGTTATTACCCGTTGGAACGCTGAACAATCTCTGGCATCGTATCAATTTTCCTCTTTCACGTTTCAATAAAACTTTAGAGATTTAACTTCCCGCGATATTGATTTGTTTACTATTGCGTTGAATTCACGCTGGAGGAGGAGTAAAGCGGCGAAAAAGAGAGCCGAGGGTTCAAGGACGATATAATTTTGAAAACTTGGCTAAGAGCAATCTATTTGTCCAATAGACTACGAGTACGAGTTGCTGGTTTGGCCAGCGCGCGGCGGCTGGTTACGGAAAACTGCGTGGGTGCTAACCTGGCCGATTCACCTGGTGTTCATGTGCACGATACCCGACTGCGAGAAGTCACGATTCAGGAACTGGTTTCCCATCACTTTCCTCATGTGCATTATTTGGATCGGATCTCTGAGCTACGTGGTAGCCTGGATGATCACTATAATCGGTGAGGCTGCAGCGTACCTTTCGAATCTCTCCCATAATTAATAGAACAGCGTAATAAATTTAGTGACAATTCGCAGGTGACACCTTAAAGATACCGGATTCGGTTATGGGTATTACTTTCCTGGCCGCTGGCACCAGTGTTCCTGAAGCCGTCTCTAGTGTAATTGTTGCGAAGCAAGGTACAGTGTTCTTCGTATTTGTCTAACTACAATTATTCAGGATGCAAATCTTCGTAAGATATCTCAGACTGTCGATGAAGTGAAATAATCTAAAGCCCATGAGGGGGGGAGCTAGAATTTTGCAAAAGGTGTTGTATCAACCTAGAGGAATAACTAATTAAAATTACTGCCGCTCGAAGCTTCGCATCCAGTATACAACTATACAGTAGTATTGGTGTACCAAGCGAGAGAGCAAGAAGGGCGTGGATTAGCCCGATCCCGCTCTGGCTTACGTCTAATTAGTCTAATTGAGCACAGACTCGAGAAATAATTGAGTTTCTCATTAGCATTTGTCTGGATGCGCGCTCCCGCCTGGTATAGGAGAATCAGGGCTGAATCTCTCTCCACTGACTAAATCTACTTCTCGGCTTGCAGGGCACGGATCAATGGGGATAAGCAACTCGATAGGCTCGAACACCTTCGACATATTACTCTGCCTGGGCTTGCCCTGGCTGATAAAGTCGTCCTTCTCGCCGACTCAGCCCGGGAAGCATTACATTAGTATTAATTCCGGGGGCCTCGAGTACAGCGCAATCTCGCTGCTCTCGACGCTGATGCTGCTCTATATTGCCTTCGCTTCCAATAAGTTTCAGCTGGACAAGAAAGTCGGCCGCGCCTGTTTGTGTATGTACGCGGTCTTCCTCATCCTGGCCTCGCTCATCGAGCTGAACGTCTTCTTCAGGGTAAACCTGCCCACCTGCCAGAGGACGGTCAAGTGACCGAGCGAGCTCCAAGTCGGAGGGACGCGTCGACCCCGCCACGATACTCAATGCGACACGATTCTAGATGATCGTCGTACGTTCTCCCGGAGTAATGAGCAATACGCGAAAGGTGCTTACTTTCCGTGTGCGAGACTGAGTCGTCTCTTCATCCTTAATATTACAGCGTCGATCCACTCGGCAAGTTCTAGTTCTTCATCCGATCCCCGAAACTCCTGCCCGATCCTCGCCCGGCTCCAACTCGCCCTGCAATCAGTGCGACTTCCCCGAGATTCTCCTCGCCCGTTCTTTCACTGGTTTAACTTGTCCCTGTCTGGACTCCCATCTCTTCTTCTCCTTCTCCGTCTCCGTCTCTCGCGGACGCCGTAATATCTCCTCCCAATTTTCGACCCGGTATCGTTAGGCACATTCTTCTCAATTCCCTACTGGACTCGACTGTCACACCGTCTCATCGCCACTACACCCATCGCCGACACCGACGTCACTATTATTGTTAGATAGGAAGCAGTATTTGACCGCACGTATGGTAGCCGACGATTGTCGATCACAACAGATACTTTATACCGTCATTATTATTCTACTCCACGCAATGGCAACTACTACGTTCGCAAGCTCGCCGATCATCCCGGCGGCTCCCATATTATCCGCTTGGGCGGTTACTCCGCGCCGAATGGATGCCAGAGTCCCTCGAGCGCGGCTCAAAATTCCGCAGCGTTTTACCCGAAATCTTCGAAAATTCAGATCTTCCTCCCCAGCTTCTCTAATTGAGCTGCGCCGCACTCGCGCACCACTGTTACATATTGTAACTGTATATCGGGCAGCGTTTCAATCCACATTACAATAAGCCTCCTCATAAGTATCCTAAGTATGTGTATCGTTAATATTGGCGCTCGAGCAACTCTTTAGAGGGAAATATAAAGTAAGTGTTGTTTTACAATCTTCCTCATGACTACCCCGAAAATCGAGAGCTTTCACTAGCCGGCGGAGGCCTGCCAGTGGTTTCAAGTGGACTTTTATACTTGCAAATCCTATACAAGCCAATCGGGAAGTTACTCCCATCGCGGTTCATCATAATTTCTATAAACTCGCGAAGCTTTACACCCAGGCCACAATCGAGCACTCTGTGCTCTGGAGTGCAACTTTAAACTTGCAAATGGTATGCAAGCCAATTGGAAACACTCCGTCATCAGTGGATTACAATTTACAAAGCGCCGGGAAGGTTTACACCTTGTAAACCACCGAGTACATAGCAGAGGTTCTACATAATACATAAGTATATGCTATAGTTGCGCCTTCGAGCCGCAAGCACGGACACGGTGGCCTCGGCTTTCCGGGGATGTGTGCCGGGCGTATGTACCCAGGGTTGAAGTCGAATAGTACACGTATGACTGGTCCTAGAAAGATCGAAGAATTGAGTGCGCGTAGATAGCTAGAAGGAGAGGACGGTGGGAAGATAGGAGAGCGCGAGCGCGTCTACGTGCCAGCCTCGCTCGAAATCTCCTCGAGCGAGTATTGGCAGAGATTCAGCAAGCGGGCTCCGCTATTCGCGTACACGCCAAATGCTTGTTTCCCGAAGTCGCGGCGAGACGAGGCTCCACCAGCGCGCCGGAGGATATCGGCCCACTGGGTTCTCTCGAGGTAGGTAAAAGACACTAGCATTGCAAGTTAGCTCGCTCGCATAGTCTGCGTATGCAGATCCCACACCCTGCGGGCTCTCACCTGGCTATGCGTTGGACTAGTGAAAAAGCTTTTAACTGGGCTAAAGCGACGTCTCGACGGCAAAGCGACACTGCGTCCAGTGCGCCACTGTCGAGAGACAGCCTCTCTCTCAGACACATCCGCTCACAAGCTTTCAAGGGTCTCATTAGGCACTCGGCTATTCTTTCACCGTGGCGAAAGCCCTCGGGAATGTACTTCCGATACTCTAACTTCTCGATTGATGATTTCAAGAGGGACTCCCAGAACTGGAAGAATAAAGGCATGTGAATTAGCGTGGAGTGGCTTGAAAAGTGGTGCGCGACAGGGCGCAGGTTGCCAGCAGGTGGGCAGGGGGAGAGGGAGAGCCTGAAGGGAAAAAGGGGCTTCGTAAGAATTGGTAAAATGAAACAGCACGAATTCGTGTGTGACGGAGGGGGTGGTGGAGGTGGTGGAGGTGGTGGAGGTGGCCGCGGTGTCTTGGTAGGTCGGAGGGGTTGGTGGGTCGGGGGGTTAGTGGATCGGTACGAGAGGCGGTGGTGGAGCGGCGGGTGGATGCGCAGTCTGCACACCACTAGGTTGGTAGGTCGAGAAACGTGGGTGGCCGCAAATGGTTCGGTAAGAGGTCAGTCGCGCGTCACCGCGGTAGATCCGCAATGCGGCGTTGCCATTGATATTGTCAGCATGACGATTTCTTTCTCATTCTCATTTGCGTGAATCGCCGCCCTCGGCCCCGGCACCCTCTCGTCCTCCCCGCATCATCGCTCATCATCGTCTTCGGAGGCGAGGCGCACGGTCGGGCGACTTGACACGCCGGACAGCTGACAGAGACGGGCGGCGCTTCGACCCTGTAAATCCGCACCAGCAACGAAAGCCCCAATTGGATCAGGCTCTCTCCAGTCCCGGGACAGTGATCCAACAGAGACAACTGCATAGGCTGACAATCGCGGGGCCAGCAACATCATCCTCGAGGCAAGTGGATGCCGGTGCATCGGGAGGTGCTCGAGGGTCTCGAATGACGGGGGTCTTCACCTGCACGATGGCAGGTTGCGCACGGATCGAGTGCACCTGAAAGAGAGCGAAAGAGAGAGAGAGAGAGAGAGAGAGAGAGAGAGAGAGAGAAGAAGGAGGAGGAGGAGGAGGAGAAGAGTCATCAAGGGAGGAGCGGATCGACAAAGTAAAAGGGGGTAGTAAAGTGCTCGAGGGAGGCTCGTCGAGTGATCTCCCGGCGAATTAGAGTCAGGAGGGTAAAGGGGAAATCCAGCTCGGGCGCGAGAGAGCGCGATAGAAAAATCGAAAGAGGGAGGGAGAGGGCGAGTGGCGCGAGGGCGGCAGGGGAGGGCGGCCCGTGTGCGAGTGTGTGGGAAACGGATTGCTGGCAGCAGCAGCAGCAGCGGCGGCAGCGGGCACGGATGCGGCAAGTGCAGAGGACGCACGGACTGCAACGAAAAGGGTGTCATGCGCCTTGATGCCAGTGCAGCTGGCAGTTGTGGGCCCTCGCGAGGTGTTGCGAGCCCTCGCGAGTCCTCACGAGTACCCGTGAGTGGTGATGCGATCGGTTTTACGCCTTTTCTTTCGCAAGTTCCGTTCAAAAGCCCGTGAGCCGGCTGCAGCCTGTCCTTAGGAACGACGTACTCGTCGGCGGGCGAGCGCGCACGGCAACGAAAGGAAGCCAGCCAGCCAGCCAGCCAGCCAGCCAGCCAGGGAGAGAGGTGTGTGCGCGGGCGCACGTACGGCAACGCACACTCACTGCCACCGAGAGACACCGCACACCGCCACCAGGAAGGAAGGAGTCACAGTGAGTTAAGTGTGTGCAGTGTTGCTCTCCACCTAGACAGCGCAACACTCGCCCTCTCCTCCACGACGGAACTCCACCGCACGTAAGGACGCTTAATTTTCCGGAGGCGCGAGCGCGCGCGTGTATGTGAGCTCTGCTGCTGCTGCTGCTGCTGCCTCGTTTCCAAGGGTCGATCCTCAAGACTCAACCTGCCGCCAAGGAACTGCACGGCAACCCGCCGCACTCTCGAGCCCCACCGAGCCTCCTCTCGCCGACGACCCGACCAGGAGACCAGGAGACGAGGGGACGAGGAGGCGACACCTTGTGCGAAGAGCAAAAGGCGACGCAGCGCGTGTTTCGCTCGCTCGGATTCAGTTCGGGGAGCCGTGTGTGCTTCGGACGCGCGTGCCGACGACGTCTATGTACGTACCGCCGTGCGTGCGCCTTCGACCCGCTCGCGGACGGATCGGGCCATTCGGAGGAGCAGCAACCGAGGGAATTACCGCGAGCTAGTCCTCATTGGCTGGATTGCTGTCGTGGAGCATTGGAGTGCGGCTCGCAGTGAATGCCGCAGGATTGCAGGATTGCTGGATCGCCGAGGGATCGCTGGAGAATAGATTGACCTATTGACCGCGTCGCTTGCCCAAGCAGCCCGCTGCATATCTGACTGCCGTGCCAAGCACACTTACAAAATATACAGGACACCCCCTCTGTCCACCCTCCGCCCTCCCTCCCTCGCCGATCGCGGTGCACTCGGGTCGACATTTCTAATAGATAGATCGCCGCTCGTCCAACCAAGGCACACGGCAATCGAACGAAATTCCCCGCCGACGGCGCCGACGCACTCTCTCTTACACAACTTAGATATACATCGCGCACCAGAGAGCCCAGCCGTTAAACGGCAAAGCGTACAATTAGACTGGCGATCGAAGTTTAACTCTCACTTAAAGTTAAGATTATTCGGGGCACCCAGTGCTCCCGGGCCAGAAACCCACTCGACGATCGAACCTAGGACGCCCCTGCTGGAGCGGGGGGATGTCGGAGTGGTGGAATCGGTGATAGAGAGTGGCCGGAGAGTGCAACTCGACATATTAAATTGGATATAAGGAATCCTAGCTGTGAGCTATAAAGTCTTTCGTACGACCGCATTCACATATCTAGACTCATATCGACCAGTCACAGTGTGCCGGCCTTTGACGTAGCCTTACGTGTGGAGAGCGGATGGTCTCAGGTTGAGCCAGAGAGAGCGAGAGAGAAAGAGAGAGAGAGAGTAATCGCGTGAATGATGATGATGTGCTAGCCACGAGCGAGAGCCTATGCACTAATCGAAGGCTGCGCCGATTAATCAGTGAGAATAAACGGAAAGAAGAGGGAAAAGGGAAATACGAGTTAGGCAAGAAGAAGCACGTAGGAGTAAGCGTACCTATAAGTTCAAGCATATACAAAATACACAAATGCGGCTCAAATCGCAACATTGGCCGGTAATGCCAATTGTTGTTTAATACGGTGCCTACACACATTACTGATCAGTAAGGAGGAATCTTAGTGCCTGTGATCAACGCGCAATAATTAATACCCAAATGGTCGTAGCCGCTGTTGCTACTGCTGCTGTTCTCAAGTGCTCCAAGCCGCGACCCTGAGCTCTTAGTATTTCGCTGGGCGATCGCCGAAAGCGCACAAAATAGGAGCGAAGCCGCCTGGCTGCACCAGTTTTCCAAGGTAAAGCGAGCGTGATCAAAGAGATAGGGAAAAGTGCCGGGCCGCAGGAGGAGCGGATTCCGAGCGGAGAATCGGGGGAGGAAAAGAAAGCGGAGGAAAGAGAGCGAGAGAGAGAGGAGCGCGGGGCAGAGGAGGCGGAGGAGGGTTGTGCAGCTCTCGAGGAAGGCCAGCAGTGAGTGAAGGAGAAACGGAAGCATCGAAGGATGAAAACAAGGGCTGCTGCTCTCGCGATTGTTTCCCACTCTGGGCTAAAGGACACATCGACTTAGTATCGCGACATTGACTCGCTCGCTCCTTTCACCGGGAAGGAACTTGCGCGCGCGAGTGCATCTGCTCTCCGGCGAGCGTTCGCCACTCGAGAGGGGATCTAGTTCAGTCGAGTTCTCAGTGCGTCGGGGCGTCCATCATGTCGCGATTAATGCTCTGCAACCTTGGGAACGCATCGACGGCCGGGAACGACACGAACAACAACGCCAACACCAACAGTAGCATGGAGGACGAAGATTACTATCCACTGCCTACCATTTATCGGTAATTATCCGGCCATCTCATCCATTCTAATTTAGCTTCGGTGGCGCCCGTGGTGCATCCGTCGGGCTCTGTGTGTGCTCGAGCTCTGCCGCCGCCTGTCGATCGAAGGAGAGCTGGCTGCCTTGTCGCATAAAGAAAAAATTCCCCCCCGCTATGATGCAGGTGTGTGGTGTGACTCTGTCAATATCGGAGCGGTCCTCGATGTAGCCTGGCCGAACTAGTGTAGGAGCGCGCTGCTTGTGACCCATTTAGGAGATATATCCGAGAGGTTGTTAGAGCCTTTAAAGGGGCACTGTCGAACCGTGTCCCGAACCGTGTCGGATTCCCAGAGGCTCTCGGTCGGAAAGCTCCACGCCGCGCGCGCGTTCCCATCGGCAGCGCCACGGTGTCTACGCCGCCTGTCCTTGCAACGACGGGTAAAGCGGTTGCTAGCTTTCAGGCGGATTTAGCCCTGAATCTACATGGTGACTCAAAGGCTTAAGGCCTGCCTTCCAAAATGTCACATGGGAAGTCTTCGTGTGTTGAGGAATCGCTAGTTAAAATCAATAACGCGCGAGGAATGTGCAATCTGTATTGGGAATCCGAGTGGAATCCGAGTTCCCCTGCGCGTCTCACCCCTTGCGAGCGTCTTCCATCGGTTTCCTTGATCGTCCGAGCTTCTTTTACCTTGCCGCGATCCCTCTTCGAGGCTAATGATTGACTATCTTTCACCTATTTTACAGCGCTTCACTCGCCTCTTGAAATAGATATAGGCCGGTCCGATGACGGGCTTCGGGGACAACAGATACGGATGCGACGTGCTCCCGCGTTAACGCTCGCCTCCTGCCTCAGTCTTGAACGCTTCGGGCTTTACGCGCTAGCGTCGTCTTTTCTCCAAGAGCTTACGACCTGCAGTGATTTCTCTGTCGCCGTTTCCGCATTCGCGCCTACGGATTCGTGCTGGTGCCAATAATAATCCGGCGGTCCGTCGTGCTCGGAAACGAGCGTCTCGAGAATTCTCGCGCGCCGGCTTTTACGTTTACGTGGCGAGGCTGTGTTTAACGAGATTATAGCTGGTAGGGGAGACTTAAAGGTGTCATAGTTCGTGGAAGCTTCTCATTCTCTCGTGCCGGAGTAGCTAGTGGACTGTCTTGTGAGGAAACTTGGCGACGGCGACAGACCAAGCAAGACCCAAGTGACAAATACATCTCTTCCCTTCCTCGTCCAGTCTCCAAACGATTCCTCGTCAAACCTTGCTCTAAAACAACAAGTAGCATCCGATCGATTTCCTCAACTAAACCACAGTGAATCGAGAGTGAAGCGATTCATTGAGCATCGGCCGCCGCGTGTCTGAAAAGGTAGTCCCGAAATATCATGAGTGGGGAGGCGGCGCTCGCAGGGGGCGGCGGGGGGTGGCATGGGAGAAAAAATGGTATAAGGAGATAAGGTGGTCTGGATTAATGTGGGTTGTTGTCTGAAACTGTGCAGCTGCCGTGCGCCTATAGCGAGCCTGGATTGCATGGAAGAGTTTAACGGCGGGAGCGGTGGCGGCAGCGGTGGCGGTAGTGCTGGTGGAGGTGGTATCGGAGGCAGCGGTGTAGGTGGCAGCGGAAGTGGAGGTGGTGGAGGTGGCGGCGGTGGCAGCGGAGGTGCCACGGACTCCGGTGTGCACTGCAGCAATACTATCGGCACGAAGGAACAGCTGCTCACCAGCTGCATTGCCGCACAAGCGCAACGTTTACAGCATCCTTCGCCAGGTATTCGCTACCGCAACTTGGGCAAAAGCGGTCTACGTGTTTCCAATGTTGGATTAGGTACGCTGAATGTTTTCCCCTCTTTCGTAGACTCTTTTCGACAAAAAAAGTTTCGCAAATATCCAACCACCAAGCCCCAACCACCCTTTTTCGCTTCTTATGCGCCCGCCCGATCCCGGCGTATATTTGCCATCCTTACATTGGCTTCTTTGCTTCTTATATTTCCTATAGCTTAGGTACGCCCAGGCCGCCAAGTGGTGATCTGCTGGAAGGAGCTTACGCTCTCTCTAATCGATGGTCATCGTTTCATGTGCTTCTTTCAACTTGTTTTGCAATTTATACTGGTCTGTTTTATAGGAAACGTAAGCCTCTTCTCTTCCACGAATGCGCACGCTGGGGATGATGGTGCTTGAGTATAAATAATGTCGGTTATAAACAGTATTAATCGATTGATTATTTGCCGAAGTTAACAAGTACCAAAGTGCGCTTTCGTCGACCCCTTGTATAATACATTATTACTGTGCACTTGATTCTTTTGTTTTTAAAACTAGTTATTCTTCGTCTTTTACTGTCATTTCTACTGACGTATATATTTCTCTCGCTGACTAATAATAAAGAACGTTCGCGTGGGTAGAGTTAAAAATCTCGTACGACTGCAACATTTTTTTACCTAGCAAAACTGGCACAGTATCAGGTTGGCCAGGGACATCGGGTTGTGCAAAACTATATCTAAAATTGAGCATACATCAAGCTGAAATACCCAACGAAGTGGCAATCGATCGATGAATAAATGAACACGTGAAATTCTTGTCGCAGTTGTATTTCCAATCAGCGCGAGTGGAATGGGCTTCCGTTTTCATCTCCGTTTGCCGGCGATGCTAATCATAGCTGTTTTATCGCCCATTTGCATGTGTATAATCGTTTACGCCTCGCAAAGTGCATTTGTTTCGCACCAATCCAGCGCGCATTGAGCCAGTGCGCATTGAGTTCGATAATTTTAGTCGTGTTCAATTTTTTACATGAGAATTACATATTGATCAATCGTCCTGGCACGTCTAGGTGTCCAAGTTCGGAATTTTCTATAATTGATAAAGCCTTTAGGAAGTGATCGGAAAATAGGTGTCTCCATTTTCAATTATTTCCATAGTAATTTTCATACTGCGATGAAATCATAGTATCAATTATAGTGTATAGTATAAGGGCGCTGTACATACAATTCTTGGTTTTTATTCCCGTCACCTACGCTTTTTAATAAAACTGCTACATGTTGCACCTCTGCAAGACAAGTGACTTCAATTTTAAATCGAATTTCGCATAATATTGTATGGCTCATACAATATTTTCTACAATATATTTTTTGCACTTCCAAAACAGTATCATGGGTTTGATTTCGTCACTTTTCTTACGGCCCACGCGATATGATCCTAGACAAATCAGAATAGACATCAAGACGATCTAAATATCTAATGTTACTGTGCTAAGCATGAAGCATCTCTTCACTGTGCGTTTCTAGGCAATGCAGTGTCAGTGCAGGTGTATGCTCGGCGCAAGTAATTCTGTAGTACAGAAATGTATAATCGTTTAATAGGGTGGCCAATGTGTGTTGAGATGTATCGCTTTGTGAGTAACACTGACGAGCTGGAAAAAAGATACCCGAGTTTTTCAGGGGCTCGATTGATTAATCTGGGGTTTGACAGGGGATTTGTCGTGTTCGATGTGCCACCCTGGATTAGATTGACTACCACTGCACATATAAAAGAAAAACGTACAAGCAAAATTGAATTTATCGAAGGAATAAAATCGAAAATCATAGGAAAACATTCACCCACTCATTCTACAGCAATCTACACTTTTTGCATTTGGATTTAGCGGGGGATGAAAGAGCAGGGAACGTCCTCCCGCATTAACATATTCAACCATCAACAAAACTCGACCAAAATCCTAACATGATTCCAAAAACAAAAAAACTATAAAAAACACAAACTTGGGCAAAGAAAAATTTCATCAAAGACTCTGCGCGTGTTCATATGCCATTTTGCTGCGCTCGAGCGCTCGCAGGAAAGGTACCACTGCGCTACATGCAATCATTGGTAAACAGTAAGGAAAAACTCGCCGCGAAAAGCCGGAGGAGAAAAGCTGGTGCATCGGAGGCAGGGTTGGGTGGCTAGGTAAAGGGGACGAAAGGAGGAGCAGCGTGTTTCTTGTGATCGGATGGGGGGCGAATTGTCACGGCGGCTGATAAGTCGATTCGCACACACACAGGTACGTGGACGACTTTCGGAGTGGGTGGCTGCGGGAACGAGGAAGCTGCCGAGGCAGTGGTCGCACTGGCTTACGACAGCGGCATAAACGTATTCGACCTGAGCGAAGCCCATAGCGGCCACCGTGCGGAAATCCAATTCGGTCGAATCTTGTTGCGCCGCGCTTGGAATCGTTCCAGCTATGTCGTCACCACCAAGATCTATTGGAACACTAAGTGAGTACATCAGAGCCAGCCGGCAGCCTCTCCGCCTAGGCCAAACTCATTCCGGCAATGCGATTATTACCGCCGGGTAATTTCGCCCGTTGGCTAACCGGCGCATAATTGCCCGACGGCACTCAATCGCGTGTCCCGTAAACCCCCTAATACGATTTGTCAAGCTTCCTTTTTGAGACTCGGACACGATGCGACTGTTTGCAGAACGGAGGGCAGGGGCCTTTCACGAAAGCACATTATCGAATCGGTCCAGGCTTCCCTCGTGAGGCTTCAACTCTCCTACATCGATATTGTCATGATCCACAAAGTGGATCCCATGTGCCCGATGGAAGGTTCGTCTCTATTTCCATATGCCCGATTCTTCATTCATTCTATCCTCGGCGAAATTGCCACTCCACTCTCTCAACGAGTGCTTTTTTAATCCCCCAATGTTCACTGCTACGTGAATTATTCAGTTATTCACATTTTCCAAAGCCCTCTAGTAGCCAATGACTATCGTGTTATTTTAATAGTTGGAAAAAATGTTGTATCCAATAGCAGTCAACGTGTAATAGTTGGCTTTGTCTTGCGAAAATGTGTCTAGCGCTCACGTCAGCCGAGCAAAATAGATGTTGTAGCAATTAGAGTAGAATTTTAGTGAATGATGGTAGATGACGTAGACGGTGTAAATGGTCTCGGTGTGCGCCGACACAGATGATTCTTGGAAAACATCTCACTGCGTTGACGCCTTTCCCACGCACACGAGACACCCCTGATTCGCTTGATTAGAGCAACTTTTGATTAATACAATCTTTGTTTATAGAGATAGTACGTGCTATGAATTACGTGATAAACAAGGGTTGGGTCATGTACTGGGGTACGTCACGTTGGACACCCGTCGAAATCATGGAAGCGTACACAAACTGTCGACAATTCAATTGCGTCACGCCCATAGTCGAGCAGGCTGAATACCACCTCTTTTATAGGGAAAAGCCAGAGCTCTATATGCCCGAGCTGTATAACAAAATTGGTAATACATTCCTTTCATACCACAGGAACTACATACGTGCTTGAACCCTTTCAGTCCTCCCACTCCGCTTATATGTCATCGAATCGAAAGTTTAGCCTTTGAAAGACTCCATTTCAATACAAATATCTATTGCTATTCGTGAACTTTAAATAAAATTTTGATCAAAATAAGAGAATCAAAGTAATAGTAGTAGGGGACCACACACACATCCAGACACACTTTTCCAGTCTGGTTCTTCTCGTTTCTCCCATTCCTTCATTGATCCACCCTGCACAAAACAATGATACTTGTAGAAAATGTGCAAAAATGCCGGGACTGAAAGGGTTAAGTGCGCCTTGCGGACTTTCAACGCACGAAATACCTGACCATACGATACATACAGTCAGTCTATGTACACCCTGTTTCAATTAGATAAGCCAGTCTTGCTTTCTCGATATTGTACCATACAATAGTTGTCGTACACCCGATGTGCAGAGATGCCCGATAAATTTGCCATGTCATCGGAGGTAATTGTGTGTTACATAGTGTCTGATCAAATTCAGGAGCTCTTTCCTGCTGATAGTCGATGCTCGAGACTGTATGTACGAAGGGGGAGAGGTTCGTTGGGTACTAATGGTGTGTGCACCACGTTCTTACAGGTGTTGGATTAATGGCATGGTCCACAGTCACGATCGGCATGGTCTCCGCCAAACCGGAAGATTACGGCGTGTCCTCGTTTCTCTCGAGGTCTTCGTATAAAGTATGTCTCTTCTTCTCAGTGATTCTTCCACGAGTCAAACAACATCATCCTTAATTTCCTGTCCGATATAATTGATTTCCTCATTTTCAGAACAAATACTCGTCGTTCAGTTGGACGGAGGATGAGACGCAATCACTTTATAAAGAGGTATGATATACCACACTGGTTCAATAGACTTACAGAAGAAATTTTTCTTATTGATGTGGTTCACTTCGGCAGGAGTATGCGTGGAAGGAGAAATCCGCGGACGAGGAAACGAGGAAATATTCGGACAAGCTCCGCGACGTATGCGCACTTGCCGAGCGGCTGGGATGCTCGTTTGGGCAATTGGCGATTGCATGGTCCTTGAAAAATGAAAGTGTTCAGTGCCTTCTTCTCGGTGCGTCGAATATAGATCAACTCTACGAGAGCCTTCAGAGTTTACAGGTACATAGACAATGTTCCTTTCGTCCTATTTCCACTTTGATGGGCACTTTTATTGAGCGTACCATTTCATTCAAGACATCTGCATTTTACTTTGCGATGCCAGTTTCACTCTCTTTCCCTTTATACTCGAAACGACCTTGCGGGAATATGTCGCATGCATCGTCTAATTGGTTGCAGCTAATTCCAAAACTGAATGCGAACATAATGAGCGAGATCGAGAGGATCCTTGACAACAAACCGTCCCGGCCACCAATGATATCCACGTTGGCGCTTAGATGACAATCGATTTGCCCCCACGGCAGTGCTGGGGGCTCGATCGAGGAGGCTAGCAGTCCGAAAAGCGAGGGTGGCAACAGCCAGGATCAAGAGCAAACGAAGGAAGTCGGCACAAAGTTACCCTTCTGCGAGATACAATGAGAAGCCTCGCCCGGATCGCACTGATGCGGGCAACTGTATTCGTACGGCTGTATTTAATGATCTCGCCACTCCCGCGAATCTAATCAGTAACGAAATGGACGCTCGACCGATAGTAATACCAGCATTGGCACTCCAGACTAGAGATAGAAATTCGGCAATGGAATTATGCAACATCGAGATGCTATCTCTACCACGAGTGGATGACAATACTTACGATTACGAAGGAGGATTCTATACCGAAGTCGAGGGAATTTCAGACACCGAGAGCTCAGCAGTTCAACGAACGCGGAATTCCAGCGAGGGATTCTCGGAATTCACTAGAACTAACGCATGGAACGTGCACCTCACAAGTAGGAGGACCACAGAACATACGAGCGGACACGAGAGTTAAAAGCGGCGCCAGTCACGACCGCTCGACACGTGCGCACACGTGGGCGTGTGCGCGCGTCATTTTTACCGCTCGTATTTTATCGCAGACCTGCCAGAATTGTACATTACCAACTAGGATATGTACAGCGCACGGTATATGCTTCTATAATCCAAACGATCCTGAAGTCTCATCGATTTTCTACGAGGTCGCCGATCAAGCCTTTTACGCCTGCACGCCAGAAACAGAGAGGGAGAGAGAGGGAGAGAAACGCGTGTATATAGGTTGCGCCAGTTACGTTTGTATCGCAATCGCGGCAGCCGTGAACGCATAGTACCATGGTGCACACGATAAAACTACAAACTACTACGAGCCTCAGCATACCACTCCGAAAAAGCACCCACCCGCGCGCACCCCCGTGCGGTAGTTATGGACCGCACTGCACCAACTGCACCGAACCGCACCTAGCCCGAAGCATTCGAGTACCGCTCGAAAGGAGGGAAGCCTGTACTTCGAGCGTTTGGTCATAAACCAAGTGTCGAGAAGTCCTTGTCCACCAAGTACAGCAGCGAGGCGAGGAGAGTCGCCTGGTTCGCCAAGATACCCCGCAATTTGGTATTAGTTTTTCAGATTCGCTACACTAGTGTCTGGCGCGCGCGCGGCTAGATAGAAGACGTTTCCTCTTACTAGCTAACTTTTAAACCTTAAAACCGTCCGTAACTATTGTCAGGCCGGGAGGAAGACACGCACCTCTTAAACCCTGCGCCCGTCATTTTTCGTATAACAGCGAGTCCTGTAGGAACAAAACTTGAGACGTACGCCGCGCCTGTGGAGAAAAGGTTCGCAAGGAAGTCCTACTCGTCCCGAAGAGCGAGTCCTGTCAGTGTCCAGCCGACAACCGCGTCTACGACTACCTGTGTGCCTCGTGTGTCCTTTGCGCACGCGTAATTCCAAATCTCGCGTACGCGCGGTTGCCTGTGATAAATTCAGGGTGGAATTGGAATGGGACTCAAGCTGTGCTGCACGCACTTCCGAAATCGCTTTGGGAGCTCGGTCAAACGAGAATGCCACGGACGATGGTAATTGCGCCGCGATATTTAGGGAAGTAAATCCCTTCGCCGCTCTTTGCGAGCTCGTTCGTTTCTCACGACAACGATTCTCAGACATAAGCAGCCTGTTTCTCACGCCCATCCCTTCCGGTATCGCATCGACACGTACTTGTACATTCGTGTCCCGATGACGTGTCACGGAGAAAATCGTGCGACCGCGTGCATTCTTATGGGCTGACACTGCCAAAATTCCGGTTTCACCGCGCAAACAACGCCGCCTTCAAGCGCGTGCCCTCTCCTCGGAAAACCTCCCCCATGGGTTTCTTGTCAGGTGGGAAACGAACGCAATTCAGGAAAGCGGTCCCCGTTTGAAATAGAAGAACATTGGCAGCCAGCCCGGAAAACAGACGGAATTGCTCGAGTATTCTGTGCAAGGTAATACGAATATGTACAAGCTAAGAGTGCCAACTCGGAATATTCTAATTAGTGACACTCTCATCTGACATGTATCCGGCTTACCGCGTGCGTCCCGTGGGAAAAGCAGAGAAATTCGTGCAAGTAGTGAGGCACATATGCGTACGTCTCAGTGTGTAAACCGGCGTGTATCTCCGAGCCCTCACAACAGCAAGCGGGTGTACAATAATAATGCGGACATCGGGGAGCCCGGCGAAGAGAGAGGGCATCGAGTCCCTTTCCTCTTTTATCTTATCTTTCAAGTATTCTACGTAATTGACTGCGTTCTTGAGTCGACGCGTAATGAATGTAACGTGTCCATGGGAATACGTGGATGTGCACGGGGATACGATATCCATGGATATCCAGGGAAACCGATTGTTCCTTTGGGAAAGAACAAACACTGTTTAGCGTAGGGCATTTTTATCTCGGGCTGCAGCTCTTTGACACGCGTATACAGTAATTTTCCTGTGCATAGTAACGTAGGTATGCGCGGCACGGGCGCAGCGCAGATCGCCATATTTTACAGACGCATTTCGAGATTTAGGGAATTGCCCCATTCGGATAAGATATCATCGAGTAAAACAGTATACATAGGGTATAACAGTCCAGTTTGGGAGTCTGTATTACAGGGTCTCTTGGAATCCGTATTAGCTAGGTCGCCTGAATTAACGGGGATTTTAATATTTTTAAATATTAAAATCTTTGAATATTTCATTGCGCTGGCAATGTCGCATTGATTCGTTTCTATAACTAGACATCTCTCCATGACATATCCTCTTTCGTTATTCGACACGCATTGTCAGATAGCTGTAAACGATGGTGGATCTTGAAAAGACCCACCCATTCTTCTTCGCAGTTTTTCCGTAAACATAGCTTTCGAATACATATATGTATTCTCGAGAACTCGTGCTCTTCCTTTTACAGAGTTTTGATAAGGGACTGTGGCATTGATTCGGATTGAAAATCACACATTTCGATCTCCCATTGCTTTCCTGATCGTGGTCGCACAAAACAAAACACGTACACGTGAAGTAAGTAGCGCGGAAGGAATAGCGCATGGCTCAAGATATGTATTTAAATTGGTGCCCGATCGTGAATTTCTCATGTCGATGGATAAGCTATCGTAAGGTCAAAATATTTATCGATGAAGTAAAAAAATTGCTTTGATAAATGATTACGCCTACCAATCGATTGACACGCGAGATATTGGAAAGCAGACTTTCTTCATTACGCTTGGCTAGACTGATGTTACAGATCGTCAACGAAAATACAAAATCGTAATAAGCTTGATCCCAAAGCGTATTACTAGCACTTCGGCTATTTCCTACAAAAACGGACGCGGTAGTTTTCATAGCAGAACACAAAGTGACTAAATCTAAATAAATAATAATTTTATTTCTACAGAATTTACTTATATCGAACTATCGAAACAAGAACGTGAGAGATTGAAACGCGTGGCATGCAATTCGATTGGGTTGTTACAGTCCTCGTGCTGATGGTGCTCAGTCCGTATAAATATGCACGTTATATCAAACTAGTACCAGGAAACAGCGTCTCGGTTGCCGGGTGGAAATCTCGCAAAAGATTTTGGGAAAAACCGAATAACGAGATTGTATACATACATTGAAACGTTCTCTAATTACTCGGCGTTTTATGGTACGGTTGCGAGGGGTAGGGAGTCCGTCTCCCAAATAATACTACTTTTACGGGATAAACGAAACACCAGAGGAAGGAGAACGATGTTGTCAGTGGGGAATTTATCTTCCAGACTCACGTTTTTCCATGTAACTTTAGTCTTTCGCGACTCACACATTTTCTACTTCGCCGTCATCGCCACTGACGATTCTCTCATGCGCGCGCTTGAACCCTCGTAAATAAAACTACCGATAAGTCTACAATTTCTAGCTGCATGAGAGCTGATACTCCCAGTCACGCTTTGAAATAGTTAGGCAATTAGTGGTGGTCAATTGATCGCGGAGGAGCGACGGTCGTTCTTAATTTTATACAGAGACGCGAGCCAGATTCTGCTACGTCCACGTAATGTCCGATGGACCGTTACGTACGGTTACCTAATTTGCACCGGTTCAGCATTGCCGCGCTACGAGTTCATTTCTTTCGACAACATGCAAATGAAAAATAAATTATCATTTATTCTACACGTAGTACAGTTTAAGTGACCCCCCGATTTAACTTGCAAAGGTGATTTAGTTAAACTGATTTACCTTACGCATTTCTATTTCATTGTGTGAGACTTGTACATACATATAATGAAATAGGAACATGTTCAACAGAATGTGCCTGCTTTTCAGAAATGTCTGAACTCCTTCCAAAAAGCGTTCTATGATCTGAATGCTTCGTGTGTACATTCGTACAAGGTTCATTATTGTGAATGAAATTTATTTATATTTGCAGGACAACATTCATGCAACTTTATGGCACTTTGCTAATACTGCTCACCATTTGACTTAAACTAAGCAGGTTTGCAAGTAATTCTAAAAAAAAAGAGAAAATTCATATCTCCGGAACGACTGGACCGACCCACATGATTCTTGGCTCATTGGATTCAGAAAAATAAATGATGAAATACAAAATTCGTAAATAAATTCTCGGAGCTGCAACTTTTGCATAAATGAAGGCGAAAGTTTCGTATCGATCGAAATCCGCGACATTTCGGGATAATATAGCCTCGACTGTCGCGCGCCGTATTGTCGTACATATATACATATATGGGGAGGGGACTATGTACTACTTGGCGCGAGACTCTACCGAGTCTCTCGATAAGTCTTCGTCAACGCTTTGGTGAAGCTCTGACTCACTATGAAGAGAGCATGTCTGCACTGCAAGGCGTTACAATTCAAGAGCGGTATCTGTCAAATATCATACACTTGTACGTCATGAGGTATTGCACATTGGCAAATTCACAAAGAAGAACACATTGAGCTCAATTAAAATAGCGAAGACTAGAAAGATTACGTACAATAATAGACAGATTATCCCAACTTTCTTGTTGAGGTGAAATTTGCATAACGCGGTCACCAAGTACAAAGAAATTACGCACGGGATTATCGCAAGGACATTGTAAGATAAGCCTCCTGACACGATCTCCACCTCCTTTCCTGTCATGGCAGTCTTTATAATCTATGGGAGAGCCCAGCAGAGTAGGATGTCGAGTGTATTTGCGCCCAAGGTGTTACTCATCGCCATGTCTCCGTTACCTGGACAACACAACAATTGTTTGCTAATTACAGATATTGTTGAGCCAGAAACTGGTGATTGACTGGCTTATGATAACTATAGAAAACACCTAACAGGTTCGCACCTCCCAAATGTCCGATAGAACAAAGACAAAAAAGTCCGATAAGCCGAAATTTTCATTGCATAAATATTGAAAACAGTTTCTGCGTATATTAGTTCCGTATGTCAGCAATAAGGTATTATAGCATCACAGCAAGTTTCATGAATTGTGTAAAGTGAAGCGCAGATTATTTAAACAGATTTAGTACACACTGCTTCAAATGAATCGTTAGAATGGACGAAAATTAGAAAGACGTAAAGTAGGATCGTGGCGGATATGATCATGACGAATGCATTACAATCGAAGTACTTTGTCGCGAAAGAATGACAATATGGACAAGCTCGGGCATGTTGCCACCGGCCGATAGGAAAGTAATGCCCATAATGGAGTCTGCGAATCCTATGGCATCCCCGACGACCGTCGTCATCCATGACACCAAGTAGGAGGAAACCGCGACCCAACTGACGCACATAATAAAGGTGAGCGGATACCACCGGCGCAAACGTTTAAACCTGCAGTCCGGTATCGTGATGAAAAGCACGAACTTCAAAGGCCACGTGAAGAGAAACCAGGCCTTGCGGAGTCCTGTGCCTTTGGGCCACATGAACGGCGTTCCTGCAAAGATATTAAGTGAATACAAACTTTGGCCTTTTCCAATTCTGAACTTCAATTTGATTTTGTGCATTTTTTAATCAACACATGCGAATATTTTACCTGGTTCCTTTAATTCCAAGTCCTCCATCGTGACTTGTTCCATCACTTTCTGCTGTTCTATCGTTGACGGCGTGAGTTTTCGGCTGGCACCTTTGCACATGCTTCTTCTATACTCGGCGATTAGTTAGTTGTGAACATAAGGTTTGCATAATCCTTCATCCACTGTGGGAAGCTCTTCAGATGGGCCAGCTGCGTTTTGCAAGAGAAATCAAACGTGAGAAATCGAATAAGTGCGTTTCAGATTTACTTAATTCGGGTATCACTTACCGTTCGCGTCCATCTTCACGGAGTTTCAGCTGCAAAGGTGAGCTTCGTGAACCAGCGAGATATCGCTTTGCTGCAGAGTAGTAGGAGTAAGTAAGTCACGAAGAGGATTATGAAAATCGCCGTCTCGTACCATACGATTAAGCCGTCCCACATTACAATTACCAATGCACCGATGGATATCACGTTCACGCCAGCTTTACGTTTTTCCGGCGATACCTTTACGATGGGTGGATGGGTCTGTGGCTGGATTGATCTATCAATCCTTCGATAGACATTCTTATCTTATCTCAAGAAACCGCAGGTTTATTTTAAGGATCCGTGAACTTTTACACCCAGTATATACCTCGAATGTTAAGATGGAGAGTGTGAGTACTTGCGTTATTTGTTAGGACAGATAAATTGGTTGTCGATCTTGAATCGATCTTCAAAGCGATAAGGCAAATTTCGCAATGCGATAAGATGAGGAGGTTATTACCCGCACAGGTATTGCCGGTGATGAATCAGATCAAATCACTGATGAAATGGGATCTACAAGGAAGGACCTGCGCCCGGCTCGAATCTCGGGACGATAACAATCCGTTGACGTCGTATATTTTTTGTGTCGAATTAAGTGAATGATTATCGCACTCTCGGCTCAAATGGGGATTAGGGTTGAAATTGAGGTGGGATGGGTTGACTAATATCCGCAAGAGACAGGATTATGTGACTCGGTAAATGATTGCATATTCATCGGCGCCGTTTCGATATTCTACTGTATCCAGTGCTAAAACCAATATTATAGTTTAAACTATAGAGGTAAGTACAGCATACTACCAAATACTACCAAAAGCTCCAAAGATAGCTTACTGAAATCTTCGTTTGAAGATAAAATATAACAACATATCGTATCGTAATTCTACCTGTTCTGACTATTTACTGTTACTTCCGCAATGATTTCCATAATTTGAAACATGTCGGCATCTGAAATCCGCCGCAATTTTAATTTTTAATCAAAATTATAACTTTGTAATCCCAATCACAAATTTAAAGCTAATTAATCGTAATAATAATGATTCTCAGATTCGTGATGAACGTAAAATTCTTTGTTGTCATGGGATTGTTGTGGTCGGTCGAGTACGTATGCTTTTTTGTGAACAGGTACAAGTCACGTACACGAGTAACGAGTGGCGGGATGAAACAATTTACTTCACCGATTCGTTCAACTGCGTCCAGGGTTTGTTGATATTCCTATTCGTGATGAAAGAGCGAGTATATCAAGCACTACGCAAGCGGTTCGGCTGGGAGAAGAGAAAGCCAACAGGGAGCTAAGGAACCACCGCACTGCAAGACACATATCGAATAAAAATGAACGGATCTAGTAGCAGAAATAATACTTCCAGCACTTTAGTAGTTGCCTCACAGAGCTGCTGAATTCCTCGCAACATTTTCGTCTCTGTGTTACATTATTCTATGTGAAAGTGTGCTTGATGTGAATGATTTTTACGTCCGTAGAACTGGTACGTATTTTTATTAAGTTTCCAATGTCCGTAACCGTTGTCAGGCCAGGAAAAAGTACGCTTCGGCTGTGACGAAAAGGCTTGCAAAGAAGTCCTTCTCGACCCGAAGAGCAAGTCTTGTCAGTGTTCAGCCGACAACCACGTCTACGACCACCGGTGTGCCTCGTGTGTCCTTTGCACACGCGTAATTCCAAACCACGAATACGCGCGGTTGCCTGTGATAAATTCAGGGTGGAATTGGAATGGGACTCAAGCTGTGCGGCACACACTTCCAAATTCGCTTTGGGAGCTTGGTCAAACGAGAATCCAACGGACGATGGTAATTGCGCCGCGATATTTAGGGGAGCAAATCCCTTCGCCGCTCTTTGCGAGCTCGTTCGTTTCTCACGACAACGATTCTCAGCCATGAGCAGCCAATTTCTCACGCCCATCTCCCCCCGTATCACATTCGTGTTCCGATGACGTGTCACGGAGAAAATCGTGCGATCGCATGCATTTTTATTGGCTAGCACTGCCAAAATTCCCGTTTCAACGCGGAAACAACGCCGTCTCCAAGCGCGCGGCCTCTCCTCGAAAAACCTCCTCGATGTATTCCCGCGATGTAAACCGCCTCTCATGGTTTTCTTGTCAGGTGGGAAACGAACGCAATTCAGAAAACAGGCGGAATTGCTCGAGTATTCTGTGCAAGGTAATACGAATATGTACAAGCTTAGAGTGCCAACTCGGAATATTCTAATTAGTGGCACTCTCATTTAACATGTATCCGGTTTACCGCATGCGTCCTGTAGGAAAAGGTGGGAAATTCGTGCAAGTAGTGAGGCACATATGCGTACATCTCAGTGTGTAAATCGGCGTGTATCTCCGAGCCCTCGCAACAGCGAGCGGATGTACAATAATAATGCAGACATCGGGAAGCCCCGTGAAGAGAGGGACCATCGAGTCCCTCTTCTCTTTTATCTTATCTTTCAAGTATACTACGTAATTGACTGCGTTCTTGAGTTGATGCGTAATGAATGTAACGTGTCCATGGGAATACGTGGATGTGCACGGGGATACAATATCTATGGATATCTAGGGAAACCGATTGTTCCTCTGGAAAAGGACAAACCCCGTTTAGCGTAGGGCATTTTTATCTCGGGCTGCAGCTCTTCGACACGGGCATACAGTAATTTTCCTGTGCATAGTAACGTAGGTATGCGCGGCTCGGGCGCAACGCAGATCGCCATATTTTACAGATGCATTTCGAGATTTAGGGAATTGCGCCATTCGGATAAGGTATTATAAAGTAAAACAGTACACATAGGGCATATCAGTCCAGTCTAGGGGTCTGTATTACATGGTCTCTTGGAATCCCTACTAGCTAGATCGCCTGAATAAAAGGGGATTTCAAAATTTTTAAATATTAAAATCTTTCAATATTTCATTGCGCTGGCGATGTCGCATTGATTCCTTTCTATGACAAAACATCTCTTCATGAGATATCCTCTTTCGTTATTCGACACGCATTCTCAGATAGCAGTAAACGGTGGTGGGTCTTGAAAAGACCCACCCATTCTTCTTCGCAATTTTTCCATAAATATAGCTTTTGAATGCATATATGTATTCTCGAGAACACGTGCTCTTCCTTTTACGGAGTTTTGACAAGGGACTGTGGCATTGATTCGGATTGAAAACCGCACGTTTCGATCTCCCATTGCTTTTCCCCATTGTGGTCACACAAAACAAAACACGTACACGTGAAGTTAGTATCGCGGAACGAATAGCGCAGGGCTCAAGATATGTATTTAAATTGGTGTCCGATCGTGAATTTCCCATGTCGATGGATAAGTTATCGTAAGGTCGAAATATTTATCGATGAAGTAAAGAAATTGCTTTGATAAATGATTACGCCTACCAATCGATTGGCACGCGAGATAATGAAAAGCAGCCTTTCCTCATTATGCTTGGCTACACTGAAGTTACAGATCGTCAACGAAAATACAAAACCGTAATGAGCTTGATCCCAAAGCGTATTACTAGCACTTCGGCTATTTCCTGCAAAAACGGACGTGGATATTTTCATAAGGGAATACAAGATGACTCAAAATAAATAAATAATAATTTAATTTGTACAGAATTTACCTATATCGGACTATCGAAACAAGAACGTGAGAATTCGAAACGCGCGGCATGCAATTCATTGGATTGTATAGTCCTCGTACTGATAGTGTTCAGTCCGTATACATATGCATGTTATATCAAATCAGTACCAGGAAACCGAGCGTCTGGGTTGGCGAGTGGCAATCTCGTAAAAGATTTTGGAGAAAACCAAATAACGCGATTGTAATACATACAATGAAATGTTCCCTAATTACTCGCCGATTTATGGTATGTTTTCGAGGAATAGGGAATTCGTCTCCCAAATAATACTACTTTTACGGGATAAACGAAAAACCAGATGAAAGAGAACGATGTTGTCTGTGTGGAATTTATCTTCGAAACTCATGTTTTTCCTTGTAACTTTAGTCTTTCGCGACTCACACATTTTCTACTTCGCCGTCATCGCCATCGATGATTCTCTGATATGCGCACTTAAACCCCCGTAATTAAAACTACCGTTAAGCCTACAATTTCTAGTTGCATAAGAGCCGGTGCTCTCAGTCACGCTTCGAGATAGTTCGGCAATTAGTGGTGGTCAATTGATCACGGAGGGGCGACGTTTGTTCTTAATTTTGTACAGAGCCGTGAACCAGATTCTGTTACGTCCACGTAGTGTCCGATGGACCATTACGCACGGTTACCGAATATACATCGGTTCAGCATTGCCGCGCTACGAGTTCATTTCTTTCGACAACATACAAATGAAAAATAAATTATCATTTATTCTACTACGTAGTACAGTTTGGGTAACCCCTCGGTATAACTTGCAAAGGTGATTTACTTGAACTGATTTGTCTTAAGCATTTCTATTTCATTATATGAGACTTGTAACGTATAATGAAATAGGAACATGTTTGACAGAATGTGCCTGCTTTTCACAAATGTCTGAACTCATTACAAAAAGCGTTCTATGATCTGAACGCTTCTCGTTTACATTCGTACAAGGTTCAGTATTCTGCATGAATTCATTTATATTTACAGGAAAACATTCATGTAACACTATGGCACTTTTCCTAATACTGTTTACCATTTGACTTAAACTAAGCAGGTTTCAAGTAGCAAAATACCTAACACGGCAATATCGACACAACTTCTAATAAGTCTTTGTCAACGCTTTGGTAAAGCACTAACTCACTATGAAGAGAGCATGTCTGCACTGCAAGGCGTTACATTTCGAGAACGGTATCTGTCAAATATCATATACTTGTACGTCACTACGTATTGCACATTGGCAAATTCACGAAGAAGAACACGTTCAGCTCAATTAAAATAGCGAAGACTAGAAAGATTACGTACAATAATAGACAGATTATCCCAACTTTCTTGTTGAGGTGAAATTTGCATAACGCGGTCACCAAGTACAAAAGAATTACGCACGGGATGATCGCAAGGACACTGTAAGATAAGGCTCCTGACACGATCTCCACGTCCTTTCCTGTCATGGCAGTCTTTATAATCCATGGGAGACCCAAGCAGAGTAGGATGTCCAGGGTATTAGCGCCCAAGGTGTTACTCATCGCCATGTCTCCGTTACCTAGTCAACAGAACAATTGTTTGCTAGTAAAAGAAATTATTGAGCCAGAAACTGGTGATTGAATGGCTTATAACTATAGAATACATCTAACAGGTCTCCCAAATATCCGATGGAACAAACCGAACTGTTGATTGCGTAAATATTGAAAACAGTTTCTGCGCATATTAATTCAACATGTTAACGATAAGATATTGCAGCATCACAGCAACTTTTATGAATCATGTAAGGTGAAGCGCAAATTTTTTAAACAAAATGGACGAAACTTAGGAAGACATAAAGTAGAATCGTGGCGGATATGATCGTGACGAATGCATTTCAGTCGAAGTACCTTGTCGCGAAAGAATGACAATAGAGACAAGCTCGGGCATGTTGCCACCGGCCGATAGGAAAGTAATGCCCATAATGGAGTCTGCGATTCCTATGGCATCCCCAACGACCGTCATCATCCATGACACCAAGTAGGAGGAAACCGCGACCCAACTGACGCACATAATAAAGGTGAGCGGGTACCACCGGCGCAAACGTTTAAACCTGCAGTCCGGTATCGTGATGAAAAGCACGAACTTCAAAGGCCACGTGAAGAGAAACCAGGCCTTGCGGAGTCCTGTGCCTTTGGGCCACATGAACGGCGTTCCTGCAAAGATATTAAATGAATACAAACTTTGGCCTTTTCCGATCCTGAACTTCAATTTGATTTTATGTGTCTTTTAAACAAGATATACGAATATTTTACCTGGTTCCTCTAAGTCCAAGTCCTCCATCATGACTTGTTCCATCACTTTCTGCTGCTCTATCGCTGACGGTGTAGGTTTTCGGCTGGCAGCTTTGCATATGCTTTTTCTATACTCGATGATGAGTTCGTTGTGAACATAGGGTTTGTATAATCCTCCATCCACTGTGGGAAGCTCTTCACACAGGTTAGCTGCGAATTTGCAAGAGAAATCCACCGCGTGAAAAATCGAAGAAGTGCGTTTCAGATTCACTTAATTCGGGTATCACTTACTGTTCGCCACCATCCTCCCGGAGCTTCGGCGGCAAAGGTGAACGAGTTTCGTGAACCAGCGAGATATCGCTTTGCTGCAGAATAGTAGGAGCAAGTAACTCACGAAGAGGATCATGAAAATCGCCGCCTCGTACCATACGATCAAGCCGTCCCACATTACGATTACCAATGCACCGACGGATATCACGTAGATCACACAATCTCGAGACAATATTTTCCATTCTAAAGGGATTCCCTAATGAGCAAAATTGAAGAATATGCATTCGATAATAGAATAGATTGTATATGGGGTGTATACTTTCAAGTGCCATTAATTGAAATTAGTGATTTCCGGTGGCAAGATAAGCATATCTACCAAAACATTTTTTTGAGTGCTCTTCCGTTTTTTATATATAACGAATGTGAAATGTAAGAAGAAAACAACTGCTGTGGAGTTCCTTGCCATGTTCCCCTAAATATCTGCATTACTTCTGCTGAGCTATCAAACGGTACTTATATGAACCAGAAGTTGCTCCAGTATAGTTGAATTTTTCTCTGAAGTTTTTCTTATTATAAAAAAGAAACAATTGTGCGGCTTTTTAAAAACCTTTGATAGACATTCTTATCTTATCTGAAGAGACGGCGGGTATATTTTAAGGATCCGTGAACTTTTACAACCTGTATATAGCTTGCATGTTAAGGTGAGGAGTATGAGCACTTCCGTTATTTGTTAGTCAGCTCAATTGGTAGTCGATCTTGGATCGATCTTCAAAACGATAAGGCAAATTTCGCAATACGATAAGAGGAGCCACGGCTATTACCCGCACAGGTATCGCCGGTGGTGTATCAGATCAAATCACAGATGAGATGGAATCGACAGAGAAGGACCTGCGCCCGGCTCGAATCTCGGGACGATAACAATCCGTTGACGTCGTATATTTTTTGTGTCTAATTAAGTGAATGATTATCGCACTCTCGGCTCGAATGGGGACTGGGGTCGAAATTGGGATGGGATGGCGGATATCTGCAAGAGACAGGATTAGGTGAATTGATAAATGACTGTTCTCGCATTTACCCACCGAAATAGCTGTTAATGCCCCGCAAGCTGGTGTCGCAAAGGTATTGAAGACAGCGCCTCCCATCACGGCGCCGACCCCCAGATCAGACTCCGTGAGGAAAGTTCCCACGACACTCACGAATAATTCAGGGAAGCAACTCGCGGTCGCTAGAAATGTAGCGCCGGCTACGTCCGCGCTGATCTTCATTCCGGAGCATATGCAGTCGAGGGATGGTAGCAGATAGTCATTGCAGACGTACGCCGTCAGCAGGAAACAGTAGAATCCAAAGAACGTATGCAAAACTACCGCCCCTGCCTGGCGTTGCTCTCGGGTGAAGAGATCAGACGGGAAATCATGAATTGAACGTTCTGTGCAGTTTCCTTCAGTTTCCTCGTAATTCCAAGTCGAGGGCTTCCCCGGAACTTCCGAATAGAGTTTCTTAGGGTTGTTGTTCTCGTGTATTTCATTGGTAGCATTCTCGTTCCGAATGACTCTGATCAAGTCTTTAAAGTTTGAAGGACTTTGCGGTGCTGAAGCGTTGAAAGCGTCGTTCGCACTTCCTTGATCGATCTGCGTCGAATTCTCAACTAATGCTGCACTTCCTGGGCAAAATCAGGCGTCAGAATATACAGACTGCCACGTGCACTAATTTCTTCGCGTATAGAATGTTTTTCGTCACTAGTAGAGGAAGTTTTGAACAATTTACTCACCATTTAATATGAATGATTGGCTAATTGGTAGGATTCCCAAGGCGAAGATAACATAAATACAGGTTTGAGGGAAATGCTTCATATCGCTTGTCTCGACGGTGCAGCAGGAAAAGTGTATAGCGCGCACATGTGTCACCAAAGACGGTTCATCGACGACAATGCACGATCTTCGTTTCCTTACGGTATTTCACTATCTTACTAATTGTCCGGTTGTGGGAGCGTTACGATAAATACTCTTGACTGCTTGCCCCTACCTGAGATCCGTCACTCCTTGCCTGAGTTCCGACGCGGTACTTATCTATTGCCCCAGTGAATGCTCTCCGGCAAGATAAAGATATAGAGGTAAAACTCGGTATCTGGATAATAAGCCGAATCAAATCTGTGGGTATATTCTGTAAATTTTAGTTGCTTGGATTGTCTGATTACGGCGGGATTGTTGCACGTTTGCTTTGGGCTCTCGTGCAGGACCTTGACTTCGTGGGAAGGACAACGGGAATTCGGGACTGGCCAACATGGTGTTCGAGTTAACTCAGAATCTGGTTCTTCAGTGATTTATTTATTAAATACCCGTAGAAACGCATCATATATCCTTGCGCGATATAAGGTAATTCATCTTCTTCATTGTCCGTGTCTGATTTTGTAATTGCTGAACAAGGAATACCTCCGGCACAGGTATAACTGTCAAAGTTCTAGAGAGATCACTATAGCCTCCAATCCTTGATCCTTAGGAAGACGCCGCACAAACGTTAAACTTTGAACTAAGCCACTTGTGCCATGATATTATCCTACTTTACTATTTCTTTCCTCCCCGATTTATCTTTGCCATAAACAGCGTCTAAGAATAAACCAGAGAATACTACTAAGGTACCTAGCCATTGTCTGGAAGTCAGGCTGTTACCAAATATCAATATGGAACCCAGAACAGTGAAGAATTTCCTAGTGGTTGTAATTATAGAGCATGGCAGCGGGCCGAACTCTGCTACAGTTAGGAATATGAAGTATTGTCCGAACGCACCGGCTATGGAGAAAGTGCCGATGTGCCAGAAAGTTGACGGATACCTCTGCAGAAACTTTATGAACTCAAACAGTTCTCCTGATACTAATATAGCACCACCACTGAATAGCATCGACCAGAAATTCATGTTGACCATCATGTGGCCGGACTTAGTATTATGTTCAGCCCTCATCCGTTCCTGGACAGCACTGATCAAGCCGTCCATGGTCAAGGACAGTAGCAGCAGCAGTTCTCCGAAACCTGTTTCACTGTCTACTTGTTTCTTCGCTACTCCACCATCTTTGTACATAAACAAGACGACTCCCACCACAATCAGGAGAACGAACAGGTATTTTCGTGGAGGATAAACCTGTGCATGGGATAAAATACATCTAAATTTCACATACAACAAACACAAAAACTTCCAATGAAGTTTCTCCTTTCCAATTCTCTATCGGCAAGGAGCAAAGCTTAAAATTTGCACATTAAAATACCTTGTTCCCAAGCAGCACCCCAAGGATCATGACCGGTATCGGTTTGCCAGCTTTCCCGACGACTTGTGTCGGGTAACTAAGGAACTGCAGGGCCATGTTGCTGCAGACCATCGCCAGTAAATAGGTGAGTGCAGATATGACATAATAGGACTTAGGCGTAGTGTCCTCTCCCTGTTTCATCACAGTCATCAGGATACTCTTGGCAAAGACATAATTCACCAAGCACTGGCAGAACACCAGGGTGAACATATAAGTGAACTTCTCCCGATTGTTTTCATCACCGTACTGTCCACGTGTGATCTTCTCTTGGAGCATGCCAAAATAGAAGTAGCAAACGAAAATGCCGATGGCACAGAAGAGCAATTTAGATTCGTGGGCGGAAGTCATTGTCACTACTTGTTACGGCACTTGTCGATGTGTCAAGAATTCTCCCCAGCTGCGGTTCCCAGCAGAAACTCGACCAACTACTTGCCGATGGTGTTCCGCTGTCAAACAGATGGACACATGCTGCGCTTCATTACGGAGTTCTGTGCGTTGCACGCACGATGCTTGCTCTAGGTACTACGTGGCGGGCACCGGTAGGCAGTAAGGTTATGGTGCTTTGCTGATGCCTGTGTAGCCGTAGCGCTGTGTAGTACGTCGCCTGCTCCGATACCGTTATGCCAGTCGAGCCGGAACAAGGTATACTGACAGGTTATGCTGTCACTGTCGCCCCTCGCTTCATTACACCTTCCTTTCTCCCGCCTCGATCGACCTGCTTCCTCCAATCCCCTCAACTATCTTTCATTTCTCTCCATTAACAATTTTTCTTCGAACACTGTGCCAATAAACAACTCGGATTCCTGCGATTCGATTTATTCCGCTGCTTTTCGTTGGAATAGTCGCCGATATCGTTCTAACTTAGACGTTGTTTTTCTCCCGAAAAATCTTCTCAAATCTGTGCAGATTGGATTGTTTGCATTTACAAGTGGGCTATGTGATTGATTGAACGGAAAGACCTTGCTTCACTCATGCAGTCTTGTGAAATGTATGATTATTGTGTTATCGCTTGGGTTGATAGGAGTGATGGACGAGGCTGGCCGGTGCTTCGCGCGATTGCGGCCAATGCTCGGTCACATGTAATCGCAAGTTTAGTTGATAAGAGTAGTAGAGCAGAAGCAAGTGCAAGTGCTGACGGAGCGGGCGGAGATGGACCCAATACTCGAAAACTGGCGGATCAGCTGATAAGGATTGTATAGTTGTAGTGGTAGTGACATTCCGAGGATGCCGTCAACGATGTGGCGGTCAGCTGACAGTATTTGCCAATCAACTCTTATAGTGTTCAATGACACTCGTCCGTTACTTCGCGAACCGATCACTTTCAATCTATTATTACCGTTGTCATAATTTAGCACTTTTTATGAGTATGTGGCATCGAACTCACTAGTTTTTCTGTAGATGCCAATATAGACTGGCTAATACTTTCCTGTATGGCTCATCACCCGGCTGCATTATTGTGCCAGTCATGTTTTTATGCAAGTTTTTGACAAATCCATTAAATTTTTCTATCTGCTGTCGTTGTCTCTTTTAAGGATGAGGGCATCACTTTCTTTATTACTCCCGATTGTCTTCATTGGCACTTGGTGCACTGCTAATGGAGAGCATCATCATTGTAGCAAGGCAAACCGTGCGAAGCGATCAAGTCAAATATTATTGAACACTGAGGACGATGCGAAGAATGGGGATTGTGCAAAATCTGCCGGAAGGAACGTAGCTTTCCTCTACGATGGCATGTCAAGGATAGACGAAGGCACATATGCAATGGGAACGAACGATCCTGCAATAGTAACTGACGGCGAAGGGCCTAAGCGCTCGGTCCACTTAAGCGCTTTCTACATGGATAAAACGGAAGTGAGTAACGAGGAATTCGCCAAGTTCGTCGAGGCAACCGGGCACAAGAGCGAAGCGGAACATTTCGGCGATTCGTTCGTTTTTGATGGTTTGTTGAGCGAGGAGGTGCGGGAGACGATTTCGATGGCTGTGGCACAGGCGCCTTGGTGGCTGCCGGTAAGCGGCGCTACGTGGCGGCAACCTGAGGGTTCCGATTCAAATATAACGTGTAAGTACTTTTTCCATTTGTCACCCGAATGAAGAAAGTCTTTTTATCAAGCATTGAAACCGTATTAAGCTTTACGGATTCGTAAGAGCAATGGAAACCTCTACGATTTCTAATTGCTAGCTATTGTTTAGATAGGATGGATCACCCAGTTGTTCATGTCTCGTGGAACGACGCAAAGGCCTACTGCAATTGGCTTGGCAAACGTTTGCCGACAGAAGCTGAATGGGAAACGGCATGTCGTGGCGGACTGTCCGACCGTCTCTACCCCTGGGGCAATAAACTATCTCCGAATTCTCAATTTCGGTTAGTCGCACAATAATTACCGCAACTCTTCGTTCTAATTTTACTAAGAGGAGAGGTTTTGCTTATTGCCATCATATTATTTCAGAGCAAATATATGGCAAGGCGAATTTCCGAATGGAAATACTAAGGAAGATGGTTACAAGTCAACTGCGCCCGTCTCGGAGTTTCTGCAGAACAAGTACGGATTGCACAACATGGTTGGAAACGTGTGGGAGTGGACTTCCGATTGGTGGGGTGTCCAGCATCGCAGCGAATCCTCCGAGAATCCGGTAGATTCGTTTAATTGCAAGAAAACAAGTTTGCCTGGAAGCCTATAAAATATATGTTTTATATTGGAATTTCAGATGGGGTCTCCCGATGGCACCGATAAAGTCAAGAAAGGCGGGTCTTATCTTTGCCATAAAAGCTACTGCTACAGGTATCGCTGTGCAGCGCGTAGTCAAAATACACCCGACACTTCTGCAGGGAATCTTGGATTTAGGTGCGCAGTGTCTGCTTGAAAAGAGTGTTGAAACTTCATATACAATGTGAACGATAAATCATTTTTTTCTACCCCATCATCGGATATTCGCAATTCATTATCTTTAATGAGCGGAGCTCGGAATTTTGTATGACGGATTTTTGAGTACTCGTCAGCACTGTTTCGATATTATGCTACATTCAATGCTATAATCAATATTATAGTTTAAACTATAGAGGCAAGTAAAGCATATTAGTAACTCCTCGGATAGCTTACTAAAATTTTCGTTTCAAGAAAGTCAGTTTTTTTACCTATTCTGTATATTGATCTATGAAATAAAAGCTGCAACTATAAAATATGACAACATATCGTATCGTAATTCTGCCTATTATGACTATTTACTGTTATTTCCGAAATGACTTCTATAATTTAGAACAAGTAGGCATCCGAAATCCGACTCTGGTTGACCTTGTGTTAATTATGAAGTGCAATATTGAAAAATTTGAAACTTAAGTCTGAAATCAAGTTAAAGTCGGTGCAATAAAAGCATACACGAAAGGTCATCTTGAAAACAACTTCTCAACAAAATTAGAATCTGAAGGATATTTAGATTCTCCATCAAGCTCGTGAGTATGCGGGTAGACAGTGAATGCTGGTAGAGGTAGAAGGTCTAACAGGGATCAGGCCTGCTCGACATCAGTCGGCAGCACAGCAGACCAGACCGGTCCGGCAGCGAGGAACGGTCAGTTGGGCTTCTGCCTTCGCTTTCGGTGGTGCGTCTAGTTCTTCCAGCGCGTTCTTTGTTCGAGGACACGAATGTGTTGCAGCATCGCCTACTGGTCATCCTCGATCCAGCAACGTGAAAAAAACCCTGTGGATTCCCCTCCGCACCAGGTAGAGATTGCAAAGCCAGATACAATTATACATAGCGAAACCCGGTGTGATTCACGCGAAGGATGTTTCCTTGTTTATGTAATTTTGCAGCAGCACATAAACGCGTGCTGTTTGTCTGCTTAAGTTTACGCCCATCCACAGAATCCGAACATTCTTCAGTCATTGTCTTCCAGATTAAAATTAAACGTTCCCTCGGGGTATTCTCTATACATACATATATGTCGGCTTACGCAGTTTTTTGCTAGTTTCGTTTTTAAAGTTGTTACGCGCTACCACGAGAGCAATAATCTGTTGCGATTTACTCTTTCGTTCTCCAGTTTTTCCTGCTGCCACGATACGCAATAAAATTGTTATATCATCGGAAAGATTTCGTTGATTGCGCGGAGGCGCATTTACCATCGCGGCGGTTACTCTCGAATTAGAAGCGGATAGCTTTCAGAGAGCTCGGCAAAAGTATAAACAAAGCGGTATAAATACGGGGGCGGCTATGAAGCATCTGTAATCAAACTGGAAACAAGTATTAACGCGCCTATTTTCGAAGGCGACTGTATCTCGCCGAGAGATGATCATAGAGGCTGAGAATTAGGAGGAGACAAACAGAGACGGAGCAGAGTGATAAATGGTTCTGGAACTAAAGGGGTGATGATTCTTCCCACTTTCTAATTTGTGAACTGCGTAGGTCGTAACTTCTTTGTATCAATTGACCTCTTAGTTTTAAGAATTCCAAGAAATAAATCAATTAATTCCAAGAAATCCAATAATTAATTGGTTAATATTCCTCATCCCGTTCAACTGTGGTTTCTAGGAGTGTTAAGTAAACTACCGTATTGAGAATACAAATGTTCGCAAGAAAACTGCTATGTCGTGTGATACGCGACAGGTGTATTAATTACCTGTGTGTGTTGGAAGAATTGTCACCTGGAACGCGATAGCAAAACCGGCCGAACTATGCCACTGTAAAAATTACCCCGAAAGACCGAGGGCGATAAGAGGGCTCATCCAATTAAATGCATAGCTTGACGCTGCGTGCTAGATAACGCGAGGGAGATAGGGCTAGTGCCTCCCAAGAGAGGAACTTGGTCATGCTAAATTTCACATTGCGACATATCACAATAATATAAAGTTCTATCAGCACCGCCACGATTGCCCAGTCAGTTTCCGGCCGTCCGGCAGAGAGCCGGCTCGTTCCGCTCATTCTGCATAATTGAACTTCGCGTATCTACTCGGCAAATTTTAGCAAATTAACTTCATCTGTTCAACGATAGTAGCTTCTTCTTTTCACGGGGCTGTCTATTCATAATCGCGGAGAGTGAAAGTTGGAGTGTCAGGTGAGACGCCGAGTGGAAAGAGAAAACAGACTCTCGATGTCAAATTTGCACGATGTCAAAGAAAGATTGCCGCAACGGAGAAGAGACGAGAATTACGAAAAGAGCTTATCTCGTGCGAAATAGGACCGCCAGTATTTCTTATGTAACTAATGACCTTTCGTCCAAGTACCTGCCGCGCGGGGTTACCGAACCGTATTGGAATGCTCGCCAAACCACCACTAATGTCTTCATTTCATCTCTCGGTGTTTCCCCCGGTTTTATTCATGGATTCCGAGCCGGCTTTCCGTCCGAATTTATCATACGATTAATTGACCGGAGATAAGTGGAAGTGCTAAATAACAAGAGCTTCATGGGACTTGTTTTCGACTGTCCCTTGTTGTTAAATTCTCTGTATCTGCCAATTCCAATACTCCGCCTCTGCCTTTCTTTTCTCCATCTCCGCAGTATTTTCTCATTCCTTCTGGCGCGCCTACATCCTGGCGGAAGAAAGATCCCCGTCGGTTGGCGAGTTCGTGGGAAGCGCACTTAATCAATAAACACGAATGTGATCATGTTTCAGAAGACGATAGATCCGGACATCAACCAGCGGCTTGTTACCCTTGGCGGCGCGCGTCAATGGGAATATCCTGAGTTCTAACAGAACAAGTGTCCGAGCGATCGATCCGAAAAGTATCAGAATGTTTTCCCCGGAATTCGCCGTGCGTAAGAATAGCGGGACTCCGAACTCGGCCTCCGTTGTGCTTTTCTTCTGAAGCACCGGGCAGATTTAGCGGGATTTTCATGGAAAAGCCGAGTCTTCCTTGGAAAGAGGCGGCTGACCGGTGCTCCAACACTGTCACTCGCTTGTAATACTCTATGAACCGGCTTCACTCACTGGTCCGAGCCTACGCCGGCCAAACTAGTCTTCCATCTCTGTGAAATCTGATGGTATGCTGATCGCCTGATTGGATGCTTTCACGTTCATCGAGGACGAGGGAGCAGGACGTGAGAAGTCTGGTGTTGTGATATTGTGGTGCGAGGCAGATCAAGTGGTTTCAGTCAGATAGCAAGGAGGCAGTGGCAGTGATCTTGGCCTTGACAGTGCTGGTGCCGGTGATTGTGATTGTGACAGTACGCAAGGAAATAGTCCCAAACGTAGTTAACGTCTTCCCCACTCCTATCCCTCTCTTTCTGCGTTCGATCTTTTTTCCTCTTCTTCTCCTCGGTGGTCCATTGCCGAAAGAACAACTCTGCGAGATGCGAAGTGAACAATGGCAACAGTTCCTGATTCTGACGTTGTTCTGTGTCATTACCGCAAACTCGCTCTCCGAGGTCGGAAAATGTTGTCCAACGGGGCAGTTTTTGATGGAAACGGTGAAGACCCAGTGCATGGAGATCCCGACTCCTGCTATGGAAGTGTACACACTGAATTCGTCGGATCATCAGGGGCTAATGCGGTACAATGGTTTGCCCGAGTGCCAGGAAACAGAGTATTGGGCGACCATTCCCCTGGCTGATGTTACTTCTTCTGATTTGATTCAGGTAAGCCTGGCTAACTTTAGAACAAACAGCATTGATTTCGTCTGTTCAGGTGTGATTGTTGAACCTTGACATTAGAGTGTCTCGTGATGAATAATGTAGCCAATGTGTATAGTCGGCCCATCATCGTGACAGAAAGTGAAAACAAGCGTTAAAAATACTTTAAGTATTTCTACAATTCCAAAGAAGGAGAAGTCTGGAATCAGTCTTTTTCGTCGGCTCGCGAGAGCAAGTCTGCGCTAAAATCCCATGATGCATTTAAGCTGCTGCTAACACCATCCGGTTTTGCCGTAGCATTTTAACCGCATCGGGTAGGGACAGCACGTGCTTTCAAATGGGAGCAACTGAGAGGTAAACCACTATGGGACAGAACCGGTGCAGTAAAACCGTACCAAATACCGGACTGTGTAGCAGCAGCCTTAGAGCTTTCATTCGTATTGTTTATTGCCATTCGCTCGCGCCCGCTCGTTTGTTTGGGCTGGCTGCACCTTCGTATACATATGTGCATGGGACGTAAATGATTTCATTATTCGGGAAACCCCGTGATTCCAATACTATATCATATCATCAGACATGCATTGTTTTCTGGAGCAAAGGTGATCGATCATCCAAGAGAATTCTTGAAAATATTAGCGGCCACTTATTCACGAAAATTTAACTTCAACAATCTCAGAGTTTCACCAGCCGGTGTGGATTCACCTTTTTATAATAAATTTTTCCAGCCACCAGCATGTACGGAAATTCTGTACGATGAAACATCGGGGAGGATTGTGCCAGTTCTGGTCCACTGTCGTTCGACAGAGGATAGAAACGAGACGGATATTGTGCCCAGTGTATCGCTGCCGGAGGTCCTGGAAATCAGGCAATGTTGTCCAAAGGGAAGTGCATATGTCCTCAACACGAAAAGATGCGTCCCATTGCCGGAAGCATATGTGACAGGAAATATCTCGGAGAGCAATGAAAATGAATTCCTCTCGTTCCTACCTGAAAGCATCAATATAATGGACTTCCTGGTGATCTCAAGAGGACCACCCAAATGCCGTAGCACCATCTACGATTACGAAGTCGATGAGACAAACCTCATGTTTGACAACGGCACATTGCATGTAAGTAGACATTTTTTACGAGTTGATAATACTCGAAGAATTATCCTAATCCGAATTTTGATATTTAAAAAATTACTCGACAAAAAGAACTCGGACTTCCCGCGAAACTCTAAATCAATCACTAATGAATCAAAATTAAATGAACTGGCGAGTCTCAGCATCAGCCGCACGCGTTCAAGTGGAAACGAGATGCCATCGACGAGGGTGGGCGAGGAATGCTAACAAGTAGTTGGCGATTGATTCTGACTATTAATAGGAATGCGTGACTCAAGCGGGATCATCCAGATCCCTTCCTCCCCCCAACTCCTAACCACCGAAAGCCAAAAATGTCAAGTGCCAAATGTAGGTCAAAGCATAGTCGGCAAAGTGTTGTCTTGTTTATGGCTAGCACTCAGACGGCAACTCGATGGCGCCAGGCTCATCTTTCCTCGAAGCACCCATTGGAATGAGTGGGGCGTTATTTCGTTCCCCTTATTAGCCGCTATTGTCTACGACACTTGGCTAGTCGTTCACCACACATGATCGACAGTCACTCGAGATACGGGCCAATTTCGTCCAAGCAGAGAGTACAGAACTACACCACGAATCCCTATGGAAACATTGATATTTACTTACGCATTAAAAATTCATGCTTAGAATTTTCTACGACTGACTGATACGTGGAATAAAAGACCTCTTCTTTTAGAACTTTGAAGAACTAACAATTCATATACTTGTATTTCGAACTTACGAGCCATGTCGAATCGTATTATTAAAATAAAACCTCTCTCAATCCGGTTGCTTTCAAAATGCAAATGAAGCATGCTAATAGTTGGCTCCAAGAGATGCTGGGAATCCCTGCACTGGCAGGTGGAACCTGCCGATTATCAGCGAATACAGAGAATGCGGATGTTAAGAAACGAGTTTCATAATAGGAGCTTCCCTTCTCCCAGTACGCTGGATCACGCGTGTACACGCAGTTTCATTATGAACCGAGTCTTCCGCCTCTCGTTGCCCGTAAACTCTTGGAGTAACTCGCCATTGAGATCGTGACACGAGGGACCATGTGAATAGACCGTCTACTTCTACTAACAAGAATGAGACAAGTGTTGGCCTATGATACATCGGTTTCCCTGAAAGGACGTGTAGTAGTTGGCAAGCGAACGTAATCTGTTACTCGAACGGACGAGATTTCTGCGTAACGCCTGGTCACGAGACCATTCATAGTGTAATGCTGATGGAGTATCCTACCAGCGCCGTATAATTCGATATTTTTGCGCGCTTCAATCTCATTATACATTCTCATTTGTCTGCCCAAGGCGTCGGGGATTAAGTTGATAAATGCTTAAAGGCACACGATATCGACGAGTTACCCAGTAAGAACTTCAGGATACTTATTAGTTCTTCGCATTTAATAGTATACTCGTAAAGCAATGCAAATATATGCATCGCCATCTTTTTGCTACGTTGATTCAATTCTAGTCTACACTCGTTATGGATTAGTGGGAGTTTGCTCTGATAGAGTATATAGAAGAAAATGTTGTTTCGTAACCGTGCAAGTATATTACGGAAAAGGCTTGGTAGGGAGGGTAATACTACTAGATGGAAAGTAAATCTCTATTTATAGTTAAGAAAGGATTGCTATAATTGCGGTCCCGATAAACCGACATCCGAACCGAATCAAGCATTACGATATGAATACCCTATTGTTCGTATCAATCCGGACCACACCTGTTCACTACATGAGGTTCCACTCACGTCCTTCACCTCCCCTACCCTTGAGACACAGACAATTAGCCTAATGTAAAAGTACGAACAAACAAGTGTCAAGTTACATAGATGAACAAATTTGCGAAAACGTAAAGAGGACGGAGAAAGCGAACGTAATAGAACACAATGAATTGAGGAGCTTATCACAGCTGGCGCGTGCCAGGAAGAATGTCGGCGTTCCAACGCATCATCACAGGATCCTTGATAAGTACGTTGAAGCTTGTCCGGTAATATTATGCGGGCAAAGCTGCTAAGTATACTGAGGGTATCGGCGGTGGCCGATCAAATTAATCTACTGTGTGAACAGAGAGTCGAAGGATCGATCCGTGAACGCGTCGCGTCGCCACGAGCGACCTGGCCCACGGCCGCAATGCGCCTTTCCCTCTGTACCTTGTGGCCCAGCACTTTTTGCCAAAAATGAATACAACACTTTTAATCTCGCGAATTTAAAATATCGAGTTCATTGAAAAATATATAATGTGTTATGGAACCGCTTTTCTACCTCATATTTTACACAAACTTGAATTGAATTTGGACCCTTTTTCCTTTGCCTAAGAAAGCAAAGGGAGGCTTTCCTGTACTTAAAGAATTTCTCGAAAAAATTCCTTAAGTAGAGTCGAAGTTCGTGTTAAGTGTACTTGACTGTTTATGTAAAATGTATTCGAGAAGGTGCGGGGAAAGGTGTGCTCGACTCAACACGAGTGGAAGAAAGTTTTCCTCTGATTTGGTATGGGATGACTCCTCGGAGAAAAGCTTGCTGCTTTCCTCCTTTTCAGGATTAAACAAGAATTCCTTTTCTGTCCCGGAGCCTTGTTATAATGCGTAGCTAGTTTAATAGGAAATGGAGAATATACCTTTATCTTTCGAGTGAGGTAATAGGAAGGAAACGCGGTTGAAAGTGGATAATAAATGAATACAATGGAAAGAGACATGACAGAATATTTGTAAGACGGATTGTATTAAAGTATTCTTATTTTCTACCACCCAGCTGCGCATTACAAGTTAAGTTGTTACTTCGCGAAACTATTCAGCACGTTCCTTCAGTGAGAAATTAATTTCAGCCCGTGAAAGATTGATGCTTAGCAGCCGTAATTTTTGCGACAAAAGCGTTAAAGAAGATTACACTGTTTAACACAAGTACTGACATTATTAATACACGCGAACGCGCTTTGAGATAATTGTTGCATCGAAGCCAGGACACGCACAATGCGACAGATTGGATCTAATAAACAGTGCAACATTCGCGTTTATCTTGTAATTTCGGGGTACCATTCACCGTGTCATTTGTTCCTATTGTTTGCGCTTTTCAACTAGAGTTAATGACAGTGCGCGCACTCGCGTGTGCTTTCAGATAACGCTGCCGGCCTGGATGGACGCGAGCAAAGAAGAGAGAATTTCACTGTCGGACGGGAGTTCGTGTCTTGAGCTGTCAGGCAACTCAAGCTCGAGCAAGAAGCTAGTGGTGCGTGCCTGCCAGAGCCTCGAAATCTGTAAACAGAATTCGTGTGTGCGGAAGTGCTGCTCTGAAGATGAGTCCATGTCGCTCAGCCTGGGAATTTGCGGGAAATTCGACGATTCGATGACGGATCTTGATTTTCATCAGGCGGTGCAGAACTTTTCGATAAGTTCAAGTTAGTACCACGATCTTCCCTTCATCTTTTTCATCATGTCGCCAACTCCGTGCATGTCAGAACTTTCAAATGAAAACTTAAACTAGAAATTCACGAATTGAAAGCTCGTCCCTTCCTAATAAGACGAATCAAAATCCAATGAAGTAGGATTAATTCCTTTGTATAGAAACGTAACCGGTGATTTATGACAATTGAATATCTCGATGGTGAATGGCAATATGTTTCACGATTGTATTTGCATAGTATCGTTTTTAACGGCATTTTCGGCTTTGTTTCAAGATTACGGGGTTATGCTGGGCATGCCCTGTGAGATCGGCATGTATCCACTGAGGGCGTCGGAAGGTCCGTGGACCTTGACATCGGAAGGGTATGTCCATACGCCCGACTATCATGACCTTCAACACCATGAGTATTGTATAGAAATAGTACGCAATACCTCCGACTACGAGGAGATGCTCTACCCATTCCTCTGCTTCGACGAAAGTAGCTCGGAACCAGAACCAATTACTCACGCCAGGTGAGATCATAATAAATCTCAAATGCATTTTTTAGTAGTTTTTGCGACGTTCCGAAATCTTTAACATTCTTGCGATAATCGAAAGTCCATTCAACCAAAATGCCATGTTTTAATGCATAATTAATGGCTTTAATTACTTCAAATTAAACGGGAAAAAGTGTCGAGCAGTAAGAACGGACGCAATTACTTCAGGAATGTGACTAGATACCGGTACCAAGAGGAAATCACTCTACGTAAGATAGAACATCAGCAATTAAGCTGCGGAGTAATTAAGGCTGTGTTACTTTGTTTGTAGGTACCGGTACAACGCAACGCTACTGTCGATTAGCTGCATGTTCCTGTTGATAACGTTTCTGGTTTACGTTTGTCTGCCTGAACTGCAAAATCTCCATGGAAAAACGCTTATGTGCCACGTAGCCAGTTTGGGTCTAGCTTACTTCTGCCTTTTGTGTATGCCCTGGGCAACACCCGGCAGTATCTTCTGGCCCGACACCGAGGAGGGGGATGGAATTATTGTGTGCCCTCTTGTTGGTAAGATTCTTCTTCTCACTGTTATTAGATGAGATACTTATTACAAAATGCATTCTAGAAATAGAATGGGTGTTAGAATTATACATCGCATTTTATGGACGACTCTCGGTAGTAGAGTTTTAGCTCAAAACTTGAAAGTCTGTTGGTGAAAGTTCGTTTCCGCGTAAAAAGGGTAGGAGACTTTAAGAGGTGACTACCGATAAAGAGTCACTATAATCCCATATAAAAAGAATAGATGCACATTGTGGCACATAAGTTATGAACGTTCATCCTCCGCCGCTTGGCCGCCCTACATAAAAGCCCTACTTAACTGTATTTTCATATATTCTTAGGATATACAATGATCTTCGCCTTTATATCCGCCTTCTCCTGGCTGAACATTATGTGCTTCGACATATGGTGGACGTTCGGGTAAGTTGTAAATAGTTTATGCTAAAAAGCTTCTATCATTCAGTACTGTCCTTGCGCTTACTACCATCCAGATAGAGTTGGAGGAAAGCTTAAATAATTTGAAATGAAATAGAACATTTATCAAACTTCTGATTCAAAAAAAGCTATTTTCTACCGAGGAATCGAAGCCGATGGAGAGTTGTATACTGATGAGCAAGCGAGAGGAAAATAACCTCGAGCGCATACATTAACATTAAGTATTTGTTAACAGACTGGCTCCAGAGATAGCCGGGAGCTTGTTGTCGGCAAGCAGAGCTCTCGCGCCCCTTTTCATTTCTAAGAAGCTTCACAGACCTACGCGAACGATATTGCTCTGTTTTTGACACTGACGGCCGTCCAATATCTACCGCGGCATTTTGTTACTCTTTTATCAGCTTTTATCAGGAAATACCGTCCCAGGCGTGACATTCACGAGCGACCTTTGAAAATTCCTGAGGGCGGCTGCTTATTTATTCATACTGCTTTTGCGGGAAGACCTTATAGAAGAATGAAAGAGCGCCGCGACGGGTTATTGAACTAGCGAGATCCGTTTCCAGTTTTTCATATTTAATGCGCCACTAGTATTTCCCCGACGATATCATCCTTCATATGACGACAGTCTACTCCGTTTGCACGTATTACACACGTGTAATTGAAACACCGGATGCCACGGAGGAGTTGCTCACTGAAATGTTCGGAGAATTCTTACTTGCGGAAAGCACACTTTCCGTCTAGGATGATTTCATTATGCACATGAGGGGAACTGCGGCCTCTAATTAGGTTCTCACGTGTGAAAATCCTCGGAAAAGCTGGGAAAACGTGGCTTCAAGCTGTTGGTCTTTAATGATAAATGATTCCGAGGAACTCAATTGGAGTCAAAGCAAAGATAATACTCCGGGACAGATCGCGCCTTCTCCTCATTTAAACCACAACCCTCCCGCACGGTCCCGTGTCCGTTTGTTTATGTTTCCAAGCTGCTGCTCTACTTGGAGTGTTTGTAAAATACGCGGAGAAAATAGCCCGACGATTATAGCCTACCTTTACGGTTTTCCCATCCACGGGATATCTCCGCTCTCGGCTTCGATTATAGTTCCCTATTAACGGCGATCATTAATGAAGAGGTCCACATATTTCCGGCATCGGAATATTCTTCGAAGACCAAATTTCTTCAAACTTTATTTTCTCACACCTAAATAAGTTTTATGGGAACTTTTGTTTCACAGAAAAAGTTTTCAGACTTATTAAGATTTATGAAAAACTCTGATGATTGTGATTATTAATGCGCGGTTTGTTTTCAGTGGATTGCGCGGACATAGCACGAGAGGCCGAGGCCATAACAAGAAGTTCTTACTCTTCTGTACTTATGCATGGGGTTTGCCGATTGTACTGACTAGCTTGGCGTTCCTGAGCGATAAGACCGATGTATTCCCTCGTCACCTAAGGGCCAATATTGGTCTAATGAGTTGCTGGTTCCCTAGTAAGTGAAGAACTTTACTTGCCTTTGATTGTCGTTTGACTAATCCTGAATCCTTCCAACAATTAATCACCGCGCAAGGAACCTCGGCAATAAAGCAAGTGTTTACCATTAGGTACTTCAAAAGCACAAAGCCCTTACTGATTGTAGTATCCGATTAGAGTGAGAAACAAAAGGATTAAAGTTAGTGGAAGAAGTGGTATAATTTCGGGGAAAATGCTTGCGGCGCTGATCTTAAATTGTCGCAGAGGGAAAGTGTCTCTCGTGGAGCTACAAAAGTTCCCCGAATGAGGCGGATCTAACTGCTAGCCAAATTTTAGGCGATTGCGCTGCTCCGCAAACTTCTGCGTCGCATTTCGCACCTTTCTTCATCAAATATTGAGTTAATACACAAGAGAATGCATCCGGAGGCGAAGTTTCGCTTTTAAAGCGGTGCGGCGGCGAAGGAAGCGGGGTTCTCCCCTAGCACTGTATTCCTTCGCATTAACAATTGCAGGTTGAATTTCACCCTGCGATTCTTCCCTCAAAATTCCTGCCGACAATGCTTGAATCTGCGAATGCAAGTGGAGCCGAGGTTTCTTCGCAAACTATATTCCCGGAGCTCCAACTTATCAATGTCTTTGCTATGGTGTTTCAGAAATACGGGGATTCTATGGCGAAATGCACTTCTTCGTGGGTCCAATTATTCTGCAATTAATAGCTAACATAGTATTCTTCATTCTCACTGCAATTCACTGCAGTCAAGTAAAAAACGATTTGAAGAGAATTAATTCCTTGGATGTGTCCGATTCAAGGAGCAAGCGGTTTCACGCTGACAGGACCAAGTAAGTGTTACCCTCGGTGATGATATTGCACGAGTTTCCCCGGGTACGATATTAAGTCCCTTAATGATTCTCAGGTTGGTGATGAACGTCAAACTCTTCGTCGTCATGGGATTGTCGTGGTCGGCCGAGTACGCATCCTTTTTTGTCAACAAGTACGCGAGCAACTTCACGTGGCGGGACGAAACGTTTTACCTCACCGATTCGTTCAACTGCCTCCAGGGTTTATTGATATTTATCCTATTCGTGATGAAAGCACGAGTGTACCAAGCACTACGCAAGCGGTTCGGTTGGGACAAGAGAAAACCAACAGGGAGCCAAGGAACCACCGCACTGCAAGATCCATATCGAATAAAGATGAACGGATCTAATAGCAGTAATAATACTTCCAGCACTTTAGCAATTGCCTCGCAGAGCTGCTGAATTCCTCGCAACATTTTCGTCCCTGTGTTATGTCTATATGTCTATATGTAAGTGTGCTTGATGTGAATGATTTTGACGTACCGAGAAACTTGACACGGAGTTTCAAGTATCTGGTACGTATTTCAATTACGTTTCCAATGATTCGAAATGCTATTGCAACTCTGACAAGATGCAAGTACAGTTAACGCACTGTCAATATTTTATGTACATTAGAATTTGAATGATACCACTTTACTGTATGTCTGTTTTGCATGTATGTTTATTTCATTATGTGTCAGTCGAAACTTTTGAAACAGAGCGAGTACAACTTTCTAACGTGGCATCAAATTCTACTGTCATCTCGTAAAGAAAACAAAAATAAGATATGACTAATATTTGTAGAATCTCTAAAAGTGTGCGACTGTTTGATCTCCTACGATATTCGTTCAAAAATAGCACATTGAATCATGACAAAAGGGCAGATAGGATATTGGTTAACAAACGAAAAAGTATATGCGTACGTACCTACCTAACGACTTTCGTGTGGCATTGTTGGTATACTGTAGGACGCATATAAGGTGGATACGAACTGTAGTGTGACACCTAAGACTTTGGAAGACTGCTACTAAATCATCATCAATCAAGTTTTGTTGTGTTGGTGATTTTGGTAGAAGGGAATGATCGTACTCTAATGAATGAGATAGGAAAGTAACTTCACTGATTTCATAAGTGTATGGAATAAATTCTGTTACCTCAGCATAGATTTACGATAGTGTTAAGTAGTGCTTGATTCTTTGTACTTTTTTCTAACTTGTCTTGAAACTTAAAATAAACTTTGTTTGTTACTTTTTTATTTAGTACAAAGCCATGGAACATACGTTTTTATGTTCACGCGTGTTTGTTCCATATACGTACAGTTATTAAGTGGTACTTGTATGGAATAAATCTTACCATCATAGACCTATAACAATTGCGGTATCCTAGTTTCGAAGGAAGTCGTTCCAGTCGCAATTAGTTACATGCCTTTTTACTCTCGGCGCGGACTTTTCAATTTTGCGATTGCTCCGATGCAATTTGCCCCGAGTTCCAATAACTTTGTTTCTGCTTTATCGCTGCAGGCTTCCGAACCTATTACCGGCTCCCGAAGAACTGCGCGGTTTCGACAAGTTCCCTTTTTACTCACTAATTTTCCTGCTTCTGCCGTCCAACTTCCCTTACCTTATCGAGTCCCTTCGCTCTCCCTCGCTCTCAATGCAGACGCTGGAAGTGCTTGAATATCGTTATCTCGAAATATACGGCTCCTTCCAGACGAACTCACTTATACTTGACCTGGAATTCGGAAGTTCCTTTTTTAAGACCGACCACTATATACACATAGGAATATCAAGACTTTCATCTCTTTTCACCATAAGTGGACTTTTCAATGAATACATTTTTCATTTGTGATATTCTTATTGGATTAGGGATCAAGATTCTTACGTGATATTTAGCTATTTAGTGGAATTTGGATCCGGATTGGAGAATGGGTGGATAACATCATTGATTAACTGTTTCTCATATCTATATATTTACTAGTCTTTATAACATAAAAGTAGTTTCTCACACGGTCATCTCTAAACGGCCCTGTGTATATTGTATATCGAATCTGGAAAGATCGTGCAAGAGCTTTGAATTACAGCACCCGAAAGGCGTGCTGATAGTCCTATCGAGCATTGCCTAATCTTTAATATCCATTTAATCTCTTACGAATACAATAATTAATCGCTTAATTACGTAAAAACTTCACTCGATAATTGTGCGACCAATTGTTGATCCCCGAAGCTTTCCATTCGATGGGCCTGCTTGGAGGCTGCTCCTACTGCGTAGTTCTGAGTGCATTTCATGCCCAATTTCAACAGTAGCGGACCACAGTATGTACAAATATCTACAATGTGCACTCATGTCGCTCATGAGGATTAGCAATACACATTTTTTCCTACCCTAAACTCGAACTCTCTCCAATGGAATTTAATGTAAAATAGTACGAATCATTTTTAACCGCGCGGGTTGTGTCTTATAAAAATTCGACTTCGACAGATTCTTGCTTCTTTAAAAATCCGTTTCCTCGGTTGAATAAAACACTCGGCAATTATTAGTTCACTAGGACGCGCTGTAAAAAGCTTTCATCATTTAGACCACCCCGCGGCTGTTTTCTTCAATCATTTGTCCACGAGGCGGAACATTCTTAATGTTTATGCAGATACAATTCCTACGAATACGTCGATTATCGACTGCTCTGGCCCCGATTTTGGTAGTTCAACTTGTACCCTACACGTGTTTGGGCCTCTCTGAGTACTCCAATGTCTGCTCAATGATTCGCAATATCAGGTGTGGGAAACCAAGCGCCCAAGGAAGCCTACGACCCTAATCGAAAGAGCTTATAAAGCAGTTCAAGCTCATTGACGGCTGTGGACGTAACAAACGAGCCTGCAAAAATTCCGCCGTTAACTCGAAACTTACTCGGAGAATCAGATTGTCAGTTACATTTGGAAGCGCCGGTCCTCGAAGGTAAACGGCTGGAAGGGCACCTACTGGGACGGAGGGACGAGCAGATCATTGAACGAACGAGGAAACCGGCGAGCGAGCGGTTGATAAGAAAGGAACAAAGAAATCCGTCATTGATTCAGCGAGCTCCTATCAAGACGTATCTTTCAATCATTTCTGACAACCAGTCAATCCACATTCGCACGGTTTCTTCATTCTGTCGCTATTTAACTTTCTCGGACCGACACGCCGAACAACTGTTGATGCCATCGGAATAGCTCATCAAATGACAAAGCAACCAGGTAAAAACTGATCCAATTTCCCGGGGGGAAGGGGGGGGGGGTAGAAAGTGAGGGTGAGAGAAAAAGGGGTGAGAATTAGGGGGAGGCGAGGATCAGGGTTTCCTTTCGTTGGCGGTCTCCTCGAGGTCAGGGTCCTCGTTGATGATGGAAATGTCGCGTATGGACGGTCTCCGTGTCCGCCAGCCTTCCGGCGGCAGCACCGGTGCGGTCGTCTTGGTCAAGAGTTTCGGCCCCGACAACGAGATGATGATTGCGCCTGCGGGTGCGGTCAGCAGGATGGATAGAACACACATGGTCAGAACGGTCTCGGCATAGGCCACCTGCTCGGCGTCATTCGGGTCGACTTCGTCGAGGGTCGTCGGCCCGAGCGCCGCTTGTACCGTCGCCTTCGCCATCCACGAGAGTGCAATGAAGATCTTCTCCTTCAGGTTCAGTTTCGAGCCGATGCCTACCAGAACTGTCGCTGCGATTCGAATGACGATGCCTGCGAGTAGTAAACCTACACCGAGGTAGACAGTTTTTCCTTCCAACTCGTTGATTTTGATCTGAGTGCCGGTCACTCCGAAAAGGATCGGCTCGAAAATCATCCAGAAGATCTCGAAGGACGTAGCTACTGGATTCTGTAAGCAGTCAATTGTTTCTCCTGGATATAGAAGTCCTTGCTTCCTTTCAAGTTCTTCTTCGTGAAATGATGATGAAATGATGATGAAATGATGAAATCTTTGTGCTCATGAATAAGAGCTGACTAATATTTAATTTTTTATTTAAATTTACTTCGTTTAAAGAAAATGTAATATTTAAGTGAAGTTTTAATTTAATAGTCCATTTGCGGATTTACGTGTTAAGTCAATTATAAATTTTTATCCGCAGAAGGTTTCGCCACTTCTAAAAGCGAATATTAAAAATGTCAACGTCCATATTGCGAATATATTTTAATTAAGGGCATTTGTTAATGAAACACGCGCCTTGGTAAAGTAGACGAGGTAAAAAGGGTGATATTATCATATCAGGAAATGAGGTCTCACGGCGCTGAAGAGGAGGCAAAGGTACGTCAATGGCGGGCGTACTTCTAATTGAATTGCATCGCTTGTTCAGCGGTATGTATTAATTAAGGGCATCCGATCGAATAACTTAATTAGGGCTTGCAAGTCCTTTTAATTTCTGCCGTCAGGGCCTCCCCTTTTTAGTGCCTTGTTTTTCCCCTCCCCCCAGTGCCCGACCTCGCTCCTGCTCCTCCTTTTCTCGTATTCCGGTTTTAGCTTTCCTCTTTCCGGTCCGGCCTTTGCTGCACGTCGAGAGCATTGCAGATTAGAGGCGAGCGGACCCTCCGGCGTTCGGCATAATTAATGAAATCGATTGCCAGCCGAAGAAGGAGAGCATCATTACTGCGGGAACCGCTGTACTTGATTTTGCACAAGGAACTCTCGCACCTGCTTTGTTCCCGAAGTTCCTCGCATTTGAGCCATCGGCTTGTACTACACATTTGATCCCAATTAACGCGAATCGAGTTTTAATCCAGAAACTAATTATGCATGGAGAGCCAAGAAGATTGCAAATAAATATTGCACAGACTTCCTAAGTTAAGAGGGCGAAATGAGTTTTTGGTTGTCACGGGAAGTTTGTATACTTTTTGAATTACAGCTCTCCTTTCAGGTTGGTAATTGAGGGTGAGCGAGGGGACGAGATTGTTTGCGGAGGACGATTAGATTACAGGATTCAAGGGAGAGAGGTCGGGCCTCCCATTGTGTCTACGTAGATTATGGTAAATTAGTGCTGACGATAACGCCAACGATAAATGGTACATGTGTAGATCTAATGGACAACTGGCCACCGCATCTTATTTGCATATGCATACAAAGCCGATCACTTGATCAAAACACCATAGAATCCCAATTGTCTCGCAACATAAACCGCTTGCAACATCCTGTCATCGGAATCTGGGTAACCGCCAATTCAAGCTGTATTCTCTTTTTTATATTGCACGTATACCTTGGTATGAAGAAAAAGTTACGTGTTTCGACTGCTGATATTATTGAATAATTGGAATTACTTCGTGTTTTTAATCGGCTTCGAAAAATTAGGGGGTTCTCAATTCATCTTGTATATATATATTTTTTTAGATTGTTTAGCCCTTTGGATGAATGCTTAAGAATGTGCTGACGTCGTTGCTGTGAAATGGCAGTGTTAAAATTATTAAGTTGAATAGATTTTTATTAGCGCATTAAGTATTGATTTTAATTTGATATTAATGCCAACCGCTTAACTCGGCGAGTCCTTTGCAGGATAACGTTTGCAAAAGGTAAAGATTTTCTGTTAAGTAAGCAAACTAACGAAGCACAAACGCTGCGCTTTTTCAATTCCGAGAAAATAGATTCTTGCCACGTCTTCCGGAACAATTGTCATTTTCGGTTGCAACGCTTCTGACTGTCGGATTGTTCGCGGCCCCTTCGTGCACGCGCGCTTTTTGAAGTTATTTGAAAGGAGGAAGCTTACATGAAGACAATACCCATCCGCATAATGAGAGCTCTACAACCGGAAGTATTGACTGTCGGCATAAAAATGTTGCGGCAAAGCCGCGTTTCCCAAGCTGGAAGTGGATGCTTTCGTGCAACATTACCTTCCGATGTTACATGCCAAATTTCCTCCTAGGCTTTGAACGAAAAGATTGTGAAATGATGCGGAAAAAGATGAAACATGAAGCGAACTGTGATTAAAGAAATAACATATCACTCCTTAAACTCTTATCAAAGAAAAGAATTAAGATTAAGTCGCGTTGAATTATGTTTAGATTAAATATAGGTCGGTTTTGTTTAAGCTAATTAACTGGTAGACTACTTTGATTGCAATAAGACATTTGCATTAATTAAACACAGGTCATTTGAGCGAGTGAATCATAGCTTTTGGAGAATTGTGGCGAAGTCTTATTGAACACTGATAGTCAATTCGTTCGACAGTCCGTTCGTGTGGTTTTGGACTCAATGTACGAGATGGGGTGACATAAACTCCCGAGCTGCGGCGCCAAATCCGACCAGATTTGATTTTCCCAAAGTACCGATTGAATTCCCGAATTGGAAAGTATATTTAAGGTCCATGCAAATACTCACGTCATCAACTTCCCAGCCGTCCTTTTGCCAGAAGTAGCAGCTAACGAATGCGGCTGCCACCACTGCAAGTGGTCCGGCACCGCCAAGTTCGATCGCTTCGCTTCCGAACACAGCCAACAAACCACCACCCAGCAGCATCAGCACCCTCAGTGGCACCATGAACGGCTGTAACACGAAGTAACCAACTTTAACATTCTCCCCTTTGCAAATAAACTGTAACTAGTTAGCGGGAATGAGGAAGTTTCGAGGCGGTCGCGTTTCAAGTGATCATAGGTGTAATTGGTGTACACGTTGATTTTGGTTAGAAGGAAACTTGAAGGAACCAAAGAGCTCAATTTCATTAAGTTTTTGGCTTTCGCTAAATAATCTAACCAGGCTCAGAATTAGAATGAATTCCTTCGTTATTAATCCGATGTATTACCAATGCCATGCTGAAAACACTATGTTCTGTAATACTCTCATCAGTGACTTGAAACAAAGTCAGGTGTGGCTCTCGATTTGTAGAACACACAATACATTATTTCTCACAGTGATCAACAAGTATTTCTATAAATAATAGATATTTCTGTTTTTAAAAGAACATATTTTTCTGATTCTTGGTTTTCCTCGGATTGATATAAACGTTTGTCTGTTATTTCTGTCAGTGAACCGGTAATGTATCTATCGTCGAGAAGGTCTCGCATCCATTTGTTTTTCCCGGTGCAGCGGGATGTTCCATTCTCCCTTGAATGATCAATTCTTGGCTCTCCGGCGTCTGACTGCCAGGTCCATGCTCTCCTGCTCGACTCATCTTATTTCCGGGATTTCGCCGGCCTCTTTGCACGGCCCCCTTCCGCCCTTGCAATATCTGCCCTTCATCCCTGGATCCGCAGATGCACCGAGATACCTTGTTCGAAAGTGGATACGATTTCGTCGTTGGCATGGAATCCAACGGGTATCGGTACAGGCTCGTCCAAGAATGCTTTGACTCTCTGTGGAGTTTGATGTGCTATTTGCCTATTTCGGCTTCAACGGTATAGCTTCGGCGGATGCTTTCTGAGCTGCGTCATCTTGCACAAGCATTTATGACTCGTCTAAGTGCAGTTGCACATGACCTCATTTCATTTTGTAGTGCTGTGTGGAATATTTTATTCTATTCGGCGGTCGTGTCCAATATGGAGGTTGTAAGCTGCTTTACCCATAATTGTATAATAGTAGATGTTATTAGAGGAAAAGGGAAAGCTATAAGTGGAATAATATGAAGAACTTAGTAGGTGTAACACTGTCACTTCTCAGATGTTAGTAAAAACCGAACTAATAAAAGAATATATCACACGCGTTGAAAATTAATTTGTATTAAGTTTCCTTTAAAATATGGTATTTTACTGAATATATTTGGATGGTCCTGTATGAATAGGAGGAGAATTACAGTTTCCTGAGCTTCTATTCAACGGGATCCCGCTGAGACGTGCTCACGCTTGACGTCAAGATTCCTCGTCACTGATCGAGGAAATGAGATTGGCCACCTTGACCCGAGGGTTTCTTAATGTTCATAGAATTCTCGACTTGGCGAATCTTTCACTCGTCAGATTAATCGGACGGGCTTCTTGTCAGGCTCTCTTTTATTTCTTCCTGCCAGCCATTCGTCTCGATTCTTTTCATCTTTTTCGCCCAGATTTAAAGAGCAAGCCCTTCGTTAAGGACGAGCAGCGCTTTGTGAAACGGGGCGGAAGAAGATGCGAATCCTTTCTTTCGAATCACCGGTCCTTTCTTTGGAAGGTCGGCTGCAACTTCTGCCCAAATCGATTCCCCCGAAGAATGTCGAAATGTCCCTTCGAAGATCCATCGGAAATTCGAGTTGACGAGGATTCAACAGGTATTTCTAACCTTGGCACGCGGAGACGTAAAAGATTTTGGTTCAGACCGATTATGGAATTTTTAGTTTCTAGAGCAGTGCGACAAAAACGTGTTGGATAATAAAATCAATCCGGTTATAGATTAAAAATGAAAAAAAAGAAACAATTCTACAGGTTTTTCAAGTACCCTGGGATCCATATACGTTCGAAAATGTAGATTACTCATTAAAGAATTCAGATAATATCCTGTTTGTAAATTGACCACTTCGTATACCAGATGAGTGCATAAAGGAATGGAGAGACCTTTTCGAACATAAAAGATACGGTTTCCTGTGTCCAAAAAGGGGAGAAAAAAATAGTCATTTACCAGAGAAGTATTGAGGAACTTCCACGGATTTCTCGTGACCCAATTCGACAAATTTGTGAGATGCAATTCACTCTGGCTGTGGCTTTACAACTCACGGTTCCTTCACAATTCACAATTACCGCAGAAACCGGAGCACCGGCGACGGAGCGATATTAGAGTTTCGTTTTCAGTTTCGGTGTTACTTTAGTTTCAGCTTTTACTTTTCCTGCCAGTTTTCGGCTCCATTTCCAGGAATTGTGCCACGAAAATGCAATCCACACTGCGCAACTTCTGATATGCACCACGTTGTAATTCTCCGCATATTCATTCGTCGAGGAGGATGGAAAATGATTTCACTACTTAATTAATACGACTTCCGCCATTACTCGTTGCAGTTCTAATTTCGACATTTCAAATGAGTTTCCATAGAAACTATAACAAGCAGAATTCTACTCCCAACTCCAATCTTTAATACACCTGCAACATCGCTCCCACCAGAGAAACTACTCATTACAACAACATTTCCTCTCACAACTCCGAGGGGGCAGACTTCCCATGAAACTCAAACTTTACACTCTGCTGGTACAGTCAACTCGAAGTAGAATCCAAGACGAAGAAGATATGCGCGTGAATTGTTGTAAAATCATTTGATAGCACAATTAATTCAAATTCCATCTTTCCATTTCCGAGAGTCGGAATTATATTCTCCAATTTTCAATACACTACCAACAATTCTCGCAATAGACCAAATACTCAAACTACAACATTTTCTCTCGCAACTCATCCATGGGGAGCCAACTTCCCGTAAAGTTCAAAGTCTACGCGATGCTTTTACACACAAGTCTGAGGAAAAACTAGTCGAAGTAGACATTAGAGCCATGGAAGAAGAGCTGTCTCGATCCGCAGCAGCGACGGCAATCAGGGACGGTGTCGGGCCGTGAAATCGATTATCCAGCTTCCGGTACGTCAGATAATTCGAAGTGACAGATAATTCGGGCTCGCGCTGTCAGCGGGTGAGCGTGGCCGAGGAAGGTGATTTCGGAATGCCGAGCGGTGAGAGACGCATGAGAGAGGAAAGGGCTGGATGAGGGTGGAAAAAGAGGACTAAGGGGCGGAAGCGGAAATAGGAGAGATACGGTGCAATGCGGCAACTAAGCGTCGGCCGCTTCAAGCTTTCCGCTCGAACCCGTGTACGCAAACATTTAATTCGGGCAAATCGATAAACTCCCCTTACAATCTCGCCCACCACCCCCTCATCATTCCCCTATCATCGCAACTGCGAACGACGTGACTGCAATTCAGCAGGCGCACACTAATCACGCTTTAAGTCGATTTCGAAATCAATCCGGCCCCATAATCGATACTACGTGGTAAGCGCTTTCCTTCGAACCAAGATTCGGCTGTGCTTTCAGAAGCAGCCACCCATGTGTAATTTGATTAAAGCAAGAATGGCATCATTCAAGGACTTTTATTATAAAGTGTTTTCTCTTCTTGTTGGTTCTTGGTCCCCAACACAATGAATTCTATTGGTATTTCATCAAATGCAACAATGGAATACGGAATGATGGAAATATTGCCTTGGCTTGAAGCCCTTCTTGCATATTTTACATCGCACTTTCAAGTCTCTTAGAGCAAAGCAAGTTTCTCTGCAATGTTTAGCCAACTCGTTTATTATTGTAACTCTAACCGAAGGGAAAGTCCGAACGAGCACTTTGCCAAGTCTGATCGGAATAGATTTCCTTAGTGCTCTCGTCGAGTCCTCTTACTACCTTTCCATGGCCATCCGAATTCTTTCGAGCGGTAGATGAAAAGTTAGTACTGCGAAAAATTCCAATCTCGGCAGTCTGTCAGTGACACGTGTCGCCAGTGCGGCGCTTCATAAAGTTTGCCTCGGGGCGCGGAATTATTGATATTAGATTTTAACGACTGATGTCAGTTTGATGGGATTTCTGATTCGCATAAATCCGCGAGTGCCAGTGAAACTTCTAAATGCAGCGATTTTAAACATCTCTGCCTGACTCCAGTCTCCTCGGACGGGAATATCCAGTGAATGTTGGTTAAAAATTGATTGTTTGTTACCAATATTCAAGTCTGGCTAATAGTGATATGAGGCCGAAACTTTTTCTTCTGTCCTTGTCGATAGTTTACAAATATATGTTCTTGATAATAAACTTTTCCCCGTGTTTATTACGATTTTCTGCAATGCGCAGTTTCACACGAGACTCAACTTTTCATGTGTCAGTTTTACTGATAATGGGTTTATCGCCTGGGAACTTGGAATGTGGATTGGCTGGTCGAATGAGGTCAATCCGGTATCTCGATTTCAAATAAGATCTCCGCTACCTGAATAATCTCATCGCATCATTGGAATCCATATTGCAGTGCACACCTAAGATATCGTTTTTTGAGGAAACTTTATCGGATACGATAGCGCACTGGGTTCGATCTTGACCCACTGTCCTCTTTTCGCATGTCTGACAATTTGAAAATTCGCATAAATGACCGTGTGTCGTCACGTTGTACGCTTACAGATTAACGCTAAATGCACAACTTTCGGATTGTTCGCTCTTCGACAGAGGAAAACAAGAAAATATATCTCTGGAAACCCGTCGCACGCTAACTGAAATCATTCGATTAATTGAGACGAGCTGAATCATATTCATAGTAATTCATACATAGCCTTGACTTTGATTATAATGTGGATATAGTAGAAGTGAAGAACGAATTACGCGTATGCCTGAGTTCATTGTGTTGTAATGTAACTGTAGGCCCGAGACTTTCGTACATACATACACTTACACTGATAGTGTGAGTGGGGATACGGTTGAGCACCGGCCGGCTACCTCAGACCTGAGACCACTCGTAAACAAGGTCGGCCGAGGTGGCCGAGCAACGCTTGCTACTTGCTACGATAGGAGCTGCTGCTATCAGTCGGAGTCGAGACGGCTTGGAGGAAGGATGTCAAGCGAGAAGTAGCTTATTCTCTAGTATACCAGTGGATATAGTTATTCCCTTGGTATCCTGGTGAAGCTGCTCCCTGCCTGACAATCTTCTGCTATCTGGCACCTCTCCGACTCATTCTCTTCTTTCGTTCTATTATTCTGACTTGGTTTCCGGATTTCTAGCCGTCCGATCTGTTGCTATCTAGTTCCGCTTCTTAACGGGTTTCGTAATTTCGCTGCGGAATATTACGCGTAATTGAACTTTGATACGAGTTCCCGGTAACAACTCGATATCGCAAAGGTTTCGGAGATGCTGGAATATGCTCCGATTCCCTTATCAAATCGTCTCATTAGGGCGAAACTAATAATAATACCAATTCTTTCGCGTTCGACAGATTTTGCACAAGTGTATTCGATCGACTATACCAATCGAGTATTCTTCAGTTTTGAATTGTGTATATTTCATTGTGATTACGCCTCGGGCGATGTCTCGCAACTTGCGTAGCATTGTTTTGATTGATCATGCTAGCTAGCCGTCACAGGAATATTCATGTATTACTCTACCGAAAGGTTTGCTTTGCAGAATCAACGATCCGACCATTGCCATTCGACTGTGTTTACATTCTCGACGTACGTTCCTCCCGAAACGTATTTTGTATACACGCCGGGAATTTCCGGAGGTTGGAGACAGTGTACGCTTTTAGAAAATCGTTATAGTTTGATCGTACGTGATATACACAGGATAAAGCTACATGTAGTATGGAACTGAGTGGGTTTTAAAGACTCATAAAAGAATCTTTCCCTCGGAATTTATTTAGAAAATACGGAAGACTTGAAATTTAAAAATAGTCGTCAGTTAGCGTTGTATCCTGTTAAATATGCAGAACGGCCTTTTGCCCATTACGAATGGCAATAGGACAAAATTGCATGGGCCTGCAATGAATATAAACATTCTATTCCTACCATTTTTCTAACACGTCGTACAGTTTCTCGGTTTGGATTCAACATCGCAAACGATATTAATAGTTCGATTTTGGATTTTCATCGGTTATGCGTCAGTGTCAATTTATACACGTAATTAATCTATGAACCGTGGAACCGGCAAAAGCTTAAATCTTTGACTTTATGAAAGGAAGACGTTCCAGTGTCGTCAGCATTTTCGAGACGCGTTTGATTAATGACTTAACACCGAACATTAGTCGGGCGTGTGCGCGTAAGTGTGCGAAGCATTGCTTTCAGCAGAGAAAAGCCGGGGTTTACAGTTCACGCAGTAATTACTGCTCTAAGCAGGCTTCCTTTTGTCGAGAGTAAACTTTCCGTCTAATCTCTTGTCTTGCACGTGCTGTTAGTGCAACTTGGTGCCGACGGCTCGGTACGCCAGTGCATAGCCGGCCCGGTGCCACTCGGATTCGTGTGTATTCTTGAGTGGACCGTTTTCAGAAACCGTACGCTCGCCGCTGACATTAGTATTCCCGACGAAAATTCACAAACAGGCTGCTTTGTACGCGTATGCAAACGAGAATCGAGGTGTACACGGCGGATTAGCATTCTCCGGTTGTCGTGTTCGCGTATGAGTGGTTTACCTTAACGCGAGCTTTCCGAAACCCCCTGCTATCGATCGCAACCACGAACCTATCGCATTGCTTCAGCTGGTCCTTTTAATCCTAGCCGGAAAACGCACCGTTCGAGAATGCCGGGAAAGTATTCGATAATGGTAATAGAATCGTGTGTAAGTATGTGACCGGATTGAGAAATTATGGTAACAACTGGGTTTTTACCATATGGTAAAAATTATATATCATATATTTTATGGTAACAACCTGTTTTATTTTGCAATCGATTTCTTTAGACTATCTTTTGTAGATGATGAACTAGAGCTCAGACCATATTTATAATATTTTATCTAGGAAAGAGTATTTAACGTGAGTGAGAAAAAATTAGACTTGTGAAAATAAAGGGTGAGAAAATAATGATTGAGGATTGAGGTGTCCGAAAACTTGAGGCTAACAATGGGCTTTAAAGTTTTACAGCTCCGCGGTTCCACACAGTTCGTTCGCCTGGAAAATATTAAGGGGCCGCATAAAATCAGTATGCATAAAAGAGATGTCTCGTTCAAGACGTTGGAGTAAAGACAATTGCAGAGTTTGCTCTCCCGGTCGGGTTTTAATGAACGCGCCCCTTTAATTACTGGCAGGTGCACGGGGAGCACTAAGATTTCCCTCGATCCGTAATGAACAGAGTTCCGTAAAGCATCGCCGTGCGACATTTACTCTTAACCCGAATGCTTGAGTTTGCCGTCCAGCTGACGCACTCGAAGTCGGAAATTTCATAGCAACAACGAGTACAAGGGCGCTTGCAAGTAAAGGGAGGTTTATCGTACTTGTGATTTTTATTCTGCCACTGATTAATGCCGACCGTCCGGAATGGTTTACATGAATATTTAAGCACATCCAGCATTTCAATATTTATCAAATATTGGAGCATTTCGATAGTTCGATATTCCGCTTCGACCACGTATTTGTCTTTATTTCGGCTACTGGCTGTTTGTTTAGCCTCAAAACTTAGTTTGCGGGAGAATATAGTAGACAGTTAGAGTTAAGACAAATATTTTACTTTTTGCAATATACAGGCCTCAAAACGTACTGTTCAGGAATTATTCCTAAATTGCGACCGTGGCTTTTGCAATAAGTTTATACCAACAATTTAATTTTTACTGCTTGAAGGACTAATTCGAATGAAAACTCCTAATACTCGCGCACTAAACAATTACTTTTTCAATACTGGAAAATTGCAACCCAAAAAATCGTAAGGACATATTTTAAAAAAGTTTATTCGGAATACCATTAAAGTATTGTTGGTTACGTAGTTTAATAACCCCAGGAAGCGGCAATGGTCAATTGAAATTTCAGCATTTTTCATTAAACGAAGTATATTGCAGGGCCGCGCCCTTTTGTTGAATGTAATTCTAAACGACTCGGAGGACGAGTGCTGGGAATATTCTGGGAAAGACATCACCGCCGCTGCGGTGTTTTCAGTAAAAGAGCGCAAACGGATAACAGCTGAAACCTTGTTGAAATTTGTACCCGGCTGGATGCTTCCTACTGCTCGACCCACTGGCCTCTTTTTCGCGGTTCCTCCCCTCGGGCTTTCACCCCTTTCAGCCCCTTCAATGTTCGTCCCACTCCCTGGTCCAGCGGCAGCAGCCGCCGCTGCCGAACGCTCCAGTCCGGCTTAAATCTAACCACCTCAACTAGCGTCAAGACAAACTCGAGGTATACTTCATAGTTTCGATCATTCCCTACAATCACTCAATGTACTCGAGATCTTGCTTTAAATCTCGCCAATATTGAGTTTCTGATTTCGATTTATTTGACGTTACTGGTACACTGACTAGTAAAGGGTTTAGACGCTGAGTTTTTCATTCCTGACGGAAAATTAGTCTACAAAAACTTGGTGGGCGAGTAATCTTTTAGCCACTGTGCAGTTACGCGTAGTCAGGTCACGCAGTATTTCATGCCCAGCTTTTTCGAGACTCGTAAAGTACTGTGCCATGTTCTACTCTAAGATTTTAAATACTTGATACAAAGGAGAATCTATTTTAAAATATACAGGGTTTAAGCAGGCATTCTTCGGGCTACGGTAACCCGTGCCAAAGATTTTAGCAAGCATGAGAACGATTTGTTAGATCCAACGATGTAAAAATTCTAGGTTCTCAGTTCAAGGGATAGCATTCTTGAAGAGCTTCATAGGTAAATGGGAATTTAAATATGGGGAGAGCACAAAGACGTCTAAAAGGTCGAAGGGCTGGGTGCCAGAAGGGCGGGGAGGGTGAAGGTGTGCAGGCAGGAGAGGAGGGCAGTAAATTTGGTAGAAAGCTGTGGACGCGAATAATAAATTCCGTTAGAGGAAGCTCCTTCTTGGGCGGGTTTTCTGGAATCATGAGGTATACGTGGAGGTCGTAGGTGGTACCCTCAGAACTGCCAAGCTGCGGATAGTGCACGTGGATGAAAAACGGTTTCGTAGAAACTCGCCAGCAACCAGAATCCAGTAAATGGAGTGCGGAACTTCGCAACCAGAAACGTTGCCCGTAAGCTTCTTTCGACCAGATGAGCAGAAGCGACTAGCACAAGCGGAGCTCAAAGAAACTCTAGTTCTCGGTTGGAGTTTATATAAAATTAACAGGACATGAAATGAGTTCGTTACCGAAATAAATTGTTCTTATTCATTAAGAGGGAAGAGCCTGTCTCTTTCCAAGTACAAAAAAGAGAGACCTTGTATCCTTTCCGGAGGGAGGAAGAATGGGGTTTTGCGATTTCATTTCCACTGGCTAACTCTTGATTCAAAGGGCGGTACGAAGAACATTACTTGCAACCAAGAAACAGCAGTGTCTATTGCAAAATTCTTTGATACACGTATTGAACTAGACGTACACTTGCAATTTTCTTACGTCAGCAAATTATCTTTAATCTCAGCGTCAAGAGTTGCTGGCTTGATTTAATGGCAGATGAAGGTTTACAACCTGTATTTACGTATTTAGAACGAAAGGGATCATTGAACCAGAGCTATTACGTGTTTGTTCCCAATGCAATCCCGAATTACCCGGCATAAATCAGTTTTATGCCAGGAGTACGAGGTGCACCACATGCTTTCAGGCGGTGTAACTGCCTACTACGGGGAAATTATTTTGAAATGTTTGAAGAGGCCTTAAACGACGAAGCAACGCCGCGAAGTCGTCTGCCAAAATGCTGTCTTTTATTGCCCTCTGATCGGGTCAAGTGTTGTCCTATTGTCAAATGTCGGAGTTGCGGGAGTCGATAAATCGTCTATATGGAGCGAGTCATAGCAATCCTCTTTACTACGATACTTTCTCCCTAGGAAGCTTAACCCATAATCTGTCAAGTGGAACTTGGAGCTCTAAACGTGAGAGATTGCGCGTCGTAGCTACATTTTCTTTCCGAAAGAATCAATCCTTGGATCTAAGAATCATCGACACATTATCGCCCAACTTCTCCTCAACGCAACGTCTCATACGAAATTTTCTTGCCCTAACTTACGTGTTAATTATTAAATTCTCCCAACATAATCATTAAAAAAGGGAATTCCAAGTATTCGAATAACTTTCTCGATCATTTATTTATATGAAAATACTTTATAAAGACCACTGTGTGGTTCGCTCATTCGAAAGGAAATTTACAGAACCTTGAAATTACCTTTGGAGAGTAAAGAGTAGAATCGAATTCGAATAGAGTGTGAGTACTTACGTCACCCTTCTCCGGGACATATTTAGCGAGCCAACCCCAGAGGATGCCAAATCCGAGGCCGCCAATGATGGCGATGGGGCCTTGGAGAATTTGGTACCAGAGCGCGTCATGGGAGAACATCACGCTCTTGACGATCCCGTAAATCGCCACTGAAGCTGCGTCATCGATTCCCGCGACAGCGATGATCAGCGTTGGGATGCCCTGCGAGACCAATAATCCTGATTATGCCAGTGATCCGATTACCCGATTAAGTGGTCGATTAAGTGTTCGACTGCCTCTGCGCTCGCTAGCTTGACCGACTGAGCCCATCGGTGATTTTTACTGTATAGTCTGAGGTTACACAGGGATTTATCTACTTCACTGCTCTTCAGGAATGTCACAGGTGAAGCGACATAATAACAAATGATAATTATAACGGAAATAGAATTCTGGAACGGTGAAATGTTAAAAGTGTTATAATAAAACTATACAAAATCCGAATGCAAGATAACACTGTTGATTTTGATAACACAATGAAGTGTTATGTTTTTGCCGATAAAAGCAGGTTGATGCTCGGGTGCAATTTCCACGTGTCCGTTATGTACGTCGGCTGTACAATATCATTTAAGCTGAGTATTCTATGATAAATTTAGTATTTACAAAGGCGCTCTTTTGATCCTGTTGCTCTTCTGTAGTTTAATGAGCCAGGCGCGTCGACGGCCACAGGTGGCGGATTTTCAACTAACACCAGCACTCCGGCTTCGAAAGCAAAATCCCATGTTATCGTATGCCCTTTGCACGACAATACCGTGTGCTCTTCGGTTGCCTTTGTCGAATTTGGAAAATTGCGAAAGTGAAATAAACCCGGCTCTAAAGAAAATCGAATTTCAAAGCCCAAAATTTGATATGACAAACGAATCCCATATGGGGAGCAGAAAGTAATCTTTGAGTTTTCGAGATGTATCACTCGGCATTTACGTGGGTACGGGTGCGGACGCTACGCGATACCTCAAAGGGTTTCGTGCGCGCGAGCGCGCCTTGATCTCAACGCCTGGCCGAGTAAGTTCGCGACGTAAGGAAAACGAAGAATTCCCCAATCTTCTCACCGGACGTTGCACCTTTTGTATCACGACTGCTCTCGCCCGTTCCTTTCAAAGGGCTCGCGCAGACGACGAAACTTTTGGCCGGACCAGACCTCCCCGGTACACGCCCCAACGAGATTAGATGGATTCGCTTGGTTGAAATTGAAATCGAAAGCGAGGGAGATTTCCGCGAGCCGGGAATCTTGTTGGCCTCTCTTACAGGAAATCGGAATGCTGGCGGCCCGTGACTTTTCTGATCCCATCCCCGGAAACAACGGGAATCGCCGAGCAGACTTCCGCTGTATTGATAGCAGCATTCGATTTCTCGGCGAGTGCAGTGCAACGTGAATTTTTGCCAAGCAATGCATCCGTAAGCGTTGAGATATGCGGTCGACGCCATTCCCGAATTTTCCAATCCAAGAATTGTGCACCCCTGAATACTGTGGAATATTGTATTCTCTTAGGAAACGTTTCGACCAGTTGGACCAGCTGGTTCTCACTTTCAAAAACTGTGAACGGCAACTAGTATGAATGCCTGTTACACTTTGTCAAATTCCTAACTAATAGCAAATAGCACTATCGGAATTTATTGAGATTAATCAAACCATAAAACAGAACATTGCTACGGTTTTCTACGCGAAGCATACTCTAATCATTTCTCAAAGTTGAAAATTAAAAACTAGACTACACCTTTCTTGTTTAACAGATTAATTTCCAAGTTTCCTCACGCGAGATTTAAATCAATAACGCGGGGGAATTTACACTTCACGCACGTGCGGGATTATAGGCTTCAAACATAATAGCACAAATCAGAGGTACTAAACGCGCCTCGGCTAAAATACATACTTAAGCGAGCGAGCGCATTCGAGCTGGCAGTTGAACATGCAACTGGAACAGGAAAATGGAATTACCTTTGCGACGCCATAACCTTTGCCGCGTAACCTGAAGAGACAAGGCACCACAACGGCTGGTGAGACGGCAGCTATCACGCTGCCAAGTAGGAAGCCCCATATCCATGGTAAGCCGAGAAGGTATTTCGTTAGCACTGTCACTACCACAGCCTCCACTAGCCACGGTATCAGGCCTAGTTTTGGCACTGTCACTTTTAGTCTCTTCAAGGCAGTTGGATCCAAGTCCAAGCCCGCGCGGGTCAGGATGATCACCAGCGCGATTTTCCTGCAAAAGAGAATTAATACCGACATTTTCAAATGAACTTCTAAGAGCGTCGGTCGAATTTTTGCTTTTCTTGTTGTCGTAGAGTTTATTAACTTCGTGTTCACCCGTACGCGAGGACGAACATGCAGCGTTTGGGTCAACTTGATGAACATTTCTCATTTAGTCGGTGCTTTAAAATGTATCTCGATTTACGTAGAAACGCGGAATTTACATAGAGTACGTAATTTCAGATGAATAAAATAGCAAGAAACGGTAACAATAATCTACTTGATACATTCTCACAGATTGGCAGTTAAATAATTCAGATAGATTTTTGCAAATACACGTGTACGCGCACATAAAGTGTTTTTCCATTTCCGTTTTATTTTCGAAAAGTTTCACTTCGATTTCAGATTAACAATTCAGCATTTTGTTCTCCAACGAGATCGGTTTGGTATTGGAAAGTTGCGATATATTCTCATTTCTAGTCAACGCTGCTAATCACTGGTCGTTTCCGGGATGAGGTAGCAGTCTGCTTTAAAAAGCTCTTAATAATAAAAATGGATTAGTGTATCGCGATAACAAATACGGGGTTTAGTGATGAGACACGCTTGATCCTTTTATCAACGGCGCAAGCAACAGCACAATAAATCGCTGTCAAGAAAGTGCGAGTTTGCCGAGGAAAAAGGCATAGTTCTAGGACACCGAAGCTCCCCAGAGTACAAAGGCTCTCGTCGATACGTTAATGCTACCGATCGATGAACAAATACTTCGCAATTACTAATAATATTGTGATTAAGTCGAGGGTACTTCGACTTATCGCACACGCGTGTCCAGGCAGGCCGATAATACTCTGAGCCGATTTCCTGCTGATTATATCATTTATTGCTCTCAGTTTAAACCGATAATGATTATCAGGGGAAGAATATTTCAATGTCTGACAAATCTACTTTTCGTCGGTATGTCCGTCATTGTGCAGATTAAGAGTGATTGGCTTGCTAAATCCCATGCGATTTTATCGAGTGGGTCTTCATTTCCCATGTCATTAAAAGTATACAAATACCGAATCGCCAATATATGGTACTTGAATATACGTATATGAATGCATAGTATTAAATTCGTCATTGTAAGTTATTTCAAAAAGTGCAGTGCAGCCAGTTGAAACATGGAAATCCGGTCATAGCGGGAACTGCATGTGTTTTTATATTTTCCACTTTTCTGGGGAGAAATCGTATAATAGGATAAGTTTGGTGAGAGTTGTCTTCGGGATTCGAGGAAGTTCAATAAGGCGAGTTTTTGAAGGATTCCTGCCACATTGGACATGGGATTCTGTAAGAAACTCGCCTTCCTTCGATTTTCGTCTGAGCGTACATACATGTTAGGATTGTATTTTGAACTAGTTGTATTTTAATGTCCACAGTACGTACGTCATGCTTACGGTGCTTGTATTTGTAATTACGGAGGAGTGATTTTTTAGTGAATCTTCTACCTTATTAGCTCTCATTATGTATCGTACGTCATGTCATATTCACGTGCTTGCATCCTTGCAATGATGTCACACAAATTATTTTTTCGTTATACGCTCCATGCTAATTAGGAGTATTCCCAATCAACAATTTTCATATGCGCTTTTGCACTTTGGTGATAAGAGGGTTTCCCGCCTGGAACGTCCACGTTTGATAAATAAAGTCTAAAGTGCATGAAAAGCGCATGACTCGGAGAGTAAGCACGCCAATTTGCAGTATTTCGAACTTCGCCACTTAATTTTCATGCCTCACACACATACGTTGCATTTCGGGGAGAAATTGAAAAAAGATTTATTGTGCAAATTGTACTTTCTCGATAGTTGGTGCCATTAATAAAGAAGAAGCTCGTGAGGCAGCAGTTTCAGCAAAGTAGAAAGTGCAATCGATGCCTACACGTACACACGAAGCCGAACACACACACACCGCCTGTCAGAAAACAGTCCTGGCAGGAAGGAGGTCATAAACTTACTTAGACACCATCAGCTTTTACGACCCGCTAACTTTCATTCGCATTTTGCTCGAATTTAATTACCCCCGCAACTGACGCAAACTTTTTTCGCATGTCGACGCTCGAACACTTTGTGCAACTAGGACCAAATTGCAAGTGCAGATAATGCATAGTGCGAAAGGCTATCGACAATACACTGGAGGAGAATTATGTCCCGATGAAATTGTCGTTCGAGACGACTGTCGTAAGAGAACCATAACAGTATTGTTGGCCGATCGCGATAGCACTCGCTCGCTATGTGTAAACACTGTTTAGCCGCTCACGAGTTCCGCGTGTTATGACGAGTACACTTTGCCTTATTAATTAGCGACGAGTCTGCTAATTGTGCAAAAAGAAACTGTTCGCCGAAACGTCGGCTTTGAAATGAATGAGGCATCGCAGACGACAATGTCGCACTAATGTTTACAAATGTGTTAAAAGCGGAACATAATTACATATTTTATACATTCTAATCGGCCTATAATAACAACCGCGTTAAAGGTAGTCATTATCAACGGCGTCGGTACCTTTTAAATCAAGATCAATTCAAGCCCACCCAAGCGTCCGATAGTTTCGGGCGCGGCATGCACATCCGCCGAGATTTCGGAGGTCTGAAAAGGGTGCGAAGTGAAAGTGGAGCAAATGCAGGGGGGGAGAAGCGTGGCCAGGTAGATTTTCAAGGCGCGCCGGATGTTTGCGGCTCTAATGACAGCGAATGCGTATCGGCGTGTAATTCAGTTCGGCGAGAATAAAGTCGGCAAGTTGGAGCGCCGGCCATTATCGATCCCGCAAAGGGGTGCGGGATGCTGCACGAGAGTTCCTGCCGCTCTCGTTGCAGCTCCAACTGCTTGCTGCTATGGCAGCCCAGCGCGCTCCCTCTCGCTCTCCCTTCGGTCTTCGTGTACGCGAGATGAGCACACGAATTGGAGGAAGCAAACCAGCCTGAATCGAGACGATAATGCGAACGTGCCAGAGGGCTTTTATGGGCCTTTTACACGCTCGGCTCGGTTGCCCGTTCAGTTTTCTTATGACTTAAAGTCTCCCCGAAAGAGTCTCGAACCCGGTGTGTACTATCGATGATGTGAGTAAGCATCAGATGATTCGCAAATCGACCAAATGACAGAGTATTTATTACGTGCTTCAAACGCGGAGCTTCTCACTTCATACTGGCTTCATAAGCGAGTGAATGGGTTAACTAAATTGCCTCGATCTTTATCTATTACCTAGCGAAGCTGCTGCTAAGCTATGCTGCTTTGCCGCCCATGCTTCCTCTGCATAGAATATTTAATATAGAAGGTGCTAAATTGTACATTAATATTAACGTGGATTACGCTATTAGTCCTGTGCACTCGGCAAACACTAAGACACAGTGTAGCGAGAGTTACAGCATATATTAAATTATAGAAATAAATGAAGCTAAGTAATGACAGGTCAATTTCTAGTTTTGACTTAGCCAGTGCCACATTCTAGAGAGAATTACAGTAGTGATATGAATATAAACCACAAGCAACACAAGGCAGAGTGCAAAGCTTCATAGTGCAGGAGGTTAATTTGAAAATGTAACCCGGTGATATGACCAGGCATTTTTTGTTGCTCGATGGTGCGGTCTAGTGAGAGGTGTGCTCCGACACTTTTGGTACGAATGGGAAGAGTAACGGGAATGTAAACCGACTCGAAACACACGCGGGAGTTGCGAACACACGCCGGCCCGATCCCCACGCGTCCATGGGAATCGGCCTTAACGCCTGTAACCCAGAAATGACCGAATTCCTGGCATGGCTCCATGTCTCTGCCGACAATTCGGATTCGCGCAAGAAATATTCGAAAATCCCCCGGCCGTGTCCCCTTTTCCGCGCGGCGTTTTCCCACGGCGAACCGCAGCAGCGTCGGCGAGGGCCGACACTATCCGTGTAGGCTTGCCAAATTTTCGTTTGCGAGACCATTAAGTTCGGTGCTTTAACCCCCCCCCCCCCCCCCCTGCTTTTTGCATCGTTTCGATTTGCTTTAAAGGGAAAGCGTGGCGAGCAGTGCGCTGGATATTTACTGATAAGTCTGCCGCTCGTAGTTTATTCGGGACCGGGCTTGTACTCCTGGCAGAAATTGTTATTGGCTGCTCGAAATATTTATGGAAAAGATAAAGCTTCAAACTCTTTTAAAAGTCATTAAAAACTCATGGATGCGGTTACGTTAAAATTCCGAGTAATTCCTCACTATCCAACTAGTTTAATCATTTAACAATCCACTAGATCCCTAAATCCGCGAGCACGACTTCACCGGAACTTCATCCTGTTGGAAAAACAAGTTCGTTATCAGATTCTCCTCATCCCCTAACAAAGTCGTTCGCAGTGTCAGCAAAATGTTGGCAACCAAACAGTGGAAAATAACGTTTAAGCACGCAAGTCTCCGGCCAGGCCGCGCGCGCGCGCTTCCGACAATTACAAGCTATCCGAAGGATCATTTGGCAAGACTGCACTCGCGTGCTAAACGAGCCTCCTTAAACTAGAGCCGTGGACCACTCCCGTTTCCCGTGGGCTAAGGCCCCGCACGAATGAGCACTCGAAACCAAAGCGAAAACCAAAAAAACACTAGGGAGTTTTGAAGCTGGCTTGATGAGATGCAGCCCAGGCCAATGCGAATGCGATGCAATTGGATAGCCGGCTTTTCTCCGAGCTCGTTCAATGTTCTCCGATAGTTGGCGAGCGTTATTACTCGGAGTTTTTAGGAGTTTGCAAGAAAGGAGCAATGCTACTTGATTACCCCGCTCTGCCCGTGCTCACGCCACGGGCAAAAAGTCCCTGCAATATTCCGTTCATTATTAATCCAAAGGGCGGATGAACCAGCAGCATCGTCCTTCAGTCCTCCACTTCGCAACTCTCTCGCCGAGGGGTGAAGTATTCTCGATGTTAAATGCAACTGCAAGTGATGCCAAGAGTTTCCGAGGCAACTGTAGTGAACTGGAACTGCGGGAATCTCCCGGTCCAATTAAGCACCGACTTCTTATAAAGGAAGCCAAGCTGCCCATTTGTTTGGTGGAAAGCGTAGGATTAAGAATCTTATGCCAGCTTTCCTCATTTTCAATGTATCAGCGAATATACCAGCCGAGAGGGGTATTTGTAAGACACTCGAATATTTAAACTCATTATAACTAGGAACAGCGTGCGAAATCCTTTCATGAAAGCTTCAAAACAATTGTCGATTGAAAAATGTTTCCTTTCTCCAAAATGACCAATTTTCAACAATAATTGAAGTAATAATTAGTAACACGATGAACCGGTTGAATGAAAAAGGTTTTATACACGAAGCTTTTGAATACAAGTAGGTAAACATTGTGCCAGCTTGTAGAAATTCATGGAATCGATATTTGCAATTAAAATCATCCCGATTGTTTATGAGGCCCCTTGATATTCGAGGCTCCTTGGGGTCGAAGCTTGTCAAACGGACGGATATTGAGAGGCGCAATCCACGGGAATAAAACATGACACTTGAATAACGTCGAATCCCAGCGGACTTATTCCACCGGGAGCACCGGCGGAACCGTTCGAAATTATTGCTTCTGTTTTAGGGTGGCGTAGCCCGCCGCCACCCTGTCCGCCCACTCCTCTGGGTATACAGCGTCGTTGGCGCAAGCCGCAATCCGAAATCGCGGGAGAACGCGCTCTGAAGTAGCACCACTCTTCAGAACAAGTGGTCAATAAAATCAACCACGTGCCACTCCACCCTTCTACCGCTCGCAGACAAATCACTCGGGACGCTCTCGTTCGCGCTGATTCCCTGATCAAATACCAGCAATAATGTTTTACATTCTACTCGTTTATCGGATCGACAAGCCAACTTCTATTGACCAAGCCGCAAGGGTATTCTCGTGGCGTTGACACATTCTCACTTGAGTGCGGTCCCGGTGTTTAAATAGAACTGGATTTTCAAGTTCCACTAGTCTAGTAGAATTTTGTCGGGTGAGATTGAAGCGAATGTCTTCCATTCTTCATTTCAACACCCGCGCTTTAATTACGAATCATAAACAGTGTGGGACCACTTGTAGGAGCGTTCCCATAACTCACGCTCAACAAATTTGCAACTTTAATACATTAGTAAATGCACGATGCCGCGTTTATTCAGCTTAATGCCAGACATTCACTTTTCAAGTACGACTGAGCCGGCAGGAATTCCGAGAATCGATCGCTTTCGAAACACGCGGTTTCCCCGATTCGCGGAAGTAAACGTCCAGCGCAACTTTTTTTCGTTCCGTCGAAGATATAAGACTTATCAGGCCGATAAGGTTTTCTCAGTGCGGCGCTTTGAAAGGTACGCCAGCTGATTTACGATCAGTATCAGCAACCATTCCCATGCTACCTGCGAGGAAGAGAGAGAGAGAGAGGGGAGAAGATACATCGAGAGGCGCTCTGGGTCGGTGCGGAATGCAGCTAAGGGGAATTTCTAGCTTTAACGAGGAGAGCGTGGAAGCTGCTCGGCTGCTGCAACACCGCAACGCCGCAAAGCCTCTGCACTACCACCGCCATTCCTCTGATCCATGATCAAAGGAGAGCCTCTCGAGCTCCCTCCGAGAGGATACCTTTAACTTAACCCAGTGCAATACTGGTATCTCCACTTTAATGACTCCACAACGGCGCGCCCGGGATTAATAAACCGACGACAAAAGCATCCTCCAATCAACCGTTGGACCGCGTAGCCCCTCAAAGATACACCCACGCAATTTCCCCCGAGCTTACCTTGCTTGAGATGCAAGCCTTTGATATTAACTTAAATCAAAGCATCGAATTCCTCATTTCAAGTAATTTCTACCCCGATGTAGTCGAATATGTAAATACACTCAGATGAATTCGTAAGGATCCGCGCGAGTTCGATGGACCAAATTATGGGGCAAAAGTGGCTGCAAATTGTCGGTCGGTAGGGAGGAAGGCTCATTCGATCGGGCTCGAAGGGAAAGAAAGAAAGGCTGAAAAGGAGAAAGGATCAAAAGGAATTTCCTTTTAATGCATTCCGTTTGAGAGGGTAAAAGAGCGAGACACGCCGCGGTTCTAGTACTCGAGTACTACTTGAGGATAACCGAGCCAAGTTAAGGAGTCTCAGTCTTACTGCGTCGAGAGTCGGAGCGATTTATCGTGCGGCACTAAATCGGGCGCAGACTCAACTTGATGCTCGAGGCACGCATACTAAGTTATCAGCTGTTAGAAGCCAAGGATGGAACATTAACAGAGTGAATATAGTGTACGAATATCACAACCAAGTACGTCTGGATCGCGTGCCGCCGCAGTGCGCAGCGATATAGTTTCGATTCCATTTCTTAATGCACGGCAATCGTCGTGGGGTGAGATACAGGGGGTGGTGGTGGTGGTGTTTGATCCAAAAAAAGGGGCGGATACACAAAAGAAGCTTTAAGGGGATTAGGTCGCATTGCAGTGCCGCTGTGTGCACCACCTATTGCCCCAGTGTCCTACTGCCTGACTGTCCGTGCGACCCACTACTCTACTCGCTCCCACTACTGAATCCTGCTTGTACTTACAAGTAGAATATCCTATTTCACTGCCACTCGATTAAATTAAAGCTCGACAACGCGTAACCGTTCACTTTGTCAATTTTCATATGATATGTTGAAATTAGTCGTCGACAGACTGCGAAAATTTATACAAACAAGGTGAAATCAAATGAATTCGGAACTTACGTTTACTGTGTGTTTCGTATTAATGAGGTACTCAACACTTTTGTACCATTCAACATATTTAAATGTGTAATATAATAATGAGAATTACCATACTTGCATAGAATTTTGCATTTTAATTGAAAATCATGGAAATAAACGTATGCTTCCCTGATACGGCCGACTGTGTGCAAATCGGGCTTAAACCTCTCCCCCATTCACTTCACTACCGAGGGTGCAGTTAAACGTTCTCGCACACAGTATCCGAGCGCTCGGTTCGCCTCGCATTTGCTCGCAGCAAATGAGCTTTTCCAAATCGACAATTGCCGGCCGGCTGACAATAAGATCTCGGGGAAAACCTGTGGGAGCGAGGACGGCCTGCGGTGCGCCGTAAGCTCCCGCCATGGCCAAGTCTGGCATCGGCCTCGACAATTGGCGGGAGAGTCTCGAATAATGCGATAAGTAGCCAGCCGCGTTTAGCCGAATCAATTGGTGCGAGGAATGCCAATGATATCCACGCGCACACGACTTATAACGGAGCTTGCGGCAGCGCCCACCACGATTTCTCGAGCTCCGGTTTCCATGCTCGAGCTTACTGCCTCTCTTGCAGCTAGTTTCGTCCGCAGCACTCGCAACTGAGTTTAAGAATCGTGGGGAATCGTGGAGGAGCGTGTGAGACTTCCTGGCTTTCAACGACATTTCTCTTTTACTGGGTTCGCGAGGGTCTCTTGAGCTTACAGGATTAGTTGTACTAAAACGCTAATGGACGCAGGGCAATTCTGTTGCAAGACACGCTGTTGTGGAAAATAAACCGATTCTGATAGCGGAAAGTATTCAATTAGTATATGCTGCGCAATAATATATTGTTATAATAAGTGTGATCAGATATCGAGTTATTTTAGCTTCACGTTGGCAGGATTGCCGTTTTCATAACGTTATTCCTAGCACTTATCTTTTATTATTAGCTTCGTAGAGTGCTGCTCAACATTCGATTGCACGGCACGCTAACAGTTAATTATGAAAATAATCGAAGCGGCTTCATCGCGGCAATCGACACACAGGTTCGATTAAATAATGATCAAACTCGAGCCACGGCGCGTGTACCTACTCCCTCGTCGATTCAGTATCGAGGGACTTCGCGTAGTTGGGCACTTTCAACACGTAGAATATGCGATTAATAAAATCAGGATTACGCATTCTACCTTTAATAATCTTGATGGTATTTAATAACAAGTTGCATTATTAATACTCAATTGTATACTTTCCAATGGTTTAATTAATAGACAATTATGTTGCTAATAGCTTGCTATTAAAAGTACGACACATTAATCAGATTTTATTAGCCGATTAATACAGTTTGTAAGGTGAGAAGCGCCTAATGAATTCATCAGGCTTGATTAACAAGATAAAACTGGGAATCTCCTCCCGAGCAGTAAATTCAGTTCACCCATATTGGCCCCACCAATCCACTCGGGCTCCGGAGTTAATTAAGAATTATATGACACCTTCGCCAACTACGTACGGTGAATTTAGAGCGTTTAAAGTGATTTTATTGCCGATAAACAGACGGCGACGTGATCCGGCTTTCCCATTGGACATTAACTCGATAAGTCATCCTATGACTCCGCTGCAACCTGGCACGCGCTCAAACCTTTCACGATTCTTATCGCTCGGCGCGAAAGAAACGGTATTGCACGTGAGCCCTTATCCCCGAAATTTCTTTTAGAGACGAGATTACACTAATTTAATGAGTTGAACCGAGGTAACAATGAGAACGTAAGAGAGCGATGTACATGGGAATTTTTTGCCAGTTGTGGATTTCGACAGGTCGGTCAGTCTATTAAGTGGTGTAAACTTAAGTCGCGTGGGATAGTTTTAAGAGCAGCATCAGCCGCATTTTGCTTGCAGGTCCATCCAAGGGAGGGAAGATAATACGGGCTTAAATGCACTCGTGCACGTCCGACAGGCGAGCGAGAAGCTTTTTTCGCGCGGCACACGCCGCTGTCCCGGTACAATAAAGTTGTAGCCATCCCGGCTGAGTACGCACTTAGCGTAAAAAGTTTGTAATGAGATGCTCGAGTGCGCGCAAGTAGCGTCACCGATACGAGGGAAATGGTCGAAAAATTCGCCGGCCGTGCGAGCGTCGCCGCCGCCGCTGCGCAGCAGTTGCCGCTGGCACGAAATTCGAGCTGGATTGCGAGCTTTAATAAAAGTAGTCCCGCTAACGAGACTCCCACTCGGAATTGAGATGGGACTTTCACATGTTAATTAGCACTAAGTTTTCCCTTACCTGGCGACAAAGTAATTGGCACTTGATTCGTAACAGTGCTGTGCTTTTCCAGAGATCACATTTTCTCGTTATTACAGTATTGTTGTCACTAGTGGCTTTCTTGTTTCGAAGAGAGAGCAATTTCCATCCTTCGCTTCTGACGCGGTATACGTATTGTCTGCTCGGAAACAAGTACGATCACATTGCCGACTGGATGCACTTACGTTTGATTATAATTCGAATAGGAACGCTATTACCGGCGAGATCGATAGCGGATACAGCTAGACATAATTTTCTGTTTGAGATTGAGCTGCTGGAAAGTACCCGTGCGGGCGGAAGTGTGTGGATCGTGTGTATGTGCAGATGGTGCAAATAAGCGGAGAATACAGAGCGAGGCTTTGCTCCGAGGGGATTACCCGCCAGGCATTGGCGTCATTTGCCGACTACGTGTTTTAAATCCATTCCAGTTTCGATTAATGCCCGAAACGGTTTCTCATTGCCTCTCTCTCTCTCTCTCTTTCTCTCGTGGCCTCAGTGATACATACGCATTATACTGGCGAGATTAGCAATAATTTAATTCACAACAACTCTGTAAAATATCGCCAAATCACCGCCGCCGCCGCCGTTAAATCCAGTACGCTGATTTGCTTGCATATTTTCATCCCATCATAATGAGAACGTAATTGCTTCCTTTTCGTTATTGAAAACTGTTTAATCCCTAGGGGATTCGAATTAATCCTCTGGCGATATGATGCTGACCCGTTGAAGAGCCTTCGATTCCCGCGCAAGAAGTTGCTGAATACTCGGTCACTCGACAACGTTTCGAAAGATTTCCGGGGCTAATTCTAGTTGCGAATCTGTTTTTATTATATATGTATTTATCGTCATATCAACGACATTGTTATTAGGTCTGATTTTAACCCAATCAAATGTAGACAATCTAAAAGAAGTGGGAGCGGAATCTCGGGGAAGACCGAGAAATTGGACAATACATTTGTAAAGATATCTTATACACCGCTGTGAAGTGGCTCCTATCATAATCAGGATTTCGAGGGGTACATGTATACTAATTAGTAGCTCGATGGAAAGTGGTCGACAATACAAAACTATTCGGTATCGGTGCCGGATTACTCGAGTAAATCGTGATAAGGCTGTGTATCGTGAGGCAGCCGGGTAAGTCCATAGACTGGAATCATAAACAAGGGGGTACCGCGTGCTCCCGATATCGGATTCGTACGTTATTATCGTCTCCGCATTAATCCGCAATCAGGTTGGTAGTTATGGTACATACGACGCGACGGACAGAATGAGAGAGAGAGAGAGAGAGAGAGAGAGAGAGAGAGAGAGAACTTGTATCCGGAAGAATGTATTATCCTTCGCTCTGCATCTGCGGTTCCAACCATAACATTTGTTGATCCAATAGATATGAAAATCAAATTCGAGTCAGGGGAGTTTTATAGAAATTTGAATGCGTTGCGAATGAAATTGTATCTAAATAAAGCGTGCAACTTTAGTTATGTACTCTTGGTCTCAAGGATGTCAAATCATCCTAATATTTATGATAGCAACTTTTCCATTTCTTTTGCTGGTGTCATTTCCAATCACTCCAGATCTCTTAAAGCACTTTTGCTGCTAAAATAAATTGTGATACTAGTTAACAAACGCATTGGTAACAATGACTTTGCAAAGTGCGATGAAAATAAAGCATCAGAGATGTAGAGAGAAAATTGTCTGTCGAGATTGAGGATATAAAAATGCGAAAAGTGGCAGTCGGCCGAGATTCTCGAGTTGTCCGGATATTTTTGCGACCAACTGTAGGTACGCGCCACGATCACTGCAACTCGCTCGCAATTGAGAAGCAGCGAGAGGAGACTAACAAAGCAATCAACAAGGAGCTCGCTGCATATATTGATTCGAGCGTTTAACGCTTGCGAAGCAACACTTAACGAACGCGCGAGCCAGCCCCCGTGAAGTTTTTCAATTCTCCCGGTGTAGCATCGCGTGCATTTCAGATCGTCTCGCCGTTTATTTTCAGCTTGTCCCTCCAGGGATAAAATACTGCAAGCGGCGACTCCCGCTCGTGTACTTTGTCATCGGCCGAACATCTCGGCGAAGTAAACCTCTCGCAATCGCGCGAATCTCCCGGAGAAAATAAAGCCGCACGATTGTCGCGGCCTCCGCCGAGATTTATAATGGACCGGCTATCGGGAACGCGTAATACCTCGAAGACCCCTTTTTTACTGACCACCGCGGAATCGAGCTTGATGTGAATGTACGTCCGCGCTTTGTCACCATTTCATGAAATGCCATCACTTCAATTAATTTCCAAAAAACAGATTTCCCGCGATTTTCCATCGTTGCCCAGCGAATTATTGAATTCCTTGTTACGCGGGGGTTATTGGGATAGCAAATTTTTTCCTGAAAATGTTGAACAATTTTCGAGCACCATTCCATGTTTTTGATGTCACCCAAATTAATAGGGAACGCAACGATATCCGGTATTTTATTATCGAATTAATTCTCGTCGAGAGCACCGATGAGAGTAAAATAATCTCACGATACTGCTCGTAATTGCGAGAGCGTAATGATATTACGGATAGCAACGGCAGGTCGAACGGGACAAATTTTCATTAAATACGCACTACGTAACTGAAACGAATCTTTCGCACGAAAAGTAATTGTATCCAGCGAACACCTGACTAAAAGAGGTTTATTCGAAACCTTTGAACAATTTCACGTCGTCTGATATAAAAAACGTGCCGTGCCATAAATGAAGTTACCATTTACCAAGAGACTTCATAAATCGAGTCACTCCCGTAGAGAGCAACTGGCACTTTTCCATATTTTCTCCAATTGTACTTTTCCATGGCTAGCAATATATGCAATATGCTTAATATATTTAACTCTTGTTAAGCACGCACCTTGCCGCCCATGATGTTAGTGAAATAGAGTCAGATGGCGACCGATCGTTACAGATATCGGCTATAATTCAATAACGCGCCCGGTAATATGGGTGATCGGTGATTTATGAATATGGAAGGCGCGTGGTACAAAATATGCAGATACCCTCGTGGTGACAAGCGATATTTTACGGGGTGACAGCTGCGGCAGCGAGGATGCGCTAAGGCACGTGAAGTATTTGTTTGCCAAAAATGTGTGAAAGCCGCTGGTTCGCTCAATTAGGGGATCGACACTCACTCGTTAGTGTCCCTTTCGCCGAGTGATCGCCCGATATATTTATGGCTCATCATAAATTCGAAAGCGGTCGACCCTGGCGCATCGCTGCCCCCCACGTGTTCGACGTCGTGCACGACATTAGTCTGAAGTGAGCCTCATTAATCCAACGGTGGGTGGGGGATGACGGATTATCGAATTGGATTAGCCGAGGTTTGCGGAGTGTGTCAGTGTGTGAGCAACAATTAATTAGGACTCTCGTGTGCACTACTTTCTTTGGCATCAGTTTTCACCTCAAACTCTGTATTGGATTGATATTTGGCGGTAATGAGGGAATGATTAGAATGTTACTTAGAATATTCTAACAACTTTAAGCTATTTGGAGTTTTTTATATTGCAGACTGTGTAGTCTATCTATTTTGGTACTAAAGGTTCATATCTGTAAATAAATAATCAATCAATCAATATTAAAGGGCACATCCTGTGATCGAAATATAGAAACGAAGTTTACTCTAACAAGTGCTTAAGGAGCTTCAGGCAAAATGACGCAACTACAATCAAAATACGTCAGTTCCAAATGCGCTGCGAGGAAAGCAATAACGGGAACTCGAAACTCTGGAAAGTTTTCCGTGAGCGTAAGACATTCGTCTTTCCAAAGGGCGGCCGGGCAAGTAACATGTTCGCAAAGTGACTCGAGTGAGTCAAGTGCCTCGCGTGGGGCGGATATCGACGCAGCCAGAATTCCATGCCGCTCTTGTACATCGCAATTGTTATGCAGCGAGGCACGGCGGTTCGTGCGCGTCCACGACAAATCGGTGGACCTCGACCTTAAAAAGCGATCATGCTCCACTCGCCGATAGTTACTGCGAGGCCTCTCCGCCTCTATGAAACAGAAGCCGATGCCACGAGGCTTCGCGCTCGCCGCCTCACTTTCCAATGGCACGCAATGCGTGATCGGCAACGCTGATCCCCGCCCGGCGAAATCGGCCCTCGAAATGTCATAATCCAAACTAATCGCACGTACTAAACTGTTCCTGCTCGACATAGTAATCGCGAAAGGCAAAAAGTCATTATACGTTGTTGCTCTCATCCGTGATTCAATATATAAAGAATGTGATTTGCAAGCACAAACGCGATGCATTGTTAAAATCCCATTAAACTCTCACACGCCAATCAATGTTTACGCTGCGGATTTAATTTCTTTAATTATACTTGGAAAATGTATATTATGGATCAAATTTCGTATATTAATAGCATAGCATTTTTGTATTTGTTTATTTGTATTCTTTCTCACGTATAAACAATGGCGTAATTCGACCACAGTCGAGTGTTGCAGCGTAAATGTTAATGTCTTTATATTTGTAATAAATTCCTTTAAGAAAGGGAAGAAGATTGCAACTAGTCAGGCGAGGAAGGCAATTGCGATTTTGTAGGATCGAGAGAGGCCGGCTCACCATAAACCGAATTGGGGTATAATGAAGTAAATAAAAGAAGATGCTCTCTTGTTCTACCTTATCTGACCTGGATCTCAAGTGACTCTCGAGTGTAGGTGAACATTTACGCGAACACGTGTCTCACGGAATTTCTTTAACCTCAGCTACACTTTTATCTGTGTACGTAATCCGTTTCCTTGCTTACAACCACTTTTCACCGGTAAGCCGCGGTTTCAGTCTCGCCTCGAAATTAAGCAGTCGGCATTTCTGCTAATTAAGCGGGAGAACAAAGCGAAATCACGGAGAATCATCTTTGAGCTCTACTTAATCGAGGCCAACGCTTGTAAATCCCCTTAACTCGTCAACGTTTACTCTGCAACCTTCTTTAAATGGTTTCAGTCGATCAGCGGATTGTCAGATCTGATTTGATAAAAATGACAAGAGCTCGAAAACGACAAGCTCCTTCGATGTATTCCCGGAATGGTCCTTCGAGAGCTATTGTAGTCAGTGACACGTGAAAACCAGTTTCACAAAAGAGAGGAAAAATGGAGGACGAAATTTGTAAATTGTAAAACACTCTACGTCGAGTGAATATCAATTGAGTTCGGGGAACAGAGTCATACTTTGACAGGCTGAATCAAGGACTTTTACTAGATCGTGGAGATTTATGTAAAAAGGAATTCTTCACTCGCCTACCACAGACTTGCACCGACCATTATTTTTCGTTTCCCATCAAAGTCAATAAACGAAAAGTAATATAAACGATAACTGTTAGTTTTCCATCATTTTGCATTTATTTTCGCCATTTATTAAATCACTCTTGCACCCCAGTATTATTCCATCCATTTCAATTATTTCTCAGTACCCCCGGCAAATTGATTGGTTGACGAACTGGCGCGGCGATCATGATCCAGAAAAACAAACTATCCACAAGGCAGAATCTCGAGCGCGCAATCGGTTCTTTCGATCTTCAGCAAACGATAAACGCGAGAGTCGAATCCGCCAGCCGCCACTTAACACAGATCAGTGCTTTATCTCGCACAATTGGGGCGATAACGATAGGAACGGTGGACAATCGATCGGCGCGGCGCTCTCCGTGTAATCAAAGGTATGTCAATGCCGCCGCCGCCGCCGCACTGTTCGAGTGCACGAGCGAACATCATCACGCGGCGTGTCCCGGTGTCGCAAGAGCAGCATCGCATCGATCTCTACTCTCCTAGCATTCGGTGTAATATGTGTAATGCCTTGCTCGCCAGTCCTTGGCAGGCCTGGTTTCCCCCGCAAGTTCGCCAGCTCGAAAGAAAACCTGACTGCATGCCGTCAGCGACGTTTTACGCGTTTCACGAAACTCGAACGACGACATATCTAGCCTTATATCGCGAGGACGAACGAAAGACACGCAAACGTGAAGACAATAGTGAGATGGATTGCGTTCAATCCGTAAAACCGGATCTTAAAGCAGAAGCAGCCTCCAAGATATGTTCCATATTCCAAAAGTACTATCGACTACCTAGTTGCCCTCGTATACGATATTTTTACCAAATATACAATAATACATCCTTCGCGTTGCTTGACTATCTGAGGCCAATATCAATAACCTCCGACATAAATGGAACAAACTTCAAACCTTTACTTCTCAACGAAATTGAAGGTTAAGGTCCCATACCAAGGCCCAAAGTTTCCCAGGCTTATCCGTTCCCCTCTACATCACACTGCTATCTTATCACAGCGTTAAAGCGTCAAATTATGCCCGAAGGTGGAAATGTAGTTAGGTAAGCGAGGTATGTGTGAGGATAATTAAAAGCTCGATCGCGTGTCGGTGTTGCGGCGAGGCTGTGAGAGGGAGAGTGGTGACTTACCGCAAGTTGGAGACGACCACGGTGTAATTGCCCTCGATGCTCACCAGGCCGACATTCTGCAGTATTAAGCCGGTTATCAGCATGCCGATCAGGGCCGGAAGAGTGGTCAAGGAGATGAGCCATCCGCCGAAGTGGGCCGCTATGGCGAGCGCTGCCAGGCCGAACAGCTGACCGCCCGGTGCCGCGTCGTCACCGATTACCGAGTAAACGACGCCCCAGAGCAACAGGCCCAGCAGGAAGAGGCAGAGGATCCGGGCGAATTTTCGGTAGCTCGGACAGAACGGCTGCGGACAGGCTCGTCTCCAGCCGGGTGGCTCCCAGGACGGCGTGTCGTCGCGGCCGTGACATCGGGCGCAGAACAGGTACAACCACGACCTGTCGGACCAGAAAGAACGTGCTTTAGTCCACCCGCACATCTTTTTGATAGAATCCCCGCATTTGAACGGCGTTCTTGACCAGCATTTTTTATCCTACCATTCGAATTGAACAAGGATTCATTTCGAGCCCAGAATTAAACTTTTCAGCCCCGAGAAATGCCGCGCGATGTGATCAAGCGGTGTCTTTCCACGCGTAATCAACTGTGTTGAAAGTCAACTGTGGCGGTCGGGACGTGGAGCGATTCGACACTAAATGGCTTTGCTTTACACGTGTTCGAACGCCAGTCGCACTGAAAGGGTTAAATGGCAGGTTTCGCACGTGTGGCGTGCAGTTGCAACCAGAGAAGGAAACAGAAAGCTGTGCAAGTTGGCGGATGTCTGAAATTCTGCCCTAACGGCAGAGCCCTTACAGGTCCGCCTTGGGCCGGCAGCGCGACTCGAGAATCTCTTTCGATTGAAATCGCAGACTTGAATTACAAATGCGCGGAGATACAGAAATGTAATTTCATACGCTCGCTTCCACATTCCTGCGGCGTGGCTTGCGCCACCGACACTCGGTACGAATAATACAGAAAAAACTATTGTATTATTTATACAGCGTGACATGCGCTGACGTGACATCAACGTGACATGCCCTGCCTGCGCGGAGAAAGTTCACTTTGTAATATCAAAACGTAATACATAAGTGCGAACTCGTAAGTGGAATAAGCCAACACTACATATCCTAATAACCATATTGAACATTAATATTGCACTATAAATTCATCGAGACAGTATTTCCAAGAGAATAGAATTCAAAGTTGCTTTAATACCGTAACACTGGAGTTGCCTGGTACACCATTTTCCACGGTAAACACGATAACTAGATCGCCTTTAATCGAACAGATAGGCAAAATAACAAACGCGTAGCAAACGCCGCTTGGCATTAGAAGTGGCTCGCACTTTCGAAGCGACTGTCAGCCAAGATACGCGGCGATTACCAAAAACTAGTGAAATTGGAGGGGATGTCGTGATACTTCCGACATAAAAGTCTGGCGTTGCAATGTTTGCTGTGTATCGGAATCCCTTCTAATTAGTTAATGTTCATTTAGTGGGTAGTCATAAACTCGTGACACAAGTAAGCACAGATTCAACAAGGAGTAATGATGGTATATGATCTTTAACGCGGAGATAATACTATTCACTCGCGGGACGCTAATGTAGAGCACCTGGCAGTGGAGGGGCGCGGCACACTGCCTGATTACACGTGCTTTGTTTGACTGCAATTAATCATGTCGATCCCCGTAATCCCATTGCTTGGAAGACCTATTAGCGGTGACATTACTTTTTGGAATTCAGTCGATCCCGTTTTATGTGTGTGCGGTCAACTTCAAAGATTGGTTGCTCCACTCTCGAAAACTCGGCAGTCCCTTATTGATCGGCAACTTTGAAAAAACCCAATGCCCGATACGCCAATGTCCTGTCGAGCTTAGGCGATAACGAATATTTAATAAATCGATAATCACGATATTTTTGCCTTTGCCAATTTGACCCCACGGCAGTAAAGTAATAAGCAGTGAAAAGTTCAGGCTTTATTTTGTGAAAGTCCGTGAATTTATTTTATAGCAAATCGCAAAGCAAATATATTCGATTCTAAAGTATCCCTAATCACTTTTCAAGGCGACTTATTGGCTCGTGTTTGCTTAAGAAGTTGAGAATGCGGATGATTCACAGTACTCGGCGACAGTCAAACGGATTTCCCCGAGCGAAAGAAAATGAAAAGTCTATCCCTAACCTGGAAGCAATTACGTAAAAACAGACGGCGGTATTATAAATCAATTTGTTCCATCCGATTGACAAGATTGCGAGGGCGCGCGCTTGTGTGGTCGTGTCAGTCGACAATCATTCCACTTTTTGCAGCAAGAATTATCGCGCGCAATCGCGTCACCGGTAGCTTAATCATTGCTCATCGGCGATCGCCGATGGACGAATCAACATCGATTATCGGGCTCCTTTCGCCGAAGTCCCTCACCTCTCGAGTTCCTCGGAATACTCGATCTTGTCTCTGATGGAGCTCGACAGGCTGAACGCCGACTTCTTTCGGCTGCCGTTGATCCTGCCGTTCTCGAGATCGAATTTGTGCTGGGCGATACTCTCGCCAGGCTCGCAATTACCGGCGCCGTGATGCAGTATCGATTTCCTCCTGCCCTGATCGGAATTGTGCTCGGAGCTGGCGCTTATGCGCCGGTGGTGCTCGAAGGCGGGATTGTCCACCCCGAGGATCTGCTCGCTAATGGAGACGCGCCTTTTCGCCAGCTCCTCGCCCGTCCTCGACGCCCTCCCGGTGATCTCAGTATCCATCTCGACTGCAATTCCCGCGGGGATCACAGCAACAGATCGCCGACACGAGTCCCCCGAAATCCCGGTGAAATCTCTCCGAAACAACAACCGCTCCGAGCCCCCGCTGTAACTCCAGTTTCCCCCGGTGCACCAGTTGATAAACTTTGAGCGTAATTAATGCGATAATAACAAGCCGGGAAGAGGCGGACAGAGTGGGCAAAAGGCGAGCCCCAATTACGAGGTCGGTTTCCAAGTCACTCGGCGAGAGCTGACCCGTCCACGATGCTGCCACTCGGCGATTCGATCTCTCGTACTCACTATCCGCGCGCAATCCACTACGACACAGCCGACTGATTAGCGTCCAGAGGAAATCCTGATACAATTGGCCCGACACTCCGCAGCACAATGGCAACGAGACGGCAATGAGCTTGGTCACGCGAGCCGGATTGATTTTAAATGCCTCGGCCTGCGAAATTCCCTTGCTACTCCTCTCGCTACACCCACGACCCTCTCTCTCTTTCTCTCTTTCTCTCTTCCCCCGGTATCAAAGGCCGATCGCCACTACCGACTGCCTCAAACCGGCCTTTCCTTCTGGCTTTTATCAGCGCGAGACATGCACGCCTCGCCTATCACCGATTGCCACTCGCCTATCGAAGGCGCGCTCTCGCTCCTTTATTCCGGGGCCGATTTTCGGCAGCGGCTCGATTATCCCCTTTCGAGAGTATCGACGATCGCTGGTCGCGACAGGTGGAGCGACGGGATCGGCAGCGAGGGAGAGGCGAGCAGAGGCGCGCGCGCGTTAACACTGGCGCGAGTATGGAGCGCCAACTGGCTCGATCGGGGAGCGCACACCGCTGATAGACGCCTCGTCGATCGTTAACGGAGCCGTTCACGTGACGCTCTGTTTTCCACCGGCCGATGCGCCATGACGAAACCGTGGATCGCTAACACCTTCGACGGACACAGCTCCACTCTCGAATGCGTCGCCGGCCCACCAAGGATCAAGATCACTGACCAACCACCGATAGTCTTTCGCGTCTGTTCGCGTCTGTCGCGTCCTCAGCCACTGTTTGACGCGCGCTTGACACCTTGGCCCGCTTTAAGGAGCACCCGATTCACGTACTTTCCTTGGCCAGTGCGAATTTGACTGGCGACCCGGCGATCGGGACTTGCGTCTTTTTCGGATGTCGGGTTCCTTGGATGGTTCTCCAAGTTGAGAGTGAAAGCGCCCTCCCGGGAAGATTGCCGAGTCTCCGCCCTGAAGGGTACTAAACAAGTCTCGAGAGTCCCTGGACGGCACGGAGAACGGCCTCGAGTGCCGGGAGCCTCGACGGGAGCCACGTGGTCATTTGATGCGAGGAATAAACGATGCTTCAGTGGGAGAGTATATCTTCCGGGGAACTGCTCCCTGAGCACACTGTCACCGGCGCATCTTGGAAATTCAGTCCACGGCTCGGGATCGCTCGGCGGCACTGTATTTCTTGCTCAAGTCGCTCGGAGAGCCAGTCCACGTCGACTATGGAGAAGCCGGACCACTGGTCGCAGGGGTAGCGAGGAGTGGCGAGTAGTTGGGAGTGATGCGAGCTGGACGTATGTGGATGATGTTTATGGGGCCGCTGGTGGGGCTGGAAAAAGTGAAGGAAGGTGGGTGGGCAGACAGGGACACGGTCAACGCGGTCGCAGGCCCCGGCGACAATTGTTACCGCATCGTACAGGATGGGCACAGCTGGACACCTCATTGACAGTCCATTCGAGCCGAACCCACCGACACGCATCTAACTCGCCCGTGCCCCTGATCCCCGCTCCCCATTTACTAGCCAACCTCTTCGAACTCCCGTCCACACCTCCTCCGTTCCGTACACACTCCACTTCCTATACTTCCTATACTCAATTTGGCAAGACTCGCCCGGCTAACTCCTCGAGCGCGTCCACATACCACTTAGAAAGTCCCCTGCCGACCCACCAGCCGAGGCAACTTGGCTTTAGGCTCCGAATAAATTTCGACCAGCCAACAAACTTTTCTCAAACTGCATGACTTTTCCGCTGATTCTGTGGCTCAGTGGCTTCCCACCGTTCGCTTTTCTGTCGACTTGAATTTCCAGGTTCCGATTGGGGTTCGTTGAAATCAACTTGGGATTAACAGTTCGATGTGGTTTCTTAAGGATGGAGAGTTTTGTTTGCCTTTCCTGCTTAGGCTCTGCTGTTACTTACATCGCAATCTTTGATGTTTCCTTCGCACCTCTTTCAGTGATTCCGACGCAGAGGTATATGGGATTGGGAACACTTGGCACCTGCTTTTACACGCTGAGGCCCTCGATGAATATCCTCAGGCTCCGCTGTACATTCATTGAGCCCTCGATTCCGCCGGACTGTACTCGGCTCTTGTGTTCCTTCCTCGTTACGATTACCCTGTTTGCTCTTCAGTCGCGACCTCTTGCGCCAGCTCATCCCTGTTTGCTCGGCAGTTTTCGCTGGTTAGTTAGGCACATTGTCGCAGTCCGCATCCCGAGTGTCCCCGTGTCCCTCTGCGCCTCTCTCTTCGCATACACAACGCGCGCCGAAGAATACGAAGGCTCGTCGGTGAACTTGGCGTTATTATCACTTGTTGCACGTCAGCCAAGGAGCGACGACTCTCGATTCATCGCTAACTCCTGATGCGATTAGTATGTCGCGGCCAACTGAACATTTGTCGATATCGTTAACACCGGACTCTACCAGGATGATAATGGAAAGAACAAAACCACTTTGCAGCCTCGCCTTTATTCCAGCGATTCCCAGTCGATACTCATCCAATGATTCCCACTCTAAGAAATCATTAAATGCCTCTTTAATCCTCCGCGCATGATTAAAACGCCTGTGTTCTTCACTTCAAGTTTCTATCCTCTTGAATCACTTTGCACGAGTTTGTTGAAATAATTAAGGGTTCACGAGGACCATCTGTATCACTTTGTCCCGACTAGTGGTTGAAAACCGGTAGAGTTTGCGTCGATAACTGCGAGCACAGCACTGATTTCACCGTTCGCACGGTAGAATGGAGGAGCAGTACTGGGCCTGGTACTATATCAATAAGATCGTCAGCAGTCGCTTTCGCCTTAGCCCGGGAGTCGTGTCAATATTGTTGTATCGTCTACTTGGCTTTGTTTTGATATACAGTGCTACGCTCTCGTCAGCCAGGGCGAAACCAAACACGCCGGGGCCTTTGGCAGAATAATCGTAGACTATGCGTGTGAGTAACAGGTTGCCTCGCCGCGGCAGGCACGCGTCTATCTGCTTATTCAGCAACGCCCAGAAACTCACTATTAATTCAGGAGCGAAACTCCGATTTTCCGAGCGTACGACTGTTAGGTAGGAGACTGCAGCTACGAGTCGCCTCCTCAGGATCATTTAATAAGCTAAGGGTTTCGTTAATCCGGATATGGACTGGTAGAAACTACGGAAACTACTGGTAGTGTTGAGAACTAAATTGGAGTTAGTGTGTCTTAGGTTTAGCAAACTAAATGTTAAGGCGAAAGCATACGAATGATATTAGTTGAAGAGCCAAACGAAGAAAAACCTTGGGGTTTTCCTATTTCTTTGAGAAATAAACACATTAATATTGATTGACTTTAATCTTATGATTAACTAAAACCATATATAATCCGCGGGGGAAATTGGCTAGAATTCGATTTAGTGAACAAAGCTTCTGGATTTTTAACTCTTGCACTAGAAATTGCTACAAAAAGTTTATTAGCCTATACATAGGAGGAAATATATCTGACGATGAAACCTCGAGTATCACATGAATCGGGGTGACATGGCAGCCAAGGTGTTAAAAAAGCTCGCGAAAATAACGGCTGAGGTATAGGATGGTCCAGTGGCGAAAGGTTGCGCGTGCCACTGGGCCAATTGGGAAGTATTGAAAGGTTTGATCCGTGGCTCATGTCGTCGGGGAGCTGATGGGTAGAGAGCGGGAGAGAGTGAGAGAAGTAGCGCACATGTGTCGGTCGAAGGCAGCGATGTTATTAATTCTGGACAGTGCTCGCGATGCCGCAGAATCGAGCTGCGAACATGCGTCGCATTCCCGGCTGGCAGGAAGATGAATCGCGTTGCTGGATTAGGGCCGACGACCGCTGGGACACCGCGCTATGCCCTGATCGCCACCACTTTCCGCACTCACTGACTCCGCTCTTTATCCCATCGTGTCATCGACTGTCAGTCGGCCGACTAAACAATCAGTCTGGCTAGTCAGCGTGAACTTAGTTTTCCAACATAATTTCCGAAATGTCGGCTGAGACGTCGGATATTAAACCCTTTAAACTTTTGGGTCCCATGTCGTACGATATGTATCTCTTCATGAATTTATTGACACCACACCACCCATATATGCGTTGAGACAATTTTTCTTCTTAATGTTTTTTATTTCTCTGGTAATCTTTAGGTATTAAAATATTAGGACTTAAAGGGTTTGAATTTCAACCTCGCGTAAAATTGTTTTTAAGAAATTCTATCGATGTTTATCCCGCATAGAAAGATTGGAGACAGCGTTCAATACTACCCTTTTACTGCCAATGTATCTGTACAATTAGGATCACGCGAATAGAAAGTGTGGGAAACATCGCATGCCTGTCACTGATAGGATCAAACAATCTGACTCCTTGTTGATCCACTGCAGCTCGAATACATTGCAATAACACCGGCACGATCAAACGTCGATAGCCTCGCGCACACATATACTACACAGAGTCAATCGTTCGCTTTCTTTAGTGATCCGTTCGATGACACGATGACATTCGCGCTCGGCTACTGCAAGTCTAGCCTATCAATTTGTCGCGCTAAATTTATCGCCGGTCACGTTCTCACAAGGCGATCGTAAATCCCAGAATCATCTGCCATCGAAAATCAGGAATGACGAATGTTGACATCAACGAACCGACAATTATTCCCCGCGGCAATGAAAGCAGATCGACGCATTCTTATTACTTCTGTGTGGGGAAATGATCGTGGCGATTATGGGGAAAAAAGATGATCGGATTTCCCGGGGAGCGGGTGAATTAGGTTTGCCGAGATTCGGAAGCGCGCCGGGGCCACCAATAATACTGATGGAGCCACTATCCGACCTCGCCGTGACTGCCGAGGTCGAGACGAACGAGGCGAGAACGAACCTGCAGGAGTGGAAGGAAAAAAAGAAAGGGAGACAGATCGGCGGCGTGAAAGAAGGAGGAAAGTTCCGGAAAGATTTTCGTACGAGCAATCTTTCTCCACAAGCTCCGATTCCGTAATTCCTCCCCTTAATTGGCTCACTTGGAATTCGCCCGAGGCTCCGCGGCGGAAAATTATTGCAAAGATCAGCGATTTAATGGGAATTGGAAGATTCATCGTACGGCGCATCCCATGTGCTTGCATTGGCAGTATTCGCGTAAATTGCATCTGGAAGTGCACGTACACTCACACACTCACACACATTGCAGCTGTTTGGCTACTCGAGCGAAGCCCGTCGGCTTAGCTTAGCATTCCCGGCAACAAGCCGAGCAAGGACGCTGTAAGTGGACTAAACTGTCAGCCGACAGAAAGTCCACAGTCCTAGCCTTCCAGTGACAAATTACAATTAGTTCATAATTCTTGAGTAACACAACATTCACAATCACGATCCACGTACCATCAAGTTCGCCAGTCTCTCTTCGTTTATATGAGCGCGCGTTGCCACGCTCTTATGTCATCTCCGTCTTTCTCCCTCGCACTAACGCCCCTCTAATGACGATTTCGCATGACTCCTCCCCGCGGCCGGCGCTGCCGGAAGTCACGAATTTTCATTCTCCATCAACCGCGAATTCCTGCGTCTGCCCGCCGTCTTGAGTGGCCTTTTCGTGCATGATTCCGCGCTTACTAATCCCGCAGTCGGTAGAATTGCATATAGCACTGTGCATAGATCGGTGATTTCTCGCATAGAATGATTTCCAATTATTCGCCAGGTGGAATCAAACAGTGCTGATTTATTATCAGTACAAACAATCAGTGTAAAAGGATTGTTACAATAAAATGGCATATGAATTAATGCTATTAACCCAGTTCGGTTTGTCGGGAATTTTATAGTACACGTGGAAGTGAATGGAAGTGAATATGTTGGATAATGTAACATCACTTTGTTCGATAGTTTCCCTGTGCAATACGCATTGTACCTCCATATACGCTTGCCTGCTAATTACTTAGTAATTGCCGCGCATATAGTCGATTTTGTAAAAGTAATTGGTATTACGATTGGATAGATTGAATAGATAGGGTTTAAGAATGCATTTCTAATATTTAGATTTTCCTAGTTATCCATATTCGGGTTTATAGGAATTGAATTCATGTTGATTCGACCTCATACGTGCACGAATATATATCTATTAAGAATATTGAGATCGAGATAAACCTGTTGAGCTCTGCAGCACCAACTAATCCAGACTATTGGTGCGTCGAGTTTCCGGTAAAACAATAACAAAAACGAAATCCATCACCACCCATGCTAGATAATACATATTTCGATTCCATTAATGTGCTTTAGCTTCCTTAGCTAATGCATTTAAGACTTAAGAGAGAATGTAATGGCATATATGTATAGTAAAAGACATATGCAATTCGGCCTAGACACTAAGCACTCCGTAATAATAAATAATTTCTTTGGTAGCTGACTTGATGTTTTATGAAGAGCGTGCTAAAAGATGCGGAAGCTTTTTGTAAGCCCGAAAGCAGAGCTTATCCTTTAAGCATAAGCCGCAAGCATCCAGCTCGCTTGGCGGTCTTTTCATGCTATATTCTTTCTCTGAGAAATGTCGAATTAACCTTCGAATATACGCTAAGAGCACTTAACTTATTGATCAGTTGAAATAATCGGGCATGGCGATCCAATTAGTGAGGGATAAGCATAAGATGCGCCTGGTCAGCGCGAGTGGTGCCGTCCAATTTCGAATGAAACGCATTCTGAATGGCGGACCATTTTGTAATAGAGCGGATTAATTAATGAGTAGGAAGCGTTTCATTTAGAATGTACTCTATGCGTACTCGAGAGCACGCTAACGTCACATCTCCGCGGACTTTTCCATTCTTGGCGGACTGCAAGCTGTTTGACATGTTCAATCGCCATTTCATTGATTTGCAGTTTCTAATAAATGATTGATACAAGCTTGTAACAGTTCAGTGACATCTGAATTCATTAATTTTGGATTGTCATGGCCGTAATTGGTAGCAATACGTAAATGAGAGGCTTTTACATGACAGTTTGGATAACTTCTCATGAGTAATCGGTAATATTTAATGTCTAATGTCCGCGGAATACTCGTATGCCATATGATAGTCAAACGAATTGTATTTGATGAACTTGACCAAAAACAGAAAACAAAATCCAAAAAATAATGCCAGTCAAGAGGCAAAGACTGACCGCTTCCGAGAGCAACTATATCTAACAGAGATTTTCTTTTTAAACCAAGTTCATTACCATTGGAAGCTTATTTTATTACTGACGCCGAGTACTATTTCAGTGGCTATGCTTTTTCCAAAAGCATGCGAAAATTCGTGTCACAAAAAAGGATATGCACAGGCTCAAAAGAAGAGGCGGTGTAACGCGTGCAAAAAAAATTGGCACCAGCAAGAGTTCCCTTCTGGCTTTTCGGGCTGGCGAGCGCGTTCCGACATTTAATAATCTCTTGTAACATCAGGTTACGACGAGCGCAAGCAGGCTCGCTTGGAAAATTCTCCGAGTGTAAATTAATGCTGACCCAGTTCTTTGGAATTTTCGTTACAAGCCTTCGTGAATCTGATGCGGCAAGAGTTACGAGAAGAATTTGCCTTTGCGCTTAAAAGCCACCACCCTCTCCATTTTCCCCGCTTTCTCCCCTTCTATCGCGAAAGCAGGTAGATTTATGTGCGCGAAAGTCTAATTATGAAAGGCCGACTGAAAGGTGCGTGCGCGCTTGTCGGCGCCGCACACACCTGTCGCCAATGATTCCGCCGTATAGAAAATGTGGCTGCCGAGATGAATGGCACTTGTACCCTGTCACACTCGAGATTGACAAGTGGAATCTTCCAAATTATGCGGGAGCACCCACTCGACTCCCATAGATAAATCTCCCGAGTTAAGCTAAGCAAATTCCGAGTGCATAAATCTTCTAAATTAGGTAAACCTCCCGAAATTCGCCGCACTCTCGTGATTAGCCAATGCGGCCAGCACGCTGGCAAGAATGCCGGTTGCTTTCGAACCTCCAATTTTTCACCCCCAATTAATTAACACGCCCTAGATTGCAGATTTATGCTCTGTCCACAGTTTGTGTGTACGCGATAACACTGAATACTTGAACGATAAGTCAATAGGAATATTACTCTAACTACCGACGACAGCCACGGCAACTAAATCAATACAATTAATTAATATACATTATCCAATAATAAAATAATAATAAAGTCAAGCCAGCGATACGAAATAAAGAAATAATATGAAAAGGCCGTATGAGGTATCTGTCGCTCACGGCGGAAACAGTGGAAGATCTAATATGATTGCGCGTGATTGATTCCCAGGCGAACGATGGTGGCGAAGATCACGAGTGCAATTGGAAGCCGATAATACGACGACACACATATCATTGCGGAGGTATCGGGAGAGCTCGGATAATCTCATAATAAATCAGGCGGGCGATGCCGGTGGCGTAATCAATACTATGCAAATATTATTTCATTGCGTGATAATATCAGCTAACCGAAAAATCGATTGCATCATCAGCGGGTGTTATAAGGCTCGTGAAGCTGTTATTATTAGTGGGTTGGCCGGGAAATCGGGCGTTGCGAGAGGCCGAGTGGCATAGAAATTGTCCACCGGTGCAAACATCGAATGTTTCAGCGACGCCGGCTACCGAGCTAATATCTTTTTCTGCACTGTCCCGATCCATATCGCTCGCTCGGCCTGGCAGATTTATTTCCTTCGTCAGTGGATACCACACTGGCTCGCGCGCGCGCTCTCTCGCTCGACTACAAACTGCGATGCCGATGGAATTTTCACTTATTATTTATGGCCCCGGGCTAACGGGAAGTCCCCCTCCCCCGTCGCTCTACCGGCAATAGGAAACTACCAATCCATACGTATACCACCTGCGACTGCCCGCGTCCCTTTTCCCCGACGCCGAATACAGAATTAATCGCTGAAGGCGAGCGACAATGAAGCTGCCTCCCCGCCACTACCCCGCCGCCCGATTTCGAATTAAAAAGACCTCACCCGAAGAGTGCATCGCGCAATCTGCCTACCGCGCCGCGCCGCGCCGCTCTAAGCCTTTTCGCCGAGCATTTGCATGCGCGATTCACGAGTCGACTGCGTTTCACGCCGCTGGAAAATGTGTGTCGCTTTCGAACAAAGCGTCCTGCCATTTTTGCTCCAGTGTTCCCCGATTGCAGAAAGGTGGATTCGAATCGGTAATGTGTGAGGTCTGTCGCCGAGGAGAGAGAAACGAACGAGGCAAACGTCAGAACGTAAAGGGGAGTCCACAGTATCGTCGATCAGCTGATCGTTAGAGTAGGTCAGATGAAAGCCCCAGCGGATCGACTGTGCGCTATTCATTTTGACAGAGGCAGATTACCGCACGGAGGCCACGTGGTTTTCTTTTTCCCGCCCGACTTCTTGTTATTATTGTTAATTGCTTCGATCCCGGAATTTTTATGAACTCCCAAGAGAGAGAGAAAAAAAATAAGCTGCATGAACCAGAGTGAGACGGTGTACGTGTGTGAATACATTAAAGACAGATTTACGTGGAAATGCAGTTTCCCGAGGGTAAATCTCGATGAAAGATTAATGCGATCGGACGAGAAAGTACGTGCACGTGTATTGGACGAGGCAGAGAAAGCTCTCATGCATAATGGCGAGTCCGTTTCGTTTCCTAACATACCTATTCTTCCACATGGCGAGAAGGGCGAACGCAGGCCGAGGGGGGTGACGAGGTGCGAGGCGAAAGAAAGATCGAAGGTACGCCGTTCCGTTCGTTAAGACGGCGAGGAGGCGCGCGTAGAATGTGATTCCTATGGCGAATCCGCATCGGAATCCGGTGGCGAGATTCGTGATCGTGATCACACTGATCACGGCCGCTCCCTCCGCTCCCGCAGCCGCGGCCGTGGCCGCAGAGCAAAGCAGAGCAGAGCCGCAGCCGGCGAGCGTAACAATCCTAGGCGACGAATTTCCGTCCTTCAGCGTGCATTTGGCAGTGCCGGAGTCACGCGAGAGATTCGTCGGCGTCCCCCGTCGGAGGAAGGGAAGCCGTCGCCAGTGGAGGAGTAACGGAGGGACGAGGAGGTTGGAGGTGGACGAGGCAGGGAGAGAGATTGCTCGAGCTCGGTGAGAGAGGCCCGAGCGGGCTGGAGCGGGCGTCGCGTCGGTCCATCTAGAATCCGAGAGAGCGCTGCACAGTGAGCATTGGAGCATCCAGCTCTGGAGTCGGAAGCGCAGCTCCAGCCGGAGGTTCAGACTGCGAGCGCGAGACGAGGTCGAAGATGGAATTGGAATTGCAAATAGCCCTCTCTACCCTCGGCTAGATAGGCACTGACTGCCTCGCTCTCCTTTATGACACACTGGCCCACTCTCTCCCCTCTTATGCCTCTCCTCCTCTCGCACTCGCGCCGCCTCTTGGCGCGCTACTCGATTGCCAATCGTTCCTTCACCCGTCTTCTTTTCATCCTCTTTTCCATCTCGAGACTGTATCGAGGGCTTTGTAATTTGGAAGTATAACGACGCCCTTGCCTTCGGGGCAAGAAAACCCCCTCGCTCTTGTTAGTCCACCAATACTTGCCCTCGTGAGTTTTACTACAATAACAAGAGTCTATAATTAAAGGTTTAATCTCACATTAACAAGCGCCTGAATGTACTCTCGATAACATTAACGAATTAATTGGAATGATTCTCTTGTGAATTGTGGGCTTCGATGAGAATTCAGGATAAATAGCAGAGCTTTTTCACTTGGCTTTATGAATGTCTTAAACTGGCAATCGAGGCCTTTGACTTCCCTTATAGAAAAGCTCTCCTTCTCCCCATTCACTCGTGAGACAAATACACTTTTTGCGTGCCCTTTTTCTCAAATTCACGCATGAAGAGAAGCCATTGGCCAAGGTACGTAAAGCTAGAGGCGAGGAGTGTAAATTTCATCGAAGATTAAGTGAAGGGCTATCTGACCCTCGTCATTTTGCGATACGCTCTCCGGCCAACGTGGCAAGAAGGACGCGAATTGGCCGTAGCTAAATCATTCCGGGCGAAAGAAAATCGTTAGGAGAATAAAGCGTATCCGAGGACCGCATAAAAAGGGTGGGTGGGCCACCCGGCCATTTATCACGAAGATACGTTTAGGGAAATCTAAGGAGCTATCATAGTGGACCGCCTCCCCTCTCTTTATGCCGACCAATTTGCAAAAAAAAATCCTTGTCCCTCCCGAGTAACTTTATTATTGTTTTCTTTCCCACCGCCCCGATCTTTCTTATACCCCGGCGAAAGTCAGCGGGAATTTGTCGAGGAAAACAAATGGCTCTCTCCCGAGTACCACTAACTGTACCACTGCAATTGCGGGATTGCAAATAAACTTGTGGATTATACAAAACAAATCATTGTTCAAACCGAACAGTTCGCTAGGCAAGATCTGATATTACGTATCATGGACTGGAATAATTCATGAAAGAATGAAAAGTAGGTTCAGAAGTCCATTGGAATCCAATGCGACGCGAGAAGAATCATAGAGCCAACAATCAGCGTTTAGCGTTGACCGACAATGACGCGACGGCGAGATTGGCTCGCAAATGGAGAAACGAGGCATTTGGGGAATCCAGCCAAGAATTCGGGAAGTGTACTTGTACTCGAGAGGGAGCCGATGGGACAAGTGCGCAACTCGTAGTAGCTCGACGTGTCTTCTCTCGTCTCGTATATCACGGGAAGATAAAGGGCTGGCAGGGCGCGCGGGGAAGTATATATAGCGGCTTCAGCGACAAGCTTTTGGAAAGGTAGCGAGGAGAGGAGAGAGCGCAGCTGCCGCGTACTGTAATCATTCAGTGGCCACCGGGAGGACTCGCAGAGACAGAGAAAAATTGCACGGTCATCCAAACCAGCGCTCCCGTCCACTTTATTTTCTCCTAAGGATGAACCCCGGACCTCCACTTTCTCAACCGGTACACGCGCCCCCGCCGGTGTCTCCCTTGAAAATCTTTGGAGGGACGAATGAACCACATTCGAATCCTCGAGTAATCGGCTTCGCTCTGTTCACTGGTCGTCTCCTGTGATCCGAAAGCACAGGAAATAAGAAATCGCGCGGGATCCGATCGCATCTGTGTGTGCTTGTCGGATTACTCGCATTGGCGAATCGAGTGAATACCAAGATTTCGGAAGATGGACCTCGCTTAATGTTGTACGTCGACGGGTCTTATTACGTGAATTGCACGACAGAATTTGTCCGACGAGACGAATAAAAAGAGACAATTATATTTATCGACCGTCTTAATATCAACTATTTCTTTAAACTGACGTAATCCACATAACTCTGCCCAACTGACATTTAGCATAGAGAGAATTACATGTACCCCGGGCGCAATCGATTCTGTTAGTTTCTCCGCTCTGTTTACATGGGCATTTCTAACAGAATCGTTTGAGCAGGCTGTACATACAACTACTCATTGAAGCACAGCATTGCGTCGCAAGATTTTACCCATGATACATACTTTGTATTGCTCTGTGTGTGGCAGTATGTCTATATATGGCGGCCCAGCTGCGGAGGATCATGGGTAAGATCTTACAAATAAGCCTTTGCCGCGGCATCATATACTCAACACAGAACCAGCATAAAAGAAATCAGTTCATTCAAAAATTTTAGCTGATCTTACCTCGCACGCGCAGACGATATTCCTCAGGTACGAATCTGACCTGCAGGCGAGCATGCGCCAAGAGACGCTGTGGGTTTTCACAAGAAATCGTAATAATTTTCTTGGCGCCCCTTGTTTTCCTGCTTGCTAGTACCTGGCGAACCCAATACTTTATCGACACAACGCGCGCGCACCGTGCCTTCGAGCATCGTAATTGTTATCGCTAACTGTTAACAACACGTACCACTTCGTTTGCGCAGATTGTCGAAACAAATGCTTCACTTTTTCCCGGAAAATCAATCGATTTCAAAAGAGCGATTTCGACACGACGCGGTTCCACATACTGCGCTCCTCGCAGACGTGGCGCATGCGCGATTGGTACGTAGCAAGCTCACAAAGTCGCGCATACTCGACACTGATTGGCTGCCACACTTCGATTTACGATCGAGAAAGCAAGCTTCTAGAAGCTACTCTACTAGCAGAAATCGAATGAAAATGGCGTTCGCGGTTCGCGCGCGTGACAAGTCTACTATGTGTCGACTTCGGGAGTGCGGTTTCCAGTGATCTCGTATCCTTTTTGGATGAAGTGATTGCGTGCTAAGCGATTTCCAAAGTATTGGCTTGGTGTCTTGGATTGCATGTAAGTTGCTTTCGAAGGGAAACACTTGGGATTTGCGGGAGAATATTGGTTGCCTTTTGTGACGCGTCATACCGGCAATTTGTAATGTTACTTATTGTTTCTCCTGCCATTCAATAATTGTCTGTTTCTAACTGCTGATGTGAGGCGATTCTTAATGACTTTGAAATGTATCGTGATATGCTATGCGATATTGAGTGCGTTTAACGATGTGTCGTATCGATTGAACGAGCTTATGCGCAATAAGCCAATTAAATGTTTCATTGAATATTTCTTGATGCTAACGTATTTGGGGACATTCTTTTTGTTGTACAATATGGAATTTGTGTATGTGAATGTCTACTTTTCATTTAAACAAGTGATCTAGGTGTTGTTTTTGCAAGGGCCACCTTTTTGGAGTAATTTCTACTCCATTTGAAATTTTCACTCTTTGGCTAATGCCTTCTCTAATGCTTTCTCTCTTTGATCACTAGTTCATGGAAATTTATGCAAAATAAAACATAGTTGTGCACGTAATGATAGTGATTATATGGAATACGCCTAGCATTAACAGTTCATACCGTTTCTATGGTGCTTCAATGGCTGAAAATTGGAATGTATTTGCTTGAAACTGTACACAAGAATGCCTGTGAGACAAACAACAGTCAAAATTTGCATAAACACCCATCGTCCGTTAATGAGAGCTCAAGATTGATGCTTATGGCATGTATTTCTGTGTGGTCGTTTTGTTATTATTGCATGCATCTTCAGAAATGAAAGGTTTTGGATCCTGGTGGAATATTGCACTAATAACTGAAGCAAATGTGGACTGTTAATAACCCAATAGACGTACAATAATGAGGGAGACTAAGAATTCATGGAGCTAACAAACTAGGAATAACGAGCAACATTTTCAGCAAAAGGTGAGTGTTTTAATGCATGGGTTTTACATGTTTTCTGTATGGTATTGATCACTTGTTTTCATTATAATAACTGACCCTTATATACATTGTAATACATTGAATTGAAGTATATCATGTGATATGAAAAATATTATATGAAAGGTGTGTACGCATATGCCTGCACAAGTGGGAAATCAACTAATTTATGTGCTTTTAATATATGACTGGTTCATTAAAATTAACTTATGCAGGAAACACTGTTAGATCCTGCTGCATTATGTTTATGTATATTGACACTCACTTTACTTTGATTGAAATGTGCACTTTACCCATTTTGCATCTGTGCTCTTTTTGTGAAGTGTATGGCGTGCCTACCATTTGATGGCTTTTGGCATGACTACAGAGGGTTGCTTTATGGCATTGTTTTAATTAATATGTAATTAATATGAAACTGTACACATTGAAAGGTAGCTAAATCAAATTGGTGGTAACTTCTCTTATGTATCTTAGAGTTAATATCTAGAATCTATTCAATCTTTCAAAGTGCTTACTAGTTGTACTAATTATATTTTAGTAGTATGTTACTAACTTATACATAGATTCAGTAGATACAATAGATGAACACAGTAATTAATTTATCAAGTATGTACTTTGAAGCCTAATTGCAAGACCATTCTGTAAGTTGTTCTTTTTCTACAAATTTAAATATTCGAGTCCTGATACAAGTAGTCTAACATTAAATAACTCTGGTTTTTTAGGTCAACGAAACAGATCTCGAAGAGTCTGGGCAACATATGAAAACATATCTTCTGCGCACTCGTCTGTTTAATGTTTTCGAGCTCCCACGTGATCGCAATATTCCATTAGCCTGATTTTTCGAGCTCCAGCTCGCGCTTCATATCTCTGCAGCACTTCTCTTTGCCGCATAAAAGTGGCAATTGCCAGTTTTATGCGCCTTGCGTGTTACAATGCAGTTCCTTCTCATCGTAGTAGAAGGTACCGCGAGGAATTTTCACGAACTTCCCACGATAGAGACCGTGCGTTGGAAGATGATGCATTACGGAAGTTTATTGTCGTGGTGAAATCGAGAGCATCGAGTAATAAGAAAAATAAAGCTTTCTTTGCTTTGAAAAACAATACTGCTTCACTTGGTTCCGTGTTTGCTTTTAGTACTATTGATGTTACTGTGAGCAACCACAAAATTGTTCGGTTTGGTGGGTCAGAATTATTGATGCTTACTGTTTGCAAACATGCAAAGTTCAACATTTTCGTGTTTTGATCGGTGCCGCTACTATTGCTGGTAAGCATCATGGCCTCGTGGGATGGAAGTGCTTCTAATTTGGATCGTTCCATGGCTGCCCTGGAATAATCACCGCGGAAAATTATTCCCAACCACGGGCACTCGGGGTGATGTACACTTCCGCCGACCAGCAAGACCGCTGGTATGTATTGGAAATTAGCTTCCATTATCGTGGTCGTAGAAATGACTGAAGCACATCGGATTCTCCTCGAAATCGAAGCACCTCGCGCTTAAAATTACACTTACAATAGTTTTGTCTTACACAATTTTCTAGTGTCAGCTGGTAATTTTCTACGAGGAAACGTGTCAGCAAAAAGGATCACAAAACGGATCAATCATCCTTGTGTCAAAGGGTCGATTTTCCGCATCTTAGGTAACCATTGTCAAATATATTTATTGGTAAAATCTGTTTGAACACTCATGCGGAATGAAACTAAGTAGGGATTTTCTTGAGATGTACATTAAGTTGAATAATTTTATTTTAGTCTCTAAGCCCCATGGATGCTGAAAAGGCACTTACGGAATTTAGTAGCGCATCTGATCCTGCTAAATTACGAAGGGAGCAAGAGCTGAAGGATCTTCAACTCGAATCACCGATCCCTTGAGGCGTCGCATCGTTCAACTCGTGCTCGACGACTTGTACATTTCCCGCTCGTTTCTTTTTTGCGCATCCGTTGCTGGCGGATTCGTTTTTTTGCTGCGAACAGCGGGCTCCCGAAACTAATGAGATGAGAATATCAAGCATAACTAACGAGCGCCGGCCAACATAAACTTGTAGCGCTTAATTTTCTCGTAAATTGAGAAAATTAAACGCAGCAAGTGCCTCGTGTGCGCCTTATTTTATCACTGGCCCTTTCCTTGACGGTTGCTTTAAATGCGCAATAACATCAGTCGACTTAACTTGGAGGAAGTAAGAGGGGCTCGCAACTTACTAAGCTCACTTCGAAGTTTGTACCTTTTCCTCTGTTGCTTCCGTAACACCGTAGAGAATAAGTGCGCAGTGCGTTTTGGAAGATGCTTATTGTATCAGTCATTTCACCCAAATAGTTTTGTACAAGGCTTGCAAAACGCACGATTGTTGTCCAGCCCCGCTGGATCCCTAGGTGGTAAATCAACATACACAGTGCTCCAATAAATTGTATTCATTTTCCAAGCATTAATGTTATAAGAAATCATTTTTAAAGAGGATATTCTTACACTTTTTAAAGGATTTCCTTTATCCTGCCATCTCCTATAAAATGTATGGAGAGAGCCTATAGTTATTAGCACTGGAGACGCTTGGTATTCAGTCCTGGAACCGAGAGGCCCACGTTTCTTCCCGCCTATTTTCCAAAACTTATGTTAGGTCGGCCACATAAACAGTCTGACTTTGCATTAGAAGAGATTTATCCCGCGGGAACGGCATCGTAATATCCTTATTTGTCATTCGTGGTGCGCCGTGTATGCTCGTGGTCTACGAGTACGTGACGAGGTCGAAATGAATTCGGGATGCCATCTACTATCCTACCGAGCGCCATCGCATAGCTTTCTGTGTGCGTGGCACCCGAGAGATCCTAGAATGTCCGGCTGGAAAGAGCATGAAAGCGTCGGGCTGAATGCACGAGCACTTCGTGCTACGATCTCAAGCTCGGTAGGCGTGCGGCAGCTTCTGCCGGTGTCAATTAGCCTTCATTATTGTCGCTTGAACATTGAACACAGCTCGGGGAAAGGATAGGACTCGGGAGACCTGGGTACATACGGGAAGGGATAACACTTGCATGAATATGTATGTGTGGTGTCTTAGTATGTATTCCCATTGTTATTCAATGCGTCATGGGAAATGATCTCCAATTTGCAAATACTGCACAAAAACCATAAAGCAACCCTCTTAGCCACATTGTATTATTACACGATTCCCTGATGGAACTTAAAAACTACTTTGCTCCATTTGCTTATTGTTTATCAATACTTTACAGGCCAGTTTCAACGGCAGACTACCGTTTTATTATTACCCATATTGTTGTATTCAAAATGTTACATTACCTTTATCAATTAATCCATTGAAAAATTGGGGGTTAAACGAAAACATTGTAAAACCGTTAAATACAGATCACTCAATAAAGCGATGCCGGAAAAAGTATATGTAGAGATCTTTGCATGTTTCTGCGGGTGTACTCGAAAAGCTAATCTAGAATATTGGGATAGTCGGTCTAACATCAAAGCGGCCAATCTTTCCTGTCAGAATGTAGCACGCGCTGAGTGCGCACCAATAACATGTTTGAATTAAAGCGGATCCTGACAGATGCAGCAGCTATCATTCATAGGGACTAGAAAGCCCGCGAGCTGGGACAGCGATTCCGGCCCGGTATAAGCCTCAAATGTAACCGCAATAAATCATCGGGCAATTCACGAGGCGGAGTACGTGTGGTATCAGCGAATATTACTTCCAGTCGGAGGGTAATATTTGAGAATCGACCGATTCCTATCGATCCACGGCGGCGGCTCGAGTGATCGACGTGTCTCGCAAACAATTAGGAAAAATTCCCGCCTCTCGGTTTAACCTACTGCCAGCCAATACTGCGTTAACGCAAAACATTGAAACGTAGAAGCCGAGCCTTACGCAACATATCCAAACACTCACTCAATTTCATTTAAAAGCATCGCCCGTTAACTCACTGCACGCTTTTTATTCCAGCAACTATTTTTAACAGCGTTTACACTTCTCCGCCGCCGTATGAATGACTGATAAACCGATAAACCAATAAAACTGCTTCGCAGACCAAGGCAATTTTAAGCAGATTTTATGGGGGGAAATTTCGCTGCGGCGCCGAGTACTCGGCCGCGCGGCTCGCGCGGCCATGCATCACCCAGGTTGCGGGATCTTGGGGGAATTTGCAGCGAAGATCGCGCCCGAGGAATGGTATGATCTCTTGCGGGAAAATCCGGGATTTTCACTCGCTCGATATCGATTCGATCGCAAAGTGTGTGACGATGACGAATAGGAGAATTATGCATGCGCATGTATCGGTGCACGCGCGGCCCTATCCGGCGAGGCCAGCCGAGCGGATTGACCGCGAGGATTTACGAGAACCGGCTCGATTGTCGATAGCCGATTGTCAATTCGAAACTTGATATTGCATGCCACCAGCAGCCCGCTCTACCATAGCTTTTCACTTTATCGCGGCGAAAATATTTCCATTGCAAGAATTTCAAGGTATCCCCAACCCATCGCCACTCGCTCTCCCTTTCCTACCCCCGGCCCTCACTGTGCTATATGTATGTGGTAAACCAATCAGTTACCCACTCACACAGACACGGGATCCCCTGTGAACGGGAATATAATTCGTTTCGACTGTCCCGTCTCTATTGGAATATGCTCCAACTCTTTATTTGCAGCTTGTGACAATTGGTTTGACCCTTTTATTGGTTTTACGATGGAGCTGCCCCCACAAAAAAGCTATGTTTGGTCGAGTTATCTCAGTTGTCGATTGTACCGCGGTTAAATCGGTGATAGTCGACGCTGTCAGTAGTTGTTTCCCTTTATTTGGTAGGATTTAATCCTTTGAGTAGCAAGGACAACATTTAGATGTTGGAGATTTAGAAAACAACACAGATTAGCTGACTTATTACGAGAATTCACTGCTTAAAGGATTGAAGACGAGTTACGCGAATGACGGGAAAGAGTCGTGAAATGTTGAATTCTGTTCCATCCAGGAATTAATAAGTAGAGAATGCTCTCTACGTATGTTCGATTCATTTTGTATTTACCGAGTGACGCAGTCAGTTAAATTCCGTTTGCCCGGAAAAGGCCACCGTCACACTTCCGGCTAGCTTATTCGCGTCCTCCTATTTCCATTGCATCAACAATCGCAGAGACAGCAAGTCATTTTCGAGCGCGCGCATTGGGCATCGCAGTGGCGCACGATTTAATGTGAGCATAAAGCACTCCCTTGCCGAACAGGTTTGTTCTATGGGGCTTCGCGGGCCGATAGCGAAACATACTAATTCTCTCCGATGCTTCGTCGGGCAAAAATACGAGAACGGGGTTATTGCGGTGGCGGCGCGGAGCTTCACGATTACAGGCTACAGCTCGTACTGGACGAAATAATTTATATATCCTGTAACTTTAAATCCGACAGTGCGACCGCGGACGTCGATGGGGAATCCCCTGAATTATTAGGCCGGTTGGAAATTTAGTCCCCGCGCCTCTGAATTACGATCGTTAAATTCTGACAATTATTCAGACCGACCCGGAAGCGAATGAGCGAGCGCGCGCGCGCGCTGGCTGCCTGTTGTACCATTAATTAACAAACGGCAAAAGTGCGCTCTGCTCGCGCCGGAGCGCCCTGCTCATTTTCAATAGCGGCGTCTTCCGAACAAACGAGCAACCGCGCGCGCAATCAAAACCCTATTTAATTTCGGGCGGTGCTCGCGCGCACGCTCATATGCTGTTTCATTTTGCCGTTTTCAGAATGGATTTCACGCCGCCACGGTGGAACGAGGGCGATAAATTCATTAGGGAGCCGGTGCTGGCGTTTGGTTTCGCATGCCAGGAAAAAGATATCGAGCGAACAAAGTGAAAAGAGGCCGTTTCTTTAATGAATGTAACGCGTTACAATCGCCGACGACTTTTCTTTCATCGCGATACTCCGTCAGTTAGGTGGGTCAAATTGGGGAACAACAAAATGCATTGCTTTGAGATACACAGAAAGTGTTTGTTTGTTAAATTTAATTAACGCATTTGTTTATAATTGACGCCACTCTTGTTTAATTGGAGGGAGAAAACAAATATTCATTTCTGCAAATATGAAAAACCCCAGTTTCTTCATGGAGCTCGGTGCAGATTCGCTTTACTAACATTTAACGGGCTCTAATTCACCTTCATCAAACGGTCGGTCGAAGAATCCGGGCGCGATTGAAGTTAATCACGGTAAATACTAAACGATGCGCGGAAAATTGCCGCTCTATGCATTTGGGACGGGGGGAAAAAAAAAGCAGTGGCTTAAAGTTATACGAGATGTTGGAATAACGTTTTCCCCGGCACGTAGTTAGCAATCAGTAAACTTGTTCGCCGTAGTTGAGCTGCAGTAACTTCGTCTTGCCCGATTAAGGGACGCGATTCGTGAAACAAGGTTTCGGCCAGCCGTACTCTCTCCGCCGGCTAATAAACCCGGGCAAACAAGTTTACCGAGGTTGCCTGTCATTTTTCCCTCTCGCTTTCGAAATTCAATGCATAACCGATTCCCTACAATATTTCCCGTTCCTCGATAGCGCGATTTTTCAACGCTTTTAGTTCTTTGCATTAATTATTGCACTTATCGAAATCTGGGAAAGCGAGAGTGTATTAAAAGCAATTCTCTGCCTTCCGATTATTTAAACTCCAATTTCTACCTATTTTGTTGTTTTACCACTTAACAAATTAGTGAGAGTTGACTTGAAAATCAGTTAACGCCCATTTCATTATGCAAGGTCTCATGATAATTCACGACTCGCAAGGCAAAAAAGACCTAGCAGTATCACTAAAGGAAAGAACATGACGAGCAAGCCAGACATTTAAGAAACACTGCTAGAAAATGAGAGCCAAGCAGTCCAGATGTACAACATACATCAAAAGTGAATTGACGTTGAACAGCGTATCAAACATCAGTCTCCCGCGGCACATTCTCAGCCACCGGTGTGTACTGGTGGAAACAGTTCAAAATTAACAATATATCGAAACGAGGGTAGAGCAGTCCACAGCCGATTTGGCATTGGGCGGCAAAAGGCGTCAAAGAGAAGCGAGCGTAAGAGAACAAGGGGCGCCGTAGCAGGGTGGTTCGCAGATTGTCCGACGTGACTCCTGTGCAGTCGGGTGTTCGGAATCGATGGAGCTTTGGCAATGGCATAAACCGTGGTAGTTGAGCATCGAATCCCCGGGAAAGCCCCGCGCGCGCTGCCGATCTTCCGAGGATAAAATGCCGGCCCCGTGTGCGCAGAGAAGGAAATGCAGGGGGAGAACGAGGGGGCGGTCGGGATGGAAAGAGAAAGAGCGCGCTCGAACGCTGGAATCGGGTTAATGGGCAAATCGGCAAATGGGTAAATGGCCAAACGGGCAACCGGACAACAGACGTCCACAGGAAGAGAGCCTCCTGTTATTTGCACTACGTAAATAACGCCCATAAACTGCAGGCAATGGTGCGCGATCGATACTGCTCGCTGAGAACAGACATGGTGTAATTTCGAGTGGACAGAGACCGCTGGACATGTGCCTACATTCTTACGGGTTTTGCGAACTACATCTTTAAAGTGCTCAATTTCAAAGCCCTGCGGGTTGTATGGTTCAGCGTCGGTGTATTAGTGTTTTGTTTTGTTTAACTCGGTCGATTCAAGTGGCACGTAGAAACGCAGTTGCAAACAACGTGTAGTAAACATGAAGCCAATAAAAGCTCGGCAACCCCAACCAACACGTGCACAGTTATTTTAGCTTTGAGTTGAATTCATTTTATTCTGCATATCGTACTGTGAAATCTTTTTGCGCGTGTGCCTGGTGCGCTTGCTCGACTACTGCAGCCTACGAATCATTCACTTTATAAAAATCACATCGGAGCAGTAGAGTAAATATTTTATTTCGTATTATTTTAAATATTTGAACAAGTATACACGCCCGCGAAGGGAGAGTCCGATGTGACGTAACTGTTGCTCGGAATTTCACGGCACGCTCGAATCCAGGGTAAGACTGAAACCAACTGCAAGCACTGCACACGGTCGGTCTCCTGTGTACTATGTATACATATAAATATATCGAGTATTGTATATAGGAAAGTTTCGGTATGTGAGCTCGTATAGGTACTCGTTAGAGATTCCGCCACCGCAACCTACTCGTTTGAGAGACAATGCGCAAAAACACAGGAGAACCGAAACACCAAGTTGAATGGAAAAACAGGCCGGCAGCTAATAACCACCCGATAGTTAAAAACAAGAGTATGAGGCACCTCATACGCTGATTCAATGCGGCTGCTCTTAAAACGTACACAGCTGCAGCGAAAAGCACAGTATCGGAGAATGCATAGAGAAAAACAACTTTCACTAACTAACACTATGAGCGTCCGCCAGTCCGGCGCTCGCTTTTTGGAAATAACTTTTGTAGAGCCGGAAACTGTACTTAAATCAGAGAGCAAAAAAATACAGCAGTATTTTTCGCAGTCACCCTGTAGGTACACCGGTGTACACCGACATACACGGACATGCATACACGCGGCAGGGGTGTATTTCCATTTTATCGTGCACCCGATATCCAACGGCGGATTTCCCATCGCAATATTCGACGGCAACTTCCACCGCCCGCCCCCGCAATTCTCACTCACTCACTCACTCTTTTTGGCGTTTCACTCATACCCCGGCCGAAATGGATCAATCGTACAGAAGGATATCGCTGTATCGGTTAGCCGAAGCTGTAAAAATCTCGACGACCGTCTCGTATTACCCGATAGAGTATGCTTGTGCAATTATAAGCTTTCTATGGTGAAGGGGAATATCGATGGTCACCGTTAAATAAATTTGGCTTGTCGATCAAGGAAGGTAAAGCATTTAGGAACGTAAAATGGTGTTATAAGAAATAAAAATTGGAAAGGCGGTTGCGTACTAAATCAATGAATGTGTAATAAGAACTTGCAAATTATAGTTTGATTATGGTATGGCGGAATATCGTTTTTAAATCCAGCTTAGGCTTTGCAATTACTTTGCGGTTTCATTGATCGCACGATAATTGCTGTTCAATAATTCCTTCTGTCAGCAGCAGCGTTTCAGTGCTATTAAACGACTGTCAGTAACACGATAAAGTTGTCAGTTCGACAAACGAATGTGGCATATTATTGCAATTTCCCTGGGAAAATCGATTGGATGCAACAAAATACACAATTGTGCAAAAAGGCGAAACATTTGGCGCAAATGGGAAATTGGTCGGTGCAGCTTCGTGTAAAATATTTTCAAACACCCAAGTACCTTTGGTCACTTTTGTGGATAAAAGTATTAGTTTGAAGACGATCACTGCGATAACGAGAAACGAAGTTCACATTCGTCGTGTCGGTCAGCGACAGCAATGACTAATGCTCAGTGAAATTTCAAGCAATAATGAGAGCGGTACGGTGTTGACTGTAGAGCAATGGATGGATCGTGGTCGAGTTAAACTAAACTAAAAGGAGTATCAGGTGGTCGGTGACGGTACATTTACCGCACTTTCGTATTGACCTAGCCAGAATTATTCAAGCTCATTCACCGGAGTACATATTCACCTTCCTCTTCGCCCCATTTCTATGATTCAATAGGTCCGTGCCTCCGTTTCGCTATGCCTCCACTCGAGTGGAACAATAGCTCGTCTGTTACTGATAAAACTATTGCACGCGTGAAATATCTGGCGACGAACGAGAACTCCGCGCTGCTCTTGACGTAGCATCAGGAAGGCCGATTGTCATCTTGGAAACTAAATTATTTGTTTACTCGAGAGGGAATGGAGTCAGTGTCAATGTATGGTTTCTTCACAAGTACTACGAGTGGATTATTTATAAAGAGTATAGTTAGAAGTATAATTCCTGTAATTTGTACATGAAAAATGCTTCGTCTACAGGTGAATCACTTACCTTTTAATCATCCCCTTGATACTCGTGTTTCAATTATTTCCTTTTGGTACAATTTGATATTATAAATAAATTTCAGCGCGTGGAAAGGACTCGACAAAGATTCCTTTATATTCATATTTTCAACGATCTACATACATAGCGATTCCAAGCCAAGTGGATCACCGTGTACATTTCAAGATAAAGTTTCATCTCTCGCCGATTAATCTACGATAGCAAGTCGGGTTGGAAGCTTTAAATAACCAATGTGAACAAAATGTAAAATTCTTCGACCCCAAACCTCTCCCGTCTCGCCGGCACGGTCGAGTCAGAATTTCTTTGAGGCCGCATTTCTCGAGAAGGTGCGAGAGAAATTATTTAATGGGCAGAATTCCTCTTACGTGAGGAAAGCGGATTTCCGGGTGAATTGCGTAGAAACGAAGACGTGAGCCGAGTAAGATATTGCTCCTGGAGTGCATAATCCTTCCAGCTGAAAGCACAACCGACAATGTACAATGAGAGATTTCGCTGACGTGCTAGCTGGAAGCGTCTCTCGCCAATAGAAATGGATCCCCGCGCCACCGTCTGTCGAGTAGAATCGCATAGTTCGAACTTGGCCAATCCGATATTAAGGCGGACTCGCCAGCTCCATGGAAGTAATTATGAGCCGGGGAATTTCTCTGAAATTTTCCCCCACATTCATCCTCCAAGATGTTCTCTGCCTCCTCGGGATCCACTGGAATCTCGGAATCAAGAAGCGCTCGCTATTCCAGCTCCATGCATATCAAATATTTGCTTCTTCCCATTCGACGAAATCGAAAAGCACCCTCGACGTATTTCTCTATATCATCCTATGCGAGACGTATCGAAATCCTAATGTTCCCTGCGTATCCGGCATTCCCGGCAACGGTTCTCTGGTTTAGCTAATGCTCCCGCGAGATTGCTTTCCAATGAATAATATTAGTGATAGACAGTTGGATGTTGGCAAACGTATACAAACACCTTCCCGTGACGCATATACGTGTATTCCATAGGTTGTGCCTCGAGTTCCTCCATTTCTACTTGGAGCTTGAGGAAGCTCTTAATAGAATAATTCGGAAATTATTAATGTCTGCGCAGCGGGCAGTGGTGGGTTCTCCGTGTTAAATTCGTCTATATATTTTGCACACCTCTTACGAGTTTCCACACGTACCCGATCGTCAGCAGTGTATCAATCAGACTAATGACAATGCGACATTGCCCATCGAATAATGTACGAGGAGGATGAGAATCGCAGTATCCTTAACCCTAAAAAGGAACGACGGTGAAGCGGCGGCGGCGGCGGGAGGGAGAAAACGAAAGAAAAGGTAATCAGCGAGAGGTTCGAGCTTCTTGGCAAGGCGGATCCTCCGCTCATTGTCGTTCCCTGCGGACCAAACTACAATAAAATGGCTCTTCTTGGCCGGCATTCATTTGTGCCGATCGCTGTCCTAATTCAACAGGTGCAGGAACGCCGAAGATGGAGCACGTCCCTGCACTGCCGTTCTGGCTGCATTTCCTGGAATCGTGCGAGCTAACCGATAAGACCCGCTAAATTCCAGCAATACGTTCCGACTATAAACGAGCTATTGCGTGACTTCTTCGATCCTGGGGAGCAAACCCCATTTCTGTCCCCGGGCACTGCTGATAATTCGAATTATTTCTTATCGCTCCTCTGCGAGGAATCTTCAAGTCACGCTCCGCCTTCCATCCAATTCAAATTGCATAACTTTTTCAGACCCCGCCGGGTCAATTGAATTTCTATCTGTCCTCGCTGTAAATTGAAACTAGAAGAGAATAAGTATTCCGACGTGTCGCATTCCGCATATTTATTATTCATTCGTATTTAATGGGAAAGTTATAATTTGTGAAGTCTACTTGATCTATTAAATTTGTATGTGTTGTTAGTGAACACAAATACCAGAATTGAAACATGGAAAACCAAGTAATAGTCCGCACTTTGTTGGAAATATTAATTATCGATTGATCGAATGATGTTTTCTTTTGCGAAGAACTAAACCACTCGATTCGGCAAAGTTTTATTAATCGACACACTATATGTATAGACCCTAATCATTATTTCGACCGTTCGGATCATAAGACTGTTCTCGACATGTCAAGGAGCGCGTACCATTTTCAAGCGAGCTGATACATTCCCTCGACGCAGGAGGAAGGAGGGGCCTGGTGGGAAGTGTCATGAAAAATGTGCAAGACTTCATTGTCGAGCTCCGAGCCGGCAGGATGTTCGCGCAGACGTCAGTTCTTGCAGCACGAAAGATATGCACGTCGCGGCCCCTGAGTTGGGATATTCTTTCGCGCCGTGGGAAGATCCACGAGTTCACTGTCAGCCGGATAAGTTCTCTCAAGTTTTATTGACGCCGGCAACGAAATTCTCGAGAATTGGCCGGCGAAACTGATAAGACCGGAAACTCCCACCCGCGCGTTCAGTGGGATTGCAGTCTTCGGGCAGGTTTGAAAGGAAACAGGCGTGAATTCGCGGAGAAGTAAGCGCGCTTATTCCTCGCGAGCGTATAAACTTCGCTACGCGCATAGAGCGAGAATTAATGGGCTAATTCAGGAAAGCATTATAATTCAGCCGGGGGAAATGTTGGAACATTCATTCCGGTTTATTAGAGCGGATTAATCGCATCTGGTGCATTCTTGCTGTTTGGATACTCTTGACGCTTGTGAGTGATATGTTGGGAGTGTTTGATCAGTTATATGCTGGTACTTCATCTCCCCCATTTACGCAGCTGTTTGTTGAATTAATAATAAATTAAAAATGACAGTATATTGCCGAGAGATGAATGGGTTCTATCATATCAAGTCTGGAGCAAGGGGGGGGGGGGGGGGGGGCAAATTATCAAACAAATCACTCCTCTTCAAAGGCAGGATTAAACGAATTCAATATTGCGAATTCACTAAATAAAAATGCGGATAAATGAACGGTTGCTCTGACGCAAGATCTTTGTTAGCTTACCCGGCGAACTTTAACAAAGGAAACGTTCTCTGAGCATTTCTATCACAGCAGAGGCATCGGATTCGTCAAACCATCGACGGTAGAGTGCCGGGTGACTTTGTCTTGTCGTCGAGCGAGAAAGGAAGCGAATAGAATTCCCGCCGAATAAAGCGGCAGCACGAAAATTGGGGATGGCCGTTCAATGTCGATCAATCTCGATAGAAGCCGTTGCGAGGTGGCAAGTGCGCGAGAGCGTGTGTGTGCGCCAGGGTGCGCGCTCGAAAATTTTGACACGAGCGCCGGCAATTTTTCCTCCTCGGCGTTACCCCGAGACTCTCTCGCCTGGCCTCGGTACCGAACCTGCCAGAAATTCGATGGAACTTGAATGACGTCGCTTCGTTCCCGGCGAGTTTATAACGCGACTCGGATTGTGAGAATGAGAAGACTCCTTCGCTCGATGCACGTTTCTCCGTGAAATATCACGCGCAATCAGTTTACGTCGATCTAGGACGATTAATGTTGAAATGTTTAAACTATTGGTGGTCAAAGACTCGAAAAATCGACAAAAGTTTATATAAAGTGATCTAGAAATTAAATATCGTTATGATCTGCTGTTTAGAAACAGATTTCATTTTCTTTTATGAATTCTAATTCGAATTAGTCTAGAACGGGAGCTCATAGTAATTAAAAAAGTCGAGGTCAGTCACTGAGAATTGCCTTCCAGTTAAAGTTGTTAACACCAGAGATTGTTACCTTCGGCACACAATGCACATATTGTTACAACTTTTATTTACCTTCAGTTACGGGCGACGTACATTTCCGTAGCACATAAGTTCTCCTTTTATTTTCTCTCCTCGTTAGAAAGACAGGCCGGCGTATTGTTGGCGGGAATTCGAGGGAAACTTCTTCCAATAATACTGGAAGTGCACGGCATATCGCAGTATATCGCGTCTGCAACTGTTATGGCAGTGTGCACGAGATTTCACGGGCGTAGGGTGGGGCGCTCGCTCTAGGCGAACTGTTAGTTGGAGCGTGTATTTTGTTGCTGAAGGACTGTTTCCCTCGACGAATGTGGGCCACGTAATGTTTGTCACTCGAGTCCAGGAAGTTCGCATTTCAGGAGTCAAGTACACTACTCTCTGTGAAAGGGTATTGAAACTCAAGAATTGACATTTGACAACTCTCTATGATATCTGGTGTGAAATCCACTACCATCACTGTACACGAATCAGTTTCTTAAATTCTCACCCGTCCAAGAGCAGAAGCAAATAACCGATAAATGAATCGCAACAACGCATTCGGGGGATGAAGTGAAGTAGTCGTCAACCGATTTACAATTACAGTCCTCGGTTCGCAGCAGCCGAGCGTCAAAAGCAGGTAAAACGAGAACTAATTGGCAGGAAGGCGTTCGCGCGACGAAATCAAATGATGACGAAATCAAGCAAGCATCCCATCCGGCTTCTTAAACTCCGAGTAAATCGGAGTTAGTGAGCGGCAGGCATTGAAGACGGCTGATTGAGTTTCGCCTTTAAGTCGAACGGTTCTTTGAAATCGGCTGGAGATTCGCCGCGGCAAGTTGGATGTTTCGTTACTCCCAGGGAGGAAGACGCCCGGCGAAGAAAAACAAAGAGAGTATTCGGCGTGAGTGGCATGCGGGCGGGGGCGGAGAAGCACTGGCCAGAAAGAGAAGTCTGCTCGTGCTCGCTTGGAAAGCCGAAGGCAAAGGACTGCTCTCTCGGAGGTTCGCCCGGCCGGGGTGGACCAGCAATTCACGGGCGAACTCGGTTAAAGCGAGTTTCCACCGTGCAAACAGTCCGCCGGACTAAAAACAGTTTCCCCTAGCAAGTTGAGTCTCTCGCTTTCGCCGGGAGGAACTCCAGCCGACTGGTGGACCTCACGACTAGACGCCACTGGGCTTTCGTCTACTCGAGACGGATAAAGCTAACTCAATGACACTGATCTGTTTTCTTGTCCGCAATCCGCCGGCCGCGGTTTACAAGGGGGCCCACTTCAAACGGCTCAACTTCGCCAATTCCGAGCGCGCAAGCACGCCGAGCCGAAGAAGTTAATCCGCGTACCAGGAGTCGCTTTCAGTGTGTGCATTAAGTGCTCCTGTAAGACGAGTGACGAGTGATGACTGGCGACAGAAACTGGTCGCATGTTTTGCGGTGTTTGAATTAGTCTCAATAAGTTCAGTTTCTGGACTAATCTCATTATTATCTGCTATTTTTGACTTATAACATTCACTCTTGTGCTCTACATTATAATAAAACTACCAAGATTCTCTGGAATCATTCACAATGATGCCCAATTGAGGTGTAAATTCGAGAATAAGCAATCAGTGCAGTAGAATCTTCCATTTATATTCGCCTGACCGTAATCGGGCATAGGTTCGTTTCGCCGCGCAATAAATCAGGGCAAACAAAGTTACACCTTTGACTGGAATAGTGGACAAATTGTTAAGGCTAAAAGGTAAAAGCCGAGTCCCTATTTAGTCTGGCAGTCTCGCCTAGCAGCTCTACGACCCCGAACACGCAAGCCCCGCACGGTCTTAAGAGCACGAAGCGCGCGAGAGCCCAGTTGATATTTCGTTTTAAGCCATTTCAAACGCATTTGCATTATCCCATTAGTTGAGCGCGCGCCGCCCGGAAAATGAGTGAGAGATGAGAGGGTAATGAGGGCGCATCCGTGAAAAACCAGTGGCGGGCAAACGTGCTAATTCCCGCGGCTCGTGGAAAAATAGTCCGCGCGCGTAAACGGGCTGAGTGACGTTTCGGTGAAATGGGAAGAGAAGATTTTTTCCAGAAAAAATGCAAATACCCAGATTACCTGGACGACCACAATTTCGGATTAACAGGCATCCGAAAATGTCGAATTTAACCCTGGATTAGCAGAGCGCCCTCTAATTACATCTGGCTAATTACGCTAGAAACAGTAACGGATGATTAGCTCAACCGTAATAAGCAATGATATTACCTTTTAAAAATGCGTTGAGGTAATTTCAAAGGTGACGGCAGATAGTAAGATCATCGACAAACTATTTATTATCCAAAGGAGGTTCGCGGGAGGATCCCCGCGAAATTTCTAATAAAGAGATAATTTAAATCACGTCGTTAGCACGACGCAAACACGTCAAGCTGACGTGCGCCGCCGATGGAGGATTAATGTGCTCTCTCATGAAGATTCGTCCGCTAAGCGGGCAAGCTTTGACGCTTCGACGCCGAAGGGGGCGAATATTCCAGGCTTAAAACGTTACGAACTTGGCGTGGAGTCAGTGCTGGTGCACTGATAATAATATAAGCATTAACGGCCTGCCGAAGCGGCGCTGGGCGCGTAATTGAGGCAAAGCAGCGGCAACTCACTTTCGAGGATAAGTTCCGTGCAATTATGTCGAAGCGAAAGTTCAATGGTGTTTCGGGAGAGTATCGTTGCTAAGCTCGCAGCCTTTGCGGTCGAAGCTATTATACGAACATTACGGCCAGCCGCTCGTAGCTCAGCTAGAATGGGAAACTTGCGCCTGTCGCCAACCATGACTTACACCCGTTAATCGTTGGATACGTGAATTAATGTAGCGCTTAGCTGATTAGGGCCACCTCGCTCGCCTCTATAATTGATTTCAGCACTTCGACAGCGCGTTGTTCTGCAGCTAACACGCACTGCTTCCCACTTGTACGGACTTTGCTAATTACGGGGCTTGTGTAACCCTTTAGTTAACCCTGGCAGTCAATGCCGGCGGATTGGCAGTCTTTCTACGATTTTATGCCGTCATTTAGTTTCTTTCATTTTCGGTTCTAGGCTAAAACAAATATTAGTATTAGATGAAAGGTGGGATGTTTTGCTATGGGTGCCGCGAATGTTGGAGAAATCAAGAGAGAGATTTCAGAGCAATAAATGCTCTAGAATATGTCTGCCCGCGTAGTATGGGGACTAATGCCTGCTCTAATGCGCTACTACCTCAGCCAATGTATACGTATTGCCTAATTATACCCCAAATGCACTGGTAATGGCGGGTTTCTACAATCAGTGCAGCCGGCATAATTCCTCGTAATTGCAAAATCGACCAATCGTTAGCCGCAGTTTACAAATTAAACTAAACTAAAACTCGACAGTGCAGTGCTTCGGTGACAAAGCCACTCTGTGCTTGGCGCCGCGAAGTTTTCGGAGGTTTCGAGAATACTGTTAAATGGCAGTGGTCTGTGAATCTCTGGTTGATAATTAAATAGTTTGTTTTGTAATTGTCATTACATAGGGTTGCACAAAAGCTTCATAGTTAATCTTTGGGGTAAAAGCCGAATGAGTCGCCTGCGAAATTTTCTGATAGAAATTTCTTTCGTTCATCGGTGAAACTGTGTTTAAGAGTTTCAAGTTGAACTCGTCGCGTTTGTACTTAACTTATGTTGGAAAGTTTCGAAATTATTGGATCAGCCAGAAAGTTCCTGCGCTTTTTTGCTATAGTTGTCTTGGGGCGAAATCGCACGAACTTTTAAACCACCCAGTAGAATACTGAAAATATTGAATTGGGAAAAAGCCAAAGAACTTGAGAGAACTTTAAAACACTACCAAGGACTGAAGGAGTACGACTTGGCGAAGTCAGTATGAAGTCTCGAGTGACGTCGTCCGGTTGATTTGAAATCGTAAACAGAACACCCATCGCGCGATGACTTAGACGGAATTGGCAATACTCGCAAACTATAAAAACTTTGTGTAAAAAATACTTTTTTATCGGCTGTAAAACAAAGCACGGGCGCTGCAGAGTTGCCCAGCAGGCGCGCAGTTCATAAAGGTCAAAGGGCCTACTTCCGAGGAAATATTTAGTTGAACTGGCGGTGCCCTCGAACGAGCAATGCCTGACACGTTCACCCGCCGCTATAAACTGCTTTATATAAATCGGCCATTAAGCCAACGCCTTCTCACAATGCCATTAACGGGACGGAGAAGAGGCCAGCGTGAAAATGAGCTGTGTTACGGCTCGATTATGAAATTCCGCCATTAACCTGAGATATCTTAGCATCGTACACTTAACATTTTATGGGCATCGCTCGATTAAGTGGCATCATTCTCCCATCGGGATCGCACCTTTAATTAATGCGTGTATACAGCCTCCGGCACAGCGCACACGTGCAAACTACTTGGGCATCCGTAGATTAATTTTAATTACACGGTAATTGCGATTAATAGCCTATTCTTCTTGAATAAGTAGTAACACATCATTTTTATAGGAAACTTATCAACAGTATGACAAGTAAACTTGTTTAAAATCAAGGATTCCGGATTAAAGTACATTCTGAATGATTCAAATCTGTCAGCTCATTAAACTCGAAACTTTGCCAGACGGGAAATACTAAAACATTCGAATGTCTAATAGCAATAAAAAGGGCATGAGATCTGCTGCTGACAGAATGACATCCTCGCAACAGTGAATGACAGAAAACTGTTGATCCATGCGCGATTTTATTTGGAAGAAAGCTTTTTATGTGATCGTAAAGTGGTGCATCGGCCAGCAGGGCTTCGAGCGTTATCGCTGCGCAGTCAGTACGTTCCTCGTAAATGCCCTTCAAACATTACATCACTCTGTTCTCTGTTATATGGTTGTGGTAACATGCTGTACAAACGTGGTGTGGAAAAACATGCTTTCGTGATTCATATCACCTGCAGTTGACCCTGGAATCCCTTTGTGCGTGTACTTCGCCCGTACTTCGTGAAAATGTCTCGGGGGTGTCCATATCATAGTCCATAACGCAGAGATCAAAGGATTCATTCTGACACGCGTTCTGCCACGACTGTCAGGTTTTGCTGAGCAACAGAAATATCCTAGGTAGATTTCGACCCTTTTTCGCGCCGGCCAATCACGGCTCGCCTTTTTAAATCGGACAATGAAATGTAATTTGCTCATATTTCATGAAAATCACTCAGGGGATTCGTTCCATCGTTCATGACGTGGAGATCAAAAGGTCAATCTTGACACACGTTTTGTCATGTATTATGTGTTAGGGCTGTCACATGTTACCGGGTGGCGGAGATAGCCTAGGTCGTCTTGGGTCCTCCAATATCACCCAATCACCGCTCACCTCTTTAATCGAGCAATAAAGGAAATCTCGGCTAAAATCTAGCTGCCCTGGAAGCGGCTCGATTCCCAAGGCGCGCTCCACTTCGCGGTCCAAAAAATGCTGATACGGCGACATTACGGCAAATCGAAATTTCCACCCCAAGAAACTTCGGATTCATGCGCCAGCCTGAATCTACTTCACGGCCAGCTGGGAAAATAACTTGACTCCCGAGCTACTCCACTAAAATCCTGACTCGCCGTCAAGTTTTCGCGGTGCCGAACATAAGATTAGACATAACCGACACAGAAAACGGTCGCCGTAAGAAATACATTTGATACAATAAGATAAGAAAATCGAATCCGTATTGGGCTTTTCACTCATTTTAACGCCTCGCAAGTAACACATATTTCTGTTAACTCTCAATATAAATTATGTACATTAAAAATAATTCCTAAAATTAGAAACTTTAATCCTGCGAACAGGCAATTTGCAATACTGTTACCGAAAGTATTTTCATAATTAGCAAACAATATTCCAACTAAAAGAATGCTATGCTTAGAACTTTTATGTGTAGTTGTACACGACCAGCCTTTATTTTACTAACGAGGATAAAAGCAAAGCAGGCTGGCGCATGGAATTCTATGGAGGGCGGCCTCCCCGGGGTCGAGGGAAAATAGTGGTGCGAAGTTTTGACTAATACGAATCGGTGGTCAGGAGCACGAAGCGGAACTTCATTTACATGTTCGTAAGTGAGTGGACTTCCAAGCGCAGTTTAGTTGGCGGAGCCATGGGGAGTGCCGGGGGTACACTCGGTCTATGCCACCGACTCTATGCCATGACTAATTATACGCCGAGCCCGCGGCAGATCTCGTTGCTCCGGCTCTTAAGAGGCGGGGAAGCACCCCATTAAAGCTCGAGCTTCGGCCACCGCTACTCAAGAAGACCACCGGCCACACGTCAATACGTGTCTTGGCGGTGACTAAGACGGTGGTGTATGAAGTTAGATGCATATTTCCTATATAGTTTCGTCACTAGAAAATACAGCAATTGCAAAAAAATAACGATTTTCTACTTATTTGTCCATGGTATCAATATGTGTTTAGTTTCACAATGCCGCGTATAATGTTAAGATCTGTGTTAGAAATTTGTATAAAATATCGGATATCACAGACTTGCTGAATCAGGATTGCAAGACATTGGTTTAGTTTAAAGTGCTAAGTAGTGCAATCTGAAATTTAGTCGCCAACGCAAATGATCAGGCCATTTGATAGCAATGCATCGATATTAAGGAAGTCAAGTCCATATATGTGGAAATTTATGTCTCGATACTGATACTTGTAACTCGTATAGATGCAGATAGCAACGTGAATGAGACCCATAAAAACAATGGTTTCACAATACGCAATAAGGCTGGGAGGGAAAAGTGAGAAGCGAACATGAAATTAAAAAATTAATTCTGCTTTCCTGTGAAGTATTCTGTTGCGCATCCGCATACCTTCTTCCTCTCGAGTGGCTCTCCAACGGGGAGATCTGTATCGCCATAATGTTGAGTGGGTGGGTAATTTTCTATTGGGTGGCAGGCGGCAATATCTCTCGGGCAACGGTGCATCACGGACTCGCGTTTTAATGACTCCGCCGCCGTGACTTCCGACCATTTTGAAGTGGCTCCGGTGCTTTTTCGTATCTGCTCCGACACATTGAGCGTGTCGCGACCGCACTTGCAAACGCTGCTGAAGACCTAGCTGCGTATCAATCATCGGGAGATACAAGCTCCTGCCTGTTTCCGTATGCGAACCTGATGGTGTACACGTATTTCCCGTGATATATCTGTTTGACGTGCTTCTCCGCTCGCAATAACGGCCTCGCGAGGAAAGGAGTTACGACTTCGATTTCTTTCTCGGAACCCTGTTACCATGAGCAATGAACTCAACTTACCTAACAAAAAATAAGGTTTTTCCTTGCCAGAGAAATCACGGAATATTTTCATCGCTGCCAATAATGATAGATTTTGAAGGTTTTTAGTTATATAAAAATCACGGCGGTTTCGTTTCAAAAGCAGAAATTCCCCACTGAAAATATGATGAAACACGGCTCTCACTGCAAAGAGCCACCCCGCAAAAACGTAATAACTATTGCGATCGATCACATACAATGGATATGCGAATCCACCATAGAATAGAAATGGAAATATTATATGTATGTATAAAGCCGAATCCATCATGCATTGGACTAAAAACGATACATGAATTGGCAGGGATTAAGGGTTCGAAAATAGGAAAGCGTCCTTCTCGCTTTAAATGTTTTAAGTGTTTATTTAAACAAATCCCAACATTCGAAACATTGATAGATGTGTCTGTGGTGTATGCGCGCGTGTGCGTGTGTGTGTGTCGGTGTTGGTGTATGCGTGTAGGTGTGTACGCTTCGTATTCCCGTACGTATGGGCGATGCATTCTGTGTTTCACTTTAGTACATCTAAATGGCGCTCGAGCTCCTCGATCTCAAAACACAATTACCTCGACGACGCTCGAACACCGGAAACGCTGTCGCGCGACGGAAAGCCCTTTGCCGGCTGGCGAGAGTTGCAAAAGCAATCGAAAGAAATAGTCTAGCTCGCTGGGCACTCGAACTCTCGAGAGGACCTCCATTTCCGTCGAGGTCAGCCGGGCGCGTCTTGCGCGCGCGCCAGGACTTTGCAACACGTTCTCTTATACTCCTAACCTGTACGGCATGCGCGTCTATACGAAACTCTTCTCTCTTCGGCTGGCTCTCCTCCTGCCGTGGTCAGCCGTCGTTCCTCCTCGTGGTTACGCACACTTCGATTAACGTCCGCCTCGACTAGGCTAAACTAATAGTTGAGTTAATTAGGGCTGGCCCCTCGCACGGGTTCTCTCAGCATTCACTCTTCATCATTCCACCTCATTCTCTCTCGCGACATATAAACTTGTCAGTCGAGTTAGTTGCATGTTTAACCCTTTGACTGGCACCGGCGCCTGTAGACGTTCGCGAGCTTATCTTAACCTCGAGTAAAAAATTCGCGCACGACCGCAAAACTTGATTGAAATTCGCTATTAGACTCGTCATAAGTGGTGGGTAAAAAGTATCGAACAGAAGCGCGTCTCCGAGGAAGTGGATTCTAGGTTGGTAGAGTGCGCGGCAGTCAAAGGGTTAAGTAACTTGATTCCACGCCCTAATCGGCCGCGGAGTATTTTCTCCGCTTCCGAGTGTACAGCATTTTGTCACAGACTCGCCTCGCACGCTCGGCGCTCCGAGAGCAGACACACGCTAATCCTAGAGATAGACAGGTTCACGCTGACGAGAAGTTGGAGGATTCACGAAATAATTAGCTGGCAGGCTCCATCTCGTCCTTTGTGGAAGTTCCCTCTCACGGACATTGAGAGAGACGAGCTGGCAAGCGGGCAATCTCGCCGGGTTTCCTCTCGCGTGGCCCCAATTTCAGCGGCCACTCGCTCCTTTGCGCGCGATACTCTTTACCTCAGTTTCCGTTCCTCCTTTCCGCGCCTCCCGCGCACCACACACGCACACATGCATACCTCGCGCTCTTCGATCACAGACAGTCCTAACAGCCACGCAATTCATCTCTCTCAGTCATCCGGCAATCTCGCTCGCGCTCTCCTACGAAAATCCTAGAGTCGAGGTCCGGGCGTCCAATTCCTCGAATAATTCCACTTAGTGCTCTGGCAAATCCGGATACAGAGGAAGCCCCAAAACGGAATCGAGCTTGGCGCGCGCGCGCGCGCGTGCTGCTGCGTGCGCCTATGTCTGTGTCTCCCGGGTTTCCTGAGATTAGATCAATCCCCTCGTTTCGCGACGCTGGGCGTCGCGCGAAACAGTCTCTAGCTAAGGAATAAGATACGTAGCGCACACGATCAAGCTCGCATCGGACGCGCACGCCAGTCTATCTGTATGTGTGTAGTACGTAACGTGTGTGTGCGACGCCCTGCCAACGAGGATTCGCTCATCCTGCGAGAATCTGCGGGTTTCGGTGTGAGTGTTTGTGTGTTTGTGTCTGTGTGTGTGTGTGTGTGGCTATACTCGAAAATGAATGAATGGATGAGCGCGCGCGCTCCGACAGCCCCCCGTTCCATTTCCATTTCCAGGAGCGGCGCGGCGCTCGGCGTCGGTCCGAGCTGCTCCGGAGGATGTAACGTTAACCGCAGTAAACAATCGGAAGCACTCGGCTTGCTCGGAATTGAACTCGAGCTCGGCATTTGCGCTGGCCGATTGACGCACGATAACGACGATCGATCGAGCGATCGATCCTGGCGCGTAGACTGGATGGCCGAGCGGCTTGGGAAACTTTCCTTTATCGATTCTCTCGCACGCGCGACTACCTCCAACTCCTGGCCACCGGGTTGAAGACTCGCCTGCACACAAGCCGCACGATATTACCGGCTTGGTGAGTGCTCCTCTCTGATTTCTGAGCGGCTCGCACGCCTGCATGTCGGCGCCTCTCTTACTCTCTCTCTCCCCCCCTCTCTCTCTCTCTCTCCCTTACACTCTTAAGGCCATCGATTTGTGCTGTCGAGAATGTCGGCTGCTCGTTCTCGCACCGGCGCGGCGTCGCATGCATTTTTCGCTACTCGAGCAGAGCACACACCTTCTCGCTGCTCGGTACACCGAATCTCGTTATCAGTCGAACTACGATTCCTCCCTCTCGGACTAATAGTATACAAACTTCCGCTACCGATGCTGCGTCTTTCGGGACGAGCGCAGCCAGGCTCCACTGCTTTCAGCCAAATTAGCTATTTAATGCGCGTGCATATGTATTTCTTATGCGTAATACACTTTGAAGTTCAATTCCACGACTCGGCAAGTATACGTTAAACACGCTGTAAAATCGTTATTGGGAAAGATAGAAATCATGCGAACGCGCCAAGTGAATATAACTCGAACGAATTCGTATTTATCTAAAAAAAAAAAAGATTGAATATCTGAACTCCGATGTGAATCGAGGCTGCGCCGGCGTCTCCGAAAGATTCTAAGAAACCATAGATTCCACGGCGACACTGGCCGCAGCAAGACGGAGCGAGTGAACCTTTATAAATAACGCGATTTAATCTGAGCCTCCTCGAGTACAAAGATTCCCTATGATAACATCGGCCGCTCTCTCGTAACGAATAATAACCTGGTAGGCCTGTACACTATCCACCGCAAAAGGGTCGGCAACTTTCAAATCCATGGAGCAATTTCTCGATTACATATATGATATACAATACCCAGGGGGCGAGAGCTGGCTACGAAGAGCTCGGGCTCGCCGGATAGAGGCGGAACAATTCTAAGTGTGTGTACATACTTGAAGTCCTCCTCGGGGCAAGTGGCGGCAACTTGATCGTCTAGATGCCTCGATCACCGAGCACACCGATATAACACGAGATATCCACATTCGTACCAGTCTGAAACTCGTATAATACAACAAACACATATCTCCGCCTTGAAGCGCACGAGGAGGGAGGATTGACCGGTGCGCGAAGTACGCTGGGGAGTGGGAGAATTGTCCGCACAGGCTGATCCCGACGATGAAAGGAGCAGTGGAGCTCCGAAGGACGAAGGAAGGACACGGGACACGGGGGTAAGAGGACGACGATCAGACAGAGATCTCCTGTATTTGAACACGTTTCTTGGCACTGCCGGGGGTGCCCGGCTGGCGGAGGATGCCGGGGCAGGAGAGGTTGGGCGCCGGGGCTTTGGGCGGTGGCGGCGGTTCCGGGAGGTCGTCGTCCTCGTGATCGTCGTCGCTGTCTATGGGGGGCAGGTTGTCGTCCATTCTGGCAGTGGTGGCGTCGACGCAGGGCGACGGGGTGCGCGTCCTCTGGAGGCAGGGGCTCCTGGTGTAAAGGGGCGGCTCGAGTATCCGCTTGCCGCCGCCGGGCGGCGGCGAGCACTGGAACTCCTGGAGCTGGAGCTCGAGTTCTTGGGCGAGCTTGGCCTTGTGTGCCGGCGGGCTCGAGGGCGGCGAGTCCATGAGGTTGAGGGAGGAGAGCCTTTGCTTGCCGGAGCCCGGCTCGATCCCGGAACAACCGGCCTCGAGGAGCTCCTCCTTCTTCTTGTCGCCGAAGGCCGAGGAGAGGCCGACGCCCCCGGCGGCGCCCCGGTCCCTCTGGTGGTAGATGCCCGCGAAGATGAGGATGTTGAGCAGCAGCAGGAACACCCCGACCGCTATTGTCACAGTCAAGGCAGTCGTGTAGCTCTGGTAATGACTAGTGGCTAGCTTGCGCAGGAGATTGTTGGGACTAGTGGCTAGATTGGGGTGCTGGAGGGTCCTGGGGCTGGTGGCCAGGGTGGTGGCGACGGTGGCGTTCGGCGTGCACTCGGTGCTCGGCAGTACATTGGACACGGCGACCGAGACGGAGGAGGGCTCGGTGGGTGCGGGCATCGGCAACGGCGGCGCGGGCAACGGCAGAGCCATCGTTTGCGGGCGCACCGCGCCTTCGTAGAGGCTCGGGCTCTCCGCCAAGTGATGGTGACGCATGCTGATCTCGTAACCCGGTCGATGTAGCTGGGGCAGCAGATTCAGCCAGAGGGACATCTTGTGGCCTCGATAATGCGAGCGCGTCTCCGTGCTACGGCCGGCCTCCAGGTACAGCTGGTTTATCGGATCGTACGGATCCCAAAGCGGAAGACTGCTCGGCAGGCCCTCCGTCCCCGATGTCAATGGCCGGGCATTTGGATCCCTGCAACACCAACCAACACCAACAATGCACCCACCTTCGCTCACCCGAAACCTTCATTCTCCCTTCAACCTCTCGCTACGAGATACGCGAGAATCGAGCCCCGAAACAGCTCGAATGCTCCCGAGAAATGTGTACCCGCACTTCATGCACAGCCGATCAAAGCTCAGTGTTAAAATACCGCTCCCCTCTGACAGTCGGCTTCCGGCGCGTAGAGGATCGAGGAATTCCCCGGGAAAATTGCATTCCGAAATCGCGACGGGGTCACCCTCTAAAGCAATGTGCCAACAGCTCCTGGTAAATATAAACGCTATTGTGCTACCCGCTTGATTCCAACACACACACACACACACGGACATACACTGGCTTCTGTTTACGTGCTGATCCCTTATTTACATCGGCGCCCTTTCCACAGTCTGCCGGGGAGATTTATTACGTAGATTGAGTTTAGGGAAAGGGGGAAGCAGAGGCTGGAGCTCCGCTCGCCTCCCGGGAATTAAATCGAACTAGTGAAGCTTGGGGAGGGTTGATGAAGAACTTTAATTTATCGTGAGACTATGTATGTGAAGTATAAATCTAGCAAGTCTAGGAATGCAAGTATCGGGATACAACAAACTGATCGATTTATACACCGGCCAGCAAGATTTGGATGATTGATCGAATGAAGTCGCCCCTGGTAATACTCGCAACTGCATTAACACTGGAACCAGCGGGAAAGTCCTAAAGTCCTGAAGCGAGAACTTGTGGAACTGGAAAGAGAGCAAGGTGGAAGGCCTAGATTGTCGGAAGTTTCGAAAGCCAAGTACTAAAATTATCCGAGGGTTTGGAAAACAGGCTGAAACTGAGGGTAGCGCGTGCGGACTTGTTAGAGTCTCGTCGGGGAAGAGTGAAATGAGGTGGTGTTAATTAAGACATCGAATCCACGAGAGTTCCCGGGGACGAGCCGGTGCGACGGGCGTTCCTTTGATCAGCCACAGACACGCCCTCGTTTGCCAAGCTTTCACCGGGTCCTCGACTCTCTCTCCCTCTCTCCCTCTCTCCCTCTCTCTCGAGCTCCCTCGTGCGACCAACTCCGCCGAGTAATTGGCCGTTGTACTCAGCGAAAACAATAATTTGCTCAAAAGGGACTTTCGCTGGGAATTCTATTGCTCTGTGACTCCGTAGACTGTGGCACTCCGGATACATCATGAGTTTTTACTTTTCAACTGTCCTACTACGGTTCTCGTCGCATTCGAGCTTGGAACTAACATATGTACAGCCTGCTCCAACGATTCTATTCGAAATGGCCATGTAAACAAAGCCGAGAAACTAACAGATTCGTTCGAGCCTGGGGTACAGGAAGTTCCAAAATGCTTCATTTACCTTTTGCAATCGCACAAGAACCATTTAATTACATAGGATTGAAATCCTACAAAGTTATGTCCCAAAATACAAGAACCGTCGCAAAGCTGGTTCATGTACCAATAAAGACGTTTGCAAGTTTTATGGACGTGTCAACAGAAATATCGGAAGCAGAACATCTCCTATGTAAAATACGCAGGGACGGGCACACATTTTTGAGTATTGATCACGTATCTAGGGCAAAGCCGATTCGCGTCAGGTAATATCCGCGAAAATGGTGCGGGAATGACCTGTTGGCAATTGAAATTTCGTGGAATTTCGGGCCTCCGATGACGCCGGCATGTCAGATTACTAGTGCAAGCCTTTAAAATGTAAACGCTGCTCGGACTACAGAGCCAGGAGGAAATCGGGAGGCACGAGAACGAATTTGGCTAGCAACTCCGAAGGAATGCTCGGGTCCAATTAATAAGTGAAATCAGTAGTCATAGAGCCGAGGAAGAACAAAGAAGTCCAATTTTCAAGAGGGCAAATGTAAAGTTCGATTAATTTAGAGGGGAAAGTTGGAAAGCGAGCCGAAAAGTCACGGAGAAATACTGCAGTGCTGTTTACCCTGAATACCCAGTGCCGTGCAATCACGCAATGAGCTCATTGATAACGAGAGACATAAAGGAAGAGAATAAATAGAGGGCTCTATGACTCTGCTCTCTCTCCCAGGCTGAATTATTCGGAGCTAAGCTACTTCTCTGTTTTTCTCGAACAACTTGGAAACTCGAGCCAAGCAGAACTTTATTAACCTTTCAACTATGCCCTCATTTTCATCGCTCGAGCTCTACCGCGCGAGTTTAAAACAATTCCCTGAAGAAATCCAATGACCAACCTGTTGTTGATTCCTCGAAACTACATACATACAAGAATACGGAATTTACATAGTTACATTCGCAAGCCTCTAAATCCCTGTCTCTCCAATGTACTACGAGGCCAGTACTTAAATCTATCGAAGAGTGCAGATCCCACCAATACATGCACAGCAGCACTCGAAATTGTCCGAGAATCGAGGGCACAACGTGCCACAATATACTCTAGAAAAGGCATGCAGCAGTAGAAAGGTGACGTCGCGTGCGAAAGAGAGAAAGACGACACGACGGCGTAGGAGTAAAAAGCTAGAGAGAAATTGGAGCGAAATGGAAACTCACCCGCTCCTGACGAAGTTGGCCAAGTAGTGAACGAGGAGTTTGGATAGGTTCTCATCGGCCAAAGTGTAATTGCTGGCGGCTGCTGCGGAGGCTGCGAAGGCGAAGGTGGAGCCGGAGGCGGAAGCGGCGACGGCGGAGGGCGAGGCGGAGGAGACGAAGGCGTTCGAGGGGGCAGACGTGACTTCTCCGCGAAGAAGAGGTATACCCAGAAGGTAGGGCAACTCCTCGCCCCTCTGGCTCGGTCGATCACCAGGTTGGAAGTGCAAGAAGTAGCCGCGGCCGTCGGAGGCTGAGTGGAGTAGCGCCAGTCGCAGAAGGGGTGCCGCGACCTGGCCGTCGCCGAGCAGCGACAGCAGCCCTTCGCAAATGGCGAGCGGACTCTGCTCGCCCCTCTCCCAATCGGTGTACTCGTTACGGAGGGTCGAGTAGATCTCGTGCAGGTGGTAACGATACGTGTTCCTCACGTACGTTCGCAGAATCCGATCCCGCCGCGTCTCGTTCAGCCCGTTCTGCAAGCAATCATCACACCACCCACCGGGCACCCGCCCTGTTAATAACCCGAGCCGCTTAATCACTTCGCCGACTCCTTTCCTCCATTTAGCCGCACTTAGCGGTTACCGGACCCTTCATTCCCTCGGAATGCTAAATGTCTCGGGACCCGCCGCGCCGTCGTCGCGTCGTCTATTGCTCCCGAGAGTCTCGGTAATGGACCTGAAAGTTTATGGAAAATAGGACACGCTTGTTTGTGTCCTCAAGGGCTGGACTCTGGCAAGTAGACCTGGATATGTGACGGTTGATTTCTCCGTTTATGAAGCCCGGAGAAGAGGACGAAATACCAATAGTATTCTATCACCACGAAGGGGGACGAAAGGCGTAATTGGATTTGTGGTCGAACGGATAATCAGTGACAGATGCAATGGGCCGAACAGCAATTACTCTATAATTAATAATAGGTACCCGAGAGCCGTTGAAATTCTCTTTAATTAGTGTAAGTGGATCACTCGTAAAATTCGGATTAATGGCGCGTTTCACGCTCTACATGTCACACGCCCTTCGAATCCGCTGGCATTTTGCGCGGGGCACGGCAAGAACACTCGCGTTCCTCTTCCTCTCCAAATGTTAGGCTTTTGAATTCGTTTCGATGGAAAGCCTCTTCCACACATTGATCCCGGAGCCATTCAACTGTGTATTGACCTAATATCGCACCGAGCTGTATGAAGCTTTCACCATTAAGGCATGCGTCCGCATTATCGATCCTTCGCCCTTCGGTGACACGAGAGAATCCACGAAAATTGCTTTCTCCTTTGGACCACTACCTTTTTCGAACGTTTAAATAACGAACACACATATTTTATCATAATATCTTTTACCTTCTCAATAATTATCGTACGATATTTTCGCGTTTGCATTTCATATTCTTTAAAGGGTAACTGTCGCGCTAACAGAATCCTATGAAAAGAAAGAGCTGGCCAAGCTAAAAAGTCCCGCTAAGCGGCTACATATATTACGAATTCTAGCGAGGCAGCACAATTATTTGAATTTAACGCGTACGTCCCCGTCCCGGCGACATTACGATGGTTTACGCGTGCATTCATTGCGGGAAATTGAAATTGTTCGCGCTACTGCCGAATGGGGGACTGACGCGATTTGACATACAGGCAGGCCAAACAGCCCGATTGCCGTTGTTAATCGCAATAATGCGGCCCGTTTGGAAACCGCGCCGGTGTTCCGGATAATGAATAAATCAGGAGAGAGAGATGGAGAAGCATCCCAGCATCCCTGGATAGACGGCTAATCAGGAAGCGTTATCAAACAGCGAAGGAGATGCGGAAACACGCTCCATAAGGTGTCCGTCCAGCGTAACCATCAGGAACATCTCATTCCCAATGGAAATCAGTTATTCATTAACCAGCCATTTCCGATGGTGCAAATCGGAATGCGTTAATACTAATTCAACCTAAACACAAATGATTGGAACAGTGAACGGCTAGAAAAAATTGCTAACTGAATCGAAAGGAAATAGGACTCACAGTGTTGACTGGCTTACTTGGGAACAATTGATATTTTCAAGCTTGTTTCAAGAGTTTAAAAATACGAACGAGAATCTCGAGAGTCATTTATCAAGCCGAAGTCAGCTATCTCTGTCATAACTCCACGGGACCCTTTCATCCTGTGAGATCCATCCATTCACTCGGCTCCCGCTCGCCCGGGGTAAAAATTGTTTTGCCCAATTTTCCGGCGAACGTTTCATTTAAATCCGTTAGGGGCTTCCGCGGGAAAATCGGGCGCTCGAATCCCGACAGGTTTAGTGCGCTTTTAAGTGGAATCGCCGAAGGGCCGGCTGAATGCGATTTAATCACACTTCGCGGCTGATTGATAGGACTTTCATTGGTAATTGCTGGCGCGGATTAAACGGCGACAGGCCGTTGCTGTCCGAAACAAAATACAAGCGTACAGTTGTGCGATCTTGTGACCAACGGCTTTCGTGACCAAAGAGAAAACTTTCAAAAACGCAGTACAAATAAAACCAGATAGAACTCGAATCGATATAGCGACACAGAAATATTCGTTCATAGAAATGAAAGCAGTTTACCTATTTCATTCTGATCGCACTAACTTTCGTTATACGAACGAGTGTAATTCCAAAATCGCAATAGAATTCTATCACTGCTATATTAAACTAATTAATCTCCCTGCAAATTCCATTACCAACGATGCCAATTGTCGGCACTCATGCTTCCGATAACATACAAAGCCCTGATCCAGGAAGATAATTGCATCGAACGATAATTCAGTAAATGCAAGCTTAGCTTCACAATCACACACTAATGCCCCCGCGCGATATAAATTTATTTCGATCCGCCGTATTACACGGAGGGTCCGAGGTTCGAATGGGATATGGGAGGCAATTAAATCGAAACCTGCCTTAAAATATCAAGGCTGGTTTACCGCCCTCCTCCCGCCCATAGGAGATCATTACACGCGCATTTCATTTAGCTTTCATCAGCGACGAATAAACTCAAGCAGGGCTCAATCTATTTGTACACTGGGGTGGGCCGAGTTATTGAAAGGCGTATTTACCACCTAGTTAAGTGGTTCGTCAACTTTTAATTGCAAGACTCAGCCGCGGAGCTTTCCAAACGTGCACGCGTGCACTTGGTGCTACTTGGCAAGGAGAGTAGATTTATATTGATTACTCACTTGTAAATCTTCGTCAGTCAGATTCAACCAGGCTTCCTCGGACGTTAAGCCAAGTAGTAACTCTCGATTGCCGAAGTTTGCAAATTCAGCGCCGGGCCCGGGCAGCAGAGGCATCAGCCCCGAGGAGGCTGCCGTCGGCTGGAAGTTCTGTAACCCAATAAATCATCCGATTTCTGTCACTTCTCATTAACACGAATTGCTGGATTCCAACAAATATCTGTCTGCATTTATATGTATTTCTATTTTTAGATATAGCGAGGTTTTAGGAATTTTTTCTGTAGAATCGCATTTTTTCAGAAGAAGAGAAAAGTATCTGATTTCTGAGTTCAAAATGTATTGTACAATACTGATATTTGATTAATCGATACAAATCGCTGAAATGGCAGTTGTGAGAGAAAGCGTATTTGTATATTAGAAAGGGAATCGGCTTCAAACAGGAAATCTGTATTTCTAATCGCGATAGAAATCGCTAGAGACGATTTTAATAAAACGCATAGTTGCGCCGAGGTGTATTTCGGACTCCGGGAATCCAGTAATAGTATAACATTGGATCGATCGCAATTTAACGATGACTGGATACTGCTCGGGCAGAGCAGCAGTGTTGCGGCGGTGGATTTCACAGGGCATTTCTAGTCGGCAGCAGTAAATGTAACGGGCACTTAATGGCCCCGTTAATTAGCAGTCACCGTTCAATTTACTGGGCGAAAACGAGAATCGCTGGGTAAAATGTGGCCCGGCGGACGCGCGCTCGGTAAACAATATGTTTGCCGACGGGCCTCCGGTTAACATTGGTTTCGTGCATCACGCTTCTCGAGTCACGTCATCTGCCAGTTGCTTGTCGATTCAATTAGCGGACTCATCGTTTACCCGTCACACAGTCCACTCTTGCGCAAAGCCAACACACCGCGCGCCGGAGTAAAGCCGAGCGGAGTCGGCTCAGGCGTCGAGTGTGCGGCACTGGCTCCTGGCTATCCCTCTCCGAATAATTTTGATCCTTGCAGTCCTCATTTAGTATCTTGATGATACAAAATAATCGGGCCAATTGCAACCTACTCTATTTCACGGGTGGGTTGTCGATTTTTAACCAGTTCTGATTTGCACATAACTTTCATTTTCTTTGGAATTGATTGGTAGCGCAACATAGACTATCATTCCTGATGGCAAGTAATAAAAACAATACTGTGGACGGGAAAAATTTAGTTTTCTTTTGTTAATCCCTTCGGTTCAGCTGCTATTGAATCGCCCCCGAAGAAATTGAGGAAGGCTATTGGGTCAAGTTAATGTCAAAGAGAATATGAGAGGTACCTGATTACTAGTCATCGGTAGATAGGTGTCGTCGACGAATGGTGCGAAGCCAGAAGTAAACCGCGGCGGATCCAGCTGGACAGCGAGGAGCTCTTCCAGACTCCGGGAGCGAAGGCACGGTGCGATATCGTCGTTCTCGACGTCATCAGGACATCCTGTTTGATCGGCCACCCGATGCTTCACCACCAAGGGGTCACGTTGAATCGCCCAGGGCGAAAGAGCCGAACCGCCGAGGAGAATGACCCTCTTCACCAACTCTGCGGCATATTCAAATCACCTCTTGCTTCCCACTGTCCATCCACAATTCATGCAATACATACACAACGTCAGGACAGGATTGAAGACACCGAAATTCCCAGCATTTGCACTCAAATTATAGACCAAGCTCCAATCGCATTCGAGTCTACGCGAATTGATATCCAAATACCTTTCGCACAAGAATTCAGTAAGGTATCCGTCGAATTTAAGAGAGGCGGAATTTCCGCGGCATTCGGTGGAAATGGTAAGAAAATAGTCTAAAAATGCAAATCGATGAGGAGCGCAAAGGGTTGACGCTTGAGCGAAGAGTCTCCGAGTTCCAGAAGCGGAGTGGGGCAGAGGTTGGCGGCAGCGTTAAGGTAAAAATGCTGAGCGGAATTCGGATAAGGCGGAAGACGATGGATAAAGGAAAAACAAGATGGGTGGGAGGAGTGGAAGAGTCCTTGCGGAGAAGACAGGCGGCACTTATGCCCAGTGAGTGGCGAGGGGCTGCTGCCGAGGAGGCTTTTCGAGGGGCAAAGGGTTGATATGCATTGTGCAGAGGCATTAAGGACAACGTTGGGGGCCAGGTTCGTTAGTGGAATGAAGGTGCAGTCTAGAAAGGCGGCACGAAGCGTCTCTCCGACTCTTTCCTGTCCATCCCATCCGTGCCGGCCCCTCTTTCTCTTGGTCCTCTCTTGCTGGAGGCGGAACGCTCTCCAGCCCGGATCTGCACTCCGCGGCGCTACACTCGAGGAAGCTTGTTAAGGCCTCCAGCAGCCTCCAGCCGACTCTTCTATCCCTCGACAACGCGTCCGCTGACACGATCGTGATGACACTATCGTCCCTACCCGCGGATATACATATGTACATGTCATCCACCTACGCCCGGCTAACCACCACCTCCCTCTTTCGACCTGCATCGAGCATCATCCCCTACATCCTCACACGTACACCAACTCTCACCGCGCCTCTCTAATTTCACCGAGGAATTCAAAATATCTCTCTGGCTGGCTGTGCTCTTCTATTTCAAACAGGACAAGTTTTGTCCGGGATCTCGAAGAACGGCAGGTGTCGAGTAAATCCTTTTATGAACGAGGAAAGGAAAGCTTTACTTACTTCTAAATCAACCCTTTCATCCTTACGCATTCAATGGAGTGTAAGACTGCGTGCTGGGAATTCCAGTATTGAAAGGATTTAGTCGCTTTCGAAGAAAGCACCAACGAGTGTATGTTTACGGGGAAAATGAGGGAGGGAAATGCTCAGTCTTAAACGGTTTCAATGGAGCGGTGTCCTTTAAGTGAAAGTAGTTGGATATACTCGGGTAAGACTCGGCGGAATAGAGATATAGTGCGGTTTTAGTGAGACATACCTTTCCCCAGCTGGGAGACGGCTAAAAAATTCGCCAATGCTGCACCGGTCCCATGGCCCAGGAGTGCCAGTTGGTCAGGATTTCCGCCGAAGGCACCTAGATTCTCGCGCAGCCATGTTAACCCTGCTACCAAATCCATCAGGCCGTAATTCCCGTGCGAGTTGCCCTTCGAGCCGGTCTTTAAGAAACCTGTAAAACAATGCATATCATACATCTTTTCACTTATATTGTTGTGTTGCTAAAAATTAGTAATAGTGATGGTAAATATATAGGTTTTTACGATGGTTTAAAAAATGTAGGAAATGGGTTTTGATTACGGTCAATTAATCTTATAACAGCCGAATTTTATCTTGCAACAAAGTTTTAATATTCTTGAAACACTCGGTGGTGTAAATTCTGTAATCGTTTTTTAAAATAAACTACCGCACCGGTTGCCAGAAATTGCTACAGAAACATCGCGAGCGCTTGCACCAAAAAAAATAGCTTTTACCCACCAGTAAATTCTAGCAAAATTTTCGAGAAAAGCACTAAACCGGTCCAGCGGAAATGTTCCATGATAGATCGGGGTCATAGCTTGGTGTCCAAAAAAACATGTATGTTACATGGCAACTCCGAATATTGTAGAAGTCCATCATGGCAGCTCCAGAAATCCATGTCACAATTCAAAATCTCTGCAATGCGGATGTAATACGGATAATTTCTGGTGCTCCACCGCAACCTGTCTGGTCTCGAAATGCCGCGGCAATAGAACATTTCGCGCAGTTGTGTTGTAGTACTATGATCTGATGCGTCATTTTCCAATCTGTTATATTTGTTCTAGGAAATGTTGTTATTGAGATTAGCCTATTTTAACGAGGAACAAATGTAGTCTTCAGAAACAAAAAACTGCTCCAGTGAATATACATAAATCTTACGTAAGTGCTGGATATATGTATTCCATCTAGTATCTAATCTAATCTTACGCCTTCCACCCCCAATGTACATTTGATTATGACGCACAAGAAACCTGTGCAATGCATCGATCTATAACTGCATATACCCTTTGAAGAGTAAGACTGCTGCTACATGGTCCGGTTGAGCAGGATGGGTCAAAGACGCTAGCACGTGCTTTCAAATGGGCGGTGAAACACTATGCGTTATTGCCTGCAAGATCGTACGTGCGACGTCAAACACTGCGTCAAAACGGGATGAAAACCGGGGCGTGTAGCAGCAGCCTAAGGCTGACGAAACGGACGAATATTCCCAACAATAGTCGATTGTTCGCCTTGTCAATTCCGACATTAACGGAGTAAAACTGCCACTTTTCGCTTCATTCGCATTGTCAGGTTTGAGAATTATTATCACCTTAGTGCAGCGAGAAGCGATGAAAGAGCAAATATCTTTGTTTCCGACTTAATCGATCGGGCCTCCTTTCGGGGTCACGGTGAAGAAGCCTTTCTTAAGACTCTTCCTAACGAGCCTCCGTCACACTGCTCGAGTTTCTCTTCACAAATCAATGAAAATTAATCCCACGCCCTGCCACCTTTGTTCCCGATTGCCCTCGACTCCGTTGGGACTGAAAGTTAAAGAGTACTTGATTCTTATCGTCATAAAAGACGTGCTCTATTAAATACTCTCGGGATTTTTTAAAGAGTTGGTTTTTTAATTCTAATATACGAGAAATAGAAACTGAAACTCAAGTAAAATTTACGAGGATGAACCTCTTGAACTTTATGGTAATAAATTGTATTTTAAAAGTTCTGCAAACCATTCTAATATTCTGTTTTGCAGAACCGAAAAATGCATAATTCTCATTCAACGTGTCCCCTGTTTGCAAAGGCGCAGACGCGAGGCAGAAGACCAGTTAGACAAGACCCGTCCTCATGCAAATTCCACGCAGCCTCCTTGTCGCCCTGCTCTAATTAGGAATACAACGGAGCCGAGGAGTGCGAGTGTACAATTACTTGCAGTATTTACCCTCCAACAATGTTACGTCACTTTGCTAGCCATTGTCATCCGAAGCTTATCTCCTCGGCGTGAACTCCCCGGTTTCATTAGACGCAATCCACACGCGTGATACACGGTGGAATTCGTTCTCAAGGTTATCTAGTGACAACAACCTCGAGATTGGGAGTGGAAAGGAGGAATTGGCCGGAGAGCGTTCCTGTCTTGCCTCTTCTCCGGCTCGACCAACATTACATTCCGTTTAGACTTAGAGCGAGTTCCTCTTTCCCGAGCTGCTTCCGCACGGAGGACCGTTTCGCCGGTACAATTCCCACTCTATTTCCTCGGCAATATGCAGCCTCCGGTTAGATCCGCATTGTCCAATTCTATTTCACTGTGATCGTCAAATTAAATCGGCGGCGCCGCAACCCGTTTCCTTAATCGACCCTTCTAGGGCGAGGATTTTACTTTATGGTTAATGGATTTACCGCTTCTTCATCCGACCTTAGCATCGAATGAATCGCAAGACCAAACGTTACGTTCGGACTAAAGTTCGGCGCGTCTGAACGTAAGTTATGTTTTCGTAACCTCGACAAGTTTAAGTGGAAACGAACTTTTAGTGTGACGTTTCGACTTTATGCTTAATAGATCGTCGCGCCTCCTTCGAAAGTGCAGTGGTATGAATCGAAAGAGGAAACTTACGTTTAGACTAAAGACCAACAGCTCTAAACGTAAGTAGATTTACGTTGTAGTAAGTTAAACAGATTTTAGTTGAAAAGTCGCGTCCGAAAGTAAGCACATTCAAGGAGTACGCGAAGGTGGAAGGTGGAGTTGCACAATGTGCTTTCCTGGAGTGCGAGGTAAGGGTGGCTACCGGCGTTCCGGGATGCAGGAAGTGTTCGTGCATTAAACATCCGGTCATTTGCCGTAGACGGAAAAACCAGGTCTGACTGCCGTCTACAGTGGCCTGGCGTGACGAGGAGACCGACCTAGTTTTGTAGTCGCCCTTTGTTACCGTGACGGCAATGAATTCTACCAGTGCGCGCTCGTCCTCTGCTCTTGAAACGAACAAATCAGTACGGGGCTTATTTCGAAGTACTACAATCTAACAATTCAATTAGTGATCACTTGCTCCCCTTCAATGTACATACTTCCGCAACGAGATCCAATTTGCGATTTGTTTATCTCTGTTTATCGGAGAAAATTAGGACACTTGTTCGATTTAAACCTTCAAATCTTAACAGTACCAGAAAACTAATCAAATCACGATAAATACTGAACGGAAGGAAACGCTTCCAGGAAATACGCCACCGCTATTATCTCGTTGGAATACTTATTCTCGAGGTAGGGTCATTAAACAAAATCAGCGCGGTGCAGGTGGTTTGAAGTAGGAGACGGTAGAGCCGAGGGGTCTGAACATTGTGCTCGGCGGAGAAGTGGACTCCACTCACATCAGTGTACACTGAGAGCGGAGGACCTGAATTACCTAGTCGATGCCCCTATTGAAAAGGTCCGCTAATAGATGCACCGATAGATCGTGAAAGCACGGCTAGGCGTCAGGTGTACAGCGATTCGATTTTCAATGAGACTGAACCCGGTAGTAGTTCTCCGGTGGGTATGGGGCAGTGTAGGGCTAGGGGGGTGGAAGAGGCGGGGTGAGGCTGAGGGGTGGCCGAACAAAAGCTAAGCTTCGCGCGGTGCACTATTTCACGAAAGCCCGTACAATCGGGGCCCGGCTGCTTTGCCTCTCTCCATTTTCCCTCCCTCACTCATTAGCGATTTCCAGCCGCGCGCCCTGCCAACTTTAATTACTTCGCTTCTTTCCGGATTCGGTTTTTTCGAAGTCCCGCACCACTCGGCCGGATTCCATTGAATTCCTTTAGCCGATAGCCGTTTCTTTATTAACCGCGGTATTTTCCAATATGGCCCCGACTATTATTAATGTCTAGGGCGAAGAGGGTGGGGGAGTCGGGGGGTGGGAAGAGTGGGTGGTTCTGTATAAACAGGCATATTAAATTCCTGACTTTATGCGCATTTCTTTATTTATTCCGGCGCATAATTGATTTGCCCGTGAGTGGAGCCTCGAGGGAATTTTTAATTCAGTGTGATTGTTAGTCTTATACCCATAGTCTCGCGGAGTTCCCCATAGAATGAATTTACGCTCGAGAAAATCGGACTGGTTGGTGGAATAATGGACGGACCGGTAGAGAGTTTAGTTAAATTGACGGGAATGCGGATTGATTGATTTCTCATGCTCTCCACTAATTAAATATAGATCCGAAGCTTCGGTACTCCTCATTAAATTCGATTAATCCCGAATTAATCTTTAACATTTGAGAGTGATTGCACCTGCGCCATTGTATGTCGATTTTCCGAGGAATGTCAGTCGACTGGGAATGAAATGCGACATAATTGAAACGCTTTCACCCTGACGATTTATGAAGGGAGGTTCCCTCTTATTCCTCGGATAGTGAAATCTCATTTTTTTTACGTCTCCCCGTGATGATAGATGATATCGTTGCGCGCACTTAATCGCCTCAGGTGCTACGGTCAATTTGCCCGAGAAAATTGAGGAACAAAGTTTGCCGATAACGTTCGGCAAACATTTGTCGTGGAAATTGAACAGCTGTTTACGCATAATCGCTTGTCGAGCGATCGGTGCCTCACTGTTGAACCACCGATGGATTATAAATCGGAGATGATCGCGCTGGCACGGAAAGTTGCACGTGTACTCTCTCTCTATCCTTTTGGGGCATCGGAGATGTGGTGAAGGTCGTCTTATCGGTGACAGCCAGAGTATCTTGGCACAGCATCACTCGGATGCCAATTGCCGGCTTCAGTCGGGCGCAATCAGTGCGTCAGTGCGACGTCGCTGGATGAGACGGCGTTTGATGATGAGGGCACCCGACACCAGAGAAGTCCCGGGGATTAGGCCATAATCCATCAGCCGAAGGAGTCACGGTGCGCATGAACGCACCTTTGTTGTCTGCCTTAAGGCCTTTATGTCGAAAGCCGACAGTCGAGGAGAGTAGATCATCTAACACTGTATCAACAGATCATCAATCCTCCCGGCAGTAAAAGATTTTTCGGGGCTTGGACTTTTGTTTGCCGATCGACAGTTTGCTCGCGTTAATTATATTGGATTACGTGGCAGTGCGCTTACTCGACAACTGTTTTAATTGAGAAAAGAGTCATTTAAATTCATAGGCTTATCATGACTTTTCCCGGGACAATTTATATTTATAACAAAGGAGATCCCACGTAGTGTTGTGCAGTTTACATTTGAAGTAGGTATGAATAAGTACATAAGTACTTACAATTAAAATATTAGTATGTGCACATACTGAAAGATTCTCAGTAAAGCGAGTCTCCCCCGTGCGTGTTTATGGTCATTCCCCTCTCACTCTGAACGACCACCTTTGAAGTAGCAACAAACTCTCCCATCTAATTAACTACAGTGGAGGCGAGCACTTTTTATCACTAGGCAAAGTTATTCTTTTGTCGCTGACTTGGTCAAAGGAGGATAATAATGCGTACTTCCTCTATGGGAGTGCATATTCCGGAACAGCTCGCCCGAAAACTGAGAACTCGACGCGAGAAGTTAGCGGTTCCGCACCAATTTAGTTTCCTTTCAGTAACGAACGCGCAAAGGCTTAGCTGAACCTCCCGACTATTTTCAACGCAATGACCTCAGCTAATTTTAATGAGCTGGATAATATTGCAGTTTAGATGTAAAGCACTGGAATTCGCCATTCTTATTACTATAGTGCAATCATTGCTTCTAATTTTTTCTATCAAATTACACAATTATCTAAACTCCAGTAAAGATGACATTTGACTACTTTAATTAGAGTTCTCTTAGAATCTTATGCTGCCTTGTTGATAGTATGTCTAATCAATTTACACCGGTTGTTGCTTGCGCTCATTAACATCGAATTAACTAATCCCCATTCAAATGAACGCGGACGATGCACAGATACGTATGCGGCTATGGTGTCTTAAAATCAGCACCGAGTGTGACGCGCAGCTCACAGCGAAGTTGCTTACGGAACTCATTAGGCGGCCATAAATACCAAGTAAAATTTCTGCCACGTGCATATTGTAGAGCTTCAATATAAAGTCATCCAGTTATTTATGTCAGCTGCTGGGGTGGACTGTTTACGCAGGCGCGCGCGACGAGCGAGCGGGTTTATTTCGCAGGCACGAACGATCAAAGTCGAGGACTGGATTCCCGCATATTTATGTTTATAAAACGGGATCCCGTGCGCGATATATCCGGCATCTTATGGGTCCGGGATGGCGTAAGGAGACCGCGGGTATATAAAAATTCTCGCATCACCTCGGAGTAAATTCCGGGCGGAAATTGCGTGGGGATACGTCGCGCACGAAATGCTAGACGAGCCGGTGCTATCAGTTAGACACGTAAGAGCCGCGCGCCGGTTTTATAGGTGGAGGCCGAGATTTTCCTACTTGCTCCAATTTTCATTTTACTACGGGAGTTTATGCCCTCTCACATGCTATAACAACTACGTGCCTCTTTGAGGCAGGAAATGAGGCTGCCAAATCGAATTAGAGCCCCTAACACTCACTCTTGCCTTACCGCGCTCGCCGCCGCTCTCGTACGTTTCAAGTCTTCGCGTGATAGAAAAATTACTCTGCGTGCTGGTACTCAATGTATTTCTAATTCGATGGAGAAACCGCAATCCCGTAATCCCACAAAATAGGGTTCGCTGATTGAATAATGTGCTGTTTCTGATATTGTGTTTATCTCTTTATCCACTTAATCATTTCTTTAACTTCTTTTACTTTAACTAAAATCCTAAATGATTCTTCCTATCTTTTGATAGCTGTCTTTCTGTGTGAATATCTGTGTCATTTTCACTATTTTCGGAGCATCGACTTGCAATTTCCGTGGTCGATGGGAGGAGGCGTGGGATGCGCGGCATCCCGAATACAGTGGACTATGTCTTATCCACGGAGGGCTCGCTCGCCGAGGAGCTGAATTAATCATCGATGAAGCACGTGCTCAAAAGAAGCTTGAAAAACGTGTGTACACTAATCCAGGAAGCATTCAGCGGAGACAAAAGATCTCGACGGAGCTTTTCAGGCCGACCGCTCTTACCATTCGGTGGCTGCTGCTATGTAATCTCGCGTACACGAGGGCTCATTTGTTGCGTTGAATGCCTCAGCGCGAAAAAGCGCTCCTCCCCGCCGGAGCGACGCTCCGTTTATATCCTCGTCAGCCTCATCATCAGGCCGACCACCCCCCGGAAGTATAGAGCATAGAGCAGACCTCCACCCGGAGCGGCCAGAACCTTCAACCTCGGCCAGACCTAGCCCTTTCCCTTTGCGGCGAACCCTTTCACCAACAGTCCGAGGCGAGAACGCCTCCACTTCTCGCTTTATACGCACTTGTTTCTTTGCCCTCGCGATTCTCCGGGAGGTTGCTACCTCTTTAGAATTGCCAGCGTCGGCTCTCGGCATGCGCCAACTTTGCAATCCTTTGGGAAACTTCCCACTTTCCAGGGCCACTTGGGTCTACGGACTTATTCGGAAGTGGCGCCGGTGCTGGCGATGTGCAAATGTGCGCCAACCTTTGGGCACAAACAAACGCCTTCCACCCGGAGTCAAGTATACGCGCGTGTTCGCTGTGACGATATTAAGCATTGCTTGCTCGTGTTACTCGAGTCGCTCGAGCTCGAGCAACTTGGAATATGTGTTCATTTTGCTTTCGAGCTTCCAGTGGAGGACGAGACACTGTTTACATTTTTCAAGTTAGTTGAAGCTCGCGCAACTGGAAGTCAGTGGTATCGGGAACTTACTCGCCCAATAGTACCACTTTCCTTCATCCGGCAGATGAACTATTTCCAGACGGGGAATAAGCAATTAACCAGAAGTATCGAACCTATCGGAACCATATTTTCCGAACGATAATATCGACGTAGCGGACTCACATCTGCGCCACTCTGAAGTCTGAACATACTTGATACTGGCAGCATTTTCTACTTAATGCTAGGAACACTCGCCGGAACGATGGTACGAGAGGCCGTTCCTTTCAAAAAAAGCCATTTTCTCGTAAAGACGACAGGGCGAACGCGGAGGGCCCTGTGTGCTTTGTCTCGTATTCACTGCAGGAAAATTGCACTCTGAAATATTCAAGCTGCGATTAACCGCCAGTTAAGCCGTCGAGCTAGGAGGCCGTAAAGCCCCGGGGTTGGGAACACTGCCTTTAAAAATATTAGAGCCACTGTTATTCTTATTCCTATATTACGACCTTCTGCTTTATTTAATCGTGGACCGTTGGATTATCTTGGAATTTAAACATAAGAATATTCGGTTCGGTTGCTGGCGGATGACTGAGTGGCGGTGTTTTATGACTTACCGAGGACTCCCAGGCGAAAATTGATGGAGACGACGATCAGTCGGCCATGAGCGGCGAGCGCAGTCCCATCGAAAGAGTTCCCAGCACCCCAGGAGTAAGAATCACCGTGAATGAGAAGTAGAGCTGGCAAGGAAGCCGTGTTGTTGTTACCTGCGGCAGAAGATATTCACTTACTCTTTCTAGTAAGACCCTGAGTAATACTTGCAATCTTGAAACGTCAAATAGTGGTTATCACGCGTCTGTAATAATTCTTGAGGTTTTTACTTTATGTGGGCCAATCGGCATTGCACCTCAAGGGCTCGAGGCCGATAAATTTCAAGGCGGCGGGATCTCGCAATCACCATTCGTTATCCCGGTGATATATCAATTAGAGCTGAAACCCAATTTAAATAGAAGAAGGCCCCAGTCGAACTGAGCGCGCCGCCAACTGTAGAAAAGTCCATTTGGAACGTAAACGCGGTAGAATATCGATTACGCTCAAATTGATTAGCCGAACTATCGATAAAGCGGAAATTGAGTTCGTCATGCTTGATTATCCGGCGCTGAGGAGTGTAATTCAAAGGGAAGCGAGATGAGTTTTCTCCAGCTCTTATAGAAGCAAAATTATACAAATTTTATAACGCGAGAAGTGCTACGGTAAATATTCGAATACTCACCACCGAACCGAGAATTAATTAATCAATTGGTTAGAAAAACGACGACGGTCGCGAAAGAGTTTCTGTTCCAAAAGTGTCAAACAAAGTGTCATTCATTTTACATTTGTCACGACCAATTCCAGTCCAGTTTCTGTAACAACCCTAATTGCGGTGAGTCATAATGCCGAGACACGTTTAGCACCTGCGTACGTATAACTCGCACCCAGGCCAATTTACTTTCCATATCTGCGCCTGACGTCCCCGGCAAAGTTTCGCAGATTATGCGGACTCTCCACCGCGCGGAACTGTAATAATATCGGGAAGTTGGTGGCGCGCTGTATCAGTGCGCCGCCGCGTGATACGGTAATTTGCGAAGTCGAATTACAGCTTAAACGCTTGAAATCCCCAGGCCGGGCGAATGTCGGGCGTGACTTCAATGAATTTCGCACGGGCGTGCACTTGTGGCGCGGCAAGAGCGTACAGAAATTCGATGTAAGATATGTCGCACTTGCTTTGAAGACTATTTCAAAGAGTCGAATTAAGTTACTGGATATAATTAGATACTAATTAGTCGCTCGAGTGGCATGAAATGCGCGCTCTGCTCGCCGCTCTTCCAGCGTGAAATATATTTACGCTCTCGCATTTACGAATATGGAAAATCGAAAGAGAGAGGGAGAGGGAAGATATATAAATGTACATTTCACGGATGTGATAAATTTTCCGATATCGACGTGATGTTCCAGCATAATTTTTGCACGACGGATTTTAACGTTCTTCACGAAAATTCGGCATGGCGTTAATTATTCGCTATGATAAATATAATGTGTGTATTGTGTGTGATATGATAAATAATAGAAGCGTCCGCTCGCGCTTGAAAGTGTTGAAGCAACTGCTCGTTGGGATGCGTGCACATTTTTTACTCCGAAAGTTGCTTCACCAGCCGGTGTTCAGTGGCCGAAAAAGTGCGCGGCTCGCCGAGGTAAAAAATGGTACGGCAGATTTGACAGAGGGTGTTTAATCGTGTTAATTAATGCATGAATTTCAAAGCGGATGCGTTTATCAGGCCGGCAGGGGGTAGGGCGCGAACCAATTTACATGGGCTTAATATTGATGAATAAAATTAGTTCATCAGGGACCGCTCAGTTCCCTGTCCGATTACCGTTGGATTATACATTGGCAAACAGGAAAAACTTCGGCGCGTGTGCGTGCTCGCGCGGACGTGAAATTAATGAGCCGGTAACACAATTTGCCACCGCTGTCGTTACTGTAAAAGTAACGAAAACAAAAATTACTCTGTTGAAAAAGGAATGTTTACATAGTCGAGCGACCAAAGACAATCCGACGTTACATGCATTCCGCACTGTTACACACATTAATTAGATTCAATCACATTTCACAGCTATTTAAGGCAAAAACCATAATGTTCTCTGAAAAATTCTAATAGCCAGTATTTAAATGCTCCGAGATCGCGTACGCGCAAATCCTTTTTTGTGAAATTTCGTTGAATTTCTATTAGCAACACACTTGGAGAGATATCCGGCGCGTTGCGCTGTTCCCTTCAGGATCTAATAGAAATGAGTCGGATGTTCTTTCATGGTTTAAATGCGCTTGGCAGCGGCAGAAAAGGAAATGAATAAAGCGGCCATTTGCTGGAACACGGCCCTCCGCGGTACGCTTTGCATCCCGGCGTTAAGGAATAAGGCGACCTCCCGAGAAAAGAGCATCTCCCCCGTTATTTCCTAATTACCCCTTACAATAGCATTATTATTTTCATGCCAAGACGTTTCGCGGCCACGAACTTCCCTTTATTCCCACCCCGAGGAAATGCAGACGTCTCTCTCTCTCTCTCCCCTCACATTATCTGCCATCGTGCTTCCTATTTGCGCTTAAACGTTTAGCTACGGGCTTATATCGCTGGAAGTATGAATTGGGTTAGGAAAATGAAAAGTAGTAACTTCCTTTACAACGCAATTAAAAGTGTTATTAAATATCATGCGGTTGAACTTAGCATTTGCAACCGCGATTCATCTTTCTACTGGTTTGCAATAAAATCAATACTTGCTCATTAAGCCTAGGGAGATGACACTATTCTATTGCTTTAAAAGTGCGAGGGAATTATTGTCGGGATTTATCATTTCTCGTTTAATCAAACCTTTCAGAAGCATTGAATAAATGGAGCATTAACCACCCTCACTTTTCAGAGATGGAAAATCTTTCTTTGCAGTGATGAAAAAGGGGGGTGAATTTTAACGAGCCTGCTGTCAGAAGCCCCAAAACTTTTCCCGGCGATTCTCCGCTAATGGGGAAGCTGCGTAAAACTGATTGCGTTGGTCCTCAGAAACGTCTATATATTTACAATTTACCGACCAAGCTGATTCGGAAAATGCAGTTTCGCAATTAAGTTAAAAGCCCAGCGTGTGGGGACATTCGAAATGGCAGGGCGGCTGGAAACTTCGATCCTCGCAAAGGAAATCCGGACAACGCAAATATTGTCTTACAGTTAGTTGCTTAATTAACGGCTCCTCGATGTAAATGCGTCCCGACGGCGGCGTTCGGGCCTCCATCACGCCGTTCTCTCGAGTGTGTTCAAATATTGAACGCAAGCCAACTTCTATTTGACGACCTCGTAATTTTTCTTTTATTGCGTTTTATGGCAATAGACTGGTTTATAGGGCAGTGTTTCATGCCATTTTATACACTTCAATGAATAATCCGGTGGTACTACCGACAGTTTGTGTATATAAATTCTCTTGTAACGAATGTCAATTTTTCTATTAACTTCAATTTATTTCGTTTATTAAATCTACTATTTTCCACACATTCACTCTGACACTGTGAATAATGGAAGCAGAACAAATTGTATAAATCAAGCTACAATTCCCAACGAAATCCTAATCGATGTTTTGGTAGAGTACATGTTGTATAGGCAGTCGTAGAGTTTGCGTTGAATCATTACGGAACTGCACTAAACGTAGACTGTCTAACTTAATGTACTTTGCATCCCTTCCAAAAACAGTGGGTATAACAGATCTCACTGCTGCAACTTCCGGAATAATAACGATATCGGCCATATACCGGTACGAAGTAGAGTGAGTTGGTGTTTTACGGCGAAGTTATCCCAACGATACCCCCATATACATGCCTAATCCGCATAACTAGGAGAATCTAGTTAGCTAGGTGGAAATTCGACGGCGGAGTCCCTAGATATCGGGGGTTGGGGGTTGGGGCGAAAGGGGGAAGCCAGAAGGAATTATACGCGAACCCTGCGTCACTCGAGTTGTTCCCCGAAGGCATGCGCTGGCCCTTGCAGCAGGAGTGCCTGCGCAAACTTCAGACTTCCTCAGCCGCAAGTAACCAAATATTGTCTCACTCGCAGCCATTAACCAATTAACCACTACACCGATTAAACATTTTCTTCCTCCCCAATGCATATCGACGCGAGGCCGAAGCGGCCAACAATTCCGCGCGAACCCCATGCAAATTCTACCGGGAAACCTCCGCGGCGCCTGGCTTCTGCCTCGTGCTTCCGAATTGATTACCAGGAATACCAATGTGCCTCGGGGATTCTGTCTCGGGTTCGCCGGAGTCAGTAATTGTTCGAATTTGTTCGGGAAATTAGCTTCAAGGATTTCCTGTCGCAAGGTGTGCAAATGGTAAAACAGTATTTTGCAATCAAGTTTCGTAAGAGCCAATGCCTCCGATTTACATATTCGTTGACAGATTTGTAAGTTATACCAATATTGAGATTGGCACTGTATGCGGTTATACGAGAACTCAATCGATAAAACAAGACCGCAGAAAAGCTTATCACTTTTAATACAGTCGCTAGTGCATACGCCAAGCGCGGTGAGAATAAGACTGGCAAGAAAACCAATAGAGTCCATCAGAAATCGATAGCCAGGGCAGCATTGGTCGAAGCCGGTGGAGACCGGGTAAGGCGCGATGGGCAATTATTACATGGACGCGTGCCCTCAGTGTTATCGCCTGAGGCGACGTTCATTGGCGTGCTGGTGATTCATGAAATCACATATAATCGTACGGGTAGCAGAGGGCGAGACGCAGTACACTAGGCGTTGCTGTAAGCGGCGCCAGACTAGACGAGACATCCACCTGTTGCGAATCCTCGCGCGAAACTCACGACGCCGTCGTGGATACCACTGGCTAAATAGGCAGCTTGCCTTCTGCTGCCGGTAACTATCACTCCCCCCTTCCCGGAGATTCCGATGTCGCCTATTCGATCCACTCCAGCCACCCAATCTTCCGGCTTCGAAAGGATACGAGGATTTCGCTTCTAACAGAGCTTGCAAGCTCGTGAATTGAATGTCTTACGTGCCAACGATTTTGTCCAAGGAATTCGAGTGTTCCTGGTAAATCGCTAATGTGGGAATGCGAAGTGTTCTGTTTGGATTTTGCCGAAGTGAGATTTGGCGAATAGTATGTTGACATTATTTTAATATTAACAATTTGTGCGAGAGAGTCGATAGAAATGTTTATTGTTCGCGTGAAAGTTCACTTGTCAGACAGACTTTATTTGAGTGTAAAGCATGTCAAATTGCGAGATGTCATTTTACAATCGTTCGTACTGGAAAGTAATTAATATTACATAAATACTTGCATGTACTTTTAATGCATTAAAGTCACTGGTGTAGATTATAAACAGTAATCTCACTAGAAGCGTGGAATAACAAAGTTCCAAGTCGAAGGTACGCAATAACTCAATAAGGGGACAGTTAGTCAATATTTATCAGTTGATCCGGAATGCAAGTAGTAACCCAAATTGTCCCTTCCGGAAACTCGCCTTGGGTTTGTCTTGTCAAGGCTAACCAAGCGCGCAAGCAAATCCCAAATACCTTTAACCCCAAGCAAAGGAAATCGTGCTTCGAATCCGAATGCAAATCTCCGCCCCTAATCGCGAATCTTGGAATGTCCTTAAATCGAATAGAACCACTAGAACTCCTGGTTCGAGTGCGCATTTGACTTTCAAACGACCAAACTTGACAGTGACAAATTTCACGATCGAAATTATCGTGCTTTTTTCTCCTCTCAGGGGGAAAAGTGTCCAATACCAAAGGTGTTTGTGCAAATGGAGAGGTATAATCGCACTCTGGCAGGGCGTCAACGTGCATATTCATGAGAAAACGCATTATGCAGGATATGTGCTGATAGGTCGACTGCTTCCTTCAACGAGAATTAATTCTTGCAAGTAGAAGAGTTGGTGTGCGCCCGAGTTCGATGGAAATCTGTCGCCGATATAACGACCGGCGAAAACTAGTTTCCCCTTCCCTCGTTAAACATTCATTCGATGCCTTTGTGCCGCCCTCTTTGATTCCGCACGCCTGACAGTCGCCTTCCGGCGCTCACACTGCAAACACCACGCAATCCCCGCTCCTCGTCGCTTCTGGCGTGCAGTCTCTTTCACTCACCATCTAAATTCCGCCAGGAGTTCTACACTTCTTCGCTCATCTAGATTTCATACTGGCCTAATGCTGCCTTCAACTTGTCAGTCTGCCGAACTTGCCGGGGAATTCTCACCGGTGGAGTGAGTTCGTTTGGGTTCATTTGTGTCTGTGAGTGCATCCAATAGCTGTTCGGATATGATAATCGTTAACATTGTTAGACATATCGTATACGTCTTTAACAATGTGAATGAGTAGTGTAATTGTGTTGTATGTATTTTGTCGTTTTTTTTCTATTAACCGAGTTTTTATTTCGAAATGATTTCACTAAAAGATAATTCACGTTGACTGAATGGAATTCTTAGTCGGTGAACAATTGTACATTCACAGTTTATACCGTTCAGTACAATCTGTTGGGAATTTCGGTTTTTCAAAATTAACTCATTGCACTCGAGTTGCTTGATTTCTTTGAAATATTTAGAAACACTAATTGACAATGCTAAGCAATATCCTGGTGGGTTTACATTTCTCGAGGGTGCATAACAGTCTGCCGGTATTCTGTCACCTGTCTACTACAAACACAGATGTGTCTTATTTACACGGGTAGAGGTGGTTGCAGAGAGACAGGGTCGAGCGACTGGAAGGAAATTTAGTGCTGAAGGCACAGCGTTCCCTGAACAAATCTGACGCGTGGAAGCAATAATAGGGCGCAGGCTTGCGAGCATGAATTATTCCCAAGCTAAATATCCGCGCGGGCTGCTTTAACTCTCGGAGGCCACGAATAATAGAGCTCTCGCGTCGAATCAACTTGAGCCAACCCTGTCAGCCTTCGCGATGAGCCTGTCACCTAGCACACATCCCTTTGGGAATATATGTAGTAGGCGCTCCCGGAATTTCGATATATTAATTTCTATAATGTTTTCGTTCCCTGTCAACAATTTGTTCGCTTTCCGACACACGGTATACAAGTGTTCAGTATTCAAATGGTGTTTCGTCGCGCGTCACATATTGGCACGTATTGGAAGAGTATAGTATTGTAAGGAGTATTCCTGCAATAAGATTTACAAGTATTCATAAACTAGGTATAAATTTTCTCTTTAAAAAACATTTATAAATTATGCGCATTGAATAGACATAATCATAATAAAGGGGAAGAAAAGGGAAGTTTTGCAGTTTTATTAACGCAGTCGGTTAATTACAATTTCCGCCTGCTTATTATTAATAGAGGGTGATGCAGAGTAACAATAACTCGGGTATATTGACATGGCACAATCAGAAACCTCAATTTCCGCCGAGTCTTAAATAAGGTTCAACTCTGATGCCAAGCTAACCGCGATACAATTGCGGACGAAATAACAATTACTCTTGCTAAATGTATTATCGACATAAGCTCCCTGCATCGACCTATACGTATACATACGCGGCAGCTAGCAAAGCTCTGTAAGATACGCGATAATCCGATGATAAGTGGAGACTCTCAAGTGCATTAAGTGGATCAAGTGGGTCGAACAGATGGAAGTATCGATTTCTGTCGGCGGGAAGAAAGGAGTGATTAGGTGACCGTGCTTAGAGAACGTGGCCGTTGTAGTGTATCCCGCTGGATCGATCTCATTTTCGCAGGAAGCCTCTGCTGGGGGTTCTGATTGCCGGCGAAGCACAGGTCGATTGGACGCGAGGCCACCTCACTCCCGCGGTGCTTGCAGCTTCTCTCTCGTGGATCGAATAATCGACTGCAATGCACAACGGAATTGAGCAGGCAACGCGCTCCCTCAATCTTCTTCTTCTTCTTCTCTTATAGTTCTTCGTTTTCCTTCTTCGTCTCCGAATTGATGAATGTCAGTACTGATTTTCCTGCGTGCGAATACGTGCCGATGAATCAATACTAAACCATTCTATCCGGGATAACGTAGCCTTATTTGCTAATTTATTTATTATAAACCGATTCAATTTTGAAGTTTTGTATTGAATAATTTTATATCCGCAATCGATATTGGTTGCTCTAGTTTTAAACCAGTCATTCCGCAAAAGTATTGAGTATTGGGTATAGTATGCGGGGCATTTATGTGAAAAAGAATACATAGGAGTACGTATTATCTTTATTTGGAACGTTCATTTCTAGTTCTTATGATTGCCATAGGAATAAAACTCGTTCGTTCCTCGAAGTAATACCATCTTTCACTCTGCTTCAAGTATGTGTGGTTCGCTATAGTATATGTACTTTTACTTTATTATCTCGAGTGGCATACGATATGTTGTCCCATCTCATCGCTGCTCACCCTTGTCGAGCGAGCATTGGGCTTCTTAGCCCCGTGGTTTTACCTTGTTTTCTCATTGGCCTTGTGTCCCAAGTAACTCCGGCTTTCGCCGGCTTCATTTCTCCTTGGCCGATACTTACGTAGGTATACAGGGACTGATTGCTCTTGTTCCTCGGCTTCTTCTTCGAGTCACTCCGCCGGAAATTCCGTCCCAGTTTCCTCCTCTTTCCGGACGTTCAATTCCTCCGGTTATAAATGGAGAACGGGCCCGGCATGTAATTTTCGTCGGTTTCCCCGATAGAGGCGGCACCTTTATCCGCTTTCATTTTTTCTCTCCTCTTTGCCCGCAGTTTCCCCTCGGCGTGCCTTCCCTCGTCCTTTCATTCTTGCCGGTTGGTCCTTTTTCACCTCGCTTTGATGTCGAGGCGCACTGTGTCCTGGGGGCGTGCTGCACCGTGGCATATTGTCCCCAGGAGGCCACGCGCAGGAATATATCTTCGCCCGGGCAAAATAAAGCGCAACGACGTAACCAGATTTTCGGTAAAAGCGAGCGCCCTCACCCTACGTGAAACGAGTTACGGGACAGCGGGCTTTGTCGTCCTGAGTTTCATTGGAAAGGAGGCTAACTTTCCCTGCCTCGATATCCCATAATGCAGGCATCTTCTTGGGGAGTAACTGGAGATGGCGGACGTTAAGGGCTGCCACTAAGTTAGTCTGACTATACTGCAACTTTTGGTAATGATCCTTTTTCTCCTGCTGTAGAAATAGCGGAGCAGCATTACGTTGAAACTTACATAGTACATACAGTTTAATACTAGTTAAATATATTTAACGAGGTTGAACTAATGTTTTGCCAAGCATTGTCTACCTGTAAAGTATTCAAAAGTATGGGGAATTAATTTCACTTTTGTAAATGTTTTATACATGTAAACGTTTGACATGGCAATTGAATTCAAGTGAATTCATGAACCCATGATCAGTGGAAACCTAGATTCAACCAACCATTATTTCGACTTTCGTCTTTACAGACTTGGAACTAACAACCGAATTCACAGTTTCGAAATGCTCGAATAAGGGCATTTCATTGTACTCGCAAAGCGAAAACATTACTCCCGTTAGCCGTGATTGCGAATAATATTCCTATTATGAACAGTTAAAGCGTTAACATACTTGGAAAAATCGATAAAGCTCCGTGTCACTTTTGAACAACGCGAAATCGCGACTACCGTAGACTAAAGCAGCGCGGGAAGCTATGCATTCCATAGTCCTTTGTGATGGAAAGCACTGCAGAATATCATGCATTCTCGCGGAGGAATTGCGCGCGCGGGCGTGCTAAAGAGGAATTATACGCAATTATATCTTTGTACGGCAACAAAGGCCGCCGGGCTTAATGTCGAGCAGAATCCCATGAAATTGCACACTATCCTATTACGACTTTTATCCCTCCTCCTCTTCAGCACACTCCGTTGCATTAACGCTCTCGTGTAGGTCATTTTGCACATGGTACATATTTGTATTAGCATTCGTGTTCGTCAGCAGGTGGCTTCCTCCTTCCTCGTTCATCAAGTCCTAACCAACCTCCAAGGGAATATTCTCCACTCCAATGACAAGAGTTCTCAACTACACTGTGTTAAATGGGGGCTTTTGAATTGTATACTTTAGAGATTTAAAGTCTTCCTTTTTCGCGATTTCCTTGCAATCGAATCGATTTCAAAATAAAACTAGCCGACAAATTGCTCGGTCAATCGTGCTAGATCGTATCAGGGTTTACTATCCGTAAAAACGTAATCAGCGAAATCATTGTTAGCGACTTCCGAGTAATGCGTTCGCCTGCCCAAGAATCCGAGCCGTTTGCAACGGCACTTGCCAGGGCGCCAGGGGAAAAAAAAGTCCTTAAGGAAACGTTTCTGCTCGGTCGCCGGTGTGACCTCGTTACAAAAGAATTATTTCTCACGCAGTCGTAAAAAAAGTGGAACGCGGGAAGTACGACTGGCAGCCCGGCAACACTTGAAATTATGACGACTTTTTACGAGGACACAAATATTTCGAAGGTATTGCGGGAATTGCCGGTGTATATACGCGTTTTTTACGAGCTTTACAAAATAAAACTGAGGATTACATCCGTCTTCCTTTCCGGCCACCCCTCTCCATCCATAAAAATCCTCCCCTCTAGTGATTTCCGTAAGGTGTATTAACGAGTCTAATGAAAATCCCTGATTTTCCCTGGGAATAGGATGTTTTATTCTCTCGCTTGTATAATTTCATCGCTCGATAAGTACAAAATTAATACTGTGTTAAAACGCTAGGGTGAATTTCAATATTTATTGTGAACAATTATTCGGATCGACTCTTTTGTTATCGATGGTCCACGACGACAATGAATTAAATAAAAGCCCCGAAACCTGACGTTGTAAATGCATTGGTTCGTAGAGGTACATTACCATCTGTAATATTCCGTGTTTTTTAAACCATTTATTCGCTTTAATATTTTAAAACCGAAATAATATGTTTAAATCAACATTGCGGTGGTGTGATTTAAAAAATTGTGTAAATATGCATAAATAACTTTTTGGCCAAGACAATATGACGTGGCTTGTTATAACGGCAATGCGTATAGTCGACTGTAAAGGTGAAATGATCGAATGGCGTCGAGGGATGAATGCCAAATCACGACTCATATGAATCAAGCATCAGGAGGCTTTCGGGCATGAGGCTCGAGCGGCGCAATTACCCTTGCGAGATATTCCCTTCAGAATCAAGCACCATCCCGAGTGTCTAGGATATGAAGGCAGTTCATGCTAGACTGACTTCATGAATCGTAACAGTGAATTAACCCTTTCAATCCGTAGCACTCGAGCTTAACGTTCGAGACACTGCCAGAAGTGGCAGGACGCGGCGGCAGCTAAATGAGAGAGAGCGCAAGAATTGATAGTCCGTGCAACAGCGCCCGTAAATTCGACCTCGTAACACCCGGCCAGTAAATGCGCCGCTTTGGCCTCTTGGAGGAATCCCACTGCATTCGCTAAAATACGCGTAAACCCCCAAATACTCCGCTCGATTGCTCTTACAGAATTTCGGATTACGAGTTGATGCCTTGGCCCACGCTTACCTCCCTCTTGTTGGGCAGTAAAGATGTTCCTCTCGAGTTGCTCGAGACCATCGCATTCCGATGTAGCTGTCAAACACTTGTAAATGTCGAAACGATTTATATTTTCATTCGAACAGATCGAGCCGTGTTGCCAAGAAATCGTTTTGGAGGTTTGTGTGGGTTAGAATTTAGAATGCATTTGATGTTTGTGGAAATACAAAGCTACAGAGATTCATTGAATATGGTTTGTTAAGAAATAATTAGGCTATTTAAACATGTTAACCTTTTGTTGGCAAATACTAAAGATGCTTATAGAAATCTAAAGGATTAATATTACTATTACCCCTCTTTTTTAGAGTTAGGTTTCCAGTATAAAAAAGACCATCTTTCATGATAAAAGGCTACAAGGGCCCGCAAAAACCGGCGGATCTCCGCAGCATTTGTCCGCGTTTAAGGGAGTCGACTCCGCAACCCGCTGCCGCTTACAATTAACTATTTACGTCTCCGGCGTTCTCGAAAGTTAATTACTTTATTAGCAAGAGGAATGCTCAACTTCGTTAGCAAGCGAAAGCCACGGCGTGGCGGCGGGGGCGATTTTCCTCGAAAGTCGTAAATCAAGATTAAAGTGTTCGGCCCAAGTGGCCGTGGCCGGGGAGTGGGCACGAGAGATGGCGCAAGTTTCGCATTGCATTTCGGGACGACGCACTCGTGCCAATTATGATTCCGCTCGGGTAAAGAGCTCATGGCCAAGGCGTGAAGGCGAAGGAGGACATAATAATAGGGGTGAGTCAGTCGAACGTAATCCTCCGGTGACTGAAAGTTCCGAGGGAAGTTTAAGCCGACAGAGTATCCCGTGCTTGAACGACGCCTTCGGGATTAACCGGCCTTGCTTCGGCTTTCCTCGCGATAAGAGCGCGTCATTGTTATCATCTTGCAACCTTGACTGCCGAACGAATTCCCTCGGACACCAGTAATGTCACGAGTCCCGCCGGATAGTCAAGTGTGCGTTTGAAGGCGAACAATGCATCCACCTGAGCTCGTACGGAGTGTTTCACTTGCCAGTCGGCCAGCACTGTGCTTCTGCGTTCTTATCCGGATATTTATGTATACAATTACATTACATACATTACTATAGATATACATATAACTCACGGAGTGTGAAAAATGTTGGGGACACTTTTCTGTATAATTAGAATTAGTATATACATCATAATGACATAAGTTGGTACCTGACCGTGGGGATTTTTAGGACAAGTAAATCACTCTGTACGTTTGGTCAAACTTTCGGTTTTGTTTAACTACAAGTCGTATCTGAAAGACACGCACTTCAAAATAATTACGCCGTTATACTAATGGCTTGTCACGGAGAGAGTAGAGACTAGAAGATGCTCAGCCTTTTTCCTATCTAGTTCTTCGTGATTAAAAATTGCACTCCACTCTATTATGCGTATCCATAAAAATATGCAATCGCTGACAAACAGTAATTTGAGCCCCATATTGCACATAGTAGTAAAGTACGTATAGGGTTTGTGGAAAAGTTTCTTCGTGTTTCGACGTAAATGATATGCGAAACCCGAAATTACTTTCTCACCAACCCCAATGTATTGATCTGGGGCTTTGGACCTTCTCCCGGGCAATGTCGCGAAGAGCTGGTCACGAGAGTGATTCGATTAGAACCTTCAATTAGGACACATCAGTGGCTGGCCCTTGGAACGTCCTAAATTACACGAACCGTTACATAACCCTCCATCTTGGCAGCGCACTTCCATTCAACCTGGCGAGCATAATGCCTCGATAATGACACTGCTTATTAATCTCAACGGCAGCGGAATCCCTGTATCCTAAGGGCCAACCTCCTCCACCTAACCCGGCGCACTCGCAACTTGGAAGCATCCAGGCTAATTTCTGCTAACGTTAGACTAATCCATCACTCCCCGCAAGACGAATAGGGCACCGGCTAATATTCGCTACTATTAATGGGGGAGGATCTTGAGCCGCCGTGCGCTGAGATATCACCGCGCTTCCGTATCAGCAACGCCGAGCTCTCCCAGTACAATGGCGAACAATCGAAATGGTGAATTATTTCCAGCGAGCAAACAGTTTCTGTTGCGTTCGATAACACAATAATGGGTCGATCCGCCATTGTGTTAATGTAGGGCGATTGCAGAGTAACCAGATTTCAAGTACAATTGCAAAATTCGGCTAATGCAATTAGAGTACTGGGGCACTTGTCGTACTTCGGCAACAATAACTCCTATTAGTTATCCGCGATGAAACTCTCAGGAAAGAGAACTAGGTACTTATTTATAAAGACATACTCACAATGGCTATCAGTAATTTTCACATATGTTATCGAGAATGCTTTCTCGAGTACTTTTATATATGTATAACATATGTGAAAATTATTGAAATCCATCGTGAGTATGTCTTTGTAAATAATTACCGAGAACTAATTTGAATTTGTACTTATTATCAGTTATAGCCGAAAAGGAGATTTTATTCTATACGAATACCAATTTTTGGCAGCCAAAGTGTAATTCGTGGGGTGACGAATAATTGATTGAACTCATGGGGACTCAGGGGCGAAGGGGAAAGGCTGTTGCAATTAGGAAAGCATTGTGCTGCGGTGACATCCTCGTAATGGTCACCGACGAATCACATGTTCGCAGGGGCGCGTTACCTGTGGCAGTGATTTTCATGAAATATTGAATATCTCGCTGTGCTAAAGCGATTAACGCATCGCCCCTGGAACAGGGAAAATTGCGTAATCTCCTGCATTAGCGGTAACGCGTTCAACCGCGTCGATTAATATCTACGCACGGACAGGTGCGCGCTCGTGGCCGCGTTACTACCGTTCCGGCTCATTACTGCGGTTTCTGAAGACTGTCACTTCGAATTGAGCCACCGAAGCCAAATACCCGCGTGAGAAATTAATAGAGCTCATTAAACGAGCGGCGGTGCGCGCGTTTAAATTTTATGCGCCAACGCGGTGGCGGGCCGTGCTGAATTTTCCGAGCGGGCTTCGCGGAAATCAGCGACTCCCGCTGAATATACGCGTCGTTGCCGTTGATTTTAATTATACGGAAGTTGTGTAATGTTTGTTCCGCTACCGTGAAGCTTTATTTATGTGATATTAATTGTGCGGAGGTAGGCGGGAAATCCGGTTTATTACACGAGAGAGTCGATGAACTTTTACATTTTGCATGGGCAGAAATGCGTTGTTGACACAAGTTATGAAAGAAATAAATACTTTTGTAATAGTTGAACCTCGTTGAAGTAATCCAGGCTCCAACGATTCTGTTAGTTTCTCGGCTTTGCTTACATGGCCATTTCTAACAGAATCGTTTAAGCAGGCTGTACATTTAAATTTCAATTTCATTCTTCACTAGTTCTGGTAATGAATTAGTTCACAGGAAAAGCGTGTTTCCTATCTCCCGTAGGGAACAAGCGTACAAAAGTGTTCTCCAGAAACGTTCTCACAGCAGGAACTCCAAAACTCATTTAAATTAAATTACCTCCCGCAAGGCAACTAATAGGGCATCCTTCCCCGACACTCGAGAAACACACGCGCATTTATCCCTGCGCGCACCTACGCATCCCCGTTGAACCTCGCGGCAAACTAAAGCGTTCAAGCTCAATGCGAGAGGAGGATGACCCGAGGGAGGGAGACAAGGAGCAAAAGGGGGAAGAAAAACGGGCGCGACAAAGCCCGTCATTGACAGGTGCGGGAGAGAGTAATGCGGAAGGAAACACGATAGACTGAGGGGGCGGGGGGTGAGAAATGAGCCAGACCAGTCGAGCCAGGGTGGAGAAGTCGTCGCGTTGCAAACACACTGGCGCGCGGTAATTATCCTCGTTAAAACGTCCTCGGGAGCTCATTTGCCGGAGAGCACCAGGCGTCCCTGGCTCGCAGAGCACAGGGAGAAAAGTAGTGGATCTCCTTGGGGGCGTCGAGTCAAACGCATGTCACAAGCTAGACGCGAATCTCATTTGGATATCGACCCCCACCTCGAGCGCGACAGGGTCGAGGTGCGCGCGGCCGAGGGAGCGAGAGGAAAAGTTCGTCGAACGGAATCGTCGGCATCGTCGCTCTCGAGTGCACACTTTTCCCAGGGAGTTTCACGGTGACGCGCGGAGCCTTGGGATTCGACATTCTGAGCGATCCTGAGCCTGGTAAGCTTCTTAGGTGGGTGGGACCGAACTGAGGACGCGAATGAGGACGAGGACGAGCCTCGGAACGGGGACGCTGCTCGGATAGCATTAGAGAGCAGGTTACTACTCGGTCCAGACTACTTGAATTATTCAATATTCCGATATCTTATGTGCACCCAAATGATGTGCCGATCCGATAGCGAGTTATATGTACTCTCTGATATTCCAATGTCTGCCGCCTGATTATTACATACTTGCCGACCGTGTGGATCGGGTTGCACTTTCAACATATTTCAGCACCGAGTGCCGTTGAGGAACCTTGCTCGACTATTCTCCCTCGAATACTGACGTCGGAAGAGTAATAACTAGACTGATCTTTAAGCAAATATAGATTTTCGCTTACGCATTAGAGACACGTGCCTAGATGTCCAGAAATGTTCTTTATCTAGTAATTACAGTCCGATAAATCTGCAACGAAATGAAAAGTCTCGGAAGAATCCTTGAAAAGCACACTTTATTCGAGTCCTAAATTAAGGGGCAGAGCCACGGCAAGTAAAAGTGGGTTTCATACTATAGGAACTTACGAAGACTACTGTAAATTCAGATATGCAAACCCGTTACAGGTAAAGCCGGTAAACTTTAGAGTGTAGAAGTTAGCGAGCAGGTATTATGATAAATGTAACGGGCTCTCCCTTGCTCCTAAAATCACTCGGGTCATTATCGCTGCGGGGAAGCAGCAGCGGCGTGCGACGGAATATATATTCTTTGGAAGAAGCGAAGCTTCTTTGCGGAGAGAGAGTGAGAGAGCTCGCGCGGCCGCCTGCACCGGGCGGCCCTGTCGTTATCTTCGAGTTAAGTAACGCTGAATAAGGTCGATTCTTTCCTTCACAATGTGCACGGGCCTGGCGTATAGATTTTTTGTCGGCCGAGAGGGGCCCCCCTTTCTTTCCACATTATGCAATTTCTGTGCACACGCTCGAATACCTCGGCGGCTTACGCTCGCCGGGATTTCATTCGAAGCTTTCTCGCGCGGATTCGTGTCAGCCTAATGTCAGGCCGGAGCGGAGTTGTGCTGCAAATTTATTATTCCATTCAGAAGCCGGCGATGCCGAGCGCAGCAGCAGCGAGCGAATTGTGCGCCGCAAGCAATTGCATAATGCCACGATTATAATTTCTTGTTCCTTTGTTACCGGTGAATTAATGAAGTAAGACTGGGATATTAATTCGCGACGGTGTAACCGTCAAGAGGAGGCCAGTTTGTGTCGCGTTCTGAATATTCCAGTCTTTTCGGGGGAAATATAGACTTGATTTTGTTCTTGTTCTATTTTTAATTGTTTTTCGCACTTTTGTAAGAATGCGCCAACAAATCCTATACAAATCATACTATATTTCCATAAACCTCGGTATTATACTACAATTGGCTGATGAAAATCTCGGATTAATCCTCTCGGGGATTTCGGTCCTTGCCTAGTGACAATTGCAAGAGTTCTCCGAGAGACCTGAGGAAAGTTTCGACTCTTTGGAAAACAGCTCGATTTCACAGCAACCTTCTACGATGCATCTTGGTAACAAGGCGGACGAAGCCGGGATACCGTAAACAGGAGATACCTCGACAGTTCGCTACAGAAACAAAGAGGATCCTCAAGACTTTGCTGAAGCTTAAGCTGTTAGCTGCATACTTCCACGCACAATATCCTTCCACCTACTATCCCCGTCTATCCGCTCTCTCTCCGAGCTTACTCGAATCTCTTTGACGTACGAGAATATAATCACTGTCTGCTGCGAGTTGATAAAAATTGACAGAATGGAAACGAGCGAAAACTAATCGGTAAATCGTCAAGGGGAACTCGACGAGTCGTGGAAATAAATGGAATAGCATATTCCCGGCGGACGCGCTGCGACAAAAGCTGCGACGCGTAATACATGTTTTTACATTTTATAGTACATTAATGACGCGTAAGTTTATTCCGCTGTGATATTCCGCCTTTACGCTAGAACATTTCGGTATCGCGCGCTCAGTGAAACCACGCACTCCCCACGGTGTGTAAATGAAATCGCGCGTATACCTGTAATTTATTTGCCGCGGCCAGTGAACACATTTCGCCTTTGGCCGAAAAGAGGGAAGCTCGCAAAAAGCCGGCCTAAATACAAACTGGAGAGGGGATGTAAACGCGCGGTGTAACACGGACTGTTTAGTACACACGTCTCCACACGCTCGGCGAACTAGAGAAACAGAGCGGATTTTCACATCTGGCGTATCCACGTCATTACTGTGCATTCGGAGGAGATTCTCACGCTGCGTGACGAAAAAATGCATATTTTCAAGGGATGCCAAGGGTTGGCAAATGAAAAAATACGCATAGGTTGTTGCGAATGCCCGAGAGGCGAGAATCCCACGGAAAACTCGTATTTTCCGAATGAATGGTTTCCGGAAAATCACGTCTGTTACATCGGAAAGTTTGGTCGGTCGCATTAGTTTTCTCGTTGGCGCGTCAGTCTGACAAGTAGTTTTGGTGAGTGTCGCGCCTGAGTTTGCCGGCAAATGTATAGCGGCTCGACGCAGTTGAAGCTGTCGATCGCTTTTGCTTCTCCCATGAGGACCATGCACTGGATCCCGGCCAATTTCATTTCGCGCGAACTACCCACTATTTCGAGGCCCCTGCCCCTCCCGATAAAGTGCAGTTTTACCACCGATTTCCTCTTTGTCGGCCTCTCAGCCGCCGCAACTGCCTAATGCTCCATATCCTAGAAGCAGAATCCGCAATGCATTGTCTCCCAAACACGACGGCTTGCAAATTCCCCAAGGGTTAATACAGGGACTTTCATAGGAATCATTTGCAACCCGCACTTGCTTTTTCTCCTCTGCACTATTGAAGTGACACGAAAACAATGCAAAGACCACATTATATGAACAAGTAGGAAAATGAGTAAATTAAATCCGAAACGAAATCAGTAGCCAATGAATTTATAAGAAAAATTTGGGAAAACTTTTCGAAAATTCCATTTACCACGACAAACACGTCCATCGCCAGCGACCCACTCGGTAACAAAGAAAACAAACTTAACCTAATTCGCCGAAGCCGTGAAGAAGATGCAAACTAATAGTTGGTCCGCAAAGTTTCGCAAATTGCTGGGGCTTCAACAAATCTCTACTTAGAGTTGACCTGCGAGCCAAGTTAAGACCTATCGCTGAAGTTTCCGCGACGATGTTAACAACTGGATTTAAATTGCCACTTCATTACCAGACTAGGAGCCTTCAGCGGCAGGCTTTAAGTGGCGCGATGTCTCGCTACGTGTTTGAAGTTCACCGGAAACTTCATCTGCAAATGCTGCACTCACGATTTTATGCTGCTCGGGAAGAGTTACGGGGGCGAAATGTGGACGACGAAAATGAAAGTCTGATCTGTGATTAATAGTATAGAATTTCTCCAAGTAAATTTATTACAACCGTCATAACTCCTGGTCGGTACCAAATGGGCCATATATTATTACGACAATCATTTCCTTGCAGAAGTTGGCTTGCACTTTTCAAATGTCTTTCACAATTCCAAAAATAGCAAACGAAGTGAAAAAAAAATGCAGTGCAGGTGACCGACTAGTGGAACAGAACTCTCCCAAAGCATAAATCTCTGGAGCAGCCATGTGACTTTAATTGTGCATTAGCCCGCGACGTTAATGGATCAAAATTTGGGGGCCAGTGACGAGAGGGAGCGTATCAGGGCATCACAGCGTACTGCACCGGGTACCCTATGTATGACCGAATGAGGCAATGGCTCGTCATATATTCACGACGCATCTGCTTCACTTGGCCGAACTAACAAGGCAAAATATCATAGCATCCTTCCCACGTCCAAGGGGATATTACGCAGTCTCGTTAGAAAAAGTGCGATAAATCAGGACAGCGTCTAGTGGTAAAGAAGCGTAAATTGGCAAAAACAATCGCGCCTCCCCTCGGCATCATCCCTCTACCACCCTTCTCTCGTTATTCCGAGGAAAATGGCGCTCTAGCGGGACTATGGATCTAGGAAAATGGGAGCGATAGTTCACCCGGCAGAGTAGAAGAAAAGTCGATGTTACAGGATCGTTAACGAGCCGTCCAAAGCCCCATATCCGGCGGCAATAATTTCACGACTAATTACGAATTCCAAATAAGGATGGCACTGGCGGCCGCCGCCGCTAAATTGGTCGGAAAAGCTAGCTCGGCCGCAAAAATGCTCGGCCGACACGATATGTGGAATTTTCCGGTTAACCGCGCCCGCCGCAAGCTTAATTATCTTTTCAGGCACGCGTGCGTTCCGTGCGCGAAGGGAAATTTCCGAGGAGCCGCCACTCCAACGCTACTCTCGCTCCCGTGGAATTTTCTGGATAACTGCGCTATCGTCGACGTGGCGCGACGAATTTTCTGATAATATACACCAACTCCCACGACCGTTCGCGACCCGCTGCCGCTTCCCTGTGAAACCGCTATTTCGTATTACTTTCAGTGGTGGCACCCTGCTTTTCAAGGGTTTAGTCCTTCACTCTCGTCGACCACTTTGCTGTCGAGTGTTTGTATTTTAAACCACCTATTTCTCTTGCTTTCCCAGACTTTGAAAAATCAAACAATGTGTTGTATTATAATAATGCAGCTGATATCGATTCAAATATCAATTGCACAGTCTCACTGCGCCCGAGTGCAAATATACTAATAGTAATTCATACCAATTAAAATGATTGTTTAGATGTATGTACACAGAGAATAGTTGGGTGATTTCCAATTGGAATATTCTGCCATATGTGCAATTTATCGGTAACCGAAGAGGATCTCAAATTTTTCCACAGTGGTTCTCTCATCAGTGTGTTATGTGTCCGGGTTGGCGGTTCTCTTTCTCTCTCTGAGAGCGGCTCCCTGCGAGGGGGTGAGGTACGCTTGGCTCGCAGTCAGAAAAGCGTCTCACCGGGGTAGCGAGGGCTGCTGACGAGGACAGGGACAAGCCCGAATGCCCGATCGATGCGCTGCTTTGTCGCGAGCAAGCAGCACTCCTCTCTCCTTTCTCCTTCTTTCGCCCAGGAAAGAGGAGAGCTTTCCCCAGCTTTCTCTCGTTTCTCCCTCCATTTTCTCCCATTCATTCGGCCACGCCGAGGCCCGATTCCCAGCGAGCAGCGCGCCGCGCAGTTCCTGCTTCCTCCCTTCCTCCCTTTCGCCCGCTGCCGCCGCCGTCGTCGTCGACGTCGACGTCGTCTCCCCCAAATCCAGGCGAACGAGCCTGGAAAAACTGGAACGCAGACCAGCCAGCCATTCCACCCTCCAACCACCCTCACGGACTCCCTTCCTCTCTCTCTCTCTCGCACACACTCCCTCTGGTGCGCACCCCACCCTTCAATTTCCCACTGGCACACAGGAAGGCTATGTGGGGTTAGGGAGTGGGGCGGGAGGGAGGGAGCAGCAGCGAGCTAAGACTAGGCCGGCGAAATCGCTGCCGCAGAATCTCCCCCCCCCCCGAAAAATACGTACATACATGGACTATCTATCTATCCGCTGCTATCTACCTCGTTACTCGACACACTTTCCCACTATCAGCTGATTCCACCCCTTCTGCCTCAGTCGTCCTGTTCTCCGACTCCCACTTCTACTCTCGCTCCCACTTCCCGAGGCTATCTTGCGCCCCCCGGCATAGTGCTACTCCCTGTCTAGACTTCCTGAACGATCTTCCCTCGAATATGGAGTTAGCCAAATGCCAGTGGGGGGACGACAGTGCATAAAGTGCAACGGACTAGGCTAAATCGGACACCTTTCTTCGCCTGATCACAATGGATCGTAACTGGCCGGGCTTTACTAAGTGTGGAGAACGTATACTTGTATTCTCTATCGGTCTAATCTCTCTGAGTGTGGCCGTGGGTATGGAGTTGTCGATTATGAATTGGTGTGGGGCGGATTTAGATGAATGCGTTGTCCTAATGAATTTAATTTAATTAATTTGAATTTGGATATTTTGTGGAAGTCGAGGTACATTTCTGCAGAATGAGTTGAACGGATTCATCTTTTTTTATCTTTTGAGGCAATCCAGGGTTGAAGAGTCCTTTGGCAATGAATACTGTATTATACAAAAATTGCAAGCTTTCGTAAGAAAACGTGGTTGTAGTTGTGCTGAGGGAAAAGGGTTGAGAAGGACGCTGGGGATGAACGATTAGAAATTGAAGGGAAATTGATGCTTTTCACGCCCAACGCTTTACTTAATGAGCTACAAGCTCGCCGAGAGCTTATTACGAGTCTCGCATTTTTCATAATCGCCTTTTCTGCCCTCTAGGAGGGTCGGCAGTGCCTTCTTGCCCGTAAACTTTTTCACCTCGGCATTGAACCTGTTCATCCAATTTCGGGCACTTGAAAAGTCAGGCACGCGGATTCAACTATAATAGGATCGTAAGGGAAATCCAGTAGAATATCTTGGATTTCGTGCTTGCGAGAGCAATCGGTGATTTCTCGAATTGGAATCGTGCAAGTTTCCGGTATCTTTGGGAAAGTTTCGATGTATAAAATGGGTTAGATAATTGGAAACCAGATTCCAAGTTTGGGCAGTTAAAAATAAGGGTTTTTCCTTACTTTAATTTCTTTTGATTATGCCTTTCGAACCACAATTACGAATTTCTTGGAGTATGGCGAACTTGGTCAATATCACTCCGATAAAATAACATCACTTACTGAACATCCACGAACTTTACATTAAGCGCTCGACATTTGATGTGTTCGGTACAAACAATGATCATGAATTATTAAGCTGGCACATTAAATTTACCTTCTCGCCACTTGAATTCAAGATGATCGCACACGACTAGATCCAGGCAGAGATGAAAAAGATTCTAGCTGCAAGAACCAGCCAGAACTCTAAACACATTCGTCCGCAGTGCTTTCCACATAGCTCTCTGCACGTGAGCAATCGCACTAGCAGCTCGCTGCAGAGTGAAATGAGGTGTAAATACATATACTCATTCGTTGGTACAAGCTGAGCTTTAATCTATAAATGACTCGGACTGGAGGGCAAACGCCGTCTCGCTGGCGGCGGCGACGTTTTGGTCATTTGCAGTTTCCCCGTTACTTAAACGTGCGACGCTGGGAGGTGCAGGGGTCACAGCACTCACAGTCCCAGTGGCCGTGAGTGCTTGGCACACTGATGGACTTTACCTTCCTTTCATTACTTAGTGGACTCCTCCGCCTCCCAACTTGAAGGATAATGGAATTGAAGCGAACGCCCTTAGGCTTGATTCATGCCGGTTAAGAGAGCTTTTTCTTCTGCGAGACTAACACAGCTGCCCGAGAGTTCGGCTGCGTCGTTAACTCCAAGTTTCGACCATGCCGTTGGCACTCGCCGATTCACGTGAAACCCTGCATTGCCAACTATCTCAATTTGTGGCATTCCCTTGTACGCGCTTTATCCTCTGGCAAGTTCAGAACCTCATATTCATCGTATGATTATATCATTAAAATCCTTCGTAATGGCGAATTGTTAGAATGTTCCGCAAACTTGCGCCTGGTATATGGGTGTATGCAAATAATCACAGAAAGAATAAGTCTCAAGTAATAGTAATATTCGAAATCCAATGCTAGTATGATTAATTTCATACCTTGCTTTCGAATTACCCAAAGGAGGCGGGAATCCTGTGATTAACAGGCTCGGTAATGTTTCATGCAGGAAGCATTGCAATAATTCAAAGTGTGCTGTTTCCGAAACTCGTTAACGTAATTTAACCTACTCAATCGACATAGCAATTATTCTCTACTGCCCGGGCGCGCTATAGTTATCGCATTGCTATTGAAACGTCCCTTTCAGTTAACTATTACGATTACAGTGCGTCATATGTAAAAAAACGCGGCAACACTTGAGATTAGGGCAATTGCATATGAAAGTTCCGCGAATGCACTCGTAAAGGGTGCAATTATTCCAATCACAAGAGATAGTGCAGCTCGTGTTGTACATTGACAGTCACTAATGTGTATTGAAACGCGAAACATCCCAACTCAAGATTCCAGATAGGTCGGATCACAAGGGCTCAATCGATACGCGCATTAGCTGTGCAAGCTAATCGGCTCGGATGGCCCATCCGCAACCATTAACCACGTGCATAACACCATTTCGAGAGTGGACGTCCTCGTGGCGAGCTTATTGAGGAGCGTTGAGACGCCACTTAGGCTGGACAAACACACTTGCGTCTTTTTAATTGCACACATAAAACATTCCTTCCTGTTTACATAACAAACCTGCAGTTTATTCCTATTTCTAAGCGACAAAGAATAACAAGTATGCTGCCAACCTCGAGCTCTCCACTCGGGGGAGTAAAAATCTCGGGAGTAACTCTCGAGATGTTAATGCACACTGAAACTCCCGAGAAGAGGTCTCGGAGAGTAGTCTCAGGTGCGTGTACATTAACAAATAAATGCCACATGTCAGCATGAGGTACTCCGGAGAATTTCACTTTGAAATAGACAGGCAAGATTTCTTTGCGAAGGGAGACTTACCGTGTGGGGGTTTCGGCACGTAGAGGTTCAAGTATAGGCAGTCTTCGCTCTGGTTGGCGAGCAGGGGCGCTAGCCTCTGAAGGTAGGCGCGCCGGGACTTGGGGAGGCTCGCGTCCGGTTCCGGTGGGCTTTGAGGGCACGCGGGTGGCATGGTATCCGCCAGCTTGGTGCCGCGCCAGGACGGCGGCACAATTGGCGGCATGTATCGCAGGGTGCCGAGGGGCGGCGCGGCATACGGCACGCCGTAATAGGTCTCGACCGACGTCGAGGAGCGCGCCTCGACGCCGCGCAACGTCCCGTAACGGGTCGTGACAGTCCTGGTGCAGTACTTCTGGCTGCCAGCGAGGGCCTCGGCGTCGCAGGTGCACCAGTGGCCGCATAGCAAGCCGAAGAGGACCACGGACCACGCGAGAGCGCGACGCCCTCGCTGGACTTTCTCCTCGGGGCATGCCAGGCTCTTACGACGCCATCTGAATCGGACGGCTGCATCTTTGCCGTCCTGGATTCCATACTCGTCGGGGATAGCTCGAGGTGCAGAGAGACGCCCGGCGTCGATCTTGCGATCCTCGAGATCATCGAGCCCCGGAGAACGCGCCAGGGGTTCGAGCCGATCGAACGAATCAAAATTCCCGGCCGCCCCGATTCCAGTGGAGTATCGAGTGGTCCTGGACGCAGGGGACGAGGGTGCGATGTGCTCGAAGCAGGCACCCCGGCAGGCGGCTCCTTGCGACTCTGGAGCGTCTTGGTCCAGTTGGGGGAGGATTGGGTCGAGAGGCGAGAGGTTTCCTTTCCTCTTCCTCTTCCTCGGCGTCGAGGAGGAGGACGTCCGCATCGCGTCACGCCGCCGCGGACTGGCCCCTCTGGGCCCAGCATCTGTCGAGCCCTCCTGCCAAACGACGACCTTCTTCCTCGCTCGAGTCCTCGTCTACATCTACTTCCCGCTCGACCTCCTTGCCCTCAGCGTCCGACCTCGCTCCGATTCTCGACCTTGGGTCTAGCAAGCCTGTGATCTCGTAGAACGATAACTTGTCAAGAGCGCAAGTCCCTAAGCTTCCGAATTCACAATCATTGCTTCTCACTTCCATTCTCAATGGTGTGCGTCGGCCTGGATCGCGAGAGCTTGCTGTAGTTCTTCTTGTGCGCCCTCGAGTTCAAGCACAGCCGATTGCCATAAGTCGACCTGAATGTCGATGTGTCGGTGGTCGACGGGCTGCGCTGGCCGGCACTCAGCCCTCTTGGTGGAATCATCGATGACGCTGGTTCTCTCCCCCACTCTTCTCACGAGCCCTTCGAGTCACCGATTCCCTTCTCGTCTAACTACGAGCATCCCTGAAATACCCTCGGCCCACCCTCTCTCTCTCTCTCTCTCTCTCTCTCTCTCCTCGATCGCTCGATTAGGTGATTTATCGAGCGCACTTTCTCCCGATTCTCCATTCCAGGTCAGCCATCTTTCCAAGCACACACTCGAAACGCGTGGCAGCCCTTTTTCCACGCTCTCGGCTTACTCGCGCGCGCGCTGCTGGAACAGAGATAAGCGTCGTATTAGTCGAGTGCTTTTCCCAGTAACTCGAGCCAAGAGAACAAAGCTCGGCCGGGGTCGTTAAAGGATTGCGCGTACGAGGGGTGATAAACGGAGAAAGTAAGGAAAAAGCGCGGCAGAACGAGAAAGCATCTTGGCCCCACAAGAATCCGAAGACTCGAGAGGCTTTTCTCTGTACACCCGATGATCTCTCACTGTTTTTCTAGTACAAAGTCTACTCTCTTGTAGGATTACGATCTCATTGGAAGATACTTCTCATTGCGTTTCGAGGCTCTCGTATCAGTAGATAATATGCTTACTCGACATTCATTTAAATACATACTATTCCGTTCTACGTGATACTTAATGCAGAAAAACGTTTGAGAGCCACTCTGGACCGTACGCGCGGTAATTAACGAGTACCCTCCTACCGAGGTCTCAATTACGCACTGCTTTATCCGCTATTTCTTTTGACGTCAAGTTCGGGTTTGTGCTTCGCAACAAACTTTCAGCCGCGACTAAAATTACACCGGTAATATTGCTGTTTTCAATGGCAAGAAAAGGGAATACAATGATTGACAGAATGTAGACAGGAACAAATTCTATGGGAACTATATCGAAGGAAATTGCAATAGCACATAGTTTATGGTGTTTAGAGTGTCTATTGTGCGGGGCAACAGCAGGTGCACGAAGTAAGGCAAACATTGCCGGTTAATTTAGCTAGTTGCATTATAAGCAGCCTCGTCGCGTCCTTGCCTCGCAAGCTCGAGGAGATTAAACTGGCACGGACAATTCGGCCCATAGAGTGGTGGCATAGTGAAATAATAACAATGGACATGCAAATGAGGCTGTCTCGTGTTCATAGTGTCACGATCAGGCGCGAATAACTTTCGCTTTTGTTGCTCACGCGGACACACGCAATTTTCCCTGCAGCGTCAAGTGCACTTATAAAAGCTACCTTCATTCGGCTGCGCATAGCTTTTCATTATCCTTGAGAATTAAGTCGGTTTTTGTGGAAAATAGTTAGAATCGTTTACGACTTCATTTTTAGATATATCTAACGCGCAAACCGTTTATTTGGCAACATTTACCCCGCGCGTCATGTGTTGTTCGTTTTATTTCCATTTAATTCTGACACCTGACATTGATTGCCTGTAACTATTACAGAACGATAGTTTCGAATTATTGACACCTCTCGTGTATTGAAAAACAAAGTTCATACTGACGTTTGCATCTATCCACGCTAATATAATTAAACAACGGTGGCGAATGTCGATTAATGAGATGAATAAAATTGGAAACTATACATTAACAGAATATTATTAATTTAAGAGAACAAACGTGTGGAATCGGCTTTTGAAATAAGCGCTAATTATCCATGACGATCGCGTAATGAAAGTAAGTTTAATTAAAGCGGATACCTTCGTTATATCACTGATGATTGCTGACACACCGAAACAAATTATTCAGCATATACAGTAATCATAATGGTGAAAGGTGTCGAGCAGTAATACATTCGTAATTAAACCGAAAGCTCTCATCTGAATAGATCAGATGGGATGGGATATAGTATCTCATTAATCATTGATTGGCAATGGTTCCATTTAATTAATTTCCTCGAATATATTAAAGCCGTGGAAGTTTTTTTCGAATATATATAAAATTACTTGTCGCCATCTAATTTCAGGTTAAATCAACTGAATTTGCAATATCCATGTATCCCGTGTGGCTTTGGAAGTTTGACTCGTCCTCCTGCTTTACTGAGGTCACGCCGAATAAGGCAAACTTTCGGCAAAACCTTATCGACTCCAAATTACTCAAGTTCTGTGTTTCTGCGCTCGAAGCAATCGCAGTAACCTGTTTTCTCACAGCACGCCGCCGGAAATCCGCATCCAATTAACGTTACATCCGATCTGGAAAATACGTACATGTCTATCGCGCGGCTGTCGAAGCTACTTGCTCATTAGTAACTGGAATTGCGGTGGTGATTCCGCCATTCCTAAATTCCTCGTAGAGGAAGCCTATCAAATATTACGAACGGCATTGCAGACCTCGTTCTATTTGTCCGAGGCAGTTTCTGATTGGTGGAGAATTGAGGGTGGAAATACTGGACTCAATTCCCTAGTTGCCTAATTCTAATACTGTAAACAGCAGAGTGCATTGGTGCACCCTGCGCATAAATGGAAAGCGGCGAACTCTCCGAGACTATTTCCCTGGGGACGACAATCCATCAGTTTCAGCGGCCGCGGTGGGTAAAAATATTTTCCGACAGTCTCTGGTACTCCCGCCGATCAATATTGTGACTGATTCGCATTGTAACTGGCTAATGGCAAGTGTAACTAGCACACTGGGCACAAAAGGTGCTTCTTTCCCGGGGATTCGCCGCTTTTTCCTCGGCCTCCATTTTCTTCCCTTTATGCGGGTTCAATTGCTCAGATCATCCGTACATTCATCAGCTCCGAGGCGGATTCTGCGGGAGACTCGCACTAGGTTCATCATTTCAAGCGAGCGCCACTTCCTAATTACTTGCCTAAGCCGAAATCGGATTTGCGCCCGGCGCAATCTACAGTTGTAGCTGCAGGCCAGCTAGCCGCACTGCACGCTGACCTAAGATCCCAATTGCCGCAAGATTTACCTCCTGCCTCGCGCGAGGGATAACGATGCGAAAAGCGCCGCAGGATTTACTGGGGAAATCCAGCGTCCTCATCTGTTGTCCACTTTAACCTTTAGACTAGACACCCGCGCGCGCGCTTACCCTCTCGAGCCCTTCTTTACTCGGGCAAATGAAACCCCCGTTGGTTTTTGTGCAACGACGCGCATTTACGCTAGACGCACACTTGCGATTTTCTTCTCTCGCGATGAAACTGTCACAGAAGTAAAAAGCTAGGAATTTTATGTGTTTCTAGGAGTAAAGTGCCGATTGGCAAAAAATCGTAAGTGGTCTAGTTTTTACGAGTGTGTTTAACGGTATGAGTGCCCGCCTTAATCCTCATGGAGCGACAATGGATAGCAGACGAATTTTTCACTTGGAAATAACTTGATACGAGTGACAAACTACCTAGTTATCTGCTGTGCAGTGAATACAGTATGCTAGTAACATAAAGGATATGGAAAAATTGCAGATCAAACAAAGATAGTTTTTCGTCTATAATTGAAACTTTTCAAGACTAGTTTGAAAAATTGAAAACGTGACTCTAAAAGAGTACCACAGATTCTCTATCAATGGTGAGAACTTGGATCGACGCGCAGAGCTATATTGTATTTTTCATATCAAGCACCGAGACACACCTAGTGCGTCGGGTTCGGGCTGGCAAACAATGCGAAGGCACGAGAACAAGAGAGCTCGGCTATCAATAGAGGCGGTGGGAGCAATCAATCAACTTCCAACAAGCATAAAGAGAACTTAGGCTTCTCATTTTCATTGAAATTTCGTGTCCCTTCGGGATGAGTATCGACTTAACGAGAGCTCCCCTCAGGAGTGATGGGACCCGAAGCTCGTAAGGGTGGAAATCGCCCGAACATGTAGTATATACTGACTCCCAGAGAGAAGAGGAGACATTTGAGAAGAGATCAGTTCCCCCGAAAGGAATTACTCGATATTATTCTGTATGACTGTTGCAAATGAGGGTAATATTTTAAGAACAGTGGTGGTGCTTTCTTTACAAAAGAAGAGGATTACGGTAAAGAATGTTTGGCCTTAACACGAATTTTCCAAACGATTTTCAAGATAATAACGGTGGCTCCAATAAGAATAGAAGATCTTACAATTAAACGACAGATGGAATCCCAGTTAACCACACCCTAACAGCTAGTCTAACGCGACGACGCAACTGGATCAGAATGTAAAGGCGATCGCCGAGAGACTAACTACTTGTCGATTCGTCGTCCATCAAGGGTGTCGGGGTGCGCTCGGAAGTTGGCGGATGTCGCGCGGGCTTTGCAACTTCAAAAGGGGATCAGAGTGTCGTCGGATTACGTGTTCGATTCGGTCCAGTCCGCAGCAGCTCAATAAGGATCGCACTCAGCGAGCTGGTTCCCAGGAGTTGAGGTATCGATAGCTAACCACCATAATCGTAAGAGGTAGAGGCGGGTGAAACGGGCAGACGGGGGGGAAGAGCAGGTACGAGAGGAAGAGACAGTCGGGGAGAAATGGAGCGAGAGGAAGAGAGTGGGAGAATGGTTGGTGGCGAAATTAAATTCCGACCTCGCGCTAATTGCAGGGGACGAGCAGGACGATTAATAATTCGCCGAGGGAAGCTGCTGTCCGCTCAAAGTTCCCGAGCGAGCACCGATCGATCCCGGGGGAATTATCGAGACACAGCCAGCCAGCTCGACGCAGCCTCCTCGGACCTATGAACTTTCCGACCGCAATATCGTTGTCTTGAGAGACACAAACTTCATCAGCCACCCTTCGCGCAGCCCCCCGCCTTCCCATTATTGAGAGAGGAATGCCATTTTCCCCCCTGCCACTCCGACAGTATTAGCAGCACCGCACTGACACCACTCGATCAAACTGCACGGCCAATTTCTCCCGGAGCGGCTAAGTCGAGCAGAAAAAAGCTGAAACTGGGCCTGGCAAAGGCCACTCGCCCCTCGCTATACGAGCCCAACTCATTTCTACCGCGCTACGACTCCCAATTGGAATATCTAAGGTGCTTTTTAAACTTAATCGCAAGCAATTTCCGTAAAAACGCCATAGAGATATAAAGAAATCCTGGGCGGGCAATGCAATTTTATATAACCGAGCGTTGCTCCACCACCGGGCACTGATACTGCAGCCAATTGCGCAAGCAAACCCATAGCTTTCACTGCACAGTTACGCCGCGCAAATATTCGCCCGCTGGAAATTGAGGTAAAAATCATCGTCCCGATAAAAAGGGGAAACGCGTTACCGCCATTCACACGTGCAAATGTGCATTGCCGCCGAGCGATTTTTCCTTATCACGGATAACTGGGGGCGGGCGGTGGTTGTGACAAGAGCTCTCAGTTGGCAAGATTTCCATCGGAATGAAAAGCGAGCCGCCCGTCGGGAAATTTGTTTGGGCTATCGTGATCGCGATAACCTCTGCTAGAGAGGAAACGGCGAGGGTTCTATGCAAGCGACGCTGGCGGCGAGCAGTTTACCCGGGCGGTAGCGAAAAGGCCAAGATCCTGGTACGCTGGGAAACTCGCGAAGTAATTAAATTCGCCGACGCGTAAAGCTTTGACAGGCCTTGGACATTTGCAAGTTCTCCCGTTCCCTCCAAGGGTGTGGAGAGACCGCAACAAAGGATTGAACGCTCGAGCTCGCTAAACTGCCAGTATACGAGTGGCTGGCAGTTGGCGCCGCTCGAAAATACAGAGAAACAGGAGAATAAATCCATTAAGAGGGGGTGGAAGCTCGTCGGGGCGAGAGGTGGACGTAGAGCTTTCTGGGATTTACATTGGGCGAGTGGGCGAACTGACAAGTGGCGTACCAGAATCCCCCGGGGTCCTTGGAGCTTGACAGGTGTCATTGACGAGCCAAGGCAGAAGGGTGCTTGGGTTTCATCGAGTCACAATCCCCCAGTGTACAACTGGACGGCGGCCCGACAGGTCACGCGCTCGAGCAGTCCAGCCCATTAACAACATCCGACACCAGGAGACCCAATTCTGGCCACATTCTCTGTCGAGCGTTCACTGTCAGTCCTATCTGCTATTCAAGCATGGCTCACACTCGTGGGAGCATGGCCTGCAGTCCACTCGGTCCTTGGCTCGCAAACTCCTCCACCACTGCCACTGCACCTGCACCTGCACCCTAGCACCCACCACTAGCCACGAGGTGTCTTCCCACCGAGGCTCCGGTCCGCTCGCCTCCCCATCATCGAGGATCCCCGATCATTTCGCGCGACGACAACCAGTCCTTTCTCCCGTCTCTCGAGGCAATCGTGTCCCGAGCTAGCGCGCGCCACAGAAACGCGAGATTGCCACTGCAAGCTCGAGCGGCTATCTCCTCGGCTGCGAGCCGATATGGTTAATCGAGGGGGAGGGGGGAGTTGTTCTTGACCTTTGCAGGGGGAAAAGACAGGTAGTTGTTGGTGCGTGCGAGCTAAGTCCGAAGGCGCAACGCGGAGCGAGGAGTATGTGGGACTCGGTGTGCGCGATCGGTCGTCTGTCCCGGGCTCTACTGACGCTCGACGGACTGCTGGTGTTGCTGGATAGTGTCGTAGGTGTATTGCCGCCGCCGCCGCCGCCGCCGCCGCCGCCGCGCCGCTGCTGCTGGAGATCGGGGTTGGTGGTGGGAAAGCGGTGGAGGTGGCGAAGGTGGCAGAGGTGACAGGGTTGGAGGATGGTCCGGCACTCGAGGAAGCCGGGGCATCCACGGCGCCGACGCCTGGTTTCGTACCGACCACCAGTCCGGTCGATAACGCCACGGCAACCCCCGGGTCGTTCCGACTCTCCTCCATCTCCTCATTCCCTTTATTTTCACCCCTCTGGCATCCCTGGCCCCCGTGCACGAGGCCGCATCGGCATCCCCCTCGTCGGCACACGCCACTGCCACGCCAGTATCACCGACTGGAGCCCTCGCCGAGGCTACTCTCCTCTCTATCTACCGTACCTCTTTCTCCTTCCCATCCAGCCTCACCGCCAGCCCTTCGTATTTTAGATTTAGATGCTCTCTTCGCATCCTCCTGCCGAGACTTCGCCTTCGCGCCATTCGTCCTTCCTCTCTAACTTGATGCTACTGATACTGCTACTAGTCGTGGTATACTGCTTCCAGCAACCTGCCACAGCTGCCATTCTCTTCTCGGCGTTGCTCCTCGCCCCTCGCTCCTCCTTCCTTTTCATATTCAAACGCTCTGCTCTATGCAATTATTCGCAATACTCTGCACAATTATCATAAGAAATGGTAAGGTTTGTTGGGACAGACAAGTTTCACTAGAAGCTAGTAAAGCAACGGGTAGAAATAAGTTTATTTGACTCTGTAGGGATTCGGCGATCGTGTTTACCCTGAAATCGTTGTAAAATATCTTAGAGACTTGCTGTGGGATTGCAGGGCACGCTGCTGCTCCAGTCTATGCAGCTGCACCGCGTTGGACGATACACCGATCAATTGCAGTTCCGAAGCCCAGTTTCTTATATTTCTCGGTCGAGGACGATCTCTCTCTCCACTTCGCTCCAACTGGCTTGGCCCCTGGGCGGATTCCCTCGCTGCCGACGGAATCATCATACTGCTTTCGCACCCAGTTCACTTTACTCGGCGCGCACTGCTTTTTCGGCAATAGTTGAGAGTAGTGAGATAGTTGTTGAGTTAGCGGACACTTACGACTGTTTCATATTGGCTTTCTTTGGATGAAAGGATTGAAGGAGGAGTCGTTGAAATACTTATTTTGCACAACATGGGTGTTATTGTAATCTCGTACAAGTTCTTGTATGAACAATCGTATCGTTTGAGTCTTGAGTCTTGCGCAGTTAAACTTAAAATTGCGCTGTCCTACTGCAGTTTACATCTGAAGGAGATATCAATTATTTTCCAACAGTATCAATCTTTAATTGTTTAAAACAGAAGCGTTAAAATACAAACCCTCGCATGCGAAAAAAGAACGACACGGATTAATCGATAATACAAGTGAGTAGAATGACGCGTAGTAGTGATAATTTACGAGGCAGTAATTAATAATGTAATATTGGGAGCAACATTCTCAGTAGCAACGAGGAAAGCTGTATTACAGTTAGCCAAGCCTCTCGGATTACCCGATTTTCTTCGGCGGGGGGCATGGGAATATCGCTAGTGTGTAGCCTGAACCTGCAGTTAAAGGTTGTCTTAAATTTCCCTGGCGTCTGTTCGCGCTCTAATTAAGAACATCGATCTCCGGTTACGAAGAACGAAGACCGCAAATCTCGCGTAATTTACGAGCTCTGGCGCAAAATGATTAAGGCTGAGCCGTGACGAGCGTTTCGGATGGCTCTGAGAAACGGGCCGCAGACATTACATCGTGCATTATTGGCAAGGGCTTGCAGCGGGTGGTCGCCTTGTAATGACAGTTCGCTCAACAATACCGTTTTGCGGGGAGGCTAACAGCTGGAGGTCCGTGCTGGATTATATCCTGCTAAAGTGACGCGAAATATGTAGGGAAACTGGTAGTTTCTTGTTAATATATACTACTAACTCGCTTACACGCTTTTTAGTTGCGTTTGTTACATTGCAGTATTGAATTTCCTAGTATTGTCTTGCGTGCAAGAACTTAGCTGGCGCGCGTTCAAAATCCAGCTGCCGTAAACTAACTTGTAATTAAATTGTTAACAAAAGAAGACATAGCTAAACTCTTATAAAAGTAAACCAAACTCAGTAGCTGAAAGAATTCGAAGAGAATGAAAGATAAAGTATGAAATTTGTTAAGAATTCTAGCTAAAGCTCAATTTTAATGAGTGTATATGCCACGCGTGCCAATAGTGTAGGCAATTGTAGAAATACTCAGTAACAATGCCACGCAGTTGGAGTCATTGATTTAAGGCGCTTGCCAGCGAAGAGACGGGAAACAAGGAAAGACACACGCGTCCCGTGGGTTTTCCCGGAATCCTGTTGATCCGAAAGAGCAAGAGAAAGATTGGACTCGTCGTGACACGCGCCCGTCCTAGCAACAGCGAACTTGAAACTCAGGCTCGCGCGAACCTGAGAGTACGCCCGGAAATTGCCTCATTATCGTCGACGTCGACGTCGCCGTCGACGTTATTTACGAGCCTTAACGAGTGAAAGCTCGCGAACTGCTCGCTCTGCTCCTCGCCTTCGCTCCAGCCAATGCGAGACGCGATACTCGCACGATATACTTTCGTGCCAGCCTCAAAATCTATCAGATGTTATCATTATCTGACAAATATCCCAGAAATCTCGGGAAAAGCGAAGTATTCAGTTCGTGAATCTGGCAACAGATGTGCATGTTTCTATAGAAAAACAATGCGTTCGATTCCTGTGGCTAAATAATCACACGAGCTGGATAAAAAAAAGCAGTAAGAGTTCCGTTCGAAATAACGTAGAATCCTTTCCGAGCCACCCGATAGATTGCAGGATATCGAAGCCTAAGGGATGATCGGCGAGATAGAGTGCAAGTCCTATTTCCATCGAGCCGGTCACCCTTTTTTCCTAGGAACGCCCGGTGGCGATTAGCCATGATTTGCCAGATTCGACTGGAAACTAATTAGAGCTGGTCACTCGGAGTCACTGAGATCGAAGGGTGCGCGCGAACTCTCGGGAGGAGAGCGAAGCGAGTTGAATAAATCGAATAAATTGAACCCTTCCTGAAGCGAGAGAGCGGGCGCGAAGCGTGACTTAAACGGCATCGGCACTCCACGTCACTCGCCGATGTTAATTGCTATCAGCAGGGCCCGATTGTTTTCATGCCTTTCCTTCGCAGCTCCGATCGATCGGGCTCGATCATTTCCCCCTTTGATCCTTGCCACTCTTCTTCCGTCACTCACCTAACTGATGGCCTTATCTCGAGGGCTCCGTTTCTCCGTGCACCCAGAATCCTTGCTAATTGGTGTCCCTTATATGTAGTTAAGCAATTTCTCACTTACAGTTAAGAACGCAATACCGAGTGCATAGACTGATGAAAATGCCGGAGGAAAATGTAGAGTATTCTTTGCCGTAAGCAAAAGCCATCTGTCGGATACTTAGTCTTATGGATTTTTGTGCCTTCTTTTTGAATGGCTTAGATCGTCAAGTAAACCTTTAATTTTTAAGTTCTTAGCTTAATAATATTACAATGAAGTAGTGGATATATAAACTTAAGGCAATTTATCTCCGAAAGTTAAAAGAAGGAAATACGATTTGCGAATTTTAATTGTCACTAATTATAAGTTGCAGTATCCTAATATTTTCGATTCGAAACTACTCGAGTATTCCATGGAGAGCGTTCGGCTCCAACCGCGAAAAAGATTCATGTTTATACTAAACTCACGAAGCACAGTGTCCTAATGCAGCTCCCACTAATAGTTGAGGGAGAAAGAGAGTTGGGTAGAATAGAGCCAGCCCCGCCCGAGCAGGAAGGAAACCCCGTTAATTAAGTACGTGCATCCAGGGTATAGTTATCGGAAGACAAATTTCTCCGGGAAGCGGCTACCGTGGCAAAAGGGGAGACTGTTTAATTTACATTTCATTAGTTTAATGCCGGCGCTCCAGCACTCGGGCATGTCTTGTCCTAGAATAATGTCCCGGGCTTTCCTGCCGGCCGAGCTTCCTTCGCAATAAAACTCCCGGGAATCAATCGGTGAGCTCCGCACACCGCTGACCATGAAATGGAGAAGAGCCGTCGGTGCGCTTCCACATAGATACAAGTGAGGCGGCTGCTTTCTATTCCGTTAAGACGCTCTAATCCAGATCGATTAGAAAGGTAATCTATTAGCTCAGCGGGTCGAAAGGGGGTGGATATTTATCCAGTTATCTGGGTGGCGCCAGGATTCCTTCCACAAGTGCATACGCTTTTATTTAAGTGAAATACAAGTTTTTTGAATTCTTCACTTTTTTAATATATTTGATTTGTCTTGCCGTGAATTAACAATGAGTAAGTGGGCTCGAAACATGTTTACGGATATTTCTTTGACCATTTCTGTGATGCACGTGATTTCTCAAGTGTAGTATGGTATTGAAGACGCAAGGTGTGAGGCTAAGGCTTACACGAGAGTTTGAACGACGCCATAAGGTATGCATGGTTCTCGCACAATATTTCGTGGCCGCAGTTGTCGTCGTGATGGCGTTATATGGCCTTTCCGCAGCATCTGTACTTTCAACAAACGACAGATTGAAACGTGTCTAGCAACTCTGCTTCCCCTCGGATGCATTATTCATGAGACTCCTTGGGAAGAAAACGCCTAAACAATCTATTTCCTGCGTTGGTAATCGGTTGAGATTTATAGTTAAACGCAATCTTGAGTGACAATGTTAAATACAAAATTACAAATTTGTAATTTTGTTAAATGAGTGTCTTACTCAGAAAACTATTGGAAGAAGTGTTGTTATTAAGATAAAAGTTGAAAGCCGTTTGGAAGTTCCGCCAGTCCCAACGTACATAAATAAACGAGACAGTAAAAGGCAAACGATCGAAGGAAATCGTCATGTCTATTGTAGTCACGGGTTCCCAAGCGTCTCCTTGTTTAAGCGGGAAACACGTCGAACGCAAAATCAATAGTCACATCTCGCAAGTCCAGAACTCGTTCCTTTAAGCCGATGACTCCGAGATCGTCTCCCGCGATCGTGCGGCGAACTTTAAACCTGCGCGCTTCACCCATAAGAAAATAATCGTTTCCCCTCCGATGCGGGTGCGCTTCGCTCCTTCGCTCGCCCGTTCGCCTCATTTTACGACATGCCTGCGAGTACACTTGTTCCCGCAAGAAGTCTCTCCTCTCCTCTCCGCGTACGCTGTGGACCGAGAGCGGAGTTTTTCGAGGGTTGTTGCGTGCACTAAAACACTCAACCGTAAACTCTAATTAATTAAAACGCTGGTCCTGAACCAATTGAACTTATAAACACTGCGATTTGCATTTTATTATTTCACGGCGAGTATGAAACAATTGTTGATAATAAATGCAAAACGCTAGCAAATAGAACTTGTGTAAAATTAAAAAGAGCCCCGCAGATGTGTTTAAAAGGATTGATAATGAAGTATTTTTCTTGACTATCAAATTTCATCCTATTGGCAAGCTGGATACTTGCGAGCGACTAGAAACCGATCACACAAATAGCAAACAACTAGTTACCCCAGTTACTCGAGCAATTCTCTGAGGGCTAGTCAGGTGTCGAAGTTTCTTCACCACGATATAATTATCCACTTTAACTTTGCGCCCTTTTAATTACACGAGACTACTAATGACAAGCCACCGCATACACTTGTGGTTTTTCCAATGACAGGGTTCCGGGGTATCACCGGCGGTCAGGGATTAAATTTTGCGGTACGTCGCCGCACCTTTTTGCTCTCTTTACAGTAGGCTGGATTTACCTTATAAATCGGTTTATTCGGTCAGCCGGGGGAGAAAGGAGTGGGCGAGCCGAAAAAAAAGACTGTCGTTTTTACAGGACGTACGACAACAATGGGCGGCCACTAAAGGGAAACAATGCAGGCTGGCTGTGTCGCATATTTTGAAGGAAGAAGAAAAACGCTCGATATTCCTATACGACGGTGAATAAATGGCGCGGTCCAATCGGTTGAAAGCGGGGGGGAGTACGCAATAATTTTTGAAGATCTGCTCTTAGGCGTGCATTTTACCCTAGGGAGCGCGGGTGAGGGAGTGACGGGGAGGGAGAGAACAGAGGCAATCTAGCCATTGAGAATTGTTGCCGAAAATAGATGGACGATACACGGCTCCCTCGGCATTTATTGTTTCCATTTTAGCCGTTTGAATGCCGGCGAACAATATATCGCCCCTTTGTTCCCCCGACACTTATCTCCTCCATCCTTAAAATTGTCCCCGAACAGAACAGAAGCCGTTTCCCTGTCATTGTTACCGCAGCCGATAATACAAATAAAAGTGGCACGGCCCTGATACAAGTGCCAAGGAATTAAAGGATTTACTTCGTCGGCCTCCACCGGGAATCTCTCAAGATTTGAGTGACTGATAGATTAACATGGTTTAACACTGGAAAAAAAAACACAACAAAAAACGTGTGACACATATATTACTTGAATCTTCAAGTCACAGAGTAGAAGATCCGCCTGAAAAATAATGTGGATCCTGATAACAAAGGATGAGGTCCCTAAATTCTTTAGGAGTTAGTTTTATTCAATCAAGTTTCCATTCATCATTCATGAATCTCTCCACCCCAGCTGAAGAAACTTGCACTCCATCTTCCCTGCCAGGCGAATGCACATTTCGCCGCCTTAAAAGTGCAACAAGTCAAAATCATGAAAGCGTTCAAGTGACTTTTAGTGCGGTCCCCGGTGTGCGAACTAATATATTGGCCGCTCGCATTTTTTTGCGGGGTGGAGAATGCGGCCGGAGTGGGTGGCTGGGACGTTTAATGGGAGTAATAACTTGGCCGGGTGGGAATGGAATGGTATAATCTTGGCGGCAATAACCGGCAATAGCGGCGGCTCCGACTTGATCCGGGCGGAAGAGGGTGGAGGCGATTAAATCGGGACGATTAAGGCGTGAAAATAATCGTTATTCCGGGATGAAAGCGCGTGGTCTATGAGACCAAACGTAAATAGTTGCAGCACTCTGGCGGCCACCGAGGTCAAATGCCACTAATAAATCGCGCCACCTCCAGAAAGCGAGACACTCTCACCCAGAGCCACTTTTCTTCACAGCTGGACCGAAAGTTTTATGATTTTTCGCTGCCGAGAGAAAAGAGCTCGTTCCGCGGCCAGGCTGGCACCCTTCGACATAGTCCGGAATTCTTGCATTCGCTCTTCCATTTTGAATGTCACTCGGCTTTCAGCCGTGGAAAATAATCTCCCCCGTATAGTCTTGATGGATAATCATCAGTCTGGCCTTCTCCGGAAAGTCGCACTAATGAAGATTAAAGACAATTGTGGCCCTACATTCTGAAAATAATATTTCGTCAGATTTTAATGGGGTTTTGAATATTTGTGTGCCTTGCAGATAATCCTGTTCGGTGTTTAGGCACGTGAATATTAGTAAGAAGTAACTATTTTTGTATTAGCAAATTTTTCAATCGCCACAGGCGGACTTTTACTGCGTTTCTATGAAGCGGAGTTGCGCTTGCTAAGAATAACCAGGGGTGGCTCCCCCAGTCTAGTGTAGCAGTGGCAGGAGGGTGAAGACCAATATGTCACGATTCCCATGATCCGTAAGGAAGATGAACCGTTAGCCTTTCGTATCGGCGAAGGGCACTGTTAATATTATATTCAACTATAAACAATTCCCTCTAAATGTAACTGCTTCACATATAACTTCTTCTGGACTCCCGGGTCGATCGGTTGCTTTTAAAAAATGGATCCCAGCATCCATACCGCGCCACCGAGCGAGATTGATCTCAATTGTTCTCTCACCAACAATTCCGCCACCAATAAGTCAAAGCCAGGACAGCACATCGTCGCAGCCCGCACATACATATGTCAGGAGTAAAATATTAGTTCTATCCGAGAACAAAAAAGGCGGCGGGGGTGAAACGGAAGAAGAAGGAGGGTCGGCACGGTGGAATAGAGCGAGCCGACTATAGATGAGAGGCAGTAGAACGTAGCTCGTGCATGTACATGAGCCAGGATTCCATTCGAATCGCAAATAGCGAACATTGCCTGGCATAGATCGAGATTTATTTCGGGCCGAGTGCATTCGGCCGTCCATCCAGGACGCGATAGATCAGCTGGAAACTCGAGGATGTGCCTTGACAAGGGCAAAAGAAACGCCAGGGATCCGGCCCGTTATTGGAGACATGATTTGCCAGAAATGATGTACAAAGCGTGGGGCAAAAAAATCTGCTCGGCCCCCAGACTATTTTTAGTCGCTCTGTCTACGATCACTCGAGAGCTCAATTCCTTTGATTCGAGGGGATCTGGCTGGAATATCCGCTATTTCCTGACTTGGTGCCATCAAATTCTCTCTTGAGACTGCGGGAGATTGCACACCGAATGTCTTGGGTTCTTGAAACACTCGAATCTGTAATACAAACTTGTGTATTCTATTATTTACTTCGAAAATATGGAAAACAAAATTTGCAATAATTCATCATAACGCTGATAAAATATTAATATCATAATAATTGAATAGGCCATAGCTTTCCCTTCATGAAACCATAGTGGGTAAGAGTACAAGGGTTGATGAGAGTCCTACTATTTTTACAGATGGGTATCGCCAGTAGCGTACTCCAAGTTCGAGTATAGAAAGTTGGGACGCTTTGGGGGTCCAGCAACACACGTGAGTAATAAAACCGCTTGCACGTCATTCACATTACACGGAAATTCAGTGCATAGTGGCAAAAATAAAAATGAACAACTCTTAGCAGAGCGTGGTTTCGATCCACGGACCTCTGGGTTATGGGCCCAGCACGCTTCCACTGCGCCACTCTGCTGTTCTTAAACACCGAAACTCCAGTTTTGGTGTTCTCCTGAAATTTATTATACCATTTTATACGACCAATAAACAATAACTTACGCAATAAGATTGTCCTAAACTGCACGCCCATTTTCTTCCAGAGAATACTCACACAATTGCGAGAATTCAATGTACTGATTTAACCCTGCATTGGGGTTTGTATCTTTATCGATGTTACAACCAACAAATTTGCGATGACAAGTGTTTGTATCAGGAAATTTATGGGTTGCGCAATGCAGCATTGATTTTGTTAGTTCGCACGAACTGGCAGAGGAAAAGCTCGAATATTGTACCTCCCGTTACACCGCATGACAGTCAATGTATTCAGAGGTACGGTGGTCTCCTTGTTATACAAAAACCCATAACACGTTGAAAGCGGCGTCGCAACATCCCGCGAGGTCGCATCCCCTGCGCTGCGTATTGATTGGAACTTTTAAAGGGGGAAATTAATTAACGCGCGAACGAGCAATGTTCAGAAAGTTGGTCTCGCGCTGTAATAATGAATAGAGTGTCAATACGCGCTCGGAATGCGTAGCTATCCCGTTTAGAATTTTCATTTTTAAAAAGAGAAATAAATTTCCGAGCGAGATGAATCCCTTCCAAGTACTTCTAACTTTTCACAATCCGTAGCTCCAAATGAAGTCCTGGGAGAAAATTGATTTCCCGTTCTCTACAAGCACGAGCCAGTTCCCGTCCATAGAAACCGATTTGAAAAAGCTTTAAAATCATTTCTAGGATTCCCAGACCCTTAATTCCATCAATGCTAATACTTACCCATCCAATTTATCGCGAGAGAAGTCGATTAAGTCCGGGGAGCAAAGGATGCAAAAACGAAACTTTTAATCCGCAATGAGGTGCTTTTATTTTTTGGAGGCAACTTTTTTTCGAACTACAAGGAAGAGCGAGTGCTTCATCTACCCTCCAGGTCCACCTCCTACCCCTCATCATCCCCCACTTTCAAGTATTACGTCAACCCCTCTATCATGAGGGAAAACTGAAACGCGCGGGTGGGGAGAGATAGGCGAACACGGCTGCGGTGAACGGAAGTTTCTTATGAAGAAAACTTCCTTAATTGTATCTCACTCGGCAGCCGCTTTGTCTAGCGGCAATATAGTATACGTTGCATTGCGGGGGCATCCTGCATCCAAGTCTCTAAGTGTACCCATGAAGTACCACTCGGTAATAAATAAACCAATATTGTCTTAATAGATCGTCGAGGAGCACGAAACCTCGCGCGTCTATGGTGTACCAGTGGTTAGCATACTATACTTGAGATAATAATTGCAAGCTTGTGCTTCGAGTACGTAGTGATCGTTCATTTGGTACAGCGACTCGAGCATATTCCATCTGAAATTGAAGTGTACAACATCGATTATGAGAATGCTTTAGCATGTTTACCTGGCTTTATTTAATCTGATTAGAACTGTAGATTGCTTTTTATCTTTTCCATTAGTTCTTTGCATGTTTATAATTATTCATTCTCGCACAAGTATCGGCTCTTTTGGAAATAATAACCAGTGTCCAAAAGTAAAATACAACCTTTCTTAATTCTTACCAGCAGAAGATGCGAAGTATTTATTGTTATCTTACTGTTCCTCTAATCACCCCTCGCGGTTTCTGCTGCAATTATTATTCCAAATTAGTAGCAGACCCAAAGCAGTCGGAATCCAGATCTTCAATCCACTAAGCCCTCTGCAGTGCACAGCGCGATACACCAAATAATACAATCATCATTTCAAATACCCACTAATTGAAATGATGTCAGTGCCGGGTACATTGCGAAGCTGCTCCCAGAATAATGCCCCTAATTAAAGACGACTCCGGCAGAGTCTCTCAGCGAATTTAATGGAGGACGCAGGAGGAAAAGTTCCTGCCTGCGCCGCATTACCTCAAATTGTCCGTCACGGATTAGTTGGCCCCATAGTTGGAAGTTCCGTAAGTTTTATATTGTCGCACTCGGATTAGTGGGGGTTGCGAGACAGATTTCATGAAAATTCATGGGCGATGAGGGGGGCGCGGGTGAGCACCGCAGGGCGTAATCTGTGTTAGAAAAGTGGGACGGGCTGCTTCGAGTGGCGGCGGTTACATATTCATTAGGCATCCACTAACCATCGTGTAAGCTGCGGGTAAGTGATTAGAAAGCTATCTTTATCACCATAATACTGTCGTCCCCGATCCCACCATCTTCCTTGATTCCAAGTGCACTCGTAGTAGAAGCCGAAGTCTCCACGAGAATGCACTCGTCGACTGCTTGCTATCCTACATAAGATGCAGAGAAAGTCTGTGTTATTTCAATTGGGCCAAACATGTCTGGCAGAGTGGTAGACGTAGACTCCCGATCTCCGCGACAATCTTATCGCTTCGAGCACTCGGAATTGTTCAGAGCTCCGCAGCATCCGGCAGGAGCTTAGCTCGTAGAATTGTGTTGACAATAGGGAGTTGGGAACTGCAAAGTGGACGATATCATGGACAAGGATCGTCGGGAATACTACGGCATCCTAATTATAAGTAATTTGCTTTCTATTATTATTCCTTTGTGCAAGATCTAAGAATCACAAGCGCCACTAAAATGCAGGACAATTTATGAGTTAATTATCTAATTAAGTTATTAATTAAATACATCATATGAAAGAAACAACAGCATATTCTTCACATACAACGAAGCTGAACAAAGTTTGTGCAACAGTCATTGTTTTAATAATAACAGGGGCTTGATTAGTTTGTCGGTATTATATTTACTTCACAACACTTATGGAGCATCACATCCATCAATCGTCGGCGAATCTGCCAAGTTTTCGAGGCTCAGTAAACTCAGCGGAAACGGCGCGGCGGCTGGAATTTATTCAGGCAAACAATCGGCAGGAAAGATGATAGCGGCGGGAGTGCGCAATCAATCGCAGCGCACCGAAAACCGCATGACGCGCGCTGTCCCGGAGGAAGGAAGGAAGAAGGGAATCTCTATTTTCGAAAACCGACATAGCAAACCGCAGGACCGCCAGTGCCAGCCTTCCTCTAGTAATCTGGTTCGCCAAGAACCACTTGCCGTCTGTGTAACTGTCGAGAAGAAGACAAAGTGGAGAGGAAGAGGAAGGAGAGCGCTAGGAGGATGCTGCCGCGACGGGTAAGAAAAGGATCTCGAGAAGAGGGAGCCGAATGAGCCATCGTTTTCGCAGGCGTCCAGATGGGGTAAACCTCCGGCAAGGTTTCGCCCCCTTTGCGGTGCCGCGCCGTTCGCCTTTATTTTTCGAGAAATTTGCTTAGTCTCGCGAGCTTACTCGGTAAATTTTCTTTATAAATGCTTGCTGCACTTGAAAAATAACAAAAGCGGCAGACGGGAAGGATTTTTTTCTCCGAACAAGCTCTCGGCTTTTGAGAAATCTCATAGCTCGTTGAGCCTTTTATTTAATCATCAGTACATGGATACTAGTCTCGATTATGTCGAAAGTATGAAATGGCGCGTAATTCGAGTTATGAACGCGATTTTATTTAGTCGTCCTGTTATTCCGTACTGGGTATAGAGACATCTCCGCGCTACTAATCCAGAGTTAAATAAAGTTCGCTCCATCCTTTAGCACACGAGTACTTCCGTGACCAGCTGTGTGTATATACACGTCCTCTCTAGGGGTAGAAACGAGGTAAAAAAGGGTGTGACAATAGTTTCGCAGGATCGCCGGGCACGTAAGTAGCTGGAAAGACAGTGTATCGCCGGGCAGGACGTTGTACGGAGGAAATCGAAGCAAGAATTCGCTGAGAAGGGTCTTTCGCCCGAGGGAGTGGGGAGGCCGGGAAAGGTACTGGAAGGTAAAATACCTTGTTCGCCGGTACCTTCGCCGCCGGCGTTAGTAGAAGGCAGCGATCGAGAGAGAGGGAGAGAGCGGCGGAGGGAAAAAGAAAGGTAGACGGAACTGTTCGGGGCTGCTAGGGTGGATTTTCAAGGCGGGAGATTGGCCGTCATAAACTGTGCTTGGGAAGTGCGCCAGACTCTCTTCCGAGCGAGCAAGCCCGAACGATGAATCACGAACAGTAGATCCGAGTGCCGATTTCAAGTCTTCGCGCTCGAACGTCTCGCCCTGACACGGATCTCGACAACGACTCCTCGCAACTTGGTTCAACTCCCCCTTCCCTCTCCCTGCGCAGCCCCCTCGGCAAGCCAGGCAACCAGCCACTACATTATCCGGCAGTATCGCACAACCCCCGACGAAATTTTTCAACCCCCATTCCCGCACTCGCACCTGCTCGTGGTACTAGGAACTCGCCTCACGGTTTAATTTGTGGACCGAGTGACTGGCGAACTTGTTGGCGAAGTCGCTCACGCTTGGAAAGTAACAACAATCTACCCGCGTTCTTTGTGATTTTTATGTTAGGACTGCGAAGTCGCGTGGGTTGCATGATTTTTTAAGAAAAGACTAAAGGGATTCTACGAGAGCTGGGATTTTATATGAAAAGTTGAGATTTGCAAAATTATCAAGCGCTGGCATCGTTAAAATGTAGAGTGTTAAAAGTTTTGTTTACCACCGCGAATATAACATTTTCCCGCCGGGGATGGAAATGAGAAATTAAGAGCTTTCGAGAAATGAAGAGAAATTTTAATAGGCCCGAAAGGAGTGGCGCCAGCGTCTTAATTGCACCTTTCTCGCCCTCCGCGTAAGGGAAACTGTAATGGGGCAACGACCGCCCGTATTAATTGCTCGAAAGTAAATACTTACGGGGGAGTTAATTAGCCAGTAATGTTAGACTTAGCGCGAAAAGGGCTCTTGCAGGCGGACGCCTTCCTTCTCGCTTGGAGTTTCTCCTGGAAGGAAGGAGCATCTTCAATGCTATCCGGTCTACTGTTCTCTCTCAACCTAACAATCAATTGAAAATTGACACTCGCCAATGGAATATCAGTAAAGTTGATGTGCAACAAGCTCTCGACGCTTTACCTTTAATTGACCCGACTCGACAGCGAGTCACCCAGACCGGAACAAGTAGAAGCATTAAAAACCGATACAATTTTGCGGTCGAGGTGACCGTAGATTCACAGCTTTCATCTCGCAGCTTATAACTCCGTATTTTAACAAGGCTATTAATTAATTAAGATACCGCTGCTGGCGCGGATGAAGTTTTCGAATAAAAGAGCAACTGGTGGTGAAGACGGGTGAAGCACTCTCTCCCCTGAAATTAATAACGAGCGTATCGACGGGAGACTCGGGAGTTTGAATTATAAAAGAAATCGCTTTCTCTCTTCCGCACTCGTCGACTAACTCAATTATTTCCTTTATCATTCAAATACAAATGTTCCGATAAATTCCACTCGGCGCGGAGAGTTAGCAGGTAAAGCCAGGTAATTTTCCGCACTACCGCCAGGAAAATCCGAACCAAGCGCGCCCGGGCGCTGGAAGGTAATCGAAAAGCAGACGGCTTCGCCCCATCAAATGGGGGAAGGCAAATCAGCCGGTAATTTGCATTTTTGATGTGACATTTTAGGAAGCGTGAATTCATGCTCTTTGACCCCTAATTCCATGCACAGAGGACGCATGGAGCACTTAGACATTCAGCGCGGAGGTGAAATTCGCCTAAATTGGGGCGGGCGCGCATGCCCAGGGGAAGTCATGGGGCTCGGCCACATTTCGAGTTAAGTCGGCATCGAATTATGCAGCCACGCCGAGCCCAGGTAGCGGAGGGAAAATCCTGGAGCAGGTAAATACACCGCACTTGACGTAGTTTCGCCGAGGACACTAATTGCTGGGCGGCCAGCGGTCGTAAAGGCCAGTCAGAGTCCGTCCCATTCGGCCGCTCGGGACCGAAATCCTGAAATCGTGAAACCTGAAACACACCTGAAATCTCGCACTCCCCACTGCGACCGTAAAGTCATTCCAGTGGGGCGTCCGCAGTCATTTTCCCTAGTTTCACGAGCGTCTCCTAACTCGATCCTTACTGCCGGCGCCGCAGTTCCCTTCCAGTTCCCTCGGTTTTAACTCCGATCGTCGCAACCAGTGCGTTCAGTGGTCTTTCAGTGATCGGTAACAGGAAAGTTCCGCCGGCGAATTTCGCTGGTGAGTGGCTAAGTTCGCCGGTCGACATTCCTAATTAAGACGCCGAATGAGATCAGGAAAGAGTCCCCCTGTTACGGCTCCGATAGAGCCAACAAACGAAAGAAAACGTCAAGGACTTGAAACCGAAACCAGCGATACGCTGAAAACGAATTGCTTCGACACACAAAGAGGTAAAGTGCTTTATCTCTCAAGGAAATCTCGGGGAAATCCCTGTCGACGGAGTTTACTTGTTCAGCTGTTCCGAGAGAAAGACTCGGTAAATGTTGCACAAATTAGATATCCCGATCGTCTGATTCAATACACTAGCCAAGCCACCGCAAGACAAGCATAGTATTTCAACATTAGCTTTATCCTAAAATGGATATCGAACTTACTCGCACGTTCCTAACAAGAAACACGCGCGGTTTAGATGAAGGAATAAATCAAGCTTTCAAAAGCAACTTTGTACTCGTGGTCCGACCTCGCATTCGTTCTCGGCGCGGAAACGAGCCTTCGCAAGAAGAAGCATAGTCCTGCGCGCAGTCGAATCAGTAAGATTATCACGGCGCAGTAGTTGCCATTAATAAAGGAAGCACGGGAGTTAGTCGAGATTAAGGGAAGCCGGGATTGAAGAGAATAGGTTGTAGAAGAAGGGAAAAGAAACATTAGAAGCGCTTAAAATTCAAGGAAGGCCCTGCGGTAAGGAGAGCTTGAACGGCTGCCTCACGGATTCATCGACTTCCTCGTTGCCCTGGACCCTCCTGCAGCGCCTATATACCCCCTGTATACACACTATGTACATACGATAGTGTCGGTAGATATATACCTCCGAAGGATTAACCAGCGGGGAATAAACGCGCCCGGAAAGAGAAGCAGCACGCCGCCGTGGCGGAAGAGGGTCGGCGAAAAAAGGAGGAGGGAAGGAAAGTAGCCGGGAGGTAAAATATCGTCGGGAGGCGAACGAGCGCAAGACGAAATACTTGCGAGCATTCGGAATTCTCCGGGTGCCCTGTCAAACTAGGCTGCTCCACGCCGAACTTAGAGCAGATTCGCCGAGGCTTTTCCTCCGCTCTAAGACCAGTCGGATAAAACTCCGACGACAATCGACACTGCCAGCTCGCTAGGAAGTCGAAGAACCTCGCACGTAACCATTGACAATTCAACAACTTTGTTTTCCTGTTGGTAATATTAAAGACTTGCGAGGATGATCGGCATTTGAACGCTTTTTAGGACTCGATGGATGGCGTATGAGGGGTAAGTGGAAAAATGGTACTTTGGAATCTTCAGAACTTAGATTACGGATTAACCCTTCGATATTATTAATTCAAGTGTATGGATCGCTTTTGTCACGTATTTGCTAGAATGGAGTTTGATTATTGACTCTGATTGCTACTTTCTCGATTGGCAACTCATCTCTGTTTAACTTGTCGATTCGCATTTCCGACTAAACTCCGGGATGCCTGTATATGTAAATGGAACATCTCCCTGGCCGAAAAGTGTCTAGTTCCACTGACGACTTCTAGCCAACCTGGGAATTTCTAGTGGATCGAGAGAGTCAAATAAGGAAGGCGGGCGGAGGAAAATACGAGGAGAATGAAGTGCCGGGGAGGCTCAGGAGTGAGATATCCCAGCGCTAAGTCGTCGAAGACGGATCGCTGACAAAGCTAGGCCGGGCCGTTTCTATCAAGCGGGGAAGGATTTACATAGGGATCAATGTCGCCCGCCATTCCCCTAGTTCTCGCTCTATTCTCGCTGGAGCTAATGCCCGGCTCGGGCCTACGGCGAGCCGACGATATGATGGATCTTTTCGCCGCGACGCTCGGGAGCCTCAAATATTGGCGGAAAATCTACGTGAGCCACTACGAGGAGGCGATGCTGGCCCAGTGCTGGCTAGACTTCCTCCTCGAGATGGGAAACAGCTCTCCGAGCCTGCCAATGCCACACGCAGCATCTCGAACCAAGAGGGAAGTTTCCCAGACGTTCTTAAGAAACGTGGAGCGCTCGCCTCTCGAAACATTGAACCCTCCAAAGGAGCCATTTCCTCCAGACGACCAACGCGGAAAGAAGACGTACTTGATGAACAGAAGCACAATTTTCGTACCACGGAATTTGGATGCTGGGAATTACGAGAGTCCGGTAGCTGGCCCGATGTACCACAGGGATCGATCGTACGCTCGAGATAACCCCGTAAACTCCGAGGATGGTCGAGACACGTGCCGTAAATCTTATCAGGAAACGAGTTACAAATTTTCACGCGTCACGAGCGATGCCTCCGGGCCTCTGTCTCCGGTTACATCGGCATCGCCGAGCACCCCGAAAAAACGCCATCAGTATGGATTTCGTCCTTTATCTCGCCGGCAGGCCTCGCCGATGCTGCGGACACTGTCCGTCTCTAAATCCGTCGAAAATGGGCGAGGACCTCGTTCGAGAGGTCGGAGATCGGGGGACCTTGAAGGGGACGAGCCTCCTAAAGTTTTATATGGCTGGGAGGCCAGCGGTACTTCCGTCTTCGATGATACATCCTCGCAGCAGTCTGTCTTTTCAGTCGGGCGAGCGCAACACGAGAGTGAAAGGCTGCCCGAATTTCGCTATTTCTTGGGTAAAAGCATCGAGACAAACAATGATGGAAATTCGCATGAAGATGTCTCAGAAAGACAACATCTTGCTGAATTGTTCGCAGCATCCAATTCGTCGAATAATAATTCCTCGGGCCAAATAACAAAAGATGAAAAGGTAAATATTTCATGGGAGAATGACAGCATGCACTACGTTTCTCGACCAAGTCTTCAGAACTTCAAGACGAATTAAAATCAAATAACATCAAACAATCACACTCTTATCTTGAATCAATGTTTCCATAGATAGTCACAGTAGATCAGACTGACGTCCCACATACTCCTTCGCATGCACGAATTTACCCAAGGAAGAAAGAAGTCAATCTCTCGGTAATTCACGAAAATGGAAACCGGAAGACTAACCGACCATTGCTGGGCCAATTAACAATTAATTCGAAACAATTATTCCGGAGAGCAGTTAGGGTCGATTGGCCTGACAAGAGGGGCTCTGGAGAGAGTCCCGGGTGGGCAGGAGAGAAACTCCCTAAGGAGGTGGAAGCCGGCGAAGAAGATAGGCCTCGTCCCACTGGTGCTGTCTGGAGCGGTGACGTCAAGGGGCAACGATTTATGGCGGATTACGGAGAGGAGAGCAGCGAAACGAGGCAGAATTCAGCTAGTTCAAAGAATCAAGGTCGGCGATCATCGGATATTGCTATTGAAGGAAGCTCGCCGCACCCCGTAACATTAGCCTCCTCCCTCTTCAATCTTCGCGGCGTGTTTATGGCTCTTTTAAAGATCCTCCGCTACCTCGACCACCTAACCAGGCAGATTACCAGACTTGCTCGCTCTAATAGAGCGCTCGCCTGCACGACCGACTACTTGTGGATCAAGTTCTTCAGGTGGATTGATTCTTAACTGATTGGTGGCTGTTTTAGGTGGGAACGAATGTTTCACATCGACTATTTTCGTAAACGAATGAAAAAACGTACGACTCTAATTAAATTACAATAACATGCGCAAAATGTTATTGCGTTCCTGTCTCTGAAATATTTTAATACAACAAATTGACTTCGTACAATCTGGTATTACATACAAAATGTACAAACTAATTTTCTATCGGACAATAAAATGGCGTAGGAGATAGATTTTAAGTGTTTGCTGCATCGACAAAAATCAGAGAATTTATAGTCACTGAGACAAGTCACTTAGAATCGTGTTCCTATGTCATTTTTATGAGCGGAGCTTTTGTAAGCTTCGCTCTATGATAATCTCCTCACTCTCATATCCCTCGCCCCCCATTGCCGCCACACTTTTACGAGGAAAGCTCCTACCGGATGCTGCGGGGCCTCGAGCAATTGGGAGAACTGTGGGGGCTAAGATTGTCGCAAAGATGGAGAGGGCCAGCGAGGTACGGGGGCCGAGGGACTGCTGTACTTAAATTATAATCTATGGTGGTGGTAGTTAGGGGTTAAGGGGTAGAAATCGCTCCTCAGGAACAGGTGTCCGTGTAGCCGATAAGCGAACGTCGCGAATGAATTTTTGATGCCACCTGTTGCTAGACTCGCGCGGCCGCTCGCTCGGCGCCATTCACCCCTTAAGCTTGATCCGCATTATTCATTCTCCTTCCACTCCATTCGGTTTCCTCAATTATCAATTGACAGGGATTTGACGCGGGAGTGGACCGGCTGCACGTTGTATTTACACGGGTCTGTCATTTAATCAAGCATGCTTGAACAAGAGTATCGAATCAATCGGGCTGGATTGGGTTTCGAGTGTTCGTTAAGGGCTGTTCAGTTTCACCATTAATTTCAATTAAAAATTATTGAACTACATAGTGGTGGAAATAAATCAGACTCTGACGCAGTGAATATTGCACTCTCCCTGTATGCGCTTGCCTATTTGTTCTCTTTCAGTTTGCAGAAGAGAAAGTTATTAATTATTCGCTAATTACTGTAGACGTTTAAGAGAGCAATAGGATATTACATAAATCTGTGGAAATAATTCTAATGAGTAAGATTCGTTGCGATAATATTTACTTGGGAAATGTATATAGAGGCGAATACTTAAAACGATACATCTATATCGATGCAAGCCCGCGCGCAATATGCAAGCGAGCTCTTGCAATATATCAGTGTTTGGATATCGATGCGCAAGGATTTTTGTTGATCGTGATGAAAATGAAACATTCGGACGTCCCTCATGCTTATCATTTCTGGTCGTGTAGACAATGTTGTCATGGCAACGGCACGTAGCCTCCCCCCAATAAACATGCGATCCATCCCCTGGGTTCCCGGAGGACACACTCCACCTTCATCTCGTCTTGATGATTACAGTTATAGGAGCTTTGTCAACTTATCATTCCTATTTATCATTCGTAAAGCCTTATTAATGCTTACCAAAAAGAAAGGATGTATATTGCAAAAGGCTGAAAATACTTAAGTACTAGTCATGCCCATGTGAAGTCTCAATAAGTGTACGTGAAAGATCTGATAACGATAATCAGCTGACAGCTTGACCTTTAAACATCCTTCGCGAGCTCAAAGTAAATCGTTTCTCTGCTCGACCAGTCGAAATCGTCACGTCGAAGAAAAACGGCCGGCAGAAATAACATCGCCCGGGGCAGAGCCGCCCCCGTAAAACACGTTTAGATCGCCCGAGCTTTTATTAAATCGCACCCCATGTACGATGCCGGATGCAAAACGAGCGGCAACCAGGCCGAGTTTTACTGCTACTACGTGCTAGTTCAGCCGGAGAACGGCCTTGTTACAGGAGGAAAGCCTTGTCCAACATGGCAACGCGAATTTGTTTCAACCCCTACCCCCCCTCCCGACCGCCCCTCCTCCATCGTCGTTTCAAGATTTGCAACCGCCGGGAGGCAAAGGATAGGAGAAATAAATCAGGGCTGCGTGCTACTTGCAATTAGTCGTCCGATAGAATCATTAATGCGACTGTGTGTTGCTGGAGTCAGCGTGGCGCATAATGGTAACATCGATGGGATGTAGGTATCGGCATTATACCGTTAGCAGGGTGATACGATAATTATAGCTCGACGGTCAGTGCACATGCACTATGGCCAGTGGACATTTGGCTAGGGAATCCTCAGTGTTTCCCATAAATAAACAACTCTGACATTAACAGGCCGCTCTTAATCGCACGGAATATTTACTCGATATGCGCGCCTCGGTTAGGAAAAGAGCCGCATTAAATTCCACTAACACTTCATTGAGGACTTGCCCAATAATAACTCATATAAAGCTTGAATGCGAAAACATACTCGAAAGAATAATTGAGATCAGGCAATCATTCTTTAACTTCAGTTTGAATAGGTGTTGAAATGATTCCGGTGCATTACTGGAAATTTATTAGAAAATCAACAGGCCTTATTTAACGCTTCAAATTCCAACACAAAAACTATGTCTCTCGATGTGGCAGTTGTAACACATGTCAATACATAAAAATATCTCTGAAACCGAGATTCCCAAGAAATGTATGGGCCTCAAAGTAACAGCTCGACAACTCGAGAACCTAAGGCGGTCTTTCAAAAGGATCGAGCCGCTAGTGAAAGTAATACGAAGTCGCGGTTTCACAAGAAAGGCACGAGTAGCCAAAGGGTTAATCTTAGGAACTACAAGCAGGCTCTTTGTACATCCAACTTTTTCCGGGAGACATTTTCGAAAGGTGGATGAATAGGCTATGCAGGAAGGAGACTCTCTGAAGGGAGAGAAGTCGAAGCGGCCGAATAGGCCGGCGAGCACAAGCCGGAGCAAACAGTGACAGAGTCATCAAAGGGGAAGGAAAGGGTGAAAAGCCGGCCGGCAGCGAAGGTGAAAAACGCTCGTGAACGAGGCGGAGGCTAAAAGAAATGAGCGTGATCAATTATGTAGGCGGAGGGAATTGGGCGCGAAACGAGAGCTTTCGCCTTGCGAGAGCGCGGCTTGTTGACATTGCACCCGGAAGAGAATCTTGATCAAAACGAACCCCAGCGCCAACACGCTTCTCCCTTCCCGGCTACTGTGCTGCCACCGTACACCACGGACGGAATCGGCCTCCTATTCTCCCCCTGGATTGAGTACACAGCCGGAAGATGCCACAAACACAAACCAACCTGGCCATACATCAATACTGTCGACGGAGCTCCAATAGCTGGACATATTGGAGTATCTAGGATTATAGGTGCGTCTTACGAATCCCCTATCGATTGCCAATTGACCTTCGACGTCCTCAATTCGTCGCCAAGGATGAAACATTGCCTCCCTCAAATGGACCCTTCTAGGTTTCTATAAAGTATTGGAATAATCTCCCAAATATTCAGTATAAGTAAAAATACCATATCGCTTGACTTGACTAGGAATATATGAAAACAACCGTTTTCATTTGAACATTAAAGCTCCGCATCGGGTGCAATCCCGGAGCACAAAGATCGGCGTCGTTTGGAGCGACGGTATAATATTTTCATTACTTTTGGTTGATCTATGAGATACCAGGCATGAATTCCCAGTGAAGGTGCGGTTGAGGAAGACGTGGAATAAGATTGAATCGGGAACGAAGAGGTTTCAGTGCAATAGGTGTATCTAAGTACTCCGGGATTCCAACAGTCTTCTCTGCTTGCAACCCGCTTCCACTTCAACTTTGTACCCAAGAACACTTCCCTTCTCTCTCCGCCGTTCTTTCTCCCGCGTTACAACGGAGAATGATAGAATGATAAAGTGGGGACGGCATTCACCCGGCCGATTCATTATTAAGGGTCGTTTTAGCGTTATCCAAGGGGGGTAGTCCAGTTGGTGCCGTAAAAAGGAGCAGGAAAATGGGGCAAGCTTTCGTGACGCTGGACCGCGTCACGGAAGAGGCACTTCCGCCTACGTGTCTCCCCTTTTTAGTGATCCGACATGCTAGCAAGTGCTGCCTCGCTATTCATGACTAGAGGCAGTATCAGTTGCCCTCGAACCTCCGCAAGCAGAGGTGGCAGGGGCGAAAGAGCCGCCGCTGCTAAATATTTAATTCTTAATAACGCATCCATGGAGACCCGCCTTTGCTCCTTTCTTCCGGACGCACGCCTTTCGCTTCCGCTCGAGCGCCGAGAGGGTAATGGGCGCCGACGAAAAAGGTCGGCAAGCAGTCGGAGCCGGCCTTTTCTCCCTCGTGTTGGCATTCAGAACCACGCGGGGACAATTATTCTAGGCCTTTTCCGCACCATGTATATACCCGCGCGCTCTCCTCCACTACGTCTCCCGTTGGATACAGTCTCTCGCTGGATACAGCATCCCCTTTTCCCTCTCTCGCCCACTCTCCGCCTGTCTCCCGACATACACAGCTCTCTCACTCCATGCCATCCTCCTTGTGCGCCCCGCTATTAATACTGGCCCGATGAATGCCCTTGTAACTATCCCGGCGGCTCGCCCTCTCTCCCTCGCTAGTTTCTTGCGAGCACTGCTGTAATTAGTCCGCGCGCACTCCGCGCGCGCTTCGAGCATTCGTCGAGTCGAGCTCTATGCAAAGTGATTTTTCGTGCGAACCTTCGAGCCGGCCAGCCGAAAGGAAGTCAAGTGTTCGAACTGGGTTAGCCAGAAATCACCGGGCGCTAGCTCGTCGAGAGCAGTTTCGACGACGTCGTCGCTTAACCTTGCCTTGACAGCCCGCGACAGATTTACGTGTTTGCGTTGTACTCTTGGAGTGAATTGAAGTATTTTTTTGATGATATATGTATGTCTCATGCAAGTTTGAAGAATCCTGAAGGATTTTAAACGTGCAAGTTGCTTGTTGTTTCTTTTTTATCAATAATTGTAGTTGAACTAAACTGCAATTCTTTCCATTACATTTAAAGACAGACTATGTAATTGAACTTTGTTTCTGTTACTGATTCGGACTTTGGAAATTTAAACGGTTAAGAAAATTTTAAAGGTGTAAGTGTTGAAGTAGCTTAGAATCCAATAAATTTCGAGAGATTAATAGCTGTTCTTATCTCTAATGCGACTATGTAACTGCCCGCTAAATAATCCGGCATTAAGAAACTAGAGAAGTTACGTACACGCAAGGCAAAATACGCAGTCTCTTCCTCCGTTGAAAGTGGCCCCAGTAGTACGAGTCGTGCATAAGTCAGGCGCCTTATGGCTACGCTACTAGCACTCAGACATAACTGTAAGGCATCAAGTTCCAGACATTCACTTTTTAATAATAACACAAGTGCGGTCACAATGAATGAGTCAATGTATGATTTGACCAGTTTCCAGTTTTTATTACATTTTTTTCATTCTTTCATTCATTGCCACTGATGTCACAATTGGCACAATGATGTCACAATAGTTAGATTCCCATAAGATTTTAGTGTTATAACAATTCCGCCATTTCCCAGGCAATTTATTTACAGTTCCAAACGGTCTTCCTAATAACAAATAGAGAGACTCTGCGTGTTAAAGAGGGAGAGAGAAAGAGTGTGCGGTCATGACAAAAGGCGTATTACTTACTTTCGCAGGACACAGTGAGAGACTGGATGCCCGCAATGATTGGTTGGTTGTAAAGTGGGGACTTTGACTGTGGTGGGGAAAAAGTGCAGAGAGGGTTTCGCGTAATGTGAAACTAGCATAATGGGAATCGGTGTGGCGCGTTCAGCTCGTTAAGTTCGCGCCAAATAAATTCTCGGCCGCACGCAACGCGTCAGCGTGTACTGCACATCGGCGCGCAACCATCCGAGTTTTTCCGGTTGACTGATAATTACTTGGTGTCATTTGCACAGGCTGTGGTGGCACAGCCGAATTCATGCCACTCCGACGAGGACTCTCGGCCACGCCGGATCGGATCATCAAGTTTTCGTGCGCAACTGTCGAGCTGTCACACTAAAGTCAAATTCGTATCGCGTTTGCGACTACTGTTATCTTTGGTAATATTTATGTAATTGAATCAAAAGTATTTGTATTTCTCGCGCGCAGTGTATCTTTAAGGTTCATTCAGTCATGAATGTGACATGTCAGTGTCCTGCCGAAGAACAAATAACGTTCTATTGTTTTTCAATAAACCATTTTATCGACGGATAAGTGTCGACAGTGGCACGTCATAGTTATGCGTAAGTGTATACTTTATAGTATATCGGTTTATTGTTAAAGTGTTGTTACTAAAGAAATCTCCCTTTCAGAGCAAAAGAATCTCAAGTGGCGAGGGCGCGAATCGGGTGTCAATGGTGTTGTTAATAATCGGTATTGTTCCATTTGAACATTATTGACCTTACGTGTCCACGACTAAGCGAACACGTGTAAAGTTTCGCCTTTCGTGAGCTTGCATCTAAATATTGGATACCAAACAAGCACCGACTGTAAACTGGTGCGGGGCGGCACGTGCGATCGTAGGCGAGTAAAACAGTCTTGGACGCGAAACAACGAAACTACGTTCAACTAAATTTAATTGCTGTCGCGTGATCTTGCAGGATAATTAGTTTGTTACATACATGCATATTTATTAATACCAGCGCGTGTGATTAAATTTCGTAGCGAAGCGGAAGTCAGCTAGCTCGGTAACAGATGGCCAGCGACGGTCAATACGGTCAGGTAAAATTTGACAGGAAGACGGTACGAAAGACAATAAACAGTCGGGATCTGGAATTTGGGGGGTATCGGCCCTGGTCTCGGAGTGGGGATGCCAGGGTCGCCTTCTGATAAAAGGACTCGGGAATAACACGACAGTCACCCGAGAACCGTCTTGGTGACAGCACCAAACTTATATTCTAACATTTTCATGATTATCGACATTGTATTTGTGTATATTAACGCGGTGCCTCATAACAATTTTTGCAGTGAGAGCAGTGTATCGGATATACTATTTTAAATTTTAATATTTAATTGGATTCGTGGATTTTTGCTTTCCCAGGTTCACTTGCACGCGAACGCGAGAGTAACAATGCGAGTTACTAATGAATCTAGCAAACCGACACAGTCATCGAATGGTCGAGGGCCAATTGAAGTTCCGGGGAATCTGGATACAAGGGATTGTAGTAATTACAATTTGCCGGAGAAACAACATGGAGATTACAAGGCAAACAGAATCTCCACCGGTTCTGCGTTCGCCATTGGAGCGAACGCTTTAACCTAGCAAGTAGAGATTTACTCGAAAACTATTCTTGAACATCTCTTAAAATCGTTTTAGGTAATAAATAGTTTCTGTTTCGGTTAAAGTTGTTTAAAGTTACACGTTACAAAAATACTAACTAAAGAATTTCGGCATCTTTAATATTTTTTTTGTGTGATATTGGTTATTTAAAATCCTGCGTTATAATGTCATTAATTCGACAAATTCGGAAACATATATTGTTATATTTACACATAACTGGTCGAAATTCTGCTGTCGCAGAATTACTGAAGCTCCGCGCCGCATTTTTCTTGAAAACGCAACTCCAGTCTCAACTCGACTCGACTGCCTAGGCGAAACTTGATGATGCTGGGATCGTTCGTCGAGGCGAAGTCTGGTAACTCAATTTTCCGTGTGCATTATACAGGCTGAGTCAGAGAGATATAGCCATAGACAGAAAGGTGGAGAGAGAGGGAACACACTTATTGAGCGACCGGCTGGTGTACTATGGAAGCGATAGAACGCCAAACAGGATTCGACCTCCACCGAAGAATATAGAGTGAAGGAAATATTGGGAGGCTTTACCTCATCAGACCATATTCTCCAACTACCTACGAAATTATGGCGAAAATTTCCTCTAATTGCAAGTTAGTTTGTGCGCAACACTGAAGACCACACGAACTTCTAACTTTGTGCTGTGCTAGCAGTAGCAAGTTCGAGTCAGTTGAGAGGGGTTTCTAAAAATTAGTCATTCAAAACCTTGTGTCCCGGGAAAATGATGATGAGTAATGGAAGGCAGTTAAATTTTTGGAAAATTACATTTGTTCGCTATGTTAATATTAAAAACGGCTCCCATTCTGCGTAGTATAAACGGAGACAGAATGTGAGAATAAAAAAAATGTAAAAGTATAGGGGAATTATGGGGTAATTGTGGGGGATGCAACCCCCATGTTACAGGTAATTTTCGTAGAGTTACATAATAACCACGAACGAATCTGTTAAGTATTTTCAGTGTTAGGTAGAAAGGGACCGCACCGAAGTTAGAATTGCATGTCGCTGAAATGCTGGAGTGAAATTATCCCCTGGCCATTAAAGGTGTTGCACCGAGCGGCAATGGTAGCAGCATTATCAGTTTCCGCTCTCTCCGCACCATCTTCGTCCGCAGGTCTGCGTTAATTACCATTTTGCCACGCGCGGATATTGAATCTGCAAAGCGTAAGCCCTCGGTCATGTGACCACCTTTACATGCTTCTGCACTTAGTCGACGTAATTACGTAGTTGCGTTGATTGTTCTGTTCCCGCGAATATTGGTACCTTCACCCGGTATTGTTGCCGAGTGACAGCTGCACTAGCCTCTGATTTTTAGTCCAAGATTGTCTGGACTGTGAACCAACAACGTGCGGTTTGCAAAATCCGTTGCATCTATCAAACCAATCATGCTTCGAATACAATTTTGTCTTGAAATTGACTTCCGTCATTTTATGTGATTTATGAAACTGGTGGATTGTTATGCCAAGACAAAATTGTGCTTGAAACATAGCTGAGTGCACTTATGCTCCAGTTCAATGTTTTTTTTTTGAACAATAATTAGTTTAATTTGACTATCCCAGGGAATGAAACAGGGTTGGTTCAAGCAATTTTATTTGAGTTGAGTCACTTGCACATTATTTTTCACAAATTTTAGAAGAGTCTGATACCACTTAACGTTTATGTACAGTATATTTAATGCTCATATGTACAGTGCTGTTTCTCAGTTTTCCCATGTCTCGTCTTGTCCGATCTCCGGAGGAAAATCGCATTCCTGCGTGCCGCATGGTATTAACCCTATCAGTCTGCTTCATCGTGAAAGCTTCTCTCTCTCCTTCTCCCCTCATTTTGCTCTCGACGTATTTTACGCTTCGTCGTCTACTTGTTAGCCCATTCACCGGGAAACATGCCCCTTTTGTTCTTAGACACGTTTCGCCCAGAAGATGCTCCACCTTGACGAGCTGCGAGAGGGAGAGAGAAAGACTCTGCTTACATATACTCTCGAGTGAATCCCCGATAACCATATCATTTCTCCGCCTGCTTAGTCTCCGTAAATATTCAATCAATATCTCTTAATACTTACCTTCTCATTACTGCAACATACACAAGACCGGCTTGCCTTTGAATTGCATGCCTTATTTTTTATCAGACATATATTTATATTATCTAGTATGCATTCAACATAAATATAATACTGCATATAATATATTGAATGTGAAGAGGATTTGGTAAACATTTGTGTATAATTAAAATGACTAGATTACTTATAATTGTTTTGCAGGAGCCAGTTTATGTCTAGCAGTGATGATTCAAAGGCAAGTGAATCATCCTGTACACCGGCAATTGGCGCATCGGTCTAGTTTAGTGGGGTTTGTTCGAGTGGATTGAACTTGAAAGATTGGTGGCAGGTGCAAGGCGTCCGTATAACGCGGACGGGCAAGCTATTTATATCGCATTATAATGGCGAAGTCGTGAGGTGGCCACCTGTTGTGTCGACACGCACCAAAACCAAAGGTCGACTCTCATCCCCCTTCTTCCCCCCCACGCTCCTCTGTGTCCACCAGCTCCTGTCAAACAAATTGCTTGACAGCGGCGAATTAACTATTCCACTAACACGAGCCGGCTTCCGATAATGTCTCGGGCTAAATGAAGCTGGCCACCGAAATCATAAACAGTGTTTTATGAGGGCAAAGAGAGGAGCTTTGGTAATATTGTATTTATATGTAGTATGTGATAGAATTTTTGTCGAGCTATTTCTTAATTAACTACACAAGTTACAGTGTTATATTTTCTTTAAAGAGTTTAATGAATCTGTCACTGTTCTTAGCACTTGACTTTATAATTGTAATAGAGATAGTACAATTACAGGCATACTTTCGGGAAAAAATAACAAAGACACATCCAGCTCTATGTAAGTGCAATTTATTAAATACGCTTTTATCGATGGTCGACGTAACTTACAATATAAAAACAGACGATTCCGTTCGACGATGGCGTTAAAGGTAATGAAAAAGAACGCGTAACAGAATACAGAACGATGCTCAGATAAATGACACTCATTAATTATCAAGCATCGTGTGAAATTAGATGAGATCCAGTTTGTGTAGATCCTTTCTTGCCAAGATGTTTATTAGTCGCAGAGAGGGAGATGCTCAGTCGTGCCTGCCAGTATTAGGGCCCTTTTCGGTGAGCCACGATGACTCGATGACGGAGAGGCCTCGCATGTAGCATCTTCCAGTAGCGACGATCTCCGTAAAGAGAACCAGAGGTGCTTTCGTGCCGTGTAACATCGACGAGGGATGTATAGTCACCGGCTGCTTCGAGCTCACCTAGAAACACACACACATACACACGCACATAGTGCCGAGCTGCAATCCAATTACTCCGAAATTCTCGTTACTTACTCGGCCGCCGGGGAAAACTTGCTTAAAGTGCGCCCCTATACTCGACAAACTCGTTTAAGCCTCGCATTCCCGGCGTAACAACAAAATAACGACGACTTTGCCTTGCAACCCCATGCAGACACATGCGAGCAAACTTGCCTGCAATCTAGATCCCCTTTTGACTCGCGCGCGATCCCTTTGTCAATCTTGGAATTTAATCACAGGCATTCCCCATCGGCAATGTCATATAATATTCTTGTTTATAATATTCATATACTAAGCGAATTGATTACGAATAGAAACAAATGGAGTAAAAGAGTATTCAATCGGGCTTTAGAAGTTCTTCATAAATTTCGGCGGAATCGAAGTAGCTCGGCGTTAAGTAACTTGACTACTGTGAGGGAGGCATTAGGGGAAGTCTTATCACAGAGACCCGGCCTCCACTGGATTAGAAGGACTCGTTCCGCGAGACTACTTATTACCTTCCACTGCGCTTTCCATTAAACTTAAAAGGCAGTTGCCGGAGTAGAAAGTAGCTTTTGTGTCAAGAATGAACACTGCGACGCTATCTCGATACATCAGTCGCATAATCGCTACGAGGAAACACAGGGGAAGTCTGTCACTCTAATTGCGTCGTGTTTCACAGTCTAAGCGAAAGAAAACTAGAAGGACGAACGTGCTATAAAAGTATAAAGGGACGATTGAGAGGAGAACACGCGGCTCGAGAGAGACAAGAAGTGCGGGGAGAGAGGAGGCATCCGGGGCAGACTGTGAAATACATAATGCAAAGGTGGGAAGGGGTCGGCGAACTTACGGTGACGTAGGTCTGATCTCTCTGCAATTCGGCGAGGTTCTCGTAGAGACCCTCGAGGAGCGCCTTCCTGAGATGGTCGGTGCTGCTGGCGCAGCTCGTCCTCTCCAGGTTCGCGCGGCCCGCCAACGCGGCCAGTTGCTGCCGCACCTCCGCACCGTATTCCAGATTCCTGTGGTGCAGAAAATTCTCGTGGCACCAGACCTTCTTCTGCGCGGTCGCTGTGTAACCCCGGAATACGTTGAGCAGCGTGACATGGTCTCCCTCGGGTGAGGCGAACCTGCAGCAAAGAGAGCACCCACACCCCCAGTTACAATGAGCGACCTCCACGAATACCGTGCCAACTGCTCTCCTTCTTTTTTCCCTTTGTCTTGGCCAGGTGAAGTCACAGTTGCCGAATATTTCGTGCGGAACTACCCTATCAGAATCCTAGATAGACTTGTCGTATTCATCGATTTTCCTCTGGCTTTTTACGATTTTCTGCCATTTATTCGTGTTTTTTCTGCGAGCTTTGTATGGTTCTTCAGTGGTCCCTCCACTGTTGTTCCACGATTTTCCTACGTTTCTCTAGTGGTTTTCCGAGAGTTTCATATGATTTTTCCGCTGCTTTTCTACAAACTCTATTCTTTCCTTGCAATTTGGAGATAGTTAAATTTATGTTGGAGCTACACAATCTAAGTCATTCTTGTGTCATTAATTTAAAACTGCATGTTCCAAAGAATTTTCTAAACCGCATGATTGTTTCTTAATTACAACTTACAAAGGAAATCATTTATTAAAGTTAGTGTACAAAGTTCTTCCAGGAAATACTTTATTAGCTCAGACAATTACCCGGTCGTCCGCTTCTACTTTTTGAGCAGTCGTCTGATATGGTTACACAATCTACTGTCGATAATCTGACCCGTGGTGTCAACCACCCCCACCCTTTATATGCGGTGCGACCACACGCATCACACACACACGCACGTAATACTAGCTATTCATGCAATCAGTCTGCTTCAGTTCGCATGCACACGTTTCGCTAACCGAAACGTGTTCGCCTACATTAACTAATTTCATTTCAACCAATGTAAATGGCACGTGTCACTGAACGACGATTGAAGCATATGAAAAAGAAACCATATCGCGTTCCATCGAGGCGAACAATAAATTCAATACGATCTGAGAACACCTACCTGGACCTAGCAGCGTGCGCCTGCTGTCTCTTAGCTGGTGGATCGAGGAAAATGGATTCGCCAGAGAGGAGTGCGATGACTGTGAGGGCTTCCTCGAGACACCGGTGCTCAACCGAGGCCAGGATTACCTTCGTGAACCGGGGATCCAGTGGGAACAGCGACATTGTCCTACCAAGTGTCGTCAATTGCGGCGGAGAACCTGTTGCAAAAGACAGGAACTCTGGTAAGGACACCACCTGGTGAGACCTATGGTCGAATCTCTCATGCACTGCGATGGAACTCTCCGATCTAAAGATCTATCCACACGTGTCCGTGGTCCGTCACTAACGTGTTGATATAGATCTCGTGATTGCGCAAGACAGTTGAAGTAGATTTCCCAGAAGGATCCACGGCAAATTTATATTCAACCTTCTGCGCTTGTACTTGAAGATTGCCACTCGAAGTGGCGAAAGGGTGCAAACAGTTGAAGTAATCATTGTTTATTATTATCGAAAAGTTATATAATCTAAGTAAGAAATACGCGCATATGTCTAGTTGAGATAGTACATCTTTACAGTTTCATGCCCGTACTTAAACCAAATCCATACAACTATTTGTAGAACTCATAAAGTTTATCTCTTACAACAATTCCATCATCTACCGATTCTCTGCCCACGGAGTTTTGAATCCATCGGATTCCCCTTCAATAACCTTCCGTAATAAATTGCTTCCTCGAGAGTTTCGAGTTGCCGGGTGAAACTTGCTCGCCCGTCTGTAGTTAATGCACTTAATGGGGATAGGTTTTCACATGGATGGCACGGCTGTTTATTCGCGTAAAATTGGACGTGTCGGCGGTACCATGGCGGCGATAAAGCTCCGGCCATATCGTAATGAGAAGTCCAACGCGTAAAATGCATAAATCGGCAGAGTGCCCGGACAGCATAAATAACGCGGCTTTCAATATCAGATTCAAATAATGTATAGGGAGTTTACGGGACGCCGGCGGCATCCCTCTACTATTTACAAAGAATGTGTCTGTGTTCGTAGCGTGTATGTATGCACACTCACGCCCGGTGTAAATTAAGGCAGCAATGAAAATGAAAATCACGCCAGGCGTTCGATGGTGAAGTAACCGGAAAATGCAGATAATGCTGGACAAAAGTATTGTCGGGAAGCGGATTTAGTTGCAGGGTGTCGCGTTCGGTAAAATATAGCTCTGTAAAGTCGCCTTTATTGTCATTTGGACATTGCGCTTTTTACGATCTCGAGCACAAAACTTTGGAGCACACATGTACTTGTACAGGTACGTGTGTCTTTTCGTTTATTGGCGCGCTGTTTATGTGCAATTTTAAAATCGAGGTACGTGTTTAACTCTCTCACCGATCGATTTTATTTTATATCCAAAATACGAGTTAGAAGGTATGCCATAGTTGCATGGTTAAATAGAATATTATAGTAATCCGACAGAAATTTTGAGAGTGGTTTTCAGCCTAAAGACCGTCCATTAAACAGAACATTTCGCAGACAATTTACGAACCCAAGCCAACTGACCACTGGCCAGTTTATAAATAGCCAACTAAACTCCAGGGGGAATCCGTAAAGCAGTTACAAAGCACTCGAAACTAATCAACATATGGAATAGAGTTTAACGATGTAAAAGTTAAGCTGTACAGAACACATTTACACTGGCGGCGCGCGCGCTCGAAAACGTCGGTGCAATAAAACTAGACATCCTTTCGCGAACAATTTGTCGGCCGGCCGAACAATTTACGCGGCTACGGCTCTACAGATTTTAATTTCAAGAGTTGGTGCGCACTGTACATATGTATATCGAAGTGAGGGAGAATCTCGGAATTCCTGGAGTGCTGCCGGTGATCGGGGAAATGAGAGGAGTTGAACTATTCTCCATCGACGCCGACGGCGACGATGGTGGCGGCATTCCTGAGGAGATCGGCGTAGCCTCCCCTCTTAATATGTACAATAGCCTTGGCGATAAGAAGCGACAGGAGGAAATGCGTTCTAGTGGCGCAATAACCCGCACAACGCCGCCGTAGACGCATTGCGGCCAGGAATGGAGCCGTATTTCTTTGTCGAGCGATACTATTTCCTCCTAGATTTCAGGCTATTCCCTGCAGGTACCAGATGCTCGCTGCAGTACCGCCCATTTTCAACTGTCACCCTCTAAGTAACATTTTTACCCGGCGCGCCCAATGCAGAATAATGCAGGCATATTTTTGTTGCGGATGTACAGCCTATTAGCTATCGAACTACCAAAATAATAACGCGTGCAAGTTTTCTCTAATTATATGTTTCGCTTAGTTAATTGCAAATGAATGTTTCATATGATTGACATTACTAATAATAACAAATTGTACGTTCAAATAGTATAATATAAATAACACCCCGGGTAAAATGTAGAAGAAATGTAGTATTATGTGAGAAATAATGTAGTGTTTCAATGCTACTTTTTTACCAGGATAGTTCATAGGAACTATTGAACCATTCATATTCGAAACTACTAGCTCGACCAGTAGTAATGCAATTATTCCTTCACTAGTTTATTGCGCTTCTACTTTGTCCGCTATTGAGTTACTGGGTATATCGAATTACTAAACGTTCTGCAAGGGAGTTATTTTCAGGCCGGAATTGGGCAATCTCGTTAGTAACTGCCGTGAAAGCATAGACTTCAAAGTTGCTCTTTGGAACTGCTCAGCAAAGTAATGAAATTCTGCCCCCCGCATTTTTCCAGTCAGCATCTACGTGAAACACATTTTGTGGGAAGCGCGCGCGCTCGCCACTGAAAGGGGGAACTCACGCGAATTTAGAACGGACTGCTTTATTTACGAAAATTCGCGCCGCTCGCTATAACGTCGGGGTTAAAAGCGCGTGGCTGATTTTAATACGATTCCCATTATTCGTCTACCAGGAATACTGAGTTAATGGCGCACTACAGTGCAACTATGTAAATTAAGAAAGATATTTGCGGTGGCTGGTAACATTTGAATAGAAATATTTATTAATTTCACCCAAGGGAAAAACTCGTGCGCGTATGTTTCTATTTAAAGCGTGAAAAAACTACAGTTATTTCCACCGATTTCAATAATTAACACTTTTATGTCGGATGAGAACAACGTGGTAGCACGTTCACGTGCTTATTTGAAATGTGCGGACGTGAAAGTGCTGATTGCGATTTTTAAAGAGAATCGCACCGCGCATTGGAATGATTAAATCGTAAAAATGATTATTAGAGGAGAATACACAGTGTTCCTTTGCGATAATTAATTGTGAGCGGCAGGGGCGAACCTTTATCCTTGTTTCGCCATCGCAATTATTAAACCATAAAAATGGTAAGCCTGGTGGGACAGTATATCAGTTGCGGGACAGAGGCTACAAGCCTTCGGAACAGTATCTGGGTTCATCCATCATTTACTCCACGTGCGCTTGGCATCAGCTTTCACGTCGACACACATGACGGGCGAGTGAGCGCGCGCGCACACACACGGCGCAAAAAAGTTGGCGAAAAAGTGCCGGGCCCGCCTGACCAATTTCATCAGCTGCTTATTCTCCCCTCACGCGTGACGATCGCCTCTTTTTCCGCGAGGACCTTCGTGCTTTCGAGTGTTCATTTCCAGACACACCACTCCAATTTCATAGTTGGCGGCGCAAGAGTCACTTTCAACGTTTAATCTATTAAAACGTGCTGCGCATATTTTGAGCAGGTGAATAGAGGTATATAAAAGCTCAAAGACGAGACTGAAAATAGTTGCTCAGAATTCGGAGCTGCCGGCAATATGAACAGTTGATAGCGAAAATACAACTTTAGTCATTAAGATTAGACTGAAGTTAGGAAGAGCCAATTATTAGAAGGATTAGCGTACCCGACATTTTTGAGACCATCCGTATATTTGTATATTTGACCATTTGCGACATAACATATGTCACTAATAATACTCTAGGCCATCTGAGAGGGCTCGATACCATTCAACAATACTCTCGAATCCGCTTTCACCGGTTCGCCGGCCCTTTGACCGTCCAAGCGGCACACCATTGGCCCGCTTCTCTGTAAGTTTGTTACTTTAAGATCCCACTTCCTAGAGAGAGCGGGTGAGCGCGTACACTCTGACGCAGAAAATCGGGCCGAGTATACAGACAGTCGAACTCTCAGCGGACGGCGCTCAGTGTGCAACGAGAGTGGAACAGTTGTAAAAGTAAGAGTGTAAGTGCGGAGGCGGGGTTGCTCACCTTTGACGGCGCCGAGCTTCTCCAAGCAGGTGACCGCAACGTCGACGGCATCCTTGGGCGGTTTGTCCATGAAGTCGAAGGTGGTGATGTCAACGCCGATGGCGAGGAGCTGCAGCGCCACCCCCGCGAGGGAGCACCTTTGTATCTCTGGGACCGGCATCTCCTTCATTCGGTCGAACTCCTCTTTCGTGTAGGCTCTGTAACACTTGCCGGGCGCCTCTCGGCCCGCGCGCCCGCACCTCTGCCAGGCCTGTGCCTTTGAGACTTTTTCCACCCTGAGCACATCCAATCCCGTTGTCGGATGATGAGTTCGTGCCTTCACCACCCCGGTGTCGATCACGTGTCGAATTCCTGTGTAATTTTATACCAGATTACTCCGAGCTCGTTGCTCCATTTTCCACCGGCTCCTCTCCCTCCCTCCCTCCTATCACCTCGAGCTCTTTTGCCAAACGGCAAACGCGCACACACCATTCCACTCGGTGTCTTTCACTTGAGCACAACCTCCCGTCCCTTTCATTTCGCCAAAGTAAACGTGCATATCAGACACACACGGCTAAGTCTCTGTGTCGAGCGACTATTTATCGGTAGACTGTGAATAGTCAAAGGCCAGGCCGCCCTTGTTTCTCTTGCCACGTCTGCTGTTTTGCTGTTTCCTACCTTTCTTCCCGGCTACCCTTGTTTTCTTTTCATTCGCCGATTAAAAGTCGCCGCTCGGAGCTGGCCTACGGCGATCGCCCGCTTTCTTGGGAATTAACATAAGCGCGACTATTTCTGTATAGTGATCCAGTTTAGCTTGATAGTTTTTTCTCTATATTTTTATGTGGTGGGTACAAATCAGACCGCGCAACTCTGCGTAAAACTCGGGAAAGTTCGGGAAACTTGAGTTTAGAGAAAACCGGCGATAGTTCGAACGTAACTTTGCCCGATTCAATAACATTCGTAGTTTAAAAATTTCAATTTGCTCGATGACATAAGTTATAACTGATTCAATTCCATTACATTTCCATTAACAATACCAATCGATTTGTTTTTTAAGCTGTTATATTTGAAGAACCGCATTGAAAAAGGGTGCTTTCAATTCGAGGGCACCGGCAAGCAAAGTGTTAACAGATGGATTTTAAACATTGGCATTCCGAAAACGTGTAAATAGGTAGGCGATGGATCGACCGGCTCGAAAATACGTGAATCGCATTCGCGTGTTAGGTCTGGAAAGGGTGTGGTGCTCGGTGGAAATAAAATTTTATGAAAAGTAGGGCGCACTGCGATATCGGCTCTAAGATATCGCCTTATGATATTCAGCGAATGGCGGATAGCATTAGAGGGAATCCTACCGAAATTTACGATAACTCCGCACTCGAAAGTCGATGGTGAAGATAGATCTCGCATTATGCATGCGCCACTAGTTCCAAGAGATCGACGATTCCAAGTGTTTCTACCATAGTCGAGTAAATAGTATCGGAGTCGTTAATTCAATCTTCGCGTCATTAATTTAGGCCGGCAATTCTTAATGCTAAAGTGTCTACGTGTATCGAATACTTTTGAACTTCAAATCGCTCGGGCTGAGAAAGTCCTTTTTCAATCATTCCACATGTACAGAGTGATACATTCCCATTGAAATCGTCCAGTATTTCCACCCAATTTTACAAAATGAAACAATTTGATCACATCTTACTATTACCAATTATTGGCAATAATTGATTGACTGCATTTCAAAGTTGTAATATGCGTAAAATGTGATAACTCATCCACGCGTTGGGTAATATCGGCATGGCTGATTCCAGGGCAAACGTATCACCCTCTGCGGACCGTCGAAATTGAATGGCACACGAAGTACCGGGCTTTCAATGGGAGAATGCAAAAACTCCGCCGCATTGCATTACACCGGTAGTCGCTTTCAAAGGTAATAAATGGGAATATAACAGAAAGCAGCCAGAATCCATCAGCGCTAGCCAATATTTACCATTGTTTCGTCGACTGCTGAGCCCGCCAATCTCTGCAAATCTGTTTCCCAATCTTTCACCTATTCCCGTGACAAATCCATTCGAGATATGTATTATGCAAACTAGCCAGTTCCATTGACTTAAACAGTTTCGCACTTTAGTGGGAAAGCGCATATATGCATTAGAGCAATGCTTCATACCCGCCAGTATTGACACAATGGAACGATTATTAAACGAGCATTAGCGGGGAGCATGGCGGGATGATTTCGAGAGGGAAGCACTATGTATGTTTAAATAGAAGATCTACAACCACCAGTCTATTACATTAAACCGCGAATTTGTTGAACTTTACTGAATTTAACTTTGGGGAACTTAACTATTTTGATTAACCATTTTCCCCGAACGTTCCACCATTTACAAATTGCGGTCGTAATACCGTCCTCTCCACTTATCCGAACAAAATGATGATCCTATGATCATCCCCAGGCTCATCGGCCAGAGTAGTTGTGGCACTTCCTTGCGTGGAGCATAATCTAAATAACGACGCCGTAAGTCGGTCAACTCCTTCCCCTCTCCAGAGCAGTCCATGAATTTGTTAAATTCTCCAAGCGACAAGCGGGCGTAGCTTTCAATGTAGATGTAATAAAATTACAAAATTAAAACGCGTCTGGAAACGTAGCTGCATCTCAGCTTCAACTTTTCAGAGACGAGTGTCCGTTTCCGCCCTCTTTCCGTGCAACTACGTAAGTTTGTCATTGAAGTGCAACGAGGAGGCCGGCGATTCATCATCGTAATAACTAGCATACCACATATACGTACCACCTATGGTAACGGAAGTCTCGGCGACGTTTGTCGACAGGACGAGCTTGCGCATTCCCGGCGCGGAAGGTTTGAAGGCTTCCAGCTGTTGGTGCGTCGGTAGAGCGGAATACAAAGGGAAGACCTTTAGGGATGGGCAGCCATGGCCGTCCAACTGTTTGGCCACTTGGCGCGCGCTCACAACGGCAGCTTCTATCTCCTCCTGGCCCGTCAGGAACACGAGAATGTCCTCGCTGCGAAACGCACAATTGCCACAGTTCGAACCCCCACCAGAATGGCGTCGGACCGTCACGCAACCCCCTGCAATTCTTATTACACTAATTGCCAATGCACGCGCGAGATCGTTGACACGATAATTATCATATTGCGCGTTCGCGTTACTAATGAATTACTAACGAAATCGCTAATTGCGCGTCCGTCCTTGTTAACGGGAATAATTGTGCAACTCGCGTGTACACGAGCCTCCGGAAGGGCAAACGGAAAACGGCAAATTGTTAATTTCAAGCTTGGCGCGAGAGGGATTATTTCGTACGCACAGATTTAATTAGCCGAATTAAATTAGTAGAATCCCCTGGGAGGGGGGGGGGGGGTTGGGGGGGGGATTTTAAGCTACTTAAACCAAGATGACGATTTATACCAGCTTGAAAGTGCAGTTTTTGGCTGTTTATATGAAGGGAGTTGCGTAGATTGGTCCGGGGAACTCGATACTTGTTCCCGAAGCTGTGGAAAGAGAAACGGCAGCTTACTTAGCGGGTGACTGTCGGTGGATCTGAAATGCGGTGACGAGGGCGGCAAAGGCGTAATCCTCCTGCGACTTGACGGCGTGATAAATCCTGACCGGATGCTGGCGGCCCTCGAGGTAGATCGGCCGCGCCGAGAAGTACCTGGAGAATTTATCGACGTCCATGGTCGCCGACATCACCAGGAGCTTCAGGGGCGGCAGGTTCTTCAGCAAGCGCAGATTCTGCGCCCGCCTCGCGACGCCGAGAAGCACGTCCGTCTGGACGGACCTCTCGTGCGCCTCGTCCAAGATGACCACCGAATACTCGGAGAGGATCTCGTCGGTCATGGCCTCCCGCACCATCATGCCGTCGGTGAGGTACTTGATCCTCGTCTGCGGCGAGGTCACATCCTCGAAGCGCACGCTGTATCCGACCAATTTCCCTGGCTCCACGCCCTGTTCCTGGGCGACGCGTCTTGCGATGCTGACGGCGGCCACTCGCCGCGGTTGCGTTACTCCGATCACTCCTGATGGACCGGCCAGACCCGATGACAGCAGGAGCTGCGGGATCTGTGTGGTCTTGCCGCTGCCGGTCTCGCCGATTATTATCACGCTACTGTTCTGCCGGATCTCCTCGAGCAGCCTGGAATCGATAGGGTGCACTTGGGTGAAGACGCCTGCACGAAACGACACTTGATTCCTCCTCGAGGAAACTCGACACTCGACTTCACCCTGACTCGTGCCTTATTCATGTTAACGTTACGATGTCAATTTCTGGAGATTGGCCGTCGGGATATCTGAGAGGAATCGGTACCCGTCGTCCGCCATTGATTGCTCTAATTGCTCGGGAGAAAATTCGCTTGATGATAGTAATGACGTTTCTTAAAGTTAACGTGGTAACGTAGTTTCCAAATGGTTGTAACATTTTTTTCAACAGAAACACGAACTCGGGTTCACAAGAATAATCTTCGTTTCCAAAAAGGCAGTTGCCTGCAATTAATGCGACAATACTGTTTTTAAAGCAAAAATTTATTAAAATTCACCACAACTGTATTATCACAGAAAATCTGCAACATTCACATCAATCATAATAACAATCCAAATTATTCCTTTTACTGAGTCATTTTTTACAAAATCTTAAACCTGTGCCATTGAAGCAAATCACATCAAGTCTTCTTGAACTCTTCCGCATAATTCTCCCGCACCTTCATACCTCAAGCGACATCTTCCGGGAGAATGACGAGTCAACCAGCGCTCTCAGTAATCAGCTGAGCGGTCGATGCACAGCAGCTCCGTCGCTTATACTCCATTTTGTTTTCACCCATCGAAGCGTGCACTTCGTCGAGGAGGCTTCGAGCAGCGTCTCGCAATGGCGTTTGCCAATAATACGAACAAAACCAGGCAACCAACGCTTACCTTTTACGGAGCCTGTAAACGGGCAAGGCTTTCCTCTGTTGATGCAACGTGAGGGTGATTTTCTCCGCAGGAGACTCGCCCGCCGCGCTGTGTCCATCCTCGTGTTTTTGTGACTTGGTGGGCACTTCGTTGAACACGACGGTGGTCGGTCGCTTCGGGGCTAATTTCGAGAAACCCGAACTCCCCATCACATTGTACTTGGAGTCCGCATTATCGTGGACCCCCATGTTGCACTGGCAAGCCACACGTCAAAGCCCTCGCACGCTGCTTGCACACTCAGTTCGCGGGCATGCACGGGCACGCACGTGTTGCGCACTACAGCTGTTCGCCCTGTTTCTCCAATCAACGACTCGGCATCTCGTACTTCATCGCGCGCAGTGGCGTACCATGCAAGCCTAACGCCTTGCCTCTTTTTTTTGCCTGTCAACAATTTTCTTCACTAATTCTTACAGCTACATAGTAGGAATAGCACTTAATTGCAGTTCGTTTCTAACTTTGCTTAAGCATTGTCTTCTTCATAATTAAAAACTTGAACGCACTGTTGAAATACGTTTATTCGAGGTTCAAAATGTTTTTCTTGTTTTAAGTGGATACAAACAATAATAAAACTTTCGGAATTAATCACGCTTGGACCACGCGAGCATATTTTTAAAATATTGTCACAACAGTACCGCCAATTCACATCCACTATCATATCATACTTGACGCAACAGCGTTTTTTACTTGCAAAAGACGCTAATTGTTTGGAGGAGTGTCGTATCGTCGAAATACAACCGAGCCTCTTCAACGATTTCACAGGCTGGCTTTTATCAGTGCATGAAAGTATAAATGACACTAAATAATGGGAATTTCAGACTGAAGTTGTCGCAGTTTCAATTAAACCTTCATTTATTAAACATTCAGATAATAATACAACACAGTATACAGATCAATATACAATATACAATATACATTAACGTGCGATTTAACATGTTCATAGAACGAGTCCGTCCAAATCGGAGGTAGAACAGAGAAGGACTGATATGCGTTGACAATATAATCTTTCAGCGGTCATTGGTGTAACCCGATCGTCGCGAGAGGCTCGCAACGACAATAAATCTTACTTAGAACGTACTATAAACATATATATATATATATATGTATATAGTTATGGATACATAAGTATATATCTCTATTATAGATATTTATCTCAACTATTTGTCAACTGTCGACGCCCGAGCGGGTCATTAAAGGAATCTCTGCCGGTCGACTTGGTCAAAAGGAATTGAGAGCGGGTGGGGCTTGACGTCTGAAACGCATTGTACGAAGAAATTATCACAGATTAACGCCGTGTAGCAGGAAGACACAGTGGGCAAATCTTGCCACGAGATTTGTCGAGAGCGTGACTCTATTTGTACGCCGAATTAGGAGCTAAAGAAGTTGTATCATCGTAGCGGCCGGTGTATCGGTGTTTTCGTTGGCGGCGGTACCTGTGACAAAAGAAGAGCTTTTTATGCTGGATAATGGAATGATTGTCGGCCTTGTTGTGGCTTGGGTGTTGAAAATAGATGGTCACCATTGCGCCGATTCGAGACAAATAGCGATTCCTGATACTAATATCGGACTGCGGCTGCAAGAGGTCATCCCCCGACAAATCGGACGTGGATTCCGGCGAAAGTAGCTTTTCTCTTTCGAGGCTCTGTGGTGTTCGGCCGATTTCCTCGTATTTTTCTCGCTGGCCAGGCGTCATGTTGAGATAGCCGCCGCTCGACGATATGTCCGACACCCAAATCGCCGCAGCGGTTATCAGAGAAACTGCCGAGGACATATTAAACACGTGAGCCAAACTTAACAAACCATTTCCACATCGCTACAATTCGCTAGATAAGACTAAACTCACTCCAAAGCCATCCGAGGAAGAAGATCTCCAGCATGAAGTAGCCACCCTGGTCTACGATAATTCCAGCTACAATTGAAACTATTGCTAGGCCTAGATTTTGCACGGCCTGCGCACTGGTAAATAAAAGCAACTGTTAGTCTCACATCTTCCAGCATGTTTACGGAGTGCTGTAGATATACTTACATGCCGTAAGCAGTGCCTAATTGGTAGTCCGGTGTAACCAAGGCAATAAGCGGCCATAAACTGCTCGCTAGCATCGAATAGGACAGGCCCATTAGGACCATACAGGTGTACGGGTTCACATAGGTGAAGGCAAGCATGCCGTGCGCGATCATGGTCGCTAAAATACTGATAAACACCCAGAAGACATTCTTCCCGGTCCGGTCCACGACGTATCCAAGGATGGGCGATGCGATCGCCGAAATCGAGTACACGAGCGAGTTCACCGTATTGGCATTAGACGGCTCGAATCCATATTTCCGCTCGAAGAACACCCTGAAAATGAGGAAGAGTTTTAATAATCTTCTTTTATTAAATTGATACATATTCAGACCTGTCGAACTTACTTTCCTAGCGCAATGAAGGGGAATATCGCGACATAGTAGGCAATGCAGATAAAAGCGATGAGCCAGAATACTGGTTTAAAATCTTTCACATCCGTTAGACTGACAACTTCTGGCTCTTGACCTTCGCCACGCCTGAGCAACCTCTCTGCCCGCTTGTCCATAAGACCAAGTATGCACGTGCATATCATGGAACCCACGCAAGTCAGGGAAGCTAGGAACAAGACTATGCCGATACACTCTGGTCCTGAGTAGGATTTCGCTACGTAGTTGTAGATTGGCTCCATCACCAAGAAATTGACGGTGGAGCCCACGCGGGCGAAGCTCAGCTGAAGTCCGAACACCATGTTCAGTTCCTTTCCTTTGAACCAGAGGACTGCGTAACTGTTCTGGGCCACAGCCAATGACTCTGCGCCGATTCTAGAAGAAGCGTTTATTTATCAATTATATTACGATATTCAAGTCTGAAAAGTATAACGCGTTGTCTGCCGATACTTGCGAAGAGCAATCACAATACGACCAAAGATAGCTAATTAGGTCATTTATCTACGATAAGGTCAGTTAGAATTATAAGTTTTTCGCCAGTCAACGTGCGAATCTGACAGAGTATCTGAAGCTTGTACGTGAATAGCATACCCAAAGACAAATCGACCAAGCATCATAAGCCAGAAAGTGTTGACCATAGCACCCATCGCGAAGATGACCTGACCGATGAGCGTCAGTGCCATATAGATCACCGTTCCAAGTCGAATCCCGAAGACGCTGTCTAGGAGGAATCCGCCAATAAAGCAGAGGACCACATTCGGCCAAGAGTAGATAGAATAGAGCAAGACGAATTTGCTTGTCGACATATGCAGGTCGGTCTTAAAGTTGTCTTGCAGAGCGCCAGGATTGTCATAGCAAAAGTAGGAGCCTGGAAAGTAGAACAGCAGACTTTACTTCTCCTCCAATAAATAAGTACAAAGTCCTTAAAGCGATAGGCAGAAAAAGCTGAAAGCATTTATTTAATTGCGGTCTATGGTGCGACAAACTAATTAGACAATTCATATTAATTAAACGACACTTGATAAGTTACTGTTGAAAGGTCACAGTTATCGAGAGTTGACGAAAGAATGCGGAAGTGTATAATTCTTGTTGACAATTTCGTTTTAGTACATGCATCGTGGCTTGGGAGGTTTCCTATAATAATTCCAATAGCGGTCGTGGCATCGATTAATCCTAAGGAGGTCAGTGACCCGCATAGTTGGAGTGCGGAAAGCACTCGGGGAAGAGATGGGTCACAGCTCGGGCGCGTGCAAACTCCACAAAACACTAACAATAAACAATGCGTGCGTGTCTACACGCACACAGGGCATTCCCGGCAGAATGTAGACTGATAGCGCGGCATTACAGGGGAATAAATCAAATTTCGCGGACAAAAGAGAACAGGCGTAAGGCGATAGCGGCTTATCGCGGAGGAGCGCATGCCGAATGGGGCAGATTGTGTGCGGCACTGACACATTTGCCAGAATTCCATTTCGAATCTTGTCGGTATACACGCCTTATGTATACAGTCCAAGCCCGATTACCCGAAACTCCATTATCTTCATTGCATATTATTTATTATTTATTTACCCAATTACATATTACTGGGAGAGATCTCGAGTACTAATTTTCAACCTCGATTGCATCGTTATTTACACACTCCCCCGGCAAAAACACAAGCTCGCGCCTTTCTGGATTTCGTTGAAGGTTGTTGGAAAATTAGTGGACAATCTCAGCAATTAATTACCCAACCTGCGAACGCAATTAGCTTGGGTAATCGGCGGTTGGCTGCATACTGCGCCAGGACAAAGTAACTCTGCGAGTGCGGTGAGTGGTCGGCGCGTTCCGATTAAACTCCTTGCGAGGGAGAAAATGATTAGCACATGGACAGATACCGAGGCTTAGGCACGCTAGCGTTTCCCGAGCAGTACACACTGGCGAGTTTGGTGTTTGCATTAAAAAATGCCCTTTATCGCTACCAGCTTTATATAATCTATGATTATTCAGGCGTTCTCGCGCAACGAAAGTCGAGGACGGATTCTTCCATGCATGAGCGGATCGGGTGACAAGTAGTAGGCGCGCTCGCAAGGTGATTAATACCATTTCTTTATTGCCCGATCTTTGTAGAATTAATGTCTTTGACGGCGGCGGCTTTGCAATGACTTCATTATGGTATTTTTGTTATGCGATTAAGCAGTGTTGCAATTTGGCTGGCATGCCGTTGCACAACGAGAATCCGTCATTACACAAAACGCTGTCGAATACTGTTGTTTGCCGACGAACAAGATAATAAGGATCGATATCTCGAGCCCCCATAATATCAGGCGAGACGCCCCTAAAAGCATTGTCGGACCCTTTAGCGTCATCAGGGTATCTCTGAATCACTCGGGAATCATCCAAACGACGCGTTAACCAGAGCATCACCGGGAGAAAGCGCTCCAGAAACGATTCAACGCATCACACGCTCGGAGAACGGGTTTTCAAAAGCAGACAAAGTTACGTGGAATTTACCTAGAAAAATAAGTATCCTCTTACACTCGTAACAGATCCTCTTTACTATTTACGACTCTTTATCTATAAATAAGACCTTCCAACGGAAACAAGTGGTGGGCAGTGTTCGAAGCGTTCGAATTTCAAAATGACTAATCGTTCGAACGTGGCATTGTATGCCACAAGAATGTCAGATTACTCTCTTCCTTATTTCACGAACAATCGATTTCCCGGAACTGTTAGTTACAACTAGTGTTCGGGTTTTAAATTAACGAAGAATGCCATTGTCAGCGTTAAGCAGATAAGATCGTTACGATGTCGTACCAAATCCCATCACGCACATCAGTGCCAGCCCGAGGAACCTAAAAGGCAGTCTTTTCGGGCTACAGCAACCTTGCAGTGCTATTTCGTCCTCGGACCTATCCAGGATCGTCTCTGAACTCTCCATGATTCCGCCTTCCATGGTGGTGTCGGTTGCTAAGAGTGCGCTATGATTCGATTGCCCGCTCTGTTTATTGTTTATTGTTTACCGCGGAGACGGAGGCAGCCACAGGTGCCACTGCTGGCGAACGCGCACTAGGCCTCACCACTGCACTGATCATCACCCATTGATCGACACACACACGAACACGCCACTATATCCACGGGTATTTCTAGTGACAGCTTGCAAAGTGTTGTTCGAGAGGAATCCAAGAACGCGGTGTCGAAGGTCCTTGTGGAGATCGGCGGCTGAGTGTCGCCGATCAACTAGTTCTCTCGGTCGAACGGACCAGTCGTGTCATTAGTAATCTGCCTGTCAATCATATGCGTCAGGCGAGTACACTGACCGCAGCCACTATAAGCGAGCGACTGCTACCACGGAATCGGAGGAAAAGTCTCTTGGGAGAATGTAGGGTAAAACTAACTGGGGAGTTGGGGTTGGCAGCATTGATAGTCTCGACTTGGAAAGCACTTCGGGTCTGCACACTTGTCCGGACTGTGGTGCCCTCTGTTCAATTTGGACAACTTTGAAGTAACTTTGTTGCGCAATTGCCTGCAATGCTTTTACCTTTTGTTGTAATATTGCAATTGCTGTGTTAGAGGAGAGGATACATTAAAGTACACCTTGGTTTTGGCGACTAAGTTAAAACTTAAGTGAAAGTACGTTCAATACTTCAAAGACAGCAGTTTGTGAAGAATAGGTTTACTGTTTATATTACCAGGACTGACATTAAGGAAAAGAAGTACTAAATGATTTACTCTGACAATTTCGGCTTTTCTTATTTTATTTCGAAATATAACTTACTGGACTTACATGCAATACTTACAATACTAAACAATAACGAAGCTTAGTGGAGATCTTAAAGTTAGAGATCGCAATAAGAGCAGGTTTCCGTGCGAAGTACGATTGGCGTGCGAGCGATTTGTAAGTTAAGAGGCGACTTCCTCGGTAGCGCCCTCGAATTCGAGCTTGACTTGGCATTCCTCGGGCAAGCCTTCGACATCAACTTCGGACTCAGGCGCATTCAACATGTTTAACGTAACTTCCGCCGATTTCCCCATTAGCCCTTGATTGGCCGCCTGTTGCTTGGACACCTGCTGCTGGACCGACTGTTGCTGCTGCATCAGTTGCTGCTGGCGAATCGGGACGCCCGCCTCCTCGAACGCCTTCTTCTTCAGCGTTGTGCGGATCTGCGAGCTGAAAGTCCCAATCAGTCGATTAGCAAGTAGACAAGGCTGACGCAGAAAATTGAGGATCGACCGTGGGCTCGATATGGCCTTATCAACTTACACCGTTCGTCCCTTGATGTGCTCACTTATTTTGTTCAAATCTTCGCTGAAGGTCTTTACCGAGTGACGGAGCATCTCAATTTCCTCGTCAGTCCATTTACTACGGATTCGGGGGACACAGGGCGTTATCAACAAATTTTGTCCTCAAGTCCAATGCGCAATTCGTTGTCATGAACGTGGAAGTGCGCTTATTGTCAGTTTCGTGATTGGGAATTCAAGCCATCTAATTCTATTCTTATACTTCTAGCTGTCTTTACTCTTTCCTAACAATATTCTGTACTAATCCACAAAGTTCATTAGCCCGCTCTCGAAAATACAAAGCCTGTGTGAGAGTCTGTCATTCTTGCCAAAGTGTCTCAAGAGTAATGCCAATTTCCTTCAGGACTTCAAAAATACGACGCAATAACCGATCCTTCTAAATGCGTACTACATCACGATTTCGCAGTATTAAAATATTATCTCGACGATCGAAAAATACGTTTCATGTATCGATTCCAATATTCTTAACAGTATCAACTGATGACCGAAACGATCCCAGTTCCGCCCGATAAGATCCCCATTGGCCATTATCGACACCACGTGGTTCTCTCCCGCGTTTCTTGGTGCGCGTATCCACTAAAGCGGAGAATGGCGTGTGCGGTATTCTCGGCGAGAGGGACAGTATTTATTGAACAATAGGATTACCCTGCCGGCGAGTCCGTGGTCGGATGCAGCTGCATTGTCAGCTCGCCGAGCTTGTTGAAGGCCGCTCCGGCTGCGGTGAATATCTCACCAACCTAGAAACCAAGCAAACACAGTCAGACTCTGTCACTCGAAACAGTGGGACGTTGGCTACCAAAGAGTTTCTCAGTTTCAACGTGCGAAATGAGTTTTCACTGAACGAACTGGTCCTCACGGCACTTGGCTCGCAGGAAACAGTCGGGTTTTTGGTTGGATAAATGGTGGGATGTTGGGTTTGGAGATGATATAGCGTTGCGAGGAGAACCTAACCTTCTGTCCGCTCACCGACTCCATTGGCAAAGTACTCCGACGCGCTTTCAGGGCGAACGCACGTGACTGACGCTCGAAAAAGGGAGAGGAGCGGTGGGGAGAGCGACCGTTAAGTGTTATGTGGCGGGAAAGTGCCTAAAATCGGCGACAACCGACCGGCTTTTTCGCTTACCTTGCTCGCGGAGTTCATGTCAGTCTCTGTTGTCTTCTCGCGGCACTTGTCGCTCCGGCGACAAAACTTTCCGTTCGTACGCTGTTGCCATCTCGCGTCGTTCCCGGAATCCTTGCCGTTAAACAATTACAATCCTCCGTCCTCCTCTGGCTGCCGTCGACTTTCGACTCTCGCTTCCTCACCTACGTTCTCCCACTCTCTTTCCTTTACGATTCTATCGCTGTACCGATCTTGCAACTACTCTTGTACCTTTCACGCCTTTGCCTAATTACAAGATGTGAAACACTTGGTAGAGTTGCTACTATAATTGCTAGTACAAATGTCTTGTAGGTAAAGCGAAATGAATAAGTGGCAAACCTTTCGTTTAAATCTATTAGAATGTTCTTGAAGTTATTACTGTTGTCGTTTCGATTTGATTTATATTTTTTCATTGATAAATAACTGATATTTATTAAAAGACTGGAATCATTTAGTGAGGGAATTTGTTGGGGAATTTCCTTGCTTTTAAGTTATCCAGAATAGTAAAAAAATAAGAATGGATGGAACGCAGTCATGTACATACAAAATGCAAGATTTATTGGAAATGAGTATAAACAACTTAATATTCCTAAGGAAAGAGTGTTGCTACGCCCGTGAATAAATGAGTAGCCTTCGTTTCCACTCGTTGTCGGCCGTGACCGTGACCCTTCGAAAATTGCATAACTGCGTGAGTATATTTTCGATGTGGAATGCCGGATCGAGTGTATACTTGAGCGTCTTCAGTAGTGGAAAGTCTTCCCCGTTCGATCTTCGTAATCTTCGTGACGCGTTCCTGTAGCATCTCCAGGGCTGAGGCTCAATAACGATTAATTCTGCCAAGGAGCAAGCTTTCTGCAGGAACTTCTCCAAACCTTCGTCCCCGTGATTTAAATGAATCCACATTGCCACAGAGAAACAGAAAACAACATCGAAGCGAACTTTCTGCGAGCTCGCCAGATAAGTTTCCAGCACGCGATCGCCGCCTGGCGAAAGGAAATCGAGACACTCGAAACTGATTCGATCGGTCCGTGGGTTCCCTTCTCGTGCTCGCTCGATTAAGATCGGGTCCAGATCTACGCCGAGTATGGACAACGCCGTTTGATCCTCGGATAAGGCATTCTCAAGGAAGTCGTGTAGGGCGAACGTCAAGTCCTGAAAAGTAAAATACCGCCTGCCGTGAGAACAACTATTGTTCCAAACCTTCGTCTACGATTAATTTAAAGCCGTCATTCTTGTGCTAAGATAAGCCATAACCCATGATATTGCAATTGGCATTTGTTGCTTATGAGGAAAGTTAAGAAGTAAGCATATCGTAATTCTCATCGCGTCAATTACAAAGGAATATCAGGATTTGCAAAGTTCTTTGGACCAATCTCAGATTAAAGAATCCGCTTGAAATGAATCACACAACATTCCACCCCACAAATACATCCATGCGGAGTACATCGATCGGACCCCCATAACTTAGCGCGAGCCTTTCAAAAGGTGTTAAATGTAAAGGCCGAAGGGTCGAAAGCTATCCATGTAGCAACTCCCGGAAGCGCGTGGCTTTCGGTCGATTCTGAAAAAGGGATAGAGGCGCTAAAATTAGAGGCAGGGAGGTGGGGGGAGTCGACTAGTCGTTTGTAATTTCGGATCACGGTCGAGTCGAGTCATCCTATTTGGTCTGACAGCTGGCGCGGCCGACTAAGTGTGCGTTCGTGTTCACTCTTACCCCGGCGTTGCAGCCGACGTCTAGGGCTGCGTATTTCCGGTCCGGATGCCCCGGCAGCCACACGCCACGCGGAAGTTGCCGCACGCGCTCTTCCGCAGCATGGAATTGGTAATAATTCATGAAGTTCCCGTGCCTGCTAGCGCCCGGATCCGTCTTCTCGCCTCTTTCCCCTGGCGCCGCTGCCGCCGCCGCCTTTGAATCCACGGACTCCCCAGTCTGCTCCATTAATCTGTTCAACCATAAATTCATAGATCCATGTAGGCAGTTACATTGTACGTGTTAACCCTTTGACGCAGTAAAGAAACAGCTTTGTCTCTCCAGACACTTTTCTTACTACTTTTTTTATGGGTTTTTAAATTCTTATTCGATCGTGGATTGATGTGCCATGCAAAGAAACATATGTCCGGATGTTTTTGCAATACAAGAACCTTTGATGGATTGTTCAATTATTACTGCGGACGTCTATGCAAAATAATGTAAACTTCTGTCCACAACGCAAGTCGGACTTTGAGTAAAACTAATAGCCGCAATTTCCCAGAATGTTTTCACACTGCCACGTGCAAGAAGTTAAATATATTCATACCTCTGCATACGAACCTCCGATAGATAAATGAGATTCTATAGATTTGCATAAATATCCGGAGTCTGTGTACATACTCAGCGAATCAAATAGACATCAATACAAATAGACGCTGTGCGGATAATTTATTAGCCAATAGAATGAGGATTGATTTTAAATCAGATATGGGTATCATGTAAGCCTGTTAGGCAGTTAGAAGGCGACGCAAGTTCATTACTCAAGAGTGCGGAGTACAGATGCAGGTTCCTTGCTTGAAGAAATTCAGGGATACAGGAATAAGATGACAATCATGCAGTCATGCAGTAAGAGCCGCGGAGGTGGACAGACAGAAACGAAGCGAACGAGGGAGAGCGGAAGAATCGCGGAGATAATTCGCCGGTGTCCGCGACCCAAATAAACCCAGTGCATAACCTTCGATCGGCGCTGGTGTGCAGACTGAGCTCATGCAGGCCTCGAGAGCAGGTGGCAGCACCAGTCTATTGTCGTCTGTCCTCCTCCTCATTCCCATTCTCATTACCGGACAGAAGAAATCGACGATTTCATCAACGGCGCATTGTTCTACTCTGATCTCAGCGATGAGCAACGAGACCTTTGCGCAGACTTCATAACTCTTATGACAGAGATAGTTTGATTCCTAAATGCTACGAGCCCTTTGAGCAACTCCCCCGCGATTGCCAACGGGGAAATTAACGGGGATTGGTTAGGCGCGTGTAAGACAGAAATGCAATTATTCACAGGCGCTCATTGTCCGAGGGCTCGAACAATGCCAGAACACGAACGGGAAGTGTTTTGTCAACGAGACAGTCGCGGATGGCTATTATACTTTTCGAAGCGTGTGTCACAACAATCTGCGAACCTCGTGAGAATAGATTTCACCTCGTGTGGCGATTGCAAGACGCTTCCTCGGTGATAATTATCGCGTTTAATTATCGCTTTGACTCATTTAATTCTTTTACATCGGGTCGCGCCGGGGGATTCTTCAGCGGCCGTTCAAAGGCCAATCGGAGATCTTTGAAGTGCTCAGGCTTCAAAAGCTTTCAGCTGCGAAAGTCCGTGCCGCCCACTGACCGGAGCCCTCTTGGCCATAAGGTGATCGAAAAAGGGACGAGGCACGGACCGTATAACCCAACTGAAAGAGGCAGGTGTTGGCTCTGTGTATGTACAGTGTGGCACGATCAAACATATCCTACAAATCCCCAATCAGTTGATCTCCAACTGAGACGGCACTTTTTCTACAGACAATATCAGAACTTGCGTGATTTATTTTAATAAGACCATCAAGCCGTGTATAAATAAGTTAATAAGTATTATTCTGAATCTCTAAATGGCTTTCCTTGGCAAGAAGTCGATATTTTCAAAAGTCGCTGGTTTTGAAGGTCCACCCTGTATTCTTCAGGTGGACAGGTCGAACAACGACGGCTCTCGGCGTAGACCTGGCCAAGTCCTTTTCCCTCGCCGCCGGCAGATGTGCCCGCACGAGATAACCGGGATTATGGCAGATACCTTGGAGGAGACAAGCTGCAACGTCCGACGTGGAATATCGTGTGTCGGGTGAACGGCCCGAGATATTGCTTTACGTAAATACGTGTGCCACTCGCAGTACTCAGTAGGCGCACAGCATGAATGGAAGTGCGGACGCGTGTATCGTGAATGAGCGCTTTCTCTCTCCCGTATGGAAGGTGTAATACTTTATAACTATAGTACTCTTAACTTTCCTTCTCGCAACTTTCTTTGACTGAAATTACATTCGACTCGACACGATTTCAAGTCTTTCACTTCTCCAGGTTGGTCGACTTAACTTTGTTACATTCGAGTTTTTCGTGTTCGATCTTATCAATTTTACATGTTCATCTTTTGAAAGTTTCTTTAATTTGCGTTTGATTGCAATTCAATTGCACTTGAATGTTCGAATTTGCTTTCGCATAGAATTGAATTCCTCCCTATAAAAATAAGTATTTTTATTTGCAACTGCGAAGGCCTCTGCGCTTTACGGGGACGTCTTCGACAGTAATTCTTTAACCATGGTGGTTTGGATTCGAGGTTTGACGCAAGTGGTGGCACGTGTGCCAAGGTAAGAGATCCTGCATGAGATACCTTAGATGAGGGCAAGGTGTCGATAAATATTGTGCCTCACCTGCCAGCCAAACTCATCATCCGCGTTTCCTCCACTCGATATCAGGTTGGCATTCCTTCACGCTGGCATTTAATATCACTTCTTTCGAATGTAACGTTCCGCGAGCGCCTCGAATACTTGCCAAGGCAGATTCCAGGTGCACGCGCATGCCTGGCATTTTTTCGTCGCATGCAGAATTTTGATCTTCGATTTCAATTTAGTCAGGATCTTCTATCAAAGTAGATTCGACACCTTAGCGGCGGGTGACGCAATGCCGCGTCAAAGTATTCATTCGGTATACTTTCATTCCCGTATTTGGTGGATGTAGTCGACACTACATATGTTGCTGTCGTTTAGATGCTGAGATCTAGCTTAATATTTTTATGTTACATTATAGAATTAGGGTATTATTATTATTATTAATACGCCAGGACACTAGTAGGCGGTTGTCATAGATCCTTTCCCTGTATCTTTTACTCATTATTTTGCATCTCTTCCAATGAGATGACGTCATCGGTGACATCATTGACGTCACAAAAATTCCTGTAATTTTCCCGGACTTAGACCATTTTCAGCATCAGACATTTTTCTTTCCATGTCGTGGGGAGTTAGTAACTACATATTTAGAAGAAGTTTTGAAGAACGCTCATTTCTAAAGTGAAGAGATAATATCTTGGTTTTACATTATTTATTTCTAGAGCAACTGTTGTTATACATGATTGTTATACAATATTAATTGGTATATCATATATAATGCGCATTACAATGTTGCTTGGAACTCGGGAAGGCTGCAGAGATGCTGCAGTCTTGAGGTTCTGCTGATAAGATGAATTTGCAGCCGTAGTTGAGCTGTATCTATGACAAATTATGATATGGAAATGTCATAAACTATGTATAACCCTAACGAAAGTATCAAATTATTGTGATGGCCAAAAAGTTCGTGTAATTTTGACTGATAATTGCCTTCGGGCAAAGCTATACGAACGTCTTGGCCAATAGAATAACTTGGATCTACATACATATACAGAAGGCTTGTAGTTAGAATGATTTAACAACATACCTCCCTGAGGTCGATTTAGCAATACAAATGTAAGCTGAAGTCAAACGACATCGGAACGACCCGCGTTAAACTCAATATTTGCTAACGCTCTGCCTTCTTCTATTCCGGCGTTCACCATTAATTCCGAGCCTGGTAGTTACACATCGTCGATTGTGAAATCGGCGTTAAACTCGAGAAGTAGGACGCGCCGGGGAATTAGTAGTACGAAGTGTGAATGCCAATTTCTGCGTAGAACTTGCAGAACTTGCGCTGTTTTCGCGCGTATTCAAATCAAGATTGCAATTTGTTTCGTCAATACAAAGAGAATCACCGAAAAAATATGGGGGAATATAAGTTTCCTTATATTGTACGAAAACGAATAACAAGATTTGGAATCGATATTTGCATGACGCCTAAATAATTCAAATGCTGATTTCCCACACCAGCAATAATGCAATTGCGTTCTACATAATTATAGAAATTCGCGATTAGAACCTGAACATAGCCAGTTCTATTTCGAATTCCATAGACTGCACATGCAACAGATCTCTGATAACTGCACGAATTAGCTATCCCAGATCTCGATGGAATCTCACAGAAATTGCGCTCGCAATTAACCGCGTGCAACCTTCGCCGGGTGGTTCTGGGGTGCTCTAGAAACCTAGCTTCGTGTTTCACCTCGATGTAATCCGCCAGACATTCGCCAGTTGCATTACATCATTCCATTCACTCCCATTTGCATTTGCCAAATATGCTTGATTTGCATAATTACCAGGGAAAAGGTGGACAGGCGAGCCAATCAGAATTGCAGTAATTACAGTGCAATTACCGAATGTAAATCAATGAGAAAAGGTAATATCAGAAATCAGAATTTAAAACAAGTCAGAATAAAGAATTGTCCACGTGCTGAGGCTTCAAAATTCCTGGAGAAGCAGCTGTTATTAGAATGCCAGCTGAATCCGAGCTCGGCGGATTCCCTAGCGGGGTGTAAAGCACTTCCGGCACGCTGTTTAGCGAGCTAGTTTTCGAGGATCAAGGACAACGAACTCGGGACAGCCGATGATTCGACTGGATGATATGTCGCCGTTAGTCATCCGTGACCATCGTCATTCTTCATTCCGGGAGGCATGTCATTGGCCAAAAGCTACTCTAATATTGCGACAGCCTTATAACTACGTGTCCTGAAAGATCCTATTATTACGTTCAATGCCGCCGGAGTAATAACCGGGTGCGAGGCCAGCCTCGATCAGGTGGCTTTAGTTTCGCAAATATGAATGTCACTTGGCTGATTCTCTGGTGGAATTCTCTCCCCATTTGTTGGGACGAAATTTTAGTTTGGTATTTGATTTGTTGTACAGTTGAGTGTAGTGTAGTCTAGTTGTATGAATATTTTCGATCAGATTAAAACATGTATTAAAGCTAGTACTATTGTGAAGTTCGATTTTATGCATAGAGAGTCATAAATAGTCAGGAGAATGAACGAATCATATAATTCGAACGTTCTACTTGTACAGGATGATTCACTTGCCTTTTAGTCAGGTATGTTACCAGGTATAGTACCAAGCATGACTCCCTAATTTTATGATTCATCGAAAAATTCTTCACTCTAAAAATTCTAATCACGAGATAAATTTTTTGTTTAATTCATTTTTACCATTGACCCATAAAACCACAGAGTCACGGACGGAACTACCGACATATGTACCTGCCTAACAGACAAGTGAATCACCCCGTACTTCTTAGAAAAACTCCTCCCACGAAGTCTACTAGGACAATCAGTCAGATATCCGGCATTTCCGGATTCCAGGAAGCACAAACGGGGCATTGGACTTTGAGGAGGGCCTGGTGGAAGAGTAGAAAAAGGGTAAATATTTTTCGGTGGCGTCGAAATCAGGCGGATCAAGGGTCGGTCAATGGCATGGGGCGCAGCTGGTCGGTTCTCTACTTTCCACCTTGAATCCACGTCTCTTTTCGATCCACTACCCTCTTTATTCTGTCATCCGAACCTTTCCGGCTCCAAGCGCGTGTTCCGACGCGACTGCTCTGCTTACCAGGACTTTGCCCATTCAGCCAGGTACAAGAAATAGAACGACGTGGCACGAGAATAGAACGAAATGCCCCGGAAGCCTGTAGTAAGTCGATCCATCCACACTGGTATTGTGGTTACTTTCTACTAGCAATTTATTGCTCAGATCAATAGTTATGCTTCGCGATTGTGGATTTAGTTTGAGGATATCGTCGGGTCGACTAGAACCTGGCTTTTACGAAACTGAATGATTCATTGCCATATTTGTCAAGTCTCATTAAATCATAGCTACTTTTACGGTCAAAATTATCCAATCGAGATAAACTCGAGACATAAATTTGTGTAGGACGTCTTAGTTTTCTAATATATTCAAACATTCTGCGGTATAAAAGTAGTACATCACGCACATCCTGATTATTACCCGAGAAACGAGCTCTGACTGTGCACAGGCATACCGGTGTGTAAAATTATGTCCAACCTCGACGTCCCCGTAAAATCCATTTTCCCGGATTTCAGGAACGTCTGTACGGCAAACCATACGCTCGCAATTCTGGCTGGGCTTTCCAGGCCTATTCAAAGGCCTCGGCACAAAGGAGCACCGGCGCTTTGCCTGACGACTTCCTGCAAAAGGACACGAACAAGTATGTACGTGCGCCATCATCGTCCCGGGACTTGCCAGGTTTTACAACGCGTGTTTCTCCGTGATTTCGGGGGATCACTGGCCGCCTCTACAAATACGACTATACAACTTTATCCTCAACGTGAGTCCGCTTTTCCACGGATGTTGAGGAAATCCGGCGTTGAAACATACATAATCCGGGAAACCCGTGCTCAGCCTGGTACTGCTTTGCTCCAGGATTCGTGTATTCAATGGATCAAGTACGTTCTTCGGCATAGATTAGATGTATAAGCAGTGCCGTATGAATTTCACACAAACGAGTACGAAATTCTGCCGGAGCTAAGACACTATCGACTGCTGGAAGCCGAATGATAAATCTGAACATGTGCATCTTATAGTATATATTTCAAAGGATCCCTTTGTCAATGGGTTTTATCACTTTTCCTTGAAATAAAGTACTTAGAAGTTATAGTGCTGGGACGGACAGTCAACGACCTGTCTTATCTTAAAGAGTCTGCATATTTTGGATGAAGCAAAGGGCAGATGCACCATTTATAGCCATTATCTTATTAATTTTGATAAATTAAGTAATCTTAGGTTGGTTTTATTACATGTAATACGCAAAATACAAATACACCCCGCACTAAATTCATCTACATATGATAACGAAACCAACTTAAGAATACTTGATATATGAAAATAAATAAAACAGTGGCCATAAAGGGAATGTTGACACCAACACTACCTAACATCCAATCATTCGAATCAAGTAATTACGGTCAAACCAGAGAAAATAAGAAAATAGATAAACCGCCGTACAAAGCACGTCTTAACTGTTGCGACAAGATTTCAGTACTGCGAGCACAATTCTCACCGTTCACGGATACATTTCGAAAGTCTGTCAGGACGATTATTCACTCGCAGCGGAAGCTGGCCCCGCACTAATGGCCACCGGCATCATATCCGGGATGCGACCTTAGGAATTCCAATTGGGCTTCCGAGCGAACATGGTAATCGTCGAGATCTGTTTGCTCAGCCGCTTCCAGTGGCCACTCGCCTCTCCATTTCAAGCTTCCCCTCGCGACCACCCAAACGCACATTATTCCAAATTTCAAATTAAGATGAACGGTGTGCCTTATTCTTCCAGCACGCTATTTCTATTATTAATTAATTTACAGAACCGTAAAGAGTAACAGGAAAAATACCGCTCGATTTACAAAGTAATCTTTCTAAAGAAGATATTAAGTAATTATTTCTTGCTACTGATACTTTTTACTATTAAACACACAAGTTCTTAAGGCAATGTTGTAATAATTAATTTTGATTAAATCTGCAGATTAGCTAATTGTATAATAAAAAAGAAAATAATTAATAAATATTAATAAAGGAAGTTGGTAATTTCCACCTAATATCAGTTTTACCATCGCGTCGTTATTGATAGTTTCTTGATGAGAAATAATGAGGGGAAAGAAGCGATTAAGCAGACGTACACGACGATGTCCGCTAGCTTTGTTCGAAGAAGTATCGATCAGAGTGTACCTGTTAGCGCAGGAGATTCTCCAGTCGGCCTTCGGGCAGGCCCGATAAATTCTCGTACGTATGTACGTATATGTAAGTGCGAGTACGAGGGCGTTAAGCGTGTAACTGGGTCACCCAGGCAAGGATACGTTGCGAATGTGATTTATCAGGCGCACACACAACAGTAGAAAAACCTCGTGCAGTGTCAAGTTCGTGACTCGATTCCTCCAACTTCACTAAAATGTACTTCGCCAATTACGGCCTTAGCTTCAACCTGCTTTATTCCCTGCTTAAAAACAAAATTTTACCCACCTATCTTATCTTTATCTTCAGTTTAATAAAATATTTGTAAAATCCAAGTTTATTTTGAGCTTTATACTGCTTCAAGGAATTGACTCACACAAGTCCGAGTTTATTAAAGATATCCTGCCATTTTCCTGCTATGATTTCTCCTCTTCTCAGTTTTCTCATCGTAAACACAAGTTTTGCTTTCAGTAATGCATTATCGGAAACAATGTTTACAACTATAAGCGATGAAGTCATAGACAGGTTCGATTACTCCCCCTTTTCTGGTAAATTACTAGACCGAGTGGGAGTGAAGGTGAATGGCTGTAAAAAAATTCCTGTGACTCCCGGAGTACCTAGAAGCGGACAATCGACATGCAGTAATCAAGCTTTGACGTTAGTTTCACGCGCCGGCGATAAACCACGTGCTCCGTCCTTCGGCATCCCATGAGTCGTTGTTCTTATCGAAAGCGCAATACGTGACGCTATGAGCGCACGACGAAACCGTATGTTTCCCCGAAAGCATTTTCCCGTTTAAGAGTCTCGTCACTTCCTGCCACGGCCGATCGTACGAGGCTCTGCCCAAAATAATTCCGGGAAAGTTAAACTAAAGGGGAGTATGTCTATTTTTCAAGAAGCCACGCCTTGAGAAAAGATACTGCGAAAAATGGGAATGGGTCTCATGGCTGTTGACTGCTGATAGTGTCGATAGCAATCATAGTGGATACTGCGATCTTAGAAAGGCTTATCGAAGAGAGGAATCGGAGAAAAATAGCCAGATGTACGTAGTACCATTTCCAACTTATATGCGCACAATCGTATAAATAGTTTATATGGTATAATAGTTCTTAAAACTCTTTCGTAAGACGCTGATTCTACAGTATCTGCAGTGTACTACACGTCTAAAAATAGTTTTCCACCTGAAAAGTGCATATTTGATAAAAAACTTCTACTTTATTTTTATGTTAATTAAAATTATTAAGTTTCAATGTAGTTGGACTTGATTCGTATTTGAGTTTAGCTTTTCTTAAGTTTTATTAGAAAATTCATGAGATTCAGTCGCATTGTGGCTTCAGTTCAACAAACTACATATCCACTTACACGAAGCCTGAATCACTCTGCACAATATACAATAGACTTTGTCAGAAGGACCTTAACGAGGAACGAAATTACTACAATTCAAGCCGAGATAGCGCGCTGATACTCGAAGTTAATTGGTCGTTTGAATACCGCGAGCACATATTGGCAGATCGATCTCCGAATGATAAGTGATTAACTGTAAGTAGTACATACATGAAAATCGAGGATCATTTACAGTTCATCGACACGTAGATTAGAAACGTTAGACCGTGCCAGTTGAGTCTTGAGTCATACGACCTCGACTCGGTACACATACAGTGGCACGCATTAATATTTACTGCGAGATATACGAGTATTTATTGAGAATTACGTCATCGGGTGACTTAATTTTCGATATCTTAACTCACATAGAATATTGCACTAAACACACAAAACCGGTTAAAAACAATTAAGTTGTTAAGAAAATCCCTTCGACCAACTAGTAAATTGGGATAATGATTTGATCATCACACTATAAATAGGAAGTGCTAGTTATGCGCCACTTTACATAAAATTCATCTAATCGCGTACTCGGGGAAATTTCCACCTAATAAATCGAGTTATCTTCAAGCAGTAATAACTCACACGCTGGCATAACGAATATTAATACTTGCCAACATAGAGAGAGAGTGACAGGTTGAATTCTGAGGTACAAAGATTCGAAGCCGCTGGTTCAGCGGTTCGGACACGAGGCGGTCCACGTGTACCTGTGTGTGTAGCTGTGCGCACGTAAAGTGTACCGGCTCACGAGACGAAGGTCGGCCGACGAAAAAAGGCAGGGCGGAGGAGTCGCGAGGGGGACGAGGATTCTCTATCGTGCAGAACGGCGATCGCCGGCAGCAGCGGCTGCGTTGCGAAAGCGAATGAACGAAACGAGGCGAAGCTGCCTCGTAAGTACTTATGACACTGGCACGAGGGATTGGCTCGATTTGCTCACGTGCCACCGTGGCGGGCAGCGGCTATTGAGAAACGCCTGCGATAACGAGATCCAGAAAAATCGTTGCTTCTTTAATCTTCCTCCGAGATCTATCCGCTTCGTCTCCTCCCCTCTTCACCTCGGCCGCCCGATCATCTCGATCCTCCCCCCTCGTGCATGACTCTCCTCTCCTCGCTCCTGACATTTGCACTTGTACGGCGAACGCGTTGCGTCCTCACTCCGCTACCGCAAACGTACCTCTTGCTCAACTGCGCCCCGATGTATTGTACTCCAGTGACACGAAGCCTGTCCCCATTTTTCGGCCCAGCAATCACTCGCCCTTTCGAAATGATCCGATGCTGCTCGTTCCTCGTTCGATCGCTCATCTTAGTCAATTGCCTCCAACTAACACAGTCCATGGCGTTAGTTTTAACAGAAATATCTTGATTGAATCGAGAATTATCTTGGTCTCATTCTTTTTAATTTACCAATACCAAAGAAGCGGAGTCAATTTTTAGAGACGTTTTGGAGACTAATGTTGTAGTTGAAAAAGGTAAATTGGAAAGTTGACTGACAATGAGTCGAAACTTTATAAATGTCCACATGCTAGAGTAACGTGTTCCAAATTCCTTTCCGGCATTTTTGTCCAGAACTAATGTGTAAACCGACATAAACAGCTGTTTCGAATACATATCCGCGCGCATACCTATCTTCCCCCCAAGATTTCAGGAAGCGTTCGTTGCTTGTGCATTATGTACCGCCTATCAGCTGTTTCCTTCAGCGGTCCTACATAAATCCCGCCACTTCCGGCGATTAATTTCTCATCGAGGGTAGCTATTGAAATCGGTCGGGATTAATACCGAAATTGATGTATCCGTGCCATCGATTTCGTGATTGAACGACGCAATCAAAACTAATATTGCATGTTGCAAATTGAGATACTTCTTATCGCGTTAGAGATATATGATGAATATAGAAACTTTTACACATTGATTAATTCCGAAATTCATTCGACTTTGCATTCGATTTATGCATTGAATCTTGTAATTAGAATTAATATTACATGTCAGAATAAATTGTAATTCTTACTGCGCTCAAGATGAGTAGATATAAAAACAAATCATACATTAGTATTCTATATTTGACCAATAAATTTAATAACTGTCGGGCCAAGTGTCGTAATTGGAGCCGACTCTCAATGTCAATGGTTCGAGGTGGAATATAAAGAGATTCGTTCGCCAGAGAGCAGGACGTGTTGCAAGCCCGGTGTACCGCGCCCTAATGAATTACTGAAATCGCGCTATCGCACGCCGCCGGCTGTGTTGCAATGTAAGAGTTGCGCAGACCTTCGAGCTTTAAAGGGCGTGACGCGTTTCTGTCGCGTTAATAATTGCCTCCTTCACGAGCACACCAATGCCACATGCTCTCCTCGAACCCCCGAGCCGAACCGAGTCGTGTCGATTTAAATTACCTTCGAGAGCGACACTTGAGACACGCGCTTCGCAAGGACCTCAATTCCCCGGAACACGAGAACAATTTTCCTTTATGGGAATCGGGCTGACTAACTATGCTATTTCTGCAAACATACATTTTTAAGCATTGAAAATCGAGCTCCCGTTAAATATTAAATTGGCGACTCTGACTGAATTAATATAAAATTTCTAATAATTCTAGTAATAAGAATTGATTATGAATTATTAAATGATATTTGAATATCGACAGTTCTATTCATTGGTTTCTATTGATAAGGAAACTGGTAGCAACTCGAAAAACTAATAGAAATCTCGCGAATAAATTTGTACAGACGCAATATATCGTTGCTCCAGACAGTCATGACAGAAACGAGTTTCCGGAACAAGCATCGCTAATGATTTGGCTCGCGCGATCTTTTCGTACGTATAGAAACAACTACGCGCAATGAATTGCCAGTATTACTGCATCGTTACGCGATCGCGAGCCGGAGCGGGATTCTACCGAGCACTTTTTCCAATAAGTCCTTCGTACGTCGATCTGACGCAATCGACCAAGTCATTACAGATATTGCCGTTATGGGTGAGTCCGATCGTGGGCGCGTGAACAAACGTTATTTATTGTTCCCCGTGAATCACGAGTAAATACCTTCGTGAGCGTTGGCATTAGGATCGAAGAACTCATTGGCCATCTCGCGGATCTCGCGTAAACAACAAGTCTTCGTAATTACTCGCTTCACTTATTGTCGTGTCGTAGGCGCAGATGGAATTCACGCGAGTATTCAGGCCGCAAGAAATCGAATTTCTCTGGAACGTGGAGAAACCAGATGTGCTAAGAATATAGGACAATGAATGAAATCATCCATTTGAGGATGGAATGATTTCACCGTGAAACCCATTGACGTCCGCACCGGCTGCTTCCGGGGTAAATGAAGGATTGTCTGCCATCGACCACTTATCAGATACCTTTCCTACTTCCCCCACTTCTTTGCCCAACCCTATGTGGAATTCAGACCGCAAGAGACCGAATTTATTGGCGATTTGGAAACCGATATACATACCAACATATCAGAATAAAATGAATAATTCCATTCGTTTGAACATTTGGAGAATGATTTCACCGCGAAACCAATAGTTCATCTGTTGATTCATTAGTATTCTTGACCACGCGCTCTTCAATTTGACAGATAAAGAAAACGGAGGTTCTTACCTCAGTTTTTCAGAAATTGAAAACTCCTAAATTTATATGACTATTCTATTAGGATCACTTTTGTAATTAATCCTATTCTCGTTTTGCATTCTTTCGACATTGCAAGTGACTTTCCCTTCGGTTTCCTACCTTTCGACATTATCTGCCCTGATATAATGTAGGTCTAGTGCGGGTACAATTTGAGCCGGCTCTCCTCGGATTGCCTTCACTCAAACGATCCGTCATTATGCGCACGGGGATAGGGGAGCCGATCTATGTCGATAGCCTGAGAAATTGGTCACGCAGTACGGCGGCGGCTTTTTTCTTTAATCGCCACTTCCTCCGGCCTGCTCGATAAAAGGGCGCCTTTCTATCGGCGGAAGTGGAGCCTGCTCGGCAAGCAGAGCTGCCTAGAGAGCAGTAGGCAGTAACTTCCGTGTTTCTGTGTCCTGTTTCCCGTGCTGGTGGGAGCTCTCAGTTATATTGGGAGTTAGATAACACCGTTGTGAAGGTTCGCTGTTCGCCTGTGTGTTCTCGCGCTGCCCACGTCGATGGCTGCGCCTTCCTTTTCCACCTTCACGCTGTATAATCCCTTTCAAGAAGGACGAACTCGCGGCGGAAGTCGCCGTGTTCTATGGCAACTTGTATGCCAGCATCTTATTGCGCAGACATATCACCTTAGACTACTGTTAAACTCCTACATGATCATTTGTTGTTCAATCCAAAAAGTTACTTCGAATTATGAAAAGTGCTCTCTTCAATAAATTGAGAAACACTTGCGCACATTTTTATGAGTAATACGACCGATAGTAACATTAAACAAAATACAAAAAGTAAACGCGGCATTAACTTAAACCAGCAATTATTGATTTAAAATTTACACTAATACTCCTTCATATTAAATTTACCACTCGTTTTTTTATTGTACTATGTTATATATCTCAAATTTAAACATTCTATAATTCACTGGAAATAACTATATTAATATTTCTGATCCTGTTGAAAGAAACTTTTCCCGCGTACATTTGGATTACAGAAAGTTGAGGGACACACCCATTTCACAATGAGTCAAATTCATCAGACGCACGATGGACCGCAAGCGATGTTTCAGTGACCCTGTCGGGACCCTGTCGAGTTTCTCGCGGAGTCTCCGCCGAAATAAAGAGGTCTCGGGAGGCCTTTTTTCTCGCCAGCTCGTATAAAGTGGTTGCGAGAGGAGGCTCGATATGTATGTGGATGTTGCAACGCCAGTTTCGGCCCGGACACAAAAAGGTGCCTGCGCAACCTGCGCCCGTGTGCCACGACTAATTACATAATCTCATTGAGGTAGCGTGATATTAGGAATTAGGGCCTCGCCAGGCTCTGTTAGACTCTATCGGGGTAACGCAACTAATCGATGTAGTAATCAGTAAAGTAAGCCGGGAAAGCATCTCGTGCGCACTAATACCTGCCTTCTAATTGATTGGGTGCACAGAAAAAGGGCGTGATGCGGAAACCACGTGAAATCATCTGTCTCCCGGTGAGAACTTAATCTAGGAAATCCGAGCTTTCATCCTCAATTTCCGGTTCCGATTACAGTTAGTATTAAAGTGCGGATGTTCACGCTATTACGGCTTTTTGTTCATGGTTTAATGATTCGTCTGCAGAGATTAGGCCATATTTAAGTTTGCACACGTGTGGCTAATCGATTAAACAAATTGCGAACAATTATTGCTTTCCTAACTTAAAATTGTGCAATAAAAAATCAAAAGTATACATATAATCGAACTAAAGTTGCCCTTTAAAAAGGCGAACGGCAAACCACAACATCACCAGGAACAGCAGATACGTCTTGTAAGGTGGGCGGATGCGTGTACCTACACAAGGCATTCTATCGAAGCGAGTGCGAGGGAATTCGAGCAAAATGGAATTAGGAACGGCAGGAGCGGAGTACAAACTAAATCCAGGCGATCCGGGCTCAGCATTGGAAGGCCCATTGTAGGAGAAATCTCTCGGAAGGATGTAGCCACTAAGTCGGAAAAGAGAGATGTCGGCAATCGGATCAGCCGCCGAGATCAAAGAAGAGCGTGGAGACGCGATTTCAGTTATAACGGACACAGAGCGGCGCGTCGTTGCCGTGGGGGCCTGGGAATCGTTGGGAATGAGGGGACCCGCCTCTACAAGCCGAGTCCTCGAAAACCTCGAGGGAAGTGACGACCTCGCTCGAGGTGGCTACCCCCGACGGATTGCGACATTCGGCAATGACGGGCGAAACCAACCGGCACAGGTTTCATTCACCGTGACATCCGGCGACAATTTCGTGAAGCACCGTGGCCAATATCAGACAATATTCGCAATGATCCAACTCCCGATAATGTGCGGCCACGGATAATGCTGGGGGATGTAATAACAGTTTTCCGAATTATTCCCTGTAATCGCCCCAATTATTATTAATGTGGCCCTCGAGATACTCCCGCAGTCACCGTTTCATATAATTATTACCTTATCCTTCGAATATTCAAAGTATTTTCGCAATAAGTATACACGCAGGGTACATAATGCGTTTGCCTTGGTGACACAAACTACTTTCACTTATATTCCGAATTTTAAAATGTAAAACAGATCTTAACACTACCTATTATTAGTGTTATAGTTTAAATAAATTACTAGATTGTTACCCAACTACACTAAATTGCTGGTTCCAAAGCAAACGCATTATCAGAGGAAATGTCAGAAACTATGGAGATCCGCGCGGTTGGAAGGCACTGGGGTAAACGGAGCATTGTCCTTCACTGTCCTCTTATCTGGTATCATCCCCACTTCCCCTGCTCCATGAGCCAACCCCATACAGGTCCAGTCTCGGGCTCAAAGAAACATTTTCAATGTCTTATCGCGCAATTATTTAATATCCCAATTACTTAATTGCTTTTCCCGATAACAAACACGTGCTTCCTTTTAAAATAATCGCACTCTTTGCTTCTAAGGCTTCTCCGACGTGGCGACAGAAAATCGCAAATGTGCAATGACACAGTTACATTCATGCATCAAGCGAACATTTACGCGATGCTAAATCATCGGAAAAATAGAGCAGGGTTAAGTAACGTTGTAAAGCGAGCACAATAGTCAGAAACATCGTCAGTAAATGCAGGCAGGCAGGAAGATGTGCCTTGCGCAATGCAGATAGGAGAGTATATGTACTAAATGTAGACATGTGTACGTGGTTGGCGATCGATCCTTATGTAACACGTGTCACTGTACCGAGGCGTGAAAGTTCGCCGTTCTTTTCGGCAGTGGAAATGAGTCACGTGCACACTCATCGATAAACCGCCGCCAGTGTGGGAACGGCACAATGAAGGTTGATAACCTCCTGTTTGGAGTTTACCGAGTTGCCAGTGAACCCTGCCGATTTCCAAAACAATGACGGTTCTTGCATCAACAATTTTGTCTGTCGCAAGGACCGCGCATGTATATCGTTCTGCGCTACACATCGGCTTTTACACGTGTTCCCTTTTAGTTTCTATTTGCTCATCTCGTATTTTACATGCGCGTTCGATGATTGCGCATGCAAACTTTCATGTGTTAGTAACGCATTGTTAATGGCAAATCGACAGCTGAAAACTTCTAAAGAGATGGGAATGGTCTTCTCGTCCGTATCGTTTTGTTCTTGTAAACCGATTAATTAATCATGAATGGACACTTCAATTCTCACTGTATCTGCGTAGCGGCTCGTTTTCTTCGCGCCACAATATTAAACGATGAGATAATTGAAATTTATAGAGTTTGCAACACGTGTAATGGGATCGGACCTAAAGCGAACGACGAAATCGTCGTAAGATCGTCTTTCGCCGCAGGATTGCAAGACACAGTGGAATTGCGAAAGGGAATTTCAATCGAATATGAAATATCTCTTACGAAACGCTTACATGTACCGAAGAACTGTATCATAAAGCGAGGCAAACGTCGACAGGCCAACGCTCATCTCATTCTTATCTAATTCCGTTCTACTTTCTATCTGACTTTGTCAGGCATCTTACATTTAAAATTGATTCAACAAAATTTCTATCATTTTATCATAATTTCTTCTCACTCAGTCCATTTTCTTATTGAGCTTATGGAATGTTTGATTTTTTCAACCATTCCAACTCGAAATTTCGACAAGAAATACTTGGGATTAGCTGATCGGAAACATTAAATTCCTAAAAAATCAGGCTCCCCCCGAAAGATTATTAGCCATTAGCGGATGTGCAGGGGAACACGTATGCACCAGGCGGTGGACGTGGAAACGCGCAGCTCCGCAAGATGCATCTTGTGGCGCCTACGCATTCACCGGCACGAACGAACGAACGAACGAACGAACGAACGGATATCGTTCGCCGAAGTCCGGGACGAGGAACCGACGAAAAATTCTTGAACCGGTTCGCGCGCGTCTCGCTGGCGACTCGCACAACTCGTCAGGAAAAATAGAAGAAGCCAGCCTGCAAAGATCCTCGGGCTTCGTCCTCTAGATTCTAGAAGATCGCTTCGAAGCAAGCATCCGGCGCGTCTGTCTCTTACTTTCACAATGTTTACAAAATTGTGAACCTCGTTAAGATACGGGTTATTCAGACTCCGAAATCTTGCTGCTTCAACTTTAAATCTCAAAATTTTTTTGGTTTTCTAAGGTACGGGAGACTTAGTCTTACATTATTGTCTGTCTGATCACATCTAAATATAAAACCAGAAACACAACATAATTATCTTCGTTCAAAAAGTGACTCAAAGAAAGTTCTACTCAACCAAAAACTCAGTATTTTCTTTAGCCTGACACATTTTCAATTGTTCACTTCCCTTACGGAAATATACTACTAATAACATCACTGATAGGCTATATCAATGCCAGAGCCAACGTGTCTACGTGAATCCACCCACGTATCAAAACTGTACCGATACGTCATTGCAGTCCATTTAAAAGAGTTCTCAATCTGGCTAAGATAAGATCCGATAATGTTCAAATTCACGAAGTCTCGAAGTTTCGCACGAGCAGGAAAGAGTTGGTCGCATAAGCATAGGTGGCAGGTGGCACTCAAAGTGCCAATTAAATGATGACAATCATGTACCAATCATAAAAATATGGAAAACTAGCTTAGATACAAATATCTTTGCAAAGATAAATCCAACAACTTAGACAGAAATAATAATAAGATTTGCTTAAACAAAGGCGGTCATACTTCCCACGCTACACTCTCAGCTCGTCCTGGTACACCGGAAGTACGGATCTGCGAAGACTGATCTAACTTTCTCCAGTTACTTTCTGGAAAGGAGATCAGGTAGATGATACTATCCCGTTGCCCGAGTTCGCAAACCTTCCCTGCTACTTTCTACTGCACACCAGTGACAGCAGGACCATGCGTTTCAGAAGCCGCAATCCAAATTCAATCTCTGATCGAAGCGAATCATTTCCTCGGATTTTACTTTCCTGCAATCGCACTTTGCCCTCGTTATCTTTGAAACTAATCAAAACTATCGATACGTTTGCTGCGTGGTTGCCTGTGCGTTTACATGACCATGAACGGGGTAATGTACACAAATGATTCCTCTTTTACTAGACGAAAGTACTACAAAATCAAATGCACGTTGGCTTCGATTTTCCAATTTGGATCAGAATTAATTACTTGGCGCACTATAAATTCACCGACATGTGACACTTCAGTCGCTACGTATTCCTGTCTCCCTCGATAACAAACTCCATTCATTCTCCGAGTACTATCACACATCTCCGTATGTTTGTAAAAAGCGAGTCACTTGTCTTTAAACTATTACTGTCTAGTAAATACTATTCTATATAACAATTAATATTTTTCAATTCTTACGTCCTGTAGACAAGTATAGTATACGTACAATGTGTCTACACGTTGAGTAAAAAGTGTGGTACCACAGTGGTGATCGAAAGGGAACCGAACCGCCCTGTACTCCCGAAGGCAAGTAACTCGAGTAATGTGAACGCTGCGCAAGGATAATAAGGCAGGTCCGCAAGGTAGGCAGATGGTCCAACGGGAAGGTCGGGGGGGCCGGGTGTCCCGAGATAATGTGCCACGTGCACAGGCGGCCCAGTGTTCCTGGTGTTCATCTTTCCATGCGGTGCGAGCCGGCACGCTCGCAGGCTGCGGTCAAATTAAGGCGAAACGACTCGCATCTCCCGTCTGGCTTTCTCGCTCTTCCGAGCATCCCCATGCGAGATACACATCCCACCCCTCTTTCCCCTCGTCCTCCAAGACGAGCCGGCATCCTCTTCCTCGTCCGGCAGCTGCCGGCCGATCGGCAGGAAAATAGAGACTACAATTCGACAGGATGCGCGCGTATCCTTCCCGAGCGTACCTGGAGACTCGAAAAACGCGCCGGCCCACACAGGCGAGCCGTGACATTACCATTCTGAATAGCCAGGTACATCCACACCGGGGGACTCCAAGACTGCTCTCTCCCCTTCTCCTGGCCAGGTAATCCCTGCTTCGAAGAAGCCCCCGGGGAGAATGGATTTTCCCTCTAACCCCGGACCCTCGCCGCTCACCAAAGGCGAGCGCGCTTCCTTTCACGCTAGTGGTACTCGGGAAACTATCAATAGCGGAAAATCCACTGTCACCGGTCATCTCGAGCATGCTACTTGTCGTTTGTCCATCGACTGCGTCGACAGATTTGAGCCGCTCGAGGGTAAGTATCGGTGACAGTTGGGGCTTCGGCGAGGCGTGGCTGTTTTGGGGAGCAATCGATTTCGATGGGTAAATTGCAGGGCCGGTCGTCCGAGGATATCTTTCTGTAATTCAGTGAAGGATGATCCTGATTTCGGAGGGCAATTTGTCTTTTGCTTTTGGGGAACTCCTACTTCCGCACGTCTTGTCGGAACAGTAGCATCTAAAGCGCTAAGCTAGAAGACACGTCAGTATGCATAGAGAATTTATGCAAATTAGTTGTATTAAATAATTAGCTAATGCATTGCACTACTCATACAAATTAGATACGTAAGAAGGTTTTTAATCCAAGGAAACAAATGACGCGGTATTATGTCGGCTGAGCAGGCACGATAGAAGCACGCCGGAAAACGAAGCCCAATTCCCCTACTTTACTAATTAGTTGCTTGTATTAGATTTCTACTAAAGCAGGTCTCCGCGTTTCCTGGAGAGTTTAGACTCCCTCTAATTTTACGATTTCCATCCTTTAATGATTTCCTCTCTGGGCCGCCGAGCAGGTACTCGCTTCGTCCTCCTCACCCTGCTTCACCCCGACTACGCCCATGGTAAGAACTTATTGCCGTGGTGTAAAAGAAGCTCTTTACCGAGCAGTTGATGGGAGAAACGTGAGAGCGTTTCGGAGTCCCTGACTCCGGCGCGTAGGTCGAAGACGTGTCTCGAGGCCGCACGAACCGAGCGACCGTCATACTCGAGGCCAGCGCGGTCTTATTGTACCATTTCTAGGAATAATCGACTAGCTGGCAAGGAAGAGAACTCGAAACTCGATGAACTTCCCGGCACCGAGGTGCTTGACCGCTCCTATTCTTCGCTAGCCTTTCGATTGCCGGCGATTAACGGGATTGCTCGAGTCCTGCTCGTAAAACTTTCCAATTTCCGAAAGGAAATTTCGTCCTAAGCCTCGGCACCCAGCTGTAAACGGTTGTAAGTCCTTCGCTTGGGCTCGCAATCATTAGCTGTCGGATTTCCGGTGTCACAGGCTTTGAATCAAATCTATTGTTAATAAAACTCATTGACATGATACAAATGTAATATTCGATCGAGAAATGATTGTTTAAAAGAGATTTAACCTAACCTAACCTAACCTAACACGAATAAATAATTGAGGGTGATCGATGCTGGTGGGGAAGGAATCATTAATTGACGCCGTTGATAGATTAGAGCACTTGAGCATCGCGCTCGAAGAGCAGCGGCTCTCGCATCGATCCGGTGCACCAAACTGATTATACAACATGATGTAACCGAGAGACAGACGCGGTAGAAAAACGGGACGGCCAAGGAAGATACAGGTTTCCACGGACAAAAGTATTTTCTCCAAGAATAATATGCGTGTGAACCTCCGACGAGCAAGGATCTTTTTTGGTATTTCGTGTCTTTAACATAAGGTTTTTATTGAGAATCTCTTAAAGTTCCTTCATTTTTCTATTGCCGATAATTAATATTGCGTCGCGTTGCTACCAAATACCAAAACAATCAAGAAGAATGACTAGCAACAAATTTCTCGCCATATTTCTCAGTGAGCACACAACTTTGCGCGTCGCTTATCGAGAAAAATCCGGCGTCTTATATGCAACAAACTAATCAATTTGATCTTGGATGCGAAGTCGATCAAAAGGCGATAACAATATTAATTGAGCTAATCGGGTGCGCAGGGAACTCAGTGGAACAGAATTCACGATCACACAAAGTTGCACGTATTCATGCAACTTTTATCGAAGAACTCGCAAAGGTTCTATCCGTCATTCGCATGGCAAACTCCGAGAGTGATTACGATTTTAAAAGCAATATTGCACTGACAATTATCCATGCTATCCCGAAATGACTAATAATGTACGATGACTCGTGCACCGAAGGCTGCATGGAAACCGTTTCTACCAAACACCCTCGCTTCAACCCTGAGCATGTTCTCATCACACGAATTCGCGTCACGCAACTCTCTGATTTACATTATCATTTCATTTCGCACTTCCCATTATTTAAATTTCCACTTCATACGAATTAAAAACATGTACCAAGGATACAAGAAATTCAAATTCTCTCTTTAATCTCTTGGGAGGCTCCCGGGCAAAAGGCAACATTCGTGCCAATTAATGCAAAGCAGGCCGTGCTATTAAAAGAAAGCTTCTCACTCTCGGGATGGCGTTTGCGTGGGTAAAAGGACCGCAAAGCCGCGCTTCTCTTCATCCTTGGTAATCGAGAAGCCAGCCGTCCAGTTCGAGAACCAGCCTCTTCTGCGGGGACGCTCGTACACCATACACGTGCGCTCCGTCAATGCCTTAGTTGGCCAGGGGATTGCGATTGCATTATACATACGTTATATTAAATGATGTCATGGCGGAGCGGCGCGTTACACGGCTCACTGGATCTGATGTCATTCTGACTTCTGACATAATTCCGTTCGACTTAACCCGGTGGCTCAATACGACCATATTTATATAATAAATGATTCCTATCGATTTGCAACTTCTATTCCGAATCAGGAAGGTGTACTATAAGCAGTGTAAACACCATGTAAGTAAGAAAGGCGAAGAATGAAGTCTAATGCGAAATGTTGGTGTCCAAAGCTAATCATGATTATATTTGTGTAATATACGGCAATCGGGGTGACACCACCGAATCAACACGATCGCACTCACTCGCTCACATCAATGACGTAGATATCTAGCGACGCGTGTGTGTTGGTGACTATATCCTTTGTCGGCGACGTGTGAGTAGCGCAGACCTTATGAGACCTCATGAGCGGAGCTGTGAGGACGCGAGGCCTTCGGTCGAGAAAAAGTCATTTAAAGAATTGCTCTGTCGAGAAGTCTGAATGATCAGATCTTGCAATTTGGTTTAATTTGGGTAAAAGTGCTGGTGTTTGTTTTATATCAAATCTGCAATTTCGCGAGTGAGTGGTGAGTGGTGTTCGGAGTCGAATGTGCTTATGGATTATGCGAAATGGAATGATGGTGACTTTGCGAATGCAAGGAAACGCGTGAGGAGAGCGTTGTCATGCGTGTTCGCACGTAGCCACACGGAGGTACGTAGTTCAATGACATGCTAGATACGCCTAGGTGGACCAGATGGTCGATAATTATCCAAGTAACGGGAATGACCTTATGCTGTGCTCGGATTGTCCTAGAGATTTCGACGAAACTATACTGACTCGTTAATTATTATTTGGAATTTGTTGTTCGTATAAAACAACCTGCCAAAGGCTAAAAGTGCGCCGAAGTTAATTTTATAGTAATCGAAACATAAGTTCTGCGAAACACTTGCACCAAACTTGATGAAAGAATGGACAGAGCGTCCTGCCCAACTTGCAGGTCGATGTGCAAGTCCGAACAGGTATTAGAATACAATTATTATTATGCGCTGCATCATTTTAATTTCTCGGTGCTCAAGTATTGTGTTCATGCGCTTATTACACAATAAATATTTCACTGAAGAAAAACCACATTCACCTGTTCCGACTTATGTACAAAGTCGATTTGTAGACGAACTCCGAAACGCAACCCGTTCGATCCGAGTTCAAGATTGCGACTGAACACTGTGCTACAGCTGAGCCAGTTGTTGGTAAAGAGCAGGATGGTTAGGAACTGGAAAACTGACTCTGATTGGCGAAAAATGCGTCTAATTCAATTGGCCTGCAGGCTATTAAATTCGGCCTTTTCCCCAAATTTGCCACGCACATTATTCGACTTAACTGACCTGGCTTAAGTTCTTAATTTCCCCTCTGATCCTTCGAGGGATTACTACCTGTTCTTACCCTTTCAGTTTTGAGAAGACGTAAGAGGTCTTCTCACGTAATCAAATCCAAGCTTTCAGAAAGCTCAATTTGGACACGAATTTAAGTCAAAATTTGCAATGCAATGAAAAATTCAATATCGAATGTGACAGAATGAAACAGACTAAGGAAAGAAGTGAAAAAGGAGACGACACGCACACTTTCTGTCTCGTTAAATTCTCTCCTTTTCCTTTTCGCTTTCATCCTGGTTTGCACAGAATAAAGGCAATTGTCCGAAATATATAAAAATGCCAGCACTGAAGGGGTTAAGAGACAGCGCGCCGGAAGAAGCTGCTTTCAATAGCGGTCGGCGGACGTCAGAGCTTCTTTCCTTGCATCATACTCTTCTTTTTGCATCAGGCCACTTGGTGGGCCGCCCGCAAAAATAGTTTCGACCGTGAACATAATCGTACGTCCGGTTGCTGTTCGTCCGCTTGGTTTACCGCGCGCGCGGCTACGTTCCTGCCTATCGCTAAACTGTGAACCGACTCTGTGTTTATCTCGCACGTGGCGCAAACCGCAGGACATTCATGAAATCGTGCTGATTCCCAGTACCACATTGTTGCAACACTTGAAGAAACCTCCGAGTTACTCAGTACATGCAATAATAGGAAACTTATTCGATGTCGGCTTGATAAATAGGATATTAAATACGTAACGATCGAAACAAGAGATTAATGGAATTGTGCTGATTCCCACCACCACGTGGTTGCAGAAGTCGCAGAAACCCACGAGTACTTAGTACATAGAACAATACAAATATTAATCCATACCTGCTTCAATAAATAAAATAGCAAGTGCGTAATATCAAAAACACAAAATTAACTATTTTAAAGTAATTCATATGAATTGAATTGAAGTATAATATAATTCTAAGTTCATATACTTGCGTTGTCATTACAATATTATTCTACCGAGTCTCGAACGCCTACAACGATCGTGTGTAATCGGAGCTTCCAATCCAAGTCGAAGAGAAATTGCATTGCGTTGAACAACTATTCTACGATCCAACGCAGACGAGTCAGCGTACGTGTCATTTCATGACTAATTTTAATGCGATCCGTGTGACACGCTCTCTTGCAGGCTGCGGGAGCGTGATTTCTTCGGATCTTGTCTGACAAGTGACAGGGCCAGCAGATAACATAGTTGCTCTCGTTACCCGGACACTTTACATGGTGCATGACACCCGTCACGTACACACAGCGCCAGGTATCCCTCACCGGCGCGGCGAGCTCCTCGGCAAATTGTATTATCGGTTATTGAGACCTTGACCCGATCTATTTCACTGGATGCTTGACGAACTATGGACATCTCGAGCACTTAAGTCTGTGTACATATATGAGTTTGCGCCTATCACAATGGGATATCACGATTAATAGATTGCGGATCTTTATGTAAATACCAATCCTTATTAATGTACTACGGATTCGTGGGAGAAACTTGGAGCTAATGCGATTAATTTATTACGCGTGTTAAGATAAACTTCTACAGTCTCGTAATTAATATCTATTAATAAAGAACTTATCGGAACGCAATCCTATCTGAATTAAATTTAGGATTATCTCGGAATTCAGTCTCTGGAATTTATGTAATTTGAAAATATTTTACTAATGAAGAATTAATTGTGAGCTGCTAGTGACAAATTACTGAAATTCAAGTGACTCAAAATTAAGTCACTTGCCAAGTGTGAATCAGGCTTTAGTAGTCACTGCATAACTCACTCACTACGAAGCTCTCATTCTCAATGCGTCGAGAATTCTCGATGCGCGCACGAAGACAGCTGACGTGTCACGCGTCTTCCAGAAAAATCAGCACACCCGCCCAAAGTACTCGACGCAAACCGTAGCAAAATAAGTCCGGCTATGGATTCTCAATTAAATGCAAAGGAAACGTGCGATTCACTTCCGGTCATCTGACCGGGAAAATTGCGGGAAGAAGGAAATGCCTCGCCGAAAATATTGCGATGACTTGGAGGAATTCGCGGGAAACCCGATGATTCCTTATCAGAATTTCGTGTGCGCACGATAAACAGTGCTTGTCGGCCTTGGCGGCAGACTCCAGACCGTATGACGAAACTTCTTTGCCAATATCATTATCATTAAACGGCCTGGAGATCGCGCGTGCATCGGAAGATCCATCCGGCCAGAGTTTGCTGATATCGTCACTCACCCCTGTCATTCTCTATTGCCTTTTAACCCTTCCAAGGAATCCGCACATTACAGCCTCAATTTTTGAATAATTAATTACCTTTTTCGACATCTTAAAAATCTCTAACACGTCGTAAACAATCTAATTATCCATGCAATGCAAATGTTTTAATTAATGTTTGCCCGACTCATAATAAATATTCGATTAATCACCTTAAGAATTCTCGATTATGCGAATGTTAACTACCTTTGTTGACATTCAATAAAATATTTCAGTGCGTAAACAATGCAACTATCTACGCGTGGAATGCAAAATAATTAAAAGTTACGCGTTTCATAATAACATACAGAATTATCACCGTACGAATTCCTGAATCACGCGGATGTATGTATATTTCGGCAATACTTAATGAACTGTCTCATTAAGAGCATTGAAAACAGGTCAATTATAAGCAGCGTTCCGGGCGACGTAACGCGACAAACATTACGCTAAGATATAATTACAAAAACAAGTGATCGCTTGGCAGTGAAAACACCCGGGAAAGCTTTCACTATAAGTATTGTACGCAATAATGATTACGATTTTCTGCGAGGCTGTGTTTGCACTATCAAAGCACGGGGAATTTGTTACTGCCGTGCCGTAAACTATACACGATATTGTTGATTTCACATTACTTATTTACGTTATTGAGAAACAATTATACATATATGAAGTAATTATTTACATTGAAAAGATGAGATCACCTCTCCTGAAAGGTTCTGCTCGATGGTTGTTTCACGTTTGACGAAACATTTCTCACATTGGGCCGTGCTAGGAACTAGGAACTGTAAGTAAATTAGACACCTCGACAGGTTAACGCTCCGAGTACACTCGAGCACGCAAAGCACACGTACACCACAATCGCCAGGTTCGCACGTGAACCTTACTTTTTCTCATGGTGCGGACGGTGTGCGCCCCACCGATAACCCTGACTTTCTCGACGCCGCCGGCTACAGTACATTCACTCGGAGACGCTTTGATACGACTCCTACATTCCAATAGGTAAGGTGTAGTTCATGGCGAAAGGTAGCCGAGGCATGTCTACATACATGCGATCTGGAACGATGCTTTTCAAAGTGGCTGATGCCTGCCCCTTTAATTACAATGTGCAATCTGCAATCATGCGAAATACGCAGTATTAAGGAATCTTTAATAACTTCATTATCAGAAATTATAAAATACATGCAAGAAGGGGGAAAGGAAAAAAGAATGAAGAAAATGCTCACTGCTAAGAAATCCGTTGGACGGATAATAAAAGTAGAGTTCATTATAACAGAAAACGTGCTAATACAAATTGTTAGATGACTGCTAAATCATCTAGGCATACAATTATAAAAATATAAAGTTATAGAAGGACACAGATATTTACAAATGTTTATGTAATGTTTATTTGCCTGAAATAGCTTTGACGTCTACTTTTGTCAAGTTTGCGTTTTCGTAGACAGAGCGAACAACAGTCAGTTGTCGACGCAGATTTCGATCGAGAAAGCAGAATCGTCGCGTGCAAGGGTCATTTACAGAAAAAGATTGATATACCTCACCAAGTGTACACACGTTCGATAGAGTGTATATACACTCGGAAGAAACTAGGTTCGTTCAAATATCAAACGCGACGGCTCTGAATGGTCATTGTTCTTCAAGGGAAAAATCGAAGAAATTCCGTGATATCGCTGGATTAGCAGGCAGCCGGGGCGATAAGGGGAGAAATAAAAGTTACGGTTGTCCTTATCGAGAGCCGTTCTCTTTAATGATTACAAAAGCACGACCAGCGCAATCGAGGACGGGGAATCGAGTCTATCTTGGAAATGTGATGAAAGAATCGAATTGAAAATTAAAACTCAAATGCCTGCACTCGTGTTGCTACATTGTTGAGAATATAGGAAATATAAAAAAGTATAATCCAAATCGAATTAAGAATGATTAATTATACTTGCGTAGTCTCGTTCGTCTATGACGGAATTCCAGTTATATCATTGCTTAATATAAATCTTACAAGACTTATCATCTTTACTATGATTTTCTGAGATCATATTAAGAATCTGGCATTTAATAAACACAAACACGATTAAAAATTGCCGGCAAATAATGATTTAAAATAAAGTTTACTATAAACTTGAGGTTTCGATTACACAAAAATTGAAGATCCTACAGAAAAAGTAGAAATATTTCATTGGTTCTATCAATGTTAATTTTCACGAGGAAGGAAAATTCGAAAATGAAAAGCGAGAGTTTTATTTGATATTGACTACTCGGTGGAATTTCACGGGCCCACTGGCGGAATCGCCGGACGACACCCACGTAACTATTGTAGATAGCGGAATGGAGCATGCGTTGGCCAATATATCCGGCCTGCGGGAGTGATGTGAGCTCGTTTGGAAATTCGAAGGCCTGGCCTGACTCGAGCGTGATCCAAGCACCACGCAATCAACCGTATCTCTTGAGACACGTCTCTCTCAGTGTGCGTCTCTTGACTTTGCACGTATACACCGCCACATACGCATACCTTGGCCGAGCGAGACTCACAGCCGATTTCGTACGAGCATAGCAGTGGCGTAGGTCCCTGGCAAAGCGAACCTTCGGATTACAACAGTATGAAACTTTGTCAATTTTTCCTATACTTAATACAAAATTAAATGTGTACTACAAAGGCATTCTTACACAATTAAAATCCATTTTTACAATCACAATCGCGAGATTACAAGGGTTTGCTAGAAAATTCCCTTCTGCTATTTTTCCCACCTTAGTGGAAGAACTATGTGACTCGTCCGCAAGAGTATTACTGCTCGTTAGAAGTTAGAAACCTAAAACCTCGACGGATCGAAAGAGTAGTGTTTCACTGGGAATGCATAGAGGAATTCCTCGCTCGGATTCCCGCTGAGGCTACACCCGAGAGCGATGCCTTTAAGGAATTAAACGTATTTCGAGTGGCTGACTCACGTGCGCTATGACGAGAGAACACACTCGCCTCCTTTGTGACAAAAAGGCTGCGCTGTCCGAAGATAGGTTTTCTCACGGTCGCCACGCTCGTTTTACGTGGGTGACTATATGTTCCTGCCCTTACGCGCCGCCGATTGTTTAAGTTTAAAGAATACAGCCACCCGACCAGTGCTTACCGCCGACTGGCGTTTAAGGTAGGTCAAGGCCGGTTCACCGCTCGAACAGTAAATTGATCCATTTTGTGGAATAAAACAGTATGTACTGATCGAACGATATCCCCCCGTGCCTTCCCATGACGCATATGTATTGTATTTATTTGTCAGCTCGTAATCAGTGATTGAGCACTTGTTAAGCGAGTACTCGAAAAAAAAGTATCCACTCGAGAGATGGAGGATGAAAAAGATTGCAATCGTTCTTTTGTTTAAGCAGAACTTTTTCTGTCTCGAGGACAGTGTGCTAAATTCGAGAGACGTTTACGACTTTACGGTTTCACTTTCCTTTTGGAATTTAAAGGACAGATATTACACACGCGTGCTTGCAAATGGAAATCACTTATGTACTTGGGAGACAAGTTCCAGTAATATCCACTCACTTATTTGTTAGTTCTTAGTTTGAGAATGATTTCATTACTTTTCAGTTTTGAAACAAATTTTAAATTCACCGAGAATACATAGATTCGGAGAAATGAACATTTCTAGTATGTGGTGAAAGTATTACTAATAATAACTCATCGACACTGTGAAATGAGCGATCTCAATGTTCGAATCTGATGACACAAGAGACCTGATACGTCTCCTAATTAAGACACATTCACCTATTTAACTCAACCATAGCGAACTCCCAATACACACATTCCTATCACAACCTCCTACAAGTTCAACGACCTCAGCATTCATTGCCTATTTTCGCCGCGGCGAATCACCTCCCAAAGCCTCTCCACGGCCTCGAGTCAGCGCGAGCACTAATCGTCTGCTCAGCGCGGAGTAAATTAATAAAGAATTCGTACGTGCGCCTTCCTATCAAGCGACCGCGTGTCGCAGTTTACGTTGCCCACGTACGCACTGATGTGGCCAGTAGCGCCGCGACGTCTCACGACGCCCTTCCCCCTTAACCCCAACGTTGTTATCGGCCAACACCGATATAACCATTTGCCCCGGCAACTTTGTCGCCGCGTTGCATCATCCTCACAAACTCTCCTCGCAAACTGAAAACCCGTCCAAGGTGTGCCGACGTCGTGGCATGCAAATTATCCTGAATACATGAATGCGCCGCGAACAACGCGCCGCGCGGCCACACCATGGCGCACGCCGATCTCAATATCTCAGTAGAGCGGACAATACAAGAATACAAGCTCACCCGGGAGGGAGCTGGCCCTCGAACCTGAAAGTCTGCCCCAGAAGCCTTCCGCAGCACTGGGGTGGGGTTAATCTCTCGATTCTCAGCGGGAACTTGTACAAACTTGTAAACCGTACAAACCGTACAAACCGTACGCGTCCGACACTGGAGAATCGTCGGAGTGTGCGCAGAGGCCGGTGAGGCCGGGGTGCGCAGAGTAGACTCGGCGATCCCCCACCAGGTTAGATAGACAGCGGGTGTCGAGTCCTTTGGTGGAAGCAGTGCGTCCCACGGATAAGAAGGAAGAGTGGGGAAGTCGGCGGGCCTGGCGGTTGGCAGGGAGGAAAGGCAGAGGCAGTGGCAGACGGCAAGTGAGCGAGGCGAGGGAAGGCAAGGCAGAGGCAGGCAGGCGAAGTGGTTCGGTCGCTCGGTGAAGCTCAGTCGTTGGCTGCACAATGGCGCGATCGGTCTGTGCTCGCTCTCTCTGCTGCCGCCGTCGTTTCTGAGCGGTGGGCCGGCCCAAAACGTTGGACCGTCCGTTGCGCGTGACAAAAGTCTCTCCGCGCGCAGTCTGCCCAAGTTCGCAAGGAAATCCGCTCGGCTCTCCGACTCCGGACTCCTCGCTTCCACCCCAAAGATACAGTGGAATCGCCGCTCTCTCACTCTCCCTCTCGAGACCAGAGGATACCAAGCGTAGTGAGAAGACGCGCGCGCGCTCTCTTGAGAGAGAGAAGACAGTGCGAGGAAGAGGGAAGAGGCAGCAGGCCAGACGGAATCACGCGACGACGAAAGGCCGTGAACGGAAGGACAAGCGATCGACACAAGATCCGAGCGACTCGCTAATACCCCAGACACACACGCACGCGCTAGCGCGCTATTCGAAAAACCAATACGCCCGGCAGCGCGAGCGCCCGGGGATTATTCGCTTTTCGAGCAGACGGCGGTTTATCAACAACGTCTTTGGGGGACACTCGGCTCGAGCCGAGTTGTGCAATCGTCACCCAGCAGCCCCACAGGCCCCTGCCGTTCAGGAACGCACGGCGACAATAGGCATCAAGTACAGAAAGGTAAACCGAAGCTCTTCTCTCTATCCAGCGCCTCGAATAGGAATAGCCTTACGGAAACCTTAGATACGCCGAGGAAGGAGCTACCAGACCGAGAGAGAGAATTGCAGTGCTCGGCGGAAAGAGCCCCATTATCAAGTGCGCGCCAGTGTACCGACCGACCTACCCATTTACTAGTTCTGGCTGGCGTATCGCATTCGCACATGCTCGCGCCACAGCGCCCAGAGAGCACAGTGCAAAGTGCAGTGCAGTTATTACTGACGCGCCTACTCCGATCGATGTGAGCCTCTCAGCCACCTTTCTCGCTCCCTCTTTCTCCTACTCGGTTACTATTTACTTCTTGGGTGCGCTCGCCCCCTTGCACGCCGCAACCATTCCACTCTCGATTGCAGAGCGTCGCACGCGCTCTCTTCCTTCCAATGGATTCATTCCACTCTCGCAATTGATACTCCTCGCGTGTGCGCTCGCACTCAAATCGGGGATATTTCTGGCTGGCGCTTTCGTTGTTGCGACGGCGGCGACCGCGGCGACGGCGGCCTGTAGAACGGGGCTCGTCCAGGTTGCCTGTTTCAAATGCCAGCCGCTGCTTGACAACCGGGCGGTGCTGGCTGACTCGCTGGCGCGCCCACCTTCGGATAACAGCGTTCGCACAGTTTGCCTGCTTTTCTAGTCGATATATCCGTCAAGCGATTATTGGGCTTCGTTTACTGTAAAGTTCGTGCAGTGCCGCATGCCAATGTTGATGGTAATTTCCCTTGCTTTGTTAACGACAACTTTCCTGGCTATTTGGACGACGCGTAGAAATGGTGCGCGAAGAGTCGGAGTTGATTATTTATAACTGTGATTGATAATGTAAGATGTTCTTGATCGTTGACCCGTCACGTTCACCGGTGTCTTTAAATGGAGATTTATGCCCGAGGGATCGAGTGGCGGAAGGCGCGATTCGGAGAGAGTTTCCTCTGACAGTTCGCGAAGCTTCCAGAGATTGTCAGCGTTGCTATAGAAATGCTTTCGCGGATGGCCACGTGCGATTATTTCTTGCTCCCACTGTAGACAAAATACCCAATTCTTTCGGAATCATCGTAGATCTTCCACTATCACTGTTACTACAGAAATCCACTCACACCACAGCTTCCAAACATAAACAACAACGCTCTCTAACGAACGTCCAGTAAACTTCGTCTTACGCGATAACAACAAACATCAATTACATCGGAATCTCGGTAATTGGAGTCGAACCGATAATCCGGCCGGGTATCACCGCAATTTTCTACCAACATTGCTAACAATAATCGCAAATCGATCGCCGAAATTTCCACAAGAGGGCAACATGCAAATGTGAACTGGGAGAGCGGAGTGTACGTGTGTGCGGACGTATTAGGCAATTTATTTCGCGGTATTGCGTCAGGACGTGGCGGGCGCGCTATTAATGCAACCGGAGCGGTGCCCGCAATATCGCCGCTCTCTGTGACACAGCATGGAGCCCCTCCGCCATTTTGACCTTACCGAAGGATATCTACTATTTGCCCGTAGCACACGTGCGCACGCCTCGCTCTACGTATTGTACGTGCGTGTCCCTCTCGCGCGGAAAGTAAGTGTATGTACACGCGGCCGCACGCGCGCGCGCGCGCGCGTTTCGACACGCGCTACCGCACGGACGCAATGCTTTACTAATTCCGAGCTGGCCATTTCGTCAGATCCTCGTTCATTGAACGAACGAGCATGGGAAGGGGCGAATGGGGAAGGAAGGAGGTGAAGGGGTATATGAGGCCGAGTACGTGCCTTTAACAGTGTGGAGACTGTGTGTCGCGGATTTAACACTCGGGGCACCGGCACCTGTCGACACGATGCTGCTGACCTCGCCGGACACAACTCTACCGGCGGAGATAGAAGTGAAGCTTACTTTTTAAAGAGTAAAAAGTGAGGTTTAGAGTGGAATTATAATCAATAGTTGATTGACAATGTTAGGTTTGGCCTCTATTTTTTGGGGATATTTTGCTCGTGAACTGCTCCAATTGTTACAAATTGTATATTACTGTTCCTATTTAAATTTGACCACGGTTGAATATTGTAAACTTAAAATAAAGTGGAATTGATTTGCATTAACGGATTAAATGAAACATTCAAATGATACCGGCGAGCTAGTTAACAATGCCTTCTTACCAAACGCGATGCTAATTTTTCGACACAGTGCGACTGGTTACCGCTTTCGGGTAAAGATGACAGGCCAGTCGTGAATACGAGCTTATGTTGTATACATATGTATTATACCCTGCCAAGAGAAGGCTTTTGCGCAAGTGCAAATGCTCTTATCGTGAGTCGGCGAGCGAGTATCGATATTCAGTGTTCCCCTTCCCATACGCCACCTTCACTCGCGGAATTCTCTCTCCATCGGTTTACCGGCGAATTTGAATTCCATCCGAAGGCCCTGTCTCCTGCGATTCAAACGAACCAATTAGTAATTTAGAAAAATGTATCCTGACAAGTGAGGTAAATTTCCTTGTTAATTATTAGGCTTCTATTTAATACTTTGGATGGATCATAAGCGAAATGGGTTGCACAGTCTCGGGCATTTCCAAATTGTCTTTGAATGTCGTACCAAGTGATTATGTCGCTCGACGGCAAGGGCAATCGATTGCACCACGTGTGCTGTGCTGCTCGAGGACACCGCAGGCCATAAGAGATTGCCTGGAAGGACAATCCGTCGAGCGAAGCATCGATATTTCGTTAGCAAGAGCCGGTAATTCTCGCCGTGTAAAAAACTACCCACAGCGCGCTCGACAGAAACCAAACAGCAGCGAGGAAAATAGATTTCTTTTGCAAGCGATATTTATCTGCCGGGAGGAGCAATCCCTCCGAGCCATAACCACATTCTTTCGCACCATCGAGCAAAAAGTGCGCGTTCGCCAAACGAACGGGCAAAGTCAGTAAGAAGCGAATGTTTTGAGGGGATATTTTTTTTCCGCGAAAGACGATTACTAAGCATCCAAAGATACTCGCTCGGTTCTACACGAGATAATCCGGCGCGCGAGGTCTCCCGGGTCTTATCGTACTCGGCAGTGTTACATAAAATCACGAGTATTAATGTAACCAAGCGATGGAGTAGCGTTGTATTCGTAGTAAAAGCAGTGTCGATTTTTCTGGCGCGCCGTGTACATAATCAGCTTCCCCGGCTCGACGACCGCCTTACTCCGATATCCCTGACCTTACTGGCTCCCCTTCTCTCCATAGGAATTGCGCACAAGCCAGGACGAATGTCGAAATGCCGGCCGTCTTTTGAAATTGTTCGTGGATCGGAGACTCGATACTCAATGAACGGAACTCTTGTCTACGGTTCGATTGAGTAATCGGTCAAATTGACGCCTCGCATTCTTGCGCTACTCGAGTCCCTCGCCTTTTCCTTCAATCATTCTTTAGTCAGAGCAGCCCACATTCAATGATAGTTTTGCTTTTTCTTTTCGTGTACCATTGATAGGCTCTCGATGTAAATTCATATTTCATCTCAGACTGAATGTAATGTTGATTCTGGGTGAATTGATTGGGAATGGTGTCATTGTCACGGCAGTGATTCTATTGAATGATTGGAAAGAAGGTCAGAAAGTGGTGGTCCGTGGATTTAGTGTTTGTAATGAGTTTGGTTTAAGTAAAAGCTCAAGTGTACAGAAGCAATGATTAATCGCCCCTTCTCCTCTTGTGTTGCAGGACCTTTTCGCAAGAGTGACCGACAGAGTCACCCACAGAGATCTCTCTCCGTCCAAGGACCCGGCACCGAAGCAACGCAGTCTCCTGCCGAGTCGGGCCCGAGCACAAGTGATATTCCTACCTACAATTAATTCGTAACTAGAGTAACGCGATACCGCAAACGTAGAGTTTAAAGTAAGGGCGACAGGATTGCTCGCACGTTGATCAGCATCGAGCAATTCGCACCGCGGAGGAAGATCGGAAGGACGCCCTCGGCACAAGTGTGTTCAACCAGCAAAATCGACCAGTTCTCGCTGACGGGAGGAGAACGGTCGTTCAAAGGAGACGAACCTGGCGCACCGGTGAGCTCGGCTTTATATCGGGTGTGTCGGCCAATCAATTGGCGACGGAGGCCAAACGGAGAAGCAACCACGAGGGGAAGCAAGTGTCGTCGTCGCTGCGCGCGTGTGAAAGGGTGCGCGTGTGTGCACACTGTTCGCAATATGAGAGTGAGCGCGAGGCAGCAATACATGCATCTAAGAGTGACACGCACCAACAATGGAAAGTTCCTGGTTAGTTCGAACGAGAATCAGGATGCGAGCCAGCAGCAGCCGACGCTGCACGCTCAGCATCAGCTGCTGCAGCAGCAGCAACAGCAGCAGCAGAACCAGCTCCAGCAGGCGCCCGCGACTGATGAGAGCAGCTCGATACCAGTCTTCCCCAGTTGGGAGCCACTATCGACCACCGATCATCATGGACCTGTCATTCTCGGCGATCGGTACCTCCTCCTTGGTCTAGCTGAGGGCAGCGCGCTCTTCCGATGCGTCGATGTCCACACTGGCCAGCAACTCGTCGCAAAGGTCAGTAAACCAGTCGTCATCCCGCAGTTTTGCTCTCCGAGGCTCTTTTACGGAAATTCGTCTTCCTCTTGCCCTTTCGCAATCTCAGACGCCTAGCTTATGTAATTATTACGCAGAGTGCGGAATTATTGTGCTGTTACATATTTCATGATGATTAGAAAATAGTTTGGCTAATCAAAAATTATGTAAGATCATTTTTAGATTCGTATGTGCAAAAATATTATGACTAACAGATAATTAGAAAAACTAGGCTTCTATGAATGTAAGGAGGAAAGTTCTGATCCGCCGCTATACTCTCCCCGATAATCTATCAGCCAAAAGGGCGGGGAGACAGAGGAATGATTAGGAAACAGTTGGGTTAGTGCAAAATTAAGTCAGCTCATTTTTATATTCGTATATGCGAAAATATTATCAAAGAGTAATTAGATAATTGAGGCTCCTATGAATGAAAGGAGGAAAGTCCTGATCCATCCGCTCTCCTCGATAATCTATCAGGCGAAAGAGCGGCGAAGTGACGGAGGGAGAATCAAAATCGGCGAAAAACAAGCCCGCAGATACATTGGCAATATGCATGCCGCAACGCGTGTATGTATTGCAGATTCAATTGTGCAACAGCCTTGTTGACTTCCAGTTTGAGCAACAACACAGGTCCGTTGCAGCGTTGCGCCGCCGCCAGTGCTACCTTGCCACATAAAACCAATGAACATTTCACCCCGACAGACTGGCCGCGCAATTGCACGGCAACTCGCCGATAAAATGTGAGAAATACACCGAACTCGCCGTAAGGCCACTTTGAGCGGACGAGAAAAGTCGTCCAATAAAATAGCGCACGGCCAGCTAAGCGTCCTTTGACGCAACGGCCGAGTGTTGCAGCGTTTATTGGACGATAATGCTCCTTATCTTATCGCCGAGCCTCCTAGTGCTCATAGAACGTGTCGCCTACGATTGGATTCTCTCCCCCGATAAGTCCGCCGTGAGTTTCGAGATAGATCGAGAACGCCGTAAATCTATCGGGAAAACGAGCGCGTGACGTTCGGCGCTAGTTGCGTGCGAGTTAATTCTAGTCGGCTCGAGCTGATTCGACTCACGCAATTGAATCGCATGGAAATGTACCGCACGCTCAAACGACTTTGCATTCATTTTATGTACAACCAAATTCGAAGGTAGAAAATCGTTTGAGCATGAAAGTGCGTGAACGTTTCGACAGACTTGCAAGTAGCTTACTGTCAACTATTTCGTGTTAGCTTAGTTGTGTGCTTAAGAAGAAGCATTAATGTTTTGAGACCTTGGTGTGGGAACTGCTGATCGTCCGAGTTAGTTAAAATTGTATAATAGTAGATGAGAGATGAGACAGACACGCATCCCGAAGAAGATGGTAATGTCGCTTTCGAAAGAGACAGGCGCGTTTATCCTTGATGGTAGAACAAACGCATCCTGCCTGCAGGATGTGTGTCAGGCAAGCACTCGGAGAGGCTTGCGCAGGTGCGCTACACGTCAGGGACACCGTCAGTCCACACATACAAGTCGGGGAGTCGTAAAAATCCGACTGCGGGATTAGTATCGATTAACCTTTCAGTGACGCGGACGATTGAAATGCAACAAAATACATGTCTATTAATACATTCTGAAAGCCGGTAGTTGCCATCTTCGCCTACAGACGTGTTGCTTCGTGGGCGCTTGGAAACCTTAAAACTTGGGGGAAAACGAACCAGATCATCTTATACAATTCGGCATCGAAAGTTTGCCATAAAATTCCACTAATTAATACAACATTACATTGCCAATTTTCCTCAATCAGTCTAACTATAGAATTCGGTTTCTCAACATTCTGTTTGCGAAAGAGGATTTGCTTAAAATTTTCCTTGCCATTCCCTCTCATGGCTAGGCAGATCGTTTAGCTCATCATAGCATGACTTCTCATTACGGACTCAGCTAGCCCTCAATGGCTTAAAAGCATCTTTCGAAAGGCAAGAGCCACTGTTTTCACATACTCTCTCACGCTATCACAGCCAATAACACCATATGCATCCAGCATATGCATCGCTCTGCATAAACCTGGCTACTTTCCCGAGCGATCGACGTAATACTGCCGGCCATAATTCGCCGATGTATTTATGTAATTTATTCGAGGCTTCCGCGCGCCGCCGGTGGGTGGGTGGTTGTTGACGACGGCGGTGGCGGCGACGGCGCTTCCGGGTTAAGAAAAGAGTGCATTGCTCGCGGAGAAATTGCCGGAATGCACCGTAGGAATTTCACGCGAGCGTTCTCGCTCCCTGACGTAACTAGGGATTTCGTTTTGCTGCTGTTGCACCGCGCGCTCCCCCTCGCTCTCTCCCCCGATTGCGAAGCGGGGGCGAAAATATTTATTTCGTTATCACTTTCTACCTTACGTCATGGCACCTGGCATCTGCATGCACTCACCCGCGCCCGTGCACTCGTGCGCTGGTTTCGCCGCGCGATTAACTGCTTTCTGTCAGCACTTTCTTAATCGACGACTCGATAATCTAGATAGCCGGACGAGACGTCCGAACACTTTGATCGTGGAGTCATTGCACTTGTACACTTGTAAACGTCTATTCTAGATTTCATTTCAGGATCCGTTATCGGATTCCTGAGATGTTGGATTTTGTAATTATTCGTAAGTAGTGGACTTATTATCATGAAATATTAAGATTCCATTGTGGGGCAATTAATCTTAGTCTGCATTGCAATTCCATCAGATAATGAAGTGACCGTGCTGGTTCGGTATTGAAATACAGGAGTTTTTTTCGTTAGCCAATCCATTGCTTTTAGAAGCAATACATTAAGGCGATGCATTGGATACCATAACAAATGTGCACTTATTCCAAGAAACAGTGCAAATCTTATAATATATTTACACAAAATCGAAACATTTCGCACTTTGCATAACCATAGAGAAGAATTTACCCTATGAAATATCGACGGCAAGGGAGGGAGAGGGAAAGAGTCTAAGCATTCCTCTTACAACAGGCGTTTCGGAAGCGGCGATTCCGACACCACGCGGGTTAATAATTGCACCGTTCGCAACCGCTCTTCACGTGGCAGCCGGCGACTTGGCGCGCAGCTGCCTGCTTTTCGTCAGAACTCCAACTGCACTCTGTTATACAATGAGCCCGAACGTAACGGTTCGACGCTGCGAACGAGAGTTCGACTCGATCTTGGCTCCCACTCCAACACCGGCGCGCGCGCGCCACATAACTCTAATTAAACTTACTTCCAACCCCTCGTCTCTTCCTTGCGGAAGAGTCGCAGCTGTTCTGCTCGACCATCCTTCGCGTGCGTGCAGCAGACATTTCTCGAAGTATCAACCGCACGAGCCACTTGGAGTTGGTCGAATTTAAAATTCCTCTTTATCGTAACGGGCCTTGAATTGCATTCATTGCGATAGTGAATTGAGTGACACTAACTTAATTATACATACGTATCGTCGTCGTTGGAATAATGAGCTAGTGGCAAAAAGGCTTGTCATCGCCTCTAAGCGGTTTTGCAGACCGTTCCATCCGAGAACCCTCGGAAAGTGCGTTCGCATAATAATTATTACACTTTGATGTGCTGCCTTGAGCCGAGAAATACATAAATCTCACCAGCCATCGTTCACAGAGAAAATATAATGTACTAGCTGAAAGCCCATAGAACTGCAACGGTGGAAATGGCTCGTGCAATACGAGCTGCAATAGGAATTGTGAAACGTGAGAATTTTGGAAGAGCACTACTGGCTGTCTTCTTTACGACTATTTTGAAGGAGCCTGTATAAGAGTAGTTGGCCTGTTACCGTAACGCGCAGCCGGCATTTCGTTTCCATTAACATTTTACAATCGGCCCTCGTTATACAATGAGGCGTTTACATCACCGGTGAGCGAACAAACAGAAGGAAGCCGGCTGCACCTTGCCTCACATTGGCTCGCCTCTTGATAGCAGTGCTGCGCTGCTCTGTTATTCCTAATTACCTCCAAACTCGTAGCCAGTTAGTTTAATTCCGCGATTACGTCCGAGCCCTTTCGCAAGTGCCAGCGATCGGAGCGATCGGAGCGATCGGGATCGATTGTCCGCGAGGGGAAATTGTCCCTGGGGACTGCCCACCGGCCCAAATTTCCTTTCGCTCGCCTCGACAGAACCACCGAGTGCTCGGTGTTGCAACGACGCGAGGCGCATCTGATTGTGGCCGAATTTATAATGCGCCGAATACCACTGGCTCGACTCCACTCGGGATTTAAAGATTATACGGTGCGAATACCTCGCAGCCACTCGACCGGTTCGGTAGCTTCGTAACTAATTAAATAGATGACAATTAACATGTATGTACTGTAATGAAATTGAAAACGTGCGAAGAGTAACACGTCTTACAAAAAAGTATTTTGAAATCAATTAGAACGTCTATTTAATAATCGACGAGAACTTCGGCGTTAATATACTTGGCACGATTCTTTCTTCCTCGAAGGATCGAAACCATTTCACACTCGCTCAAGTATTTCCGTGGTAAGACTCGCATATCGAGAAACGAGATGTATAAACTTGGCCGCCAAAGGCTTAATCCGAGTCAATTATTGTACACGGTGTAATTGAAAGTAATAGCCATGGCTGGCAATAACGCCATTGAAAAGGGGACACGCGCCCGCTGATGGTGTCGGTTACCTTGCGTGCCGAAAACCATAAACTGACCGTGTGCGATCAATGCTGGCCACACTGGCGATGTGTGCGTGTGTGTATGTGTGTGCACACGTGTGGCGCAAGCGAAGGCAAATTTGAAGGACCCTGTGAAAAGGTCTGTTGCGTTAGTAGTCTGTCGAAAGAATATCAAGCAATTAACAGGAATGGCGGGTTTCGCCTGGGAACTTGCGCCAAAGGACTGTAGGGTCTCGTGACGATTGCCTCATGGATTACTAATGGCCAGGCTAGCTGTACATTAGCAAACGCTGCCCGGCTCAATATTAACCAACTATTGTCCCTCCAATGTAACACTTTCGTCAGTCGCCTACGCTGTGTATCAACTAATGCCATTCAAATAGAATAGCGAAATTAGCCTCTTTATATTCTACGATCTACTTTCCCAACTTTTTTTTATATAACGACTGCGCAACATTTATCAATTAATCACACGGCCAGACAATGACTTAATTAGACTCTTCAAATCCTCTATTCTTTCTTTTAACCGCAGTAATCAATAACGAAATAGACTTTTCAAATTTTGTGTTCCACATTTTAATCTTTGTTAATATTCTGTTGGTTAGTGAAGAGTTCAGTCGTTCGAACAAGCAGGAAATTCAAAGCTTTCATCTGGGTTCGAAAAGCAGAAGAGTGTTTTATAAGAGAAAGCTTATCTCCATAGGAAGTAGGGGAATAGATATTTTCTGCGGCTCTCGGTTTCAGCGCGAGGCTTTCAAAAGAGAGTATCAATCGATCGGTGGCAGCAGAACGCGCTGGTGGTCGATTTCGTAAAGAACGCACTGTGTGTGCCCTTATTAAACTAATGGGACTCGAGGTTTCGAAAGCATGTCAGGTTTCGACACGTGAGATGAACGGGGGCCGGACGGACAAAGTTTCAAAAGTAGCCAAGATTTCGTGCACTCCCTTATCGAGCGACACTTATACGCGGTGGCTCGTGAGAATCCATACGATCCACAGTGTTCCTCAAACCTCTTTACCGGAAATAGAGTTTTAATTATTATCTAGTCAATAGACCTGCGCAGTGGCTCAGGGGGTTAAGTGTCCGACCAGCAACTAGCAGGTCGGGGGTTCGATCCCAACACCAGCCATCTCTGATTTTTTCAGCACGTTCGCACACATTTCACGTCACGAACCTTGTGGGCAGTCGACCTTAATGAAACAATCAATCAATAATTATTACGTGTACAAAAAACTACTTGCTGTTTAAAAAAAAATGTTTCCAAATTAAACTTGAGACATTATCTTCCAAAAAGCACCATTGCTGGATTATTTCATGACAGCAGTGGTCGTCAACTGGAAGAAGAATAATATCTGCACTAGGTGAGGATGATGTATTCCTTATAGCATGATACCTCAATCCGTGCAGAAACACTTTTTGAAAACTTGAAAACAACATTACTCGTCCTACGTAATGCTATTTTCTCATTGGCCACGTGCAAGCGTTTCTTATGCCAATAACACACACCATCTTACACGCGGGTAATAAATATTCATAAGATTCCAACGATTTGCTGCTTCATTCACTCGAACCACGCGGGTACATTAGCTAATTGCACGATTATTATAAAATATGAAATAAAGTCAATGGGTCGCAGAGTATTAGAGGCAAATTGAAAGGTAAATGTCGACGGTGTATTAGGTGAGGTAAGTCAGTCGGTTGGTCACAGTGGAGTTGGTCACATATGGGACTGGTTACGGTGACCCAAGTTTCCGAGACATGTGTGTCTACACCATTGGACAGGTCTCTCGCTCTCTCCAACCCGGCCGCTCGACTGGTTGCGTCTCTGGTTAGTCGGCTGACTCGGTGAACGGCACGCGCGATCGCAATCCTCGGCCGAGGTGACACGCGCCCGAACACGCATTACGCAAACAAATTCTACTTCCTGACATTGGAGCGGCAGCGCGCAAAAACGGCCCTCGCCACGCTTGCGCGGCGACGCGGTGCGGTGTTCCTTTGCGACACGAGTCGCGCTGCCGCACGTATCACGCTCGCCGCTCCAAGTTCTGCCCTTTCGTCTAGACATTTTCGTTTGTTAAAGGTCGACGCTGCTCGGGCGAGAGCTGTGCTACTTTTCGAATAGGTTTGCTTTCGATTTTCTTTGAGAATCTCTGGCAGGTTTGCATTGCTCAATCACGAGCTTTGGAATGATTTAGTCATCGTTGGTAATATTTAATTGATTCATCAGGTTTATACCCACTTTAATGCTATTGAGCTGCGCATTCTTGAAATCGCAGTTGCAATAGTTTTCGATACAATCATTAGTTTTAATGACTCGAGTGGAGCATCACTGATAGTTGTTTCGTTTGCCGGAGGAAAGTGGAAAGAACTGCAATTGCGGTGGTGAAGTTCATCTGCATTCCCCGGTAATTTGCCCGCATTCGGCGCCAATTAGCCGATGGCACTCGGGCTGTTAATTAGAGTGATTAAGGCCGCTCCCCGCGAGGAACAGTATTGAAATGCTCGCAACCGGACAGCACTGCGTAACCTTGGACAATGACCGTGATCAGGTTGGAACGAGAGGTGAAGATTCATGGTCGCGTAACGTCATTTCGCCTGGTTGCCTTTCGCAATGCGCGATCTCCTTCTCCTATGATTGCCTTTTTCATTAATCCTGCTGTTTTTGCCGGACTGTGCTGTGACTCTGATTTGCTTCGCGCTGACCAAGTGCGCGTCAACCTTGGACCCCAGACCTGGTTTGAAGTGGGTTTAAAAAAATGTTAAATATTAAACATATACACAACCGTGGAATATACAAATACATAGATTCAATAACTCTAATCACTGCACTTTATGGCGCTCGATTTGCCAATAATTCGAAACAACTCACACATTGATTGCACACGTGAGCCGACAAATTCGAACTTTTACGAGCAAAGTAAGTTATGAAACAGCAATCTCGCGTATTGAAAAGGTAACTTAATTACGAAAGCGTTTAGTTTGTCAACCTTTCCCTTAACAGAGTGTTGTAATGCTTCACGTGAAAGCCTACGACACGCAAATCATTACGCGACGTCAACCGGACGCGCACTGTCACTGCCATTCCGCCAAATTTATTAGCAGCCGGAGATTGCGAGTTCGTCGAATTCGAGATAAATCAATCGAGGTTTAACGAAGCTTCAGATAAGCCGGCTAAGCTAAGTAAGCCTCCTGGAAATAACACAAACACGCGGCCACTGAGTAAGGCATTGATGCGCTGATACTGGAATCCCTATTCGAATGATTTCGAAATGATTACGTGTCACCTTTATCAGCGCACACCTTCCTGCTTGGCCACTTAATTCAATCGATCGGCTGTCATTCGCCGTGACAATCGACAAGTCCGCAGAACTTGCCGGGATGATAATAATAAGGGGGCAGGTATTTTGCAATGCCAAAGTCCTATTGTCATCGAGACAAATCCATCGATTAGTATTACGAGCTCGCCTGCACAAGTGTGCGTGGGTTGGGTTAGGTTGGAGTTCGTGCGAAGAATGAATTTGCAAGATGCACGCATTTCCTCTGGCCTTTGTTTTCTCCGAAGTAGAAATTATCGATTAAATATAAATCAGCAAAAACAGAGTCGAATTAATACTATATTACTTTTTAGTGAATAGAAATAAATTGCAAGACGTAAGGATTGAACTAGCTCCAATTCGGTGTTGTTAGAAATTGCATTTGCGACAGATTGAAAAATAACAGCTCGAAGGAGTTGGGCAGCCATTGGCTCCGCTCGAATGCGGATGTCCGTATTAACCGGTCAATGCTAACTCACAATTATCCGCACAATGGCAGATATTCCGATGCGCTTCATTCCCAATCAGTGCGACCACCGTGCACGCGCGCCCGATCATTAAGCTTCCGTGCGAGTAGTCGCAACACATGCACGACAGACGTAACATCGCAAAGACCACACTGTCCGTCTTTGCGATTGTGTCAGCTCGGTGCCGATACTTTGGATTTTGATAGCCTGTAATTGCAATGATTTAATGTTCATTAAACCGCACGTAAATCATCGAGTACATGGAACGTGGTGCCCGTCAGGCTTGAAAGCCGATCTGACATTTAAGGCGCAACAAGTTGCAGTGCAACCACTGCGCACTCCGGCGCGAAAGATGTCTTATGGAACTTGCAGGCTTCCTAGACAGTTGTGACAGAAGCTGGCGATTCTGCTCGCTCGTGTGCACGGGAATTCTGTACGCGCAACAAAGAAATGCTCGCTTACGTAAGCCGCGAACGCACGAAAGGAAATACTTATGCAGCGGCGTCGATATATGTAATTGGGAGGAGAATTCAATTATTATTGACACATTGAGATTGGAATGCAGTTGAGGTCAATCGCCTACGGGGAGATGCAATTGTTTTCTACCAAGAAAACTCGTAAAACTTCTGCTGGCCAGATTTAATGAGAGCGCACTTACCCGGGGTACTTCCCCCGGTATGTATGTATGTACGGTATATATGTACTTCCTCAGGTTGGCGGAATCCCCATGGCTGTAAAGTCAGGAACACTGGCTCATGGGAAAATTAAAAGTAAATGTATTTACAAATGCCAGGAGGGAGGAGTTGAGCGATCGCGAAATGTAATTTTCGACGAGCACACGTAATCCAGTTCAAACAGTAGAAGTAAGCGGTACTTGAAATTATTACCAAGACCCGTCGACTCAGTCGTACAATACATATGTATAATTCAAGTACTGAAACTTTACGTATTATACATATGTGTATGTAATATTTTTACTAAGCGTTGCTCGAAAGCGAAGTCCTTGACTTATTTCCAAGTTTCCTTCAAAAGCGTCAATTTACCAATTCATTGATCGCAAAAGGCAAATCATTATACAATCGAAATCCCATTGGCAATTTGAGTTCTATCCTAATTTCTGAATATTTTGTATTTCAGGCGTTGACAGTGGGCGACAAAGAGTACGAGGCTCTGTTGCAAGCGCACCTTCGGCTGGAGGGTACGGGCGCGGCGAGCGGCGTCGCCGGCGTGGTCGAGACACCTAGAGGTCGGAGCTACCTACTTCTCGAGGGTCACCACGGTGACCTGCATGCGTACGTGCGGGCCCGAAGGAGACTCCGGGAACCCGAGGCCAGGCGGCTCTTTCGGCAAGCGGCTAAAGCAGTTGCGACATGTCACGAATACGGCGTCGTGCTACGGGACCTCAAGCTCCGGAAGTTCGTCTTCGCCGACGAAGCAAGGTGAGACACAGTCACATACATTTCTGCATTTGGATTTCAACTTCATTGAGTTTGTGCTTCTGAACCGCTGCGCATAGTGGAGCCTTGATAGGTCGAGTTCGCCACATATTGCTTCAGACTGTCATTGATGGATTAGAATTTGCCTGTGCGATAATCTTGGGAGTACCATTATTGATCGATGGTCATCGTATGAGTATTAATAGCGTTGATTGTGAGTGTTTAAATCCTATTATCGTAGAGTTTCGGGAATATTGCTCTGTTTTTTTATTTGTTAATGTGATTTTAAATTATTAGATACATATGAAAGAAATAGCATAATATTTCTATCTAACAAATGAGGCTCCATTGTGCTCGATGGAGAAGTATAGCAAGGTAGAAGTCATTGAGTCGTGAACGGTGAAGAGAAGGTGCGAAAGAAAGACAAACTGGCTGTTAATTCGACATGACTGCTCGCGCGATAGGAGATACAATACGCCCCCACGTATTCACATGCCAACATTCTTTCACCGAGTGAGAGGAGACACATTCCTTACGAGAGAAATAGATAGAGAGGGAGAGCGAGCAGGCTGAACCAGTTCATATTAGTATCATTTCCATATTCGCCCGCAATTCTTTCGAGCACCCGGCGCGCACCTAGTCCCTATAAAGAAGTACTTCCACACCCACATAAATTAATTTCCCCTTCACTCGAGCGTGTCTCTGCAATCGTGCCACCCTTCCACCTCGAGCCAGGTTCTCCACCTTTTCTACTGGCCGAGATTATCGCGCGGTCGAAAACCCTAGGAACGATCGAGATATTGCGATCGAGAGCGTGCGATCGTAACTTGAATACTTTAACTTTTCAAGTAAATTTTCTATCGATTGCACTTTTTACTTATCAAGCAATATTTTTTACGCCACCCACGAAGGAGTTTCGACTAGTTCATCATAATTGGGACTAATTTTTAATTCATACAATTCCCACGAGCACAAAATTGATTCGCATTAATTTCACATGAACATGCTGCATGCAAGCGTGGTGGTCGGAAATGGTCGAAGTAAATTCCCGGTGTAACCGCACCCTCAGTTCCGCCGGTGTAATTGGATGCTGCGCGTCCTGCGGAGATAGCGAGGCACAGAGGAAAAGAGAGAGGAGTCGGTCGAATTGCACCGAAGATAAGAAGCGTACGATGAGTCTAATTCCGCGTAGCGTGACACCAAAACTCCGGGCCCGCAAGGAGACGGTCGTGATGAATTCGAGGAGCGAGCGGATCGCGACGGAGTGCGACAGAATGCAGGAGAGCACGAGGGTTTGTGCCACGCCAAACTATTTGCAAGGCGTGTTCACGCCTCTAGTATGGCGAGTGTGTTCATGTGTCGATAGGACGCACCTATTCACGGTACGAAGGATTGGCGATCGGTATTCCTTGGCTCAGGAATAATCGTGGTTAATTGTAATTACCTTTTGGGATTGGTAGCTGGTTTCGTTGGTAATCAGCTTGCGGCACACTGTTCGCATGGCTTGGGATCTTAGTGTTCATGGCAAAGGCTGGGGAAGTCACTGTTCAATTACATAGTTTGATATTCCAAACTCATGAGTTTGAAATTACTTCTTGAAATTACAATTATTGGGATCCAAATTCTTTAAGCTATAAATATAAGATTTAAATTCTAGTCATTGAAATTATTACAATTTAAACAGTTTAAATTATAACGATTGAATTTGAATTTATTCCGATATCTAGGATACTAATTGCAATTCTAAGAACTTAAATCACACTGAGCATTGAAATAAAGAGTAACTTTCGCTCCAGCCTGTATTTAGTCTTTGAAACTTGGCTGCGAAGCACGTACAGGAGACGCGAAACGCGGCCTATGTCTTGTTGAGTCCGAGCGCCGATAAGCAAAAGTCCGCCTGAGGAAAAAGGCAGTGCGGAAAGAGCGAAAGAGACTCGAGTCTCTCTCGAGCAGTGTGTCTGCTCGAATGTGTGTTGGCCAATCGCGCGTTGCGCTCGCATTCCTGCCGCTCGGCGAGCTGCTCCCGTGCCGTAAGAATAAGGAGAGCCAACAAGGAGAGAAAGATCGGTGAGAAAGAGGAAGCCGCTCCAAGAGGGAGCCAGGGAATGTGTTGCAAGCCAGAAAAGCATATTGGTTCATCGGCTGGCGGGGTTTTGAAATGTCGGTATAATTAGGAAACGCGTACTGCTACGCTCTTACCCCCTGAGGACGACAGTCTCACACTCTAGTCCAGTTAGTCACCAGTATGTGCTCCTAAACAAGGCTAAAAAATTAATAATTAAACGAACAAGCAGGTCAGTACTCTCAAGAAGCTCGCAAGCAGAGCATCAACCAGTCAAAAGTCACAAATTGAAAGAATAAAATATATTAAATAGCCATTTGCTTACTTGCAAAACTTGCACTGCCAAGAAGTAGATAAAAGCTCTAAAACTACCATTTAACTGGCACTGCATATTAAAGTGCTCAAAACTAATATAAATCGCTTGTTAAACTTTGCCAATCCACCGTAAAGCGCCGGCATCCAACTTGATCCCAATCGCGACTAATCGAACGAAGCTTCATCCAGCATCCACCATCTCAACCAACTGTTTTCCCAATCAACATAGCACTCGAGTCGCCTATACGCCCGGCTGCAATTATGATTACAAGAGGAGCCGCGCGCGCGCGCTATGCGATACGTAACTATCTCGGCGGCTTGCGGCAATCGTACTTATGCAAATATCGCCGTGTTTCCTTTGGCCGGGATTTGCTGCTCTTTGCTCACCATTAGAGACATTTCGAATCGGCAACTAGGCAACATAATGGCAAGACGAGTTGTGCCATCTTTCATCTGCGAGCGTCCGTTTCAATTGATAGGTCAAAGATTCCCCAACAATTAAGCAACCCGATTAACGATACAATAGCACTAAACATTCTCTCTGGATTATTATTAATGCTTGCAAGTGAATTAACAGAATTCAACTAGTACGGGACGGACTATTTTATAAATTATATTAAATCGGTAAAATATAATTCCCCTGGCAAGTGAAGAAATTCGCAATCGACGCGATAGGATAATTGATTCGACACGATTATCATCGAATTTCCTGTCGCCTCGAGGCTCACCACCACCACCACCCCCCTACGGTAATTATAGTTGTCTTTGTGGCTGGTAACGCGGTCAAGACAATTAAACTTCATTAAAGAGCCGCTATCGCAGCGCGATGCCCTGCGTAATTCCTGGAATAGCACGAACCCACACTCTCCCATCTGCCGCCCCTTCCTCATTAGCATCGGCTAGTTATACATAGAATACACTCGCACTCGCAGAAGCAGAGGGAATTGGCGTGAGCGGTCATTCCGCCTCATTTCGCCAGACACATGCGAGTGATCCTAATTTAGACTAAAAAAGGAACAAGTCCCGCGCGGTAAACGAGCTGCCGTCATTCCTGAAAGTGGCGTCGGAATTTTTAGCGCTCAAGCTAATTTCCACTGGAAATAAATCTTATTGTAAGTGAGATACGAAACAATCATTAGAAATTAACCACAGGCTATTAAACATCTCGGAGCAAAAAGAAGTGGACTTAAATTAGCACTTATCGATGAAAGTATAAAGAATATTACGGATCAACAACAAATTTAATTGGATACTGTAATTGGCTAATCTTTGAAAGTTTCGAGGGTCCCACTAAAAGATATACAGTGCGATGACGTCCGTTCCTTCGTGACTGATATACCGCGCGTATCCAACACGCGCAAACGCGGTAACATTATACAAGTCGTTTTGTCAGCATATCCTGTTGAGAGAGGCAGAGGCGCGTTCATTCTGTGTTGTATCTCTTAACGGAGCGATGACGTTGATAGCGACACGTGGCAATATCCTGGCGAGGCAGACGTGACGCTCGCGTGAGATCTTTATCCGGGAAGGAGGTCTTGCGATTCTCGTCCAACTATCTCTCTTTCTTTCTCTACTCTAATTCTAGAGTAGCGTGGAGTGTATCGGGCAATTCATTGAAGCTATGCTTTCCGGAACACGAGCTCCTCGTTCCTCGATGCTCCGACCCTGGACCACAATCGATCGGCCGATAACGCCAGAACCAATTTCCATTATAATCCTCCTGCTGCTTTTGCTGCGAACCCTCTTGTCGTCCTCGCCGCCGGGCGAAGGAACCGCGGGAGGGAGGGAGGGAGCGAGAGAGAAGCAATCGATTGATCGAATCAGCGGTTTCCCGGATGTGCCTTTTTATGGAGTTCAAGTGTCTCGCTGACGGGCCGATAATGCAAAGGGACGCTTCCATTCTCGACGGCAAGATCGATTCCTTCCGACCGGAAACCTTCCGAGGCCTTTCCTGTCTGGGCCACTGCCGACCGCCAGTTCATTTTACGCGCATCTTTTCTTAGCACTCTCTCAGCCGAATTTATTCGGGGCGCAATTGCGCCGTGTAAGCTACCGGGACCTGAAAGCATAATAAACCCTAAATGACCCTTTTTAATTAGCTAATGTTGGTCGCCGACCCAATTAATTGTAGTAGAATTATGTCGAGTAATAACTAACTGCGAAAGGTAAATTTGTAAATTAAAATTTCCGGTGTCATTTTAACGGGGTTTCAACTGGTAACATAATAAACAGATTAATAATAACAAGAATGACTCAATCTAAAATAATAATGTCAAGAATGACTCAAGACTCGAATGTATATTGAACTGGTGTCGAGTGGCCGGGCGCCAATAACTCTCCGTGCACTCAGCCTACACTTGCACGTCGTATTTCGGTCAGTTTCACGCTCAAAGAAAGTTACTGTCGAGCGGAATACTCCTGGGAGCGCAAACGGAAGTCGTTGGTTACGCCTGAAAGGCTGACGATAACGAACGAGGAGTCGACGGGCTTTGAAGACAGAGGAAATGTAACTGATAGCGCGACTGTACCGGGTGACGCACTTTGTCACTAATTGAATAATCGATTCCCTACCACGGTTTATCTGCGATACTCGGGGAAACGCAATACATACCAATGACATGCGCGCATAAAAACGAAAAAGTGGACAAAACCTGTTTGCCAGCACTGAAAAGGATTGCTGTATCAGTCAATGTATAACGCAACGTACAACTCTACGCAAGTAAATGCAGTGCATGAGAGCAGAAAAACATGACACTAGAACTAGATTTTCGTACGTTTAAATGCATTGGGCAAATCATAAAAAATTCAAACGTTTAAAATAGAACAATTTCGAATTGAATGAAAATTAAATCAATAATTTCGACGAACTTGGTAGTTGAAAACGAGATATACAAGTACACGTGCGATAGGACGAAACTCGGCTGGGAGCGTTGAGGAAATCGGCCAGTGGAATTCATCATCCTGGGGGTTCTTGAACCCACGTCGTCGAACGCCCTGGCCAGTGAACTAGCCGCGCTTCCTCGCCGGTGAAAGTTTGCGAAGAAAGCTGTACAGTTGCTGGTCTAAGCTTACCGTGACGCATCCCGGCACCGAGGGGGAGGGACGTGGGGCATCATAATAGCTGAATCCAGCCGCTGGAACGTACCGTTTCTCGTGAGAACCGAGTGTGCCCGGAGGCCGTTGACACTCGCTGGATTTTCAAGATCGCACTAGCCATTCCCCGGCACTCCTCTTCCCTTCTCTTCCATCATGTACCGCTTTATCCTGATCCTTCGCTTCCTCGACTCCTTTTACCTCTGGCTCTATAGATCTTTATTCACCGCCGGCCTAATCTACCCTGCCACCTTCAGTCGTCGGGTTATAGAATGATTTATGCACTAATTTCGCCAAACTAATTGTACAGATGACTCGCGCTCCATCATTGATCGCGGTTTATCAACTTGACCAAAACGCATTGCCTCAAGAAGTGAGAGCCGGAGGAGCAACTTGATTGAATATCGCAATCGATACGAGGATCGTGGAAAGTTATGGGGCCGGCGGAGAGTTACCCAAGAGCGAGGAATATTACGCGGAGAGAGAGAGAAAGAGACGCGGAGGTACGGGACTTCCGCGTTGCAGGTTGATCGACCAGTACGAGCAGCCGGTTTTGTTTCCTCCCAAGAGTGCCCTTTGCTCGTTGCGTCTTTGCGATACGTGGCGAAGCGTCGACGTCGTCCGCGAGTGTGTTCGCCTCTCGTTGAGACGCTCGCCGCGAGAGATGGGATGGCTCAATCGCCACGTCCTCTTGCTAAATTGAAATACCTCGCCTTGGGCCGCACTGCCGACCGGGGCTCCTCGACGCAAAAGGTTGCACGATTGGCATCTTCCTTTTTATCCGATCTTTCCGCTCGCCTATAAACGACGCCAGTCTTCTCGATCAGCACACTCTCACTCTGGCCTACCTGCCTTCTTACACTTGCATGCCAATTGTATGCGACAGAACTGTCGCAACCGGTGCCAAGAGAAATTTCCTGGTAACTAAAAAAGTTGCTGTATATTGCAACTAGGGTGATAAGAATGTCGGTACTTTAGTACCTGTTAGACGACAATGTCGCTACTGCTCGATGACTTCTACAATGCTGGCTGTTTCTAAATACGAGGATGTCTAGACCAATTTACCAAATGTAACACGATCGTTTTCCTCTTTCCAGAACACGGCTGCGACTGGAGAGCCTGGAGGACGCCGTGATCGTCGAGGACCACAACGACAACTTGACGGATCGTAGAGGCTGCCCGGCCTACGTGGCCCCGGAAGTGCTGCGGTCCGGGCGGGCCTATTCCGGCAAGGCGGCGGACATCTGGTCGCTCGGCGTACTTCTCTACACGATGCTCGTCGGTCGTTATCCGTTCAACGACGCGGAGCACGCCTCGCTTTTCGCCAAAATCTCCCGAGGGCTGTTCGCAGTCCCGGAGGGCCTAAGTCCCCGAGCACGATGCCTGATACGCTCGCTCCTGAGGAAAGAGCCGTCGGAACGGCCCTGCGCCGAAGACGTGACGCTCCACCCGTGGCTCTCGAAACCGCTCCAGCTCTGCACGAGCTCCTCCAGCAGCAGGTCCTCCTGCCAGGATCAAGTCGTACCAGAACTACCTAACAATCATCAAGACTGACTCTTCCGGGAGAAGATATATTCCGGGCGCGAAGACATCGTCGTCGTCGCTGTCGTCGTGGTCGTCGCCGCCTTGGAGTTCTAATCCCTCTTGCGCCGTTCGACATACGCGTTCCTAGACTAGCCGCTACTATCGCCGACGTATATTTTCTAGTGTGGTTGAGCCATGGGAGAGTGCGACGCTGTACACACCCATCCTGCGTTAATGTAATCGAGATGAGACCTTATTTATTTAATAATACCGCTCGCGGGCTGCTCCAGCTCGCACTAGTTACTCGTGGCTCCACTGCACTGGCTCGTTCTTTATGGGTTTCCGCTGGAGAAAGTGCCCAATCAAAAGCCGGCTCCCGTGCAAGCGAGTATCTGTCGTAAGATGTAATTCTGATGGAAGGAATAGTTGTGTTCCAGCGTATATGTAACTTTTTGCGACGTGATTGGGGAAAGACTTAGTTGCTTGCACGGAGGCTCCTTCTCGAGATAGGCTAGTAGACAGAGAGTCGAACCTTTCGTGGCCGAGTTAAGGTCGTACGGTAGATTCTTTCTTCTCTTCGTTTCAAGAAACCTCTATTCAGACGATTCGGTTCTAGATACATGTGGATCAGGTGCGAAAAGAGGTACGAGATACCGACTCTTCGTCCTTTTGCGTGTTCAACTAATGCTACGCAAGCACTTTATTTATTTGAAGTTTTTCAACGACAGTTTGTTTGATTTCTTTTTCATGTACCTCGAATGCATAGTTATTCGATTGGCAGAAATTGTTTCGAGCTGGAAACTCGTATCTCTTGGCGATGAAAATCGGGAAGGAAGCGTGTGAAATTTAGTTTGCATGGGTTTAACATTCTGTGGAATGACTGGCTAATAGATACATAGGCACGCAGCATTATCGACCGTAGTGACAGTTGAGCGAGTTATCTCTCTCGCGCAGGGACAAACGAAATTCGAAATTTCGAGAAACTGAAACATAAGCCAAGTGTGGCATAAAGTACAACAGGTGGCGTTCAACGCGTGTCTCGTTCACGCTCACGTTTACAGCGGAACTTTTCATCGATTTTCTACTCGCTTAGAAATTGCGTAGATTGCAACGAGCACATTAGATTGCCTTAGAAATGACGAACAGGAGCCGAATGATGAACAGCTGCTTCTCACTAGCGACACTTTCCTTTACAACCATGAAAAGGTGTACGGTGTTCTTGTCTCCAACTGATGTTTCGTAGCCACTCACTACACCTAGTAGAGAAAGGGAGAGAGAGAGAGCAACTTGAGTGCGAGTTTTGCGAATGCGTGTGTCGAGCAAAAGAGTGTAAGAGATTTTTCCTTTCTATTTTATAACGCAATCCTGCATGCACCGGAAGCGCGAGCCCTTTCGGTGCGACTCGATAATTCCTCGTATCATTTCAGTCAGGGTACAACGGTGAGAGTGTCGCGCGCTTGCCGGCACTCGAAGTGTATATAAGTTCGACCCACTAAGTCCTAATAAGTCGTTAATTAGTTGCGGATAATAAACTTCTGTACATAGGAGACAAATAAAGTGGCGTTTACAATAAAAATTGTCAACCTGTTCGCAGGCTGTCTATTATGTTCATTCATCGGAAGATGAGAATACTTTAAGACCGACAGAATTACGCGTGGAGATAATAACAGTGTTAATCGAACAAGTAGATTGTTCTATATAAAAGACTACAAACGGATTAATCCTTTGTACTAAAAGGAATCGCGATATTCCCATTTGTAAATCGTTTAAAATCATATTGCAATTGATTTATAGAATAGTCACCAGTATATTACTCTCTTACAGAGAGGTGCATCTATCTAGTCTGCATCCACAAGTACACAACTTCGCATTCAGGTAGCGGAATCCTGAATTTGGAACGGATAGATATGCACGTTTAGAACAACGGAATAGTTTCCATTTACAAGCCACCACAATGAGGATCACTGCCACGTGCGAAAAAAAGAAACTTCGGCCTTGCGTAATTCCCTCTTACCGTCTGAAAATGATATAATTCTTGTTGACGAGTATTTCAGGACATCGGCACGTTTGCTCAGGCTTGCGTGACTGATGCGACAGGCGCATTCCCTCAAAGGCGAAACAAAGCACGTCGGTAGACCGGTACGCTATCAAAATTAAAATATGTTTATTATCTAGAAGGAAACACTGCCAGATAAATTAGCAGAACCCGCTGGCGTCACATGTGCAACTCCCACGTTGTATGTATGTGTACATACATACAACATGCGCAAGGCGGAAACCGACCAGAATTGTAAACCAGCGGATTAACGTTTTAGAGATATCGAATTCAGAGCCGGCGTTATCGCCACGACATTAGTACAAGCTAATCATTATTTCATCATCAATTTATATCCTTACAGCGCCGAGATGGCAAGGTCTCATGCGGATCTGTTTGCCCGGCTCATATGTATACAGGTGTTCGTGATTCACGTTTTGTCAGGCGCGCCACCATCAAGAAACTTAAATGCCGAACTAGTACAAAAATTCGAAATTGTGTTATTCAAAAGACAATTATAAAACTCGAAGACTCGAAGAACTAGCAGGAACCATGTCATATAATCCTTGAACAACGCGAGTCTTTCAAAAGCTACTAATCAACGTTCCCCCAATAACCTGCTTAACAACGAACAATAACAAGCGAGCGGCAACTACCCAGGGCGATATAGGCATTGATCAGCGCTAAGTAGGGAAGTGTAAGGAGCAACAATAGGGCGAAGTAAGTGCTCTCGACGCTCCGGCTATTTCAAACATGCCGTGGCCCGAAGCAGGATGTACTCGAGCATTGGCAGTGGCGCATGAAAAATGGCGGCGAACGTGAGACCAGGTGAGTGGCGGAGCGAGGAGTGTAAGAGATATACAACGGTTTGCCGCAGTGCCCGTAAAGATAAAGGGAGGCGAAGCGCGCTGGCCTCGAGAAAATTCGGTGCGACACCTCGTGCAGTTAACGTTGAAAGGAGTGCTGGTTAATCGATTGATTATCCGTTGATACGCCGATAACAGTGGGGCTCCCCTGGGTGCTGGCACTGGCTATCTAGCACATACGTCACTTTCACAGTACGCGTACGTCAGCCCGAGCGTCGAGGACGGTTTTCTCGCAAAATCTCCTACTCCGTCGACGGACGTCTACGCCTCCGCCTGCACATATCGCCACTCTGGATATCTGACATCCGCCTCTTTCTCGTTCACACACTCTCGCTTTCTCTCCCTCTCTCTCTGGCTCTGTGGGCGTATTATCACCCTGGGGAACATTGCTCGCTGATCCGGGAGCGCACTCGATCGGCGTCTGTTGCTCGGCGCTCGTTGTTTTTGCGAATTGCCTGCCTCCCTGCGGAGTACGGAGATATATCCGGGCTGATCTAAAGCAGACTCATCTAGTGGCCAGTGCTTCCCAAACGCAGTTGGTTCGACGGTGAATTAGTGTTTATTTATATGTCGCTTTGTGTTGCATAGGAATGAGAGAGGATTCGGGGCTTTCTTAAACGCGGATACGACAACGTGCTCTCTGTTTGAGGGTCGGTGGTGGGTCGGTGGGACACGCTCGCTCTTTGTCTCGAGTCTCGATTCGCACGCGGTGTGGTAGAGTTGAGTCAGTCGGCTCGCCAGTCGCCTTGAGCTCGCTACTGAATGAAGACCGCGCTCGCTCTCCCGTTCACCATTGACATTTACCGGAGATAAGGAAGGAGAGCTGGAAAAAAGTTTGGGAAACACTGCTCTAGTGGACGCTGGCCAGTAGCCACTGGCCGCGCGCCGCTCGTCTGCGCTGTGTCGGTCGGTGTCGCGGTCTCCTGCTGTATTGGTGAGGCTCGTGAGGGAATCACGGGGAGAGCGGCGCTCAGTGTGTGTGCGTGGATGGTACGGATCAGTGTCAGGCAGTGAATGTCGCGATAGCGTGCGCCTGCTGGCGAGCCTTTTAAAAAGAAGCGCACTGGAAACTAAGTCGCCGCATTGGCTCCGATTTCAGAGATGCGAATTCCCACGCGCTCGGCACCTCGACCACCCGTCGAGCCTCCGCCGCAGCGAAATGCGGTTTGGGCCAGCAGGTAAGACCATTTTTTTTTATTAATTGTACATTTGGGCTAGAGTTTACGCATTTTCCTCTCTTAACGCCTCTCTCGTCGATCTTTATTTCACTCGGTTCAATCGCTCGTGCCAATAGACTTCCTGGGCTCGTAACCTTTTCTATCTGACCTAGACTGCTGTGCAATTCGAGGATGCAAGTGTGTAAACAGTCGTCTATATCTAACATCCAACGTGCGTGTTTACAGTTGGAATTATTTTAGTAGCGGGAGAGCGTTGCGCAGCCGAGAAATTGCATTACCGCCGGGGGTTCTGCCTCGACGCAATACACTCACTCTCGGCGCTTATTCAATTTCAATTGATCAGGTATGTTCCACATTGTTTGCAGCAATGACATTTTTCGATCGGTCGTGACGTCGCAGCCGCATCAGAAGCGAAAACCACCCCCGAGGCCGCCTCCACCCAAGTTCAATCAGACTTACCTTCAGAGTCATGGCAGGGAGAAGCCGCGGAAACCTGTAAGTTCGCATAATTAACGCGTCGAACGATATGTGTACGCATTCCCCGATTGCGATACGTGGTTGTTGCAAGTTTACAAACATTATGCAATCCCTTTTTTATGTAACAGACGAGGCCAACAGAACTTCTGACCAACTTCTTCAGCAGGAAGAAACAAGAGCGTGTTAATGCGACGCAATTTAGTACACAATTAACAAGCTCAGTAGTGCAGCCATCCACTGCAAATGGAGCGGTCTGCCTGATTGACTTGAGTCCACCCGGTTCACCAACACTCACCACACGGTCCAGTAGTGATGGTGTCAGTGTGGACAGTTTTGGCAGCGATGGCAACTCTAATCCATCGGCATTCACCAGCAGTGGCAATACATCACAGACGGAAAGTGCCTTCGAAGATGACTTCGACTTCTTCGGACTCTCCACTGCCAAGAAACTGCAGGAGAACACTGATCCTTGGCAGCTGAAGCCCATGCGAGACCCTTTTGGGCCAATAGGGGAAAGTAGTAGTAGTTATAATGTGTCTCAATCGGTGCGACACGTCGGCGATGCGTGCTTCTTCGCTTTCAACACCGATAATCGGGGAAGCCACAATCAATTTCCTGTCGTGCCGGCGCCCAGCGCCGCTCCAAAACCCATACAATCGTTTCCCACTATTATTCGAGCGAAACCGCCAAAGCCGCCCGCGCCGAAGATCTTGCAGAAGAAGGTGGAGCAAAAGACGAGCTCCGTCGAGTTGCTATCTAGCTTGAGTATGAGCAGTAGCAGTAGCAGTAGCAGTATCAGTAAAGTCAACGTGCCTTTCAACAAGCCAGTGACGTTAGATGTAACTCGTTCGTGGACAACAAACTACAAAGATAATGATAGTCCATCGCCGCCGATGCCAACGATCCCGGCCCCGGCCCCTCCACCAGAATATCTAACAGAGATCAGTGACCTAGCAGTAAGTAGAGGATTACGACCGCCATGCGAATTATTATCTTATTCTTCAATATGCAAAGCTCCACCTCCATCTGTACGCGCAGCGTTGCAATGCAATTCAAATTGAAATCTCACCCGATCCTCATTGTGCTTGATGTTTCAGGCGGGCATCGACGAACCGTATGGCGTCGCACTGTACGACTATCCGCAGGAACAGCCGGATGACTTACCTTTCAAGGCCGGTGACACTATAAAATTAATACGTAAGATCAATGACGACTGGTTAGAGGGTCGAGAAGGAAGCAGGCAAGGAATGTTTCCTAGCAATTTCATCGATATCAAAATACCTCTTCCTGGTATGGAGGATAATATAGTTACTGCTATTTACGCTTTCGAAGGAGAAGCTGCTGGCGATTTGTCCTTTAACGTGAGTATGAATACATTTCAACAGATTTTACATATTAGAGTGATGCAATTCTTCTGAAGTAAATCCATCTTTGATCTGTACAGGAAGGTGAAAAGATCAAGGTACTATCGAGGATATCCGAGGACTGGTTGTACGGTGAATGTGGTGCTAAGAAAGGACAGTTTCCGGCGAATTTTGTAAATAGAGTACCGCGTAATATTCCCTCATCACAATCTAGTAGCACTAATGTCTTCTAAGTGATACTCACTTCTCTACCCCACATCTAAACCCCGTAAGCTCATACAGCATAATATAAAGAGATATTTTTGCACGAACGTGAAATGAAAGTAAGGCATTAGCACTATTGGTCTTCACCGAGATTGCGATATTCTCACTGGAAGACTGAGTAGGCGGAATTTTGATCAATCGTTTCATAACTGTGTTTACAACATAAGCAGTGAGTGTTACGTCTAAATCGACTGAGTCCAATTGTTATTGCCGCGAGTGGTGAACTTAGTTTTCCGACAGGGTTTCGTTACAGTTTAGTATGAAAACATTGGAGCATAGTCGTATTAAGGGTTTCTTTGTCGATTGACGGTATGATTTGCGGAAATCGCACAGTTTCGTACGAAGTTGCTGAAGGCGGATTGTGCGATTCGACCAAAAAGTGCTCTTTTGCTGTTTGGCAGTTAGTGGAACAACAAGGCCAAAAGTATATCCCTGCCTCGGATGCAAAGTTAACTATGCCATACTTCTGTGGCAAATAGTTCTTGTTTGTTACTGCTCTTCCTGGTTCTGTCTCTGCCAAGGATATTCAAGCGAGTCGTGTTTGTCAGTTGAGTTTTCTAATATACATATATATTTGCGATATCTCTTGAACAACAAGCAACCCTGAAGAAACATCTCTATTTGTACAGATGACAGAGCGCGCAAATTAATCAAGCGTACACTTTAAGCGCGCGGAGGCGAAGTGAAAGTATGACTTACAAAGTCTGATTTACATATTGGAATTATTCGCCCCTTTATATTCGTAGAAGGAAAAGGGACTGTATTTTATACGAACTTTTATAACTTGTAGCTTTACCAGTACATTTTGATAATTCCAAAAGAGCGATTGAACTCCCCGAGTTCATGGAAATCAAGGGGTAGTGTGAATGTAATTCTTGTCTTCATTAATCTACCTGCAATAGTTAGTTGCAAACGCTACCTTTTACTAGCTAACGATCTAGTTGTTGTGGCAGGCTTTGTCAAAGTTACCAGTTAACAAGCAGGTGAACTCGATAGCAGTAACGTACGCAATAGTAGCACCCAATTGTTAACAGATAAGATTTGTATATCGGCCGCTTTCCAAGCTGTCGGATACGTTCATGTATATATTTAATCATCCGCATAATAGCGAGGAATGTATTTCTCGGCTATGTCTTTGATTTTGTGCTGAGAGAGTCAGATTTTGTTGTCGCGCGGAGCGTGGTCGTGTACCGCGTTGTAATTGCTAATTGTACATACATAATGCTTTTCTATTGTACATTCTTAAATTATTCTGGAATTGGTAAGATATTTATAAGAAATTCTAATTGCAGTATTAATAGGCGACGGTTCAGTTAATCTCACGAACTATGTCCGGGGACCAGTTAATTAATTTTTAAAATTAATCCAATAAGATCCATTATGTTGTTTAACGGAATAATAAACGCTTGGGAGAAGTAACTAGAAGAACTTTAGCGAGGGTGGTCTGATTTTAATCCGATTACATAGGCTATGTTTCGACTGGATCCCATTTCGTGGCATCAATGTATCTGTTTGGCAATTATCAAAAAGGTCAATTTATTAATTATGTTTAATCGTTTACAATGCTAGATTGATCCCGTATAGGACCATTGGGAGTTGTAGACTGTTCCTTTAAGGTGATAGTACATATTGTAGACATATTTGTAGTGCGAACGATAACTGAATCAGTGGAACACTTTGCGCGAATCGCGCGCTTACTGATATGACTTAAACAAATCGCTGATATTCGAGCCATATAGCGCTTTAACGTTTGCAACACAATGCTGCGAAATTTCTCACCAGTCAAGTAGTAAAGGACAAAGTTTATCGCGAAGTTCCAGTGATACACGTGAAAGAAAAAGCCTCGGCACCACTTTAGTAACATTTTCTCTTTGAGCCTGGAAAAGAAAGAATAGCAAATTAAATCTATTTCACATTCACAAGAGGCTACAGAATTTTCGGCAAGAAATGTCGTGTACCAGTTTACGTATTCAGTGTTGTCAGCACCGTCAATCGGAGGGGACTTCACCAAGATCACATCCCAATAAAGCTCGAGGGTCTCGACAATGCCGAGGGGCAATAGCAAGATTAAATACACAGTCGAGACTGCGAATAACGTTTTGGAAATATGCTGCATTCGGTTTGATTGCTGTCTGAAATTCTCTGAGAAATCACATTACAAGAGACGCTCACTATCCTCCTTATTATAGCCGACGTGGACATAATGCGAGAGTCGCTTTACTTACTGGTTAGCTGGCAATGTATTCTTTCGGACTTTCTCATGTGCTTGATTAGAAGGATATTACCAATAAAAGTGAAGAGCAGCGGCAACCAAGTGGACAGCGCTATGTAAAAGTACATGGCACTGCCCCAAGGTTTTATCTTTTTTTGACAAGGAACAAACTCGAAGATACTATCCGTCTCGTACCCTGGAAATCATAGCACTCACATCTTGGTCTGTGTTTCTGCAAACTCGCAAACGAGTGCGAGGATGAATTCTGCAGAAGTTTACCTCCGGAGTACAATTTCGTCAGTGAAATGATCAAGCTGAGGCAAGTCAGCGTGGCGATGATTATTAGCGCGGAACAATTGCGACAACTGCCCGGGAAACCAAAGGGAAACATGATGCCGAGTACTCTCGCCCATGTAAGAGCCACCACCAGCCAGATGGACGTGAATTGGAAGAACTCCATACTCACTGAATTGAGGCTGCAGAGAAACCTACTATTCTGAGAAGCCCACCAGTCTCGTTAATGATAGTTCGAAGTATAGCAAGAATTAATGACTTGCCCAGCACTTTATTTTGAAGACTTCTCATATAGTTTATTAAAGATAAACGATCCAATACTGAGAATCATACTAGCTTCATGAATTTTCTTGCCCTTTCGCCGGTCTTGTTAAACTCTTACCATAAAAAGATTATTCACAGCCGTAAAGTGAGACTTCATAATGCCAACGGCATAACTGAAAACCAGAGCCCCATTGTCCGATATGGCAAGGACCCGCAAGTAAAGGGAGAGATTCGAGTCCGAGAGCACCGACGTACTTAATAGCGCGAAGGAAACGCTGTTCAGGATGACGCCTGGAAGAAGAAAGGGAATGCGAATATGTGCAAATGAGTCTTGAGAATTTGAAGAAGAGCGGCTGAGGATGAAGCAACGGAAATGTATATGCAACTGAAGCGAAAAGGAAACATCTTACCAACGATGATAATGATCGGCGTTACGTAGCCAATTAAGAAGCGCACGAGTTTAACGAAGGGTTGCAAGGAGACCCAGTAATGACGAACCTGGCACGGCCATCTAATCTCCGAATTTGGTTGCGTGAAATTGTGAATGAAGTCCAGCACAGTTAAGGGCAAGGAACATTTCTCGCTTTCTCTGGAAAGATATGCGCGCCCATAAAACGACCACAATAATTACTCAATTGACTTAATTAGCGCTTTATTCTTGCAGCCGACTACATGCTACGGTTTCCACTATTCTAACGCGATAGTTCCGGTTGTTCACAATTGATTAACTCTACTTTCGCCATTAATTGGAATCTTAATCGCGCGGAAGACATTTGTTGAATGAATCAATTATGGCACAGGAAATCCCAACTTCTTTGTATTGATGACAGAAACTCTGAAGTTAATATAGACACTAAACTTGCTCTCACGTCACGAAGACGTATTAGATTAGAACGTCCCACCGCACGCATAATTTCGACTCGAAATTCTTCCACTGTTGTCACACGCGGTTTAATCACCTTGCTTACAAAATACTTGTCACAGAAATAATCATGGCGCAGAGAGGATGTACAATGCCTCCGAGAACACATTGCAAAATAGTCTGTATCCGGCTGAAATCCGCTCTTACCTGGTACTACTTACTGTCGACGCCTCCGTCGAACACAGAACGCGCAACGGCACCAGCAATACGAGTAAAAGTACACGTAAGTGCGACTTCCTGAGCACGAACATCAGTCAATAGCTGAACAATGAACTGCGTGTGCAATATGCCATCCATCCACCGATATTCCAGAGAGCACGTGTGAGAGCGAGAACTTGCCAACTTAGCTGATTCGCAATGCCGAGGGAACAAGCTGGAGGAATTAATGAACCAGCGAAGAAAGGGGTATCTACTCTTCGCGAAGAAACGTGCACGCACTTCTCTCGCCGCCCGCCACTACATCATGACTAATGATGTGTGATGTCTTACTTATTAGGAGCTGCAAAGGCACCTGTCGTCAATTATCATAACATAGAATTATTCCTGGTAAATATCATTTCAATGCAGATAACACACAGGCTGCACTGTCTCACATCTATACGGCTAGTCTCGTGTGCCTGCATTCCGCTGTTCAAACGCTGATCTTCGCGTACGCCGATGAAAACTCAGCAGTAAAATATTCTGGGAACATTTATGCGCCTACACGTAGTGTTACTTTTCTCCCGGTCTTCATGGACCATTGGCACATTGGTTTCTGTGCCGCTCAAGTATGGTACAAGCCTCAGAATTGAACGGAAGAGGTTGGTGCACGAACCATCTTTGTTCTACTCGGAGTCACTAAATTAATATAGGTATATATTTTCATCTGTTAAAATGACAGCGTTACAGTACAGAGCCTCGGGAGTAAGATACGGCTAATTGTAAGCTCTATCCAATAATACGCACGCGAACTTGCGTCTCACACATATTTATTGTTGCACACACCTTAGCTTAGGCGGTAGTTTCCGTTCGACTTGTGTGCGCTTCGAGACGTCACGCGAACTTTCTTGTTGTCCAGATCGTAGTAATGATTGGACAAATCATTGCACCATAATTAAGCAGCATAATATTGCACGCAAGTCATGGAAGTCTGTGTGACAGTCTCGGAACACCCACGTTGCTGCTACATATTAATACGCTGAGTCGCGGGGTCCTTCTTGCTCCTCTATAAATGCGGACTTTTCCCATGGCATTGTTGTGTAGCGTGTACGCGTACGGTATATTCTAGGTTTCACACAAATCCGTGAGCAAAAGGCACACTATAAAATCATTGTATTCATACTTTGTCTCGCTATGCCTAGTCCAACGTGATAACAGTTGCGCGAGTTCAGTTTTAAGCCAAGATGTTAAATGAGTCCGCGTCGCTCGTTAGGAGAATAATTTGTCGGGATTACCTTAGTCACGTAGACATATACACAGAAATATATTTATTTTCTTTTCCATCGGACAAAAATAACGTATGGTCGCCGTGAACAGAGTATGAATGACAGTATACCCCCACCCCCACCCCCCTCCAAAAAAAGTTTATCGTCTCTCATCCCTGCGAGCCTTTCTCCCCCGACTATCAAAAATAGTTATCTCTGTTTTTGTCGCTAGTGCCTGACAGTTTTTCTGGCGAGTTGCACTTTAGCCAAGTTCCAACGCTCTATATCCAGATCAAGCCTCGGGAATCGTAACTTGCTGTCACAATGACGTACGAAAGATAATGGTTCAACGAGATGTAACAATAATACGACGCTTCTTTCCAAATGAGATCTATAATAAGTAGCACTTATAAGGTAAACGTGTTATCCGAATCGAACTTAAAGTAAGCTTTAGAATTGCACTGATCCTTTAACTAGTTTGTTCTAGACGCCCAAAATCCTTACATAGTGACGCGCGTGATTAAGAGGACAAGATTCGTGCGGAAACCGAGTTACAGGAAACCCTGCATAAACATACGATCGTGGAAGTTTTTTTTCTTGTTTAGATGAAATTGATACGGAGACTGATAAAGAGAGGTGCGTTATCGTTGAGTAAATTAAGAGAGGGATGTAGGATTTGCATTATCATAGAGTAAGAAATCAAGTCAAAGTGTGTTCTCATACGCTTCCTCTAGATTCTACTTTATCTTAACAGCGTTGCGCGAGATAAGTACGGATTTCCGTCAAATTGAAAGGAAAGGCTCGAAAAGCATGCCGCGGTTCGCCGGTGTCCGGGTCACTTACGGACTTCGATCGGAAGCTAGTCTTTTGTTCTCAATCACAGCCACTGAATTGCAACCAAACGTAGATTAATATTTCCTTCTGTTCTCTTTAAATTTAGTTTCAGTCGGTTTTCCGAATGAACAGTTCGGCCGAATGGCGCACTACGCATCGGATATTTGTCGATATTTTCGGATGCACTACGTTCGTGATTTAGGCAAATGAGAATGATACGCCTAAACGATGCATAATCACATTAAAACTGCTATACAAGAATTTCAGCTCCGACAAGCATTTCGTGCGTCAACACACGCGCGATTACGTAATACTTTTCACCGATGCAACAATTCGTTCGACAATCGCTGCACCGGCGGTGCCGATGTTAACTCCAAGCAAGTCACGGACTGTTTTGTTAACACGAAACTTACGCGCGATAGAGAGAGAGAAAGAGAGAGACACAAATCGTAATGTCAGACTTATGTTGAAAAGTAAAATATAGCGCTACGCGTGTCATACTTTCTAATATCACCGTGGTAAGAAATTAACCTATGGTTAGTAGAGCTTCCTCTCTAGGTATTTACACACGAGGATCCGTCGCGTTCAACCTCTATTTGTTGATTCTACAAATCACGTCAGTGATTCTTGCTTTCGGTATTCCATTAAAAATCTATACTTGAATATATTTATATATATATATATACTATATGTGTGTATATGTGTATATGTGTTCGTTGTACTCTGTCAGATTAATTTCTTACCTGAGAGCTTATGAACTAATTGAGAGAATCCTACTGTACGTGTCTAAGTGTTCATTACAGCTGAATTTAAAACCTATTTAAGACGATAGAGACTAGGAAACTAGATGTCAAGTAGCACTGAACAGTGGATATCTCACAAACCCTTTACTCTCTCTTTCTTTTCCAAAAATAACTCAGTAAAAATGTCAATTTCAATGGACTCCCCTTGTTCCAGCAAAACTTCCCACTGCTAAATTCCCATAGCTTGGTTTTTTTTTTACAAACAATCCGCTGACACTAGAGGGGCAAAGCTAATCTATAACCCTCGCTGATATTCCTACGTTTCTTATTGTACTGTGCAATCCTATATATAATATTTACAAAAATATGTATCCTGCGAGTACTATAAATGATCTACAATGTCGTAGTGGCACTTTATGCAGTGGCCTTTTTAACTTAAGCCATATTTGCTTGGCTATTTGTATGCCTGAGATTTACACTGATTTTCTCGGATCCATATGGTCGCACTGTATCCAGATCTTCGTGCTTAGTCGGGTTTATAAATTGGTATTTTCGGAATAAATTCTATTAAGAGGACCTGCAAGGTCAAACATATACCAGTGTCAATAAATAGTTCAATCACGTAAATGCAGATCAGTCTTTAGAAGCAACTTATGTAACCATACATGCACAGATCCCAGTCTCTTGCAAGCTGTAAGGTTTCACCTATTGACCTAATTACACCTTTGCTATTAAAGTCTGATTCTCCTTTTATTTTATACAGGCAATGTAGCAAATGGATCATTGTAACGCAAAACACTACTGGCTCACTCTAAGCTATGTACGAATAACAACTAGTCTAGAAGGAAGCATTTTTTAGTGGACTTTGGAGTACACTTACATATTCCATCATGGAAGAACTATCGCATCTCTGCTTGGCCAATCTCCAGTGTAGTCCAAGCTTGTGGTACAATCTACTGTTCTCCCATTCTAATAATTTGTTTAGGGAGTGTTGAGTCTGTAAGAGCAGGTCACATTAGTTATCTCTCAAGCATCAACAAAGTACTCTGGATTCAGCAAAGCAGTGAACAATGGGAGAGGGTGGAGAATAAAACTGGATGCTAACATTCCTTACCCTTTTGCTGAGACAAATAACAGGCCAAAGAGAGCATCCCAGTGTGCAGCAGCAGCAAACACAACCACAGAACAACCACTTAACGTTCACTGGCAGAGTTTTTTTCAGTACACTATTTATTCTCCTAACAGTCGCTTTGAACTCCTCGGGGGCCACCCGGGAGACGAGGCCGTTCGGGAATTCGGCTTCGAAGCGATTGCTCAGCCCGAATCTAGAATGACAGTAATAAGCAAATTAACGCAACGATCTACATTCTCAGCGTTGAAGGTCCAAAACATCGAAGGAGGGTGATGCAAGTGTCAGTACCGCGAAATCGAGGAAGTGTCGGATTATTGGAGCAGACGAGTTAATGATTACGGGGAACGATGATTCAATTTAATCATCGAATAAACTACATGCAATAATCTGCATTCGGAGCTTCTGGTTCCCCAACTCGGTTGAAACGTATGTTTTCCTTCCTTTCTTTCTGTTAAATTGTTTCGGAGTAAGAATGAATCTTTCATAAGTAACATGTGTTAAATCGAGACAATGGAGAGGGGGATTGAGCTGCGGGCGTAAGGGCAATCATGATAAAGCCTTTGTTCCTAAAGACGCAGATCCATCGCGTGCAAGCGAAGGATAAAAAGGATCGAGATCCAGCGGACTCACACAGTCATGTTGCCAGCCCCGCGAATGACAATGGGATCTGGGACGGTGGTGACATAGCGCTCCTCCAGGTTCTGCTCGATTTCGTCCTCCTGCTCGTAGATCGCGTCGAAGTCTGCCATCCTGATGGTCAACTAACACTCGACCAACACTGCGACTAAGCTCGAGCCAAGTTATGCGAGCACGCGTGCGGAGAAATGAAAGCCGTGCGCTTTCGCTGCTGGATTAATCGAGGCTGGCTGCTCCGAGCACCTCTTCAATTCACTCGCGAATTCATTTGACTATAGACAGAAGGCTCCGGCGGCGATATTGGAGTGCGTCATGTTCTCCTTAAGGAGCGAGAACTGCCTTTCAGGATGTCGGCGATCCGCTAGCCCGCTGAGCGTGTCCTTGCACGATCCACCATCCAATACCCGTAGAGGGACGAGCATGCAAATATCTCTTTAGAACTGGCGTGCAATTCTTGTACGATACTCGAGGGTGCCGCTGCCTTTGCCAGTCGCTGGCCGTGATGATGCGCTGTCTGCTTTTACGAGTCACACAGAGTCGGAGCACAGGATCGTCTGTAGGAGGGCAAGTTTTCGCCGAGAATATGCGATCTGGTGACGCTAACGAGTCGTCAATGCGTCGGGCAATAGCGACGCGCTGTGTATATAAATCTATCTAGCATCGAGCACATTAGTCATCGAGATTGAGGAGACGCACGCATAACACATACGCACTGAGGAATAAGGGGGACGCGCGTATACACGCTGGCGCGGATAGCGTAGTAGCTCCGATGGATGGAAGTGCGAACGTAGTAGTAACAAAGCGAATCAGTGTGGATCAGTGTGGATGCTCTGCGCTCTCAGCTGCGCTTTATCATCACACTCGCTCCAGCTGGCTCGCTGGCATACTGGCAAGTTCACTTGCTCGCACTGTCGCCGACTGCTCACGCACACTAATATATCATCATCATCAACTTTTCATTCAATGCGACTGCAGGTCTGCCAACGTGCACTCGCTTGACGACTACGAATCTGTTTATTATCTCGGATTTGTGGGATAAGACTGATCTTTAACTTGATTTTAGCGGTTTGTCGAAGCTTTATCATTATGGGACATATATATATTAAGCTTCTTCAATTATGTATAGATGATATTTTTACGTCTTCTGATACGCTAACGTTTCCTCAATGTCGATCATCAGCATCGCCGCAATCTATATGTATAACATATCTTTATTCCATTGGTGGGGGAGAGGATATGATGCAAAAAGATTTTATATTCCTTTTACTCGGTAGCCGCACGTATAATTTGGGTGTTTACGACACGGTTCCAATGTAGACGCGCAATTAAAGTGATGCCGACAGCAGCTGTGCATACATCCCATTATCGGTCTGGATTAACTTTTTACACTACCATTAGGGAATTAGCGTGAGGATAATTAAAATTTACGGTATATATACCAAATACTATAATTGTATGGGGAATAGTAGTGTGTTGCGCGTATGCTTTCTATTTATTATAGAGTCAAATTCATATTATATTTTTATGTATTGCTCGAAAGTGCAAAAAATTATTCACAAAGAAGTTTGCCCCTGATAATTACAACAGTAGTTTTAATTATAAATCTTTGAATTGTTAAAAACTTGGACTTCTTTTTGCGAAAGCATTTGGCGGGAATATCTTTACATAGTATATTTTTGCTTTGGCTTAATTACTTGTTAAGGCCTGTTTCTCAAAGGTTTATAACAAACTTGTGGGTAATTTGCTGACCCTATTCTGCCAAATTGATGGAGCAAACGTCAAACTGGATGAAAAACAGCATTTTTGTTTAGTTGTGAAGTTGGCCAGTAAAGTTCCTTCGAGATCGAGTGTGGCATTCGATAGCCCTCAGCAGCCTTCTCCTGACGTTTCGAATGGCGTTTTCGCCTCGTGTTGCTTCGCGTAGTTTCTGGTCATCCTGGTCCATTCGTTAGGAATTGGTGGAACTCGGGGCCGAAGCAGCACTTACGGGAGAGAACCTAATAATGTAGAAACTACAGATCCCCCTGAAAGCGAAGCCCAACCGATAAGTTGAGAAGAGACCCGTGGCCGGTCGCCTTGCCAAAAGTATTACACCGCAACCACTGAATCCGCCGCGTTTATTTCTCATTGCCACTTTCGTGACTCGTGTTGTGTTGTAGTTTTGTACTAGGAGTCGCTATGTGATCGACCTAGGCATTAACCAACAAATCTCCGTGCTCAAGTACAATGGAGTTTTCCTCGTCGATTAAATTCCTGCACTCTGCTTGCCAATACTCCACTCCGATTACTGACTCGTAAAATGGTAAGCCTCAATCGTCCTCCGTCAGCATCGAACCTTCCCAACAATCCTCAGAATTCTTGCATGCCTTCCTCGCTCGCATTTCCTCTTTCACACGAACTCTGTCGATTTCAAACACGTTTCCCTTTCGAACGAGTATCAGCATTCTCCTTTTTATAGTTTTAAAGACTCTTTTGCTACTTTGCACTGCGTTCTTTAACTATCTGCCACATACACGCTGTGTGGGAGGAGAAATCACCGAACAGTTTAATAAATTCTAATGGAAATAATAAGCGAGCCGTAGTTTTCGAAAAAATTATAATGCGCGCCTTAAAGAAGTCATTAAGTGGAACTTTTTCGAGTATAATGCTCTCTTGATTCGGATTCGATCCTACTCTAAGATTACTCGAAAATCGCAGCACCTAGACTTCCTATCGGCATTTCTAACGTTCGAATTCCTCACTCCTCTTATCAGTATGTGCTTTAACTGGGTATGTTAGTTAATATACATAGCGTAGAAAAAACGGGGTAATAAATTACTTTGCAACATTCTCGTTTCATTTCGCAGCCGCTGCGGCTCGTTCTCGTATAAAGTTCGATAATGAAAAGCAGAATGGCCATTATAGTTTTAAAGATTATTAACGTTTTAGGCGTATTTCGTAGGTTATACATTTTTTTTTGTAGACTATTAAAATCGGAATTTTTTTAAAAGTAAAGAGACATTGTGGACAGGATGAATTACTTTCTACTGATTTAATTTTAATGGTACTCTTATTGTCTTTGATTATTTGTTCATTTTTATCACTGTTCTTCAGGGCGCAAATATATCCCAGCTTGAGAGAGATATTGGATCAGATCATTTTCCTCCCAATGAACATTATTTCGGCTTAGTTAATGTAAGTATCGCTCAAGTACCTGCAAATATTAGTAACACTTCAAGAACACTGCTGACTCAATTAAAAATTTCAGTATTAGTAATGCATTTGTTCTTTTGCAGTTTGGAAACACTTGCTACAGTAACTCGGTACTCCAAGCTTTATACTTCTGTAGACCATTTAGAGAAAAGATTTTAGAATACAAAGCAAGAAATAAACGTAGCAAAGAGACTCTGTTAACATGTTTAGCAGACTTGTTCTACAGTATTGCCACACAGAAGAAGAAGGTTGGCTCAATAGCACCGAAAAAGTTCATTGCCAGATTAAGAAAAGAAAAGGGTCAGTACTTTGTGTAATATTGATTTTATCAATTTAATATTTAGAGTCCCGTTATTATTAATATATTATTGCAGAGGAATTTGATAATTACATGCAACAAGATGCCCACGAGTTCCTCAATTTTCTGATCAATCACATAAATGAAATTATTTTGGGTAAATATTTGATCAAAACTTCATTATAAATTGTAGAAGTGTTTCTATGAAAACGAATATTTAATTTTTATACAGCTGAGCGAAGTCAAAATAAACTAGCAGGCGGAAAATGTGGCGCGGGGGATGCCGGCTCTCCGCCGGAGCCCACGTGGGTTCACGAGATTTTTCAGGGAATCTTAACGTCGGAAACACGCTGCCTTAATTGTGAGACTGTGTCTAGCAAAGACGAAGACTTCTTCGATCTGCAGGTCGACGTGGATCAGAACACATCGATCACTTACTGCCTCAGATGCTTCTCAAATACTGAGACCCTTTGTAATGATAACAAATTTAAGTGCGATCATTGTAGCAGCTACCAAGAGGCTCAGGTAGGTTTCTGCTACATTGACTGATTCACAATCGGGCGTTATTAGTATTAGAGCATTCACATTAGTCAATATTTTAGAAACGAATGAGAGTGAAAAAATTGCCCATGATACTGGCACTACATCTGAAGAGATTCAAGTATGTGGAACAGTATAATCGTCACATCAAGGTGTCCCATAGAGTAGTTTTTCCCTTGGAACTACGACTTTTTAATACTGTAAGCATTCTTCTCGATTTTTATGCTAGCCACATATTTCTGGTATTGCAATACTTTTTCTAATTCTTCGAAACTAAAACTTGCAGAGTGATGATGCAGTAAATCCAGATCGATTGTACGATTTGGTAGCAGTTGTGATACATTGCGGAAGTGGGCCTAACAGGGGGCACTACATTTCCATCGTAAAGAGCCACGGATTTTGGTTACTCTTTGATGACGACATGGTCGATGTACGCATCTTCTCCTTAGAATTCTACCAAGGATGAATTATTTGCAATTTGTGGTAATTCGTGACCCATGCTTTTAATTGCAGAAAATTGATGCGTCCACGATAGAGGACTTTTTCGGGCTCACCTCCGATATCCAGAAGAGTTCGGAAACCGGTTATATCCTATTCTATCAATCAAGGGATTGTAGTTAGAACCTAATCTAAACTTAAAGCAAGTGAATTAAATAAATCTTATATAGTTATTTCATATTTTATCAAGGTGCAGTGTATAAAATTTTCCGATAATGTTGTAACGGTATCGTTAGAGAAACTTTGTACAGGTAAAAGTGCACGTGAGAATTAGGTTGGTCATTCCTTATTCTGTAACGAAGGACTGGAATATGCATTAGTTCCGTCGTCAACCTCATAGCAATTGCTTATAATTTCGGAGACCATTATAAATTATTTGTTATTTGTTATGTGAAACAGTTAAATACAATTTATGTAAGTATTATTTATTTTAATTATATTTTAATACTAGTCGCCTATCAAAAAGGAATCTGCTTGTTTGTAATGTTAGTTTGTTTTCTCCAGTGATATACAAACGTTGGAAGCACTATCAGATTCTATACAAATGTAAAGAAATACGACTGAAAATAAAAACATTGTTATCAGACTTTATCCATGGGAATTCTGGATTTGTGTGAATGTACTGTTCTTCTTTTCAGCCGACAATAGGTTCAACTGAATTATACGAGAAATATAGAGGACAAGCTTATTATTTAAGCTTTAAAATACTGATACTGACTTCAGATTGTATATGTGAAATAGATTGAAGTAGATTCATGAAAAAGGAACTTTGAAAGAAACAAGTTAAGCACAGAAACATTATGGAAAGGTATTTATTATAGTTTTAAGCAATAAACTCGTATGGAATAGGAGCCAGTAAGACTGGAGCTTCACGTCCGGAGACGATGTGTGCCTTGGATGGTTGGGCAGGCTGTCTCTTGAGGGATACTCGGACCTTCTTTTCCTTGGCTTCCTTCCTCAGCTTCTCGTTCTGCTTGACACGCTTGATGAAGTCCTCCCTGCACTTGGAGTGGGTGAGGTGCTCGATGCGGACGTTTATCCTCTTGGCGATGATGCGTCCACGAACCCTCTTGTTGACGATGACGCCGAGAGCGTGAGGGGTGACGTTGAAGACACGTCCGGTCTTGCCGTGGTAGACCTTGTAGGGCATGCCCTTCTGCACGGCGCCGTTACCCTTGATGTCGACGATGTCGCCGACCTTGTACACTTTCATGTACGTCGACAGCGGGATTGTTCCATGCTTGCGGAACCTACGGGAGAACAGGTCCCTCGTTCCACGGCGATAACCCTTCGAGTTGGTCATTGTGACTGCCTGTTAACCTGAAACGAGACCAACGACACTCTTGTTAATTGCAAATCAAATGCACACTATTTCAGTAATATTGTGGTCCCCGATTGAACCAACAGATTGGACGTGCAGGCTTTTCCTTTCACTCGGACATTCGAGCCAGGCTTTATGCACCGGGAGAAACTAACACGTGCATCACTGAGCGTACAATATCACACTCATATTTTCCGGCTGGAAAGCCGTTACGGGGTAATTAAATGACGTCCATGTGAAAGTGGCGATGGGGAGTTTGTCGGGCTAAGTAAATCTCGTACCTAAACCGTCGGATTTTCCACAAAATTACTGATAAATATTGTCAAAAATACTCAAGTAACTCACGTTAGCTCTCAACGTTGAAAAAGAGAAGTTGAGAGCGCCGATCCGCCTTTAGGATGCAAGACCGTCGGTGGCGCCTCTACTCGAATCTTCTTGCGAACAAGACGATCGTGAATTGCACTCGCCATTTCCGAACAGCCATTTGATGTTTCATGTTTATTCTCAATTTACTTTACACATTCGTGTGAATTAAAGTTGATGCAACAAAAGTTTATTATTTGTCGCTCGCATTTCAGCTTAATTCGAGTATTGTTTTACTTTCGCCCACGGCGTTTAACTTTGTTGGATAAATTGGTTCGAAGTCTTCTTTCAGATCCTACTGAATCCTACTGCTACGTAACGAAAACCGGCTTCCTATCTATAGACTACCTGTTCATTTCCATTCCTGCATGACAGTTGTTTTCGGAAAATTCGGCTCCTATTACAAGTAAAGTTAGTCTGCAACTTTGTCTTGACAATTAGCCGGTAGTGAGTGAACAATGGTACGTACAATACTCATATATTATTTCTCCAATCTTCGACTTAGTTGAGACACGAAAAGCTTTTATTCGACAGAAAGATACCCCGGCGATATGTGATCTTCGACAAAGGGTTAGATATTTAAATGTTTTTTGCAAGAAGTATTCGCAACATTGTTGCCATGTACTATTAATTAAAGCTGCCTTAGACTAGTAGTGTATGAAGCAGCTATTAAGACTATATGTGATAATAAAGTACGAGTTTTGCAATGAATTTACAGCAATACTCGTTCGGTTTTTACTCTTTACTAATTAATGTTTAATTGTTTTCAGTTCCGAAATCAGTACGACAGTGACGTGACGGTATGGAGTCCACAAGGGCGACTGCATCAAGTGGAATATGCCATGGAAGCAGTAAAGTTAGGCTCTGCTACCATAGGCCTCAAAAGCAAGACACACGCTGTTCTAATTGCTCTTAAAAGAGCAGCCTCTGAGTTGTCCGAGTATCAGAAAAAGATCATCCCAATTGATAAACACATGGGAATTACTATCTCAGGATTAACTGCTGATGCTAGAATGTTGAGGCAAGTTACTCAAGTAAAATTCATATTTTATATAAAACTTTGTGCGTCTATGTAATTCAGGCACATATGTAATTTATTAGTTCCTCCCTTTAGTCGCTACATGAGAACGGAATGCCTGAATTATAAATATTCTCACGATGATGTGTTGCCAATAAGTCGCCTCCTTTCTTCCTTGGGAAATAAAATGCAAACATGCACTCAGAGGTATGACAGGCGACCGTATGGGGTTGGCTTAATTGTAGGAGGATATGATGTGAGTCTACTGTTAATAATTTAATTGTCATTATTAGTGAATTTAACAAGTATTGTGTTTAATTTAAATAATTCTCATAGGATCAAGGCCCACACATATATCAAACATGCCCATCAGCTAATTATTTCGATTGCAAGGCGATGGCAATTGGCTCCCGTTCTCAGAGTGCTAGAACATACCTGGAGAAACATTTGAATGAATTTCTAACATCCGATCGTGACGAGTTAATTAAACACGGGCTTAGGGCTCTCAGAGATACGTTGCCAAACGAGATCGATCTATCCACGAAGGTAACGAATCCGAGCACGTTTAAACCGCGTTCAAATTGAAGAACGGCGGAGTTAACAATATGATAATTAACATTTCACTTGTAGAACGTGTCCATCGCTGTGGTAGGAAAAGATACGGAGTTCATAATCTTAGACGAAGCAGCCACATTAGTTTATCTCAATGCAATTGAGGATGATAAACGTGGAAAGCCGGTGGAACCCGAGGTAGAGCAGGATCCGAGACCACCACAGCCACCCCCATCGGATGAAGGACCATCAGATCCACGTGTTTCCGTTGCGATGGAGACAATGGAGTGGAATAATTAATGTAATATACCTACGTGCTACTTGTACAAAAAGTAAACATGCATTTGCGATAACCTTTTTTATTTTAGCTATTGTCACTCGAGTGTTCTACACTGCTGTGAAATATTGATTGCTAATATAATTCGTTGGAAATCATTGGCCGGTCTACCTAAAAGTGTTGCACAACCTTATCAACAGCATGGCTGGCACGTTCCCGTGGATCAAAGGATCAAGTGCATTTTAATAAAAAAATTTCTACGACTACCAGATCTTTGGCTCAGACACATATACGCATCTCTACATAAATAGCCTAAGCATCAAGCGTCTGTTACTTCTATTCACTCTTCTTATTCTTGCGCTCGCGCAATATATTAGTTAAGAAGAACTCTCCCGCTTTGTACGAAGAGCGGACTAACGGGCCACTTGCCGTGTATAAGAATCCTAAGTCATGCCCTACTTGCTCCCATTTTTTGAACTTTGCGGGCGTGACGTATTCAATGACTTTTAGATGCCGCTTAGTGGGCTGCATATACTGTCCAAGCGTTAGAGCACCGACACCGACGTCCCTCAAGTCTTTCATTGTTTGCTCGACCTCTTCGTCGCTTTCCCCTAAACCCAACATTATGGACGATTTTGTGATAAGCTCAGGGTTTAACTCTTTTGCTGCTTTCAATACACTTAGTGATTGCCTAAATGTAAAAAACGCATATGGTTATTTTCTATTTATAGATTCAAAGAGACTTAATGGATTACGAGCGACTTACCTATATTTTGCTCGCGCATCGCGTACGAACGGAGTGAGACGCTCGACGGTCTCAATATTATGAGCATACACGTCTAAATTCGATTCTACAATTGTACGAACGCAATCCTTATTTCCTCTAAAGTCAGGTACCAGGCATTCCACGAGTATGTTACTCCTGCTCTTCAGCTCCTTAACAGTTGCCGCTATGTGCGCAGCACCTCCATCGCTTATATCTAACATGAAAGGAAGAGGTGCATTAATGGCATCTATACTTTAGATCGACATTAAACAATATCGTTGCTGGCCGTATTTCCTCACCATCTCGATCAACAGATGTAAGCACCACGTAATCCAAACCCCAGTCGGTTATTGCTGTCGCGGTATTCGCGGGCTCGTCCGGGTCTAATGGCAATGGTGCACGTGACGTTTTTACGGAGCAGAATCGACAACCGCGAGTACAAGTGTCTCCCATTAACTATATTCAACCAGTTGCCATCATTGATGGGATATACAGTATTAATGGAGAACATTTATTTTAGGTGTGAATCCAGATTTGTTAATGATGAAACTGCTATGCACTAGATGTGTATCAAGCTCTTGGAAACAAAATTGTACAAGTTACGATAACATTCTACTAAACTACTGCAAGATTTATGTTATGTTGCAGAGTTATTGTCAGGCCTCCATGGAATTTTTCGTAGTTTGAACAATATTGAAAGAACAAGCAGTTTTCGACACATATCACCTAACATCTTTAAAATAATGAGAACAAAGTTAATATCCTACTGCCAGAAATATAGTCACAAGTTTTTCAAGTACAAATGGGAAACAAACGTTTTTGGCATGCTGTTCTACCTACCATGATAGTTGCCGTTGCAGTATTATGTTCACCACCACCCCAACATTCGCCAATGTTGGGGCAACGTGCTTCCTCACAGACAGTGCTCAGCCGCAAATCTCGCAACTGTGATTTGATCCTGCTATAATTTTTTCCAACAGGGATCTCTGTTTTTAGCCATGGTGGTAGCCTCAGGCGAGACTTGTCTCCCTTTTCTAATTTCAATTTCCCTTCATACTCCACATCGCCAGCTAAAAAGTCGTCGAAAACGGGCCCTTTTTCCAATTTCTCTGTGAACGTCTTGACATTCTGTTTCGAGCATTCAGCGCACTGCATCACGAAAGAAACACAACGTACATGATTCGACTGACTGTGCCTTCAAATTTAAATGTTAACTTCTCCAAAAATACGAAGTAAACTCACTGCTAAATGGAACTGGCAAGTGTTAGACCACTTGGGAGTCGCAGAACGAAGTATGCGAAGCATTTTTTCGCACCTATGAGTTAATAAGGTACTCATTTAGTATAATTCTAGTATTCCTCTAGTATCGTGTGACATTAAAACCTATGGATGCACGCCACCGGACTGAGAATTTTTGATAATAATGTCATATTGTGTTCTAAGACTGCTTGATAAGGTTGGTTGATGTTATCAAGGTTATCGGGTGCCCCCATCGGCGTGTAACCTGTAGCCATCGTCCGAACCATGTTCAAATACACGATTCTAAAAGCGGATCCAATTGGATGCATCCGTGGTAATCCACCGATATTCATATATATGTATCAATCTAGATACATTGCCGAATCGAAAGAGATGAGGCAAAAGCGGCCAATGGCCATGCTTGTGATAAAAGTTGATAGAACCCTCGACCAATACGCTCGAAGATTCCTGCCCCGCCAATTCGAATTCTATTACGAATGATAATGGAGCCTTTCAATTAACGGAAATTTTTTCGAGAATCCTGATCACGTTTGCCTTTATTTCGAGCTGATGGACTGCGGCTTGGCCAGAGGTCTATTCAAAAGCGCTCATCAGTAGTCGGTCACAGGCTGATCGCACACACAGCAGAGCGTACTCTCTGCGTTTCGTTCGGATTGGCTTTGTTCTACCCATGCGACTGGGTTTTTTGCCTGAATTAGTCCCAATCAAAAGTAAAGGAAGGGTATGTGAAGGAAGATAACCCCGTGTTGTTTTTCGCTTATTTTGTATGGAAGCTGTGCTCGATTATTCAAAGTCAATGTAGAAATTTAGTGTTTATTTAATAAGAATTGATTTACGCGCAATTCGCCATGCAAAGTCCATGCGGCTCCCATGCGCCGCGCCCTGATTTTTATGGCTTTAGCAACGCATTCTGACGTAATATCATCCGATTCTTGTGCGAGCTGCGATTGGTCGCGGCAAAGGTCGGGTGACTATTCGTAATTTGTTAGTTATTACATACGTTTGACATCTCGCATTGCCGTCGCATTAGAATTGGCAGGTTTATTTAATGAAATTAATTGCCGGCCATAAGCGTCCGCGAAAATGGCAGATCCGGGAGGATGGTCCTCCACACAGGACAATGATTTCTCTAGTTTCCCGTCGAGTGACAGCTTCAATTTGAATGAAGTCAGTGGTCTCGAGGGTACGTCACATTTATATTATGCTCTCGATAATGCTTTCTCTATTCATTAAACATTCCGATAGCAAATTAGTATGAAAGTCCTCGACTCGCTTTTGTTATTCGGATGTTAGATCATCGTGACGGCGCATTACTCGGCTGCCATATCGCCGGTGATCAGTGGGCATTGACTTGTGTCATGCTCCTATTGTACTTTCATACTCGGTAAAGTGTGGCACGCACGTTGAGTATTGAGAATGACATTCCTGTCTCTAGCAGCCCTTTGCTTCCGCAACACACTTCTTATTGGACTGTCTTATCCTTTTGCTTGCAGATCTCCTCAGTAATTGTGAAAGTGAGTTATTGAAAAATGAGAACCTTTTCATCGAGGAGGCTCTGCTCTCAGAGCTGGACGAATCTTTACCCATGGATACTGAAGAATTTGATCTCCTGACTTTGGACAAGGCCGATGATCTGAAAGAGTTCAAGGAGTTTCAAGATTTGAAGGATCCCAGTCTCCTGAAAACTGTGCCCAATGCAAATGTTGTGCTTGTGCCTCCCGTGGCTGATCCCACGAAACAGATGCAGTGTGTGCAGCCGGAGATGGCAGCGGTGCAGAATAGATCGCAGAGGATATCCGTTGCTGCACCTACACCAACAGTATTTACCTCGCAATATGCTATTCCACAGAATGTGAACTTTAATGTGCAATCACCTGTAGTGACAATAGCACCAGTCACGCAACAGAGACAGCTACTTCTACCTGCAAAGCTTATCAAGTCGGAGTCGGTTGTTTATTCCAGAGGATCTCAGGCAGTTACTTCTACATCAGTACCACATCAAATACACACTTTGGTTAATACTGCCAATGGGACGGTTTTGGCAACTGGTAAGCAATATTTTGAATTTTTAAAAAGCATTGACTTATAGTATTTTGCGGTATAATAGATGATGAGATCTTGGGATTCTTGTAGGGATTCCAGTGGTATTGGACACAGACAAAGTACAGATCAACAGATTAAATACAACTTCGCATGTAAGTGTGCCCAGAGTAAAAGAAGTCAAAAGAAGTGCACACAACGCTATAGAAAGACGCTATAGAACATCTATCAATGATAAAATTATTGAGCTTAAGAACATTATTGTTGGCGTTGATGCAAAACTTAATAAGTCAGCAGTTTTAGGAAAGACAATAGATTACATCAGGTAGGTATCTTCCATTTTCTTGTATTAGTCCATCATGATCATTTAATTATTTAATCAGTATTATTCACTAAATGAAATTGCAGATTCCTTCAAAACTCGAATGCCAAGTTGAAAGCCGAGAATATGTCGCTGAAAATGACTGCGCAGAGACAGAACTTGCGTGATCTGTTGGTGTGTGGAGAACTAACACCACCGAGATCAGACTCGAGCGAACCATCGCTATCGCCGGCACCGGCACCGTTATCGCCACCATCACCTTCATCCGTAAAGGATGATACAGACATGATGCAAAATATCCATTCTGCACCCACAGCCACGAATTCCGGCATGAGAGATCATACGAGACTAACGATGTGTGGTTTCATGTTACTCTTCTTGGCGTTTAATCCGCTCGGCCTTATGCTGAATAACGTTGGAAAGTTCAACATGGATTATGCGAATGCGAAATTGGACGGACGCACGATTCTTAATTACCAAGGTGCCATTGTCATTTCCATGAGCTAGATTATTCAAATAGTATGCCGTTTTATGAGTAATTGTTTTTCAATGTTGTTCATAGATCAACCTGAAACAGAGCATGTGATGTGGAGCAGTGTCTTGCTCTGGTTAACGAATATCATGCTGTTGATTGGAGGCCTTTGCAAATTACTGCTTTTTGGCGACCCCGTGCTACCGTCGGACAGCAAGATCTTTCTCGAACTACATCGTTGGAGACGCCAGGCAGAATTCAGTATATCGAAAAGGGAACACTCCCAGGCGTATCGGGATTTGCATCAATGCCTCCAGTACTTTGGCCGGCCTTACCCATCCTCGAGAACGGAAGCTTGTTTTGCGACATCGTGGCAGATAGTCCGGCAACTTCTCCACAAGCTTTGGATCGGCAAATGCGTGTTGTTCCTCAGCAAGTTCTTCACCGACAAGTCTACGCGGCAGCAAGCCGAGATCTCGGCAATGGAAATAGCAATTGTCTACCAACACATGCTTTGTCTTCGTCTATCAGAAGGCTCCAAGAAAGGAACGTTATATCTTGCACTATCGTCGATCAATTACGCGGAAGTTTCCGGGGAGATGATGCCGAAACCCATGCTGGCGGAAATCTATCTGAACGCGGCGTTACGTTTCAAGCAATCGATGTTCCCATTTATTCACGTGTACTATCTGGGAAAAGCTCGTACACTCTTGTCTTCGTGTACAGTTCCATCTAAATTGAAGTGGATCGTGAGTGACGATGGTGCGCGATACCTGGCATCTCAGAAGTGGCAATACGGAGAACAGGCCGATAACGAATTCACATCCCAAAGCAGCAAGGCAGATCCACTGTCTTATGCATCCCGCGCCTACAGGGATCACTTGATTGGAAATTGTTTACGCCTGTTAACTGGCACAGCTACTGATTCTCATTTGGCTCCGATATCCGAGCAGGGCCAGGCAATTATGGCCTCCGCTGGAGTTGACGTTTCTTTCTCGTGCACGGACAAAGTGACCGTTGCCCGTGAGTATTATTCCTTCAGGACATTATCATATACGCGGTGCTTAACGGAGAGTTTTTATAAATAACTTTATTGAACTGTATAGGATGTGAGGATGACATTGCTCAGTGGTGGGGTGCAGTGATATGCGTTGCCGCTTCCTGGCGCTTGGGAGAAGAGAACACCGAAGCCTGGAATATCGTCGAGAGCAAATTTCCGTACGAAAAGAATTATCAACTTCGCAATAACAATAACAGTGTTAGTCCACTGCCGTACGTCGTGCTGTATACTCTACAAGCGGCGAAGAGTAGTACAAAGGCAGCATCCTTGCGTCTGATCGAACAAGCAGGCGTTCTTCTCGAGCACTCGTTGGTTTACTATCATTGCAAACAACAGTCGTCGCAGAACGTCATGGTAAGATAACTGTTCTCACTCTCCCTCCCTCTCTCCCTCGTGATCGAGTTTTTGTTGATTTTGTTTCGTACTCTTAATGGTTATATTTTATATGCTATTGCTTACCTGTTACGAGTGTGCATTGTAGTTGCATTGCATGAAATACAACGATGCAATACTTCTACAGTGCAACTTTTGTGGCAGGAGAGTCAGCAACATATTGTAGCAGAGATTTGTGTAGTCTTGAAACTTTATCTACATCTTAACATATTTCATAAACGCGACTAACATTTTCGTACTCTTTGTGTTTAGTTGACACAGTTGTGGATATGCGACTGGTTACTGGAGATGCGAACAACGCTTTGGCAAGAACTTGACAGTGAATCCGAAAAGTTGAATGTTAATTTATTGGGCGGTTTCCAGCGAGACGTGGCTTGTTTGAGGCAACTTTGTCAGCACATTCCAGTATGTTTCTCCCTATTTAATATCAACTTGATAGGATTGACGACACAAAGTAGTCATTCATTCGCTGTTTTGCTTTTGCTTTTAGTCCATTTTGTCACGAGTGTTCGTTTACGAGGCAACGGCTCGTATAATGGCTGGAGCGACACCAGTGAAGACCCAAGTGCTACTTGATCGTAGTCTGCATCACAGGAATAATCGTTCGTCGATTATTTGTGGGAAGGATCGATCTCAAGACCAGTACAGCGGCGAACGGGAACATGCAGTCGCATTGTGCTTGGCTTGCAGGCATTTACCTACATTACTCCTCGCATCCCCTGGGGAACGTGCGGGTATGCTCGCAGAAGCAGCTAAGACCCTTGAACGGATAGGCGATAGGAAGCGTCTTCAGGAGTGTTACAAATTGATGCGCCAATTGGGTCCTGCGATCTCGGCTAATTGATAACCCCGATAGAATTACCTGAGTACTTTTTACGTTCTCGTCGCAATATTTCAATTTATACATTGACCCTGTACATATAGATACACATTTATAGCGATCGTACTATTCGGCCTGTCATCGACTGACGTACGGCGGGGAAATTATTTATCTTCAGAGTGCGAAATCATCTTATATTTATATTTATACTAGGAGCCGAAGTCTCTGTTACCGAGGTTTCTCTCTGAATGTTCTGGTACTGCGAGTTAGGCATTCAAAGTTGCGCGTCCGCGTTGTCATACCATGACAGCGAGATCCGAGCAAGTATATGGCAGCGTATGAGTATGATATACCTTTTGTAGATATTAAGGTAAACATTTCGGTTTTCATGACCATCGATCAATTTACGACTCTAGGGTATCATTCGTGAGAAAGTGGTACGAGTGGGCAATATGGATCGCGAATATCCTGAGATTATTCTCCCTGCGAATGCTAAATTCGCTAGATATTGTTAGTTTTAGATATTTTATACAAACGTTAGGGTTACTCTAAGTTCTAGAGTATGGCACAGAGGTGTAACACCTATTACCTGCATACATGTATAAAGCATGTACAAAAGTTCTATAAAATATATTCAAAAAAATCCCGACATTATCTTCTCGACGCGTTAGGTATCATGAGTATAGTGCTAGTTTATATATAATCACTCTGCCAAAGAAATCCGTACTTTCGCCAAACACAAATTTGAATGTTTTTGCCTTTTGTGGGGCCTGGAGCTTAAACTGTTGTAGTGAATTTTTGTCTTCTGGATAGAAAGATTCTAGTGCACTGGTATCTTTGTCACTATTTCCACCTTCAATGTGGCAGTTCTTGCCGGCGAAACCGCCTTGAAATTCAATGTCGAATCCCGAGAGGCAGCACTCGTTTTCGAATTTAATTACCACCCATTGCGGGGTACCCTGAAATTTTCGGGATTAATGAGTAATGTTACACGATTTAATGCAATATTTCGAAAGGTAGCAGGCACCATTGTCCCGCGAATTGATTTAACAAGAATAAAAAGGTGCGCGACAATAAAAACACTTGCTAGTGATGAATGTTTTTGGGAAAATAACACTTACAGCTTCAGAGTTCCAACAGGTCTCCGGGGAATTGTCGAACATATGCTTCTTTCCATAAGATCGATTGTCCTTATTTAACACCGAGCTCACCCTGAATATCGTCGGGAAATATTTCGATTAGATTAATTTACGCTCACATTTCCAGCACATCATCACTTTCTCATGAAACGCACCGGCAATCGAATTTATTTTCTTCTAGTAGGTTGACCATTATATTATGCACCACTTAAATAATCTATACATTAACTGCTAATCCTTGGTATCGGTCTTCTATTTCTGTAACAAGCTATATTGCTGGAAAATACTTAAGTTTTTCCTTCAACCTAAACTTATTTAAGGTTACAGGCCGTAACCTGTAATTTCTTGAAGTTATCAACTGAAGATTTCCGTAAGTTGTCACATTCGGTCCTCCAGCAAAAGGTGCTTGTGAAAACGCGTTGTTGTACTACAAAACGTGCATAATTCGAATTCATGTGCAAAGTTTTTCTTAAATGTGCTTCGAAAACGTACAACATGCAAAATGTTCTTAAATATATTGTGTTACAAACGTGTCACATTCATGCAATTTACCATATAGCAATAAATATTGTATTATACAGCATACAAGTAATTTTTTATATATTATTTATTTCATATTTTACGACGAGTAGTGTAAAATCTCTCGCCTACTGTTTTCCAGCCACTATTTTGTATTATACTGAGCTTTTTATTGCCGTACGAACATATTCAAGGCGCACATTATATATTTTTATAAGTATTACGTTGATTTATTATTACCGGAATCAATAAGTCGAGCAGTTTGTCGTAGGCATTGCAGGCTGTACTCGGGTTTCTTGTTTATGTCATAAGAAGTCTTTTACTGCCTCATGCAGTCAGGTATACTTGAAAGTTAGTTTGCAGCCCAGCACGCAGCTAAACCGGATTTCCCGCCCCACTCTCTTAGAGAAACAAAGGCGGCAATAACTTGACGCAGAGGAAAACCTTTTTCGCCCGAGCCGCGTCTCCGCGGACACTCATTCTCAATCGCTTCGTCAGTGGACCCTTGCGCATCGATTTCACTAGGAATAAAGGATTCCAGCGCGAAGTTAAACCGAAATCCAGAACGTCTCTCGAAGAGAATGACACACGTCCCATATCGCGCAGAAAAACAATAGAATGATATATGATATCCGTGGGGAAAGTGGGGGTGGCGGGGTGGTCGCAGAGGAGGCGAAAATTCGGCATTCGTGAGAGTAGCGGGGAGATGTTACTGGGCAGAGAGTGGGAGAGCAGGCGAACAAAAGTTGCATCGAATTTTAAATGAAAATTCGAACGTCGGCTATAACTCTTATGCGACTTCCAGTGCGTTCAAAGGTTTGACTCTATCCTCATTCTCAATACATTAGATACGACAATAATGGACTGTTCCGTGCTCGCAATTACCGCGAGTACAATAAGAGAATCTTGTGCAGCGTTATCGGCTAGCTCCGCAACCGTGCGCATTCGCAACTTTGTCATATGCGCTTGCAATAGCACGAAAATCTCTGGCATATGCATGCGAACCATGCGAACTGTGCTCGGATAGCCAGAGCAGCCCCGTGAATAACGCTGCACTCAGCCAATCGCATTGGTTTGCCCGGGGCTCGAGGCTCGCGGTTCGATTCGAGAGAGGACGCGTTTGAACTAAAATGAAACTGAATGGGACATCATCTGTGGTATAGCGCGTTGGCTGTCGGGGGTAGACCGATGTACGAACGTCTGCTTAGTGTTGCAAAAGAAAATGTATAAACAGTATAGATGGTTCAATGCTCGTCTCAAGCAGTTGCGAGTTATCGTGAGGTTTACGACAGTTTAACACGTCAATGGCTTGTACTCGCTCCCTGTATGTTATTTGTTAGGATTTTCACGGCACGAAGTAGCACTGCTAGCCTAGAGGGATTCGTTCGAGCCTGACATCGGACTGCTGCACAATGGCTGGGACACGGGACGAGATTTTAGCCGATTTCCAGGTGATCCCATCGCGCCTTCCTTGTCCGTTATTTTCAAAGGCAGCGTGAGGCCTAGGTTATGAGACCCCCTAGATGACATTGACAATTATTGAAATTCCGAAAAATCACGCCAATGACACGCTGCCTTCGGTTAATCCTCCTGCTTCTGAAATCCCTCTCGAGCACCAGACTTATTAACAACATTCGATTAAAGCCTCTCATTCCCACCACCAATTTCTCTCTGCTTTGTATTCTTTGTCCATTGTGTTCCCTTTGGGCCGGATAATTGCTCACTCTGTGATCTTTGCTGCGTTGTTTCACATAAATAATAAAGGACATTGTGCTAAATTCATCTAGACCGCACAGGACATTTCTGCCTTTGAAAATTATTAGTTTGAAAGTGTTGGAGCATAGTATCAGCATCAGATGTTTTCTATTGATTATTTTTATCACACTTGTAGGCATGCACGGGAATAGATGATGTTGGAGATGCGATCGCATATCTGGAAGAAGCGAATTGGGATTTGCTGGTAATTACAGTCTTGTTGGAACAGACTAAACTCTATTCCAGTTTATGTAGAGTGGGGGATGATGAGAAAGTATCTTTTGTTCAATAGACTGCTCTGAATCAAGCGATGAGTAGATCCAGTCAGCAATTACCGTCAGACATGGGTCCTGATATAGAAATGATAGAGGAAATTAAGCCAGTAGCCCATTCTTCCTCCAAACCCTCTGGAGCTGGGCACAGTACAAAAAGTAATGCAAAAATGGAAGTAGTGGACAATGCAAATCCTGGGACAAGTAAATCGACAAATTGTAGCTTAGACAGGATACTGACATTCCATGTCCACTACCTGGAAAAAGTTTATAAGATTCACATTAGTGAATTATCGAGTTTATGTGAGTGATTATGCGGTTGTGCTCTCGTAGTGGGTGACTATGATCACTCTTCTGTTGGGCAATTGTGTGTTTTAATGCCAGTTTGTTCTGCTATTTGCCAAGTTAAATTGTGACCTGTAAATTTTAGCGGATCTCAAGGAGTTTATATGGGATCACACAAAAGTTAATCCTTGTAAACAACATATTCACGGATGGACCACATTACCAAGATCTAATTGTGTATTGTTAAAGTCACTAAACTTACCTAAAGAGAACACTTTGCATATGGGTCCAGTAACAGAGGAGAATGATGGTTCCAGTGAAGGGTAATTTATTTCTAGTTTGTCCATTGCTCATCTTTGGGATAGTAAATAATGAAGCTTTGTTACTTACAACTTTAGCTTGACTGACCTTATGACGCAAAAATACTTGTTGATTATCAAGGATGAAATACAGAATAAAATGTACAAGCTGTCGTTTCTCGGAACGAATACTATCCTAGAGGTAAAGAGTGGTTTCTATAACCTGACAGATGTTCCAGTAAGGAATCAACAGTGGAAAGGTTGGCCGAGTAATGTGAAGGATGACAATGTTACACTGGCACAAAGTGGTATCTGTTATCCTGAGCATAATCTCACTGTTAATAAAGTCACGAAGAAAGAGTGGAAGAAGGTATGCATGACATTAACAAGTAATAAATAAACGTTCGCCTGTTACTACAGAGATGAGAAAAATTCATTCGATTACGAATGTTGCAGGATGTCATCGATCTGGTCGATAGCGATAATTCTGCCGACGAAGCAGAAGATGTGGAAGAGCTCGCAGATGCTTCCGAAATATTCAATGAGGACGATGATCCGTTCCTGCATAATGGACCGTCTTGGCCTACGAAAGTTGAGCGTTTATGTTGGTATCAAATGCAGATAATAAGATACAATAAGTCGTGCAGGACTTGACTGAGAGAATCTTCTTTTTCATATTCAGTGCCGGAGAATGTAACTGACGAACTCAGCGGGACTCTTCACTTCGCGGAACAATTTGAGAAACGTTATGGAGCAGTGCATCCTGAGTTCTTCGCCGGCACATTTGCCGATGCTGTGAAGGAGTCTTGTTTAAAACCTGCACAAGAGGTACACGATTGGGAATTGGGTCTCCACTGCTCTCGATCCATTGAATGTATTTTTAGTAACCACGTATTCTTGACGTTTCAGCGGAAGTTACTAGGTGTATATCTACATCACGATAACAGTATTCTAACGAATGTATTTTGCACGCAAGTATTAGGCTTCGAGAACGTGCTTCAAATTCTATCCGCTAATTTTATTGTATGGGGTTGGGATATTACATTCGAATCGAATAAAGAAAGGTGAGCATTCTATCGTACGAATTCGCGATATTCTCGCGAACTCTGCGCAATGGAGGCAGAATGGAATAACACTCGTGCATTTCTGTACCAGATTCCTGTCTTCTGTAAAGAAAATTCTTGGCCCGGTCGCTTCTGGTGCAGTGCGGAATATCGATGTTGATACTTTACCAGTCTTTATAATAATAACCAGATCTAGATCGAAAACGCAAATTTTCAACACGCTGCACGCCAACGTAGGCGTCAGCGAGGTAGTTACACAGTTGATGCATGCTGTTTTCGTCTCTCAGGTAAAGCATAAACTTGTTGATACTGACATAAGTATATCACAGCACAGATTATTAATAGTATACTTTCCCTACTCGGGTAAAAAAGGAAGAGCGAGTTGCTGATATCGGTGCCGAACAAGATAGGCAAGCTAGGGAACAAGTAAGGGAAGAACAAGATAGAGCATATCAGGAAAGCTTAGCCGCTGACAGGTATGCAACTTGCATTTTTTATACGGCAACACTTGATATCTTAATGTAGGAATGCAAATATTTACCCGCCGTTCGTTTACAGAGCAAAGGAGGAGGCAAAGCAAATGCAAGTTGAGATGGAGAAACGAATGAAGGAGCAAGCAGAGAATGAGAGGCTTGCTGAGCATGCACGAAAGGAAGCTTTTAGGCAAACGTTAGAATCGAGTTTGCCGCCTGAGCCGCCGCAAGGAGCTGGAGATGGAGTGCTGAAAGTTCGAGTACGACTTCCAGGCGGAAAGTTCTTGGAACGTAAATTCCAGTCTGATACGCCATTGCAAATACTTCTGAATTTTCTTATCGTCGAGGGTTATCCTACGGAAGATTATAAGGTCCTATGCAGTTGGCCTCGAAGAGATGTGAGTAAAGAACGGTACATTACGCACACGAGGCCTTTTATTTTACAGATGTCCCAATAACGACATGTTATGGAAATTCTAGCTAACGTCTATGGACACGCAGCTCACTCTCTCGGATCTGAAATTCTGTCCGCAAGAAACAGTAATCTTAGAAGAACGATAAGTAATTTCTTGTAATTAAATTAAAGTCTAGGCTTTAAGAGACGCGAATAATCTTAAATTGTATTTATTTCACCAGTTTCGGATAGTCAACAATGAATATGAGTTCTGTTTATTATCACAATTTGTACGCTGTACTTCGAGCATACGACCGTGCCCGCCTGCCCTCGTACCACGGATCTAGTTTCGTTTTATAAAAACTGAAATTCCTTCCACGCATGCGGATTGTATATTTGATGATGTTCGAAAAATAAATTAGCTTTTAAGAAGCCTCAACTGCAAGGCCGCGTTCTTACTGTTTTCGTTTCTTCGATTTTCTTGTGGAGCAAGCGTATTCGTGCAATCGGAGCAATTGTAAGTACAGTCGAACAGTTTAAAAGATGTACAAATGGAACTCGCAATATAAAATGCACGTGGTCTAGATGGTACGAAATCATTCTAAAAACTTTTTATTATAAATACAACGAGGCAGCGAAGACAATGTCACGTTTTATAAGTTTGATTGCTTCGCTAAATTTAGTTTCTAAATCTACGTTCCCGATATTTTTTGCCGCTTGGCACAGTTGCCTGAGGACTTCCTCTAAGCGGCGCATACATCGTATAATCGAACCTAAAATAAATAGATCAGATTTAAGATATGTTTATTAACTATAAATAAACTAGAAATTTATCTACGACACATTACCTTCGAAGATGTCTGTCATTTTGCAGATCTGCAAGAACGTCGCGCCTTTACTCCAGGCATAAACTACGTCCATCAGGAATGGCTTGAACTTGTCTACATAGACATCAGAATCCAAATCTAAGCTTGCCTCCGTCGATACTTTCGCTATCCTTCTAGCTAGATCTTGCATTTGTTTCAGCGGCCCTTGCAATTCTTGCGTGCTTTTCGGCAGTTCATTAGATTTGTCGTCACACACAAAACAACTAATCAACGCTACGATTTGTGGAATATTCAGTGCATTGAACAGTCCGTTGAAAATCATCTCGGTCATTAGCAACTCGTCAGCTCCGTTCAATTCGCAAGCCACTCGTCCTTTCAATTCTATTACATCCGACGCCGTACAATAGCCGAGTCTTCTCAAAACTCTTTTCCTGCATTTCAATTCGTCCATTTGTAGTACTGACTTTGCTCGTTTCAATTCAAGGGTGGCTTGTTTGAGTTGCTCTTCAAGCTCGGCTTTGTGTAAGAATTGCTCGTACAAATCGTCCACTTTCGGATCCTGTACAGTACATAAAAGTTCTATTAGTTATTCAGTCTACGAAATGTATATCTTATACTACAGGATGATAGTAACCTTGTGCAGGGGGTGGGCATACAAACGACCCTCCAGTACTTCAATTTTCTTCACCAAGTCTTTGAATGCTTGGTCTTCTATCCGCATATCCGTGATAGGATTCAACAAGGGGGGACCGTCCGGAAATCGCTTCTTCACTTCCAGTATTGTTTTTAATACACTCTTTCTATTGTCTGGGGGCCTCAGGTCTTTCGGATAGTACAACCGAAGTGAACTAATTTGAGAAATGAGTGTATGCAAAACTGGTACAACTTCCACATCGCCTTCCTCGCCCTTACGACACGGTACCGGTTTGCCTTCTGTCGATTCTTTTGATATGTGGAGAAGTACATCAATGAGAATGATTGTGCTCTCCGCGGCCGGGTTTTTCGGTGTTTTCTTCTTGAAGTTCACTATGATGCCCCAGTCGAAAGTGTCATCCTCACTTTTTACCTAAAATTCATACTTTTAATATATTTCTCAAGTTTTCTTATAGTTTCTATTAGTATATGAGAATGAGCGTACCTTAATTAATCGCCCTGGCTGGAGGAAGGGTAGTAAATATTCGGGTTTCGTAAGGAAAGATCGAAACTCTGTACTAAGCCGATCAAGTTGTTCCCGTATGTCATGGTAAGATGATATCTGACTGTATTTCTCGATAGTCACCGTGTCATAAGAATTTTGCAATTCTTTCACCTCTGTAACGCAGAGTTAAAGAAACGATTAATGCATATCCGACGACTAAAGGTAACCGTCGAGGATACTTTTATAGGAATATCTTACTGTTATATAGGTCCGGAATACACGCTTGGTTTTGGAATTGATAAAAGCTCCGCTCCAACATATATTCAGGATTAATTTCCTCAACTCTGAGCAGATTTAGTACCATGTTGTAAGTCAAGTGGAAAGCGGAATTAATAGGATCCGGCTTTCCTTGTACTATATCCTTGCCAACCACTGGACTAACTTGTTCGTCTATCATTAAAATAACTATGCCCTTCTCGTCGAGGCCTCTTCTGCCAGCACGTCCAGCCATTTGAATGTACTCTCCGGATGTAATCCACCGGAAGTCTTTACCGTCAAATTTTCGCGGAGCAGTGAACAATACAGTACGAGCGGGCATGTTTAATCCCATGGCGAAAGTCTCAGTAGCAAACAATGCTTTTATTAAGCCTTCTCCGAATAAGATCTCTACGGTTTCCTTCAAAATTGGTAAAAGCCCGCCATGGTGAATTCCTATTCCACGTCTCAATAGTGGCAGTACGTTTTCAACCTGAGGTAATCGTCTATCTTCCTCACTGAGGACGTCCATTGCGTTATTAAACACTTCGTCTACCAACTTCTTTTCTTCGAGAGTGTTCAAGTCAAGCTTTGCCAATTGCATCGCATACACCTCGCAATCCTTTTTTGAGAAACTGAAAATAATCACGGGCGCGAAGTTTCTCTCCATTATCATCTTCACCATCTTAAATATGTTCGTTTGACCCGCGTTTGACCCACGAAGTCCACCTTTTCTACCCTTAGTGTCTCCTTTTGCTGCATCCCCTGAATTTTGCAGACAAGCCATCGCACGATTGAAGTTTTCCTCCTTGAACTGTCCCGCTTCATCCACAACCTTTCAATAATAAGAAAGTTAAGATGTTGAATTCGTCCGCGATTATATTCCTTTATAATTTGATTTAATGTACAATACGCAGTGGTACGTTATGACTATTACGGGTCTTAGGCGGATGATATATAACACGCCACTAATAACACAGTTGCATATTGTTATATGTCCATCTACCGATTATATTCCGGTTCTTTTTACTTACTAAGTGGATACCATCACCGCCAACAGGAAATATGTAATGTTGCAATGGTGTTGGCCTGTAATCTGTGTAGACAACATGACAGGGCTGCTTGTGCAGATGAGCGACCCACTCGGCGAATTGCCGTGCGTTCGGAATCGTAGCGGAAAGAAACACATAATGCACGTTGTCAGGTAAAAGAATAAGTGTTTCTTCCCATACGACACCTCGTTCCTTGTCGCGCATGTAATGGATTTCGTCGAAAATAACCCAACCCACTTCTCGCATCACCTAAAGCAAACAAAATGTTTTAGTCCAAGGTTAACGTATATGATGAAGGTCAACTGGCAAAATCAAACAGACCTCTGAGCCTCTGTACAACATATTTCTTAAAATTTCTGTGGTCATAATAAGAACGCTGGCTGTTGGATTAATTGTCACGTCTCCAGTGACCAGACCCACATCTTTAAACTCTTCATAGAATTCTCTGTACTTCTGATTACTCAGAGCTTTTATAGGTGTTGTGTAAATTACTCTTTGCTTGTCCCTTAACGAACACGCTATGGCATATCTGCGAACAAAAACTCGTTACAACTTATGGTATACTACTAACTGATGGCGAAGGATAACAATGATTAACATACTCGGCAACAACAGTTTTACCAGCAGACGTGTGAGCAGACACGAGCACCGACTGATTATTCTCTATACAAAGTATTGCCTCTTTCTGGAAAGGATCAAGGACAAATTTGTACTCTTTGGCAGGCTTGACTTGCTTATTTTCCAATGGCATGTATTCCTGATTGGGTGGCACTGCAACTTCGTGTGTACAGGACTCTATCGTTTCTATAGAGTGTATTTTTATCCTACATGCTATTTCCTCTAAACTGCAAATCATAAAGCATGTTATAATCCAAATGTGTGTGATTATGGGCGTGGAATCTCTGAGTCTGTATGCATTTCTCAGAGTTTGAGTAAGTTAAGTATGCGCGTAACTGTACGTTTCGGAGTCTTACTTTAAATCATTCAAAATCGGTTCGGCTCGTATCTTTTTACAGACGATTTCTTCGCTCGCTTCATCCAGTTCACGTTTTGTTCCCACATCGGCGTTTGGCTTCCTAGAGGCGCGTGAATGTTATGAATGTGCATTTGTGTCAGGTTAATAGAAACACGCGGTAATGTTCTTACTCATTTTTTGCCGACACAGCTGCATTGCTATTCTCTGGCAGCGGCTGTGGTATCACCTCGATGGCATCGTCGGCTTCCTCGAAGACGTCGAACAAGTCGTCGGTGAAATTGGCCATCACGATTGTAGAAAAAATATCACTCTTCGGGTTTAACCAAGCTTTCCACGCTTGTTTTGGTTTACCCTCACGTATCCGTCATGTGTCGTCAACCTACACTCTGAAGTCAACGTCTTTGAAGTTCGTTCCGAGAAGTTATCGATATATCGATATGTTCTAGCTTGCGATTAATCGCAAGCGTCCTTGCTAAGTTCACTTCAGTTGAGTCGTTTGGAGTTCATTGTGTTTAAGAACGCATTTAGTAGTTTGATTTTGGTGCCACTCGCAATTGCAAAATTGCAGTAGTTGAAGTAATATAGTGACGATTGCTTATCAAGACATATTGCATACAGTCTGCGAGATTTGCAATGGAAACGATGTTGTGGATTACGAAGCTCAGTGAATTCGAAAAGTATATATATTTGCATAACCTTTTGAGTTATTATAGAGTTATTAGTACTACTGGCTTACTACTGGTACTCAGCTGAAACTGCTATATTCCGAAAATCCATAAATAAAACTCTCCTTTGAGTGCAAACGGTTAAACACAACATTTATTAAACCATTTTGTTTAATTTACATACACATGTGAGTAAAATATTCTATTAAATTAAAATGTATAATTTATTATAATTCTAATATTATTGGGACATAGCTCTCATCTATACGCAATATGTCGTTGTTTACTACGGAATTTGAGTGCCATATTATTAACACTAGAATAAAAATCGAATGGAAGCGGCAATATAATTTGCAGGAGGGAAAGCGAAGCTTACACGCACAAGTGTATGGGTGTGCGGTTGATGTAACAACGCACAGTAACGGGCCGCTGCTGTGTGTATGTATTTAGGTCCGATGGGCCTGGCCGGCCCCAGCCCCCTCGCCGGTACAATCGAGAGCCCTGCGACGCCAGGCTCAGCTAGGGGCCCGTGGAACGGGACTTTCAGTTTCTTTTGGGAGTTCGCGAGTGCAGCATCGTGAGAGTGTAACGTTCGCGCTGGCACGCGCGTGAAAGTTTTCGACTATCCCCTGGACCCAGCCTCCCTCGCCTTCTCCGCCGCCTTCTCCGCCGCCTTCTCCGCCAAGAGCACCCTGTCACTCGGGTGTAGTTACGCCGATAGAAAAGGTAACTAACAATTGATATTGCGCCCTTTAATTTTTCTATCGCACATCATCCTCGTTGGCAAAAACTCTGATTGACGGATTCATTTAGGGATTCCGGCTGATTAACTATTTTATTATATTACAGACTATGTGGCTAACTTTATTTTTAATGTTGGAATTTGACTTTGGCAGAGGTGAAGTTGGAATGTAACCGTTGGTGGTCTTTCGATTAGAGCGCGACTAGTAGTCGAGTGTTTAGTCATCCTAAAGTGCTAGGGAAGTTCTTTTATTTTTTCGATCAGCCAGACATATCTGGCGTTTGAAAGAAACTAACAAAACTAGCAAATACTTGCTGTCGGATTATTGGCATCTAAGCATTGCCGAAAAAGAAGCTTTCCAAAAAATTGTCATTTCACTTAGGAATTCGACGAATGAATGAACCTGACCCTTATTATAATAATGAACCACCTGCCGCGGGTTTAACCACAACAAGCGCAACCAAAAAATATGTAAATATGTGATTCATCTTGGTTTTTTCGTCATGCAAAGCGGTGTCAATAACAATCATTAGTAGATACGAAATCAATAAAGATGCCGTGTTAGGGCACGCGCATCCTACATGTTTTTTGGTCGATTGACTTTTCTGGTGATTTATCCTATCGCAGCTAAATATGCAGAGCGGCATGTTTATTTAACGGCATAAATTACAGGAGCTCTTGTGGGTGTGCGCACATTCAGTTGTCACCGTGTCGTCGACCCGACGAGCACATGCTTCATACATACAAATATCATTAATCACATTATTTTATTAAATTAAAAAAGTATAATTAGACATATTATGAACTATAATAGGACTAGAACAATATTACAATTGCAATAATCGAATATTATTGTTGAGGGTCGAGATAAGAGACGTGTAGAATAATCGTCAGCAGGGATAAATCAGGGCCGATAGAAACTTCGCACGGTGCTCATAGTGTTTTCTCCTTGGCAGCTCGCGCTCCCAGTGATCTCAGATAGAAGAAGAGTGTGCATGTGTGTCGGTGGTCGGGTCTGGCGATAGGTTTGGCGAGGTTCTCTCGGCGAGGAGCGATCGAACGGCGGCATCCATCGCGAGGATGGCGACAAGGGTTGCGAAACGGAGTCAGCCTCGACTGGACGGCCATATGTTAGAGCCGAAGGCCGAGGATACATAACAACATCGTACGATCAATGGTCCCCGAGTGAGGCAGGGAGTCGCGGGTCGAAAAGTCAGGGTCGGTCCATCGCCATTCTTTCCCAAGAGGCCCGGCGCCACCTCGTCCTACCTAGGAATCCCATTTAGTCCTTCACGTTCATTAAACCTTCGATTGGCGCCACTCGCCACCTCTGCGTTTATCGTCCGCAAAATCGCGAATCGACTCACCTGGATCACTTATATGTACTGGTCTCGTAATGATGCCAGACAGTCGAAGGTGGCACGTTTCCCATAAGGATCCGATCCACTATCCTTCGACTGTCCGGCTTCACTTTGGGACTTGTGGTTTTGAGAGTCACATTGGAAATGAATTGTCGAGACTCTGGATCTCGCAGCATCCGAGGATCTTGCCAAGTGCCAGACAGTCGAAGGTACATTTCCCATAAAGATCGAATTCACCATCCTTGAACTGTCAGGCAGGATCTTCAAATCGATAGCAAACGCAGTTGTTCATTGGGCTCAAAAAGTGATACCAACGAGGACTTTGAGTAACTGATTAAAACACAAAGGTTGTACGAGTTTATCCTAGGGTTTTGCTTCTTCCTGGGTAAATCAACCCCATGGGAACTCTGCCATCATTCGCGACATTATTAATTTCAAACCGAACAAAATCACACGACATTCCCCGTGCGCTGGGAATCTCAGGCATACTTTCAGTGCATCTGTTCGATGTAGAAAGCTCCAGTCCGGTATTAAGCAATTATTAGCAGACATTGGTGCTGCATATACTCGGTGTACCATAGGAACGGCGCTAATTGGGACTTAACGAGTTCTAGGCGCCGAGTGGTGCTCGGCACTCGAGTCTATACACACGTGTTCTTCGATAACAGAAAGCTTTCACTTTTAACGCTTCTCCGATCGGCCGCGTCCCGGGATTTGAGTTTACGGGTTCTTCGCTCGAAATGTTAACGAACCGGAGCCTTGAACGAGCTAGAATTTGATATGTGGGAGAGGCAGTTCTAACTGACCGCGGGGCATTTAGCTTTCAGTGAGAGTGGGAGAAGCAAAGCTCGATGCGAGACATAGAGACGCCGTATAATTTGATCTGGTAATCTTACTCTGCTGATTGTAGGCGACTCTAAAGTCACACTCACACATCTGCGCGACCCACGATGAAATTATTTCAATTACTGTCAGGTGTCAATCAACCCCCTGCCGCGTGCGGATCGACAGTCATTCAATTATCCGATCAGTTTTACCACTTACTTGCATTGTACGTTTATTTTGGATAGCGCGTGACAGGTTCGTACAATCCTTTCTTAAATTTGATGAAACATTATCTTTTCGTTATGTTAATTTGTTCAACTGCAACAAATCTGAAACGCGAGCGACGAAAGTTCGGAAAATGAGGGAGGGTTTAATTACAAACTTTCGGTTGAAACGAGGCGCATATTTCATATTTCATAATTAGTCCTCCTTAATCTCGTATACACATGTGTATGTACTTGCCTCCACACGCTTTCGCAATGACGGATTATAAAGGCCCGGCTTGCGTAAGAGCGGCGGCCAAGGCATCCTTCATTAAATAATCAAATCGATATGCCCCGAAGAGGGGTTCCTTCCGATTGAATTCCAATTGAGGCGCCGGTAATTGCCTTCGTTATTTCTGCCCCGGGCGCGACCGCAAGTGGTACGTATACAGTCATTTACGAGCTTCTTCTACGTCATAAAACAGTCATCCTTAATGTGAAAAAGCATATACTTGTATAATAGCAACGCAGTTTTATTACTATAATTCATATTCTTGATTAAAGATGTATGTACATAGTACATGCTAAGCAACGCATTTATTTGTCATTGCTCGAGCAGAAGTCAGGTAGCTAGGTTGGGTGATAAATTTACGATTAGGAGCCGGGTGGGGGAATGCCCGAGCGCCCACGTGTTTACCAGGCTACCTATTTGACCGGGCGGCAGGAATGTAAATTGTGTTAGAGTCTGGAATTTGGAATTTCGAATCGGAACTGACAACGAAGCTGGGGAGTCCGGATGGCTATCTGATCAGAGGGCTGTCGGGAACAGCGCAGCATTTAGTTCAGAACCATCGTCGTGACAAAGATAGATTTTTTGACGAAGTTTAACACGCTTTAACATTTATTTCCGACACACAATACTTTGGCGGCAGAGCTTTAAAGAAAGGTGACTAGTACGTGATGTGAATAGTACAGTTGCGCCGGAAAGCAGCAGCACATATGTGCCTTTTAATTACTACATAAAAGAGGAAAACTTCCGGTTTCTCTGTCGGCTTAAGGACGAAAGAGCACGTAGGCTCCGTGGTGATGTAATCTCAGGGTGTAACTCGAATACACTTAACTCTTAGAGGCCATTCGTGCATATGCGCGCGTATCGCGTGCGGTGTCGTGCGGAGAAGCAATTGTCATTTTTCTACTTTCTCCGCGGCGGCTAAATGAGAAGGCAGTAGTGTGTAGAAGTTATTGCCATTGGAGAGACTCCGGCGTAGCGTATCCGCACGAAATATGAATCTACATGCATGAAAGTTGCCCCTGGCTGCCCCTCGGGCCGATCTCACCTCTTCCGACCTGTCCGTCTCTCCCGATGGAAATTTTTATCAGCACTCACTGCTGGTCATTGCGAATACCTATATGTATTGTGCGTACAAACGTATTGTGTGTGAGTGGGTACAGTGTAACTGGAAGCACAGCTACCAGTGGAATTGACTTTCTCCGACTTGTGCTCGAGTGAAGCCGCCGGGCTTACATGCACTTGAATGTGAACATTGGCCGAACTCTGTCGGTGTTAAATACTTTCGCCGAAATGGGCCATATTTTGTTACATTTTTTTTGGAGAAATTCTTTTAAACTCAAACAGTTTGGTTGAGTTCGGAGTTCACACCACACGCGTCTGATCCTCATGCTAATTGGTAGGCTCGCCCGCGGAAAAGAATACCAACCAGATCAATATAAGAGATCAACCCTTTTATGTTGAATACTTTGGTAAGACTGGACCCAGTCCCCCGTTCAAACCCATTCCAAATCGCCAGGCAGTAGGACTTCACCCAATCCTAGTTGTAGTAAAATTTCTGACGATTTCAGTATTTGATTTCAATTAAAAGAACTTTGGCTAGTTTTATGGAAAATACTTGAGCTTCAAGCTTGAACCAATGATCGTCATTCAAGTTTTGACATTGAAAGAAAAATAAAATAAGATATTTTCGTATACATATGCCTCATTGAGGCGACACAGTTTGTTTTTACATTAGTTAGTAACTTGGCATATTAACTTCAATTTCTCTCGTGGTAGTAAAATCAGTTCGATAATATAACAGATTCGAGAAATGCCACTCTCATCATGGTTCGGAAGCATTCGAGTCATGAAAGTAGTAATCACAACCGGACGCCGGCCTGTTCGAGAAAAAGCCGGTGCGATTACGCGAGTCACGAGTAACAGAAATTACTCCATTTAGAGCTGGTTACGACTTTCGCCTCTTTTTCTCGGCGGGATTATAAGAAGAGATTAATGGCGGCGGGGTCTTACAATTAGGTGAAGCACTTGATCGCCGCGACTGGTCTTCTCTCCAATAAGGGCAGCTATGCGTAGATCACCTAGATCGCCTTGTCTGTACACACCGGTTCTGTGTAGCTGCGCTAGTAAGTCGCTAGTGAGTTCGCGCTGGTGAAGTGCAATGCCACTGCGGAAGCATCCAACTCAGCGAGAGAGTCGAAGTCCACGCGAAAAGGAAAGTTCTTTTAAGTAACGACCGCGGCTGCTCTAACCCAGACCTAATCCTGTAAGACGCTGCACATATGAGAGTTTGTGGTTACAAACATGCATTGGCGATTTCATTCACTCATACGTAGGCCTCTTATATTCTATTCCCATTAACGAGCCTGACTGTGTTTTATACTTGGGTCTGATTTCAAAAACTAAGACAGAAACACACATGCTAGTATTTTAATATTGGATTGTGATCTAATTAATTCTTTAACTAGGTCTTGATGTGTTTTATTGATTTATAGGAATCTTTTTCGTTCTAGACTAACCAAAATCTACCCAAAGTTGAAAACCAAACTCGAGTACCACAGAAAACAATGGTTTATGTTATTTGGGTAATGTTTGCTAACGATCAAATTAATTCTTGTGCAAGCGGCATACATGTACCGGGTTTTTAATTATTTTAATCATTCACACTCCTTTTATTTAATTATACTTAATGAGGATTTCTAAACAGTCCAGCTGTGTTACGTATTACACTCGGCTTTCCTCTTTCCCGTTCCTGCTCGTTGTAACGCGAAGTTTTCATTAAAGTTGGTGTGATTAACCGTGAGATAGCCGCGGCCTCTCTTAATTAGGATTTCCCCCGCGTCAAATATGCGCACATGGGAATCGAACTTCCGTGCGGCTAATTTTAGAAAGGTGAAAATTGCTGAGATACCATCTCCGAGTACTGTGCAAGAGACAATTGGCTGGAATGGTAGAAGGAATGAAACTGAAAACTTCATTTAGTTTTGAAGGATAATTATGGATGCAATCATCTCAAAAATGCGAGACCAGGTTCTTTAATATCAACCACATCGCAACCACACTTCTCAAAGAAACAGGAAACCTTGCAGGTTTTCCTCCACGTGGAAGCGTAAGCGAGGAAACTTGGAAGTGGTGCTTCCTGTGTGAACGGTTCGTCGCGCATGTAATTCCCCGGCTTAATTCATGAGAAATATAACTTGCAAACGGTAGCGCGATTAGAAACGACTTCGCCCGGTTAGAAATCGCAAACAACCTGCGGGGGACTTTCGACGACGAGAAAGCGGTCCCATGACAATCTTTTCGGCATCTTCTCCCAAGTATGTATATATGCCGAGCATCGGACGGCCTTTTGATGATTCATTGGCTGTGTATCTTGTTTCTTATTAACTCTGCGATTAATAATACCTTCTTACAGACGCCTCGGTATCGTAAGCTCATCGGGGTAGGGCCGTTTCGAGAGAAATTGATTAGCATTTATTTCACCGAAAGGTTATACTTAACAATGAATATGATTACAGGATTGAGTCCAGGACTCGTGTTTCATTTACAAACAAGTTAAAAGGTGATTGGAAGTTTTTAAAGGGTTGTCATTATAATTAGTTGGGTGGGTATTTCATTAAAGTATTTTGTATTTCAGAACTAGTTAAAAAGGCAACTGATTCAAACTTAATTGCAAGTTTTCAAAGGGCTCTCATTAGTGCATAACTAGTTAGAAGGAATTTTCATTAATTTGATGGAGAACTGACCGGTTCCTGATCGACACAAAAATAAAAAGATTGACAAAAGTACCCCGGGACTTTCTAAAAGGAACTCGAGTGGAATTGCATACGACCCAAGTCCCGGTCACACTCTACACTTACTTCTATTCGTAGACAAAAAATGCCGAGATGATTGCCTATAAAGTAGTAGATAAGTGGGAGAGGATTCCCGAGGAAAGCGAGAGCGTTTTCCCGCGTGTCGTCGCACTCGGTGGTACACAAGCGAACGGTACGCAATAGCCAGGCACCTTTTCACGTGACGGCCCTGAATGAGTGCGAGTGAAAGTCCGTGAGTCAAATATTTTTTTCGTGCTCTCCGTTTTCGTTTCGTGGACCGGTCCGCCGCGCCGCCGCTGCCCGGCACGCGTGATCCTTTCGTGCATATGTGAGATATCTTCCTCTACCTATCCTGCGTACGCACGGCTCCGTTTGCTCGGCACTCGGCGCACACGCGTGGCGTGCACCGCCTTTTTCTTTCCATCGGTGCTTACTTGCCCTTTTTTAAACCGAGCCATCGACATTCCATGCAATCCACCATCGATGAGATTTATGAGAGGAGAAGTCCTTTTGAAAATGGGCTCCCATCGTTTCCCTATGATGAATTATTAATACGTTGCTGAATTTGGCCGCAATTCAATTCAAAAAGAATTCCACCGATGCCAAGCGATTATCAGGACATCGATAGATTGATACATATATATATACAGTCTCGCGCCAAGTAGTACATATGTAGTATGCATATACAATAGTACGGTGCGCGTCGGCCGAGGATACTTTTCCCGAAGCATAGTCTGATAAATACGAAACATTCAGTTTGGTTTACGCAAAAGTTACACCTCGAAGGATTTATTATCCGAGAATCGTTAGATTTAATTGATGACACATAAAGTCAATATCATCGAGGTGACAATTGATAATCGCAAGTATCATATTGCACGGATCTAGGTGGTGGGACCGCGGGATGGAAGATCCTGTCACCGGATAGTAATGAATCAATCGAGGTCCCGAGAGTTCGAAGGGTGATTAATCAGGCGTTGGGTAAGAATGAAGAGAATCGGGTGTCGAGAGAGCCGCGCCGAAATGCCAGACTGTCATGCGAGAATTAACAGGATAATAATGATGCCGAGGCAGCTAGACAGAGCCGCGTCGTTATTATCGAAGGAATCAATCAGCGCGCAATCACTTTGCGTATGTGTATACAATGTGCAAACGCCGCACCCGCGCAATAAAAGTGATGCAAGTCATTGAGGATCTTTCTCAAGAGACTCTGGAGCCGCGTCTTTGTCCAGTTGCCGCGTGTATTTGGTGCATAATTCGCTGGGTAGCCAGAAATTTGAGAGATCGCCATTCACCGCGCATTCCTTGCGGGGGTGCGACTGCATGTGTGCAATGTGTGCCGGCCGTGCGAAGTATGTGAACCGTATACACGCATGATCGCCCGCACAAAACCGAGACTCGTATTCGCCATATAAGTACAGGGCTCGGACGTAACCCGAGCGCCGGGCGTGTTGCACTGGCGACGCCAGGGATAGAATGCGCAAATACATATTATATGAATATCCCCGGCCCTCGGACTCGAGTGGATCACTGGATTAGTAGATCAGACCTCGTCGTGGTCGGCGTTGCGAAATGACCGAGAGAACCTGAGATGGATTTCGGCCTCTCTTTCTGCGTGATTGGAACTAGAACGGTCACGGTGTGTCGGCGCAAAAAATGCATTCTTACTTAAACTCTTTCTCTCGTCATTTGAACTAGCTCAAATCCCTAATAAATGAGAGAGGGAAGACATCGCTTAAGTTTTAGACAAATTAATGATTAACTCACAGTACATAGCCATACATTTTTTCAAAATTTGTATTATTATTGGAAATGATTAAGGCGCAACTATTACTAGTAGAAAACTCATTTTTCTAATATCGGGACTAATAATATTACAGGGTGCAGGGTGTCGGCTGGTGGAGTACAGTAGTAAAGGAACGTAGCGCGGGAGCCAGCGAGGTGGGACGCGAAGGCGAGGACGATCAGGGCGGGAATCGGGATAAGCAAGGAGGAGAGCGAAGTTGGATCGAAGAAGAGCGAGTAGCTGGTTCTGCGGTGTGCCGGGACCGGGACGCGGGGAACGTGAAAGTGACCGGAATGCGGAGTGTCGGCCGCTACGGCATGAACGCTGATCCACGGCACTAGGTAATTGGAGTACACACGCACGCACACACTGCACCCTCTCCGCGTGGACGTCTTCTTTTGCGCAACGATGCGGGCGTGTCTCGTAACGTCGGGAGATTATACTACTACTGTACGCGTGCGTATTGTGCGAACCCATTCTATGATGCGGGCCTCTTCTCCGGCTAATGTAACCGGCTGGCCAACGCGTCGGCGCCCGGCGACACGTATCAAGAGTGTGCGTATCACACATCGCACTTCGCCGGAATGCCGAGTGCTCATTTCCAAAAGGATTGCACCACTCCGAGCGCACGATATGAATACGCGCTCGATACGCTAGATCGCCCTTCACTCTGCTTTCCGCTTGATTCGACCAGCTCGACTTGATTGCAGTACGGAGCCCGTTTGCCGTGCAAATGAAATCCCCTCGTCCGATTGAGAGAGTTCCTTTGCGAGCGGCGCGCACTCTGCCCAGTGTTCCGGAGCGAATTGAATTCCAGCTGGAATTGGAGCAGACGGTAGTCGATTAGAAAAAAAGCCGCCGTGCAGAATTAGGTTTAGTGAAAGTGGTGTGAAACAATGATTTCTTGGCAGAGCTAACTGCGGCGCGGAATATCGTCAACAGAGGTCGAATGCTGGATGCTCCAGTGGAGGGCAGTTTCGAAAACTTCCGGCTGACTCACCTTCTTTCTCTTTCCCGCACTCGATTAAGTCAATTAAGCTGACTTATTCGTGTCGCGCCGCGTCTCGAGCAGCAGCCTCAGCGAGAGATTTGAATAATAAATATTAAGCGAAGAAAGCTGTCTGTCACGCGTGTACAGAAATCGTCGCCTCTTCCGTTTTCGACATAGGTATGCGCACCTCTCGGCCACCAGGAATATGTACACGCTTGCGCAACTAATTGTCTCGACTATATTACTTAAACTTGACACGTTTCTCTCAAGCGTACTGTCGCCGGCGACACTTTCCTTTTTATGTATCGGTGGTCCTTTGCGATCGAGAACTGGGCCGACAGAATTCCCTCGAGGAAGAAATCATTATTTCCACTTAGCGATGTCCTTCCATCACTTCTTTTTGCCTCTTGAAATTAACATTATTGACGGGAACTAAACTATTGAAGGAGAATTTTTCATTCTAGAAATTTAGGACTTTCCACGACAAAATAAAATATGTATGATTTCTTGATTATATAGTACAATTAATCTAGGAATTAACTTGAGTTTTAAGCTTGTCCCATTTGAATAGGACTTTGATTACGAGAAGGCAAATTAGTGTAAATTCACTACAACGCGTTTACATGAAATAATGATAAAGAATAGTTGTTTTAAAGATTTCCCAATTTCAGTACGGCCCATTGACTCGCGATCTCTGGTTATGTACCGCGGAATGTTCTTGCCATTCGCACACTCTCACACCCCCACACGGGAATAGTCGCGTAGTGAAGGAGTACCGTAGTGTGTTACCCTACATTCGCGAGCGCCGAGTGAGAAACGTAACGTCCTGGATAACGTAACAGTACTCCTTTTACGCTGTCCAATTTCTTGCGTGAACATGACGAATGTGAAAGCGACCTTGAAACACGGATCATCCACCGCATCAATACAAAACGCTCGTACGCTCGGTCAGCCTGTAGACCCTACTCTTACTTACCATTGGAATTTCACTTTCATCCGAACCTGAAAAATCACATTCATCCACGCTTCGCCCGGTTATAACTAGATTCGTTTGTCTCGAGGATTACTTTGATCAATGGTGATAGCCCAGTAATGATGGAAAAGTGTGTTATCAGAGCAGCGCAGCTAAGCAGAGACTTAAATTCACGCTGATACTGCAGAAAGGATTAAGCGAGCGGGCAGCGCTACAAGGTGCACCGAGTCCGTCGAGCGTAACGAGGCGCGTGTAATAATGCAAATTAGCCTCGAGAACCAAAAGAGCCATTCACCGCATCACCAATCTCTGCAAAGTGGTGGCAATTAGCCTAGCGTAAGCCCGTTCCGCTCTCGCTAAACGCTCCAATCTCCAAGATCTCTGGTGAAGAGCACGTTTTACGACACGGCACCCCAGATCGCGCCCCGATACTCCATCCACTCTGCTGCACTGAGGAAATACTTGCATGCATATGTGCGTTACTCGTGCTCGTCGTTATTATCACCGCTTGCTATTTATTAAATCCTCCGAGAGACGGATTTATCTCTTGTCGCGTTGCCATATCCGAGGACAACTCGCAACGGACTGTGACCCTTTTGCACTGGCTGTACAGGTGGTTAGATATGTTAATCTATGTAAATGCTCCTGTATATTGTATTAATGAATTTATTACAATTCCTTGGGACCAAGTTATCCTCATCAGTTTGCCGACAGAAACTCTCGTCACAAAATAAGAAAATGAGGCTGTGTATAAAAAACCCCACTGTAAGTGAGTCAACCTCACTCCGGCTCGCTAGGTTTGCAACTTTTCGGACATGCCGTATTGCAAAGATCGAGTGTCCACTTCTACTGCATCGCGCAGAAACCAGTTACACTCTTTTTCCTGTAGGCGAGGCGAAGGAACAAGAGCGGTACAAGTTTCAGCTTACGCTAAATCGTGCCGCTCCTGTTTGCAGATAAACCTGCCTACAACATTGTAAATGTAATACTAGCCTCGTGCACGAAACCTGAACTGGGCTCGGTAGAAATACTTCCATCTAACACGGAAAAGCATGCACGAAGCAATGCAGGACAAACAGCTTCCTAGTGTAAAAGCGAGAGCACAAGAGTTAATTAAAGACGACAGGCGATAGCTTCCGTTGAGACCATCTCTTTCATAAGACATAACTTAAGTCATAACTTATGACATATTTCATAAGACACATCAGCTTCAGAATTAATTGGCATTTTCTCATTGCAGGTGTGCATTGTAAAGGCGGAAAGGCATGCCGATGACTCGATGATGTTCGTGGAGACGGAGGACAAAGGGCGTTCCGCCCGCGTAGGGTTTGCTTGACGGAGTATGCAGCGGTGGATACTCGCTCTGGACGAACCTGCATCCGACCCATGCGGTAGCAAACCACCATCCACAATCAAAGGGGGTATGCTTTCCAGAAGATACCGATGACCTGAGACTTTGCTTTCGCCGGTTACATCTGATTAGGAATTCAGTTTCACTCAGATATCCGCACAACAAACATAATAATAGGTAAATTCATTGTACAATTGGCGCACCTTTGAAATTAGCGCGATAGCCATCGTGCCTCCAGCATTCTCCGGCATAGACCGGTCGGAGTTCGTTGAGACTTTCGCTTGAATATCAGCAATTTCGCGAACAAGGGGACCTAATGCATTGAGAAGGCAGGAGCCAAGAGAATGTTGGAATGAGAAAGGAACGGGTAGACCTATAATACTTTTCGACTCGGATGGATGTTATTATCACGTGGGGAATGGAAGGGGGTCGGGGGGGCCTGTTATTAGGAGTAATGACTGGTGGCCCGAGGTATGATTAACAAGTTGTGCGTGGTGAATTGATCGGCGCAGGTAAGCGCATGCTGGAAAGCTGGAGTCAGAGCCGAGACTCAGGGGATGCTGGAACGCGGGAAGTTCTGTTCGGGTGGCGCAATCGCAACGGCCTTGGCAGTCTCAGGTGGTAACCAGATCGGCAGCAGCAGCAGCGGCAGCAGCCCCGACGGTGACGGTGTCAAGCTGTCCTTGCATCTACCGAACGAGCGTTACGCCTGCAACAATCCCGAGAGCAATCTCTACGCCGTGCCGAGGACCGAGTTGCACGAGATAGAATGGTGAGGGCCAGCATTCCTCGTTGAAAAGTCGACCTGCCAACGCGCCGCCGAGAGCTCTCGTTGGTTCGTTGTTGGAAACTAGCCGGTTAAATCGTCATCCTTTCAGGATTGATCCCGACTCACTCGACGGCGAGGTCTCCAGGCTCGTGGCCGGTTGCTCGGCGAGGGCGAGTGCGCGCAACAATAATCCGAGAAGATGCTGCCGCACCTCGACCAGTTCGGGTTACTCGAGCCACTCGCCGCCGTTGTCCGGCGCCGCCTCCTATTCCTGCTATGCCAGCGCGATTCCTGGACAGGGCTCCGTTCGAGTCGCTCCTTGCCCGATGAAGGACCAGTTCGCCGCCGGACTGGCGGTGATTCACGAGGGGGAGGCGATACCGCGCCCGATTTGGCCGTCCGCCTCTGCCTTTCCTAGCCCACGAGAACTTTACCACGTCGATGACGCTAATCCCGAATACGATGGTAAGGGAACGCGTGGCGAGCATCTTGCATTCTCTTTCGTACTTGGTAGCGGATATACTCTTTTCAACTGGTATACGTAACACAGGGCGATTCTCTTGCCGGAAAAATATTCCCGTGCTAAATATAACGAAGCTGACGTAATTAATGCGGCATCTTGTGGCGACCCCCATGGTCGTGTGGTTTCCTCCATGCGTAACTGTCCACGTGAGATGTCATCCGTTATTGCGTTCTGTTTCGTCGCAATCAGGTCACGCAAAAATGAAAAGGGCAAAAGCTGGTTGGAATATTTTTCCGGGTGGAACGTCGAAGTAGTGATGTGTCATGTGCTGATCTTGTAATGGGAGTCTGTTTGCTCGTGTCAGTGTCACTTATGGGTTTCTCTTGCCAACAGCGCTGTACGCTTGCTGCGGATGCAGTTGCGCGTACGCCTATTCCTACTGCGACTGGGACTACGGGCCGAACAACCAAGGTACGAGAACCGCGCGGGACGTGCTACTCGAGCTCTCTCGAACGCTCAATTCTGTGATAGATGGCGAGACGGCTATGACACCGGAGGAAATCCTCCAGAACATCTCGCGAACGGTGGCGCAGGGGGTAGGCTTCAAAGGAGGGATTTACGAGTGCATATATCAAAATCCAACGTTGATATCGAGTTCGAAGAAATCCTCATCGTTCAGCACCAAGTCCTCCACTCTCAACGAGAAGAGCTCGTCGATACTGAGCGGCAGTAGAAGCTCCGCTTCCAGGGTAAACCCGGTGAATTCCAAGTTATATAGCAGCACGCGCCACCTTTACATGCACAATACCTCCTGGTCGACGTGCAAGTGCAATTGCGAGCATGTTCGCAAGACCCTGTCAACGGCAAAGCCGGAGGACACCACTACCGACCAATTGGGAAAGAAGGAGGCCGCGCCGACAGTCTTCTTGGTCCACGATCATCGCCACCAAGCTACCAAGACCAACGCCAAGGCTCGCAATGCTAAATTGGGTGCATCCTGTACTTGTAAATGTTGGAATCGAGCGAATAATTGCGCGAAAGGCAGGCACAGTATATACGAGGGTCGCATCATCGGGGCTGACCCGAAGGAAGCAATCGGCTTCACGGACTCCAAGCAGAACCGGAATCCTCTCAACTCCGGAGAGCCAGAGTACACGATGGTGAGTGAGGCCCGGATTGCACTTCGACCGGGAATTATTATAATGATCGCGGCTCGATCGTGTACCTTGACCGAAGCTTTGGCAACTTTTAATCGATTTTTCGTTTAAATGCGGGGATTACAGGAGGCCAGTTAATCGGGGGTAATCGAGGCTGCGATGTGGCTACATGCCCCCTTAAGTGAATGTTCTTGTTTGATTGTTTGAACGAGCGCCTCCGATTTCAAAAGATGCATTTCACGAGCGACCATGGATCGACTCGAGACTTTCGTTAATTGCGATGGATTATTCGATATCGGCCTCGAAATTCAGTGGTGTATATATATAATATTGTCAGTGAAAAGAACACATTTTTTCAATCACACACTGTTTCTCCAAAGCTTCTCAATGCCCCTTGCACCGGTGCAGGATGCGTATCAGATATCAATATTAATACGCGAATCGTCTACCAAAAGTTGAATTCCTATCGCGCTACAAGCGGTACTCGCGAAATGTTATCTAAAAAAGGAGGGCTCCGATAATTAGAGAAGAGTCGCGTAACGCCGATCCAATCCGCCAGATACACAGTGTCGAAGCTCCACCGCTGACAAATGGGGAACAAGGCGTCGCTATATAGGTGCATTAAGCGACGTAAAACGCGACGGCTATCTAGCTATGGCGAGCCTCAATAAGGATTAACCGGTTTTTGCATAACTGCACGCCGACACGGCCGGGAGAGCAGTGTCAACGTGCGTGAGCGTCTAGCGAGAAAGACAAAAAGAGAAAGAGGCCAGTGTCGGCGCTAGAGAAGGAAAGGGAGCGAGAGAGAGTGAGAGCGAGTTGCACGCAGTTGAACATGGCTTTTACATAAGTCTGCTAGGCACTGGATAGCGGTATTCGCAATGTCAATGTAACCAACGTATAAAGCCCGTTGTTTCAGCAGTTGGAGTCCAGTGACGGCAGTTCGTCGAGCGAGGGAATGGTCCTATCCTCCGGGAAAAGTAAATGGGAACATCGTCTGGGCGGCTTCGTCGAGGACCTGGACTTCACCCTGGACGTTTCTCGGGCCGAACGGCTCGGTCGTGTAATCGCGAAAGCGAAACGCAAGAGACAATGGTGCAGAGCCGTGACCGCCTTCTTCGGACTAGTCTTCTTCGTTTTAAGTGTCGTCATTGTTTCGTTATCCGTAACGAGAGGCCGCAAAGTTTTCGGAAGCATGTGAGCGGCGGTGTCAGTCTTGCCGGGCTGGGATTCATCGAATCGATCAGATAGTTTCTAATAATAATTAATGTAATACTTGTTACTTGAAGAAGCCAGACTATGTCTTTCACTTTTATCTATGCTTTTGCTTGTTGCTCTAAGGAGATAGAATTCACTGTCTACCTGTCGACCTTCTCACGAATTTCGTTTAATGCGCAAGTATCCCAGCCCGATTACTGGAACTTCAATGTACGCCGGCTCAAATAGGACGACGTCCTACCTCACTATTTACAAACCGATTTCAATGGTTTCTCTTTCATCTTCTCCTTTCTTATCGCATATGTAGACTGTAGTGTAGACGGTTGTCGCGGGGCGTCCTATGACTGACACAGCCTCTATGCATGTATGTATTTCTCAGTGTACCTTATACCCATGGAGAAACACACATAGTCTCCATGCTCGTACCGTTAAGTGAAACGAGCAGGACACCGTGAGTCGAGTGCTCCTGCAGGCAATATATGGCTGTGACCATGTCCTTCTCTATGAATATTATATGATATGTAGCCCGATAGTACTGTAGGAAATATATAGATCAATCCAATAAGGCGATTGTTACCCGATTTTCGCTGTTAACGGATATCAGAACAAGTTCTGGGTGTTAAACGTACTGGAGAGTCTACGGTTTGGAAGCTCTTTGGCAATAATTCTTTCTTAAGGAGGTTGATGCCGAAAATGAAAATAATGAGATCGGACTGAAATTTATACGTAATGTTAATTAATAGTCATTGCATCACTCATCCGACTTTCAACTGATTTGTCTGTATAGTTTTTGGGCAATCAATGACCAAAGTTCCGTTGTTATACATGGGCTCTTATGGCGACGCGGACAAAAATGACACTTTCATAGCTTAAAAACCTGTGATAAACTAATGACATTTGAACAAAATATATGGTTCATATAATGACTAAGACATTCAGAAATAATCAGGCTAAGTTTCTAAAGCTTCGTCTGTTTAGTTCGGGAGAATTTGAGCAAAGAGTGAAAGGGTAATCGTTTCATGTGTAGAAATAACGTGGTAGAGAGTATGAAAATAGAAATAATTTATAAAAGGAGGTGTAACATAGCATAAACATTATTGTAAATGATTATTATTCGAAAAGGTCTCAGCATTCTGTGTCAGAGATCTGATGTTCCCCTATTACCCCCGCACCAAAAGACAGCATCAGCCTCCTTAAGTCTTGTCACTTTTACCTACGTAACGAAAACAGTCGAATAGTGTAGGTTCACGAGGAGGAAGAGATCTTAGGTCGATTATGTTAAAGAAAACGTTGCATGATGTATTGGTACGACGTGCGCTGAGATAGTGTGCGAAAAATAAGTATCAGTATACATGTTCTTATCGCAAATATAGTCTGACAATAAATCACACTGTCGATTTTATTATTTCCTCGACCAAATTGGATGAATGTTTCATGGTTTTGTGCGGAAAGTGATGAAAGATGTAAGTAGCATATGTAAGTATAGTGCCACAGATGAGGTGCGAAATAGGTGGAGCAAGTAGTTTATGTACTCCAGACATCAGACATCCGTATCGCCACTGCGTCGTGAATTCGGCAAAACTCCCGTAAGGTCATGCAAGAAGAAGAAGTGACTGTATTTACTAATAAAACAATAAAGGTGGTCAAACTTCTCTGGCCAGATAAAGTATTAATTAATTAAATACTGAGTTTCTTAGTACAGGGCAGAAAGTGCGAGTGACCGGGCATTGGTACATCGGGACGGACGGCTACCTCGCTGCCGACCTCACCGGTGCGATTGTGGGGCAGGGCACTCGGGGAGGTCGCCGGACGCTCGAGTGCACCCGCGGCACAGACACTGTGGTACCGCCTAGTAGATATCTTTACCCGTCTGTGGTCATGCGCTCGCGCTATTATTCAGGAAACCATATCGTCGTGGGTAAACCCAAATCTATCACTCTTAGTGATTAGTTTACGTGTTTGTTCTCCGAGTTATAAAACACCATCGCCGGAGGCGAGCGTCGTCAATATCGCCACGAGCGCCCAGCAGTCTGTAGCTCCGCAATAGGCGCGTACTTCTCTTTCTCGTCACTGATGAATCAGTAAATACGTTCCTTGTTCAAACTTCGCTGCTGGCCGCGCGCAAAGGGTCACCACGCTCTTACTAGATAGTCCGAGTCCAAGCGACCTGTGTCACGATGCTGTTTCATTACGTGCTCACGTGCGTGATCCTCGCGGGCTTCGCGGCCACGCAGGATATCGTCCTCGCATTGCCATCGGATTTGGGCGACACGTGGCAAATTGGGAACGGTTTTACCTTCCTCGAAAAGAATCGCTTAGATCACGGACAGACCTCCAATCTGAAGGTGAACGGGACGATGTACAGTTGCAATCTCGGCCTACCCACAAAGCCAGTGCGCGATGATTATACACTTACGCCCGGCATCGGCTGGCACAAACTGCACACAAGGGCGGTCGTCTGGGATGCAGCACGCAAGACTTGCATGGAGGAGGGCGGTCATTTGGCGATCTTGAATTCCGTCGCAGAGGCAAACGTGAGTTTTTGAGTAATTAGAAGCGTATTTAGCGAGTGGGAAAGAGTGTGAGACAGAGTATGGGGAAATAAAGAAGTAGAGAGAATGCAATGGTAGTATTTCATGCAGCTTAGATATTGTAGCCACTGTGTGCCTCATTATCTCACTAATAGCGGTGCGAAAGCGTGCGAGCCTGCACTGCATCTCAATGCACCTGTGACACCACAGTGACACAATATAATTCCGTCAATATCTGCGTTGGTGGTTGGAGCAGAATAGATGCGAATTAGAGGGGTAATTGAGCGGGGGCTTTGAGTATCAATGTCTCGGGAACCTCAACAATGCTCGGCATGCTTACCGATTGTACTGTGGCTGAATGCATTATACAACTTGGCACAAGTCGGCTGAGGTGTCCAGCATCGCTCGTTCCTCAGCCGGCTTGATGCAAATAGAAAGAATGGAAAGGGGATGAAAGAGGGACAGCACTGTAGGCGAGAGCTGGTGTTCGATAATAGACAGCGTCACTAAAGCGCGCGTTCTTTTCAGGTATTAAGGGATATGTTAACACGATCGGGCCCGATGAAGGACTCACAGAATATCTTCGTGGCTTATATCGGTGTACACGACCTTTTCACCGAGGGCGATTGGGTCACCGTGCATGGGCACTCGCTGGCGAAAACCGGCTACACCGATTGGAGTAACAAGTGGGGCGGGCAGCCGGATAATGCGCGTGGCATCGAAAATTGTGGCGTCCTCATGACGGAAGGCGGAATGAATGATGTCGCATGTAATGTGCTTCTCGCCTTCTTCTGCGAGCTGCCGCTACTGAACACTTTGTAGTCCCCTAATCGGCGATCGTCCGCTAATAACTCTCTGCCAGGCGATTTTTCTCGGCGACGCTGAGCGGCGTCGAGATGAATGTGTCGCAACGGAAAAGACCGTTGATTAACCTGCTGCATTTGCGAGTGATTTCCCTTATATGTAATTTGCCGGGGCCTGATGTAACGCTCGTATGCAGATCCCAGATAGCACAAAGCTATCCTCCAGTTATCCGACGGATATCCGAAAAAGAATTAGGATCAGCCTGAGGATATCCGTCGGTTATCCTTAGGATCAACGAATGTAACATGCATGTTCAAGCCTCAGGATGACCTGGACGGTTGACCGAGGTATATGTCTATCCGCGATGATAACCGTGGGTTATCCTTAGGTGATATGCCGGGATGTTTACGGACAGCATGCGGCTGTTCGTATATTACGCTATGTCACAAAATTGGAGGTATGCGGTTATCGGAATACATAATTCCATATAAAAATTTAATTCGGAAAAACATGTACTTACGTTTTATTGACATAAAATAAAATATTATATTGAAATACATCACATATCTTCAACAGAATAATACATAAGTCACTATTAACCTTGAAACGATTACGTAGATTACTTAACAACTTTCTATACGGGACAGAGAATTGCATTTGTAATAAGAAGATAGAATCGCTGTATAAAGTAATAATACTCAAAGTTGAAATAGGATATGATATTGTTAGTCGAACCAAGATTTATTTTTGTAAAATGAATTCTGTTTTGCACCATTTTAATTATCAAATATGAATTACTATAAAATGTTAATACTTCGATGTCGATACGCGAGGCCCTCTTGACCCGAGACGAGATCAATGGAGCATATATCGTTATCAAATGCGAGAGTTGACTTATGAAAGATCTGCACAAGATCTGCTGCGACAACCCGGGGTTTCCCACTGATATCCATATGTGCAGTCGCGTCATTTTGTTTGCATTGAAATCATGTTGCGTACAAAGTAGAGTCTTAGAGTCATTCTCCATATCCTGTAGAATTTTTTTTATTAATATTCAAATAATTATGCATTACAGCCGAGTCTTTTTTTAAACACTAGAGTCATTTATTAATGTAAAGTATTATCCGCTCCTTCTTCTTGGGATTCCAGTTGGGTGGTTTTGCATGTTTTTTTTTAGTTTATTAACGTTGTCAGACCGTAGACTTTTGACCAGTTCATATATAAATTCATACCGAGAAGATAATTATACAAAGGTTGGCTTTACTTAAATATCACAAACTTCATATATCTGTCTCATTCTAGATTACTTATCGACTTTGGATTTAGGAACATTCGATAACAGTGTGAAGGAGAAAGGAAAATGGCAAATAAGACGACTAATGAAACACCGCATACCTGTATAGGATACATTCCTATCTATTGTGTTCATCCCAACACTTTTCTTAACTATGAAATGAAAACTTCAATTTCGAAATCGCTCTCAGTACTCAAATAGTAATTAAATTACAATATAAGGTTTTAAATTATAAGTATAGATACTATTTTTATTAAGAAACTTAAGAATGCTGGAAATAATATTCAATAGTGATGTATAATATTCCCTGTGGCTTACATTTTGTTTTAAAGCTTTGTTTCTTCCCCTACTTCATGAAGTTTAATGCATCCAGTGAATGACCGCAGTTATTGGCTGCAGATACAAGTCGGTAAGAAATGTGTCACGCGGTTCTTGGTCAACGTGCGAATACCTGAAGCAGCACGTGCGACTTATACAATTGAAAGGGTGAAACGTCGCTGCATTCTATAAAAAGACATTTTATCTGTGACAAAATTCTCGAACGCGGTTGAATTTCGCGAGTAGTCGAACTAATTAATTCACCATTGCGTCATTCAGATCGTATCACAATCTCCGATGGTCTGCTGATGTTAGTCATGTTGTTTTATAACCTCTAACTCGCTAGACTTTTGCTCTAGCGTTTTACTAAATTTCTTAGTTAATTATGCATGCCATGAGCTGCAACTGGACAAACAAAATTTATTGGAGCTCGAGATATCAAACGTAGGTATCAATTTTTCCCGAGATTGCTGTTGAAGTGTGAAAGTTAGTCTAGAATCGGTCGACAAATTTTTGACAATTCACAATGATGAATGAGTCCTTTGTGTCGCAGAATCGTTAGAATTGCAGTCTATGCATTGTTTTTTCAGGTAGCATATGAATTATTGAGGCAGACTTTTCATGAAACACGGGCTTCGTGTATCCGAGAGAGTGAGAGAGAAGAAATTGGTTCTCCCAATTCTTAGCGACTGATCCGCACTAGATTGGAATAGATGAAATCACGGTATTTCGTTCGTTCGGTCCTGGTGGGCATGCCAATAGGATGGTTCGTCGTGGACAGGATAGGATACATCGCTGAAGTGGAGGGTAGTTCTATGCAACCAACTCTCAATCCGGATCTGAGAAAATCAGACTACGTCTTCTTGAACCGCTGGGCGGCTCGGAAAAGCAATTTACACCATGGTGAGATAGTATCCTTGGTCTCCCCTAAGAAACCAGGTGAAATACTTATCAAGCGTGTCATTGGCTTGTCAGGCGATGTAGTACTGACACGTGGCTATAAAGAGCATGTTCTTGAGGTAAACACAATCCCTCGTTGTCTCATAGCTTCATTATACCCTTGTTATATCTTTTTTCTTAACACACGTTTCTTTTAGGTCCCGAACGGCCATTGCTGGGTAGAAGGAGACAATAGTAGAATTTCCAAGGACTCTAATACCTTTGGGCCGGTCCCACTTGGTTCAGTTACAGCCAAGGCAACCCATATAGTTTGGCCACCCAGCCGCTGGCAGGCTCTTCAAACTTCTAAACCAAGTTCCATTTTACTGCCCAATACAACATCTCACTAGCTTTACACTTACAATAAGATCCGTACTGGATCCTGCTCGCATCTATCCAAGCTCACAATGAGGGCAGTTAGTTTTGTGAAGAGGTTGCAGTGGGACCTACCCGGCACAGTTTGCAGACATGCTTTAACGATAGGAGATGTAGATAATGATGGAGATAACGAACTAGTGGTGGGAACAGCAGAAGGGGACCTTTTCATATTTAAGGTTCGCGCTGTTATTAACGAAATCTTTCTATGTACGCCTACTATACATTAAAGTATACAACTAACGATATATCTTTAATATTGGATTCAGGGTTCGGAATTGTGGCAGAAGATCACGGCCCTCGGACTTATAACTAGTGTAGCGATTGGTGATATCTTTAATTACGGTAGGAACGCGCTCGTCGTCATCTGCGGCGATGGGTGGGCGCATGTTTTCTACAGTCCAAGATCCGTGAACCCCAGCAGCGTTAATGTACAAACGACGCAGCAGGCAGCGGGTAAAGATCAGAACGAGCAAGACAACGTCAAGTTAAACTCGGGTAGGCGTGTGTTTTCTTTCCATACATTCATCGTGGCAACTTCATCCTCAAGAAACCAGAAAACTTATGGTTCCCTATTGCCCAGGTTCCGATCAGGTGGACGGAACTGTCGAGAACAATGAATTGTCTGGGAAAATGCAATGCGTGCATGTGCAAAGGATACCAACGAACACGAAAGTAGTTCTCATAGCTGATGTTGATAAAGATGGAGCGAATGAGATGATTCTTGGACTGACGGATCGTGTAGTTCGCTCTTACCGGTGGTCTAGTAATCTTGATATTGGAACTGGCAAACTAGTTGGGTTAAACAAGTGGGAATGTGCAAATCAAATTGGAACAGTTACATTGCAAGTAAGTTTCGGTACTTGAACGTGGAGTATTCTCTATTTCTCTGAATATCATAAACAAGTATATGCAGACGTACTAAGATTAATTTAGAAACTAAATCAATTTAGCACGCTGCCGATGGAACGCCGACACTATTAGTGGCCCAACCCGGTGGCACTTTCATGAGGATAAAATGTAATCCCGACGACCATCATCTGGATGAGGATACCTGTGAATTAACCAGTGAGACTGCGGCCAGCTGCGTGGACTATCAGACTCTGGGGATATCTCGTATGAGAAACCAGAATATTTCCACCGAGATTATAGGCGACCTCGAATCTAAGTTAACTCCATCACCACCTTCAAACGACATCAAGAATTCATTAATAAAACATCGTATCGACGCAGTGGGAGAGCTAACAAGCAAATTAACTATCGCTCAAGACACGGACGCTACAACTACTGCTGAAGTAGATCAAGTAGATGGCAATGTACTTGGTGGCAATATTATTCTCGGCGAGTTCGAACACAATGTAGAAGTAGATAAAATCTCTTTGTTACCAACATACAAAGACTTCTCGCCGCCTGATTCCAATGAATTCGCGGATAACGAGGAAAAGGTAGAAGTTGAAAGGAAAGAGGAGGGCCATGAGCAATCACAACAAACAAAGCCGTACGCTCTAGCAACGCTAGACGGAACCATCATGCTTGTGAAAGACGAAATCATTTTATGGTTAGTCCCTAAATCTGTCCGTCAGGAGCGGATTTTCCTCGATTTACAGTCGGCTAAATTTAGCCGTACCTTGTATCGTTTCAGGGCGATGCAAGTGGATCATCAGATATTTGCGCTGTGTCGATTAGACGTAACCGGCGATGGCTCTGACGAAATTGTTGCGTGCGCTTGGGACGGACAGACTTATATTCTCGATCAGCAGCAAAATAGCGTACGTTTTCAGTTCGAGGAACCAGTCCGAGCTTTCTGCACCGGCCGGTACCACGTAACTCCCGGAATTGCAACTTCTTGCCTCGTTTACAACACTTTCAGCAATAAGGTAGTCCCCGAATGGTTTCTTGCCGTGACAGATAACCACAGACAACCACGCACAGTGATTCTTAACACATCAATCTTATTGTAGTTGTTTCTGTACTATGACGTTGCGCTCTCCAGTATGGTAATCAGTCCACTAAATCCTTTGGCACGTTTGGGTCCCGAAGATAAGAAGACCTTAGAGGAACTACTTGGCGACTGCAACGATTCTGACAGGCAACAACGAATGCAACAGTTAACCGAATGGTTATTATACGGAACACACTGACACCATATTGTCCCAATAAAAACAGATGCTGTAGATAATACGTGGAGTGTTGTACGACATGTAAAGTAATGTAGATAACATATGGATAATGTTGTCAAATACAAAGTTTTATATTCGCAGAACATTGCTCGTTGCGCTTTGGGACCCTCCTTTCGCGTTTGGCATCGTTCGGCAAAATGATAGCGCGCGCCTCGTCATCGGACAATAAATTGAAATCGTCCTAGAGACAGAACTGTTTGAGAAGCGTCTCAGCAATTTATTGCGGCTGCCGGTACTTTAATCTCGCTTTTTCCCTCTTGCGTATGGTCTGCGTATGGTGGAAGATCGACAGGAGACACCATGACGTTGTCCGCCTACGCATCTTCGCTTTCCGCCTTATCACGAAGGATATATGACCGACGAAAACTCTTGCGCATTTTTGGCAAACAAGGTTGGCGACGATATCGGTCACCAAACGGCTTCAAGGTGCAGCCGAAACACGCTGAATTAAAGATCCCCGCACTCTCAACCTATTTGCGCAATATCGCCCGTCTCTGAATTTTATCTGCCTACCATAAATTAGGCTGACATTACGTGCACTGCCAGCCAAACATATAGGATGCCACTGCACATCAGCATCGTCAGTGGGTATGCAGATTTCATCGGGTACTTTTCCCGCTGCATCCAACCAATGCATGATTAGATCGTGGGTGCGAAAGAGGGTGACTTTTCGAAAATTGTCCGCGCGCGCGCGATTCCCGGTGATATCGGGCCTCCCCAGGAACCGTCGATGAGGCATTCGTTGGTCGCTCTTGGGCAACAATAGCCGGAACTCTCACGATCGAGATAGATAAATTCATAGAAACGTGAGTAGATCACCAATTGTAAAAGTGCACATCACAGAATCATCAATCATACCTTGCTCGGTTCAACATTTTCACATTTACCGGCTCATAGACACGTCAGTTTTTTTCACTCATCCAGCTTACTCATTTCGTTAATAATAATTATTTTAAGTACACGCGGTTTATCCTACCTGTGAAATTGGGTTTGTTTACTGGCGACACGTGAATCTGTCAATCTTGCGGCTGCGTGAGAAAGAGTTGCGGATTTCAGGATGGAAAACGCCACGATCCCGACGCTCGTTGGTCACGGGCTGAAACAATTGACCTTCGGATGGACCGATTACACGCTCTTCACTGGACTCCTTGGAATAAGCGTCCTCATCGGGGTGTACTTTGGTTGCTGCGAGAAGAAGCAGGACAGCACCACTGAGTATCTGCTCGGTGGTAAGACCATGTCCTGCTTCCCCATTAGCATGAGTTTAATCGCTAGGTACGTCGAGTTTGTACGAGATCATTTGACAAATCGTCGCAAAGTGGAGCAAACACTGCGGTATAGAAATTGCGTGCGTCATAGACGACACAAAGTTAATAATATTAACTATAAGATTATAGTGGTCGCAATGAATGAATTATATCTATGACCAATTAATAATGAATTACCAACCTGTCGCACTTCAATTGCCAACTTGATTAACACTTGCTTGAACTAAAATATAGACTTGAGGATATTAATTATAGACTAATTGTGGAATTGATACTTTTGTTAATATTCATACTATTTTTTTGTAATATTGTCAACTTTCGATTCTCGTGACTTTTAGCCACATATCCGGAGTCTCGCTGCTCGGAATCCCAGTGGAAGTCTATCAATATGGTACCCAGTATGCGGCGTGCATCTTCACATCCTTCATATCCTGTGGTTTGATCGCGTTGATCTACATGCCAGTATTCCACCAACTCCAACTGACGTCAACGTTCGAGTACCTGGAAGTGCGGTTCACCCGGCCAGTGCGTCTACTAGCGTCGTTCCTATACACCCTCTCGCTAGTCACCTACATCCCCCTGATAATCTACGTGCCGGCACTGGCTTTCTCCCAGGCGACGGCTATCAATCTCCACATGATCACGCCGGTGATTTGCATCGTTTGCATCTTCTACACGACCATCGTGAGTAGCGCTAAATTTCGCGTATTAAAATTCCCAATTTTTAATTTGTTTATTCAGTTTGAATATCGCAAGAAAAATACAAGGTCCGCATTTAGTACTAGGCCCGAGACAAGACCTCGTCTCTTGATTACTACAAACAAACTCAAATTTCATTTCTAAAAAAAAACTCAAAGTTTCACGATATGAATCTGATAAAAAAGATAAAAAAAATAAAAATAGATTGTGAGTTGATTCGTGACGTGTTCTTGAGGATCAGCCACTCTTATTAGGCACTGTCATCAATGTAGTGTATGTGTCTTCTCGAGTGACACTGCATGTATTATTAAATAACATAGATATTAAGGGGCAGCACGTGGGAAGAACTTACACGTGGACACACATTTGCAATTCCAAGTGTACACCGTCTGCCTCCCTGTCTTATCAACCAATCAAACACAGTTGTTTGCATTGCCATACTATGCACCCACTAGAGTACGGTTCCACGTCATACGCACCAGTTTCATCTAGTTGAATCTTAGGGTGTCAAGTTCAGTTTCCTTTCTTTGATTGGCGTCAGGAAATGTTTCCAGCACAAAGTCTTGAATCCACACCGCTACGTGCCCGGGACTTTTTCCACATTTATCTCGGGTGTTTGACAATGTTTCAGGGGTAAAAACTAGTTGTCTACAATTCCGAAAAGGGTTCTTTACAATTGTCTGCTTTCAATGCCGATACCCGTCTGTTGTTGGGGGGTTATTTGTTTACGAGGAATGAAATTTTCAGGGTGGCCTAAAGGCCGTGGTGTGGGCGGATACCGTTCAAATGTTGGTCACCGTCGGCAGTCTTCTTTCAGTCTTGGTCCTCGGCACCATAGCAGTCGGTGGTGTCTCTCGCACATGGGAACTCGCTCAGCAAGGTAATCGGATTGCGTTTTGGAAGTAAGTTCTGCATTTTCAATACGACATATTTAATATAAAAGATTTCACAAATCCCCATCTCGTATCTAATTTCTGTTTTTGGCAATTTTCAGTATGGACCCGAGTCTCTATGCGCGCAACTCCTTTTGGGGTATGAGCATCGGCATGTCAATGACATGGTTGTCCGGGCTTGGTATCAGTCAAGTGTCAATACAGAGGTTTCTGGCGGTACCGACAATCAAGGAGGCGCGAAAGTAAGTTGCAAGCTGCTTATTAATAAAAAAAATCATTAAAATGTTAAGAAACCGTATGAGATTAATTCAACTGTTACATAGAACCATTGCATTTATGGCGGTCGCGATGGTCATGATCAAGTGGGTGTCAGTGTTCACCGGCCTCATCATGTTCGCCAGGTACAACACCTGCGATCCCATACGCGCTCACGTACGTATTTCCAGAGTGAACTCTTTCTTTCAGTAATCTCCAATGCATTCTGAATTCGGCATCACTTGTATAATTCTAGACAATAAGTAGGAGCGATCAGCTACTGCCGTATTACGTACTAGACGTCGCAGCCGACGTCCCAGGACTTCCGGGTTTGTTCCTCGCTGGATTGGTGAGCGCCGGACTTTCGACGATGAGCGCCGGCTTGAACACCGCTGCTGGTACCATCTATGAGGACTTCATTGATCCTTGGCTACCGGAGAGCAGCAATAAAGAGAGCAGGGCGGCTAATATCATGAAGGTATTGAGTCCAATACAGAAAATGTTGCAAATACTGTAAATAGAGAGAAATGAACATGTAATGAAGGTACCAGAATATGGCATGTCAGCCGATGGATTAACAAAATGGGAAATGTCTTTCAGGTGACTGTCGTCATCCTCGGTGTAATCTGCGTGGCACTGGTCTTCTTGGTGGACAAGCTGGGCGATATCTTCCAAGTCTCGCTCAGTCTTACGGGGATCACGGCCGGAGCGATGCTGGGCCTCTTTACTCTCGGCATGCTGATACCCTGGGCTACCGCGAGAGGTGCAGTGGTTGGTGGCTTACTCTCGATGGTATTTATGGTTTGGATCATCGTCGGCGCCCAAATCAACATGGCACAGAGGAAGCTCGTGTACGAGCCGCTCCCAACATCCACTCGGGACTGCCTCAAAGTGGAAAGTCCCTTCAATGGGACCATGACGGGATATCCGGAGTCCATCGATCCAGAAGACAAGCCGTTCGTCCTGTACACCGTCTCCTTCATGTATTACACATTCGTCGGCTGCATGATCGTCATGGTAGTCGGTACCATCGTCAGCTTCCTCTTTGGAGTGCCTAGTCTTAGCGAGGTTGATCGAAACCACTACCCACCTATCATGCATAGGTAAGCATCCTCTTTGCTCAATCATTATTGGTCTATGTCAATCGATGGGTTAACATTTAGGGAATATTCTTTCACTCTTCCTGCCTAATAAGATTACGATGATACTATAGTGACTCTCTGCCCGCAGGTTCCTTCCCCAAAAGAAGTACGCGGAAGTGTCATTGCACACGGTGCCCACGGCCCTCGTCACCAATCCGGAAAAGGAGAAGTTGAACTCGTAAATCAAGTCCCAATCGACGCGTTTCTTCGTTCCCCGGTTCCCTGAGGACACTTCGAGCGACGAGGAAACCGGACGAGAACGCAAACATGTCAGGACCAAAAGCCCTGTTCGTGTTAAAAACGTATGACGACGCCGAGCGATGACGTGCAGTCATTTCGCCGGGACACGTAGCTGCGGACGTCCACTGCGGCATAACTGGTCCGTCCAGGGTTGAAAGCGGCCATTAGGGCTTCGATGAGGGTGTCAAATTGACTAGATTATATATCTGTCCCACGCATCTCCGTACAAACAAGCCTCCCAAACACAGCTGGAGGAGAGGAAGAGGGCGATGACTATCGGATTATCCCGGCGGATGTAAATGTCGAGAGAGTAAGAGAGGACCAAAGGATTTTTCTGGCGAGTCACTCGGGCCGCTGATCTGCTGCATCTCGTCGGGTTTCGCTCCAGTTCGACTACCAGGACGTTCGACAGTGCAAATCGATGCTATGTACATTCTTGACGTTCCGTTCGCAGACTCCATGGCGATCCCGATAATTAAGATACCTTAGTCAATTGCCCTGAACTATTAGATACATTACTTTCACCTCTAGATATATTAAATTTATAAAAGTGATTTAACATCATTAAGATGATTGAATCTAACACTTGCTCGAGCGTATTTCAACCTTCCGCAATTGACCACATGAAGATATTGTAAAAATCAAAACTACATTTGTATTATTATGCAAGATCGATGTATAAGTACATTTATTTGCATTGAATAAAATTAACAAAAACTTACAAATTGTTACATTCTTTATCAAATTAAGTACTAATACCAAAAAATATTCTTTTCCTTATTTTTTAAGTCCGAATTTCGGACTTAGCCATTTGGACAATGGTAACAAATACTGATAAGGGACGTATGTTGTGCAATAAGGATAAAGAGAAATGACTGTGAGAGGTGAAGCCGAACATTTCAGTAGAATATATCCTAGACCCTAAAGGGAATAAAAAAGCAGCCGAATGGGTCAGAAACGTAGAGAAGGAGAGTAAAAGAAGCATGATAACGTAGAAATGGAATGCAAATAAGGAATCGCTGTAAACCCAAGTCTACTTACTAGGTTGGCAGGTTGTGCCTACTAGTACTATATCTCAAAAACTAGAGTCAGTACTAGCTAACAAATCTATTTTAATAAGGAGAATTTATTCCTTAATATCTACAAACACGACTGTAATGCGTTTCCGAAGAATGAAATCTGGCGCAATTAAGTTTCATTAAAGCCGATGCAAAGTGTCTATCATCAAATGTAACATCAACGTCAGTCTCGCCTCAAGAACACGTATGCGTCTGTGTTGGAGAGGACACACGACTCGCAGTGTAGCATTCCAGGTCTCCCTCTGGAGAAGTAGTGGAACCAAGGGTGCTCTGTCTCTCGCAGCCCGAGGGAGACTGCATTCCAGCGAGGCGAGCATTTTATTTTATTGGGCCGAAACGTGTCAAATATAGGTGGCAAGGGCCCACCTACTTACATTCCACTGACCGACCAAATTCTCTCTCTTCCTCTCTCACTCTCTGCCTTTGGCCCTTGCTCCCTCCCGCGCTTCCCCGCTCCGGTCTAATTTCAGGCTGTAGGTAAAACCCCGAGATAAAGAGGGCTCGCCGGAGCAAAGGCGAGAAAGGGACGCCGAAGGTTTGTGTAAGAGAGAGAGAGAGAGGGAGACGAGGGGTTCTGGTCCATTGTCGCGGGGTGACAGATTTTTGACAGATTCCGTCTGATTTGGTGTCGAGTGACGCGCTGCTCGAGAGGAGGAGAGAAGGGCCACTGATCTCTACGATCTCGTGGTTGACACTGCCGCATCCCTTCCATCCAAGACGCACACCTCTCGACTGCCCCCCCCCCCCCCCCCCCGTAAATACCTATCGCCCGAGCCCCATCAGCTTCGTTACCTCCAATCTTTCATCTTATAAATAGCTAGCAAATCCACGCGCTCTCACTGAGTGCCTGGTATTATCGCCGCATTGTCGATCCACCCTTTTAGCCCCGGGATTTCGAGATGCGTCCTGGATATATCCCGTTGAAATGCTAAAAGTCAACTTATTCTACTTGCACTGCTAGAATGGAATGAAAGGATAAATGTAGGTGTAAATGGTTCGGTGGAAAAGCTGGAAAGGTATTAAGGTTTTCGGGGAATGCAGACGGCTCGGACATTGCTTCGAAATTGCACCATGATATTTCAGAACCCTTTACCCAGAAAGAGAAAAGGGCACCGAGAGAAGGACAGATAGAATTCCATTTGTTACCCTATAAATTACTCTCTCTGACAGAAAATTCCACCAACCCCATATCATTCATTCGCCCTCAAAACTACTACCCAAAAATCAGAAATAAAAAAAAAGCCCGCGCGGAAAATCGTTAGAGTGTGTGAATTGATGAAATTCGAGAAAGGATCTCGCGAGTCAAAAGAAGCCCGAGATAAAGGGTCGAAAGTGGTAAAGAGAGGAGTGCGGCTCGATTGCAGGGCCAGCGAGAGAATGCGGGGCGAAAGGATACTTGTCATCGATTCCGGGCGCTCTCTGTGTCATGGGGTTCAGTGTCGGACTGTCGGAGCTAGGCTGGCTCGGCTTTCTTGGAGTTGGCGGATAGAGGAAGAGAGAAAGCTGCGATTGCTCTAGAGAAGGGGGGCCCTGGCTGCTGCTCCAGGTTGGTTTTTGTGCGGGCAGGATATAGGCGCAAAAGCGCATAAAAGCCGAGGGGGCCGTACGGTGTGGGATACGGCTTATTCCGGCGACAATGCATGGGGCCAGGCGAGAGCATAAAGGCGCATAATGCACCCCGCTAACGTGAAAATTATTCTGTCAAACATTCGGACGTCGGATTACGCCGGCAACCGCGTGTCCTCGCCCGCTACACGCCAGGGACACGCTCCTTTCCTTCCAGAAAGGACACGCCACGCCAATCGCTCACGCAGATGCGCGCCAAAGGATTTCGCCGTCATCGGAATCATCGGCTCGCACCTTCCTAGTCTGGGACACTGATAAATCGTTTTATGACGCTCAAGGTTACGCCAGATCCGGTGATTTTCGGTGTTAATAGTCGAAAAGGGTCCCCAAGTGCTAAATTATAGATTTATCTATTTTACTGAAGCCATTCTCTGGTATTTTTGAGCCTCGCTAATGAATCAGATGTGATCTCTTAAAGCCATGATTTGGGATCTAGTTAATACCACTGGAAGTAACCGTCGTCATCAATGAAATTAATGTTTTTTGGAATTTTACAAGCGTCGATTTGTTGATTTGAATTCTGGCTATATACTCTGCACGAGTAATGAAATGAATAAAATTGCGAATAACTCGATATTTGATCGACTGTAGTATTTTAAAAATGTTTTCCAATTCATTGAAAATAACTAAACATTTTCCATGTTTCACGTACAGTCAAACCTGACAACCATTATTTATCATTGCTTATACTAATTGCCTTTCTCTTGATGCCGAGGATATACCTCGAGAGATCCCGTTTCCAAGAATCAGAACTGTGATACCCACGACATGTTTTCCGACAATCTGTTGACGCTGCCTGCAAGGCCCAGTTGAATGGGGTAGGCCGACAGAAAGGCAGAGGGACGTGGCAGACGTGGCGAATATTGTGACATTTCTTTTGGTGGTTGACATTCGATTTTCCTAGGCCGCCGGCCAAGGTATACACGTTCGCCTCTGCCGAGAGATCGACCGCACCAACGAGAGCGCACATTGCCTGGCTCCATGGGGTTCAGAGAATGGGAACACGATACACCCATCCGCCGGCTATTCTCCCTTCGGCCGAGCATTGCCGGCACACCAGCCGCCCCATAAATACAAACAAACAACCCGTCTGCCCTCTCGCAAGCCTCCAAAACATGTTTTCAACAATTCCGTACTTCCGTCTACCGGGCAAACTCTCGTCGCGCTGCTTCTGCTTTCCAGCGATTTCTCGCGCAATTAAGCGCCGATGCTAATGCAATCGTACAATCGGAGCGCGTGGACTTGGAGAGGGCTCAAAGGGTTGCCCGGCGATGTCTACCGGTCAATTGTGTAAGGAGTCTTGCGGCTACAAAGGGAAGGAGAGCGGCGCGTGCCACTGCTCGAGGATTTCGAGATCCGTAAGTGGATAATGATGTTTGTAAGCAGGCGCCGAGGATTTGAATTTGGCCCATGTCGGAGCTGTGCACGTCGTTTTAAAGATTCCACTTGACTAGTCAAACCGTCAAAATACAATCTTTTTCTGAGTTATTGTATTTTTAATTACGACTAAGACTAAAAGATCACTATTCTTCTGATTGCTACTTCATACTCGACTTTCAAACTAGTCAATCAATATTATTATGTACCTCGAAACTACCCTTCTTACAAAACAGTGTCGAATAACTGTGCTCGCAAACATCACAACTAAAACTGGCCAAAAAAACGAAAGCATTTCAGTACCGAGGACCCGATTGCCGCGACCCGGTTTCGTCCTCAATTAGCATCCCCCTTAATGACGATCGAAGAAGTACACGGGCGACGCTCTCCAACACAGAGAAGCCCCGGAGAAACACATAGGCAGGCTGCCGTTGGTAACTGTCCTCCCATACAACCTGGGAGCACCGGTACATTACGGCCGACACATACACACGCACCTCGCAGAGAAAGAAGCAGTGCGAGTAGGACGGAAAGACTAAAACTCGAGTGAGAAAGGTGCAGGAGATCCATAAAAAAGTCTTTTCCCCCACCCAAACTGTGCAGACCCCACCATTGGCAAGGTACCCCTTGGAAAGGCGCAACGAGTTCCCCTGGATTCCCTCTCCGCTCCTTTCTCCCTGTCTCTCTCCCGCCCGTCCAGGCCCGCCCGGTTCTCTCCTCGTTCTGGCCCCCTCCAGGAGAGTCCCCTACTTCCGACGGCATATCCTGATTTTTATCGGCGAACGGTGGCGAGGCATATCGGGTTTATGGGTCCACCACGCCCCTGCTGGCTGCGGGCCGCCAATCGCTCGGCACTTGCCCGGCCATTTTGGTCCATGCGGAGGCTGCGCGCTCTCCTTTTCCCTCTTTGTCTCATCATCAGACGCCAAGGGAACGACCCCAACTGCTCCGTCTACGTATACGCCCGGGAGAATGAGGGAAGAGAGAGAGGGAGGGAGAGGCAGATACAGCATGGGGAGCAGCATCCGATGCTACAGACCTACAGATTTCATGTATATGCGAAGCTATCACCGGGCCGACGATACCCGGCGTTTAGTGGTTTCGCGCGTTTTACCAAATCCAAAGCGAGGCCAAACTTCCAAACAGTCCCTACGCGTACCACTGAGAGTAGTAAAGGTAGGACCGAGCTCGGCGCTTGCCCTTCCAATTGGAGTACAAGTTGTTCCGCACTTCGCTCGGCGAGTTGGCACTCGAACAACTAGACAACAATTTACGAACTTCCACCCTGTCCCCCCTTTAGACTCCCTTCACCGAGTGATACGAACCGTGCTAGGACCGAGCCACTGCAAAGGGAATCAGTAACATTTGCATTTGCTCTCTACGTCTTTACTTATGCATCCGAGCGGCGGGCCATTAAGATTTCTTCGAGAGTCGTGGAAAACCGTGCTCTCCAACGAGCGGGGAGGGTAAGTGGCCGAGCAGGGGGTTGGATGGGAGTGGAGGCTCGACTAGCCGGAGCGCGTCTCTTTCCTCCCATTTGCATCTCATCCGAGGAAGAGGCATTCGCACACACGTGCAATAGAGACTATAGTATCGTTGTTTACGGAGAAAGGACAGCGGCACCGGCTCGTTGCGGGGCGCGTGTCCGTCAAGCGAGAGGAGGTTGCACTCCCACTTGGGCAGGGGAAACCGGGAGGGCAGGATAGCACCATCTCCGCAACATCCTCGCTCGCCCGTTGAACGAACGTTCGATTCGATTCTTGGCGAGAGGCGAGCGCGGCTTCCATTCGGCACGGGAGTTCGCCCGGTGGGCCGAGCGCGCTGCTCCGAGCGGGAGGGAGAGAGAGTCATCATCTCGTCTCCAGGGAGATAGAGAGAGAGTTGCCGAGCCCAGGGGCGAAGGGGAGGAGACGACGGAGCAGGGGAGTCTGCGCGCTTACCATCTCCCCGCTCTCTCGACCGGGCGAGAGAGCGAGAGGATAAGATCGCACAGCATCCGAGAGCAGGGTGGGACAGCGGTGGGCAGAGCGCGGAGAGGTCGATTCCGATTTTTGAGACGCGTGTGTCTGTGCGGCGCGCGTGTGTGTACAGGGAAGCGCGTCGAATACCTGTCGAGAGAGAGGCTGCTCCGGTTGGCTGGTGGGGGATACGCGAGCCTGGAAGGGACGAGGGCCGGAGGACGAGCCAGCGGCGAGAGCGGGCAGGACGAGAGAGAGTAGCGCTATCGAGTGGCGCTACCAGGAAGCAGAGGCGTCGTCGTTCGTCGTACAACGTCCGCCGCCGTCGTTCCCAGCGACGTCCTCATCGTCCAAACCCTCGAAAAAAGTTGCATCCCGATCGGCTAGCCGAGAGAAGAAGCGATATACATCTGTGCTCGATCCTTCCAATCGGCGGACGGCTAAGTCGCAAGGGGATTTGGCCAGCGGCAGTCGGACCGAGTGGATCCTGCCGGAACAGTCTGACCATCGCCGCCCGCCGGCCACTACTACTAGCTGCACACCCCGGCGAGCCCCGTCGAGCACGAGCCGAGCGATTGCACGCGATTGGCGGCGTCGCGGCTGTGTACGCCGAGTGTGAGACGGGCGCGCGCGAGTCGATCGAGCGAGTCGAAGTCGAAGTCGAAAGGGCAGGCAAGGCTAGTCGCGCGCGGCACACCTATCGAGTTCGGGCGCGCTTCTCTCCTCTAAGTGTGCGCTAAGCTTGCAACAGCCCTCAGGAGACGTGCCCGTGAACGCGAGTGACGAGAGGGACTCGGAGATTCAGGCAGAGCCGAGAAAAAGCAGGCTAGACACTTTAAGAATCCGCCGGACGAGTAGACCAGGCTGGAACGGCTTCCGCTCTGCTGGGAAGTACGTCAGTGGTAGCCAGGACGGGCGAGCTCAGTCCTAGGAGTCCTAGGAAAATCTCAGGCAGGACTGCGAGCGGCGACGTGCCGCTGGGTTCACCTGCCACCAGGAAAGGTAGGATCAGACCTTGCATTAAATAGTATTGGGATTCGATCCGGGCCTTTAGAATGTGTGAGACTCACCTCGAGTTCTGTAAGAGAGTTCCTGGGATGGTTGGGAGTTTGATGGGCGGGAATTAGTCTGTTGGAGTCCAAAGATCTAAAACAGAGAGTTTGTTTCTGTTATGAAATTCTCTGCGAGTTATACAGGCCTTTTTATGGGGATTTCCTGTAGAGAAAGGTGTTTTCACAGTCGTTCCTGACCAAGTTCTCTAATATTCTTGACTGAAACTGCTATGACTGCTTAATTATCTACGGACCTCGAGATTATAGAGGAGAATTTGCAATCAAGAAATGAACATATCTCATAAGATTCCAGTAGACGGAAACTAGTTCTTATCCAGCACAATCTCGAGATCTGTAATATGTCAGACAACATGAAACTGAATCGCGCGAAAGCGGCTGGGAGGGTGCAATTCGGTCCATCATCAGAGTCACCCGCGCAAAAGCATGATCGTTTTTGTTTTCACCATGTGGAATGCGAGGTGCGTAAACACCGGGCCCCGATTGGAATTGGTTCCGGATGAACCCTTTGGGATGAACGTCTCTGGAGAGAAGCCTGGACGCATTGGTCACCCGCTGTGCCCATCCCGGCGTGCTCTCTTCTATCGGACGAGTAAATGGGGCCCCCCCTCGCCGCCCATTCGGACGGTTAACCCGTGAAAATGCTTGCGAGGACGAGTCTTCGTGGTCTACAGAGAATTCAGTAGTTACTATCGTGTGCTTACGATTCGTGTGATCGTCGTAAATATTGGCCGGCGTCGCCTTCCCGGAATCTCGACGCGCGCTTGTTGTTAAGTCGCCGGCTGTTTAACAACACGCGCACACACTCTCGCCATTGTGGAGCGGCCAACACGCACCGGCGGCTCCTCGGCTGCTCGGTTGGTGCGTGTGCGTGTGTGTCTAATGTTCAGCGGGCGCTTTTATTCTACGGTGCGATGTTACAAATATTAGAGACACCACGTTATCACGGCGAGCCGGCGAGCCGTGTCGCCGAGCATTTCGTTCAGCTTTGCTGGCGCTGATTCGATACTTCGCTTTTATTATTGTACGAATACTACGAATACCTTGGATTTCAAAGAATTTCATTAATTTAGATATAAACGCTCTTATTCAGCTGGGATTTGTTTATTCATTCTGGAACTGCCGATGGTGAAGTACACGAGTTAAATACATATTTCCACGCGGTTATTCAGGACTCTAGTTTTTTAATTTACAAATAACACATTGGAGTTTGTGATAATTTCGATGAAAGTTAAAAACCTTACGCTGTCCAATTGGTATATCAAACTTGCAAAATTCTTGAATAGTACCTTTTACTTTTGAAGCTCTTGCGTCTTTTGTATTACTAACAGAGATATCTTAGCACAGAACTGTATATTTATCAATATTGTGCTATTATTTCAAGTTTCCTTTGATTTCGTCAATTTACTCAAAATTGGAATATTCGCGCTTATTGGATACACAGCGTGAAACTTAACGTAGCGCTCGACCCATTAAATTATCAAAATAATCCCGCACTGATAAAATAACTACAAGAGCCCTGCTTCGGTAGCAGTGTTCCCCGAGTGATACCGTTAGCGCAGTCACGGCCGATATTTATTCGAGTGATATGAATGAGGCGAAGCAGAGAGAACCGGCCGATCAAAGGCTAGGCGCAGGCCTAATAGAAAGGCATAGGTTCACCACCGAAAATTCCCTCGGAAAGTCGGGTGTCCGCCCCGACGCAACACCGACACGCCCCGGAGCGATCAGTGCCGTCAAGTGGAAACTGATCGGTCTCCAGCCCTCTCGGAAAATAGATTCCCACTTTCCGCACGCCGCCTTCCTCTCTCTGTCCCATTGAATTCGGATCCTTTACGAGAGAGCTCCCGCCGAGCGGACGCGCCTCGTAACCCGCCGATTTCCCACTTGGCTTACGCGTACGAATCGTCCACTATCATTTCAGCGATAGTCTCCCGCGTCTCGGAGACTAGCGATCCGAGCGTCGGAAAGAACTGTTTCGTGTTGGTAGACTGTCTGTTATCATTGCAGGCTCCAATACTCTTTGTAGAACTAAAGTTAAATCAAACTACTGGGAATATGATGTGTAAACTTCATTGCTTTGACATTGAGACAATAAAATCTGCCTAAATGACAAATTCTGGATTTTCTCCTGTGGTTTCATTATTAATTAACAAATGCAGTGAGGATGAGACCTATACGCCAATCTATTCGTTACCAATCATTGTCGTTTCAAATTCACCCAAACGATATACTTAAAACGACGAAATCATTATTAGCTGTCTTACAATCATGCCCAGGTCACCTGCACCGTCGCCGACACAGGCCACGTTACGAGCGCGAGGTTTTTGCGAGCTTCTCAATTAAGTTGCATTACGGCACCGACTGATTGCTAGTCATCGTGGCAGCTCGTGAGAGACGAATGATTCGACGTCGATCTCGAGGAGTGTGCGAGAAGTAAGGTGGTTAGAATAGGCCTGGCCCCGAAACTCTCCGGCGGCTATTCTTCCCTCTCGTCTGACACGGTAGCGGATCGCCGCTTCGTCCTGTTAATTGTGGCCAATTAAAGAGCTTCTCTCGCCCTCTCTCTCTCTCTCGGTTCCGTGTCCTCGACTCTTTCTATGCTTCCCACCTTTTTCTGGGCATTCAAGTCAGCGGCGCGCCTTTCTCCAGAGAGACAGTCTGTCTGCTCATCTCTCTTCGTTCTCGACCTGCCGCCGCTGCCGACACTCTCCGCCAAGTGTGATTGTACGTAGTAGCAGTAAGGGACCGCGGTAGCGGTAACGCACTGTGTTCCCTGAGATAGCGCGCAGTCATCTCCGCTAATCGTCATCAGCACCGTACTAACATCATTGCCCGCCGGCAATGCCAAACACCTCTCACGATTGGCTATGAAACGGAGAAAAGTTCGGCTGGCGCAATGCACGGTACTCGCCGACTGGAGAAATCGTGGACGGGAACTAGACGCATTTTCAGTTTTCCGAAATTGTTCTCTCGAGTAAATCCGAGTGGGGGAAAGACGCTCTGAGTGGTTCCGAATCCGAGAAAATGTGGTCGGAACACAATGCCTCTCAACTGTCGGAGTTGTAGACGGAAGCTAAACGATTTTTCAAAGTGTTTTCCGCAATTGCTCTGCTCAAATAACTCGGTAGAGGTCCGAGACCGGGAAACTGTTTATAGAACATGGTATGTACTCGTAGTCTATGGGGTAGAATTTCATGCAATTTTATGAGGAATTTTAAAGCGAACTCAGTGACAAACGAGACGTAATCGGACTGTAGATTGGAATAAATAGCAGAGTAAAGTACTTTGTCACACAGTTGGATCTACGGGATTAATTGTATCAATGGATGATTCATCCTGCTACTCGAGTAGTTTTCCGAGAACGCTGTCAAAGGGCAAACGACAGAAAAGACTGCAAAATCCGCAAAGTGTTTTGTCCGATTAAAGACTAATTATATTAATGGAGGCTTGCACGTGCGAGATGCCATTCTCGAAAGTGTCCAAGTGAACTCGAACGTTATTTCCTGCCTGGAGTTATACTTTCGTTTCGCGTTTCATACGTTAGCTTGTCGATCGGCCGAAAATCCGCGGTGGAAACGTCTAACGCTGACAAGTGCCCGAGCGCCTTAAACTTTAAACCAGTCGGTCTCGTAGGTGTGTGCCAATGACTGCTATGTGAATAGTGACTGGGGGAAGGTTGCGAGTACTATGGATTCGTTACTGTACACTCTGGCGTAATGGTCGCCGCTATAATGTCTTATAAATCAGGACTTTCGCACAAAGGCGACGGAGCCCCGGTGACTCGGAAATGTTGACATCGATTCTCGGAAAAGCAGTCGTGGCGTGTGTCGGGCGAAAGTATATCGCGCGATCCTGGATACGACTTGCTCACATAATAATCCACAAGGGACTGCGATCTAAGAAATGCCACAAAGTTCAGCGAAATATCATTTCAAAACTGATATAATAATTGTCCGGTTAAATACACGTATGCGCAAATGCAAACAATGTTTTACAGATCCGACTGGAATGAGAAATATTTTTCGTATTTTTAATCTGCAATCGCTCACGATAATAATAAACGGCGATTTTATTCTTGCCATATTGTTCATCGACCCAGAAAACTCGCGTGAATTAATAAAAAGTAAATAACAAAGGCTAATTAAATTACTTAAATTCGAGTATCTAGAATTGTAAACTCGCCCAATCGCGGTTAATTCGGTTTTTCCACCCAAATGTACGAAGGTCGAATCAGTGCGTGGGAGATGTCGAAAACTGGCCAGTAAATTAATTCCAATTACTTAGACAAGATTCGGTATATGCGCGTGACTACCAGTTCGGGGGACTCGTTCACCATAATTCAAGCATTGATTGGTCCGATTGATATTTCTGTCAGGCGGTATAACTGCCGCCTGATAAAGCGGTCTTATTGATTTGGAAGAAAAACGTGAACCAGTTAAATTGAATATAAATTTACGTAGTTGGTTTCCACCCTCGCCGGAGTAAACTGTCTGAATGTGAAGAAATTTGTCGGTGATGTTAATACGAATAAACCTTGCGAAACCAGCGAGGCTCACAATACATTGTTACTGATATTCTCCACTGTCGACCATTTATTTTTCGAGTAATAATCACAACGAAATAAATGAATGAGATGAAATAGTCTTTGCTGTTCTCAATAACTCTCGCAGTTTTTTGTCACACCATTGAGTCCTGGCATTCATAATCCATGAAATAAAACTAATTATTAATGAAACAGCACAGCTGCTCTTGAACTAACCTGAACTCCAGTGACACAAAACTTCCAAACCCCGTTGACATGGTATGCGAATGATAGCGATCTTTGCTCTCCCGATTTCTCCAAGCTCGCTATACTTTGCCGCAGAACCGACTCGCGCAGCTTCGTCACCACGAATGACCCGAAATCATTCAAGTGACACGGAGCTCGGAGAATTCCCTCGGGCGATAAGCGAATACCTCCAAGATGGCCTCGTTATTGCCGAGGCGGTCTTGGCGCTCTTTTTACCGGAGCGGTCAGTGCGGCCAGTGTTGTCGAGCGGGAGTTTTCTCGGCGCGTTGTCTCGGAGAAGTGGCAGGGTGGACGCGGCGAACGACGGCACCGGCAACGGCGACAACGGGGGGTTGCCGTCGCGGCGGCCGGCGGCACCGAGAGTGCCAGCGGGCTGACGGACGAACGGACAAACGGACAATGAGAAGGAGGAATGCCCCGCAGAGCGGGACATGAAGACGTCACTCAGAAACGGTAACGTTTTCGGCCAGCCACGAGGGGTCAGCCTCGGGACCTGACCGCGCGACGCGGCTCTACCTCCGATCCGATCATCTCCTGCCAGCTGCGATCCAATGACTCAGCTACGATCCCCGACACCAGGCACCGATCGCTGCACCTTTGCAATCCAACTCCGTTAAACTACCCTTCCACATCCAATACTCCAAATCTAATTCCAAAGTTGGTCTAAAATCATTTTTCTCTTTACAATACCGAAATTCTCGGGTAATGGCATTACTTCAATCAGACATATTTCTGCGAATTGGAAGAGTATTCGATTTGTAACCATCTTCGAGATCATTGCGGAACCCTCGCAGAATTAAATTGAATGCACTGCAGTCTTTGTAAAACAGAGTTAACAGAAGTTTGATTGTTGAAGCAAAGCATACAACATATTAAGTATCGCGAAGGAAAAGGAAATGAATCCACCTTACTTTTAAGCACAAGGACAGACACAAGTTTCCCTTAAGTCTGTCTAGACAAATCTGTTAGACTCGTGCCATTGCATCGGAGTGTGATAAGTAACAGAGTGGAAGGCATTATGGGGATCCATCTCCGTGTAAACAGTCTCGCAGGCAACTGTTAAGATGATAATCTACTTTGCAGGCTTAAGGAAAGGGAAGACCTAAAACTTGAGAGACCTTTAATGCTAGAATCATTGAGGGAAATTGACAGGCTCTTCTTCCCCTGACAGGGACGCTTCCTCCGCTCGGACAGTGACTTTTTAAACGCCCACTCGATTCTACTTTATAGTATATATTTAAATTCCGACCGAATGCCATTGCATATTTGCTGGCAATTTAAATATATAATGATCGGGAGACAGTGTGAGATTAGTCGATTAGCGCAGGTGTCGACGCCGGCATAAATCTCCGGCAATTTGGACTTCGTAGCCGTCCGATTCCGGCGGCACTTGTGTAGCAAGGGCGATTAGAGGCTGTGTGGATTCGGCGAGCGCCATTTCACCCGGCGGACCCGTAATGCGCAGCTCGTAAATTAAGTGGCGCGTCGATTGCTCGCTGTCAAAAGCGCGTGATTTACAAGCGACAACAAACCGATATTTGTCGGCCGCGCGCATGCGAGCGCAGCTCCGACGCACGGCCGGGGAATTGACTCTTTGCTTTGGAAATCTTGCTACTTTCGAGCTCTGCTCTCTAAAGAAACAAGTTTGGAAAGTAACGAAAGTCTGGCAAATGAGTGCACGAAATTGTAAATTGTTAGCAATTAAAAAGTAACTCCAACCGCGACATTTTAGTTGTGAATTTTTTGTCGAAGAGTCCTTTAACAGTTTGGGGTTAGTGAGGGGTAGAAGTTGGAGGATAAGACTCTGGCGGATCGCAGAGCAGCGTCTAATCTCTTCCGGCAAAGAGCGATCTGTTGGCCGGAAGATTACTGGAAATCGGGTAAGAAGGGCGAAGGGCTGGTTATAAGTGTGTCTGTTTCGACAGGCGGGCACCTGTGCCCGGCACGAGATTCCCGGGGTTGCTTGCCCGAGAGGTTCGGTTTGCAAATAGCTCGGCACTGCTTGTTTCATTGCGCTCGGTGATGAGAGGATGACAACGGCTATTCTCTAGGACACGCCGGCACAGGGCGAGCCGGAGTCCCTAGCCACAACAGAGACCCCCCGGTTTGGCTAATAATCAGCCTCATTGTCGTCTTTGAAAACAGCCATCGGCTTCCCGGGAGCCAGCAACTTCGACCTTCATGCCCCTCCACCCTCTCGCCGCCGCAATGCCAGACTTTTTCCTTGTTGCACCCTGACCAGCTAGCTTCGCCCGGGGCAGAGCTCCCTCGACACCAATTAGTGGTTTCGTTCCAGTGCTCCGACGGGGGTCCTGGTTAGGCAGCAAAAGGTGCCGCTGTGACCACGCTCCAAAGACACCTGGACTCTCTTTCTCTTCTCGCTTCAACTCCTCCACCTTTCCATCTCTCTTTCTCTATCTTGGGACCACTTACATCCTCGTGGAATCTGCCCTTTTACCGCGTGCCACTGCCACTCTCGCTCGAAACCGGAATGCCTTATTTCCACGGATTTACACGTGTCCCTTGGCTAGTCGAAGGCCTCGCTCTAACTGTATTGGTATCGGAACGTGTTTCATTGTAACGCGTTTCGCCGAGTCTAATAAATTCTTCTAGGCTGCGCGTTTCCCCCCAGATCGAGTCGATTCAATTCTTACTAACTGATGGATTTGATTCGAGTGGATGAATGACTAAAGAATAGACAATGATTACGGTAAATGATATAGTGCAAATGCACAGAGCGTCGACGCTCGACAAACAAATATAAAACAAGGAAAATCAATAAGCAAATATACATAAAAATAATCATACAATATCGCCCGAATGTCAATATCGAACTAATAAAAATCTAGTCCCAATAGCAACCTGCAATAAATAAAATAAAGATCCACACGTGCCCGAATTCTACTATGAAAAAAGTATTTTTTATATTCAAGCAAATGCACACTCCGTATGAAAATCCCGGTAATTTTCCAATTTCCAACCAAACTTTCCTTGTCGCATTCTCGCGCGGGTTTACCGGGGGGGTTAAAAGCCGACAGCGAGATCGGCCGGGTGAAAAATCAGCTCCCAGAATCCGTGCGATAATAAACGACGGCGGTGAATCGGGCGAATTGGGATGATGCGCGAGGTCGGCGGAGGGAGGATGCGTGCGAATATTCTCCCCGGCTAGAAAGGACCTTTCTCGCGGCTCCTGGCCGTCGTGGCAGAGCGCGCGCGCTTGTTGTTGGCTTTTTTCTCGGCGGCTCGGTTTATAATAAGGCGCTATATGGAGCCGCGCGCAGGTGTAAGGAGGTGTCCGGCACCTTAAGGCTTCCAGTAGGGTCGAACGGAGCGGCATATTTCATCCATTGTCGCCCCTCAACTCCGGCGGCGGCACTTTTCAACTTTTTATAGAGATTTTTATACCGCTATATCTATACGTCGAGGAGGAGAGGCAGGCCCTGCCGGCGAGGAGAAGCGGAGGCTGCTGCTGGTCAGGTCGACGAGGATGGTGTGTGTTGCAGGGGGCAGCAGAGAGAGCAGGGGGAGCAGGCGGAGGCGCGGGTGCCTTTGGCCCATCGCGCCTCTGAATATGAATATAATAATGAGAACGGGTTTCCTCGTCGCCGTTCCGCTTCTCCGCTCGCTCGTCCTTCGCTGCTGCTACTCTCTTGACTTCTCCTCGCTTCTCCCGTGCCGCTAGATACTTGCTCGCCCGACCGACCTCCTCCTCACCGACACTTCATCCTTCGGATAACTCCTACTCTCACCGCGTCCTTCTTCCTTCTCTACTCGCCTATATCGGCACACCTTTCTACCTCGCTTTACTCCTTTTCGACTCCCATTCTTTTGCTTCTCGCCCTCACCCTTCCGCTAGCTGAGTTTCACCTTTTATCGTCGCCATGCGTAATTGCGTAGAGTTACAGTTTTATAGCAACAGGGCAAGGAGCGATGGTTTGAGGCTTCAATTGCAACTAGGAAGCTGGAGGGGTTGAAAGTTTACGTAGGTCGGAAGTGACGAAATGGGATTAAAGTTAACTTTGGTGCCAATGATTATCAGAGCGATCGGGTGGTATTACGTGACTGCATAGTTAGCTAATAATCCTCGTGATCAAAGTATCGGAATAGGATAAACTCTATTTATGGACGTGTAAATTTAATATATATGTATGCATAAATAGAATTCTGGGAAATATTGCACGCACGACGCACGTGGGAGTGCATGGAAACAAGAGCGCATAAAGAGAACATTAGGGAATGTCAGAGGTTACCGTTTAACCCATTGACTGCTACAGCTCACTCATTTAAAGGATTACTTCATTAATAATTTCACAGGAAAATCCAGTACTTATTGCCTTATATTTTTATGCTAATTCGGATTCTCGGTATATTAGTAAATAAATAAATATTATTCAAACAGATACTTCGGCATTTTAGTAAATAAATAAATAAATATTGTGGAGTGTCGATCACTGCTGACCACCGCGGCAGTCATCATATTACTGCGTCAGCCTCTCACGAAACTCAGTAACAGCCCGATTCAGAATCTACTCTGGTCCAAGCAGAATCGGAGTGGTAGCAAACACCATAAAGCGAGTTAGTGCGAAGCGTGTAGGTACACTCGGATTATGGCTAGATCGTGTTTCCCGGACCTTGAAAGTGGCTGTGGTCGCACTCGCAACTAAAACCGACACTTCCTTCGATCGGCGAAGGAAGCGAGCAAGGCGTAAGCACGCGCACACTTGCGTTACGCACAATTCCACTATCGGATTACGATCGGCGACTTTTCGTGCGGCTCTGACACGAGATACGAAGAAGAATGGAGAACTCCTGCTAGTCGGAGAGGCGTCACGCTTTTCCTAATCGCCACTGGGATGACTTTAGTCATGCGAGCCGATCATTCCCGTCGGCGCAGCAGCTTTCCGCTCTAGCGGCGCGATTAAACCGAGCAGCGTCGTTTAACCGCCTGGGAATCCCTCGCACGGACCACTTATCATAATTCAAATAACTTGGCAAACGGCACTCGCAAATTATTTAGTGCTTCAAGGGACGTAATAAAAGCAGTGAAAAGCTTTAGCGCTGACGTACTATTTTTCATTGCGCAACTAGACAGTTATTGCGTGAGCGACAATGATAGGATCTTCCCGCACTTTGTGTAATTAAACAGTTGCACGTAAGCATACCTTTACAATATCCTGCACTTGTCACTCTGTAGCTATTCGGTTATGCAACCAAGAATCACAGTCAGTGCTTAGCCTAAAGAATTATCGACACAAAATTTGTACTGCGAATAGAAATCGTACAATTAGTACGATTAGAACTCATTATTCCATAACACAAGTCTTTCCACACTTGCACCCGTCAAACTGTAACACCCGCACACCTCAAGAACCAAACGCCGACTGATAAGAGTACGCACGGTTGACCTAGCAGAGGCCTTCAAGGTATTGGGAGTAGGAAAAATGACCCCCACTCTCTGTTTGGCGAGAAACATCTCCTTGCTCAGTCTACCTTTACACAAAAACAGAGTTTATGACCTTTGATAATTATATCTTCGCTCTAAATGACCAGCTATTAGGGGTAAATGATACCGAAGCGAAATTTTAATTACTGCAGCCGAGTATGCTTTGTTACACACAGGATAATTATAAATTGTCTAGTAGTTTTAGAATGAATTTAATTAGTATAAATGTAATATAATATACTTAGAATTTTCATAAAAGCTGGAGCAAGACATTGCCGATTAAACGCAAGTCTGTCAATCATTTTTGATTAGACGTTTCCTTTCTTTTCATTCACGAGTCCTTTCATCAGTTTGATACTCTACAGTTCTATGGTTCAATGAAAAATTCTTTAAACCCAAAATTCTAAGCACGAGTTGAAACTTTGGTTAAATTATTATTTGCCATTGAGCTTTACCATTGTTTACAATTGAACTAGCAATCTACGGAGTTAAGGTTGATAATACGGACATGCCTGACTAAAAGACAAGTGACCCTGCACAATTATATCACAATTATAAACTGTACACAGAATTTATTATCAACTATAATAAATAGCATGTGGACAAGAAGCGGAGAATCCTCGTGAACAATGAAAGTTACTGAACAATTTATGATTATCTTCTATGCAACAGAGTTTTGCCACGAATGACGTTTTAGAGGGCGCAAGCGAATCACTCTGTACATAGAAGGCGAGTGGTCGAGCGAGGAATGCCGTGCACAAAGGTGTTGAGATGGCTAGCCATAAGCAGAGGTGAGCGTTCCCGGGGGAAGAAACGGGCAGGAGCTCGTCGAGAAAAAGTCCCCGAAGAAAGGAAAAAAGATGTTTGCGCACTCGCTCGGTCGGCCGCAGAAGAGCGAGTGTGGTACTGCGGCGACCGGGGGTTGGTGGGGGCTCGAAGGGTGGTGGGAATTGGCCTGTGGCATTGGTGGGTGCGCGCACACGGCCATCGATGCATTACGGCCGAGGAGGCTGCCGGCGTGTGCGTGCGAAAGGGTGAAAAGGAGGGACATATTTTATATTTATGGCTATTTGCCGCTACTGTGCTCTCCGGCCGCCGCCGCCGCTCGCTTGTGGACCACAGCTAACCGGTCTCTCTTCATATTTCTCTATCTCTCACTTTTTCTTACGCTCTTTCTCCATCTCTGTTTTCATCAGGGAATCCTCCTCCTCGACTGAAAATCACATCTGGAATTTAGACACAAATGCTGGCAATGCTGGTCGAATCGTGATCATTGTTATTTAGTTTTTCCAAATGCAGGCTCTGTTAAAAAAAGTTGTAATGCTACGATACGATACATGCTTAATATTAGTAATTGACGAATAGAATTAAATTAATTACATTAAATATAATTAATGTTTATTTATGGCGGCTTGCGATTTATGCAAGTCGAGTAATAATTAATTTGATATGGAGAACTGTTACTTATATTATAGAAATGATAGAATACTTATTCAATAACAGGACGAGTTCCAATTGATTCTTTTTAACCCGCGCGAGCCTTGGTATTCATAGTTTACCACAGTTGCAATGAAAATAGCCAGTTACACTGATCCTTCTGCTCGATGCATTCTGCCTGGCCGTCTGACCCTATACGACTGCATACTACTGCCAGCTGAGACAAACGAAGCGCACGGGACCTTCTGTACTCGTAAAACTGCGTCTACAACCTCCAACGTGATTATGTATTGTTATTAGTAATTAAGTATTGTGTATCGCGGAGGCCGGCTGGGTTTCTCGCATACAGAGTTGATCTAACTGCGTGGCAATAGCACGGCAGCGAGGCTCCAGCTTCCGTCTTCGTTTGGGTGGCTCGATTTCTCTCGCTTCGTCTGTCCGTTCGGCTTTGGTGATACGGAGCGCGGCGGTCGGACCATGTGTCATCTCCCATGGCATCTCATATTCCCCATGTATGCATGGCGCACACGTCCAAGCGGACTCTGCGCGCCGTTCGCGCCGCTGAATATCCTTTATGGGCGCGCGCGCGCGCGCCCGTTTGTCCCACATCTATATTTAGACGCGGGGTACAGCCACCTTCATAAGATGGCAATGCTTCTTAACCGATACTTTGTTTATTGATTGGATTATTCCTCGACGTATTTGCTCGGTTGATTTTATTGGGAAATTTAAGCCAAGTTGCGCGAGTGCGCTTCTGCTGGAAATTGTATGTAAGCTGGTCGATTCATTAGAAATCATTGGATTTCGACTTTGAATTCGAAATCTAATACACATTCACGCATAATTGATTTAATAATATAATTATAAACAATATTAGGGGAAAGCTTTGGTGGTTGGTACAAGAGTTTGAAAGATCTTACATGAAAAAGGGTTTTAACCAAAAGGAGTGGATGCATGTGTATGGTCTAATCTAAGGTGCTCCATGTATACGAAGTATGGTTTGGGATGCTGGATAAAAGGAACAGTGGGCTTTCCTGGGGGGACTGTACTTAGGTTTGTCGGAATCATCGCCGGCAGCGGCACCTTCCTACCTCCCGGCCGAGATCTCCTTTTTATTTCGATCGCTCTTCTTCGTGGACGATCCCTCGCGCGCTCGCACTCTTCTGCCCCCCTCGGCCGCCTTTTTTCCTCTTGTTGGCTGCATTTGCCGAAGAATTTACGAGCGTGGTTTGTGACCCGGGCCACCGGGTGCCTCATCCCTTAATTAAGGATTGTGCCACCGATTTGCCGTTCCTCCACCTCCTCCCAGCTCGGAGGCTTCGTCGATGTCTCTTTTCCTTGCGCCGCGGTCACCCGGGTGACCTTGACCCGCCTCCCGGAGGTGTCCGCCTAGGGAAACCTTCGAATCTACCGACCTCGGTCTTCCAGCACCGACAGCCAGGTGAAAGTTCTCCTTATCACCCGAGGGCTCGCTGCTACTTTTGAAATCATTGATGGTCTAAAGAAATCCAGATTCAAATCGGTATTCTATGCTTCTGAAGTCCTAGCTTCGACCATTTAGAACAAAAGTGAATTCGAATTTGCGTTTTCGAAGAATCTAATTTCTCTCATATTATATTTATGAATTGCGAACAAAATTATCGTAAAGATTTAATTACATCTGTTAATACTTAATATTAAAGCCAATAGAATATTCTTGTAAGTTATTCAATGATCAAATTAGCAATTGAACAAAATCAGATGCACAGCATTAAATATCTCGAAACAGTAATTTCATAAATCACAAAAGTATTAGAGTTTCCAAAAAGAATTCGACCTTATAAAACAAGTGTTAACCGAGCAGAAGGGTGGGAATGCGCTTGTCGTCGCATTATTTCCCGAGTAGACAGCGGCTTCTTACGAGCCATCTGTCAGGGCAGTAGGAATAACGACGAATAAAGAGTGCTGAGGGGTTCGCGAGGGGCTCGATTTTGAGGGAGGGCGTCAGGGCGAAGATAGGACGAGTGAGAGGAGGACGAGAGTCAACGTGGAAGGTGGATCGCTCGATGTCAGTACATTGCGTGGATCCTTAATGCAAAGCGACTACGGGCGACGAACCGTGAGCACCCCGTCTAATGCCTTCTAAAAGCATCCTCCGAAACCCGACGTGAGAGAAGGAGAGCCATGGGGGAGGAAGGGAGAGGACGCCGAAACGAGATGGAGCCCCCAGCATCCACTCGGACTCGCAGCTACACGAGTTCCGAACGGACCTTTGCCTTCGGGGAAACATGCGGAGCACGTACTGCCTTGACAGATTGAAAGGCAGAGTCGTCTCGGGGGCATGGGACATAGTTACTCAATAATCATTGATAATTTATCGAAAGTATTTCTTTAGAATCATTATTTAGCTCGCGAAGACCGAAATTTATATCTTTGTTCGACTTTCAAATACTTAATTGAGAAATCTGTTGAAAGGTACTAATTCATTTTCCCCACGAATCTTTCAGTTTCTCTTAAATTCATCCAATAATCAATAACTAATTACCGATGCAGGAGAGTCGACTTTTTCATACGATTTTTAGTAGATTAATCTTCCTAGGAGATTCCCTTGGCAGATTTAATTGGGTAAAATTAAACTGGATTACCGCGGCTCAGATTAGGGGAATAAAAAGCCCTGGAAAACCCTATTTGAGTGGTATCGATGAGTCGTCACTAACTCAAAGTCTCCGCAGTGCAGTTTATACTGGAAGGATTTGGGTGGAAGAGGAGAGGTAGAATTGGCAGGCGTAGGGAAAGCCCGGAGGTCCTGCGAGGGCCACCCCGACCCGGTGGTCGTCCTTACGCCCTTACAGTTGCGGTCGCTTTTAGCCGCACTTTTGGGAAAAAGTGGCGAGCGTGAAAACGCTCGTTGAAGCGTTAAGTGATGCAAAGTACAAAAAGGTACATTCATTGGCTCCGGTGGCATCGGATGCTGCAGTGTAGCAGAGGATACCCTTGTAAAGCCGTTCGGGGGCAAAGGGCCCTAAGTAGACGCCTCGCACCGCAGGCGTCACTCGTCAAGGGCCTTGCATCTCCAGATTGCATCTCTCCCTGCGAGTTTACATGCTTTTTAGCTCCGGTGAGCCGCAAAAATGCTCGTAGTCTCGTGCTGCCGTTTTCTACCCCCCGAAAATTGCTAGAGTGAAGGAGTCCAGTTTTCGACAATAAAAGTACGCCCGTTTAATGATTTTGTAAACTAGTTGCGCAAATGGCCCGAGTGTTAGAGTCAATTGGGATTCCCCGTCAAATTGTCACACGAACAATCACAGTAATTCACCAATTATTTCAACCCTTCAAAAATCTACAGATTTACAAAGAATAATAGGAATCCAGAAAAGTCGACCGGAATTCGGCGCACGAGCATCAATGCCGAAGTGTCAAGGTGTACTCGAACGTGGAGAATGGCGAGTGCAATCACCGGCTCGGTTCGTCGATAACACAGGAGGGAGCAACGATTACGGGGGCGCAGGACGATAACGACAGTTTGTCGCCGTCGCAGGACTAACTGAACGGTCTTCTGGCGGCGGTCTCTGCGTGTGTGTGCGTGCGAAACCGGTTTGATTGCGGAGGAAGGAAGGGCGCGCGTACGACGCCCGCTCAATTATACCGCCGTAAATCTGAGTGGCAACGAAGCGACTCCCAGCACCAACCACCTCTCAGCCACCATTTGCACACGCACTTGCGCAAACACGCAGCAATAGCTGCGCTAAGTTATGCTTCTTCCTTGCGCGACCTGGGCCTACGCCGGAAAGCGCAGCTTTCCACGGTTTTCAGGCAACCGTGTAATTTATTGTAATTTGAATTAATATAATGCTCATGTTAATGGGTGGAAGAATGAATTATTATCCCGGTGGAGAATAAATGTAATATTCGGATAAAGATGGGGAGCTTTTTGTGAAATAAGTACATGCACAATCCGGTGCGGATGCAAAACGTTGAGTGCTTAAATTGCGGCTCGAATATTTTTAAATCAGGAAAATTTAACTTTAAAGTTTGAATACCAACTATGTTATCACTGAAACTGGAAAGTTCAACATCAAATATAACGTAAGAGTCGAACGTGCTCAATTTGTGTACACGTATCAATAAATTGATTGCGTATGACCTGCGTCATGTTCAAACTTAGGAGAGGCGCAAATATTGAAATGACAACTCACCGTCAGAAGTTGCTAGATAGGACGATGTGCGGTCACAAGATCGGAATGAGAAGAGAAAGAGAAACCCCGAATCGAGGCGGACTTAATCTGAGGTGCAAGCACGCGTAGGCATTTCTTTGCGAGCGTCGTCCTCGCTCTTTTTCGCCTGGGCAAGTGATACGTGAGGACGGCGACGATCGGAGGAACACCTTCTTCGGGGCTGAGCAATCTCACGCTCGAAATCCCTCGACAGGGCTCACGATTTCTATGAATGAAAGCAAGTGGCCGGATCGGCCGCCGATCGCAGATAAGACTAGACCGCGAGAGCCTTGGATGACGTAGGTCCATCACGATAATCGGAATAGCGTAGATCTCCGCCGCCGGGATTCCTGTGACACTTATGGTTACGGAGCATTCAGAAATATTCCGGCCACTGATACACATCGCACGTTTTTTTTTCTTTCCCCTCTGACACTCGCAACCGGCGCGGCCGCCGATTAATGAAGGAATTGTCAAACCTGTAGGAAAGGTCGGAGCTTAGTTTCTCTGGGTGATGGATTTGTCCAAATCTAATTATACCGATAACTTGAGTTTTAGTGGTACGAAAGGTATTATTTGCATGTCAGTGTTGTTGAACAGATGTAGTAACTGATTATTAACTTAGGTATTATGAATATCATCAATAACTCGGTGAATTAATTGAACGCAATCAACGCGCTGCGAATAGAACAAATGCGTAGAAAAGGAACTTTAATGTTAATTTTCAAAAAATTACCAACTTCAAATCCGAAAGATCATTCTAAAGCATTCCAGTATAAAACAAGTCGCTAAATCAAGTCAAAACTATTCAAGCATTCACCAAACTCCAAAAGGCGTTTCAAGCACAAGGGAGTTAAAACTGGGTAAACAAGGGCGGCAAGCCTACTTCGGTGTGTAATTCAATCTGGACGGGTGCAGTCAGTGCATTAAGGTGAAAGACGATGTAAGGTGTCGGTGGTCGCCGGGAGGTTGAGCAGGAAATATAAATTAATACGGGGTCCAGCTACGGGGTGAAACGTGAACAGTCACGCTGTCCGTCTCGTAGAGCTCGTAGTAGAGGGTGGGCAGGATCGAGCCGGCCCTCCATTCACCTCGGAGCTAGTCTTCGACTATAAATCGTCCGGCCCTTCGGCCTCATTGTTCGCGTAGGGCCTCACCTTCGTGAGAACCGGACGTGTGCTGCTCCTGCTGACTGGCGCGAGCATTAATCCTTCGCGTGCACTTGTTACCCAGTGGCCCCCGTGATATATGTATATGTACAGGGAGAAGAGAGCTCGACTTCACTTTGGATCGAGCGACCCGACGCCCAATCGCTTCATTCTAATGCGCGCCGCCTTTCGATTTCTCGCTTCTTTCGGTTTGATTTACATGCTGCACCCATTTCAGCCAGGCCAGAGTAAACAGTGGGCTTATGGGGTTCCGTGCATTCATCGGTGGCTGGCACTGGCAAACGAACGAGATCAAGCCCTGTTTACATAGTTTGGGTCTTGTTCTTTTCGAGTCGGATTTGAAATATGAAATGTTTCGCATTTCGGAGATTCAGTCGGTGGACGTTTGGATATTAAACGCAACTGGTTTTGATCAGTAAAGATACCAGATCAAAGACGAATCGACTGCAGGATCAAATTAAAATAATCTACCAGAAAGAAATTAATAAGTCAACGCGTTCGGCAGTTAATTCAATATTAAATAGTAATATTGGAAAGCACTGATTTCTGTACGAACATTTGTCTACGGGAAAATATATTAATTCGGACTTTTTGAAGAGTAGCGCATGAAATGATGTCTTTACGAATGCGTATCATGATAGACATAAATCAAGCTCCCTCCGAGTAATCATATCATAGTCGAATTTTCGAGGTAAGCATTAATTCGAACGGGCGATCTTCAAATCCTGCGGGGAAGCGCTGCCGATGTGCCGATAAGATCTCGGCATTCTATTAGCAGCGAGAGGGCGGTTGAAAGCCGGGTATTAGATATCTTCGTGCCAATAAACGAGTCGTTTGCCAGTGATTAACTAGGCGAAGGGATGGGAGCTTACCCGGGGCCCATGGGGGAACCCCCATGAAGCCTTTTGTACCGAGGACCGCTTCCAGTCGCTGCATTCTACGCTGATTTCCAGCCCTTGCCGTTCTGCCACCCATTCATTGTCTAACGTCGACACACACGTCGCCGCTCGAAAATTAGGGCAGGATAAGCGCGCGCTATATAGCTTTTTCAATTTCTATCAATGAATAATGTGGATTTACTGTCACTCAATCGCTTTAATATTCTTTGGAATTAATATATCGCATTATTAGTAGCTTTAGTTAATACGTTCTGACACCTTTTGACGTTTCATTTAATAGGTTTCAACATTGTCGCAATTTCAAAAGTTTTAATATTTTAATACTCCATTGAATTAAACTATACGCGATGCAAAATTAAGTGGTATTTATTTGCTGGACGTTTTAACTCTCTCCCTTTTTATTTCACGAATAATTTAAAGAGAAAAACAGTTGGCACACAACACCATTTTGCAACTTATACTTCTTACGCGTTTGTCATTCGCAGGAGACAAAGTTCAATATTCACGAGTAACAGTAAAGAAGCAACTAAGCTTCCGAGTATTAATGCATGTATCAGGGTGACGGGACGAGCAATGCACACACGTGGCAGACGATACGCGCTGCCCCAGAGAAAAGGGCCGCTTAATCCCATTGGGAGTGCTAATCTTTGCGCGCAGGAAACCCCCGCAAAAACCCCATAAACGCCCCTACCCCGCACAATGGACGGCTGCCACCAAGCGTGAAAATAGGCCGCAACGTTTGTTCGCCCTCTCCGAGTGCGAGCTCGGGTCTGTCCCGAGTGATAGCGATAGTTTCGCCGCCAATAGAACGCAGATAAGAATGGCGATTTCCTCCGGGAATTCGCAGGGGTTTCGGTGGACCTTTCAATTTGTACGGAACGAAATTAGGGGAAAGCCGTGCAAGATGTATGCACGATTACCGATGGCTGGCAGCATATAATGTTACTGGAACTCAATAATTAATGGAAAGTTGATTACTAATTGAAAAGATTGGGGGAAATTAGATAAATTTGTCATTAATGAAGCGCGAAGAAATTAAGCTGCAAGTATACTTCAATGGATTTTGGTCCTCATTTATTGTAAATCGTAGAACAGACTGACCCTTTGATATTTCAATAATGACATTCAGTGATTATTCACCCGTCTGTATCGAAATCGTTTGGAGTATCAAGACATTTCCCGCAAACTCCACGAGAATAATCATAGTATTAATGAAAAATTCTCAATAACTAAGTAAATTGGAATCGAGTATCCAAGCGCCCGTTCCCAAAGGAAGCTTATCGCTTCTCAGCGAAATTCGATTATCCCAATCAATGACTCAATCAAACCAACGAGCTTACTACTTAACCGCACAATAACGAATACTTTCCCCTTTCTAATTGCCGCACGAGTGTTGGCGCGTTCTCAAGGAGGAAAGGCGAGGATCATAATATTACCGGGTTCCATCTAATACTAGGAACTAAGCTGACTAACAGCCAGCCAAGTTTGACGGTTGATCCGTCAGTCTCGTCCTTCCAGGCGACATCTTCGACAGATTATATAATTCCGCGTGCATGAAGATTACCGGAGATTAAGGGTAAAATGGAGAAAGACGGCGAGGGGGGAGAGAAGGGTGCGAAGAGTGACTCGAATGGGTGTCCGCAGGCAGGACAGGTTGACGCGGGCGCGGGAGATGAAATCTGCGCCAAACGAGGAGGAGACTCTCTGGACCGGCGAGCGTATTCTACGTGTCGCAGGTGTCAAATGGTTAAAAGGCTCGCGTGAGACGCGCCTCGAGAAAGAGAACGAAAGGACGCTCGCAATGTCCACCGGCAACGGGCACCTTGATGCCCCTCTGTCCTTCTCGACTTCCGTCCAGCCTTTATAAGACTATCGGCAACGAAATAGAAAAGCCTGCTCGCTTCTCTGCGTTAGTGAATTTCTAGCGCGAAATGTGAAAATTGTCTGACCAAATACAATTTTACACTTGTTACACAAAAATGTCCTCGGGTATTTTTAATATTGAACGATAGACTAACTGAATCTTGCAAAAAGACGAATTCCGGATCAAAGGATATCTTTAAGTACAGAGTTCGCTAGTTTCCTAGTATTTCAAAGTCCATTGAGAATAATAAATTTGATCAATGCATAGATTGTGATTGTGACATGGAAAAATTAATGAAACTGTATTTTGTAACTTTCGAAAACTCAAACTTCGGCATTTACTGTTATTGGTACACACTGTCATACTAATCTTACACGAAAACTCGATGGAATTCGAAATCTGACGGAAACTCGGGAGAATTTCTGATACCAGCAATTCCTGCAGGTATCCGAAGATTTACGTCAGTTGGCTGAAAGGTCTTATAAGTCTAGCGGGTGCATTCGGAGGGATGCTGCGCTCCGACTGTATCGTAGAACTCTGGACATACCTGTTGCCCTCATGTCAGCCTGAAGGTTGGACAGGTGGATCCTGGAACATTGTATCGCCGCCCGGATAATGTGTTTCTCGCGTTGCCGATCGAACTCTCACGTCACCGCCGTGTCACCGAGCTGCCACGCCGCGCCGTCCCACGTCCCTTCCTTGCCCTCGTCCTTTCTTTACGCACTTTGACGCTGCTTTGAGTCACCTCACTCTTTCAGGGACTCGTCCTGAAAGGTCGAAACACGATATGCACTGACTAAAAAGTCGTGCGAGACCTTCTGGAAAGCTTGGGTTATAGAAAAGGGGCCGAGATTGGCGAAAATGGAAAAACGGAAATATTATGATTCATATCTTTTTATAAGATTTCAAGTGTACGCTGCCTAATCGCTTTCAATAGCCCGTTGGTCTTAACTAATTAGAGAAAATAATTCATAATAAATTGAATTTTCCTGAAACCTTTGATATGGCGAGGGATGAAAACAATAATTACAATACAATAAACACCCATTTTGCTCTTGTTCGTAATATCAAAACCAAAGCTATTTAAATTTGATTTTCAAAATTTATTACATGGATGATCGAAATCCGTAGGAATTATTTTTCGTTCGTCCACCTGTACTTTCGGACACCACCGCGAGAAGTGAAGCAAAGGCTTAGCTCTGGATTAGATAATACCGCACCAGTGTCATTCTCATCCCCGCTCGAACCTCGGCGAAGGAACTGATTCGGTCGGAAAAGCTGATAGCTCTCTGGTGTAACGGTTCAGCGGAGTGACAGAGCGTAGGAAGCAGATATCGTTCCCGGGAGGCGACTTAACGCGCCAGGGCGAGGAGCACGACAGCCTCGTGCGACTTAAGTCGCTCCCGTCAATCACGCGTGCTTCACGGAAACGTCCGAGTGGATGTGCCGTGGATGAACCGGCGGGTCGGCCGGGTCGTAAATTAAGGAGCGACGCGTCCACGTGAGCGGAAGAGTGGCGCGCAGTTAGCGCTGAGAATGCCAATTACCGCAAGTCATTGACGTTCTAATGGCTCTCCTGGTGGTAGGCGAGCAGCTCCCGAGGATTAGCCGTTTGTCGAACGGCGTCGATTTCGATCCGAGCCGGCCGACGGCTACACGGGAAATGGCACCCCCGTTGAGAACCAGGCCTGCCTCAGATTACGCGTCCGATTTTTCGGATTACAGCTCCCTGATATCGCACCCTCCTCCCACTCTTTCCTCTTCATTTTCACGGGAGCCGTTGCCTTCTTTAACGGACCACCTTCTGCTTTTGGAAGTTCGAGAATGGAACCAGGATGCGACTCGAAATCGCTTATTAATACTGAAGTATTTACCGATTACGAAAACCGTGAATGTTCGGAACTGCTATGATTATGTTAATGAAATTGAATTAAGGAAATAAGTTTAATTCCTTCCATTTGACGAACGCGCTCGGAGCATCGAGATTAAGTTCAGCACAAGTATTGTAAAATGTGCCTCGAATGTAAAAATGAAGCTATTAAGTTCGTGTCTCGGCCAATTCACTCGATCTCTACTCTTGCAATTTGAACAAACCCGTGGTTTTCTTTTGGACCAATTTGCGTCGATTGCACAAGTAATCTCGAATTCCCGAGAGCCAGGAGTTAATTGTAGCCCCGCACGCTTCTGCCGCCGAGACAATAAAGTGCGCACGGCAGTAACAGGATTTTCCCAGGACGCTAAGTGATTAGTATTAAAAGGATCCGTCGGCATCTGCAAGGCGAGCGCTCGCAGCAACGCGCGCTGTGTCCGGGCGGAAGCCAAGATTAATCTCTGATTATCCTAATTTCCGGCTGATCCAAAATCCCCCGAAACGCTGCTGATCCCGTCGGTGACACATTTCTCACTCACTCGTCAAACAGTCGGACAAGAAATGACACATTCGAAGACCAGCAATTCTCGGTCCCGACGAGACTCACATTATTCTTGGTAGCGGAATTCCCACAATGTACAAAAGTATCGATTACGAATTTACACTTCAATTCAATCAATTCAACGACCAACTTAACAAGAATCAATCCTCTTCTTTCCTCTACCATTGTCGGTCACTCGAATCTTTCCATTTCTTTTTCCGCACTTCCTTTAAGAAACGAATTTCCCATTGTGTCTCGCCAGTCGGGGAGGCTGCGCTATCTGTTGATACTCGAGATTTAGCGTGAGATCGAGCAGCGGGTGGTCCCGAATCACAGGGGCACCTGTGCCTCCCCGACAGGAAAGAGCAGAGGATCAAACCAGCTGAGAACAGCCGGAAACAGGCATTCCGCCCGTCCCCGACGTACATCCACATCTCTTACTCTCAAAGGTCAGCTGAGTGGAGAGCTGGCAAAGGTTGCGATCCAAACGCGAGGAGACAGGACGCCTGAGTTGCAAGGAGACTCGCAGCAGCGCAGCTCGTCGAGCCGGCGGAGTAAAAGAGGCCGGGGCGACGGGCGTTCGCATTTTCGGACGGGACGAATCCAACAATGGCTCGAGTTCGATGCCGGGATCAGCGCGCACAATGCGCCGCTGACGTGTTTATATAGCTGGCGAGAGAGGCCGCGCACGAACGGGAGAGCGTGTAATTTAGTTATAGATCAGTTTGTTACAATTTGGCATCTCGTTTTTGTGGGGCCCCTGTAAAGCGTGTTTACCCAGGGCCCCGATGATCGACGAGTAAGCGCCGCGCGCGTTTGTTTAGGAGCGCACCGAGTCCGCCGCCGCTCGTCTCCAGCATCCGCCGCCCCTTTCAACCACCCTGGATTCTCCTCGCCCCCCCAATTCTGCACCGGTGCTACCCCAGTAGCGCTTGGCCCGCTTTTTTATTCCATTCGCACCAGTTGTATTTGCCGCTGGAGCGGCCGCAAACGCGCCTGCCAGACGTGCGAGATGTCGTTATGGCGTGGTGAGCTGCCCGACCATTAACACCTCGGATACATCGGGCGTCATCTGCGCGCGGTCCCCTCTTCAGAGAACCGCTACGTTTCCGTACAAATCTACAATGGCGTTTGAACTCTCAAGTTACTGTTAGAGTGCAAAGTACAGATTGTACTATTAAACAAACATCTTTTCCTTTAATGGAGATCTAATGATTTCCTTATTATTTGAGCTGTTTGGACATTAACACCGCGGATACCCATCTGCGCGCTGCCCCCTATTTAGAGAACCGCTACGTTTCCGTACAAATCTGTAATTGCGTTTGAACTTTGAAGTTACTGTTACAGTACAAAGTACACGGTGTACTATTCAATGATAAACTAATGACTTTCTTATCGTTTGAGCTGCTTGAGTTTTAACACCGCGGATACTGAACACTTACGTTTTGGAAGTTACACTGATGGGGCAAGGGGACAAGGTCGAGATTATGCCGAAATTTAAAAGCTACCTATCGATTCCTTAAACATCTAATTAGAGTATTGAAATGTTAGAAAATGGATGCGACATGAAAGGTCTCTTTTCCCCGAAAATATCAGTAATGAGGAACGAATATCCAAAAGGACCACTGTAGCCCGTGACATCGGGAACGGGTGCATTGTGACTATCCTCTGGGGGCAGAAACCCCCTGGCGAAATATTCGACGGACCGCTATTCTCCATAGTCGACGATTATATGGGACATCGCGCTCGAGTTGGCTCTCTGAAAACTCTTCAACAACGTATCTCTTTCTCTCTGAGATCCCTCTCTATCTGTCTCTCTCGCTGTGGCTTCGAGGATGCCGTCCAGGCCGGCGTCAGTGTCGCAATCGCGGCAACACGCAGGAGGCGCGCATTCGAAAACGAGCTTTGGAGCTCGGATAATAATGGGCGCTGGCCGTGGAGGCCGATCCTCAAAGAGCCCCATGAATTCACTGGGCTCCCGACTTCCATGCCAAGAGAGAGAAGAGAAAGACTTGTTCGCAAGGAGATCGGCCGTCTTCGACAAGTAGCGGAAGACTAGTGTCCGCTTGGTCAGAGGTCTGAATTCTGTTTGGTCGAGTAGAGGCAAACGTTACTACAAGCATAGCATTGGCTAGAGCGAGCGATACTCTCGGCATTGACAGGCAAATGGGCGAACGGGTTAAGCCGAGCGAGAGAGACCGGGTCCTTTTAGCGTCGGCCAATTAGACGCTCTTCCGGAAGGGCCGCGCGCTCACCCGCGGACAAATCGCTCTTCCAAAGGGCGAGAGTTGGCCAAAGTGGCGGGAAAGCGGAAGCAGGAAAGAATGACGGGAAAGACGGACGAGAGAATGCCCGAGAGGGAGAGAGAGAGAGAGGATTGAGCGAGAGAGTGCTTTCCTCCTGACGGACGAGAGGGAGGCCAGTTTAACGCGGGCTTTAGCCAATTCAATTCATAGGCTCGGGTTAAGCCTGGATTTGTGGCTTAGCACTGATGGTGTTTGCTACCGCCACCAGAGATTTAACTGTTTCTGCGGCGGACCGTCCGCAGGAGCGCGACGCCGACGCCGCCGGCCAGGTAGCGGCGTCCACTACTGCACGCGTCCACCCCGTCTCCATCCGCTCGCTTCCACAACCCCTTTAACCGAACCGCGCGTCCGCTCTCTCAAAATAAATACCCCAAATTTGTATCAATTCGTCGCTCAAGTGGCGGCTCTTCTGGATAAACGGAGATTACATGGGAAATCCCATTGCAGACTGTTGTAAGCGACAGTTTGGATCGAGTTAAGAGGTTGCGATTAGCCAATGACTGTTTACAGGGGAATCGAATTGTTCGACTCAGTTTTGAGAATATTGCCTTTTTGTTTTGATCGAGTTGAAAAAGATCGAATTTGAAACCCGAAAAATAATTTTTGTATTTGGAAAAACTCTATATTTGTTAAATGATATTATGAAATTGTTTTGCATATTACAAATTTCTGTTTGCAGACGAATTCGATGCTCAAACATAATTGACTTTGAACCATTTTTCCTGCTACCGTTTATTCTTTACGGATCGTTTGGCCGCTTTTTGGATGTTTTCACGCAATGCCGGTGAGTTATATTAATAGTCGGTTTCTAAAGGAAGAGTCGAAGGTCCATCGCTCCCGATAGATGTATTCCGGGCAATTGGCAGGATATAACAGCGTGCCAGGGGCACCTGGACACGGGAGGCGGTTTATGGGCGTGGTGTATACCCATTAACCTGAAACCTGCTTCTAAAAGGCTTCTTTTGATCGCACTGACGGCGAGCTATGCATCGAGATATAAGTGTCGTGCGTCACATAAAGCCGGCCTGGCGTAATTCAAGACGAGCGCTGCATGGGGCGTCGACGACACCACCCACAGCCATAATTTTCTAGTCTTCGGATAGACACTAGGATACTCAGTATCCAGCAGGTCCTTATCGAGAGAGGTCCTCGAGATTTCGCTCATTTCCAGACTTTAACTCTTTGTGCTCCTATTTCGAGTTAGCCTTGACACCATTTAATATTGAAATACTATTTTTAACACTTAAGCATTTTGCACCCGAACAATCGTCTTGGAACAATACATTTTCGAATGGATTTCAATTAATTTGAAGTAATCAATCACATGTCAGATTGTCGGTAAAACTGGTTCGAGAAGTAAATCGTTATTTTTCAAAGATAAAGTTACAGAAATGACAAATTGGTATTTTTGGAGCACAAAAGGCTGTTTTTTTTATTTGAATTTCACCCAATATTATTCGCGATGGCACATAACTCTTGGATAGTTTTCTCTAAAATTAAAAACGAGTCTTAATTCTACGTTTTTGAAGGAAATTGCAGAAAGACGTTTCTGCTTGGTCGGTGACTCTTTGTGAAGTGTCCGGCTGCATTTTATGACATCGGCCGCCCGAATAGTTTCGCGATTCCGCCGTCAGATTACTTTCTTTGGGCTGGTCGAACGAGCCACTAAACGAGTCGTTAATAATTCCGGAAGTCTGCAGAACGTTTCTTGAAAGATACAGCTCGCGACTCTTCATTACGTAATTGTCTCCGATGCGGTAATTATCAAGTACAGATTTTTTAAAGACTTCGTCTCATCTTTACCGAAGTTCTGTTGGATAAAAAGACGTTCTCTCAGAAATCGCGACATTTCACTAGAATTTCTCATTTATGTAGAACTGTGTCTATTATCGAATGTAGCAAAAGAGAAATGGTACATGTTTTTTTACTATGCAAAATGTTTATGTTGCCGGAAGCGATTCTATTAATTTCCGTGAGGCGATAGATCACATCGCAGTCACGATTTATTTATACTTATGTTAATCTATTAATTGTACCTTCACCAGACTTCCTTAATTCAAGAGAAACCACATTCACACATGAACAGAGTGACGCAAATACATATGTGTGAGTGAGAGTTACATCGATAATCGGACTTTCTCTGTTTAAAACACTACCGGATCATTTGATTTGCTAGTTAACTTCGATTTCTTTTATCAAGCAAAAGGTAATAAAATTTCCACAAAATAATATTGCGTATACGAAGAATAATAGCGATGTAACTGTCTCACTCGAATCCATGCCTACCTTCCTAATACTCGCAGGATTCCATCGACACACCGCTCGAACTGTCATAGTTTCCATAAGCAGTTCAACTTTGAGGCCAAACAGAATCATTGGATACGAATCTCAAAAAAATACGAAGAGAATCCATGTTACCACAAAACGAATACTCACAGTCACTCTCCAATCTCGCCAATATTTCACCAGGCTTCTCTCCGAATTCCACCCCATCCTCTCCGAACAAGCACACCCGGACAACTGCGAGCACGAGCGTACGCGCACCATCAGTAATATTTATCGGCGGGCAGCCTCGGCCTCGGCCTCATCGGCGCACTCGTCAGTTCTGCCAAACAAACTGGCCAAGCAAAAAAAGGGAAAACAGTATTTCGACGAAAGATCCTTGCGGCGGGCAAAGGATCGAACAAAAGGAATCCGTCCGGTGGAATTCGAGTGTTAGCGAATCACCGCGGCAAACGAACGCGCGAAACAGAAACGACTGCGACTGAAAAGAGAGAGAGAGACAGGGTGAGCGAGGGTGGTTGGAGGGGGGAGGGTTCGCCGGGGGATAATTGATCGTTATTATCTGGAAAGGCCGGGCGCCCGATACGGGTAGCGGCTACCGTCGAACTCGTATGTACACCTCTGAGGCTGAAAAATGTCCCGTAACGAAGCTGCGCTCCACGCGGCAGCCCTCACTTTTTTTTCCTACCCTTTAAATAATATACCCTATATACATACACAGCTATACATGTATACTTTCGAGGCGCAGAGCCGAGAGAGCGCTGGAACGTATCGGGAGAAAAATATCTCCTCCCACCTCCTAACTGAGCTCTGAGCCGGCCAAGAGCGACAGAGAAAACATGGGGGCCAGAGAAGATTCTCTCTTTCTCCTCACTTTATACCACCACTTTTCTCGTCGAGCGTCTCTCTCTCGCCCTCTCTTCTCTCTCTTTCTCGCGAGGTCGGCACTGAAACCGAAGGAACTAAAGGCAAGGAGCGAGCGTTGGCCTGATGCATCGGCTACACGTGTGTATATCTGTGCGCAAGTGTGCCCGGGCATAGCTGTGTCAGGCGGGCAGGCAGGCTGCGTAAATATATATGCCGCCACGGCACATATGTATCCGCACATAGCAGCCCAGTTGGCCCTCTAATGATGATCTACGGTTAGCTACCGCGCACAGCTTCTATAAACCTCCTAATTTCTCCTCTATAAATTCGTCGGGGAATCGTGCCTCCTCCTTTGCCGGCAGGCAACCTCTTTCGGAAGCCTCCTCCGCCTCGTCACCACACCTCGGACCCTTGTCCGGACCACAGAGAATCAGAGGAAGACAGAGAAAGAGGTTTTGATCCTCGCACGCTCCTTTTTACTTGCAACGAGTCACCGTTGCTGGGGATACTTTGCGCTCCGTTTCACTCGGCTATACTTTTGCCCCGCGCTTGTAGCTCGAGTATTTCCCAGAAGGAGAAATGTCCGTTTCAATAATGGGCAAAGTTTTATTCACATATTTTTATGATAAATATTCCCTGATTGAGAAGAGCCACGAGTGTGGCTAAGTTAAATTAAGGAACTCTACGGTAAGTAAGTAAACAGACAACAGTTAATGCACACGCATCTAATGTGCCGCGATATTTCTCATAGGAATGCGGAATAAAGCCGGCGATTTAATCCGTCAATTAATGACTCCCCTCGCTTTAACTAATTTGTACTGCAGCTGGAAATTGCTTGCACTCCCCACAGGAACTTCGCATAGAACTCGGTAATTGAAATGGAAAATCGTAGTAAAACACGCGGGCTCCTAGTAAGATTGAGTAAGCGCGGATTACCAAATTCCAAATTGGAGAAGGTTCGAGCGGAGGGCCGTAAGTCGAGGGCGATCGGTAGCGATCGGTCGATGAAAAGAACTTTATCGCCTTTAGCTCGGTATTTCCGGAATTCGTAATCACCTTCGAGCTCCGCCGGCAGCAGGGGGAGAGCAGGGTGGATGGAAAAAAAGCGTGTGCCTGGTAAACCGGTCGCGCGGATGCCACTGGAATCCAAGTGAAAGTAATAAAGTCGACACGAAGTGAATAACGCGAAGAGGAGAGCGCGCGCGCGCGCCTGATGCCCGTAAAAGTAGACTGGTCGTTAATGAATTTCTTCATTTTCGCAGGCGACACACTGCGCGCCTGCTAATAGTCGTTTTATCGGCCATCAATTCCAACTTTGCTATCGATATGAACGATCGCTGATCGATTCGACTTTTACGAGAGGCTGTAAACCAGCGGGAAATCGATCAATCGTCATTTAAAGCCTTTCAACTTACTGCTCGCCTTCTAATGACGCCTTTTTATAATTTATAGCTAGAAAACGTTTTGCAGAAGTTCATTTCCTTTGATTCGAGACCTCTAATTGGTTAACGACCGATTCATTTTCATCCTACATTATTGTTTTTGATTCTTCTGGTTTGGAACGGCAGTTGATTTGCAGCAGCGTCGATTCGAGAGTGTATATTAAGTTGAGAATGGGATTGCAACGTTGCTTAAGTTATGCCGTTCCACTTCCTTTCTATGGTGCGCTTCCCGTCGCTTCACGCACCAAGAGCGACGAATGCACGGATGCAATTGGTTTCACGCTTATAAGTCCGGAAAGTTTACAGTTTATACATAGTGGTTGAGCACGCGCTATGCCAATAGTAGCATTAACTGCACTGAAATGCGTGTTTTGCGCCTCGTTGGCTTCCTGAATCGCACTCTCTGGTCGCGGAAATAGCGAAGAAATGTCTTAGAGATCGTTTGAGGTGTCTAGAGATCAATAGCGTTCATTTCCGCCGTTGCAAATCAATGATAAAAAAGCATCAGCAAAATTGCAAAGTGTCCGGTACGTGTGTATTTCATTATCCCTCAATGTTATTTCATTGAAAACTTAACACATCGACGCATTGGTTTGCATTTTCGAGTTATCAATCAGACTTTGGTATTTCCCAGCGTTTCTCTATGGAATGAAACTTTCATTCCACATCTAAACGGTTTAATATCACCGAGGAATGTACTTTCGATACTTTCGAGCGTCATTCAATCACGACTTTATTACCCATCGAGCGACTGCCTTTCCAGCAAGGGTACTGAGACACCAGGGACGTTCAAGTCGGCAAGCAAAGGGCGCCAAGCAGTAAAACCATCCAGGCATAAAAGCAGTCCCTCGAAATTGGTGTCGCGTTGCTATTGTACCGTCGCCGCGATTATTGCCCTCGTAAAAGTAGAAAAAAGACAGGCGCAGTCGTCCCAGCAACATTTTCCTCCGCGGCTCAACTATTTATGATACTCGTCGCTGAGAAAATATCCCGAATTTACAGGGCGAGCCCGCCAACGCTAATTCCCTCTCGGCGTACAATTGTAGATACACTGTGCCCGGCTACAATGAGAGCGGCTTGCCAGAGTGACCTTTCCGAAATTTATGACATTTTGCCATCATTGTCAATACGCCAGTGGCGCAAATGCGACGCGCGCGCGCGCGATAGAGAGAGAGAGAGAGAGAGAGAGAGAGAGAGAGAGAGAGAGAGGGAGAGAGATTCTTCGATCTTTGGGACACGAAGCCGTTCGTGGCATGGGAGCTTTTTAAGGTGGCTGAAGGGTCCAGGAGGGATAAATCGAAGGGCCGGGGAGCAGGGAAGCTGGAGGAGGCAAAACATTAGGGCGGAGCCTCAACACGGAGGAGGAATAAAACGCGCAAACTCGATACACGCCTCGCTCTCTCACTTTCTCTCTCTCTTCCTGTCCCCTCTCTTTGCGGCTTTCTCTCGCTCCCTCTCGTCCCAGTCTCCTCTTGCCATCCTCATTTCCAAGAGTCTCTCCCGAGGGAGACTCGGTCCGGTTTCCCGCTTTTCACCTTTATATGGATTTTTTGCCACGCTCTCTCCCTCTCCCTCTCTCTCTCTCTCTCTCTCGTCCCCTCTTCTCCGCGGAACTTCGTCGAGACTTGCGCAAACTTGCATCGGCTTCGTAGCACAGTTCTGCTCCGCACGAGCCGCTGGCGCAAGAGTTGGTAATTAATTCGGCGGGTTGCATTGATTTTTACTGCCCAGTTGGTCACTGGGTATTGAATTTCTTTCTTGAATTCACTACTCAGTCTCATTGCACTGATTGGGTTGCAAATATCACCGGGATAAAACGCGCGCTATTCGCTAGGACGCTTTTAAGTAATCTCCCATTGGAAAAGTGTAAAGCTAGAAGATGAAATGTCCGAGTGCAAAAGACGAAGGGACGAGGATGTAATTTACTCTGGGAATGTCTAATCTCGCAGCGATCGACAATGGGAAGCTTGGGGTCCCATTAACGGTGGCACCCTAGCCGCCCTTCGGATGCAGGGAGAGCACCGGGAGTCCCTTTTCACGAAGCCACAAAATTGCATACCTTGGTGGCTAATGGTGGTTTCGCTATCTTCTCCCCTTTTACCGCTGCTTACCAGCCTTTTCGACTCGGCTAATCTCCCCGCGATAACTCTCCGATCATCATTACCAAGTACGCGCACGGTCTTTCCTATGGTATTTTTGCAAATCCCGGTTAATTCGGTCCAATCAATCGGCGGATGATTAAAAAAACGAAAACGGTCGAAAAGGCTCGGAGGTTTAGTAGGTTTATGGATTTCCCGTGGAACGATAGGCGAGCGGAACGAACGATAGCTCGGTGTTCCTTCTTGGGGGTGGATTGGCAGAGAGTGCCTGGAAATTCCGCTTTAGACGTATAATCGCCCTCTTCACGCGGCCACTGAGGCATGCAGTACTTAATCAGGTAGAGCGGACACCGACAGAGTGGCGGGAAGGGTGGTATTCCAGGTATACTATCTCCTAGGATTTCCAGGTATACTATCGCCGTGGCACTGCAGTTCAATTACTGTTTTCTATAAAGAATGGGTGCGTGCCGGGTTTACGGTTGCCATTGCCATGCATACGACTTCCGAGTTCTAGACATATATTGAAACACTAAACATTTGATCTGCTTTTGATTGCTTACGAGACGAAAGCCGAGACATAAATTCTTCTTTACGAATTTTTCCCTCGCTTTATACCACTCCAACTTTTCTCATACGTCCATGCAGACTTGTTCCGGTAGCTATAATGGTCAAGGGTATTGTTTGGTCAGTTTGACTATTGTCAGCGATTGCCACTTAGCGACTCATCCCAAGCATCATCCGAATGATTGACCCTTTGCACTGCTAAAGACATCGGCGAGACAGAGAGCATTTAGCCAGAGAGTATTCCATCCCCGGGCTGTTTGCCGCGATCGCATTTCCTGAAGGGCTCGGCATTCAGGCGAGCTTTGAGTTTAGGCTTACTTTAAATCGAGGGACAGGTATATACAGTGGATCCGGTGTGCGGACTCCTTTTTTGCGAGATAAGCAGATGAGCGAGTGTCCATGGGATCGCGTGTCAGGGAGGCTGAAGGATCACAGGGTGGCCAGGTATACGAGCATTAGTGGTGGAAAGTCTTATGGCTGCGCGCTCTGGTCACCGACACCTTGTTATGTTTACCGTGGTTTGTTAATACCTAGAAGGGCGTCAGCAGGACAACTAGTCCCCTCTCGCTCACTCTGCCCTGCCGGTCGCACCTTTTCCCAAGGGTTTTTCCGCGGCGACCGTACTACCTCGGATCACCAGCCTAAGCACTCGGGCCCCCTGCGGACGGCGACACTGTCGCCCGGAACTCCTTACGCTCGAGAACAATGCCTCGAGGAAGAAAGGGTCCTGCGTAAAGTGCTATTAATTTCTTGATTAGGCCCCGGCCGCAGCCCGGACAGGTAGCTGACAATGCTGGCGACGGTGGCCCACTGCCACCATTGACACCTCGCTGACATCGCTGACAGCTATCCTAATGGACGTTTCTCTCATCTACTCCCTCCCTTATTTACGAACTCTCGTGACGCAAAGATTCTCATCTCAGATCTACCCGTATATGCTCACTTAGTATATTAAGTTTGCATACAACCCTTTTTCCATGTTTTACTCCTCCACGAGATGAGTTAACTGTATTTTTTATGGTATTTTAATTAGGTAGAATGTTCGATATTCTGTCCAAATTTAAGTCAACATTAACTCCACGGATTTTACTTGCACAGTAAGAGGAAACGCTGACAAACGGCTACACAATTTACTAGCAGTCCGGGCATTCGAGTAGTAGAATATCATTCATACCACTTTTACCACATCAAAGTACTCGATTACACATTCACAATCCGGCATTAAGGAAGAAGTAGATTCACGGCACCAATCACCGGCGCGCTCGGTGCGGCGAACGTGTTAAAGTGCTACCACGTGGATAATTGATGGCTCGCCATATGCAGCGGGCGTTGCAGGGTGCGAGGGTGGCTGCTCGCGGACACTTTAAAAAAGAGACGGTACCCCATAGCGCCTCGCTTTCGAGGCCGTAAGCCCATTACTTAATGCGACACGGATATCAGGCGAATTATCGCGAGATGTCGCCTAGATTACGCGCGCGCTCGCGCGCGCACGCACAGAGAGAGCGGAACAAGCGGACTCGGAACTCGAGCTTGTGTTTGCACGGATGCACGTGTGTCGTCGGTGCAACGAGTTGTACGAGAGGTGGAGCGAGGGAGAGAGAGAGAGTTCACTATCTCCCACTCAATTTGAGCCTCATCCGCCGTAAGCGGATCGAGCAGGCTGGCCTTTTAACGTCGGATAGCCCGGGCTCTCGCTCGGGAGCGAGCGAGCATAGACGCCTATAACAAACATTATCCGCCATAATGCCCCCGTGTAAACATACCTACCTACGTGCCGTCCCGCTTCGGCACGGATATGCTGCGCAGCATCCCTCGCAACATTCCTCCTTCCTCCCTCTGGGAGACTCGAGTACTCGCCAATCGTCGTTTTGCATCTTTGTATCTCTTTGGGTTCTTGCAACCTTTCGTACTTCCAGCATCTTTGTATCCTGTAAATCTTGCATCTTACATGTCTGCAATGTCCTTCGCTCCCGAGAGAAAAGCTGCTGCCTTTATTCATGGGGTTGGCTCGACACTTAGCGGTCCTCGATTCCCGTGACAGTAGCATGTGCTTGTAAAAATACTGGAGAATATCCTTGCTCCCTTGCATTATTGCAATTTGGAATTCTTAAATCTTCGGACCTTCGCTTCCCAATACAGAAAGTTACTGCTCTTACTCATGGGGTTATCTAGATTGTACCTGGTGGTCCTCAACTAGTGTAAACGTACAACTTGCAACTTTGACTGCCAGCAACTGCGTATTTCTCTGAATAAGCTTTGTCCCCGATAAAAACTAAGACTGCCCTTATATTCATGGCGGTTTATACTATGGGTTCTGGCAACAAGGTAGATCCGGTGGTCCTCGCGGTCCAAGGCGCCGGAGAAGCGAACCCTCGGAGGGCGTCGCAGCTTCCGGTCCAGCACGCGCCACGGTTTAACTCCGACGGCTGGTAGGGTGAGCCCTGCTCTAATGACTGGGCCGATTACCCCGACTTATCCTTCACGCGTTAATGTGATGAAGATTCTGCAGTGGCTGTGAGATCTGGCGCGAACGAGAGTGGAGGATCGTGTTGAAGGATGTATTGCGGCGGATTTTCATCCATGAGATGTGTGATTGATCTGATTATGTGCCAGACGCGTCGAGTTGATGGTTGCGTCAATTTACTGTTTTTTAAGGATTGAGCATCTAATTTCTTAAATGTTTATCCAACTAACAGTTCATGCATTAAATAATTCTACAATCCTGACAAGACTTGACGTCTTATTAAATTGTCTATCTTTTGCAGAGAGTAAACTACATACTACTAAAACGCGCATAGAAGTTATCAAAATGCATTCGAAATTAGCATTGAAAAAGTAAATATCTAAAAAAAATACATATAAAACAGTACCACTATAATATTTTGGTAAAAAAAGATTAATATACATCCCCAATGATTCTGCAGGGTACGTATTGTAAATCGTACTTGTACCGCCAATCCCATGCGACAAGGTACGAGCGAGGTCCAATGTTATTGGAGGCGTTGAATGAGCGTTTAATTATGGGAGGGAAAAGTTGTGAAAAGGCATTGTGTGGAGAAGCGATACCCAAATCGCGTGGGTCCGTCGCGCGTGTGGACGACGCCGAACTGCGAGTCGTCTCGTTGGGTGAAACCGCTCGGTGCGGTGAAAAGGGCCCCATGGGTGGCCCTTTACCACGAGCCATTCATGCGAGCCTCCCCACCAACGACTGGCCCGAAATCCCCACCCCCGATTTTGGGGAAGGGACCGAGGAAGGGCCTGGAAAACTATTTAGGGATGCGGCGGTGGGGGTAGCTAGCACAGTTTGACCGAGTCTCTCCGTCCGACGCGTGGTCGTTCTGAGTCTGCCAAGCGAGCCGCACACGCACACCCTGTGCCAACCATAGATCTTCTTCTCGCCTCGCATTCCGAGTTCGATCTGCCATCGAACCACTTCGTCTTTCGAGCCAAAGATCGAGCACTTCGGACTTGAGTCTAAACTCGAGTCTAAGATCGACATTTCGAATTGTACGTACGAATCTTGTCGGATTGCAAGCCGAATGCATTTCGGATTGTAAGACTATCCTGGCGAACTCTCTTCGGACTCGGGGAATATCCTGGATCCAAAGTACGACGGATACCAAAGAGCGTGACTGTGATACGTTTTTGTATGTGCTGTGATATCTGAGTGGACACTGAATTTATCGAGGAAGAAAGAGGTGCTTCGAGCGTCGCACTGATGGATTTACGCGAATGAACAATTACTGCGATTACTATCGCACGGGTTGTTTGAGATCGGTGAGTGTTACTCTGGAAACTTTGCTTGTTCGAAATCGCTAGGAGAATCAGGGTTTAGCAGTTGATCTGATGAAAATGGACGACGTACAATGTTAATGGATGAGCGATCTAAGAATTTCGTGACTGAACTCGCGGAGGGTTGAACTGACTTTTCGCAACGAAGAATTACCGTACAAAGCGTTGATTTACAAGTATTCGACCTGCGTTCAATTCTGTAAAAAACTATTACGATTTTGATAGAGTTTCACAGAGCGTTTTGCAATAACTAATAGAAAAATTGAGTTAATGGAATTGAATGACAAAATCCATCGAAAAATCATTCCAATTGCCAGCTAACACATTTCCACGATAATTCGAGGGCGGTGATGCCGGCCAATAAAATGGTCTGTCAACGGGGGTGTCGCACTGTCAGGAATGAAATGGGGCAAGTGTCCGTCGCTTCCTGGCCACCATAAAATCGTCGGACTCCACAATAGACGTCGGTCGCCTGTCCGATGTCCATTGTCCGTCGCTCTCTTTGACGGGAAAAGAATGCTAATTTCATCTTTGTACAGAGGCACGTCTAGAACTAGCGTTACCGCGTGTGGCTCACGTAGTTGGCCGATAGAGCTTTCGCACCCCCTGGACCACTTTTGATCGGCATTCTCGTTGACCGTCGCTTAAAATATGCCCGGCAACGTACGAACTCGACTTCGGAACCTTTTCGGCCTGGCCCGTTTCGCGCGACTAATGGCGGAGAGGAAATGGAACAGGTAGAATATCGCAAGGATGGACCGTCGGCAATAAATCACCAGCTTCTGAAATGCTTCGGCAAAAGTCAACGTTTTGATGATTTCGTATAGGAATACTTTGGAAAGTCGTAGGAACTCCGTAGAGCCATTTATTGCTCGCTAAAATCTCGGGGGGTTGCGGTTTTTTGCTAGCGCGGCTGTTTCCATGAATAACTAGCAGGTCGGATTTTTAAAAAATTCTTTTATCCTTTTGACAACGGACACAATACCCATGAGCTATCGAGTTCAATCCACACGAACAAACTCAAACACCGTGCTTCGCATTTCCCTCATACTTTTCTTAAAGAATTCAGAAACAGTTTTTGCATAAAACTAGTGTCGACTAGATGCAAAGGCTAAATTGTATATAGCCAAGACCCTCTTTCTCAATAAAAGCTGTCTATTGCAGGTGGAGGAGTACGAAGTGTACGGGAGCGGGTGCGGGCGTGCCGGGAGCAGGGTGCCAGGCAGCACAAGCATTTGCGGTGTGTCCGGGCCCCAAGCAATCATCACCAGCGCGAGCAACAGCCTCAACTACGTGAGCTCGTACCCAGTGAGTACGAAGGGCCAAGGATCTTCTCTGTTGGAGCGGCGTCGCGGGAGTTTCGGCAGCAGCAACAGCAACAGCACCAACAGCAACAATAGCAGCGTCGGCGCCGCTCTCGCTCGGCAGCATCGGGGCGGCAGTGGGGGTGGTGGAGGAGGCGGCGGTGGAGAAGAGGTCGGCTGGTGGTCACCAGCGGCTTCGGAGGAGGGCGGGTGTTTCTCCTCGGAACTACGGGAGCGTGACAAGGGCGCAGCGGTGGCGGGTGAGCTGGCTTGCCTCGCGGGTTACATGGCGGGGTACCTGAAGGCGGCGGGCGCTACTTGCGCCCCGACCGGAAGTCCTCAGTACCACCCCCACGCTCATCCGGCGATGGGGGTTGGCACGCATCCTCATCCCCACTCGCACCCGCACCCCGGCGCCCCGCACCCGGGATTGCCCTCGCCGTTCGCCCTAGCCACCCACGCTCATCCGCACCCTCATCCGCTGGACCACGGACTCGCGGCATTCCCTCAAGGTTAGTACCAATATCGATTTACATATTGTACTTTCCCTATGGAATCGATATCGAACGATATCCTTCTCCATGCTGGAATAGCTGAGCAGAACTTTTTGACGTTGAGATTGGGAAGTGTTCGAAGACACAGTTGACGTTGCTGTGAAAGAATTTAAATGAAACTGGCTTTGAAAGGAATTAGGCGTCTTTTGGTTATTAATTGTGATGTTGAAGTTAATTGGCACATTGCAGTTTTCTTGAGAAGTAAAGGGAAGATAATTGATCGTTAGAGGGAATTTAATGAATAGATGGGATGTGAGATGGTAAAGGAACCTGTAAGGGTTGAGCTAGGACCGAGCAGACGGTCAAACACAATTCAGTGAGAATACAAGAGAAATTGCGAAACGTCAAACGAGTCGTAACACCAATTCTTCAACGAGAGTCAATTTCCAGTCCGCAAAGTGTAATAAATTTGAGCAAACGGCGGCAATTAATAGGACAATAACCGTTTCGGTGGCAAATAAAGTAAGAATTAAAGGCGAGAGCTCCTAAATCTCTCGATCGAGTCACAATATGATAATACAATTGAGCATAAATCGCGAGCATAATTCATCGGTGCGCGCGAAATAGAGGCGGCGCTGTTATCTCGTCGCGAAAGTATTCGCCGTGCGGGCGCGCGCCGTATAAGGCATTATTGATTGTCATGCAAATCGATGCATCGACTGAAGCCGCACAAGCGCCAAGTAAACTCGGGGCTTCGTAACTATAGTTAACTCGCCTTGGTGTCGCGCCACCACTTCGCGAGCCTGCTTCTCTCTCGGCCTTTTCGAAGTCCCTCGTTGCAGGCCATTTTTCTGCCCAGCCGGTGACGAGTCACCGCGAATTTTATTATTTCATGGCTGTCGATGACGATTTGTCACTCACCGTTAGCATATTGAGTAGAATTATTTGTGGATTGCAAAGGTTTGTTGCTTGAAAAGTCGAAGGAGCTAGTTTTCCACTGAAAAATACGATATCTAACCATCTAGGTTCTCTACAAATCTAATTCTGATGCTCAGAATTATTTCCTTGAAAATAATTGTTACATTTTCTCCTTCTATTTATATTTTATTCGGTAATATTAAAGGAGAGCAAATATTAACGAGGCCCGGCAATAATGCAATGTTTTTTCAATTGGACATTTTCAAAGTAGATTCGATTGCAAAAGAACAATTGACCGTACATTTGTCACCAGTAATTCACTGACGCAGAGTTAGATCAGTTTGCCATATGTAATGAAATTGTATTGGGTCACCGAAAGGAATGAGCGCACAACTCGTTGAGCAGCTAATACATCGACCTTCAACAAACCGTCGTCCATGCGTTCTCGATGATGCTATCACGTTTCGACATTTTTTCCCTTTTACTTCGATCACCCAACTAGTTGGTGCGCGCACAATAGATTTAACCGAAATCCGTGCTGCGATAGAGCTTAAAACTTGCTTAAGCGTTTGCGGAAGTCTCAAACGAAAAAATCGTCATTAATACTGCAGGCTCGTCGTGTACACTGTTAAAATCATGGGGCTTGACTTTTATTGGCGCGTTCGTTGTGTTTCGCTAAATATTTCGTTCTCTTTGTCCCGTTACCACGGCTTTACTCGAATGCCCAGCACGAAAAACCTGCTCCTAACAGTTGTCGCATTAGTCGTAGTCGATCCGCGCTCGAACCTTTCTCGAAAAAGGGGTTTCTTTCGCCGTCTCTGGCCGACTAGAATCTAAAAAGCGCACGCTCGTCTCAATTCTACCGTCCAAGGGGCTCGCAATTCTTGGCTGGTAGAATTGCTCGGGAATTCTCCCCTAAAAAGGAATTTCTCAAATCTCCGGCGATCGTTAAAAACTAAATACAGCCATAAATCTGGAGAAAATATGAGACGTTTCTCGTGTAATACGTGCTTTGAAAGGCAGCAGCAGCAGCCTGTAGACTCGATCCACCTATCTTTCTGTACTGGGCGAGTGCATGGGACGCATGTCGCGGAGAAGTAGTGAAAGAAGGGGCGAAAGAAAGAGGAAGTTCTCTCTCGGGTGGTTGGGTTGAAGGGGGTGGCGAAGTGGTCGGGGGTGAGCGGGACCGACGCCAGATAGCGTAGGACGTTCCGCGACGCTTGGGTGCTCCAGTGCTCGAAGGTAGAGTCGCTCGAGCGGAGTCGAGAGGGCGAGAGACAGACAGATAGAAAGAGAGAGAGAGAGAGAGAACGAGATAGAAAGGGGGAGTGTGTGGGTGGGCGAGGGAGGCAGGGAGGCAGAGGCACCCGAGGGAATGCCCGAGCGAAGAAGAGTGGAGAGAGCCATGAGAGTAAGCCGCTTATCAGGGTGGCAGCAGGCAGTATAGGTCCAACCAACGCAGATAGGTGGGTTTCCATGGAAACACGGATCTGTCCGTTACGGCCCTACGTACCTACTACTACCTAGGTCCACCAGCCGCCTATCCGTTGTAGGCGTATCCGAGCTACAACGCCATAGAGACAGAAGGAGAGAGAGAGAGAGAGAGCCGGAGCGTAACGAGAAATTAGAAACGCCAGTTCACCCGACTGTGTACTACTCGACTCATACAAGTACTCGTACACGTACTCGCACCAGAGCTACTCCCATGGTTCTCTCGTGTAGGAAGAATGCTGGCCGCCCATCGAGTGCCACTTACACTCTGTCGCGCTCGGAATTGACGAAATGCATTTTCAACCATTTCTCTAGACTCGAGATAGAATTAATTGTTACTATATCCTTGCATATCATACAGATTATTATCAAGCATAGACATTTTTATCAATAATTATGTTAGTTATAATAAATTATTGTGGGTTTTGTGTTGGGGGAAGGTTGGTCTGCGCGCGTAAAATTCTGATGTTCACCATGAGACGCAAGCAATTAACATAGCCGGAGTCCTTAAGGCCGACGGCAAAATAGTGGATATTTTCGCAAATGCGCGTCGAGTGTACGTCAGTGGTCGCGCTCCCACGAATCCCATTTCCATTTTAATTTTTAATTTTCCACCGAGACGACGAACGCACCAAGCGCCAGCGGGAGGAATTGCTATCTGGATAGTCCGATGCCATGCATTATGCATAGAGCGGCGAACATTTTCGAAGGCGGCGCTCTTTCTATAAATTCGGGAATGCCAGGGTGTCACTCGGGCCACGGCCGCCCGGGTAATCCATCGGCTCAATAATTAATAACTGGGCAGTTGCTTGATAAACGAACGATGAAAGGAAAACAGGCGAAATCCTTTCGCTCGCACTGCCCGGTGTCCTTCGCTATTCCATTTTGATTGCAGACTCTCGCTATTTATTAATCATTCGCCTCGAAAATTGTCACTTTCCGTGCGACCTCAGGCTAAAAATATGCTTGGATACTAAATCAGCTGGTATCGGAAGAAAAGCAGCGATCAATGGTATTGAAACATCTCCACGGCGCCCATCGAATGATACAGTTTTCGTTTGTGGGGACTCTTTGTTTTCTATGGCCTGATAGGTTTACACGAAGCCTGTGTGTCTACGACGCGTGCTTCGGAAAGGCAGTTTCGTGTCGGGTGTCGGGGCGCCGGGAGGCGCCTACAGCAGTATTTATTTTATTATGCAATGGTAGATGGGGTGGAAAAAAGCAAAGCAATAGCCTCGGGCGAGAGGGTGCAGTGGGTGTACTCTGGGGAGAGAGCTCGCGTCACGTCTTGTTCTCCGACGCGTCCCGTCGCCCGATGCGACGGCCAGCGGATACGTGGGAATCCTCTCATATGGCTGCGCGCACTAACGTCTATTTGTTGTCACAGAGAAATTGCTCTGCCACTTAACTTTCTCCCTCGCGCCCTTTTGCCATTGGGAATACAAATAACAAGGAACAGCATCTTCTTTCCGAATTCAAGCTCCGAATTAGATATTCTCAATCAGGACGTCATTCCACCGAGAGTTAATTACTCCGAAAATTCATGCACCGCATACTGACAGTATCAAAAGCTTTTAATCGTTCTTCCACCTTTGATTTCGATTCTCCTTCTTGGCAGACCTGGCATTCGACTCGACTTAAAACACTCGAATCGGCGAGAGGAATAAATGTCGTTAAAGGGTTAATTGATTGGCAAAGAGGCGACGACGGAACTGGCGAAAATTTATGGAGCGATAAAGAGGGAAGGGAGAGATGGCTGGGATTCCAATCACTCGATTAGGCGTCAGGTTGAGGGTGGCACGTGGGCAGCACGTGCTGCCTCGTTACCAAGTGGCCACAAAACATGCAGAGACGAAAAAGCACCGGGGAGTAATCATAGGCCTCTCTCTCTCCTCGGCCGAGGCCCGTTGCCTGGCAATGGAGAAAGCCAGTGAAAGAAAGGGAGAGAAATAGAGAGAGCGTCGGCGCGTGCCGTGTGCCAGGATGCCCGTCGGTAAATCGAGTAGGCGGATGATTGCCTCGGGCGCACGCACGGGACAAGGGGAAGCCAGGCCAAATACAGATTCGAGCCTAATTGCAGGATAAACACTCGACCGCCCAAGTATATCGTACTGGGAATAGAGAGTATACTCGATACTTTCTTCTCTGATACGATTCTCGCGCTTCCCTCTCGGAAGGAATACTAGTCGGGGAGGAATGACACTTTGCTGTGATAGTCATGATAGTCACCTTTTGTTTTTTCTCTCGCGCTTGAGTATCTGAAAGCAGAGTATTTTGGGGCAGACGTGATACTAATCATGTCGAGTCATTATTAGTCATTCTTGTGTCGATCCATACATCGATCCATACATGCAACTAATACATACAATTAGTCGAGAAATTATTAGCAAAAATCGTTGATACGGCAACTTATTAAGGAAAATGATTGCATACTATTTCCATTAGAATCTTACTTGCAAAGAGACTCGAGCCGAGCGACCGTTTCGCTACTTGCATATAAGTAACGCATGACATGTGCGTCTCGTGAGAAGTTCTCAAGTGACTAATGAGATAAAAGGAGCGAAGATAGCTACGACATTTGGTACGCGAGGGCCGAAAGACACGAGATGCGTGTAACGGAAAGAGCGTGCGGCAAGGAGGAAGCGGAGGAGGAAAGAGCGTCGCCTGTAGGAGAGGACGGTAACACGAAACTTATCCGATTATTCGCTCGGCCCGGATGTGTGTTGGTATTTTGTTACTTACTTATGCTCGTCCCAGCGAGATTATCGCCTGAGGACGAGCCAGCGCCGAAGGCCACACGCATTTTCTTCTAGTGTTTCCACGCGACGCGCCTTCTTTCCACGCGTCCAATATGCTCGCCTCGCCTTGGTAAGGTCTTACGTGAGTCGCGGGGAATTCGCACTGCAAACTTATTCGCCCCATGCGCCACACGAGAACAGGAAGTCTCGGGGCTTTCGGTACTTGTGGCCAGAATTCTGTTTACTCAATTTACCGTATGTCGCAACACCCAGTCTTTAACTCTGGTACCGAGTTATCTCTTTTTTGGAATCAGTTTATGGATGAATTAAATATGACTCCTCCTTTACGAGTCATACGATTACAAGGCAGAATATAACAATATAAATTGATTAAAAGAAACTTTGAATTCGGAAGCATTGAAGACACTTCACTCTATTCCGGGCAGGTTTCCCCTCTCCGAGAAGTCAGTCAAGTCACGGCAAAGTGCAGGAGGAACTTTGCGGCTGGCGGGTTTGTGTGTTTGTCGAGGCGATTTTTCGCACAGGGTCACGCGGAGTCGTCCAAATGTTTTCGTAGCTGATGGCCTTTTAGAATTCCCATTCCCGGCCGCTGCCGTTGACGATCGCCACGTGCTGTCATCCCACGAAGCCCCCTTGAATAATCCCCAGCCAACCCCCCGTGCGCCCCCGCCAACCCCACCGCCCGCATCCGACCAACCCTCTGCTCGGGAGCGTTTTAGATTTAATTAATTTCCGATTCTTCCCCGATCCACTGGGCCCATCTACGATCTGCCACGGTCCTTGGCGGCTTTGCATTTGTTGTCGCCCATTGCGATAAGTAACGGCACCCCAAGGGCCCTCGCCTCTTGTCTGATCGTAGACGAGATGTATCTACTACCGACCCTGTACACTCTGCTCCTTGCGGATGCATTAGCCAGGAGTTACGAGTGGACCGCACCCGCTTTTCGTTAAGTTTGCTAATGAAAATGTTGCTTATCGTCGCCCTCTTAGAATTATTTATGGGCGGCCATTCGGTATCAGTAAGCGCTCGATTACTCGGGAAAATTAAAAGTCACTTTGTTCGCAAGATTCTGCCACGAGCAAACTTGTTGGGTGAGGTAAAGGTAGCAGTTTCTTGGATTATTAATCGTCAGCGAGTTGAGAAGTGGAATCATTCGCTGCGCTGCAGACGCGTAATATCTCTTGCGCGAAGATTATGAAAATTCCCCGTAAGAAGTGTGTGCGTGCATATTAGGAGGAGGAGAACTGGAGAAGAATGGCAGATTGACGGAGAAAGGGAGGGCCGCTAATAGTCGTGTTTGCCGCTCGGCGTCTTTGAAGACGCGGCTTTGAGGCGGGCGAGGTGAAATCACCGTGAAATTTCGTCAGCAGTCCATTGACTTCCGCGGAATCCGTTCCACTTGACAGCCCGGAACACCAGGAGCCCCGTATCGGTGGCAGCGGCGTGGCAGGGTGGGGCGGAAGAATCCAATAAACAGAGAAACGAATTTGCTATTAGGGTCGTGTCTGATCTCGTTGCGGGCCAATGAGCCAGAGCAACCCTTGTATCAACCCCCGCCGGTTTCGCCGTCGCGCTGCCGATAATAAATCGAATCACACTCGAGGGCCCAGCGGGTGTTTGCCGTCCCGTTAGGGCCGCTTTACTAACTGCATTTCTTCAAATTGTCCCACTCGCGCTCGCCGCCCCATATCCTCGCCCTAATGTCGTCATTCCGATCCTCGGCTCCTTTTCATACAGATTTCATACTCATCGCGTTTCGAGTTATCTGCGCATAATAATAGTAGCACGGTGTGTCACGTGTTGGAGACATTTAGATTGAATCTGAACGTACTCATTAAATTAAAGTCTTAAGGGACTTCCGTTCTCTCAAGAAAACCGTAGAACTTTTTCATACGCCGCGCAATTTCAACCTTGAGAAATCAGCTCTTACCTCGCTCGAGCCTCCACGTCCGCACCGAACAAAAAGGCACATTCACTTCCGCGAGAAGAATGTACCATAATTACTGTCCTCTCTATGATTAATTCAGCCGATGGCATGTTGCGCAATTAGATTTGGCATGGCGCGATTCATCCAGTGGGTTGGCGAAGAATTGGAGAAAAATGAAGAGGCCTCTCGGCCGGCGGAGTGTCGAGAGTGTCGAGAACAATTGTCGGTGTGGCGTAGAGAGCAGAGTAGCAGGATCGTCGGGGGGCGTAGGAGCCGGCGCTGAGGCGAGAGAGCGGAAGGCCATCATCGGAATGCCATTGTCTCGGTGTCTCGGGATAAGGGGGTCCCGCCTTTTCACGGAGGCCGATGTATGGAAGCGGCAAAGGCAGTCGTTAACGGTAGCGCCAACGCCCACTCGACAATCAAGCTCTCGTGCTCCCGTCATTCCGCCTGCCACCGCGTTCCTCTCCTCCTCTCTCCTCTCGCTCGTAACACACGCCTGTATTTACGGGTCACACTGTGCCTCGGACCCACTGACTCCGAGGAGAGCGCGGCTTTCCTCCGCTCCGAGCAGATAGCCATCATAGAGATCGAACCGCGCGCGACCCACCCAGCTCTCGGTATACTTACACGGCAGAACGGTAGCCCGAGAGCCCGAGAGCTTTGGAATTTGTACATTGTCAGGGGGCGCAATCTCCCCCGGGCAAGAGATGTACCGCGATACTAGCGGCGGTTGGAGAGTGCGATGGCACACAGTGGACCGGTTCGTTAGCCGGGCGCGTCATCGTCCTCATCTCCTCGCCGCCCGCTCTAGGGCGCCTCCGTGCTTACGCACTGCTAGCCATTACGGTTTATCCTGCGGGAAGATCCGCGCCCGATATGTCTTCCTCGACGTACCCGTAAGGAGGGCCACTCCTCTCTGACATCTCTCCCGGGACTTGATCCCATTCGTCTCCATTTCCCTGCGAGTGCTATCTTACGCTAGACTTTAACTCCCGTGCTTTAAAAGGCGTTCGCTTTACGAGTCCCTTTTTACAACTGGCGAACGAGACTCTTTTCAGCAATGAGCGTTAAGACGTCTAGAGTCAGAGTGAGAGAGAGAGAGGGAGAGCTCGGTCAACGGTGGTTGATTGTGCGGTAATGGCTAGTTGCAGTGGGACGCAAACGTGGTAGATAGCCTTGGCGATGCCGAGGGCAGTTTACGATCGGTGGGCCAATCGGGAGGGACAGAGAGGCAGCTTTCGCAGGCTTCTTCTTTTTATTAACTGGACATAGAGGTGTGTAGTTGCTTGGACTGGGATAGGATCGTTTGGCGGAGAGGCAGCTGGGTGCGACGTCGCTCGCTCCTCGCAGAGCTCGTGTATTCTGGGATGTCCCCCTCCTCCCGCCACCCTATATACCGATCTACCTACAAGCTACCTTGCGGCCTCCCTCGTTGGCCCCCTGGCTGCTGGCTCCTCTGCTTCTGCTTGTGCCGATCCTGCTGCTGCTGGCGGCGGTGCGCGCCTCTTCCTCTCCGGACCGCTCGTTCTCTCGTTCTCTCGTTCTCTCGTTCTCTCGTCCCTGTGACCCCCTCATAAGCGGATTACTCGGGTCCCGAAACGAGCCAAGCGAGGCTCGATGGCACGACGAAGGTAGAGAGAAGGGTGGCTCGCAGGGGGAACTGTTCAAAATTACGCTATCGCGACCTCGCAACGCTCGCAGCAGCGGCGGCGGCGGCAGCGGCAGCCCTCCGCTCTCTCGCCACCCTCTTTCTCTCCTTTCATTGCGAGGCTCTCTCCGTGCGCCTCCTCCTACCCAACTACCTTCCCGTTTCTGCTGGCTCACCCGGCTCGCCTCTCTCTCACTCTCTCTCTCTCTCTCTCGGTTCGGCTTGCTCTCCGCGACACGGGATACCCGAGTCTCTCCTTAGTTCAGTAGCCCTTCCTCGTGCGCGCCCGGCTCCGTTCCACCTTCCGAGAGCTCTTCCTCATCCTGCCGAGACTCGCTTCGAGGATGCTGACTTCCTATTCACTCGGGAGAGCCCTCCCACCCGACGAGCCCCCTGCATCCTCGTCCAATCGATCCGACAACTTTCTCGCAGTCGCTTTGATCCGTGGAGAGAGGGGGAGGGAGGTGGAGGCGAGAGAGAGTCCAAGGTTTATTATGCTGAGCCTCGCTTTCTCGTGTTTCAGGAATGAATCAGCGCAAGCAGCGCCGCGAGAGGACGACCTTCACCAGAGCTCAGCTGGACGTGCTGGAGGGACTCTTCACGAAAACGAGGTACCCCGACATCTTTATGCGGGAGGAGGTCGCCCAGAAGATCAACCTACCGGAATCACGGGTCCAGGTAATTTACGCTTGACCAACTCTTGTGCTTATCTCAGATTCAGTGCGTAAATAAGCGGGCGTTTTGAGGAGGCTCCCATTATTTCTCGGTAACTCGGCTCGGTTTTTGAGTCTCCTCGTAACCGGCGAAATGGAACGTCCTCTTTGGAATGCGGCATGTTTGGCGCGGTCGAGTCGACTCTTGTCGCGTTGGTTTATGTGGATGAATGCAATGCTCGATATATCGAATGGCCGCGAGGGAAGGAAGCTTGGAGGGATATAGAGTGTCTCGAGGGCGAGAGATAACGAGGGCTAGTTAAGGGAGCAGCGTCCAACGGGAAAGTAGAGGGCGAAGGAGAGAAGGTGCGGAGCGCGTTCGTGCTGCGGCAAGCTCTGCCGAGATTTAAGCTATTTACACAGCTCGCCGTCGTGGCTTGCTTCCCTCCGCCCTTCGCCATTGTCCTGGTGGGCGCGAGCGTGCGCTCTCTATGCCGTGATAGATGTGCCGACGAGCTCGTTGACGCTTTTATTGCGGTCCTTGTAACATCTTCATTTCGGCATGGGGTGCCGGCCGCCCTCTCCACCCCTCACGGAGATCGTGCCGGGAATTCTGCGCTTGGCGCACCCCCTCACGCCCTTGGACGCAGTTGCGCGATACTGTTACCCCGCAATCTCTTCATTCGGTGGTCCCAGCGCGCGATTAGCAGAATTGACACTCTCTCGAGAGAGAAAGTAGCAAGTGTTTCGAATTGTTTTTATGGGGATATTGTTTAGAAGTAGAGTTCGTCACACACTAAAAAATTCTATCAAATCTCATGCGAAGCAAAACACACTCGAGTAATAATTGAATAATTGAATCCATCCCCATGATTTGCACATACCTCCACCAAAAGACTCGACACACTACGCTCCGAATCCTCCTACTAACTTCCAAACCCCATTCAAGTTCCGAATCCCCGAGCGACCCATACTCTCCCAACCAAGTTGCGACGTCCCCCGTAGTTTACAAGCTCCCAGCACACCCACACGCGCGTTTCCGCCGATCCAGCTAGCAGCGGGGAATCTAGGACAATGAGAGGAAACTCGAGCGCAGTCTTGGCGCGAAGTTAAGCCGGCGCTGAATGGCAGAGAGCGGGAGGCATAAGCGAGCGCAAAGGGGTGCATCGACTGTACGTGTGTATAACTGGGCACGTGTGCGCTTGCAATCCGTGTATACACGTCGCCTGATAGCGTATGGCCGCATGGAGAGTCGGGATGCGCACAACACACCATGGGTTCCATCGGGCGAGGCTTGGGTGGCGATGCTACACTGGGATCTAAAAGTTGCGTCCTGCGCCAGAGACGAAGGGCGGGAGGGAGGGCTTTGACACGCTCGGCTGTATAGGTGCGTGGACGGCGCTGCCAAAGGGACATGCATCGAGAGCCCAGGCGCACCAACGTACATACTATAGTTGATTTGTTCGTGGATTATAGCCCTTCGTTTCTAGCGAGAGGCCGCGAGAGAGATTCTATGCGCGCCCGGATTTCTCTCTCCCTCTCGCTCTTTCTCTCTTGCTCGGCCGAGCCCACCGAGAGAACAACGCAGCTGCCGCCGTCGCGTCGGCTCGATCCACCGCCACGCGTATGAATGCACCGGGTCGTTCGTCCGTCATTTGCGATCGAGGTATTTATCCGCGTGTATGAGAGTGGCCTGGTATATGGGAAAAGAGAGGCGGTGGCTTCCCTTGCAAAACTTGCCAGCAGTTTCACGGAAAATAACACAAGCACTCGAAATTACAAAGATCGCGCTTTGTCATCATTCGATGACCTCAAAACAGGATAAATAAAATTCATTATACATGAATCCGGTTTAATGAAATGTCAACTCACCAGAACAAAGCTGACAAACGTTGATGAGTCGATTTACGAGTTTGTTAACCGGATTTTCTTCAACCTATAAATAATTTGATGAGGCACTTTGCAGAAATAAGCGTTTACTATTTCGCCGAAGCCTCCAGCTTCCTGACTCTCCGAGCAGACCTGTCTGGGTGCAGCGACTCGCGAGGAATGTCTCGGAATCACTCGACTAGACACCAGGCGGACACACACCACGTCTTTATAACTCCGTAGACTGTAAATTCCCGCTCGGAACCTCCGCGCCTCTTACTTAATCTTACGCAATAACTTATCGGTTGAAATGTCAATTATCCCAGTAGAGATCTCGCGGTATCTGCGTGATTAGGTGGGAACGAGCGGAAGCCGGGGTCGGTTTAGGCGACGGGGGCCACCGTTTCTCCATCGATCTTCTGGCATTTCACTCGCACGCGCCTTGCCAGCACACAATGCCAGGGATCAAGAGAGAGTGAGAGAGAGAGGGCTCGTATTAATAGTACAAATAAGAAAATATATTTGTCATAACAAAGTGTCAACGCAGCTGCTCCACCCTCGGAGGCGTCGGGACGCTGGAGAATGACACGGGACGGGCCACTGTTAACCAGATGGTGATGCAATTTGCACCTAGCCGTCATCGATACACACAACTGAAACTGGCGGCCAACCCCCGTGGGCATCCGGATCTGCCTGGTTTGCTTGGTTTTTGGGGTCGCGTGTTGTCCTGGGGGGAGGCTGGGGGTTGCCGTTGTGCAAACATTCGGTGGTAATGGGCGTTCTGCCACTCCTCACTCTCTCTCTCTCTCTCTCTCTCTCTCCCTTGGTGCCTGTTTGTATTTAGTGTCTTTCTCGCTCGCGCTCTGTCTTCGGCGTTGGAGAGTCGCTGCTCTCCATGGAGGATCCGTGGCCCTTGAGGGTCGAGCCTCCTGTTGCGGTTGATACGCAATATATCGACCTCTCCTGCCCCCGCTCACCCCCCGGGTAGCGTGTTTGCAGAACGAGGTTTCGCCGCCTATTGCGCCCGCAGATAAGAAACGAAACAAACATTCGACCACTCGCGCCCCCGGCGGCACCGAGGAAGTCGTGTACAGGGTGTTGGGAGTCACGTAGGTGTTGCTGTAGAGTCTCTTTGATTTGCTGCTAGTGTAGCAAGGGATTGATGGGGAATTTAATGAATTTGACGTTCTATCGATTCACTTGTTGAGGTGTGGGCAGATCTGCTTGGGTAAGCTTGCGAATTAAACACTATCTTACTGTCACGTGTGACTTCGAGGTGTGTCAAGATTATTCCATCTATCTTTGATTAAAACTCAGGATTATATTCTTTTATTAAAACTACGTGAATAAGAAATCCAAAATCAATCCAGAACCAAAAACTCCATTTTCAAACTAGAAATCATCAAAGACCGACACAACTGAAAACACATTTTGCTAGCTCCATTCTATCCGGGACTGGAATCGGGAACGAATCGGCAACGAATCAGTACAGCCCGCTTCCCACTCGTCATTCTCTGCGTCTTAACTCTCCGGGCTCGGAAATCGAGCGTGGCATCCATAGCGGCGGGGAATCATCCCGCCTCGTGCGTCCGCCTCGGTGATTCGCCCGGCAACACAACTGTTACAATGCCGCCGATAATAACAACAATGCGCGCGCCTGAGAGAGAGAGAGGAGGGTTGCCGCTTTTAAAGGCACGGGCATAAATTCATAGGATCGCACCCCTAGCCACATTGTGTGCCGGGATTACAGGGGGGTAGGTGAGGGTAGCAGGGGTGGTGGGTACCAACGAGGGGGAGTCAAAAGGAGGGGCTTATACGCGCGGGCCTCGCCGCAGACACCGGGGGTTGCTTGCTTGCTTGCTTCCTTTTTATCCCTCGTCCTCTAACCCACCCCTCTCATTCCCCTCCGCAGCCCCAGTAAACTCTTGCCTCATCCCTCCGAAAGGAGGCCTCTCTTTCTTCGACATTGCAAGCTCACCCACTTTTTCGACTCGACTGTCGCCCTCCTTCGATTTCCTCCCGGCACTCTCGTTAAAAATGTCTTACTCGGAGGAAACAGGGCCGGGAATTGTGTAAGGATGTGTAAGAGGCGTAAGAAGCTACGCCTGTTTAGGGATGATTCGGAGCGAACGGTTTGAAACGCCCGTGAAAAAGGTTTAGTTGTTTAGGAAAGGGATTGTTGTTGGGAGTTAATTAGGGGGTTGGTTGGTATCAGTGGCGACTGGAAGGTTAGCCTGTTGAAGAGATTAGTAGAGAGGACTACTCAGGGATGTTGGTTTCCGTAGGAGCACTTGGCGGCTCCCTCGGGCGACGCTGTCCCTCGGGAGCCGCGCGCGTGTATCTCGTTTCAATTACGGGCCCGATGAAAGGGCGATCGAGCGGGTAATAAAGTTCGGCTGAAAGCAGCGTGCGCCTGATTTCTCTGTGCAGGTCTGGTTCAAGAACCGCAGGGCGAAGTGCCGGCAACAGCTGCAGCAACAGCAGCAGCAACAGCAGCAACACCAGCAGCAGCAACAACAGCAGACCTCGCCGTCGAAGAGCTCGCCGAGGTCGAGCCAGCCGCCGAGCAACGGGAACAACGGTAACAAATTGTCGGCGGCGAACGCGGCGAGCACGGGAAGCAGACGCTCGTCGCCGGTGTCGCCGCCTCGCGGGAAGGAAGCGCCGGGTACGAATTCGCCGCTGCTGTCGACGGGCTCGACGTACCCTCGTCTGGGAGTGACGCCTACGGGCGGCAGCGGTGCCAACAGCGCCCTGACGACCCCGTCGCCGCCGTTGACGCCAGGCTCGAGCCAGCTACCGCCGTCCTCCTATCCACCTCCCATGAACCAGATTCACCACGGCGAGTACGGTTTCACCTGGAGTTCGGCGTCCCCGGGGTCAGTGAACCCGAGCCAGTGCTACGCCGGGCAGACCTACAACGCCTACCAAAACCCGTACGCCAGCGGCGATTACTACCAGAGCCAGATCTCCCACATGCACCATAGTCCCCAGGGCAACTATCACCATCCCCAGTATCATCATAATATGACCTTAACCTCCTCCATGTCCCACCTAACCAGCCACCATCTCAACCCGACGGGCGCCAACGACATGGCGCCGTCGCCCGCCGATTCCGACGGATACATACTGCCCGAGCAGAAGTACCAGACGATGGTATAGCGCAACACCAGGTCCTCCGGGATCTTCCATCGCGGCCAGGAGTCCGCCGCGGCAGCCGCCGTCGCCGCAGGAAGCTCCGCTGCCGCAGCTGCGGCCGCTGCGGCCGCCTATCACTGGCGGCTCAACGCCGCGGCCTCCTTGCAACCCGGTTGTCACGAGATCAACGGGAACCTCGACCCCGACGATAATTGATCGCCAGATTTCAACTTTTCAATTTGGGATGCCCTGGTTTTTCTTATGAGAATTGTCGTGGTTAAGGGAGTCCTGCTTAGTCGTTTAAAGTTTGAGCCCTCACATTTCTTTGCTCCTGATTGGTTGATCGATGGACCCCACTGTGCATCGAACCCGGCTATTGGAAGATCGTTGCCGTAGGAAATATGCCCGAACTTGGAGCGTGCGGGATCCGAGTAGCCTGAATTTTGCCAGTTCGACCTGAGTTCGACCTGAGTGATCGCGCTCCTTCCACCTCCCACTCCGACTGAGAGACGAACCAAAATCCCGGCACTCGGAGCGCCGCTCGAAATTCGCAGCGTCCGATATTCTAATTGATGATATGATGATCGGAAAGAAAGACGCTTGACGACGACGACGACTAGCGCGTCGAATTTTTCTCGATGACGAAGGCGCGCGATCACCTCTCGCGCGTCACTGATTAAGAATGATTGGCCGTACGCCGGGCTCGAGCCGAAATGGCTCCACGAAAGCGACTTCAGAATTTCGAAAAAAAAAGCATACAGTTGAGTCTGTAAAATATAAAAATTGACACGGCACTGAGCAGTCGGTAAAGTACAAACGCGAAGCCTGCGAATGTCGATGGTTTGGAAATCCTGTCCAATTGACATTTGCAGACCTCAGAATCATTTCCATCGTCTCAAGGTAATGATGGTCCTGAACTTCCGACAAAGTGCGATGACTGGGAAGCTGAGAATATACGTAGATGACAGTGACGTCTGAGAAAATTGTCGTACACTGGCTCATCTACGATACATTCGTCGGTGCCACCTGAGTGCATCTGACTATGCCGCAAGGGAAAGGAGAATCAACACTTGAGAGTCACTAACTTGTTGAAACACTTGGAGAAGCACGGAGATACGAAAGGACGTTTTTCTCCCAGCAAGGATTTTGAATAAGACGAGAGAGTCATTGTGTGTTCCAGCTGTGTTCGCCAGTCGATCATCGAACAGTGGTCCACTCTGAGCTCAGCAGAACTCGCAACGCTTCTGGTCTCATGACTTATCGCGAACAACGATTGATAATTTTACCATTGACGCGCCACAGTGATTGTTCGTTCTCTCGTATCCAAGTGCTTTCCAAGTCCTTTTGAACGCCTGATTTCTCAGTGCCCGTCGACGAGAATCTTTCCCACCGACAGAAACCCAGGGACTCGATGATCCCAGCGATCAGTATCGGCGGAGATCGAGGTCATCAACGCGGAAATCGGAGAAAGACGCGAGCGCGACCTAAGAATCGAGAATTTAGCGAGGATCGATCAGCGTCTCTAAAATTGATGACGCTCACTGACAAACGGAGCGAGAGGCTCGTGAGAATCGTGACGACTGAGATCACTTAATTAATGACTTAATTAAAGCCCGCGTTTTCGTTCCTCCCCTTTAGCTTTTACTTTAACTCACCGCGCGACTTAAGAAAAGACAAACTTAAGAAAAACAAACCCTTCTTTATTGCGCGCGCGGCTACAAGTCGCCCGCGTTAATCGCACGCGAGATTCGACTTAAATCGACATTAACATTTCGACCACCCCGATGGACAATGATTTTTTCTCGACGGGGGTGGCGAGGCTCGACGAGCTAGACATGTGAAAAAGTGCGCCTGGAATCGATCCTTTCATTGCGTTCAATCGATCTTTATTAATTAACACAAAGACGCGCATACTTGAATACAAAAGGAGGAAGAGAGAGAAAGAGGGGCGGTCGTTTTCTCAACGTTCGAACGACGACCCAGCATTGTCGTCAGTAATCCACAAGTAATCCACATCGCTCGATTCCCCGGGGTATCAATTCGATCGATCCAGTTGGATTGGTACCATTAATCACTACTATCCATATCAAGAGCACGGCCACTCACAGCAGCCCGTGCAGTTTCTTTTTCTGTAAATAAGGAAGTCTGTGCGGGGAATTTCAAAAAAGTGGGAATCCAGCGACAGGATAACTACATCGAGCCCGAACGAACTGTCTATTTCTCTCCCTCTCCCTCTCCCTTTTCTTTTAGTTTAATTAAGGATCGAATCATCGACACGAATTCGTTCGCGCCGATCGCGAAAACTTAGGCACCGGAAAACTCTTCGGAAGACACTGAACTCTTCGGCCCCGAATTGTTCTGCCGACGGGCGAATTGTTAAGCAGACGCATACTTAATCGTGAATGTATATTTCGTGTATACAACCTAATGTATATTACTATCGTGGTCATAGAGGATCGTACGAATTTAAAAAATGATGAAGTATCAGTTATCTACACTTACAGATAGGGGATGATGATCCAACGTAAGGTAAATAGAGACACACGTACACACACACGACTGACAGGCAGCATGACACGCATACAAGGATAGACAAGGAGATAGACACATAGGCACACATACACCGCATCTTCATGGATATTGTGCGCACATAGACTTAAGGTTACATTTGTAATGATACGATGCAAAATGTACATAGAGACACACCGTCTACCTTGTAAGATACATGATTGTTCTATATCATGTCCGAAGAGAATCTTCCTACGTCAGAATAAAACATCGCATGTTATTAATAAATTCACCTGCATTCATTTACTGCTTTCGACCCCCAACATGTCCATGACGGTGAGTAAGTATATTTCAATTAGTCATTTGCACGTTATTCTCTTCATATGACAATCGCACTTTTGCATTGGATACTGGAATTTGTGTAAATACCAACGAGGAGCCGCGTAGATTTATTTTCACAATGATTTCATTAGAACAATGAGCGTTCTTGGTGAGAGAAACAATTTTAGTAATAGTCAGAATAATTGCCATATCATTTGCACGTGGCTATAGTATTATGACATTGGCGGGATGCAAATCGGCACAACATATTCTAAACTGATACAGCGTGTCGCGATGATCTCGCCATTGTCGGCGTTAACCAATGATTATTATTCGTGCGGAATAATTAATTTAATAAAGCGTGCAGTGCTCAAATGCATGGGTTTCTCATGAAGCGTCGATTTGTTTGGGATGATTGAATTGATTGACGGACAGATAATATGCAATGATTTTGACCACACAGCTCTAACACCACCATCCGTATTTACGAACTCCAATTTTCTCAAATTATTTATTTTTATCCGGAAGTCCAATTAAAATAAAGATACGGTGCGTAAGTGTTGCCAAGTGAATACCTTGACTAAAACTAAAACTAAAACTAATTTGAATCAAGGACCACCAAACGCGAGCGTGCATACTAATATTCTGGAGGACCAAAGTTTCAATTAACGCGATTGCAGAGGCTAATTAATCCATTGGTTACCTACACAGAATGGTAAAGCTAGATGCATTAGAATTAGATGCATGGAATGAAGACTCATTCCAGCATGGCAGATCGACTAAGCGCAGTCTACTCCGATCGTAGTGATTTAATGAATGGAGTATCGACTTATCAAGCGATTGTTTAGGGTTGGTCCAATTCCGATTGCAACTCGCTCACCTTCCCATGGATCCCATGGGGAAGAGGCTTACAGATCGCGAGGATGCTTGCTATTAATCACATTGATGCCGGCGAGGCCTTCGCCGCCGCAGGCTATGTAATTTTGCTAATGCACTCGAAATTAATTAACATTCGCGCACGCCTCGGCTTTCTCTACCATTATTCGGGAGCGCATCGATCGTCCACCGTTAAAAGCCATATTAATTACAAACCCGCGGTCACCGTAATCGCCATTCGCAATTTGCTCTTGCACCCGAGTTACCCGAGTTGCCCTCGTCGAGCACTGCCTCCTCTCTAGCGACACCAGACACCATACACCTGCCACGCTAATTAGATGGCCCATGGAAGTAATAATTAAGGGAATTCAAACTGGCATGTCTCGTTTAACACTTTGCGTCAATCGAGTTTTAATAATTCCGTGTTTTATTAAGCCAATTTAAATGATTGATCTTCGCTAGCAGACTTTCATTATTGGAATATTTGGAAACTATGAAATTGTCTCAATGCAAGAGTGCAATTCTTACAAATTAGGATTTTGTCAATCAAGCTACACATCTATTTTCAAATGAAAACGTCAATCGACAACGGTTTAATCATCCCCGCTTCATTACCAAATCACAGAGAGCACTCGAAGGATATCCCCCGGTTCACTAACAACGCAAAAGGCGACGCGGGACCACAAAGCCGTCGGCGCAGGGGTTGATCGTGATAAGCGATCACCGGCAAGGTAAACTAGATCAGAGGAGAGTGGAACATGCTCGAAGAACGAAGCGATCGAGGGAGATTTAGCGCGCGGAAAAGCCGGCAACGCTCCATTAAGGGATGCGATCGCAGGTGTTCCGTGCGTTACGGATGCTGAGCTCAGCGGGCAGGCACGCAAGGGTTAATAGACGGGTCGGAGAGGGGTGCTGGTATCTCGAGGTGGGCCAAACATCCTGCACAAAGGACCCCCGCATTCGAGGAGAGAGCGCGGGGGTGGGGGGAGGGGGGGGGCGAACGAGCCGGACTAATTGGACAGATCGGCTACCTGTCTACCTTTTGACGGCGTAATCCCCGTCCTTTCTAACTCATCAAATTAACGAGCTACAACAAATCGGCCGGTTTCTGCGCCGGCAGCACACAGCGCGCCCCGCTCTCGGCGACGACGCCGTCGTCGACGTCGTCCTTTGATGACCCTGCGCATAATCGCCCGAGCAAATCCCACGCGACTTTCTCTTTAAAGAGGATCCCCCCCCTCATAGAAAACCCACTCGACCGAATTACCTGTGTGTGTATTCCGGCTGCGAGCCGTGCGGATAACCTGATCCTCTTACCAGCCGATGTATCGAGAAGGACGTCTTAACCCCGGAGTGCCAGCCACTGCTTTCGCTCCTAGAGAACTACGCATTGCCCTGACGCAATTTGGTTGCGATTTGTGCGTGGTGGGAGAAATGGGCCTTTCTTGCTACCGAGCGAGCGTGGTGCTTGTAAATTGGCGAAGCCGCGATTTGATTGGCTCTGTTTTATGCTTTGCTTTTCCTTGCACATGGCTGAGTACCGGAATGATTCTGTCGCTTGATATGCGGTGATGAGAATTTGGAATTCGAACTCGAATGGGTAAAGGAAATCGTTCCTATATCTCTGCTTTGTTATTGCGACTGCAGTGTGCTCTCTCGAAATATCCGTAAACAAAACACGGAGTAGAGTTAATCGAACATAGCATAAAATCGAACATAGTAAATATCGATTTCTTATAAAAAAATGATCATTATAAAAATCCAGAAACTACGAAAACCCGATGCCATTGGAAGGCCAGCCATCGGAACGAGCAGTTTACTCTCGCACTTTGTCGCGCAGTATACCAACCACCGCAGTGGAGAATTTGCATTGGTCCGAGCGTAGCAACGTTTGTAAACAGTGAGTGTCAAAGCATGCCGCCGGTTTATCAGGGAGCGTTGATCGCCGGTCTCGGAGAGTGCGAGGACTTGGAAGACAATGGCCTTGAACTTGGCCGAGTGCCGGGCGCGTCGGTGGCGAGGAGTTAAAATCGGCTTGCGTTTAGCCGGATCCCATTATAACAACTCGGAGCCGGCCGTAAGCTTCATGGCTCGGTTCCGCTCACTGTGTCACCGGGCTAAGCCCCGACTTACCTACCTATCCTTGCGAACCGGCACTCTCTTACCCCTTTTCCTGTAAGCGCACCTCTCACCCCCGAACAACCCCTGCCGCTCCTACGCCACCCCGCTCGCCTTCCCACTGCACCCACTCAATGTCGTACTTAACGCCGCTCGTCTCTCTGTTATGCTCATTATTATCCCCGGCTGGCAGTGCGGACCTCCTCGAACTGGCAGACTCGCCGGCGCGGCCGCACTTCCGCTTTCGCTCGGCCGCGATCGCCGCGCTCTCCGTTCGCCGTCTCCTCCTCGCCGCTCAGGCCAAATCCAACCTGCTTTCCGCTGGGATAAGGGCGAGTACCGAGATATGCTGGATTAGCTGTCGTCCGGGAACGATCATCCCTACTGACAAGATATTCGTCGGGGAGGAATGCCGGTGACTCCGCTAATCAGGCGCTAATGCGATATGGATTATGTTAGATTAGATGGTATATTGGGAGTTTGATCCTAGTTTGGTGAACGGAGGATTGTTTCTGGAAGTTGGTGATTTTGAGAATCAGTGGGATTTAGTGTGTCAGAACGGCTTTTCTGGATACTTGTGTATCATCCTGTAGTAGAACTTGCTCGAGTAATTAATTTGATCCATTTTCAGGGTTTTTCTACTTCCATGTAAAAGCTTCTTTTATATAAATTCCAGTTTAATTTCATCACCAAAAATTTTTGATTTATTATTAATTTCAGACATTCTGATTATAAAGTTTGGGGATTTGTTTCCTTTTTTTCTTCCATGTATTATTTGACCCACAAACAGTAGCTTTCTGATTGGGGCCGCAGGTGGAAATCTCTTTGCCGAGCTGTCCGGCGTTGTTTGCTCGTATTATATTTTTCAGCTGTGTCCGCTCCTCTCTTTCTCTCTCTGGCTCTCTCGCGCTGGCTGCCTGACATACTACTAAATCACGCATTATAAATGCGCGCCAGTTCGGAAAGTCGCCGGGCTTAATTTTCCCCGGCAGTGCGCTCGGATTCGTCTATCAGGCTGTTTTGCCTCTCGTTGCGAGTGGTAAATCGCATAAATAATGCAGTGCCGAGTGCCAGTTGAATAATTCCACTCGAATTTCCTTGATAATTCGATGCGGCAGCCGTGTTTTCCGCTTGTCTATGTCAACTTCCCTTTTTCTATGCTGTTCGACAGAATTTTTATCAATATACGTATATATTTTATATATAGTTTTATTACTTCCGTGGAACGCTCGCACCAATCTTGATCGAAGAGTTACTTCGGTCTTTATTTAGTAACTTTAAAGCTTTAATATTATGCACTCGTGTGCAATTATACTTGCGATAGACCAAAAATATCGAACTTAAAATCATAGAAACGAATCATGTTCTTATGCCTGAAATCCCATAAACACCGACACTCCACTAATCACCGTCTAATTGAATTATCATCCGCTCCTACTCATCACACCGTCATCCCATCCAGCCTCACTCTACCCGCCCCCTCGGCTAAGACGGCTAAGTAGTCGATTTGCTATCGGCGAGCGCGAGGTCGATTAATAATCCCAGCGCTGCGCCGGAGGAATTGATCCTGCGGAAAAGTATAAGGAATATGATCAAGCCTGCCTAGCCGCGGGGGTGAGTTTTAGTCGGAGGAGGAGAAAGGCGAGCTGTTGGCCGATTGAACATTTCTAGTCAATCTCGGCATATTTGCCAAAGGGAAATTCCCATTGGCGATTGCCAATATCTCTAACGAGCGAACGAAAAGAAGTGATGATAGAAGCCTTGGAAGGGGGTGGACTGGGGGTGGGAGAGTAGGCGTAGCTCTCGGGAAGAAGAGAGTCGGCAGAATCGCTGGGATCAAAGAGGCCAGCTCGCCCGGCCTAACTAGATTCGGCCGGTTCCCACTTTGTGGATCGGCCTTAATGCTCTCCATAAGCGGAGTCCCAGCGCGTTTTAAACTCGCCGAGCGGCCAAATCGAATCAGCCGGCGGATCGGACTGGCAAATTCAATTGTAGAAGTCGCTCCTCGCCCTGACGAAACGCGTGCACTGCGATTCCGCGCGACGTGCGCCGCTTTGATCTTCTTTCCAAGCGAGATATCTCTAACCAGCCACTGACAACTCACTCCGCTCGGCCCGCTCGGCCCGCTCGAGATGTGGATTCCCTCGGATGCTCTTTAATTAGCGACACTGCTGACGCCGGTCTTCTTTGCTCCCGGCAACTCGCCGTAGCCAGTCCCGCGGTGTTGCGTGTGTGATTCCTTTGATTGAGTTTTCAAACTCGTCTTTATTCCATCTGCCGATCCCCACGATATTGGAAACGGGTTTGAGTGCAATAAGCAATTTATTAAGTTTTAAGAAGACACGGTTTTTAAAGTATGTATTATTTATTTCAAGTCCGTAAATAATTCCAATGCTATATCTGCATTGGTTTTAATTTATAGTTTAAACGTCGCGGGAATAAGAAAAACTCTTTTTGAACAGGTTTACCAGGAAAGATTCCCATAAGAACTGCCAATGATATTAATATACGAATGAAACTTCAACAGGTGAAATCCTCTTCTTCGGGTCATCGGTCCAGGATTCGACACGTCGTCATATTCAGAGTTCGACGCATCGGTCTCACAATGAAGATACCTGTGCCCGAGAAAGTTGAACGCTCGATCGACCCCTCGAGTACGGAAGCCGGCATTTACTTCACGCAGCAAGTTTCCAAAGTCGCTCGGAATGGGCTTTTTTGGTGTTCTCGGAGCTCCTTCGGCCCAATTAGGTTTTCCAGGCCGACAGGCCGATCAGAAGGCCCCGCCAGGAAGTCAAGGGGGCGCGAATGCATTGTTAAGCTCCCTCTGTCCAAACATTCGGTCGGCAGCGTCTATAAGCAGCGCGCCTATTTCACTCTCCGGCGCTCGCTCCCCCATGACTCTGCCTCTAAGCGCCTGCCACCCTCGGCACCCACCTTTCTCTTTCTCCTCCTCATTCTCTTTGCCCCCCTCCCCCTCCCCTCCCCCCTGCCACCCCCCAGCCGTCTCCCGAGCAGCGGACCCCACGAGCAGCATCCACAGGTAATCCTAAAAAATGGATCGTCGGTTTCCGGCTAGCGGCACGGAACCGAGCACACGTGGAGAAAGAGGGATTCTTTCCTCCTCTCTCGGCTGTGTACGTGTGTATCCTACGCTCTTACTAGTCCCTTCGCCGTCCTGGACGCGCCGGCAAAGCGTGAATTCACTGCGCCTATCTCTCCGCGTTAAATTAAATCACGCTAAGCCCCGAATCTAAAATAGTATCTCTCTCCTCCCTCTCCTTCTCTCTTCTGAAATACGAATTGTAGACGGTGGGAGTGTGAATTATGCCGTGCTCGGAATCCAATAACCGTTATTTCGAACTTCTAACGTTCGATCGGGGCATCCGAGGATTTGCGAGAAGAAATTCGTGTCGCTTTGGCTATTTTCGTGATGGAATGGAAAGATGCTCGGATCAAAATAAGTTTCGGTAAAATTCATTTTCAATAACTTTCAATGGTTTAGTTCGATTAGGGTAGACATTGATGTGTGAAAATCTATTTAACGAATGATTAACACACAGCAGGCATCATTAACCTACTGAATCCCGATCCAAGTTTTTCGCCGATTTACAAGAGCCTTTCTCCCGGATTTTCCAAAAGACCATCAATGTCCAACCAACTCCTCCCAATTATCCCGACAATGCGCCCAGTGTTCCCTCCCGCGATTAAGCATTCCCCGGGGAACAAAGGCGGCGGCTTCGCCCGAGGGAACCAGTGTTGAAATGGAGGGAACGGGAGAGCGCGGCTGCTCCCGGCAGAAGAGCGAGAAAAGTGAAGGCCAGCACGCAGCACTGCTGGCGCGAGGAAGAAGTTAGTTCGAAATGGGAGATGGAGATATCGAGAAAAGCGAGAGATGAAAAGTGGTAGAAGGCGCAGCAGCCGAGGGAAGAGGCCGAAGTGGGATGCCGCGTGGAGTGCTGGGGGGCAACGAGGACCGAGGACCGAGGACGATGGGCGAGACGTAGGAGAACTCCTCAGGACGAAGGATTCGTCGTACGCGGAGAGATAGAGCGAGAGCGATAGGGAGAGAGAGAGGGGGCTGAGGGAGGCAGAGAGAGGGTCCTATAAATAATTAGCGAGGAGTCGCTCTCCGCTCGACGACCGTAAGCCGCTTACAACCCCCGTGCACTCCTCTTCGCCCCCCATGCGTAGCCTTCTCTCTGCCACACTGCCTCACAGCCTCCCCTCTTGCCTCCCACCGACCTCCTCCCGATAGCGTCTCTTCACCCTTCGCCGCCATTCTCTCTCGTGTCTCTCTTTCTCTCCCTCTCCCGCTCTCCTCCTTTCTCCCTCGCCCCCGCTACTACGACTCTCGTTTCTCCACCAGTCGATTGCTGACCCTTGCGACCAACAACCTCATTCGGCCCCACCACCCTCTTTCTCTTCATTTCGGTCTCTTTCCCTTTCGTTAGTGGTAGGTCGCTTCGCTCGATGTTCTTGCCGCTTCTCTTTGCGCGGATCTTCTTTCGCCGGGTTCGTAATGTCTCTTGGCTCCGTGGCCCTCGCCGAGGACTTTGGGGAGAAGGTGGAGGAGGGAGATTGGTGCGCTTGGTTCGCGGGGATGATGGAGTACACTGACTCCAATGGGAGAGACTGATCATCGCTCGGTTTCTTGGGTAGAAGTGCGAGGTGCGATGATGAACAAGGGACTTGGGTCATTTCCGTTATCAACTGAATCTTTAGAGAGAATCCTTAATGTAACTGATGGTTCCTGTGTGTTTCTATAACTCAATTATGAAATCAATGTTTCTATTAAATGAATTATTATTTACGTATGTTGGTGTGGGATGCGTTAAAGGTTTCTCATTCACCAGTAGAATCAATGATTCTCGAACGAAGTAAACAAGGCAATTTACTTGCACAATGCACTGAACTGGCGAATCAAATTTAATTAACGTAAAGTTTGATTAATCATTCACCCTATAATTTGGCCCGCGATGTAAGCTGGAAGATTGATTGCGTTCAAGAGAGGTCAGTCATTAATGAGCATGGTATCACGGCGATGGCTCTGCTCTCGAGCTGGCGATCGACAGACGATTGCCTGCGAGGGGGATGAAAAGTAGATCCACAGGATTCGGCTTTGGTTCAGAAACGATCGGCTTAGCATCCGAAGTGAGGCGTCGATGTTGACCGACTGCGCTAACAACGGCGTGTTGCGCAGACGTTTGCCGCCGGGACGCTCTTCGCCGCGTGCACGCCCTGCACGCCCGTACTTCGCTCGGGCACGTGCCGCATCCTCTCTACTTCGTTACCGTCAACTCGATTATCCGAGCTTACGCTCATTCCTGCGACAGGAGCGATGCTCCTTTTGCTGCCTCTCAATTACTCGGCTCGCAAACTCACTGCTCAAGCTGCCGATCGAATCTTTCACGTCTGCGGAATGAGTCGAGTCTTGAAAACACTGAAGAACAGAAATCATTTCTTGCTAGTTTGATTTTTAGATTATTCTTATCTTGTTTCCACGTTTATTTAATTTCTTTCGGTATTGTTAGAATTTGTTTCCCTTTCACTATTTTGTCAGACAGGTGTCTTTTTTTAAATCAATTTTTTTAAATCAAATTTAACCAAACGAAAGAACTAAATCTGGTCTTTTGCAAGTCAAAGAATCATTCTACGAATAATACAAAATCTTTGCAAATAAAAAGTAGATTCTTTCTAATCGAGTCGTTAAGAAATCTCTCAAATATCTCTCCGTTCCACCATTCTCTCGGGCGCACTCGCGCCACGGAGAAGTAGATTTCAGTAACTGAAGGCTTAATGAAATAGTACTCGGATAACAGGGAGGCCTGTCTATTGAATGGCAAGTAGCGTCTCGCAAGTCCAGGGAGATTCGATCGGAAGGCCGAGAGAAGGAGAGAGACGGGAGAAGGTCCTAGGCAGCCGGCGAGCACTGGCCGCAGGCGCGTGTGTACATGCGTGTGGAACCTTACGCACAAAGTGAATCTCGGATTACCGGTCTCTAGGGCTCGCGGAAACCCTACACTCGTCGTGCCCCGCATTCGCCGACTAAACAGGGCCGAAGGGAGACGGACGCTGTTGCGGCAGCCTCGAGAGCGAGCGAGATGCTGGGAGAGCGGCGAAGTCTGCCAGCCAGCGATTCCTGTTTCGTCCTCGTCCACGGCGCTCTGCCACGTATTAATGGGCTCGTAATAGCCTATTTGTGATCGCTAATAGCCGATGCACCCCCTGCTACCCCGCGCTGCGCGTCCTATCCAACCCCGAGAGTGTATCCTGTAGGAGCCCGGGCGATCAATCCCCCCGGGAAATCTGCGGGCTATCCTGGAAAATGGATCGGTCCTCTCTTCTCTTTCCACTTGCAGGCCTCTCCTTTTTCGCATAACTACTTTCTGTCCAACTTGCAAACTTGTGGCTTCCTTTACATAAACTTGAAGTCGCGATTATATCTTTTTCATTGGAGATTGTATGGATTTACGGGATTTGAAATCGAAAAAGTTTAAAGAGTCAACGCATTAACAATTGAATGCGTAAGAATCGAGGGAAACTGGTCTTGTCCACCTGTGTAGAGTGAAATAGGACGAATCTTTCATATGAAAATCAAGGAAGTCATTTCCGAGAGTACAATGCTCCCTGAACAGCAGGAATTCCTTGAGCAAGGAGGATCTTTCCTCCATTGAGGACGCCGCACTGGTGGCGTGGATTGTTTGAAGGAGGAAGTGGATTCGGCTCGCGAGGAGTCGGTGCACAGCGAGGACATCGTCGCCCGGCTTTCCCACATATATTATCCTGGAAGCCGGGAAGCCTGGAAGCGGGACTAACGAGGTTTTAATCGGCACAGCCGCCGCTGGACCATAGGTCGCCTCGCGCCCTTCGAGTCGCCTTGGCCCTTCGCCCTTACCTGCGCCATTCGCCCTCGACTTCCCACCTTCGCCCTTTGTCCGAGAAATCCGGCGTTCCGCCGGACGCACTTTCCACATTTCCGTCCCACCGTGTCCAACCGCCCCCATCCACGCCCTTTCTTCCTCGGCCTTTCTTTCCCTCAGGGCGCACTCATTTTCCCCGCCGAGAACGTGAGCGCGCAAACCTATCGCGACAGGTTCAACGAGTCGCTCTAGACACAACGTTTAACCTGTTGGCTTCTCCTTTCACGCTGACCGACCGTGACCAGGAAACGCACGTACTCTGGAAATCATGTACCTTTCAGTCTTGCGCTCGCGTAGGATGCTGATGATTGCGTTGGAAACCATTGTTGTGACAGCGCGATTGTGTTCAGTACAGTAGATTCCGAGTTTGGAAATAGTTTAGCAATAATTCACTGACTCGTGTACTTTGGGATTTCTTGTCTGTTTTATTATTGTAGCTTTCGGATTTGCTACGAAAGAACGATTTAGCGTTAACGCTACAGGGATTTCGTTTGTAACAACTTCTGAACTAGTTGAAAATTGATTGTAATACAAGGCAGTTCTGCGATCTTCAATCAATCTTCGGTTGACTGATTCCGGGTCTCATAGCTAACACGTTTTCGATGTTCCGTATTACTTATTTATTATGTGGAGATTGGAGATATTAATTTATAAAAAAAGAGTGAAGCTCTACCGGAGGCGCAAGCAACTGTCGACAAAGTCAGTGCGGTGTGGGTGCGCCAATAAGTCCCATTGTATTCTAATGCCCGATATGTAACCGCACTCCGCTTATTCAAATGAAACGAGCTCTCGATCGGTGAGGTCCGAGAGTCGAGATCGCGTGTGCCCGCGCGCGCTTATACATATTTTGACAGAGTGGATGGGATTCGTGGTAACGCGATGACGCTCACGCACCCGGCCGCCCGGAGATCAATTCATTATTGGGCCGCTCGCGCGAGATCGATATCTCGATTCCCGCGAGTATTACGCGGCAAAACAGACTCTGAATGCTCGACGGGATTGGGACCTCCGGGGGGGAGCAAGGGGGCCCAGAAAGCCTGTCCATTCTCTATCGACCACTCTCCGATTCCCTTGACGAGTATCGAAGTCCTGGGAGACTCGATCCTCTCGAGCTGCCCATTCACCGATCAAGAAAATCATCTTGAAGGGTACACTTGTACCCCGCTGACCCTAGCTTTTTGCAGGGACGATTCCAAACTCTGTTGGATACAAACTGTTGCCAGCTGAGAAATTGTCAATTGTGTCTACCAGACTTGTGGGAAACTGGCGTCGCACTGCGATCATACGGCAAATGGCCGAAATTCTTGATTCTTTCTCAGTATTCTAATTGAGTTCTTCCTACAAATTTCCTTACTTGGTCCTTGGAGAAATACAGTAAATGTAAATTCAACTGTCAAATCACTGGGTTCTCGTTTTCCAAAACTACGATATTCAACACGAGCAGCCCTTCGTTAAGGGTTAATCTAGCTGGAATCGTAATCCTCGCGCGGGGGCGGCCTTTATCGGCATCGATCCGGTGTAAGTATAACTCTCGTTCCCGGCCGAGAGGGAGAGAGAGCATCTCACCGAATCATCCGAGAGCTAATGTAAATTCGATCGACTCCATTGACACGCCGGGGCTCCATTACCCGACATTATGCGACACAACGGCGAGTCCTGGAAGTGTCCTACTGGGAGTCGTTGCTCGGCGTCCGCAAGGACTGCCTGGTGCTTGTCCTACAATGACAGCGAGTGTCATTGATAGTGATGGATCGGCCGATATGGCCGGTAGATAGAATCGCGCGCTACGGGAATAGTCACGCTCAGGTGCTCCCTTCGAGTGGATTCCGCTAAGGATATGCTCGTTCTCGCCGACTACTACTGTGCTCGGGGACTTTTGCTCGTCATTCGAGCTTCGGCCCATCGGGACCAACCCGATTCAACTCTGCGAGTCCTCTCGCAGGTGCGTGGAAAACGATTAAGCACCTACTGCCTTTTTCCGACAAGTGTCACCTCGGCAATACGTAAGGGAAACGTAGCCAATGCTAGGCGCGCGAATCTGTTGGGATTTAATAACTTATACAACAGCTAGACGGGAATACACTCGAAATCATCTTCAACTATTGCGCCAATATTATATTCATCCATAATATTTATTATTGATATTCGAATTTTTCTAATACCTGTCACAATATTATACTAACCCGAGTGCAACTAGGTTTTATAATCCACAAATGTGAGGAATGGAAAATAATCCTAGTCGGTGGGGAATTAGCCTGTACTTATCGATCGGTGAACTTATTATCCCGATTGTTCAACCATCACCGAATCCTTCAGAGAAACGTTCGAAGTTCTAGGGCAAAGGGTAAGCACCCGCTGCCTTTCACAACAAGTGTTAGCATGCATATTCATGCAGGAAACGTAAGTTAGGCGCTGCGAGTGTGTTGCGTGTCGGTCAGGAAAGAGAATAGGTGATACCCCATAACCCCGAGAGAACGGATGCCGCGGGAGCAGGCTAATTCATCGACTTGGTAACTCGGTGACTTTCACCGGTGATTTACGCGAGAGCTTCATAAGCGGCTTGCCTCAGTTTCGAATTCGGTATCCTCCGAGCCTCTTCCCCTCGCTCTCTCACTCTCTTTCGCTCACACTTCTTGATCCGTCGCCCTGCCGGCTCTATAAGCCGACAACCGAGCACGTTTTTATGCATCTACTCGACCATCTTTAATTTCTCTGCTCCCTCATGATTCATAGAAAAACGAAATAGAAATATGTGAATAAATACTGTCAGTGGTATTCCAGAGAAAAGTATGCTTCATTTGGTGGTTCGGCGCAGACAGGAGGGAAGTTGGTACAAAAGATATTCGGACGGCGAACTATCGTGGGGACACATTCGGCTCTCAAAGCAAGTCCCATAAGTACATACATGAATGTGTCCTGAAGAGGCGACAGGGCGGCAAGGGAAGCGGCGGAGGTCCAGGGGAACTAGAGGATAGGGTGGTGAGTGGGACGAGGAAGAGGCGGGAGACGATAGCAGCAAAGGTTATTTGCACCGAGTTGTCTTTTTCCAGTGCTTTTTGTTCGGATGGTTTGTCGAACGGCTCAGCCGGCTGATCTTCGGAATGATGAGCATGAACTACATTCTATATAAAAGCCAGGGGAGAAGAGAGAGAGAGAGAGATGGGACGTATTTTAAGCTCCGCTCGAATGCGCTTTCGTGGTGTGCTTCGGCACACCGTGCGCCCGACATCGATCGCTTAACGAGACTCGTCCTTGCACGGATCTGACATATCCGGAGCAAGCTTTCGTTGCCCGTGAAATCACCAACGATTTCTCCGACCTCTTCCCTCGAGAAGAGATATCATATCAAATAGCTGGATGGAAATTCGGTTTCACACTTTTCGTAAATATGAAAAGTGCAAGTAGTGCAACATATATATAGTCTGCATCGCCGTTGATGGAGGAGTAAACTGTATCGATCAGTCGGGTTAATTATCATCTCACGTATTTATAATTTATCAACATTGCATTCAGTTACATTAACTTCTCCTCGCATATTTTGCGTTGCAAGATTTAGTGGAATATCACAACACAAAGATTGCACCTCGAGTTTCCTTTAAACGTTCGCAGATCGTCTTATTAACTGCATGCCACTAATGATTTGTGCCAAAAAAAGCAAGGCCCAGTTGGCCGGCAACACCTGCCTTGACGTAGGAGCGGAATAATCCTCGGCTGTTATCATTTCTATCATCCGATGACGCGTGCCATAAGAACGCGTAAGTGCCGCTCGAGGCTAATCGAGATCGGCACGGCAACTTGGCGAGATAACGAAGCCGCGGGCCTTCCTTCCCCTCGGCTTACAGCTCTGCTCTGGCCCAAGGAGAGAGAACGCCAGAAATTGTCATCGTATGACACAATTAGTGATCCCGTTCGATCGATGCGTAATCGGTCGTTTCGTCACAAAAGCTCAAGGTTTATCGGCGATTAATTATCCGAGGGGGGTGCGAAATCGGAATCAATGCTTCTTATTTTAATGCGCCGTAATTCCGATAATGCGACTATCGATTGACGCCGATCTTTTAACACCCCCTTAGCACTCTGGATTAAACCGTATCGATTATGCCTGAATGATTAATCGCCGACGCGTTATCCTCATCCCTGGAATTACACCTCGTCCTACCTGCCGCACTTTCTTCCTATCAGCTTCGACGATAATTTCATCTAATCAGATGTCAGAATGCCACGACCACCGCAATCTCGCACCAAAGTTCCAACTCAGTCGTGTTCTCCTGTAATTAACCATTCCCAAGTATACTCGGATTAAAGATGAGAATGTTGAAACTCTTCTCGCACGAGTTTTGCACGAGCTTTCGACGAGAGTGAAAAGTACGGATGAGTTGCGGTGGGATTGCGTCAGAAGGCCGGCGAATCTCTGACTGAACACAGACAGAGAGAGAGAGAGAGAGAAAGAGAGAGGGGGGAGAGTGCGTGGGCATACACTGTGGCGAGTCAATTGGTCAATGAGGAAAATTGGCTAAGAGTTCATGAATGAGCCGCGGTGAATAAAGTAGCTGCATGTTAGTATAGGTTTATGGAAGCAAGCCGGTTTTAGCTGCGCTAATAGCATAGTAATGCTGGCTGATCTTTTCGAAATCCCGTAAGAGCATTAACCGCTCTCGCACGTGAGCAAGTTAAATTACTATGTTGTGGGTATACACCGGCACTCTCTCCCTCTCTCCCTCCGCCGCTCGGCCGCCCTCTCTCGTTCTCTCCGGCTCTCGGTCTCTCTCTCGGCCTAGCCATCATCTGGCTGCGGAGCGTGTCAAAACGAGGGGAAGAGTATCGTCGCGTCGGAGATCGCCAGTCCTCCGGATTAATGGACCGCAAAGCGCCGAGGAACGCGATCGAAAGTGATCGCAGTGCCAGTCGATCGCCACGAAATTGATGGAGATATCATATCGAGCTGCGTAACACCGGGTTAACCTGCTAATCGTCAACTGCCAATGGATCCTAATGACTTTTCACCAACGTCTCGTGTGTGTCTATCGGAAGTATTTTTGGTATTATTCGCAATGCATATATTTATAACTCATTAATCGATATTTGAAAGGGAGTATTATAAATTGCAAATTGCAATTTGTGTCCGAATATTGCTGATCGCTCTGAAGGGAATTGAAGGATTGTAAGAATCTTTAATTTTAGGTGAATCGATGAGTTGTAAGTAAAAGAGAATCATTTATCAATCGTTACTACTGAAACATTGCTATTTAGATTGACTTCCGCGGACAGTGCTTTGCATTAGCCAAAGTGGCAAGAGCGAATTTCCCACACTAACAAAAGCCGCCGTCAATAAATACTGTCATCAAGAGACGCGGCCCGAAATCCAAAAACGGGATGGAGCGTCATTTTCGCACTCCCGCACCGCATCAGATATTAAACTGCAATTCCCCAGCGGCACGGATTGGCGGGCGCAACGAGGCAGTGGCACAAGCCTCGGTAAAAAATGCATACATTGACGTCCGAGGTGCGCGTCATCATGGAAAACAGCTCTCGGCCGAGAGTCGCGCTCTTCCATTTCTAATCCCGAACTCTGGCTCTTACGGCGACGATCCGAGTATCGAAGCCCGAGGCGAGAGAGGAGCCCACGGGAAGAGAGTTCTGGCAAGGCGTCGCGTCGCGTCGCGTCGCCGAAGGGAAAGGGAAGAAGGCGAGGGCGAGCGAAAGGCAAGCGGGAAGCGAGACAAAACTAGTGGAGAAGGGAAGACGAGCGAGGCCGAAGGGGAGGTCTCTTCCAAGTGGAATAGACTTTTAAGGCCAGACGCAGCAGGGCGACGAGTGCACGTTGCCATCGCTGTCTCGACGAACTTCCCTGCCATTGGTTCCCCACTGCCAACCTAGTCATCGTCGGCACAGCCCTGGCCACGCCGCGCCGCCCCGACATGGGCAGACTCGGTTCGACCGTGCTCTCATGCAACTCTCTCTCCCTCTCTCCCTGGCCATCTTCCATTCCCCTCGCACTCTCTCCTTCCACTCGGTCTTCTCCCTTGCTCTCGCGCACCCCCGCAAACAACCCACCGGGCCCTCTTCCGCTCTCGCTTTCCCTTGCTCCCTCGGTAGTCGCGTTCGCTCTTTCCAGCGGAGTTACTCGTCGCTCCCTCTCTCTCCGGAGAGGAATACCTGGCGGAGGGAGAGAGAGAGAGAGAGAGAGAGAGAAGTGTCTCCGTTCGGCAGCGTGGTCGTGGCTCGTCGCCACCGGTGCAATCGAGGCCGAGCATCCCTTTCCGAGTGTCCGTCTCGCGCGCAGCCTGCTGGAGAGAGAGGCCCCTCTCCCTTGCTCTCGTTGAGCGTCCTCGTCGGGCGTTGGGCTCGGTGGAGGGCGGCATCCCCTCTCCGGGCGGGTCGCGCTACCCCTGGAGGGTCGTGTGTGCCGTTGGCAGCGGGTCCGGCAGCGCGCGCGAGCGTGTCGAGCGGCGAGCACCGTGAGCGCCCCCCTCGCGCATAAACCCCTCGTCGAGGCCGAGAGAGCGATCCGTACAACAACTAAAGTTCCCGTGCAAAAGTTGAACCGCTCGGCTGCCAGCCTGCCTGCCTGCCTTCTTCTCTTCTCCTACGCGGCGCCCTCTTCCTGTAATAGCGGCGCTCTCCTCTCGCCCAGCAGCGCCTACGTCTGTCCGTCTGTCCGTCTGCTCGGTCTGCCTGTCTGTCTGGCCCTGTCCTGTCGCTCGCCACTCGCGGCCGTCTCTGTCGCTCCGCGCGTCTGTCCCCGGGGCCTTGCCGCTCTCGCCGCCGCCTCTTCCCGAACTCGCTGCCCCACATCCAACAGGCAGACACGCGAGATTCCCCATCGCCAACACACGCGGATTACCGCACGGGACTGGTTGTGCGAGAGGCGTCGGTGTGCGGTTCGATTCGCGGCATCGATAGTGCGCTTCTAGGCCGCGATCCTACGGGAACGGGCACGCGGACTGTTTGCACTTATTCGGACTGGGCCTTGTGAGGAGAGAGCGACGAGAGGGGAGTTGGAAGTGCCGAGTAGAAGCTGACCTAAGAGACAGAGCCTGTTTCCTTGGTTCCCTGGCTGCGAATCACTGACTGCCACCAGGATTCCTTCGCGAGGATTAACCGCCCGGGAAGCAACGCCGCCGGCTCTCGGGCCCTACACCATTACCAGGGATTCTGGGTGAGTACCCTGTAGATGTTCACTCGATCCTGTATTATATCCCTTGCGCGAGTCCGTGATGTCTGTTTATTCATTTTCTACCATTCTGCCGTGAGTGACGCGCTTTCGTTTTTCGATCATTAATCCTCCGCGGGGAGGAATTTTCTTTTTGGTTACTTAAGTATTAATTTGCCCATGCGCAGGAGACTCCATTTACACATATCAGTGAACGCGGAACGACAGTGTTTTACTGTGCCAATAGAATGATTTTTCCAATCTGCACTGAAAGCACACAGTTATGTGTAAATTGTTTTTGAAATATTAATTTCGATTATTAATTTGCTCTGTCCCTAAAATGAGGATTTAAGTAATCAGTGTCGATCGAGTGACTGTGCTAATGACAGTCGGAGGGCTCGAAAGTCGTCGAGGCTGGATATCAGTGAGCAAGTGGTAGCTGATAGAGGAGACGGTGCTAGATTGCGCTGAAAATGACAGCAAGTATGTCTCCCCGGCGCCGAAGGCTTCACGGCAGTGCGGCAGCAGCTCGGACTGGAGGGTGAAGTCGAGAATCACTACCGACGTGCTTATCGATCGGATGTTTACTCGTTTCGTAACAGTAACGAGGCTTCCTCTCGCACAAGTACATCGGAATCTCGTGACTCTCTCGGCGCTAAGTCCCTCGACGGGACAGAGGCGAGGAGACTCGGTGTGTAGCGGTGCGGAAGAGTTTAAAGTACACCTCGCTGCCCTTGGTGCCGTCTATGGTGCGTGTGTGGCAGATTCCTCCATCAAATAGTCACTCTCTTCCAAAAAAGCCAGCAAACTTCATTCCACCAAATTCTGCCGGTGACTGGGCTGCTGCCACATAAAAAGCCTTTTGGCCAATGGTGAGCTCGATTTTGCGGCGCAATCGGTTTCCCATGTTATTTTTTGCGGTCGTTGCGCTTACTTTTCCTGGCGAATGAGAGACTGGGAGGAAGTGAGAGTGAGAGGGAATGGCGGGGAAAGAGGACGCACGGGGAGAATGTTTGGCAGAGACCGAGAGAAAGAGAGAGAGAGAGGTCGTCGCCGGGTGAGGTCTAGTGTCGAGAGAAGGTGCGAAGGTGGCAGAGTGCACTTTGGGGGTTGAGCGCCGGGGGTGGCGTTTGCGGGGCGGTTTGGAAGGCGGGGAGGAGGTCCGGAGGAGCGCCGGGAGGGAAACCCAACCAACCGAATCAACCGAATTCGGGCGCTGCGGTGCGCGAATACCTCGAAAACGCTGGCATTTAATCGACGAGGCGTACATCCGAGCTTTCAGCCGGCCAAAGAGGGAATGTGGAAATTCGAACGCCCGTACTCACTCTTCCTCCTGCGCTGCTGGCCGCACTGCCTACTATAGCTCTTCGGCCCTGCGCCGCAATTTCCAGCCGCCGGAAATATCCGGGCAAAAATCTCGCCTGGACGCACCCGGAAAAAATATCGCTCGTCCGAGGGTTCGCGCGAAAGCCATTGGTTTCCTGCACTCCCCTTTGCGAGGGGTTCTCGCTTCGGAACTTTGACTATGACTGCATTCCCGAGATTTCGCGTTGCGATGGTTGTTTTGTCGGGAACTCTGCGGCTAACTAAATCGTGATATGAACTTTTGAGTTTGATTAACTGATTTCGTGTACCCAGAGAGAAAAGAGATTGCACAAATTTTATGGTCCTGTACCAAAGTATCGTACAGACCGTCTCTTTCAAACATCTGTAAAGCTATTTCTCTTGTATTGTTTCCCCCAAATATCTGCTCAATCTTCAGAATATTCTCATTCCCACAAATTCATTGAACAAATAAACTCCCACTAACCAATCCATAAAGATCCTGCGATCCATTCGACATGAGACCAGCAAAAAGAGCCCACCAATCTGCCCGAATGAGTACTCGAAACCAGCATTAAACATAGTTCCAGCATAAACACCGGCGCAAGCCTAATGTCTCAATTATCAGTAGACGCCAAGTGTCGAAAAAAAGCAGGAGAAACGGTTGTCAGCTGGGAATGACGGAGCGCAGGATACGTTGGTTGTGGCGTCGGCGTGCCATCGAGATCGGGCGTGAGAGAGAGAGAGAGAGAGAGAGAGAGAGAGAGAGAGAGAGAGAGAGTGAGAGAGTTGGCCAGCAGGATTTCCACGGAAATAATCTGCTTACGGTAATCTTCTTGGCTTGCCTCCCTCCCGGTTAAGGTCCGCCTTCCACGCGGAGGACCTTCGTCTCCTCGACGCCGCGCGTATACGCGGCCCAGCATCCTCTCCGCGAGGCCACCACGTTCGGCCGAGAGCGACCTGTCGAATCCTAGTCCTGCTGGAATTCGTGTCGTCCAGCACCACCGGCTAGTACCCAGTTCCCTCCGGAAGAGTTGACGTCGCTTCCCGATGAATCCTGACGAAGGAAGGTGAAGTTAATCGGAGGACGCAACTTCGTCGTTGACATTGTGCCTGTCTCTGGGATCGAAGAAGATGCTGAACCGCAATTGGTTGACTGCCGGGACTCTTGAGTGCTAGCTGTACCAGATATAATCGTCATCTGGCATTATACATGTGTGCTGTGACATTGTCGACGAGAAGACGTTCTTGAAGATCTACTCGACATTTGCAGATTTCCCAGTTAACCTCCTTCGACATTTCGCTCCTTTTCTTCCCGTTGTGAAGTCGGTGCACTGGTGACAGGCCTCCCCCACGAGTTCTCTCGCCCTCGGGGAAGTGAAGACACTGAGGACTAGACTTGATTGGAAGCGAAGCGGAAGGATACCGGGAAGGCGGAGGACAAGAGAGCCAATGGGTGGACCACCGGGGAAGGATATCTCCCCGGGGGAAGAAGACCTCCTCGAAATTGACCTCGAGGAATCAGAAAGTTCGGGAGCGCGCAGAAAGAAGGAGCTATGCGCGGCTGCCGCCCGGGGGGAAGGTACGCCAGACACAGGCGGGAAGAAAGGAAAAGAGGCTGATCCCATGGACCAAAAGCTAGAAAGAGAGAGAAAGGGGGACTCTCAGTTCTGCTATCGTTCTTTTTTCTTCCCCGGGCCGGAATAAAAACTAACTGGCCGGGAGCCCAGCTCGGGGAGATCTTTATGCTTCTCTCCCTCTTTCTCTCATCTCCGCACAAGTATCGTGCACCGGTGGATGCTGCGATGCCGGAGACGACGAAACCCATAGCCGGCGTTCACGGCATTTCCACGGGAATTAAGTTTTACGCTCAATGAGACCACAACAACGGCAGCCAGCGGCGACGCCGCGCTCGGCTAGATTGCATTGAATGCGAGACCTCCGCTAGAAGAGATCTTTCTACCTCGGTGCCCGCCACCGCAGCATCCTGCCAGCAGCTCACGAGTATACTCCAATGAAAGGGGGGAGGAAAGAAAGAAGTATGGAATATAAGTATCGTCCCGAGATTCGACGTCATTTTGCGAGAAAACAGTGCGATGATTTGTTCTTGTTCCGGGGGATTTCTCCGCGAGAATGACGATATCCTTTGAATCTACTGGAAGCTCGTCGACGATTGCTTTTCGTCGGGGTATGTTTCGCTTGATTGCGAACTGCAATCGTATGTATGCGTTAGGTTTTATTGCATCGTTACAAAATGACAGATTTCTGAAGATCCATAATCCTGGGGAGTGAAAACCCAACCAATCAAAAATATTGCGATCTTCTGCATTTCGGGAATGTTCCTATTCATTACGGGAAATGTATGAAGAATCATTAATCAACAATAAGGTCGGAACTAGTTGATATGCACCAAACTAATAACAGAACCTGCAGGGAGTTGCTGAAAAGAGCAATAAAGGACACTGATACGGCACAAAGGAGGCCGTGCATAAGAGCAGAGCGCAAAGTGGTTGAAATTCGCATTTGGCGAAATCGTGTAATGCCTGGCAAGTGGCTGCGAGCTTTTCCTACAGCTCTTCCTCCTTTCTCTCTCTCTCTCTCTCTCTCTCTCTCTCCCCCTCTATCTCTCTCTATTTCCAGCCCCTCCGTCTTGCTCTCGGAGTTCTTCTCGGTTCACGCACCGGGCGCAGGACGACGCGGGTGCACGGCCCGCTCCATTGTGGCACGAGAGAGCGAGTGCTCTCGAGGAACAATGCGCTTGTGTGCAAACACTCCTCGAAACAATGCGGCATCCGGGACTTAACTTTCCGCGATAGCTAGGGCTAGAGCCTCTCCCTCTCTCTCTCACTCGGCCATCTAATACATACGAGGCAGCGCTCCTGCCTCGTGAATTCTCTATGTACTGCTACATACTTTGTGCTCGGCAAGTATTCCAGTTCTTCGACTCCGGCGTGGCTCGAAACTTCCAAATTGAAAACGGCTGCAGCTGCGGAGTATTAGTTTCCATCCTCGAAATCTTCTTCTTATGAGCGGACTTTTGTAATACGAGGATTTTTTTTTATTTATTCCGTACAAGATCCACAGTATAGTCTCTGGTTCGGTTTCGCGAAATAGGACTGTTGAGAATTGTAAACGTTGCCATGCATGTTGTTGTTTTTATTGTGCACGATTTCGTGTGCAAATTAACGTGTGAGGCATTTAATAATATCATAATTGAGAGAGAAGTATGTACTGAAGATTTGAGTACACGTGGGATGTAAGAAAGTGGGAATAAAGTGTGGCAAAGGCTTTGCTTGTAATAACTGGCATTGGCACCATAGAATTGCTGTAAAGGAGCTCGAACGTTAAATTCCATTCGCCACGAGGATTTGACTGGCACAGGAGCGCCTTAATACGCAATAATGGGGATTTAGCAGTCATTAGGGAGGACGTGGCTAGCAGGATGTATCAGACGATTGGTAACACAAAGTGTTTGCAGTAGGGCCGCGCCGTTGGTACCAAAGGACTCGTGGTAGGGTGCGTGGAGGGTCAGTCGGTTGGAGCGGGAGATGGATTCATCGAGAGAGCGGAAGAGGCTGCGGCACCCTCTGCGTCTTTCGGAGCATCCGAAGCTCCGGCTGTGCCGCTGCACAGCCACTTGCCAGACCCACCGTAGAGCACTCGACGAGCCACTCGAGGGCCAATCGAGTGGCGACTTGGGCATTTTGTCCACACACTCTTGCCCGCCTGTAACAAGTGCATTGTCCCCCGTGTGTGCACTGCCCACCGCACAAAGATAAAGAGACGCAGCATGCCAAACCGCTGCCCAATGATTCTTCAATGATCGTTCAATTCTTTCGACCCCCTTTCCTCTTTTTCTCTCTTTTAAGTTGCGCGGAGCGCTAAGGATTCTAATATTGCGGTCTGTCGTGGTTTCTTCGAGTTTTTCGTGGCGCATGGACTTACTGAATTATCATTACATACTTTGAATCCGAATTAAAGAGACTGTTAAATATTCGATGGATTCAACACATCAATAAACTAACACCTAAATAATTCCCTCCATTTACATCTCAAAAGTAACTCCATAGTATTTTCATTCTGTTAGAAAGAATTACTTAAATGAATCCTTCTATGAAAATGTGAAGATTCTACCCATCTCCTAATATACAAAAAGAACGATTTATGAAGAGATTATCATTCTTCGAGAGTATCATTATTACTCAGTTTTGCATGATGGAGGGCCCTTATTGGCTCTCACCAGTGGGACCACGCCATTCAATGACTCGCGGGGAGTGTCGTTATTGCTATTGGCCGATCTCCCGCCGGCAGGTTCGTCATTATTCAGTGATTGTTTGTGAATCTGGTTCGCGCCGGGTGGCGGCTGGCCGCAAGTGTATTCGCCGACGAAATACATAGTGGAAGGCGCAGAAGCGTACAAAGGCATCATGGAGGAGAGATTCGCGGCTGACTCGTTCCTCGAGGACCCTCGAGGACGCTCGCCCTTTTCCTGGGCGGCCCTGCCCTTCCTCCTCCGGCGGGCAACGAAATTTTAATATCGCACGACTCGAGCGAAAGAGCGCCGCCTCCCTGAAAAGACCAGGCCGTTATGGGTTCGCTTCAATCGAGCAGAAACGAAGCTCCCTCTGCTCACTATCCAGGGAAATTGGAATCTAAATTAGAAGGTTTCACGGGAGGATTCTTCCAAGAAATATTGGGAGCAAATTTCCTCTTATGGTTCCAACAAAATGTGAATTAAAATCCGCATTAGAGTCTGATTTCTATGAACATGTTGCGTCGTCTGAATGTTGGAGTTTCCCTCGTATTTGCCAGGAGGAACAGGACTCGCTCGACTAAGCGCTCGAGTGCTATAGTTGGCGAGGAGTGCGCTCTTCGCAAGCGACGACGAAGCTCCTTTCAAACGAGTCAATCGCGAGCAACGGGCTCCAGTGAATCGGGAACAATACTTTATTAGAAGCGGGTTTATCGATGCGAGATTCTCATCTAGAGTGCCAGACGGCTGCTGGAAGCGCGTCATTCGTGTGCAAATTCTCATCTTTCGTCATTAAAAGCATGTAACTGTGTTTCAAGTCCGCCACGTTTATGTGCGAAATGATTTGTTATTGAACTGCAAGCGTTAATCAATGTTCCCGATTCCTCAAGCCACATAAACACGACTGTTAATATTTGCATTCGAATCCAATGACAGAAAGGCTCGCCGGAGCAAGAACTTTTTCCATTAATTCGCCGGCGGCGCGAAAGTGATAATTACTTTCTCCCGTGGCCATTAATGATTTCCCTCCGCATATGCGTTCGTCAACCGAATGATTTGGTTCTTCGTCATGGAGGTATCGCGCTCGGCATAGTCCCCGAACGGCGCGGAGACCGGCGCCGAGCGTCATCCGATTGTTTTTCGCGTCGCGCAGACGTTAATTACCGTGCGATTAACGGGCCGCTTAATCCGCAACATGTGCGAGGCGAAACAATATTCCACGAGCCCTCTCGCCCGGACGCAGATGTCGATCGACACACACACATGCATAGGGAGATAGAGAGAGACTCAAACAGCCGCCCCACGCACATAATGAACGGTCGCGCAGGAGCAAATAAATTAATAAGTCTGCGGCGTCGGCGGCGGCGCAGGAAGGAGAGACGCCTGGCTTCGAGGACGCTCTTCCTGACTTTGTAACCGGAGAGGATAAAACTCGGCTTAAGTAAGTAGTGTACGCGGCTAAAGGCGACACTCTCGCCTCCGCCTCCGCCTCCTCCCCGGTGCATGGTGTTCTCTTCCTATGGGGGCCACCCACCCCATAACGCCCGGCAACCCTGATCGACGCCACTGGGAGAAGACCGATTCTCCCTGCGGCCACTCGGCTTCTCGGCTTTCCGGCGGCCAACACCTTTCTGGAATTAGCCGAAAACCCGGATGAAAGATACCTGCCCCGTGTGTATGGGGCCCTATGGGGCTACTAGGGTTAGGCGGGCTGAGGGGGCGGCAGGGAGATATTTCGGATATGGGAAGACTCGGCGAGGAATCGCGTTGCGTCTGATCGGGATTATCCAGCCTCACCGCAGCTGCCTCAACGTTGAGTCATTCTTGACATTCTAGGGGGTTTGGCTGATCTACATGATGCCTCGGTCATCCATTTGTTTGCTCGGATGATCTAATGCTGGCCTGTTGAGGTGCTAAGAATGTAAGTCCTTCGAGGCTTTCGTGAGAAACGAATTGGTTGTGCAAATTGGGCATATGAGAAGAGTATGGAATTGTACGGCGAGTATGCTCGTTAATGAACATTTGCTTTGGGACTCGGTGCTAAAGTTACAATTAAGATAAAAGTACAAACGTCCAATGAAGTTACTCTGTAACTTCGCCCGAAGCTTGTTCTACGAATCGAACTTGTCAAAATTTGATCTAAAAAATGCTTATTCCCCGAATGATAACCCCATTGATCAGCCTACAAGAATATTCCGAAAACTAAAGTAACTAACTAAAGTATTGCTCTAATTTCAGAAGGATCCGGCGGGAAGGCGGAAAGCGAGGTGTCCGGCACGGCTAGTTGGAGTTTAGGGTGGGCAGAGGTGTCGGTGGCGTGGTGGTCGGTGGGCCCGGGGCACTCGGTGCGGCGGTCGTGGTGGGGGCCGAGGGGGTGGTGATGTGGCCGAACAGCCTCGGCGGTACTTCCGGGTGCAGCGGGGGCGCCGCCGGGAGCGATCTCGGGGGCCTCGCCGCCTCCACCACCTCGGCCTCCGAGCTCTTCGGGCCCGGGGCCTTTGGAGCATCGGCGGCTGGCCCGTACGGCGCTCTCAAGACCAACCCTTACGTCGGCGCACTCGGCATGCCACCTATCGAGGCCCTTCACTCCACCATCGGCTACCCCGGTTGTACTACCGCCGGTGAGTCCTACTACTGTGAGTGAAACTACTGATATACTTCATTATTATTAGTGCACGCTTCTCACGGACTTTATCCTCGCCTCGTCGGACCGATGAAGTCTCCTTTTATGTATTTCATTATGATATCAATGTAAACAATCGCTGCCGGAATGTATACATCGCGTAGATGTAGATACTAGGCGGATGCTGTAGAGATATTTATTCTGGCTCATTGGCACTTGATGCCAACAAGTTGCGCTCTTGGTAGTTTTAGCTGGTAGCGCAATCTGGGATTAGTTCTCGATGCTTGGGTGGGACATTGTATGTAAGCTTGGCGATGATGTATTACTTGGGTAATTGAATTAGTTAAAACCAAGAATGATTTTCTGTTCTTATTTGTCGTAGCAATTTACATGTTTCAAAGTTCTATTTCTTTTGGTAGAAAGTTCGTTGATACTCCGTCAGTTACTCTTATCGAAAGAACGCAAACCATGAATTTCAGTCATGTTGCTGAGCTTGCATGTCTGTTAACGATTACAAACCATGCTTCATACTGGTCCGAATCGCACGGGCTAACAGTAACACATCCGCGATTGGCGATCCCGAAAAAAGAACAGCTTTGTCTAACGATGACGATCGTCCGTTCTCCAAGGTAACCCCAGGAAGCAACGCCGGGAGCGGACGACCTTCACGAGGGCACAGCTCGACGTCCTCGAAGGCCTCTTCGGAAAAACAAAGTACCCCGACATCTTCATGCGTGAGGAAGTCGCAATGAAGATCAATCTACCGGAATCGAGAGTGCAGGTACGTCTTTTAAAACCAATCAAACAATCAAAAATGATTTATTACGGAGAGTACAAAACCGCGAGCGGAGAATTGTACATACACGAATATCCGAGTAGCGTTGCAATGTTCGAGACAGTGAGCTCCCTAGAATGCACCCGACGCATTCTAACGTCGGCGTTGGTCCGCCGAGGGGGCATCGGCTCGCTCACCTGAAAAACGCGACGAATCGATCGGCAGGAACCGGGAGCGGCGTCTACGAGTACATATCTCGTTACGGAAGGGTTACGCAGCGTCGGCACGCGGCGTCGACAACACCGCCGGCATCGATTTACCCCACCTCGACGCCGGTGCTTCTTCTTCTTCTCGCTTCTCGTCGTTAACGAAATTAACCGTCGACGGCGCGGCGCGGCCACGTAGACTCCCTCTAAACTCCGAAGTGAGTACGAGCTTCCACACCGAGAGCCAACGCACTCGCTCGGCTCTCTTCTTTTTCCACAGGAGCTTCGCCAGAAGCGTTTTCACTGGGGGGGGGGGGCTGAGGTGCCCGAGGCGTGGCTCGTGAATCCGACGCCCAGCCTCTGACTTTCCAAGCGAGTTTCGAAGCTGCAGGGCGAACGTGGCCTCGCATATTCCACCCTCATCAAGAGCGGAAAGGGAGCAGTGCGCCCGCAATTGCGGACCTTTGCACCTGGACACGGGACCCTGTAAACCAAATGAATGCCTGCTGCTCGGCCCCATAGTCTTCCGCACGTTCGTCGCTCGCTCCGAAACGACTTCTTCCCTTGACATCCTGCGCCACTGGAACTTCCAGTCACAGGCATTTGCCCGCTACGCCGAAACTTCGCCATTAAACGCTCGCCTCGGCGTTTTAGAGGACTTCCGTGGGGAACTGCCCGCAGACATTCAATCGGAGGAATTGTCAAACGGTTGGGTTCGTGGGAATTCGGTGGATGACACGAGACCAGACCCCGTGTGTAGGCACGCGAGTTCCCATTCTCCTGTTTCAAGCTGGCATCGAACGCTGGTGAAACTTTAGTAGCTCGGACGGGGGAGAATTCTTAAGAAGAAACTGTCCAACTAACGAGCTTCAATCGGAAACTAAAACTTACGCTTTGAGAAGAAGTTTAATACCTTTGGATAGTTTAATACCTTTTATATTTTACCAAATATATTTTAGTTTGATAGTTAAATTCCTTTCGATAGTTTAATACCTAACAGGTAATTGAAAATCAGAGTAATTCGGGCCGGCACTGCTTTAACCGTACATATACTCAAGGGTGCAACAATTAAGCGAACTTTAGGGGTCTGTTTTGTCGGTCGGAGATTCTGGAGGTCGGGAAGGTTCACTCGCGCGTTCGATTGCAGGTTGAAACTGGAGAATCGGAGGAGCGTGTATGCCGATACATGTGGCGGATACATGGGGGTGTGCGTCCTAGGTGGAGGAACGCGGCCCGCTCGTGTCGTTCCCCAGAAAATCCGTAGAAACCCAAGCTCACCTCTCCGCTTCTAACATTGATCGCGCAGGGCTTCCCTGCCTTCCTCTCTGTCTCTCCACCCCCAGCCACCCCCGACCTCCTATTCCCTCTCCCTCTTCCTCTTTTGCTGCGTTGCTTTCTCTTCTAGCAAACTCTCTCTCTCTCTCTCTCTCTCTTTCGCTCTCGTTCTATCTCTGAGACTCCGGCGTCTCCGTCGGCCACGTTCTCTCGGTAACATCTTCTCGCTATCATCGCAACCCCGCGGCGCCGTCCCGCCGCAAACCCGAACGCCCGACATACACCGAGCACCGGCAAAATTACGGCAAAATATCGGCGTAACAAGATTGCAACTTGGTAGCTCGGTCGCCTTGAAGTCTCCCGTTCGCTTTAACCTCGCCGGCTATTTCTGCAGACGTTACAGCAGAGGCTGCCGGTAATGCAATAATCGACTTTGCATCCGGGAATCGGCCGGGACTTGGCCTGCACCGAGTGCAAACATTCCGCCTGGCGGAAGTAGTGCTTGCCAAGTATCGCTGGAACCCTTTGAGCGTGGTTCTCGAAATAATCTGGGCTCGCCAATTTAGGGGGATTTCTCGGAAATATTGCAATGGGTGGATTTTGTTTTTTGAAGTAGTGGCGAATAGTTTTGAATGCGAGGCTGTCGCAATGGCGCCCGGTCATGATTAGTACGAGAACGAACAAACGAATGGATCGTCGGGATAGCGGCCGGGCACGGTACGCGCGCTCGATTTCAATGGTAATTGATGGAGGCAGCTCACTTTTCACTTCGCCTACATAATTGGCCATTACGCCAGCTTTGCGGAAGCTGTGCGCGCGCCTCCAACAGCCATATTGGACGCGGGCTCTCTAATTTTTCGCGAAACGCCGTACTTGGAATAAACTGTACTTCCAGTTGGCCGTCTTACGATCTCATCTGTCCGTGGCAACTTTCATAACACCCGAACGGTGAAAGGAACTTCTTGTTTCCTGTATTGCCAGCTGGAATTTATGGCCAAAAATTACAGATTTCGCTAGTCATTGTAATATTGTTGAGTAAATATGCTAAGATCGACTATATTTCATGAGTTGGTTCACTTTGTGCGCAGGTGTGGTTCAAGAATCGAAGGGCGAAGTGCCGGCAGCAGCAGAAGCAGCAGCAACAACAGCAAGAGAAAGCCCCGAGGTCTAAGAAACCGACGGGGAATCCGGCGAGCAATCCTCCGCCCGGAAAGAGTCCTTCGATCGCTACCACACCCACGCCCGCCGCAGCGGTACCAGCAACCACACCCCTGTAAATATTCTACACTCTTCTTCTTTGCATTTCAGTACTTCGGTGCTACGTGACTTAATCAAAATACCAGAAAAACTAACCAAAAGAACTGGAACTTAGATGGAATCCGTTAAAATCACAGGAAATGTCTAACTTTTATAAGTAATCGCAAACTATTGAACTAAGCATCACATTAGCTTAAGCAAATCTTAATAACTTGTTTAGTGAAAGCTATTTACTTTACGCAAAGTCAAGGTCTTTCTACACGATGCGAGTAAAATACTTGCAACGAGTGTTTTACTTATAACAAATATCACACACACCATGAAATTGGTGCGAAAATGCACACATACAACTACAATTTTGCTCGCTGCAAATACTCACTCATATCGTGTAGAAACACCTTTGCATACAGCGTTGTTACATTTACAGAGCAATGCTTGTATAAAATCTACGTTTCTGTAAATCAAGCTCAATACTTTCTATCATTTTGAACAGCCTTTCCAGTAGTTATCTGGCAATTAGAATAACATTTAACAAAAATTTCACAGGAGTGGAGGTACGGCCGGTTCAGCAGCGAGTTCACCAGCCCTCCTGAGGGACTCACCCCAATACAAGCCAGCAGGAAGCGCTACGAGCTTGCTCCTGGCAGCCAGCACCACTCCACCGAGCGTAAGTTATCGACCCCCAAGTATTCCCTGCCAGTGGAAGGTAAGCCCTCGGTCGGCTGGGCGAACGCTTTCAATTGGTCCTCCTCTCGCTGTACAGTTAGGCGGCACCGTCTACAGTAGCGGCGGCAGCAGCAGTAGTATTTGGAGTCCTGCGGTTACCGAGGCTGGCGGTGGTTTCCCAACAGATCATCAGAGGCTCGCATGGACCACCACAGCATCCCAGCAGCAGTGCTACCAGAATTACTCCTCGTACTACACCAATATGGATTACCTGTCGCCCGCGTCCCATCAGCTGAACGTCGTGGTAAGAATACCGACTGACGTTTCATTCCAAGGAAAATGTAGCTTTTGTTATTCCCGACAATTTGTTTAATAATTTATAAAATAGTTCTCTAATTCGCCGAATGCAGGCTTCTCAACCGTTTTGATCTAATAATCTAAATTTGTAATTCAAAAAATTATACCAACGGCTTATTTGCAGGATGGCGGCGGCAGCAGTCTAGACAACACGTGGAGCAAGACGAGGGACGAAAGTGCATCCTCCTGGTTCTACAACAGTGCGGGCTGGGGCGACCGGAAGTGAAGGATCCACGCGCATTCCGGGATCCAGGCGAAAGCGCAGATCAGTACATATCATCGACAATAGCAACTAAAGGAAGCTCCTGTCGGGAGGCAGTTGTCGGGTACCAGTGATTTGAAGCGGGGTACCGGAGATGGCCAAAGACATCGTCTTACTGTTCCCTTGTGGAGCGAGCTTGACGCTTGCTCCACCTTAGACATATCGTTCCTTCGTAATCACGTTTCTTTACGTTGTTGCGGTCTACGTAGTTCTTCTCAGTGCATTACTGTATTCGCAATTGTTTGTCGAGGTGCAATCGAGCGGGAGGTGCAAGTCGGCTGTTGAGAGAATTATCCTTTCTCATGATGAATTAACTTGTAATTAGAATAATCGAACGGTTACGTATTGACACTTGTACGGCGGACGGAAGTCTTAGGAATTCTTCCTTTCCAATTCTGTGTTTATTTATTGCTCGCATTTCTTTCCACTCCTTCGTGTCGGAATGGAAAGCCGACACTGCAGTTGGATGCTTCGTACTTGTCCTTAACGTAATTCAATTAAGTTCTTCCTCTTGTTGATTCGTTTACGGTGGGAACGTCACCTCGGTGTTGCGTTCGCACTTATTTCTTGTTTGCGAAAAAAGATAATCTTTATTCGACCCTTGAAGTTCCCCTTGGGTGCAAAGTTACGGTCGGCACACGCTGCCAGTGTCGCTTATGTAATACACGCTAGCATAACGGCGACGTAAAAAAAGAGGGAAAACGTAGTCACGGCAGACTTTTAGAGGCTTCCGCACGGAATGCCAAATCCAGCATTGCTACTTGTTTCGTATAATCAAATTATTTCGCGGCTCCTTATATAACGTCATTATATCCTACTTTGCTACATAAATACCCTCTGCCCTTCCAAATTCTGAATTCTATTAATACCAACCTTCCCTATCCGATTATAAAACCAAAAAGGTCGATTTTTTATAACAATTCCAATTACCAACGCTCCATTAATAGAAGAAACACATGTCAGTGGAGGTAAATCGAAAATTGCAACTCAGTAAAAAAATTGTTTTCGTCAAAACGAATTCCGGCGTACAAGCGTTGATGTACATGTACTTTCCCAGTGTCTTTCGGGCGACTTTCGAGAACAATGCAAGCCTCGCCAGGTTCCAGTGGAAATCTTGGCGAGGCAGAGAGTTACGCGAGACCCTATTCTTTTTCTTACCTTGCAATTTCGTAATTTACGTAACGGAGTCCCGCGGGATGCTATTACTACTCTGTAAGCGAACCTACCAATAGCAACGGAAGTGTGATGCATTTACGATCCGAGAGTTTTGTAACGATTTACCGTAGCGGAATTAAAGTCTCGTTACGCGGGTGTCTGCGAAGTTTCAGTCGCAGGTGGCACACTGTCACTGACATTCTTAGCGAAATGCATGTTTGAGCGATTATTCGTCAAAAGCAATAACATATCTCCTTTGTAGATCTCTCAATCGGTTGAACAAATAAGCTCCAAATACAAACTAACTTTAGCTTGCTAATGGTAGCTTGTTGGACTTGAACTTGCTAATTCGTATGGCGAAGAGAAAGACTTGCTTTAAAATAAAAGCTCCGCCAACACAGTGTAAAAGAAGTTATTTCTAAAAACTAACAAATTACTAAGCAATTTCCGAAATACTAAAATATCAAAAAGAAATCACTGTGTGCTACAAAGCGACTGATACTTGACTCACACCGAAGCATTGCGTTCGCGTCAACGAACAAACTGTTGTAAACAGACTTTGAACCGCGCGTTTTTCAGGACACTTGATCCATCGGTTGCGCGTTTCCTCCGGTGTACATAATATAAATATAAATAGCAGCGGATCATCATGCGACGAGATTCAGGGGAGTCAGCTAAGTAGTTAGCTACGAGAGCATGGAAGATTGGGAGGAGAATTCTCCCATACGGAGAAAGAAAGGGCAAGTAGCAAAGGCGGGCATGTCGCTCGCATGAACGTGTGAATTTGTGAATCACCTTGCGGCGAGAAAGTGCGTGTGCGTGGATGCTGCGGACGACAGTGTAAATAAAGGAATTCCACAGAGGAATCATAGCTTCGTCGTCCGTGTACATATGTACCATTGTTTCGCCCGATAGTTCCGGGGGGAAGTGGGAGAAAACTAGAAAGTGAAAATGGCAATCTCGTCGAGTCCCTCGAGCTTCCGCCCCTTAAGTTCGGACAACGCAGCACTTGATTCAAAATCAATTCGATTCAAAGTCAAGGTCAATCATGTTCATTCAACATGCAATGCAGCAAAGCCATGCTTCAGGCATGCTTCTTTGTATTTGAGATGATGCAAAATTACTTATCACACCGCTGGCCGCAATCATTTACTACAGACTCTAAATCTGGACCGCTTAAAGGCGATTTTGAGCTCAGTTTATTCCCACGTCGAGTCCTGCGTAGTCCGAGCACGAAAAAAGTCGAAAGCGATCACTGTTGATCACAGGATACGATGGAATCCTCGAGTACCGTGACAAAGACTGTACATTTGTATTAAACGAAAAGTGCGGCGTCGGTCAATCAGCACCTGTGGATCATAGGAACACCAAGTGATCATTTTATAGTTGAAGGTAAAATCAATGCTATAGAATAATTCAATCAACCAATGCAGTCAGCTAGAACAAGTCAAATTTACATGGATTTTTAGCTCACATTGTAGAACATAAACCTCTAGTCTTTTGCATTACATAATTCTTTATTTTTAATTTTATTACTGAACTAACCGATAATTTCATGGGCTTACGAGTCTGATACCATTTCATTAGTAAGCATTCCAAGAACGAAATGAATTTTGGTGCCAAAACGTATGACTTTAACAATATCCACTTAGCCAAAAGCATCATAAAAACCACCACAATTCTCTTCTCACTAGAGTAAGAAAATCCCCAGATCCCATTGAAACCTTTAAAAACGGAATGATGCATGAAAGAAAAATTTGTTGCATATCCCTGTATGTATTCTATACGCAGGTCCACGGGTGCGCTCGCCGAAGCAGCATAGCGTACATTGGCGAGGAGGAAGGCGGACGTGTAAAGGAAAAACGAGATACATAGTGTACGTAGGGATGTAAGTATTTGGCCGTTTAGACCGTTATTATAAATAATACCGATAGCGATAATCGCGACGATCGGCAAGTGGTGAAGACAACGACGTACGTGTCATAAAATGTATGAGATAATATATCGACTTTGAATTGTAGTTCTCCCGAAACTCCTTTCTTCCCATTGATAATTTGCTTTTACATGTTTTAAGTTAAGCTAGACAATTGAGAGGTATTATTAGTTCCTAGGCCTTTATGGAGATGAACGGCTTTTCATTACCTTTTCAACTTGTGATGCATGATTTCTCACTCGTTGAGGCACAGTTGGTGCAGAAAACCACTTTTCTTAAGAATTCCTTTAAACTTGCACATAAATAATCTTTGGAAGGATTTCTAATGTACATTTGGAATTACATTCTTTCATCAACTATTCAAAACTTTCTTGAATTACTGACAGGAGTTGGCTATAGCACGTATGAAAGTTTCCGATTTCATAGGCGGTTATTTCGGAAGGGGTGTGGTCAAGTAGAATAAAATTTGGTCGGTATTTGCAAGACCGTGTAACGATTAATATGTGAAAACTTAACAAAAATCTTAAGAAAAGTGGATTCCTTACTAACTACCTCAATGAGTTTTTCATTCATCTTTACATGTTATCCACTTTATTTTGCTTCAAGTTTGTTTGTATTTATCTTAAATAGCTACCGTTTTTTCTATTTCTCAAATGACGAGTTTTTCACTTCTTCTTTATAGTATGTTTCATTTACAACGTTAATGCAACTCTTGCAAATTACTTTTGTACCTAAATTCTCATTACTATTATTTATTTTCTCCGTATTTTTCTATTATTGCCTGACTCGACTCTCTAGCTTAATCGTAACATTAACGAGCCCCTATTCATTATACTCCATGGCCTACCAGAACTATGGGGCGATGCATGCTGGGAAATGATATCCGCTATGTACAAAGCAGAATCACCCTCAACGAGATTTTTCTATTCAGAAAATGCTTGACTAGCTCGCACCCTCGCATAAACAGGACGTGCGATCTGCCGATAACGAGTCCTCCGTGTTTGACATGTGGTACCATCTAGTGAGCCACTTCTAGGGGACGACGCAAAAGGGCCGGGAGAACATTGTACCATAACCCCATAGCGTAGAGTGGCAGGATCGCCGGGACGAATGGAATCGTCCTACCATACGGAATCGTCGAGTCATATACACAGCGGCTCCAAAGTATTGCATCTGAAACTCCAAAAATATTTCATACCGCATATGTAATATCTTGACCTCTAAGGATCGAAAGGATTTAAAGTTGTCGACACATTCTTGCATTCTCCACAAGGCAACACACGCACTTCCGGTTGTCTATCAACGGAAAGGTAATTCATACTTTCTTATGAAACTACGCACAAGTGGGACTAAAAAATCGCCGCCTTTTATCTCTTCAATTCCTCTGTCATTCGAATATTTCGTCGCAATCACGGAAAACTCGATTGTTTATTAAAGAGTATTTCTGTCCCGCTAATTGTCAGTTGCGTACGATTGCGTTTTCAGGGAAAAAGAGGGTTCTGCGTCTGCGGCAAATGAATGGTTAGTGCGCGCGAGGTTTGATCTCTTTTTATTAGTGTATTAGTTTCTGCGAATACTTGGGAGGTTTCAGGTAGCCTCGGGTCATCCGGTAGGTTGAAGCGTCAAGCGTCGATGGCGGTAGTGCGCGAGGGCCACGAAGAAGGACGATGGAGAACGAAGCGAGACGAAGAAGGGCGAGCGGGAACGAAGTGGCGAGTGGCGCGCGCGTCGAGTGGGGGGAGAGGAGCAGCAGCACGCCATGCCAATCGCAGAGACAGGGGTCGAACAACCCGGCGTGGGTAAACGCTCTCAGTAACGCGCGACGCTCCGTTCGATTCGGGTGGTTTGGATTCCTCGACAGTGGTGGTGCATTCTCTTTTTCTCTTCTCTCTCTTTCTCTCTCTCTTTTTCTCGTTGCCGTAAACTTGCTCACGACGGCCGGCTGCCGTAAGATGCGGGCAACGTGAGCGAATCCCGAAGGAAAATCCTCCCGTGGACACTTCTGCTCCGGAAAACTCCTGCAAGGACAAACCGAAAGGATGCGCTGCCTTCACGTCGTCCCGCTCTTTCTGTCTTTGAGTGAGTGAACCTGCATTACGCTTCTTACAAATTCATTCTCTCTCCTCTGATTGCCGCGTACTTTTTTCCCCCGAGTTAACTCGCTTGCACTCGGACTCGCATACTTAATGCACTTAATCTGGCGAGCTCGATTCACTAACGAGACTTCGAGGGCCGAAAGAACGCAGTCAAAGTCGGGGCTGCGTATCCCAGACCAGTTGAGCGTAACCTCTCCTGCCCGGCGCGCGTACCCCTTTTCGTCCCTGGCTCGACGGCGTCGCTATAATTACAGTTAATTGGGCTCGAGCCCGCCACCAGCCAGGGACCAGTCTTGAAGAACCTGCTTTTCGGAATTTCGCCGTCACCTCGTCGATTTCGCCACGGCAAACGGGCAGTTTTAATTCTTGGAGCGGCGGACGCTCGCATTTTTTCGTGCCATTGTTTCAACTCGTTGAAATGGGCTTCGGGTACAGTAAGATAATAGTTTGCGCTAATAGTTTGTGGAAAGGGACAGGGGATTGCGTGCACAGGGCGACGGATACGCACGAGTCAACTGCAAATATATCTTTATACTTATGCGTATGCTTGAAAGCATAACTTTGCAACACCACAAATAACTGCTCCATACAACGTAAGAAAGGGAACTCAACAACTCATATTTATACTGTCGCGATCTGTCCGAGATTTTGATTTCGCAATCAGCAAGTGTTTTACTGTTTGGCAAACTGTTCGATTTATCTGTCCATCGCTAATTTCCACATACCCTCTCAAGCACATACTTCCAATTAGTTATGTACAACAAGATATAGTTACGCGGAACAATTATACAGACAGAAATGATAAGATCGACAAGCTGACTCATAGGTATCCTACCCTATATATCGCATTAAGGTGATATCCACCAGAGCAGACAATCATCAGAAAGCAAATGGGTGCCGGTTAGATGAAAGGGGCCGCCAAACGCAGCTCGAGAGAGAGAGAGCAGATGCGTTCTCCCTGGTATCACGAGACTCGAAGTGGCGTGCAAAAGGACAATCATGGAGAGAAGAGCGTAGCACTCGGCTCGATGTCCGGCGTCATTCGATCTTTCCTTATCAATGAATCCGTAACACGATCGGACAGGAAGTCCCACCAGGAGTCGGAGAGAGAGAGAGAGAGCGGGCGCGCGCGCGCGGACAATTTGCAGCTCGTTGGCCGAATCATCGGGACCGATCTTTCTCTCTCTCCGGCATCCTCGCCGCCACGGTCCAGCTGGGATGCTGCGGAGGTGGGAATATTTGTGGGATTCGCCGGTGGCCGCAGGTAGAGTGGATGCTGGCGGCTCGCGGTGTACGGGAAGAGTTGCGAGAAAGGATTCTCCTGGCTCGATGACGCTCCGCGTAGCCCTGTAGCCTCTCTCTCCTCTCCGGACTCCCAGAGAATTCCCCTCTCCACGGGGAACCGGTTCGATAGCCCGAGCTATCGCACACCTACAAAGGGCGCGAATATACGCAGACTCGACTCGCGAGGGAGAGAGAAGGCCCGACAAAAAGGGGTGCCGCGTTACGTATCCAACTATACAGCCTGTAAACACTCGTGGCTTGGTAATGGACAGCGGATATTTACTCGAGCAGATATTTTTATTTATTATAGATTTATGCGTGTGGACACGAGCGAGTATCCATCGTTTTTCAGGTGTCGACGATATCGGAGAACCGGAATTACTGGTTGCAACTCGCGACACATGTTGCCGTAAGCATTTTGCAGTTGCAGTTGAATAGACTCATTGACTCGCGGCGGTAAATGAAACGATTTCTCAATTAGAGTGGTATTTTTGCAGATTCCTTACGCGAAGGAACTAGGAAACGCAAGAAACGCAGAGCTTGTAATCATTTGAAACACGTATTCGTTTAATGCAAGTCCCGAGGCACGTTGGGTCGGAATTAATGAGACAGGAAGGTTTACACCCCGTAGAAAATGAGCGGTCACGTGAGGCAGGTAGGGCCGATTGGCCGGCTAGGGGTTAGAGCCAGTCTCTCTTTCTCCTGGCGTTATTCCCATCATCGAGTCGGTCGGCTCTCGGCGGGCGCTCGCAGCGGGCCGGCGCGGCGGCCCAGTTTTCCTCCATCCGCCATCCGACAGACGGTCCTTTTCTGCCCGGGCGCACGGCCACTCGGCTATTCATCTTCGGGGCCGGTACTCCTAATTACACGTCTCGGGTTACGGGATGAGAGAAGGATCGTGTCCCGAAGCTTGCTTCGGCCGGGACGTGTCCTCGTGCGCGGCGCGGAGAAAAGGGGGCCCAGCTTTTTTCACGGGCGTCGCTCTCCTGCTCGCCGCCGCGCTCCTTCTCTTGTGCGCCTCCTCTTTCTTCTCATTTTCTCGACATCTTTTTTACACTCTCCTCTCGCCACTAAAGCCCCTTTGTCCCGGCGGGCGTAGCCGGCTATTTTATACGGCGAATGTTATTCAGACTCGGAGTTACTTACTGCACCGGCGGCCTCTCCTGCACACGCACTCGTCGTGCTCGGGTATTAATGCCCGCGCGCGCATATACGTTTGTTCGTGCCCGGGCATTAGTGCCTCGGCGTCTTCTCCCTATTCCACGCTTGTTAGCCCGGTGTGTGCCTTGCCTGTTTTTCTTTCGCGCTCGAGTGTTCCGGAAACCGACGCGGCCCGCGCCGGCGAATGTGCGTGCGGTCCTGCATACCGGGCCAACCGAGCAGAAGCCGGTGGTTGGTTCGGTGGGTGGCCGTGTGTGAGAGAGAGAGGCTGACCAAGAAAAATTGTATTAGCCCTTTGATCCCTCGGCTGCCGAGCGACGCGGAAGAGAGCGAATAAAGCCGCTGCTCGAGCATAATGCCGCCGTTTACGCATAAAGAGCGCAAAACAGCCTCTTTGCTCGAGATGCCGAGTGCTCCGCGCCGGTTTTCGTGCGGGGAACGCGGCCCACGGCGAGTTGCTCTTGTTTACCCTCCCCCCCTCAGCCACAAATACCAGTCCCCGGGAAATCTCCGCTGGAAACTGTGTAGCAAGTACTGAAAGCCCTCTCGCAACTTTTCAAAGTCCAACTTTTCCGGAGCTGGCCCCATGTTAGAATGAAATTGCTAATAAATATTTGTCTGTAAAGTCAGTTGCTTGATGACCGTGCGTTTCTCGGACGAATTGAACAAGTTTCCGTCAGAGAGGGAACTCGAAGCAATTACTTTGCATCGAGGCCGAATTAATATTGTCTTGAAATTCACTTAACATTCCCTGCTCATATTAATTAGCCAGAACGCTCGTTTCACTCATCGTGGGAATCGACTTCCGGCCAACGACTTTCCGAAGAATGAGCTAATTATCATGTGTAGATCAGTAACGATGCAACGTATCGTGACAACCGGTAGTGGCCGCTCATGATAATCATCGCGATAATTAGTAATCCGACGAACGCCCACATAGTCCACAAGGACAATATCTCCGAAACTTTTGGACCGAGAAGATACGAGATAAGTCTGGTATCGCGGGAGAAACACGAGGATCGGATTGCTCGTTTCGGCCGGAAGTCACCGGGGACTAGATTACATACGACGGGCTTTCCCAAATCATTTGAGCCATCAGCCCCTTGGGACGCAAAGGGATAACTTGGCGAAGCCGGTCTCTATGAGAACGAACGACAATAGAAATCTACAGTTACTCGCTCGCGTGTCTACATTGAGAAAAAGTGTAATGCTTTTATACATATAGTAGAGAAACTTGCTCCCAAATTTACACACAAAAATTAAGAAACAAGAAAATACTTTTGCTAATCGACACTATGTATATCAAGATATACGTATTTAATGTACACATATTGTTTTTTACATTGACATATCAATGATTATACGTATTGGTATTGCCGGGAGTGTTGAGTGTCTATAGGACTACGTTGAATTTTGAGAGTAACTGTGTATTCGGAAAAGGGCAGGATGGATCAAGTGGGACGGGAGGACGGAGGATTCTTTGAGAGTCAGTGGCGCGTCCTCATTATGCAGACTCTCGCCGCAAAAATCATGCACTTCATTTCTGGGCCCGCGTGCTCGATCGGCCATTCTCCTAGCGAGAATTCCCTTTGACACGGCAGCGTGAATGACGCCCTTCCGGGCGCAGCATCGCCTGCCAGAGGGACCTCGATACTCCAATTTTTTACACGAATACACCCCCATAGCCCATTTCTCGCCGTATCGGGCCTACCTACCCCCTCAAGCTCCCTCGCCCGCCTCTCTATTCGGATAGCGCTTCCCCGGAATCCTCTCTCTCCTCTCTTTCGCTCCGGTCCGTCATCGCATTGCCACTCTCTCTCTCGTCGCGCCGCTGATTGTGAGTGCAACGAATCATCTGATTGTGGCCAACCAAGCCTGAATATTCCGGCGCCAAAGCCAGCCTGCCGGCTTTAACTTTATCAAGCGCCTCTGCGTGCAAACGGCATTCTCCCACGCGCAAACGGGTATATCTGGATCGTTTCACGTCGTGCAGCATAAGCGGTATTTCGCAAACTTTTTCGAACGCCCCCCGGCGCGGTCAAAGTTGTAATTGGCGCTTCAGCGAGATTGAATCGCACTGGGGAAGTGCCGCTTATGTTTAATGGGAATGATTTCATTAGAATTCATTTCTGTCGACCCTGTGACTTTTATATGATTAGTGGAGGTTTCTAGCTTGCTAGGGGAGCGTGTGATTTAATGTATTTGATTTCATTTCGAGTTGAGTGTTACGGTTTTGAGTTAGTTATTTAAATACTTTGAATGTATAGTTCGTAGTTTTATCTGCAGACATAGCAACGGTCCGGTTAACTCCGATGCTCTCAAACTATAATTCAACTCGATTCAAATGGAATCAAATCGATGTATAATACAGTTTATTGTAATTAATTGCAGAGAATAATAATCACACTTACCCGGCGCACAACAATCTCATCGCAAATGGTTTTATCGGGACTTTTTATCCGGCGTTGATTTTTTCCACCGTGAAATGCATCATCTCGCACTCTTTTCCGCGGGGTCGTAACCTCTCGCTCCGATTTGAATTGCAACGAGGAGTCGAGCGCGCTTGAGCAAGTAGATTAAGTAGATTATTCGAAAAGTGGCGGGCGCATCTCGAGGTTCCATTGTCGCGCGGCGCTCTCGGGCGAACTGCCACACTGCTGAACTGGATTCCGTGAGTATGAATGAACGAGGTAATAGAAGCGCCGTAATGCCGAGCAATTGATCCAGTTACGCCGGGCCATTTTTTACTCGGCAACAGATAAGCCGCGAGAGCGGACTCGACCGGCGATAAATTCATCCTTGGCAACTCGAGCGGGATTAATGGCTCGCCGGAGCGATTCATGGGATTTCCACTCATTCAGCGTGTCTTTCGCCCCGAGTTCGAGTTAAGCAACCGCTCGTTCCTGTCAAAAGGGAGTCATCGCGCCAGTCATTGCGTGGGCCACGCCAGTCAAGGAAGTCGTATTTCTTTTAACCCCTTCGCTGCCAAGTATACTTTTTCATATTAACATTCCTCATATTAAAGCACCACGCTTTCGCGTAGGAGTAGCAAACTAGAAGAATTCCATTTTTAATTCATCATTTGCATCTTTTTAAAAATGAACGCCGACAATAATCCACACGAGCACATCTTACTGTCAATGTGCAGGAAGTATGATAATACCTGTGTCATCGGACCAGACCTAAACCAGATAAGCTGAAGCCCTAAACGAGCCCTCCATCAGCACTTCACCGATATCCCACCAATATCTATAAGCATCTCCAACTAAAATTCAAATAGCCAGCATCCTCCTTAACAGAAATAAAAAGAAAGTTCACATTTCCAAGACACCCTGTATCGCCGCGTTCGGACGTTCTCTCCAGGGCTCTTTCTTTTCTACATATGCATAAGCGACCACCTTGGCTTATCCGCTCGTTCCGGCGCGCCGGGACGCAGAGGGTGAGAGAGAGAGAGAGCTTCCCGTTCCGAGACATTCAGAAACGTCGAGAAAACGTGTCGCGGGAGCGTGAATTTCACGGCGCTGCGAGCGTCTGGCTCGCACTCCGGACACAATTTGCACCGGCGAGCGAGGAACGAAGAGAGAGAGAGAGAGAGCGCGAGAGAGAGAGGGTGAAGAGAAGAAAGAGAGCAACAGAAGTCTGCCATTCCGTAGACGCAATCCTGTTGACATGCCGTGGTAGCCAACGACAGCGTGAAAAAAAAACATATGCACGCGCGAGGGGGGTAGGTTTTCTTTTCATCAAAATTCTACCGCGCGCTCCTTCCCTTGGCGCTCGAGCTCGACGGCCCCCGTTGTATCTAGTCGACATCGTTAGTGGTTAATAGTCTCTTCATTAGTTGGAAAGTGGCGTTAAACGCTTCGCCGTCGATAATCATCCTCATTTCCCTTTGACGGCACCTTGTAAACGATTCAACCCGCTGTAATCTGTATGCGAATGATCAATCAGCCGGTGATGTTTGCGCGAGCTATAGCTACCCTTTGAAAAGTTGAACTGGTATTAAGCTGAAAGCCGCGCGACCTCGGGCATTCATTGGTTTCGGAAATTTCCAGTGAAACAGAATTAGTTTATAATCGTCGAAATTCTAAAGCGTGTAATTATTGATAATACAAGTTTGATCTAAGTCGAAAAGGGGACTGAAAGAAGAAGAAAGCTTGTCAAGACTTGTCGCATCAGCGCAGATGTCTGTTTAATCAATCGATTCCTCAAACACGATAAACCGCCGCCACTCGCAATACACCTTATCGCAATTTGTCATTGGCGCAGCTCTCAAGAGCAGACTGAGGAATTCCGGGGAGAAATCGGGCGGAGTGTGGCGGCAAGTTAGGAGAAGTGTTAAGAGTTGTCGGGAGAGAGAGAGAGAGCGAGAGAGATTGGACGGGGCTAATGATTTTTCGATCCTAACGAGGATTCAAGTGCGGCTGTCAGCCAGCGGGGCTAAAAGATATCGCGACGTAATGAGCCAAGTTCCGCTCGACGTGGTGGAACTTTGCTCTGGGCCGGGGTTCGCGCGACCCTCGCCGACGTCTGGCGTCCTCTCTCTCTCTCTCTCTCTCTCTCTCTCTCTCTCTCTCTCTCTCTCTCTTCTCCCGGGCGTCGCGGCGGTGTAGGACAGGGTGGCTGGCGCACTGCGAATAATAATCGGATAGGGCAGCGTGAAAGGAGGAGCGCAGTGAAAGAGAGCCATCGCCGGGGCCCGTCTGGCCTTTTTCCTTGGAGGATAAACCCTTATCTCCGTGGCGCGCCTCTCGTTAATTCGAGATGCGCCGGAAGTCACGGACCTGTGGCCGAGATGAAAAACCCCCGCGAGTCCTCACTTCTTGTCCTTATTCTCCTCCGCCTCCTCTTTCTCCTCCCCCCCTCTCTGCCACCCTCGAGCGTCGCGCACCGACCTCCTGGCTCTCTCGATCTGAAAGAAATTGATCCAGTTACCAGGATTTATTCTATTCGAGATGCCCCGCGATATATTTATCAGTCGCCAATTCCACTTCATGGAGAAGCTGCCTTTCATTATCGCGCTTTGAGAATAGTAGTCCTATAAAATGTGCGGAAATGTAAAGATTTTTTTAGCGGAGACAGCATTTTGTTAATCAACGACTAGCATCAAGGGCCCAAAGATCTCAGTAATTCTTGAAAGCAACCAGATAGTATACATATTTGCCGGGACAATTATAAGTCAAAGCAGACTTTACATTTCTGCCACAAACTTTCCACTTTCCCGGAGAACATAATATCTCGAGCATTCATTCCCGGCGCGATAAGCAGGAACGCGTAAAATTGCTCGTAAAGCAGTGGACGACTCTTAAATGAAGAATAGTGTAATTGCGAGCGAGGCAGCGCTCGTTAATCGCATTACCCGCTGTTTCACTGCCTTATCTCTCGGCGCTCTTCTCCCGGAGATGCACCGGAAGTCAGAGACGCGTGCAGATAAAAAAAGCGGAGAAGGCGTGTTGGGCACAGTGCTCGAACGCAGTTCCCGCATCTTCTGCTTTTTCTCTGGATGTTGCTGGGAGCGCGTGAAAGTTGGGTCGACAGTATGTATACAGGGGGATGCAGGCTTATATCTGTAACGGCGTTGGTGCGCCGGGGCGCAGGGCGTCGCCGCTTCACAGAGAGCCGTCGTGCAGGAGTGCGGCGTCGGCGTCGGCGGCGAGAAAGATCGAGGCTGCTTGTGTAAACCTCGTAAAGTCCGACAGCTGCAGCCGCCGCGTCGCCTCGGCCCCAAAGAAAGACGAAAGTAGGAGAGCGCGCGCCGATCGGCAGGGGAAAGTGATCTCCCGAGTAGCTCGTAAAAGCTCGCACTGTTTACTCCTGCGGGAGTTCGGCCCTGCCAACTCCGAGGAACGCGCTGAGAAGTTTGCTCAGAGATCACTCACCCGACCGCGGGCCCCGTACCTGCCCTGTTAGATACGCCGGGATAGATCTTTGGAGAAGAGGAGCTGGAAAGTACCGGGGAACATAGGGATCGAAAGGATTTATGAGTTGCTTGATCGCTATCGGCAGATTTTACGGTTCTGAGATGATCGCCCGGCCCTAATTCGGGCTTTCAGCCTCCGACCGCGGGTTTGGGATGTGGCGAAGAATGCTTACGCAATTCGGGTGGTCAGTTTTTATTGTGCAATCCACGGATTGTGTAATTTGGGCGTTAGGGAGTTCTGTTTAGGATTGGGTTCATCTCTGGAATTCGCGTCGTAAATATAGGGGGTTCGGAGATATCTAGGAAATTAAATAAAATATCGAGAGTTTTGTGGGAAGTCACGAACAGTGGGATAAAGCAATCTTCATTCATTTAACTAGAACTGAATGTGAGAAAGAATTTTCTAAAATATTGAATTATTTAAAGATGGGGACTTTTGAAGAATCATTTCGTATTGAGTAAAATGGGTCTAATGGTTGCCGTGAGTGCGCACACACGAAGCGCAGCTGCTGGCCCATAAATTGGAGAATCGGTGTATCCGCCGGGGGAAAGCCGTAGTGTCAAAGTGATTTGAGGGCTGAGCGCAGATCAATGTGGGGCGCAGGACAAAGCAGGTGAAGGGACGCGAGAGCGCCCAGTGCATCGCCGGGCGAGCACCGAGCAGTGATCCGCCGCGGAAACATAACAATCGATTCCCACTCGAACACGGGGAATTTAATCCGCAGCAGAGAGTCGAGCATTGTTCCTGCGCTATCACCGGCGAGGCTATCGAGCGCGCGGACATTTGTACGCGCGTGTATCATCTCGCATTTTAGCCTGGGAAAAAGCGCGGGTGGTTTTTTCAATTTTTCAAACCAACCTTTTCCGGCCGGCGGAAATGCGGAGCCGAGGCGCCCGCATGATTCGTATTGCAAAATCCGCTCCGGGCTCGGTCCGGCGCGGCAGCCTACACCTCGCTTTCAGAATAACGCAGCAGCCTCGCGCACAATACGGTTCGTTTAATTTGCACAAGCGACTATTTGTCGCGCCGGTCGCTGCCTCCCGGCCGTGCATTACGCATGTCGTCGTCCATTTTTCGCGTTGTCGGCCGGCGACGCATCAAGTATGTATGGACGATTAAAAAAATCTCCCTCGCTCGAACCTTCCCGATATATCCAGCCTCTCTCCTCGACTAGCCCGGGGTTATTATTCCCTCCGGTTTTTCAGCGGCGGCGCATCAAAAAGTTACGGGGCGCCCTGCCCAGCCGCCGCTCGCCAGACTTTTTGAAACAATTTTATTTCCCCGATACTTCCTCTTCCCGATCGAGCATTGTCCGAGAGTGGCCTTCGATTCGCCCGGATTTACCCTGTTTTCCCCTCCGGCACTTGGTTTTATCGGTAATGCTTGCGCCGAACAAATGCTCCTCTATTTTTCGCGAGCCACTGGCTTCCAGGAGTTATCGTAATTCAATATTACAGTATATGTATACCAGTCAAGTTTCCTTCTCAGTGTGAAGTTATATCTCATCGCTGCTGGTCGCACCTTTCGCCCGCCTCTCACCTCGTCCGCAGAGGTCGCCCTTCCGGATGGAAACCTTTTACCACCCTTTTCCGCATCGGCGCCGCCCGCATACAGATACGTTCACGGCTATCCGTAAATTGCGTGGAATCACTCGAGGGAAATGTGCGCGGGAGACAGGCCAGGTCGAGTCAGGAGCACACGGCGAGTAACTCGGGGGGCAGGATGGCAGGACTAAAACAGAATCGGGGAGGAGAACGGGGCCGAGGCATTGCTGAGAAAGCAACAATAGGAAAGGTACCGGGCTGGAGTGGGGGAAGGACAAGAAAGGTATCGGGGGTGGATAGGGAGGGCGATAAAATCGTGCGCAAGTACGAAAGGAAATTGCATTAAACGATACGCCGTCAAACAGGCTTTGCCAGGAGGGATGACTCGCAAAGACAGATTTTTGTTTCCCCTTGGAGAGGAAAGAGCCGCCCCGTCTGCCACAATGGCAGGGCTGCGGGGGTGGGGGTGGCAGTAATTATCGCTCCATTCCCTTGCTATCGCACGGGCCTTTTTATTCCTCACTCCTTCGGGAGGTACACTGACTCCCATTAACATTCGGACATCCTCCGTGTTCGGGAGATTATTCCTGTCCGTTTATAATTGTGTTGACTAATTCATTATGAATATCATAACTATTTTAAGTGGGATGAAAAAATCATCTCTTAACATAATTGTGGTGGGCACAGCCAGCAGGGTTCGGATTTCCCCTCGGAATCAACAAATAGTTTCTTTAACTCTTTCTCGCATTACGAATTTTTTCCAGTCTTTTGCCAATTTTCATAATTCCAAATTGAATTATTGATTTGGAAAATGTGACTATTATCGAATGTCGTAATGCAACGGTTAGCGCGAGTAATACATCACAGGTCCGAGTGGCATGCCACGATTGCCACGGGCACATTGTTGATTCCAAGTGAAACCCCAGGCTGTGTTTATGCATGAACCGAATAGAGCCGGGAGGGCGGCGATGGGATTCCATAGATGCTGATCCGCTCTTGCTTTCTGTTTGTTTCATTGCGATAGTGGCGTTGGCCTCGGGCGAAGTCGGCGACCTTTACTTCTCGGTGAGCCCGGCGGAGCACTCGGTCGTGGAGGGATCGCCGGTGCGGCTGAGGTGCGAGGCCCAGCCGAGCTCGCGTGTCAAGTACTCGTGGAAAATCGATGGCCAGCCGCTGGCGCCCAGTCCGAGACGCCACCAGGACGGAGGCGATCTCCGCATCACCAGGGTCGATCGGATCCTCGACAGCGGCAACTTCGTCTGCGTCGCCACCCACGAGGAAACGGGATACTCCATTGAGAGCTCGCCTGCCAAGATCGACGTGCAATGTAAGTTACCGCTATTCTCTCTCTCACTCACTCACTGCCAATCTTCTTTGCGCGTCTCTTAGCCCAACTCGCCCAAGTAAGTCTCTTCACGAGAGTGAACTTGACTAGAATGAATCGGGCCCGGGTGAACAAGACGTCCGATGGGATTTTGTTTTAACTGGGAATAGTTTGTAGAGTGGAAAAATCGTAATTGAATTATTTATCGAATGGCTTTCTAGAATACACGTTAAGGAAAATTGGCTGTGTGAATGTTATATCATTTTATAATTGACGAGACAAAAGTATTTTATTAGTCACATTGCATAATAGAAATGCATACATATGTATATAGGAATAGTAATAGTATTAGTAAGTATTATAAAAGTAATATCTAATGCACATAGAACTGCTCGAAATAGTTTATCTCAAATCTAGAAACGTTATCGAGCGGCAACCGCAGTCCACTCTGGACCACGGGAAGCTTCCCAACGCTCTTTGTATGACGTGCATAGGATTAATTTTGCTAATGCATCACCTCCTCTGAAATGAGAAACCAACTCTGTCACAGTCGTTCACGTCCAATCAGCATTAGTCCGAGGAAACTCAATCCAACATGTTGGCCGAACTCGCTAGACAAATCAGCCGAGCGAGTTAATCTGATATTCGCAGTAGAAAAATCTCGTTTCCCATTGGGTTTCCATGGGAATTTACGCGGCCGGTGGGAAAGTTAGGCGGCCGAGCACGGTAGTATATGACAGCCGGCAGCCGTGCACGTGCTCGGATCTATTTCACGGCTAGCGTGAAATAGATCACGATATCCGACAGCCGGATATTCGTCGGAGATGTACGCGCGCCGGCTGGCATTCAATTAATGATACTACTGATACGCTGGGCTTATTCGGATTAATCCGACCTGCGCTATCTCGCCGATCGCTCCATTCGCCTCTCGCGTTTACACGTTCGTAAGCTGCTGATACGCGACGTGCTCGCATTGTGCTTCGCCGGATCGAGTGGGCGAAAGCGGTTCGGTGGCTTTGGGCCTCTATCGGCATCGATTCGAAGTTTTATACCCAATATGTGTTATCATTAATGTTCAATTAAGGTAATACAAGACACGTATCAAACTGCAGTTGATAATCAGTATTTATTGAAGGGAGTAGATAATCTAAACAAGTAACAAAACTAAATTCAGTACGTCCTTAAAATGCATTTCAAACTCAACATTCTCATTCTATAACTACAAGTAATCCGTGAACAAAAGCTCGTTAACTTTATCAACAAACAAGTGATCGACATCCCGTCAAACACAATAGAAGCAAATTCACCTCACACTGCAAGAAAGAGGACGAAACGAATCTCCAAGACCGGGGGGGAGAGAGAGAGAGAGCCCGTAGAGCGATGGTCGGTTGTGTAGGGTGGCTCGTAGTGACGTGTCGCTCAAGTGCTGCGGATTTTACCGCTCGGCTGTATCATTGTCAGGCGGCGCACTCTTTAATCGTCCTTTCTCCGCGAGAGCGCAGATCAAACAGGGCCTGGTGTGCAGAAATTACAGGAGAGCCGAACCGAAAAGAGAGCGAGAGAGAGAGAGTGAGAGCGTGTCGGGCGAGGGTAGTCACGAATATCAAAGTAACGGAGTAACGGAGCGGGCGAAGGATGAGGAGGAGAAGGAATCAGCCATGGAGGAGGAAGAGGAGGCGAGCGATGCTAGCTAGTAGTAGTAGAGCACACGCACAGTAGATACATGTGTGCGCGGCTGACTGGAAAGGGAGGAAAGAGACAGAGGGAAAGAGGCTAGAGCGAGAGGGAGAGAGTGTGGCGGGCACAGACGAGAGGCAGACCGCTAGAAATCGATTCGGGATGGGCGTACTACCGCTTCACCGGCAGACACTTCGCTCTTTCCATCCAATATAGTATACCACTGTCCATCCTTCCTCTCGTCTCTCTCTCTCTCTCTCTCTCTCTCTCGTTCTGTCATACACACACACGCGCACAGGCCGTCTCTCTCCACCCCCTTCAATTATTCGGCCGCGCGACAATAATTAAGCAAGATAATTCCGAATCGGACTGGCCGTGACAGTCTCTTCAAGCGCATTCTGCTCGTCAATAGTGTTAGGAAATTTATTGAAGTATCGGAATACAGTCACGCACTTAATTTAATGCACGTATATCAGAATGCGTATTATATTTATGTTTTGATCATCAATTAATATTTAAGAGCATTTCTTAATTACGCGGCGAAACTGTTGAAACGTATTATTTTACTATTTTATGGGGATGTTGTATGCATTTTTCATTATTATGCAAGTCTCTGCTCAGTTTTGTGAGCAACTTATGCTTAAACCTCGCAAACTCCCGCTCAAGTAACACCTGGGACGTGCCGGATGCGATGAAACCTGAACAAGCCTCATTTGGCGAAGGTGACTTGAGCGTGTGGAATTGCTAAAGTTGACAGTCTTGTTTGGATTGTTGGAGTCGCAAGTTGGACCACTTGCTCGACTAATTAACATATTCCTGACTTGACAGCTCTAAGATCCGTGTCGCTATTTCAAATGGCCAGAAGCGCCGCTGGGGAATATCTCATTTTACGCGCGAAATCTTCTCCCGCTAGGACCTGGAGCGTGCAGTTTGCTAATAACACGCAGTTAGTTATGCCAGTGGCGTGCGCGCGGCCGCTAATGAAGTTTAATGAAGTTTGGCCCGACGCTCTCTCCTTGGCCTTTTAATGATTCGAAGCCTCCGCCTGCGGACACCCCCGCGAGGCAAATGCTGCGTGGTCGTCGCTGGTAGTTGGATAGTCTGCGTGCGCGAATGGACGTGCGGGCAACGCGAACCAGCCTCCGAATGGACCGACGGGGGTGAGGAGGTGTGAGAAGAAAATCGCGCGGCTGGCATTGCGACAACGCCAGCAGCCGGCTCTCTGCCATTTTCGTCTGGAAAAAAGTCGGCGCGAAACGCACTCCCGGCGTCGAACTCTACTCGACAAGAGTGGCGGGGGTGGTGGACGCAGGGTGAAATTAAAAAAAAAAGGAAGAAAAAACATATCCAGCCAGCGAGCTGCGCGCCGGTCTCGCCGCGGTATTGAATGAGTAATGAAGAAATTTGCGAAAAAGTATATATTGTTAAATCGGGAAAGTCGAGGTGAACGCCGGTGGAAAGAGTAACGAGGAACAGAGGGCTCGCAGCGAGCGTCGCCGGGGCGGGGGTTGAAGAGGAGGAAAAACGCAAAATGCTGAGAGGCCGTTCAACAGGGCGGGCGGACTGCGGGTAGCGGGAGAGAGAGAGAGTAGAGCGACGCCGGGCGTCATTAGCGAGCTGGCACCTCGTTATCATGTATCGTTTTATAATTATTATTACACGCTGCTGCCAGCCCGGTCGAGTACACCACCCACCTTCGCCCACCCACGGTGGAGAGAGCGTACATTTAGTGGTGTCCTTAATACCGCCGTGCTCGCGGCGCGGCGTCGATTTCTTTTGATAATTGCGATAATCATAATAACGATAATGACGATGCCCGGATCTCCTTCGACGCGCTTTCCGTCGTCGTCTCGCGAGACTCCGTCGCGCTTTTCTCCCTCCCCCTTTGGCAGCGGAAGCGTCGCCAGCGACCGTCAGCTGGAAAAATGTTGCTCGTGGAGCACTCGATCGCGCTCTTGCCGCGACGTAGGAGGAGATTGCGGGAAGGCGAGCGGGAAAGCCACGAATCAGCCAGTAGTGCGGCATCGATCGGCGAGCGCTTCGTTAGCGCGCCGAGAGCTTATCCTCCTGTTGGAGAATTGAGGAATATATCCGGTCGCGCGCGCCTTCGAACAACACTCTCAGCCACGGAGCCAGCAGGAGTGGCGGAAAATCGCAGCGGAGTAGGAAGAAGCTGGAGAGACGCCGATGCGGGGGACAGAGACGGAGAGATAAGGGAGGAGCGAGAGGGATTGCGCAACCCTACGTCGAGGGCAAACGTCGAGATGAGCGGGAAAGGGCCGAGGGCTCTGACAGTCACTCCTCCGGCAACCGGGAATTAACGTGGAGAGATGATATTTGCTGCGACGGGCGTTTGAATTTTTAAAGAGACATCCGACCAGCCCTGCCGGCATGTCGCGACCTCCCTGTTTCGCCATGCGCCTGCCATCCGCCATCCGCCCTCCGACCACCGCGCGCCCAGTATTTGCAAACCTATGTACAGGGTGATTCACGTGCCTTTCAATCAGAGCTGTCGTAGCCCACTTTTTCTCGGGCGTACATGAATATACATTTTGCTTTACACGACTTTAAATCACAATAAAAAATTATCATAATACACAGGATGTATTGGGGAGCAGCAAATCAATATAATTAAAGGACTAAAATAGTTTATAATCGTGTCACACGAGGCAAAGCCAAGAGAATCACCCTGTACAGTGTCATGGACGAGATCGCTACTCTGCCCCCACCGAATACAAAGTCAGGAAGCTTGCAGGGTCCAATCGCATAATCCCACACTCAATCACTCAGACATCCCTCAAGTAGCTTGTCCTCCTCTCGGTCCTGACCTGCCGATTATTGCTAAAATCCTCGCGGGGGGTAACTCGATTAAAAGTAACAGGGCTCGTCAATTAGAGCGGTAAGCCTGGCGGCGGATTATCCGGCGAGATCGAACTCGAGATGCCGCGGTCGAATAAATCTGGCCGGAGGGGCAGGGTGGCGCGGAGAGAGAGTGAGAGTGGCGAGTGGCGAGTGGCGGGGGTTGGTTAGTCGCGTCTCTAAACTGACGTCGGAGCGAGGCAGCCGGCAGGCTTGGTTGGCTGGGTAGCCTGGCTGGCTGCCTCGCTGTATATCTCGATTTTTCCACCCTCGAAAGGTCGAGCGTCTGATGAGTGATCTCTCGAACACGCTCGGCGATGACGAGCCGGCCCGTCGTGAATATGACTCGGCTGGTGCGTGGCTGGCTGGATGGCTGGATGGCTGGCGCGCGCGCGCCGCCGCTCCACCTCGCCGTGAAAACCATCCCTTTCCCTCTTTTAATTTCCTACCCCTCTGCTCCGGCCGCAACCACCGCGTCGTCCCGACTCCCTGTTTCTTTTTCTCTCGCGAGTCTCTCTCCCTTTCTCTAAAGTTGCCACTGCTTGCGCGCCGCCGAAGTCGGGACGACGCGAAGAAAATAAATTATTAAAGCATGCTTGAGTTATGGGCAATGGGTGCGCACTTAATGAAAAGTTAGGCGTGTTCCGCCGGGCGTCCGCACACTAATCCCTAATGTATGGAACGGAACTTTAGATTTGCATAGAAATCGCTAGGACACTTTAACTATCTTACGCTTCTAAAAAAGATTAATAAATTCTCTTGACCAAGCGTCTCATCGTTCCTTTCCATTTATTAATTTCGAACCCTCGCTCTTCGACTACTATAACCACCGTCGTCCCGGCTCTCTCTCCCTCTCGTTGCCACTACTTGCGCCTTCTTCCCTTCTTCCCCGCCTGCGCCACCCACCCACCGCGCAGCAGCCACGCAGTGCCTTATGACTCGCATCGCACCACATCGCACTGCACTCCCAACACTCTCCCCCTCCCAGTTAGCGGATATCTCACCCCCGGCTACATCGGGAATGTGTAACCCCGACTCCAGACTGAACTCTCTCCGCCGGCAACCCCTCGGCATTGAGCCACCCAGCCACCCCCGGCCGCCCTCATCCTAGCGCAGAATGCACCGGGGGTAAAAACACGCCGAGCAGAGAGAGAGAGAGAGAGAGAATTCTTTGTCCAAATAAAAAAATAACATCTCGCGTGACGCCAGCGGAGGCTGCGCGACGCAACAATGGATAGAGAGGAAGTTGTTCTGCCCCGAGCTACGAGCGAGAGGGTGGCGCAACCCTGATAATTCCGGCAAGATCTGCGGGCATGTGTACGTTTCGGTGGCGCGTCCGATTTATTAGGACAAGTTGGTCCACCCTTGGACATGTCTTGACACTTTCGGGACGTGTATGTCGGGCGGTGGTTCGTGTCTATAATAACACACAGTAGAAACTTGGAAGAAGGAGTCTGCCGCAGTTTATTTAATTATTGTATAACTGTACATTTCCCGGAACTCGTTGAGAGGTAGAATATAAAAGTCTAAAGTGTAGTTGATATTGTGCAGAATCCAGTATCGTTAGAGTATGGAACATATTAACTATCCAATTTAATGATTAATCTTCCATACTCTAACAACTTGCATCATTGAAACATTGTCAACTGTCACATAAAACCTGTGCAGAGGAAAACCAATTGTTCATTTAATCAGCTAATCAACTTAAGACGTAAGAAGTATGTATAAGAGCACTTACTCGCATTCTTGATCCGATTGATATAATACTCGATTGACAATGCATCCACAAGCAATATCTGCCTCAATCCAGATACCGAGCGTGCCTTGATCATTCACCTTTCGAAGAAAAGCAGCCGCGCGTGTGTAATATGCTAATTAAGCATTTCTCGTGGACTTTTGGGACGGCAAGGGCAGGCGGCGCCAAAGAATACCGAGCCCCGAAGAAGCTCGAATAACAAGCCCGTAAAGTGGCTGCAGTGAGCGTGAAAAATGCGCTCCGCATTCTAAGGATGCGCGTTCCGTAGAGAAGAGTGACGGGCCGAGCGAGATGATGCTACGATTAAGAGGAGAAGCGTTAAAAGCAACGAGAGAGGAGTGCGGATTCAGCCCGGCAACAGCTCGATTCGCTCGTTTGGATCTCGAATGAACTCTCTCCTTCTCCCCCCCCCCTCTCTCTCTCTCTCTCTCCTCCGGAGAGCCGCATTACACCTCTTTCGGCATTGCCTCCGCTCGACAATTAGGTCTCGCGCATTGTGCCCTGCGACAATAAGCCATTTCGTTTTTCAGTGGTTTCGCTCTTCCTCCCCGAGGAGCGCGCCGCTTCTCGATGAGCTCAACGAGTGCTCTTCCGTTCCTTTATTTCTCCCTTTTTCTCTCCCTTTGCCTTCCTCCTCCTACTCCGTCCCGCCGTTCGCCCGAGCCTCTCTCGCCCTCTCCCTCTCTCGCTCGCTCTCTAGTCGCCTCTCTGTTTTTCTTCGTTACCCCGAGAGCACGGAGACATAATTAGTACGATGAGAGATCCTCGAGGTATCCAGCCGTGAAATTGGCGTTGCCGGTTAATCGGGCGTTCAAGGGAATCGTGCAGACTTCTTTCTCCGTCTGTGGCCCTCTGTCTGACCGTGTCGTTGCTTTTCTCATTCTCGGCGCCCACCTCTCGCTCCTAACGGCCATCTCCGCAGTACGCGATCGAGTCGACGACCTAGCAGAGATGTGCAGCCACGTTTTCAACGCACGACTTAAGAAGTCCTCGGCTTTCTCGTCTCGTTTTTCGCTCGGGCAAGCACGAACGCCATACGAGAATTACAGCGGCGGCAGCGCGTTATCGCCTTCGCTCTCCGCCCGCTTTTCCGCCCGAAGGAAACTACGCTTGGCGCTCTCGCTCGCGAGTTTTGTTGAGTTCTAAAGAAACCCGGAGAGCCCCTCGGCCGCGTGCTTACTTCGGCCCGAGCTTCGGATTCAGCGCAATGCTATGCCCTTGCCGGTAATAGCGGAGAGCGATGCCAGGGTGGAGAGAGACTCGTGTGCGATTCTGCGATCTAAACACACGCGGCCGCGCGCGCAATCGATCCCATTCACGGAGAGACGGAGAGCAGCTTTGGTAGCGTAGCAACACGCGGAGATCCGTGCCGGAAGACAAATGCCAAGTTTCCGCGATGCATCAGACTCTCGAGACGGATGACGTGCACTCGTTATGCTCGGGGTGGAACGTGCCAGCGAAACTCGCACTTTATGCTGATATCCCGTCGACTCTGGTATTCGGAAATTCTCCCGTTTCATACGAAATCCTACGATTTTTCTACAAAAACGCTCGCGGCCTCATTTTCCAGAGTGCAAATGTTGTATTCACCTCTGGCTTAAAATCGACAAATTTTGATGAAATGAATATTAATAATTCAGGCTTAGTAAAAAAAAGTTAAAGATAATGACAAGTTCTATTTAGTTGAGGCTAAGCAGTTGTTTCGTCTCAATTATATTAGGTAGTGAAGGATTTCTTGATTATTCCATAAAAATCGCAGTCGTCGCAAAATTTCTGAATTATTCCAAGCAAGAGGTGACTCGATCATTAAAGCATTCCCGACTTGAAGCGCCCACCCATTCAAAGGCAGAAGCAAGGGCCGCTCATCCGATTGTCAGTATTGTCGTCGGTGTGTGTCCTGCCTTGTCTCCATATCGTTTCTCCTATTACGGGGACAATGCGTGCGCCGGGGACGCTCGAGCCGTATAAACGGGCGAATTCACGCCACGACATTCGATGCCCCGACTGAAAGCAGGTGCTCGAGTGTGCGAGATCCTCGGGGCCGGGCATCGTTAATGCGTCGCTGAATCTAGTGCAGTGCGAGCGAGAGAGCGAGAGAGAGAGAGAGAGAGGGAGGGACCTGGTAAATTCATCGTGGCATTTAGCCGGGGTCGCGCGCGCCCCTTATGGCGTAAGGGCGAAGCTCGCGCGCACGCACGCACGCATGGTCCCCGTGAAAAACGTGCATTGTCATTGAGCACAATGCGAGAGGCCTAATTGCCATTTGGCATCGCGTTGCCTACCCAAGCCGCTCTGCCTTCCAAGAGAAGTTGTATAAACGCTTGTCCGCTCTGGCACCCCATCGTCTTTTTCTCCGTGGCCGTTTTCTTAGGAGAACTTGTAGTCGGTAAATGATCCCGGGGAGACTTTCAGTTCCTTAGAGATTATTTTGTTGGGGTGGGAAGTGAAGCGTAGTTTCCTTAAGTAAATCTATTCATTCTTAATACATATATGAACTCGTTATAATAATTATTCTTTCAATCCTTTAAAAAAACGTGACTAGATTTAAGAATGATTTAATGCAACATCATATGACGTTTTTAAACCTTTTTAAACAGCAACGCCAATCGCATAAAGTTCGTCTACCAGCATTGACGCTTTTAATGATGGGAATCCTTAAAAAGAAATGTGGATAAACGTTTCTATTAAATTCGAGAAGCATTTCCAATAAGCAGCGGAGTCCTACTATAATACGAGGGATTAATTCGAAGGAAACGGGAATATTGACGAATGTCGAAATGTATCTTCCGCGGATGCAGGCTTTTCTACGTTTTACCGGAGCACTTGTCTCCGTGCAATAGAGTTTCCGCATCGGGAAGTGCGAGTGAACTTCCACCCCGTCGACATTCACTGCGTCCGTCTGGTGGCGGTGAAGTACTCATTCGCCCTGGTTGTGGCACGCTTGCATTGCATCCGTCTTCCCTCGCGACCTGTCTCCGCCAATACTTTCCTCGCCAATCCTCGCTCCCAATGACTCCGATCGATGATATGTTCGAGCAGGGAATGATGTAATCGTTGAATGCCTGCGCAACTTTGTCTTATTCGCCCCGCTACTAAAATGGTCAAAGAAATATTCCCAGCCACTTGTCAACGATTCGATTTATTAATTTTTATTCCTATGGAATATGATTATCATTAATTGCGTTCGAGTTGTCGTCATTAGATTAGATAATATTTAATTCCATTGGTATTAAGAATTCTTTCTCAAGATCATTTGGTATAATTTTTGGGTCTTATGGATAGTAAGGGAAATGTTTATCTGCTGTAACCACTGACTCTTCCGGTACTTCAACGAACTAAATATTCAAAAGCTTAGCTCAGAATTAGTTAAATTATAATTAACACATATTTTAATTAGCAAACGTACTGCAGGCAAACCTCCGAGCCTTGCAATCAAATTAATCTGCTTCAGAACATCTCTTTAACTTTAGCCGCGACATTTTTCCGAGGTTGTCGAGTAGTTTTTTCCCGACGAGCGGAAAAAAGTGTCGAAGCTATTGGAGCCAGTTCGTCGAGCATCCCCTTTAACACGTGAAAATCCGCGCGAAGTCTGCTGGTAGGGATTCTCTAGTTCCCTATGGCTCTCTTTAGCCTCATCGCCTCCTCTCCGCGCTGTCCCTCATTCTTCCCTGGCTCTCGGCCGCTTCGGCGCAGGTGGAGAACTCAATTCAGAGAGGGTTTGCTTGCATTTTCATTGTCTCGCCTGTGCGCGTCGACGTGCGCGCGCGGGCGCGTGCCTTGGTGTCTGTGTGTGTCAAGAGACGTGGAGCTGCGTCGGTGTGTGCGACGCCGGGGTCGTGCCGGTGGTGGTGACATGGACGTCGACCCGACGTCGACACGCTGGCCGTGTCGGGCCGGAGGGAGCCAGAAGAAAAGGAAAGTGAAGCCAGCAACGGGCTGGAGGGACGAGGAACACCGGGATATTGTGAGAGAAGGGCATACGTACACATACACAGAGTGCGCCATAGTACTCGGGGTACTGAGAGGCCTAAGCTAATCGTTGAACGTGCGGCAACCGAGCTGGTTGCATTTTTAAAAACACTGCCGGAGCGAATGGACGACGGTGAGCTCGCTGGAAACCCTTCGACTCGAGACTCGACGCCACTCCTGCTTTTCTCTCGCTCGGCCTCCTGGAACTTACAATTAGAACCGTGGAACGCCCGTGGTACGCCTAGAAGTTACTTGCAGTGCGTTTCTGCTTAAGCCTTTCGATCTGCCAAGCTTAAGCGGATAGAATTTAATTCTATTAACACCTTCGCTGCCGCCTTGCTAATGCCAGGGTGGCTGGTTCACGCACTTCTATCGTACAGGCATACATATTTATTTCTGAGGAAATAATTTTTCGAACCATTTGCTTTGCCAGTTTCTAGAATTTTATGAAAATTGCAACTTTTCATGATAAAAAATTAGATAAATGAAACTAGTTTTGTATTTTGTAAAACATTGATTTGCCCGCCGTGTTATGACCCGAAAAAAATGTTGAAACTTTTCGAGGTTCCTTGCTTTCCCGGGGGCTGTGGATGCGCAACTATCGCGTCGCACTCGCCGGTTCGTTCCTCCGGCTCCGGCGACCTTAAAAAAGAGGAGGAGTAGCCGGAAAATAGTCGGGCTTCGCACGCTGTGCTGGTTTCCAGCTGGTTCCTTGGAGCGGGAACGGGCTTCCTTTTCTCGCGGGTGTCGCGGCTCGACGCAGCGCGTCGAGGCGCAAGCACCGCTCCCTTTCAGGCCACGAGCGAAGTATGTAAAGCGCGTGGAAATACATAGAAATCCTGCCGGCTCGAATGCGACGGGCGCATTTCTGCCTGTCCGCCCGCTTGCCTGCCTGTCTCCCGCATTCGTCGTTCGACGCCTCGTGTCGTTTTCCCCGCATTTACTAGAATTCCCATTGAACGCGGAGAGCGCGAGCGCGGCCCGGAATTCGGATTAGCCGCGCCAGAGCGATCTTTCCCCCGGGCGAAACTTTGTAACCCTCTCATCGCAGCCATAATTAGCGAGGTGTGTGGGCGTGGGTGTGTCGGTGTGTGTGTGTAGCCGGTAATGCGGACGGGACGCCGACGCCCGTTCGCCGCGAAAAACGCTGCGCAGAGAAAACGCTCGGATGAGCCGAGCCGTTCATCGGCCAAGGGGGTGGGTGGAGGAGTTAGCTACTCGTGAGGATCGGCGCCGCGCCCGGCGAGCGTTTTTCTTCTCAATTCCCACGTTTCCCTCGGGCTCGGCGAATCCTGGGAAAAGTGGCGCGATGGATTGATAGGTGGATTAATTAGTAGGCGGATTTTAATATCCAGGTTTATTAGAGCGATAAAAATCAGACTTGTAAGCCTGTTACGGTACATTAATTTTAATGAGTCTAAAACGCGGCTATAAATCATCTTTAACATAATTCCTTTTATGTAGTACAGACTTTCAATATACAAACTCCGTTTATAATTACATAGTAATATTCCATCGGAACGCATAGATATAGGCTTAGTGTGATTATTGTATCATGTTGATGAAATGTTAATCGAAACCTTATTGTTCACCATCAATATTGTACTGGTCCTGGGGGATGTAATGAAACCTCGGTCGTCAGATAAGCAGCCTGTCTAGCTCTTCTGATTCGACGCACTCGAATTGGCGGTGTACTCCACGAAAGAATAACGCTACGAGGAGCTAAAGTAGCCGAGCCCTCGCTTTTCACGAGTGGGAACGGTACGAAGGAATCCTCGGAGCGCAAGCCATTTGGTCGATTAGTCGCGCGAGCCTGAAGGAACCGTAAGCGTCAGATTCCAAGGGTGGCAAAAGCCGGCGCAGCGCCGGCTGTCAAATTACCGTCATCGTGGCGAACAATCGGCGCGGCGCAGCGCGCCGGTAATAATAAGGCGTCGTCGTCGCCGAGCTGCGAGGGGCGCGCGAGTAATCATTCGTCGTGGCAAATGAAGGCGCCTAATAGCCAGGTAAATGGAGGGCGCGCTTGGTCGCGCGGCGCCCAGATAAGAAAAAAAGCCAGACTCAATCTGCTGAGTGAGACAGCGGCCTGAGGTTAAACCCTCCGACGTGGTGCCGTGACAGTCGCCGGATGAGCGGCGATCATCGGCGGGCTTCCTCACTTTCTTCTTTCCCCGCGGACCACGCGGACGACGTAAGCCAGCGAGACTTCTCTATCGCTGCGGGCTTCAGGAACTCCTGGAATTTTTGAGAATTCAAACTTCCAACTTTTTCCTTCGGGTTTCACGTATCTTACTGTAATAATCGCCGCCAACTGAATAGGCGGTTTCGAGATCGCTTTTCTTCTTATTCTTCCTGTATTATCATTTTTGACATAATATTTGGTAGCGATTCGTCGATCTTCTATTATGTTTCGCACCAAACGTCATATAAGTTGGATAAGTTGATACCAAAAATTGTCCGTCTTGTATTTTGTATTATCTTATAAAATACTTATAATTAAAATAATAAAATTATAAAATACTTAAATTATAATTAAAATACTTATAAAATACTTATAAAATACTTATAAAATTTCGATTATTTGGTATCAACACATCCAACTTTTATTATTCCTGGTGTGAAATCATATAAGTTGTATAAGTTCCTATTCGCTCCAGTATTACCATTCTCTGAGAACAATCGGAAAAGCGTTCTTGAAACTTGAAACCGCCTTTTGAGTTGATATCGACTATACAAGCGTTCCGGCAACTGCGGAGAGATCGGGGGAAATTGGTTAAAATGGTGTGAAAACTTAAAGTGATTGTATGCGTTTCTTCAATTTCGTCTGCATTGTCACGGACGCTCTTTTTCGCAAGGTGACAATAATTGTGGAGCTGTGGATCTACAGATACGAGCGTATGTCAAATCCTCGTTATTCTCCTACAATAGGAACTCTCCAGATGTTAGAAAGTATCTCGAGAGTCTCGTAAATTTCAGAATCTGTAACATCACAAGGAGATTAATATTCGTTGCTGCCCGCACGGCGCCTACAAAGGCGCGCGCGCGTGTGTGTGTCGTTAGAAGCTGGAGAGACAAGAGGGCGGAAAAGAGAGCATATATTATTTTTTCGGTGGCTCGTTGCGCGCTTGAACGGAACACGCCGGAGCAGCGCGGCCGGCGTATATTGCAATTACCACGAGTATCTCTCGTGGAGGCTGGCAAGGGCGAAATAAAAGAGCGCGGCCGAAAAAGGGAGCCATAAAAATACCACTCGTGAATATCGGCGAGCAAGCAGCAGGCTACGCGCGCCGCGTGTGTTTCGCTGACGCGCCGAAAAACTCGTGGCCGGCGATGCCAGATAGAATTGCTGGAAATAGTATTACGTATCTCTGCGCTTAGATACAGGCTACACCCATCCGAGAGCGAGAGAGATTCAGAGACACTGGGACGACGAGATAAATTAGCTTTTCGGCCCCCGCAAACTCCGTGCACTCGCACGCGCGCCGCTGCTCTTTGACAGCGAACCACCAACAGAGAGAGAGAGAGAGAGAGAGAGAGAACTTTCTCTCTCTCTCTCTCTCTCTCTGTTACTGAGAGGCAGGGCACGTGCAGCGCTTTTTCGTGATATCACTTTTTACTGACCACATGCGAATCCTATACTCGGGCCACTGCGACGAGCTTTCCACTATTTTTATGCATTTTTGGAGCAGTTTTTTCGAACTCTCTCGTATTAGAGGAAAGCTATTGGAAATAGTGCGCTGTGGTCCGGAAATTTAGCTGCTCGAAATGATTAAAAAAAGAATGAAAGTATCCAACAAACCGGACGAATTTGGGATATACATTTTACTGAGTGAGTTTGTAGTTAGAAACTGTTGCTTTATCCAATTCGTTAATGCAAGATTAAAAAATCATATTCAAACATTGATGGAAACCTACATGAAGGTTCTTCGGTCACTTTATCTTCCTTTTACCCTTTTACACAAAAATACTAAGATCCCACCACGATTTATCTTCCAAGAGCTCGCAACGTCAACTACACAGTTGTCGTTTGCGATCGGGCCCGTTTTACATCACGCCACGTCGTCATTTCCTGCGAGAGCAGCGCGAAAGAATCCGAAAACAGTGATATTTGCCGAGGGAATTGGAGGAAAGTGTGTACGAACGCGAAGGGCAAAGCAGCAAGTGCACGCGACAGAAAGGACGGCGCGAGGAGAAAGAATGCGTAAGAGCGGGGCCACTTATTTTCATCGGCGTTGCTTATCGGGATATACATGCATGCTGCGCTAGACGGATCACGGGGGACAGAGATCGTTCCCTTTACACTTGGTCTGCAATTCCTAAGATGAAAGGAGGCGCGCACCGCTCCTGGCACGCAATTGCGTTCCCCGCACACAGCATCCGGAGGTGCAGCAATGTACCTCGGCCGCCGATTCCCAGACGCATCTAGGCGAACACGAACGTCAGGCAAAAACACTGCCGAGAAAGCACCAATGAGAATTGAAGACGAGCTGCGGCTGTGCAATCCACTGTGAGAGTTCTATGTACTAAAATTTTCTAGAGAGAAATTTTATGCGCTCGGTTTTGCTTATTTCGAAAACGGATGGGTTCAGGTTTTAATATCGGAAGAAATTCCCTAGTTTTCCCTTCGTTTCACTTCCAATTAATGCTGTTTTACGTTCTCCTTGTTTTTCGGGGCCCAATTAAATCGAACGCTTATAGAAATCCAACTACATAGCCTGGTAAAAGTTAATTGCACACGCGTATGAGAGAATTGGCAAAAACCTACCGGACCGCGGAACTGCCGTCGAGAAATGAACGAAGGTCGTCCAGCCTGACTACTATCAACGAGTCGAGTCTGCCAAGAACATCTTTCCATTCACTATCTCCGCTATCTCGCGGCCAAGTAATCTATGGCAGCGAAAGCAAGAGAGTCTCGTCTCGTCCAAGTCGCGGATCGACTCGACGCACCCTCCGCAACGGGCGGGTGTCGATGCGTGTGTTGCGTACACAGGCGCACTGTCGACGCTTCGTCACGTAGAATCCGGCGAACAAAAGCGGACTATTGTCGCGACTGAAAATCAGAAGCAGTGAAATCACTTGCGTCCCTCGCCTGCACTCCGGCGACCCGCAGCCTCTCTCCGCCGCGCGGCGGCGTGAGAGTCCATAGAGAACAGCGACGAGGCCGGGCGCGACCCTCTCTCTCGCAGCACTTTTTCCGCCGTTGCGTGAAATTCAGCCAAACAATGCCGACAATGTGACATCGATTCCTTTTTCACTGTAGGGGCTGAATGTGTCCGTGCGCGCTAGGTGCACGTGGGAACGGCGATAGGGGATGATTTCGCACTGCGCCGGCTGGACTGATTCCTCTCGCTCGACCCCTTAACACAGATCCCGGGAATAATTGCGCACCCCCCTTTCAAGCGTCGCTAGGTTCGATCGGGAGCCTCTGGGATTTTCAACAGAAATAGTTGTCGGGTATATCTATAATTGAAATTGGCGAAAACAAATCGTCGCTCCCCTGCCATCAAAATTCTCATAAAGTCATAAGCGGAAAGAGAATTATATGTAGGGCATTTGTATGCCGATGCAATCATCGTATTTGTTCTTCAACTCGCACTAGTATCAGTCGATTCACTGAAATTGTGTGGACGAACTATATTTAACAAGTATAAGCGAACTTACAGCACGAAGTCAACGAGAGGAAGTCCATCTCGACGGCAATTAAGACTAATATCCGGAAAAAGTACTTTTCGAAACAGTTTTCCTGAGTAGCAAAAGTTCCCCCGCTCAATCTAGTGGGAAGGTAAATCGCTGCTTATAAAAGCTGCACTCGAATGCTCCAATTGCGATTATAAATCTGCGTTACTAGCGATTTTCATCGCTAATGGTAGTCGGAAGTTCCGATAAGAACCCTCCACTCGGGGGTAATTAAATGTTTTTTCTGGGTCAAAGGCTCTTTCAATGAAGCGGTGCACTAAAGTCTCGGCAAGTCGGGAAATTCGAAGCTGTTCGAGTGCAAAGGAAACCGGGGTGTTTTACACTTTTCAAGATCCTCGCTCGTCTCTCTGTAACCAATCGCCTCCTCGAGTTGCAACTTGTACTCGCTTGACCAGCACCTGCCGACTTGCTCCGCCTGTCTCAGCGACAATCTCGCGCATTTAATTAGCATGAAACGCCCGCCGCTAATTAGCAAGGGACTATAATTAATGGGCGCGCGGTGTCCCCAGCCAACTATTGAACGCTCGGATGCATCCGATGCGCTGCGTTACTTTGCCAATTTCTTGAAAATACAATTGTCATATCAATTCTGCCACGCAAATTCTCTCTGAACAACACATATATCCTGCAGATTTTTTGCCCAGTGATTATAAAGTCGGAGGCAATGGACCGTGATATGTAGTATTATCGAATACGAGTTTAACTGTCAAACGAAATCGGCCAAATTGAAAAATTCTCCACAGCGAAAACATTCAAAGTATTTTTAATATTTGCACAATTAAATGACGAGTTGAAAGTCGACCGGTCGAAAGTGATGTAAATTGCGTTCGATCGACGAACGAATTTTTTACCAACAAGCTTTGCCCGGCGAGGAACTGTTTCAAATTTATACAACAAGCGCATAGTTTCTCGATTTCCATTGGTACGCATTGCGGAAAGCTATTGTAGCGTCGAGCAAGAGACCAATATAAATTATGTATACACAAAATATATTGGCAATACGCAGATGAAAGATGAAATCCCAGCCAGCCGGCACCGGATACACAGTGCCACCTGGCTCGCAGAGCGTTTCGACTTTCGTGGCAGAGTATTTGTACCCAGCACAGTCCATTTCGCTCAATGGGAAGGATTTATTACCCTTATACCCATCTGTGTACACCGCGGCGCGGCCGATATACTGCGCATCTGTGATTCGCAGCCATATTTCGTCTTTGAAGCGAGGAATTGTCGGGGGGACCGCAAAACCTGTCCACTATACATCGCCACTAATTTCCCATGGAGCTTTCGAGCCTCGAAAAACCGCCCTAACAAATCTCTCCACGCTTAATTAATAGCAAGTTCCGGTCATTTGTGGTCGAGGGTGAATTTTGAGTTAGGTTGTTCCCGGTGTAATTAATTAATGATACAGCTTCACATACCATTAATTTGGCCTGAAATAATTGAGTACTATGTATCCGGACTATGCTGACAGTTTGAAACTTTGGAACTGCCATTAAAATATGTATTGGGTAAATTATGTGCCGAATGAGTTTTTTCTTGGATGACTATACTAATTACGATTTAAAAGCTACCCTTTCAGAAAACCCATTATGTACTGTCTCGCAGTGCCCATTACAGTAGAAAAGTACTCCAAAACGAAAACCTCCACACCTCGCCGACAATGAAGTCTCAAGGGGGTGCTTAATCCTTTGTGTAATTAATTTGCCCAACTCACGACTTTGGGAGAGCCATTCCCAAATTAATTATCATCCAACAACTTGACGACTATTATAGCAGACAACTCCTTATTAAAAAAATAAGCGATGAAATATAAAATTCATACATTAATCCAAGGAGCTGTAACATTTTTATGAATCAAAGTGAAAGTTTGGCATTGGTTGAAGACCGCTACAGTTCGGTATAAGTAGGCCCATACTTGACGCGGGACTCCGAGTCTTCTCATTCATTAATATTGCACTCGCCTGTTGAATTATCTGTTGGCGATTAAAGCTGGATTAGAGTGAAAAATGGGAAAGCAAGGATTAACAGTTAGCAGAGCGGCGGATGGTGGTATTCGGGAGGATTAAACAGTGGCGCTTTAAGCGGAGTCATGAAGCGTCGAACAAGAGGGCCTCGAGTGCAGATTGCAGATAGCAGAGCTCGCTCGCTCGCGCCGCGTGTGTGTGTTTACGCATTAGCGGAGATTGAGACACGGCCCTGCGCGGCCCGGCCCACGGTTTGCTGAGTTTGCCGAGAGCAAATGTTGCCGATGGCCGGGGCCGGGGCCGGCTGGTGAGTGCGTGTAAATCAATAAAACAAATGGCACGCCGCGCGCGGCCGAGCACACTCGAATACATACTTTAGCGCTCAAAGCGGAGAGGAGAGCGAGATGAGCGGGGCCCTGGCGCATGAGAGTTTGTTTGAGGCGACGGACGCGTCCGTTTCAAGGCAAACGGCGAATATTAATCGGACGGGCGCAAACAAAGGGACGCGTTCTCGCTTTGCGCCTCGCAATGCGCGTTGCGTTACGAAAAAGCAATAACCTGCCGCAGCCGACGCCGACTCGGCAGGGGAAGTTGGGTTTTTGCGAAAAGAGCCAGCACGCATGCGACACACGATGCGAGCGGGCATTCGGTGCTGACGAGTGCGCGTTGACGAGCGGTCGACTGGGATAATGGGAGCGAATCCTGCGGGTCCCGCTGAGGGGCCTGTCGACCGTGTCGCACACCACCGGCCACCTGTGCCTCTACATGGAACATGTATGCTCCGTTCCCTCTACAGGCTCCAACCCTTCATTTGTCATTAACCTGGCCAAACAATTCTTTAGATCCGTGCCCAGAGCATTTTGCAGGCCCTGCTTCGTTCGCTTGTTAGTTACGACTGGTTATCAATGGGAAAATGCACCTGTCCTTAGGGAAGTTGCGGAGCCAGTTGCAGCTTCCTCTCACTTGTAACTTCATTCGTAACAACTACCATCCAAATTGTACAATCCTTTCTCGCGCTTCGAAGCGAGCAAGTTTACCGTTCACGCACGAAGCGCGGCAAGTTTGCCGCGGGGTCAATTCGGATGATTTCCCAGCGCAAGCACACTGGGGAAACTCCCGGGGAAAGATGCTTCCCGGGAGTTTGGTAACTTTTTAACGACCCTGTGGCCTCTCGCTCCATAACGAACAGCGCGCGTACTAGGTTTTCGCCCGGCAGACACCAGGAGCCGAGAGGAACCTCGAGTACTTGCCAGCTCCCGTAGTACTTTTCGCGGCTGGGGAGAGAGAAAGCGAGTGCGGGAGCGAGTGCGTGCAAACAGCGAGGGGGTCAGGGGTGAAGGCGTTTCCGTTGGCAGGGCATAATTCGCCGGAACTTCTCGAGGGTATCTGCAGCGCTAATAAAGCTTAAGTATGATCCATGTAGGTGACTCTTGACTTCGAGACGCCTGACACCATGATTTCAGGCTGACACGACCCTTTCTTGGCGGGGGGTTCGACGCTTCGAAAATAATTACTCCCTTCACAGAGATCCTTATCTCTCGCCCTGTCTTTCAGCCTCCTCCTGACTCTCACTGTTTTCCACTGGCTGTCTTCCTCTCTCGGCTTGCTTACACTACCTCGCTCTCGCCTTCTCTCTCTCTCTTTGTCTCTCATTCAACCCTCGCTCGATCCTTCTCCGTCTTTCTCCACGGCAGCATCCCCGTGCCACGCCACCACCGCGCACCGTCCTCGCGTGCTCTCTCGTGAGGTTTTTGTGTTGCTCCTGGGGTGGTTTTGAGGATTGGCACTCGGGGCACGTTCGCAATACACTCGGTCCCCTACGCCTCCATGCCTTTCCATGGGCTGCGGCCCCCCTTCGCTCTCACTCGATACTACTCCCCCCCGGGCCAGACTAGCGTCTCTTTCGCTAGAATTAGATAATTCACATGCGCATGAAAACGGTCCTTCCTACCGAGCTTGATACCGTAATTGGCAGGAATTCACGTCTGCCAGCGAACCTCGCCTCCGGGTGCACGTACCGGGAAATGTGTGTGCGAGCGTATGGACTTGTACCAAGTCAGGAATTATTAATCTACGTGCGAGCTGAAGTTGTCCGGGGTTGCAGGAGTCGGAGGGTAAGAGTGGATAGGAGGTTTAAAAATGTGAAGGGCTTTCAGTGAATACATCCGAGGCGTATCAAGTTGTCACAGTCCAAGAATGCCTACTCTGGCTAGTCCACTGTTATCTGTGTGGCTAGTTGGGGGTTTTACGACACCCTACGTGTCCGCGGCTTTCCAGGAAGAGATATGCGGCAGAATTTCCAAATTGTCCGCCCTATTTATTTTAGAACTTTCCAAGAAACTTGGGATAGGTTTATGTACTTGGAGAACGATACTAGCAATTTCGTTAATACATCGCTGACGATGCACGGTGAAATGATTTGTCTGCGAGTTCTGTCAAATTTTCTCCGGAAGAATATAAAATATCCAATAAATGCCGAGTGACGGCGAGCCGGCGACGGTGTATTAAGAATCACTGCTCGCTTTCTATGGACTGGCTATGTACCGGCTATGTACAGAGTCCTGAACACTGTTGAGGATTTCCTTAGTCCCAGTCGGAGGCCGACTCCCGTGCGTTCTCGAATCGTCAATATCTTATCAGGCGCATATTCGTCTGCGGAGATAGGCGCTCTCTCGCCGGGCGAAAGAATTTATCGTAATTTTATGGCGGGCCATAAAGAAAAAGGTTGAGCTCGGCCGGGCGTTCGAGACGATATTGAAACTCGTAAAAGCCTGGCGGCGGCCGGTGCTCGGCCGCATCGGCCCGCCGACGCTTAATATTGTATGTATTACATCCCCGTGGCGAGAGGTACATACGCACCCGGAGATTTCCCCATGGCGAAAATGTAATTGTGCAGTCCGATTGTCGCGTTACCGCTGAGGAGCGCAAATAAAGCCGACATTCAGGCCGCTTGGCCGTCTCTCTCTCTCGCTCTCTCTCTCTCTCCCTCTCTCTCGATGTATAATGTATAAATACAGTTTTGAAATTCGAAACACGCTGGGAAATAATTGCGCGCGACGCCGAGAAGTAACGAGGCGTCGACGACGACGTCGTCGGACGCGAGTCCGTTCGTTAGCAACTTTCCAGCAGCGCCTAAAAAAGGGACGACGACGGCTGTGCGAGAGGAAGATAGAAGGGCCGGGAATGACTCGCACTGGCAGTCATCTCCCTCCTCTTGGGTTCATTGCTTTTTTTCTGCCCGCGCCCGATCTCGCAGTTTTAGTACATCGATTCCAATGGACGTGAATCGACAAGTCGAGCTCGCGACTGGCATTGATTCGGAATCATACACGGAGCGGGCGCGACACCTGCTGCTTAACGAGTCTGCTGCTTCCGGTTTTCGCGAGCTTTCGCCTCGAATTAACGTTAATTAATATCTAAACGATTCTTTCAATATTTCTCGCTTTCGTCGCGTGGCTGATTCGCGTTAAAATATTACACGCCCGAATGCCCAATTATAATTAATTAACCCGAAACTATCTCATCCAGAGTCCGCCACCCCAAACTAGAATTCTCCAAACGAAAATCAATGCATATATTCCCGTACACAGCCACAGGCTACTAATTACGTAACATCTCCTCTTAACAGCCAGCAATGAATGCCGAGTGCCGAGTCATAATAGCGGGCCGAACTTTATCCATTTAATACCAAGCATTTACATTGGAGTGAGGGGGGCGAATTCTAGACAGGTGAGCAAATCACGGCTGCGCTCGGCGCCGAGCTGTTTCCCGACGCTTTTCTCATTTTCGCCGCCTCAACATCTCGCCCGGCCGCCGCCGCATCCACCTCGCATACATACAGGCGGTTCGTACAAGCGAGAGTTAACTGGAACTATGCAGCTTCTCTCGCGAAAAGTGGGAGAGCTATCTCGATCGAGACGTCGAGCGGCGGCGGTGCGAGAGAGCAGGGCGTCGGGCCAGCGCAACTACAACTGTACAGGAGAGAGGGAGAGAGTGGGAGAGAGAGAAGGGAGCCCGAGGGATAGAGAGGGCTGGGAACAGGGTTCAGTCTCAATGTCTCGCTGGGAGTCGTGCGCTGACGGCGGGATCGGCTGGGAGAGGAAGCGAGAGTGGCAGAGAGAGAGTGAGGGAGAGGGGAGAGAAAGAGAGAGAGGGAACGAGCGAACAGTCGGCGACCCAGAGCCGTGGCAGACTGGCAGACGAGGGCGGATGGGTACAGTTCTGGAGAGCCATAAAACTTTATGGTGCGTTTGCATCGACCGACCTGCCCCTTCCAGCTCTCACCCTCTTCCTCCCTCTCTCTCTCTCTCCCTCTCTTTCTCTCTCGCTCTGGCCTACCTCGCTCCCTTACTTCCATTCCCATGGCAACCACCGACCCCCGAGGAGAGTCTGCACACCCCGCTCTCTTTCTCGCTCTCGCTCCTTCACCTTTCTCGCACTTCTCTCCTCTCTCCATCTGCTTTCCTCGCTCTCCAGGCATCCTCTCCCTCCTCTCCTCTCCCCTGGCAAGCAGGCGAGCCTGCTTCTCACGTGCACGTGCGAGACCTCGTACGCACGGGGCGTACCCGCACAATTTCCCGGCTTCGTGAATACGTAGCGGGAGAATCGCTTTACTCCTTCGCTCCGTCCTGCCTCCTTCGCTCCAGAGTGCAGCTTTTCCTCTCTCTCCCTCTCTCTCTCTCTCTCTCTCTCAGGCGCAGCCAGAGAGTGCGCGAAGGTTCCTTGGGCGCTGAGACTGTGATTAATTATTAGGGATCGCGAATCTCGTGATCGGTTGCGGTGGCTGGGGCGCGCGAGTCGTGCCGGGTAGGCTGTGAGGGACTGATTGGGACTCGGTCACTGATTCGATTAGTCAAGGAGCTCGTTATCGCGAGGGCATAAAAATTGCTCTCGCTATCGCGAACTTGCTCGATATAATAATTGCTCTTTCCGTGGATTGTTAGGAGACTCGTTATTTAATCAGGCTGGCCTCATTGAGGGCCACTCGACTACTGAATTTCGCTCGCGGCCATTAGAAAAAGTAATTGGCCGGAAGTACAGCTTGCATTTTATGTTAATGAGCTTTCCACTGTAGTGGCCTCGTGGATGACTGTATCCTAATCTCTTCCAGATGCCAATTCACAAGAAAATTTACCGCTACTTTTTCCTTCCGCTTGCCACACTGATACTTTCATTAAACCACACGATACACGAATCAACAGACTCAAATACCAAACCGAAAGACGAAGGCAAACTTGTCAATTGCCATCGGCAGCGATCACACAAGGATTAAGTCTGAGCTACTACCAAAGCTACTCGATGGCTCGTTCATTCCCTCCGTGACATAACTGGCACACTCGCACTTCCTTCCACCACCCTCCTGGGGGAAAGCCTACCTCGGGATAGTTCTTGAGCGCCGGTATAACTCTCCCCGGGGAATATGCAGGAGCGCCGTCGTGATGAATGCATCCTGCGTGTAGTGGGTTTCCTCGAAACTGGAGGAGCCGCATTTATTATACGCCCGGAGAGCGCTGAAACGGAGCTCGGCGCAGCGCGCGAGCCGAGAGAGAGAGAGAGAGAGAGAGAGAGAGAGAGAGAGGAGCCGGCGGGAGAGCATTCATCAAGATGTATGTAACGTGTCATGCACGCCAGGGCGATATTAGTGCGTTTACACGGCTGAAATTACTCGCCGCCAGTGGATTCTCGTGTTGGATTCAAGCGTGTAATCTGATGGACACGGGGACACGTATCTTTTATGCATTATGCCGGAAGCGTTGCCAAGCGGAGTGACGGCATAATTGCTCACGGTTCAATTCACACTCGACCTGCAGATTTCGCATGCTGCACCCAAATATGTATGTTATGCAGTCATTGACTCAAATAGGACATCTTGATCTATTTTGTTACATCGAATTAGTAGTGAAAATTATAGTAAGAAATGTCGGAGAAGTTGGGGATGCGTCGCCACGATGCTACTTAATTTAGAGTTGCAGAGTGTTTATTGTTGGTATACAATTAGCTAATAATTGTACAATTGGAAATTGGACTGTTTGTAGTTTACATTGAATTTGCGTTACTCTAATTGAGAATCCACAAACTCGACAACGAAGAAATGAAACTGTTATGCTTGCTAATTAAATAATGTAAAATAACATACAATTCGCCGAAAGATTGAAACAGATTAAAAAGCAAAAGCGCCCAGTCTGCAGATTGAAAAGTTGTCGGATTGTCGTTGGGCAGGGAACCAGGAATAAGAAGCGGGTAGAAGGACAGGCTTGATCCTTTCTACCCCTTTTATTGATTAGCCGACTGCTTGGCTGGTAGCACGCGCTCTCGAAAAGGCCGAGTGCTCATGTCAGAGAGTGGCTGCTACTCGCGCGCGAGCACCCATTGTCGGAAGGTAAACTTCTCGGCCTGCCGAGTTTGCTTCTCCTAGCACCAATGGCAAACTCTCGCCGCTCCGGGATAATTCGCTACCGCGTGCCGCTGGCCCCTCGCTACACCGTAGCAACGTAAACACCTCACTTGTCACGCGGCGAAGCAACTTTGCACGGGGCGAACGGTGAGAGTGCGGTATCGGCTCCCGTGTAGTGCAAGCCTTTTCACTGGCTAACAAAGCATAATCGAACCAATTAAGTGACAATGTTTGATTTGGCGAAAGTGACGCTTTCCGTAGCAAGGACGCCGGGGTATTTGGAGGAATCAAGTGGGGATTTTTCATTTGGAAAAACTGAAAATATCCTGCTTTGAATCTGCGAGAAATATCGTCACAGGAAATCTACTTGGTAAACAGAAAGCAAAATCCATTTCTACGCTGCAGTGCATTGGATTTGCCTGCGTGGTGCTTTGAGTTTGTTTAGCAGTCGGGAGATTAAAGTCTTTTATCACATGGCTAAGCTCGATCAAAGCTCCGTCAATAATCAATGCGCTAATTCGGTCAAGGGTACTTGCGTGCCGGTTTATCGAGAATCTCGGCTTTCCCGTCCTTTTTCATCGCTCGTGGTCGCAGCTGCTTCGCCTGCTTTCCAGGGACTCCATTGGGAGAGCATTATCGCTTGCGAGCATCTCCTCTCCTTCGTCGCCGAGTTAAAGAGCGGAGGGTTACCTCGCCGGGCTCCGATCGCCGGAACGAATTGTCCGATCAGCTTGAAACAAACTCTAAATTAAAGGGTCTGTGACCGAGCTCTGCCCAGTCGGCGGCCCGCCCGGCAAAATTGCACAGGCTTCGGCGCGTTTAACGTCCCTAACGGTACCGGGGCGTTTCGGCCCGAAAATAAATCAATAACACAGGTTCTTCAGGCCCCTAAATACACGTGTCTAATAGGCGTAGTGTTAGAGACGGTAACTCCTTTTCTTACTTTTGTACAATTAACGTTTGTTAGTTGTCGGTTTTCATTAATTGTCCCGGCGCTTCAGTTTTTAAGTGGATACCCAGAGTATACAAGAGTTTATGTCTTTAAAAAGAAAAGGAAAAGCACCAACGTAGCTGAGAGAAGGATTTGGTTGGTACGAAGGGTCAATTTGCGGACTCTCGGCTAAATAATAAACAGACTCATTTTTCGCAAAGTCAACACTTCCGGCCCATTATTGCGTGGGTTGAAGTTGACCCGGACGTGGACGAATTGGAGAACGAATGAGAAATCAGTTTGAGTCTCGGTGTACTTTCCAAGGGGAGCGGAGAGTAAACTCGGTGTTTTCTGGCTGGCCGTACAAGAGAGAATAATGAAAGGTCTCGAAGCAGGCGCGCGCGCCCGCGCGCGTTTTCTTCCGGAAACATAATCCAGTAATAATTCAATGGTGCGGACGGTGTTCCTTTCTCCGGGTATCTGTCCGTCTGGACGCGGGCGTCTCTCGGCAGCGCCCGGGGCGATGCTTTCCAGAGAAAGCCACGGCGGTTTGTTTGCGCACCCCATGATAAACAGCAGCTCTTCGGGAAAGGCCCCCCCGGAAACTAACACACCCTCGGATATAACTCGGCGAAGGCAGCGCGCAAATTCAGCCCAAGCTGCATCTACCGTCTGCACACTGCTTTTCCACTGTGCTCTCTTGTGTTCTTCCCACCGGTGCCTCTCTCTCTCTCTCTCTCTCTCTCTCTCGCTTTCTCTCCTTTTGGTTTCGAGCCACTCTCGCCCTTCCCCTCTTTCGCAATCTGCCTGGAAGAGAATTTTACAGGCGCGTGTTTCGTTCTCCAATTGGGGAATTGGAATTGGGCGCCGGGTTGTCCTCTCACGCGCTAACTGCTGTTAATTAAATCAGCACCTCGCTTATATAATTAAATCGTGATCGTTATAATTTCAGTTCGCTATAATCATTACAATTTCATTCGTAAAGTGATTAAATCGTAGACATATTAATTTAATATTATAATAATGACAATTTAACTCGATTGGGGCGGACATTTTATTTGCACAATTAAACTCGAACATTGTAATAATTAATCGAATTATTTGAAAAATGAATTGGACGAGTGGGACATTCTCGGAATGTTTAACGACGGACTTGGACTTTCTTTTTAAGTTATTGCTTTGTTGGTTCTCCCTTGCAGAAATCCTCGCGAATTACAATCTCCCTGGTGAATATACCGAAAGCGTCATAATTACTAGGGTACAGTTTTCCTCTATATGGGGAAGTTTCCTACAGTGAGTACGCGGCTCTCCACACACGAGGATAATCGTCCTGCGCAAAAGGGTCTGTAGCAGGCTGTGCCCGGGACACCGAGCGAGGGAAGAGATTCGATTTCCAAATAATGGGCGGCGCGCGGAGGAAAGCGAGCGCTCGTACCGCTTTCCTGGCAGGGTGCGTTCCTTTCGGCGGTTTCCTTTCAAGTCCTTTATAGTTGGGAGCCGAGTGCTCGCTTCCAGTGGGCGCCGCGACGCCGCGCGTCCCCACAATGTGCGTAAACGGAGCTCGGGCGACCAGCAAAGAGGCGGGAAAGGCGAGAGGGATAGAGTAAATTCCCTTTGAGTAGGATTTTTCCTGCCTGCCGCTTCACCTTCTGCGCTCGAGCATCCTCCTTTTCGGCCAAGATGAAAGCCACCTCCCGTGTTATTAAATACTGCCTAAATTACCCTTGGCCTGAATACCGGTGCTCTCAGCCTCGCAGGGCCCTTGTTTCGCTAACCTTGCTCGTTATTATTGCAGCTACGCCACTCGACAGCTGTAATTCATCGCGTTAGTCAGCTCTCATTAGCTTAATGAGCCAAAATTCGTTAATTTGCCATTTATTGTTTCATCGGAAAGTAATACTTTGCTTTATTTACATACATATACCTTAATTATTGGTAATTTCTAAGCTGGTAACCCTGTTCAATCCGCCGTACTATTTGTAATGATTCGTGGAATCAAACGAAAGTGACTGATCGATAATAACAATTACTTGTCGGTGACACTAAAGTTATAACCTGACGTCTCCAGACAGCTTTGCCATTGTGTAATTATACTTGCTCAGTTAAAAGAGAATTTACCGCCTCGATCCTGAAGGAATGATCCCGGGGCTCGTCATTATGTTCAATCGTTATTGCAAAATCCCATACGCGCGAATAGTCGAGGTCGACAAAGGACGATTGGAGGGATCAGTAGGGGAGTTTAATTCCTGAGGTGAAACGCCTGAAGCAGCACGGAGCCCGGGCGCAAAGGGCAGAAGGCAGCCGAGTGCAATTTTCGCGGTACAAAGGAGAGACAGTCGCTTCTTTTTCTCCTCCCGGCGGAGGACTTTTCGAGCGGTGTAAAAGCCATTGTCAATGGACCTCCGGTCTCGCTGGGAAACTCGGTTAGACTCGGCTGCTACCTTCTCTCACTCTCTCTCTCACTCTCCCTCTCTTGCTCACGTTCGCCAGCTCGCCTGAAATCGAGCGTGTGCACGGCGTGCCCGATTGATTTACGTTGAACGCCCCATTAACGAGTCCCGCACCGGCGACGAGCCGTGATCTTTTGCGCGGAAAACGTCGAATCACCTCTCGCTCTCGCGCCGCCGGCCTTCCAGTCGGCACTCCTGCACCTTCTGCTTGCATACCCCGCCACGCTCTCTCGCACACACCACTTTACCCCTCTGTGCGGGAGTAATTGTTCTATTAATTGCTGGCCCTCCGGATTTTTAAGGCGGCCGGGATCAAAGAGCGAGCTTAGTTAACGCGCCGCCACAAACCATCTCTTAACACTTTCAGTTGTGTCGGGTTTTTATTAATTTACGAGAATTCAAGCAAACTGAGTGAGTGTGTGTTCACGACATTGTGTTATTTTCTGGATTGCGTTCACTTCATTTGAACACAAATCTTTCCAACATTAGTGAAAACATCGTCACTGAAGAAATTAATATTATTAATAATTTGCTCGCGCAATAATGATTCGCCGCGACTGGAGTAGAGGAAAAGAGCCTGGGTGGTCCGGATCGTTGAAGCGCCGAACATTTGTGTCTGCTCTGTGTTTCGGAGCACAGATTAGGCACATCTGTTGACACCGTCAGAAAAAGGGGAGTTTCGACGTATCGTCCGACGCATCGTGTTACAAGCTGTACAGCCGTATCATGTCAGGCTCTGATCTCGGCTTGGCTAATGACTGGCGTCCCTGTGTGTAGTGACCGGTTCATCATGACGAAGACACGTATCTGTCTGTCATGATAGCTTTCTTTTCGAGGAATAGTTGAGCTCGAATTTACTTTGTGTTTCATAGACTGGAAACTGAAGCTTACAGTTGAAAGAATCGGTTGTACTTGAGAGTATTACTGCATTTTTTTCTATTAACACCATAGATAAATAATGATTATGTTAATAATTTATTTTCGCATTTTTCTATTATTCTTGTACGGCACATTAGTCATTTGGTTAATTCGAGGTTTATTAACAAATTTAACTGCGTGTAGAAACGGTACATACTGAAAGAATTACAGTTAACTGTACCGAGTACTATTTATGATTAAAAGGCGGAAAAAAATCCGAGCGAAAAGCAGCAAACCGACCTGAGCGATGTAACATCCACAGCGCAAAAAAACGAATGCGACGTGAGATTCGTGTAACGAATGTATACGATGTAGGGTCATTCCAGTGCATCTTCACTAGTGACTCCATTTGGTTCGAATGGAGCGGCGAGGGCATTCTTTTTAATAAAACGTCAACCTGCGAGAGGAGGGAAAAGCGTGCCGTTACTGTGAACGGGCAGGAGTGAATGAGCTTTTAGGAGAAGGGGACAAAGCTGTTGCGCTATTAGTGTCTGCCTTTTTGGTGATCTCGGCTGCTCGCACTACGTGACCGAGTGCCGGCGAGCATAAATCATACGTGGATGAGCCTCTCTTCACGTGGCATTCGTTCTTTTTATTCGGGCAACTCTAACTTCCCACCACTTGGGTCGACATATATCAAAGGTACGAATGTGGGATTGCAAAAAGAATTACTTTGCAATAAGCAATTCATATTTAGTGACTTCAATCCTTGCATTCTGTAAAAGTCAATTACAAAGGGAAAAAAGGTTTTTGAATAATCCCGTGCAATTCCACAATTATAAAAATCTGATTAATTTATCGAGACATACATAGAATTCCATGTTAATCAACATGGAATTCATTCATTCTCACTCTTCGGTCATTCGCGATGAAAGAATTGGACAAGAGTGGAGCGTGGCACCGAAAGGGTTAATCAAGATGCTAGGCAAGTACGCGTGGCATCAGGTGCAAAGCATCCGTTTAAGACCGGTTACCTTGAAGGCGGTCACCAGTGAGCGTGAAGAGAGCCTCGGTGCAAGGAGGATGCCGAAGAGGGGAAAGGTCACAACCAGCGAGGTTTCAGGGTCATGTTCCTCGTGGCAGACTGCACGAGCCCTCTGACCCGCCACGGAATCTCCCCGCGAATAGCCGACATGTGCACTCGGGAGAGCGGCCACGATATTCACCCTTGATATCTTTACTCCGAATTTAATGTCGAGGAGACGGAAAGAAAGTGGTCGGCGTTCCTTAAAGGCCAGGAAACGACAATAATAAACGGTTGCTCTTTCTCTTTCTCTCCGCGTGGCCCGCCAGTATTTCCAGTGGCTCTTTGTCTGTAGGCCTGCGCTCTTAGCAGTCGGTGCCTCTTTTTCGCCTTTTCTCTCCTTCACTCCCTCGCACTCACCCGCCCCTCTCTCCTCCATGGACCACTGCAGCCCACTCTCTCTCTCTCTCTCTCTCTCCGGCTCGCTCTCGTTTTCTCTCTCCACGCAAATCAGTTGCTCCGAGCGCCGCCGCCGCTGCTCACAGTCAGAGTCAAGAGTGAGAGAAAGAGAGAAGGAGCGGTGACTTTGATCTCTCGCTTCGTTTGTGCATTTAAACACGGCTTTCCGAGTAGTCGAGAGGGACGCTGTGGTGCTCCAGAGCGGCTGCTGGGACGCCGGCCGAGAATGATCCCCTCGAACCACCGCGAGGAAGACAGAGATTCCAGCGGGGCAACACGACCGCCGCCACCAGGACGACTGCTGGCCGAGCCCAATGGGAAAGGGGACCGGGAGTCTTTGGCTGAGAGGACGAAATGCAAAAATGCCCTGTCGAGTGGTCGCTCGAGACTCTGCCGACGACGACGACGTCGACGACGCGCGCCGAGGGAGGGGCGCAAGTAGAATAAGCCTGGGAATAGGCGCGCGTCTCGCGTTATCTCGGGAGACTTGCTCTACGAGATCGATTCCGGCAGGGCTCTTTTTCTGCCGAAAATCAACATAATGAGATCGGACTGAATCTTATACGTAATGTTAATTAATAGTTATTGCACTACTCCTCCAATTTTCAACTGATTTGGCTCTATAGTTTTTGAGTAATCAATGTCCAAACATGGGCTCTTATGGCGATGCGGACAAAACTGGTACTTTCTGGTTTAAAAAAACAACATATGGTTCGTATGATAAGTAAGACATTCGGGAATAATCAGACAGAGATTAAAAGACTTCGTCTGACCAGTTTAGTAGCACTTAAGAAAATAGAGAAGAGAAATGGTTTCGTTTGTAGAAATAACGTGATAACTTATAAAAAGAGGTGTAACATTGTATAGCATAAGCATTTTATTGCAAACGGAATTTTTGTACCCAAACATTGGTTTTATTGGGGGTTGAAGAAGCCGAAAAATTCTGTGTGGGGACTCAAATGCTCCCCTCGTACTCCCACACCAAATGACAGCCATCCATACTTCGAGTTTCATAAGTTTTGCCTGTAATCACAAATTTTTGGTTAATGTTCAAATGGAATGCAATAGAAAAAATAGCAATTCTTGTCGGGAGTTTCTCAAAGCTCCTTAATAGTACTATGACCAGGAAGAAAACTTGCTAGCAAACGATTCAGTCATAATAAGGAAGAAAAAGTTTCTCTATGTCCCCCCAGTGAGGACACAGCTTTACGCCGATCAGCTGGCTGAAAAGCTCTCTAGCTGCTTCTGTGTCCTTTCTCCTTCTGCCTCGTCCTCGGCGTCTTGCGTACCCTCCAGTGACCCCTCGATTGTGGCTGCGACGCCCTTTATCGCCGCATTGTGCGACGGCGAGCGTCGCCTGCCCTCCGATATCTGCCGCCCCGGGAACAACTTCTCGAGATTAATGCTGTATAATGGAGTGAAGGAAAGCACGCGAGCATTTTTAACCGGCCTCTTCTTTCCTAGTCCCGCCGGCTCTTTCTCCCAGGGATGCCGGGTTAGCACGCGTTTATCGGGGGAGAATCAAATGACTTTATGTCTGGCTCGTCATCTTTGAAATGGCCTTTAGTATCAAGTTCACGATTTATACAAAGAGAGACGCAATCCTCTCGTATTTCCACGCTCAAGTGCATCTAAAAGTGGACAAGTTTTGTGGTTTCGAATTTCATCGGACAAAAGCCTGAGAAGACCATTTACTTTCTCAATGCCGAGTAAAGTGGATTTATGTTTGGAGTCCATCATCTTTGAAATGGTCCTCTGTGTCAACCCCGCCTTATGATTTATACAAACAATCTTCTCGCGGTACAGTTGCCTCATAAAAATTCGCGGCCAAGTCTCGCCGTGCGCGATTCCAACTGAATCAAATGACTCTATCCTTGGCACACTCGACATCCTTAAAACCTTGCCCAATACAAACTTCCGCCAAGCCATTTCCACAAATATAGCAACAAGACTCGGCACTTGTGTACTTTGGCCATAAAAGAAGTTGATATAAAACCGTCGGGGCTTCCCAGCCCGAAGTACGAGTCGTTTCCACGCACTCGCCATCAAGTTGGCTCGCGCGCGGAGTATCGACTGGTCGACAAGTCATCACGGCGCTGACATGTCGGAAGCCGGCAATAAAAGCGAGACTAGAGAATGCGCGGCGCCGACAAACATTAATTCGCAAAGTAATGCGAGTTTGTCGGCTGGCGCTGGTCGATCGGCGTAAAAGCACAGGCCGACTCGTTTTTTCCCCGAGCGTCTCGGCTGGAGTGCCGGTGGAAAAAAGCAGGGGAAAAAAAGCCGCGCCACTGTGCGCTCGCCGGCATCAGTGACATGCTCTGTCTCGCTCCCTCCCTCGGTGGATGATGCCGGCGGAATCAGTGACTCGAGTCTGATCAGGAGCACGACCCCACTGCTGGCCGATAAAAGAGACGGGATGCACAGATCGGAGAACTAAAAGGATTGGACAGCAGTCGCGGGACCAGTGAGCCGTTAATAATGCCACCTCGGGGACGCAGGGGATCGCGGGGGATCGCGGCGGATGGAGCCGCGTCTCCATTTCACGGCCAACCAGGCAACCATGTAAAGTAAATTCCCTAGTCGTCCCGATGTTACCCTCTCGCTCGCTTCCTCCGAAGGCGGAAGCCCTCACACGAAACCGCTCAGCTTTCTTCCGTCGGCTGGTTGTTTCATTTTTCACTCAACGCCGTGCTTCCGGTATCGACTCGTCCCAGTCGTCTCTCGCCGACGGGAGAGGAGCCGGTGAGTCGGATACGTCATCAGTGGGTTGATGCGCGATGCTAAAACCTTCCTCGGGCCCATCGGGATCGGCTAGCGCTCTCATTACTAGAATGCCGGTATTAAATTGTCGATGGGAATTAAAGGAATGGGGAGATGATTGTGGAAAACGTCGACTCATCCACTCCGCCCTACGCCGAGATTTTTATAATTTTATTCTCAATTGTTTTATTTTATCCAAAACAGACCAGACAATAATTAAACAAATACCAGTCGAAAGTCCGTGGGTATACTACCTAATTGAAATATTGTTTCTCGTTGGCTAATAAAAAGAATTGTCCCCTGGGAGTTCAAAAATTGCAGATTATTACAGTGCTTTCGATTACATACTTTGTAAAAAACGATAGGTTTCGCAAGAACTTTGCATCTCATCGGTGCACTCTACTTCCTTTCCCACACGCTACTCGAAAGCAGACACCGCAGCCGCAGCCAGCAGGCAATTTCATAATCTCGGGCGAGATCGATACCCGCCAGGCTGATTTTCCCGATCAGACAGCACTGATTAGAAGGCGCGTGCACCGGCTCGAAGGAAGTGGCGGAAGTCGCCGGCATTGGCAATCCTTGCTCTAAGCAGCGGGGACGAGGAGGCGAGCCGGTAAGCGCGCAGGAGGAGGATATCGATATTCCCATGGATACGCCGAGGCTCCTTAAACCCTCATCAGAGTGTCGCTCATGAATTCGTCAAATTGGAGCGCGGCGCTGATTCGCCGGGAATGTTGACATTGATAAAATGCGGCGGGATTGGCGAAAAGGAGAGCAGCGAGCGGGATCGCCGGAGCGATGTTGACGTCGGCCGAGGAGAATCCTCGGGGCAAGAAACGCGCGGCTCCGAAGAAAAAGAGGAAAGAAGTGCGGGAGCAGCGGTGGCGGTGGCGGTGGCTGCTGCTGCCGGGATTTCTGCCTGGGAATGTCAGGTCGATTTCGTAGCCGCGCGGCCGGTCCTTTTTTGTTCCGGCGGGGATCAAGAGAGCCGGAGGAACCGGGACAACCGTCCGCCGGAGCGGACGCAGCTCGAAAAGCGACGGATTTAATCGAATCAAATAAAACATCGACGTGGGAAGAGCGGCGGTGCGGCCGCTCTTTCCCTCTTCCTACTCTTCCTTGGCTCCTCGCATTGTCGCTGGAGAGAGAGCCCGGCTTCGACTCTCGCATCCTCGCTCGCCGATTCTTTCCCCCTTTTTTGCCCTCGCCGACTACTCTCCGCTCGCGCTCCTCGCGCTCCTCCCGGGGATTGTCCGCGCCGCAAGGGAGTTCGACGGACGCGTCTAAACAGCAGAACCAACGTATAATTCTTGAGGAAAGAAAGCCAGAAGGCAACCACTCCCCAGCTCCTCTCCTCCTCACTGTCTGTCCGCCCGTCCGTCTGTCTTTCGGGCCGGGCTGTCCTCACCGTTTGCCGGAGACAAACGCTTCGGGGCCTGTGCCTCCTTTTTCTTAATTTACCCGGACTTTGTCGGGATGAGGCCTTGGTAAATAAGGCCGGCCCTAGGTATTAGGAATTCGAGAAGCCTCTTGAACGCCCGCCACCGCCACTTGCCAAGGATTTGCCTTTGACGGGAAAGTTTACCGCTGGGGCTTACCTTTGATTCCTCTTGTCAGTCGCCCATCGACTGGCCACACTCTTCAACATCATTTCAAACTTAAAGCTCAGTGTTATCTCGCGCTGACAGTAAGTTCCACTAAAATCCCGCATACTACCATCGAACGTGCTGGAATCTAGTCGAGGAAGGTGCGCACGCACTATCTCCACGTTATGGACGAAATCAATTAAAACACAACACAGTTGACATTAATTACTGTCCGAATGGGAGGATCTATTTGCAATGGGGGGGAAGTAAACAGAAAATCGATTGATATGCACCTCGGGTGGTAAAGTATGGAAAGAGGAGGAACAAGGGTTGGGTGGAGGGGGTTTAATTAATGGAATTGCCGAAATACTGCAAACGATGTGTCCATTAGGGATTGGCATACCAATTAGATCGGCTGGCACTTATAAAAGCAACAGTGAAATCAATTCGCGAAAGGTTTAACTATGCGTAGAAGAGGAAGTTTCAACTCGCAAGCTATTATAGAAAAGGTTGTGTACAAACTTGAGAGTTTTATAGAAACTGGAATTAAAACATGAAAACAATTGTATATGTATGCCGTGAATAGAAAAGGTCCTGGGTTGGAAGTCAATTAAAAATGGGGCACTCCAATTTCAGGAGAAAGAAGTCGCCGAATAAAGTCACTGGTAAAGAAAGAAGAGAAGTTGAAGCGGAGCGGGATTGAGATTCACGTCCCGTCGGCCGGAGAGAAGCCGACGGGGAAGAAATTTCGCATAATAGTATTTTCTGCCGGCCACTACAAAGGGGTAGTAATCTCTGGGACGGGATACCGAGATGAGCGGGACTGAGGACTTCTTGCTCCTCTCCCGCGCTCCCTCGGCCCCGAGGATCGCGAGGCAAAAGGAAAAGGAGGAAGCGCGCCGGGATCGATAGTGGCCGCGTGTGTGCAGTAAAACTAATCCCGCTCGCGGCGGAAGGTGGAAGATGCCATCTCGAGATTCGCCGAGACTTCCTTTCTCCTCGGAGCCTCCAAATATCACTTGCCGGCCATGCCAGGAGTGCACTGGACTCTAATGAAATAAATTTTTCGTGAAAGTCCCTCCCTCGAGGCCGCCCGGAGTGGCCTCATTAAAAGTAACTCGGGCCACTTTCTTCGCCACGAAAATCCAGAAATTCTATTTTCGCCAATTTAATTAATTGAGAGATCGCGCACAACGAGAGCTGTCGTGGTTCTTGCGAGCAGGCGATTCCTAAATCTAAATGGCAATTAAAACTTGAATTTCATTCCATTCATTACCCCGATTCGAGCGAGTTATGCATATTAACATACTGGCTTCACAAAATGTTGAAGTTAATTATACAGGAGAATTTAAAACCAGAGCAGAGATTGACATTTTATACATTCAGATTTCTTAAACCTTAATCTTTCTCCAATTAGACCTAAGAAAAGCAATTAACGTGTATGCAAACAAATGCGAGAATGCGTCGAACCCCACGTAATTAGCCTGATCGAAGCCGCGAACAGTCCCACCAGACAGAGGCATGCTAATTAGCGCGTGTGTTAATTGTTCGGTTTCAGGGATCAGCGAGGCGAGCGTGCAGCTGCAGCAGCCGAAGTTGCCCTCCTCGATACACGTGGGCGGCGAAGTCGAGCTCCGCTGCCACGTGGATGGTTCCGGGGAGATGAAATACGAGTGGCTCAAGTGAGTACCGTAACCCGACGCTCTCTGCATGATACACCCACCTCCGTCGGCCCTCGATCCAGCAGCCCGATAATCGCCTGGATTATTCACAGGAATCGGGAACCGGTAGCTAGGAGCGACCGCATCGACATCAAGAAGAAGAAGCTGCACATCCACCGGGCGGTCGCCGAGGACAGCGGCATGTACAGCTGCCTCGCCAAGAACGAAGCCGGCTCATCGCCCAAGACGGAAATCTATCCACTCATAGTCTCCGGGAACGAGACTGCGACACTTAAGGTCGTCCCGAGGAACTTAATTGCAAAGCGAGGCGAGACGGCAGTTCTGCATTGCGTCTTCGAGGATGCCGACAGCGTCCAGTGGTTCTTCAAAGACATTGGCCCGCTCGAGGGCGATGATGAGAGGATCATTTACGAGAACGGCACACTCATGATAAAAGCTGCTGAACACAGGGACCAAGGATATTACTCCTGCCATGGACAGAGGGGAGACACCACACAGTCTTTCACCGTCGAACTTCAAATAGCTTGTGAGTATTGATTTACAACATTGGTCCTCTTACTGATTGAAACTTGTTATCCCTGGTGGCTAACGTACTTTTCTTTCTCTTCGAATAGATCTGATGAATCTCTCGGCGGCCTCTTTTGAGCCTTTGTTGACTAATCAAGTAGCAGTGGTCGGCGAGGACCAGGAATTGCAAGTTAGTTGCCTGCAACCAGCAGGTCTGCCGGCTCCCAAGGTTTATTGGAGGGACACCAAGGGTCACATTATAAGTGATGCTGGCCCAGTACGAGTACAGGATAATACACTGATTATAGCAAAGGCTCGTATGAATGAGGATGCTGGGAATTATACTTGCGTCGCTGAGAATCTCGCGGGCGAAACGGAAATAGAGATTCAAGTTGTGATATCGAGTAAGAAAGCTTTCCTATGCATTGACATCGTTAGTTATCCTGCAAGTATCGCCGTTAATTATGTTATATTAATTGTCTTGCGCAGCTCCTCCGCTCCTGACAAGCTCACCTGAATCATTAAGCGTCCTCGAGGGAGATCCCGTAACACTGACCTGCTCGTATTCCGGTATGGAGCCGCCAATAACTCACGTTCGGTGGCTCAAAGATGGTGAACCTCTGAAGGAAACTGGCGGACCAAGCAGACACCGAGTTACTGATCATCACGGTAACGTGACACTGCACCTGAAAAGTGTCGACCTCGTCGACAAAGGCAGCTACGCTTGCGAGATATTTACAAAGGGCTTCCCCTCCATCTTTTCGGAGCGCGCTACTCTGAACGTCGAGGAGAAATTAAAGTTTTCCCCGCAGCCGGTAGACAAACGGCTGGAGCTCGGCTCGACGGCAAAGGTGCCCTGTAAGTCACAGGGCGCGACAAACCCGACAGTCAAGTGGATCAAAGAGGGTGACGGCGAAAACTTTCCGAAACACATACAAGACATCAACGGGACACTTCACTTTAACGGAGTTCTCGAGGAAGATAAAGGACGGTACACTTGCATTGCGAGTAACGCTCAAGGCTCGATTAATCATACTATCACCATCGACGTAGTTAGTGAGTGTCGAAGTTGTAATTAAAGTGTTCAAGCGGAGTTTGGCTCTTCAATAACCATTTTTGCTTACTCCAGTTGCGCCAAAGTTCACAATTCAACCGCAAAATCCAACCGAGGCCATTGAGGGATATCCTGTCATGTTGCATTGCGCTGCCGAGGGTGATCCGAAACCGACGATCCAATGGGACAGGGATTCCCGCATGAACAATCTAAATAATTCCCGCTTTGAAGTACTGGCAAATGGAAGTTTGTATATTAAAGAAGTTTATCTGAGCGACGAAGGAAAGTATGGCTGCACGGCGGGCAATAGCGGTGGATTGAAACGAGAAGAGGTCCAACTGAATGTGAAAGGTAGTAATTCGGTGTCTGCTTTATGGAGAATAATCGGAGGAGAACGATGTTTAATGGACGAATTACTTTTAGCGGGCGATAGCTACAGATTCGATATGGATCTGGAAGCGGCGGATGATGGCTCGATGATGACGAAGACAGTTACGATTACATTAAGTGCTGCTGCGGCGTACATGGTTTTAGTTGTTGGACTTATGCTTTACTGCCGTTATAGGCGACGTCGCAGGAAGCAACAGTACTTGCAGGAGCAAACTGAAGGTACATAATCTACCATTAGTTGCGAACACGTTTCAATGCGGATGACTTCTTAACAGAGTTTATTCCAATTTTGCAGAGAAACTTGAAAACGGAGAAATACAAGAGGAGCAAACGGAATTAAAAGAAACGGCAAACAAAGTCAATTCGAATACAACTGCGAATTCCACAGGAAACTCGCACGCGAATTCCACTAAGAAAAAGGAGCATCGGGACTCTCAAAACAAGAGCGATGGCGCAGACACTGCACAAAGTCAAAGTAGCAATCAGTCAAAGAAATCGAAATCCATTTATGACACGATTGCAGTTTCACGAACAAATCTTAAAGAATTGAAGCCACTTGGTCGCGGCGAGTTTGGCGAAATTTACATGACGAAGTATCAAGCCGACGGCGACAAAGAGAGTATTGTAATGGTAAAGAGTTTGGTGAATACCAAGGATGAAATTGCCCTGGAAGAATTTAAGCGACACTTCGATCTCCTGCACAAACTTAATCACGAGAATGTCGTTAAATTGGTTGGATTGTGTCGGGAGGAAGAGCCGGGCTTCATGATCCTTGAATATACCGATTGGGGAGACCTGAAACAATTCTTGGTTGCTTCGAAAAAAGACAACAATTCCAGTCCGACGCACGAGTCGAAGGCACCGCGCGCTCCGCAGCTCTCTGTTGCACAGATTCTATCCCTGTCCAATCAGGCAGCGAAGGGACTGAAACACTTGGCAGACAGTCGAATGGTTCATAAGGACATAGCGGCACGAAATTGCCTAATCGCCAGCAACCTAACGATCAAGATCTCTATGTCATGCATGACCAAAGAGCCCTATCACCAGGAGTATACGAAGCATCGAAACCAAGTGATACCTTTGAGGTGGCTGCCGTACGAAGCCGTCTACGAGGATGAATACTCTACCAAGAGCGATGTTTATTCATTCTCATGCCTTGTATGGGAGATGTTCCACCAGGGCGAACTTCCCTTCAACAAACTCAATGACGAATCGGTGCTGGTTCAACTGAAGGCGCAGACTCTTTTGTGGAAATCGCATAAAGCTGCACCACCAGCTTTGCAAGAGCTTCAGAATCAGTGCTGGGCGAAGGACCCGCGCGAGAGGCCGACTTTCGACGAGGTCGTTGTGAAAATAGGTGAAATTGTCGTCGATAGTTGTCTCTAGGTCAAGCAATGTCTGACTGCGCTGCCCTGGAACTCCACTTCGAAAATTCTACGGTACGAGTAACGACCGATTACAGCTTGCTAACTGATCTCCCACGGGATAATTATCTCCCTTACAAAGCGGATGTAATCGATCAGGATATCCGTTAAGATTCGTGCAATCTCTGCGGTGGTGATTTATTTCGAAGGTAGGTGGTGAAACCATGTCTTTGGAATAGTTGGAACACCGGAGGATGCGATTAGCTGTGCTTGCGGATGCCTTTGCGGTACAACTGCAATTGTCTTTGGCAAGGATTACTCGTATCGATGCATTTTCTCGCGTCCATTAGATTGATAAGAATATAATTTATTTCTAATAGGATGATCCGCTCCAACGACTATTGGTGTCAGGCCGATAAATGGTAATTCATACGACCCATTACACGCTACAATATTATACGAGTAACGCAATACTTAGTACTCAGTATCGTCAGTGTAACGATAGGTATGATCACCGCACATCGAATATTAAGATACGCTATATATCGTCGGTAATCAGGATCAATGCTATAATTATGCGCATTCAGCAGAAAGGTGTCACGACCATATCAGATGAAATGAAGGACGCTTTGAAACTCGCATACTCAAAACACTGAATGCTGATCTATCCAAGCCTTAAAACTTGAGATTTCTTTCCAATGTACCCCGGACTCAAACGATTCTGTTAATTTCTCAGCTTTGTTTACATGGCCATTCCTAACAGAATCGTTCGGGCAGCCTGTACACTTGCACCTGCTGAATCCTGGTCCAAACATGAGTATGAAGTTTCACTATTTATTTTCCGATACGAGAAAGTGATACGTTCGCGTCCTGTCGCTTTTCGATTTTGCGATGGGATATAGGAAGCAGTATTCGATCTCGATAATACAGGGCGGATTATTACCTCTTCCTCGTAGACTCTTGAACACAAATGCCAAACTCGAAGGTACAAAAAATCTTGATACCGTAATATTTTTGGTGTTCGCATCGTCGAAGCAGGTACGATATTTACATGCGCTTTTCAAGCTCGGGAGAAACATCGCGTCAATTATGAAATAAAGCTCTATGTCCCGTAGATATCTTAAACAGACCCACCGCATTCAACGCTCTAAAGCTCTATACGACGAACTTGTGCGATGCCTTTTTGAGTACGTCTGAGTTTAATTTCTGTACACGCTTCTCGCGTCAAAGATATGTAACGTGTATTGTAAGCGCGCATTAGATGTACGACCACATTAAGGTAAACACTGCCAGTGAGTATCCGTATAAGATAAAGAGAATCATAATCGTAGTAAGTACGAGCATTCCCCAGTATAGTTCAACACGTATTCTCTTCACACACCAAGTATTGAGAAAGTATCGCGGGTCTTTGCCGCTCTAAACACCAAATGATCCTACTAATACATCGTCATCGTTCAATCTCACCCCGACTCCATACTTTTCTACCACGTTCATCGTTCATCGTAACATCCTCATTCTTATCCATATATCACGAGAGATGCTCAGATGCTTCCTAAATGTTCGCGATGTATGCCAAGAAATATTCTTGTAACATAAAGTACGTTAGGATCACACGGCTTGCAGCGACTATTGCTGGCAACCGGTTATCGTCGAGGCCAATTACTTCGATTCCAACTGTCTCCCATATCATACGCAAAAAGATTTATCGGAGTTGACGCGCAACGTTAGTGGACATTGACCCGTCGACAGGCGTGTGCTCCTTGTCGTGTGCTTCGTGCCTGTTCTAGCAGAGCCAAAACAAGAACCGGAAAGGACGCGCGCACCTCAGAAGGGCTGCTCTCGTATTCGATTTTCACTTATTACCAGTCCCTCGATGCGTCGAGACGTTCGCCACTTTTCTCGGGACGATGGGCTAAACGAGCTAACCGCGGAAAAACAGTAATGAAGTATTGGGCCGGTGATTTATACATACCTATAATGAAGCGACTTATTATGCCTAATGTCTAGTCATATACGATGGGAAAATGTAAGCGAGCTGCGAATGTCAGATCCATTTTAAACAGCGTTAATATCCTTATAGGCCACTTTGAAATCTATTTCTTTTTTACAGTATTTTGTAAATATTTGTACTTTTTTATCTACATCGTACTTATGAATTTTTGGAATAGTATGTGCTACGATTTAATAAAGACGAACGAAAAAACGCTGACCATCCTTGACATCCTGACCGTCCTTCAAATTGCTTGTGCCATGTGAAGTGAGTGAGTTCAATTAAATTCCTGTTACTCCTACATATTTCTATGCCGAATCCTTTTTCTGAATAGATACGGCTAAGCAGAAATGTGTCTTGCTTTCGCTTTATATGTTGCCGCGCCAGTGCTTGCGGCATTCTGGAAGAGCCTCGTTTCGATAATCATGTATACAGTAAATAGTTTCACTGAAACGATACTCCTGGCGATCAAATTCCTGCGACGCCTTTGGTACCTCGAGGGATATCCAGCCAACTCTTTATCAGAGACTTACATGCAAGTTTCGTTGTCTATGGCAAGTGTCACCCGATTGCATGATGCGACCGAAGCTCTTGGAAGAATTTCACAGCGTTCCGCCCCCAATTTGTCTTCTCGAGGTGCTGAAACTCATCGACGCTCCGCGCACGAATTGGCGTAGGAAATTACTAGGAGTAGGATGAGAATTGCTGATTGCAAGAGGACCAATAAAGGGACAAGTTCTTCTGTACATAAGACTGAACTTCATTGATTAGAAACTCGCTCGAATAAAGGACAGTATAAATAGATACATTTTATGAATATTTGTCAATTATAAAAAAATAATATACTATAATACGCACTTTAACACGCACGATGTTGTACGGAGTCAGTACGAGAAAAAATTATCAAAAATTCATCGCAATTACTTATGGACGGAATATTGGAGCGCTATCGGTGATAAACGCTCGCTCGATAATACGCAAGTAAGATGCGGATTAAGCCGCTTGGACGGTTTCCTTGAACACCTTCGTGGCTTAGTGACGATTATTCGTAACTAATTGAACTGAAGGTAGCATAATGGCTGCAACTCCAATATGCAACTACATCTTACATCTTGATGTAATCTGCTCAATTGGCTGGCATTGTAGATACCGCGCTGTGCGGCGTCGTTGGACGAGAACCAGCGATTGAAGGAGTTGTAGAGGCATTCAGTGATTGCATTGTACCAATCTGAAAGCAAATCATCATTTCACATGTGCAAATAATGATAAAACATTTCATGCAAGACTAGCTGCTTTGGAACTTTAGCTAACATTTACTTTAATCTCAAACGCTTACCCTCAAATGTGCAAGATCCTCCAAACGAGTGAGATCGCGTAGCTCCAAATACAAGGAGTACACGATCAGCCAACCATAGATGGAGACACAAATGAACAATACCCACAGTAGACACATCATGATATTATATGCGAATATCATATCATTCACAATGGAAAAGAAGATAAATGCAAGCAATCTGAAGATGGTGAACGGAGCAAAGCTGTATAGCCATGGAACCATCTTCTTCTCATACTCCTTTCTCAATGCTCTGATCAGCATTATGGAAGTGATGAAGATGGCAATTCCACCGAGCATGGAAAACAACGCAAACACAACAAGAGCATTGCGTACTGGAAAAGAAAACTTTCACAGAAGTCGTCCGAATGTTGAAACAAACAAAATACACAAATGATCCATCAAATAAACCTTACCATGCGGATTGCCCACATACACAAACTCATACGATATGACATAGTACCCATAATGGGTAGATCCAGGCGCAGCTTGGGCTAAGCAGTAGATATCAAATATCGCTGTACAAATAGTAAAGAAGGCCAGGCACTGTACGGAAGCACAATAACATTAGCATGGACACATAGTTACTGCTAGACAGCGGATTGGATGAATGTACCCACCAAAGAGAAGATTCCTGTAAATATAGCGCCCCGCTGGATATCGAGTACATAAGCATGCGTCAGGATAGGCTTCTGATACCAGGGAATCTTGACACTCTTGACGGAACGCGAGGAGCGCAAATTCGCGCTGCTCCGTGTGGTCACATGCGAGTAAACAGACGGCGTGCCCATGCTGGGCGACTTCTTTCCGTAATTCATAGTGGCCGGAGATCGGACGTCACAGAGTGTGAATGAAGCTCTTGCTGGGCCAATTGGTCACGTTTGGTGAACACAACCGCGTCGCCGTCCCCGTTGAGCGGGATTTCTTCAGCGGACCGGCATTTGACGGAGAATTATTCTCACTTTAGCACGACCGATCCTCGCACGCTCAGCTGGGATCTCTCTGTCGACTGAAAATGCTCCGCTTCCTGTTAAATTCCTCCTGTTTCGTGAATGCCTCGCCCTGATCCACCCTCAACAATTCGTACACAAACACAATACATGCCTTCATTGGCGGACACGCCTAGAGGCGAGCAGTATGAGTAGTGTGTGAGTCGAAAAGGCCGAAAACTGTTCGAAATTGACGCGCTGGTAAAACAGAGTCGAACACCTTCGTACTCTCTTTTTTCGACTACTTCCAGTAACAGACGTGGGATTATTTAAACGATGAGTGTGTCAAAGTGCTGCGGTGTCGTATTTTTAGTCCGCAATGTCAAGAACTCTTTGAAAATAATGGAAACCAACAGAGGTGCAACCTATGCTCAACATGGACTAAATGCATGAACATTGTCGAGAGCAACGGAAGATAACGAAAACCATCGAAAGCATTGCGGGAACAGGAAGCATTGAGAGTAAACGAAGCGAACGCTAAGCAACGTTCATCGAGGAGTAATATATTAGAATTATCAATAAGTGTATCAAAAAGCTGTCACGATGGCGTACTCAACTTCATCCACCTCCAAACCCCCGGAGATGTGAGTAATGGAAGGACTTTAGTTAGATTGAATCTTTGCCGGCCAAACTACAAAGGGGAATATAACCTTTCATGGCCTGTGCTTTGTATATTATTGTCACGAATAATTTTCTTTGTACAGGTCTTCATTGACAAAACCGAAGTCAGAAATGACTCCGGAGGAGCTGGCCAAGCGGGAAGAAGAGGAATTTAACACAGGGCCCCTTTCTGTCTTGACACAGTCAGTCAAAAACAACACGCAGGTCTTAATTAATTGTAGAAACAATAAGAAACTGCTGGGAAGAGTGAAAGCATTTGATAGGCATTGTAATATGGTTTTGGAGAATGTCAAAGAAATGTGGACAGAACTTCCGCGAACCGGTAAAGGCAAGAAGAAGGTAAATATGTTGGTCCACTTTATTACTTTGTATGTTAATTAATTACACTGTTTGTCATTCTGCAATGTAGCCATAACATTCAACTGATCAATCAATTATTCCTTTACTTTTATAGGCCAAACCTGTAAACAAAGACAGGTTTATTTCAAAGATGTTCCTTCGGGGTGACTCTGTAATTCTAGTCCTAAGGAATCCACTTGCAACTGCCTCTGGAAAATAATCTTAAGTTAACTATCTTATACAAAATATTCCAATTTACACGTGCCCAAGAAAATAAACTTTTTCAGTAAAACTTGAACCATGCCGTTTATTCGTGCATTAACATAATCATACCAACACTTGTGTGTACTTTTACTAATACTTTATAATAAAGAGTACAAAAGTATTAAGTAAGAGGTGAAATTTATTTGCGGTAAATTATACATAAAGTTATCAATCCTTCTCTGCAATAGCGGTGAGGTGCTTGTCGACTTCTTGTTCGGTCAAAATCCTGAAACAACCGAAAAACAGAATATCAAGAGGCGTGAAAATAATATTTACTCATGCAAGACACCTGTATTCTAACTACCGAAACTTTGGATTATCCTTGGAAACCACAGCAACTTCGATTTCTGTTGGCTTGAAATCTACAGAGAGGACGGTAGACAAGCAAGTAATAGCTAGCTGAATTGTTTCATCGTAATCATAGGTTTGCTTCTTCTTGAGTTTCTTCTCTAGGTATGAGTTTGCTTCTGTCTGTTTGGAGCCAACGGAAATAGCTTTGTAGCCACAGTAATACCCTGCCGGGTCAGCCTTGTAAACACATGGTCCTTTCTCTTTGTCGTAGGCAATAAGCATCATGGAACAACCAAGAGGACGCATTTCCGCATTCTGGGTGTAAACTTGGCTAATGTCAGCTACACGCCGGCACAGAGTGTCCACAGGTATTTCATACCCGTACTTGTATTTGAAATGAGCAGCCTCGTATCTGGCACGTTGCACTTGTGATCTGCTATCAGCTGGAATATCAATTGATTATATTAGTTAATTGCTACCGTGTCAGAGGCAAACTACAAGCCCTTTAATATACAATGCGAAGAGAGAATTAAATCAAAACTATTCTAAGGAAAAAGTATATTACAATCTCACCAATCATGCCTGTCATGAGGCAACCGATGTGCTCTGTAAGCTGGAATACATGGGTAACACTGGAAGCATCGAGTAGCTTATCCTGCAACAAACATCCTCTATGTATTTATACACCCTTTTTTACTTTTATACTACAAAACTGAAGTACTGTGAGAAGCATAATAATTGAGTGCAGAGAAATGATATAGAAAAGCACTTGCAACAACAATGATTAAAATGGTGATGATTTCAGTGGAGGTTATCTTACAGGTACTTTCTTCTGTGTTGCAAAAACGGCAGTGTCGACTCCTTTAATCCCCACAGAGGTAAGGCCGCCCTGATTAATTGCTTTGAAGGCATACTCTGCAAGTATTGGAAATATACCCAGTTAGACTGTTTCAAAATTGCAGATCACGCCATGTCACCGCTCGCCGCTCCGGCGGAAATATCATGTTTTGAATTACTTGTGCGAGAAATACTTGTTGAAATTCATAGATCGACGAGAGGAGAGCCTAATAGTTGTTGATGTACCTTACCTACTTGGTAAAGCCGTCCTTCCGGAGAGAAAATCGTAATATGCCTATCAAACCCAGCACTACTACCGCGCGCCATGTTTGCGAATAGCAGACTTGACGGTCGCGCTCAATGCTTACAACTGCAACTACAGTACTGCGTTGAGTGGCGCTGGATACACAAAAGGTAATGTAGAATAAAACGTCAAATCACGCTCATGAAAAATTGGAGTAAATTTTTCGTTAGAGGGGTGATAAAATTATATAGATGTCACAAGTCACAATAGCATTTGATGAGTGTTAATTGAGATATGTAAAGTTATTATTTTGTTCTGCTGTAAGTGCATGCACTCTGTTGAAGATACAAGCGCACACGCAATTAATTTTAACTACGCATCACGTGCGAAGATTTGCGCTTTCAATATTTGTACTGTTGTCACGTATAAATTTCTACAATTCGGCTAGACCTTTCTAATTATCATGGTCAGAAAGAGAGAGGAAAAGAGAGAAAAGAGAGATCATAAATAATAATTATATTATTACGGAACATATGAGAGGTCCGGAGATAAAATTAATTTCGATACATTTAGTATAATTTTGATTTTATATGCGCATGCACAGTTGCATATACGTTGCATTTCAATGTCGTATCATATAATGTTGTTTTCACTCTGCGACAAAAATGATTCCTTATTTATTAGAATCATTGATAAAGGTAATTTAATAGTCGAAATCAATAAGCATAATAGTTCTTTGTAGAACCGATTTGTTCGCGGCATAATTTGATCTACAATTGCCAGCGAAGAGTACGTTTGTTTAATCAATTTCGACTTGTCCCACGTATCGGAAACTCGCGGCGAATTTTATCGTGAAATTCCCCACCACTTGCACGAGGCTTTACGCGCACATAAAAGCAGGGTGCAGCGGGTATTCGGCTCACATGCTTATTAAGCAGTGTCCGTGCTTTTGCGTGCAAAGCAGTGCAAAGTCAACCGAAACTGCGAAGGCCGTAATTCCACTTCGGAGGCAATGTCTACTCCGAAAGGTAATTGGATTCGATCAATATCATCTAATGTAGAAATATAAATGTACTAATTGCCCACATGTTTGTGCTCCAAGTATCAACAAAATAGAATATTTATTTTTATAGAAAATAGTATTCGCGTTACTCAGGAATTGAGAAAGCATTCGGATTGCACTATGTCTAATCCCATGTTTCTTATACTGCGTGTCTAGGTTTATTTCAAATGGTAACACATTCAGCGATGATGATTTCTGAGCGCTTTTAACGGCCTATTGTTAATAGAGATGTCAATTTTGTTTGGGCAGCAGATTTTAACAGTTGCTATATAAACGCATGAGCTGTGCTGAGAAAGATCTGCCGATTATATCGTGTGTGTTGCATATTCATTTTTTTTCTTGATATGTCGTGATCTTCTCTATACATATTACATAATGTACTACAAGCACAGATAATGAACTTCCACTTATATTGCACCATTAGATAGTGCTATTATACAATAGACGCTTGTTGCTATGTCCGGCCATTTCAAAAACATTTCACTTATCTGTAATACACTATATGCTGTTTATGAATATTTCAGGAAATGGAAAGAATGCTGGCTCAGAGGATGTTTTAAAAGAGCAGTTTGATCCAACTGGTCAGCTTTAGTGATAAGATTAATTAAGACTCTTGAGCAGTTATCTAAGATGTATGGGAACACTATTTTATAGAGCACCAACACATAAGATACAATCCATTGAGGGGGGAATGGGTTCTTGTGTCCCCTCACCGTATGAAGAGACCATGGGGTGGGCAAGTAGAACCAAGTACAGATGAAGATCTTCCTGATTATGATCCTAAGAATCCCCTCTGCCCGGGCAATGTTAGAGCCAGTGGGCAGGTACTGTATAATTGAATGATAGCCAATGGATTTCATACCTAGTATGCCTAATTGAACTAGTACCATCATTTGACCTTCAATTTTAAAGGTGACACCATTGTATGAACATACATATTCGTTTGTCAATGATTTCCCTGCATTATTGGAGACAGTCCCTAGTCCATTTAAATCAGATGATGAGTTGTTCCAAATGGATGCTGCTAGAGGTACCTGCAAGGTGATGTGCTTTCATCCAAAATCAAACGTAACAATAGCACTCATGAAAATTCCTGAGATTAAGGAGGTTGTTAAGAAGTAAGAAACAATGGCTACAATACATAATTTCATTTGGAAAATGCGTATGCAGTGTACATTTACATTGAAATTCGTACATAGGTGGATTTACGAATTGCTTGAATTGGGAGAGAAATGGACTTGGGTCCAAATATTCGAGAATCGAGGTGCTTTAATGGGTTGTAGTAATGCACATCCACATTGTCAAATATGGGCGAGCTCTTTCCTACCGAACGAGGCCAAAATGAAAGATAGATTTCTCAGTGATTATTTCACCCGTAATAAGAAGCCACTACTTATGGACTACTTGCAAAAAGAACTTCTGAAAAAGGTAGCAGAATTGTTCATTTCGCATAAAGTTTACATTTCGTCCGAATACAAAATCTGTTATCAATGTAATGCATAGCAACGGGTGGTCATAGAAAATCGGGACTGGGTAGTCGTAGTCCCCTTTTGGGCCGTCTGGCCGTACGAAACGATGGTACTCCCCAAGAAACAAGTGAGCAGGATGTCGGATTTATCAGACGCCCAACAGGAGAGTTTGGCAACTATTATGAAAAGGCTCTGCACAAAGTATGATAATTTGTTCCTATGCTCCTTCCCATACTCTATGGGCTGGCATGGTAAGCATAACATTCTAGTGCTAATTCGATTGTTTACTTATATCGGTACTAATCTTTCGAGAAACTGTCTTTTGCCAAAAGGAGCACCGACGGGACCATACATGAAAGAGGATTATCCTTACTGGACCTTCCACGGGATATACTTACCGCCATTGTTACGCTCTGCTACTATAAAGAAGCATATGGTTGGCTATGAACTCCTTGCACAAGCCCAGCGGGATTTGACTCCCGAGCAAGCGGCGGAGAAATTAAGAAGTCTTCCGGACGCACATTACAAACATCCCGAGACTAGTCTAACCGATAGTGATATAGCCCAGTACGCAAGTTGATTGAATTCGTAGAACTCAAAGTGAAAGTAAACCAAATATATTTTTAACGCTATCTTTATAGTCATGTATATATAGATATATATATGGTTATAAAATTGAGAAATGGTGTGGAGACTGTACACTTGTAATACAAATCAAGTTCACAGTAAATATGTACAATAACATATGTGATTTGTATAGCTAGATCTTATATAGGACGAGTGTCGCTGCTATTTATACCTTTCCTACAGTGCGTCAGTATATAGGGAATGATGCGTCAATCTTTTTGCTCCATGCCCGAATGCCACCAATTATATCTTTGATTTCCATTGCCTCGTCTTTGAACAGCTCGCGAAGCTGTTTCACAGCTCTCTGTGAATCGTTCCCCCGTCTGCATACAACATACACTGCAAAAAAAGCATGTCGATCTTATTAGCGCGTGTTACCCTAATTTTACAGGTCGCAAGCATGTTTACTCACACGGGACGTCATTAGAGCCATCCTCAAGTTGTCGCATTTTGTCCTTCAACAATTGCATATTTCCGTTACTGCCAATTTCGCTGAGTGGTATGTTTATGGAATTCTTTAGATGACAAATTTGAAATTCCTCGGGTGATCGAACGTCGAGCAGTATATGCGGTTGCTCCTTTGTCTTGGATGCTGTGTTGTATTCTTCGACAGTTATTCTCTCTTCTAGTTTCAGTAATGCCAAGTTCGGCTCTTTATCATTGGCCTTCGCGCCGCAAAACTCTTCGTAATCGATTAATTCTAATATCGTCGGGGTTTCGCTACAAATCGCGCATTTTGGGTTCCTCGGGCGCAAACTTATGTTGCGGAACTTCGTCTCCAAGCCATCGAATAACAAGAGCCTTTCTGACAATACATTCGGCAGATTGAGTATGACTTTCATTGCTTCCAGTGCTTGGAGAACGCCGATCGTGCCGACAGCTATAATATGTGATTGGAAAAAAGAATTAATATTTCTTGTCAGGTTGAAATTATCCATTCATTATTAGATATATACCTGCACCAAGTACACCGCCATCACCACAATTTGTGACGGTATCTGGGGCTGGTGGTGTTGGAAATACACAACGATAACAAGGTCCGTTGTGATTGAATACTGTCAAATGGCCCTCAAACTTTAGTGCAGATCCTGAGATTAAAGGTTTGCCGCACAGTACGGCTGCATCATTCAGCAAATATCGCGTGGCAACATTGTCAGTTGCATCTAGTACTATGTCATAGGAATCAACTATGTCAAGTGCATTACTGCTGTCTAACTGGAGTTCGTACGGAATAACGTCAACATTACTATTCAACCTGGGAACAAAGGAAGCTAGAATTAATAAGATTTTGAAATCTCCAAACCATTGTAGAAGGCACACACAGTAGGAATATAAAATATGTACTGATTCAGTCTTTCTTGCGCTGCTATGACTTTAGGCTTGCCCACATGAGCTTCTGTGTAAAGCAACTGCCTGTGGAGATTGTTTATTTCTACTTCATCGTAATCAACTATCCCTAATCTCCCCACACCAGCACAGGCCAAGTACAATGCTGCAGGGCAGCCAAGACCACCTGCCCCCACTATCAGCACAGAGCTCTGTTTCAGCTTCAATTGTCCTGAGAACAAAAGAAAGCAACTACTTTGTGCAAAGTGGTAGGAAGAACATCAAGTTTAAGGACCCTAATGATATCAAAGAGAACGAAAATAAACATTGAGGGCGATCCTAAGGAAATCTCGTAAAGTACCATCTACGCCGACTTCTGGCAAGAATATTTGTCGACTGTATCGTGTGATCTCCTCATTAGTCAGGCCGTATTCTTGCGTGACTTCTTTCTCCCGGCGTAGTGCAGCGAGTTTCGCCTCCTTCTCTTGCAATAACTCTCGCAAATTGGCGATGTCTTGAATCAATTCCTCTTCAGTCATATTGCGGGGTATTCGAGAGACGTGCGCCTTGTCCGGGGTGAATTGGAAATCGGACTATGCCCAAATGTAAGCGGCAGATGTAGCAGTCATATGGGGTCTTTCAACAGCTCACGCATATAACACCGTCCACCGCAATCTCCCGTTGCTGTAAAAGCACGTCTGTATTGGGTGAAGGAGGAAACTAAGACGCACCGTGATGTAATAAACGTAGCATCCAATCCGAGCGCAACCATACGCGGTGTACAATTACGTCTGGATCGAAACACAAAGAAATATAGTGATACACGATATCCTGCTGACTCTCCCAGCAGCCATCAATGACACGCTATATAGCTAAAAGTCTCGCGAGAAATTTTTGTAACGCACATTTAGAATTATTCATAATGTACTCTCTGCTGCGTTTTCTCTCCACATTCAATAATTCCAGATTACAAAGTTCTCTCAATCAATTGAAAAGTTATGTCTCAACCCCCAAAACAAAAAAGCACGAGATATATATACTTTGCATATATGAACCGTGTGGGTTGTTCATAGGATATATATATATGTATATAAAACTTGCTTTTTTTATGTTTTATTATAAGCGCAACAATAGCCTAAAATGGAGTAATCAGCGCGAGACTGCCAGACACAAAGAATATGCTCTCACTATCTGCAGGACAGTGAATGAGATTAACGAGACTAATAAATAGGCCGATTAAAGAGACTCGACTCGGTCGGGCCGTTCGGTGGTTAACATTTAACAGACGTACAAAGCCACAATCCGAAGCGCAATCTGTTTATTTCGAGATTATTGTCTCCCCCTCCTGATATCGTCGCGATTCTTCCACAATGAAAAGCAGAGTCTAGCCACATAAAGAGAGTAAAAGCGTTCGAACTGGCGCTCCCAGTGTTCGACGACACCAAACGACTCGAGGAAAAACAGTTTTCCCATTGAGGGCAATTGTGAGAGAAACCACAACCACCGTGCGGACTCCGCTACGCATCTTCGGTCTGATTCATACGCAGCAGCTCGTGTAGCTCGGCCCGCAGAGGTGAAGGAATGATACACGTGGAGAGAAGCTTTCGGAGAGAAGAGCAGCAGTGACGACGATCATTTTCCCGTCGATATACAAAGTCCAAGAGTGCACAATTCGGTTGTAAAAAGTGGTCGCGCGAAAAGCCCCACGGAATCAACCGACCGTAAGAAACTACGACTCTGCGAGAGGACTCGTGAGAAGCCTATTAAAGTTCACACGAGAGACGAGAGACGCAATAGCACCAAGTGCACCAAGTGCACGAACCTTGGGAAAAGCCTACTGGGCACGAGGAAATCGGGGAAAGTGCGGGCGAGAACTTGGACAGTTTACCGCAATCACGATGCACTCGAGATCTGCGTGTTTATTCGCAGAGTGACGTGCGCAATAAGCGAGAGGTAATAGAGTGAACACCGAGCGAAGGTAGGAAGCAGCCGATGATTAATGTCACGGCCAGCCGAGTTCTCGCTCGCGACAAGTGCGCGTATACTGGAATCATGATTTTGTAAGTGGCAAGGCGCACTTGTTATCCGCAAAAGTATCTCTGCCCGCTCTGCAGGATCAAGATGGTGGAGCCAATTTTCGACTATCAGTTCCGTCTGATACTGATCGGCGACAGTACGGTCGGGAAAAGCTCCCTGCTGAAATACTTCACCGACGGGAAGTTCGCGGAGGTACACCTACCCGCCCATCATCAACAATGTCCCTTGAAATTAGGAGCTAAACAAACTACCACTTTCCCTCTCTCCCCCCTCCCTATCGTCTACTTTCTAGTCTCATACGCCTTCTGACCTTCAGACCCAAAATTTTATTCTTGATCTTGCTATTGTGCGTACAACGCTCAGTGGACACAATTGGAGAATTTCCAATTCGCTGGTCTAATAATACGCGATTCTTTCTGTCCATGCAATGAAAGTCCCTCAGCTCTTTCTGAGCCTATTGCCATTAGCATGAGAAGCAATAGACTTGCAGTGCTATGTAAATTTTAGATCCACCAGAGTTCAATGACTTTTTCATTCCATGGTGTTAAGGCGACAAGTATGTCATTCTCAACTTTGCTCCCTTCTTATTACAGCTTTCGGATCCAACGATTGGCGTTGACTTCTTCGCTAGACTAATAGAAGTGAAAGATGGCACTAGAATAAAATTACAATTATGGGATACTGCAGGCCAGGAACGGTTCAGGTAATCGGGAGAGTTATCTATATTATTTCCAATGGATTTCGAGTGCCACTTACATGGGACCAGTGACAAACGCTGAATTTGTTGTAGGTCTATTACAAAGTCGTATTATAGAAATTCAGTTGGAGCACTACTGGTATACGATGTCTGCAACAGGACTAGCTTTGAGCATATTCCCCAATGGATGATGGAGGCACGTAGGCATATCGAACCACATCGTCCAGTGTTCGCATTAGTCGGGTGTAAACTAGACTTAGTTACTAATGGTGGGCGGCGCGAAGTGTCTAAGGAAGAAGCGAGAGCTTTCTCTGACCAGCATGGCGTACATCATATTGAGACCAGTGCAAAGACTGGTATCAATGTCGAAGAGGCCTTTAGAGCAGTTACCCAGGAGGTTTATAACAGAATACAAACTGGAGAGTATAAAGTAGAGGATGGGTGGGATGGTATTAAAACTGGATTCGCTCGGCCTGGTTTAGACTTTAATCTAGTTGAAGCAGAAGCTGCAAAGACTACTTGCTGTTAAGTGAAACTCTCGCGTTACTGCGAAGAGCGAATATAATTAAGAATGCAGTCGGAAATTCATTTGTAAAACAGATTCGTTTATTTTTTATGTATATTGACTATTGACCTTAAATCGTATATATTTCATCAACATTGACCTATTAAAATATTAACTTGGGTTACTCTGTGGGATGAGTTGAACTGTGAATGAGTTTCCACTGCCTTCTTCATCCAAAAAGAGGACTAACATAAGATGCAGATTGAAAATTGTCGATAAGTCAAATCTAGACTTTTTTTGTACATAGCTTGTATAAACGAATTAACATGTATATCGTGATTGCACATAGGCATTGAGCTAGGAATGTTTTGTATCTGGTCTGAAAGACAAAATACGGAAGCTGTTATACAATGGACATGTTTATAACACAGTTCTCGCAGTACTGTTCTTTGTACACTTCATCACACGAATTGGCACTTGTGTGTGGCATGGAATTGGCGGCTGTGCATTTTTGTCAGAGATCAGTTCTTCGGTAAATAAAAGTTGTCATATAGTTTCGGAATCGATGATTGTGTAACATCCTCTACAGCTGTGTTCCATTCGATCGCGTAAATCGTTAGGAGATCATTTATAGTATACATGGATTATCGCAGCCAAATCATGTAGATACACGTAATATTAACGCGACGCTTATACCAGATGGGCAGATCTATCACGTTTCAAAACCAGCCACAGATTCTTTAATCCGACAGTCACGGGTTGTGATACTGTACACGTATGATATGCCAAATTAGCATACACGTTGTCAGAAGTAGTGTAGCTGGATATAACTCGTAGTTGGAATGCAATCGACGAAACGTTTATTCACGATCCAAATAATTGAGCGGCTGATGTGTCGCGTTACGATTTGACTTGGTCATCGCCAAAGAATACACTTGGAAAGGGTTTTGTTACTGGGTTAACAGTGCGGGCCATATTACAAGTATCTCAAATTGAGATAACACTAAAGACTTATAAACTGATACGGTATATTTGTTAGAGTTGCTTTTTTATTGAATCATATATGTTTTACACTTTTTCATGTACTACACCTTTGGAGGTAGAGAGATCAGGGTTTCTTCAATATAGACTTTCGACATAGTTCAAAGATTAAGAAAGTTCTCAGTAGTTAGACTACAATGAAATCGTTACCCGTCGAAAACAATAGCTAGCTTTCACTCTACTTGCATATTTTTCTGCAAGTCCATTAGGTAGATCGATTCTTCTAGGCATGAAGTGAAGATCGTTATACGAGTAAACGTAGAACTTTCGAATTGCAAAGGGAAGATTTGTATGAAAGAAAAGTTCGTGGCAGGTGAGAATTCGTTTTATGAAATTTTGTACTTGTTAACTGTGACATAAAACATGAACTTTCACAGATATTTTGTAAAGATTTGAACTACTAACCCATCTAACTCGATGAGAGTATTATCATATGGGTTTTGCATTGCCACAGCGTCCATGAATTTCGTTTATTTAAAAGTTTTAAACAACGATGATAGTATACACTTGTGTGCAGTGCAACAAAGTAATGCATTATTTATGACACAATCGTGTGATGACGTTTTATTTCTTTGCATGCCCCAATGCTAAATAAATACACGTCTGGTGAATAATGGCCAAAGTTGTAATTAGTTCCTTTTACATTCAAATGTACCATTCTGTATATAGATAGGTTTTATTAAATCTTGAAGTTACAAACTGGTGAGCAGTCTTTCTGTGTTTACATTGTTTCGATATTATGTATATATATTGTCCCGAATATACATACATTCTTCTTCGAGCAACAGAGTTCAATGTAAAAGTTTGTGTATGTTCTATTGGATTTTCATTCCCAGTCACACTTTTGTGCACTACACATTCATACGCAAGAAACATTGGAAAATAAATAACATACTTTAACAGTTTATATTATATTCTATCGAAGCAACTTTCAATCATAAGGTGTAAGAAATTACAGTATATATAGTTCAATAAATATTACGTCGTAACGTACAGTTTCGGTATTTGTACACTTTACAATTTAAAGATAAATCTATCAACGCGGACAACCAATTAGAACGTAATTAGCACTTGCTTGTTAAAGCAACTTTTACGTTGTTCATATTTTATTTACAGTGTTGTTTCGAAAGTGTCGCACAACCCAATAAGTTAGAAAACACATTCCTAGTAAACCCCGAGTAAACACAATTTGCAGAATAATTGTTGGATGCAAAATATTTTAGTACATATACTGATACTTGCTGTATACAATTTAACACATGGACAAGATTTATTCACAAAATGTACAAATAGAAAACTTACACCTGCGCCGGCCGGTTTATTTAGATGCTCTGATAATTCGAAAGAATGTTTGTCATTATTGTTAGATAAGCATTAAGAGTTAGATATTGCTATGAAATGAGAATAGTAAATTTATGTTACGTGTTTTCCTGTAGTGTATATGTATATTTATCTATATCATTGTTGCATGCTTCAATTCCGAGTCCGGCCTCAAACTCAACTGAACAAGGTGCGATTACAAAACCCATTTGGCAGTCGTTGTTCTTTTCTTCGAACAAAATTGCAACAAAACTAATATAACTGCTAACTGCGGCACAACAGTGCCTGCGTTAATTAAATGATATCACATGTTACTGTGACACATAAGCAAATCGACAAGTGAAAAGTATAGGTCAATGAAAAATTGCTTTGACGCACGACGAGGATTGTTTCTATTAGTTAAACTTTCCTTTGTGAATGATCCAGCTTACGTTGCTACGATCATCAATTCCATTTATTCGTCCAGTGCTGTAATACAGAGGCCTTAAACACGAATACTAACGATAAAGGATTCCCGACAATTAAACCGTGCAACAGCTTAACAACGCACAAAATACATCTCTCAGGAAGAGTCAACTCGGAATACTTATACTCGCATTTTCAAAATGGAAAAATGTATATTATAGAGATAGCACATGTGTATGCATATGAATTTTATTCATCAAATTGCTATCGGTTTTAATACGTTGAATCTTTACTGAGACTCTGTCGCTGCTTATTTTGCAGTAAGTGTCGAATTTTGGATATCATTATAGTAAAGAACTTGTTACACTCGCGCTATAGTTCTCAGAGATAATCCCTAAGGTTTGCTTGTAACATAATACTCGTAATACCTTTATATTCTTTAAATAACTATACTATTGGGTTGTAGTTATATTAATGAGCATATTAGCATATACTTGGTGCTCTTCATTAACATTTCCTAATAAATATCTCAAGACTGTCCGTCAACGAACAAATATTTCTGCTGTACATATTACGTCTCACAATTAGCAGCTTAAATTCTTAATAGAATTATACATACTTTCGCGGAATAAAAGTATAACAAAAACTTTTGTGTATTATGAAAGTAAAATTCCAGCGAGCCGTATAATTACTATGATATAGTCTTCATAAATTCTCATGTCTGTTTCTATGGGCTATTCCATTCTAAGTGATCCGTATTCCATTTAAACAATTTTCCTGATTTTAATGCATTTAGGAGGAATGAACAATGAATTACGTCGTCGTTCGGGCGTCTCCTTCTGCAGTCGCGCGCAGTTGAGCCCGCATGGCAAGGGCAAACACCTTTTTGGATCCTGCATATAGAGCTGCGTAGAGCTTCAGAATAGTTTGGAACGTAAAGATGTTCACTTCAGCGTGGATCTCGAGTCTAAATATAATGTAATCACTTAGCGTAGAATAGCCCACATTATATATACGCTAACTTGGAAAGCGAGTCTAAGTAACTTATAAATATTTAACGTGACTAGAAGTGTTCGCTAGATTTCTCTCCTTATTAGCATTATGTACAGTCCTCTCGTCAACATCTTTTTGGCAAGATTTATGCGATATAAATGTACGAAATAGTGTACATATTTCGAGTACACTAGATTGCGTGTTGGTAGTATATTCGTAACTGACGCAAAACTGTACAGCATTAATGACCCTAGTTTGCGCTTTTTCTATTTACAAAAGAATTCAATACTTCCGCTGTATACACGAAGACAAATCACGGAGTTTCAAGTAGGTAATGAATTGCCCGATGCTTGTTTTGAATATGTCGTGTACCTCTTCGTATCAGTGTAATGATTATTTGATTGAATTATATGTGAGCAAGCATAAAGCATTGAAAATATTTCAATGGGAAATTTAGTTCGATCAAGATTACGAGCCATGTAAAAAGTCTTTTTCAAACAGTCGAAATATATAAATAGAGCGAACGTATTTGAAGTCCTGAGAAGAATTAGAAAAAAGGTTCCACATACCTCTACATATTGCAATAGATTTACTGCGATATTCGAGACATTGATCTGCGCGTTGGAATGTCCACAAAAACGATTTTTCAATTTCCTAGTAGTACTTTCTCGTTACCACTCCATAGTAACGCAAGACGATTGCAGCCTAATACTTACATATTACCTTGAAGTTTGTTCTACTCTTGCTTAGGTTTCTCTTCCGTGTAATGAGCGGCATTGCTTGATTATTGTTTCAATGGCTCGCATCCAAATAAAATGTACTCTTCTCTTGATAACCAAAATGGGTTACCCTCTATGTATTCTGGTGGCGTTTTATCTGAAACATACACTTTAAGAATCATGCCTGTCCTCCTTTTCATGACTATTTGTGACGATTTTAATCATTTTTTGTAGAGACTTACCAGGATGCACTGCCAAAGGCACATACGTAGATCCCAGAGCAACATTCCAGCTATGCATACCAGAACAACTACTCACATTTAGAATGTCGCGATATTCGGGTAATACTTTTCGTAAATCCATTTTGAGTCTTATTTGAAAACCTGAGAGGTCTGTGTTACCACCAGTGAGTAGTATGTGTGAGAGACAATCCTGTACTGTGTCTTCAGACAAACCTGATACTACTTCCTTTATGACTTGTGGTAATCCAAGACTTACATACATTACTTCAGGCGCAATGTATAATTCTGAACCCAGTGACACTCTCTGGAAAGTAATTGTTCCAATTATGAATATTGGGGAATATAATTTATATTATTAGGTTTATTTATATAGTTACCCTGAATTGTTGGCAGTCGGCATAGCTCTCTATGCTGAAAATGATATCCCGGGACTTATGACTACTCTTCTCTTCATTTTCAATATTATAACTCAGTCTACAATGTTCCTTGACCTCTAGAGTATCTAAATAAGATATAGAAATTTGATGGTATTCTTTTGGCTTCCAATGCATGGCTTGCTTCAAGTGATAAGCCACATGCCAACCACCAACAGGCAGTAGTCTCCAGCGATTAGGCACTACTCGCCCACCAATTACTACAGCTACGGTTGTACTAAGAGCCCCACTGTCTATAACGACACAAGTTTCAAAATCCATCACAGCACACACAGCCAAAGGTTTTGGAACTAAACACACCCTGTAATATTCAAGACACAATGATTATTTGGTAACAATGACACAGTGAAAAAATATTCTTTTGGGAAACTCTATAGTACACTATCTTACCTTGCTACTTTAACTACTTGGAATAGATAGTGCAATAACTGTTTCCTCAGTAAAGGATGCATAGCAAGTGGCTCGCAAAACATGAGCACTGCATTCGGTTTCCTTAAAGTAGATGTCAAACTCATCTGATGAAACAAGTGATCAACAAAGGCCTTGAGAACTGGAAATGTGCCTTCGCTCAGTAATGCTTCTGCAGGACTGACAACGTCCACATTCGGAATGCCAAGAGCTTCCATAGCATCAGTGCAGTATCCATTCATGAGCTGATGAATCGGATTTGGTCTGATGTAATAAGTAACAGGGTAATAGAGATGTGTGCGCAACCTTTTCTTCTCTCTGTTTAGCTTGACGGGATTGCAGAATAAGCAAAATGGTCCGCTCGGTTTAGGGATCTTGGATGGTGGCAACTCCGATAAAGCTAAGAGTTTCAGTTTCTTCACTAGTGACTTGCCGTCAGTTTTTGGACGTGTACTGCTGCTCGGATTATTTTGCATTTGCACTTGCTCCACATGTGTCTTGTTATTGTACTTGGGTATACCGAACATCGAGAAGTGCCTTCTTAGCTCCAGGCATGGTGTGACCACCCATGTGTACTTGTTTCCAATTTCAATCACTACTTTTGCACTGGACGCTGTTGTACAGTTCCTGTGACATGTGTATCCTCTGCAGTGACAGCACTTTGGGAAGCTGTCGTCTTGTCCCAAATTCGTCACCATATGCAGTCTGTAACACATCGATTTGAAACTGATGCCGAGCAGTTGCAGATATTCTATGTCTGGAAATCTGAACTGGATTTTCGTTGTCAGTTGGATCCATTTCACTTTCCTAGGAGAAAACAATAGTTTTACACGCAAGAACAGAACGGCTATACATGGTCGAGTGTGGGAGTAAATATTTCGTGTGATAACAATAAGTGACAGGAAGCACAAGGTACATGTAACCGAATGACATCGTGACATTCAGCAAATGTACGAAAATTAGGTGTAAAATGATCATCCTATAAGATTTATTCAACTGATAAAGGCGTATTGTTTATCTCCTGGCGAAGTTATTGAACTGTAACGCAACTTTGACGTAAACTTAACCTCACGCTCACCATAGATAATCCGTGTCCAAAGTTTTCCTCAAGAATCTGCACGTACTGATGAATGCAATAATGTCACGCACATCACAGTATAACAAAATCTTTATCCAGATCTCCTCGGGGAAGACTGCGGGATTCATAGTTACTGATAAAAACGATACAAAAGATAGAGTAAACAGAGCCACTAATATAGGATTGCAGACACTCCCCAGAAATAGTGAATACTGGTGGTGAATACGGTAGTCAAGTTCAAGGTTACAATGGTGGAAAATAGTCAATCGATATGTTATCGGATCCCGCTAGTTCAATCAGAGATGAGAGTTTTAGCGATGCGCACCGTGTGCTTTTTTGAAAACCAATAATCCACAACATATGTTGTACGCACGATTCAGGCGAAAGATAAGACTGATAGTCAATCTGCCTTGGTAAATAAAACTACAAATAACGCGATTATATATACAAGTATTGTTGTGACTAATTTCAATTTCCTAATTCTTTCGATTTCTTGCAATATCTTACTTATATTATTACAAGAAAAAATAATAGATAATGTAGGGTAGAAGTAGTAAGACACAAAACAAGTACAAAATTCAATGCTTTAATACAAAACGTGTAAAAACACAACATTTTACAAGGGAGAATGTGTAGGAACAATACTTGTTACGGTAATACTGATAACGATGATTCCGTCGGCGCTGGTAAAATTCGTTTGGCGACGATTTCACGAAGCCGCAAGTAGAGCTTTTATATACGGGTTCTTGTGCGATAAAGCTTCCTCCTTGAATGTGGAGATCTTTTCTTTAAGGTCCCCTTCAGCCAAAGATTTGTCCAGTGTCTTGCATTTGGCGACGAAATCGGCAATAAGGTTTTCAGCCTCCTGCAATGTCATTGATGACGTCGCCGTTAATAATCTCGTGGTGCGCCAATTGGATAAATGGAAAATGATGATACCTTAATGATCTTCTGTTTCTTTTGCGGATTGTCGGACCCTTCAAAACTTGTTCTTTGGTGATCTTCCAATTCTGCTTGTTTGCGTTTTGCAAACTGAAAGTTTGAAAATAAGTCATGACAGTTTCATTATTGTGTAAGTGTTTTCTGTTAGAAACAAATCTACGATTTACCTCAATGACGTTTTGGGGGAAGTTGGCCATTTTAGCGACGTGTATCCCAAAGCTTTGGTCGCAAATATCTGGCTTTACTTTGTACAATAACGTTAGTTTATTATTATCAATGAGAGCAGTAACATGTTGATTCTTAACAGCGGGAACTTCCTCGGCCAATTTCGTGATTTCATGAAAGTGCGTTGCGAACATACAATAGCACTGAATTTTCTTCGCTAAATGCCTGTTACACATCATACGTTATTTTGCGTTGATCTTTAATGCGAGTGCTAATGAGAATACAATTGAAACGTGGCGTAACTCACTCAGCGATAGACCACGCGATACCGCAGCCTTCGTAGGTAGAAGTTCCCCTACCCAATTCATCAATAAGCACGAGGGAATTGCACGTTGCTGTCTGATTGAAAAGAGCGTAATATAAAATGAGAGCTACCGACTTTCATCTTAATTTTACTTTGTGGCTTAATGTACCTTGAGAATAGCAGCAGTTTCTATCATTTCCATCATAAATGTTGACAGCCCCTTCAACTGTGAGTCATCTGCGCCTACTCTGGCTAGGATACAATCCAATAAGGATATCCTAGCTTTATCACAAGGAACGAAGCTTCCAATGTGTGCCATGAGGGCAGCCACACCGGTTGATCGTATATAGGTACTTTTGCCGCCCATGTTAGGTCCAGTTATAATCGAAAAATGCGCTTCCCCTACATTGGAGCAATAAAACATTCAATCGTCTACTTTCATACGCGACGGTAATTGATAAATAGTGTACGACGAACAACCTCTTTTAAAGTTGACATCATTCGCTATATAATCAACGCCTTCCTGCATCTCTAAACACGGATGTCGGACCTGCACAAGATCAAGTTCGCCTCTCTCGCTCGGTAGCATTTCAGGACGAACATATGCTTTATTAGCATTTACAGCAGCAGAGGCAAACGCGGTGAGCACATCAAGAGATGCGAGTACTCCGCCTATAATCTTCAATGGACTCGCGTAACCCGCTGTGAAGGAGTGTCATTGTAATTGCAAACGAGTTGGTGAATCAGCATGGCCTACGGTACGTGGAACACTTCATACGAACCGGCGATCTCAATGATTTCTGCCACAACTTTTTTTTGTTCAACGGTATATTTGTCCCTGGCAGCGAGATAGTCGTCATTCAATTCCGTGAGCCTGTTGTTGCGGAATCGTACGCCGCTTTTGTTCGAGTCCACAATTGTGTAGTTCTTCTTGTTTCGTAAGATCTTCTCTTCTTTTAGCGTGATGCGGAAATAATATCCGAACTGCTGATTGGACTCTAATTTTATCACTTTTCCAGCTTCCAAGGAAAGATCATCGGCAGCTCTACCCAATTGAGATTGCAATTTTTCTTCCATTTCATCCATCGTGTTTCTCAATTCTATTAAAACCATCGAGATGTGTATTATATTCGAGTGATTCATTTTCCAAATAAACAAGTACCTTTTAATTCATCATCAAATTCGGCGCGCACTAGAAAGTCGCCGGACCCAGCAGCGTCCAGATCAATTGTTTCTTCAACCATTTGTTGATACTTATCCATATCTTTTATTAATTCCTGTAGTGGCTCTACGAATAAAGTTTTAAGCGCCGTTGCCTCGCTCGCGTCACAGAGTTGTTGCAACATCGTTGGCAAGTGCGACATGCATATATAAATTCTAGAAAATATGCACTTATTATTAAACTCTGCTAATTCCTTAGCTCTATGCTCGACGCAGTAGTACGTACTTGTACAAATCCTGTAAAGTCGCTTTCTTTCTAGCCAACTTTTTCGCGAGCTGCTGGAGATCTGGGACTCGTCTCAAGTGCTCGTCATTCAGTGCCGATCGCAAATCATTATTATTTACGAGAACTTCGACGACATCGTGTCTTTCTTTAATAAGTGATAAGTCTTTCAGTGGCTGTCTGACCCACTGCGCTAGAAGTCTATGTCCTTGCGGCGTTCGGCATTTATCTAAAAGGGCTAAAATACTGGTCGGCGCAGAGCCGACGAAGCCAGTGGGGGTGTCGTTACGCGGTTCAATGTTAAGCGCTTTTATTGCTGCGGCATCGAGCCTTAAATAACGCGACTGCTCTATCTGGTCGATAGTGAATTGGTTCAAATTGCCCTCATCCGATGTTAACTAAGTGAAAAGAAAACGCGTGTCAGTCAGTGTCGCTGTATACAGTATTTCTAATCTTAGTATAAACTAAAAGTGTTTTGAGCGCAGTGATTAAATTTTTAAATTCAAATTCGAACAACTCCAAAGAAGCTCTCGGTTAATTGTAATTGAACAAAGCACAGAACTAGAACATTAGTATCTTACTACTTACATCGAGATATTTAATAAGCGCTGACGTAGCAGACATAGCCAGCGCTAAATTAACTTCCGGCAGAGATTGCGCATTCGGTTGTTGTCCTTTCTTGAATTTAATGAGGGTGTTTAAGTCCTGTACTATCGAATCGCTGGAGAATTCGTTTTTCTTCCTCAAAGTCACCATTACGTTGTTCCTCTCCATTAGCTATAAATTCAAACATGTCCTTATCGCGGGGAATTCCTAGATGGAATGGGACATATAGCCGGTTATAACATACTTGTTTCAGTGACTGAAATTCGTGGCTACCATCTCCTTGAATTAATAAACACTCTTTCGGGGCGAGCGTAACCACCAGGGACTCGAGATTGGAAAATGACTCATTCTCTTGAAATTCGCAGACGGAGAACAATGTCGCGACCGTGTCGACGCAACTCATACCTACGGCCTGGAGAAATTTGCAAATTTAGACGTCATGGGGATTTCTATTAGAGGATGTCCACCTTGATCAATGTTTTTTTGCCGAAAAAAACTCACTCTTGACTTTCCGTCCATGCCCAGCTTAACCGCGATGACTCGCACGCTTACTGCAACGTCGTTATTACCGAATAGAATATCTTCGAACTGCATCAAGTTACCTGGCGAGCCCTTGTACTCTAAAACCCAATTCTGATTCTTGGCGGATCCTTGATTAACGTACACTTCAATTCTGTATTGTCTAATGAGCAACAAGTCGCGTACAAAAGATTCGAAGTGGTTTTTGTTAAGTATAACACCTTCCGTCTTGTATGGATCTAAAATACAAAAGTGTACCCCGAAATGAAAGTTTTATTTATTTAGCGAAGTGCTTTAACTATAAAACAGATCGAATGATTATTAATGTTTTATTGAATCCCGAAGAAAACACTAACCAGCACCCAGCATTTTGCAGACGGCAGTGGTCTTAAAAACTTCTTGCGCTGCGAAGAGTGCATCGCTACCATGCAACGTGTAATAATCCGATCTATTAAAAAACCGTATGGTGGTGTTTAATTTCTGAAACAAATAATTAATTCGCGCAATTATTAATCGCGCAAGTACCGAAAACACGGTATTTCGCGCACGCTCTAACACAACTGGTATCAGATCTATTGCGATATTTGTTTTTTCCCCGTAGAGATTGATGTAACACTTCTGCTACCCTCTCGACGTATCCTTGACCTACTTGCATAAGCGACGACTATTTTCAACACCCAAAGTGCATTTTGACCACAAACTAGCCTTAGGATGTCGGCTCATCTACATAATTGGCGGAATTACCAAGAAATCAATAATTCATTGCGACATTGGTACCAGCTCTTATCTTATTGTTTCTGTTCTCCTTTGTTGCTACCAATATTACTGAGTCGATATTGAGAATACCTTTTCAAATATTATGAATTTATTCCGTTGGAAGCACAATATGGACATTAACCCGCTCGTCAAGCGAGCCAATAAAATTGGCAATGTAATTTCGCGGACTCTTCAGTACGTACGTTTGCGATAGTATTCCAGTGGGATATCTTTGATAACCGCGCGCGATTCGTAATTATTATGACTTATACTTCCAAGAAAGTGAAAAGCTTACTTGTGTATCTGTAGGTCAATGTCTATCGGGGGTCAAAGCATCACAGTCCGATATAATGCGATGCGAATGGATTCATGGAAATATGTAATTTCATCGAACGAATCGTCTTCGCGGCCATTCGACGCGTCTAGACGATAAATGGTATCATTGGGACTCCCGCATAATGTTAGGAAACCCGCGAATTTATTGGAAGAACCCGAAGATCATTAATTGAGACTCGATACACACATGTTTCCTTCTAATGATTCTAACTCGTGTTTGTCAATATATTCGCAACACTCTCTGCAGATGTTGGCGTACACATGCGAGACAATCAGAGGCGCCAGTTGGCAAACCCAGAAATTTCAATGACACTAATTTTAATGAGACTATCGTGCAAGTATTATTCACCCTTATTTTGATAAGGGGCCAGAGATCATGTTCCAGGAAGGTCAACAATGTGTATTAAGTAGGTCACGATGAAAACACCGTGCTACAGAGCTTCATAGCGCCTCTTAGCGAGCAGCGAATATGCATTAATTTAGTAATAATTGCGATAAAAAGTTCAAATTAATTAGTAATTTTTCGTGGATCATATACTGCCATCGCCTTGAATTGCACCTGTTGTTACAGAACGAAAGTGAATCCTGCCGTCGCAACAAGGATGTTACACATTCGGTATTCAGAATGACTTAATCGATGACACACCGGGCCTAATATGGGAAACCACTTATGAGTGATACCTGGAAGTCAATGAGTGCTGTCTACAAGAGGCGCCGCCGGATTCTTGGCGAGAAGGATGTGCATTCTGTTGCACATATTCATTATGTAACTGTGCATCTAGCGAATCGCACAACTGAATCCGCAAGTGCTTCTAAAAATATTTCAATATAAATGGAATAACAATCCAATAAATGCGTTAATAGGTATTTCCAATTACTACATATCCCGCCTAACACGTGCAGCAATGAGTTACATCGCCGAATAAACCCCCGATATTTGTAGCACGCGAAACTCCCCAGTAAATTCTTGGGACGTGCGCCAGAAGAAAAAGACATTTTCTGGAGGCGTACTGATAGTCCAGCGGGGCAGAAAAATTAATGTGGAATTACAGAGAATCGTCGGTGATAAGAGGGACATGGATATGGGGCGAAGTAGACGGTGGGAAAACATTATCGATACTTAGCCACGAAAGCGAGAGTGCTTCTGAGGAGCTGGTACGAAGAAGGGGAAGAGAACATAAATGGAATTGCTCCAACCTCCTGGCGGTATACATCAATATACCGAGTCAGTGAGAACATCTCAATATTAATAGCTGAGTCACGAGAAGATCGTGGTCTTTTCCAGAAGGTACGACCACACACCAACCATCACAAATTAACTAGACCCATTAAACAAAAACAGAATATCTTTTTTCTTTTATAATCAAATTATTAAAGGGATCTTAAAACGTCAGTTAATTGATAGCGCGCGGGACAGTTTTTCCTCCATGTTACTATCCTTGATAGAGACAGTGTTCTTAAACGGCGATTTCTTTTGCAGAGACCGAAGCCGGCAAAATGGGATTAAAAAGTGCGGTCATTTTATCCCTGTTGGCGGTGCAAGCAATCGCCGCGCCGCACGGTTGCACCGAGTCTTGCTCGTCTTATCACAGGACCTATCAGACTCAAACCTCCAATGGCTATCAAGATCACGCGGCCTTAACACAGGGTGCTATAAACTTGGACGACCTATCATTCACGAGACCTGGAAATTGGACGGAGCATAATCAATTCCGGACCGACGGCGGTCTCGGGAAGGTTCACGAAGAGCGTGGCCAGTACGAGGAGGGCCCGAAGCGAGAGAGATATTACAAGAAAAATTACACTTATTCCTATAGCTCCGGAAACGGCGGCGCGGGTCTCTCCGACCTCCACATAAACCGAGACAACTTCGGCACACTCCCGACCAGCCAGCAATTAATTGACTCCCAGCTAGGAATCAATCAGTATGGGAACACGCAGACAACAGCGGAGCAACACGAGTACAACAGGATACACAGTATCCACTCGTCGTCCTCGAGGAGAACCGGCCAGAGCGCGAACCTTGAGGACTTTGGGGTGTCCGGTGGGAATACGCAACACATTGCGACCGGATACGATAACCAGAATGTTCATCAGACCGACGGGTCCATGCCGGCGAACTGGAGCAGGGTGGACACTTACAAGACCGACGGCGGCAACGGGCGCGTCTACGAGGCAGAAGGCCAAATTGTAACTGGTCCCAAGAAGGTTCGTTACTTCAAGCGAAACTATACCTCTAGTTACACGAGCGGCGGCATCCCGGTTCCAAACTCTGGAATTTCCACCACCGGTTCCCACGAGATTCATCGGGAGCTCGAGAACTTACAAAGTCAATTGGAACGTGAGATCCAACAGGCGACCAACACGGCGCACAGAGTATCCGGTGGTTACCACGGTACTGTCGGTACAGTGGGTACTTTCCCGGTGCCTGTAAACAATGGTCATTCAGTGATCAGTTCGGTTCATCATGAAGAAGAAGAGCACTCCTCCAGTTCGGTTAATGGACCCGTCAGGCAAGTGACATACGTGGCTCCGACTCATGAAAGGGTTTACTCTTCGGAAAGGCGCAATGAGTACGAGAGAAATGGGGGCTACATTCCGCAGCCGGATAATCGGTATAGAAATCCGTCGCCCAGCTATACTGGAATGTACATTGATAGCGGGATGTCGAGCCAAAATGTTGAGCGTCAGGGGTACGATCAACACCGCGGTGACATGCAGCAGGCGGCAACCGATATTCATCAATCGACCAATACGGAAAGTCTGATTGGAAGTGATATTCACAGGCCAAGTTTGCTTCCTAGTGGACAAGCTGGTCATTATAGGGAGCACTGGAGTTCCGCTAGTCATACCAAAGAGGGTACCATCCCTGGCGTGATTATTGATGATAGTCAGCGTCGGGAGAGTGCGGAGTACAATAGGCAACACCAATACAATGAGCATCACAGTGGACATTCCAGTTACCAGGACCAATCAAGGCAGAACAATTTCAATTCGGGCTACAGGACCACCTCTGGGAGACTCGTTACTGGAGGATTGGACCTGGGTCATGTTGGACACACGGCCGATTGTAATGAGCAGCATGCCGATCAATTCCAATCGCGTTATCATCGCAATTATAAGCGCAGTGCGGATTATAAGGATGGGGATGTGCAGTTGGAGCAGCAGACCACCGATGATGTTCATCCAGATTTCAGCCAGCAGAGCCAGTATCCGAAACTCGAAGACCTAACGCAACAGCCGATGGGCAAGTTGGAGTTTGGCCAGGAAAGAGATTATCCATATCCAGGTAATAAGCCAAAATATAGTAACGAAGTCGATGACCTCACACAACAAACAACCGGCCAGCTTGAGTTTGGACAGCACACTCAGCAGAGCGAAAACTTCGATGAGTTTAGCCAGCAATCTCAACACGACACTCAGAAACCAAGTCGATTAAGCTTTCCTAGTCCTAGTAAGCCATATTCGGATTTTTCGCAGCAGCACCGCGTCCCGCCGACAACCGGGACTCTTGAATTCGGATCACAGAACCAACGGCATCGCGATCCTGAAACCCCCAGTGTAGGTGACCAGCATTTAGGAGACCTTACCCAACAGAATGAAGATCTTAGCCAGATGTCGAGCGGTTTCGACGATCTCGCAAGACCTCTCACGAATTCTCAACCCCAGAGGAACTCCCAGCATCCTTATGGGACGCAAAGAGCAACTAGCAATGGCCACCTGGAAGATTTGACACACAATACAGAAAATTCTCATGGTCTGTCGCAACAGAGTAACACGGATTTGGAATTCGGCCAGCATTCTCAACACCCTTGGCAACCGATGCCCAGCAGTCAACACAGACACAGGGGACAGGATTTTACTCATAATTACGAGTACGGGGATGACGATTTATCACAGCAGACAGGTGGATTTGATGATTATTCGCAACAGACGTCGGGGAAACTCGATTTTGGACAGCAGACACGATATCCTGGACAATCGAGTGAACCAGCAAGTAGTAGTCAACATCGCGACGATCTAGCTCAACATAATCAAGATTTTACGCAGCAGACTACAGGGAAACTTGAGTTCGGCCAACCAGAACAGTATCCTCACGAAACTAGGAGGCCGGATAGTGACAGTCAAACTCGTGAAGATCTCGCTCAACAATCGCAAGATTTAACACAACAGTCGATGGGAAAACTTGAATTCGGGCAGCAGAAGCCTCAGCGTACCGGGAGCCCAACTGCCACCAGTCATCCTGACGATGACACCCATCAATGGGATGATCTCTCGCAGCAAACATCAGGTATACTGGAGTTTGGACAGCGGACACAAGATTCAACACAACAGTTCATGGGAAACCTTGAATTTGGGCAGCAGACTCAGGATTTGCCACAACAGTCGATGGGAAAACTTGAATTCGGGCAGCAGAAACCTCAGCATACCTGGAGCCCAACTGGCAGCAGTCATCCCGATGATGACACCCATCACGATGATTTCTCACAGCAAACATCCGGTAAACTGGAGTTTGGGCAGCACACACAAGATTTAACACAGCAGTCCATGGGACAATTTGAATTCGGGCACCAAAAACCTCAGCATACTTGGAGTCCAAGTGATAGCAGTCATCATCAAGATGGTACCCAGCAATGGGATGATTTGACACAACAAACGTCGGGAAAACTCGAGTTTGGACAGCAGACGCAAAATGCGGACGATTTTTGGAAACAGGCTAGTGCTAGTCAACATCGTGGAGATAGTACGCCACAAGGACAAGATTTTACTCAACAGACTGCGGGATTCCACGATTTGACTCAGCAGACATCTGACAAACTCGAAGTCGGCCAGCAGACCCAACAACACTTTCGTCCATGGGATCAGTTGTCAGATTTGACACAGAAAAATGAAGATTTGACACAGCAGACAACAGGACATTTGGAATTTGGGCAACATGATGAGAGACATTCTCATCATAGATTCCCATACCATCACAGGGACAGTACCCAAGAGACTCAAGAGAATGAGGACTTCTCCCAACAGACTGGACATTTTGCCCATGGACCATATGAACAACAACATAGACCCAGTACAAGCAATATGAACAACCACATTTTTGAATCTCAAAGTAATACAGACATGCACCAGCAAACTTCTCAACATGAAACTGGAAATGTGTTCCAATTCAATGATAACAACAAATGGAACTGGGACAAACCAGCCAATTTAGAAAAACCAGACTCCTCCCAGCAGACATTAGAGTTTGGGCCTCAAAAACCAGTTGAAGAACCAACTGGAGTCATCCCATTGGAGCAGCAGCATGACAATATTCCACAGCCTCAACCAACAGGATTGAAACCAGCAGAGAAACCAAAACCAAGACCAAGATATTCTAAACCAGTCATAATATCACCTGAAGTGCCTGATGAGATTTTACCATCAGTAGATCATTCTCCATCACCTATTCACAAACCAGAGCATCCGACAAGTGAAGATTTGAGAGCAGATCAAGAAATAGGAAAGGACAAACCAGGTAAAGACTCAGACAAGCAAGGCCAACAACAAGATGGCGCATTTGATGTAGAAAGAGGAAATGGTGATCAAGTAAATTGGTTGCACAAGTCAAATGATGCAACAGTTGGCCTGCAGTGGCATTACACATATCACCCAAGTGATCTTACAAACAGCGAGCCTGGTCAGAGTAGCTACTACCCACAAACAAGTTACAATTCACGTAATCAGCACAGAGGCTTAACGAGTCCAAAGGAAGAGCAACCAATACCAGGAAATACTGATCAGCAAGAATCCGGTGACAGAACAATTTTTGCTAGGCCAGACAGCCAATCGGTGTACCCAACAGAGAATAATGAAAATACTCCAATAAGTGTTACACCTCAGAGAGTAGAACAAGGAGTGAAGGGCCATCGCAGGCCAAGCATGTTCAGGCTACCAACATCAACTTTAGAGCCCAAATTGGAACCGAGAATTCTGGAAGCGTATGGTGGTGGTCCATACGATGGTGTGCGCAATGATGACACTTATAGTAGAGTAACACCCAATCCTAGTGCTACACTGCCACCCATCAATGCTGAGGATCCATGGTACATTCGTGAGAAACCAAAGGAATCTTTAGGCACAACAATCATAGCAGAAATTGAATCAGAAAGCACACCTGAAGTAACAGAACTGGAAGGAGTTACAACCGATATACCTCCACCAACATTCTGGGGAAGACTCGGTCACAAAATCACCAATACCTTTGATAAAGCCAGAGAAAAAGCCAGGGGTATCTTTGGCTAGGCTATCAAACTTGCTCAACTGATTTTTGTATAGCCTTCCTTATAAATAGTATGCATGTCTCTTATTCTTTGTGTATAAGCGAAAATGTGATTGTGATTTACAGGTTGCGAATATATTGACTTAGTATTATCAAACGCCATTACTGTAATATTATATTGTATCTCCATTTACTATTTAAATAAAATATTGTATTTTCTAAAAGGTCTGATAATGTGTGCCTGTGAACAATTGTTCTATTTGTTCTGTTATCACAGATAATGTGCAATAATGGCAATAATTCAAACAATTCAAACCTCCTCTCATTGCTGGAATATTATACTTCTGCAAAGTTTTCCCTTGCTAACTGTATGTTTAGATTCACTTATTCATTTTTGTACAGCATTATATTTATATGGAATAGAAAACGAATATCCTACTCACCTCCGGGAGACTCTTGAAAAATCTAACAAAACTGTTTTGAGTTGGGGGATCTGAAAAATTGTTGAAAGTTTAAATGACATTCTTTCGGAACCGAGAACAATGTAGTATTTCATGGGGACAATAGAACACCGAACTAACCCATGCTAAACTGTTGATTTGGTTGCACTGCCATTTTGATGCTTCAAAGGAATGATTCTGCTTTTCATTCACAAGACACAGGGTGAATAGATTTCGAACGCAATAAATTAATAGCTTAATAGCTCCTACAAATATCTCGTTAGAAACAGAGTGCAATGACGCGTTCAACGCGTTCCCGCAAAAATTGTGGATTCGACCACGAAATCGATGACTATTAGAATGGCGACTCAGCATGCAATCGGACATAAGCCATGGAGTACGAAAATATAGATAGTCGACAACGCGGGATGCCTAATTTCAGCCAGCCGCAATACTTAAAATTAAAAGAACTGCGAATATTCACGAGCGGATAATGATTTGCCTATCACAGGTATTTATCCTTACTTTATAGTAAACTCTGTAAGAATCCGAAGGGATTCTAGTACTATTGATAAAAAGAACTTATATTGTTTTTTGTTGGTTTACCAAAATCCTGTTGGTTTACCAATCCTGCAGTTAACTGCAGGATCGGGGGTAATTTTTGTTTTTATACCAACGTGATGTAGCTACACAGTATAAATGATATTAATATCGTTTAAAATATAATGATTGATAGTATAAAAAAAGCTTTACTGATGATTTAGGAAAATTATTACTCTTCAATAATAATGAGTGTATTATGTAGAATTGATTTAACAAGTGACGGGTGAATATGGAGTCTATATTTAATGTTTCATAAACAATTTTTATTGAAAAATATCGCAGTAGTCTGTCTTCCTCTGTAGAAGAAGGAAGAGAAAGAAAGTCAGTCATGGGATAAAAAAACTTTTATTTACATCGTTCTTCTATTACTCTACCAAAAGCAAATCGTTACTTCTGAATAAAAATGTCGGTATCCTATAAACGTTACGTTTGAAAATACTGGTGAAAATCTGATTTTTCTAGAAGTGAATCACTGTCATTGAGTAAAGCAGTTTTCAATGTGGCCTCAATCGAGGACATCTGCTCTTTTAGCTTCGCTATCTTTTCATCCAATTCTTTCGTTTTGTTGGACGCAGCAGGAACATTGCTCGGTCTCTCACAAAGTGTCACTAGCGGCTCAAGTTCCATCCAGTTAATAGTATCCAATGGAACGGTTTCATTCATTTGATTAATTTTACGCTTTTTGATTCTGAGTTCGCTGGTGCTCTCATTTTCCTTATCGCAATCCAGCATCCAAATCTGTTCGTTGGACGGCTGATACTCGGCAAACGTACGCGATTTGAACCACCACGGTAAACTTCGAAAGTTTTTCACGTGACAAGGGTTGTAAATAGCTTTAAAATTCTCATCGATTTGGCCCATCTTTACCTTAATTATGTACAGTAGAATCTCGATGAAACTCGAGATAGTAAAAGTGCCGGACGTAAGGAATAAATTACTAAACAAACTAGAAGATATGGCGTCACTATCGTAATCCGGTAAAGCTTCTTGAGAGTAGGTAGTAATATATTCTCTCAATGCTTCTGCATCATTGGTGAGCCACGGGTATCTAATAAATTAAACAGTTAATTTAATATGCCGATGGCAGCAAATATTCAAACATAATCGTAGACTGTAACTTACTTCCACTGTGGCAATACAAGCCGCGACATTGCCTTCTCCATTTCCACTTTGTATTTTTCTCTGTTAAACTCCTCATCGAAGTACTCGTAACTGCATGGAAAAGTGTGTTGAGTATTGAGGAATTGTTTCAATTCTGGTGCGAATTGCGTTCGCATGTATGACTCTGGATTTAGTAGCACATCCGTGAGACGAAACACTGCTTCATTGTGTAGCTTTACGATAAAGCTCGGTTCTTTCAAAGCGTGCCATAACTTCACGTGAAACGGACAATCATTGAATATCCTGTTAAAAACAAAAGAAAAGCTTAATATTTCATCGTATAAACTGGATACTTGTTAAATGATTTGAAGAGATTTACCTCAGCCATAATTCTTGCGTCAAACATAGATCGAGGACATCGCGCAAATAGTTCACCTCTAGTGGCTGAGGTTTTAATTTATGTGCAGACAACCATACCACCGCGCTTTGCGCCAAGTTTAAAATAGTTTTCTCGTTGGAACATTTTTCAAACATTACTGTGTACTTGGATAAGCATCCGGATTCGTGTAAAATTTCTAATTCCGGCACAACGGCTTTATTCAACGCTTCCAAATCACCGTCACCTAGAGCGATGAAAACGAGAGGCGTCGGCATGATTTTGTGCCTCGATAAAAGAGTCTTTTTTAGACGTTTGGTAACGAACTTCATGTCTTCCGTAGCGGATGCGACGAAAAGAAAGGCGTCCGTCCCGATTAACTCATGATCGTTTATGAATCCCTCGAAGTGTCTAATACACATGTGCAGAGATTCGAATTGATTTGGACGATAGACTTTGAACATGGGGTCGGCTGTATAATCGTCTGGGTTGAGATATTTGTTCATGATTTTCTTGTACTGTCGTAAGAGTGGTTCTTCGCGCAAGTCCGGCCAAGACATCACTAATTTGTAATAAAAATGTAGCCTTGCATCGGAGTCTTGAGATTCCGAGATCTGTTTTATTCCATTGTAGGCGATTACTTCAATCGGGGCTAAAGGCTCCCTGTCATACTTTCCAAGATTAATTTCCGGTGATGGTTTACCCATACTTCGAATCACTGTGTTCTGCTCCTTTGAATATAATAATTGCGCGCAAACGCTTATAGGACACTTTTGCACCCAGACTGGTGTACTGTCCAGCGCGTCCCTTTGACGCTTTCTCTTGTACGCATGTCGTCTCCATGTATTTAAGTATTTTAACACAACTTTGTTTTTGGCTTTTACTTTCATTTCATAGAGCTTCTTTGCATTAGCGAGCTCTTCCTTCAAAATGCCACCACAAACAACATCGGCGACGTCATCTATGATTTCATTAGCTAAGTGCTCGCTGTACATGTGGCACTCTTCTATCCTGTCAATCTCTTCCTGCACAATACTTGAACATATTGTTTCTATAACTTCCTTTTGTAGATTTTCTAACAAGTCTTTTGCGTCATTCCTTATTTGCTGTATCCTCTTCCTGTCTTCTTCTTCCCTTTCCTTTGCCTTCTTTTCAACTTTAGCTGCTTCCTCTTGCCTAGTAGATAGAATTTGTGCTGGCATACTCTGCACCACTTTGGCCTGGCACTCATCGACACTTGTTGAGCTTTTAAGTTGAGTCGTAGTTTGTGTAACTGATGAAGTACTACCAAATACAGTGGAGGGAGTAGAAGTCCACGCAAATATATTCTTCTGTATAGCACCGGAAAATATGCTCTTGCTCGTAGCCGGTGCGAATGCCGATGAAGCATGCTTACTGTGAGACGATGTGAAGAGTTTGGATGCAATGGTACTATCTTTCGTGGATGCGGATGCCGTGGAAAACATATTAGGCTGAGGAACATTTGTAGATGTACTCGTTTGTGCTTGTACAAGGGAAGATGCGGACTTTGTACTAGTTTGCCTTTCCGAAGTCGGTTTTATTAGCTGGCTTTGTTCAGATTTAGTAGTTGCAGGCTGCACTGACGCGGCAGTAGCGAACGAGAACGTTGTCTCTGGCTTATTAATGCCGGCTATGCTTGTAGCTGCTTCAATGGAAGTAACTGGTGTAAATGTGTGAGTTGATTTATTGGGACCTGAAGCGTCTGGCTTATCCTGCTCTTTTTCACGATACGCTGGTACTCTGGGAGTGCCCCGCATTTCTCTTTCCTTTATTTGCTCATATTCCATAGTAGAGGGGTAACTGTTATTAATCTGATCTTCAGCATTGATGGCCTCACAGAGTAGTAATCCTTTGGAGTCGAAACTGCAATGCGGTTTATGATATTTATATGTTCTCTCCGGCATCTCGCAGCCTGCGATGCATTGTCCCATTGTTAGATTTTTCGACATTCTTTTATATTCTATTAGATTGCAAGCCCTGCTTTGCTTGATGTTCAAGATTGGCATACAAAAGTTCTGCCGATTCAAGAGTACGTGTAACTCGTCTCTCGATACATTCAGGCCCAATTGCTCGCAAAAGTTTATAGATTCAGTTTCGTCTTCAAAACCTAGAATGTCTATTAACTCGTACAAGGGAAATGCAGTTGATTGAGTTCGGCAGTACGCCTTCACCATTACTGACAATGCTTTCAATCGCACTTGATCGAAGTATCGGAGCAAAATGCATGCGTTTAGGTATGTGGTTTTTTCGACTAGTTTGAAAAATTTACAGTAATTGTTCGATTCGAGTGCTTTGTACACTTCCAAGGCAAATTGAACTTTGGACGACTTTTGAATGCTCGGAGGCAATCTCTGCAGTTCCCACACAAAACTACCGTTATTCAAATTTAGTAAAACGATATATGCGCGAAATTCGGGTTCATTTCTGCAATTTATGCCTTTTTGCCTTAAATCATGGTACATATACTTTAGAGACTGCAAACATTTGGTCAGATTGTCAGAATTGATTTTTGTGTCAAACACGGATGCATCCTCTGCACCAAGTCTCTCTTCACAAACTATGTGAAATCTAGCACATTGTTCAACTAGTTGAACACTTTCAATACAGCATAATTCCTGCTGTGTTATGTCCTTTCTGATTCCTCTAGTTCTGTCCCATAGAAAGTGGTACCATTCTCCTAGATTTGTTCCTGGCTGATCACACAGATCTACTATTTCATGAAGCAAATAGCTCATAGTCATGTTTAAGGACCTCACTGGTCTCAAGTCATGTGGCATTGGTTCCTCCTGATCAGCCGACGATCTAGAGTACTGTTTGACAGCTATACTATGATTTATTTTATACTCATTGCCTTCTAATTCATACACTGCAACCTGCCTCTTTGCTTCCCTCATTAATCTTTCTTTCTCAGGGCACATATCAGGACAGGTGCCATTTGTCACTTTAGCTGTTGCAAGTGAATGTGACTTGACTTGCTTTAATCTCATTAGTCGGTCCCTAGCTTCTAACACTTTGTATTTATCTTCTGAAGTAAGAGCTGCCTGTTGAATTATGCTGTGCAGTTCTTCGGCAGGAGCATTTGGTAGTAAATAAGTTATCTGGCTATCCTGTTTGAGCTTCTCTGTTTTTGTACCTGCCTTTTCTGCTTTTTGCGTTGTTTTAGCGCCAGCCCCCTTTGCTTGCTGAGCTTTTCTCCTCTTTGGTGTAACTGCATCCTTCACTTCTGTGTTTTGAGGAACATTATACTCCTGGCCAATCATTGCTGCTAATTCAGACTTAACATCATCGTCATCTGATTTAAGTAGTTGACCATCAATATTCTTTTGCATATCTTTCTTCTTTGCTGGAGATTTAGGCTCTATGAGAGTCTTGGTCCATACGACATCAAACCTCTCTCCCATGTAATCTCCCGCTTCCCCATATCCGACCGTAGCTTCTTGTTTTGTTGCATATGCCACTGTGATAACTTTCTTCTTAGGTCTAATTGTAATTTTTAGAGTATTACCGAATCCTGCAAAGTATTCCTTTGCTGCTTGCTTGTTAATCAGTGCTTTAGGAACATTGACGCATGTAATGCAGTTTTCCACATTGACCTTTGCTGAACGGAGTCGTGGATTCTTCTTTACTTCGTCACTCATCGTTGTCTCTTTCAGAGCTTGAGCGAACACATTTGCAGTGGGTTTATAAAGAGTCCTGCTAATTTTTGGCTTAAACTGCCGCCCAACTTCGGGTGTTTGAGAAGAATTATCATCTTGATCGAATGGCTCATCTATTGGCATCGGCGAGGCGAAAGTAAACGCGGGCTTCTGGTCGAAAGCCGTGTCAAATAATTTGTTAAAAGTTTGTTCTGGATTTGAAAGCTTCGGCGATAGTGGATGAACGCTGGGTGGAGAAAATGTGAATGGCTTGGCTATTGAAGGCTCCATCGAAGGGTCCTCCGTCTCCATTGTGTCTTCCGCGTTCATTTTGTCAGAATTTTTATCGAACTTCTTTTACGGCGAATGCAATCCCTTGGTTAACCGTTTAGCTTTTAACTCCCAATGCATCAGAAAGCTCGTCACTCGGCACCACTCGGCACCACCAAAACAAGCTCCGGGATTCCAAAGATTGAAAGGTCTACGATGGGAAACTCACCGGGCCATTCGGTGCAGCTTCTATTTGGCGAGTTTCCATACACTCGACTTTCAAGTGACAGTTTTTTAGAATTCCAGGATGAAATAAAGAAAATGTGGAAAAGACACTACTGCGAAACTCGTCATTAAAAGCCCAGTGTTTCCGCGAACATAATATCTATAGGTATTTATTTACAGAGAATCAATTTCAGAAAAAGTGGAAGTCGATTGTAGCGCTTGTGGGGCATTGCCGCAGCTTCAGCTGATTTCAGTTTGCATCAGTTTGCATCCAATATGTTATTGGCACGAATGGCGCAAAAACGAAGGCGCACGGCATTATTGTGAAAGCCGAGGTTTACAAGACGATAACTTTACCAAAGAGTGTTATATGCGCACAAGTCGATAAGTGTATTTAGTGATTACGCTTAATTCTTGCATATCCACACTGTTCCACACTCCGCCTCGCTCAAACTTCCACGCGAAACATGTAGAACGCGTATAAGTTCGTCGGGACAAGGTTATCCTTGTGGATATTCTCTGTTCTGTCCTTCGAGTTGGACGTAGCTCGACGGATTGCATCGTAAATCGACTAAAACTGGGATACCGAAATGGTATCCAGCAGTAGTCCAGCCAGCAGTGACGAAGGCAGGCAGGACAAGCTCAAGACGAGGAAAAAGAAGCGGGACAGCAGTCCTAACCCCGAGAGGAGACCCAGCAGGAAAGAGGAGCCGAGTAAAGCTAGAAATTACCGAGGTCCCAGGGATAACAGGGAGCCGTACAAGTCAGGCAGAGACTTTCGACGAGAGAACAATAATGCGTACGGTGAGAGATCACAACAGAGAGATCGGGACAGGGAGCATCGCGAAAGGCGGGATCACTATAGGAAGGAGGACGAACGACCAGTGGAGGATAAGAGACGACACGATAGGTCGCCAATGAGACGAGAGGAAGCACGTCCCACACACCGTGAATACGACGACAGAAACAGAAGAAATAGAGAGGGCAATGAGTATAACAGGAGGAGAGACGATTTCAACAGGCAGAAGAAGTCCAGCTTCGATGATATGAGGGTGAAGAGAGAACCTTCTCCGGAATGGGGAAAGCCTGGTAATAAAACAGATGCTAAGCCAAAGTCGCAGGAGAAGGACAAACCGAACTTTGAGCTGTCAGGCAAGCTGACAGAGGATACTAACACCGTTAATGGTGTAATAATCAAATATGCTGAGCCGTCCGATGCTAGAAAGCCCAAGCGAAGGTGGAGGCTATATCCCTTTAAGGGTGAGAAGGCATTGCCTACGTTATATATACACAGGCAATCGGCGTATCTAATGGGAAGAGACAGAAAAATTGCTGATATCCCATTGGACCATCCGTCGTGCTCCAAACAGCATGCAGCACTCCAGTATAGACTGGTATCATACCAGAAAGAGGGTGGTGCTGAGGGCCGGAGGATCAGACCGTATTTAATAGATTTAGAATCCGCAAACGGCACATTTGTAAATAATGTAAAATTGGAGCCGAGGAGATATCACGAACTGCTTGAGAGGGATGTAATCAAATTCGGATTTAGCTCTAGGGAATATGTTTTATTACACGAGCATAGTAAAGATGACTCGCTAGATGATGATGTACCCCTTACTACCACAGCATAGGTAGTTCTCGTTCTATGTCATTTTAAGAATTTTCATAGTGGCTCCAACGAGGGTGTGTTGAACTAAACAGGGCATACTTTTTGTTGCAGAATTATTAGGTCATGGACTGCATCATTTCTCCAATTAGAAAAGTCAGTATTCCAATCTTTAATGATAAGACGAATTTTCTAGGAAATGTTGGCCCATCTGAATTGAAATTATATCAAAGAAATAGCTTGCGATTATGGAATTTTCTTATGTCATGTAAATTCCCTGATGAATGTAAATGTAATAAACCATTTTGAACTACAGTAACAGGATTTTATCTATAGGCAGGACTTTTCTGTGGAAGGAATGTTTCAGGATCAGGGATTTCTATGAAACTCCTACAATAGACACAAGAGTTTCATAATTATTTACTGTTTTATTCGGTGCTCGATACAAGGCAACAATCTGTTATTAAGTCTTGTCGGTAGTCATAAACATCCTTAGCAATGAGTGTTGTCTTATTAAACTGTTATGTACAGAAGAGGTGGTGGTATTGTCAATCTTAAAAACTAGGGGATTTTCAAGGAACTGACGATATGTATTTAATAGTGCATCAGCGTGTGCTTAGACGGGAAGACAAGTGGTACATTTGGAAGTCAAGAGATTCTCCTCTTCCTTCTTTAGTTTCGAAGTTCGCGGTAGATATTTCCAAAAAATTGTCCATCTCCTAATTAACTGGCTCGCGCTTCTTATATACAATCCGACGAACTAATTGGTTCTTTTGTTAATCTAGACGGAGTGGCTCATCAGGCCCGGTAATACTTTCTACAGGTCTTACGATACAGAAATAGCGTCAAACGCGAATCGATGGAGTTGGTTCTCCCGATAAATCCTTATCTCACAGATCAGTCGTGTCGATATATAGATTTGTTCATTCACCATGCATCCTCGTAATCTTATACTCGTAGGCGTTCGATAGAAAATAGTTCATATACAGTGGCGCGCGTCTAAATGTACATAGAAAACTTAACAAATCCTTAAAAGCTACGGGTGGTGGGGTGGCGAACAAGCCGCCCTCTTACACGCTAGTCTCTCCTATATGAAATTTGTACAATGTTCTTCAATAAATACGTCTCTCCGCGATATAACAATTGTAAAGTGACATCTTAACGCTACTCCCGCGGCTCCCTCGCCAAACTATGTCTAGTCACTTAGTCGCTTATTCGCTTACATAGGAAAAATGCCCAGACTCGTGTGCGTGTTCACCTGCCATTCGCGAAACAGACTGCGAGTATAAAAATCTGAATATGTACAGTAAAGATGGCAGTTTAAAGCTATCGGTACTCTTGTCACCGACTCCGTTTTTGGTCTTTGTGTATCGTTCCCCCGCGACTCAAGAGCCATTTACTCGAACGGGAGTGTCGGCATTGATGTTTGTGTAGGTGACGGTATTGCTGGTGTCGTCGACCACCGGGGTTTGTCGCAGGAGATTCAGCAAGGCACTGTTTATCACCAGCGGAATGTTGGCTTTGCCGTTCTGCAGATTTGAGTGGATCCTCTGGATCTTTGGCAAGGTGCTTTTCGTTAGGCCCGCGTCGTTCGCCATGGTTTCGCCGGTCAGGCTGATCTTTGGTGGTAAAACGTTCTGGGAGCTTATTAGAGAAGAGCTTGGTCTCGTCGGAGGTGCCAGGCTCAAATTGGAGCTCAGTGAACTCGAGCTTCTTCCTTCTAAACTTGCTTCCGAGCCATGACCCTCACTGGTCTTCTGATACTTTCGGTGATCATTTAGGGACGTGAAAGAGTCCCGTTTCAGGATCGCCTTCAGGGCTGGATTGGCCAGCTTCGAACTGTCCAAAGTATTGCACTTCTCGCTCATACTACTTATGGAAGCCCTCTTGCGTTCTGGGAGGTTTAGACTGGTGACCGATGATCGTTTCTCGTACTTCTTCCCGAGGAATCCCCCGAGAATCCCGTCCCTGTCATCCAGTAACGACTCCTTTCGATCCTGCAGCGCGTCCGATTGCGCGTTGTCCTTTTGATCTGCACCCGGTTTATTACCGTTCGATAGATTCTGATCGGATATGTGAATCGATCGGGGAACTTCGTACCCACTCACAGGGTTTTCCCGGAGAATGATCTCCTCGTTATCGGCCAAGAGTTCCAGGTATTTCGGGATCTCCCCTGAATGCTGGAGCAGACCGTTTTGCGAGTTCTGCAGAAACGGTTGCATGTCTCGGCTGCCCTCGGAGCTGCTCGATTTGCACGAGTTCCCTGAACAAGAGAAATTATATTCTTTTAATACTGTGCCTCTCTCAAACTCGGATTAATCGCGATCTGGGATCATTGGCGCACTCGAGCTTCCAAGTGTTTTCCATAAACAAATATCTTAAGAAAGAAAAATGACATTCCAAAATTAATGAAACCAAGCTTCGACTTCATGTTCTGCAAGTGCGCCAATGTAGTTCCAGTTTTCGTTCACGAAAAGTTACATGGACACATGATCCAGCGAGAGAAAGTCAGAGGGGTGAGGCACAAAAGAGAGAAAGAGGTGTGATATGTTCGGCAAAGGACCTACCTGAATTATGATTCTGAATCTCGTCAGCAAAGTAAGCCATGTTAGACACGCCTGCAAGCATGAGCCATGCGATGATCAATTACGTGTTCAAGCAATCGTGGTTAAAATTTTGTTGTCACAATAGCGGTAGCAATAGTAGTAGTGGTGGTAGTAGTAGTAGTATATTGAAACATATTTTCGTGAATGACAAGTATCAGTGAAAGACAGATGTTTCGTGGATCAGTGAAATTATAACATCCTTGTCTTGCACATATGCCACAAAGTTGCTATTCGTATGTGTTTACAAACAATTACAGCAAAATAGCAGCCTCTACACGATGCGAGTAAAGTAGTTGCAGCGAGCAGAATTGTAGATGTATATGCGCATTCTCACAGGAATTTCATGGTGTGTGTGGTATCGATTACAAGCAAAACACTCCGCAACGGTGCAAGTACTTTACTCGCATCGTGTAGAAATACCATTAAGCTAACACTGTTAGCAGAGAGTCACTTGATCCACGACACCTGGCACGAACAATTTCCTTTCATTTTCAAGGGGTTTCGGGAGAGACTGCAGTTGTATAGAATTCCATGCGATAATGCAAGAAATTTGGGCGCATTAATTAATTAAGGAGTCGAGGGTCCACTCACCGCGACGGTTCAGGTAATGGCCTGCATCGACTGGTCGCAAGGTAGCGTCTTCGATACTGCTCCTTAGTGTTACAATATTCTCCACGCAGGCTTTAAAACTAGGCCTGGCGTCCGCTGCACTCCAGCAGTGCAGCATCAGATTGTGCAGAGCTGGCGGACAGTTTAGGGGTTTCGGCAGTCGGCCTCCAGCACGAACGTGCCGTAATACTTCGATGTTTGTCCTGGCCGGGTAGGGTTGTTGGCCGAGCGATGTGATTTCCCACATTAGCACGCCGAATGCCCACACGTCGCTCTGGGACGTGAAAACACCGTCCACAAGGGATTCCGGGGGCATCCACCGAACGGGGAGAAGACCTTCGCCCTCCTGTAATGATTTAGAGTTAGAGAAAGAACGATCTTAGAGCAGACACTCTTGCTTGAATTTTCAATTGGTTCAAATCATTTACAGTTATCTGATTCTCTATACTTTCACATCTACGCTTTTTGGAATCCTCATATTTAAATTAATTATTTGTCTATATTTTACTAGACACTTAGATTTGTAATATTGTATGCGTAGAACTCTTTCTACTTGGTTTTAAGGCAAGGGAAACAAAATTGGAAATAGACGTTATCATTCTAGTACAAATGGTTAATTTGAATTAGAGAGTGTGATTATCCTGTACATACCTTGCGATAATAATCGTTCTTGTAGATGTCCCGGGCCAGTCCGAAGTCGCCAATCTTCACCACCCGATTCTCCCGCTCCCTTGCTGACACCAAGCAATTCCTGCATGCAAGATCCCTGTGCACAAAGTGCAGTTCCTCGAGGTATCGACAACCCCTCGCCACGTCCTCGCACATTGCCAGTAAGTCCTGCAGACGTAGAGCATGGGAATCGGTGGGTTGCAAGGATCGACTCGCGCGCAGATAGCTCAATAGATCTCCGGCTTCCATTAGTTCGAGAACGAGCAAAGGTGGATCGGTGTCAAGGCAAACGCCGAGAAGCCTAAGCACGTGCTTATGACGAAAGTGGCTCATCAGCCTCGCCTCCTGGAGGAACTCGGTTTTCTCTTGGGCGGACGCCCCCTTCCGGAGAGTCTTTATCGCTACGGGAGTCATACCCGGGCCTTCCAAGTCCTTGGCGTTTCCTTGGAATACCTTTAAACAAAAACATAAATTATTATTGCCTCAGACTCGTCATTGATACTTTCTCGGATTTTATTACAAATCTTCATTGAATTAAAAATCGGTGTGAGCCTTTGGGTAGTGACAGTACCTCGCCAAACGCTCCTCTTCCCAGGAACTTGGCCAGAGTGATCTGCTCCCTGCGAATTTTCGGTAGCGCGGAGTCGTCCGGATCATTTTGCAAAGTCGAAGCATACAAAGCGTTGGATTGAACAAAGTTTCCTCGTGGAATTTCGCGAAGGGTTGCCAGTTCGACGTCGATTACTATCGGCGGAAGAACTGCCTTCTTGTCTTCCTTGCGCTGCCTGTAGACTGTACCGGTCGAGAGATGCCATTAATTAACTTATTAATTGCAATAACTTAAAAATAATGTATTAATAAATGGGGTATACTTACGGCAGAAGAAGTAGCAGAAACAAACAACCATAATGGTTATTACAGGTACGCTCAGGCCCAGTATTAGCCCGAGATGTTGTGGTGTCGCTAATGCACCACCCGTGGTTTCCGATAAATCGACGATCGAACTTAATTTGCTCCATGCACCGAACCCATAAGCATTTCTAGCTTGAACGCGAAAGCGAAACCTTCCACCCATGTCTCCAGTAATGATCCAGTAATTTTCCGTCCCGTTATAGTACAAGTTCCAGTGACCGGTCTCCATGTAATCCTCCTCACTACTCTCCTCGATCGACAGTCCTTCCAGCCGGTACAACGTGATCTGGGAACCGCGAGCTTGCGCTGGTTCCCAGTTTAATTGGTACACGGCATGCCGCAGTTTAGTCACCGTCGGCATTCCTGGTGCACTGGGAACGTCGCCTGTGGGATGGCAAGAAAGCACTTGGAAAATTGTACTTTTTACTTTGGAATTACAAACAGTCGTGTATTTGAGTTAAGAAAAGTAGGACAGGATGATTAAAAGTAATTAATAGCAGGCCTTAAAGAATTGATATTGCAATTTTTGGGGAGCATTGACAAAACAACTTGACTAAGAATGGTAGATGACTTACCCAGAGTTTGGAAAGTGAATCTCGGATCAGCCGGCCACACAAAGTCCTTATCATGATTCGGGTATCTCAGAAGCAGCCGGAACTTGTACAGAGTTCTTGGTTGCAGATTCGTTATGGAATAATTAACTCGTCCCTCTTCTACTATAGGATCATCAGCCATTAGCCAGTCGTCTATAGCTACATCTTTATACTGAAGAGCATACTCAATAGTCAAATTGACACTGGGCACCCAAGACACGTTGAGTCCATTCACACTGGCTCCCGTCAGCGTCAAGTTATTCGGCTCGGGATACATCTTGACTATTTTACTAGGACTTTCACTGTAAACGTCATTATAATGCGCCGGATACGCTCGTACGTAGACTAGATACTCCTGTCCGGGCTGCAAGGGCAACATGGTAAAGAATCTTCCATCACGAGTCCTCTCGGTGTCCTTTGTTAACTGCTCGCCCTTCTGGCGAGCCCCATTGACCAATTTCAGTGACCGCCAGTGCACCTCATAACTCACGGCAGCGGCGTTCAGGATCTTCGGAGGCATCCAATACACGGCAGCTAACACCGGGGTGAGAGCATGGACGGTGACGTTTTCAGGGGTGGTTGGTGCACCAGCCCCTGTTCTCAGTACAACCCCCGGTCCGAACTCCAAACTCATTGACTCCTGGTCAGCGTAGTAATTACTCAGTGCCAACCTTATCATATACTTAGTGAAAGGCTTGAGATCTTTAATCTCGAATTCTTGCTCGTAGGTCTGCAGTTCCGTTCGCTCGGAACCCTCGCACATGCTGGGGTCGTTCTCCAAGCACCGCGATACGTAAATCGTGTATAGCGTCGTTGGGAGATTGTAAGCCTCGCAGCCGAACTGGGGAACAGCCGGTGGAAGCTTTATGGTAATACTGTTTGCCGTTTTGCGCACTTCCGCGACACTGTAAGAGACCTGGTGCGGCACCAGGCAGTTAACTGCGGGAAAAGTTTGCAGGGATTTGCCGAGAGCCCTGATGTTCCGGATGTTCGGCATGTAGTAGTTTCGGATGGCAGTGTCGTCGGGGTACATTTTATTGATCATGTAGATCTGATCGGCATCCATGTTCGACCAGTAGATGTTGATCTTGTCGACGGTGAGAGAGGCTGGTGGCAAACCATTGTTGAAAGCGGCGCTGGCGATCAGATTGCAGGTGCAGCCGTTGATGTCAGCGATGTTCAAGTTGCCTTCCAAAGAGATCCAGTACATGACAGGTTTCTCGGGGTTTGTACTGTCGATCGTCATTACGGGGACCACTGCCTGCCGATATTGGCAGGAGCAGCCGTCGTCGTGATTGAAGAAGGGCTGGACATTCAATCCGTTTAAGTCCGACTGCATTATCACTCCGTAATTATTTCGAGTTAGTTCTATCCAGTATAGAGATCTGCAGAGATGAAGTTTTATCGTTAAAACAGAAACATGTGTTTTACTTAATTTTTTTAACACTGCAGACTACACTCCTTGATCATTGGTTTAATTAATAATTTCACCAGTGACACAGGATATTCGTTCATCTATAATTAGTTTTTAGAAATAGTTAAAAAGGCGGATTGGAGTGAATATTTACCCTGTTGAAGGTAGAACGGCCAAATTGAATATTTGTCTACTAGTAACAACAATATTCTCAAAGTTGACAATCCCAGCTTGCCAAGTTGTTAGATCCAATTTCATGATGTGTCCTCCACTCTCACGGTAACCGGACTCCGACCAGTACAGATTTCTCGACACCCAATCGACGGCGATGCTCAGAGCGGTGTTGTTTAAAGTAAGGATCTTGGTGGCATTTCTGCCACTCAGTTCCGATGTCACTAACTCTTGCATGTCGTTTATCCAATAAATCTTGCCCTCGGCAGCCAAGTACGACACCTCGACTGCGATGTGTCCGGTGATGGTGTAATTGAGTTCGAGGTCCAAGTCCGAGACTTGCACTGCGTCCGAGGTGGCTACGAGCAATTGTGGCACCGGATTCTCGTAGACGGTTGAGACGTTTATCACATCTGTGTATGGACCAGCTCCGACGGTAGTGTGAGCTCGAACTTGAAAGTAGTAGGTCGTGTTTGCTATTAGATTGTGCACCCTGTACTGTAGCATCTTCATCGGGATCAGAGTGTCATCGCAGATCTGGATCTCCTCCTGGTTCTCGACGAACCAACACTGCACCGTGAATCCTATGACGTAGCCATTTGTAAATTGGGGAACCTGCCACCTGTTTTAAGAAGGAACCTTTATTAGCACACACATTGAAATGTCGTGTATTCATTTCTGTACATGTAAAATTATGATTCGGGTCATTGGAAGTTGAATCAAACTTAACGCTGGTCTTCTTTTCCTGACTGAAATGGACTCAAGGATAATTTATTAAGTTTTATTATTTTTATTATTACCTGAAGATGACAAATATGTCTACAGTCTCAGACAACGGTTCCTTGTGAAACTCCACGAAAGCCCTAGGATTCATCGGCTGGCTCGGCACACTTTGCGGCGATCTTAGACTCTTGCGCGTATGATGAGCAGTTTCCCAATACGTGAAAGCCTTTACAGACACGTCCAGCACCGAGTACGGCAGAATCTGCTCGGAATTATTGTACGCTATCGAAGTCTCCGTAGTAATCTCGGGATTGGAGTTGGTGTTGATGTAATCAGCGAATTTCACTTCATAGAAAACCGTGCCGTAGTTGATGTTCTCCACTGGGTCCCAGGAGATGTTGAAGTTTCGCCAAGTCCCTTTCACCCGAATGCTCTCGAGGCTCACTGCGTTTGGTAAAACAACCACAGTTTCGGAGGTCAGGTTCCTGGGATACTGATGGAGCGCCGGGTCCATCACAGCCACCATGTGCAAGCCGGATAAAGTAATTCCGTTTATAATTGCGGTGTTTTGACCAGAGAGATCGCCTATCACTGCGTTTCGATCATCCTGCAGCCATAGGAGGTGCTCTGAGAAATAGCATAGTGGCCCTTGCATATTCGGATGCTGCAGCGCTGAGACCTGATTTAAAAAATCGCATTTATAGCAATATATGAAAGGTGCATACATTAATAGTCTAGTGGTATCATAGTTAAGTATTTTTATATTCCATTAACATGTTATTCACAAGCACGGCTACCCGATTTATTAATTTTCCATATTCAACACTACCAACACAGAATGACTCTACATTTGTAAGATAAGCTGTACAGTGGTGAATAATAGTTAATCAACTAATTTATTACTCTAAGAAAATGATGTTATCTAATACCTTCTCGGGTACTATCTTGTGACTCATGGGAATTCTCTCGGAGGTCGGCGCCCTGTACACGATGCTCCCACTCTCGTAGCTCCGCACTATCCAGTACACATATCTGTTTTCCGTATCGAGGGTAAGTCCCATAACTTGCTTGCCATTAAAAATCTCGTCGGAGTGGTAGTACCGTCGATCCTGACCATTTAATCGAGCAACCTCGACCGCGTGGCCCGTGGACCAATACAGATAAGCCTCCAGAGAGTCGATCATTAGTTCCTTAACAATCGCTAAAATGGACATGGGTTCTTGCTGAGACCCGTTTAAATTCGCTCTGGTTATCTATAAATTAATTACACACATTAGTTCTGTATCAATGGTCCATTAAGAGTTTTAGAAAAGACATTCGTACGATTTGTTGCTTGGGGTTGGCCCAGTAGAGTTTCTTGGAGATCCAGTCGACGGCGACACTGCCGACCGAGTGAATGTTCATCTTGGTCTTTTGGTGGCTGGTGATGTTGTAGCGGTAAAGAGCGGAATTGTTGCCGACTATGTAAAGAACATCCTTGTACCAGCTGACGTCTACGATATGGTACTCGCTCTCGGCTTCCTTCAGGCTCGCCTTGTACACCAGGGTGTCTATGTTCTCTCCCGTAACGTCGCTCTTCAGCAAACCCTCGTTCGCCGACCATAGAATGGAGGCGTGCGATCCATCTCTGAAAATGTAATTTTAAAGTTTAGTATAATTCAATTAATTATACTTTCGTACTCGAAGTTTCCTTCTGTACTTTCGATTTGAAATGAACATTTACCGTAGAGTTCGACCACGAAACTCAGAGGACCATGGTCCCCTGCCGGCACTGGTATAAGCGGCAGCTTTTATAGAATACTTGGATTTCTCTCGTAGATGATGCACCGTGTGAGAAGAACCGGCGATGTCTTTCTGATGTATCGTCTCGCGAGTCGATTCGTCTTTGATCTCGAGTTCGTAGGACCAGTTTTGCCAGGCCCCCTTGCCTTGTCCGCCCAACAAGTGCGGTGCTTGCCAGGAGACTTTAGCGCGTTCGGCTCCCAGGACAGCTTGCACACCCGTTGGAGGATTTACCGGCACAGGAACCGGCTGACTAGCGTCCATCAGGACATTAACGCTTACGAACGATCCGTCGGATCTGTGTAGAGTAATTAATACAGTAATTATTGATTTCTTCGATTGGTTTAATAAATTCAAAGCCTGGATTTCTCACCGATCGGGATAGGCATTGTGGAAGAATCTGTTCTGCCCTGAGTGATATCCTTCTGTTAATACTTCCTCCCCGTTCGTCCAATAGAACAATCCATTAGCCCACGCGAGAGACACAACGTTCTTGAATTTGGGCTGTTGAGTATTGGCACGAAGATTGAGGACTTCGCGACCATCGAGCGACACGGAAATCACTGTGTTCTTAGTGTGATGGGGTACCAATAGACGGAAGTTGGTGTGGTCCACCGTGAAAGCTCCCAAGTCTGCGTCGTCAAGTATCAGATAGGGTTGAACCTAGCAAACGAATTCAAGTCTATTAATTGAACTTGTAACTTATTATAAAATTCTCACTCGATAAGATCGCTATGAGGAATTACCTCGTGTTTCACCCCATTACTGATATCAGCCAGATCAAGTCGAAACAAGCCAGCACGGGTTACCCAGAACAGGTATCCATTGTATGGGTCGACCTCAATGTGAGAAGGTCTGGTGAGAAAACCAGCCATGGCCACCGTCAAACCCCTTCCATCGAGATTGCACCTTGCGATCTGCCAGACGGTGGTCGCGTGCTTTACTTCGCCCAAGACGTAGAGGTGAAGGTTCAACCAGTCGACCGACAGACTCAGAGGCTTAAAATTGGCCTGCTCGGGACTCAATATCACAGTAGGTTCCGATGGCTCGATGATCGAGGTCCTGTACACGTATCCCATGGAATCCGAGACGAATAACTGTGCAGACGCCACGTGTATGGCGACACCGTGAATTGTACTCGTGGTTTCATAAACCACACTCGGCTCGTCCAACATGTCCGCACCCTGTTTCATCACGACGTGCTCTCCGCCGAGAATCAGAATCGGCTGCTGGGTGTCCTTGACTGAAACGCGAGTGTAATCGATGGTAGAGTTAATAATTCGGGATCTGACGACTTTTTTTCTACAGATAGTAGTTGGATTTTGAGTTTAGTACCAGCTGGTTTGGGGGTCGTCGAGATGTAGATGACCGCGGACGGTCCCTCGCCAACGCCGTTTCTCATGGTGACGCTCACCGAGTAGTTCTTGTTCGGCTCGAGATTTTGGAACATGTAGTGATCGGTGTTCTCCGAGGCAGGGATGTCCTGGTAATAATTATGAATAATGTTACGTGGATTGCGAGGAGCGCTGTCCCTTCGATACCCTTGTTAGATTGGCGAGAGGGAAAGAACGCCATGCCAGAAACGTTTCTCGTGGATCTGGTTCGAGCAAGTCTTGGATGTCTTGGTGGTTAAAGGGATTCGTTTGTTCGATTATAACACACAAGTCATGATTGCATAAGCGCAAGCAACATAGTTCAAGCAGGCATTCAGTGCATTTGCATTATTCTGGCAGAAAAGCTCTGATGGTTTTAGTCATCTATCAAAGGATCATTTGGGAGGAGGAACCTTGTCGAACCAGTCCCCTTACTTTACAGTTGTTTCTAAGGTACAATAATTGAAAACAATAGCGAAGCGTACGGTGCACTCTCTCGACTAGCAAATTGCAAGGAAAGATGTCTAAATATCAATCGAAAAACTTGTGTGGATAGAAAAACAGTGGTAGCAGCGAGAGCGAGAAAGAAATCCGTCGGCGGGGAAAAGTTGCGCGACGACGGTAAAAGACAATATTTCGAGAGCGATAGAGTGTGAATGAGACACAAAGGTGCGGGGGTGGCAGAAGTAAATCGGTATCGTCGGCTTGGCAGAGGTGCACTTGACTTTGAGTTCTGGCGTGGCGTGGTACCTTAAGCTGGGAGTGGTCAGCCCCTTGCAGACGCAGGACATAGGACAATAGGGGCCCGTTCGGGAACGGGCCCGGTTCCCATGAGACAGACACGCGGCAACTGTCTACTGCCGCTGCCCGCACAATTACCGGTGCAGAAGTCGGCAAACCAGCCGCCAAGGTGCGAATCACCACACTTGGCGCGGACACAATTGGCTCGGGATTGTGCTGCGACGACTTGAGGAGCAGCGCCACGCGAAACTGTAATGAAATGGGGCCAATTATGAATTGGGCCAGTTCAGATTAAATCCTTTGCACTAAAAATCAATTAGGACGTTAAAGATATTAAGTTCTCCGGTGAGCAAAAGTGGTATTTGGATTTGGTCGTTAATTTGGTTGGATTCTCAGGAACTTAAGATTTGTTGAATTGGCACAGTAAGTTGACTTTGAAGCGCATTGGGGTTAAACTGTTCTAGAAGACTCTTTTTTTCATAACATACCCTGTACTTGGTGTACGGTTGCAAATTCTCCACGAGAATCTGATCATCCTCTCCCCAAGATTGATTCCTGCAGTACTGCCAGGTCTCCGCTAGTTCCTCGTACCTCCACTGCACTAGATATGAAATACCACCCCCGCGTCTCTCGAAGTCAACACCTTTCCACTCCAGCCTCAATGAATTCGCCGTGAGAGAATCGGCAACCAAAGCAGGTGCCGGAGGAATACCAATCTCCGCTAAAGAGAAAAGGATGTCAATCAGTATTATTCATGGCAAAGAGCCAATGTCGATAATTCTCTCCAAAGTTATAGGTAAAATAGCGTGTCGAGTGATGGAGCGAGAGGCAGAACAATAGACGATCGCGTTGTTTGGCACGCGGCAGAGCGAGATGAGCTCGAGAGCAGACGCTCTAACCGCACTCTCATTCTTGTTGGATCGCTGGTAGGCGCTAGAGACGGAGAACCCAAGCATTTAATTAGAGTCGCGTGCCTAATGGATAGTCGGGACAAGGACCTCAAGGAATACCAGACAATCCTGGACGAGCTAAAGACCAACTTCTACGAGCGCTGGAAGGAGAAGCGTCACGAGAACGCGAAACTCGAGGACTTCGAGAGGTTCAGGACACTGGGAACGGGAGCGTTCGGCCGAGTGGTACTAGTCAAGCACAAGGTCAATTCAACCTTCTACGCCATGAAGATCCTCGACAAGAGCAAGCTGGTCAAGACGAAGCAAGTGGACCACACCGTCAACGAAAAGAGGATCCTCCAGTGCATAAGCTTCCCCTTCGTCGTCTTCATGGAGTTCTGCTTCAAGGACAACTCGTACGTGTACATGGTGCTGCCGTACATAAACGGCGGCGAGATGTTCACACACTTGAGGCGAATGGGCAAGTTCGACGAGACCCTCTCGAGATTCTACGCCGCCCAGGTCGCCCTGGCACTGGAGTACCTGCACCACTGCAGCCTCGTCTACAGGGACTTGAAGCCCGAGAATATTCTCATACAGAGCACGGGCTACATCAGGATGACTGACTTCGGCTTCTGCAAGATGATCAACGGGAGGACCTGGACACTCTGCGGTACTCCAGAATACCTGGCGCCGGAGGTGATCCTCTCGAGGGGCTATGGCAAGTCGGTGGACTGGTGGAGTTTCGGGATCCTCATCTACGAGATGAACGCTGGCTACCCGCCTTTCTACGCGCAGGATCCTATGAAGATCTACGAGAAGATCGTCTCGGGGAAGTATCGATTCGCGCATCATTTTGGGGATGAACTCAGGGACATTTTGAAGAACATCCTGCAGGTCGATCTGACGAGGCGCTTTGGTAACCTGAAGGGCGGCAGCAACGATATCAAGGGTCACAAGTGGTTCCAGTCGACCGATTGGAATCAGATCTACCACCAGAAGGTACAGCCGAGCTTCATCCCCAAGTGCAACAGTCCTGGGGATACAAGTAATTTCGACCACTACGACGAGGAACAGCACAATGTTGCTTCGACCGATCGCTTCGTGAAGGAGTTTGCCCATTTCTGAATCGACCGCGGACGATTGCGTTTCTCGAATTCGGCCCGACAGTTGTAAAGAGGTATAGACTTTCAGTAGGCAGATAACTGTTTTAATCGTGTTAACAGAGTAGCTTTTGAGTGGCCTGGACTACCTTTCAATTGCTGGAAGTAGCGGTTGAGCGCGTCGTGGCAGCCGAGGACACAGTAAAGCTCCTTGGTCGCCAGAAGTTCCTGCGTGCCGTTCTGTAAATGCAACAGTCAGAGTTTTGTGAATTTGTAGCTTTCTAGGGAAGCAGCTTTACGGCGGATTCCCCCGTACAGTTTGCCGTGTGAATAAAGTGGATTGTAAATTGAATATACGTGTCCACTAGTCAAGGAGACTACCGGCGCAACTCGGAGGATCTTTTGTAACATTTTTTTTCAACATTAATATAGTTTATTTATGGCCGAATATGAAAAGTTTATCTTAGGCAACTTTTTCAGAGAAAAGATTACGAGTTTCACATGCACTTAACTTTAAAAAATCACAACATTTCCAAAAATATATTTAAAGTGTAGTCCTTTAGTGCACGCTTTACCCACGAAAATGAGAATGACAAATTTTCGAGTTGCTCTGGCATTCTTACAAGCCGGTGATGTAATGATATACTTACGCAGACTGATTGGCAGCTCGTGTCCAGCGCTTGCTGCCAGGCCTCGCATCCCTTCGTGCACTGGAAGCAGAGAAAAGAGCATTGAGCATTGTGCATTTCGATTTGAAATAATAATGACGATCCATTTGGACATACGTGTTACGTGTGCCGCGTGTATCTCGAGGTACCATCTTAACGCGACGGCAGAAAACAACGGAGACCTGTAATTGACTCATATGTGCCTTCAAGGATAGCGGCTGCAGCATGTGGATCGCGTAATGCCGACATTATTGAAGGGATTGCTGTGTGCGTCTCTGTGAAGCGGCACCAGAGGTATTTTTAAGAGCACATCTACGTCCATGTCTACCACACATGTGCCGCGGGGAACACGCGGCACGTGCCTCAAGTGAACGCCCACGTTCATAAGAGAACGAGCGCGAACGAGCGGGTTGTTCTTCTTCTTCCGTGGCGTGCATGGATTTGCGAAGCCCAAGTTTAACGCATTAACTTTCTGAAGTGGAGGATGTGGGCATTTGCCGGCGACAACAGCTATTGCGAGCGCCGTTGCGATGGATGATCGCCTGCCACGCGATGACTTAGCCTTGGGTTTCGCTTGGTTCTGCCCTCTTTTAATCTAGGACGCTACTTTTTCTTGTGGGATTTACTTGGATATTGGGTTTTATTCTCATTTCCGGTGGAATTTTTAGTTGAATGTCTGGTTTCAATGGACTGGCATGTTTCTAATCTCAAGACCGATTCTTTCTTGTGGCGAAGTGTTGGAATATTAGTTCGATATTTCAATGTGCCTTTGAATAATTAGTTCGACTTGTCTCATTTTTCATTGTAAAATGTTCTGTCGCCAGTATTGCTAGAACTTAGAAAATCCAAAGGGATCTCTGCCTGAATGGAATTGAGGAAGACAAACATCCTGAACGAGAACATACCCAGTAGCAATTGAGAGAACATAAATATACAAGAATGATTTGGCGAACTCGAGGGTTTCAAGTGCAGCTTTCTAACCAGGCTTTCCTTTAAACGTCAGCCTTACTTCTCGGATCTTTCAGTCATCATCCGACTGAATGTATCCCAACAATTTACTTTGCATCCTCCCGAGTATTAGGATTGGCATTATCCTCTTGCTAAATCCGCCGCTCCTTTCTATTCCTCGTGCGATAATACCTCACTGATTGTTCTGCATCGCGCGGTATATGCACTTGATCGCAAGCGTAAATCAGAGTGGCCCATTGTTTGGTGCAGCTGCGCTCCCTGCGCATAGTAAAGTGTCTATTCCGATGGCATATTCCGAGATACAAGAGAGCCATTTACCAATTGTCCGGGAGTGATCGGCACTCATCCCGGCCTCGCTCTCGAGAGGCGCCGCACATAAATGATGCGCCTAGCACTCGATTCGCCCGGCATTTTGGGATAATAGGCAAATTGGCTCGAGAGAGCCGGTCAATCGCAACTAAAAGCAATAATCCTCTCCTTTAAGTTCGATATCAATCGATCCAATTAATACATTAGAATTTATTACGAATTAGGAGAAATTCATTTAAAACTTAATTGCAGCACAAGATTATCATTTTCAGTGCGTGGCAGACGAAGTCGTGTCAAAGTTAACCGGGTTGGAGCCTGGAGTGGCAAGGGTCATGTCAAAGTTCCAGTAAAGCCTGCAGCTAGCTTATACATTTCTCACACTCGGTGTACCGCAATCGCACGTACGTCGCCCTCGCATACACATATTATTGGATGCTAGTGTTCGAGGGTATCTCATAGGTCAGGTCGCCTGAAAAGCGCAGAAAGTGCCACGATCGGATAAAGCCTAGAAAATGCCTCTAGCATCGATGCATAGAACGCACTAGTTTCCTCCAGAAATGATGCTCGCTCTGCCGAGCCGATGACCGTCATCATACCAATAATTCATCCGGCGATTGTTTACTCGCCGGGTGAGAACAATTTGTTTATACAGGCGTGTCGGCCGCTACTTTTCCGCGTGGCACTCGGCGCGCGCGCGCGCCTGCGCTTATCGCCGGAAAAATGGTGCACGTGTCGGGAAAAAGAGCGATTGCGAATTTATCGGCCGCCCCGGGAAAGTAATGACGTGCCGATCGGAGCTTGGTGTGATAAAGCATCTATCAGTGCGAACATTAGACCGAGAGGGAGTTGGGCCCATTTCATGATCGCTTGCTGAATTCCCTTTAAAACTGGGGGGACATCTCCTTTTCTTCAAGTAGTGAGTTATTAAATTTAATGACTTATTACATTTACCAGATATATCAATGACGTTTGACCAATCAACACTTTTAGATTTTTACAATTTTCCAATTGGAATCATGACTAGCTTATCTTTCAAGTTGAAAGGCGGTATAAAGAATACTTTATTAAGCTGTAATAATTGTGAGTACACATGACGTTGCTAGTGTGTAGCTTATTTATTATTCGAATTGATATAATACAAAGCTCGTTAATTAATCCTCCAGGAAAGCGGAGCAATAATTCTTAGTTACGGAACTGGAAGCAGTTATAAAGTGTCATGAGGCCAGTTTTATCCAAGGGTCATCTGCCCGGCCGAATTCGTGGCGGCTCGTTCTGAGCCCTTAACTTTTTAAGGGGCACCGTCGAGCCCTTTCATTGGGAGGGTTGACAAAACTATCGGAGACGCTGGAAAATGGCCGGAGCAGAGTAACGCGCGCGCGTTCTCTCGGCAGAAGCATGGCGGTTCTCTCTCGTGTGCCGGCTAATTTCTCACTTCCTCATTAAAAGCTCCACACGGCGCATTATGGGCCGGCAGGCCGGGACGGCCTGTGTCAGGCCCTCGCTCTCCACTCGACTCCCCGCAGATCGTAGATCTTCATCCTACCACGGATGAGGATCTATCCGTTCTCTCCTCATTTCGCTTTAACCCCATTTGCTCTCCTCCACCTCCAACCGGCCACTCTCGACCGAGTAATCCGCTCTCTGCAGCAAGCGCGCGGAGAGATTCCCTTGGATTCCACGATTGTCTATGACGATTCTTGGTAGAACGAGACTCTTCCAGTGAAGATTTCTGTGCCTCATAAAATCTCTTCTTATAGTTTGTGGTATACTGCGATTCTACTATTACAAATTCAACTCAGTTTACTCTTCACTAATATAAATATATACATTAATTTAGAGTTTAATTTTATTACTTTGAATCAAATGTTTGATTACTGTTAATAAGAGAATATAATTAAACTATTGTAGAATCATACACTCTTTAGATGTCAAAAAATCGGGAGAAATTCTAAAAATACTATTAACTTTTGGAATTTTTTCTATGGCTTTAAAGCCACTGAAAGAAAGCAAAGGAACTGCAGTGTTTTATGAACAGTGTTTAGATTTTGAGTTTAGATCAAGAGTCACTGTAGAATGGACATCCTCTCCATTATATGGTGGTTCCTGTACGCCCACTTGTCCACTGACAACGTACACGTGTATCGTCATTCAGAAGTCAGTATCCTGTGTTTTTTCGAGTGTTTGTAACATGAAAGCCAGTAGCAATGACTTTCTCTATTTACTCCGAGAGACAGTGGCTTCTGGTACTCGGTCTTTGAGGGACATTTGGAGTGGTGACATTGGTCCTTGGCTGCTTTCTCTGCCGGTGGTCCTTCCTCCTTAGAAATGGCATTCCAGCCTGCGTTCCATTTGTCCTGTGGTGAAGAGCATGGTACTTTCTTTCATGCGACACCACGGGGCGCCAACATTTCACATTTAGAACTGTCTGGTTTTCAGTTGTTCCCACAATCGGCTTGCAATGGTGTAATTAAAAAGGGAAGAAGTCGAATCGAAGCTTCCCTTCCGTTGCTTCTGCGAAGCCGGCCAATTGGGGTTGCGCGCATGCACACGTAACGTTTAACGTTCCAGGCAAAAGTGGAGCATCTTCCTTGTGGATCGAGTCGGCCTTTATGGGCTTTATGGCCACGCTGGCCGTTATTCGCTCGCGTTACTCGAGCGTACCAAGCGTGAAACGAGCTGCGAGGGAGGAAATCGTGCACGATTCACGTGGCGAGCATCGGCATTCCCGGTTCTTTCTTTCAACGACGCCCATCGACACACGAGCCCTTTTCATACGCCCATCGTGCACGCACTTCTTTTTCGATACAGTTCTCTTTTTCCGTGCAGTACTCGTGTGCACTCGTGTCTTTGTGGAAAGAAGGCACGTGCGGGAGGAGTCGGCCCCGAAATTTATGCATCCTGGCGGCGGAGCGCGCGTGTCCGTCGTCACTTAATGATCGTCCTCCTCTTTTTTCCTCGGCGCACAGGAACGAGACGCGGTAATTAAGTGTATCGGTGGTAGCCCTTTTGTCCCTTCGTCAGCTCTAATTGCGGTCCTCGTTTCCTAGCCTGGAGACACGCGTTGCTGGATATCCTTCCGGCCTCCCTCCGGGGGTCCTTTCGCTCTTGGGCCAGTAAACAAGTGTCTCCACTCTTTCGGCTACTTCCTGTGTACTCGTGTCCCTTAATCGAGTCGATGATTCTTGAACGAGTTTAACCACTTTGCTCGGAGTTGAGCCTTTCAATGATTTTTATTGATATTACTTGATTTTATTGATTTTCTAACGTTTTAAGACTTTAAATCTTTTTGAGTTGGATGCAAAGTCTTTTCTCGAATTTCAGCCGCTCGGGAATTTTTGCTAATTATTACTGATTGGCCTGACACTATGGGAGAGATTTCCATCCGCGGGTCCGACGAATCCAACGATACCTCCCCGAACTTATAATTACGGGCATACTTTCATTAGAGCGCGCTGTCCGGCAGTGGAAACGAGGTCGGAAGCGCCAATTCCAACAAGTACATTGCGAATGGAACGCGCGCGACAGTGTGCGCCGCCGTCAGATCCAACCGTGTCAGCCGCTAATTTCCCGTTTTCCCAGTGGGATTTCCGGAACGGGGTAAAAACCCGGCGAAAACGAGCGTTCGCCGGGGGGTGGCGGAAAGGGCGGCGCGCCGGCACGCCGGAGAGCGGCGAATCCGGAGTCGCACGGCAATTTGGCGACATCCGGCCGAGTCCGCACTTGTACGCGATCCAATTTAAAGAGCGGCGAACGAGAAGCCGTACGAGCCAACCGGACCCATTCTTTCATTCGGACGCGCCTAATGCCGCGTACACACGTTCGCCCATTCATGGGGCGAACCTGTGCCCCAGAGCGAGAGAGGAGGAGGCGGCGGGGAACGAGGTGGAGACTTTGTTTTTATTTGCCGTTTACCGTCGCTGCGAGCCAGTGAACGGCCGCCCCGGGGATGGCGAGCGGAAGTACCGTCATTGTGCCCTACGGGGGAGCGAGCCGGCCTCCCTTTATTTTCGTCTCCGACGATCGAGCACGTTATTAACGATCGGCGATGCGAGCCTCGCTCGTTCTATCTCGTTCGAGTCGGCTCTGTCAACGAGTTTGCTTGGGACGCGCTCTCCAGCTCTCCACGTTCCCGGCTCGCACCGCTCGGAGAACTTCCTAAGGAAAGTCGCGCGACTCTAGCAGTTACTTCCGGTACCACAGGCTTCGGAGTAGAGACACCAGATTGAAGGCATTGATATTTGGTTCAAAGTTCGATTGTTATTTTGCAAAATTTTAGGAAGTCCTGGATTTCTATAGTCTATATCGTAAGTTGGGAGTCTGAATTTAAGAAATTGTAATATTTTAAAGTTAGACTGTAGAGTTTGTTGTTTGGATTTTGTTAATTGGTACCTCGAGATAAGTATGTGTTTAAAAAATTGATTAATGATAGCTTACTTGGTCGATCCTGCATCTCGCCCCGCAACCCACTTCCGAGTTGGTGTCGTCCGTTCGATTCTGCAAGAAAATAATATTACCATTATTACACTGCAATCTATTCTTGGGGAGCGCTCGTATTAATATCATTTCGGGTTCTCACACTATTCCGGTTCGGGTTGAGTTAAGCCGGCGATTTGCATTTAATGCGCGACAGGTGGCAGTCGGGGCCTTCTTGAATAAACATTTTACTTTCAGGGTCATTTTGCATCAGTCGAGAGCAATTGACTCCCCGAATTCCCATGCTAGGGAGCATTACGCATGGCTTGACACCCCAAGTGACTAGTCGAAAGTCGAAACTCGCCAGTGTAGAACTACCCTTTGCCCTAGCCGGTGCTCGAAACGCTTTTTACCAGAATCGTGCTCTCTTTCTCACTCATCGGACGCAAGTACACCTGTGTCCCGGAAGTAACGTGTAACGTACAGGTGCAGCCGGTGTAACGATGAACGGCTTGCCCGGAACAATACGGGACAGGGTGGCGGTAAGGGAGGGGAGAACGAGCAACAGGTCCATTGAGGCTTGTACCCGAGTCGGATGTTCAAACAAACTTAGAAAGATAGAACCTAATTACTTCATTAAAAAGCGCATTTTTGTAGAAAAGAAGAACATTATTCAATTGGTTAATAAGCCACGAATTTCTTATAACCATTTCTCTATTCTATCAAGGATAAATCAAACAAGTCATAAGTGAAATGAGATTTCTATTTGCAAAACGATGCGGAATCTTAATAGACACTTGGGATAATTAAAGTTTTTCTTATAACTGTCAGTTTGCACCGGCTGAAATATTGATTGTTGTTTTCTTAATTTTTCCTATGAAGGAACGTTCCTGGGATCTCTCCAGTTGGAGATCTCGGCTGGGCCGATTATTTGGCGATCCACTGGAGGTGTATGCGCTAGATACACTCGGCGGCGGCGGCGGCCAGGGGGTGTCAATTGAACCGGACGAAACAATTTACTATCTTTTAAAGCTGGCAAGCGATTCAATTTATTTTCTGCTGCCCCTTCGCGCTTAACGTAATCGTGCCGTTGCCATCGTACACCGGCGACATCTTTTTTTTTATCCACTCCAGTCGGCGGCCGGTTAACGCGCGCGCACACACACGCACACCCGCCCCCGAGTACGCCTGCGTGTGTGTGCGTGTGTGTGCGTGGATGCGAGAGAGTGTGGTGGTGAGGCTTTTATTTTTAACTGCGCAACGGGACCCCGGTGCACCGAGCAATTATTTTGTTCCTCCATTAGGTCGAGACTCCTCCGATCAATTTAATTCGATCAGCAGGAATGCCTCGTCGTTGCTTATCCGAGCGAGTTACGTCCTATCGAAGTACGAGTATTGCCGCCGGGTGTATCGAGCTTGCCTATCGCGTGTATGACACCTACGGGACGAGAATAGCTCAGCCTCAGTCATGAGATATCGAAAGTAGGGTACTCTTGCAACAAGTAATTAGTCCAGGCACAGTTTTATTGCTCCAGTTGAGCTTAACCGAACGTTTGGGATGAAATTGCAAGTGCGATTGGTGCATTGACCCTCGCGCAGTAACTTTAATTACGTTTATGAATTTAATTCTCAATTTAACAGTATTTTTTACACTCAAATTTGACCCGTTTGTTAATTAGGGATTTCAAATATGACCCATTTCTTAATTGCGAATGACAGCATTTAAAGTGGCTGTCATCGAAGGTTGAAACGAATTAGTGCCATCGAGTTGGCTTAACTCGATCAGAGCGGAACACCGCTCGCTGCCTATTGTTGTCGAATCGGCGCGGTATAAAGCACTCGGCTTTCTATCTCTGTTGTTCGCTTGGCAAGCACTTTTGCCGTCTGACTCACGTCAGGGAATGTCTAGGGATGCTGCGGCAAAGATGTGCTAAACTGCGATCACTAAAATCATGATGTAACCAGAGCCATTGTTTAATTCCAAACAAAATATAGTGCAATTGTAAAACAAGTTGTAGTTTTTGTCTGCTGAGAAATTACATTCAATGTGTTGCAAACTGAAGATTGATTGTCGTAACGAAAGGGTTAATGACAAGATGATGATTCTGCTGGTTGCATCTCGGCTCATCTTTGCCGCAGCATGAGAATAATGCCGTGTTTTTGCCGGCAGGGAGAAGATGACAGAAAGTCTAAAAGTCTCGGGCATGAGAGCAGCAGCGCTTTGCTGATAAATCGCGTCGACAAGGAGACAGTAGGCAGTGTTTTCCCGGCAATCAGCCGCTACGGTGATCCATCAATTTTACGATGACTTTTTGCCGCGCTTCCCTTCGTGCCGAGAAAGCAGAACGTCTCTCGTTCGTCTCCGCGTTCGCTGCTCGCCAATACGAACACACATGCAACACGCCGCCTCTCGTTTAACTTTGCACCCGATTAATCAATCCGCCTCGGATCTCCGCCCAGTGTGTAATCGAGTACGTGTGCGACACTTTGAAAGGTCCCTTCGGCTAGCTAGTTCGCACGAGAATTTCCTTTCCCGGATAGTCATTGATTTCTACCTTCCGGATCTGCGGTTAAATCAGCCAGGCGGTTGGCATTCATTGTCAAGCGAGGGGATTGATTAATCCCGAGAATTGAAAACGACAGTGCTACGTTTGCAAGAGTTGATACTTTTATTTTTCTGACGCATGTATCTCTAAAAGTATACTTCTATAGTTCAAGTAGTTTTACAGTTGTAAAATTTCAAATTGTAGTTCAATATTCATTTGTGTTTTTAGAACATTATTATATTTGTGTTTTTGGTTATTATAGTTGGATTTTGGTGATTGTTTCAAGATAATATTAAATTTGATCAGTTGAATGGCAAAGTCAAAATAGTCGTTTAACATTAACTATATTTCATGCGGCTGGTTCCTCGAAGAGGCAGTTGATTCCCACACAACTGCCTTTCGGAAGTAATCGACTTTCCTAATTTTTACTTCCGGCCAATCAATCTAAACCTGTCCCGTCCCAGAGTGGTGCTCGTAAAGGTAAAACGAAGGAGTCCACCTGTTAAAGAGCCGCTTTATCCTGGCAGGGATAATCGTCTAACGCGTACCTGCCTGTCCTTCCGCACGTCCTTCCGCCGTGTTCAACGTCTTCGTCATGCTCGAGAGCGTTTGCCAACTGCTGCACTTTATCCCAAACCTGATGTAATTCCGGTTGGGAGCTACATAAAATGGGTAGTCCCTACCACTCGAAATCGGACCGACGGATTCGTGTGATTTTCTAATTTAATAATTATAGATAGTATATTTACTGAATTCTTCTCTAATTATTTCTACACTTGAGCAATAGATTTACTTAATGGTCTTTGGGAAATTCCCGTTCTTTACTTAATCTTTAGTGGTTTACTTGAAATCCTGAACAATTGTGAAAATAATTTTCGTGTACTTATTCATACAAATTGTCATGTTCTTAGTGTTGTTATATCATTTGCTTCAATATTACGGAATTTGTATCAGACATTCGTTTTTTTAAAATTGATGTGCGTTTACTTTGTTGCTACTAAAGTCATTTCTTTTCTTCGACTAACTTCAAGTAAAGAAATCTGCGAAAGTTTGTACTACATGGAACTCTCGAAAACCGCGAAGGAGGTCTTGATCCCGCTTACGGGAGATGTTGGGGGAAGGCCAGGCTGAATTTGATATGTATCACGAAATAATACGTCTGTCATAAGAAGGGCTTTGACTCTCGGCGGTCGCAGGAGGCAGTGTCTGCAGCCAGTTTGCCCGGCGTTTTCAAGTTGAAGGTTGAGGGTATCAGGTTTTTCGAGGAGCGCAGGCTCCCCGCTCGCACGGTGTTGAGTGTACACCGGACGCTGTCCACTCGCTTGGAACATCTACCTTTTGAAAGTCTGCCGTTTACCTTTGCCAAACAGGCATTTCAGGTGGACCCATCGGCTTCTCTCTATTTTGCTGTTGGTTCGCCGCTTACGTCCGAGCGAGTTTCCCTGCTCTTCTCGGAGACGTGCGGGCATCGCTTGCACTCGCTGGTACCAATCGCGCCAATTATTCTCGTGTTACGTGTGCGGAGAATTGAAAAGATACACATCACCTCGCGTGGCCGAGTTGCCGGCGTTAATGTACCGGCGGTGGCGCGGGAGAAGCAAGATGATTTTTCGTAAGAGTATCCCAGGGGATCCGAGTGCAACTGATGCGCTGACGCGCTGATTACTTGACTAATTAATTGTTGGAAACTTGGTGGACACTTGTCATACGAGAAAGCAATGCTCGACGGAATTGCTCCAGCTTTTAGCAAATAATTTTGTATTTGTTTTCAAAATTTCTTTCAATTACATTTCTATTGTCTAATTATTTTCTCACACTACTTGATCTCGAATGAGTACTAAGATCGCAGTACCAATTAAAAAGAGTGACAAACGGGCCATCGGCATGCATGTGTGTCAAGTTTCCACGCGTTTTAATTGATCTGACGTCACGAAAGGCTCGGTTCCCAGGATTTGTTTATGCTCGCGAATTAAACTGGCGCCTGGGAACTGGAAGAACCCGTCAAATTCATCCGGCGACTAGAAATTCATCGCGCAAATATAGAAATTCATCCGGTAAACCAGCATATGTTTGAGGTCAGAATGGCGGGATACGATGATATTGCGATAAGCACTTTTTAACGATAGCGATGACCATGAAAAGGAGATTCGCCACGGAAGGATGATGACAGATGACCAGAGGGGGGAAGTGGCCATCCGAAAAGCGAGATTTTTATTTGGTCGAGTGTGAGCTGTGTCGGTCGGCGCAGTGTAATGGATCACCCACTTTATTTGTCGTGGGAGAAGGCCGATTTATCCCACCTTTTTCGAGAGGGCGAGAGCAACAGAACGAGGCGAGGAAAAGAGAGGGACGAGACTTGGATTCACCGAGGCAAGCTGGATGTGGGCACACCCGTATGAAACGTCTCGCCAGACACATTAATGGCCATGTAGGGGTCGAATCAAACTGTCTAACTTCGAGAATGACCACTTCTATTCCGAGAACGGCAGACGACCGTCCTGATCCTCCACGCGATAAGAAGTGTTTGATTAAGTTTGTGGAAAGTCATTGCCGGTAGGGTTTTTTTTCTGAACTGAATTCGACGTGAGAAGTTAAAGCCACCAGCTTCCGAGAAATAGAAAAACCGAACCCAATTAAAATTTAAGAAGAGTTTATGTATTGATTTATTGCGACTATCTTGTCAATGCTTGAAAGCAACCTCCTCTATGGTTTGCAACTGTACTGGACTAGTTGTATGTTGCCATTTACACGTTGACATAGTCTGGCGAGTAATTTCAGTGTCAGAAGTTCTGTGTATGTGGTGCGTTGAATTCATTATTTAATTCACTGAGAGTTTGAGTAGGTGGGAAATAGGCGTCAGTCTCCCTCGACTTTCCCAGGAGACATAGAGAAACGGGTTGGTTTGGTTATCCGACACGTGAATATTGGAACAACGCATAGGCGAATTTCGCACGATCATCGATGCACTTTTGCGAGAGGTGAACCCGTAGCAAGTCCGAGCGGCTCGTTGTAGGTGAGAGAGGATGTGGCCGACAGGAAGTTCATTGTGTGTACGGCTACAGATATAGAGTTGCATGTCCAGCCTTGCGATCCTGCGGATTCCACGCTCCTCTCCACGTAGTTGTGTCTACGTGGGGACACGCATACACCCAGGGATCGTACGTCGCAGTAACGCGGAACTCTCGACTTCGTAAATCGCCATGTGCGAGGATTCGAATCCTTAGAGGGTGCATCGACGAAGCCGGCGCTCGCATTACACTCTCGCACACTCGGTGGAGAATGTGGGTTAATAGGGAAGTCCCTTGATATTCGTGCGCAAACGTTTCGCCTTCGTTTTCGGAGATTAAAAATGGGTTCTGCAATTTACTAGAAATAGTTTGATCGAGTTACTTATTTTATAATAACATGGGATTAAGAATTAAGATTTTAGGGATTAGACTTTTACCGGGTTTGAGTTTCAACTCTCCGAACTCGAATATTTTTTATTAATAATTTGTACTCTAATTATCTGTTAGAAATCAATTTCATTTTACATTAACTAATATTTAACTCCGACCGTCCTGTGGGGTAAGCAGTTAGCTCGACTTAATAAATCGTCATTATCCCAAGTTTAGTTCACGTCAATTCCCGATAAGCTTGCGTGTTCCAATGACTCCTCGGACAGGTGGAAGTACACAATCCCGCCGAGCCTCCTAATTACCAAGAATTCCGCAGGTTTAACGCGCGTGTCGAGGAATTTTAAAGCATTGCGCGCCGAAGTGCGGTTAATTACAGTTTTACAGTATTACAGTACCGTTCGACTTATCGTAGACTAATGTATCGGAGATTAGAGCGGAAGAGGAGCGTAGCTTCGGGACGAACTGGCTCCCGGCATACCCGGAGATGATGGAGGCGAAGCGAATAGAAAAATGAGGCTGCCAGTGCCTATGCAAGTTTACTAAGGTCATCCTAAGCATCACCCCGAGATACGATAAGCATCCGATACACTCGGTACTACATACTGTTTAGTAAATAAGCGGGCGCCTCCCGTGCGTTACATATGGAGCGGAGCCGCCTTTTGCTCGTCTTTCCTCATGCAAACAGGCATTTTCTCCCTAGGCAACGAGTAGACTGTCGGTTGGATTTTTCACTTTGCCTTTCCTTATTCTACGATTCTTCCTTTCGGTAACCCAATTATTTCGATTGGTTGGCAAGTTAGCACACGATTTAACAGTTTTAGATACAATGGCGTTTAAAGTAAACATTGGGAATTTCAGACATTTTTAAATAAAAAGTTTGAATTGGTACTTTAGTTACAACTAGAAGAATTGGTTTGTTAATTGTAAGTCTGTCTGAGTTAGAGTAAAGCATTTGTTCGGGGTTTGGCAGTAAAGTTTGAGAGAAGAATCGTACTTTATTTTGCATCTAAGATGGATATCAAGTCGACTAGTTTTCTGGAGTGTATTTTGGGATCGAACTTTTTCGAATTTCCATACGAAGGGGATTAAGGCAAGTAGCTCCTATCGTGTTTTGCCCAGTGTATGACCCTCGTAATCAGTGGGCACGTTGTGATCGGTTGTACACCCCTTATCTCGATATTCTTCTCGGCCCTATCTCCATTTTTTCCTGCGCCTTTCGACATCGACGCGAGCGGGATTTTAAATCATCGGGAAGGGGCTTGGAGCGCCGGAGAATCCGTGAGCGAGATAAGCGAGGCAAGGGTTGTAAACTGGACCACGCGCTTTCTTTTTATCGGAGAGTCACGGGATAATTGAAACGTCACTTTTCATGGTGCTCCTTCGTCTCTGTCGACGATGGAGCGCAGCGTCGTTTCAGATAGTCGAGTACCTTGACAGAAATTGATTGTATAATTGATTGATCTCAGAAAAAGAGCTTCTAGTGATTTGGAGCTTTTAAAGGAATCTTATTTGTTTAAAGTTCAATCGGATGTATTAGCAAATTCTGTTTCTTAAAATCAGGAAAGCTTAAGCAAACCTTCCTGATACAAGGCCCAGTGTTAATCATATCACGACAAACTGGCCTGTCTTTCGGGACTTTCGCCCAATCCTGGGAAATCGTCAAAGACTCAGGCAACGCCGAAGACCGGCGCGTGTGAACAGCGGCGATCTGAAAAAGCTTTTAATCAGTGCTTGCGCCAATTGGCGGCAAGGGAATTGGTACCAATTATCAATTTAACTGTTGGCGAAAGGAGCGGCCCGTAAGTGGGCTTTCTTCCAGGGCGGCCGCCTTGTGTTTCGTTTGTGGGCCTTTCAAGGTACTCTCCTTGATCGCTCTCCATTCATTCCATGCGAAAGTCTGGCGAATCTTAATTGGCCCTCGCTTCGAATTCCCATGAAATGCGGGATCGTTCCTGGAAGTAATTGCTGGCGAGGGCTTTCCAGGAGGAATTCGCCGGTCTAGGAGTCGACGGGGACGAAAGTTTTCTGGCGGTGCGAGGGCCGATTAGATGCCAGTGTATCCGTGACTCTCGAGTACTCTTTCATAGCCGGCAGCCTGTGCTTATGGGCTGCGATGATGCGCCGTCGTGTAGTTAAGTTAATTAATGAATGGTACAGTCGGGATGGAGAGTGGACTTAAATTGATACGTCCTTCGTGCGCCGGAGCCATTTTTGTGCTGTGCGAGCCCAAGCCTACACACACACACATGCACACTTGGCCGATGTTTCTTTTTTATGGAGTTGGACTGACAGATCTGAAATTTCACTGAGGCTGCTCAATTTAAATGTAACTTATTTACTCTTGACACTGCGTACAGGAAACACTTTTGACACACATTAACATTGGACAGGAATTTAGAACCATTTTGGATTATCGCAATTTTATTATATGATTAATTAAAAGCACCAACTTTGGCAACTACAGTAATCGGATAGTAGAAATTAGAAACATGGACCGATCGGTCGACAGTTCAGAGATTCCGGCAGCTTTGATGAGAGATAATGATCGACAAGGTGAATAATGCAAGTGACAAAGTGGATCGAGGTCGAAATTCAAATAACAAGCAAGGAACATTGACAGCCTCCACCATGGAAGGCTATCAAGAGTTGAAAAGTGAAGAAGAATAAAGTTTGTCTGAACAATTTTTGCTTCCAAAGTACTTTTGCGCGGGCAAACCGTGAGCTTGGCGGCAAGCGTTGACCTCTCTGTGGCAGCTGAGACTTGTCGATAAAGGCATGAAATTTTCTGCCATGATGATTATTTATTGCCGTAAACAGACGATTGTTATTCAAACGCGCGCGCTGCGTAGTAGTATGCAGAAACAACGCATAATCCGCTCTGTGTGCTTCTTCTCGCCAGCAAGAGGAAGTTGAAGTTGAGGTAACATCTACAGCCGACGGGCGCACGATACTTTCAAGTGACATTTATCTGCCGGTCATTAACGGCACAATAACAACGCGTAATAGTACGAGTGAAAGTTGTGCGCGGAGGTCGATAAATGCGGCTCGAAAATGCGATATAAATGCGTTTGTATTCGAGCGAGTAGCGCCGAAATCTCCACGTTATCCGGCGGATAATAGTATAGTGGAATGTGTGTGATCGGCGACCAATGGTGTTTGGTGATCAGGCGAATAATCTGTTGACTCGTTGCCGAGATCGCGCGTGCATTATCTTAGAAAGTCTCTTTTTCGTCTTGGCGAGAACGATAAGTGTCTATTTCGAGAGACCAATTTCCATATAGTTAATTGGCGGCTTCTCCCCACAGTCGCGCTTTGATGTTCCAATTCCTGTTCGGAGTGTGTGTCGCGTTTTTAATGAGTTTAAAATTCCCCGATTTATACGGGAATTTGATAAGCGATCACCTAATAAACGTAATGAGGAAGGCATTGATATTTGGATTTGTGTACAGTTGACTTTTCATTCCTCCAAATGTTTTGATGAGTCTTCCATTTTTTAATAATTCACGAGCTTATGAATTTGAATGAGGATCTCACTACTTTATTAGATAATTAATTGCATTAATGAATTTGGCCTTTTTAAAACCAGAAATAGTTTCTTCTTGCCTGGATTTTTCTCAGGTAATAATAATAGTTTATTTGGAGATAGTACGAACCTGATTTAAGTCGAGGTCCGGGCATTTCGAGGCACACTCCTCTTGGAGGCTGGCTGGAGCAGTCCGATCTTCCAGGTCCTCTGGCAGGAGCGCGTCGACGCTTCCCGCCAAGGCCAACACCATCAAAAAGCCACATAATCCCGTTGCTAACATAATCCTCGCGACCCCCCAGATCGATCTCTTCGCCCTCGATCACCGTCCTCGAGAACCTTCCCCGGCCAATTACTTCAACTTCGGTCCATCCTCACCCTCGCCTCGAGTCCCCGAGCCATACGCAAAAACGAGAGATTCAACCCCCTGCTTTTCTTTTGCACCCAATGCACTCCACATCGACTCTTGGCTCAGATTCACCCTTGGCGCTTACCCTCACAAGGATTTCTCGATCTTCCCCAGTCAATTCAAAGAAATTCTCCACGATCACTCGCACTAAATCATTATTTTTTAATAGTCAATCAACATTTGTCACTTTTCACTTCCAATGTTTCTGGATTTTAAATACTTTTCACAGTGCAGTTTGGAGGGAAACTTGATCCTTGGTTAAAGAACGAATTGAATTTACTCGTCTTTTGGAGTCTTCAAACTTTATTAGTACAACAAAGTTACATTCAGCAAAGCGTATACTTGAGTCTTCTAATTCCACTTAAAAAAGTTAAGGATTGTTTTCTCGGCACGGATTCAATTCCTCGTTCACACTGACACAACAGAGTCACAGGGCCACAAGAACGACGAATTTCTCTTCACAATATCGAATTGCTTCCGGCAGAAGTCCAGTTATTGAACACGAGCCCCCAATCGGGGGGTGGGTGGTTGTCTTTGCCCGGCAAGTGGAATAGAAAAATCACTGGTGCCAGCTGCGAGGTGGTAGTGGTAGGTGTCACGAGGGCCGACTGCCTGGCCAGTGTGTGTCCCGGTCTGTTAGTGTCCGGCGAGCATAAGAGCAACTGACTCCGAAACGGCTACCGGAGAGCCAGCTCGTTCCCCACTCTTGGGGCCACCCTTATCTCCTGCCTGCTCTTCGCTCCAGCGATTCTCCCCCGTTTCTCCAAGCCGCACACACACAGGCGCGCACAGACGCGCTCGCGCATACTTGTTGCACCAGTGTGCCGGCTCGGACAGCCACAAGTGGTGGTGCAAGAAAGACGAAAGTTCTATCTGCCGGGGAGCGAGTATGAACACTCTGAACGAAAGTTCATACACTCGCTCCCGAGCGACCACTGGTCAATTGGCAGATTGACCTGTTCTTACTATCCTCGTAAACTTTCATTCATACGTTCGCACGTGCCGCTTTTAACGGCCGCTTCGCGATCCTCTTCCTGTGCGGCAATTGCTTCCTTCGATCGGTCAAGTCGCACGCAAGGAAATCTCAAGTCAATGGGAATGTAATTGCACTTTATGGCAGATGAGTGTCGCAACCAAGTTCTGGCACTCAGAGTTCTTTTCTTCGAATAATCTTGAATACATTTTTTGTTTACTTTACGCTAAGACTAAGTTTACTAATTGTCGAAACACTTTGCCAATTCCTTTTTAGTGGATGTTGCTTCAAATGTTCGCAGTGTCTTTTATTATTAATCCAGGATTAATAAGGTTAACAATGGTCCTACAGAATTTTGTAGATTTGAATGCATTTCTTGATTGAAAACACGAAGTTAGAAACAGTAAAGCACATAGGAAGGATTGACTTTCGAGTTTTTAGTATTATCTTCTGCCCAGTTCCTCGTAATAGGAATGCCAGTCGGATGGTACAAAGCCAGTTCTAAGCAAATATCCATCCCTATTGACCGTGTAGAGAGGAGAGCGGGCTCTTCCTAAAAATTTCTGTACACACTCATCGGTTTTGGCACCTACGCCCTTCCGTGAACCCAGCACCGTCCACCTGTGTGCTTAGAAGGGGTGGCAATGTCAATTTTGAATTACATGCTTGCAACCCTTCGGGGCCTTGCGCCTCTCTCTCTCTGTCTTCCCGAACTGAGCGGAGCAATTGGTGCGATTAAACAACCATCCAGCTGTTCGCCTAATGGTATTTTTAAGAACGGCGTTGCTCAGTGCGAGCGGGCTCGAAATGATGACTCATTTCGACAGATTAAATCTGCGGAGCGACGCCGCGCCGGCCGCTGCTGCCTGGACCACCAGTCGCCGGTATTTGTGGCACACCATTGTGTCAAGCCAGGCTCTTTTCTTCGCCGAGATGACCGCGATGATGCTGGAAGTCGCTGGCTTTCAGACGCGCGAGCATATCTCGTCCATCACTCGGCATCTACGTGTCGCACACCTACGTATGTGCTTACCTGTTTACCCCTGTGCATCCTAGACTTATTATAAAGTTGTTCCCCTCGACATACGGGAGAAGCAATAGACAGGATCCTGAAACCTGCGGGCTACGTCCTTTCCAGAGGGGGGAAATGGTTGCATCTCTATCGAGGGTTACACGGGAACGCTCTTTTACCCTCTTTTCCCCCCATTTCTTGGTGTCGCCGGCGAACGACGCTGCGCTTGAATTCTTTCACTAGGTACGTCAGAGGGCCGGAGTACGGAGACAAGTACTATTATCGTCCCGTATCGCGTTTCTCCGGGAATGTCTCCGGAACGGCGCCACGGAGATTAGGGTGGTGAAAACTCGGGGTTGGAGCGGATAGAGCACAACTTTTAAAATCGTCGAAGTTAATGTTACTATAAAATGGGGGCTTCCTTGGTTCTTTATAAACTCTCTTGAAAGCTTACATTTTTTCCCTAGAACCTATTAAGCCGTTCTTAACATCGTTCAATTTCGAAGTACTTTAACCCGCCTCTCTTTCCGAAATGTTGAATGCTCTCCGGTTGAAATTCATCGCGGATCATTGAGAGCGGAGAGGCGTCATTAGGCTCGCCGAGAGGCTCGTTGCGCGTTGCATTAGTGCAAATGGCGAGCGGCAATCGGGCGCGAGGTAAATGCCCGTCTAGTCTAGGTGAATCCGGGAGAGCGTGAATTAAAATGGGCGATTAAAGAATTAAAGTTGGCGAGGATCGAGGAGCAATGGGGCGGGCGGAGGTGGAGGAGCAGGCGAATTCAGAGCAGGTTGTTATGAAACGATAGCGATCTGTGGCACGTTCAGTTCCAACCTCAATGGCGGTTACAGGTTACCTAGGGCTTCCTGCGGAAATGGCCAATATACTCCTCCGACCTCCAACTCACTCAGTCCACTCGCTCGAGCTCGGATCACTCCTGTTTGGTATACCCCATCCATGCCCATATGATCGCCCTGCAGCGCACCCGACACGTACTCGTTACGGGTCATCATCGTGATCTATGCGCCTACAACAAACGTTACATCCTTAATCTCTCCTAGCCAGATAATCCTAACCTACGCTCGTGCCCAACACACCAGAAAGTTGACGGTATACTTTGGACATTATGCATCCAGCTGAGAGAAGAGTTTCCTCGGCTTCGCATCGATCCAACTACCACGAGCTAGAAATCATCCAGAGGAAGAATCCGTGTTAGATCCTTGAAAGTTCGCAAGGACATGGAATAAAACCCTAAAAGAACATTACGATTACTGATTAATCCAAGTATCACAAGCGTTAAATTATTATCAAAGTATTTGAATCGGTATTGCATCCTTAACATCCTTAGCTTCGACTTCCCTTTTTCTATTGCTATACGTTTAGTTATTAGAGCGATAAATTATTTATGAATTTCCACCCATTGGTAATCTCGAGTATCGATACTATCGCTCGGAGGACCCGCACCTCCGTCGCACCGAAGGGTCAAAGCTCCTACGACCCGATGACCCTTCCCGAAAGACCTGGGTCACTCGGTCCACATTTCCATGTCAGGCAGATAGAGCGCTTCATTGTAGGCAAGGCTCCCAAAGCAGGCAGATCGTGGAGTATCCATAGGTAGTCGATAATCCCTCAACTTCCACGTAACGTTTCGATGAGGTCGACGAAGCTCCAGGATAAAAGAGTGCGACGCGTCGAGCGGAGGCAGCTCTTCTCTCTCTCTCGTTGATTCGTAATAAGTGGGGCATAATTCATAGCGCGGCCCTGGCGGGGACGTTTGTTTTGCATGCAAGATAATTGTCGGCTGAAAGGAGGCTCTTTTCACGCGCGAGCCGTCTAGACACCTAGACGGAGACGTAGACAGATAGAGAAAAGAATTACGAGCAAGAGAGCGAGGGGGAATGGGGTGTCCGGTCGGCTTTACAAGATACGCTAACAATTCGTCTCTATTAGGCCAATAAAGTGTATCAAAGAGGAGGAATGCGCCCAGAGTGAAACTCTAAGTGTAGCATCGTCTCCGTGTGTGCATCTCGGACGTGCTGGTAAGATGGTGCGGGTGGACGCATCTAATTTCATCCGAACGCGACCTCTAAAGAAAGTAATCATTATCTTCAGCATGGACCAACTGCAGAAAGGATAATACTTTCGCACATTAGCTCCAGTGGAACTATGCCTCCACTCAATCTTGTGAGAGAGAAGAGAATGCGAGAGAGTGCGCGGTGAAAAAAGTGCATTGCCCACTTTGAGATGCGGCACATGGCGGTGTCTGAAGGGGCCAGAAGGTTTCCTGGAATGTTTAACGGTCGCTATCTCTATTACGAGAATAGATATCGATACTTTGGCTAGTACTCTCGCTCTCTCGCACTCGCCTCGGCCCTATTGTCTCGCTAATTGAGCGGAAATATCGCCGAGAGGGTTGCACGGTGGTGATGCTCGACGCTCGCCGCTTCGATGTGAGTTTCTCCCTATCGGGAAAAGAATTCCTTGAAGGACGGAACTTGGGTATCTGAAAAGACGGATTGCTCGGTTATCAGTCAATTTTTATTTCGATAGAGCCAGTAGAGTCGCGGCATATTCTTCGGGGGGATGATAGATATACGTAAAGTTGCATGTTGCATACGTTTGCTTAGCTGAAGAACGTCATTGTCGTTGACGGGCAGAGTGTGAAAGCGTGCGACGAACAAAGCTCAATTTCGCCGAGCCGCGCTTTCAATATTGCCGATAAACGGTATCCTTATCGGGAATTAATTACCAGATGATAGCGCTCCCACAGCCACTCCGGGGTGGAATACCTTTGCGCTGCACTCTCTGTTTACCAGTCGATTAATTGACTTTGCTTTTTCGGCCCCGAGATACGGGTAATCGAAGGTGGGCTTAGTGCCTGCGTCGAAACCACTGTGTAAATATAATTGAAGAGAATTAAAAAAGTTATTTGTTGAATTAGTCTCGAGTAGCTGGACGAACCCATATGATCAGTATAAAGTTCCCAGAATTCTCGATGACACGTGCAGTAGATACACTACCATGCTTGTTATACATATTTCCCACAGTTTTCTCTAACAATTTCCCGACACATTAGGTAGAATTCATAAAGTCGTGCCAACAATACTGCTATCAACAGTGAAATTCCACTATCCCCCAATTATTTTGAATACCAATCGGTTGAGAACGGCCATGGGGAATGAAGAATATAGATGGCATAACCGTTCGGATTCCAGCGCATCAGTCTTCCAATGGAAAGAATTTTTCCGAAGAATACAAATTCGTCCCCCGTCGAGAATTTACCAACAAAAACATTCAAATCCGACAAATCGATATTCTGGGCCGCAATGAAGCTGCGAGAGTTTCGAGAAAACATCGAGAGCATCGAGAGAAGACTGGCCGTGAGAATCCGCCCGGAAGATGGTGATAGCCGTGTGCGTGTGAGCAATTCAAGATGGAAGCCGGTGACAATAAGAAGGAGGTTGGCCTGGATAAAGGAAGGAAGTCGTATGCCGGGATACCGGAGGCGGATTTTGTCGTAAGATTATTTTGTTAACGAAACTTAGGCGCTTCCGGGCAGCATAGATTCATCGTCATTGCACTGGTACCTCGCGTGTAAAAGAAAGTGAAAAGTGGCCGACGTTTAGCCGTGCCCTGCCCTCACGCTGTCGCAGCAGAGTAAATTAAAAAAAATACAAGAGCACGCATCTTTTCACAATGATCTAAGTATTCTCTACTGAAACAGGAGTAATTCCAACTGCACGCTTGTCAAATTAACCAAGGAGGAAAGTCATCCTCAAGTAATTCGAGGATGACAAGTCTTTCCCGCGGAGCAAACCTTATATGGTCACAAATCGACTATACAACGCACACCAGTGCACGGTCGTATCGAGCTTATTCTGAAGGAAGTTTGTTTTTCACGAGCGCAGGACGATGTCCACTCCTTCATGGCGAAGCCGGAGAACGAGACGGTCGACCAGGTGTTGCGAACGCTCGAAGAGAACCGTGGCAAGTACAAGTTCATGGAGTTCAACCTGGCTAACAAGAGGAGAAGGCTGAAGTCACAGATACCCGACTTGGAAAGGTCCCTCGAGATGATCAGGAAACTCCAGCAAGAGAAGAACAACAGTACAGACTTGGAGACACAATTCTTACTGTCGGAGCAGGTTTACGCCAAGGCAGTTGTACCACCCACCGATAAAGTCTGCCTGTGGCTTGGAGCCAATGTTATGTTAGAGTACACGTTGGACGACGCACAAAGAATGCTCACAAAGAGTATAGAAGCGGCCGAGAAGAACTTAGGGCATGTCGAGCACGATTTAGACTTTATTAGGGATCAATCTACTACTACTGAAGTTAACATGGCACGTATTTATAATTGGGAGATCAAGCGCAGACAGGCTGGTGCATCCTCATGAAGAACGATCAATTTCTTCTCTTGTCTTTACCGATACCGTTTTTACGCGAGAATCGCCTAATACTCGAGAGGTGCCTATTTTCCCAATACATCTGTACCCCAGCGAAATCTGATCCATCTTTTCACCCTCCTTTGGTCACACTCTCTACGCTCTAGGGTACACTACTCACACTGGTTAACAATAAAGAAGTCTGTGAATAAACAAGACGCAATGTCTTTGTGTCGGTGATTGAAAGGATTTGAATGTATTTAGGCTATAAGCTAGATACACACCAATGTTTATGTATTTTATTGCAAATACACTCCACTTCTAACTTACTGTACAGTCAGTGTTCTTGATACTTGTGTATAGACAGTACAACTAGGAATAGTAGACGACCAAAATTTCATGAAGACTAGTCATACTATTGCTACTAGAAACTCTTGCGTAAGGTGTAGTACAACGGCCTGGTTATACTTGATGCAGTATATCGAGTTTATATTCATTAGATCACTTTTTATTCAAGTTTTTCTCAAGTTTTGTACGAACCTTCATCCCAACTTCGTGTCATATTGATATAGCTAATGATAATGAGTATCAGCAGTCGCGCGTAGTCAATTTGTCTTATACAAAAAAGTAGGAATGTTTACTATCTACGTGTCATTCGCACATGATGGTAAAGTAAATAGACACTTATCATTAGCGGAATTTCACATTCGTTCTACTACTTAATAAATTTATCTTATAGCCTAAGGTATCTTTCCAAGTTATTTTGGTACATCTATATGTTGTACTATAAGGCACATTGTCGCTCTGACTGTTCAAATAAGTCAGTACCCAGCTGGGACTAGTACGGTAGGTTGTAATCTAAGGCATAATGGTTTACATGTCACAATTATTCGGCTGGAACCGCATCTGGCTCGTACTTGACCAGCTTCTCTTTGAGCTCTAGGACTTTGGCTTTCGTCTCTTCCAGCTCTTTCTTGAGCGCTTCTGCCTCGGTGTTTGGTTCCGTAATACCACTAAGGTAATTACAGATATATCTGTAAGCCGTGCTCAGGAAATGTTCTTGCCAATTATTGCATTTTGAATATATTAGATCAAGATAACTAGAAAAGGATACTCTAAAGCATCTTCTGGCTTGTCCGGCTCTTCGTACAGGGCTACTAGAATCTTAGTTAGGGCATCTAGTACACCGGCCTTCTCCAGGTAGCCCCTGAACTCTTCCTTTTTGTTGTTGGTAGGCTGTAGCACACAATATTTGATGTGACATTAGCTAAGGCAATCCCCAGCCATTGGAAATTGTGTTAAACAGCGGTCGAAGGTTATATTTATGGAGAGGTTTGATTCAGTGGCGCAAGAGCTGCATTCGTGCAGGCGAAGCCTTGATGAAAATGCGGCATTTCCACTTGCTATTTTCCCGAAATTCGATTATGCTGACACAGTAGTTTGTGCCTTTGTCACGTATGTTTATGAAATAGCGAGGAATCTCGATTACACGAAGATATCGGCCACACGGCCCTCGTATAAACACATATGCTAGGGACAAAGCCAGGCAAACAAAGAGAAGTCGAGGCCGCCGCACGATTCTACACTATGCATGAACCCAACGAATAAGAGATGACAGTTAGCCCGAGTTACCATTGTGCAATAGACAATGTAATTCAGCTAATGCGACTAACACCAATCTCCAGCGAGCAAGTAAATCCTTTCAGTCAACTCGTGCACTCGAGCTGCGAGAGCAACACTATACAAGAGGAAGCTTTGAATCTGTCACTGGAGTTTACGTCGATCGATGCCCTACTCAAAGAATACTATCTCGGCTCGATAAGAAGAGCGTAACGCCATTGGAACTCGCAAGAAAACAAACATGGAAATTGAAATTATTTCTGGATACTGGGAGAGCGTACTTCGCTGGCTCGGTCGGAAATCTGCTCCATGGTGCCTTTCCCTCTAATTGGCGCGGGAGGTCCAGTGGGATACTGAAAAATTAGCGGTAACCGGTACTCTAGTTCCAGTGCGCACCACCGGCCTCTTATCAAGAGCGAATACTGTACTCCGATAAAGTATTTAATGCGAGTACATCAAGATGGCCAGCTGGTGACTCTGTCATTGACTATTGGCGCACGGGCGGTTCGCCCGGCCTTTTCGACAAATAGAATCGTAGAAACGGGTGGGGAGAGTGTGCTGTTATGTACTGCTGGAAATGGGATACATTCTGGAGAGTGTTATTGACCAGTGGGATCGGGGTGTGCTCGTTCCTGGGTGATCAAGAGCTGCGAAATGGCAGGAGCGCCCTGGCGCGCGCGATTTTCGATAATCTCACGCATGCCACCGTTGGTGGCCTCACGTGGGCTCTGATCGTCGTCCTGTCGAGAAAGTCGCTGGTCCAGAATCTCTCGTGCATCTTTCTCTGCTGCGCTCTGTCGTCGCTCGTCGACGTCGATCACTTTCTAGCCGCTCGGAGCTTCAAGTTCAGTGTGAGTCTCTCGCCCCTCTGACCACCTCTAACCTCACGATTCTCGTAGAAAAGTTCAACTAGTCTCACCAACCCTCCCTTTAGTTTCTCTTACCCGTGCCATCTCTCACCGATACTCTTCGCTGCGCGCCTTTTCCCTCGGAATCAAACGGATCAATCGGTGCGATTTCCAATTCGCTCTTTCTCGCGGAAAACTGTCGGGCGAGTCTTCTTTTATTTTCGCGCAGCCGAGTTCATTGGTGATACCAGTTGACCTTCGATTGTTCGCTCTCGGATCGGAAACTAGAAACTGGGCGCGGGCCTAATTAACACAATTGGGTTTTTTTTCGGAGCATAGTTGGCTGGAGTGTGTGTATGCGTGCGAGTGTAAGTGTGTAATCTGTGGCTCTTGTGTGTATTGCTGTTGCAGGATGCGACGCACTTGCAGAAACGACCGTTTCTGCATTGCACCACCGTTCCGCTCCTGATGTGGTCGCTCTTCATATTGAGCGCCAACGCGTTCGATTGGCCGAGTTTATGGCAGTACGCTTGGATGGTTTTAGCTAGTTTTCTCAGCCACCATATAAGAGATGGGACCAGAAGAGGTTTGTGGTTCTGCCCGTTCGGCTCCACGCAACCTATACCGTACTACATGTATTTAGGAAGCAGTATGATCCTGCCGTACATCTTGCACTGGCTCATGACTCTCTGCGCTGATACTCGACGGCCTCACGACAACATTTCTATGGCTGATATTGTGTAAATTGTTGCGCTTCGACGCATCTTTCTGTTATTGTATTTTTGTACGCTGGCTGGAATGGATATCTGAAATAATATTATATTGTTGAACAACAACAACGTTTAATCTGCCAATTATTTTATTTTCTTTAATTTACAGTCGCATGGCGGAAAATGGAGAAGCACCGAATGGCATTTCCACCTTCACACTTCTCTCCTCATCCACTTATTCTATTGTCTAGCAGGCCAAATATCCAAGAATTCCCGCCGTTTCTCCCATAGCCGAAACTGCAACCTTTAAATCGCCAATTTTCAGGTAATGCGTACTGAAAGAGAAGGGGCGGGCAAAGCATGTAAGGATAACGAAAACCCTTCGGTTAGAGCAGGCTAGAGTGAGTCTCTCCAAGTGAGCTGGGCGAGCCACGTGCTCGTTCTATCGACGCACGACATCGATTTTCCTCGGCACAGTGCGGTGCCCGCGTCGTTGCCACAAAACCCACGAGAAAAACATCAGTGACTCCGTGTATACCTGGTAGCCGGGCGACGACATTCGAGTGAGACTGGCACACGTGTGTACACACAGTCTTGCCACCGGCATTGGTGGTGGGGTTTATCAGCATTGAGGATGCTTACCTGGCGGTGTGTTACGCACACACTTTGGCACCGCACTCGCATCTCGCACGTCGTTCATTTGACTAGCCATCCGGCCTTCGCTGCGCACACCTCGACTTTTCCGAGCACTTAGATTGCCCGCACAAACGTTTGTACCAGCAAAGGCCTGCGCTCGCTGGTACCAATGGGGAAAGTTGCGAACGCGTTTCGTTAAAGATTCCAGTGGCTGTCGTTTCGTCGCTCAGGTTACGGTTTCTCGACAAAGTGTGTGGTGTGTGGTGTGTGGGGTGTCGGATGGGCGAGATCGGGGGTCGAAGCAGAGGCTGCATTCTGAAGGGATTTCGCAATCCCTTGAGATCATAGATAGTCGGCAGTGTTAAGGCTTTGTCAATGGCCGACGGCAATCAAAACTGCTGAATTAACAATGCCACCGGATTGCCAGGTATATCGGGATCACGACGATAACGCACTGATACCGCCGATATCTGGAGCGCCCTCGCACTCTGCCTCTAGTTAGACGGAGCGCGCGCTCCCAAGTGGTCCTCACGCACTTTCTTTCCCTCGGCTCGATTTACTTATCATGGTGAGTCTTTGGCACTGCAACCCTCTTTCCACCACGGAGAGATCTCTCTGTTTATCGCATTGTCTACGTGTTGATTGAGTAAAAAGGTCTGACCGAAAATGTAGGAATAGAGCGACAGGTACTCGCGCCATTCATGGCTCGACCTCGTTCCCCGTGTCTCGTGATCGCGATGATGTTGATTAACGCCTGAATCGGCCACACTCTGCTACTGACTCGAGAAATAGGTGTTCCTTATCAGACTTAATTAAGTCTCCGGCGGAACAGGTCGGCTTTCGAGGAACAGAGTTAGTGCGCCGATAGTCGATCTCTCGTTTTAGTGTAACGCGCGGGTTAAATTCTGTCGCGGCTGGTATTCGAATCATTAGTGGATTAGATATTTCATTATGTCTGCGAGATAAGTGTGTTAAACATTTCATGCATATAAGATGCGTGTCATTGGAAACAGTAATCAATGAGTACAAATTAAACTGACTGGCTTTCTCCGCTTTTCATTCAACAGTTCTCACGCGAAACGATTTAAGCCTGAAAGTGAGTCGAAGTAACAGGAGCGGAGGTTGCACATTGGCATAAATATCCATAATTCGTTTTTTCCCTGATAGCTTGGTTCGCCTTCCGCAAAAACTGACATTAAAACTATAAACCTTGTGCTATTACACGGTCTACGATCGTGCCGGGATATTCTATCGTTGCGTTTAGCCGGCTCTAATCGATCGGAAAAGCTATGAGGGATTGCGTGTCAGGCCGATCGTTTTCACAAGCCCGAGCCTGCCAACCCAGCCGGAGAGTGTGTAAATACTGTCGTGTGTAATGCCGGCTATTTTGTAACGCTAATTACAAACTGCCACGCGGGTAACGCGCGATTAGAGATGCAACTATGTGCTGGCGAAGGTCGTAGGCTGGTGAGGCAAGAAGATGCTGGGAGTATAATGAGAGAATTTCTCGACCACTCGATCCACGATTGAATCTCTGCGTGCCATGTACCATGTGCTATTTAACAAGTACATACATGTGCATCGATTAGAAAACAAATCCGATTATCGCTTCAATCGCATCGGCGCTTTCATTCTAATTGCGGTGAATGGGAAATGAATGGCCAGTCAGTGGACGATGGAGGAATTTTCTTTTTTCCTTGCCCTCGAGCATCTTAAACAGTCTTTGTCATGGATTTGCAGCGCGTGTGTTGACATTCGCGTTAAACGTCTCTTGCGAAATAACGGCGGGAGGAAGTGCAAGGCAGCCGTGCGTGGCAACGATCCTTTTCGCATTCTTGCATTCGCCTTCGTACTGTTATGAAGCATTGTTGAACCCACTGGGCCGCCTTGCCTTCATGGCGCACGAGGTAGAACGAACTCGCCTTTGGCAATCGCGATTTACCACTGTTTTCTTTGAGTGTTCGAGCTATGTATTGATAAGCTTCTTCGTAATAATTGGTTCATCGACTATTGAAAGAGTCGTGTATAATTAAGGAAAGAGTGTGTCATACTAAATTACATATATTGCAGCCTGTTTTTTCTTCGGTCAGCGTTAATTACCCATTTGGTAATGGGAATTTTAGCACATCGTTGATGGCATATTGTGAAATGGATCGCATGGTGTAGCGCATTTTTTTAAAATGTGTCGAACGTGGAAAAAATACAAGATGATACACATCTGCTGTCATCGATTTGTTAAGATTGCTGGTTTTTCTGTACGACGATCCGTCTTTGCAGGATAACACGGAATTGACGCTGTACTTTACGATAGCGTGTGGTGTCGGCGGCTGTGCCCTCGTAATACTTTTCGTTCTGGTGACCATTCTTTACGTGCGGATGCACCGATTAGCATCTGATAGGTGAGTAAGAAAACACGAGAGATTGAGGTGGAACTTTTATCGCTTAAAGTCATGGTGGAACAGAGCGCTTTGGAAATTGTTATCTTACTGAGTTTCTAAGACTCATTGTTCCCTTAAAAATGTTTTCAATATTTTAGACAAAGCTGTTATTATTACATTTCTTTAGTACTTTACACTTTGTAGACCAAGTTTGTCAATTTTTAATTCGACTAAGATTAAAGTAATGAGAGTTCTGGGGCACAAGAATTCCGTGGTAAATAAAACTGGGTCTAAAATGCTCCGAAAGCATCATTGCCGTAAAGTGCCTTTCCTTATCCGGTGGAAATCATGTTGCAACGCTCGGCCGATAATGTATCTGGTCGTGTGTGAAATCGAGATTAACGCGTCCCTCGAATCACTACTAATGACGGCATCGAAATTCACGGCGCGCGCTTGGGCCAATTACAGAAACTCGCGCGGGAAAAGTCATTCGCGCGCTCGATTAATGACTCACCAGTCCATTTAGTGGAATCATTGATATCGTATCTTTACTGCGTACACCGCGATTGTTCCCCCTTATCTTGCTTCGAGGTTCGCTCGGGATGGATAGAACAATCATCAGATGAGGCCTCTTCACCTTCGAATATACGCTCCCTCTAATTATTCCTCGTGATTCATTCACGTAGATGGACATCATTCATGGAGATCGATCTTCATCATTGATTCTTATTTAGTTGGTAATTCTCTCCTTAGGGTTTAATGATGACGATTGACTCTGCCAGTCACTGTGTTATTGTAAACTCCCATTCAATTTTGTTCTCTATGACTTTATTTATTCACTTTTTGTATAGTTACATTGAAGGGCACCTAATGGTTTACCTTCCTACAAATCAGAGAAGTTAAAGAAAGGAAGCGAACTGGAGTCTGCTACGATGATTTGGCAAAATTAGTCTACTCTTTTCCACTTGAAACTTTTATTATTGGTTTTCAAATAACTTTGTGGAAACAATATTGCCGGGCAGCATAGCACAAATTCAGTTCGATGAACGATTTTAATGGCAAAATGTAATTATTCAGGTCGAACCAACTGAATCACCAGACGAACATGATGTCGGACTTCTGCTACACGAATCCCACCATCGTGCCGGGTGAACTACTGTCGAGACGAGGCTTCTCAATGTACAGTGGCAGTGACACTCTCGAAGACTTCCCCTCAAAGAACAACAATATGCACTATGGCACTTACCACGAGGCTCGATCGAAATTCTGACGAAAAGCATAAAATATCAGGTTCAATCAATTCATTCAATCAACGCGCCAAATGATCCCGAACTCCGGAGGGGCGTTTCGCAAAATGGTCCAATTAGCAAGAGTGCGAGATTAATTAATTATTGTCGGCTGCGTCGGTTCACCATATCCGTTCATTGTCGCATTATTTAACAGGACATCCTTTTCTTTGAAAGTTATTTATGTTGTGTATGTACATAGCGCCGGAAGCGAGAGAATCATGTTTCATTTGAAAGTCTAACTTTCAATTCTCCATCGGCATTGGACGCGTGTTCCTTGCCGAGGATGGTACGTCGAGTTCCATGGGAGATGTCGCCCCCTGTATTTTCCCTCGTAGAATCATGGGTGATTGCCACCCAGAAGTCATTACAGAGAGTATTAGTACTTGCTCATCCTAGGTTTCCCGTATTTATCTGAGTATTCATTAGTCATGCCTTCGCAATGAGCGCATCACCAAAGAAGCCACTTGTTCAGTGACTCGAGCACACCCTGTATCAGTAAGCTAAGCGAAATAAACGATTAATTGGAGTCATCGGCTCCCCTTGGAAAGGGGTAATCAGTAATCCTCGTATCGCTTCTCCTCAGGATCCCCCACGGCTGTCATCGTGTGTGTCCCACCAATTAGTCCCCGTCTTCCTGTCTACTCAGTAGCTATTAGTCGATTCTCCAATCGGGGAGAGAGACCACCCCCGCATTGGGGGGTCGCTTCTCCACTCGAGCCCCGGAGAAAGCTCGTTGAATGGAATCGGTATCGATGATGGACGTAAGTAGGTATTCTTGTCGGCTAGTCGGACTGCCGAGAGGAATCACGTTTCAGAGCAAAGGGGGTTGAGATGTATCAATGCTCTTATGGGGTGAAAGGAACACTAATACTATAACTTTGGAAATATTACTTCGATGCTTGCAGGTTTTTTACTTGTCTAGTTACGATATTTCTATTCAAGGATTATACTTGCGGAATAAAAGTAGCATTCATCAACCCATACACTTTGAGAGAATTCTCCAATTACACAAAGTAGATTATTACACAAAATGTGGCCATCGTCCCCAAGCATCTTATTGTCGGGCTACTCAATGCCTCCGATAGCCAATATTCAATGAATCGACATCCCATCCCCCATAAACCCATATAGAAGCGTCTCAAGTAAAGAAGACGCCCTGTCATCTGAGATATAAAGATCTCAGAGTATCCAGTCTGGAGTTCGTATACGTCTACTGTTCTCCAAGCATGTGTCTGCGTGTGTGTGTGTATGTACACCTATCAAAAATCGAGTGCGGGTGGTCGTGGAAGTGGTTCTAGCTCTCAGCCTCCGAACGGGAGCCCTCTCCTTTCATTCTCCCTTTCCTCCCTCCCCATCCTCGTGGCGTCAGGTGGACCGGCGATCCGCGTAACATTATTGTGGGACGTATGTCGCAATGGTGGCGGTGCCGGTGGTGGTGGTGGTGGGTTTTCGCAGGAAGCGATTGTGAGGCCGGAGGGTTAGTCGGAGGTGGTTGTAGGCAATAGTGTGTGGGGATAGGCCGTAATTGGTATAAAATCATCGAGCAAACACATCGGACAAGACAGCCGGAGGGTTGTGGGCGGCGTTGCGTGCCGTCGCCCTGGTTACCGGAGCTCGACTCCGCTAAAGCACCCCCTTCGCCTTGATTGCGCAGTGGCCCACCCCCGTAAATCGTACAGGGTGTCGCGAAAGGCTCCCGGCCTCCTCCATTGAGTGATAAGCCACTCGATTCTCAGTAGAAAGTCATTTTTGACTGACACACTCAACTCTCTAATTCTATTCATTTTCGTTGCAATAACTCTGCCTTTGCAGTGGTTGTTTCCTCGGTTTTAATTCATTTCTGGGGGTTGTTTTATTACTGATATTGTGTGACTGGGCTTTACTGAAGTTTTCAGGACTCTGTTCGCGAATATTGAAGCAACCCTCGAATACATTTAAAATCGAAACTATTTTGCACTGTCCTGGGTTTTTGGTAATTGTATGTTGTCTGCCCGCGGTGGAATTTCGGGCCACTCTGTATGTCTGTCCTCTCGTATATGTATAGATGGGTGCCACCTGTACCTGTTCATTTGTTGCGAGTGTGTTGACCTGTTCGTATAGTGGTTGTTCGTACACTTTGTACGATAGATTTACTGAACCTACTCTCCCTTCTGCATGTAGAATTTCTCTACATAAATCCGAAATTATTCGTAATTAAGAGCGTATTTCCGAAATGCATTTCACCATTGTTTTCAAAAAAGTATACAGTATTTACAAAATTGTCAGCAGTCTATGGAAACTTTATTAGAGCGTTTGGGAATTGTTTCCATATCGAGTTCGAGTAGAGCATTTTTTCGTTCCCTAATGGGTGCGAATCCTTGTCTGCTTTTAGCATCGATACTAGACAGACACGGCTTGTTTGGCAAAGAGATGAAGAAAATTAGTCCGATTCCTCGATTGAATTGAGGGGTGGATCAAGGGTGTTACCACCCCCTTAATAATTCAGAAATTCCATTCGTTGGTTTTATGGGGGTAATTATTATCATAGCGCACGCAACCTGTCGAGTGTTTATCGGAAACCGCACCCCCCGATATTCACGACATTATAGTATTATACTCGTAAGCGGGATTCGGATTTGAGCCGCGGACGACATCTATTCCACCCCTCATCAATTGGGGCACGAGACATATGTTGTTCTACCGTTGTCCCATTTCATGGCTCGTATTGTTCCTTTCTCGTGGCGAAACTAGTTGGTGAAAAGCAAGAATAAACTTTGGGACACAGTGGTAATCTTTTTAAAGTGTGTTTACTGGACACGTGTATATGTGCTGAATTCTTTCGCTAATCCACGCGCGCGTAGAAAATTCACACGTCATTTTTTAGTTCGAACGAAACATATATTCCTTTGTTATTTTTTCATATTATAAAAAACCTGTCTTCTTGAATCTTTAAACATTTATATTACAATTAATTTATTATATCAAAATTAAAAGTGTCTTTCTGTCTGGCATCCGAGCAGCCAAAGGCATTAAAAATGACTAGAAACGTGTTGAGTGTAGTAATATAATAAGTTGAAGGAAGCCCGGCAGGATTCTACGTCTAAATAATGATCCTTAGCTGGTAGGGGCGTGCGACGGGTGCAATCATCGGCGCTGACGTGCACCGCCAGAGGCGATTGTCGGATCGGGCGGCGGGCGATCTCGCAATTTCACAGAATCACGGCCGCGTCAGAATCGCGTGGCCGAAGACTTTAACGAGGCGCACGCGTTCCTCTCCCGCTGTGATCGGCCGCCGCTTGTCCTTCTCCGCTTGTACGCGCCAGCTATAATAGCGCAACAGCAGCCCCTAACAGTCCTGCCTCCCCATTGCACCAGGAATTTCCTCATGTATATTCATACGAGTATGGGCATAGTAAATCTGAAGTTAATTGCGATTAATTTCGAGGTAGTCGAAGAACATCCGACGTTTCGATTAAAAAGTTGTAGATGGCATTTGGGCGCAGCAAACTTTCAAAGTTCTTCAAGTTTTAGAAGTTGAGTTGCCAAGTTGCATAGCAACTTAGTGTTTCACTTTTTTTAATTGAAAAAGTTTCTTTAGTTATAAACTATAATAACAATCGCTTGGAATGTTAGAGCAAATAAATTCTTTAGAGGTTTCCAATTATCGCCTTCCCCCTGCTGATAATTAACTAGAGTTCGGAATGAATAAGATCACAGTGCCATAATTAATTATAATTCATTATACAAAATCACTAGAAATATTTAGAGTATTAAACAAACTCGGCTGAAAGCTCGACTAGATTTAACTCATCGCGTAAAAGAAATAGATATCAATAGACAATAGTATAAAGAACATTCCCCCTCAAAGGGCAGTAACTCGGGGGGTTGGCGTCTTGTGAAACCTGTCTTTTTAGATGTCTCGCGGTAATAGGAAAACAGGGACGAGGTTGACGGCGATTCTAAAAAGGCACGTGGCTCTCTTTTGCGCACGGAAACGACCCCATGCAGACATGGGGCACACGACCCCCGAAAGGCGGGGGGCGGCGATCGCAGAAGGCACAATTAATTTATTGTTCGTACCGTGCAGCCGCACGACAATCAGCCGCGAGGGGAATCGTGCGGAGAAAAACAGGATCGTTGCTTTCTTCCATTTCTCGGCGGTGTCCTTCTGTGTTGGATGCTGCTGGGAATGATCCCTGCTTCCTTTGTTCCCCGGGTGGATCGAGCGAACCGAGTTCCGCGCGCGCTCCCCTTTTTTCAAGGAAACGTGAGAATCTCTCGAATGTGGCTAGTGCTTCGAGTATTGTCAGGTCGGTTTGCACCCTCGTCGAGAGACTTTGTTTAATAATCAGAATTGGCAGTAATATACAATTTGGAGGGGGGTTTAACTTCAGTCTCCGTCACTGTACCTTAAGTTAAATAAACCTGTCAGCCGATTACTTGCTCAGTCTGTCTCGAAAGTTCAAGGAAGAAACATCAGGTAGTTCAGAAATAGGAAATTCCCAGCGTAAAAGAGTTTCGTGTGGTGTAGACTCTAATGTTAATACAGATTGTTGACCGGCTTACACAAGAATTTAATTATAAACTTGCGTCATCATTATCAGTACTGTGTACTGTAAACAATGGCTGTACAAATACTGACAAAATTGATTTCGATCTTACGAATTTATTTACACGCTTTACTTCCTCCATAAAACAGCCGGCCAACAATGCGTCGAGAGTTTGGGCCTTTCGCCAAGAAATATTAGCAAAGCATCGTATATACACAAGTCTCCTCAGATCGGGCCAATAAAATCGTCAAAACTGCCTGCAATACAGGGAGGGAGAGCATTGTCACCGCTCCAACAATACTGGCAGAGCCAGTACGGGAACTCTTCGGCGATTTAGGAGCGGTAGACTCACAGAGAGTTATCTGGCGGAGAGATACTTAAAACGGTATTCCTCACGTGTTTCGGATTAGCCGCGGTAGTTCGGGGGAAGAGGCCGGGGGAAGAAGGAGCCTACAGTGGCGTCGAGTACCTGCCTGCACGGGGGCGCATTGAGGCCCATGGGGAATTCCCGCCATGAAAATAGGAAATCCGCCGGCACCTGGGTTGACAGGTGGCCCTATACACTCGGCACAGGCCATTCAGGGGGTAAACACTAATTGACCACTGAGCAAGTGGCCCGCCCTGAATCGGTGGAAATTATTCGGGTGTCCTCCGTGTTTTCCCGCCACCAGCCGAAGTCTCTTTCGAGCACTTTATGACTGTGGGGGACAGCCAACACTTTGGGGCCCCAATGATATTTAATGGGGAGTCGGTCTGGGAACTTGGCGGCGCGAAGTTTGCAAAAAATCGCAGCCCTTCGGAAAACATTCTTTACCGATCTTTTCACTTGGGTTATTTCACCATCACTAAGGTGCGGTGAAGGTTTAATCCGTAAATTTGAATAAAGTTAACTTTGATAAAAGGAGAAGTGTGGATTTAAATCGAACTTCGTTTGATGTGTAAGTATTATCCAATTTGTTAGACGAAAAGGATTTCATTTCCTGTAAGAACTCCTTGGACGATTTACGTTTCTGAAGGAATGAGAATTGGATATTACATCATCGAGTACAATTCGAAAAAAGCAGAGTCTCTTCAGAGGAAAATATGGTATATTTTTCTCGCATAGGTATGCAGAGCGCGCGCTATACTTTTACAATATTTACATCACCTTACAATGGTAGGTTCGTGTTGGCGGGTTCTCGCTACTCGAGTGAACTTGCACACTTTACATCGATATAAATAAGGGAATCGGCTTCCGTGTGATTGTTGTGCGCAGGTTCGTCCTATACACACGCAACTCCCTCGTACAGATATGTGCCATGAGACGAGAGGAGCACGGCTCACCATAGCCCGGCCAGAATTGATAATAAAATATCTCGCTGCTTGCTAATTGTTTGCTGTCTATTGCGAGTCCTCGGACTCTCCTACGTGGCGTGGCAGTGGGCGTCTGTGTGTCTGTGTGCGTGCGGTGGAAATCAGGGTTTACGGTGGAATAAAAATATAATAATCGATGTGATCGAGAAAGATAGAGAAGTGGGTCGTGTCTCTTTGGTCGGTTGGCACAAGCACCGGTCAGTCTTCGGATATCTATGTAAGAAACATTATGTACAAGGCAGCCTTAATGAGCTATAACAACCGAGTAATATGAGCTAGGCTTATTTACAAACGCTTCTCCCTCGCGTCACTTACATAATTATTTACAGAAACAACTGGTCTCTTTGCTCGAGTTCGGTATAGCGGAGTGTACAGTTCTCGGGGACTTGGAACGCAGTACTCTTGGTTCTTTTATAATTAGGGCTCGCTTTTCAGAATTTATCAATGGAACTTGGTCGCTTTTCGGGGGACGTTCGAGACTTTCTTCCACTGTTCGTGGCCAGCACGAGCAGCGCGACAATTTGGACCGAGTTTCATGGTTGAATTATCGAATTTCTCCTGCAGCTTTGTCCCCGTGGACAATTAGCGTCTGCGGCCAATGCTCGAGGTTCCTTTCGGTATTTCTTAAGCAACGAAAGGCTCACGATTCTTAACTTATCAAATGCGGGTTAGAGATAGGTTGAATGAAACCTTGGAATAAATAGCATAGGCGGAGAGCTTCGTCCTAACAACTGTGCAAAGTCCGCTCTCCCAATAACACTCGTTACCTAATCTAACGCCTAAGTAATACCAATGCAAACAATATACAGTGAAACAAGTCAAGAACGAACTATCAAAAGAGCGATATGTGCTGAACGCAGTTACTGAAAACATCACATCCTATGTCAGAGACTCCCACAAGTCTTTCCACACCCATTAAAGTCAAGATTGATATGTGACGTGCGCCTGAACCTCAATGAATCGCCACCTTTGAACCACCGAGACGACTTGACACCTGACACGAGGCCATCAAGTGTTCTCGGCGATGGGCTCGACGCACTCGCCGACGAGCTTATCGCCGTTCTTAGAGCAGAATCTCTTGTACGAGGTCGCGTAGCTCTGCGAATTACTCCCGAAACTCCTGGCAACAGGGTTCGCCTGATGATCGTCCTGGCCTTGCTGATTCTCCTGCGAGCTGTACTGCTGCGCCTCCGTCAGGACGGTCTGCGTCCTGCGGCAATGATGATGATGCCCGGACGAGCTGTCACGATAGCACTGCCCGTTCTCGAGGTCCATGTGCTACGCACAAGGCACCTCGTGCTGGTGTCAGTGGACGAATTGATCGTACGCCTGGTAATGATGCTGCTCGCTCAGCGGTGGCGTTCCACCGCTGACTGGGACCACTTGGTACCCGAGTTCTTCCACGGATCCAGGACTGTACCTCTGAGAGTCGACGATGACACTCGTGTAGCCGGCCGTCGCCGTCGGCTCCAGATGATGATGACCGTGCGAGCCGGTGCCATTGGAGCTGTCATGACTGCTGGCGTCCGGGTGGTACTCGTGGTGCTGCATCGGCGCACTGCTAGCGCCAGTGTTGTAGTTCTCGTTGTTATTGAATCCGCAATTGGGGTACATGATGACTCCGCCGGTTTCGTTGATACTCGTCGACGGCGAGTTGGGGATGCGCGGTCGCCGGTACGGATTGTAACGAGGTGGTAGTTCCCGGGGGATCGAGTGTAGACTCATTGGGCTCGGTAGACGACTGTCCATCGCGTCAGTACTGCCGCAGGAACTCGACGATGTCGAGTACGGCCTCTTCTGCTGGCTACTTTGGGGACTGTGCTGTTGGGCTTGTTGTAAACTGGTGAGGGAAGTTGCGTGGTGCAGGAGATGCTGCGGATGATGCTGACGTTTCTGTTGGGCGTGTTGGGGACTGTGTTGCTGGAGACTCGGCATTATCGTGTTCCCGTGGTGCAGCAAGTGCTCCTGTGGCACGGAAGCCAGAGGGTCTTGGTGCATTCCTGGAAAACAATCGAATCAACCGTTAATTACTATTTCCTCATCATTTTTCATAATGAGACCTTAACAATTGTAAAAGCGATCGTACCTCCGCATTGATAGAACCATTCAGGATTGTAGTACGCGTTCTCCTCGTGGGCGTTTCCATTAACAGTTTGCGGCGCATAAGGCGGCGATAAGTAATCACTATGATTCGATGATCCAGCGATGTACTCTGGATTAGAGTAACCAGTTCCCTCGGGATATTCGGCTTCCGGCGGTTCTTTCGTCCGGTTCCGGTAGGCCGGCGGACTCGGGCTGTGATGATTGTCGAGATCATTGCTGGATCCAGTGACGATCGGCGCCGGCAGGGAGGCCGTCGGTGGATTGCCAGGACTGGTGCGCGATTTCTGATCGAGTGCTAGGATCAGGTCGGCGTACTCGATCTGCGAAAGCACGAAATTCACGGACACGATGCAATGGGGTCGCGAGCTCCTCGAGTTGCTGACGATCGTGATGTACGATTGCATCCACACCCAGCCGCCTGACTTGGTGAGGAACCGGTAGTATTTCGTGACTACTTGGCCCTTGTACAGTACTGCAAATCAAACAAAAGAATCCTTTTATTAGCTGTGAAATGGAATGAAACTAAAAACTCTTACAGATGAGCTTTAAATGATATGAAAGTCTAGGAATTTTACAAAGATAATACGAGAGAGTTTCGGATTTCCTAACAATTCCTAGTGGATTTTGGCTGAAGGTGGAGGCTCAACGGGCGAAAGGAAGGAAAGGGAAAAAATAGTACGACGATTACGGAATCCGCAGGCGCAGACATTAGTGGCATTATGTCAGAGAGAGGCACCCTTGGAGTTGCGCCTGGGTGAAAGCTGGGAGTCTGTTCAAACAGTGATAGCAGTAACAGCGTCCGCCTCTCCTCTTCGCCAGGTTCGTCCCCGTCCTCCTTTACCCTCTCGGCGACCACCCTCGCCACCCACCCCTGCCCCGACTCACACATACGCTCGCTCTCACAGCCTCCTCTTTTACTCTCTCGCGCCGTAACCCCGGCACATTGTTCAATCAATAATGTACAGGCGGTTATATGCGCGCGAGACACCAACACACGCGTGTGTGGATGCTCGGCCCGAAGCGGATACATCTCCGATCCTCGGTGCCTCGGGCGGGCAGAGCTGGTGCGCGGCCGATCGAAGCTGGTGCTCCGGCGAGGCGGCAACAAAACGAGAGGCGTTTTCTAGTTGCTCGTCCTCGACGAGCGACGCCCGAAGAAGCTCCGAGATCAAAGGATATCTTGCGGAGGTGGCGAGGGCGTCGCCGACGCAGAGGGAGAGAAAGAGAGAGAGGGAGAGAGAGAGAGTTAAGCAGCGTCAGCTGCTTTTGGCCTTGCCAGAGTGGCCTCTTCTTCTAGTACTCCGACTACCTAACACAGCCTCTAGCAAGCGCCGCGTCTTTTTAGAACGATTTTAGATCTCGCCCTTTTGAAAGGAAGCTCGCCCACTCTCTTGATACTGGCGAGCCCGAGGGATGGGTGATCGTCTTTTCAGGGATGGACTTTCAACCCTTTGTGATTTTTAAGCGCCCGGACGTTTTACGTAGGTGGTAATGGAAGGGGAAGACAGACTTTCGTTTATCAGACGATCGCGAAGGAAGACCTGAAATAATTAGATTTCCGAGAGAATGGTTATACTTACGAATTCTATGTGCGTGTCTCAGTGGCAGAACATCGGCCGCGTGCACGAAATGATACAGCGTCTTCTCCACCAAGTCGGATGGCTCGTATCCCGTAAGTTGTGTGACCCTGCGACATGAAGAAAACAAGGATACCATAAAGCCCTGGACCAATCCAGCTCTTTGTCCTCGCTCGAACAATAGCTTTCGCACATATTTATTTTCGGGCGGATTTGCTCGGACAACCACCCCCCGCCCGCCAAGCCTATACTAGAGCTCCACAGAGAAGCATCGAGTGGGATGGATTTTTCCGGGGTTGTATAAAATTTCATCGGCGACGATTCCAATGCGAGAGAGCAGCGACCTCGTCACGTTCTCCCTCCGATCGGACTGCTCGCTCGCTCACCTCGTATTTATATTCCGCCACGTGCTCGTTTCCCAGCATCCAACGTGTACCAAACGGTGCACACGCAGGTACAGCCTGCTGTGTCCATAGGCTCTCCTCCACTCCTCTCTCGCAGGATATATTTATTTGCCGCGCCAATGGGAAAAAAAGCTCGGCGGAGTGAGAGGAAAAAAAGGACGAGGGGGGCGGCTGCTGCTGGTCGAGTGGAGGACCGCAGTAACACGAAACTGATTTTAATGGCTGACGCCATAGCGCCGACGGACTCCCGCTCCTTTCAGCGTTGGTTCTCCGTCGAAATATTAAGTGCAATTCAACACCGTCGCCGTGATTGCGTTTTCAGAGAGAATGATCTACCCTTCAGTTTGACTGTTTCATGCTTTTTTAACAATTTTTTGTTCCTTCCGTAATGTGTCGATTTCGAGTGGACGAAACTTGGCCGATGAAGGTGAACGAGGTGGCTTTTTGGGGGGTGCAATTGAATGAGACTTACGGTGGATCGAGAAAGATGAGTTTCATGTCCGTAGCGGCCCGGAAGAGGAACATGTTGTGGTAGAGTTTGATCTCGGTGATGGAGCTTGTTGGTAGAGAATGACCCACTGCAACCAGTGCCTGGATGCTTAGGCAGCCGTCATCCCCGTATTCTGTCCCGTTTGGTTGGTTGCGTCTTCCGATTACGCATTTTAGATAGCCGGAACAGTGAATCACCTGTAATGAAACAAATCGAAATCTTCTTATTCGCAAATTCCCATATCCGCATAGTACATTTTATTTTCTACTGCTAGATTCGTAATTATGTGTCTTGAGACTTTGATACATGGAACCTTTGAATTTCGAAAAAATCGACTAGCTAATTTCAAATGTTTTCATCAGAGCTTGAATTTAATTCTAATTAGCCGGGTTTCATTTAATTCTTCAAGTCCTATCATCCCAACAGTAAAGTTCTAGTTTCCGCTTTAAATGCGTCAGGCTTGATCACGCACCGATCTCTAATTAACACCTTTGAGTACGTCGGCCTAGTAATTAGAAGGCCGAACGACGAGATCGGCTTAATAAAGTCCATCCTCGATAGGAGTGGGCTTCAGATGCAAATGCACCTTCGCCGCAATAAGGACGAGTTACGCACTTAGGCTCGCTCGCATTACATACATATGTGCACCCGATTATCTGGCGTTGCTCTCTGAGCGAAGGGAGGGAAAGACAGAGAAAGGTAGAAAGTAAGTGCGACACTCGAGTGTCGAAGAAGAGAAGCAGCCGGCTGAAGTGCGGATTTTCGCATGACGTTCGCCTACCAAGCGTGCAAATTAACAATTCGGTGCGTTAATTAAATGGCCACGAACGATAGGGCAAGAAAAGAAAGAAGCCTCGTTGAAGGCTCCGCTTGTCACACCAGCGTCGCTCGCTCGCTCGTCTCGAGTGGGAGCCTGCGAATTTGTGAAGCAAATAGGCTTATTCTTATGCGCGCGCTGGATCTCTCGCAGGACATACATATATATGTATATGCAATTCCGGTGCATCCCGACACTTGGAGGGGTTGTTCGGTTGTTCTGCACCCCCGGAAGGAAAAATACATAATTTCGAGGCGGGGGCGAGAGCGACGGGGACGCGCTCGATTTCATCGAGCTCGGCAACTGCTTCAAACGATACGTGCCCCCGTCGCCAATCGTATAATGGCTGTTGTTCCTGGCAATATTGATAAAGGACTTCGGTGCTCTAGTTTAACTAGGACTTGGATCCTTGTTTCAATCAAAGAATGTCCTCTTCCAGTCAGTTGCATTTCTATCTTTAATTGACTCTTGTCAAGTAATCCTGATCGATATACATGTAAATTGTTAATAGTTAACAATTATTATTAGTTTTAGTCTGCTTTAATTTGTATTAGTTTATCTTGGCACCGTCTTAAACTAGTTGGTGTCATATTCCCACGACAGATAGAATGATTGAGTTGCATAAAGGGAGTGTTTCGGAATGAATACGATTTCGAAGTCAAGTTTGTGAAAGGCCCGGGCCGAGTGGCTTTAACGCGTTTAAGCATATGATAGTCATCAATTTCACGCATTCCTGGCGCGTTCGCCAGTGCATTCAGAGGGCTCGAGCCAACTACGTGGCGGGCTTTGTACGGCTAAGTGCCATACAAAAACCTGATCGCACCCCCCGGGCCCGGCTAACAGCTTACACAGAGGGTTGCATTCATGACTTGGGCTCGGTGGTCGCGCCGCGCAGCGTTCTCCTATTGGGGTGTTCTTCTGTGTGCGATTTTGTCGAGAGCGCCAGCCACCACGGTCATCATGGAGATCATGGAAAGCGCTCTGCTCAGCCCTATACAAGCTATTTGCCAAACATCCTCCTTCTCGAGGGCTGTCTTCTTTGGCTCGGCAAGTGCGAACTTGTGCCCGGCAGGTCCCCGACACCGGTGATTTGCACCATGACATTATCGGGATCATCATTAGGAGCGAGCATATGTCGAGCAGTTGGGAAAAGGGGAGCGACGCTTTCCGGATTTCGGGAAATCACTGTCCCAGATCATCGCATTTATTAGCCGCCTGATGTCTGCCGCTGAGAGATTCGGCTGGTAATGTCTTTAATCGGATTGACCCGGATAAACCCTGATTAACAATGCGTATGGCAATTCACCCTTATACGCAAAACACATATCCTTTGCTAAGAGAGTTATTAATTTCAGGAAACCCGAGCTTATATTTAGCCGCAGGGGAAATTGGTTCGAGTTCGTAACAAATAGTGTTCTGAGTGAAGCGATTGCACGATTCTTTTAAAACGAAAGTTTAACAACGCGACGAGAGACAATCTACTCGTTTAAATTTGATAAACGAAAATGAATACAAATTTGACTCGACAGCTTCGATTTGTAGGCTCTCCTAAAAATGCACAAATGTGGACAGGTAAACAGCAATCGTTGTGCAAATTCTGTCTTGAAACGAACGGTAGGCGCGCGCAGCTACTTTTTGTTGGTTCCCCCGGGCGCGTGTTACGGAAGGATCCTTGGGGGATGTGGAACGAAATTGTGGCTAATGTTTTTATTGCCGGCGAGCGAACGGATGCCGCTGCCCCGCAGGATTTGTGCAGCTCCGGCACTACCTGGTGGTGGTTTTCCTGCCGACTCGCGCGTGACCAGGACAATGCAGCCCCTACTTAGCTTACACACCGGCTCTTATCTCTTATTTAGCATTTGAATTTTTATTCACTTTATGATTTCCTGTGCAAGCAGCCCAGGCGTTATGCTAGTCGACCATCAGAACCTCCTCGTCTACTCTTGGAAAAGGCAGCCTACAAGAGTACGAAAACCTCCCCTTGCTTGACAGTCTTCCGCCAACCCTTCAACGAAACTTCGTTGTTTGGTTGGTGTTTGACTTTCCAATTTAATTAATCCTTTGCAATACTCGATTTTTACGAGTCGACACATTCTATATCTAATTTGCGTTTCAGTTCAGAGTATTGTTGATGCATTGCGATCGAATTTGACCAGAAGCATTTGGGTTTCTCGTTGGTCTATTCTTCTTTAAAATAATGTTCTACGTTTAATTGGCCATGGAATATTAAGTGTTCCAAGATCAAAGAATCGTTCAGCTTTTCAACTAGCAAGTGTGTTTCGACAAAGTAAAAGGTTCTCGTGGAAAGACGCGTTTTGTCCCCACGCGCGTCATCATAATCAGTTACAATGATTTCCTGTACCTTGTAACCTTCACTGACGAGTCCGGCGTTCCTTTTGGCCAGGTTGCACTTCATCCTAAGCGAGAAGGCACGTTCGACCTCGAATTCACCATTCGAGTTGGGAGGCGGGAATGCGACGCCGTTGAGATCCTCCGGCAGCTCTAGCACATTATCCATCTCGGTGTGATCACCCTGGAAGATGTACTCGTAGATGCTGTTCCCCGTGAGCTCGACCTGTAGTCAGACATAAATCGACTTTGGTCAGACGATTTCGAGACGGCAGTGCTGGATATGAGGTTGCGCGGCTGCCCTCGATTCTTACATTTACGGTGCGACACCGCTCGCTAATTGCGAGTGCAAAGGTAAAGGATCGTTAATTAAATAAATGAAGGGATCTCTCCGACCTGCGACAGACCCAAGTGCACGCTGGCAGTCTCGCTTATGTACATGATCTTCCCGTTCGGTGCCACCACGAATATAAAACCGTCCAGGGTCTGCAATAAGAGAAAACACTATTTTAGCATCCGCTTTTTTAGTTCCAAACAATTTGGAACATCGTTTCCAGTAATCGTGTGTGCTTAATTAGTCATAGTTACATGAACTGATTAACTCGAGTTGAACATTTGAACCCAATGATTCATGACAATTGTTCATAAGAAAGACATTAATGTTAAACGAATTCAAGTGAGTAACATATGACTAATTGAAGCTCTACACATAATTGTAATACGCCATAAAAGTGCGGAGTCCACTAGATTAAGTGAGAGAAGAGAATAGCGAATTAGTGTAATTGATGGTAGATGACGGGAGTAAAGGGATGAGTACATACTCGTAAGAGGAGAGAACCCAGTTCCTTGATAGCAGCTTCCCGGGGATTGGCAGGCGGTGGGGCTGCACCCCATGCGTCTCCGAGACCTGGAAAATTGATTTAGAGCCGTGAATTTCCCCTTGATCCCACGAACAATTTCGGGAAGTGGCGGCGCTCTGGTTGACCCGGCATTTCGCACTTGTTATCTCGCCTCCCCTACGTTCGACATTCGGGATCCCTCACGTCTTGTCGCCTCTCACCGTTCAGCAACATGTTCAGTATACTCCGATTGATTTTTATCGAGTACACAATTCTATTGGAAGATATTATTGCAATATTTGGAATAAGGTTAATTTTGCATTTATATTAAGTTAGTCATTCGAAAATTGAACTGGTTGTTAACTGGGGTGAGTGTCCCCGTTTTGTGCAGGAGGACAATTCCTTGTTACAATAGTCGTGTGGAGTTTGAGAATTCGACCTTCGTGCAGTGCGGACATTAATGGGAGTCGACGTCCTTTTTTTAAAAAACTTGTTTGCATATACTTCTGTTCCGCGTCAGTGTTTCTTAGACCGAATTCTTGAGTACTGCCCTTCAGCTGCGCTTCGACCTTCGTGCAGTGAGGACATTAATATGAGTCAACAGACGTTTTACGAAAAACCTATTTGCGCATTGCTACGATGCGTCAATGTAACTTCGATCGAGTTCTCCAGTGGTCGTAACCAACGCTCTTCAGTTCTCCAGTGTGTCACGCCGTCTGCACACCTAGTATACTTTGTTCCGATAACAATGCGATTATTTTTACGATACGAATTGTACTTGTGCTAATTTTCGGCAACGAATTTCTCGAGCTAGTTTTCGTTAATTGAGAATTCTGATGGGAAAAGTCGCGCGTAATCAGAACAGAGACGTCGGTTTGGAAAATAGGTGACATATGCTTGTCCGTTCCTTATTCAGATATTGTCGTACACGTGCTTCGCCAACGACGTTTCGCACTCGACGTGTAATCAAGCCTGCAAGAACGTGTTGCGTGTTTGCGCATTAATTACAAGAGTGGCCGAGCCGCGTGCGCCTTTACCGCGTTGCTCGGCGACGAGAGTTTCTCTCCTCGGGTGATGGCTTGATCATTGCGATCTCGTCTCCCGCGATAGCATCATTCGAATTTTATCGTGCGACTCGATCGCGCGCCGTACTCCACCGGCTAAACATTCAATTACCCCGGAATAAATTCGGTGGTGGGAGCCACTGGGTGAAAGCGGCTTTTGCCAGTTCCGTCATCGATAACACACGCGTTTTCCGAGTTGTGGCGTGGTTGTCGGCGTGACAGGGCTTTGCGGACACGGCGGTCTTTTGTTGGTCGGCATTATCACGCTTTTCGAAGATGAGATTGGATTGGCTGATAAGCGGCGTCGATCGAATTTAGAATGGTGAAATCTGTCGGATGTTGTCGCATTCCGTGACAAGTGGGCCAGTCGATAGAGGAGATTCGATGCATGGGATATTCCGGGCATTTGGTCGAGCGATGAGTCGAAGGATAATCGACAAATACTGTTATATATAGAATCTATTCAGCATTGTAGATACGAGCATTTTTAAATCGATCGATTCAAAGGTAATAAAGTTACAAAAATACATTGAATCCTCAACAATCATAATTTTTATGACGCGTTTCATAAAAACATTTTTAGCTTTAGTTAAATGTTTTACATTTATATAAAATAAGTAATATTTGTGTCATCACCGGATTTGTACGTATTCTGCCGTATGTCTGTGCACAAATATCTAATATATAAACACAAATTGTCTCTGTTTGCATAAACATCGGCAGTTTATTCGTGTCAATCTCTGTGATGATTCTCGGCAACCAGAATGCCGAGTCTTGTCTATCGTTTAGCGGCCACTTGTCGCGACGATTTTCCACACGAAAAAGAGACTGAAGTGTCATAGGAAGGGCATGGTGTGTCCCCCCTCTCTGGTTCGCTCTTTTCAAGAATAAAGACGCGCCCGGGGATTCTAGAGGGATGCAGCCACTTGAAATTCAATTCGCCGATGCCATAAGAAGGGCGACGCGAACCCGGCTCCGGAGCCCGACGAGGAACGCCATTGTAACACTATAACAGCCCCCATGCTTTGCTTACAAAGCACCCGGGGGGCTAACAATGCATTAAGTGCGCAATCACATCCATCTCATCCGATACTATTTGCCCTTTGCGCGTAAGTGTCCGCTGCCTGAATTAACAAAGAATCCTCGCGCCCCTTCCCCCTTCGCGCCCTTCTCTCTTTCCTCCCTCCGACCGCTAAGTGGAGATTATGTAATTTGCCGGCGGACGCGTACCAGTCAGTTTAATTTGTCAGGGATACATTTGACAGTCGTACTAGTTCCCGTGACTGTGCATCACTTAATTCTAAATTTGAGTCGAGAATTCCTTTAGCCACCAGGTATGGGGAATTTGTAATTCTGCCGGATGTGTTCTTGTATTATTTTTCTGCATATTTGAGTGGAGAATTTATTTAGTATCAAGTTAATTAAATTGGGAATTCTGTGCGATGAATTCTTCTTTTAGTCGACTCGTCATTGATTAAACTTGATTAAAAATCCTTCGCGAGTTAATTGGAATATCGTGGGATAAGACTAATTGCTTTGCCTGTAACTTTCTCTCAATTTCGACAAAGGATATGGGAACCATTGAATGAAAAGAGAAGTGGAATCGGTACTCACCGTTAGGGAAAACGTTTCGCATTTTCAGGTAACTGGTGGTCAGTCGAATGATGCTGGCCTTGTCGAGTTGGGCGGTGGTGGATGCCGGCAAGGGCAGGAGGTTTGAGAGCTCGACGAACTCCTGGTTCTCGTTGATGCGGCGATTTCGCGCCGCGTTCTTGCTCTTTTCCTTCATCGCGCCTTCGGGAGGGCCAGTTGTCGCGATACCACCTATTCCCATAGTATTGTTGTGGTGATGGTGGTGCGAACTCAGGTCCAGGGTGTTAGAGGCGCAACCGTTGTCTGTAACATTAAATGATAATTTTCTTTAGACTCATCTCTCGATCAAAGATAAATCAGGCCCGTTTCGCTCTTTATATATCGACGTTAATGAAAAGAGGATTGATCAGCACTTTATTATCAAGAATCTGTCAATATTCAACTTTCTTTACTTCGTGGTTCGTATACATATGCAAATGATATTACAGATTGGTACAGTGCTTGGTTAATGTATATATGTATTTAATTAAAGTTAAAAGATTATTATTCTTGGATACAAAGTAGCTCCCAGCCTACGACTCAGGCATTGTTTAGATAGATCGCTCTCATTTTCCGGACGAGTGCGCCTCCAGCGCGCGCCAAGAAAAGCCTCGAGAGCTAAAGAACCGGTAGGCAAAGCGCCGTATACGTATATCAAAAGGAAGGGTGGAAATACGAGAACAGACTAATTGCTCCTTCAGTGTCTATGAGTAACTCGCCGCCGAAAGTAGGACGCCGGCTTTGCTTTATTAATACGAGACTTCCGAGGGCTCTCGTAACATTGTCCCTTATTGCCGTGAAAAGTGGGACGCGGCTGGGCGTCGGGAAATTTCAAAAATGGGCACAAATTTAATTCGATTCATCCCACCGACGGCATTATGCATTTAGTTCATTTTAATAGACGCGCGTTCGTTGCCAGCTCGAGTATATTGTTTGCACAAAGTACTGTCGAGTTTAATGATGTTAGCACCACTCTTTTTTGGTGTGTATGGCTCGGTGTCCGGGAACATTTTTCGCAGTATCGCGGAGACTTTCGGTCGGGAAACATTTCGTCGTTAGAGAGAAATGAAATTCGATTATTCTGTTTTTACATTGTTAAATTAACTGCATTTCGTTTTAGCTTTGAATGCGAATCAATTTTAATTGGTTTTCATTACAATTGGAGTCAATTTGCTCGAAATTCAATTTTGTATCTTTACATATTCAATTTAACATCGTTTTCGATTACTCGATGTTATGAAATATTCAAAAGTCAGATATTGAATTATTTTTTAAGTTTTCGAGTATGACTGAACATGATTTTTAGACACAAGCAACGGTCTTTTCTCGCCCGTTGCTGGAAATTCGGTGCGTTCGATACGAGGGAAGCAAAGAGAGAGGTAACGAGACAGCGATGATCAATTCCCGAAAGAATCATGCTAATATCTGCCGGGGGATCGATGGGGGTGGGATCTTTCGACCGCGTCTGGCCGTGAGAGAGATATGGGCGCGCGAAAAGCCCGTAACGATGGCGAAGCTCTCCTCGTTATAAGAAGCGAAAGCAAAGGGAGCAAACCGTCATTAAAGCGCCGGCAAGAGAGCAACCTAACGATGTAGCTACCCATCTACCGAGACACTCCTCTCGCCCGAATGGAAATTCGCCTGAATAATGCATTTTTTTTCTTGCTCAGCCGTTACCGCGTCGCGACTGTTCCGCTGCCTACTGCAACATCCCTTCATTCGAGAGATCGAAGTAATCCCGCAATATGAAGTTCCAAGTGCTTCTTCCGTCCTCTCATCGCTCCTCGAAATATCATTTTCGGTTTCTTCGAGTTTCGAATGCCAAGTCAAGTTATATTTACTCAAATTCCTCGGATGAAATCAAAAGGCGCTCGGAAGAGCTTTCAAATATAATCATTCGCAGTCGGCTGTGCACTGGCAAGAGGCTTAAAGCCACGTGCCATTAGTCAAAAACCAATTATAAAATCGGCGAGAATTGAATACACAGGTTCAAATAAGAAAAAAGTTGCGCCGCCCACTGCGAATGTGTTAATGAAAAATAATCTCTTTACTAAATGCAGAGATTCATAATCAAGAAACGATTTCATTTTTCAATGTTTATACATTTTAGTTTACCAAGCTTTGCCGAGTTTGTCTATTTTAATTGTACGCGATTTAATACACCGGAATATCTCGGAGATTGTAGCAAGAGCCGCATGTATCGAAAGCTCCGCATCTATTTCCACACACTCGGAATGTCGAATCTATTCTGCATGCTGAGTGTATGCTGAAAGATCACTCTCGGCGCTGTTGCAATACGCGGAAAAGCCGGCGCGCCGCTTTCTCTCTGTCGGCGATTACAAAACAGCGCGAGGAAAATGCAAGCGCGCTGAGAATAGGTCGGTTCCCCATTGGCGGCAGAGAAGCAACAATACAGCCGCGCGGCGGCCATCAAACGAAGCGCGAATTGTTCTCGTTCGCGGAAATGCCACTTGCGCAAAAGTAACTCCCCCTTGAGCCGCGGAGAATCGTCACGTATAAAGTCGCGCTGGAATCTTTGTCGGCGGGGCGTTTCGTAAAGCTTGGCTCTTAAAGTCGCCGCTTTAGAGGCTCAATAGGTTGGCTTTATGGGAATTGCGTTTAAAACTAAGCCGATTACGAATCATGGCTTATTACGATTTCTTTCCCGATAGCTTTTATCAGCTGAAATACTCAAGCTTTCTATAGTTTTACATATAAGAAAGTGTTTAGTGTCAGAAACCGACACTTTCTAAAGAGATTCGTCGCGGGTTTAAATTTCTAGAATCATCTCGACGCAAATGCACGATCACCAATTGCGATGACTCGAGGGACCCCACTAAAGTCCCGGTCCTCCAAACAACCAAATTTACAATAGTACCTTTTTGCGCAGCCTGCTTCCGCCTCCAGCTTCCAATATACGGATCGCTCTCGAGAATAATTGCTCCTCTGCTGTGACTCTCGACCATGGGTGCCATCGTCTACCCTCCCACACCTCTCCCGCTACTCGATCCAACCGAGACAAACCGCACAGCAACGTCCCCGAGAGAACTCCGCATGTAAAGTTATCCACTCACAACATGTCCACGTGGCTCGAGAACCGGAGCACTTTTTCCCAAGTCTCGGAGCCAAAAAGCAGTCGAGCACCAAGCATACACGAGAGCGCGTAAAATAACAAAGCGTCGTAGGAGGCGGAGAGAGGACGCCCGGATCGACGCCAACTAAATACCGAGGGTGGCAGATGTATCGAATCTATCGGAGGGTGGAAATCTCGGCGTTTCGATTCCCGTCACGACCTTGGACATCAAGCGGAACCTTGAAGAGCAGGCACGTACTCTGTGCAGAGGGCGACCGGTATCGGGCGCACTTAAATTTGAACTAGAGCCACCAACTTGCTCCCTTGCGAGAGTAACCTCGTGCCTGGAGCTCTCGCTCTCGTCACACCCCTCGCTTCCTCTCTCAGCCAGTTGGTCTCCGGTTTAGGGGGTGCGAGAGACGGCTCGGTATTGCTGTCCTCGGCTGCCAGTGCTACGCCGCCGAGACTCACCCCAGTGCCGTCTCCCGGCGTAGGGGTAGGTAAGCCCCCGAGGTACCACCCTTATTTTAAGCTCCACCCTTGGAGCTCGGTCAGTCGAAGGGTCCCTGTGCCAGCGCGTGCAGGCTCTCCCCTCCCTCGGCCCCTCGTCCCTCGCTACCAGCCGTTGCCGAGGGCCGCGCGCCCTCGGCAGTGGGGGTTGCTGCGGCCGCTCTGTTTCGGGCGAAAGAGCGAGAGACGCCCGAGCGAGAACGAGACGGGATTACAGCGGCCGCTGGGGAAAGCCCAGCCGATTTCGAATGACGGTCAGAGTTTATAGAGTGACGGAGAGGGAAGAGAGCTGGTTGTACACGCCGGCCCGACGGGTGGTAAAATCAAAAGCAAAGCCGATTGCTGGTGGCTCTACTGTTCCGCTGACGAGCCACCATGGGATACCAGCCACCCTCGCCCCCCCTCAGATTTTACACCCTCGGAAGACACCCGGAGACCAGCCTGGGAATTTCGGCCCTCCTTGGAACTCGCCGAGTTGGACGATCGAGAGAAGCCGAGCGTTAGCAGCCCTGGCGTAGCTGTTAATTGACGAAAGGGCTTGGAGTTCATTATGTAACACGATTTCAGGGTGTTTTAACAGATCTCGGGTTGGAAGCATTTTCCTTGGGGCACTGCGGGAGGGAGTATGTGAAACGAGGACTTCCTGTCTTAGTTGAGACTCTGATTTTTTTCTGAGAACGGCTTTTTAATTTCAGGGTATTCTCTCGCGAAATTGGAGCAGTATTAGAAAGGGCAGATTTTTCCACCTGTCATCTGTCACAGTTGGATGTAACGAGCAGTGTCACACGTGTGTCGCTCGAGCAGGGACGGCGACGGCGACGCGTCGTCGAAAGTGACAGGTATTCAACCTGACTTTTACGACCGGGCAGTATAACTACCTTGCTCGGGGCGACCTTTTTGCCGCGTAGCAGCAGCACCGGCAGCAAAGTGCATCCCGAAATGGGAAACATGTGTCGCCAATATGTTCACGAGGGAACCTGCAGTCCCGCACTCCCGCCGCCGGAGGACTCGTCAGCAGGGACAATGTCCACGACCTTTACCGGGAACTCGTGCTCCCACGGCCGGCAATTCCCTCGCCTCTTCGTTAAACACCTTCCGCCAGGTCGACAGGTAGAAAAGATCTAATACGAAACATGTGTTGCCGGCTTGCCTAGTCCTCGCACCTTCCTTCCTTCCTTCCTACGGGATCTCGATATAACGGTCCGAGAAGGTCCTACAGGGTTTTATTTGCGGGGAAGAGCACACCACGTGCTGCTACGCCGAGCCTTGTTTAACTTGCTCCGCCGTGTCCAGATGTCCGGCTCTCCCGAAAGCTGGAATGTGTCATCCCAGATCACCGAGTCACTCGTTAAATCATCCCCGACGCGCACCCTCGACGCCCGATTAAAGGCTCGCACTCTCTCCCTCGCTTTCACGGTAATTAATAGATCGCAGAAGTAGAAGAGGCGAGCGCTACCGTGTGAAGAGAGTAATCGGACCATTAGATATCATTAGAGGGATAATCGATAGGCGGAGTGGCCACGTGTGACTAGGCAGGTGGGAGCAATCCAATTTCCACTCGTGCGGCTATACCTGTCCCGCCACCCGATCTCCAATTAACCGGCCGTTCTTCTAATCGCTTTGATTCGTCCCACGGGAAAACCCCAATCCTTTCGGGCGAACTTCTCTCCATGGAATCAACTGGTAATATAATGTCCCTACCAATTTTCCCCAGCTTCTCACCGGCTCTTTACCACCCCCTCGAACATGTTAATTCTAACATAAGTAACTCGTAAGCTCGACGTGACGAAATCGATTCTCGCGATATTTTCCTGATTTGCTTACCAATTAAAATCCCCCCACCATTTTTTCCGCTCCCTCCGCTAGATATCCGCTAAATCCCGTAACACCAGGCCACTTTTCAAGAGCGAAGAGACGAGGAGCAGGGATGAGAAGTGGGAGGACGAAGATCGTGATGGAAGAATGGAAGCTGTGGACCAGTTTTCAGAATTAATGCTCTCTGGCAGCCGGAGAGGGAAGCTGGCGATCGGGATCAATCGGGGCGTTTGAGGACATCGGGGAGTGCGATGCGGGGGTTAAAGGATCCATGAATTAGCATTGCGGCAGGGTGGAGGGGGGTCGATGTTCGATCGGTGTGGCCGAGCATACGTGGTCCACGAGGAAACGCCAGGTTTTTGTTCGTTCGTGACCGTCTCAATGCATTCCGGGGGCGCGCGCGCGCCCGCAACTCCGCCGGGGCTTAAGATCGCGCGTCGGCTCACCTACATTCCCCATAGCCGAGCTTTGTCTCTCTCTCTCCTCCCGCTTTGTCCTGCTCGATTCCAGCCAGCAACTACCACCCTCGCTCTCCACCGAGAATCGTCCAGTTTTTCCTCCCCGACTTCTCCGCCAGTGGCGGCGAGCACGCCCCGAAAAGACAAGGGGGCTGGTTTCATGTCGTGGTGCGCGATTCATCATACCAGGTCCATTCAAAGAGTCCGACACGACAGCGAGCGTGTGCCCACGCATTTTAACGTGATCTTCTTCCTGAGCCTCGGTTCAGGTCGCCTTGCTCTAGGTCGTATAAGAGTCTTAGGCTTACCTGCTGAACGATCTCACGCGATCTCGATTACACGACCGGACTTTTCTCACGAGAGCATTTTTCTTCAGGCACATACCTGCAGGAATTTAGTGCAATCGAATTTCAATTAGTGGATTTTTTAATACTAAGTCTGGTAAATGATATCAAGAAATCCATTCATTATTGAGTACAAAGTATGAGAGGGTGTGAAAGACCCTTCTCCGATTCGAAAGGTGTATCGGGAGCTCGGATGAAAGGTTTATATATTCCGAAGAAGACACATCGGAGCATTTGTCTGATTATTTGGCCGGGTCGAAAGGGTTCGCGCAAGTGTCATATAGATGGGGGTTGATTCAGAGGCAGAACGACGACGCGTTTCAATTCCACACACAGCCCTGTTGAGATGGTCGCGGAGGATTCTCCCCGGATGGGAGCCGGTGACGCAATATTGTGGCGACGGGCCATCGGCCTAAATTATTAGCATACTGCGTGTCTAAGCATCCGGCGGGAAGTTTATGCGAAAAATACAGGGCGGGTAAGCTCGACGCCCGGGATGCATGGGTGCCATTGTGCTAAGAGAGCAAACAGTCGAATTGCCTGGATTTTACCCCACCCCTTCTAAAGACACTCGCTGTCGCTGGGGATTGGGTTAGGACGTATCTTATTTTCTCCCCCAACATTCGAGCGTTCGGAGTCTTTTTGACAGTCTCAAAGGATATCTCGGTCAAGTAAGAACGAGCTGTAAGAAGCTATGGGACATTGGTAGCAAGTGTACTCGTGTTTAAAAGTGTAGATGTTGTAAAGTTCATGCGAAGCATTTCAAATATTTCACTGTGCCATAATTGAAAGTGTACTAGCATTTATTGAATTCCATAAAAGTGGAGGTTTCGGAATATCTGATTTAATATGTATATTTTCAAAAAATAATATTTTCACTTTCGCAATTTTAAATATCGCACAACCAGCAATTGATCCATTTCTATTCATTTTCTGCATGAGTACGTGCGTTTATAAATTCCAGTAACTTTCCTTAAGGGAAAACAGTAATTACTGTACCTTTATTATTAATTACTACTGCTATGTTGCGCTTATAAGTACGACCACTACAGGATTAATTCAAAAGCGTAATACAGTAAGTTTTAATTTTGCTTTAACATTTTTCTTATATTTCACAGGTTTCCTGGCTATATTTGCAGTGGCGCAGATTAGAGCGTTAGGCGAGAATACCTTGGCAGGTTACAGGCCTCATATGAGTGCCATGTCTATGAAGCTTGTTCTTCGCGCAGCTCTCCCTCTAATCCCGGTAATTCCATTAATGCCGATACTTGCTGCTTTATCCTGGCAGGATGTGTTTGCCTTCATGCAGTGCTCGCCCGGCACACGCGTGCATGTATGTACTCGCATCGAGGGCGTGTTATTTCTCACGTGCCAAGCGTTGCGAGCGCGGTCGCGTGTGTGTGTGCGTATGCACTTGAGCGAAGAGAACACACGTACGAAGCCGGTGTGTTACGGTATGAAAATAACGGCTGGCTCGAGCACGCGTGTAAATCTCGGCAAATATTATCTCTTTCTCTCCTCTCGCCGCCTGCTCTCCTGTGTGCGAGAATACGGCATATTTACTCGCAAACTGTCTCGCGCTTACTCGCACAGACACGCCCCGTTAATCCACGGTGTTTTCAGGCGATCAGTAACTTCCCTTGCGAGTGCCAGTGGGGTGGAGCGTTCTATATTTAATATTTAGATTTGCTTGATTAAGGGGTTTTACAAATTTCGGTGAACGATAAATGTAGTTGCAACTAATAGAGACTCCAGCATACAACATTTAATCACGAAAAGTTCGGTCTCCAATTTACATTCGCCATATTTGCTGATCAACCCACTGCATTCATTTGACACTTCTCTGTTTCCCGAACAACAAACCCGAATCATTGGATTTAGAAGCTTGATTTACGAGCATGTCAACAGCATCCAAGCGAGTCGATGAGCATACATGACTAATGTAAACCCAGCGTTACTGACAATCCTCACTCTCCACACATCTCTACGCGTGACAAGTCGGTCGGCCAGAAGACCTCAAAAGGAGCGAAACAATTAAAAGGTGCATGTCTGTGCTCTCCGTTCATCTCCGCTCGGAGAAGCACGTTGGATGGAACACGTGGGGTCCGAGGATACCTGGAATCGCGGCGCGTTTAAATTGCACTGCGAGCCATGTTTCTGCGGCATTGTGCTGACCACGTATACACTTGCGCACGGTACCTACACGCGGTAGAGAGAGCCTTAGTACCTCTGGAAAGTATGGGGAGTTGGCGTATCTGTGCTGTCACGCGGTGCACACCGACACACCTCGGTAGACGGTACAACACGTGGTTGAGCTGCGCTCGCTGGCTACTCCACTTACTTACAATGTTGTTCGCCGAGCTAACAAACAATCTCGAGGCGCATATAGTGGCAATGTAATCCTACACCCTCGGGGGCAGCAGACGCCCCCCTGCCGCCTTCCGCCGCTTGTGCTACCATCGGCCAACCCTTGGGCTGCCACCTCGGATTTCTTGGCGCGTCTTGGAGCGTTGACGCGCTGATCTCATGGCGTCGAGCGAGCTTATTTAAAAGAAACATCGTAACCCGATTTCTCATTTCGACGGCTACGCTGCACACGTCTGACACGTCTAGCGTCGCTTGGAATACGTTTACTCGGGCGAAATTGTTATTGTGGGGGTAGTGCTTTGGGGTTTACTTATTTTTCGATGGGTATATTTGGATCGTTCAATTGAGGGGCGGGGGATGAATTCAAATTTTCATTGATCAATCGTCATTAAATCTTGACAGTATAGTCCTACGCGTTTAAGAATAGATTTCCATAACTCATGGGAGGAGAGCCAATCGTAAACTCGATCGGAAACGTCACCATCACACGCGTCATGTCGAACCGGCGCCTGTAGGAGTTCGGTTTACGAGCAAGGCTTGAGTTGGAGTGGCGTTAACGAAGGGTGAACAGTCTGGCCAGCTCCACAAAGAAGAGTGTCACAGTAGCGGAGAGAAGTCGGAGCATTCCCGACGGCGTCAGCCATCGATTCCGAATTCGAGATTCTGTTTAGACGCCGAGGATCGCGACGAAATCGGAGAACTGTCGTAGCAGTGGAACGCCGGCGCCCCCTCGCACGCTAATCGTCATTCACGATGACTGTCGTAACCAACCGAATTTAAATACCTCTCTTTAACACTCCCTCGCTCCGCCGGGACTACCCTCGATTCTCCGAGGAGGAGAACAAAAGCTCGCGCTTCCTCGTCGAGACGAGGCCTCCTCGCTCGCCGAGCAAGTTAGAGCAGAGTATTTCGACACACGCCGGCATACGAGTAACAATTAGTGCAACGACTATCCGCTCCCTCGCCCAGAAAAACCTAACAACCCTCCACCGCCGAGAGGAAACGTCGCGTAGGGGATGCGCGCCTTTCACCACCACACATCAGCCGGTACAGGCTTTCAGGGAGCGAAGGAACGAATAAACGTTGCATGAACGTCAGCGTATCATCTTTTCCCGCCTTTCTCAGATATATTATCTTTGTTTTTTCATTCTAAAGCCTTTTATTAGGTGAATTATTTCTTATATTTCTGGGGGGTCTTAAAATCGACACAAATAATTGAATGTCTGAGTATGTGAAAATCGTTGGGTTATCTACTTAGTTTACTACAAGGAATCAAGTCGAAACTTTGCATACTCAATTAACTCAATCCGTTATTGTGCCGCGGATAATAAAAATTGCAACTTCCCTCGGAATTCAAAATAATCTACAAACCGGTGTAGAGTTCCGGCACATGAGATATTTTGCATACGCGTGAACTCTTGCCGAGGCAAAATATAGCATCGCGTGTTTTTTCACAACGAAGGGGTGGGATTTGCCGAGCACACATCCACGGGAAACTACCCCTCTCGTACGGGCGTTGTTAGTCGAGGCTCAGTACGCGACGGATCGAAAGATGGTGAGGGTAGAGAAATGGTCGATCCACAGCAGCAGCAGCGGTAGCAGAGCAGGGCTTGCGAGAGCGAGAGAGAGTCTGGCACCCTCCGGGCACCTCGAATGGGCGAGGCCCTTGCCCTTTCATCCGCGAACAGCCCGCCCTTAAACAGCCCCAAAGTAAGTCACTTCAGCCCCTGACGTTAAGTGTGACTGATCGTCCAGGCGTGCCTCTAAAATGGCCACCCAACGTACGCGTCGTCATCCCGACGATCATCAGAATTCCTTACGAAAATACTGACTGACCAAATTCCTCGTTCCTCTTTCTCGAAAAGTCGAGATACCCCTCCAATCTCTTTTCGTAGGGTTTTGGTCGGAGGGAGACTTGAAGGCGAAGTTTCTGGCGAATTAGGGAATCTTTTGGTTCCTTTTTCAATTTTTCGTTGATATTCTTCTAGTAGAAGGGAACTATTATTTTACAAAAGGTATTGGAATTTGAATTTTTACTTGTTTGGAGAAATTTCATCCTGAGAGATGATGTTATTGGAAATTGTTTAATTGTACTTTGATCGATGTACACGATAGAATCGCAATCGTCCCCTATTTGCTTATTCTCGAGGTGAACGAAGGCTTACCCGCAATCTTCCCTGATAAAGGTGGACGCATGTGTCGGGATTACCTGAAATCGGTTCGCGCCGTAGTTGGCCGGCTACTAATTTACATGTATGTAATCATCGCGGATGATTTGTATACGAGTCCGGGCTCGAATACCGTTATCTCGGCCGGCAGCGATAATTTCGTGCAAAAATGGATAATTGCTGTCGGCTGTGTTTTCCACTTGGGCACGTAACTCGCTTTGCATGACGTCAGACTGTCGTCCTCGCCGGAGAGTAAAGTATAACATGCCACATGCCACACTTCTGCAGACGCGCATCCGCCGCATACGTCTCTGTGTCTGTGGCTTCTTAGTTTCACCAATGACGCTTAATGATGTCAGTGCTAATTGCTTGGGACAAAGGCACCGACTATCCGCAAGATAAATATGTTAGTTTTGTTTGATTTGGGAAAGCTATTAATTTAGAATATCTTTAAATCCTTCAGTGGCCACTCAGTCAACACTTTGATGTTTGATGATCGGAGTTTAATTTTTGAAAACTTCAATTTTAATAGGTTTTTTGTTTTGTGACCTTTAAATACAATTTCTGTGGTGTGGAAAGGGAAAGACTGGGAAGTGAGAAGACACACGCACATTGTCCAGAACTAAGACAATTTACGTAAAATTAGAGGGCGATAATCAGTTGGAATGCGACGGAGTTTAGGCGTTTAGCACGCCGGCTTCGAACTTAGAAGAAATGCGCGAGCGCACGTATATTTTGAGAGCCCGCGAGAAGTTATTAGGCCATAATTTAAGTTACGTCGATCTGGCGATTAGTGGCGCGACTAACGTACCATTATTTTACAGCTTGGCTTTCAGCCAGCTGAGCTGACTTGCCCGTTGATTCGCTGACGCCACCACGCCTTTATGGCTAACTTTCCGAGATCTTTTCTTCACTGGTTCGCGTCTTTGCCGACTTGTCCCGAGAGTGATTAGACTTATGACGCGTGTCGATCTCTTGTGAGAATCCCCTCTGACACTTCGGGACAAGGTATATCACGATTGAACCAAACCAAGCTTTCGTTATTTAATAATTTCTACTATACTTTGACTTTTTATTAGAATTATTAGAATTGGAGTTCCAGAGATTTATTAATTCAATCAGGAAACTTCACAGTGCTTGTAAGCTTTCTAATTTCGTAAATCTATAAATTCTTTAATTCTAGATCTACTATTTCCCTTTGCCATTACGCATTGATTTATTTGACGGAAAATTTAGTCGATGGTACTAGAACCTAATACTAAAAAGGGTCCAATATTGCCAAATAGTGATCCTATTTGGCCCCGGAAGCTTATCCAGCCGATGCAATCCTTTCTACGGAATAAACTCCGCATATTTCCTACTCTCGAGAATCTTCCGGAACATATCCATCCTATGCAAAGAACCCCTCGACCGACATTCGTTCCTGTTTCGCCGGAAACGGACATGAGGAAGCGTCGAGGGCTGCCGGGTCGATCTATCACTCGCGATCGCAAGAATTATGATATAGAGCCCGATATAAATTGGCCGCACAAATCAGAGGGTGGAGAAGACTGCGAGATATCGGCGAAGGAAGTGTTTACGGCAAATATTTGTGGAGCGAGAGTGTCGCTCGGTATAAATCATCGTGCAGGACATTACTCTACATCTTTCCTCCTTTTACCATCAATAGCTCCGTATCTTCGGCGAGGAAGCGCACGCGCTCCTGGACGCTATACGAGATACTGCACTATGTTTGCCTCCTTTATGATCATCGGACTCGTTCCGAGCAAATTACTAGCTCTTAGGACTTTAGTTTTCCGATTTCCCATCGTAATAGAACTCGTAACTCCGAGAATTATTCGTCTTTATCTCGGAGATATTCTTTCTCGATTTTTGCTGATACAGTTTCTTCTACAGTTAAATACTTGGAATTGTAATGTGAACCTGCTAGTTTTCCTGAATTTTAAATAGACAATGACTGATGTACTTGTAAGAAATGTACCGCCGAAATTAAAGGTTTGTTAAGTTGTGTAATTGTAGAATGTCTGCAACTGCCGTAGTGTGTCATTTAATATCGTTTCTCCGAGATTGGCAGGACCTTTCGTTCTACTTGACCACCAGCGTGGAGCTCTCGGATCTGAAAGGAACGAGCGTTTAATAGTGCTCGAAGGCGGAACTCCGTTCACGGCAATAACTTGTCTGACTTATTGTCATTGGCGCGATTGGAGGCAGTTCGTAAAACTACGAGCGGGCTAAATACCTCACGCATTCTACCGGCTTCGCGCTCTTCGAGGCTTATTATCGCCTCCACGCCCGTGAACTTTCGACCCCGTGGATACATCAGAGGCGCGCAGCCTTTCGCCAGTCAGATTCGGACTGTGCGAAACAACAATGACAGCTTCTAAACGATCTGTGCACAGCGTGGCTAGCGAGCCTTTTTGCGTTGCAACAAGAGTCATTTCATTCGCGAGATTATTGTGGAAGTGCTTGCAAACGAGTATGGACAATTCAATTATTAAAATTGTCCTACACTCGCATTGTATGGGCGGGGGACTTTAACAATGGCAGAAATACGACAAAGCTATAGCGGGATTAATTTATTTGCGGGGCAATAAATGCATTTTCATATACAAACCCGGAAGGATCCTGATACGCAGAGAGCCAGGGATTAATAACAGAGGCAGGCGAGCAAATCGCTTAAAAGCGTTAAAGTGCACGCGTGGGAACCGGCGCATCTCCCCAAGGGAGAGAGCTCGAGCTGCCAATTTAATCTTGCGATCGATTGTTTAACGATATTGTTGGAAATACTCGCGCAGCAGTTGCACTCATGACTCTGTAAATAGTTTGCACGTTTCATATTTTAAGATTCAAACATTACATTCTTCTAATTCATTTATTCATCATTTCAGCAAAAAAAAGGAAAATTAGCTCCAAATTCTTGTTTCAATTTTCAATAGATATTTGTAGCAGCTCAGCCTCCATGCAATCATTTATTGCCCAAGCGAATTGTATTATTCAATTTTCGTATTATTCATTTAACGAAAGACGCGCACGATAATCGTCAGGAAGAAGTGGTTATTTGTGAAACAGGTCTCATGGTCGCTCTTCCTTGTATCGAAATGTTTATAAGCATCGTCTTGGACGCATCGAGAGAATCTCGGTGGGGCTTCGATCGAGCGATCCTGATCTCCGTGGGGGGAGGTCGAAATAGGTGTTGTGTTGGGTAGGAACGATTGCAACCTTGGCACGGTAGTACGATAACAAGGATGTCTGTTGTGCTGAGAGTGCACCTTCCACTGTAATCAAGGCGTGCGTCGTCCCCGGGGAACGTCGGGAGAAATACAGGCTTGCATATACCTCAAGCAGTAGCCTGGGTATCGTCTTCTACCCGGCGAGTCGGATTCGCAGACCCTGTCGGACTCTAATGAACTAGAGAACTTGTGAGTCTAGTCGAGGACAAAATTGGGAAACTGTGATAAAGAGTTCTTTCTTGCACAAACCAATGGGCGGGTGTCTCAGTGTCTTCATTGTGTGTACACAAGAAAATTTTCCTATGCGGATGTTTAATTTTTACGATTTTTCTTGAAATTTGTTTGGTGCAGTTCTGTTTAGTTGAATTATACTTTGAACTTCGCAGTATTTCAAAGAATTGTGTTGGTAGTGAGCGCAAGATCATTGAAAGCGAGATATTAATTTATGTCAAAGGCAGCTTGCAGCATTGCAAATTTTTGAACGAGAGCAGACTCTCGAATGATAACAAAAGCTTGGCGAAGGGTCTCACGAGGTTTCCAAGGCTCGCCGGGCAAACTGCCATGACGGGGTTGCATGCCGTGACGACCTACGTCGCGCTTCTCATGCCTTTTATTATCCCCAGCCTTCCCTTGGCCCGGGACCTCACAACTTCTTTTATTTCACGATTTCTCTCTCATTTCGCTAAGGCGACCCGACCAGAACGCACCGAGTTGCTCTGCGCCCTCGCCAATTTGTCGGCTTCATTGCTCGGTGTCGATCCGTCAAAGAGCAATCCAGAATTCGGTATTTTATAATCGACAGATATAGAGCAGATCCAGGAAACTGAATCTCGCCAATTATTATTCAAATACAAGACCAACTTAAAAATTGGTTCAGTTAACATAATTCTATCATTAGTCACATGTCAGTCTCTTTGGTTAGTTACACTTTAAGATCAACGAATATAAGATCCAAATACAAATTTGTTCTGCTGAGATGATTATATCAGTAATTGCACAGTAGTTTCTACGATTAATCAGACTTTCGGGGCAAGAACTTCTGAGAATGAAAATCGAGACAATGTTTCTGGTTTCTAATGTTGAATGACGTGCCTGAAATCACCGATGTCGAGTCGGTCAAGGTATATGTGACCAAACATTGCAAACTCGGCATTTTTCGGGCGTCAGGAATCACGCTGTCACGAGGTAGACGCCGGTTAAAAGTACGATGTAACACTCCACCACACAGAAGTAGAAATAGCCGACTCACGTTTCATGATGAATCGCTGAAAACGAAAGTCCTCTCACGTGGATGTCGAGCGAGCGATGCACATATTCCAGAATGTCGTCAGGGCGCGAACTTGCATTTTTTTCGGGAGAAACTCGCGATCATCTCGGTGACTTGGTCGCGGCGTGCGAGTCGGGTCAGAGGACAAGAGTGCAGCGGGACTTAGGGTGCGACGTAAGCAAAACTAAACTTCACTCTTCTTAACTCGAGATCCCAGTGTCACATTGCTCCCCACCACCGTCGTCCTTTTCGAGCGTGCGTCAGTGTGTGTGTGAGCGACGTTTTCACGGGCGAGCTCGCTCGGAGATTTCGTGTGAAGGAACTGCCGTCCTTTTGGGGGAAGCTGGGATTATCGCCCACTTGAAGCTCAGCTTCATTGCAACCCTTTCATGAAACAAATTCATTACATCCTATTTTAACTCATTGAATCTTAATAACATTCATACAAATTTGATCCTATTTAAATTCCCCGCGATATAACATTTTCCCACCGACTTAACTTGCAATAGTCGGCACTTGAATTAACTTAAAATGGTCCGCAATGAATTTGCAATGGTGTTATTCAAGAATTATATCAATTTCGATTTCCAGACGTTTGGTTTAACATCAACCAAATTTTCTACATGAAATCCTGTGTGTAAATATTCCTCCAATATTTCATTAACAGTCCCTTAACTTTTCATTGAACATAAAAGTTTCAAATGCTCAAATCTAAAAGGATCGTAGTCCTGAAACTTATATTGCCAGAGTGGAAGTAACAATTAGCACTACAGATCAGAGGGAACTGAGAAAAACGTGAGTGGTCAGTGATCCCAGAAGTTCTCATGGCTTGTTGCTCCTCGGGATGACCGCAGCGGTCATCTCCGGGGGCAAGTTTCAATGGGATGTCCAGCGGTGGTAGGAGGTGTAGGAAGTATCGAATGTCATGTTTCTACACATGTCCGAACACTTACGCGGTGTCCTCACCTAGCGGCTCGCGCTAAACGGTCCATGTAACAGCTGTAGTTTTGCGGCACCTCTGATCCCAACTGATCCCGACTACCGGCGGACGTTTACGGAAATCTGGCAAACGCATTTCGGGAAGATCGACACGCTCCTTCGGCCCTGGTGGGCCGGGCACTTCCGTTTCGGACGTGAGACCGGTCACTTGTCCAGCCGTTTAACACTTTGGATCTTATATCCATTGAGGTGTGAGTGAAAAAAATAAATGATCTATTTAGCTCGATAATGTAAATGCGACTGTGCCTCTATTTTAATTATATCATGGATTACATTTTTAGCGTGACGATTTAGTTTTTATAATGCCCAGAATTTTTCGACGCATTTTCAAATAAAATTATTGTCACTCTGTCATATGTTTGATATGAAAATTCGACCAACAAAAAATCAATTTCATAAACACATAGGGGCACTCAATTTACTATAATTTTTTTTTCAAATCCGTATCTATGATTTTGTTTGGATACGTAGACTTTATTGCTGTGTGTTGGAAACACTTTGCACTTCGTATCAAGTTCTCGTAAAATCTGTCACTCGAACTCCATTCCTCCCACTCTCTTTTGCCTTTCTCTCTTGAAACCCAGTCGCTGCGGGGACCCAAACACAGAGAACCTTTGTCTCTCGGCAGTCAATGCCGGAACAGCCGTAAATTCATCAGATTCGAGCACTCTGCTCTCACACGGAGAGCGAGAAGTTCGCTCGGCTAGAAAAGAGGGTAATTCCGAGGCATAAAAATCGAAAGACGTAAACACGCCGGAGATTTCTCTAGGGGAGCGATTCCAATAGGATTTTCGTTGACGACGTCTCGTATTTATTGTCAGGCTCGTTAGCCTTTAAGTGGCCGAGTGATTTAAGAAGGCCGATTCGCTTTCACTAGACACTAGCAAGGCGCACCTCTCGAACACTAGTCTCTTTCTTGCATCGAATAAAGTTGGCGCGGTCCGATTGGTACGCGGAAATAATGGCCTCCAATTGAGTTCATTGTTTCGTGGACTCTCGCTGGTATTTCTGGAGCAAGTGTTGCAGTGTGTAGTCTAAGGACCATTTGCGCACGTGCCAGGATGTTGTGAGGCGCACACCCTTGCAATCGGCAGTGTTGCACTGCCAGTCCCTTCTTAGTTTCACTATTATTAGCGAGCTGGCTGGATTCACTTGCCAATTGTTGGCGGATGCTTTAAATAGAATTTCTATGTATTCTCTTCTTTTAAACCGATTATGGCAATTTTCATCGGCCAAATCAAGTGCATCACGAAGAGCGCATGACTTGTCATGATACCACTGCCTTAAACCAATCCAGTGCACATAGACTTTGAATAATTAATAACCAGAGTGGAGATTCTGCACATAGTAAATATAACTTGTACGAGGTGAAAGCATCTGGCAGATCCCGATTCCTAAAAGAGTTGAGACACGCCAAACCCTTTGAGTTCTCTACTGAAAGGGTGCGGGGCTCGAAAGCGAGTGACAAATCGTTGGAAAAAAATGTTTGAAAACACACAGGACGAGTCAAAAGATCACGTAAGAAGCGCGCGCGCGCGCGCCCCAATGGCATTCATAGATTTCCAGGGTCGCGACAGCTGCGCGAACGCATAAGTTTTCCCTTGGAGCAGTGGGAAGGGTGTCGCGGTGGTCAGACGATCACGTACGATGGGGGAGGGAAGGATTCCCCGGTGGATTTTTCCTCGCTACAAATGACTTTAGGAAACGGCACGCCTCCCCGCGGCTGTTACACGCGACTCTGTTTATTCAAGCGGTATTAGACGGAGCCCCCGTAAGTTTCCAACTTAGCTAGAATCCCAAGCAGCCGAGTTAATCTCGAAATAGTGCGCCGAGTGGCGCGCGACTCACGTAGGCGAGATATTAATTGCCGGCAACCCCTTTCCGAGAGCGCACACTACTCCGCCTGGGAGACATTCACGTAGAACAGTATGCCGAGATGCGCAGTTGATCGGCAATAAATTTCTCGAGATTAAAGGGATCGCGACCCTCTAGGAGTAGTTTGTCGATGAGGTTTGAAGGAAAGGGTGAGAATTGCTGGCTGCTCGAGTCTCGGCGGATCATGCGGGTACTGTAACCAAAGATTCCAATGGTGCCGATGAACGCAGCCAAACAGGATTCGAGTTATCCCGGATATCGGCTCCGATTACACCTGCGCCCTTCGAACTCCCGAGAATCTTTTACGTTCGGGAGTCGAAGGGTGCGATTTGATTTTCACAGTCTCCTCCCTTTGGGAACGGGAATGTGTCCCGATCATTGGAATATTTGAGGTCCGTCTTGCCTCCCCAAGCTCCCGCATGCGAACGATTTCAATCTGAGTATCGATTGGATCGTTTAGGTGTGCAGTTTACGATAAAGTCTGAGGTGCGGGGTCGTCGCTAGTTTCTCGAGGGAGATGATTCCGGTGGGTGCTGGGGGGTAAGAAATCGATGGCATTGTTTCACGAACCTTTAAGCGCAGGGGGAGGCAGGCACCCTCTCATCGGGCCTCGAAGAGGGGAAGAACCAATTAGTCTCCCTCGGCTGCGAAAGTGATTTCGGCGCCCAGCTTGGTGGAGCGTCGCGCGGCGTAGGTGCTCTCTCGCACCTTTTATCGCACCGTCGCTACTTGACACACTTGAGATCACCTCGGAATCCCGCTTGCTCCGCTGCCAATTGTCATCGCGCGTACCAGCGAGCGGGATGGGCCTCCTCCTCCTCGGTGAGAATCAGGCCCTCGTGCTCCGGAGAGCTTTGCTAGCCGACGGTAGGTCGGCGGCAGGCATTACTAGCGTGGCCGATCGATCCCTCGCGGGCTTGCACTCGTCGCCGGCTAGGTCCACAGAGAGAAAGAATAGGCTGGAGGAACTCACAATTGTGCACTCGGCGATTCTCTAACTGGCGAACATATCCTTGACGCAGATCCCTCAGCAACCACATAGTCTTTGCGAGCACGGCAGCCGGAGATCGCTGCGACTCCGGACGCATTCGCCGATGAACCACCCCCTTTGGAGAACGAGCTTCCTAGTCGAATCCAAAGTGTTAGTTTCCCGAGCTAGAAACGGAGAAATCCACTCCCGATACGACGGGGAGTTCACGCTAGCGTTTGTCCTCGAGGGGAAAAGCTCCAACTCGGTGCACTCGGTACACTTGCGGTAGTTTGAACGCGATTGCACTTTGGACAGTTTAACCCGAAACGCAGATTTGTCGAATGATAATCGGAGAAACCAAGTCCCAGTTCGATGATATATTACGTTAACGTTTATCGATGGGGAAAACTCGGTTCACTCGGTACATACTTGAAGAACGCTAGCACTCTTAACAGTACGAATCCGAACGTTATCTTTCCCAGAGGAAAAACGAACTACCAGAATTCTATGTTAACATTTATCCTACAGAAAAGTCTCGAACTGAGCGCACTCGGGTACTCGGATATTCAGGCTCTCAGCCCCGACAGTGTGTGGAACGCTGGCGATGACGCCGGGACATCTCGACACCCCCGTGATATCGTGGGCCTCTGATGATTTCCAGGGGATCCCGAGTCATCGGAGCGGAATTAAAGAGGTGCCACGCGCATTTGGCCGTCGAACTACTGGACGCGCGCGCCGTGCACGCCGCTGGACTCCCCACCGAGCGTGGTCCACTGGACCACCAACCTGCCACCCTTTCCTCCCTCTTTCGCCCCTCGAATATCGCCGTGTGCCTTTTCTCTCACCTCAACTCGCCTCGAGCTCGCGCCGTTGGGATGATGCTTCCATCTCGCTTCATCTAGACGCCGTTGCTTCCTGCCTGCCTCCCCTCGTCGTCCTGGAAAAGCCCTGCTCGTCGACGCGGCCGCGCATACCCCCGCGAGCTTTGTCAGTGATTCCCAACTGGACCGCTGATGCTGGCCGGATTTATCGGATGAATGCAAGTCGCGATCCTTTATTCGGGAATCGGGTTTGTTCTGGTCGTGATTGGGGAGTTGGATTCTAGTATTTGGAGTTTGTTTAATGTTTGGGGTGGTTCGCGTGTAGACGTTGAATTTCTAGCGTATCTTCGAGGTACATAGCTATGAAGCTATTATGCTTGAAAAAATGTATTTCCAACAGGGCTCTCTATTTTTGTATTAATTAATTGTGATTTGTTGCTATTGTAGAGACGTCTGTTCTGTCCGCATTTATTGTAAATCGCAGTTTACAATGCCTCTTACCCTTGCGATAACATTTCTAAGAATTGTGAGACCACGCCACAAACAATAAAAATTCGAGATATATTTAAAACCTTATTTCGCTTAATCAGAACTTTTGGGATAAAATAAAAACGTTCATGCGCGCATCTCGCATTAGAGATGCTACAATTTACATTAAAGACTATGTCCCAAACACCGAAGCAGACAAAGTGAGTATCAGTTTGAGATTCATGGTAAAGTATAGCCCATTCCTAAATCCCATGGGATGAGTCTCGAACAAAAGATGCTGCAAGCGAAGGGGTTGAGAATCTCTGGGCTATGTATGACACGAGAGCATTGTTATACGCTCGAGATAACGCCTCCTGCCGGGATTGGTCAGTCGGCTGCTTTCAGCCGCCACGCCTAGCAGCTCCTCTTTGTAAATATCCCCGCCAACCTGGCCACCCACACAATCGCATCCCGAGCAGCTCTCTCTTTCGCTCCGCCGGCATCCAGAGATTTGCGCGCGCTCGCTCGCCAACACGTTCTCGTTGCACCGCCTTCCAGTCAGGGAACTCTCCGTCCTCGTTCATCGCAGGCCGGGCAGCCCCGGCAGCCGTGCCTTTTTCGACGCTTCTGCGCTTTCGTTCCTCTCCTCTCCGTGCCACGAAGACACCCCCTGCCGGGGGTTGCTGCGTGAATCTGGAAGGTTTCGCACGCTTTCCGCTACCCGCAACCTGGGCCTGGCTTCCGGTCTGCGAGGTGAAGTTTGCTATGTAGTATTTGGTATTCTTCTCGCTTCTGGCTTCCGGTATTCTTTCTTTGGGAAATTCCTCTGTGATTGTGTACAAATTCCAATTATTCGACAATCCCTTTAATAAACTGTGAGATTACTTTACTTGCCGCTCGATTGCAGACATATCTCTGGGGTTTAGTGAAAGTCGCGAATGATACTCAGCCTTTGTCTGGAATTTATCGAAACGCTATTTTTGCATTCAATAGCCGGTCAAGAGTATGTAAAAATGATTTTCGTCAAAATCACTCTGCGGCTGTACGAATAGACTAACTAATTGTGAGTCACCCGCCGCAAAAGCACCATAGCGTTTTAGGAACGTAGCTTCTAACATGTCGGGCGATAAAAAGAAATCGACTCGGCAAGTTATTGTTAGCGTATCGCGCGTGACGAGACGTTCACCCCGGGAATGACGAATCCAGGACTGGGATGATCCAGCACTGTTCTAGATTACATTTTTCATAGTGTCATCAGTATCCTATCTCTGGTGGCAGGGGGTGAAACTGAAGCCAGCGTATACTATTCCAAACACACTGTACAAGTCTTACTCGCATCTGACTAGTCCTCTCAAATTACATTCCACCCCCGATGAACCTAAATGGGGGATGAAGGGAAATCGAGACCGCAAAGTTACATAAAACAGGCGAATTCAGTGCTGTATATTCATTGTCGAGGTGAATGACAACTTTAAGTACAAAGAACCCCTCTTTTATACGAAATGTTATTCTAATGCTTAGTGACTCGCACTTGTCTTGTCTGTACACAATTCAGTGCAAATCTAGCAGTGTAACCGGTCACAAGATAGCATAATGCATACAATTTTCGTCAAATTGCATTTAATCTCAGTGTCTGCGACTAATTTTATTAATTTTTGTATTCTTTTTCTAAATGTTTGAAAATCAATGTGAAGAAAGTAATTGTCCTAATATAAAAAATGTCGTTTTTCGTACTGACACGTTCCCCGATTAGATCGGATAATCGTGGCTCCACTGTATTTCCAATCACGTCTTCGGATAAAGGAGCTTCCCCGCTCGAAGGTAAAACGTCCGCATCCATTCATCGATGCGACTTAGGCCTTGCCGAGTTTTATGGCGTTGTCTTACGGCGCATTATTTACGGTTCCATTTTTAATGACGCCTGCTTCGGATTGCCAAGGGAAGGTGCGCACCGCCATCGAAGCAGGTAGAGGCGTCTAGCGAGATTTTACGACATGGAAATCGCTTCCAGATGTCGGCGATTCGCCGATGAGCTTAGTGCCTGGCGAAGGTGGTGGCAGTGTCGCTCGCAGCCCGTCGCCCAAGTTCCCACGGCCGAATTACTATGCTACCACACGAAAGTGCACAATAGAATCCTGGAACAAGAAATTTCCGAGCTTTCGCGTCGCTCCCACCACCGAAGGTGTGACTGAATCAGTGCTGAATCGCTGGCTCATTTTCTCACGGGACACCGTCCTCTTCCGACGCTGCCCTTCGACCTTCGAGTGTTCGCCGAAACTAGAAACTTGAGAAGACACCCCCCACTGATTCGACAAGTGTACCAGATGCAAACAAAAAATAGAGAAATCGTGAGAATCAAGTCTCAAATTTAATGTCTAAAATATGCCGACTCTTTCCTTAAAGTAGTCTTTAATATCTGGAACTTGACAATTCTGCAGCCTGTTTAACTTTATAGAATATGGACAGGATCGGTATGTGAATAATAAAAGTGGATTTCAATGTAACTCATTTATTTTGGAGTCTCCTAATTACATTTCCATAATAAGGTTTAACGATTATATTATACTATAGTTCAACAAGATGGGACACTAAGAAAGAATGGATCGACTGACGCATAGGTGAAATGACGTATGTCAAAGCTAATTAATTAAAGGCATCATTTGTTCCATGCGCCGATCGAAGTACAGAAGTTTTAGCTGGAGGAAATGAAAGAAAAATTTATTTCCGTCTGTTGAGGAGAAATACAGAGTGTACAGCTGTCAGGGAATACAAATTATGTGCATATTCGTGCCGCTCGATATATCATTTTCATTCGTCCCTCACGCAATAGCGGGTCGCTTGAGCTCCGAAATCGTTGTAGCTATTACAGAACATCCCGGTCCTAGTTGAGAGTAACACTTATGACAGAGCGTTCGCAATAGATATTCGGCTTGCACACTAGAGCACTATAGAGTGATCTCGATGGCTGATACCTCGACATCATCCTTCTCCGGTGAGCGTGAATGTGCAAGTTCCATAAAGAAGTTGTATCGTGGAATGCGTATGGCGCTGTACAGGCATACAAAGCGAGGAGCACTGTGTTTGTCTCGTAAGTGTCTATCGAACGATTTCCTATCTTAACGCAGACTAGACGCTTGCTCGAGATAGTCTATCTCTCTTCCTTTCTCTCTCTCTCGCTCTCTCTCGCTCTCTCTTACATACACATGTCTCTCGAAAGGAAATGTGCGGAATGAAAAAATACGGAGGTATAGTAACGTTCAAACAAAAAAGAAAACGATCGAGGTAGCCGGCACCGAGCGTTACTCGACTTTCACCCTCTCCGAGACTCTGTATTCTCTGATTTTCCACTTGGCCCGTGCCCCTCCCGTCACCTTTCCCTTCAGCGCTTACTTTCAATTTTTCGCTTTTTATGTATATGTATATTATTACATGCATATAAGACGAGTCTCGCGGGTAAATGAGAATGATAGATAGAGAGGATCTGCTTCACCTAACGAAGTACCTCGAGAGCGCCGGACTATCAGAGAGTCGGAAGGAGTGCAGCGTTCTTGAGTGTTCGAAGGAGAGAGGGTATGTTAGAGACACGTCTTGAAGCCTTTCAAACTAATCGCGATTCGGTCTCCGGTAATTCTTGACGTTCACTGCTCGCCTACGGGAAACGAAATCGCCACGAGCCCCCCGGCTGGACTCGAGTGTGTGTGTGTTGCACATCGTGAGAGCACACACTTTCCTCCCTCGACTCTTCCGTAGAAAATGTTCGCCCAGACTTCAAGCGCTCACTTACGCCTAGTTAACGTCACGAAATTAAACGATAATCGCTATCACCGATAATAATATTAGTTATATAATGCTATATAAGGCATAGTTAGTAAAACTCAGAATGCAAACCAGCTATGTAAGATTATACAATAATAGTAGTAATAGTATGAACAAGTATCGAGTGAAAAAATGTCGGGGCGGCGATCACGGGAGTTGAGTGTGGAACTAACGTTGGATCTGATCAATCTAAACGACGTAACTAGCTATCTCTGTAAGCAGACAAAACTCTCCGATCCCACTAATCGAAGAAAAGAAAAGAAAAAGAGAACTAGAGTATTGCACAAAAATTTTGCGTACACGCACATATCATCGGTTCCATTAACATTCTCAGAGACGCGAACCACACCATGTGCAAAGTTACGCGTGCATAACGAAACTGTGAGCAAAATCATTGCTGGATCATTGGTTTAGAGGGTCGCGCGCGATGTTTCAATGGACAGCTAAAAAAAGAAACTCGAGGAAATTACGTATGTACATGTGTATCTAAGCGTGTATACTTATAGACATGTGTGTAGTCGTGAGTGAGAATATCACAAACCTGTAAGAATGATGAATGTTATTCCCTTAGTTCAGCGAATATGTACAAACAACGAAATGGTCCCTAACCATTCAATCGAATAAATAAAACGACTCAAAGTATGCGCAGAACACCAAGTACCACGTGAGAACATTAGGCGTCTCGTGAGGGTAGTCAATATTTCATTACTGTATGTGTGAGATGGTGCGAACTATAAGATGCGGGGATTCCTATGAGATTAGACCTATCGAGAATGCATATGTATAAACGATGAGTCGATACGTTTAGTAACCAGTATAAAAGAGTACTCTGCGCACACTTAGTCTCCGGATTCGTAGCCGTCGTTTACTGATATGAACGCGTGATCATCAAGTATCCCGAGACCTTTGAAGGTGACATGTCTTTAACACAATCTTTCGAGATTAGATGAACAGAGCTTGGGATCGGGATAGGGATGAGAGTAGTAATGAGGGACTGAAAGCAGTTGAACACCTGAAAGAACTCACCAAGAGCTGACAGATGGTTGAGTAATCCAGATGCCAGTCCCTTGTTGGATCGTTAAAGCTATAAGTTTCTTTCTGTGAATAAAAACTAAAAAGCGACTCCATACGAAACTTAGTTACATAATTCAATCGTCAACAAGTTAGTCAATGGTGTATGCGTAGCATGTTTCATTTACAGATTGGTCTGGGTTACGTTAAGCGAGCCTACACTAATGCTGATCTCTGTAAATGAAACACGGAATCATTCATGCCAGTGCCGGTGATTTTCGTTCGTTACATAGCTGGTTCCTTCTATGGACATGGTACAAAACTAAAAAATCTTAGTCGTGGCATTGCGTACCCCTAGTATTCAAGGGCCTGTATGCGGTTACATAAATAATAGTTGATACTCAATAAAATTATCTCATAAATAGTGTTTAGGTCGAAGATAGGAAGGAAAACGTATTACTATAAGATTATTATATTTTTCAAAAAGCAGGAAAATATCGCTGCGAGTGATTTACACCGACTTGAGTACTTGAATTATACGAATTATTTACAACTCAGGGTACATCTTAGTGTAAGTCACATACCTATGCCTTAAAGCAACGTATGTTGTAGATGAATACACATCGTCCATAGCACTGAAACGTTCATTTCACTTTTTGGAATTTGCATATCGTCTCCCGATCAAAATCCTCTTTCTCCTATAGCACGGTGTGAACAATGCGACCAGATTCGAATCTCTAAACTTCTTCCCACTTGCTTTCGAGGGTAAAAAATATTACAAGCTTTTATGTACAAAACGAGCTACAAAAGAAGATTATTGGCCCTAACGGCGATTAACTATCTCGTGTCAAATTTCCCATCGTATGATTCAATATCCCATAATTATTATGTTACTTGCGTTAAAAAAAAATCATCACAGACACTGGCACAATTGTAATATTGGTGATGAAATTGCCTCCATTGACTGCTGATGTTTTCATCATTACTAAAACCAGAGCGTCTGTCACACAGTCGTGTACCGATTGACTCAAAGGGTAGCTCTCTCCAATGCATGATGCTGTTGTTTTTTTTAGGAAACGGGGGACTTACAGTGGGCAGTGGATGGTTGCATGAGAAGTGATTACAGTCTAAATAGCCCAGAAGAGCATCTGTGGATCGGTGTGAGGTAGTAATCCTGCAGTGGTCAAGTGCATACATATCCTTCCTGCGCCACTGTAGATGTGCCAGTACGCCCCTCCTGTAACACCGTAAATTTCAACCCTACCTTAGCAGTGCACCACCATGTCATTTGTAACATGGCCCAACAGAATACAGGAAACAAAAGCCGCAAATGGACAATTTTAATGAAACTGAACAAGGTACTCGCGCATCTTACCTCCAGAGAGCGATGATATATCGTTTAAATGGAAATTTCGTCCAACAAATTGAAAACTCACTTACAATCTCCTACCCTTATACGTAGTTACCTAATCCTGCTCTACGGTTCATTATATGTACAATGTCTTACATCCTTATTAGCCGTCAATGTCTGTTTATAATCCTCCATGCTATATCCGGAATTGCTATCTTCTCCGCACGATTGAACCACTAATGATCCGTCCTCGCCCTGTAGTTATAAAGGAGATGAACCGTTTGCATGTTAGTCTCGCACGTTTGTATGCGGGCTTTGTACCATTAGGTCTTAAAAACTGAATACCTGTGCTGCTGGCTGTTCACCATCGTTTACTCGACGTTTCTTCCCACCAGCATCCACGTTCTGATCCGATAGTCTTTTCCTATTTGCTGCATCCCCAGGATTTCGGGGCGAAACGCTCCCGCTGTTCCTGTTTCCGGTAATGTTCCCGTTGCGATGTACGCTACTGGAAACCTGGTCCGAAATAGTGCAGTATTAATATGAATAGTTCATGATCGAGCAGTAGTTTATCAGCAAGAAATTACCTTCCGTTCCCTCTTGATCAAACTCGTAGCAACATAAGTATGCAAATCTCTCTTTTTCACGTGCTTTGCTTCAATCCACATGCCCTCTTTCAGCATATTTAACTGCTCGGCTTGTCTCTGAACTAAAGTGGCAAGTTTAGATAAATCCCTATTTTTTTAGCAAGATTCTAGCTAGATATTTATTTGAGACAGAATTGAACATACTCGAGTCGACAAAGGATTTGATGTCATACGTCAGATCCACGTTCAAGTTCTCACTTTTCGCGAACAACAAGCCGATAAACCACATAGAGCAGTGACCCTCAGGCTCTGGTTCAAGTAGTGGAAAAGAATCCGGGTTCACGTGTGCCAGTGTTATGTGAAGATTCCTTTCCAAGGTACCTGTTTCCGAGAGTTAGGAATTTTGCCATTTTGGCATCCGCTTATTATTAGCATTGCGTACAAGTAGCTTAATTCCAAAAATACAACATTAGCGATTAAGAGAGTCACAGATTAAGACAGAAGTCTATACAATGCACAAGCTTTTTTAGCTGCTATCTTACTCCTGTGAAAAGTCCATGTGCAAAGTAATAGTCTGCTTTTCGATTTGTACACGATCAAACAGTCACGACAAGTGAAACACCGTTCTCTCGTAACTGCATATCACGTCAACGGTAAATCAGAAATCAATTCGAGGAGGAGAGCACATTGTGTTCAAATAGATGAATGTTTATTGCGGTAGTCAATTTTTTACCTATCAAGTGCCGTATCTTAGACTCGACAAGGCCACACCACTCAAGCTGATCCTCTGCTGTCACACTTCTAGCTAATAATACAATATAATGTTTGTATTTGCCAAAGAAGTTGGGAGGTTCGAATAATTTGTCCCATGTCGCCTTGCCCATGATTATTTCTTCTGTTGTCGAGAGACCTGTTTCAAAGGCTTCTTGCATTATTGTTCGTGTCGAAACAGAGACGTTAAATGTAGAGTTTTGTTGGGGATATGCCGGTGTTATGATCGGCATCAAATGATACCTATCTGATATATTTACCTAAAATGTTTAAAAAACAAAGAAATAAGTATTGGTGTAAGAGATATCCATAATCAAATGTATTAATTGGTACGCTTACTCTTGGATCCCAAACTGGGAAACCCAGATTTACATTATCCGGGGGTTTTAAGAGAACTGGTTGCGGCCATTTCCACTGTGAGAATACGAGGAAAAACTTTTCTATTAATGTAGCTGCTACAGCATTGGGGTACAGCTGGCACGTTCGTGCAACTAACATTGCCCATGAGACACCACCGAGGTAACCCAGGACATTACTGTATATTCCATGTCCTATAAAGTACAAAGTGTTTTTAATGGAAGTCACCAAATGCAATGAGATATTCATTAAGAATCTTATTTTAATTCATCTTACGTTTTGCCCACAATTTGATGGCTCTGAGTGCCAAACGGAAATTTTCGATATTTGGTACTAGACGTAGAATCTCATCAGTTACTCTGCAACCGTTCAAGCTCCTCACACATTTCTGATCAAGATTTTTTAACAGCATATCATCTTTTAAATCCTAAATGGGAATTATTAGTAGAGTTATTTCTTCCAGCAGTTAGAATTGTTGCAATGGAAACTCTTACCATTGAATCTGGAATTTCTTTCAGCGCTAATTTTGCGAACAACATGTCAATTTCTATACCATCAAAGTTCATTTTTATGACTGGTACGAAGGCTTCTTCCACTGCCTAGAAAGTAAATAAGAATTCTAAGATTTATAGACAGAGAGAGATGAGGAAATTCTGATGCAAACAAACATACCCTTAAGTCTGTGACTTCCTCTTGCATTTTGAGTAATTCAAAAAAAGATGTAAAATAATCAGCCCTGTGTATGTGACGTGGCACAACACACAAAGCATCAATATCAGCACCTTTGTGATGTACTCCTAATCTGTACGAACCGAATGTGTAGATTTTACCACCAACTTGCTCAGCCACGCTAGCTGGCATGTTTCTGCTGATACTCGTATCCCGTATCCATTGCTTGACCAATGCGTTTAATTTGCTGCACGTGAAAAGTAAACTTATATTTGACAAACTCCATTCCTATGCTAGCATTCCTTGAGCTACTTCTGCCAAAAATACCTTAGGATTTCCATTCTGTGATTTAATTCCTCCTCAGACTCGAAAACATTATACGGCTTCAATGCTTCTTTTAATTCATTTGTCCTACTTAAATCACTGGGCTTTGGTTCTGCTACGCTTATAGCAGATGTCATACCCAGTGTACGTAAGTTCTTTTCATTGGACGAAGCATTTGTGCTCGGATTATTTCCCTGTGACGACCACATTGTGATATCTCTGATTCCTTTCTGTAGAATCTACAACAAGCATAGTAGCTTTGCTAAAGTTCACTCCAGAAAATAGTGATTGTAGTGCGTTAAACTATTTACAAAGTCGGGTGAATCTAGCCATGTGCACTAGTGCAATTACACGGAGATTCTGCGAGATGCACGGATCCTTAAACTATAATCAATCGCATAATACTGATATTTCGCACAACACTTGTGGGGCTCAGGCAGTATATCCTCAGTGCTACAAACTCTAGAATCGACTTCGTTTTTGTGGTGTGCGGATTGGCGGGCAAGTGGGAAATATAGGGAAAGTGCGAGTAGCGATGCAGCACTGGCTGATTCCTTACCGTTTTTGATACTGTGTCAGAGAGGTAATGGCATGATAAAGCGAGAGAACTCGGTCGCGTTGTCAGGTTACAATACGCGCAAATGCTCGTTCTAAAGATGCAATGCGTCCATGGAGAAATCACGGCGGACTCCTGAAAAGGAAAGTGTACGCCTAGCGGAAAGAGGAGCGCTCTCCTAGCCGCTTAGCCCCGTGGAAGCAGTGCGAGGGAGTTCTAAACAATTTACGAAAAAATCACTGCAATCCGAGGATCGAGGGCCCAGGAATCATAGATCGTTGTGTTCGCGTCACCGACTATCGTGCTCAGTGGCCGCGCGTACTGCTTGCTTACATACGGCATGTGCGCCGAAAAACACTTTTACGCACAAATACGTCGCATCGCGCTTGGCCGTGCAAATAAATAATTAAATGCTAGTTCTCGAAAATAATAGATAACACGTATACCCGCACCACACCACCTACAGTGTAAACATGGCGTCCCCTGACGGCTCTTTTTAGTCGCGAAAGACCATTGCAGCAGAGTTGCATCCTTGAGAAAATCATGTCCGGCCAGTGCAACTGACATCTGTTATCGGTACATTCCAATGCATCGGAATTATTATCTCTTACTCGTACGAGGCCGTGGCAAGAAAGTCGAGTAGAATTTTAAGCGAACTTAAAAGTATTTATTGGCCAAAAGTAAAGGTTTCACACGATACACTATGGGTAATTACGCAAACCCATGATTGAACCATAGACTATTAGGCTAGTGGTATTCAATACGTGCGTAATAGTGTTTACTGCGGACGTGAAAGGATGATGATGAAATTACAACAGATGGGACAATATATTTTCCTATTTTCCATATATATATTTTATCATTTCGTGTCACGTGTTAAAAGGGGGTATAAAATAAAACCTAACAGAGCTCTTTTAACGTCCTCCTAAATACAGCAGTGTGTACGATATCTTCATCGCAGAAATACTTTGATTTACACCGTACATACGTATTTCCTCCCTTCAGATGTTATCCGCGTAATATCAGCAAGGTCGCATGTTTACCGGTTATTGTTGACGCCGAATATTCATATGTGTATCGAAAACACACTGCAGAAACTGATGTTTTTGCTTTTACAACAAGTGTTCAAGTCGGTTCAAGTCGTATGGCGTCATTCGTGAAATAGGTCTCCCCCCACCCACAATCCAACTTCGTTAGAGCTATATAAAAGTCGGTAATACAGTCGCGAGATTTACACAAATCTGTAGAGGTAGAGGTCGTTGCTGTACCGTGTAACCTGTAAAGTGAGAAAGGAATTATTAATTATTATTAGATATATGGTGTCTAATAAGTTCGGCTATGGGAGAAAGGTGGGAAATAAATAAAATATGGGGATAGGCAAACTATAATTGGATATAGTCGGTGAATAGAATAGTAAATACCTGTTTAAGTAAATATAAATAAGGGTTAGGGCAGGAGAGGTGTATTTTTCCATTGAGATAAGCTATGCCGGCAATGAAGGACACGATGTGATCGACGAACTGAATTCTACGGTGCCCGAAAGCCGACTGCGCCGCATTATAGTACGCCGGTTGCCCATATATGTGTTTAGTCGCATAGTTAGGTACAGTCTATGGCCTAAGGAGACCACTACTCTGGTGAAGTTTCGCCCAAATCGATAAGGATTCGTATCAGTACACAAAAATGAGTGACTCCATCAACCGGCGTGTAAAGTGAGAAATCTTGCGGAATATATCTCTGTGCCCTTCTGTTATTAATGCACTAGGTCCTTCGAGTTATGTACTGGAAGGCCTCCAATAAACTGTCTCTATATCTGTTTTGTTGGTAGTTTTATTCCGACCAGAGGTTATGTGGGTTACTAAAGGAAGACTATTCTTTTTTGCCATTTACTTATCCTACCCTCTGTTGCTTAATTTGTATGGTTACATGTGAAATTCCATGTCTCACACATAACAGAGCACTTGCCAATTCTGCTGGAATAATACTTTATTTAATATGTCACGCTTATCAGTCGAGACGTACTCATTAATGAAATTCGGTTTGGAATGTCAAACTACTACGTTTGTTGATGATTGCTTCGCGTGGAAATTCCAATGTGGATGACAATCCTCATGTAAGACTGTTATTTCTGTCGTATAGCGTAAAAATCTCTGCGGGAGCTGTAGTATGCGAAGAGAGCATACTAAAGGGTGACATTACAATCGGCCCCAGGACTGTAGTTCATCCGAGGGCGAAGATAATTGCGGAGGCGGGACCGATAATTATCGGAGAGGGCAATATTATTGAAGAAATGGCAACGATAGCGAATAGGTTAGCGTCAATGCTGAGAATCTCAATAATAACTTGCCTCCTAATTTTACACTAAAGCATACAATCTATTTGAATGAAAAAACATTGATTTTTAATTTGCAGGCTACCGCCTGGTACACCACAGCCAGCGACAGTACCAGTGCAAATAGTGGGCAGCTACAATATGTTCGAAACCGATTGCACCTGCGAAGCCTTTAAAGTCGGCGATAATAATGTCCTGGAAGCGAAGGGTATATAGATCGGACGAATGATCCTCCCGAAAATCTCGCATTTCGAACGCGTAAAGACGAAGTGATATTTTTTAGCATTCGTCGCCAGAGAGGTCGAATTAACGAATGGGTGTGTGGTTGGTTCCGCCTGTTCTCTGACTGAACCAGAAAGCATTCCCGAAAATACAGTAATATATGGACAGCAGTGTCAAAGGCGAGAAATGCCTGATAAACCTTATGTAAGTATGTCGGAGAAGACTGCTCGAGTGTAAGAAAGCTATGGTAATGTTCAATTGTTCTTGCAGCCACAGATAAGTCAACTGGAGTTCTTGTTGAAGATTCTACCGAGCTACCATCATATACGAAAGCCGAACCTAAAGCCCATGAAGGGCGAAGGACGACCCTGATCGCAATACTCGAGCTGAATAACGGCACATATTTATTTATTGTTATATATATGCATCGAGACTTTTTTACCCGTTGCAATTAAATGCGGAATAATAATTTATGCAATATACTACTTTCCAGAGGAATAAAAGTTTATATGTAAAACGCGAAATTTGGAGTTTGTTACTGAAATTTGACGTTGCTATTTGTGATTCTGTAAAGTTGCAAGTGTTGCAGAATACCGTTGGTCCATAATTGTCATCCAGAGTGGTGTAGGAATCTAGCTTGCCGGTTTGTCGCTGGCGTTTCTCGACCGTCGTTACCTCAATATGTAACCCTGAGAGCATTTGCTCTGAGACGTTTACTGGTCATCGCTAAATTCGCGTCGGAATTGATAGTTTCGGAACGTGGGTATCTATCTCATCACGTGACATCCTTTTCTGACCAAGGATGTCGCAACACTTAGTCATTACATTTCGAGCTTGAAATCTTGTGTATGTTTTACACCTTCTCCTAGCTTTCTTCCAATTAGAATGAAACTTGAATATTCTTCCTCTCACATTGATATCAGTAAACAATTATTCATGAAAACTGATGTGTGTACTCTTTGCTGAGAATCCTTTAAAAGTAATAAGTCTAGGAGAAAGCTTTTAAGAGGATAAGTTCGTCAAGTGCTTGTCAGCCGACATTTGCGGACGCGTTCAACACAACGTCGACAATATTAAACTACCAACATTTTCCATGTCAGCGATTCGTTTACGCTCTTTCCTGGGACGTCCCTGTGACCCAGGACTATTACCCTTGTCGCGTATCATGTAACTCCAGGGATAACGAGAGACCCCGAAATTAAAGGAGTCTCTCCACGACCTGCTCGCTCCGGAACCACGAGCAGTAATTGGCCCAACTAAAAGACGGCAGTGGATATTTTCCAGCCGGCACATTTTATCGCAACTCTAGCGAAAGATCGAAAGAGCGCATTTAACTCCGGGGACTAAATTACTATTGCGATTTTACTCGGTTAAAGATGAAACGGTCGACAACTATTTATTACATTCCGGAAGTCTACCGGCTCTCCTCTGATGCTGGCGAGGGCAAACTAAGAAACTCATTTCTCCGAGATCTCTGCTTACTCGGGACATATTTTAGCCGAAAGTCCCGGCGCGGTAATTCAGCAAGAAGTACAACAGGTTTATTACATTCTGCGGTAGCGCAATCTACCGTTCGACTGTAATTGGCTCTGCCCCGAGGCAACCATTAAATCATCCGCCGTTGATTCAAGGCGTCTTAATTCCAGACAATCCTTCAAATATTAAAGCTTTTCCTCGCGGACTTCCCTGCCTACTATCCAAACCGAGAGCTACTAGAGGATAATGTAGCAAGTATTGGAAACAAGAGACAATTTACAAGCTAATAATATCGCATTCCTTTCGAACTAACAGCAAGCAAAACGTGTACCAACGTGGCTCCTGGTTTCCGTGAAACTGGCACGAAGAATTCTATTTGATAATCCTCTTCCCCTTAATTATTTCCCATGCTCGAATCAAGATAAACGGAGCGTTGATTTATCTCCATCATTTCCAACGCCGCTTTATTTCCACCTTTTCTCCAGCCGATCATATCAGCGCGACTATGAATGGTTCTTTGGCGATTTAAAACGTCTCGGTAAATCGACGCTCCGATTGCCGAGGTCGCGCTTCCGAATATTCGTCTAATTTGACAAAGAGCGTTGCTTGACGTTATGTCAGGAGCGTAATCCCGCACGTACAATACAAACCTCGGCTTATCCTTCGCGGACTCAACGTCAGCCTGGAGCCACGCCGAGTGTCCAACTTTCCCATGTGGAAATTGGCCGAGAAAAGTTAGCGGAACATGTAATAAAGCGCAGGAGACAGGACTGGAGCAAACGTGCGCGACTGCGGCCAACTGCAATGCCGGCGTATTTCACAATTACATCAATAGACAATATTGGCCGGAAGAGGGTCAAAGGACGACAAGCGAAATGGGAAAGATTGGTGGATGGATCGAGGCGGGAATTATCGGCGAACCGATTAACGAGACACTCGAGTTGCCCGGGAAAGGAGGGTACACCGTGACGGGTTTTTCCAGGGGGCCGGTCATTAGTATTCGCAGGATAATCTCGGCGCATCGCAACAGCACCGCCGGCAGCCGCATTCGACCCAATAAGCTAAATAACGATCCAGGAGAAATGGGTACGAATTTTTAACGAGCTCCGGACATCCGCCACTTGCGGAAACTTTGCTTATCGGCGATTCTAGCGGCCGGCGCAGAGCCGCGCGCTCGCCCAACAAATAATGAAGTAAAGTGGAAATGCAGAGCGCACCGAGACAAAAGGGGGGCGGGGCGCATTGGCGTCGCCACTAACTCGTTCTAACAACTGTTGGATGTGGCCGAACACGAAATTCTGCATGAAATTCTTAGGTAAATCTGCTTGGCGCGATTAAGCGGCGAATCTGCCGACACTTCACCGTCAATAAGCCAACGGATGTCGGTGTAAGCCGATTTCTTTTGCGACGCGCAAGCCTCCTCCTTTTCCCCGCCCTTGAATCGGCTTTTCGATTTCTAGTTCCCCGAGGAATAGAACGCGTTTGCATTTTGGAAAACTACGCGAATCCCCCGCCAGGCTAAATCGCGGGTGTGCGCGCGACACACATATATAGCTCGGCGAGAATAAAGTTTTTACACAGTCGGCATCAGCGAGGAAAAAAGTACTGGAGCTAAGCTCCTTACGCGGGATAATCTTCCGTGTGACTAGTGGCGAGAGTAACTCGCCCGCGTTACACTCTGTCGCTCGTTCTCTTGAATGCCGTACTGCAAAATAGCAGCGAATACACGCGTCGAATTATTGTAAAATATTAAAACCACCGATTGTCAAAGTGGTAGATGGCTCGATTCGCCCGGGAGGATTCAGTCGGTGTAAAGGGTTATCGATCTCGACATGTCCAATATGGAGTGTATATGTATGTAGACCGGGTCCTTATGCAGCCTCGTAAAATCGCGGCTGCTCCAGTTTCCTGGACGAGCGAGAACAAATTCGCCTTCTCATTAACGCATCGAAGCGTAATGGCAGCAAATAACCGCCCCGGAGTATTGCTTACGCGCATAATTCAGCGGGGCATGGGCGGAGCATGATCAATAATTATAATGCGCGACGCCGACAAATCACAAGCCCCCGCGGCCGAGATTCATCTGGCGCACATAGTGCATTATTGGAAGTGGCGATTGATGCGAATCGAGCACGAGCGGGCGTATAGTACTCGAAATTCAATTCCGTCCATAACACCCACACTTGTACAAGTATCCTACCATTGAGATTAAATAGATTGGAAACTCGATAAGACATACTATACCAATTCTTCTCGCGCTCCAGAGTTTAAGAATGACTAAAAGTCCTCTTCCAGAAGGGTAACAGTGAGCCGCACAAAAATGTCAATATAATCAGGCCTTTTGTGCGGCATTCGAAGTAGAAAAAGTGCCACTATATTATTCGAAGCCGTAGCAACGGCAAATGTATACTCGAACAATATGCCGAGCTGGCGTCCATTCTATAAGACCGACCTGCTTTCCAGGTTGGAGCGAGGCGTTAATTCAACCGACCAAGAATCACCGAGGCTTTTTCCCGATAAAGAGTGCGCTCGACTTTCAGCGAGCCAGCACAGCCCGCCACGGGGGAAAAAATGCCATCGCCTTCGGGAATCTCGTCGTTCCAAACTTCTCTTGACGAACACGTCCGACCAGACGAGAACCCTACTCTCCCGCTGGCGAACGCGGTCCAAGCGGCGCTCGGGTAATTCGCGCACGTAAATTCTTTGTGAAGCCGAAAAACTGTGTGCTCGGTCTGCGGGCGCTGCGGAGCCACACCGAGGAAGAACACACGGGACACACAAGTTCGGAAAGGAGGAGAGCGGCGAGGAGAGTTCGGGGGGAAAGCTAAATCTAATTAGGGGTTGGGAGATGGGGGGCAGTTGAGGAGATCGTGAGATGAACCGAGAGAAGCCCCAGCGCATTCCTGCAGATTGACAAAGCAATTGCACTCGAACTTAAATCCGCCCCTGGACTAATACCGACCAAGTCGTCCGGTGGGAATCAACTCCCGTCGAGATGACTTCGAGAATTGCTCTCGCAAACGATCTTCCCCGTAAAACTTTAGTGAGACTTGAAAAATCGTACGATCGAAACTTTCGATCCCACGCAAGATGAAGACACTCGCATTGGACACGATTATTCGCGAAAGACAATCCTCCTAATGTACATTCATACTTGATTCCCTGAAGCTGCAAATTTGTTCTTTCTTCTCACGTGCTGAAACTGCCTGGCTAGCGCACGGCGCACAATTACTCCGCTGGTATTTATCAGCGCGCAATTCATTTCTATTTCCAGCCGCAGCTGGCCGGGTTACCCAGGGTCGAGGGAGCACGAGAGGGAAATGAAGAGAGAAGAAGATGAAATGAACAGCACGAGACTTCACGATTCTACCTGCCTTTCCAATTTTTCGTCCGTCAGCGTCAAGTTCGTTTAACGAAAGATCCATTAAGCCGGAGGTTTCTCATTTTCTCCGGCGCCTCGCCGCTTCGCGGTTTAATATCCCAGCCCAGGTGTATATAAACGAATCTAATTCCTCGACTCTCCCTTAATGATAGACGTCCGACGCATCCTTCCGTTTGCCTTCGTCACTATCGATTATCCCATCGGCGCTGTTAAGCAAAATTCGTAATTAATAAGCCGTCGCACGTTCACGGTACACTTTATGAGCACGTAGTTGCACTGATCTTGGAATTCGACAGCGGAAGCGGCTAGTGAATAGTGGGGAATCGATGCTCGATAAAGAGAGCCGATGTTCGAGATCCAGCCGAGTATGCTGCATAAAAAGATCCTTATCTGTCTATCCGATTCGTCGCCTGTACAGAAAGCCGCATCGGAATCCGCCAGATATCGCGAGCGAGGCTGCTCTTGCAGCCAACTATTAATCTTACAGCGCTTTGATCTCGAGGAAAAACCTCCCGAATTCCAGAACAAACGCAAGATTCCACAGGAAGAATGTTCATCTCGTGGCGCCGCTGCCGCCGCCGCCACCGCGCCGAGGTATCTCCCGATTCGCGCACGGCAAAGAAATTCCCCTGATACCGAGAAGCAAGCTGGGAGAAGTCCTTAGTGTTACTGTCCCTGAAATTCCTCCACTTTAATCGGCCCTAATATCCCCGATAAGGCTAGCGGGACGACTTAATTAAAGTTACACAACTATTTCCGTGCAAGCTTTTCTCGCGCAGGCTCACTCCCGCCCTCGAGATTCCCTTGGCCGTTCAAGGAGCGGCGAATGCCGAGGATCACGGCGAGAGAGTGGAGTCGAGACCCGATTACTCGGCAAGCAGCGGGAAGTTCGTGTTCCCGCAAAAATATTCGAGCTGGTCGCGCGGAAAAAAGCGGAGCGCGAGGTATTACCGAAAGAACGCGAGTAGTAAGTAGGGAAAAGGGTGGAGACTGCGGCTGGCTACGGCGAAAAGGGAGAAAGAGTGGGGGGATGGTAGATAGGAGTGGCTGTGATCCCCGTGCACACAACTGGCCAGCGTTACCGCATATTCCTACCGATTTATGCGACATTTGCATAGCTGAGATTGCATTTTACTTTTAAATCCTTCCTTCCTTCCATCCTTTCGCGCGGGACTGCTTGGCCGGCCAGCGCTTTTTACCGCCCGCGCAACTGATCCTCATAATTTCCTAAGTTAGGGCAGTGAGTGCAATTCAATGCGAATGCAGCATCTCTTTGTGGAGGACTGTCCGCCCGATGCCACGTCTCTGAGACCATCTCAGTAATAACTACTTCCCTTTGCGACGACTAGTCTCATGGATGGACCTTATACATACGTCTCTTCGACCTTCCTATCTCCAGCGAGCTCTTTTCTCTCAGGCCGTCGATTCCGATAAGCGGCTTTCATTCGGCTTCCTTTCACGAAATTCATTGTAATATCTCGAGCGAAGGGTTCGCCGAGCGGCCGGAAGTTCGATATGGAATTCATTCAGGGCTTTTTTATCGCGGATAATTAAATGTGAAAAGCGATTATCGGATCCGACTCGATCGACTGCCGGAATATTGCACCTTTGTGCGATGGATTGACGCGGCCTGTAATGAATCGCCGCTTTATCCGCCAGCCAATGAACTGTTGTTTACCACCGATAGCTCTGCAGAGTTACAGCTTAAATTATGGATGTACATACCATGCACATTTAATCTCGCATTAACGACGAGGATAAAAATCGAGCTTTCTCGTGTACCGAAGTACTTAATGAGAATTCAATAATTATCGGAACTCCTGATTTCCGCCAGAGGATGCGTACACTCGACACTTTATCCGCCAACAGGAAAAGCTCTGGATTTCGACGATTTCCTCTGTTTGCTGCTCTACCTGTCGACGCATTAATTAGTTGACTCCATAATTAGAGTGGCTCGATTGCGCCGGTTTCCATAAACAAACCTCGCCGGCAATTACAGCACGCACCAGCGAGCGCTTGAACAAAGTAAACAGTATGCGTCTGCCACAATTACCTTGTCATATAAGTATTCCGCGCGAGGAATTTCCCGAAAATAAAGACCATATTTTACGGCAATAACGAGATTTATACAAAATTCATGATGGACCTGCGCCGAATTAAGAATATCGAGGCGGTCAACGCTCTTCATACGCTAATAAAAGCTCCAATCATCCCGCTAGATAAGCCGTGTCGATGGATCCCCTGCTCAAACAGCGGAATATCCGTCTCATTGTAATTATCCACAAAGTTAATAAAAAGAGTCTCTGGCTAGGAGCCAAGTGGAGTCGCATCTCTCGCTCGCACGGGCAGTATCGTGGAGGACCTGTATCGAGGATGCTGCCCACGTGAGCGCACGTACGAGCGCACACAATTTACCTTGGTGGATGTATGGGGGTGGCAGGGAAAGGTCGGGGGAAAAACTGCTGACACAACAGGCGATCCAGAAATGGCAAGGGGCGACCTGGCTGGAAGTGAGCAGCGAAACGCGACGTCCGCGCCGCTCGGCCGGCGAGTATACGATTAAAGCCATTGTCAGGGCAATCGGGGCGAAATGTTTCCGATGCATTAATAACGCATAAACGTCAGGTAGCGGCTCGCCGGTCACTGGCAGCCGGCCAGCAGCGTCTGGCCGCGCACCTCGAGCTTCCTCTATTTACGAAATCCATCATTCAGCCGAGAGCTAGCCTGTCGTTCCTACCTTCGAACGGGTAAATACATGCCACCACGAGATCCTCGTTAACTTCGGACCAACCCTATACTACTCCGTGCCCTCGAGCACCCCCGACGTCCTCGTCTCCCGGACCCCGCGCTGCCCCCCTTTCAACCCTGCACCTAACACCACCCGACAGCCTATGGATTTATTAAAGTAACTGCCGCCCTTTTCAGTAAATATCAGAGGGAGAGAAGAGAGCGGCGACCACCGGGCCAATTCGGCCTGAGATGGATAGATATAAGCGAGCGGTGGAGGTTTCGCGCGTTCGTTAACAGCGGCCGGCGCTTTCATTCCTGTCACGGGCCACGCTCACTATTGGATTTTATAGTCCTGGATACAAAGTGTCCCCTCGCTCTACACTGTGTGCGGCGATGGGAATTACTTCGATCCGCAATATATTTCGGCGCGGAGGACGCCCCGGAAAATACTCTCTCTGTCTGGCCCCGTTTTCACTCTGCTCGCGCAGTTTCCAACGTTCTGCCGGAAATCGTCATAAAGTCAGGCCTTCAGTCCGCGGGTAATAAATTCCTGGGGATAGGAAAGGTGACGCGAGGGATGCTACCAGCTTCGAATTAAAATAATGGCGAGGGTAAGAGGGTAAGTCGGTCGGTATTGCCTTTTGGTAACTCGGATATCCCAGTTTCCGGGGAGTTTGCCCCGCCGGCGCAAAGATTCGCGAAGGCCAGAGGTGGGCGGCTGTGGGAGGGAAAGGGCCAGGAATGCGGAGCACAGATGCAAGTTCATAAATTGAAAACCGATGCGAACTCGCTCGCATTCCAAACTGGGATTCCGCTGTAAGTCTTGATCTCGTTTCGAATGCCGAGCAAAGGAGCCTCGATTTCCTCACCGACGCGGCCGGTCCTACGCTCCCCTCGATACAATTTATCTCTCTCGAACCTATGTATATGTGTGCACATATAGCTGCTGGTGTAATGCGTGCGCTCGATAAATTCTCAAAGTTAAACCCACACAAATACACTGAAACGCCCAAACCCGGTGCAACTACATCAGTAAGAGGGAGTTGGCTGAAATTGTTTGCTTTCGAAAAATTCCCCAAAATCCTTCCAGCCCGGATGGCCGGGCGCCGAATAGACGCGCAGCGTGTCCGAATTCGTCGCTACTTCCGATCTAATTGACGGGGATTCCAAGTCTTCTGGCGGTCGTTAGTCCGAGGGAGCGAGGGTGAAAGAGAGATGGTGAGAGAGGGAGAGAGAAAGAGAGCCGGCGGGATCGACCGAGCGTTCATAGAATTGTAAATGACGATTGGTCGCGAGAGCTGATGCGATAACGCTTCAATGGAATCGAGTAGAGTCGACTAGGATAGGAGAGAGAAGCGAGCGAGAGGCGAGGACGAGTGCGAGGGAACGGGTGGATCTTGTCGAAAGCGGATCGCTTCTGCACCGAGCCTCGGGCCATGCCGTGCGATTAAGCCGCGAATGAACTTTTAATTCGTTTCTGATATGGATCCTCTGTTGCCGATTTCCACCCGAGCCCCCCTGTCAGCTCAAGCCAACCGCTTCTTTATTGCTCGTTAACGAGGAATTACAGACTCGCTTCTCCAACGAGACTACGAAACTGTCCCCAAGCCCTCGGCCGGGCATCGTTGCTCTACCTCCACAATATCCCACGCCAAACAAAATGATACAGAGAAGCCTGGGAGTGAATTTAATAATTTTTCCGAGATACCCCGCTTCTCTCCTATGATACTAGCCGAGGACAGGAAGCCAATCCTAGTAGGTATGTAGCGCGCGCGGACGGACGTCCACAATAATTCTGCGGCCAACACCCCGTTTACCGTGGCAACCGTGTCCACGGCACTCGCGTGCTACCGATCCGCCTCTTTGCACAAACAATTTGGCAAAATAAACAAGTTTCGCGGACGGGGAATGTGTGTGTCGCATGCAAATACTGCCGCCGCCAGATAAGGAACTTTGCAAACACCTGACACACGTAGCCGCGCGCGGCCGCGACGTACGAACGGGAAACTCGAGTTGCCGCGTGACCTTCTGCCAAGCAATCTGGCGAAACGATACACTTGGCGCAGCACTTAGTTAGCTGCGCAAATTCACCGGCTTCCCCGAGCAACGTCGGGAACATCCATCGACTTCCTAGGTGATTTGGTAGACTACCTCATGCAACTCTACCTTCGAACGGTCTACCTCTCATTAGAGAAAAGTTCGACAAGATGCTACTATTTCCTTCAAAGGGTCTCGTACTTTAAATCGAGTAATCAGCAGTGACTTTGATTGACGCATTAAGGTCTGGCAGTTTATTCCCCCAAAAAACTTCCCTTGTGATTGTGTGAAAATGTTGGTTATCAAAAAAAAAAAAACTGAGCCTCCAATTTAGTGAAACGCACAACCGTGTTCCGGGCTTTTGGCTGAAATTTATTAAATGCACAAATATGTGCGCCCGGACAGAGTAAAAAAACATTATGAATATATTTGAGTGTGTTGTGTCGGCTGGAAAATGTAAATTGTGAGATAATTTCGCTGCTTGTTTTAGCCTGATTTTTTAAAGCTCGTAAGCGCAGAATTCGCGATCAAAAGCTGCTTGGGAGGGACGTTCACCGGAATCTAATATAAAAAGTGGCGCGATGAAAGCATCTCCCCAGCCTGCCATCTCCAAAGTTTCCACTTACTGACCCTCTTAAAGCGAATAAGCTGGTCGTACATAACTATATGAAAAGCATGAGAAGCATTTCATTTTCTTTAAGAAGCACTAAGCACTGAAGAGAATCCTGACGGACATCGGGGGAGAAAAAAGGGAAGGGCGCGCGATTTAATGGAAACACTTAGTTTCGGGGATTTTTTCAGCCCCTCCCATTTCTCGACTCCCCCTTTCCTTCTGCTAACGAGAGCTCCGAAAGGACGAGCAAAAACCTGGAGAATTATTCCGTCTTCCGAGTTTATTCCTCGTAATTTCTTGTCCGCCCTCTCAAAAGGGCAGTATCGCGCTAAGGAATCAGTCTTCTCTAATTACGGCTCTTCGCGTAGTATCGTTTATTAATTACCGCCCAGTATTTCGGGGCCCTCGCGCCACAGCTACTCTCTGCCCAATCTCCTTGCTGATATCTAAAAGATAGCACTCAAGTCACCGAGGCAAATAATAAAACTTCACCCTCACTGCCGACAGGATACTTACAGCTTAAATAGCAAAGTGCAGATGTAATCTCCTTAAAAGAGGAAGGCGCACGATTGGCTCCATTCTTCTTTCTTTAATTAGCTCCTTTATGTTTGGGAAATGGCGTTACGGTTTACTGTCGATAGCGCGGCTTTTCCAATGCCCCCCCGATCAAGTTGCCTCCGTGAGATGCCTCATTACCGAGTGCTACTTGAGGCTAGGCACGAACCTACCGGGAGAAAAACAAGAAGTGCACTGATAAAGCGAGCAAGGTGAAGGGGAATAAAAGGGCGGCGATAGTGGCCGTGAATCGACTCGGCCTGCGGATGGATCTTTTGAGGTGTCGTCGTTGAAAGGAACAAGCGGCGGCCCTGAGAAACGACGATTGTTCTTTCCCCTCGGCCATTTCCCCGCAGCTTTTAATGGCTCCCGGCCCTTCTCAAGCCTCTCGGCCTTGTCAGGTTCCTTCGCACCTAATGTTCCAGCGGCAAGTCTCCTCGTTAATCGAAACTACCACCGACCAGAGAGATCCTATTGTCCTAGAGCTCGCCGCGGCGCTCGAGCGCGCGTTTCACCGGCTTCGTCCGACTCTCCTGTCATAATTACCATAGCAAAATGCTGCAAATGCCAGCCCATTATGCGCACACTCTGTTTGCTCGGATCACTCGCTGCTAATGGCGCGATACCAAAAAGTGGTAGTACTGCGAATTATGCGAAAGCAGGCCGATTCCCGCGGCTTTACGTCGCGCCTGACACACGTCAATCGATGTAATGCCCGGCAATATTGTATAGAGCGCGCTACCGGTAATTAGTCGCAAAGTGCAACTCGGACATCTCATTATCTGACCATTGGTTTCCATTGTTCCGATTCGCTACCACGGCCGAGTGCATTTCTGTCGAAAGAATAAGCGAAAGTGCACGACAATTTCATCAATTGAGACTGGCCATGCAAATGGTTTTAAGGGATATTAAGCGACATCACGATTCCCTCTGTATGTCAATAATTTATGATTATTGTAAACCGAGTCGATTAATTCTCGATTCCGACGGTAAATTTAACGATTGCTTGTTGACCGGTCGTTACACATGTTTGACGCGCCCTGTGTTTCACATTAATTAGATCGACGCGTTGATTACATCGGAAGTGTTTTTCGCCCTATTACCTTGCGAACAAAGCACTGGAGAGTGTGTGCGTGAGGGCGATGTCAACGTAGATGCAGAACTCCAGGGCGCGATTTAGTGGATGCTGTAAAATTGTTAAGTCCTATTTGACCCGGGTTACGATCTCGATAGCACTGCCTCTTTGCTTCCTCGACTTTCGCCCCCAAGGGGGGAACAATGACGGCAGACTCTTACCGGAAGAGTAAAAATTTGCCGTAAACAAAGCTCATCAGCAAAGTGGCTTCCTTTTACTGTCTACGCTTCTCTCGTTTAAGCGAGGTCTGCCATTGGAGTATATGTCATAAGATGATACAGGTAATGCATGTGGAGGACACACCCGTACTTATGCAGGCATATCCACTTTTTTTTAGATTTCTATGAATATCTTGGAAGTGGCGCATCCTAAGGGAAAGCATACTGTAAGTTAATTTACGAGCAAGAGTCTCCCGTTGGATTGGAGACCGGACTGAAGTCTCTCAGTGGGCTAATTAGCGAGATAATAAATGAAATGTCGATTTATCGCTAATTGGGGCCAGTGAACTTTTTCCTTTCGCGCAGTCTGTCTTGCTCGGGATAGGAATTGAGAGTCGGGAGTCGGCTCAAATCCAAACTGGAAGTTCTGGCTTGGTTTCCCCGTAGGATAGATCAAGTTTGGTCCACGCGTCTCTGAGGCACAGAGGGGAGAAGCCAAAAAGTGGGTGGTTGCAAAGTCTCCCATGCGTGATTAATCAATAGCAGGTCGATAACCACTGATTCTTTTGGATCGTAAGTGGTATAAAATTCAAGCTAAGACTCCGAAGAAGAGATCGGGTCATGATTGGGTCCTCAATCCTCATTATTTGTGGAGTAATCGAAGTTTGAAGTGAAAAGTAGGGTGAATTTTCCATGGGCGGGTAGTATGGAATAAATTCTTTTGATACGCGTTGCTTTACGGGCCGATGAAATAGTTTGTTGGAAATTTTACTTCTTTGAGGTAAACACACGCGACTCACGTAACGGGCGTCGTTGATTATAATAGGGAAATCCTTCACGACACGGTGTACCTTTATAAATTATTTCCTAGTCGACAATTTTAAGGCGAATGTATGAACTTGCAAAAGCTTAACACTAAAAATTCTCTTAACTATCTTTTGTACGGGCATATTCCACGGGGCAAGCAAAAGTAAAAAATCGCCACAAAGGCCGGGGCGAAACTTAAACGTACGTCGGCACCCGCGAGCCCGATTATAATTAAATTTTTAAACCCTGCAGCCTGTCCAAGCGTTCTCGAGCTCGATCATTAAGCTGCATGGAAATAGTGCGCGTGGAATAATACGAAACGCGAGCAATAATAAAGATACTAAATTTCATCCGGGTAAAAGCTTTGTCTCCTTTCTCTATGAATCTCTACCAAGGCGCTTTCGCGTCTCTTTCGGTGCTCGCCTTGCGAATTTATAAAGACGTCACTTCAATGGCCCGGGCTTTTACTGGATCGTAAATGCGTTACGAGGAAGTTCAGCGCGAAAGCGAAAGCCGCTCACAAGAATCGAGCTGAGAAACCTGGCCCTTTCACGTGAAATATATGATAAAGAATTTGCAAGGTACACCGCCAAGCAGGGCCGACCTGCCGGAAGATCGGGCAAGCGAAGCCTTTGAAAAGTCAGCCCGAGAATCACAACTTTGAACGCAATCTATCGCCACATAAACCTAGAGGGACTTTCAGGACATAGCGAGAGGAATTTACGGCGGTGTTTTGCGGTGAGAAAATATGTACGTCAGCTGCGTGATAAAGTTTTCACGAATCCGGACCATCAGCCCAGGTACACACGGGTACGGTGGACGGCTTATAGGGCAAACTGTAGTGTGGAATGGCGCAATCCCGGCTATTGTACTTGCGCTCCTTCGCGTTCCACTTCATTATGAATGTGCCACTTAATCCTGGAATTCCTGACGCAGTGCACTTTAACTGGAATCCTCATTGGCTAGTATTCCGGAAATGTAAATACGCTTTCCCTAATCGTGGTCAGAGGATAACTTTGCCTTTATGGATGTACGCTTGCGCCGTTGGTCTACGCGCATGTGTACCAGTAAACCCGGACGCTATGCTCCACTTTCGCAATATTCCACATGCGTATGAGCACCGCTAATTCTAGGGTACTTACGAGCTGACTCTGGGATATTCCGACCTAAAATATGAACATGTTCTATATGAAAAATGAATCACGCTTTGAATTTAAGAAAACGCTATTCTTGCAGTATTCTTGCACGACAAATTTCTGATCTCAGTTCGATATCAAGTTCTCGTGCTAGAAATGAATGTAAGTTGCTGCTGGTAAAAGTTGGTAGACGAAGTATGGAGCAGCGCGGGCTGAGAAAAGTGGTGGCTTTCGGGCACGATCTACAGAGTCTGCAAGCGATTTGTTACAAAGTTAAAGTCGCACGTCCGGTAGTCTACTTTCCTTCTACTGCCATGCCTGAATGGAGTAGACACTAGCTGTTAAATAGCTAAGATAGTCAAGCTAACTCTATATCCGCAACAGGTACGCATGCACTACTCTGTACATTATTCCGAAATACACAAAGGCTACCCCAGAACTGGTCTGAAATAGTAACAACACTCGATAATACGGGAATAAAAGTGTGCGCAGAGGTCTTCGGAGGTAAACTTTACGCTCGCATTGTATTGTCGACGCCGCGCCGCCACGTCTTTTATTCTCGCGCCGCTCGACTGGCCAGTATTCTCGCATTAAACCAAGAAATCGTCGAAGTGTTTTTGCGCGTCTACGCCTTTAAGGCGACCCTCGATTCCAGAAGCTCTCACTTTCAAGCCCCGCACTCGAACTCTCCGTTGAAACCCCGTCCGATCGTTTCGATGAAACGCGACCACGTTACTGTTTTTGTGGGCCGCATTCTAATTGACTCGGAGGGTACAGTGCGCTTGAACGCGAATGAAAATTTACCGCGTAAAAGCCACTGGAATTAAAGTAGATTTTTTGCTGTCGGGTTCAATCGGCAAAGCCCTTCGCCGACAATGCCTCCCTCTCCGATGGAAATGAGTCAGCCAACTGAGCCTCCATTCTGTACTGCCGTTGGGAACAAATGCGCATCCGTGCAATATTCACTTGCAGTTTATGAAATGATAGATCTTTCATTAACTAAAATCATTTCTTGAATCGTTAAACTATTCCATGCTTATAAATATTTAAAATCCAAGCGAATTAGGTAAGCTCACATTACCTGTTACTGGAAAAACTTCTCGGGATTAAGGGTCCTCGGCTCAGGCATCCGCAGAGATAAACTTAACGGAACCGGAACGGCCTGAAAGTAAAATTCGTTAGGGAAACAAGTTCAAAGTTTAACAAGCTGACAAAGAGAGCGTGAGGTGGCGAAAGCAACAACGCCGAGACCTGCTGGCAATTGCTGCAATTCTCCACTGTCTAGTCTGCGGATAGAACGGTAATAGATGTAATACATTGAGAAACACTGAGGCAGAGCGTGAGAGATTTCGAAGCTAAACATTATGGCTGTTGCCCTGGAGTATAATCGAAGAGTTCGGCGGAGAGCCTAGCGCACATGCCGTTATAAATTCATTCAGGCATAACTTTCCAATTATCTTGCGAACAGGTCCCATAACTTCTGCGAGTGCTGGTATTATCGCGCCGCGTCGGACCGCTACCGTGCACACACCACGAGGCCCCCACACCCACACTCATACCACATAATTTGGCGAATATGTCGATGCTGTGCTTGCTACGAGGTTTCCAATTTTGCAACAGCAGACCCTACACTAATGTGCCACCTGTTTTCTCCACATTACTGTTACTCCCAATTATTTCTTTCAGTGTTGTACTAATGCAACTATCAGTACAAGTGTGGCTTTCTGAGCAGAAATACTCATTGATAAATAGAGAAGATGGATATTATGTGAATGTGGATGCTCGAGTGATATGAATTGCGTTGTGTTAATGGATCTTTAACATTGGTCTACACAATATTATAAACACAGCCATGGAATTCTACACCTAGATGGTATATGGTTCATACACGGTATAAGCTAGTTGCACCATTAAATAAACATTCTCAGCAATTGATATTGATAGTAAATGAAACGTAGGATGGCATTACACAATGTAAGTTACATAGTAGCACCACTAGAAAAAGGTATACAGCAACTAGCATTAATAGCAAATGAAACAGAATCTTTGTCCACATAATGCACACAATAACATTGAACACATTCAAGTGGCAAACTCGGTAACAGTCAAACAATTACACAATACAGAAGGATCACATGCACATTATAACAATCAAGTACAAAATGTGTATTCGGTAAATGAATTTACCATTGTCATGCAATTGTGTTAATAATTAGGGTACACCGAAATCAAAGAAGAATTTGTAGGAACACAAAATATTTGGATGAAAGGTGATATAATTGAAAAAGAGCCGGTGTTACCTCTCTCAAGCTGCAAAATATCTCCCACATTTGTAATTCAGGGAATATCGAGTGATACTGCAAGACAAATAGTAGTCAGGCGCACACTAACACGTTTGTCTCGTCGACCAACATTGGAGTTGCGCGCATTCCATGTACCCTTGGCGCATCGCAGGATTCCGGCGCGAACTTAGATATCGATCGAGGATCTTTCTGAAATTCAAAATTCAACGCAAATCTCAAGCCCGCCAGTTCCTGAAATATACTTTGAAAGCAGACAAAATTGCTTCAGCGTTTACCTAATGTTACGCCCGACGTACTAGTTAAATGTTTCACTGAATAATAATACCTTAGAATTGTTTTCCAACATCTGAATCTTGCCGCTTACATTGGTGAAGTATGCAAAGTGGATAAAGAAGATGCGCGCGCAGTTCTTTCCTGCGTATGTATGAATAATATTTCCAGCTATATATGATTTCTGACAGACCATCTTAATTCTAACACACAAGGATGCTTCAAAATCATGAATACTAATTAGCGTACATAATAATACAGTTGGTATACAAATATGTTAACGGGAATCTACCTACAAATGATCTCTTCATATCTTGGTATATCTGTATATAACGCTTGACATTCTATCTTCATTCTGAGATGTTGCAGTGCTTTAAAATCATGAATACCAATTAACGTACATAACAATTAAGTATTACACACTGTTATATCAATCTAAATTTAGCTGATGTCCCTATATCTGGGTACAGTTGTAAACAATGCTTGATGGTTCTGTCTACATTCTGGGATATGAGGCTGCTTTTAGATTATGAATACCAGCTATACTATTGAATAATGAAGCCTGGGCCACTATGTTAGCAAATTGGACATTGTCTAATTAAGAGAGATGGTAACCTATTACTGGACTTCCATGTAAAGGCATATGTGGTATTACAAAAAAGTAAACAGCAGAGAGAGAGTTATACTGATTTATGACGATGCTCACTCCCGACACACCAGTCGTACTGAGCACAAGGACAGTGAACTGCACAGTGAAAATCCAGCTTTTTGACGGTCTCCTGTGTGCTGGTATCTCATGGGAAATCGGAGTCGGTTTGCCGGTTTCGAGTAATATGCATTATTCAACCAATAACTTCCTATTCTGTCGGGCAAACTATGTACCATGTAGGGCCCTCACCAAAAAGCTTCGTCGATATATAGAGTCCGAAACATCCAGCAGAACACACAGGCCACCACGTGATAGGCTCTCTCTCTCACTCTCTTTCTCTCTCTCTCCCGATCGTGATCGTTGACGTGCATGCACCGGAAACACAGCACGTGCTCGCAATGCAGAATTGTAGATTAATGCGAGATCTTTGCCCTGCCTGCACACTGCAGCCCTGCCACCCCCCGCCCCCTGCATTAATAAATCAAGCTCGATACGGATTAAATGGAACACGTAAATAGTTTGCGTAGAAAAAATTGAACGCACGAGGTGGGGAACGGGACGTATGGCGTGCCACGTGCGAGCGCGGCTTTTTGCGAAACTGGGAATATTTGGGAGTGGGTGCTTAAAATTTAACGCGTCCGCTGCTATACTATTTTCGCGATTTATTGAGATGAATTCTGTGAAAGGCATGCGTTTGATGATGCAATGTGGAGTATTTTAATATAAAATTATAGATACGCTAATTGATTATGTGCATGAAGTTAGCACAGCCATTTTCGAAAACCGGAAAAGTAATTACTGTGCTGTAATGTGATACATTTCGGCTGCGTTGTGCCATAAATTAAACAAAACTATTCCGAAGTATTTTTGCTTAGGAGTTAGGAAAACCATTTTTGAAAATCGAAAAAAGAATATTATTTCTACAAGATCAAGAGTTATGACTGAAAATGTATTTTCGCTTAGAAGTTGGCATAGCGTCGTTTTCAAAAATCGCGGAAGTATGCGATGCCGAGCAGTGAACGTGTTAATTAAGATTTTGATTAGTTGAAGGAAGTACGAGGGTATAGAAGTTTCAAAGAGGACGGAGCTTTCTAATCACAAGGATCGAAGTCGTGCGTGAAAATCTAGGACGAGGAATAAAAGGCAGCGGGAGGAGGAGGGTAGGTTTTCCATCGGGTGCTCGCTACTACCGGATGGTCCGAGCTGTGAAAGACCTTTCTCTTGTTCGAACTGAGATAAATTATGCATCAGCTGCGCCCTTCCCACCTTTCTCCCGGCGAGGAAACTTCTCCAGCCGGAGGAAAGCGGGAATGCTCGCCAAGTGGATTACAAATTGTTGCCGGGACTTTCATAAATATTTACGCGACGTCCTACCGGGATCGAGAGCGGCCGGCCGGACCGTGCCTGCCCGCCAGCGATATACCGCCGAATTAATTGAAAGGCTTCCGGTCTGCTGACGAATTAAATTCTCTGCCGACGAGTGGCTCCTCCTCCAAACCTCTTTCTACATCTGTGTATACAGACCGGCTCAATAGATTCCCCCAATTGTCTTCCTTAGTCCACTGAAATCTCTCAACATCAAATTCAAGCTGACAATTGGGCTATTTACTACTTTTTGAATTTCAATCCTTCCAATTTCAATAGATCTCCGAACTCACTGACCCTCCTGTGTCGTACAGTCAACGTTCTCTAGCTCGTCCAGTTTGATTCCAACACAAACTTGGCACAACTCCTCCAGCATTTAATATTCCTGTATACTCTCGTAATCTCATCCCTGCTTCTGAAATTTCGAAGTAATATTCCGACGCTTACTCCGATCTTTTAGTACTTGCTAGGGAGCGCGGCGTTTATGTTGGTGGTTAATAGGCGCCCATTCGTTATACATAATGTTCGTAACTTTGCAATAATAAGGTTCGGGCAAGCTCGGCCGGAGTCTGGCTGCGAGCCAGTGTGCTAGTAATCTTAACTCGTCTCTCGAAATGTTAATAACGAAGACAGGTTCATTAGTAGAAACTGGGCCATTCCGGCGATCGCGCAACGTCCAGCGCGCTCTCTTTTTCCACTTTCCGGCGGAGATGTTTTCATCTAGGAAACATGAGCGACTATGCGCTGGGAGTAGCGTGGAGCAGGGCAGCATGGCTTTAACGGGAAACAAGAGGAGGAGGAACCTCGCTGGCTTCCACATCAGGCTGGTAATAACGTTCGAAGGTTGCTGATGTCGACCCACGCAACTTTCACGCCAACGACTTTAGTTCTAGAGAGCTTCAATCTCTCTCTCTCTCCCTTTCTCTTTCTCCCTCGCGCTGGCTCTGTTTTCCCGAACGGAGTGTACCGTATACAGCGTGCACCGAAATGCAGTTCACTCCCGAATGGAACGGTTCCCAGGAAGTCGGAAACGGCCTTAAGAAGAGCGCGGAGAGAGCAAATGCAGCCCCCGCATTGCTCCGGATGGAGCCACGAAATCAAGGAGTCTCGGCCAGACCCAACTATTTCACGTCTTCTCCCGTCGAGCGACTGCCCTCCCGACCTCTTTCCACCCCACTGTTTCAAGCAGGCATTACTGCTGACGTTGTGTCACAATTGGCTGGGACTCTTTATCCCTGATGGAGTTTGTTTATTGGTGGTCTTACGTCCAAATTGATTACCCTCCACTCCGCCTTTCGCAACCTTTCGTCGGGACACTTGCTTCATTTGTTTTATCCGTCGAGCACTTCTACTTTATAAAACCAATGTTCGATCTTTATGATAGATCGAAGAGCAAGATAGTGAGAACTTCTCTGTGATTTTGGGTGTTCGACCAGGAATTTAAGATATTATCGAAAAAGTGCGTTCTGTTGAAAGTGTCGTGGCAAAGTGCTTCTACATGAACTACTCCTGCTCAGTTGCAATAAAAGGACCGCTCCAAGGACACGAGGAATTAGACGAGGCGAGATTTTCTATTAAGCGGAACATTGATTGATTGCCAAGGATAAAGTTCCACGAGGTCGCTTAGTGATAAATGGAGTTTTCCGAGTGCCCGAGTAATTGTGTCCGCGCGACGTGGCCCCCGCGCCCTCGTTTACGTTCCTCGTTTTTCCGCCGCGTGATGCGCCCCATTTTTTTACTATCGATCAAAACCGAAAGCTCAGCCAGATCAGACATCAAACTTCGAAAAATCACCTCGACCCGTTACTTCAACTGAAGAATAGAAAGGTCCCTTTAACTGTAGCTGCTCGCCTCGAGGACGAAATGTTCTCCGACAGCGAAAGGGGCAAGGGAAGGAGACGTACAATAAATGAGAGTGTACATGATCTATTTACTTTCCGATCGCATGGTTCTGACAGTCACTTTCGGGGCGTATCACAGTTAGACTTAGTGGCGGACAATCGTCGTGAGAATGTATGTAGGTCGACACAAAGGCCTGAAGCGCCGGCGGTCTTACCTTCACTGAAATCCAGCGTTATCGTTTCATTCGAAGAAACCCAGCCTTTCCCCTACCCTAATATACCTTCACGCTCGACCTCCCACTTGCCCCCAAATCCACGACAAACTCGAGAAAGCCCTCGACTTCGCCCATATAAATTACATATTCCAATTCTTTACCTACCCCCAAAAACACCTTGTCAAGGAAGTTTCCAGTTTCCGGTTCAATCTAGACGCATATACCCCGAAGAACATTAAAATGTACAAAAAAATGCCAAATAATTTAATGACACACAAAAGATATCTTTTTGAACTACGTTGGCCCAAAACCAAATAGATATCATACAAATAAGCCAAGTTATCAATCATAGATATACCACATAGTAATTAATTAATTAACTTGCATTGGCGCGTGAATTCGATGGAAACTGCTACAATTCATCGGGATAAGTGTCATCGACTGTCGTGCAGCGTACTATATGAATATAGTACTACTTGGCACGATAGACTCTACCGAGTCTACTGGTCAGTTATTTACACCGGCGGGTTGTACGGCCGGCGAACCCAATGAAATTTCTGACTGGCAATTCAAAGTTCCGGCACTCCAATTAAGTTTATCGCGAAGGAGCGCGCTGGCTTTGATTGCGAGTGAATAGGGAACGGTCGAGATAAATAGGATGGGCGAAAGAGAGAGAATCGAAGAGTATAAGGGGGGTGGAGAGAGGGTAGAGTGCGGGCGGTGCGCACGTAATATCGATAACGCTCTTAATAGATTAATTAATGGTTCCGTAATAAGCGCGAATAACGGCCAGTGATGTATTATGATTCCATATACCTCCCGCGGGAGCAATAAATCACTCTTGGAGCTTTGTAATGCCCTGTTAACCATTATCGAGTCATAGGTTAGCGATTCTTAGTGGCGCAAAAAAAAAAAAGAAAAAAAAGCGGCCTGCCTCCTCTCTTTACATTTTGTTTCATTCTGCGAAATGCTCGAGCAAACTTCTCGACAGGTATACTCGAGCAGAGCCTCTTAATTCACTGGAGAGCCCACTGTCACCAGAATTCCGAGACCTCTCAATGAGAGAGTAATCTCCGCCACGAAGACAGAGCGAGAGCAATCTCTCTCCCGAGGTTAGATCGGCGAGGAGTGATACATTAAACACTCCAAAAATCCCGGGGAAGCTCCACTTTATTCCCGAGACTCAATTTAAGCGACCGCTTGGCGGGGCAAACCTCGAGGTGGAAAGGTGGCGGTGAAATGTTCGTTTAACTTTCGATCGCTGGTGCACAAGGAAAGCAGAGAGGGAGAGGTAGAGGGAGAGGGAGAAAAGCTTTGATAGATCCGAGGGAGAGAAGTACGGCGGAAAATGCCTATGAGATTCCGAGATATAAATCAGAACGAAATATCGAATGCGTCAGCGGCCTGGCGTGCTGTGACAATCGAAGACAATCGGCATGGCGATTTGCAAGTCGGGCATGAAATTGAGCCATCCGACCTGACTCTCCTTCCGCTCCGCTCGGTCCCCCTTGGAAGCTAGAAATGAGGCATCTACCCACAATCCACCTTTAGTTATCGAAAATCTCAATTTCATCTCGCCAGGCAGAGGGGGGTACAAAAATTGCAAAGTATTGCTTGGACGATTCCCGAGAATTACTCCGATAACTTAATTCCACTCTCGCCTGGAAGCTGACGAGCATTTTCCGCCGATTAGTTGCTCCACCGGTAGTGCGCACGCACCCTTTTAGTCAAAGCCGATCGCGCCCCGGTGTTTAACCCAATTAGCTATTCCATCGCGCAGCTTATCCTACCAAAAGTAATTAATACCTGGAGAACAAATAGGCCGGAGAATCCGCTCGAGTTTGGCACAATTTCTCATATTTAACGCTTCCGGGGAATGTGCATGGCCTATCTCCGTCTCCCCCTCCCTCTAACTGCCGTGAGCTCGTACATTACGGCGAGTGTCACTAAATTTGAGCAAATATACGACATGGTTATATAGAGAATATTGTTTGATAGCCGCGTTATATCAACGCGCACTGGGATCACTGTTTTTGCTCGGTGATAATTACGCAATTGATCGCACCGGCATTGCTTGCTCCCGCATGATAGTACAAATACAAACCCCTCGCCTCCCTTTATCGGCATCGATTCACCGATATTAGTTTATGCTCCACTTAAAATAGTCATCGAGGGAATTCCAACAATCTGCACTGGAATGACGTATAACTAACTATCAACCCTGATAATTGAAAGGGAAGAATATGTCCGTGCGGGAATGATTTTGGAGCATTAGTCGTAATCGAAGGAATGCCTTTGCCGAGAGAATAGCATGCCAAGTATGCCACGCGTTCATGCCGTTCCATTCGACGCGACCATTGAATTAAAACTGCCTGCAAAAACCTTTTGTTCTCCGGGAGGGTTTGCTTCGCAATCCCGATGCGAGTACCTCGGGAACTACTTGACTCGCTCGCATGGAGCTCGTAATGTCGACGAGGTCCTCAGAAATCGGAATAATGTGGGTCACGGGCAGCGATACTGCAGATTTTAATACAGCGATAATGCGCGGAATTTCGCGAAAAATATTGATGGTGTATGTACTATGTATTGGTAAAAAAAGTTGAAGTGTCGGATGATGCTTGTGTCAGCGCAGGGCAACGACTGAGCACGAACGAGACGAGGGGTTCGCTTAAATAAGACGATTCTTGGTGCTGGCAACAAAGCGAACAAAGCCTATTGCTCGACCTTTAGGGGAGACGAGGTTGTCTCCCTTTAATGTAGACGTACAATAGTATATAGACGCTTTTTGGCGGCAGGTCAGTCGTGCCATGCTGCACGTGTTCGTCTCGCCGTTTTTCCGAACTCACGTGCGATTGTGAAAGAGACTGATGGGTGAGATTAGATATCTGTGCATGTGTGGGCGTGTGCGTGATTGGGGAAGAAGGTGATCACTGCGAGGACTGGGGGTGTGAATGGGGTGGGCGATGCAAAGCAGCTAAGGAGGCGCTTAACGAGTGTGGCTAAAAGGCGAGGGTTATGTTTTGCGCCAAAATGAGATGCCATAAATAGTAACGGAAAACGTTTGATTATTCTCTCAAATAAACATAATATTCTCCGACACGAGAGTACAGATATTTAATAATTACTATCCGAACCGACCATTAATTGGACAAATCGTAATTCACGATGAGCAACGGGAAACACGTATTGTTTTTCTCCCGAAATTCAGGGATCCGCTAAATTGTTGTCCCAACTCGTCCACGGTCCTCGGGTCCCCTCTATGTAACACTTGGCCAATCTCTATACATATACGCGTGCGCCCTTCAAAGTATGCCGTCCGTGTGTGTATGCGGCCTGCTGAACAGATTTATCGGTGGTTCCGCCCGGTCGAGATAAGGAGAAATTAATTTCTCGTGGACACCGATTTTTCACGGGAACGTGTCGTCCGGTGAACGCGCACCCTTAATAACGATCTGCCCATTCACCATCTCCCTTATTCTTCGGATCCCACCTGACGCGCACCGCCAGCCACTCCACGCCGAGGGCAAGTTTTTTCGGCGACAAGTGTTCCCCGCCAGAATCAATGTCTCTCATTACCCACAGTGATTTAATTAATACCTGAAAACCGGGCCAACTATCGATCAGTCACCAAAATCATTAGTGGCACTATCAGCTCTTTACCATTGGTCTCTCAAGATTAATATTACACAGAGAGAATGTTTGTGATTAATTCCAAATTGGTTTCCTGGTATCCCCCAAAAATGTTGATTAAACATCATTCGGGGTGACTTCGAATCCTGGAAATTAGGGGCACACTTTTCACTCGTTGGCAGAGTGCAAGATTAACGTCCGCAGGATATTTCGCTGCATATCCCTCTCCCTGGCTGGCGTGACCGCAATATTCGGAATCGAATTGGACCATTGCTCGTGGCAGGCGTGATCTCGCGAACGGCATAAATCCTAGAATGGCTCGAATCGCGAGAAAGGGTGAGTGGACGAGGTACTTAACTCTTTAACGAGGGTCGCACGAACGGCCGCCAGCGAATTAAATTGTTCTTAATAATCGCGCGAACGGCCCGCCACGTGACTGGCATTAAAAGACAGCTATCGAATGCGCTCCGGGTGCTAAAGTATTCACGTCACAGCCCTCTTTTTTCGGAGCACCTTTTGAGTGGGCCACTAATGGTCAAGAGAACTTTTCTAATAGTTCCTGCACCACCCGGCTATTATCCGATTGCGAGTAGCTCGGGAATTTATTTGAAGGGGGGCCAGGCTAGTTTCTTTGGCCGGCCTTTACGGGCGTTAATTGTACGTTCGCCGCCTCCTCGGGGTTGGAGTGCAAGCAGCAGCGCCGGCTCAAAGTTGCTCCCATGGAGCTTTACCTGCACGCAGATTTACGAGATACGTGTTACGTCCGCGGTGGGAAGAACGGATGAGTAATGGCACACCTGGCACACCCGGCACGCCGCTTGCCGGCATTATTTGCGCTTCTCACTGAAATGATCGTGTTACGCATTTAATTGGTCGGTCCCTCCGCCCTCGAGTTTCTTCCTCGCTTTTTCCTCGAGCACGAGACCTACTCCCCCTCCTCTCCCTTCTTATCGCCGCTGTCGATCGTTCCCTCGATATTAGTTCGTGTTCGAGCTTAAGGGGCTAGACTCAGGTATAGTAGTGGCGCTGTTTTATCGGCACAAATTGGCCAAATCATGCTTCGGGGATCCCGCTTTTACTCCCTTATATGGAATGATTTTGGGTCGGAAAAGGTCTCAATCGAAAGATGAAAGATGCGTACAGCGCGGCTGATTCGTGGTTTTGCAAGATTAGGACGCTGCTCAATTATATTAATGTGCGAAGTGTTGTGAAATCAGCGGTGGGTGTACAACTTTTAGCATATTATTATGACCAAAAAGCATCGGAATCTTACAAAACCACGAATCAGCCGCGCTGTACGCATCTTTCATCTTTCGATTGAGACCTTTTCCGACCCAAAATCGTTCCATATAAGGGAGTAAAAGCGGGATCCCCGAGGCATGATTTTTGAGGTTCTGTGGCCACGTTGTTGATATGCAGAGCGGTCTAGCTGAGTACTTTAGTTCGGCCAGCGCGATCGAGGTGGCGCGTAAGTGAAAGGGCTATTCTGCACCCTAGCCTGTCAAAACATAGTTATTTGACAGCAAGCTATCGGGTTAGGTTAGTCACCTGCTGACGGGATGCAGAGTGATTCTGCAATGCAGACTCATTCTGATATATGATTTTTAGTTGCAACATATATAAATGCAAAGAAGAACGGTCCGGTTGTTCGTGGTTTTATGGGAATGCATTGTTACTTGGTGAATTGCAATGTTTCAAACCAAAATGAGTGCAGCACTCTTTCAACTCATTTACCAGATGCCTTGTCATGGAAATATTTGTATGCCCTTGTAATAATTTGAGTTAGTTTATGTCTAAGAGCCTGCAAAAATATGTTCGTTTGGATATTATAAACTGTAGTTACCAAACAGTTGGCAAGTGCAGTTGTTTGGAGAATAATTTCATGTTTCAGAATCTTGGTAACGCATGGGAGGTACAACATGCAAGTCTCCTCAAACGTAACTTTGAAAGATGCTGCGTAACAGTATATACTTTGGAAATGGTTGTTTCTAGAATGGGCGCTCTAATCAACATCTTGATTTGCACATTTACTTTTTGGGATATTAGCTGTAGTATAAACTAGATCCAAGTAGAGTCATCTATGTGTTTGGTAGAAAATGCCTTTTGCTGGGTTGATTGTTTGTTATTCAACAGCCTATGTAACGTATTGATGTTATCAATCATGCTAGTTTCCATTTCATATATCAGGTACTAAGGCTAGTAACTGCATAAGGGGAGAACGTATTTGTTGAAGTATTGTTCATAGTACTTCTCAGAGTATTGTTACGCAGAATTCATATTTCAACTCAAAGGTATGGTTGAGAACCTGCCACACCTTTACAGTTTGTAAGATCCATAAGCCTCAAATTATTGTGCAAATGTGTGCTGACTAAAATTGAATAGGCTATGCTTACCAAGATTTTGATTTTGTTATCATCAGTTTTTTGAAACTCACAAACAGTGAGCGAAGCACACTTTCAAAGTTTGAAACAGTCCTATCTATATTCCCATAAACAATGATGCCCGAAAATATCATATATCATGTCTGTCATTCATCAGTGAAATGAAGTAGACTGTCTAATTCCGATTCCTAATAAGCCTATGTAATAAATAATTGGAAAAATTTATTTATATTGCCAAATGTATAGCAATGCATTGAATTGAATTGAATTTATAAAAATGTAAAGAAAAAAAGTGTAAAATACATGAACGAGACGGAATCGAACTTGTTCTTTTCAAGTGCAAATCCATCACTTTACCCATAGCACTACTTGCACGACTAATATAATACTTCTCTATTACAGTAAAAGAATTGTGATTCTTCTATGTGCTTTTAGTAATATTTCGAACAAACAAATATTTATAGTAAGGCCATTTCATATTATACGGACTGATAAGATACAGAATGTAATATAGGCTCTACAGTCATCTGAGTGAGACAGTCTTATTCTACCGGGTATTCGAGCGAAACAGTACCGCGCGGCTTGACACATGTGTGTGCGTGCGAAGTATGTGTGCGGCTAGGGCTCGAGCCTTGGCCGGAACATCGGGACTCGGGAGCAGCCCGCAGCTCGAGATCGCAGGAGCGATAAGCGGGTGACGCAATCAAGGGAGCCAAAACAAATGAACCCAAGCTGGCCGCTGGGTCGCGCGATAGACTTTGAGTGCAGCTCCATCTCGACCTTTAAAAACTGTTGGTAATACAGTGAGGGGCCAGATCTCGTGACGTCATTTCGGAGTCTAGCCCCTTAAGCTACCTCTCCAGACTCCGAACGTCTCTGTGTACAAACACATGCACACTTACCCGCATCTACAGAAATTATGTCCCTAACATAGATTATTCACTTGTTATATAAACTCTTATTTTCATAACTGTTTTTCTATATATAATCTTGTTATACCAATTTTATATACTGCTGTTATTGTATTAAGGTGGACTATTGTATCAAGGCTGATTGATTTTCACTGAATCGAGTGCTTTAATAAACAAATAAAAGGCTCCCTCTCCAAACACGTTGTACGAACAGCAACCGCGGAGAGGAAAACCTGTGTTTGGTAATAAAAGCATAAATTCAACACACATTTAATATGAACTAATTGTGATTTCCGTTTTACTAAATATCCCTGTATCGAACATGGTTTCGTTTGGAAAGTTTGGAGTAATCTCGCTCGGATGCGTTCTGTCTCGAGAGGAAACGACGTGTCTGTTCCATTTGGTGGCGAATACCATCTATACATACATAACTCGCCCACCGCCTACCGTTCGCACTGGGTAATAAATCGTGGGATTTTACAGTATGCCGACGAGGAATCGATATATCCCATAAGCGCCTTGTCTCGGCTGAGAAAAGATATATCAGGGAACGATTGCCCAAAGTATCAAGGCCTTTCGTCCCCAGCTTAAGCGTCGATTTTCCTCGGGAAATTGATGGAACTCTGCCGCGCCTTTCCCTTTATCTTTTCGCTGAATACTGTTTAAGACATCGATTACATTGTTCTGTTTAATTAGTCTGGTGGAGACATATGTAATACATGGGCCGCGTGGCAATGTTTGCAAAATTTATTGGTATAAGCCTTCTAAAGACTTGAGTCTACTTTCGACTGCGACCCAGATAATTACGTCTAGAAAGTCTCATAAGTTGCCTCGAATTTTCCCAAGAGAACCCTTAAAAACTTCAGCTTATTTTACCCTTTTCGGAAAATTTCACCTTGACGTATCTTCCGCGACGAGTGTTCGCCCGACAAGTGTCCCTACGTATGTGATACCTTTTTTCCCAGAGTCTGAGATTGAAACTTTGAAACAGGTTTGACGAATATGGAACTTTACCTATCTTGTACTGATCCAATCAATTTTTTTACTACCAAGGGGACTTTGTGGAAGAAGCACAATTAATAATTTGTCGGTTGGAGGTGTTGGACGACGACGTATTACACCGGAGACGACGCGAAAGAAGCTATCAGTGAGTCATTTGTTCTAGCTGCCGGGAAAGTACTGGCTGCAGTTCGAGAGATCGATACTGATGAGCGTAAATCCGTGTCTCCTCGCTCCTTGGCCGGACGCTCGTTCGAGCGATGTCTCAAAAGACGGAGATCACAGTTCGTCAAAAAAGTGGTACTCTCTCGGCGGAAGGCACGTTTCGCCTCTGTCATGTGATGCCTTGGGGCGACGACGGCGAGTCTCCGCTCGTTGACCCAGGTCGCCTTCGCCTGGCCCATTCGATTCCCGTAAGAGCCTGACTTGGAGGCTGCCGATTCCATGTACGTCCGTGTATGTACAGACGCGGAGTAGAGCCTGGGAGGGCGGAAGGGGAAGACAAGAGGCTACAAAAAAAGGTGCTCGCTTCCTGGGGAATATCTCGAACTCGACATGCCGCAGGGCGAAAGAAGCGCGTCCCAAATAATCGCGGCATCCGGGATTACCACATTTCTTCGGCTCCCTTCCTCAATGGCCCCTGCCCGCTTCTCATTCGGCCCTCCTCTCTTTTTCCAGGACACGCTCGCAGCAAAAGTGGAATCCGTTTCTGTCTCACCCACTGGCGAGCCACGTGTATGTACGTGCACGTACTTACGCTGGTACGTATACGTACTGGCCCATATCCGCCAGCAAGCATTCTCCTTTCCTCGCATAACGCCCTTCTTCGATCAGCACCGCTCGTCTAGACACGTTCCACTTATCCCCTGCACCCCAGCCCTCTCTCCCGTCCCTCCAGCCGCCGGCACACCAACTACCCTTCCACGCTTTTCGATCGCCGTCGATTACTGCGCTTCGTTTCCATTTGTTCCTAGCACCGAGAGCAACTCCCTCCTGTCGCCCTCTCCTGTCAAAGTGGGTGTAATCATTGGCGGCGGACCTTTAACCCTTTGTCGATCGCGTCCTACTAGTCCGTTCTCCTCGCTTACGGCGATCAACCCCCGCTGACCCCCTTCCGAGCCACCCTCGATCCTCCTTAGTTGGAGGGATTTTCCAAAAGTTGGCAGGAAATTCTCCTTTCCCTGGAAGGGTTAATAGGATGATCGCAAGCTATCCGGATCGGAGCCCGATTTACATTTTCCATCTTTACCCCTGTATCTCTGGTAATCCAATACCGGCCGCGAAGAAGTCGCACGACTCTTTTAGCGGGGAGCCCGCTTTCTGACCTGATTTCGAGATAAAAGGGCTTTCGGGAAGGGTAGAAGCGATCCGGGCCCGGGGAAGTAGAGGTTTCTCCGCGCAAGTAGTATGAGTCGGCCATTAGTCAGACGGGCAACGTCGCGCGGCGACCGGCGAAGAACTACCTTCTACTGAATAAAGGCGAGTTCCTTTTAACTAATTAATGAGTGGAATCCGGTAGTAACAGTTGATTATACCAACGGTCAGCCCATAAAACGAAATAGCATTGTTGGAAGCAGGAATAATTGTCGGTGGAATAAGTTTCACGATCGAATGCTCGCGTTTAGATAATTACGGTGGGTCGGCACGAAATTATGCGGGGCAAAGGCCCACCGTGATTTCCGGGGTGGAAGTCGGGCGAGCATTTGCCGACAGACATTGCGAGTCCGTACTTCCGGTTGCAGGCGGAGGCGCGTTAGCAGTAACCGCTGTAGTTACGCGAGATTAACCCATCAGAGCGCCGGCAATGCGAAACTTTCGTTTCGCAACGGACTATTTGGATCGGCCATTGCGATCGTAACAGAACCCATCGCCAAAACATTGTTGCGCGATTCTCTACGCCGCTATTAGTTCCCTCTCGCCCTCTCTCGCGCTCGCGCTCTCCTCGAGAAATCTGAATATGCTTTCACCCCGAAACCCAGAAACTTTAATGGTACTCTCCAGGAAACCGTAAACGTGCGTGCAGAGTCCTCTCGCGCTCCGGACATTTCCACAACGCTGACGGGAATAATGGTCCGCGATGAAGAAATAATCGTAGTAATATCTGCCGCATGCGCAGGCCAATGCGACTCGGCGAGGGAGTTCGTACCGCGACGGCTATTGTTGCAAGGGAGGATCCGGTCGGCTAACCATCGGGAAACCGGGCTGGAATTTCACGATCTTGTTTTCGGGGGAAGCAGCAACGCAAGCGAAACTGGTATCACAGCGGGTGTTTGGCCGCCCGGAGAACTCTTCGACCACTGGCCAACGGGTTAACTCTTCCCGGGCACGGAGCAACAGTATTTCAAGTGCGAGCCATTAAGCCCTCAACACTGCAACCCAGCAATTAGCCCGAGCGCCGAGCTACTTGTTCGCTGCGATTAAGCACGCGGCCGCCGCGCCGCCGGCAATAACTCTCCAGCAGGAAGAAAATAAGTCGCGCGAGACGGATGTACCGTTTGTTATTCGCCGGCGAGCAATCGGATAGATCCTGGGAGTAATCGGGTTCGATCGGATTAACGCTGCGGCTTTTTCCCGGCACAGAGAAGAGGCCGCCCTCTTTCCTCGGCCGCAGTACGGGGCCGGCGACTTTGCATGGAGAGGGCAATGAATCTCTCGGCAGCCTTAATCTTGAATCGCCACGGTGAGATAGAGATGCCGAGAGCGAGAGTAGGGCGGGGCTGAGAAGCCAGGGGAGAAAGGATTAGAGAGAATGATTGGCTGGCCCGAGGAGCCCGACAGATTCACCGATTACGTATTCTAGCCCTCGCCCTCGCAGCTCGCTGTGGAATATTGCGAGAAAGAGTCGAAAAATGCTTGGGAGAATTTCTAATTGGAATGTGCATTTCGCGCTGCCGGGAGAATTTATTGCTTCCGATTACGAAGTCCTATTGGATATTCGGCTGAAGGTTAAAGGGGGGGTTGCTCGATCATCGGGCGATGGCCGGGCGTCGCGAAAACAATCTACTGCAAACGTTGTATGGTATGATCAACTGACGATCATTAATCATCCCTCGCCCCCGCTGACGCCGCGCCGCTGCTGCTACTGCTGAATTATTCGATCGATTAAGTTTTGTCCTAGTTGCCGCGGCCGCACTTAAAAGCCGTATTTCAAGCGAACAATTTTTGTCGGTCACGATGCATCATCCAATGACAAATAACCCGCCCGGGGGCAACCGCGTGCGCATTCCCCGTCAGATACTGATTTTACTTCGGACCTTTAATCGCGCACGGTGAAAACAAGCTGCCAGGATTTCGCTCGCAATTAACAAGTTATTCGGAGTTCTCGATGGAGATTCGTTAAATTCCGGGAATACCCCGCCACCGCCCGGAGATTCGTTTAATTTATTTAGAGTGCATGACATTTCCCGCCGGCGAACTGTCCAATGTAATTGGCGACAACTTTTTTCTCGTGCCGCGCGGGACGTTTATTAAATGAATTCCGATACCACCGCTCTGTTTGCTGGGCGCGTGATATATGTCGGGAATGTGTCCCGCGGATGATACTAATTTAATCAGCGGGTCTCTAGAAAATTCATGATCAAATAGCGGATGACTGTTCCGCGTACATTGAATGATAATGGGAAATCTGGCAAGAGCTTCTAGGCGTATCGAAGGAAAGCAGGATGCTAACAAGTCAAAGTGCGAATTGGGTACAAGCGATCTCGGGAGCCGCCACTTGTGATTTCAATCGAAGACTCTTAGGACCACTTTAAACTAGGGGAGCCGGCGCTCGCGTCAAAGCTGCGAAGCCATTGCCCTCCAAAAGTCAAGAGGGAAAGCAATTCACCGCGGACAATAAACGATCTGCAAACGGACGCGACAATGAAATAGAAAAAAGCACGCTGCCCGGAGAGGTAGGAGAGAAAGAGAAAGTAAGGGAAGGGGGATCGACATCCCCTGCTTTTTAGTGCCGCCATAAATCGTTGGCGCGTCGCCTCAGGAGTCAGCGCGGCGCAGCGTCCGCTTTTCGTGGACGCCCGTAAAAAAGGGAGAAGCGTGCGATTTTTCGCAAAATAAAACAGTCCTCCGCTCCTGCCAATGGAAAATCGACGCCGGCTATTTCACGGGCGTAAACCCTGTGTAGAGACACACGTCGGCTCTTCCGTGTGGTTCTAGCCGGCGCGGCGATCCTCTCTGTGTCATTTCCTTTTTAAGCGATCCGCGCGGCAACTATCGCCGGCCTATGAGACCAGGCTCTGTTCCGGCGCTAGCTTATTTTATCGAAGGGCGTTTACCATTCAGAGCCCACGTAGCGCCGGAGACGCGAAAACGCTCGGCTAAAAGCTTCCGAGTACGCATCGTCGGAGAGTGGAGAGAGAGAAAAAAGTGAGGCGATATAGTTTTATCTAGCCCATCGACTTGGTAGAGTCTCCGCTCTCGACTTTGACTGGGCAAGCGGCCGAGCACCGTGGCCGAATAAATAGCGGGCAAATTGCATTTAACCCACATAACCGCAACTTCCTTGCTTTACACCGCTTTTACCCTGTTGAATTGGGGTCGAACTTTCACGAGTGCGCAAGTACCGTGAGAGAGGAGGGAACTTTAACTCGACGGCTAATGACGGCACCTTGTTTCGTACGTTTGCGTAGTAAGTCAATAATTCAGTTTGCCCCGTTCAAGTGTAGGGCTTCCTAAGTACAGCCGTGCACCAAGTTTTCCTTGCCGGGGGCCATGTTAATAACACGTTCGATCGCTCGCCATTTGCCCTCCACCTCCGCCAACATTCTCTCCCTTGAAAATTCTCCGCCCATTCCTCTGTCGAGGCATCGCTCGCAAAAATGGCGGCAATTGACTTTCCAATTGGCTAGGATTTTTATTGAGATCAGTACTAACTAGGTATTGGAGATACAAGCCGAGCCAATTTTGACTGTTTCCTCTTATTATTGAGGATGACGCTGCACCAAACCGGAAGTCGTATCTACGTAGAATACGAGCGGGGTTGAGTGGAAATATACGGGGAAAATTCAAGTACCGATCGACCAGCACACCCGCGCACAGGGACTAGGAATGTTATGCCAGATACAAAATCCCGTTTGCCGACCTCCGATTTCGTACCACCTCTCCGCCGTCCCCTTCCCTCCCGGTGTGTGTCCTTATTGAATTTTTACGATTGCGGAAAATGATTTTTGGTCCTCGACTGCTGCCAAAATAAGCAGAGCGAATCGGCACTGCTGCCTCGTCGAATATTACTGCTGCATCGACTGTTTCCCTTCCTCGGCATTAGCTCTCGTTAGCATTTACGATCGGCGTTTGCGTACAGGTGCAGTGTTCGCAGTAACATTAGTAGCTACAGAGCTGCCCCCCACCCCCGGCCGCCGAGTGGCCCAATTTTCGAATTACACCCTTGTTACTTTTTTTCTCACCCCCCACTCCCTCTCCCTCTCTCTTTGGGGGCTGCTTGCTCTCTGATTACCCTAAGCCCGCGGAAAATGTAAACTCGATACGTGTTGTTGGCGAGCCGCGCGCTCGAGGGCTTTCTTTGAAGTTCCTGCCCCGAAAACCCAATCCGCACTACTTCACATTGATCTCGGGCGGAAGTGGGTCGACCGTTTAAAGCCCGCGCGCGTTCTCCCTTCGACACTGCGCCGCCCTTTGCGCGAGCAGAAAGTCGGAATTCGATATTCGTTCCTCGGCGCGTTTGTAAATCTTTAAAACTTTCAATCTTTTGAACCCCGTGCTTCCTGAGAAAACTCGATGCTGCCAGAAAGCTGTCAAAGTCTAATTGGATCGAAGCGTCTGACAGCTGGTGTCAATTGTACGGAATAAATCTGTAGATGCGATCTGGTCGATCGGGGCTTCGTCTACTTCCGAACGAATGAGAGGGGCCGAGGGTGAGGGGCTGATTCCTCAAGCGGTTTCGCATCCTATCTGCCGATCTTCAATCTTATTGGTCAATAGCGTGGGAGCGAGTGAAAAGGGCGCGGAATCGGTGCGATTACAAGTAGAAACCGTTTCGAGACGATTACCCGGAATACTTGTGAGGGCGCGGGGGCTGCATTATTCATGGGAGAGGGGCAACGCTCTGTATAGAAGATGGAGGCTCCTGTAGCGCAATCGTCTCGAGCACGCCTTCGAGCGTGGTTTTCCGACGCTGATTTACAAAACGGATCGTCGATCGTGCGCCCTTTATGGGCCGGCCTGATCCTCCAGCAACGCCATCAGCATTTATGCACCACCTGGAAGGTGTGAACGGAGTGGATCCTTTGAGTGCCATTTCCCTCGGCTTGCAATGACAGCGGGGCAAACGAATCCCTGCGAAATCGAGATCAAATTTTCTTCATAAGTCGTCCTGCCGACTCTAATCGTTTCGCGATGAGGCTTCGCTAGTGCGTCCGCGTAATCAATAAGTCGTCCGTATTGCCGGCAAATGTGTCTGAAAGGGCTTGGCCGATAATCGAATGATAATTAATCGCCCTCCCAGGACGGCCCTCCGTATTCATCAACGTAGCACTCGCGGTGGTGGGAAAAACGAGGAGTTGCTCTGGATCGGCCAACTAATCGGGGGAAACAGCTAGCCCGGCTAGATTTACGAGCAATTCTCTGTTGTGTGTCTCTTCTCCCGCAAGGACGCATCGCGAAACTCCGACTTCTAATCGGGATATCAGGTCGAGTTAATTAATGAATCGTGTGGGAATCCCCTCGCATTTTCGGCAGCCGACTTGCACGAACCGAGGACAAAGTCATTATGCAGTGTGACAATCGAAATTCTCCCGTGTATGCATAATTTAATCACAACAAAATTTCAAGTCGACTTTGATTGAAATAAGTGTTAAGTATAAGTCATCGATTGGTAGAGTCCTTGACGGATGAGTTCCGAAACGCACTCACTAAAGGGATAGCAGAACCGTTGGGAAAAGAGTAGACCAATCGAGTGAGACGAAGGGCAAGCGATTGATTGCGGGCGGTTGTGTTAAAAAAGCCCTTTGTCTCCGCTGATCAGGCTGTAATTGGGGCTCCTCGGCATTGATTGACACAATCACCGAGGACGAGAGTCCCAGCGATGCGACCATTTGTCAACGTCTTCCGCGTGATCGAGCCGTGCGGCCGGGCGCGCTGGCTACTGCTCGATCCACCACCATCGCCTTCCTCGTGGTTGAATTCGATCGGGTTCGATCGCCCGATGCTAAATGTCCCGTCGAAAATGACACGCCCTCCCCCCTCGTCGACCACTGACAGTGTGATCGGAAGATCTTTGTGCCCGACCGAAGAACGCCTGCCAGATGTGAAAGGTTCTGTCGACATCGTGATCAATATCTATCACCCACTCCAGCCCGGAGGGCTTGATACGAATGTTCAGTGGACGTCTGTCACTCGAAAGGGTTGCTGAAGTTTCGTGTCCCTGAGAAACATGCAAGGGATATGTCAATCTTTCTCCTATTACAATCCTAAGGTTATTGTATCGCGTGTTAGATCTTCAAGCACGGATTAAATATGTAATTAACTATTAATATTGGATTATAATTATATTATAATTTAATATTGGAATTTAATATTGAGAAAAGCTTTTAAATGGGCCTCTTTCATTCACGAAATGTGTAAGTTTCAGAGTTTACCTTATCTTTCTTTCACAATGGTATGCTCTGCGAACTTTGGCAGACAGTAATGCACGCTAATCCGTTATTAATGCACCAATGTTCATGAAATCAGGTAGTTCGATGTTACGATTCGCCGATTTAATTCCTGGGGCCCCGAAGTCCAGCGGTTCTGCTAATTAATATGCCATTTCTGTCGATTTATCGCGCAACTGCATTGGTAAAACTGAAATATGGGCTGCCACGAAGCTCGAAAGTAACACTGCACACTCCTTTAGAACTTAATACGGGAGTTTGCTGGATATGTATTCCTCGAATAAAGTGTGAAGAGTGTAATTAGAAGGAAAATACCATGGCTAAGAGGAAAGATAGAAAAACCGATAAAGATGAATCACCAAAAGTGAGGAAAAGTGCACTTCCGGCCAGAGTGCTGATCTCAGAAATGGTTTCTTTTTTCTCTTCTCATTATCCTTCATATTACACAGTCTTCTTCAGTTCTTATTCAGAGTTTTCATTTGATAATGGTAGATTCTACTAATTAGTAGAAGCATCGGCGTCGAAATGCCTCTCTGAGAAAAGTAAAGTAAAGGTGGGATGAATTTCTCAATATCAATGCAGCCGTAAAACTTTCCGAGCCATATTACCTCAGTGCGAAGGCTTGGAGGCTCGGCTGACGAGGTGTACGAGGCTCAAATCGGATAATAGGGTGGAGTCGAGTCACCCAGCGATTTCTTGCTTCATGTAGAAGAGCAACTCGCTAATGGGATTAAGTCGCGCACCGCCGATCCCTCCTCGAGCATCCGCTTCACTCCCCGACTCTTCGCTCAACGAATCAATCGGCGAGAATCGTGAAAACGGATTTGCTCACTCTCGGCGCGACTGATACGAGATATTCTGATCCTCAAGCGCCTCCCATACATAATTCCTTTCCCACAGAAATTCGCACTTCGTCCAGTTTGCCTACCATGATTTTTACTCGGCAATCAATGGGAGCGGAAAGTCAAGTGATACTCATTTTTTATGATTGAAGTTCCACTAAGAAGTGAAGTACCGAAGTACACCGATATTTCAAGAGACACTTTACAGCTGAACGCGCATTGAAGTGAGTGGCTGGATCGCCCCAAGTAAGAGTTGCACGATCACGCGCTAGTGCTCGCCGAGTTACAACGGCAAAGGCAATTCCATCGTACGATTTCAGAAGGGAAATGAAATATTAATCAGTAACGCAAAGATCGCCGGAGATTATTGCGAGGCGCAGTCTCCGCCCGGCGGAGTTTTATTCGAGCTAACTGTATTATTCATTACAGGACATGGCGCTGCGTCAACATTTCCGAGGGTCCACGGGTGTACGGATTGCTCCAACGGGGAAGCAGCTCCATCTCGGCGACTAGGATATTCTCCATATTTCCTGGAACGGGGCTTGAGATGAGAGTAAGCGAAATTCGTGATTATGCCGGTCCGTTCCGTCCCTTCATTGGCCGGCCGGAGAGTGCTGCTGGACATTATAACTACCTCTTGTATCTCTACAATTTCCCGAATATCCCCGATAAACTGTTCCACTCTTTCTGCCGGGGCGCTGCGAGCCAGCCAGCTTTTATCGCCACGGGAGTTTAATGGGGACGATGCGACGTTGGGCCAAGTGTTCAATCGACGGAGCCACGGAAAATTGAGTGTTTATAACTCGCCACGCGGTAATCGACTGCCATCCCGGGCTCTAGTGGCCCCCAGTTATTGACGTACACACTAATGTGTCCCCCGATAATACGCTCGGCATCGCGCGGCCGCCGTACGCTCGATTTTTATTGGCGACGCTGGCGTTGATGTAGAGATGTGTACCGACGAATTATCGAGGCTATCATAAATAAATACAAGCTCGTAAACTCACTGCGCGTCCCGCTCAAATTGTCTTTTACGCCCGTTACTCGTCCGAGCTGACTGCAACGTCTTTCGGCCGGCAGGCGATTTCAAATGGCCATTTACGGGTAGCCATGACTCGCCACTTTTCCATACTACTCTTCCGGCTCGGTGTTATTACAGGGGAATACCAACATTTGCTGCGAATCGTGAGGTAGAATTTGCCGCAATATCTGCTGAAGATTTCGTAGAATGTACGTTTTAATAGTAATATTACGTTCTTCCAATAACTGCGAATTTACCGGGCGAGCTTTTCCACGATTGACGCATTTTCAAAGCGAGGAGCTGGTAATAAACCCGCATCGATTTATTGGGTTCACAGGAGACGATTTCTTAGTAGAGCAATTTTAACGAGCCGTGTAATTATTCATCCCGAGTATTCCGTTATTATCCATGTCCCGCGTGCGCGATCAATGGATGTCGCCAATGGGAGAGGCGAGCGAGACAGGTTCTAAGCCGGTCGCAGAACTTCCCGAGAGTTCACTTCCTCGCGGTGTATAAAAGATGGATATTAGTTTGAGATAAAGTCGTGTCAGGAATAATGGAGAGCGCGGAGCAGGAAAGTTGCTGGGCGCGATGCTCTCGGCCGTCCAGGGAATCGCTCGGAGCTTCGACGGTATATTACGAGGCAATCCTGTATTGGACGGGGGGGGATGCCCATAATTCCCGAAAAGTCTCGATAATGGCATTTCGTCAGGGTGCGAACTGAATAATGGCCTTTAATAACGCAAAACGCTACTCGGCATTCCCGTAACTCACTATCTCGCCCCGACACTGATTCCGAGCATATTTTTCCCCCTCGACTGAACGTTTCCTCCTGCGCCCGGCGCACTAGCTCTCCCGGTTGCATCTGCATTAATTTTATGGAGGAAATTATCTCCCAGCGGGGGAAAAAAATATTATCGGACTCCGACGATCCACGTAGCAACGAACCAGAATGAATCTGGAATGCTTTGTGCGCCGGTTTCCAGCAACGGAACGCGAACAACAATCCACCGTTTACAGTGTCGAGGGAACCTCGGGCTTTTAATCGCCTGATGCCAAGTGAATTTTACATAGCATTTAAATCCGGCCGCTCGTGGAACACGCGTGTACAGCGGAGGCTACTCAAAGTAGCCTTCAATAATAAATGTCCGCTGTTATTCCCTGAAATTGGAAAGAGTAAAAAAAGGCCGCTCCGTCCGCCGGTTGGCCAGTTGCGTGATCCTGGTGATTTCGGCTCTCGGTTAATACACCGGGCTCAACCTCGACACGTGAGGTGCCTGGGTATTTCAACTCTGCTCGCTGCCAACCCATGAAGCTTTTCGATCGGGATAGAAAATCTGAAGTCCTTCACGGCTGTCAATGCTCCCGAAGGCAGCCCGAATGCATTTCAACAAAATCAATCTCCGAAAAATTTTTAAAATACTCTTTTCAAAATCATCGCGTTAATCCCACGGTAAAGTGTAACACATGAGATGTTGGTTCGACGAGCTACGTTTCATCCGCATGGTAACCGCTGGCCATCACTTTCAGCGTGGATTAAACGTTGGTCCGGCGGTGATCACCGGGCAACTAACGTGGCAGAGCCGGCAGAGGAGATAGAGGGTGAAACTGAAAAGGGTAGCCACTCTTGATGAAGAGGGACTGGCTCCGCTCGGCCTCTCGATACGAAGCGTGCACCGGCCGAGGGTTGCAATGTGCCGAGCAAGCGACTCGGACATTCTGATAACCCTCGAGCAGCACAGGCCTACACACTGTACGGCTCGGGTCAGCTCGAAGAAAGAGCAGCTCGCATAAAGGAACGGCCTGCGACGGGCAAAAGCGATACAATTCAGCTAGCATGCTGCCGGCTCTTTACGACTAGATACCTTGTATCCAGTCCCCCATACATTCTCTCTCATTGTCCGACGCCGGACACACGTCACAGAGATAGCTCGAGATCTCCTCGCTACTTCCACCTCCCAGTCTCCTTTCACGCTCCCCTCAATACTCCCCTTCATGCATCATCGCAGCTACGACACACATTTCGACGGAATATCGGCAGATATTTCCCAAACTAGTCTCCTCAACTCGGCCGAATGTTGATCTCCTCTCCGGCGGCGCGCAGGCGTAATTAATGCCCGGAGTGCGCCGCGCTGTTTCTCCGCGAGGAACAGAACCGGGCGGGACTAAGCGTTCGTAGAGTGAGTTAAAGTTTCGACGGTGTTCTTGGACAATTGCACTGCCAGATGCAGGCGAACTTAACTTGGGCTCGCTTGCCTAGTTACTCAACTCGGCCGGGCTTTCTTCCAACTAATACGTATAATGCGGTTCGAGTTAGCGCTGGCTAAAGCCGCCGAACGGCTAATAATCAATGCGCCAACACACACTCGCCCGTTAATCGAATAAGGAAATATCTTTAGCCCGCTGGCGGATGGCAATCGTTGGCCCCGTTACCAGGACGCTACTTGAATCATCGATAAGGAGTGGGCGCACGGGGCTGCGTAATGCGTGTCTCGTTACTCGGAATTAGCCGGAGCAGCTGAGTGCCGTGTAATCACGTAAAGCCGCATTAACATTAACAAGTCGGCCGGAGAACTCGGAAATGCGCGCGAGCCCCGCGAGGAAAATTATTAGTTTACGATCGCTCGATTATTACAGCGTATGGGCACAACCAGCCGCACGTACACGCGTGCACGGTGTGCACACGTGTAACGCGGGGGTGTTAGTGCGCGAAACAAGGCATTCTCTCGGCTCGCATCCGGCCGCCGGCTGAAATTCGGCCGAGAATTTCGCCGACACGTGCGTTTGCGGCCTGTTAATAATATGCAAAGTGAGTTATCGATTCGCCTCACGCGTAATCTCCATCCGACGCGCGCTCGCGCCCGTTTACACCGGGGCGAAACCATGGAAAATTCGGATGCGATGGCTAAGGAATTTTAACGGGTTCATTAGCGCTGGCCAACGTATATGGTATATGCTCATACGTTGCTCGCCCGAGCGCTACGATCTATTTACTAGGATACTGGGACAAGCTTTTGCATGCGCGTGGTCCCTCGAGCTTGCATTACAGGAAAACGGATATGAAAGATGCTGAATCGACGCCGGCGTCGAAATTGGTGAAGGGGAAAAAGTTGGGGATTGAAAACTGCGAGCTAATAGAGAATTAATATCCTCGCTACGATTTCTCTCTAAATCCGCACTCGATAAAGACGAGGAATCAATAGGAGGGAAAGAAGAGAACCGAATGCTGCAAGGGGGATTACAGCCAAAGTAATTTAACCATCGGTTAAACTCTTGGGGACGATGAGTCCGAAGGCCCGTTGGCATTTAAAAGGTCCGATCGACTACACCCCGAGGAATTCTCTCTCCGCATTGAGAAGTTCCTCCTTAATATGAATTTTCATTCGCCAGCCCCCCATTAGGGAACTCCCAGCCGAGGTGTCCTTGAGGCGAGCTCCTTCGATCGTTTTCACCTTATCCCTCATCCGGCGCCCCATTCACCACCAGTCGCTCTGATAATTAGCATTTTTATTGGATATACACGCCGCTGCGCCACCTTTCATCCTCCTCATCATTCAAACTTTAAACCTATATCTTGTCATCCCGAGCCAGTCGAAATCCTCTGGGAAATTCTTAGGACTCACTTCCTGTTAAAATCCTCCTTCGGGAAAAAGTTGGCGCTTTCACTGGCTTGCCGCGGAATTTCAGGACAATTGTCGCTGGTTAATGGAGCCTGCAAGTTGATCATATTACGGCCTAGCAGAGGCTGACGTGCGCTCCGGCGAAAAAGCGGCGGGGAAAAAGTTCTGGAGAATGCGGCGGGTAGTTTCGTATCCAACAGGTGGGCGCATTGTAAACACGTATCCCTAGCCTAGTCCCGGGGTTTAATACGAGCGGGCAATCCTCACGAGCCGCTGAGCACCAAATCGGTATTTTTGTGAAAAATTAATGGCGCGTTCTATTGTACGGGGCAACCGAGCGATAAACTACTTTCCCCATAACTGTTTAATAAGTCGAGAGAACTCCCAATGGCATACAAGATAGGAATGCAAGTTTAATGGAGCCAAGCCCAAACTATGCAAACCTCTCTTTCCCCCGGACTTTTACGAGCCTTCTCCCAGTGGAACTTATGTCATCTACCTTCTTGTAATTAAATAGGAATGTAATTTCATCCAGGCTTCCCTCGCTGCAACAAAGTCTAGAGAATGTAAAACTAGGTTAAACACAATTGGTACTTGTCAAGCAAAGTATAGCGGATTTTTTCATCGAAACGAAAGGAACTCGGATGCTCCTGGGTTGCTTTATTTTCGATAAAAGTGAAAATGATGCTTCTGTTTGTAAAATATTACATCTGCATTCGGTAGCGATAGGCATAATTCGTTGTGAATATTGCGATTGGTTTAAAGGAGCGTCGGTCCCGTTTCAATCGGGCCGAACTCGCAATCGATGATGAAAGTGCGGCGAAACTACAGCTCCCCCGGAAGCGTAACTCGCCCGCAGAGTAGGTTGCGATCTATTTTCCTCGGTTACATAATTTGCCGGCGAGCGGGAAGCGCAGGGCGGAGGTCCTTGCACTAGGCGGCAACCTCGTAAAATTTGATGGTCAGCGCGGTAGAAGTGAACGGAAGGATGCTAGCTCGGACCGGGAAAAGCAGGGGAAGTTCGCTCGCTTCTTATTCTCTCGAGGGTCCCCTCTCTCCAAATATTTCTCGGGCTCCTTGTCCTTTATATTTAGATTTATCTAATGGCACTTGGCGTCTCTTCTGCCGCCGTCCCAGCTCCTTGGAAGCGACGCTCTGTCCTCTGCTGTAACTGCTACTGCCGCAGCACCATCTCCTGCCCGAACACCGCCCCGCGTAAAGATCCCGCGGACAGTCGCTCTAAATAACGAGGAGCAGTCGCCTTATGTTCTGCTAAAACGTTCTTTCGGGATTAAACTCGGGAATGTGTTTAAGCCCAATTCTACAACTTTACAGAGTCCAACCCGAAACGATCAAACACCGGATTCCCCGAGTCTGCCAAATTCAGAGAATGTAGAACAGTTGAACCCCCTGATTTTACAGTGGTTTACAGTGATTTTACAGTGATTCATCTCAAGAAAATATGCTGCAAAATATGTCTAATAATTCTTCATCTAACGAACCAAAATAAATTCGATTGATTCACTCGAATCGGCATTTCGTGTACATTTGACAACACACGCACACGCAGCAGGCACCGAAGTTCCAACGATGTGATTTTACGCATGATCCAATGCTCGGGCTAATTCCTGCAGGTCCTAGATAGACGCCTGAATGTCATGCATCCTGTAATGAAGTTTCAGAGAACATCTCTTCAAGCTTCCGTTCAAAGCCACTCACGCATACACCCGATTCGCACACACATATACACAGGTTTCTGTTGACTCTGCATACGATATTGGTATGCATATTTGTAAACTTGAAAGCTTTAGCTGGAAATTCCCCCAGTTATCGCGGTCCCTGCGTCCCTTCTGCTAATAGGCAATCCAGTAACCAGCTACTCATACCAGGATGCATTAGATTTTCATGGAAATCGAACTAGCCTTCGGTGAAACTCGTAGCTTTACATAACTCTACATAATATTTCCACCTCAATTATCACACACTCCCGTATATCATCGAACCGTATAGATATATGTGAGTTGCCTTCTTTGCCAACTATTGAATCTTCTCCAACGCGGTAGATTCGTACTGGAAACTTATCAAAGTGAAAGTTGAGGCAGCCGCTTTCAGCTTTAACAAAAGCGCACTTAATACCACGCAATTGCGGTAATCGAAGCCCGGCGTGTTAATCACTCGCCCGGGGTAATTCCGTGCTCTATCCTGATCAGCATTCTGGCGCTGTGTTGCGTTTAAGCGTAAGTCATCCGACACTCGCGTTTAACAGCATTAAACTGCACTATTGGCTCGCACGTGCGACTACCAGCCCGAGAGTATGTAGACGTGGTTATAGTATGCAAGCCTCTCCCCCCATTTCCGAATGCAGGCCGCAAGGGATAAGGGTGAAAAAGTTGCCTCTTACCTTTCCGGAAATATCGGCGCCCTTCGACTGATGTACCACGAGAAGGAAAACACCAGCCGTGAAATATAACCCTCCGGAAGTTTCGGGCGCACCTTTGCACTTGTGTATACAATATTTCCCCCTGACAATGCTTTGCTTTTCTTCTACCTCGTGTAATTCTCCCTTGTTACGCGGTCGATGCTACCACATTGTTATCAATTAACATATTGCACTGATATTGCCGGGGGCGTTGCTTCCAGTGGGATGTTCGATAATGAACGTGATGTAGTATGTAGCCCTGAGCTGTTCGGGGCAAGCCGCGGTAATTTCAGCCGATGTATACCCGAACAGTTACAAGAAACTTAGGATGCTCGAAATTTTTAAAGACTCTGACGCAGGTCCCACAGCGGAACACGGAATGTTTAGTTAGACTCGAGGGGACGTATTTTAAAGGAGAAAATGATGCGTGCACTCTGTCTTTCATTGTTAGAGATGTACAATTCGACAATATCACGAGAATTGATAAGCCGTGGTTAGTTCGTGGAGTATTCTCGCAAGCTTTGGATAATCCTGCTTCGATTCTGTGGCACTGATGTGCTTTCGCGCTGACTGATGAAGGAGGATCGATAGGTATTAAAGGCAACGGTAACTTCGGGCTTACACTGTCACGAAGTTCGCCGCAAAGACGGCGGAGCTTTACTTACAGGGAATCCTGTTGAACTTTGAAGCCTTCACCTTCTTGGCACTTCCTCCCACCCTTCGTTTATAATAGAGGCGCATCATTACAGACATAATGAATAATAATGATGGTTCCATCGTGGTGGCCCGCTCGAATTTGCCCCGAAACTTCCCGTAAAGTCCGTCAAATCGAACCGCCCGAATTACAACTTTAGCCGAATTATTTAGAAGACCTCTCATGTGGTCTGCAATGCTGGCACGTAAGGTACGAATGGAACGTAATTAACGGCGTTTATATACCTGCTTCAATCGAGCGCATGAGAAAATCAAGAGTAATCAGAAAGTCGAGCCCACGTGCGGAACTTCGTCATTACTCAACGAGGAACGCGATCGTTTCGATCCCTCGGAGTAAAAGCAGGGCTTTGGCTAAACATCCAGTGGCGTTGGTTGCATAATTCCCCGACCGGCAGACCTTGAAACTTTCCAATTAACTTTGCCTCTCGAAATAATTCGAGGCAAATTATATCCGGCAGAGGATTCTGCAGGCAAGCGCAGGCACAGGTAGATTTTACTTAACGCACGTATGCTCTCGTATACCAAGTGCACGTAAGCAGCTTACCCTAACAAACTAGGTGCGAATCTATGCTATTGTATGTAATACCATACAAGAGAGCGCCGGGCGCTCCGCTTATTTTATCAGGAATAACATACGTGCGCTCCTGGATCTTGTGATTAGTTTAAACTAGTACATGTACGTGGTCCCGAGAGTTCCACATTTCCAAGGATCTCAATGCGACGTTCCTCTCTGTTGATCCTGTCAATCCCGAGAACTTTATCAGAAGGGTAGTTGAGTAGGGTCGATTTTTCGCTAGTCGCAGAGATACATCCCGATGAAGAGAGCGTCTTGGCACCGGGGGCTTGTTATATCGAAGCACGTGTGTTGACACGATCGATAGGAATGCCATAACCAAGAGCGAGGCAGATCGTCAGCTCTGTGTATCGCGCCGATACCGTTTACCTCAGGCTTTCCGCCGCGCGCTTTCCCACGTATTCACTGTCACACCCCGGATCCTTCGGCTCTTCCTTGATTGCTGTCATCCATGACACGCGTATCTTTTAATTGAATGCCAGCGTGCGAACGCGCGAGTCTACCAAATCGACGCCAAGCCAACCGGAATAAAGTCCCCGTCGCCGAGAAATTCGTGACAATGAGACGGTCGCCGGTTGCATTGAAGGATGGAATCTTATCCGGCGCTAATAGAGGCCTGTCAATAAATCTGCGCGCGTCTCTGCTTTTCGTGCGGCCGAGATGAGGTGACATTTCGATATCGTTCCGGGCGATTGGGCACGAAACCGGCGAGATTAAGTGGAAACCTTTACTGGCTTTCTACGTTTTTTTGACGAGCCGCAGGAGCCCAAGGAAGCGAGCAGCGTCGCTCACCGATAACGATGAAAAATGCATAGGAGTAGCTGACGGGGGTGTATCAGGTACAGTTCAATACCTACTCGATGCTCGATTCCATCGAGGAATCGAGGTATCGTCGAATACCCCTTATTTATTGATACTGACAATGCGACGTCGGCGCGCATCTCTATTATTCTGGCGCACCCAGCGCCGCGATATCCAATAGGGGATTCCCTCGCAATTTCAAGAGGTAGAAGTCCATCCGATACTACTATTTAACAAGCTATCCTACCTAGTCCACTGTAATATACAGTTTCCCGCGCAATAACATTCGATCCCTCATTACACTCGTTCGGATGCGACTAATCCTTTATTGTTGGTGGGTCGCAATCGGAGAACGAACGTGTAATAAGGCTTGCGTGCTCCGGGGGATATGGGGGAAACAAGCACCATTAGCACGAAACTTTCTTGCTGTTCGTGACGTGCCGCTATTACGGAAATCATTCGGCCACTAACGCGTGCCTTTTATCACGCGCGGCCAGATGCGTTCGAACCCTTTTAATCATCGGCTAATCATCGCCATCGAATCTAACCGCTAGAAATATGTATACTAAATATAGTCGGAGAATTCTATTTCTTATTTCTACTCACGAGTATTACGAAACCCTCGGCGTCTCGAGGCTTTTTTGATCGAGTCTGAGAGGACCAGTTGATGCAGGAGTGCGAGCTCCCAAAAAAGAGGCAGCCTTCGGTTTTTCCTTACTCGCTGAATCAGCCAGTCACGCTCGTCGATAATTCCGGAAGGGGCGAAGACCGTCAGGCAGGTGCCGCGTAAAGTAACGAGTGAAATGACGTTCGTGCCGCTGATGCAATCTCTGGGCTGTCGAAAAAATAAATAAGGAATCGAGAGGGAGCAAGATGGGGTTGGATTTTTTAGCAATTGATGAGAAGGAACTTGGAGTCGCCGTGTTCTTATATTCCTAAGGACGTTTGGAAAGCCGTTGTCCAAAGAATTGGATTTTACAGGGAGTGAATTTTGTACTGTTCCTAGTTTAATAGGGCACTACAGCATAGTGAATCACTTGATAGTTCGTACTGCTCTTTATCGACAACTCTTTTGACGAGGGAGTTGTCTTCGCCTTGAACGAGAAATACGAGGGCGTAAGTCAACTTCGACGTATCTGGGACACACGCGCGTCACTATTTGTTCTCATTTCTCGTATTGTGTGTGTTGTCTCCAGTTTGCCTAGAGACTTCTCTCACTTTCGTGCCGCCGCTTACACGCGCACAGCTTCCATGACGATCCATCTCTGTTTCCTCTCGGACCAGCTCCCCCACTTCGAGAGTTTATTTGATTAATATCTCCTTTTCCCACGACTTCTTCCCCATCCATCTACCCGGTTTCATGGAAACGAGTGTCATAATTCGGAGTATCACCGGGCGAGAGCGATTATCGCTAAACTCGGGCGAAATTAATATTTGAAAGGCGTGGCCGAGTGAAAGTGCGAACCTCATGGTGTGTCGTCAGAGAGTTTCCATAAAGCAGAAACTAAGCACGGTGCGGCGATGCTAACATTAGAGGATTACGGGGAGGCGATTAATCATGGAACCAAAAATTCAAGAAGATCCAGCTAGCTCGCCGTAGCCGTCGCTGGCTTGATTGAAGCTTCCACCGTCTGAATTTCGCAGTAAACTAAAACTACTGACGGCGAGCGGCGTGTTGACGCTACTCGGGTCCTCCGGTTTCCATCAGAGGCGATGTAATAATCTTGATGGCGTTAGTTCCGCAGGCGAGGTCCGCGAGGCCGCTGGAATTAATAAGAAGCAGGAAGACTATAATGTAAACTTCCTTCCCATTAAAAACTATTGTTTGCTTATCCGCGATATAAGGGCGAGGTCCAAGAAAAAATCCTGCCCGGTTTCACGCTCGCTGTCCGTCGGTGGTAGTATAACGGGGGTTCGTTATAACATCGCCGGTAATAAGTTGGCGTAATTCGAGCCCGGGAGAAGTGAAGACCGCGCTGGCTCCAAGTTCGATAAGTACTCAAGCCAGCGAGTGAAACTCGGCCGTTCCACGGGAACGTAACTAACGAAAGCAGGAAACCGGGCCTTCCGGCTGCTCTCTTCTCATTCAAGTGGACCTAAGAAGCCTCGGCTTCGGAGGTGCTGCTGGCAATGCCAATAGCCGGACTCCGAACCCTTTGGAACAGATCCAGCTACACTCGGACTTATCAAACTTTTTTTCTCTCATCACTCACTGCCATAGCAGAAAAAAGACACTGCTTTCCCTCGCGGCAGAAATCGTCCGACTCGCCTGCGATCAGAATCCCGGGCAATTGCTCAGCTTAATTTGCACCGCGGCTTAATTACTCTACGACACTTTTGCGCGGCAACGCGCCGAGGAAAGCGCGAAGGGGCGTCGGGAATTTTTGAGGGGTCACGGACGACGAGAGTGCGAAAGTGCAAGTGCGCGCCTCTCCTCGTTACGTCGGCGAACTTTTCGTTAATGACTATGCTCTCGAGTAGATCCGGCCCAGACGCGCTCTCAAACGCATTTCGTAGCCAGCGAGCGCAGCCCCCTAAGAAGCCGGCCGCGCGGCGCGCGGTCCCCGCTTTTGTTTGAGATCTCAAATCCCCCAGAGTGTAATTGCTTGTGCGTGGTGCTCCCACGGCTGATCCATCCACCTGCAACGAGCTTTCCCGCGGTGGATAACACGAGGGTGGAAATTTCGCGCGAAACCACCCTTCCAGACAGCTTGAGGACCGCGCGTTAAGGACAACCTCGCACGGGCGTCCGCTCGCCACCTCCACCAGGGGTCTTACTGCCACTTTTCCACCGAGATACTGTGCGTTACCATGAATAGGGAATGTGAGTGGCCGGATTACATTAGAGCGATACACCTGTTCCCTCACGATCCCACCGGGAGAAGAGGAGAATTTTGCAATCTCTATGGTAAAGAAATATCTTAAGGTCCCGTTGAAAATGAATTAGGGGGGAATTGAAGTACAACTCCACCAGAGACTGGCGCGCGAGACCCTCTCGCGCAGGCTTGCGCGTGTGTACAAGTATCCTCGTGCTTTTTGCCCAACGAGCTCTATGCTTTACGAGTTCTCCCTCGTCGAACATTCATTCGGCCGGTGAACCTTGACCGTCGTCAGGCCTTGAAATGGCGAGCGAGGTCGTGACGTCGATGTCGAAGGCACCGAAACCCACCGAGCGTCGGGGAACCGACGAATTCGGCGCGGATGTTTTATTCATAGCACGGGGATGCCGTCGAGCGGCAAGTAGCCCGATCCGGCCAGGGGTTCAACCCGCCACGGCTCTGCCGGGATCGCGTCGCGCTCCCCCAACAGAGGGATAAGATCCCGTGAAATTGCCGGGGATGATAAATTTCAGTTTAAACGGCCCAGCCACGGGACTAAGGTGCTGCTACTGTTTCGCGAAGGTGCTCGTAAGCGCCCGCGGCAAAAGCGCACTCTCCTTCCGGCGAGAGCAACCAGCCGGAAGGCCTCAGGAAACAGTTGACTAATTGGCGAATAAATGTCTCAAGTAAATTCTAACTTTATCGTCCTCACGAGCGATGGGACAGCCTCTATAAAGTCCGAGAATTTCCAATGGTTCCAAGTAAACATCGGGGAATTTGTGAATTCAGTCGAGATATAGGATAAGGCGATTAACAGCGATATTATCTTAGTCCGGGTGATCCGTCTTTCATTAGGATCCGGTTTGCTATTGTAATCTGGTCGTATAAGCCACCGATATTGCATCCTCTCCCAACGGGCCTCTCTCTCTCTCTCTCTATGCCCGCTCCCTCGCTCGCTCGCTCTCCCCATGACTTTCAGCATATCCGGCAATCGATCGTTACGTGTTGGCCGGTTGGCCGTTCGTTTATCGATATTGACTGGCTCTGACTTTGAAAAATTGCATATCCCCCGCAGTATGAAAGGTCAGGCTTCGAGCTTCCGAGAAAATGGAACGTCAACAACGAATCGAGCAACGGATACGCCATACTAAATCCCGCGAGCGTCCGTTACAACTTTTTCAATCATGCGCCATCAATGTCCGGGAATCGCAGAAATTTATCAACAGTCCACCGCAGCCCTCGGCTTACCCTCCCTGTTCAAGGAGTCTACCTGGGCGTGTGTGTTCTTCCCGATATTGGCAGCTTAATATGCAACGGCCACTCCCGGCGGAAGCGCGTTTTACATCGAGCCACGTATATATATAGATACTGCAAGTCCCATCGATATTTCGGTAACAAGAGCGCGCTGGGTGCCAATTGAAATTGTGACACTCGAAGCCTCGGGAGTATCGGACACTCGTTCGATGCGGCCTTTCTAATGGGAGATATTAATCGAGTGGGATCGACTGACATCTCATGTAGGCGATTGCCAAAGGATATTATTTGCCTGGAGGTTCTTTTTATTGCTTGGCTTCTGGTGCTACTCCGTTTATTAATGCAGCCGCGCGTGTCGCACTCAGCAGCGAGAGAATGGACGGCGTTATTCACCTATTCAGGGCGCCACTGACTCCATTTTCCGTTATGTAACTGTTGATATCACTCGTCAGGTTTTGCTAGAAAAAATCGAGATATACCGGGGAGCCGCGTCGCTTATCCTCTGGAGAAATACAACCGGCAGCTTTCTGTTGTTCGTGATTCTCCATACTCTCCCGGCATCCACCTTCCCCTCGCCGCTTGCGGGCTAAACGTTTTCGGTTTCGATTTCGACGAGCTGATCCTTCCGCGCGGCGTATCGTGCACGCTCACGAATATATCAGACCTGAGTTCGAAGGGTAATTTCTCAAGGCGTTCTCCAGCAATATCCTGCCCGATAGCGGTCGCCGCGGTCGAGAAAAATATATTCCTGGAGATGCAGATAAATCCTGCCGGTTGTTTATGGGCCGTGACAAGTCTCGCTGGTGGCGCGGGCCATTTTTCACGCAATTTACAGGAAGCCGCGCCGAGCGAAGGAGAGCGGCGGCTTTAGACTTCAGAGGGGGAGCGGCTGGGTGCCCGGCGCCTTGTAGACTCCGGCGATATCGGCGTCTCCGCAATTAGGGAAAAGGGAGTGATTCGAAAATCATCGTCTATCATTTCCGAGAGGAATTCGAGAAGCGTGCGCGCCCCGAGAGCGAGCTAAACACTTTCACGTGGTCCAATTTGAAGGAGCACTCGCCCCTATGCATCCTACTCCGCCTTTACTGTATAGCCAGTCAATTTGTCTGGATATTTTTGGAGTCCTGTATTCCAGGCTCTCGGAAGCGCCACCCATAGCGCTCGATCCTCTTGGAATCGTTGAATAAAAAATATCGCTGCGGTGCATATTCGCGGTGACTTGTCTTGAAAAATGCACCAGAGCGTCCGGAAATGAATGCGGCTCTACGGATGTAGAGCGGAAAGTGAGATACCGAAGGCCCCGTGGGAGATTGACAGCAGGATGTGTTTGAATTTAAGCAACTCCGCATCGAGATAAATCTTAATGCCAGCCGCCTGATAGGATTACGGTCCACTATTTCTTCGAATTGAGGAAACCCCTTGGCAGTAACTCAGAGTTTGTAGTTTCATCAAAGCAGGATTGAGCAACTTTCAAGTTCTCTCGGCTAAATGAAGATCATTTCGAAATGATCCTCGATACGAAGCTCGTGCGTCACGACGAATATTTCCTGCGGGCCCGACAGTTCGTTGGACTTTTTCGGGATGCAGGAAACAAGCTCGGCGTCGTTAGTCTCGATTTGAGAAGAGGCCGACGCCTCTAAATATACGACGACCAGTCGATGCGACGTCTTCTCCCGCTCAATTCCTCCGCTTCTGGCGGTCCCCGATACGCATGCGCCTCTCAATTATTCACGGTTTTATGGACGATTTTGGAGCTTCTACTTAACGAGGAACTCGAGTATTCCGAACCGAAGGCGGAGGATGTGAAAATACCGAGTGTTTTCCAGCTACATGCTACCTCGTGTTCTCTTTAAAATAGACGAGCGCCACTCAAGTATCTCCAGTGCACGCTGGTATTTTAACTCTTTCACTTTTCACGCTGTCACCAAGGCGAAATTGGGGGGCTCAAGTGCTCGATGAAAAAAATCATTTCCACGACTCGAATTTAGGGTAGAAGCGCGCGAATACCGCGTGGAAATGGCCGCGGTATTACGCGCCAACTTACTCTTTCGCACCGCTAGCACTGCGACTCCAACTTTTTATTTGACACCGTCCATGAAACTTTCGTCCTGGCAGAGTGCATGCGCGCGCGACACCACTGCCGCGTTTTTTCACTAACGAATGAGTACATTCATACGTTACATTCATTCCGGGAACCGCTTTAGCACCGCTCTCGTTTTTTGCGGCAGCCTGTAACACGCTCTTATTTTCCCCTTTCTTTCCCTAGGCCGCTGTCGGACTTTCTCGGAAAAGGCAGCCCGTCATCGCCCTAACACGTACGCTACGGCCGAAAAATTCGCCGCGAGCACGAGGCGACAAAGGGACTTCGTGTGATTTTTTCCCGCCGCGTTTCCCGTGATTGTCGGCTCTCGGCCGCGTGGAAAATTCTCCCTTGGCGCGGGCGTCCGAGGATGTACGAATTAATTAATTGTGAGACTCGCGTAGGGAAAATGCTGCGAATGGAGAGGGAGAGAGAGAATGAATAGGTATTTAGGAGAACGTCTACTGGGTTGAGGCCTGTGCTCGGCGATTTCGTATTACAGCCGAGGCTCAAACCACCGTCTCTCCTTACCAAAACCTATAAATCTTGCGGGCGAGCTTGGTGGTCCCGGCACGGTCGTCTGGGAGGCTGCTCTTCCGCCCGGTGACCGCATCCCAGAGCCCTTGTTACGTCATCTGTAGATGCGTACACTGATAGGATCGATTCTCGACAGGCCGGTACCGAGAATACTGAGACTCGAGTCTATTCTCATCGAGCAGGCGTCAGTTTGGTAATGACGGCCTGGAATAACAAATGGGATGGTAACTGAAGATCGACGATGTTACGATGAAGTAACCTAGTATTTCCGAGCCACGGCGCATAAACAGGCTCCTTTTACGAGTTGTTCTGATGAAATTGCTCGGGCACCCGACGGAACTTTCTCTCCAATGCATTTCCAATCGGCCTTTAATGCGATTGGATTCGAATAAATGGATTAATACTTTCCAAGGATGCGGCGGAATGTTTGCCCAAGAAAATGTCCCTCTCGCTCTCATCGGTTAGCTCCGATATTAGCTAAACTTGGAGACATCCAAGTGACGTAGCGTGCGCGTATCGAACAAGCCGGAAACTAAGATCCGGTTGACCTTGCGTATCAGCTCCGTCGTACACGAAGCCGGGCAAGGTACGGAGACGACCAAGAGGCTTCAGGAAGCGAATTCGCCATGATCCAATCCTCCGATTTCAAGAGGCGACACGTGGAGCAGCAGCGCAAACGAAGCCGCAAACGCCGGCTGTCCCGAGCGGAAATGGGAACTTGAGACCCATCGAATCTGGAGCGCAACTCCGACGGGCGCACCGAACCGACCCCAAAGAAGGTGCACCACCAAACCTCGGACTTTTCGATATCCCGACACTCCACGCTCCAGATACAACCCTTTAAATTGCTTTGGGGCCGAACGTCGCGGCTAGAAGTAGACGGTTAATACAGCTTTTGAGGTCGAGACCTTATTCATACTCTTCCGCCTCTATGGGAAATAGCTCAAAGGACAGATTGCCAAGTGTTACACGTCCAACCCATAAACCCCCTTTCATTTCATCGACCCACAGAATTAAGTCAAGTATAGAAATCTATTATTACAAAATTAATACAGTCAATATTCAAGTGCGGAAAAGTGCGATACTCCCACAGTGTGTTCACTACAGCCGCAGGTGGCCGACTGACCCATTTAATCCCATCGGTGGTGACCTTGACCCGCATTCCCCGCATTCCGAGCAAGGCCGCTATAGGAAGCCGACCGGATAGTGGAAGTGGAAACAGCCAACGCCTGCGCTGTAAGCGGAAACGTCATCCCCACCCGTCACTACTTGACGCTTATGCGTACAATGTACGAAGTTGCGTGTTCTTCCTACATATTCATTGCACTTTTCCACTCCAATTTGCGCTTCGGGTAGTAGCTGCTTTTTAGAAACTCGTAATGTTAACGGATCCAACTCAGCCGAAAAATTACACAGGACCGTAATGTTCGAGTACCATTAAACGTAATAGCGGGTAGTTTCAGTTAGCAAATCCACACGTTGAATTAATGTGGGATAATCTGTTTAACACGTAACAGATGTAACGCGCACTCCAGTGCAATATTTAAGGTGGGAGGGCAGGGGAGCGTGAGGGCGGAAGGGCATAACAATTATTTTATCCGAACTTATGGGATATTCCACATTTGCATGGGAATTCTTCGCGAATGCCGACGATGTCATTGCGCGGCTGTGTGGGAGCGCGCGGGCGCAAGGTATACGGCCGGGTGTGCCTACATTTCACGTGGTATATGAGCCCATCATTCACCCGGCAGGAAAGGAGATGAGCACGAAAACGTTACATTTGTATCTCGCCCGTGTATCCGCGCTCCTATACACGTGTATTATAACTGCGCTACGACCAGTGGCCAGATTATTTTCGGGCAGCATGATTTATGTCACTGTGTTACGTTCTTTTAAAGCGCGGCAACATATTACTGCTGGTGGTAGGAGGGGCGAAGATTCGGGCAATTTAGAAGTGAGGCGAAACAGCTCGGCGCAGCCGAAGGAAATCGGGGCTAAAACGCAAATAGCCGAGTTTACGCGAGAGGTAAAGGGTAAGGAAGGGAGATAAGAGCTAGTCACTCTGCCACCGGCGGCAATGAGCAACTGCTTCAGTAAAGTCTCCGTGCAAGCGTCATAGAGCGTCGGCCAAAGTGTACGGTACACACGCTGAGATCCGAGCATAAACTCGTAAGACCCATTGCTGGCGCACTTGCCGAGCCAAGGGAACCGAGTCTGCCTGCTGGAGGAAGTCACGGAGACTTCGGGCCAATCGATACTGCCGAAGATGCGAGATCGTAAAGCCTCCGGGATACTTTACTGCCCGGCTTCTATCCCAACTGCATCTCTATCTCGCGCGCTGATACTCCTTACACGCGCGTCAATATACACACCTGAATTGTGACACCACGCCAATTTTCCCGAGGAAACAGTCCTCGGGCTATTTTTTATGGGGAACATCTCTACCATACCAGGGTGCCCGGTACTCTGTCCAAGGACCAGTACACCCTTTCTAAACATCCAAGTATACGAGTATTTACCCTTCCCTTTCTTGCGCAATTTCTCCATTGGATGTTCCGTGAGTTTCCGTGAATGCAATTGGGAATAATGAAAGTGAGGTTTGTGGTATAATTGTTGAATATGATTTGAAAAGCAGTTTGCTATAGTTGGTGGGATTTTAGAACCTCGTCAAATCGAGCAGAGTAACATTGAGAGAGGGTTTGCTTATTGTCACTAATGGACTCGATTGAGCATCTTACTTGCTCGAGCGAGCTTCTTCACGGATGCAGAAGCCCTCGATCGACGGGCCGTCGATCGGCGAGTATCCGTGAAAGGGAGCCCTTTCGCGGCAGCTCGTAATCATCCCAGGGGTTAATTGAACGATTAAGTGGTTAGGCAAACTAGTTGTTAGCCGATCGATCGATTGTCAATTACTGGTGCCGCGTGCTTCCTTTCGAAAGTAGCAACCAGCGAGAGTCTTAACTGGAGAGTAATTTCGCAGTCAGAAAAAAACAGATCGCTGTGATTACTGGGATGACAGCGCCCTCTCGCCTTATAATGCGAAATTGATTAATAGCTGCTTATCGGACAAATTATTTTCCGGACATTAGATTTAATCAGACTGGGCAAAACATGGTAGCCAGCCGGTTATACCGATGCTCTCGCAGTATTACCGTAATGGGGATGGACGTTTCTAAGTGCAGTGCAATTTAGCGCGAGCTTAGCGATGCACTTTGAAAAATACTCTCCCGGTGAGTGGAAGGAAGAGGGCACCGGTGCATTACGACATGCAAATTGAGGCATGTGCGAGCCTTTAACTCGCAAGAAGAACCAGTTACCAGGGTGGCGAGCACTTAAATCCCCCGGTCATACGAATCCTCTGCTATTGACGTAGGCGAGACTAGTGGTACTCTCGTCTTTCCATCACACTGCACGGCCAGCCAAGTTTCTTGCAAGCTCTTTCATTTCCCCAGTTATTTAGCAATTGGTACAAGTGCGCGTCCCGGCACCGGGTGCTTGATTGACAAATTAAAAGATTTTAAGCCCGTTCTCAACATCTTCCCCAACGGATAAGCTTCTTTCGAGCGCAGCGCAATACTAGTTTATTTTAGTTGGGGCTCCATTGTTCCCCGGGCTAAATATCTCCGAAGCTTGTTTACACGAACGCGTTTCCGCGAGCCGTTTCGTACCGACGCCAGAGCAATCCGATTTAAATCTTCGAGGGGAAAGGAGCAGGGTACCAAGACGATTACCGGAGGCCGCTCTCAATGCCGGCATTGACTCTCTCCACGCAACCGTCGCTTGCGCATATAGCTCACTTGCAAATAAGAGGCATCATTATTTCCCCGAATTAAACCTCTCCCTCCCTCGTCCGCCAAATGGAATCAAATGCTCATTGTTCCCCGGGAATTGTAGAAAAGTTCCCTGGCACTGTTTAAGCCTGGACATGGGCGCAGCATGATTTGCTCGGCGCGCGATGAAATTAGCTCGCATTCCAAATGCACGGGGGTTAGCTCGTGCGAAATAATTAGGAAATGGTTTGCCGTGATATTACTAAGCAGGGTAATATCGCTAAGTATAATACGAGTCAGCGAGGTATTTTTCCCTCGAGCTTTAATGACGAGGAAAGGAGAGAATCGCGAGGAGAGTGCTGCGAGGAGGCAGAAATTATGTACATACAGGGTGATTCACTTGCCTTTGAATCGCTAATGGCGGATATAGCCTGTTGAAAATGTAAATTATACGGTGTTGAGTAATTTTAATATAAAGGAGTCTTTTCCACGCACTGGAATGTATTTATAACATCAAATTGTACCAATAATGGAAATAATTGAAACTCGAGGTGACTCACCCTGTACGCCTTCAAACTACTTGGCGTCGACTGCACCCAGTTTCATGATTGGAGTGTTAATTGAATAACTAATCATAACTGGGAGATTAACTCGAATGTTTGCCAGGCTGCTTGCATGACTTGCACGCCCTCGAAGTTGACTTGTTCTTTACCGTAAAACTATTTCTTTTCACGACGCGATAGTTTCTCGCTTGGGGGGGAGGCTTTATGAAGAGTACGTGCGCGGGTAAGGTGACGAGGCACGCTTTTTCCGTTTTACGCTTTTCCGAATTCGAGGGACGAGCCGCCAGCTGCCGGTACGTGGGCGCAGAGCGCGCCACCATCCCAGTTTTCTCCTATTTTTACCGGTGCGCCGCCGTCAACCTGAGAGATTTAAGGGCGCATAGATAACGCCGGGCTCACGTACTTCCTGCCACGTTAGGTGCTCTCTCCCCCTTGCCGCTGACATGCCCGGGATCACGTCGATCGTTTGTTTGTGTGCGGCGGCCTGTTCCCGGAGGCCAGCCCCCTTGGTGAATTTAAATATTACTGGCAAACCATTTCTCGCAAATGCCTTCCATTCTCTCGGCCTCGGGCGACTTTGTCTCGCGTCGCGACGCGCTCTACTTCGCTTGATTAATTCCACTCGGCTCCTGAAACAAGAGCAACGATTGCCGGAGAGCCCAATAGATTGACACGCGAAAACTGACCGCTTTTCACCTTTTGTTCCGCGGTTACTCACTAAATCTCGCCGGAGAATTCTCTCGAGTTCTTTTAGTCCGAGTACAGTTCTATCAGGAAATAGTCCGACGTTCGATTGAGTGAATGGCGGAGCCGTTAGCAGTGGAGGGCGGGTTAATTAACATTAACTGATACCGATCCAACTTACAAACGCTACGTCGGTTAGAAGTAACTATCGATAGTTTCGGCTAACTTCGGTAATTGATCGAGTTGCTCGCAACTGGGAAAGGTTCGCGCGGCCGTTTGCTTGCGGCACCGGGGTTCCTTGCAACTGCACTATCCACACACAAGCGCCAATCGAACCTCCTCCCTCACGGATAAAGGAGTGCGAGTAGTAGTAAGGAAATCCAAACTAAAAGCGGATTCCCCCCGTTAGCAGTGGGTTGACACACAAATCACCGAGCGAGGGAAGCGAGTCCTTGAATAAGATCGGCGCTTCTGCAGGAAGACACCTAATTCCGACGAGAGATGCTAATTTGCGCGGACGCGCATCTACACCGGCAGAACTAAATCCGGCGGGCTTGACGAGGGCCCTGAATAAAGTAAGTTTTACGTGTCATCATAAACTTTCCTAAGGTTTTACAGTCCAATTAAAATCGACAAGTATCTCGGAGCAGCTAGACAGACTGCTTCTGGCGCAGCTTGCTTTATGAGCCAGCAATTTACCCTTTCCGAGGGCTTCCCCTTGGAGATTCGGCTCTCCTAACTAGTCGCCTCGTTGCGTAAGAATTCCGAAAGATCCTCTCGAGGCGATTGGACGTCTTGGCCTCAGTCTAGAAGTAAGTATAACTCGCCATGAAAGGAAAGGGTGAAGGACAGACTGTCGTCCACGCACTGACCCGCGAGATAAATAACAATAACCGTAGTCTAGTGGATGAGAGAGTTTTGGGGCGTGATAGGCGAGGGGATAACACGATGCGTGTCTCGTTAAAGCCGAAACCTGTCGACTAAGCCGATAGCGAAGCATAGCCAGTGATTAGGTTCGGCTGTGACCCCTGACTTCACCCCGACACTGATAAACACCGAACAACCAGAAAGAAGCCCGATTGGCTTCTTTCTCACAGGAAACGTAAACTTGCGCCCGTTTATGCGCGATCTCGGCGACAAGCTCCAAGAAATCCCAGGACGAGAAGCTGCACTGCTTGTTGAAAAAGGGCAGGGAGTATCTCAGGCCGGAGCGCAGAGTGCGTAAAAAACTTTTATACTACTCCCCGAAGGGGCATTGAAGAGAGTAGCCATGAAGTTCTTAGACTGCCCGGAGGGATTTTATGCCGATGAAATTATTTTCGAATAAAGCCGCCTGCTCCCCGTCCCTTTTATTATCAATGAAAACGCGAGGAGCGGCGGCCTGTGTTGCCGCGGACGATGCTCAAGCTCAACTCGAGGAATAATTCAAATGAATCCGATCAATTCTCCTCGATTTCTGGAGCGCCAGCGCGCTCCTTCTCGACGTGAAAGGGCAGACTTCCTATAACCCGGCGCGGTCCCTCGGGCCGGGGTAAACCCAAGAGGCAAAAATATCTCGCTGCCACTTATCTGGTAATAGGATAAATAATGGCCCACCGCCGAGAGCTCCTGTGCCACGCCGACTCCTCGTTCACTGGGGAACCCAGCTACAAAGCAAGCGGGATGTGTTCGCCAGGGTTTGATGGAATTCTTGAAATGCAAGGGATGATGGGTCTAATGAAATCGGGATATTAAACCAGCCCTTAATAAGCAGTGTCGGGCATTAATGCTGATGGAATAAGGATGTTACCTAGTATTACGCGCTATGATTACACTCACACTAATTTGGTGCTCGAGCATACCCAAACCCAAAGATGATGTTTACAAGAGAATTAACATCGTCGAGTGTGCCTTGCCCTCCTCTTCGCTTAGTAAACCGGGGATATTGCTAATTCTGTTGCATTTTTCCAGGTTTCTTCTGACCGACTGGTTTAATATCATCTTCAGACTTTTAATGAAGTCACAGAAGCTATAGGGCAACGTAGCAGACGACATGATACCTATCCCAGTTTGTGATACGACTTTCTTTCTAACAGTCTTTCTACACGATGCAAGTAATAAGTACCTACAGCGAGTGTTTTGCTTATAACAAATAACAGGCACTGCATGAAATTCGTGCGAAAATGCACACATACAACTGCAATTCTATTCGCTGCAAGTACTTTACTCGCATCATGTAGAAAGACCTTAGCGCAACCTTACGGCTCTTATTGTGTTGGCCAATGTATTCACCGCTGAATGCTGCTCTTGGCAAGGTTTGCACTTGATCTTACAGTCCGATAGCACGTTATCTCTCGGCGAAACGTGTTAAGATTTTTGCTAAACCACCACATCCTCCTGCCGCATGTGGGCGCCCGTGCACACATGCAATTTTCTATCATTTGCCCGGGGAATAATTGCAAAAAGGTTCGCGCTGCCGATGTGACCGTCCGTGAAAAATATAAGTCCGGCGAACGATGCGCGTGTGTGTACATGCCGGGAGCGGCGGCGGCCAAAATATTTCAATATAATGTGCAGGAAAATTACGGGGGCGAGCGCCAGCGGTCTGTGAATTAATGGCCGGTTAAAGTTGACTTTATGAAATAATTCGCAGGTCGATTCTTTCCCGACGAGCCATTTTACGCCATTTCGTGGGCTGCCAACTGTATACCTGCGTACGTGCGGGCGTAGTGTAGAAATTTGACGAATTCTATCAACGTGACCGTGCGAAATTTCGTTCGGAAAAGCGTTCGATGTGCTTTGGACGTGAGGAACGGGAGTTCGGAATTATTGTTACACAGAGTTCGGGTTAGAGTTAGAGGGAAAGCGACGGGAGGGCGGGGCAGGCAAGTGTAGTTAGGAGGATAGGAAGAGGGTGCGAAGAAATTCGGCGATGTGGAATGCCAGGCTAGGTGGGCCGGCACTTAAATCAGGACACTCGAGCGTCGTTCTCTCGACTCTGCCAACTATCTGCACCGCGATAAAACGAAAACAGAGCTCCGCCGAGCTCGTACGAGCTGTTTTCATCGAGTCCGCTCGCACCCTCTCCCCACCCGGGACGGCCAGTCAACTTTTCCATGGAGGGGGATTACAGGACCGGCTGAAGTTTCTCTGGCGGAATGCGGGCGGAATAACGAATTTCCACTTTTATCGTCTTCCCGGGCCGGCCACTGTGCAGGGGATAGTTACGGCTAACAGCTAGGCTCCAAGGCGTAACCGCAGGACGTTAATTTATTGCCGGTTCGCACGGTGCGCGTGGCTCGGAACCAGGAGTCAAGATGAATAAGTTCTAGCTCCTAGCCCGGCCAGCGGCGGCGGCGGCAGGGGCTGTCATTTCCGTTAACGAGTCAATCCCGCTGCTCCCGGGCTAAATATTTGCCTCCTCGAACATACCTCTCTCTCTGTGATCGAACCCTATGAATTATTCAGTCCCATAAAGAGCACGCGCATCTGCTAATTGCTGCCTTGGCGGATGTTGCTGTCGATCGGAGATACATCTCTTGCCGCCTCTACCCAACAATTCTCTCACCCCACACGCCTTGGTGAAAGGCTCGGTCCCCAATTATCCGCGACACTATCGCCGATAAATAAATATTTATCTCCAATCATCAAACGATAATCCTGTCCCCAATGCGGGCAGAAAAATCTCGCGGCAGTTTGAGGGCGTTCCCGTCTGAGCGCGCGCTCGGCACTTGCGAATTAAGACCCGCTAATTTCCAGTCCCGACCATAATTCGTCGCCCGTAATTATCGGGTAAGCCTGTCGAGGGCAGCACGGCGCGGTTTATTCACTTGCGGAAAATTGCCGCTATGAACGAGCCGCCGCGGCGGTTACGTGTCGGGAAATATCTCGAGAAATTGCCGCTTGAAAATTGCTTATCAACACCTTGCCGACAGTTGCTATATCGTGGCCTGGCTAGTCCGCGACTAGCCGGCACTTAAGGGAAGACCTGGAGGGAAGGTTATTCATGGCGGGAATGGATTGCGAGTCTCGAATCGAGGATTATCAGTGCAGCACACGGCCGACAATGACTGCGAGCGGGAGAGAATCCCTAGTGAAGAAAATCCAATCGGCAGATGTCCCGGCGGAGGCGAGTCCGGTGAAAAGGGAGCAGTCGCCACTGAGCGCTAAATCTTGTGGCCGGAATCATCGGCGATTAAAGGCCGGCCCGCCACTTTCGTGTGGAGGGGGCTTGCGTGCGGAGTGTACGTGCCAAGAGTCGGGAAGAATCGACTCCTTTAATCGCACACTCTACGGGCCAGGTACAGAGAAAGAGGGCCGAGGGTATATCTGCCGTGGCAAACAACCTCCGCCGCTTTGCCAGGAGACCGCACCACCTATCGCTCGAGTTATACCGGTTGTGTTTGACACTGACACTATTCTCCGAGCAGTCCGAGCCCTCGATTCCCTCCCGATCCGCCGGGGACCTTAAAACTACCTGCTCCTCTCTGTTTCAACCTATCGTCCCGGCACTCCTATCGATACTTTCTGCCAGCCGGACTCTCCCACAGACCATCGATTCTCATCGAATTCAATGTAGAGGCTGCCCGCTGTGTGTGTATAACCCACTAGATTTTGACAGGCCATTCTTTATAGTAAGACTACGTGACTACGTGGTAGGATATCTCCGCTTTGATTGCGAGTCCCTCCCGACAGGGTGGATTCGAGTCCCAGACGCAATCTATGGGAAATTGGTGGGCGCATATTCAGAGAGACGCGTCGATGCTCGAGGCGAGATCGGGCCTCGAAGCTACTGATTAATGTCGGCCGAAAACGTCGGATAACCTTAACCAGGGAGGATAGGTACTCCCGGGCCACTTGCGGCCGCAGCAGTTTCGTTCCTCGCGAATTACGAGCTCGTTGAAATCGTTATCCGCGTTAGGACGGCGTGCTGCCGTCACTCGGCCGCCTTCAGTCGGTTAGCATAAATTTGCATGGGTGAAGGAAGAGGCGAGGTGAGGCTTGCGACCCGCGTCAGCCGTCGACGAGAGGAGAGGAGGCGAGTAGCGCGACGAGAACCGGCCGGATGAGGAGGAAGCCAAGGGGCTGGCAGAGTCTCTAGTGCGCAGCCCGAGCAATTTAGCGGAAAGTCGATCTGCCCTCGGGGAACATATGGAAAATCCTGCCTGCTAAGCCAACTATAGCCCCGAGCCATGGAAATTGTGATGAACCGCCAGGTGCCGAGGGAACGCTCTCCGCGCGCGCACCAGAGGACTCGAGGGCTCCAAGACAGGGTTGGCATACGGAGCGGAATTTCGATCCCTCGCCTCGGAACATACCTGCGTTCCGGAGGCCGAGCGGCAGAGCCCTCGGAGCGGTTCCCTTGCTCCGGAGGCCGGCAGGTAGAGCCCTCGGAGCGGATCCCTTGCTCCGTCGGCCGAGCGGCCGAGCCTTCGGAGCTGAACTCTTGCTCCGGAGGCCGAGCGGCCGAGCCTTCGGAGCTGAACCCTTGCTCCGGAGGCCGAGCGGCAGAGCCCCCGGAGCTGATCCCTTGCTCCGGGGGCTCTGCCGCTCGGCCTCCGGAGCTAAAGATTGGCTCCGAGCCCCCGGAGCGCTCGGCCTCCGGAGCTAAACTTTGGATCCGAGCTCGGAGCGAGAGTTTAGCTCCGGGCTGGAGCGATCCAGCTCCGCGGGCCGAGGGGTCTCGCTCCGAGTAGTGAGTCAACCGTCCGCTTGGCTCGGGCGGGGGCGCTGGTAGGCTTATTCGACAGCTCGGCAGGGCCGTGTCATACCAGTCGACGAGCATTTGTCTGGCCCCTAGTCCTTAGCTCAATATAGTAGGAAAACTTATCTTTTCCACCACCTCGTTACTTCAATACCGGCACCTGCTGCCCACAAAGCCAATCAACGTTTCTCGAACCCCCGTTGCAAAAATGATATCCAAAGGATCGGAATTCACGATGAGCTGTGCAAAACTCAAATTGACAATTCTCCAATTGATATATATCCAAATCGGTTAACTGTGCACTCTGGTATCAAAATTTCATGGCACGCCGGCTCGACATCTAGCGCGGCGGCGTGTAAGCGCCGACGCCCAATAAATCCCTATAGACCTCATTATATTCTTACCACCTTATCCTCCGGGAAACACTTCATCAGATACTCAAGGAGCACATTCCTGTAAGGAGCGTAGTGGTCTAGCGGCAAAGCGTTTGACCCGCAGTCTTGTGAACCGGGGTTCCATTCTCAGCAGAGAGGTGTTTTCTTTTTTTTGTACTTTTCTTTCGATTTTTCATTTGCGTTGCAATCGCTTACCATTAATAATATGAGTTGAAAATTTTTAATTTCCTGAACAAATGCAAATTAAACCCAAATTGATCATGAGGTGGACGCGCTCTGTCTTCTCATCCGTTTCAATTGCAAAGTGTAAAACTTGCTAAAGTTATATTATATAAGTTATATATATATCCCCATATATATACAGTCTAACTCTGATGTGTCGTGACTGTCGGGTGAGATCGGAGAAAAAGCTGTCAGAGCGAGATCGTCGGTCAGAGCCGGGGCCCTTGGATCGCTCCAGCTCGGAGCTGAACTCCCGCTCCAGCTCCGGAGCTAAACTCTCGCTCCAGCTCCGGAGCTAAACTTCAGCTCCGGAGCCGGAGCTAAACTTTAGCTCCGGAGCTGGAGCGAGAGTTTAGCTCCGGGGCGGAGCGCTCCGAGGGCCTGGGTCTGTGGGTCTCGCTCCGGGCTGGGGCGATCCAGGGGCCCCGGCTCTGACCGAGGGTTGCGCTTCGGCTCTCTCTCCCTCTCTCTCGCTCCAAGCCCCGAGTAGTGAGTGGGCAGTGGTGTCCTTTTTCTTCTACGTCTTTTCTTTCGAGTTTTCATTTGCGTTGCAATCGCTTACCATTAATAATATGAGTTAAAATTTTTAATTTCCTGAACAAATGCAAATTAAACCCTAATTGATCATGAGGTGGACGCGCTCTGTCTTCTCATCCGTTTCAATTGCAAAGTGTAAAACTTGCTAAAGTTATATTATATAAGTTATATATATATCCCCATATATATACAGTCTAACTCTGATGTGTCGTGACTGTCGGGTGAGATCGGAGAAAAAGCTGTCAGAGCGAGATCGTCGGTCAGAGCCGGGGCCCTTGGATCGCTCCAGCCCGGAGCTGAACTCCCGCTCCAGCTCTGGAGCTGAACTCTCGCTCCAGCTCCGGAGCTAAACTTTAGCTCCGGAGCCGGAGCGAGAGTTTAGCTCCGAGGCGGAGCGCTCCGAAGGCTGGGTCCGTGGGTCTCGCTCCTGGCTGGGGCGATTCGAGGCTTCGGACCGAGAGTGTCGCTCCCGCTCGGAGCGAGGGTACGCTTCGCCCCGAGTACAGGTAGTCATAAAAGGATTACATAGCAGGTAGTGCGTTCGCTATATATATCGGTCACTGGGAATTTTTCGGGGGCTACGCTACTTGCGCAGGTAAAAGTGTATGTTGTGGGGTGACCGGGTGGTCTCGCTTCGCCGAATTCGGGGCAAGCGCGCTACCTACTAATAATTCTTTTATGACTACCTGCATTCGGGGCGAAACGTACCCTCGCTCCGAGCGGGAGTGACACCCTCGGTCCCAGGCCTCGGATCGCCCCAGCCCGGAGCGAGACCCACGGACCCAGCCCTCGGAGCGCTCCGCCCCGGAGCTAAACTCTCGCTCCAGCTCCGGAGCTGAAGTTTAGCTCCGGAGCTGGAGCGAGAGTTCAGCTCCGGAGCTGGAGCGAGAGTTCAGCTCCGGAGCTGGAGCGGGAGTTCAGCTCCGGGCTGGAGCGATCCAAGGGACCCGGCTCTGACCGAAGATCTCGCTCTGACAGCTTTTTCTCCGATCTCACCCGACAGTCACGACACATCAAAGTTAGACTGTATATATATGGGGATATATATATAACTTATATAATATAACTTTAGCAAGTTTTACACTTTGCAATTGAAACGGATGAGAAGACAGAGCGCGTCCACCTCATGATCAATTAGGGTTTAATTTGCATTTGTTCAGGAAATTAAAAATTAGAACTCATATTATTAATGGTAAGCGATTGCAACGCAAATGAAAAATCGAAAGAAAAGACGTAGAAGAAAAAGGACACCACTGCCCACTCACTACTCGGGGCTTGGAGCGAGAGAGAGAGAGAGAGAGAGAGGGAGAGAGAGCCGAAGCGTAACCCTCGGTCAGAGCCGGGGCCCCTGGATCGCCCCAGCCCGGAGCGAGACCCACAGACCCAGGCCCTCGGAGCGCTCCGCCCCGGAGCTAAACTCTCGCTCCAGCTCCGGAGCTAAAGTTTAGCTCCGGCTCCGGAGCTGAAGTTTAGCTCCGGAGCTGGAGCGAGAGTTTAGCTCCGGAGCTGGAGCGGGAGTTCAGCTCCGGAGCTGGAGCGAGAGTTCAGCTCCGGAGCTGGAGCGGGAGTTCAGCTCCGGGCTGGAGCGATCCAAGGGCCCCGGCTCTGACCGACGATCTCGCTCTGACAGCTTTTTCTCCGATCTCACCCGACAGTCACGACACATCAGAGTTAGACTGTATATATATGGGGATATATATATAACTTATATAATATAACTTTAGCAAGTTTTACACTTTGCAATTGAAACGGATGAGAAGACAGAGCGCGTCCACCTCATGATCAATTTGGGTTTAATTTGCATTTGTTCAGGAAATTAAAAATTTTCAACTCATATTATTAATGGTAAGCGATTGCAACGCAAATGAAAAATCGAAAGAAAAGTACAAAAAAAAGAAAACACCTCTCTGCTGAGAATGGAACCCCGGTTCACAAGACTGCGGGTCAAACGCTTTGCCGCTAGACCACTACGCTCCTTACAGGAATGTGCTCCTTGAGTATCTGATGAAGTGTTTCCCGGAGGATAAGGTGGTAAGAATATAATGAGGTCTATAGGGATTTATTGGGCGTCGGCGCTTACACGCCGCCGCGCTAGATGTCGAGCCGGCGTGCCATGAAATTTTGATACCAGAGTGCACAGTTAACCGATTTGGATATATATCAATTGGAGAATTGTCAATTTGAGTTTTGCACAGCTCATCGTGAATTCCGATCCTTTGGATATCATTTTTGCAACGGGGGTTCGAGAAACGTTGATTGGCTTTGTGGGCAGCAGGTGCCGGTATTGAAGTAACGAGGTGGTGGAAAAGATAAGTTTTCCTACTATATTGAGCTAAGGACTAGGGGCCAGACAAATGCTCGTCGACTGGTATGACACGGCCCTGCCGAGCTGTCGAATAAGCCTACCAGCGCCCCCGCCCGAGCCAAGCGGACGGTTGACTCACTACTCGGAGCGAGACCCCTCGGCCCGCGGAGCTGGATCGCTCCAGCCCGGAGCTAAACTCTCGCTCCGAGCTCGGATCCAAAGTTTAGCTCCGGAGGCCGAGCGCTCCGGGGGCTCGGAGCCAATCTTTAGCTCCGGAGGCCGAGCGGCAGAGCCCCCGGAGCAAGGGATCAGCTCCGGGGGCTCTGCCGCTCGGCCTTCGGAGCAAGGGTTCAGCTCCGAAGGCTCGGCCGCTCGGCCTCCGGAGCAAGAGTTCAGCTCCGAAGGCTCGGCCGCTCGGCCGACGGAGCAAGGGATCAGCTCCGAAGGCTCGGCCGCTCGGCCGAAGGAGCAAGAGTTCAGCTCCGAAGGCTCGGCCGCTCGGCCGACGGAGCAAGGGATCAGCTCCGAAGGCTCGGCCGCTCGGCCGAAGGAGCAAGGGATCCGCTCCGAGGGCTCTACCTGCCGGCCTCCGGAGCAAGGGAACCGCTCCGAGGGCTCTGCCGCTCGGCCTCCGGAGTTAGCTCCGGAGCGGTCTCCAGGTACCAACCCTGCTCCAAGATGCCTGGCGCTAGGCTGTTTGTAATCAATCGGCGACCCCGCAACACGCTGATTGCTCGCCGGCGAGATCGCGCGTGAAAAGGCAAGAGAAGGGAATTTGGAGAAAGTCATAAATCAAGCGGGAAGAGCCCGGGGCGAGTGGGGGACAGCTAGTCGATATGCATAGCTCGACAGGAGCAATTTTTAAAGGAACTCCTACCACTGCCCGCCGAGGCTTTATAATCGAACCAATTTAGCGCCGAGGGCTCGATATATGCAGATGTAACAATTACTCGGAGTACTATCCAATTACGGATTTTTGCAAACGAGCCTCTTTCTTTTGCAGCCGGGAAATGCAAGGCAGGAAACGAGAGCCAACTCCGAATTGCCATGACAAATAAAGCCGCTTAGGGGAACAAATACGCGGCGCGTCGGCATATTTCAGTAGACGACGGGGCGCGGCGAGCGTGCGGGAACAATCTCGGAAAACAGGGAAAAGCTCGGCTGCGCCCGGGAAGCCGAGGCAAACTGGCAAAGCGCGAATGGGCGGGCGCGCGTCCCGTGCACGTGCACACCGTCAAACAAAAGTATACATCTGTTTTAAAGCAGCCAGCCACTAGAGTTTCGCCGCGTTGGGTTAAACACGCTCGAGTGTTCCACACGGATTCGGCGATATCTCGGATATTCGCGGGCAAGTGCTCCCACAAAATTCGCGGGGTGAGCGCGGCCCATTAATGTGAGTACTCTCGAAACCGGCCGCGCTCTCCTGCGCCGGCAAAGATGAACGAGTTGCGAGTGATATGCAAATACTCGGCGAATATTCGCCCCGTCTTATTGGCACAATCGATCACTTGTCAATGTGCGCTTAATCCGAGTGTGCCTGACAGCGCTCGGAATTTGAGTCCCTTTGTTGCCGAGAACCGTTTCACGATCTCGCGCTGGAAGTAGTCTTACCGGTCAAGGATTTTCTCCTTTCAATTGGCATTCTTGGTAGAACACTCTGGAATGTCTATTTATCCGAATACGATGATTAAAAGCGTATAAATTTAATTTGTATTGACATCTGCAATACTACAGCTAGAAACAGTCGTTTGACCGAATGATTCTCTGCTTCGAATTGGCATTTACCCATACATGTAACGCGTGAGAATGTCTGTCTCTCTGAAAGATTAATTTCTGCCGCTGATTAAAAGCGCGTAAATGCGTGCTTGATCGATCTGCAGTAATTAAAGGATCGGAGGTTATCGGGAGCGGTCTATTCACTCTGCAAGTACCCCGTTGAATTCCCTGATATTGCGAGACTCATAATGGCCTTTATGTTTAAACGCTCGGTTTTATTAGTGCAAGCCAAACATGTTATATGGCATCTCGATTCCGGATTTTCGAAACTCCGCTAAATAAACGTACCAGGCGAATGGGAGCGGCGCTTTTAGCGATAAAAAATATTCGCTCAATTGTATATGCACACAGGCGCGTTCGCGTATGAGGAAGCAGTGCGAGCCAGGGAACGCAATGTTTCCGAGCCCTTCAAGCACTCGAGGTTACGGCAATGGAAATAGGTCGAGTGTAGGATGAATTAATGGAGGAAAACCACCGTCGCGTCGTGCCGAACACGTTGGTTTCTTCCCTCTAACAAGACATTTACTTGCTGCGGTCCAAACATGTCGTACTCCCAGGGTGTTTCGAGTTTCTGTGTTTCTGATGATTCTCGAATAAAAGATGAATGATTACAGCAGCAAGAAAAGAATAAAAAGGAAAACAGACAACTCTCATTCAGACGGATCCAAGACCCACTACCAAACTATCTCAAACTCGTAATCAAGCAAACGTTAACATATTGTTACGAAAGCCAGAGGAGCCAGGGGGATTAGGTAGTGAACAATCTCAGAACTTGTCTCGCGGAAATTGCCAAGAGACCCTTACCCTCTAATCGCCTAATAAAACACAAACTAATTCGTATCGCCGGAAACAATGACAGAAATAAAAGTTGCCACTCGTGGCAGCCGGGTGAAACTCGGCATACCGATGACAGCGCCGCTTCCGAGGGAGTCGGAAAGTCGGGTTAAAGAGGAGTTGCATCCTCGAGCAGGACACGCGGGAAGAGGACAGCAGGAGGCGTTGAAGAAAGCGGAGAGCGAGAGGGTTTGTCGGACAAGCAGCAGCGGTGCGACGTGGGAACGAAAGGAAGCGGCGGGGTGCCATAGTGCACTGGCGTGTCACAAGTCGTACGTGAGATTGATGAGGTTCACAGGTCCCGCTGCGGCTTCCTGTCGCGAGCACTGCGGCCAGAAGCCTCTTCAGGCGTGCACACTTGCCACGCCGTGACCGCACCTTCCACGTCCAAGTGTCAGGGCGACGCCGCCCTGCATCAACCCGCGACTCTATCATTCCCCATTGCCCGTTTCCGCGGTTACCCGGCGACCATCTAACAAGACAACTGGCGACATCCCCAACATCTTGAGCCAAATCCATCTCCTTCGAGGGGATGAATATCTGCACCGCCGAATTCGCAAATGGAATTCGGGAGTAGTAAGTCTCGAGGAGCTCTTGGAGGATATCTGAGGGTGCTCGAGCGAGAGAGAGAGATGTGGGGGGCGGGGGGTGGGAGACTTCCATAGATGTCCCTTGAGGAATAAAGTTCCCTTAATAACTCATAAATGCATTTTAATAAGGAGACCTCATTCCATAAAGGGCATTCATGACCATCGCGGGAAATTGAGATGTAAGGGATGAAAGGTGGAGTCAAAGCTGGAGGAATTATACGCGAGAATTCGTTTAGGCGATGTGTTATGCGAGGGAGGATGAGAGTTGGGTTTGGGTTGGCTGGTGGTGGAGCATTCCCGATATCGAGGCTGTAATGAATCAAGCCTGATGTAGGCGAGTCGCGAGGACGATGAGGAATCAGGGCCGTTCCTTTGACGAGGGGGGTGGAAAATCAGGCCGGTCACGGCGAGGTTCGCCACTCTGTTTCTCTCTGCCTTACTCACTCGAGTTGAGGCTGCAGCGCGGCATCGTGATTTACAGTCGGCCCGGTAAACGTCAGCGGGTTATCCAGAATCGATAAATCGGGCTTAACGCACAGTGGTGGGTTGCCCGGGTTGTTGCCGACGAGCGATTTCGCTCCTCGTCCCCAGCCGACCGGATTAGATCGGGAAGTGCTTGCCAACTGGTTTGAATATTGGACACGCCGACTTATCCGGCCACGTCAAGAAGCCCTCTTTACAGGCCAGCCATGTTTATATTTCTCCTCCTGCGCTTGCTATCCCATCGCGCGCTACCGCAGCCCGTTCAACCGCCTCCCAAATCGATTCCAACCTCCTGCCCCGCGCACCGTCCACCACCGCCAGAAATCGTTTACACTGGCATTCTTAAAAATCCGCAACGCTACTCCGGTAAGAATGCATCGTCAACTATTCACAGGATATCTCGGCTATTCGGTCGATCGTAACTGTTCGGGATTATCAAGAAAAATTCGCCTTTGCCGCCGCGGGGGTGGCGGCAGCAGCGGAAAGAACGCGCCAGGCGAATTATGCTCGGTGCGGCCGGCAATCAGCAGAAATATTCGGCCAACCGGTGCACCCGGCGGCCTAAAGCCGGGGGGTGGGGGCGAGAGCGGGGGCGGCGAAAATAAATCCTCGTCGTCGGAGCTCTGGAATAAATGCAGCACGTTCCGATGGAAGGAATCGTTGCGCCCACGCCTCGCTGAAACTCCCGCCACGATATTCCGTTCGCGCGATTCGTCGAATACCAAATTTTTTCGGGAGCCCTGCACCTGTCAAGGAAACGCGCTGCCGCGTCCCCGGGATTTACGGGACACGGCAGCCCACGGCGCGACACCCGCAAGATTGCGACTTATCGCCTAGACTTTCCGACCACTTGTCATACGCGTGGATTATTCTCATTCCGTCTCGAAGTAATTGTATTATAAGGCTCGCGCCGGAATTGCGGGAAATAAGTAATAAGGGGTTGAAGGATATACCTGGGAGAACTAGAAGGCTGGCTCTAACGCACGGGCTTGACTGGATTAATTAAAAAGGATCTCAAGGAGGAAACCGAGAAGAGTAGATCTCTGGATATCATCAGAGCAGGAGTGAACCCTTTCTGAAGTGTACTGGCCACTAGAGCCTCGGGTAAAGGGATAGCCCTTGCTTCAGAAGCGCCCTTGATGCCTAGTAACCAGAGCCACAAAAGACAAGCAACACTTTTACCAAAGGGAACCATTAGGTTCTTTGAGCGCTACTAGCCATCCCCGCGTATATATCCATCTTATATCGTACTGGAACTCCTTTTTTCCACGCGCCTCAATGGATTTCTTTTATCCGCTGACCCCGATGCCCTCAGAGAGATATCTGAGATCGCATGAAGATGTGTTTCTCTTTTAAGCGCAGCTCACTTTGACAGAGGAGAGCGATAGGGTCGGCTGCGGTCGCTCTACTCAATATCAACGATACCGATCAATCCTATTGGCCAGTTGATAATTACTAATTCGAGGCCCCCTGTCACTGTGGGAGGCATGGGACATCTTGAACAGACACCGGACACTGCCCGCATTCTCACGTCTCTGGTCGGACACGACAGAACCGACAGGAATTCGAGAGGTCGATCCTCGCGGGATTTGTTCGGAGGATGAGGTAGCCCAATCTCGGTAAAGGGCTCCGGAGACGTTCCGCCGCCCGTCCACTACTCGCCGAATTATTCACGAACACCCTGGCTCGATTAGCAGATTGATAACGAGAATCGATAAATAAATTCGCCTACCTCTGCTCTATCTTACAATTTGATCGAGCCGGTGCTCTCAGTGCCTGACTGGATTGGTAAGTCTTGCTTGGAATTGCTCGTGATTCGCCCGAGAATTCTGCGAAACACGAATTTTCTGAATGATGGTAACTTTTTTCAGTAGATAATTAATTTCTTCGGCGACGCGGGGCCGAAGCTTCGGGATTCTACGTCGAAGAGGATCGTTTGGAAAAACAAACAGCGAAAGGAGTCGAGGTCTTTTTCCTCTTTTTCCGTGAACCGATACCATGCGGTATGGTAGACGACGATGAAATATTTTCTCTCGGGAGCCCAGTCAAGGCTCTCCTGACGGCCCCATGCGTAATGTGTCTTGCGCGACTCACCACACTTGCAACTGCTGCCTCGTATTTCATGCTACCATCCGGAGCGAGTCTTAAAGCCACGTGTATTCGCCAGGGGACAAATGTCCCGCAGCATCCAATCTAAATTTCGTCCGAGAAAGGGAGCATTGGTTGGGATGTTCAACAAATATTAAGTTCTCCAAGTACCAGGGAAGATTTCAAGTTCTTTTACTACTGGAATATATTGGAGAGGGAACCGGCAATGAATTCCTTTAAGTGCGAGCTCCAGTGGCTGCGGTACTTTTGGAACCACTTTACTTTTTTGGGGGGAATCGAATGCTAAATGAATTAGTGCGCGTTTAATATGCGTATTTGGCGAGAGCGCGCGAACCAGCGAACTTTCCTTTTAATTCGAAGCAACGAGGAGCGTGCGTGTATGTTACAGCCGGACGGAATTTTACACCCGCCCGGAACTTTTCTACCACTGAATAAATTCATATTCGCGCGAAATTTTCCTACGTAGATGAGGAGCATCTCATTTCGCGCACATTCATCTGCGAGGCTCTCGACTGTGCGCTTGCGGCTTTAAGCTTAAGCGCGCGTGTTTCCACTTTCCAGGGTTTCGTTAGGAATTACGATTTTCCTGTCGCGTTCATCGCCGTATGTGCAGCAGCAAATAAAGTGAATAAAGATCCATTTACTTGTATCCGTGAAAGTGGCGTGTCGGAGCTCTGCTTATTGAAATGGAGATATTACCTAGGGGCGGGAGAAAGTAAGAGAGAATGCGTGTGTAGGAAAAGTGAACGAACCGAAGAGTGTACGAATGATTTCAAATTGCCCGTGGTGGTATAAATGTCTGAGTGATTGAAGTGAGAAAGGAGTGTGACTCCTGCGGTAAGAATGAGAGAGTGACCGGTAAGATGAGCGCGTGCGGTATCAAATAGAAGTTGTGCGAATGAGTATCGATCGGTCGAAAGTCGTTTGACTGAATCCGAGAATGACTGATGTGGACAAAGTAAAAGAGACGCGTGGATGGAGGGGTGAAAGAAGCGTGAGTCCGTGTGTGAATGATGTAAGGCTCCGGAACTCCAAGGCAGGGGAGCATTTCAGTAGAAAAGGTCCAGCGAGTATAACCGTCAGAGAAAAGTCAGAGTTGTAAAGAGTGAAAAGTTGGTGGTTGTACCAGATTTAATAAAAACTAACTGTAGGTTAAAGAAATAAAAAATCACATGACGAATTAAGAACCTTCTCCTTTTTCAAAGTCGGTTGAAATTAAACAGGATGATACGGATACAGTACTTCCCTCCGAAGCACCGAAGGAAGCACCCATGATCCCACAATCCCTACATTATGAATGCGGCTGTTAGACTTCCACTATACTACAAAGAATAGGCACACGGACATTGAATTACTGACCCGACCAATCACTAAAGCATAAAATTCGTTCGAGCCCCTCTTAATTTTCCATTAGTGAATTACTGCCGATTCACATTCGGGTTCGGCCGTCGGCTGCGGCGAGCGCAATATTAATCGCAAAAGATATTATGATTTCACGCGTGGCGGCAAGCGATACGCCCGTTCCTTTTTCCCCGTGGCGAAATAATTGGCGAGTGAGGTGGCTGCGGATCGTTTATACGTATGTATGCATGATATACGCGATTAATGGGGACGACCGAATTCGCGTTCAGCCGTATTTTCCCTTTAAACATAACGCGGGGATTAGCGCGGCCTCGCTCGTATAATATCGAAACGCGTGTGCGAGAGGACGAGCCAGTTCACATATCTTTGACTCGACTGCAGAAACTGCCCTGGTTCGCCGCCCCGGCGGTATTAATCATGCGTGTCATTGTACTCTTGAAGAGCTTGCGATCGAATTCATCCACTTGCCCGTTCGCGGGGACATTGATCTTATTTCGAGTGATCTCGTTTCAAAGACGACTAATCTTATTTTAAAGACCGACTTCGCTCGCTCTCTCTGCTCCCGTCTCCGGAGCTACACTTTATTCCCCACTGCCGATACAGATGAACACAGATGAGGGGAACCGTGGATAGTACGTGAGAAATTACAACGGAAGATCCCCCTTTCACCCGCACGCACAGCATTCTATTTGCATTATTTGCATATTACGTGTCGCACGTGCCGAACGATCCTACATTGCCGAAATTCCTCGGCGAGAGCTGCGTTCGCGCCCGATGGTCATCAGGATCGACGCAGCCGTTCGAAAAAATTTGTCGAGAGAATTTCGGCCAAAAAACGAGAAGAAAAGATTGCATCTCTCTGTCGATGCGCCGCTGCTCCATGAAAAAGCGATTCACCGATTTTTTCCACCGATAACTATAGTCGGCGGTGCTTTATAGCTGCGTAAAATCCGGAGTATTTCGGGACACGAGACTTGAAAAAGTCAAACTGCTCATCATTCGGAGCCAAAGCGAAATTGGAGGGTACTTTGCGCTGTTATCGCAAATATGTACTACGCATAGTTATTAGTATACAAAAGGAAATGATTTTTTGTAATACTTAATAAGCCTCTTTCATCTTTCATTAGAACTGTTTGGTGTATTCCTTTTGCAAATGAGTGCTGGTATTTTAAGGAAATTAAAGATGTTACGTCGATGAAACTCCTAGTTGTTTCTCAATTTCTCTCTCCGAATAAATAATGATAGAAGGGCATATTTGAGGGAGGTTGGTATTTGCGTTACGCGGGAGGAAAGCTGGCCCGTAAATTTTCCGAGGGGACGCTGCTCCGCTTTGTTAATATATCGAGCGTCCCGCACTCTCGAATGGGAGAGTATCAGTTCTCTAACGCGGCCTTTGAGGAGCATCATTTGGCGAACGTCAGCCGCATAACGCTCCTCGTGAATCGCGCCCAATGTGGACACTTTATAAATGATGAAATTTCCCAAACAACCCTCGTACCAAGAGATCCCCGCCGCAATTCTTCCAGGACGACCGCGCGCTGGAAAGTCAAAACCGGCGAGAGGAGAAACCGACCTCGCCTTTCTCGTATTGGAAAGCTATTTTTCGTTGCCGCGCCGTCTGCCTTATAGGAAAACGAAGCGCCGCTCGAATGAGACCGTCGATCTTAGCCGCCGAGACCGATGAAATACAATCCACGGTTGAATGCTTAATGTCATTGTGAGTTTTTCTTTCCTGCCAAAGACCCGACCATCACAAATCCACGAAAATTCAAAGTCCAAATAATAAATCTGAAATAATACCAAAAGCATTTGGGAAAAATCAAATCCCGTATAAATAGTATACTCGTTTTATCACAACACGAACCTGCGGTTAAGAATTCCCTATGAAACTGTCAATTAATCGACTACTCTCTTACAGGTCTCATAAAGTGATTAAATTATTTGTGCCTCGAAAGTGGCTCCCAGAGCTGCGGTATCTGCTACGCGTTCCCTCTAGTCAAGATTCTCGGCAAAGAAACTAACTTCTTCCGTATCGGAAAACTATCTTTCGTTAACGTGTCGTCCCAGGGAGGCAGTAGCCGGTCGGCGCCCTATCCAGAAATCGATCAAAGTATCGGTGTCGACCCCGGAAAAACTTGTCAACTATGTAACGAACCTCCCACTAATTAAACGATTAGAGGCTATTAGACCGCTTTTTAACCGAGCCCATGCACAGGGAAAATGTAATTAGACAGTTTTTAAGAGTGAAAAATGTAGCGGGAATTTCTCGGGATTGACAGACAGTTTCAAGTCCGACATCCATCTTCCTCGAGGTCGGCCCAACTAAGTGAAGTGCATCCATTGTTTCCGCCGATATAGACCACCACTCGGTGAAACAAGGGGTTCAACAGAATACTACTATTCGTAAAAATAGGTTCTTCCAAACGTCCGTCCAAAGAACATTCACTGAAATGTGAGCGCTTCATCTTCTTCCCCTTCGCCAGCTGTCAAGCTCTGTCCCTGCGAGACGGCAACGTCATCCTGACCAATCGAAAGAATCTACGCTTAACAATTTTACTTCTTCAGCAATTTATTGGCTGACACAAATGCTCGTAGGAACACCTGTAATACAATAACAACGCGCGGGGCGGAAATAAGCAAAAATAATTATGAATGGTACGGAAGGAGCACAAACCTCTTTGAAGAGAGCTGAGCCTGCTGTTCTTATCTCTGGGCCGAGCGCAGGTGAATCGCACAGTAAATTTCGCCTAATCCCGCAATACAAGAGGCGCCGGAAAAGGGAAGAAATGAAAAATGCCCGGGGGTGTTAGCCACTCGCACGATCCATCAGGGTTAAGACGTACAGAGAGCGCGCTGGCGGGGGTGAAGGAGAGTGCAGCGAAGAAGGCGGCCAGTGCATGTTCTTACAATTAGCGCAATAATTACACGAGCTAAGCGCGCCCGCTTTGTTTTTCCACAAGCGCGACAAGAAAATGGGATTTTAACAGCGCGGACCGTAGCCCTCCCTTGCCGCCTGCAAGGGGGCTTCAAAGCAAAGGGGTTGGAGGGTCCGAGAGAGAGATGAAAAGAGGGGCACGAGAAAGGCGGGCAAGAGTTAGAGAAGATGAGCTGGAGCTGGTGAGGAAGAGCGAACTGGTGGTTCATCTTCAACCACCGGCGGCAGTGTAAACTAACCCTGGCTACTAAGAGTACGCCCACTCCTCGGCTAACCTTCCCCCTTTATTTATGGTCTCCTCAGTCTCCACCGCACGCCGTCCCACCAACCTCGAGGGCTACACACAGTCGATTTCTGAAAAAGCGGCGGGCATCGGTTTAGAAGTCGCCGTAAAACCGTGAAATTTTCCATCTCTTTTTTCCTCCCCCATCTCGCCGGGGTAGAGTGTGCGCGCCCGCGTGGCTGGCTGCTACACTCTTTTTATCCGCCGCCTCTGTGTACCTTAATCACAGGCTTGCTCGGGGCAAGCCTGAAAGGGCCCCTTCGCGAGGCGTGTCGTCTGACACTCGCTGAAGAAACTTCACAGGATTATCTCGCACTGTTTACGGCTGGAATTAGATCTTTGAGTTATGTCGAGAGTAAGCTGAGAGCCCCGAGCCTTCCAAAAACCGGGCCGAGGACGCTTACTAATGAATAAAAGAGGCTGCGCGATACTCTTGTGCATCAGGATTGGGAAGTTCGTCGACGTAGAAAACCGTCGGAATTGGTGAGATATCTTTGTGCGAGGCTCACCGTGTCAATCGAGCGAATGTCCCTGTCACTTTACCAGAAGGCTCGCACCCCCCGAAAATACCACGTGTGTATGTATATTCAATGTCGAGTGACTTTCGAAAGTCGCGCGGGAATTCGACTGGAGGGAATGGCTTTGAGGCCGGCGCGGTTTGTTTGCTGAACGATCGCCCCGCCAAAGACACGCCGCGATTTCAGCCGTGTCCCCGAAACGAATGGCTCGCATTTTTTCTCCTAGCCGCGGCCGTTCCCGCTCTCGTATTAGGCCTACGTGTTGCGTGTGACATGAATGCGCGTGTCTCACCGCGTCCCAGTGTGTGTAAACGATGATTTACGCGGCCCCCTTTGTTTTTTTGCGATTGACGACGCGCCCGGCCAGATGGCGAGGAAGCGCCAACAGTTTCCGGTAAACGCCGAGATTCCGAGGGAGTAATCGTCGGACGCGCGCGCGCGCGATATCCGATCGGCCGACTGATCCACTGGCCGTTCCCCAAAAAAATCCTGGGGAAAGGGGCATCGCCGGCCAGTAGTTGGCCCCCTTTTGCTTTCCGGCCAATTACAGGCCACTGGCACCGCCAGAAATTGGCTTTCCCGACGGCCAGAGGGAGACACGTACTCGCCTGCACCACTTCCTTCCCATTGTCCACATGTCCCTTTGTAATCGAGACTCCGCACTACCTTTCGCCCACTACTCGGCGTCCACCCACTCGTAGAAACGTTTATCAGAGTATCTAAGGGACGATCAAAATTTCAATCCGACTATCGAACAGCTCCAATGCACATGTCTTTTTTTTTGCCGCGCCTCTGTTTCACTTTAGGCGATTCATTGACGATTTTCTTTTGGTAGAGATTTTCGTGCTATTTCGTTCGGATTTTCCGATCTATTTCGCAACAAAGTAACTGGTTTTCCAGCGCGGCTCGTGTTTGCTCGCGCTCGTGGTGCCACAAAGGCGTCACAACGACAGAAAGACAATATTGATACTGATAGTGTGCGCAGTGTGTGCAATTTTACTGGTAGTTTTAGCTCGGAGCGAAATGGGAGTTAGAAACACATGGCTGCTGGTACCAATTCTGTCGAAGGTCTCGTCTCCTCGAGCGAGTTGTGCAAGATCCAACTTGGTAAACACGTACTCCGTCGGTGAGCAGCTGATAGTGCAAACCGTTTGTCTACAATGATGCGATATTAGTGCGTCGAAACTTGGTCTAACTCGGTTAGGTTGCACGGGAAACATTATCATAGGGCGTCGGGTTACTCGAGAAACGATCGCTAGTTACACCAATTAAATATTATTTATGAAATACGTTTCCCGAGCCATTCAAAAGTTTGCAAAAATTAAAGACGAAAATCTTTAGGAAGCTCAAGTACTAACATTCTGGTTTTTAAATCTTAGAATAGACTTGGTCGAATTAGTCACGCTTAATTCTAACGTGATGAGGCTAAACGGGGATCCTGGCGCTTATGAAGTGCATACTTCCGGGAACGAAGAGATGTAGAACTAAACACAAACATACGAAGAGACTGACGAGACAGACAGAAAACATGTCGCAGGAGCGAAACTAAAAGCCAGAGCCCCGTTCGAAGGGAACACGTCAAACCCTCGTTGCCAGTTCCAACATATTGGAAGGAGAGATTGTCACATGCTGCTCCAGGTTGAACGTTTGGTTCTTCCAAATGTTTCACCAGAATCACCTTTACATTGAATCGAACGCAGATAATGAATGAAAACTTTCCAAATCTCACACCTAACATTTAATAAAAAATCAAATATTCACAATTTTGTTCAATGTGTTAAAAAAAATCTTCTCGCACACTTATCTGCATTCGGAACTACGTCGTGCGAATGCCTCAACAGTCTCTGATCCTTCCCGGCATCAATGAACTCTCAGTGACGAGAGGCAAAGTTTGCGCAAGAATAAATCCCGTTTGCGAGTAAGTACGAGCCGACTGATACGACGTGTGATTGTCACGCGGCTAATAAAGTGGAAAGTTGTAGTTAAGCCGAGGGGGAAGAGGCGGCGCGCGAGGAGGCAAAGTGCATTTCGGTGGATGCATTTCACGAGTTCGCCGTTACCAAGTTCCTTAGGACCTGAAACTCTGATACGCTCGCACAGCACGGAAACCGAGCTTCCTCCTGTCTCGTTACGAGCATTACCAGATATCTCCTGGCATCGAGGAAAAAAGGAGGCAAGATGAGACAGAAACGTATCCTGTGTCCCCATATTTTTAGACACCGGAACCCCCACTTCCTCCCTCAAGTCTATTCTCTTTCGTGTTTTTACCTTCGTCGCACAGCTCCCAACAATTTCCTCTAAAAACCACTCGTTATTAATATGTCGTTTAATCTTATGTGGAGTTGAATCATAGAGGGAATCATGTTGTCCCATCGAGTGATACTAATTAAAACCGATATACTGTACTACTACATTTCTGATATTTACGCAGGCTATCCTCTACGCATTCCTTTTACACTGGCAGTCAGCACGGGGATTAATTTCCCAGAAGTACTTCCAATGATTAATCTCCCCGGCCACCTCAAATATTAATCCAGCACGCGTCGGAGAAAGGCGAGATGGGATTGTTTCAACTTTTTTCATAAATGAAATGCTATTGTTATAGTATGTATAACGAAGCGCCCGACACACCATCGTTTATAAAAAGTATCATGAACGGATCGAACTAGGTTTGGCGAGATGAGTTTTCATTCCCCAACTTCAACTGAAAGTTGCACGAAACACCGACGGCCCATGCAAATGAAAGTTTCACGACTCGACATCTCCGCGACTGGAGTTCTCGGTGGAGATCGCAAATATTATAATTAAAGTTTGATATTACAAAAGTGTTGGCACTCGATGTATCAATAAAACAACGGTAGCTGGGGCAGATGGCTCGCCGGTATTTTTAGCCGCTTCTTGCCGGCACTACTCAAATATCGATGCACATGGCCGGCGTACTTGGCCGCACGAAGTGGGGAAAAAGTCGGCGCCTCTGTAAGCAGAGCAGCATCCCTCTGTGCTCCGACCGGGAGAAAAAGTAGACGACCTCTGTATCAATAAGTCCATTCAATCTTACGGGATATATCTCACAGTGGCTTGCATGCCTTCTACCTCTTAAAGAGCACCGACTTAGAAAGGATCAAAGTCTTTGCATAGAATTTAACAAATGAGCAGCCAAGAATTTCACCTAGATTTGGAAATGTGCGTAATTTTAAACTACTGTGCTAATAACTGTACCAACAAATTATAATTGATATTGCAAAAGTATGGCGAATTCAGGCTACGATCTGTACAAGTCAGGAATTGTATTGAAATCTACCAACAGCGCGTTTGATTTTGTACACGGCGAGAGATTCGCGGAGCAGCTTCCGCGGGAGAACGCGATATCATTTATGCCGATGATATCTCATCGAGAGCACGATAATCTCTGCCAGTGCTCGACCCCATTCCAAGTACACCTGGAACTCTTATCATAATTAGGGTAATAACGCGAGAATCCGCTACAGTACCGGCGGAGTTTCACAACTCCATGAATATTTCTTTTGATCATCGTTTTCCTCCCCATGAATCAGTTAGACTACAGACCCGGCTATGTGCTACAAGAGAAAAACGCGAGTTGGAGACTGTCGCGAGGGAGAGACAGTGCGGGAAGTGCGGGAGGAATTCCCAAACTCATTAGTACATCTTTCGAAAAGTCTCCTTCCTTTCGCCCACCACTTTACTTTTCCAGACGCTCTCCAAGGAGTAATTCCTTTGTCGGAGCGCCGCCTATCTAATGTACCGTGGGTCATTGGCCTCGACCTCCCAGGCGATACATTTTTATAGTTACAGGAAGTCGAATAAGTGGTAAAAATCTTAAGTCATTTTCCCGTCATCTGCATCTCACAGAGTTATCATGGATGCCTTAAAGTGGCTACACCCGGTGATGTATAACAAATCATAGACGCATATGTAAACTCATACGCAAACCTCATGAAACTTCGAGATTACTCCATTCAACTCGGTTTAGTCTCCAAAGTTCTATAACAGTTGTAGCACGGATTGTTCTTGTTCTCCAGGCGCGGCTCCCGAACAGATCTACTGTTAACAGAACGATAAAAACGTTCGAATATCCCCTTTACTGCCATACGCGTACCCTCGCACGATTTAGCTTCAATATCTACCGAAAATTCCGACTGCCAGTTGGCCGAGATGTAAGAGAGTTAAGGAGAGGTCGAATGGTTTGGCGAGAAGAGCACGTGCGCCTAACACGAGGACCATTTTTGCGGAGCGAGAAAGGGAGGCTCTTTACACGTGGAGGAAGGCGAGGCTGCGCTCGTGAACTTTTCGAACGCTGTTCCCTCGGCCGGAAATCAAGCGATTCTAACGACTAGCGTGTAACACGTGGCAGGGTCCGTCGCGACGCCGGCAACACTTCGTCTGTTTGTTCCTGAATCCGGCCAGACTATTTTCATTCCCCACCCCACTTTCATTCCACTTTGAACAACTCCTCTTTGATTCTCGTCATATCCGTCTCCACAAGTAGTACAGGAGGTATGATTGAGAGCAGCAATTGATTGAATTTAACTAGCAACTTTGTGCAAGACATTTGCTCGTTTTGGCTACGACATTGTCACTGCAAATATTGACACCTGTACATGCGAGAGAAATTTTATGAGGTACTTATGCCGGGTTGGCGTGCGACCGACAGCGAGCGACAACGCCTGGACGTTGTGTCCGTCGAGTCAGGGACACGGAGGCGACGTCTACGTCCCATGACGACGTCGAGGTTTACGAGGTCCAGCCTCGTAAGGACTTACGATTGTCCACTATGCCGGCGAGTCTGCCGGATTCCTCGCACAATGTCCTTGTGTTCCCCAAACGGAACAATGGCACTGCATCGACCTCTATTAACTTCACTGCTGTATCGACTTCAATCGTTGCAGGCGATCGCGACACTCGACACTCGTGTACTACAAATGTGCAAATGCGCCCTCGAATGCCACGCTTCAACTTTGGACCGTTTTATAGTCTTTGGGAAATACTGGCCCTTTTCTGATAATAAGGAAACTGGGTATCGGAGCTTGAGAATAATTTCAGGCACTTGGTGCTTGATATTCGAGTAATTCATTTATAGCAATTACATTCTAAAAAAGTAAATGAAGAACTGAATAAGCTTTGAATTATATCTTTTAATAGAACATACTGCAGACTTAACAAACAAAAGGATTAAACCCTTCTGACCTAAATAATGGAGATCCGAGGAAAAATATGTAATTTGCCAGCTTCCCCTCGTAACGCTTGAAATTTCTATAATGCGCGCAGAGATTATATTCCGTGTATCAGCTTTAAATATTTTTGCAGGGGATCCGCAGAAATAACGCGAGGATGGCAAACGAGAGCAACGCGAGGATTAATAATGGCGGACGGGTGAGTAAAAAGCGCAATAACCCGTACTCTGGAAAGAGGTTATTCCTTTCGGACTGAAGGTGTTTGCGGTCACAGAAACCACCGAGTACCGTTCTGGCGTGTCGTGAGGAAAAGTGAAATTACTCTCTGTATCATTCGACGATATATACGTGGGTATATTCTCCTTTTACCTTTTACAGTACAACAGCCACGCGTCCATTTACGAAATGTTTCTTAACGCGGAATACGTTCTTGGTGAATATTGATCAAGTGATCCTTCGCGTGCAATACAGCCTGACGCATGCGAGTTTTTCAACCGGCGATGTATTATGAAATACCATAATTAATTGGGCAGGGTTAATTCGCGCGCGAGCAGAAACTGCTCGAAATAAATGTTTGATTACGGCTGCTTCCAGTTATTACGATCTTTGGATCTGAAATGCAACTTTTGAGCGCCATCGAACTTTAATTTGATCAGTTGACAAGAAAGCGAACGATTTTGCGATTATAAAGAGTATCTCTGGTAAGTCAATTCTTCCCAAGTGATCTCGTTTTATTTTATTTTATTATTGTTTTTATTGAGATTTTATTGAGATATAAGTTTATTGAGAATCGATCGACGAGACGAGATACTTTATATGCTATTTCCATCGAGTCAGTAATAACGAACGACGTGACTCAGGAAACAAATGAGCGTAATGAGAGCCAGGAATAGTTTGCTAATCAGAGTCGCAGCAGATACCTCAAGCGTAGTATGAAAGAGCGAGGAAGGAGAGACGCGAACGTTTCAGCGGATAGGAGTGGAGAGGACCGGGGCGATCTCGTGCGTCGGCGGCTCCGGTATTCCGGTTCCAGTCTGCCCCCACTATACCTGCGCCCTCAAGATGCCGGTAACAAAGGTTGATGCCAAGGTGTCTATGGCGCACAGGGTTTCCTACTTCCCTCGGCCTTGCACTTACTTACCGACTTGCCTCGCCCGAGCACCCACTCGAGCAAAGGGACCAAAACACATACATAGTACATACGTACATACACACAAGCGTTGTCATGCGGTCCTTGTTTCACTCAACTGCGCCAAGGGTATTACCTTACGCGCTCTTCCATGTAAACATCCGTCAGCTCGACTGCCCCGGATACTGACCGGGCAACAAGTACTCATGCCAGTTTGCTTATAACACAATCCGCATGTATCAGTACTATTAAGCCACTGTGTATACTACAGATTCCCCGGAAATTCAATGGAATGGTTACGCTGTAGTTTCTCGAGCTATTCGGCGAGCTACGTGGAAAGCTTCGGACCGTTTTACTATTATTTACTATGACCGAAGGGGAAACAGACGGACGGAATGAGTGACACTGTAAAACATGCGCGTCGGTGCGAAAATAGAGCTATTGGTGTTCGACGATAGGTTTTTATTTTAATTGCAAAGCAAACTCAGTAGTATCAATATACGCATATGGACATTGGTAACGGGCGCTTAGAACTTGGAGTATGATTGGCATTCGGAATAGTGGAACACACTGATCAAACATATCGGGGCTTGTCCGCAGTGGAGCACGGGAATATCGAAAAACTAAATCCAGCGAAAACCTTTCTAACCCGCGCGGCTGACTTTTTGTTTTAATTAAAAAGCAAAGCCGCCCTGTGTACATCGATGGAAACTTCTAATGGATATCTAGAATTTCGAGTACCATTGACCACCATTCAAAGTACATAGATGGTAGGCAGGCCGAGTATAGCAGAGCTTGTTCAGTATCGAGGCACTGGTTATTGGAAAACTAGTAGCCTAGCATTTTCCCTGACTCTCGATCGATTTCTCATTTTAATTAGAAACTAAATAATAGTCACCGCCGATAATCTACGGGGTCTGGGAACGCAGGTTTTCGAGTTTATTTCGCAGGTGCGAACGTATTGACGTAGCCCGAGGCCAGTGTAACAGAAGCATAATGGATTATTATGTGGGAAAAATATTTGTTGAAGTTTATTTCCATTTCTGCCGTTGGTTTGGTTATATTTTAATTAAAGCGTGAGTTGATTGCGGATAGTTGTGATGTGTTGTAGGCGTAACGTAAATAGAAATCGGAGAGTAGCGTAGCCGAGAATAGGGCGACACGTAGGTCAGGCCTATGGGTGCCGCGCAAGGGGTGCGCAGGCGACCGACCTGACCTGACGTCACGAGCCGCGCGCTTCGAAATCAGCCGGGTTGGCAGTCGCGCGCCGAACATCGAACCGAGAACACGCTCTCTACGCGCGTCCTCCGTTCACTCTCGGTAACATCGTACGCGCACCATCTCTACACCACGTTTCGACCACATACTCACGCACATCTCCCGACGATTCATCCAACATTCATTGCCGATCGAATTAACCTTGATCGAAACTCCATCCGGGTTTATCTAAACATCCGACCTCACCTTGCCGGGGTGTCGAATTGCCATTCCTAGCGAAAGCTGAATAGTTGTTTCCTCTCATTCTCGATCGCTCTCACGAAAGGCATACCGCGTTTCTCATGATTTTCCCACAAAAGAGACTCGACTTGGCGACATTCTCACGTGTCGACGTCAGCATGCGCGCGAACGATGGATAGCAGTTAGTCGAAACTCTTGCGAAACGTTTCTGCGACAATCGTGCGCCGCCTGGACTGCGGATATGCCATCTGGAAGACGCTCTCTCGATTACTGGCGAGATTAAATTCCCCGGGATCAATGAAGTGTGATTATAAGAGGACGTCCAGTGATCAGCAGGGCTTCGGTGCGTTGGAAAAGATTAATAAACTTTGAGGGACGACGATCGCTTCCCCGGTTCACTTAGCCGTGCTATTTTCGTCGGGGGGAATTGGTTGGTCGTTGATTTTGGAATCTAGTTTTCGAGATTTCTTTTGGTTCCCGCATGAGTGGGGGGTCGTGCTGGAAGAGGGGGTTGACGGTTCGCCGGTGACTTATGGGATCAGTTGAGCCCCGATCGCCCGAGAGTTACGAACACATCTAATCGTCGGCTAATAACCGAGACCCTTTCATGGTGCAACTGGGATTCTGGTGAATGGGTTAATATGTGTGCTCCCTTGGTCCGTACTACGGGGCTGCTATTGCGAGCGGTGCTTTGCGGAGCAGTGAGCACTGTGAACGCGTGATGTGCAGCTGTACAGTGTTTTCTGTGCAACATTGATTGACCAGTGTCGAAGAGTGTGTGGTGTTGCATCGAATGACAAGCCGGCAGAGTAGCTCCTTCTCTCTGTTATTAAGGAGAACTGTGTGTGAACCGGTGTTCACCATGCTCCACATTTTCATGATTCTCCTGCTGGGCGGGTTCGCCGTGCAAGCTGATAATCTAGGTGAGTAATCTCTCCCTCTCGATGCTCAGGAGAATCTCCCCGATTTCTCTGGCATCCGAAATATTCCCACATTTGGATCCTCAATTAATCCCGAGTTTTTCCCAAAGCGAAATACGTATTTACCGTTGGTGCGGAGATCCACCGGAGTGCTAGAAACATTCCTCGCCGTTTCAACTTCTCGAGATCGGAAGTTGTGGCTTGAAAGCACTGAGAGCTCGAGTACGTACTCGAATCTCGAGATTTAAACATTTTAATGCGACCCGCAGATTTTCATCTCGCGCCCTTTCTCTCCCTCTCTCCCTCGCGTTGACCACTGTTGTGGAGAAACTTACTTCGCGAAAGTCTTGGGTAAACTCTTGGAAACTTGGTAACTAATGGGCGATTATTTTTCGTCGTTGATTTTAAAGTGCTGGAGTGCGGTTGGCGAGACTTGGTCTAAGAAACCGTAAAAGAGAGTTGAGGAAAGAGCGAGTGAACTGTTGATACATTGCGCTATATTGACAGCCGCGATATTGATTTGATATTTCGCCTAATTTCCTCGGCGATAGAACTAATTTCGAGTTCGCAATCAAGTTATTTCCAAACAGGGCTTCCTTTCCAGTTAATTGATTGCTTACATTCCCCCCAATTTTCACCTGAAAGCTGATTGGAGACTGTTTATCTAATAGTATAAAAGTGCATCGTACTTCTTTTTGCTTCCTTGGTTCGCCGGGCGAGAGTACGTTTGATTGATTGAAATTCACTCTTTTCACCACTGCCGCGGTTAATTTCATACCGACGGGTATCTCCACAGTCTTCATACCACGGAGGTACGCGTTCGTGGTCGTTAAAGTTAATCCTTGAAATGAATTTCGCTTTGAGTGAAGCTGCTTCCACTTGCTCGAAACATCCACCGCGGTTATAAGTCGTGCTCACTTCGGACCATTCAGTGATATTTTTATCTCGCGCAACTATTAAGGTTTCAACTTTTTACGAATTTCTTATTATTCTAAACATGTTTCCGGGAAGACGGGAAAATGAGAACTACCCCGTACGCGTAATGTAATATACATACATATGTAAATGCGAGAGAATGATTCTCGTGTTACCTACTGCACGTTCGGGAATTGGTATGGCCGCGGCTAATTAATTTCCCTTTATGAGTGAATGTTGGCTTGAATACCCAAATCTTGGATTGGTTATAATAGGGCGCACCAATAGGGCGCAGTTATACTAGCTATGCCAGGGATGACGCGGGAACATGGCTAGGTTTGGGCAGCTTATAGCTCAAGCATGATCATAGTCAGTTCACATTAGAGCGGGCAGAGAGAAGACAAGCGTGTCCCCTCTTTCATGCGGTCAGATTAGATTTATCCACTCAGCCCTTTAATCTCATGGCATTGCGATCGGATGGAAGAAGCCAGCCGCAGTTTTCTGTTCGATCAGCTGCGAATAATTAGCCATCTTTTACTTTACAGGTCGCCGATCAATCAATAAGAGATCCCGATCGCTCGCCCGCTTCACATACAGCGGTTTTAATTAGTTGAATGAGTTGCTTTACATTAGCGGCTCGAAGTTAATCACTTTCATGTCAAAGATGCTTTTGAGGCGCTGGGTCGACCGGGGGAATTTGCCCCGGGCATTTTTAATCATTGTCCCTTCAAGAGCTTTGAATCACGCGCGCGCGGATTCGCTTAACAAGTTCCAGCAGCTCGTCGTGATTTGCATACTTATAACTTGGCCCGCTTTAACCGCCCTCCCCAGTTTATGATAAACTTGGCAGGGTGTAACGGCTTTAGTCACTCTTCCCAGTAGTATCAGCTGCTGGCTGAATGTGGAGGGGGAGATACTGATGAATTTCGTAAGCTATCGGGAAGCGTGAGGTAACCCTTCGCTTTCCCAAGATCTCCCGCTCGCTTTCCTGCAACACCTTGGATTCTAATTTAGCACGCATTCTATTATATTGAACGTGTAGAATAGTAGTTAAATGTAATAATTTCGAGTACCTTGTAGTTTCGGGATGGACGAGTCTTAGTTTCTTTGCGCATAAATGGAGTGAAATTGGCAGTTGGCGAAGGAAATGTTGGGCTTAGCGGCTCGTAACAGTATTCTCATTCCCGTTTCCCGTCTCACACGTGTTCACCGCGGGGGAAATACCCTCTACCTGGGTGAGGCACGACATTTCCAAAGGCGCTCTCCATGGAAATCGCCCTGGCAGATCGAGTTCCCGCTCGATCTCTCGGAAGAAGTAAAGGAGGCGGCTCTCGCCGGAGGAACAAGCGTTTGGTGCGGGCGTTCACGCCCATCCCTCGGCGAAGACAATATCGATCTGTAGTAGTACGAGGAATAACGAGGCTGGCAGCGGTGCCGCGATCCAGGAAAGTCGGGCAAATATTTCCGGCGAGGGCTCCGAAAAGCCGGGGCAACTCGCCTGGAAGACGCCGCGGTCTCGTTGCGAGAGTGAGGCGAGCGTAATGAAAATATCCAACTCTCTCTCTCCGCCCGTGTTGGTACATCAGGCCTCGAATTGGTCGGGCTTCCGTTCAATTAATGCGGGACGGACGAATTTCCCCACCGCCGTTCCGCGAGGTCGCACTCATTTTTCGACTTTAAAACTCGTAATATCGACAAGAGAGGAATTACAGTCCCACAATTCCCACGGAGTGCACTGTTACAGGGAATGTCAGTGATTGAAAGTTCTGTTTTCCAGCGTGTGTGATATTAGGAGCGTGGAGAATTAGGTCCTGGTCGGTGCCCAGATACTTCTCGCGCAAGCTATTCAGACCGCCGGCCGTTTTTCGTGCTGACCGCGCCGAAATTTATGTAGCTACTTTCCAAAGAAAGTCGTCCCCCGAGGATTTATGAATGGAAGTTTTTAATTGCTATTGGCGACGTAACTTGTCTCTCGCGTCGCGCACTGGATGCCTGAGCGTCCTTCTCCCTCTTGCCCTCTTTATGACAGGTGTATTTAGATATTCGCTTGGTTACCGAGTGCACGCGCGCTGTTTGTGTTGAACGGCTAAAAATGGGTCGAGCGGCGGATGACGACGGGGAGAGTGAGAGAGGGCGGTGGCGGTGCGGTACCATGCGTGCTTTGTGAAAAAACAGTAGCGCGCTCTCCATAATTCGAGCCCCGAGTAAAAGAAAACAACACTGTCGCACAATTCACGGCGCTTCTTCCCGCGCAACAGTCAAATACTCGGAATTCACGCGTTCTCCTCCCTTTCTCACTCTCTTCGTCCGGTGCAATCCGATATCTCTTTTTCGTCGGAATTCAATCTCGCGCGCCGCTTTCCTTTTAAAGAGTCGCGTCGTCGAAATTAGAGGACACTCGTCGTTGCGATGCTAGTAATTTATTCACGCACCCAGGAGGATCATTCGACACATGTTGTTATGGCCGCGAAAACGGCTGTCGTCGCGCGAATTCGGTTGGAGAAAAAGAGACAAAGAATGTAGTAATGAGCATTAAGCTTTTAACGCGCGGATGAGTTCATCAACGCGAATTAAGCCTACGCGTTGCAGTGCTCAGCGGAAACTGTCAATCCCTATGAATAACACAAACATTATCCGTGCCCATTAAAATGACTGCAGTAATTCGGCGGATTCTTCAGCGCGGTGATTCGTGCTCCGAGTGTGTATTGGGTGATTCGGGAGTAGGCGATTAGCTGCGATTTAACAGGGCAGTGCACGCGTGTGCCAAAAGCAGATATCACAAGGTTGTATTAAGCGGCTAGCAACTCTCGCGCCGTGAATAATTATGTGGTATTAGAGTATTGCGGCTGCCGGTAATACCTTAATTAATCCTCAGGCCAGACCCCTCGAATTAATTCCATTTCAGCGCACCGCCGCGCCGCCGCAGGACCTCCTTCCCTTTTTTCGTCACGCGATGAAAAATGTGCATTCTTAATCCGGACGCAAAATTGTTGTCGCCCCGCCTCAAGTAAACTGTAACGGTCCTCCAACTCTCCAGACGAGCCAGAGCTCGAATTAGAATTATACATATTTGAAAATGGCAAAGTTCAAGTTGGATTTGTAGCTATGCGAGAATAGGAAAAAGGTGGGCCGTTTAGGCCCTCGTGGAAAAGGCTGCTGGAAAGCGTGTTTCCCCTGCGTATCGGGGAATTCCTTTCTGACCTTTCTCGCGCTCTCCAGCATGCTTTCTTCTTTTTCCGGCGGTAGACGACGAAGTTCTCTGGAGGGCGAGTGTGCCTGCCTCGTTCCCCGGTTTTTCCATTTGCAGGGTGCGCTTTGGCCGGCCGTTTCACGACTGCCGATATTCCGCGGCGTAGTCTCTCGCACTGCTTGCCACGAGTTCAGTGTTCCGCACTTGGCGGAAAGTGCATTTGCCTATTGTTAAAGCATGGAGCCGCCCCGTGCTCTCTCCTCCTTTCAGATTCCAGACCTTTAAACTCGCCCGATTCACCGGTTATCTAGCCTTATGCATATTTCCAGGCACGTTTTCCCATCGAGCGATCACGTCTTATCATTTTCTAATTCTCCTTTATTGTTTACCTCGATAGTTCCGCCGATAGCAGCCTCGTTGCCCTTTGATCCAGGCTGATGGGGTGGCATCCATATTTGACGCTAATTCGCCACACTTAACGTTTCCTCCGAAGGCATGTTGAGATGGGAGATGCTGAGAGAGGAGGGCACAACTTAAGGAATTCTTCCGGCTTCATTACTTGGCGCATAGTTGAGTGTCCCGGTGGTATCCGCTAATCAAATTTCTCTGATCGATTGGCATTCCAATCATTTCAATTCGTCCTGTTCCCAGGGAATATCTTGTCGTCTCGCGGCTCGCCCAAGTCTTTTATACTAGTTACTTTTTCACTAATAATCTTCGCTTATTAAATACTGGAGCTATATCTGAAATGAAATTCAAGTTCTCCCGGCAAATATGAACGCGAAGTTTCCGCAGGACCAAGGCAGCAGAGCTTGCGAGTCTTGTGTAATCTGATTGCGATAAATCCTACTATAATAAGTTCATTAGGCGCCCCGAGGATTAAAGCACTGATCTCGCATTATACGGCGCGTCCACTTAATTCGTGTTAAGCAAATTTGTCCAGTGGAGCAAGGCTCCGATGCGCCGTGGCAAAGCACACCGAGTGAATCAGGGCTCGAATGCTCCGAAAGGGAAACAAACTTTTTCGCAAATTGGGTAGCGAGAGACAGGCGGCCGGCTCAGAGCGGTGGGTGCTCTAATTTAACTAGGAACTTCGTAAGCCCTCGAATATATCCATGGCGAGCGCGTATCGCGCGCCGGCAGGAGGAGCATACGCGAATTTGTTACGGAAATTGGCCGCTGCGAAGCACTGATAAATCAAATTCCGTTCTTATCGAAACTGTAATCACGCGCGTGTGGAACTATAGCCGATTGAGCCGGCCCCGCTGGTTATTGTCTGTTTGTTGGGAGCAATGTTTATTAATTCCGAACCTCGACATTCGCCCCCCGAAAGTAGTTCATCCGGCAAACAGGCTACTACCGATGGCTATCGCAATTTCTCTCGAGCGTTTCCCGTCTGCCCATTTCGGCCTGCTAGTACGAAAACCGGCCGGTTTTACTTTGCTTTTGTCGCGGGAGGGATCGAATTTTATTCGCTTCGCTCCCTCGGAATTTAATGACGCCCTTTCGAGCCCAGCCTCTATAACGCGTGCAAACAAAGGGATTCGTTGGAAAAAAGGAAACACAGGTGTTACTGAACGACGGAATCAAAGCGTCCGCACTCTGTTGTTGTCTTTGTTAGAGTTCGGAGCTATCTCCTTTTTCACGGCAGAGATAGACAATCTCTAAAGCCCTTCCTAGTTAGTGATGTTATGATTCCCCCGTCATTTATTGCAAAAGTACAAAGTAGAATTGTATTCTTCAATTGGAATCGTCCCAGCTAAAAGTATGTGGCGAATATGCGTCTTTCGCGGGAATTTTATTCCTCGCCGTAGATATGCCGGGCCCGCATTAGCATAATATGAAGGAATGGGCGGAGGGAATTTGCCATGGCCGCTGGTTGGAGAGTGCACGGGGGTTTTGATAGCTCGTCTCTATAAACAAGAATCGTTGCCAATAGTTGCCAATAGCAGTTTGGTATGATCGAGGCATACTCGCTTCGAAGAAGTCAAACTTTATTCCCTCTGGGTTGGTATTTACGCGAGAGTTAGGCTTTACTAATTCCATACTTTGTATTAGGATTCCAACCCCGCAGTTATATTGACCGAGCACCTGGCCGTTTAATCAATCACGCGGCATCCTTGCCACTTCTGCCTCAGTTTCCCGTAGCTTCCCGTAGCTACCCGAAACTCGTGCGTAGAAAGTGAACACCTTTTTCATCCGTTTCCATTTCGCAAGGAGAGGCTAGTTCTGTTTCTCGGTTTACAAGAACGGGACACTGATTCTCTTCCTCGAAGGGTCCTTTTGTGTAGGTATATAGGGCGCGCTCTCGTTCGAAATAGTCTATTAGGCAAAGTGGCGGGCGGATTTCTTGGGGAGAAACTTTGCCCATTAGTTGCATGTGCAATGTAACTTTTGCCTCGTCGAGTTGGGGCCAATCCCTTCTCTCGCCCTGCAGCCTCTGGTTCCTCTTGCTCCTGGCACCATTATGCGAGTGAATACATAGGACGAGAATTAGCGTCTATCCTCCTCTCGGGAGCAAGTGGAGGCCTACACGCGCCACCCACCAGCAATCTCTGACTTCGACATGCAAATTTCCCTCCACTTTGTAGAGTTGCTGGTTTACGCAGGCCAATTGCATTGTCCCGTGTTTAAAGTTGGCTTTCAGCCTTCTTTACGACTCTTTAAAGTTTCAATACTTGATTTTAGCCGCGAAACACTAGCGGCCGTGCAAGGAAACAGATAAGTAGAAGCGCAAGAGAATACGTAGCAATAATGCGAAATAAAAGTAGCATTTCCTAGTGTTTCCAACTCTATCGAATAAAATATTCTCCTTTATTTGCTGCTAGAAACTTGTTAGTTTTTAATGGTATTTCGGGGTTTTAGATGTCTTTTAAAATTGAAATCGTGAGCTTTGAATATATGTAGTCCATTGGAGTGGATAAACAATAAAGTTAACAAATTTAACACGTGCTTAGACTACGGACAAATGTTGTGAAAGAGAAGAAATTTAAATATAAAGTTGAACGCTGATATGTGCGAAACTAAATCTAGGGGTTGATCAAGGTAGAGCCTATGTAGCGATCCGGAAAGATTGGCGCGTTTTTTGGATGGGGTTTTTAGTTACAGTTGCTCGAAATGGTTGATTACTTTTGGTTACGATCGATACATCACGCCAGAGTCATAGGTGTCCGTGGTACAGGCCTAGCAGTACCCTTTAGCTGCGAGGCCCGGGAAATTCCTTGGCAATTTCTGGGGGGAATTCTCGCTGGCTAGGCGAAACGTGGGCACATGTGTGGGCACGGGTGGTCGGCTCGGTTGTACCTTTCGTAAGTATGTCGGGAACACGTAGAGGCCATCCGTCAGTTGGGGAATTCCCTGGGATAGCCCAAGTATCCCCAAGGATAATCCTCGGCGGGCTAATATTGCCTTGACTGAATAGCCCTGATGCTGGTGATGCCAGGCTCGCTTTAACTGGCGAATTATCGCTCTGCTATCGAGCGCTTAGTGTTCAGAGTTCAAAGGGAGCGTGGCGGAGCTTATTGTGCACTCAGGAAAGAAATCACCTTCTCGCACTTAGGACATTTCCACCGTCAAATAAGATTCCTTATTCACCTTAGATTTCATGTAGGTTATAAATTCCTATTTCTAGATTATTTCCCTGAAATCTGTAATATACATAAATCATAAACGCTTTTGGAATTTCTAGTAGACGTCACATGATTATGATAAATGCTCGGAAATAGTTTCCCCTCTGAGTTCATGAACCTTTATGCATTTATCGCAATCTTGAGAACTATGTTTTTCATTGGGAAGATCTATTGAGGCCAAGATAGCGATTCTACTCCGCCGGAAGAAGTGAGTGGACCGCGGAAATCCTGGCGAATTTTCGGGAGAAGAGAGGGCGAACTCTGGCCAGGCAAATGTGGAAAAACGAAGAGCGCGCGGATGTACGGGAAGCTGGGGGGAGGGCGAGGGTGGGTGATGTGGGTCGGGGAGGCAGTGGCCTCGTTGAGGGCTGCGTTGAGGCGGAAAGAGCGAAAATGAAATTAAGAAAGTAGAGACGGCTGGAGCTCTGCGAAGCATATTATGCCGCCTCTGACTTGAAAGATACATGCTAGCTCGAGTTAGCCGGCGAACACAGCGAATGAGAGGCAGAGGGAAAATAATGTCCTTAAACACTTTTGGAATTTATCCGCCGCGCTCATTGAATCAGCGGGCTCACTTCCACCGCGCACACGTGAAATTCACCTAATTAGAGACAGAGAACACAGGGGACATTTTTCAGCCGGCGAAAATACGGGAATTTGGATAAATTAGCCGCGCGAATACTCAGTTTCACCTGGGAACGTATTCCACACGTCGGAATTAATGTTAATATTTCGTAGTACGCGGCATCAGAGCGCGTTTCATTTCGCACGAGTAGCAACTGTTGATCTATCAGATGAACAGCTTTCGGAGCTTTTCTCGCCAAGTAGCAACGCTAGTCACGGACGCAATGAAGCAGCCGAGCTTGACTGTAAAATGAAGGGGATCGCATTATAGCCCGGTTGCGCTCGGGGGACAATTAATATCGACAAAGCCTCCAAGTCACCCTCGCCCGGACTAATAATTCTAATCTACCGCTGCGATTTCATTAGGCCAAGTGATATTCCTTCGAGATTAAATTCTTTCACGTGCGGCAACTGCGTTCGAACACCGCCGGAAGTTAGGTGTGTGTGTGTGCCGTGGAGAAAATAGAAAGGAGTAACGATGTTCATTCCCGCGGCCGGAGCGTCCTTTTATCCCATGAAGCGTGAAATCGAAGCACCGGTCATTCTCCCCGAGAACGAACCACCAGCCTACACCTTTCAGAGGTCATCCCGCACTCATAAACATCGGGTTAAAGTAATTGCATCAGGAAAATTGGGTTCTCGATGCAGACGGGATTACACGGCTGGCGTGTAAACAAGACTCCCTATCGTCGCTCGTATATTTCGTGCTTGGAGTAAGCTCACTCACGTTTCTCCCACGAAATGACCGCGAAAGTTGTATTACTTAGTGGTTTATCGCGGCGTCGATGAAGCACGTTGGAAGTTGCCACTTTGACAGGATTCTGGATGTGACAAGGCTCTGGTAATGCGCAATGGTACGCGAAGAAGACAGTAAGTTATATTCGCTGATATCACAGCGGGCGAACTTGCACGTGGCAAAGTAAGAGTAGAGTCTTCCGAAGCGGCCGCCGGCGCTTTGAAATAAGAATGGAGTTTCCTCGGCTTAATAACATTGAACCAGCTACCACCCTATTCACCGGGACAACGGCGCTTCCTTATCTTTTCAGCATTGCTCGATTGAATGGCCGATCCTTTAACTTAGGCCAAGTTCGCATAATGATTAAGAGAATAATAGCATCTTTAACAGGAGTGGACTGATTCTCTTGAATGCCGCGAGGGTTGGCGTGTTTGAGAATTCTACCTGGGCAAGAAAGCGCGTGTAATATATTACTTTCCTCCAGCGAAAGAAAAGAACGGTGACCCAGCCGCGTATTTAGCTGGTTAGACGAATTAACCGGGACGCATTCAGCCCCGGTGCCTAGCTAGCCTAGCTTATAATAGGCCTTGCGAGATAGATAGATAGCTGGCATCTATGCACTTTTATGCGCTTTTATTTTTTCGACCCAGCTTCGGCTTGACTGGCGCTCGGAGAGCGGCCGGATTCCACGCGAGCCCATTCATAAATTAGCGCGGTTTCACGGCGAATGAGAAATATCGGACAAACTAACATGGCGCAAAAAGTGAAGAGATTGGCCAGCCACGCTCCCCCTCGTTTTCTCATTATTACTCGGGGTATTAATGCCGGACGATCGCGCAAGGCGGTGCCATTGGGATTCCGATGCTCCTTTCAGGATCATGTCGAAGAAAGTGCTTTTAAATGGCAGCGTTACGAGCCTCCCATGCGCGCCAGAGATCGATCGATCCCAGCAGCGTGTCCCTCGATTACCATAATGACACACTCGAATGAGAGGCGAAATGGAGCTCTCGGAGATTTTCGGGAGCAATAAGCGCCAGAGACTGTTGAGGGATCCAACTTTTACGCGCCGCAGTCGAAGGCACAATTAAGTTTTGACTAGTTTCGTTAGAAGTGCGGGCTACCCTGCGCGAGTTAATCCAGTACTTGCGGAACATTTATATCATACATTAGTTCAGTGCGGCATTGTTCTCGGGAAGCGACACACGAGAGAGACAGGAGACAGCCAGACTGCTCTGTCGAGCTCTCGTCAGTCATCAGAAGAAGTTTAGTCTTCAGTTAGACTTAGTACAACGTGGTGCACTCCAATTCTACCAGCCTGCCATGCTTTGTCGTAGCAACTTTCGGAATTCCCTCGCTCCTTCGACTTTAACAGGGTGCGTGCTCTCAACCGCTCGCTTCGCGGGATGAACCCTCTCCGGGAGAGTTAAATAAACTAGAGTGGAAAATGCTTTTGGGGGAGGTAGGCGAAACGTTACTACTATCGTGGCCACAGCCCGAAATAATTTAGCAGCACACGCGTGACACATCCCTCCAAATTCGCATATATTTCTTTCCCCGAGTTACTCTAACCCGAGCCTTGACTGGCCAACGCGGACGAAATCTCCGCTAATTATGCAAATGTTCCCAGCCGCACGAACACCGCGCCATTCGGATTTCACTCGCGGATACCATGAGACCCGTCACGTACTACTGTCCCTCTTCTACTTAGACACGCGTGTGCATTCTTATGAGGGACGCCGACACTCCGTCCAACTGTCGCTCCGATTCAACTGCCCGATGGGAATGAGCTCCCAACTCAAAGTCTGATTAGTCCATTCGGCATTCCTTCGAATTTTTGATGGTTTAGCAGGCGAGCGCGCGAGGAAATTTTTCTAACTCTCCAACTTGCCAATCTCAGATTCTTCCTTGGATTCGCTTTTTACGAGAGTCGAGGAAAATTTAACGTCGAGTAATGGGCACTTTGCGGTTGTGGTGTGTGGGAAAGATGGCTCGAAGACGTACGGTTGCTTATAAATTTGGAATTAGGAGCACATCTAGTATCCGCGAGAGGTAGAGGAGAGGAGTGCGAGGGAGAGGAGAGGGCCAGGATCGACTCGAGGCGTACAAGCTGTCAGCCAGTGTATCATCTCGCAGCACGTGTAGCGGCGATATTAAAGGTATACTGATGCATTGGCAGACAAATCACGTCTCGCCAGAAGTCGTAGCCGTCCCCCTTTCCACGTGGCTCTGCATTTCTTGTGTATAATTTGGCCGCCCTGCTTTACGACGGGCTCGCGCGCGCGCACACACACGTTGTGCACACTGGTCTCGACGCCTGGGTGTAAGTGGTGGCGCGGATGGATATCCGTATGAAAAATTCATTTAGCGTGAATAATGTCGGCTCGCGCTAAGGAAAAACGTCGGCTCGCCATACCGAGGCTTTTAATATATGCGAGGCAAACGAGGTGAAACGCCGTAGAGGCGTAGATGAAGGCTGCGCGGCGAAGCCCGACGTGGTAAGCGAGCGGGAGGAAGAGAGGCCGGCGGCCGAAACAGGGACAAGGCGCACGTCGAAATAACAGCTTCGTTTGTGGAGACTCACTTGTGCCGTCGCAAGCGCAACGAGTACACATTGACTCGCATGCGAGGAAAGAGAGGAAGAGAGGAAGAGAGGATTTCGCGGAGAGTAGGATCGTGTCCCTGTGTCTGGTTAGCCGTCCCTCTCTGAATTTTATTCCGACCTCTTTGAGACCTCGGCGAGAGTCGAATCGCCTCGAGGCCGAGTTTCCTAGTTTCTCTCCCTCGCCTACCTCGTTTTCTCCGAGGCCGCCGCCTGTTTTCCTTGCTTTCGCCAGCATCCATTCTGCGAGCGGTGGTTTTTTTGCACTCAGGATGTGTTTTAGCTCGCAAGCCCGTGGATGGATGGTTGTAAGACTGCGCGCGGGTGGCAAGCCTCGATGCTTGACGCATACTTTTGATCAGCGGCTACCCCGGCTCCGGCTGCCATTCAGCGGCTTAGCGCTTTTTCCCCGCTCCTTAATGAGCACGCGAGGTTACAAAGGTAATCAGTGGAAAGTGAAGGTGCGCTCTGAATGGCAGGAGGATGTGTTTTCATCGCGCGTACTTGATTAAAGTCCCGCAGGGCTGCAGTCGTACTTGCCCTCGGTGAAACGATTCCACTCCAAGTTACGTTTACTTGGGACTTAGCCGGATCGAGAGAGGAACAGAGAGAGCGAGAGAGAGAGAGAGAGAGAGTAGCCAAAGAGCATAATATCCCGGGGGCTTGGAATACGTATATTCTCTGATGATATTCTTCCTCTCCCGCTGCTCCAATATTGCCAGATGCATCACATTTATTTACTGAGATACGCAAGTCGACACCATGTTTACCCGCACGATTTAGGCTGCTTCAGTACTGGAAACTATAAAGCCAGGCGCACGGCAGCCACTGGCCGAGAATCGTCCCGGTGATCTGTAGGATTTAATATTCCCCCGACTATTATTATCTCGCGCGCAGCAGCGTCTGTAATAGACAGGATTACGAATCCAACGAATTCGCTGTTTGACAACCGAACGGCAGGGCGGGCGCGCAAACTGAATTAAGAAAGTAAAATTTCGAACAAAGAGCTCATTTACGCAGGCAACTTCCACGGGAAATCCTTGGCCGGTTTACCCTGGACAATTGGAGCGCATTCTTCAAAGCTCGAAGCCCGGCTGCGCTTCACCAAAAACTCCCAGTCACGTTCGACTCCCACGCAAAAACGCTACCGGCAGCTGAGCGTGAATACCGTGCTTGCAATTATGCGCGACGAGTGCATTAGGATGGAGGAAGAATAAACCCAAACGGTTTTTGCGCACTGGGACATTATGGTGGGAGCAGCAGGCGCTTTCCCATTCGGCCGCTTTATAGTATTGAGCATCGTCGACATTGTTAATCAACTACTCCAAACATTTCGTTTTTTCTACCCCGTTATTCAAGCGTCATTGTTTGATGATTATTTCCACGCAATTAACTAAGCATTCTTTCTTTTTCACCGAGTCGAATTCGAGTCCGATGACAAAGCGCGCGGACGTCGGCTATTTGCAGAACGGGGTCAGTTCATTATACTTACTGTTTAATCCGAATACGACAAGTATCATCTAGCCCTGGCAGGGGATGTTTTAATACCGTGTTTAAGCCGCTCGTACTTTTCAGTTAAGATATTCCCCTTTATCCTTAAATTTCACCAAGTATACTGTCCCTTTAGTTTTGCTGCGCGTAAAAGATAACTCTTTTCCGAATGCATAATTCCTCTTTTCCTGGCTCTCTTGACAGGAGATATTATTCTGCTTATTTAATCGCTTAATTTCAGCCAGTCCGGTGAGTGGTGAGTGTGCTTGATCGATGTTGGAGTTGCCTTTAATCAAAAACGATTACCGTCGCGTCGGCGCGAGTCCCGAAGCCTTTGTCGAATCATAAATACCGAGGGCCAGACAGAGATAGCGACAGGGGCAGAGAGGAATCGTGGGGATTACTCGCTGTTAAAGTCGGGATAATCTCGCGGTAGTGGCGACGATATGAAGCCATAAACGCGATGAAGAGCCGAGTGCACCCTCGCCACCTGCTCGCTTTGCTTCCGCCGGTACCGGCGCTGGCATGGCGGTGTGAATCGCCAATGTAATCGTAGGCATACTCGTATCACTGACGTCGACTGCAAGAATCCGCTTGCGTAAAGTTCTCTAGAAAGTTTCGCAAAGCGCTACATTTGCTTCCACGAATTACAGCACTTTTGATATTCTAAATTGGCCGTGGAAGAAGATATCCTGTCAAGTTTTAGCTTTTGGTGTGTCTGAAGGTACGATTAAGGGTTTCTTCACCTTTGATTCAGACTGATTAACTTGATTCGAACCCCGTGAAACTGAAGGTTTCTTTAAAATGTCGATTTTGAAGTCGAAGAATTTTGCGGGAGCGTATATGTTCGGAACTTTATCATCATCCGCTGGATTGATTCTCGCTTCGTATGGCCCTGATCATCTCTTGTACTGCAAAGTGCAAAGTCGACGGCGACGCATCTCGATAGCTCGCTAACCAGCCCCGGGCCAGGTCGAATCGCTCAGCCAGCAATTTCCGAGGCATTCGTCGTTATCGCGCCGAAAGTTTTACATACAAACGAGCGTAGCATTCAGTGGGGGCGCAGGGAAGAGCACGATGTTCGCCCTATAAATCCTGGAATAAGCGGCGCTCGTCGCCGATCGACTCTACGAAAGCGCCTCGAGCACTAGGATTACCGGCTTCTGCTGTTACTCCAAATTATTGACAATACGATTTTCGGAAAGCGAGCTTTTCCATGTCGCACCCCTTCCTCTCTCTCTCTGATTCCGGTTCTCAGATTTTGCGATAGCATGATTTGTGACAAGCCTCCAATTCACCGTGCCACGTTCGCGTTCGAATGGGAGCTTAAATACTTTCCGCGGTATAAAGCGAGTGTTACCACCGAATCGAAAAGCTTAACGGCCAAGTAATTTGCCGAATGGGACGCGATACAAAAAGTGGGCAATCAGGAGTGACCGTGGCGTGCATCGCTCGATGGATCATCAATCGGGGGGGAAAAGGCTCGCGGCGGATATCATTTAGTCATACGCGCCAATTATTCATGGATAAAAGTATCAGCTTCTGGCGGTTGAGGCCATCGGTTTGTTAGTACATTTTTTACCAAGCGGAAACCGCAGGCTATACCGATGGAAGATGCAGAGTGGTCCTAGTTAGTTTTCACGTTTCCTCGAATATGAAACACCCGCGAGGCGAAAGCTCGCGTGATTAATATGAATTCCTGCGTAATAAAACATTAAATGGCAGCGGCGACCGATCGATGCTGATTTACATGGTGTGCTGTCACAACAAAAAGCTCGCCCGCTCTCATTCCGACCGCACTCTGGCTGACCAGAGGTGGTTTTCAATTGGAAAGCTCTCGCCGCGCGACATTATTTCTGATATAAACGTATAAACAGATCGTAGGCGGATTGCAGCGGGAGGGGCCAGTGGAACAGTGTTACGTGTGTAGACCGGACTTCCGTCATGTGTTCCTGTCAGCGACAGCACATGTTTACCCGCAGCTTCCACGTGCAAACATATATATGTGCATGCATGTAGACGGGCTTGCCTGTCTGTACCTTCGAAACTCGCATTTCCCCGCATTTTTCCGCGTTCCTCTAAACGCCCGGCTAACCAGCCCCTCGGAAGGTTTGTTCGCATCTCTCGGCAAAAAGGCCTCGAAAAGTTTAAGCTTCTGCGTTTATACGCGTGTGTACTACTAGCGTTCCTCTGGCTATTGTCGGGTTCTTCATTAGACTCGAAATTGCAAACAGCAGTTCGTAGTCGAGATTAACAAAGCGCGCGGCATTTTATACTTTATACTTTTGCATCGCTTTATAATTACATCGTTTGGATATACTCCCGGGGCAAACGGCCGGTAAATTTGAAAATGGATCAAAACTACTAGTTCAATGTTTCTAAGTTAGAAGGCTTTAATTTCGGATTTCTTGAATCTAATACGCGCTGGTCGCTCGCAAATATCAAGAGAGTTTTCTCGTTTGTAATCCAGACTCGGGGTGAAGGCTGAAAAGTTTTGGCTTCAGCGAAATCGAATGGTCGAATCACGCGTCCCATCGCCTCCCCGGCCCACGCATTTTCCCACCCATGTAACTTTCATGTCGACATTTTCCGGCCACAGCGCGGCTGAAATGCGCGGCTGACGCTCGCATCGGTCGTTCCAAATGGACAGGGCGATCGAGGGAAAATGTTTCTCGCTGAAGAAGAATTAAATCTATGGCGTATTTCGAACCGCAGGCTTGCTTTCGCTGCGAACGCAAATCAATTTTCCGAGCAACATTTCTCCAGTTTTCCTCCCATTCCTCCTCCCTCTTTTTACTATTTGGTATCCTCCTCTCATTGGATCTTACCGGTTCCATCAGCTTATCGGATTTGAACAGGATATTTTCACATTCCCGCGTAATACTCAGCAGGATAACTTGGAAATCATTTTTCTGAAATAAAGGGAGAAACGAGATACCAGTTATGAAACTGCGAGTGCATCCGGCGTAAATCCTCAGGCGTCGCCAATAATTCGGCGATTTTAAGTAATTAATAAATGCGCCGGCTGCTTTCAGGAATTACAGTCGCGGCCAACGCGCTACAATAACGTGAATTACAGCGGCGCGTTGTTGCGGAAGCAGGCCGTACTCTACGATAATGAACGAATCGAGCACACTGTTGCAAGTGGCAAGAGGAAGGGGGACAGATATAGTGGCTAATGTAGAATTCGGGTCACCGGCTGTTTCGCTGTTAATGAGTTAAACGCTCGTGCGCAATGAGAGTTCCTCTAATCTTTTGCCTTTTCCCTTCGAATCTCGCACGCATTACTATAATTACAATGCCCAATGGACGCGCGCAATGTTGGCGATGATGGCAATGGCGATATATGTATTAGGTAGGAAGGGGATACAAGGGTAGGGGCAAATGCAGGTAATGGTCCTAGAAATGGGCTAAATGGAAGGTTACCATTTTAAAGGGGTAGAAGGGAGGATTGAGAGGCCAGGATGAAGGGTGGCCACAGAATGAAAACGTCAGGAAGACTAATGGTCGATTTCTTCTCCAACTCTATCTCCGTCTCGACCACCTCCCTTACTCTCGTGTCCTCCTAGCCTCCCTCGCCTCTTCTTTACCCCTTTTCTCCCGGATAACTCTATCCAGGATCTTCGTGGACTTCCGGAATCTCCAGGGCCGCGATTACTTTTTGCAGCCTGGTGCAGGCAATTGAAATTTTTCTGATACATACTCCTTTCCTCGGTAATTGGAACTTTTAATTGCTGCCTACCCATCAACGCCACCATTTCCGCATGATCTCGATGATTTCTCTATCCTGGAACGAATCCAATTTCGTTTACTACTGTATGTCGCTCGCTCGTAATACCGCGTGGACTTTAAAGGATTACAAGCTGCAGCGCCGCAGTGCAAACTGAGTGGAAGAAAGTAGACTTGGTGTATTCGTTTCGGTGGAAAGTCAGTTTACAAGGAGTTACTCTTTTTATCCTGTCGGGCTGATTAAAACTCGCGGAGGCTTGATTTGATTAGCCGCTCCATTTAAAGTATTCTCGACTATCTCCGGGTGAGATCTGATACCGGATTATAGGACTCTAGCTGACCATTGCGCTGATGTCTGGGAAGTTTTTCAGCCGCGCCGCTAATTGGAATCCAATTGGAAACCGGTCGCAGGTGCGTCTTAGTTCCTTGGGAATCTGCGAGGTTGCGGAGGTGTGGTAGTGGCGTTAATTATAGATCTGATTGGGGACTTAGGTAATCGGGGGCTCTTATGAGGATGTACCGATCGGCATTCCCTCATGAGTGTAAATCCGTCTACCACACCCAATGAACTAACACTCGAGTCTGACTCAAGTCCGTCATAATAACTTGGTGACACCTGGATTACAGCATCTTCTTACTAACAGCGAGACATGAAAAATAGAATCTAAGGGAAGGATCATACGTCGAGCGATCGGAATGAAAGCTTTACGCCATCGATGTATAAGTATGCATATATCCTTGAGTTATTTTTGATTGCATATCATCTCATAGACTTTGTCACTCGAAAGTGTTCATTGGGACGTGGCGAGCGGTGGAGCATTGTGTCGTCGTTGCATCATGATTCCCGTTGCTTTCCAATCATGTTCTATTATCGTCTTACGGATGACGGAAAAGGTGAAGAAGGTGGAGATTCTCGGCGCGTTGCGGAGAGAATATAGGCGGTGCGCCTCGCCTCGCATGCCATCAATAGGTTGCGCGACGATCTGACGCGAATCGTTGTTTCGACTGACCTGTTTCTCGCGGATTTTCGAGTGCCAAGTGAACGACCCAGCTGGCGCGAGGCGGAACAGCCGGCAGTAAACAAACATGACCTCGCTCTCCAACTCGATTACAGTTAGAGCGAAAACTCGGCACAATTGAAACGAGCACTGGCGCGATTCCGCCTTGCTAGATGAAGAACTTGGTAACTCCGCTCTCTTGGACAATCTCGATTCTCACGTGCCACGGAACACAGGCCCCCGCTGGCATCGAGCAGAGCATCCTGCTACCATTTTCAACGTCACATTGCAGAAAGCTAATGCGTCGCCGTTTTACAGCTGGGAAACCTCCCGTCAAAGCAATGAGATCACCGACAGGTGAGCGTACATGTCGCTCTCTACGTGGTACACGGAGAATTCGGAAGCCACCGTGCATTCTCTACTTTGTGTCGAGCGAAGGACCAGAGCAAGTGAGTTCAAAGTGCTCGCCTCGGGGAAAATGCGAAAGTGGCGAAGATTCGAGTTGCGCGCGCCATTTGCCGAAGAGCATTCGCCCATTTTCGCGCGGGCCGCCGCATTCGAGAAATCGAAAAAGTTGCCGTGATTCGCGTGGGCGCATTGCAGCAGCATTTTCGAAACCGCTTTGCGATCGCCGCCTTCGCCATCCACCTCTTTCCTCCTTCACGACACAGATTCCGAATGAATGAGGAAAAAATCTCGCCATTATGATCTCGTTATTCCATAATAAGCGCTCCGCGGCGAAAATGTTATGAAAGAACTGACATAGTCTCGTCAAAATATCGACTTTTCTCGAATATTAATTATGTGGAACATGCGCTCTGAACAAGCTCACGGGAGAAGAATAGGATTTTTCGATAATATCCTTCAAAATGAATGATTAATTAAACGCTAAAAATCTCGGTTCTGTGGATTTAAAAGGATAATGGAACTTCGTCATTATTCCCTTTTATAAAGTTTCTCAAGATCCAATTAAAATAGCAGTTGGATTGAAATAATCGAGAATCTTCACTATCGCGTCTCTACAGTCTACCATTCGCTAAAAAGTTGCTTAAGCGCAGTAGATTCCCGCCGCACTACAAAAAATACATAGTTTAACTCCCATTTCAGCAAGTGCGGTCGACCTGAGAGGGAAAGCGTGAGCTCGCGAGGTTCCTCAATCGCGTCTACAAGGCAAACCCTTTAAATCTTGTATGCCGGTGGTTGGCGAATCGAGACTGGTGAAAGGGGGCAAAGTAGGGAAGGGGATGCGCGGGGGTTGCATGAAATTTTTAGCGAACAGGGAATATGAGAAATCGTGGGCACCGTCGAATGCTGCGTCGACTATTTCGTGGAGGCCACTCGCAATTTCCTTGGGGGGTTCTGCCTAGCGAGAGGGAGAATGCGGGGAGAAGGGCGAGGTCTTCTCCCGTCCGCGTAGACGAAAGGAAGAGCTCAGGTCGAAGCCGGAACTTACGGCACATCCTTGAAGCACCGCTTTCAAGTTTGGAGGGAGTTTACGTGCGGCCAATTTCCCGTCTTTCCACTTGTCCATCGAAAAGTTCGCCAGGGCCAATAGCTTCGTCCTCTCCACTTGCCGCTCTCCCCCTCCCTTCGCTCTCTATCTCCTCCCTTTTTTTCACTGACACGAAACAGCACGATAAATCTTCCTATTCAGTGCGTACTGCATTCTTCATCCTTCTCGTTCTCCACTTGACTTCCCAATGGCGGTGATGCTATCTTCTATATTGAAGTCATTCAGGGAGCACCAGTGCAAGCCAAGCGTTCGTGACTGCCAGCAGTAGGAAAAGACTGTAATTGGGGCTTGAGCCGGCCGTACCTTCATATCACTTCTCGTAATATGAGAAGCTCTGTAATTGTGATGTATTTAGTGCCATTTCCCACACCTCGCAACCTCTTCATTTCAATTTATCGCGTTACTTTTATCTCAGTTTTGAGGTCTGATGGCACTCTGATAGTTATACGCTTTGGATTTATTATTCCTACGGTGGTTTCCACGAATTCGCGTTTCCAGCGGGTGCTGGCGTTAAAACGCTCACCGTGTTCGGGCCACGAAGTGACACGTGATTCCAGAAAATCAGCGTGGAAAGCAAGTCACACGATTCCACGTACAAGCTCTCTCTCTCTCTCTCTCTCTTTCCCCGCTTGGTTGGTTACATTAACGAGCGATGAATATTCATCGGCTCCAAAGATCTCGCCTCTGCCCGAAATTTCTCTAACATTCGCACCTGCACCCTGACCTCCCGCAACAGTGATATCATTTTGAGTGGAATGCGACTTAACGAAGTCAGACTGAATGCGCAGCCCGAAGCTCCAAGTTGCATGTACCTACTCACTCGTTAATACTGCTCGTAGAGTCCAAGCTCTCAAGGCGCAAACTCTTCCCCACGAGATAGAGCTCATAAGAGTCTCTTATAGTCCTGCAAAATTTAACGCACCTGCGCACTATTATACTTTCCGGGAGTTTTAGATCCGCGATATCATCTCCGGTGAAGGCAGAGTACCAACCAGTTGCTAAAAACTTAATCAGCCCTGCCGCGCTTCGGATTTTAGCCGGGCATTTTGACGCGAAAGCGATTCCACCCACGTACACGCAGTTTACTGCAGACTCCGCGGCGAATCGGGATGAACGCCGTGGGCGAAGTAGCGTTGAATTGACGGGACGAATAAATCTGAGATAGAGCAATCCGTTTCAATCGGTCATCGATGATCTCGGTGGGCCGGCGCGGTGGGCGCGGGTGAATGGGATCGGCGATGCGGCGTGATAAGGCCGAGCAATCGGAAGTATCCGGCGGCATCGGCGCGCTGGCAGGGCTAATGGCTCCATAAATCCCGGCGGGATTACTCGAAATGGCAGAATTTAAATGTCGAGCTCCGGGGGTCAAAGCTCTTCTCCGCTCCCTCGGCCACATAATCACGTGCGTGATTATGCGCGCGGTAGCTCCGGGAAGGCGGGGCGGAGTCCGTGTCTGGTTTGCTTGGGGTCCCGGCGATAGCCGATTGTCGGCAGTGTTTCCAAATGCGTTCTCACGCCGGGCGATCGTGATCGATGGCCTTCTGCCAAGAGACACTGGCCGGGCCCGCCGCTTGGGCGGTCCGGGCATTCTTCTCCCTTTGTCTCGGCCTCTCGAACCGGCTCATTATCGGTACTCGAGTAACTCCACGTACGAATGCTTGTCTCTCGGCGACGTACTCTCTCTATCCTCGCATTCCTTCGATCCCCGGGATAATTGTCATGCTGACGATGCCGCTGCGAATGATCTCTCCGCGAGGTCGGAAGCTGCGGAACTCGTGGGATCCGGCGGGAACGCGCGCCGATTTTCTCCCGAGTGATGGAAGCGCGCGCGCACACACGGGGCGCCGAGAAAGAGTTAACAATTAATGCGGAGGCCCCGCGAGCTCGTATATCACTGTCACGAGTGGCTGAGCGCGAAGAAAAATGGTCGGATCGTTACGTTGAAAAGTGGGCCGGGCGGATTCGCGAGCGTTGACGGAGCCGTCGGTGCTTTATGACGGCGCGGAAGCAGTCGGCTTTTCGTCATAATAGCAACACCGGAGACAGGAGGACCGTGTGCACGCCTGGATGTGCCTGGATATTCCAGAAAAGGCTTGAGCGAGAGTACGTCGCGTTGCATCGGGATGATTAGTTCACTCCTGTCCCCTCGAAATGTCCCGCGTAATTTCTCTCTATTCTCTCGGCGAGGCTGCACATCGCTCGGTCGCCGAGGACGCCGGGAGTGGCTGGGACAATATTTTAAATGGCCGGTGTAAAACTCGCGCACGCAAGGGAACGCTGCTTCACTCGCCCCGAGCGTGTGTATCGGTCCGAGCGTGCTATTTCAGCCGGTGGGAAATGACCGGCGGGTTTTATTAAAAAAAAAATCAACCGCTCCATTGGACGCTCGCATTAAGCTTCGTCGACGATTTCACCTAGCACGCCGAGCGAACAAGAGAGTGATCAGTTCCGGTGGCTCGCATTCGAGGGAATTATTCTGGAACGCGTGTATGTAAATCTGATACAATGCACCACTCCGCGTTTAGTCGGCATTCGTCCTTTATAGCATTATTTCAACGGCCAGTAATAAAACACGCACGGGGCAGGAGTTTTCGGGGAAACAAATAGCGGCCGGTGGGCGGCCAGGATGTTTCAATTTTCATCAAATCGTTTTTCCCCCCTCGGCTATGAAAACTTGCATTAGCTTAACAATTGCATTTCCCTGGGGAGTTCGATGAATATTCTCGGTAAAAGCATCCTGGTGTTGTTGTGAGTTGGTAGCTGGGGTGGAAGTTTGCCGGGCCAGGTGAGCGCGACGCGTAGCTCGGGGGCCACTTTGGCCATACGCGCGCACGCGGAGAAACAATGGTGTCTGGCTGCATATAATAACCGCGCTCGGAGTCGAAAAGTTGTGGTCGAGGGGAGGGGTTCGCCTCCTCTCGCCCATCCCTCTGGGTAGTTAGTACGACAAAAGTCTTGAAACAAAACCTCGAGAGCAGTACTGGCCGCTCGTGTCGCCGCGCGCGCCTCCATGAATGGCCCAGAAACTTTTGGGCTCGTTGCTGCCGTTTCCTTTGACCAAGTCATCCGGCAAACTGCACACACTGGCTGTTACAGAGGGCGGCCAAGGGGGGAGGGTAGAGAAACCTTCTTGTTCCCGTCGGTGGTAGTGTGCGGGTATGTGCCGATGGAACAATGCACCTATTCCCTCGGGCGAACGCGCGCTAGTCTCGATCCTCGAGCCGGTCCCTTATAACCATTTCAGAGCCGCGCAATCACACGTGTCAATCCCGGCCAAAACGATTCCGCACTGCATTCTCTCGCCCGATGTCAACCAAACCGCCATGAATCATGGGAAACCAGTGCCAGAGCAAGTGTGCGTCACAGTATAGAGCGCAGCCGGGAATTCACCTTTTCCTTTTTTTCCACCGCTCGAAATGAAAGTCGACGTGGTCCTGGTGCACGCAGATTCCCCACCAATTAGAAACCTTTGGTTTGCCGCTTTTCCATTCGGTTTCCGCCGTACGCCATCGCTTTTTCCGGACGTATCGCCTCCCCCATTTTTGTTTTATACGGTGGTTTGTCTCGCGGATGAATGGCGCATCCGGAAAAATGGAGTGACCAGTTCCATATGGACGGAAGCTGCAGCCGCGGGCTTCCATTTTCCACAACGCCTACGCCCTTCCCGATTCTTCTCCCTCCGGCGTCTTTCCGAGGATGATGGATAGTCGATATCGAAAATCCAGGGGTCAGGTGTGCGCTCGAGGCTCCAACTCGCAGCTAAAGTCACTCCGGCCTTGAAGTAAGTTGGGCGGGACGGCTTAATTGTAGCGGATTCAATAATAATCCCAGTGGTAATCGGCCGCAATGAATCTCTGGCGATAATCTCGCTGTCGTTAACTGTCGAGCGGTACTTTGGTGGTAGTGAGCGGCGGTTTCTTGCATCGCTATCCATCAGTGTTTCCTCGATCCCAGCTGTACCCGCGTGTCAGCCAGTGAGGAACTTGCGGATTAATGCTGTTAAGAGCAGGAGACAGATTGACGACGGCTCTCTATCTTATACACACATCTTCCGGCCCCTTTCTCTCCTCTCCTAACGGCGTTCTCGGAAATAAGTCTCTCTTTGCATAGGGAACCGCCGACTCCTTTGGAAGACTCCCTAACCCAATAACACTTTGCGGAATTAATTTCGCTCCGAGACTAATGGTACACACGGCAGGAGGCTTTCTTGCCTGCCGTCTTACTCAGCTGCCAGGACCAGCAATCCGTCAGCGCGCGCGAGCAAGAGATCTTTCCACGGTTTGCTCTAACGGTAACCACCTGTCGTCATACTTGGCCCGAGTACCGAGTGAAGACGTGCGACTGTGGACGTGGAGCGCGCGAGAGGGAGAAAGGGATGCAGGCGGCCGCCTCGTCGTGGAATTATGCCGTCAGCAGGAACTTCGGGAAGTGCAGTTTAGCCACTAAATGCCACGCGCTTTCCTCGACGAGCAACGCTCGACTTGGGGCCGACGTTAAAATAAAGCTTTCAGAGGGAGCGCACTTTTCGGTGGCGCAGCGCTTGAGACTTTATCCTTGGCCATTATCGGCCTCCGCCTTCTGGCGCGCATGGATGCTGCGTGTACCGGAATACACAGAGACACTGTGCACGGGTCCTGGGAAAAACATCATAGGTTTCGGTGCGATGCCTTGGGAACTTGCGCGCAGACTCGCTCGACGGTCTTATGGAAAATGCATTACTATTACACGTACACGCGCACACTCTCTCTAGTATTTGATTGTACGCCCTCGCGTACGCGGCAGTAAACCAGATGATTTTCATGGCTCCGTCTCTGCAGGAATCTCCGCGGAACTGGGTCAGAATCGAAAAATCGATTTTCCAATGTGTCAGGGAGAGAGCCGCGAACAATGCCGGCGTGGACGCACCGAAACCGGCCGAAAAATTGGCCGCCGATTTATGTTTCCAATTTTCGGCGAGCCCGTCGCCGCTCACCCATAGACATCGGAATAGGAGATTAAATGCTATTGATCGCGCCACTTAATTGTACAGCACGTGCTGGGTGCCCCGGCCATATGCCCTGATGGAAGTACCGGCTGCCAGGCAGCGTCACAGGGCGACAGAGAAAGACAGAGAGAGTGAGAGGGGGCTGAAGGGGAGGTAAAAAATTGGGCGGACTATAAAAAGACTGGAAGTCAGTATGGTTCCTCTCCTGTGTGTTTCCCGGAAGGGAGTCAAGACCCACTCTCTGCCGGCGTTGCTGCTTCCAGAAGAAGTCTGATCCCTCGCAAGACAAACAACGATCCGGTTGTATTGGCTCTCCAGGTTTAAAGGGATCTGTACTCCTCCCCTTTGCCCCCGGCGATCCTTGGGTTTTGCCCGCGACGGAAGCACATAACACACAATTGCTCCTACTGTTTCCTCACAAAGACCGCCACCGAAAATCAGTTCCCTCACAGCGAGAGTTCTCTGTAGTTGACGAATACTATTTGGGGAATTTGCTCGTATCGATATAGCTCGGTGGATTTGCAGAGACGGCTCTTGGAGGTTCAGAGCGAAGAGTACGGAATTGGAGGATAATCTTACTGTGGACTTGAAAATAACTATAGGTCTTTTTAATCGACGAACATAGAAAGAGTAGAGGAGAATTCGCCGTTGGATGGTATGGACTAGGGCGGGAAAGATTAATGGTAGCTTCTTCTGGCTGCGCTGGCTGCATGCGCGATCCTTTTTTTGCGAATCAATATCGCCGAGTGCATTTGGTATTCGCGTTCAGGCGGCCGCAGACACGGGTTTGTATTCCCGGAATCGTATGCATCCGCGGAAGAAGTGTACGTGCGCCGCATGCGTGAATCGCCGATGACTGGCGGCATTATCGAGTCGTTATCGCCACGTTTTTACGGGCCGTGTTATCCCCCGCTGCCGAACATCCAGCGCACAGTAGTCGGGCGGGAGCGTAAAAAGCGCCCCATATGTAAAGCAGTGATCAGTCGCGTTTGATTTCTCGATTTACCGAATCCCCGCAGTTGCAAAGCGCCACGTTAATTTCTCGCGTATTAATTTCCATGCTCTACACGACATTCGCAACTGCATGCACTTGCTAAGTAAGCTTTCTCTCATGCTTCTCGGACATTTGTTTCGAGATAAATTACTCTTGCAAGATACACTCTCCATACAATGGATCAGTTTTTAACTAACAAAGTTAGCCGGTCGAACTCGGCCCGAGTAACATTTTGACCGAGTCAAGTTCCAAGTTGTACTTTGATAAAATTCCAGATGAGTTGAGTTCAACTTGACACGTCAGGTCGCGCCAGGTTAGTCGGAGCTAATGCAGAATGGCGCGCTCGATCCAGCATAAAGAATCGAGGCAAAGTGTCGGGACTGAATTACGAGGTAGCCGGCGAGTGCTCGGCGATAACGAGGCAGATAGAGAAGCCCGTTGGCCCAAGTACCAATACGATTTCGATCGTATTGCCGTAGCGGAGAGTCTGCCGTATTATACGGTAGCCGGATGCTGGGCTGCATTATCGTGAACTTGGACGGGAGCTCTGCTCTGAATTATGCAGCTGCAGCTCTCTCTCCGTAGAGACGAGAAGCTCTCTCTGCTTATACGTGTGGAGCGCTCGGTCCCTCCTCTGTTTCAGCGACGCGTTCCTTCCCTCGCTCTCTCGCACACCGACAGATACACACGCGCGCGCGCGCGCGTCCCTTCTCCCCGTGGCGTGGTCCTGCGGCGTTTCTGTTGGCTCGGAGCAAGAAGACCCTCGGGATCGTGGCTCCCGCTATAGTAGGAAGCTTGTCCGCCCGTTATGTCCCGCAATGGCATCGAAGACAGGTTTATTTCTCCCTGCTTAATCACTGGGAAACACCGGGCCCCTCGCTGTCGCTCGGTATCCACGGCCTCCTGCTCCTTCGGCTCCACCTTGGTTCTATCCCCGCTTCCCCCCTCCCGCCATCCGCGGAGTATCTCCTCACTTCCCGCTGGATATCCTCGCCTTCTTGTTTTCGGCCCCTTGCTAATATCGGCGAGCCGCAGATTCCCCGGCCAATTCTCCGATATAGTGTACAATGCGCGCGCGCCGCCCGCCCACTTAGCAGAGGAGGTTGCTCGCTTCGTCGGCTTTGTCCTCGGCTCAAAAATTAGGCCAACCTCTATCTGACTCCTGCCGGTCTACCACGATTCTCCTGGTGCCAGTATCAGCTCTTGTGTCCGGACACTTTCTTCTCTCCCATTGTCGGCGTTGCTGACCGGAATGCAATCGACGTTGCCAAGAGCATCCTAACTCTCGACTACGGTTCTCCGCAGTCGGGAAATCTGAATCGCAGCGATTCTCGCCCGTCGTCCCATTGCCCAGGCCCTTTTGCTCGCCGGCAGTTAACACGTGATTTCCTGGGAGCCGGGAAGGGAGTGCGGCTGCGGTAGAAAATGGCCCTGGCATCTCGCACCATACGCGGTATGGAGCACCAGGGAGAGCGTGACGTAAGGACGACATTTGAGCGCGCGGGCACGTGGTCAAGCCCCGTATTGGTTTCCCTGTCCCGGGATTCCGGTGGGACGGTCCGAGCCGTGGGAAGAGAGAGCGCAAAACCCGCAGTTCGTATCATCCCGCATTATACGCGCGGGCCAATTCCCCGGCAGATGTTGCTATGTGATAGTGAAATGGCCGGACATAAGGGCGGAATGATACGATTAATTGATCCTATCGGCAGCTTTTATTCGGCGCCGTTGCATTCGAGAGTTGATGCTCAAGTGAATACTGGGAGGAGGAGAGATCTCGATGCGGATGATCCGCTATTTGCCGCTAATGCCACTGCAGACTGGTTAGCTCGTCTCCCGGCACTGTCATTAGTGGTCATTCTCCGCGGAGTCGCGGACTCACGGAATATGCGGAGAATGCCGTCTTAGTCATCGGGAGGGGCTAGAAACCGCTGCTATAAATCGCTGCGACAAATTAACTCGGTTGCGCTGTCAACGCCTCGGACAGCGGCGGTTTCTATCAGCGTCGAGTAAAATTCCCGGCAGTCGAGGGCGTCTAGTCCCTGGGAATGTTGGATGACCGGGCGGGCTCGTTAAGAAGGCTGGCTGCGAGTCCAATTCGATTTACATTCTATCGGGAATGTATCTCGGATGGATTAATGGCTGGGCTCCAAATCGGAGAATGAAATCGCCAGGAAAGCGGAGGAGAAACGTAGACTCTCTAGGCGCAAGCAATGCTGACTTACACATAGAAAAGACTTGATGCAACTGCGCTTAAGGGGTCCACCTTGGTCGAAAGTGTTGCGGCCGAGCGACACAATTTATCGTCGCTCGATTGAGAACTGAGAACCAACTTCTAACAGCCGGCCTCTGTCTGTGCGCACACACATGGCAGGGGAGAAAAAGAGCAATATTTTTCGTGGTCGGCGGCGCGCACCCTGGAACTTGGTGTTTTTGGCTTGGGAGAACGAAGCACCCTGAACGGTAAAATTTATTCTCCCCGCTTTTCCGATACCGCGACATTACGCCGCGACTGATATACTTCCGGAAGGACCCGCTGGTACTAAGGAAGCAGGAGAGTAGGTTGTACCTTCTCAAGGACCAAGGGCTGCGTCCTGTCTTTGGCCAGAGCCTACTCAGAAAATTAGGAAGCTCAACTTCACGAGCTTCCCTCGCGCACAACTTACAAGTTCTTTGCGCGCGCGTATCATAGAGAAATGTTCCTGTCTCGCTAACTTGCGAGCTAACTTTATCGCTGGAATCCTCGGCCGATGAAATATACTGGCGCGACTACGAGGTATAGTCGGCGTGTGGGATGAGTTTCGATCCTCTTCGGAGACTGCTCGCTTCCCCAACATCCCTTTATTTAAAGTGGGGGAGCCGTTCTCGCGCGAAGCAGAGTGAACGTGTCTGGCATGGCACAGGCCATATCTCCTGAGGCCCCGAACGAGGGAGAGTGAGAGCGGGGTGGAACTTTTTCAGGCCAGGTGTTTAAGACACGAAACAGTGTCAAGAAAGCGCGGGGTATCGATGGAAATAGAATGTCATTGGGTCAGCGGGCGGAAACAGAGCGAGATGTTTTACAGGCCCTGCCGCTCAGTGTATAAACAGATGCGCTCGAGTGTACCTTCCACCCTCATGATTACAAGTTCTACGTGTATGACTAGCATCTGTGAAATCTGTTTCACAGATTCTCCGTCGCCCTATATCCAAACTACTTCTTGAACCCCCCTTAAAAAAACACACACTAAGAAGAGCTCGAAGATCCTTACTAACGATATTGGAATTCTTTCTGTTTCAGGTGAGTGACGCGGACCACTAAGATGTATCTCTTACTTTCAAGAGTTCCTTGAACCTCGAGTACCTTTTGTAAGTTGGATTTCCGGAGCTAAGTTTATTATTCTTCGGAACTTGATAGACTTTGAAAGCTTGTCGATTATGTCGAGATCGATACTGCTTATCGTCTTTCTCGCCGCATGTTCTGTCTATGACAGTGCCTGCCTCGAGAAGAAGACAGGGGGAACTCGATACTTTGTGGTCTAGCTGCAACTCGGTGCATTAGCAACTCTGCCTACCAAAGTCCGCCTACCAGAATCAGCATGCGAGTCCCCGCAATTCCCTTCATAATTAATACACCCAGCTTCCCATTCAACTCCAGTGGTACCCGCGCGCTATCACTTAGCCGGTATAAAAGTGATTAGAGCAGCGAGAACGCCATTTCAAGATTCCTGAGAGATTTTTCGCCGGGCCTCCCCGGTATCCCTGGCTCTCGGCTCATTACCGGCTTCTTATCGAAACACGGACTAAGCAGAAAGAGGATAGCGTAGAGTCCTGAATGACGGGATGATTAATTAAGGGTGATTTAGCGCGGTGAAATGCGATGCACGCGTGATACTGTCGATCGGAGCGGCCGGTAATTAAGGATTATTTACGGGAGGCTAGCACTTTCCAGCATATAATGGACTTCATTGGGTGTCGTCGCCGAGCGGCAGAGGTAGACGATGGAGCGGAAGAGGACGTTTTTCACGCGAGGGTTGTTAGCGTATTCAGGCTTGTACAGCCCTGCTGGCCGGGCCAGTGGAGCGGTGTGTAGCGATTCGTTAAAGCGGCTGAAATCGTTTATTGCTGCACGTTGTCGCCCGGTAAATCCGCGATTTGTTATCGTGTCAAATGGATTTTTCGATGCTGGAGAGCCACCGGGACAGATTGATAGCCCGGTATCGCTTGCGAGCTGGTCCCCTCGCCGGCGCGCAACTTGGGCATTACCTCCTCGCCGGCCAATTAATCTCGGAGCGCGGCGAGAGCGACACTCCCGCACTTTTTCCACGTCGCTTTATCCCGGCGCGCATGATCTTCGGCTACTTGGCTACTAGATACTGGCTGCACTCGGCCGAGAGGAACACTCGGGTAACATCAGATTCTCCCGGCGATGTCGAGCCACCGACAAATCGCTCTTCTCGTTATCGCGCCCAACGAATGTTCCCCCGAAGGGCCCGAAGGCAGCGCTGCACCAGCGCAAGACGCGTATCTCGATCGATCTTTAGATTATACGACTAATTGGCTGGCATAATGTGAGCGAGAGGCGAAGGCAACTGCTGTCCCTGGTTCTCAGCTCGTACGTGGTTAGGAGCCGATCGGACTATCCATCGATCTTTTCGGGGCCCTGATTCTGAAGGGAGATGAAATTCGATCACGGCAAATTATAGTCCTCGGCGGAAGAGCCGCGTTATTGGGGGAGTAAACCTGTTTTCGGTGAAACGTATGCGGGCAACACTGTGTATGAATGTTGTTTGAATATCTCGAGCTTTGAACGCATTTCCCTCAATTATGGTGCGGGGCATTTCAATAGTACTTCCCACTCCCTGTGTCTCCGTGAGAGGCATGCTCAAACGAAACGGGGGAGAAGCGCTCTTTGAATAGTCGCTCTTCCCCCGCGTGGAATTGTTTTCCCTGTACATATCGGAAACGAGAATCGAAAGAAAGGGAAGTCATACACACGTTTTTATTGTAAAGCCGCTCGTGTGAATGCGGTGTTTTTATTACTAGTGTCGCCTTTCTCCTTGGCGCCGGGTCGCGAAACAAACGTTTAATATCGTGTTGCTTTCACGTCAATGCGGCGGGAGGACGCTCAGTACTTCAGCGGCGCGGCGCGGCGCGGCGCGGCGTCGCATTATTGCATCGGCAAAATCACCGCGGGAGAATAAAGATCGCTGCGGGACAATATCTCTATTGAGTCGTGAAGAGAGTGGGCAACGCGATTCCTCGCAATGGCGAACTCGCAAAAGTGAATTCGGCGAATTAATGGGGAAATTTCGAGAAGGGGACGGTGAGGAGTGGACTTCCGGGGCTTTTTCGAAATTTGGCCTCACATTGTGGCGCACTCGCCGAGATATATGTGCGCCATAAGTCGCACAGCTTCCAGTGCAGGGAAAAGGAGGTGAATCGCTTGCCGGGTCGGCACAGTGCCGCACTATTAACCCGATTATGAAAGCACGTTTATCCACGTGGCGGCCGTAACTTATTCCCCGGCTCTACGAGCCTCCTGTACCAATGTGTGTGCGTCTGTGTGCGTCTGTGTGCGTGTCTGTTCTCGTGAGTGTGTTCTCGCTCGACTAACGTCGGATCGCGAATCATGACTGATTACCTTTTCTACTCTGTGCCATTGCACTTTGAGGCCGCGTTTCGCGAGTAGCTGCCGCGCGAGGTGGCCCACTTGCTGCTTGGGCAAAATTGCTTGGATGCAGACAAGTCGCGCGCATGCCGAACACGTCGCGTTGTTATTGTCCCATTACGTGGTTGCCCTCGCTCCCCTGATATTATGTGCAGTATATTGCCGGCGTGTTGTTAGGAACGTGCAACATCCTTGGCGGCGACGCTACCTTACCTAACCACGGCGACCAAGGAGCGATCTGCGCGCTCGAGCGAGAGGGGGACAACCATCCTTTAGATACGCCGGAATATCCACCGTGGTCTCAGCGAAATTGTGTTGGAGAACGAGCTATCGAATGTTAGACGCGTGATAAGACTCGACGCAAGCGCGCGCGTGCTTGTGTGTGTGTGTGACTGTCCCAAGTTTCTACCTTTCGGGAATCAATGCTCGGCGAGCAGCCGTTTTTACCAGGGCGAAAGCAATTTCCAGAGCGTGGGATGATGGGAATGAGGGAAGTATCGAGGGAAATATTGGCGAAAGGGATTATAAGTGCGATGTAAAGAAAAATGTTGTCCAGTGGGATTCGAGTCTGGACTGCGGAGAAGTCTGGCTTGTTTCTTTCTCTTTCTCTCTCTCTCTCTCTCTCTCTCTCTCTCTCGCAGGTCAGAGGTCGCGCAGTAACTTTGGCATGGTTTTCCCGGGAATCAGGAGACACTTGAGTTTATGAAGCACAAGATTTTCTGTAGAATTCTTTGACAGGAGAATTTTGATTATAATATAGTTGGAGTGTTTAACACGATGGATTCTTGCCTGTTTAGTGTCGGTTTGGGGTGTTGTAGTTATTCGTAATTCTTTCCCTGTCAAATAAAGTGGATTTGCACGGGCGGGCGCCCCGCTGCCAGCTCCGCAGGGGTTGAAGTTTCGAGTTCGCCTCGCCGACTCCTCTGTTTATTCCACTATTCTCGATCGATCAAACCAAGTTTTCCCATCCGTCATGTTTCGGGGCCATGAAAAATTTGCTCGATATTAGATCGAATCTAAGATCCGCCGCTTTTCCTGACAGGTGGACTTACATTCCGCCGAGGAGTTTCGTACTTTCGTGTAAACAGGGCGCCGTGCGCTGAAAAGCACACTGTACTTTTCTTTATCCGGAGAGAGAGCTCTATCTTTCATCGCGAGGGTATACGGTTCTTTCTTTGCCTTGTTATTCGAGGCTACCTTAACTCGGTTTATCATGCGATACGATAATTCAGCTGAGCGAATATATTTGCGGGTTCACCGCTCGGTCAAACAGGGTCAAGGAACCCTCGATTTCCTCCATGCGAGGAAGCACTATTCCCGATGTTTTCCCTGTCAAACTAACGAATATAACCCGGGTAATTTAGCGCCGCGTATATTTTCGCACGGCCGCCGCCACTTCCCCGTGCTATTTTTCTTCAATCATCGGGCAAAAAGTGCAAAGCCGAAGTGGCCGAAGTCTTCGCCTGCACAAATGATGATATGCAGCTGAAATGTCTGACACTTTTTCTCCCGATGGGAATCTAACCGAGGTGCTCGTTAAATCGCCGATAAAATCGCCGGGAAGTTCGTTCCTCTTATACTCCTCCGATATCCCCGCGCGAGCAGCTTGACGGACGTGGGGGGCTAATGGAGTGACATCGGCATAATTTGGGTAATGCGAAATGCAATGCGATATCGGCAGAGCGCCACTGGGTTTGTTTCTCGTGGCAGCCTGTAATACTGCGATTTTCAAGCAGCCCAGTGCCAGTGGGCCGACAGGGTTGGTTATATCCGGTGAGAAAAGTGCAACAACCTCTGCTGTGTGTCGCGTCTCCCTTCCATTAAGTCTGAGCTCGTTAAATTTCCTTTAATTTCCGCAGACGGCTCTTATTAAACTTGATGCTCACCGGCATGGACTGACGTTAGACTTCTTGCCTGCGTTCGCGAGCAGTAAACCATATTTCCTCTTCAAAAGAAGACTTTTTCCGAATCTAACACGTCGCTGGTAATTTTTAAGTTCCAAATCTTATTTATGAACAATTCTTTTGCCGGGCTTTGTACAGTATTACCACTTTTCCAGTAATACTAATGGGAAACGAGTGCAGAGTATCGAATGGACGCGAGCAGCGTGACGCCTCGCGTGTTAGATTTTCATTGGAGTTGATATAAAGCTACAACCTTATAGACAGACTTTCTCCAAGGCTTTACCTCTGGCGCATTCTTTTTAAAGAAGCGGCTAGCGTTAACTCCACCTGCGCGATAGCAACAAACACCGCCAGATATGATACACAAACCTTAACACAGCAGCTGGAGGTCTCGCAAGGAGAAAAAGACACGACCTTTCCTTCCGTCGAGGGGAAAGCGGTGCAGAACCGGCAGCATAAACCGCAGAAAAACGCGCGTGCCTCTGTATTATCTCGGGCGCGCTTTTTATTCCGCTAGACTTCATTGCCTCCGTACCTGCCACGGTGCCTTCCTCTCTCTCGCCTTTAATTTGCTTTTTCCCCCAAACTGGCGCGAATCGAGCGTGATACGGCGCGGGCCGCGCGCCCACTGCCGCCAGTGAAATCTACGGAATATTCAACATCGCGGCGAGAGAGCGGCTTAGAAATCTGTTCAACTCGTTTCGTTCAGGGGAATTCCTCTCGACTAATAAATCCGCATTACGCACTGAAGGATTAACGTGTGCAGGTACCCGCGAGAAGAGGTAGCTGGAGATGAATAGAGCATTTGGGTGTTTCGTGTCGAGCGCACTCGTCTCGGCTATCACGACTTAATTGTCGTCTCCCGGCGGGGCAGCTCGAATTTCCAAGTACAAATAGGACGCAGTTTACCGCCGGGACCTTTGCCGCGTACTGACGCGACCGGTAGAGGTGAGCGGTGCGTTTATAGTTCTCTGTCAAATCAAATGATTAGGATGTGTTTTTCGGCTGATTACGTCCGACTCAAGGGCACGCGTGTATATTCTTAAGAAAAGCTGGTTTACCGACTGGTTATAGTTAGCCGGAGGCTCGGGGGCGGAGAAAAATAGTGCACACTTGGCCGCCGGGGTAAATAGGGGGCCGAGAGTCCACGGGGATTTGCAAGCGGGCGAAAGCGGCATAATTTATTGTCAGCGGATACCAAACAGCGCGCGGTTGCCTTCATGCTTGTACACGCAAAACACCGGCGTTATTTAGAGTCGCTCCGACAAACACACACTGTCCCGCCATCTTTTTGCGTCTCGTGTGTTCGCTATCCTTGAATTAACAATCGTGGCGGCGGCAGCGGCGCGCTGTGTAGGGTGGAAAAGTATCGCCCTGAAATATTCATGCACACCACTCGGCAAAACTCCGTTTACCCTGCGACTTTGATTCAAAATCCTGTTAACCGAGTCACGTTTATGCCGCCTATTGTCGTTCGCACTCATTGTCGGGGCGAAGTGCTTGCAAGTCTCATCGAGCTTTCGTTAAAGTCTGCCTTTCCATTGGGCGATTGCATCACTTAAACTCTAAACCGTCACCGGGCCGCTCGCTTCCCGCTCATTATTCGCGCACTGCGTGCTCCTCTAACGCGCAGGAGAATCCTCCAATATAAGGAGATTAACGGAGCGCCGAGAGCGAGGAAACTGAGATCTGCGAAAGGATGGCCAGATTACGAATCTCTCTGGTGAAGGAGCCGCGCTTTTGGCGTGCAGGCTCAAGCTCGAGGGGCCGACAAAAGATGCAAGAGATGCAAGCGAGGGCGGATGAGAATGAGAATGCTCATTAGTGGGGAGGTTTGCACAGTCGCTATTGGTTTCTTGCTCCGATTGAATCAAAACTCCCTGTAATCTTCTTGGAAGTGATAAGTGCGAACTTACATTTCGACCTGAAACTCCGAACTTACCACTAATAGCTGAACCCTAGCTGCTCGGCTCACTTATCACTTGACTCCGCAGACGACGAGTATAATGAACACGGAGTTATCGATCTCCGGCATTAACGATAATGCCGTCGCTCCACTCAAGCCATATCGCTCGGATGACGTTCGAAATATAAGTTTTAGTGCTCTCGTAACGGGACACTCTGGCCCAATGGGAACTAGACGATTGCTTATTCAACAGACTGATGTTTAGGGGGTGCCAACGTGCCAAGTGAGTTTGACATTAAGCCACGTATGATGGGATGAGAGAGGAACAAGCTGGATGAATAACGCGGGAAAGTCGATCTTTATTGCAGTCTAGATTTATATCGTGGACGTGGCTCCCGTGTGTGAGGGAAGCGCAATATTGGACGATAAGGTTTGCAATATCGCTGCCGCCCCGTCAGCCTTCAGCCGCGCGCGGTCGTCTAATTGCTGACGGACGATAAGCCGTCTCTCGATCGGCTTGTCGATAAATCCAGTTAAGTTAAGCTCGCATTTGGATCATAGACATGTGGACCGACGTATTCACGGCCAGAAGCTGCAATTTGCTTAAGGGGGTTTGCAGTTTGCTTTGCACTGGGAGCTAGTAGTTACTACCCGCTCTTAGTCGGACAATAAGAGTTTGGACGATGGCCTACTTAATGGCGCGCGATCTATTAGCTGATAGGGTTGACATCGACCACGATCACTTTGATAGGACGCAGACGATATTGGACACGCTTAAACCGCCAAGCACCCTGTAGCAAAGCCCCCGACACGGTACCTCGACGGCGCGGCGCGGCGATCCTTAACTCTAACCACCCAGAACCCAGAACTAGCACGCCTCTCCGCTAGCAGTGGCTGGGCTCGGGCGTCACACTTTTTCCCATCCAAGTTTTCCGCGATCGACCTCAATTACAGCAGCCGCATCGGGGCCAGTGTAAACCTGGCCAACTGCGCACGAGTGAGGTACTTCTAATTACCCTGTTAGTTAGCACTGCGAGCCGGAATGACGCACACTGGAATTCTAGATCGGCGGAGCTGCTCGAAATTGTATCCTCGAATGTTCCAGTTTCCCCGCGAACGGGGAGAGACCCTCTGATCTCGATGCTGTTTCTCGTTTCGGCGGTACAGTGATTTCGAGACACACGCTCGATCTGCTCTTTCAACTAGACGGACGACCTATCGGACTACTAGGTACACTCGAGACATCCTCAATATCACTCCGAGCGAAAGAACCGGAGATTGCACGCGCACGTTTGTTTTAAGTCTCAGTCAAAGGCTTTCCAATGTTTTCTAGCTTTTCTATGCCAAACCAAATCTTTTTCTGTCCTTCCCCGTTTGCTCTCTCATACGCTCGGCGTGTATTGCTGCGCGCCTTTTCTACGCGGCGCACTTTTTCACGAATCCTATTTGTCTGAATGCTGCCGGGCCCCGAGGGGGAACGGCTGCGTTTAATTAAAACCTATTTGACTTCGCTAGCCGGGCGCCCGCGCCCCTTCCGCTTTTTTCCAAATGTTATGAAATATTCTCTGTGAACGGAATGGCTCTTGACTTGGGCGCTTGCAGCTGGGTGTGCTCGCCGTCAAAGTATTAGCATGGCAAACTTGGGAAAAACTCGGGGAAATGTGGAATGATTTCTGTCCGAGTGGTGTATACTGCCGGGAGAAGCCACTGCGCGCTGGCTTTACAAAATCATCTCGTCAACTTGGCATACGCGCTGCATAGACTAGCAAGAAAAAGCAAAAATGGGTAGGAAAGAATCAGACAGACTGGAAGATAATCGTTTGCATCCGTCGTTCGCTTCTAAATTATTTCTTGATACCTTCATCTGCTAAATGGACCATTAATAGTACTTCAAGCTCTCGCGACTGCCATGCCATTCAAAATTGGATCTTTATTAAATCCTGCACAGAGTATGCAATGACGAATCCAGTTCTCCATGTTCGCGTCGCAGATGACAAGGTTAAATCCGGAGAATCTAACTCGGCAATGAATAATCGACCGCGCACTAATCACTAGGCACTAAATGCATTCCCTTTCCACCGCTAATTGCCCGTAATATTTCGGCGCATCCGTGACTTCCACTATATTTCGAGAGAAATCAAAAGTCGTCCGGAAAGAGGTGGTCAGTTGGGAAATTGTCCTGGGGTGGAAAGCTAGTAGCGGGAGCTTTTTTCCAGGCCGGCTAACGAAATCGAATTTAATCGAACGAGCGGCCTGTTTGCCATGCTCTTTTGTCCGCGGGGTCGCAGTAAACAGGATCGACAATGGCCGCCACCCGCTCCCGAGCATGCCCTCGCTTTTCCCCTGCATTTTTCCGCGTATTTTGAGCGAGAGATATTGCCCGGCACGGACAGCGTGGAAGCTGCCCCTCTTTGCCGCCCCCGACCATCCCGCTCGAAACTCGATAACACCAGCGGAGCTGGTGAACCTTATCGGGTTAAGTATAGTGTTTTTTTTACGTTTTACTCGCCTTTCAGGCGTCTGTCGTATCTTGATACTAAACATTTCGGACTACACCCATGAGGAAGTGACCTCCTTAAGGATGTATAGTTAGCCGCAAAAGCGGCGGACCCTTTCGCCACCAATCCCATGAGTACTAGTCATCGGCAATCCTGAAAGGGAACGTTCCTTTTATGCTCCAATGTTAAAAACAATTAACTCTGACAAAGGCAACTCTGCTTGTAGAACGAGGAATAACTGTGATTTGCAGCATTGATGCCCACTTGTCAGAGACTTGATGGAATAAGTTGATTTTACCCCGTGGTCTGGCAAGTCTAGCGGGCGAGCTATTGAAAATATCCGTGGCTTCCGGCAATTTGAATGGTATTCGCCGGGGCGTCGCCTACACATGGAGATTCTCAGAGTTCGAAAAGCTAAGCTGACATTGTGCTCCGGTAAGTGGATTTGCGGGAGAGGAATATCCTCGATACTCGACGGCACAAAAATGCATTCCAGCGCAGTAGAAATGTTCCATTTCGATGGGAGGTTTGCGATTCGAGTATTGGATTCCATAGTGCAAGTTTGCTTCCTGTCAGATGACATTAAATTAGGAATTATTATATTAGCTCGGAATGAGAGTTCAACATCCACGCTCGCTTAAATATAGAACTGCTGCGCAGTCGAGTCTGATTAATCATTCATTCCCTAATATCATTAGCTCACTACCACGCTTCCGCAGTGTCGCGTATTCCTAATTAAACCGCTGGACCGCCGCGCCAAGCAGATAAACTTTCCGATTAAGGATTCAGTGCGCCGCTGCATGCCCTCAGAGTGGTGCTTTAAATCTGCTTATGTTACAGCTTGACAGAATGAGATTTGATCATTGTCGTCAAATCTTATTCTATTGTCGGTTTTAATGTGACAGCGTAGAGGTAGCAGTAACTCTTGATATTAAAACTTGAAACCCCCTTTATTCGGCACAATTAAAATATTCCTCTCTTGGTTTTCGCTTATTCTCGTCGGACATAAAAAGAGAGAAATGCACACAAGACACAAAGTATAGATTAGTTTGCGTCGAAGCTAATTATGTTACATTACACTTGCGAGTTATGACGAAGGAGAAGTTAGCGGCGCGACGTGCGTGGCTAATCGGAGAATGAATTTGATCGGCTCGGCGAAAGTTCATTGAGCTCGTAGGGGATGAAAGGGTAGAATGATTAAAAGGGAGTAGGTGTTTGAGGATAAATCGGCCGTAAATAATGGTTTCACGCCACGGCTCGCTTTGACAGGGCGTCCGGAAGTCACGTGTCTCGTAGCTTGAAAGATTGGTTCGGCGGCGGGAGGGTGCACACACCTTGAGCCGCAATCCCTGCAGAGGCAAATCTTGCCGAGGCGCTGGCCACACGGAGTTCATTGGCTTCGTTCTGCCTTGCCCTCTCATTTGGTAGCATTAACGCGTTACTAGACTGACGACTGCGGTAGGCAGCCTTTCAGCCCTTCTTCTCGGCCGCGCCCTGTCCATCAGCTAATTGCGCCGGCCCTTGGCCGCACCCTCTACTGATCAGTCCAGCCGCCTCTTCTCTCCTTTGATTCTCGGCCACAAGCGATTTCCAGCGGTATTAGAGGCGGCGGGCCCACAAATTACCGCACGCTCCCGCTCGCCTGTCTATTATTATCGCATTATCGCTGGAGATACCTTCGATTTCAATTACAGCTCCGCGTCCATTGTCCAGTTTCGAGGGTGCAACACACACCTGATCCCTAAGCTTCGCGGCGTAATCTCATATTCTTGGAAAATCTGTTGGGTTACATTTTACGTTCATATGTTTTCTATACGATTTTAGCGAGTAGCAGGATATCGCAGAATGCAAGCTGGAATTGTATCATTGAATCAGATGTCAAATACACCGAAGGGTCAACCGGTCGAGATTTAGTATGTAGCCGGATGTTAATCACTCGGATCGGGTAACACTGGAGCGGAGTTCTTAATTAAAAAGTTTAATTAAACCAAGCTAATGCGGAGACCGATATAACGTTAACATCACCGCTTTAATGAAAGCTCGCGGCGGACCTTAATGCATTTTTAATTTGTCAGCAACGTGACCGCCGCGGTCCATAGGATTCCGCTGCGTTTTAGTGCGAATCCCCCGTGGGGCAAGCTAATTATCTGCGGATGGGTTTTCAAGTGCGGCCGATATTCAACATACGCCATTGAACGTAAGCCGCAGCATATTTCCAGGCGTTCTCTGAAGGCTCGTTTCGCGGTCTATGCAGTTTCACAGTCGTAAGAAGATGTATCATGCGAGATATGCCCGAGAGTAAAAAAGCATCGCTCGCTATTTATGAGGCCTGGGGGATCAGAACGTGAAAGAAGGCTCTCGCGATATTCCGGGTCATTCAATTTTCGCAAAGTTTACGACGCAACGCAGTTCTTTCAGCCGCCGGCTAGATGTGAATTGCACGGAGACTTAAAAGCACTTTTATCTAACGACATATTCCCGCTCGCTTGCTCCGGATTCGCCTGGCGCGTAAATATTGACAGTGCATTTACTTCTTTCCTCTGTGTCACCTGCCGAGAGTTGAGGGAGTTGTTTTGGTCGTTAAGACCTGAGTCACTTGCGCTTCGTGTGAATTGCTGATCCTGGAGATTGAGTTTACCTGCTGATCCTTTTTGCCCTTTCTTTCTTCCGCATCTTTCAATCTCGGCGACTGTATTCCTTCTTAATATTGTCGGCATTACGTTGCTAAAGACACCGAGGTAAAAGGGACCCTCGTAATTATACGAAAAAAAGAATTCCTAATGCATTTACATTTAGTCTCTTGGAAAATGCAATTACACTCCAAACTTAATATACTATCATTGCAAGTTTCACAGAGGTGGTTAATGTTACTTTTGAATATTTCGAGACATTAGTGTTCCGGTGATGAAGCGACAGTGAGACCTTTGACCCGGCGGCCAAACGCATACCGAGCGCTAACGAGCGACGAATAGATCATTCTATTAGTGTTGGGCCAGAAAGAATTAAAACAGGAAAGCGCGGGGAGATTAATTTTCGCTGAACAAAACCACAGGAGGGTGAGGTCTATTTGCTCGTGTTGAGGGTTGCCTGGATTCCAGAGGCCGTTTCAGTAGGAAAGTTGGGAAAGAAGTCCCAGCCGAGCGAATATCGCGTTGCGCTTCTCCTGTTGTCCCACCACTTCCGGCTCCGCACTTTCCTCGACAATGAAGCGATTCAAATCCATTTCCGAAAATAAAACAGGAAGAACCGCGTTATTGGAGTTTCTCGCTGTAACCGCGACGCGACTGGGATGCCGCGAGTCAAACTTCCGCCGTGACACATGCACACACACAAACACATCGCGGGCAACTTCTCCGAGCAGATTCTCCCGGCAAAGTTTTTGTATGTGTTGAATCAACTTGGCTGAAAACTCCCGCCCTCTTATGGATGATCTTTCCCGCTGCCAGAACTAGCAATCGAATTAGTATTCCATTGCGAATAACAATTATAGCGCGTGCAATCATTCCATCAACTGCTGGCTGATTGTTGCCCACTCCATGAAGTTGTCGCACTTCATTATCGTCGTGACAGTTTTGTAAATTAGGAAATAGCACTAAATACAGGAGTCTCATTGCTCGAAGTAATTAAACCTCGAAATATTTAGGCCTCCGATATTCTTTGAACATCAAAGTACGAAATACAATAGTTGGGAACACCGCTTTGATAAGTTTCCTCCTATACCTCGTCTGCGGGCGGAAAACGCTGAAATTTCGAACATGCATGTCGACCGAATCCGAAACTCCCGGAAATCTGTCTGCGAATGCAGACAAAACTGTCGGATTTTCCTGGGAAAGTTTCGGCCCTCCACTTTCAAATGCACACTCCTCCCAAAAGCTCTGCTCCCCATTTTTGTTCGGATTGGGATATTCGCAGTCGGACTGTTCAATAGAGATTTCAGGGCAACAATGGCTATACCAGTGTAGGAAATGCCCAAAAAATCGCCGCTTTGTTTTTGCATTATTTATGCTATTGATCTCTCCCTCGCAGGTTGGTTGTTTCCGAAGCGCTGCCTGCTTCCAGATCCCAGTTATTCCGGTAAATTAGTTCTTTTGCTCCAATTCATCGTGCTCCCTCTTTTCACCGTTCACTCATCGTAATAACCCGATCGTAACTCTGCGTGCGTACTTCGGCTTGGTTGGTCACAGGCTTCCGATCGCCGGCCCCTCGTTAATCGCTTGCAACGAATCCCAAGGAACAATTAACTCGCTCTTACAATTAACGAGGATGTGGATCGTGTATCATTGTTTATGGGAGAACCTTAGCCTCCTATACAATTATCCAGCAATTTTCAACAGATTCCTCGGGGTTTGCGCGAAGCACGTCAAGTAAGCCTCTGCAAGGTATATCGATAATTAATTAGCAGAGCATTAACAGTTGTAATAAACGTTTTACTCCGGCTCCGTTGGCCGTGTCGAATTCAGTCCTCACAAAGGATCGGCAAGTTCCTCGTTCAGCGGAACCAGTCGTTCGATCCAATTACTCTCGCAGTCCCTTCGATTCTTTGGCAACTCATTAGCCGGTCTGGAAGCGCGCTCGAACACTCATCGGATAAACCGATCGGATGGGAAAGGGAGAAAAATTAATGTCGCGCAATTAGACTAGCTATTATACTTGGGTCTGGTTTTTCGTGCTATACGCACATTAAGGGACACGGGCGTAACCGATCGTACGAGTGAGGAAATAAAGTTTCCCATTTGATAACCCCGATCTACCGCGATTTGTTACCGTACGACTAATTTGTCGGGAGAGTTCTCGGCGCAAGGGAAATTAGTTGAATTTCCCGCTGGCAAAGTGGCGGACATGACCAAAATGGCGAGGAGTCTCTTTCTGGCGTGGTAGCGAGAAAGGGCTTTATTTCGCAAGCGTCTCTTTACAAGTAGCATCGGGTGTCGCATAAATAATCGATCCTGGCAACTCGCTATTGTGTCGCGCGCGAAGCCTGGAATCTCCTTGGCTTCCTTCGTCTTCTTTGCGGTGGTTCCTCGTTGCTCTGATTAATAGAGCCTTCCTCCCGAGGAGAGGCGGCCGCACCGAGCACTGAATTTATCGGGCCGCAGCCCAACAAATTTACCTCGTTATCGTCGGGATAATAGCGTGCCAGATTTGCTCCGATCGCGCCGGATTCCTCGAGTACGAATTATTCCGAGGGAGCGAGAGACAGTAAGGGCGTGGAGGGAAAGACTCGCAGAGGAACGAGCGACACGGGAAAAGTTCGATTCGCAGGGGTGTATGAATGTTTGAAGGGCCGTTCACTGGAAAATTGTGCGTGCTCGGGCCTCGACTGCTCCACTCGAACGATGATAAATCCCGGAAGAGAGCTGCCACGTGTATCGCCAGTATATTATCGCGATAATTACCCTCGCCGAGCGAAGTGGATTGCTGAAAAAGTACCTTGTAATTTCGATACTCCGGGGTCATTGCCCCGGCGCGCATTGAAAAGTACCTTGTATCCATCCTGGCAAGCATGGCTGCTTCAGCATTCGTTATAGACATACTCGAAATATACGCATGGATTTCCAATTACGAGGCCGAAGCAGATCCATGACTTTGTTTAAATAAGATTCGATAGTCTAATATTGAAGGTTGATTCTTTATCAGCGTATAAATTAGTAAAAGATATTATCTTTATTCTTGAACAGTCTATGAAGGAATGAATGTACGAAGTACGATCGGAATGATCTGAACAAGACGACTACCAAACATACAAACACCACGAACGGAAACTATCATAGAGAAACGCATAAACTACAAACCATACAATCTCGTGTGAATGTCACGCACATATTTAATCCAAAAATATTAATCCAACATCTAATACCGGGGTAGTCGATCGTCTACTCACGTCCAAGTCATTATCAGAAATCGAATTCGGTGGAAGGGGTGAATGAGAGTAGAGACAGAGGTCCGGTGGTACAAGATGGTAGAAAAAGTCTTTGATTTGAAAAGTCCATTCGATTTCGCGAAGGATGCTTTTAGCACTTGGCGATCCCTCCTCCGAGAGATCTAGTCGAGGTTCGCCGGGATAGTCGAGTTTCCGCTCGGCTTAACCTCTTCTATTTCTCCCGTGACATTCCCCCCGAATGCTTCTCTTTTTTCCACGGCCACCAGTACTCCGCGGCAAGCCCTTATCCCCTTTATACAAGTGAGCCCCGAGATTTCCTCGTATCCGCTCTTTCCAGGACCAAACAAGAAAGCTCCGAGATATACCCCGGCCTTAATATCACGGTAAATGGGAGTAATCCCGAGGAACAGATAGGAAGTCCCGGAGCTTTCAGCTGTCCGCTCACCGATCCAAAGTCATCCCTCGATTTTTCCCTGTTAGTTATAACCGCGTCGAACGCTTCCCGAATCATCTTCCATCCCCGCGCCAGTAATCCCATTTATCTTATTCTCTCTGGAGGACAGCGTCGCCGATAATTAGCTCGGATAAACATTATTGCACTGGACAAACTGCACATTAGCAATGAGAAATTAGAGCACGGGACTTTTCCGCTGCAGCCCCGGGGGAGTGGAACGGGCAACTTTTCGGTGATTTATAATTTCGAAAGTGCGCAATCCGGGACGATTATACTCGTTAGTCTGTGTTCGTCCTCGTTAATTGGAGACAATTGTATCATAGACTAGGCCGTTGCTGTATCTCTCTCGCGTTCTCTCCATTTCTCGTATCGTTTTATAACGGCCAATAGAAGGGCTATTCGCTCGCTAACAATGCGTTCAGCGGCATTCGCGTTCAATTGGCATTCACGTGAATTATATCCCCATTGTTAGCAGGTTCTACATTGACGTTTCATTATGGGAAGGGAAACCGCTTGTGCTGCTTGCATGATCAGGACCCGAGAATGGTTTTGCGCTCTTTCACCATTGACTCCTGGCGATAAATGCTTGGAAGCTCCGTCCATTATAGAGTCTTTCTTGGAGAATAGTGAACTAGCCGCTCGACGGCGTGATCTCCTAATTGAACTGACAAGTTCCTCCTAAGGATCGTATCCAAAGTTCATTAGGGCTGTGGAGGGAGGGAGGCATTACGTTAAGCAGGGAATGTCCAAGTGGAAAGTTGAATCGCTCGTGAATTCACGCTTCGACGAGCGGCGAACTTAGCCGCGCTGTGTCTTAGCAGTGGGGCAGCCCCGGATTCCGGGATTCTGGGAATTCGGAAATTCGCAGAAGAGGGTGTGCAAGAATGAGGGTGGGGGGCGGGGAAAGACGTGGGGATAGTGGTAGATCGTCGGGAAGTTTCCGGGGAACGCGGCGAAAACTCGCCGTTCAGAATGCAACTAACACATTTGCATGGCTGGCAAGCAAGTTCCCCGCTCGACTTGACCAAGATTCCCTGCGGGGAGAGAGCCGAAGTAGCTTCGGCTAGTGGAATCCTGGGTAGATTAAGTCTCACCTCGGCGAGCCCACCTTGTCGATTGTATTATTTAAATGCTAATTCCCGGCCGGCTTCGACTGCCCCTTCCCTCTCGCCCGTCTCTCGTCTCCCGTCGCCGGAATCGTGCCGGTATGTTGTCCCTCGGGCGAGAGGGAATTCAGACATCCAGGGAATCTGGCCGGGGACTCGAAACCGGGGAGGTATAACAGCGGGGAGCCAGTAAAGCTGTGGAAAAGCTGTCTCGATAAACACGGCGGAGAGTCAACAAGCGGGATTCAGTTCGGAAGGCATTAACGAAGGAAGCGTTCGTTGCGCGTCCGAGCGATTTCAGAAACGAATTGCCGATCTCCGATGGGCCGGGATAGCGCGCCGGCAGAGCATCCCCGGGGGATTCATTCGCCGTGCTCCCGACAATCGATGTAAGCGGAACGTTTTAATTATTCGGTAGGAAAAATCACTAGATTTAATCGCCGCGTTCCTGACACTGTCGTCCTCCAACGACTCTCCCACCTGCGGGTGCGTCGCTAACGAGTGCGCTTAAATCCGCGAAACTTTCTCATCCTCACGTTCCAACGGGAATAGTTTCGCGATTGGAGCCGCGGCAAAAAATCGACAGTTATTCTCTGCTGCCTTAATGCACCCGATCTTCTGGCGAATTTCATCAGGGTATCTTCCAGTATGCACTGCCAGTTTAATCGAGCAATATGCTTGAGCGTTCCGATGATATTTTCAGATCGCTTTCATACTTCAATTCTCCTTGATGAATGTTTACAGCCAAGGAGGTGTCATGTTTAGTGCGAACTATTTTCGACGTCTCCGAAGGAATTCCGGGGAGCAGAAGATCGCACGCTCGAACCACGCGTCCCACGACCTATAAATATATCCTCGATCCTTCCACCGGAGTCTGCGAGCGAAGGACACTTATAAATAAACCCCTCGGTCACTCGGCATCTCCATTGGTGCTCTTGGCGAATTCCTGCGCGAAGAGTTGCGAAAAGCCGACGGAAGGGGAACCTTTCTGCAAAATTTGCGGATAGTCGATCGATTCGGTTGACAGAGCTGGTGAGAAATGTTTTCGGGTTCGCGTGTCCGGAACGGCTTGCGTAAACTGTTGAGGTGCGTAATAGCCGGTCGACACTCTCCGCGGGACAAGTATGAAGGCAAGGGAGAATGCCGTGCGCTGCCGGCTCATTGTTAGCAAGGCATTATTTCATGCGTGTAATTGTCTGAAGCGTTTCCACGGCCCTGTATCCCTGCGATTGTTTTCCAGCTTGTTGGAGCCTCGATAGGGCCAGGTGGATCGAGGATAACTTCATCATTCTTCTCTCATCTCCCTTAAGTCTGCATAAAATGAGTCACTGCTTTCCTTGCTGCTTTAAATCCACGAATACGATTTTACTTCAAATACATATAAACGCTTTTACCGTCGGACAGTAATAATCACGCTCGATTATCTCCAGATTTAATAGTAATCGAATACAGATCGGCCTCAAACACGATGATAACCAACACCGGCAGTTAAGCATATTTCAATTTCAATCGCCGGCTCCTCCGGAAGCGTCATTCGATCAGTGGCAAACATAACCGAAGTGTCAGTTAGCCGGGATAGCCTGGTGGGCCGAAAATATTTCTGCTCGCTCGTCATCGAATAGACGGGCGATAAAGCAGCGGGTTAATGAGTGCCAGTTCGATTACGCGTTCCGGGCTGCGTCGGCCATTATCAGGCTGTTTCACGTGGCTTTAATACGACGTATTCGCATGGCCGGTGCAGTCAGCTTGGCCATTTTCTTTGCCAGTTCGAAAATGGACATTATGCGCGCACGACGCGAGTGGCTACGCTGGCGCTTTAAACGTTTCATCGAATTACCGATGCATAGTGATACTCTGCTCCCGTTTGATCAACGGAACTTGATTACTGCCGCTTATTGACTCCCGATCTATGTCCCTCGCGTCCCTGACGCAAGTATTCTCGGTGCTTTTGACTACATTTTAAAGTGGTCCGTGCTTGATTAGATCTCCCGCTCGCCTCGCATGTCGCCCCCCAAGTGCCCCCACGGCGCGGGCGCTCTATTTCCCAATAAGTAACAACTTCACTGCGGAGGATCCTCCTGCGTCTGCATGCCAGTATTATCATTAGACGCCATTTCAGCGGCGCACTTGGCGAGAGAGAGAGAGAGAGAGAGAGAGAGAGCGCAGAGCCTGGGCATACCAAGGAGGTCTAGGAGGATGCTGGGTGAGGAGTCGGAGAAGCCGAGATTCGAATCTCATCCGGATTACCGACCTTTCGAATCACGGCGATAGCGAACTGCTCGGCTCTTCCGCACTCGGCGACGACCTGATTTCGCAAAACGCGTCGCAATTCGCCGCGTAATTACTCGATCAGAGATACCCGCGTGAGTGAGAGAGAAAGAGAGAGGAGTTGGGGGAACTCGTAATGACCATTTGTATCGCTTAACGAACTTAGTCGGCCGGCACGCTCGACTTGGACAGTTTAAGTACATCTGTACCTGCGGGCGTCCTCCTCGAACCTGCTGGAATGTCGGCTGACCTTCCGCGAGAGGGTCAAGGAGGATCAGAGCCCCTGAGAGCGTAAGACAGCGGAGAGCAGCGATATCTCGCCCGGGTGTAAGCTGCTTACACCTCGATACACCACTAGCTTCTCGCCCGTCGCTCTGGACATACTGTGGAGAGAACGAGGCGGCCAAGACCCGCTGAGAGGAGTTCACTGAGAATTGGGACTTGAGCTTGTTAGAATCAGGACTAAAAGAGTGTCTGAGTCCTGGAAATCCTGACGATGTCGGGCACTTTAGAAAGCCGAGCTATTTTCGCCACGCGGCACAATTCTCACTTTCACGCGGACAGAAATTAACCAAATGCGAATTTTTAGAAGAACAATTTTCTATTCATTGCAATGGCAGTGCGGAGAAAAAATTAGATGGATGAGTCACCAGGAGGATTATGACACACGAAGGATGAGCGAACTCGTGACGGAGTCTGCTCCGACAGGAAACAATGGCTGTCTTAGAAAGTGGATTTCTACCCCGAAGCTGCACTCTCTCACCCGGCAGACAAATAGTTCGTTAGCTTTCCGCCCGTCGACATGGCATTATCGAGAGTACGATCCTCTCTAAGGATTATTTCGTGGCATAGGGTTCGAAAGGATACGTACTTTGGAGTATTCGCTTTCAGAGGTGACAAGGACCTTCCCTCTAAATCCGCGACAAGGGTGTGCAAAGAGTGTGGTAATCCTGATCAACGAGCTGGGGGACAAGCAGCTCTCGCTTCAATTGGGCAGTTCTATGTGAAATTCATCGAATTCGAGTACTCGTGGCCTCTTCTCTAGGGTCCCTTGCGAACAAGCTCCTTTTTACATTCGAAGGATCCTCACGCTGGACCAGGATTAACTTCTAAATTTCCGCCAACGTGCTCCCTCTCTCTCTTGTCTCGCCGAGGGAGATCCAGTTGGAAACTGGCCCTCCTGCGAGAGTAATTCGCCGGGCTGGGATTAAATCAGTTGTGTGTCTCGGGATCCCGACGTCGGCTAACAAACAGCCTCGGCGCGCGAGTAGGCTCGACAAAAGCGCGGGATTAGTCACGAGCTTGCGTTTGAAGTCCCTCGAAAGCTCGGTCTCCAGACAGACGGCGGCGAACGGGGGTGGCTCAAATCCGCGTACACCCTCGCCGTCTTTCCGCCGAGTGCTCTTACATTCTTTCGACTCTCGCAGGTCCATCCCGCTGAAAGTTCGGCCTCACAAGGCCATCTGTCACAGTTCGCCGGAGTTTCCCGGAAGCTCCTATTTATTCTCCCCGAACAAACGAGAGGGAGCGGCGAGGGGGGAGGGGGGCGGGACAGGGAAGAATGAATCAGTCCCCGCGAGAGCGAAACTGAAACTTGGAGAACACTCGAACCGAATTGAAAGCTATATCCGTCGATTTTTCAGTGCGGTTTCGCCAACTTTACTCTTACTCTTCGTCCGAGCGTAAAACAAGCTCATCCGGGGCGCGTTCGGTTCGTTGACACTTTATGCAACTCGAGAAACTCCGGCGAATATCGTGTTATAGTTGCGGGGGAGTTAGAACAATTTCTTAGGTCGAGGGGGTCGATGGGATTTTATTTGATGAGGAGGGGAGGCCCGATTTAGCAGGCGTGAGTGGTGTAACAGGAAGAATAGTCTCATAATGGTCTACGGTCACAAAAGGGGGGAAGCTGGCTGGGTGGCTGGCTGGCGTTACCGCTCAATCTCGGCCGGCACCTGCAAGAAACGGCCTGGAGACAGATCATGAAAGCGTTATTGGCAAAAAAAGGGCCGGAGGGACTCGCGCGAAGTGTGGCAATTTAATCGTCCACTCAAGCCTCTTCCGTTTCCTGGTTTCGCCCGTTCGCCGCCCTTTTCTCGCCCTCGCTCGCACCCCGAGCCCCGAGGACAGCCCCGATTCAGTTACACGGCTCGCCGGCGTGCCGCCGCCTCGCCCCGCCGCCGCATTTCTCCGCACAGGATTCATTCTTATTCACTGGGAGAAGAAGCCGTCGCCTTCGCCTCCTTCCCTATGGCTGGGAAAAAATACTCGGCCTTTTCTTATGACTGCCGGAGCAACTCCCTGGCTCCGGATGTGCCGTCGAAAAATGGCCGATAAACTTTATTGCCTGGCTCTGTTTCAATCTCCCGCGGCACAGAAAGAGAGACTTGGCAGAGTGATGGAAGTTGACTACGTGCAGGACAGTAGAAGGAAAGTATAACTCGGGCGAACTTAATGAGCAGCTTCGTCTCGCCGAAAGCTAATTATTATAAATAAGTTGGCTCCAACTTTCCCACTGGATCAGACCTGATCCTCATCACGTTTTCGTTGATGAACGGTCGAGACTTAGCTTAATCCTTGACAGAGTGTCGAGCGAGAGTGCGTTGTGTCCTGAGGAAAGTAATTTTTTATGGTCAACCCTACTCCCGCCGGCGCCCAGCATCCCTACGTGATCCTTGCAATCCCAAGTGTGTCTTACGCGCACGTACACCGCAGAAGGTACGTGGCTGGATTTCTCGGGCTAGGTTTCCCCGAAGAAACCATGCGTAAAACGATTCGAGCTCCGTTTTCGAGCTGTGCATATCTAATGGGAATCACGATTGCCTCGGGTTTCCGATTCCACTGCCTTTTGGCATTTGTTGCATTGTGTTCAAGTGGCGCAAACTTCTCCTCAGATTTCTATGAGTTTATTTCTTGAGTACTTGGCGGTATTGCGGTAACAGTGGATTTTTGTCAATTGGTCGAGGAAGTAATCATTAACTCTTGCCGGAGAGAGAATATATTCGCATCTCTTCTTTCATCGATGCGAGTGCGTTAGTCAGCCCACTTCGATTCTCGCAGGATAAATTTCCGGGTATATCCCAGCAACCTCGATCTTTGATGCGACGCGTGTCGCGACGCCAGTCATGTCGCATCCAGTGCTGATCCATTTTGCGCTTATCCACCATTTCAGGGGCTTCTAACTCCAGCCAGTCTGGATTAGCAGACGAGTACGGTTTACCTCCCTTTTGCGTGATACTTGATTAGAAGCGCTCTCGGCTATTGAATGCGAATAAAACAACTCAGTTCGAACAGATCGATTTGTGCCGGTCGACGTTTGTCTCGTCGCCACCACCAGGAGCTCTTGAAACAAACAGAGACTGGAATAATTCATATTTTTATGTTGCGTGAGTACAGGATTGATTTTTGGAGTATTATGTACATGCAGAGTTAATGAATAATTATGGAGTTTCACGAGTATAACAATGCTTACGTGCACAAGGGAAACATGTTCGGCTGGGGCTTCGCTATGCACTGGTATCACATTCGAGTGACAATTGCGGAAACAGGATCGCGAGGGCTATCGACGTTTCTATTATTGCGTTTGGAAATGACCGATATCCATTGTCTCATGTGCCGGCTATCCAGACGTGGACACGCGTTGGATTTTCCACGTAGCATAATCTGTAATACGAAACGTCCATCCACGACAAATCAATGTCGGCTGAACATCATTTTCGCTTGGCTATTCGTTTCCGGCCCTGTCACTCCTTGACAGATTGTCCTGGGCTTGGATTATCCGCGCTCTCCCAATCGATTCCCAATTTTATTCTGGCTTCGCGACACGTACGCTTCTATTTTTAGCCTATGCATCGAGAGTTTACCCGGGGGTCTTTAGCGACTAGAACTGTTGTATTTGTCGTAGAAATATGTGTGCGCGAATTCGACTGTCAGCTTTATAGTTTGATTTTTTCGAAATCCCAACTCCTTCGTTTCACATCGCCACATATTGATATACGAGATTTCCCATATTTGGATCCCCGAATTGCACGTCCAAACAACTTTATCCACGAAATCAATACGTGTTCTCAGCACATATCTGCACCCGACTATTCGTCCAGGGTATTAAAAATCTGCACTCAAGCCGCGCACCACTCGACGGAAAGGCGGAAACTTCGCGAGCGCGACACAATTTTGCAATTTAAATGCCGGGATTTCATGCGCAGCTCTTTTCGGCCGCAATTTATCGGCGCGGGGGATCCACGCAGTGCGTGGCCGGCTGCTGATTGGAATTTCGAGCAATTATACCAGCTGGTAATCTGCATTTGCGAGCGGCCAGCCCTTCCAGCCGAACGAATCTAATTTTCTACTTAACGATTCCACGGGATTTCGTCGTTCGGCCGTTCTTTCCTCTAGTATTTCGCTGTACGAGTGTGCTCGGCGCTTTCATTGCTCTTTTTCGAGTTCTTATTGGACCAGAGGGACACCGCGATCTTGTAGATTGGTGGCGTTAGCATCGCCGGCTTTCATGACTCAGTTTCCTCGTAGGCCTCAAGGTATGCTACGCCTTTCGGCGTTTCACCTCGGCATCCCACTATTTTTAGCCCCAGCTATTCTCGACCTGTTCACGTTTACACTCGAGCTTTCCACGCGTCCCTTCGCCTCCCTGTACTTCTCACTCGCTCGCACGCACCTGTTTATTTTGGTTAGTCTTATTCCTCGGGGAATAGGACCTGTGTGTCTTTATTCGGGGGCCCGGATCGACGATTAGCCATTTGAAAGATGGCACTCGGTCACCCGCTCTCATTCGCAGCTGATGTATGTATTACGGGGAACAAGCTCGTAAAGGTTGATTCATCGCACGATGCCCCCTTCACACCTTCTTTCTCCCTTTCTCTACTCCCTTGTATGTCAGTTCTTATTTTAAGAAATATTTCCACGAAAATATTAATACTCGTCGCAGTCCTCTACCCGTTGGCTAAATAAGAAGACGCTTCGCTCAATTGAGAGAAACCTTTTACAATCTCTTTTGCCCAACTTTCCCGTTACAACAAAGTTGCAAACTCCGAGAGCGGATTCCTTTTCAAAGGAATGTCTGAATTAAATGTTACAGCGAGCACCGGCTGGCGCGTCGCCGGGGATTCCTTAACACTTGGGATATTGTCGCGCGGCCGATTTGATTGCGAGAAACGGCAGCCGTAAATCAACAGTCGCGTTCATTTAGCAGGGATTTAATCTCCGTTGACAGAATTAAAATGCGCCGCGCGAATAAACGCGAGATTCGCCGGGGCGCGGAGACGATATTAAAGCGGACGATGATTTGGTGAAAGGGAATAGAAAATCGGCGGGGGAGCTCGTGATGTTTCTTGAATCTCCATAGTTATGCGACCGCGCGGTTCCAGGATGGAGCTGTGTAAGCATCCGAAATGAGGGGAGTCGTAAAAGAAGCATTTTATCCCGAGCAGAAAACTGGGTCCGCTCGAGGTTTCCTGTGACAAAGGAAGAACATAAGATCATCAACAATCAGAGTCCCAGCGAACTGTCCTCGTTTCGATATCGATTTTATTACTTCAATGAACATCCATTCAACGGGAATCCTCGTCCAGCCATCTAATTATTGTCCGCGACAATAATTCAAGCTGGTCAATCACCAGGAACCCTTTGACACCAGTTCACTCGAGGTTAGTCTCAAGTTGCAAGGAGATATGCTAAAATTATTAGCGCACCATGAATAATTAAGATATGGAAATGTGTCCGGTGAGAGGAAGATTGAGGGTGTTGGTAATTCGGGCCTTTGTGCGTATTCTCGTCTACAACACGGGTGCAAGTAGTCGAGCAGACCAGAGCGAATCCATAAGGGCTCTCGAGGAAGGATATCAAAGGATATCGATCCCAGCCGAAGATAGCATTGCGAGCTGGCTCGCCATCGATTCCAGCTGGACGTTGTAGAGCGTGTCGTCCTGGAAGAGTAACGCGCCCCTGATCCTTTTGCAGCGGCTCCTTCTATTCTTCTTAGGCCTTCCCGCGCCAGGTTTCCTTTTTAGGACGCTCGTCGCTCTCGTCTCGACGTATACATACATATATACGCGTCCAGGTCACGTCCGGGCCGCGGCGAGGAGAGAATGGATTCCAGACTTCATTTCCGGATAACCCCTGCGACGCCGACGTCGCCGCCGCGGCCGCCGCCGGGCGGAATTACTTACCGGGAATCTAATAAGTTTTATCGGTTTTCGTGGCCGCCGCCTGCGGAGGCGAGGCCAACGGCCGCTGCGCCAGTGCGCCGCCGGATCTGGCATAATGGAAATTGACGGCTGCAAAGTCAATGCTGGAAGCACGGCCCGCCCAGTTTAATGGATACTTATAATCCGAATCATCGTCACTCTCTTCGAACCCTCTTACTCAGAGCCAAACACACTCGCTCCTTCTCAACGAGAGGAGCTGCCAACTATCGCAGCCGGTAAGATTCGCGCCAGGTGAGCACGACGGAGCGCACCAGGTCTCGGGGCGGAAAAGCGGAGGCCGCGCCGCCAGGAAAGACAAGATCCAATTCCGCCGGAAGGGAAATGAAAGGAGTGGAAAAACGAGCGCGAGGCCAAGCCCGGAAAAAGGACGATGGCGAGAAGAGCGTTCTGAAAGGCGCGCGATGACAGGGAAAAAGGAGGAGCGGCCGAAGAAAAAACATTCGCGAGACAGCCGGCGAATAAAATCCCATGGGCAAAAGCGGCAGTGGGTGGGTGGCCGAGGTGGATGGGCAAGGAGGGAAAAAATTGCAAGAGGAAGATAGAGGGATATTAGCGCGGGCAACGTCGAGATGAAAGATTGGAAAATCGCATGAATTTGAAGCAAGAAAGGAATTGGGTGTTGCATGGAAGCCGTGTTTAACGCTTGCAAGAAGGATGCCCTTTTATATTCTTCAGTTCTTTATGTATTTTGGTAGGGCAAAACGAGAGAAAAGTAGCTGCTGCACTTCTCTGCGGTTTGCCCGTCGCGCGAGCTTTAAAGGTGCACTCGAAAGCCTATTTCCGGCAGACTTTCGTGCGACAAGACATGAAAATGGAATCGGAACTACCCAACCCTATCGAGAACGTAACCCCACCCATGCATCCACCCACGAATCCATTAGTGCTCGCTGGTAAGCCTGAAAATATCGCTGGATGAAAGAAGAAAGCTTCTCCGCAGAGATATGGCAGTGGAGGAAAGACGGAGGAGGGGCTCGTCACTCGAGCGTAATCGTCCGTAATTAATCGGACTGTGATTTGACAATGATTCTGCGGTAAAAGACAAAAGGCATCGTGCCATCTCCTTCTCTCCCCTCCTCTCTTTCTTCCTATCTCTTGAGGCAGCGCCGAAATCCGCTTAATTATTCGGCGCTCATTTGATCCTCGCCAGTCCTCCTCCTGTCCCCTTTTGTATGCTTCATCCCTGAAAGCCAGTCGACAGAGAGCGGGCCATTTCGGGCCGCCTTGAGTCGGAGAACTTGGTATTATAAATGCGCCCGTTTTTCACGGATTGCTCAGTCTCATTCGAGCCGTCTTTCAGAGTGGATCCGACGCGATGATGTTGCGATAGATGAGTTTGGCAGTGGCGACAGGTAGCGGAGGGTAAAAGTCGGGGAGGAAGTTGGCTTATCCCCCTTTGTAAACGTCGATGTAAAAACTTGTACATCCAGCCAACCCTCCCGACTGGCTAAACCGACGAAACTTTGTCGGGATTACTCGCTCGCTGACATACTTACCAAGCTGGCAGTGAATGTTTCGGTTTTGCATTTAGGATCTCCATCGGATAAACCAGTGGTGCTCGTTATTGGTCAACGCAGCGTGTGTTTTGGTAGTACGGTTTTCATTCCTGCAGCATATTTTTCACAAAACTGGGAGAATAACACCGGTGATATATGTATACTATGTATGAATGCTCGAGAAAGTCGGTTTTACAATTAATATACCCTCCTCGCGAATCAGACGGTACAAACAGGAACGCGCGCGTGCATGTGAACGTTGTCGAGCGTAGCGTATGTATTCAAAAGGGGGGAGCTCGCGCTAGGAAAGCGGGAGCTTCGTAAAATCCGCACACATATTGGGACGTGCTCTCCAAAAACAGAGTGTACTGATACGTGAAGAGAAAAGTCAACGCGTTGGAAAGGCCGGAAGTGGAGAAAGGACAGTCGACCGAGTGACGCCGGCCTGAGTGGGATCGGCCTCCCCGTGTTTGAGCAGAAGGACGATCCAACTTAAGCTACGTATATCTGCCCGACATTTCCGAAGCACAGCGTGAGAACAAACCGTCCCCGTTAATACACACGCAGTTTCCCACCTCCGCGTGCTTCTTCCCACGATTTCAGTTGTGAGAATGTTTTTGCCAAGCCGATTTTTCTCCCACGCTGCAATCGAATAAGTTAGATCCTACTTTCTGGACTTTGGTTCCTCGAGTGATTGCATAAAATTTCGGGCCAACTTTCGCCGTTCGGCTGGAAATCGTTTTCCCAATATGGGACCGCGAATTTCCATTAGGAGGATTTCTCCAAAGGAAGAATGCAGCTTCGCCGGGCGAATGACGGAATGTTATTATACTCCCGTCACCAGGAAGTTAATTTAAACCTGGGACCGTGGGAGTTTTGTCGCCCTGCAATAAGTAGCTGCAATCATTTATAATGCCGGTGAAGGTGTAGCCCGCGAGTTTCAACTTAATGATCCTTCAACTTCGCTTCAATGCCAAGTGCAAGCGGCACAATTGCAAGCGAGGCGGTGTCCCGTATAAAAATTGTACGAGGAGGTGAAATATCTCCTTTGACCGAAAACTTGGAAACGACTCCCTGATGGATTCTTCTGTCGAGGAGAATATCGCCGCTACTTCCCTCGCCCGGCCAGCATCCCCACCGCAACAGTTAAGAGCGTCCTCCAACTTTTAATATGCATTTATTACATACTTAGGAAGTTGTAAGTAGTCCGCGTGCGGGGAGATTTACAGTGGAGCGCCCCTGAGATCGGAGCAAAATACTTGGTTCGCTCCTTCTTCTCCCCACTCTACTGCTACCAGTGTTCTCCAACTTTTTCAATGCCTTCTCCTGAAAACAATTTCCTCCCGCGTAATTCATCCTGGACAAATAGGATACGCGAGGGAGGTAAATACCAGGCCGTTAATGATGCACGATTGATTGGGCCGACGTGGTTCTTTGCGAAACTGGAGCATTCATCCGAGTGTGCATTCTCCTGGGTAAAACTACCGCTAAGTTACTAGTTGGCGGAAATTTCGAAGCATCCGAGTTGTAAATAGTTCGTCGAAAGTAGCATATTCCGGGGGATCTACTTTCCACTTCTTATACCAACGGCCTAGTTATTCCAACATTATTTATATACAATATCTCGGATGTAGGTCGTGGCTGGTGTGTACTTCGCTCGGAGAGATGACATGTACTAGGTCGGACTGAGACTTTCAGGAAATCCGGCTGGAGTCAAGCCCCAATTTCAAAAAACTTGCTACTCCCTCGTATTAATCTTACTTATTCCGCAGCTTCCCAGTGTGTACTCTCGAGCGGGGTACATAGGTCAGCCGTGGGCCGATCGATCACCCGATACTCAGCGCCCCGCGAACTTTGCTTTTCCATGTGTGCCGGGCATTTACGGGACACGGGGCACATGCAATAATGTCAATATGATAGTAGGGCGGAGTTCCAGTGATAATCGTGACGGATAATCGGCGGGTAATCGCATGTAAATTCGGTGCACAAAGTCCAACCGGATCAATCTAGCGTTAATCGTCTCTCGCCCCCCACCCCCCTCTCTCTACATGTATATATGTAGATAGCCACTAATTGACGAAACAAACGGCGGATGATAAACAAGCCGGGCGTAATTCGGCCTGAAAACGGCGCAATTTTGTAGGGCACCGCTAGTAAACAGCCGAATAATGACTGTCCCGTAATGAATTCGGCCCGATGAACTTCTGTGTCCAGTTAAATGGAACAGGATAATTTCCCGGCGGACGCCGCGACGCCCGATAATTGTCCTGCAACCGAAAATGTAACGGAGTATCATCGACACTCCATAAGGACATTCTACCAGCGTAAATAATGCCGGTCGGTTGGTGTACGATGCTCTGGCGACGGTCCAGCTTCATCTCCGAGTCCATAAGTTTCGAGGGGAAGATTCAGGATCACAGACGCTCTAAATAATGGCGAGGGAAATATCGGGGCGATCGAGCGGGGGCGCGCGGACCGCAGACTATGCGCGGTTGTGCTTGCGGTCGTTTGTCACGTGGAAAATTGGCTTGCCCCTAGCGAAGAAGTAAAAACCAATCGTACTTTACGTCGGTAGATAGTGCCGAGTAATAAAGACGAGATTGCAGCAGATTCATGCAATGTGGGTCGAATTTCATGGAATTATATGTCGCATATGAATATGAAACGCAGTTTTTGATTTAGTGGTAGATTAGACAGAGCCACAGCACAGCGACGAAACTCTATGGGGAGCTCCAATTTTCGTCAAATAATCAGCAATTGAATCCATGGTGCCAGTCGATCCATCCGAGATTAGCATAATGCGGCATATACATATGCCCGCTCGTGAGGTACGATCGGCCAAGTTTCCTAGTTCTCGAGCGATTTAGCTCATTAAATCCACTCATACTATAGTAGAGTAGTGAATTGCACTTGCCGCCAGTCACGTTGCATCGGAATCCGTCGGAGCCATTGTGTCCCGACAACCGACAATATTTCTCCAATTCGCGACATATATCATTTTATGGTGCGGCACATCGAGCAGTGCAAACCGCAAACTCGGGAATGTGTACCTTTTAATAAGGTACCTCTCAGTTAAATTACTTCCTTCGACAGCCGTATTGTTCTCTTTCCATTGACAATTATTGGATTAATATTAAGCACACAAGGCAGGTGAACGGGTCCGAAAAACTCAATTGGAAAAGCAATGTGTGCGGTGCACACTGTGGGAAGCGGACACTCTAAACTTTCCCGTCCAGCAGTAATCCACTTAGGAGCAGTTTTGCGCGGCGGTGAAACTGATTACGACGGAGGTTCTACATAACTTTTTAACGTCATTAGCATGTATTTTCGGTGGGCGCGGCCGTGTATTAAGTCAACCATTTAAATCGTCGAATGAAACCGCATAATCCCGTTGGCGTCGAGTAAAAATTCGCGCTCTCCTCCGCTTGGCCCCCTTGTTCTCTGCTCTCTCGCTCTCCATCGCGCGAGATAATGATTACCGTGCGAGGCGCATGAATGTTGAATGACAGGGCGCGACGCAGCGGCATTGAAAGGCGCGAGTGCGCTCGAAATTCGAGGTACGGACGAATTTTTCGAAACAAAGCCGGCTTATTCATTCGGCAATCAAGCGACGCCGATTTCCAGTGGAACCTTCATTCCACCCTCGAAAGTTTATTATTCGCCGCGGTGCTCCGCGAATTTAGAGTAAACGTTTCCGCAAGTTCGTTATTTCAGTTGGAGGCGTAGGAGAGGCAAGGTTGAGTGGAATAACTGGAGCGCCGAGTGCACTCCCGCTCCCCTCAAATCCCGAAATTGGCATTGAGTATCAAAACTATTGATATTTTTCTGTTAAGCGATCGGTACTTAATGAAACGCCCATAGGGACAGACACAAATGGATGGACTGGACTGCCGCCCCGTAAATTGGCTCCCCAGTCCGCTCGACATCAATATTCATCAGATTGATTGGAATATAAAATTCCTCTCGGCAAATAATTGAGGTCCACTGACTAGCCAAATGAAATACGGACTCTACTCCCGAATCACCGTGCCCGCTTTAATGAACACGTGTCAATATGTATATGCGTTCAAACTTATTAATTGGAATCATGACGAACTAACAAAGGCTTATTTTTCTGTTTGTTTCAGGTGAGTCCATGGTTCCTGGTTCACATCGTACACGCGGATCATGTTAATAGACGCCCTTGGGTATAATAGGAAGCAAATCCAAAATCCAATAACACACGACACCCGCATTGTTTTCACCGGATTAACATTCGACGCCTATTGCACCAATACCATCCAGATTGCTTTCATTCTTGCGAACTAATATTTGATTCCCCCCAGTTTTTATTAAACACAACAAATTGCCGCATTGCAGCGATTTAATTAAAAGAGCGACGCATACCATTTGCAGTCGCGCACGCTCGCTAGCTTGGGGCTAGAAATTCTCACGTCACAATTGGCAGCCTTTTAGTACGGGCTAGGCACACACTTTCCCCGTAAAAAACAAAGTGCATGACTCGTTTGTCTGCATTTGCAACGTCAAAGTTTTTTACGGCTGGCTCGCTTGCGGTTGGGGCCGCCGAGTGTATTTATATCTTCATAAGGCTGTGCCATTATCTTCGGTGCAGTGTGTACTTCCCCGGGCTCGACGCTCAACGCAGTGCTATCCACCCCGTTCGCTCTCTCTCTTCCTCTCTCTCCCTCGTTCGGCCCCGCAACTCGCCATAAACCTCGCCAAATGAAACGGACCGCTGATTTCAGCTGGTCAGCGTTATGAAGTGAGAGCGGCTCGTAAACCACCCCGCGGCGAGACACCCACTTATTAAGGGAAACGCCGGATTAATCTGTCAATCAAACGTCCCCGCCAGCACTTAATCATCGGTTCAAATAGCTATGCGTCATTTTAACTTGTTCATCGAATCGTTCCGGTATAGCTGCGTCTGCGGTTGCCCACTCCTTCCTTAGGAGCAGCCACTCACGAGCTTGCTGTACGACTAATTGGCAACATCATTAAAAGTATTAAATCGAGCCTTCTCTGACTACTTAGACTTCATTAGTACTTCCGTGGAAAAGCTCTTTTAACTCTCGGAAGGCCACTGTTCCGCTACCGGTTGAACGTCCGATCCCCTAACGCAAACGAATGATGAAGCTCAGTGAGAGGCAGCGATTAGGAAATACTCGTCTGCTTGAATCTTGAGATGAATTTAGTTGAGAGCGAGCAGAGACTTTGTTTCGGGAGTCGGCGAATCCGCCGAGTTTTGGCTCATTTCAATATTGAATTGTTGAGGGCGGGGAGCCTGGGCTCGTCGGGGTGCAAGGTGTGCATCAAAGCGCGACGTGATTACGGCGGGGGGGGCTCGATCTTCCTTTCAAATTTCATGCTAATCCTCGAGAGCCCGGCAACTTTATGCATCTGCAAAGCTATTAAATTCTACTTCGATCGCGGATGGAGCGTATGTGCAGTGTGCAGACACGTGGAGCCAGTGGGAAGGGAAGGGATGCTGCCGCGGCGGCGACATGCTTCTTGTTCGAGCGTCGTCGCTCCTGTTAGAACACTCTTCGAAGCTATTGCTCAGACATTCCCCCTTTTCTTGCTGGAAACTGCCAGGCAAGCATCTTGCCTTCCATATCTCTCGGCTATGCCGAACGACGAGTACTTTCCGCGGGCGGAGGTGCGCGCGGAAAATAACAGTTTGGCGCTTGTTGAGGCGAAGTGGCACCCTTCGCCCGGCACCTACTCGTTGCGCCGGGGCAAAATTTGACTACGGATTACTTTGGCCCGACAGGCGAAGTCTGAGTAGTGTGTTTGCGCGGTGAGATGACGGGGAGATAGTCGATTCCAGGCGCGGCGCATCGGCAGATTCGTTTTTCGCCGGGCTGTCAGAGCAAAGGGGGGCGGGGGCCGCGGTGCGCGTGCTCCTTCGCCGGCTTCTTCGAAATAGCGTCGCCGGCGTGTGCCCGGCGGACAATAAGAGGAGAGGCTGCGGCTGCGTGGAGAAGCGAGAAGACACGCTTCCACGGGCGGACTATTTCTGCCCCGGTTAAAAAGACCTGTTTTCAATTGCTCAGCCGACGGCTACGAGCACGAGCAGCGACGTTCCTACACTCCGCTGGCACGCCTTGCGGGCACCAGGTGCTCTTGCTCCCTTGATCTTTGCTTTTCAATGCGCGCTCCGCAGAGACAACAATACGTCGAATGTCGTCCTAGGAATCCCGGAAATCAGATTCTTCATTTCCAAGCCCGCATTTATTTCCCCACGCAATTCCGCTGCAACCACCCCGCGCACATTCCTCCCTGTCGTTTTCCGCCCTAATTTGGATTTCCCCCACGTACCGACTCGTGACCTTCCCCGAGATAAGGGAGAGAAAACTCGCAACTTCGAGCTTGGACTGCCAAGTATGTTAAGTTGTCGGGAACGATCTTCGCGGCTTACTTCGCCACGCTTTTTAGTCTTCGTTGCTCTTTCGAATTCTATAAAATGTACTTCTTCAGAAGAAGTTCCTTGAATTTCGCATGACGTCCGGGGGCTTGAGTGAATAGTGTACCCGCAAGACGTTAATTACTTTCGCTGGGAAGTCCCGCTCCCTTTTTCCAGTTGTCACTGGAATGTCAGCTGCATGAATGAAATTTTAAATAGTATAATTGTAAAAGCTGAGGCTCACGAGGGCTTAAAGTGCGAGTGGTGGTGGCTAGGCACTGTGTATAATACGTAGCCAAGTCGCTTGGCACAGTACCGCTCTTTAATTAGTCAAATTCAGAACTACCACCGCGAGACTAGAGACAAAAACTTGGAGTCAAAGCGACCGCGTTTCTTTTCCTTGAGCCGGAACATCCCCATCTCCTTCTCCGAAAAACTGGGAAGCACGCGACTCAAGCTACTTGCCCTGGCCCGGCGCTAAGTAATCCGGAATTCTTAGGTTTCGTCGACCCAGTGAAGGAATGCCCGATACACGCACGGGAGCCAACTCTTGAGAAGAGAGAGAGAGAGAGAGAGAGTCGAGATCTACCAGAATACATAGTGGTTTACACGATTTCCCCTGTGAAGCACCGTCACTCGAATTCCCCGCGGACATTTTTCTCGACGGCCTCAAGCGGCGCTCGTGGACTATCGTTTCTGCAGGCACTTGGACTGGAGGAACGTCAGGCCTGCTTTGAAAATCCTCGACGAGCGAAAGCTTAACTTGCACTGTGAGATGCGTGAGGCCGAGCGAGGCTGACGCATTATTTTGCAAAAATATGCTAGCCGGCTGGCTTCGGTTTTGGCTTACAAAGCGGCCGCTCTTCTCGTTTCCACGGTCCACCCCTGGCGCGCTTTGTAACGCAAGAACCTTTGACGAGCTGCGGTGGTTCCGGTAAAAATCCATTAATTTTCATGGCTAGGTCCGCGCTGGCGGCTACCGAAAGCCCGGGATCCTGCGGACCTTATGTGTGTGGCGTGCGCACGTCTTCATCGTCGAGTTACGGGAAATCCCCTTGCAGAGGCCACATGTAAATCATACTTCAGTGTATGTTTATACGAGCTTTTGCCCTGGAAAACCTCCACGGACAGTGGATTTCCCGGGTTCAAAGAGAAGGATAATCTCGCGCGTTTTATGTAGAGCGCGGAGTAACTTATATCCGAGAGACTGCCGGAACGTTTTGCGAAACTTTATTCCGCGCGGCAGTTTACGCGTATAAATATATGTATGTATATTTTATCGAGGCAGTAACTTCAAGAGTTCGAGTCCAGTCGTTTGTTTCGAGCTTTCGTAAAACCGCGGTCAGAGGGAAGCCTGAGCGGATTAGCGGGAGATAAAGGGGGTTTTCAGGGTGGAGTCGTTTTTGCAGAGAGCGTCTCTGCAAAAAGTCGAGCTTTCGTGTCAATAAATCGAGCAGCGATACACTGGATTCTGAGCTCCGGAGAAATATTGTTTAATTACTTTTAAAAACCGTGGACGATAAATTAATTTCAGAGCCAATTGATTCCCGTTACCTGTCGCCCTTCGGTATGGTAGACGGCTTTTACTGGAGTTCTTGTGTGCCGAGGCTTGAAGCTTCCTTCATGCGTGTTTTCTGTAAGAGCACGCACTCGCAGGAGAAGTGGCCGAGCATATGGGAATTGGAATGCACCGCAGACATTTCGAGCTTTTACAGGGTGCCCGCGAACTTGGTGCTCCAGCCTCCAGCACGTGGTGCGTTTCTATTTCGGTCGACTATTTTCCCGGCTCCTCGGTGCTCCAGAGAGGGTTCAACGTGCAACGCGTGGCAGCGAGCCAAGTTATTTTTGTTTGCGCAATGAACGGCCGCCATAACAAGGCCCACTCGGCCCGCACCACCGCAGTCGTTACCTTAATTGTCTCGCTAATTAATTATTACCGATTCCCGCGACACCCTGGAAAACCAACAGCCGTGCTCCCATTTTTTTCGGCTGGCACTGAGAATAACGTTCGACTCCTCGCGAGAGATGTGCACGGACAACTGTGACGTGTAGGAGAAAATGTGGTTCCGAGAAAAAAGTTGGAAGTTACGCTACCCTAGTTGTACTCCTAACCTGACACGGGAAAGCACTTCCAGTTGTCTCGCATTGGCATACACGCACAGGCTTCTCGCCGGTTAATTGTTACAAGGCTGATAGGTATTTCATCAAATGTAATGCTTTCCTGCTGTTCGTTTATTGGTGCCGCGTCACTTGATGTCACCGCACGGTTCTAGTGTTTTACAGACGGTTATAATCCGAACTTTCATTATTGTACTCTAAGCATTGTATAAAAAAAAAACCTAGTGGAAAGAACTGCGATATTATCTGAAGACTAGCTGGAGACAAAAGCTGAAAGAGTCATAAAGCGAATTGGCCAGCACTTTCAAAAGTTCTAGAGAATGGTCCGGGTGACGTAAGTGCACTCGACGATCGTTTGTTCCAGACTCGCCAATCGATATCAATATGTTTGAGAGCGCCTTGGTAGAACAGGTCCATCGCCAACAGAGGCTAGCTGTTCGTCCAAGTATGGCCATCTCCGAGCCTCAGAAACGACCGTACCTGTGCACACAGCCCAGAACAATACCAGTCACTGGCAGACATCTTTCTTTCCTTCCCTGTCTCTCTATCGAAAACTTTCCTAACGAGGCAAATCAGAAAATTGCATAAATCCACTGCGTTCTCCGCTGCTCTTCGCACAAGGGCAATTAAAAGTATCTGTAAGATTAAACTTCCAAGCTATTATTCATCGGACCGATAGCATCTCGGGGAACAAGTGCGGACTTGTTTCGGCCAAGCAGTCGGCAGCAAACAAACAAAAAATCCCCGCGCAAAGTTGCACCGCACAATCGGTCGAAAGTTTTAATTGGCAGTATACATACAGTTCTGCGGGGGATGTTAAATTAGGTACGGAATTCGCGATGAACTCGCCGCCGGATTCCTTTTTCTCTAGTCGGCCAACTTTTTTGAGTGTTTCACCGCGAGCGCGAGCGTGATATAGCCCGCATGCCATTAGTCTGCGCTGGAGTTCATACTTTCTCCGCAGATTGTCCAACATATCTGTTGTATCCCCGATAATTACTCCGTCGCGGGGTAACAGTTGTTCACGCAGTTTCGCCCCCTTCAAGTCCACTCTGGAGGAAACAATCGAGGCTTCAGCCTCGGATTGACGCAAATTAAAAATCCGACGAGATGAGAGCCAAACTTTATTGTTACGGGAGTTTGACTAATAAGCCTCGTACAGGAGTTAATTCAAAGCTACTAATCAGACTGTGTGCATAATACCGGCTTGGGATAACATTGGGGGCCACCTGTAACGACGTCACCCGACCCATCCCACCATTTCTACTTTGTCGGGCTCGCTCGGCCCGATTATTCGTTACTTATACACTTAACAGTGTATTTGCCTTGCGCGCACAGTGTTCATTCGCCATTCCACATGCGCTCAGCTGTGCAACGAGCGGCCCGTGAATTAATAAGAGCCGCGTCTGCCGAGCCGGCCTTCAGAGCGATAAAGTGCATTGGGAAGTGAGTTGATTCAATCTCCGAGTAACCAGCTCAATGGTGATGCCAAGGCGAGCCTTCATCGCTTCCACATTATGGAGCACATAATCCTCACCACTAAGAATTCCCCAACTCGAAGTCCTCGAGAGCATCAATCTTCCTCATCGTGTCTAATTAGCCGGGGCATGGTGAATCCATTGAGCAGGTGGGATGGAGTAGTCGCCGCTTAATGGAAACCGCCAGTCCTCGAACCAGTCATCTCTCGCCGTTCTGTCTTGTAATATGTTTCTGATGTATTGTAGTCCTGCCAGCCCCATTCTACATTCGTCCTGTGCAAATCGTCCCGCGAGCCTGCAACGCGGAGCACGTAGGACAATTTGCCAGAGGTTTGCCTTGTTTCGGCTTCTCCTGTAAACGACCCTCCGAATTCAAGTTAGATTGGGTTCATCGCTGCCAAGTATGCAGCCGCGCCCGCCGCGCCAGTGAGTCCGTACGTGTCTCAGACGTCTCATTTCCTCGATGATTTAGTGATTTTTTCATCTCATATTCCAGGAGTAGGTCGCCGAGCAGAATTTGGCGAGTACGGGAAACATTAACGCGGCTAATAGGATGATCCGTTTCGTATCTAGGAGATAGGAAGGAGAGCACTTATACTGGAGGAACGTAGGAAAGCTGCTTGTTTATGCGGCATTAAGGTGGAATAGGCTGTGCTAAGAGTCGACCTCAAATGTCCTCGCAGACGCATCGTTCGAGTCGCCACGCGCTCGACGAAATTACATATTATACTAGTCAGGACAATAAGCAATTCGCCGGGGGCGGGACGCCTATTTCCAAGGTACACTTGGCTCGCGCTCGCCGGCTGACCAGCGCGGCCACAATCCACTTAGGGTTTTGCGCAAAGCCGTAACGAACAGCGGCCAAAACGATGTCTCGCCGGATTACTCCTTACGAGAGAATTGCGCCGGGCAAACCGAAGCTTTTGTAGTCAGTACAATTGAGCTTACCATAGCATCAAAAATTCCCCACAAATCTCCCCAAGTGTAAATGCGAGCAGGAGGGAAAGTCCACGAAAAAGACGGGTATTTCGATTGTATGTTTTATCCGGCGTTTTTTGGCTAATCACTGACAGTCTGGCGTACGTCCCGGGCGCCCGCCAGCTCGGCAAAGATCGGCCGTCACGATCGCAAGAAGGCGTCATAAATCGCAGGGTGTGACGTCACTTGGAAGGACCTAATCCATTTAATCTCCGGATGAAAAATCGCCGCGCCCCCGCGCGCTCGTTGCCTCCCCCGCTTATCGTGTTATTATTCCTCTGCCGGGGTCCACGGCATCTCTGTTTTTGGAGCCGCTCCAAGGTCTCATCGACGCGGTGACTTATGACCCCGGCTCCATCGCGTCCTTTTTCACCGGGCCCTCCGATATCCTGCTGACATTCCATGCCGCCGCCGACGACTTCGTTATCCTCCCCCGGCATTGTATCGGGCGACGTTTGTTTCGCGAATAATAGGCCACTTTTTGTCCGACTTGGTTGCAGCGCGCGACATGTGTGCGTGGGAGTGTAGTGCTCGGGTCTAGTTTGCATATGAAACCCAGGGGTATGTACAACTTTTACGAAGCACTGCTGATTCTGTTGCCACTGCCTCGAGCTCGAACGTGTCTGCTGCGCAGCGGCCTGTTTGTCCGCGTCCACAATAGCCTTTCTCCCTTCACACAACGAAAGAGTGGGAATGAAATGTCATCGGTGCACGCGTGCACAGGATGCTCGTACTCTTCGATATTCGATTTCGGTAATTATTTTTTGCTCGCCAAGTCCAATTGTTGTTGCGCTCCGCAAAAAAGCGTACGCAGGGTTTGGAGATGATTAAAGGGATAAGGACGCGGTTAAATTCCCAGGGACATTTATTCCACGATATATCAATGCACACTGGATTCACGTATATGCGCCAGAGGTTTTACTACTCAAATTGCCGGCATTATTCAGACGCCCCGCCCGCCTTTCTTCTGCTTACTGTTCTAAGATAGTTTCCGTGTTACCATTAACATTAGCATGCTGCGCCGGAAAGCGAGGGGGGTAGCCCACTCTCCTTTAAGCCAATCGGTAATTGCATTTCCGTGTAGTAAGCGGATTATTTTTCTTTGGCCGATGTCGCGTGTATCGGCGCGGCGAGAATTGTCGACTCACCCTTTTCGAGCGAGACGACCCTTTATATTTTTAACTTGCGCCTTCTCAGGCAAGATCCTACTTTTCAGCTGACTGTGCATTTGCCAGCCGTCCATTACAGCCGACAAGCTTTCAAATTGACAACTTGGTTAAGTTAGAGTATTTTTTCGCCATTTTTCCTAGACGATTTTCGACTTTAGATTTGGACCTACGATTTACATTAACGCGTTTAACTGCGTCCATTTTAAGTCTCGTGATCCTACTGAAACATCCTGTCGTTCACGTCCCTCAGTCACGAGGTGTGATTACACTCGGCTTCTCCCCCCATCGGGCTGTCAATCCGGCAGGGCCCGGAATCCAAAATTCAGAGTACCCCGGAAAGCGAAGCAAAGGCTTTCGGTGCGTGCTCCAATCCCTGCAATATTTGCGAAGCCGACATTTACCAAGCCAGCGAAGTCTCGCCAGTGCCGAGGGAACTCTCCGGGCTGTTTGGTCTTTCTTGTTTTCCCGATAGGGCCTGTCTAGAAAACCGGCTAAGATTATCCAGCTCGGGCACGTTTAATCTCGTAAGTGCAATCGTAACGACAAGCACCAACACCCGAGAGCTCCAACTACATCGCTCTCCTTCTGTGTCTGCTTCCCTTTGGCCTACTTCTCTCTCGTTTGTTCTTTTCAAGACAATTGCACAAAATGTTTTGCTAAAGATTAAAGTTTAAGTAAACGCTCTACGTTGCTCAAGTCCGCTATGCTGTTTATAAACTCGTCAATTTATCACTTCGGGAAACAATGAATGCTTCCTCTCAATCCTCGCTTGGACTCTCAGGCTGAAAGTCATCGGCCTTGACAAAGCCAACTTTAATCGAAATTGTCAGTATGCAGTATATACCTTCGGATGCAATTACGTGGGTGAGCTTAATGGGCAGGAGGCTGTGTTCGTCCCGGGACAAAGAGCGGACCTTATTAACGAAGGGGATAAACCGAGCGTCTTAAACCTAACCGCTACGTTCTCTGGACTCTTTGTTCGATGGTATCTTGATCATGAGAGGAGAGATGAACAACCTCATGGCTTAGCTCGGTTAATAGGACGTTCCTAGGTTCACGTATCGTCTCCAGACCGTCAGAATTTAATAATGCCGACCTTGAAGAGAATTAGGAATAAAGAAGTAGAGTGGAAAAGACTTTAATGACGTTCGCAATTTTTCCTCCGTCATTCCGTGCCGAGTGAGACGGAGAATTTACGGTGGCTTTTACACCCTCGAGTGAACAATGGACTGATTATAATTATGAATTGGAATTATTCGTGACTTGCTATTGCGAAAGGGGCATCAGATGTTACAGTCTTTATTACACTACATATAATTGTAGGCGGACGTGGTCGGCCATTAGCAGGCATAATTATCCAAGCGAAAGGCACCATGGGAAAGAGTAATTATTTATAACAATACCAGTGAAAGAATTTCGAGCATGGAGTACTCCGGCTGGCTGGCCGAATGGTGGAGACAAAGGCACAACGGCCTCAGAGATTCCGATGAAAGGACTAATTAATCAGCATTAATTTTTATAGAGACATTCATACAGCATGGCCTGCTTTAAAAACAATTTAATTAATCCCCACGGGGGTGAGCGAGTCTCTTTTTCACTTTGTCTCTGTCCCCTGTTGGATTCCGTGCCTCCTTTTCCAACCGCTTCGCTCGGCTGCAGATGTAATTCAACGCTGTCGACTAATTCCCGACATGCCTGAAATCTGTTTAATCAGACTCTGCCGAGGCCGGTGATGCGGATTTCAATATATATACATATATCCTCAGAGAGTGGTGGGACCTGTATTCAAGGCGGTAGGGCACTCGAACGCATCGGTTTAACTAGATTTTCTGATGTTTTTAGGAAACAATATTCGTGGCAAAATGGTATTAGAGCCAAAATGACATTAGGGGAGGAGGAGACAGAATTATCAACGGGGGGAATAATTACGTTGCTGTGAGAGCTTCGGCAGGGCGACTTTTTCGTGAAAAATGTATTCACCCTTGATGTTTTACTCTTTACGAGCTCTAACGGATAGACATAAAAATTGTTGACGTCGGGCACAGTACAGCTGGAATTGGTGTACTACGTGACGTCAATAAAAAGATCAATGAAAAGAAACGTTGCAATTATTGGTCCACGGGATTCGAAGCGGAACACACTAGAAAACCGTTCTAGATGCGAGCCCTGCTAAAGTAAATCTAACGAAGAAATTCAGTCCGGATTAATTTGAACCTCCAACCATTAAATTCCCGAAAAATTCGCAGAAAATAATAATAGAGGAATTTAACACGCAATAATAAATAGTGCACTGGGATTAATTGCGATCTCCAAAGGGATGTTCGTTCCAATTTTTGCTGGCAGTAATTGCGTTAATTTTTCGCGTCAGATAATTCCATACTGACGGGCACTGTGTGTACCGCGCGCCGGCAGTGAAAATTTCAGCCGACTTTTTCGAATAACGCGATTAAATTTTCCTAGCAAATAGCCACAAGATAATTAGGATTCGCCGGAGTTTATTCGCCGCGGCAATACGCGGCGATCCAATTAGTTCGTCCTGCCAAATAATTGCCGGCTTGTTAGGATTTACGAGCAAATGATTTTAATAAAAATGTTCTCGCTGCCCCATATAATTAGACGTAAAGCGAGACGATGCAGTAAGCGGTGTCTTATGACGAGAAGTGTGTCCCGGCAACATATGCATACGCGAGCCTGCGAGCGAAATACCGCGTGGGAGAAAGTGGGGATAGAGGGAGGGGGCGGCCGAGATTACGAAGGAACTTTGTTACTTAAGAGTGAGCGGGGAGTGGATGTATGTATGTAAATCCAGCGTCATTAAACGGAACTGTAAGCGGATTCGTATAATACATACAACGAGACGTAGTAAATCGGACGCTCGAAAAACTTTAATGCCGCGCCGCGGGAGTGTCCACTCTCCCGAGGAGTCGGGAGCCAGGAAGAAAAAGTATATTCAACTTCCCAGTTGTTCCCAGTCGCTATAGCTGCCATCCAGCTGATTTAATTTCACGATCCCCGCGAATTCCAGCCTAGTATTGGCTTCGTGTATGCGCATGGATGGAGATCCGCAACCACGTTGTTGGTTAAAGCTAGTTACAGTGTACTCGCACTAGCCAGCGTGAATGCGATTTTCGGGAATACAAGCTTTAATAGATCATGGGATTATCGAAATGATGTTCTATTCAGGTTATCTCTTGGCAAAGGAGTATTCACCACTCATGAATACTATGTGTAGTTATTAATATAGCAGAAGTCAGGGGCAGCGTATTTTCACTGCCACCAGCGCGTTTCATCCCCATTTCACTCTCTAGTTCTCTCTGAATAGTATAGCAACGGCTTTATATACGACTTGTGCGCAGGACTCCGTTCGGGATTCCCAGTTAATAACTAGACGGTGCCGGTAATGTGACTTTGTGCAAAGTTAATTAAAGCCGAGCTTGTTTATCGCTTTATACTGGACTTAACTAATGGAGCACAGAAGTGTTAGACCGCGCAATATTAAAGAACTTTAATTGAGTAATCAGACTGTAGACAGGTCGTTCTCTCGGGACAGGAAAGCTTGGCTTTCTTTTGTGTAACAAAAAGATGTCGGCTCGAGTGACCAGAGGCGAGATGCACTTACGAGAAGCCCCCTCCAGCCAGTGAAAACACTGAAAACACGTTGTACGCGGACTCCGAGAGTTTCATAAAGTGTTTTCGTTCTCTCGATGAGCTTTCAAGGCAAGTGTGCGTGTATCGGTCCTACTGACTTTTTAAAACAGCTCTCCGGCTACCATGCATTACGCGCGCGATTGTGACTACACTACTGCCCGGCGGCAATCGTGGAAAGAAAAATACTCCGCGAGATACCTGTCACCGAATTCCAAATTGAATTTCAGTTAGACAGAGAATTTTGGTTGAATTATTAATTGCTATCTTCATTATTGGTGCAGAATCTAAGTCTTGTGAAGAATACTAAGAGCACATAAACTCGTTGAAGTGTACATACAGTAACAGAAATTTAATTCATTGTAAATCTAACAAGTACAATGACGTTGGTTTACATGTGAGGAGTTCGGGTTAACTTGTCTCGCAGTCTGTCGCATCCCGACCTCTGAGTTTCTTCAACTAGCCATTTGGCAGGCTTACACCCTAGAGGCGTCAGAGCCACAAAGAGGCGGTGACGAGTCTCTCGAGCATTGATATGAAAAGTCTTCGTTCCTCCTGTATATGTATATATGTATGTATTTCTAGCTGCTCGATTCGCCAGGGGGACGCTGTCGTCGGCGCCAACAGCGTTTGCTTTCGACGCTCCCACCTCTATTCATACTTCGTAGCGAGGGCATATCCTCGTGCATGCCATTTGCGCTTTTCGTTCTTTCGCGCCGCACCGACGAGTGCCGCCGAAGAAAAAGATTCGTTTGCGATGCTCGCCACTTCCCCACCGTTCCTCCCGGCTTGGCAGGAATCCCGCGGTTCCCGAGGCTTTTGACGCGCGATATATTCGTCGGGAATGCATTCGACACCACATACTTGTGTCGAGCGCTTCATGTTCCTGCCACTTTTTCGGGAAACACTATGAATTCGCAGCCTATCTCGGAATTCATATTCTCATCGCGTCGAAGTACGGGAGTACTTTCTTTATATTAGCCGTAGTATTTCCGAATATTGTTATTTTTCTCGATTTCTCGGTATTCAAGTATCCTAGTAAGTATTTGTAGAAGACGCTGCAAATTTTATTCACAAATACGTTCGCCATTGTCAATTTGTTAAACTATAGATTAATTGCTGTTATGTGTCGACGTGTTTGTAACTGTATTTTCCCTATTATTACTCTTTCTTGCGTCAAAGTGAAGAATATTGCACTCCCTCTCGCACTTCTGAAAAACGTATAGCAAGCCGAATCAACACATTCGTCTGAACGAACACATCGCGTTCTTTAAGACATAGAGACCTATCAGTCGTTCAATATTAGAACTCATCTACCAATCCGGACGTCGCAAACCTTGTACCAACGTAGAATAAATTTATCAGTGTATCACATCTCGATCTTTGTCAACTTGTGCTTCCTCTGGAATCACAATCCAACGAAGTCTTTCACAGTATTCAGACATGAAAAGATAACATTCTTAGATTAAGAAAGTGCAATTTGATAATATCCTTATCAATTTCGTTTTTAAGGAAGTGCTCGGTACTTTCAGCGATTAGGAAGTCAATGGAGTGTGGCCGAGTTTATCGGGTAAAGGTGCATACAGGGGCAGATGGGCAGTGAGTTTTCCCAACGGCCGGGAGAGAAAGTCTGCAATTTCTGGACCCGCGCGCTCGTATTTCCACTTTCAATTCACTGGGAGCGTGTCGATGGCTGTGTCGATAAAGCGCATCAGCTCCCGCTTAATCAAACTGAAAAATAATCCAGCCGGACAGTCGTGAAAATAGCGCTCGCACCAGTTGGCAGCTGAGAAACTTATTGAATCGAATCTCGAGTTTTCCCAGTTTATTTTTCTCGCCGTAATCGATTAGAATATTGTCCACTCCCGAATGTGACTTATAAACCCGCTTTTCTCACTGCTTTTGCATGTATAGGAAGAGCAATGCATGTAGGATATTCGTACGACTTTGAATTTCGACTTACAATTAGCATGCAGAAGCCCATTCGCATGCTACTCGTGAATATTCATGCTTCTTACACCGCAATTACTTTGCGCTCCTGTCGAGAGCACATTGTCGCTACCAAGATACAGTTGGATTGCTGGGACAGCGATTATACTTTCATAATGCAATCCAGATCGCTGAAGAATTAATAGCCTCGGAAAATGCCTCGTCAAACTTCGGAACCCCGAGCTCCAATCAATTCTCGCGTGCGTAAGCTTCCAATAGTCGGGCCCCGCTAATTATGATGACAGAATCTAATTATTATGACAACGCGATCATGATGACTGTATATATTCTGCTGGCACAGGCAGTTCCGATTCATTAGTATCTCATTATAATGATTAATTGCCCTTCATTATAGCGGCGCATACATTCGATGACCATTCGCCTAGATACGGACGGGTGATGGATGTGCGCGATATGATGGCTATCCGGTTTCGATTTGTCGCCTGCCTTTCATCATACATAGAGAATTAGTTAACATCATACTCTAATTCAACTAATAAAGCATTCTCTAATAGACAAGTACAAAATTGAATTTGTGGCAAAAAAATGCACATCAAGTTTGAACAGTTAATTTCGCCCGTTCAATGATAAGAATTCCATCAGCACTGGATTTTGAATAGACGTCGGCGCACTTTCTTCGTAATATCATTGAAATCAGATGAAACGCGTCGGCTAGCGGGATCATAGCGGCATAGCGGGAAATCATAGCAAGCGGGAACTACGGAATTTCAGTTACCTGAGAACTGCTTGGCAAGCAGGTGCAGGTCGAGGCCCGGATTTACCATTCTGGCTAACGAGTAGGACGTTGATCGCATCGTAGAAGCGAACGCAGCCGGTATATGGTGTCAGTAGCTTCGACCGCAGTCCGCAGAATGTAAATACTCTGGACAGGAACAACGCCGGGACGGTCTACGAGCCGCGTTAGAGGTTTAATTACGGGTGCGATCCTCCTAAAACGATTACACGTGTCGTGCACGGAATTAGCTATTATTCTAAGCCACTTTCCACACTAGGCCCCGTGGCAGTATCTTCGAGGTCACAAGCATTTTTCATCCGTACTAATGAAATACATGGTGTTCTCAAGGGGAAATTTGTTAATTCTCAGTTACTCCATATAGTTATCGAGTAAACCCCCCATAAACCAGCTAGACGCAAATTTCCAGCAATACTACGAGTTTTCCTCCCTGTGTCACGACTATGCCTCCTAATTTTTGATTGCACTGTGTATTACGAGCCAGAGTCATATTGGACGAATAATATTAGCTTATAAATGTTTTAATTAGGACGTCGCCATAACAGTTTTCATGACCTGACACAAGCAGCACTGTCATTACAGTTTCAGTAGAGCAACATTACCAAGTCATGGCGGCGATTTTGTTCGCTCGACCTGAATTACAACACTGCTATTGCCATAATTTCATAATTAGCGACGCACTGCGCTTCTGTTTGCCATATTTGTCGACGACATTATCGTATTAATTTATCCTGTTTTATCAGTTCACGGCCGTTGGTCAGGTTGCGCCGGGCTGTTTGAGAAATAAGAATGAAATTTAGCTTATGGGGATTTAATTGGATCGAACGTGCTCGCCATTCTAATCGCGAGCGGCGCACGCACAATGGCCAATTAGCCGGTACGAAATGATACGTGAAATTTCACGGGACCGTCGGCAACGATTCTCCAAAGCGACTATCGAGCGGCAAATATTTGTACGCAGCCGGGATTCGCAAAAGAGAGAACAAGTTTTGCTTTGTGGAAGAGCGGGTCGGGAGAGAGCCGGGCGGTCGTTTCTGTCGCAGTCATCGAATTAATTAGCGTGCTTAGTCCCTCTTTCGCGAATACAGCCACTCATTAAGTGGCTCTTTGAACTTTCATGATTTGCTCGGCGAATGAATGACCCCGCTGGCAGAGATTCCCTCACAAACATCACTGTCCGCGCGTATGCTAGGGAGCGGGTAAATATTTTCGGGGGTTTGTTGGGCAAACTTCAATCAACACTTTCGCCTCTCTTTTCACTTCCGTTGGGATTCCGATGTGAATTTCAAACTGGCGGTGTTAATCGCGCCTAATTGCAGAATGATTTATTCGAACGGCGCGCGGACGATTGGGTAGAACTTAACACGAAATGAATTGGGGTAATTTTTTAAGTATAGCCACCTACAGGGATTGATTGGGCTCTGTCGGATTAATTGCAGCCCATTTGTTCGTACTACTCGCGACTGTTACAAATATTGTCATTAAAGTTAGGACAGCAAAGTTATCAGCCGGAACTTTCAAGGGTCTTCATTTAATTTCATTGAGAACAAAGCGCACTCTAGTTACGAACTTCGTAATTATGTTTCTTAATCATTTACTGAAACTGCTACTGTTCTGGATCATCCAATAGATTGTCGAGCGTATCATTCGCCAATTCGAACAGTCGATGGTCATCTTGCAGGCGTTACATCGGAGTCCCCCGATTTCCCGTGTTCCCCCAATCGCCCGGGACATTAGGCTAATCCACTGGTAAGCTTTCGTTTCCAGTAGCCTTAAATCTCGGATTAACTAGCTAGACAAATTAACGCACGTTAACTGGTGGCCACCCTCCCCATCGGTTTCCGTTAGTTAGTGCCAAGAAGCATTTCACTCTTTTTTGTTCCCCCTCTCTTTCCCTTCGTTCCTCCCAAATTTACCGAGCACTATACTTTATTTTGCGGAAAGAGTAACTCTGCTGCTGCCGACCTTAATGGCCGGCCAATCCGGATTTACGAGTGCCGGCCTGGGAACACGCGCAGTTGTACTTGCAGATTTACTAATGTAAAATGAACTCCGCGATGAAATTCAATTGGCAAGGTTGGACTAATCGTTTTATCGCATTCGAATCATTCCCGCAATCCTCGAGTGTTTAAGACGAAATTGCACTGCGGTCGGTCGAATTCCAGTTTGCATGGGTTCGGTTTTACTAAACGATCCCATCCACAAGCGTTCGCGACTGCAGTAGGCTGTTGGATCTTGTTGGAACGCGGTTATATCGGTCGCTTCAACACATTCATGATAAATCGCGCAGGGCAGCGATTTATCGTGAATCGTTTTATTTGTTTAAAAGAATATTCTATTTGGATTACGTTTGAAATGCTGCCAGTTTAAACCAGATTGGGCTCGCATGGAATGCCGCTGCAGGCAAGCAACCTCGGCGCATGCATCAAGATCATTATAAATATTCGCCAGGCAGAGATAGTCGTTGATTACATTGCGCGGGCCGTATTACAGAGAAATTCGAAATTATATATGCGACGCCCGAGCCAGGAGTTTATAATGCTATTAACATCGCGCTATCATAAACGCGGGCGTTTTCGATCGTGACCCAGAAACAGCCGCTGTCGAAGAGGGCGGCCGCGAGAGAGACGGAGAGGAAAGGGGCCGAAAGTTCGATGGAAATTATCATAAAACATTAAGCCACCGGTGGCGGTCCAGTTCCAGCGTAAATGCAAGCGCGGCACTTTGGCCAGAGGAGGATGTAAAACATAACATCGAATTATCGCGCTGCTGGCTCGACCCTTTTACTGCCAAGCTTAACTGAAATACGTGATCCGAATTCGCCCCGATTCGATTGACAAACTTTCCGCAGTCGCCCCCCTCTCCCTCAACCTCAACTCCGCCTTATTCCGCGTTTATTTGGCTCCAACTTTTCAACCACTCACCTCTCTACGTGCAAATGGAGAATTCATATTAATATTCAAAAATATGGGACATTGCGGTAAAATACAAAAGTTGGGAAAGTATTGATTTTTTTTGTTAGTTACTTGGTCGATTGAACTAGATGTGTAGAGTTATAGACCGACTGATAGACTGCCAGCAGACAGTCGAGTCAAGAACCAGTCGAAAACAAGTGCAGTGTTAGCTCTGCACTTAGTCTTAGTCAGTTCTCTAAGCTTCTAAGCACCTGAAGACTTGTCATCATAAGAGTCATGAGTCATAATTAAATTTCGTGCATCTGAATACCCAGTGGTTGAAAATCTGGGGTGATTATCATGATAGATAAGAGCCTTTTAAAGGCTGTGGGGATTGGTGACGGTGTTCCCCAATTGTGTTGCTACGCGTAGGGGAGAAGTTGGTGAATGGGCATTGTGTCAAGTCGATGGAGCCATCTTAATCCGACTCTCGTCATCTGGCGCGTTTACATCGTAGTGCGCTCGATTCGACCCGGAAAACGAAGCGAACGGTCCAGTTTCACGATGAACAAAGCACAGTTCTTTGTATTATTGCGAGCCGCTACGATGGTACGAGCAGTCCTCCCAGCTCTACGTCGATCTAAAACGAGATAGGACGGGAAGGAGCCAGGGTAGTTCCTCTTTGTGCCCATCGGTATAGGCTTCTTCTATTTCCGACTGTGAAATTGCACATACGACATCCGAGCCGATTTAACAGCGAGGGAAACGGCAATACTTTTTGCACAGCCTGCCTGATACCGATTGATTGAGCTCGTTTGGAACCGTCGACGAGAAACTGTCAAAGTTGACGGATGCGCTTTTGAGAATGCAAGTGAGCCAGAATATTAAGGGATACTGACAAACTCCTCCTCTTTCGGTTTTAAAGCCTAAATATATATATGATATATCGGATATACGTTTGGAGTATCCGAGCGCATGCATCAAATGAAAAAGTTCGATCAACCGATAAAATTGCGATGCTGAGCTCTTTGATGGTTTGTATTACGTTTCGGATGGTTTCGCCGGTTAATCTTAAGCAGGAGATATTAATGGGCGAGGGGACAGTTTTGGCCGAGCGAGGAAAGTTGAAGGAAAATAAGGTCAGTGCGACGCACGGGCGGAAAGGGGGTTGGAGGTATCAGGGGGTGAAGCGTGTGCGGCGTATATCCGCTCGGTAAATTCCTAGTTCACATTCTTCCTCGCGGCCTGTGAGGAGTGCAGTGCGGTTAATGAGACGGAAGAACGAGCTCGGCGATATTACAAGTTTGAAAAATGACCCCATAAAGGCATTACAGCGCCGCCGCTCGGTGAGTCGGGCGTTCAAGCACCATCGCGATTGAAATGTTCATGAACGCGCGCAACCGGCAGGGAAAAAGTTCGGCCAGCACTTTTTCAGATGTACGCTCTCCCTCGGCTTCTAATTGCCGGCTGAATCACCGCCGCGAAGTATAATTAGCGAGCCCGGGCATACCTAGAATACATAACTAAAGTTTTTCTCTCGAGTTTGCCGAAGATCCACGGAACAGACGAGCAAATCTCGCCGAGGGTGAAAATTGGAAGAGGGTTTGGTGCGCTTTCTTACCTTCAGCAATTATTTACTTGCCTTTACTGTTGTTTGTCAAACTTTAAAAAGTCAAAGGCGAGTGGTGTCGAAACCTTTCGAACTGGAGGTAATTAAGTCACCAGGTAATAGTAAGCTAAAATTAAAGTGCGGCAGGTAACTCGTTTCGAGTTCTCGTCGCTTGGGAGCTCTTTGGTCTCAGGTGTTGCGTCGACAGAGTCGATTGATTAGCCCCGTAAATAATCGAGTGGATCGATCGACCTGGCCAATATGTGACTACAGGCCGCTAGTATACCCAAGCTTCCCATCGAACCCAGCCCACCTATTTCCCATACACGTGACAATCTCCCTATTCGCCGCAACTAACAGACGCTTCTTCATTTTATTTTTCATGTTCTGCTTCCGGATTCTGCGGGCTCCCTCTGCTGTATTGGGCGATGGTCGCAACTATATGCTGACGCTGTTAATAATCCAATGGGTGATGGTAACAACAACGACGACGACAACGGCACTTCCATTAACCATGGCGATGCTGACCACGATAATGGGCCGATGTGTCCAACCAATACTCATCACAATCGCTCTGGGGACGCTGACAACAAATTCACATTAATAATCATGGCCACACTAACTGAATATCATGCTATTACCTTGATTTCTCCAACGGTATCCGAATCTCATCATCGCTGCCATTTATACCTGCCATTTCTCCAAAATCATCTTCATCCAATTCTTCGTTAAATCTTACGAAATTCCTCGCCGAAATCATTTCTGGCATTCGGTGGTGTCGGTTTTCTCCGGCTCTCGCAATCCCAAATTATGCTTATTAATCGGGGATGGTGCACCCGGTGTGCCGTCATGTCCGACGCTCGTAATTAACGTCGTTACTCGCGCGTGACTCCTCGGTCATCTTCCGCCGGACTGCGCTCTCCCCCCTCTCTCTCTCTCTCTCTCTAACGCGCGCGCGCCTCTCTCCACTCTCCCCCATGCAAACGCGGCACACCGAAACGTCTGCGGTTCGCATCGCAAACTCTCGGCACGGGGCGCGTTCGTGTGATCTCTCGCTCGGCCTGTCTCGAAATACACACGGGCCGGCGGCTTGTGTTTCTGTATCTCGGGATGCGCGGGAATGCACGCGCGTGTGTCGGTGGATCGGTACTCGATTCCGGCTTCCCCTGGCTGACCGGGCAACCGCACACCGATGTTCCCTGCGTGTAAACGAAAACGGGCGTCGCTTTCGCGGCTGAATCGGTGTCATCGATACACCCGCCCGACCCGCCCGAACTGGACCCCCGGCTGATCCACTCGTTAATTATCGCGAATCCCCTGGAATTGATCACCGTTGCGGCTGCGACGCCATTGCGGCTCGTTGATCGATTTTCCTCGCGCCACTCAACCCCCCGTCCCTCTCGCCCTCCCGGCGCCTGCCCTGCTTTTTTCCACCTGCTCTACTGGAATTTTTCGTCCGCTTTCTATCCCTTCATCTCTCCAATTGAATCGAATTGAAATTGCACCCCCCCATTTGTCGGCTTGATCCGCCACGCTTATTACGCGTGTGGTTGCAACTTGACCGGTACTGTTGGGGTGCGTTGGACTTTTAATCGAGCAGCCCTTTTATCAGGCACCCTGAAAACCTATCAGCGGGCAGCATGCGTCCGGGAGATGATGACGCTCAAGTGTCCACCTGGCACGACCATCTCTGTCACTCTGGTGCAGTATGGGAGAGCTGGTGTCGATGGTGCCGGCCACTGTACCACCTCGGACGCGCCGATGATAGCTACAGTCGATGACGGCAACCTCAACTGCACCTGGCCGCAGCCTCTCCAGGTATTTATCACTACAGATTGTCATTCGATGAGATGCTCGTTCGACTTCCTTTTCAATTTAAAAGCCTGGAAATCAGCACTGCTTTTACTTAGATCGTGACGCGATAGTTATGTGTGGAGGTGGGAAGTGTAAAATTGATTTCGAGGTATCGTATCAACGTTGATTCAAGTAGCAAGTGTAAGGTCGGTGTTGCAGCTTTATCCTGGTCCTTGGTCCCAAGTCGATTCAATACAGCTGTTTCGCCGGGGAAACTTTATGTCTCATTCCTTATTTATTGGCTTTCCCGAAATCTCGGCGTCTAATCCAGAAGAAAGGCTGCCTGCCAGCACAGCCTCTCCACAGCCTCGTCCTTTCAAGGAGGCAAGCATCACGAGGCATCGGAGCGGAAACTATCGTAAAAGTGTATTCGTCCTGCCGAGTTAACCCTCGCACGTAACCTCCGCCCCCGCACATACATGCATAAAGCGACGCCGAAGGCCCAAGTGGCTCTGCAGAGCTTTCCCGCTTAAATTTGTCACTCCAGCCCGCCGGATTCCGCTGAATCTTTCGGAGGAAACACTTTCGGCAGCTGCTGGTGGCACTAATTTTTTTCTTTTCCCGCCCGAAGGGCGGCCAGGATTACTCATGACCTAAGAAGTATCTCATGCAGAGTTTAATACGCGCGCCTGAACTAAACATCTCTCCGCCAACATTTACGACCCTTGATTCAGCTACTTGATGGCTGCAACGCGCGCGCGCGCACGCGGAGAAACACCTCTCCGCTTACGTCTGGCGGGAAAATCGTGGGAAATCGTCAAGACGAGAGAAATCGACATTTTTTTTCTTCCTTCGCTAGAAAGCTCGCCAGCCGGTCACAAGACGTGGATGAGCACGTTTTCGCGTGCCAGTTGCCACCGGAGCGAGAAGCGGAAATATGAAAAAGCTGTGTGTCGATTTATTCTTTGCGCGAGCACATAATCCAGTTGCGAGTGTAACAAACAGCAGACACATTTCCAGGATATTCGAGGATACAGGATTCCCTTTGTATTTTCCCTTACACGTAAGCTGTCAGGCATCCTTGTCATGTGAATATCAGAGTTGACTCAAGCTTGGCAGTTCTAAAGTTGCCGGTGGCAGAAGGAACCTTGAGTTAGACAGTTGAGAACTCTGAAAATCCCTAGGAGGGATTTGAGGACTATTGCTTGTCAGGCCTCGCAATAAAGACGGGAAATTATTAGCGATTACGGATTAAAGGCCGAAACCTCTAAAGATCAAGTCGCTAGACGTAATTCAGTGCTCTCGTAATGGAGGCCTTTAGCTTTTTCCCGGGGAATCCTTTCGCGACGATCCTCTCGAGATACACGTATACACCGTTGGCAGGGTGGCGGCGGAGGGAAGATACGGCGGGCTTAGGATAGTGAAAGAGTCTCGAAAGTCGAGGGTGGCGCAAAAAAGCGTGGGGGTTGGGGCCGGCTAGCGGCGGTGGTTGGTGCCTTTGAGTTGAATCCAGTGGCAATTGCGAGTCGTCGTGTCCCGGCTGAGCCACTCGGTCGTGGCGAGGGCGAACGGGCTTGCCAGGCTCCAGCGGCGAGAGAGCGCCGTTTAAAATCCTCCTTCGCCAGATAATGGCAGCTGACCTGAAAACGACACTCCCGTGTCTCGCGGAGCGTGCAACAGGACAAACTTGCTCGCTCGTTCGCTCGCCGGATGAAACGGCCGGTGAAACGAGGGGAGCGTGTCGCGCCTCTCGTCGGAACCGCGCGAATCAGCCTACATCCGAATTAATCCGCCAGATAAACCTGTCAGCCCCCACTTGAACATCGCTCACACCGAATTTCCCCGCGGGTTAATGCAACTCTCTTGTACGATCGTCTCCTAAAAATTCTTTAAATTCGCGTCCCGACGAACCTAATTTTAATTGTGTCCGTATTCCTTTCATGCCTTCATAAAGGAATAACTAATAGGAAGAACATAATTGAAGTAATAAATCATTCGCTCTATTAACACCAGTGTGCACGAGTCGAATTCATTCGTAGCCAATATTGCAAATTGGTTAATTATCCGCTGAATCGAATGGGACTCAATGAAAATTGCAAAAATAATTACAGAGTCCATTTTGAGCGGATGAAATTAGTACTTTGGCGCGACATTCTACCGAGTCTCCTGATCAGGAGTCGACTTCATTCGCAGGCAAACTTTCGCATTGATTCGGAATAATCGCAGTATCGAATGAGACTGAATAGGAAATGTAAAAATATGAAATGATAGTATTAGATAAAACAGAAGAGCCACGAGGTCCGATCTATGTAGGTAACAAAGGAGGTGGGGAAGGATAGTTTGATAGGAGGATCCTTCTTTCGAGGGAGAGCAGCGGTGGGTAGGTGCATAGTGCAGCCTCGGTAATAACTTGGCGATCGCACCACAATAGGAAGCTCCATGGGCAAGCAGCGGGCGGGAAAGAGGAATGGGGATTTCTAGTCGGCCGTGTATTGATTTCATATTTCACGTTCTGCTGCTCGAGAAAGGGGCCATTGTGCGTGATCCTTGCGGCTCTGTACCGCCGGCGCGAGAATGGAGTAACTCTTTTATTTGGCCAACGATCTCGCCAGGCTCGCCGCCGTCCTTGCACTCCATCCTTCCTAGGATATTGCTCGTCTCGCCCGCTAGCTATACAACTACCGCTGGCCATTGTCGATTCCCAGCCAACCTCGCGCTACTTTATGTACAGGGTGTCTTAGAATGAAAGGGCCGCCAATTGTCACTCCTTTATCATGACACAGTTTCTTCCGTGTCATACTATACATATCCCGTGTTCGCAAATTGTCGCCTCAAATAGAAACACAATATAGGTGTAAAATTGTGGCTGTCTCCACTGATGGCGTTGGGAAACACATTTGCAAACACAGCGGCGAACGCACGCTTTGTGATGACAAACACGACGCTGGGAAAGTCATGTAGGTCTTCTTCATTCGGAACGGATAGTGATGGGAAATGGGGGTACGTGATAACGTAGATGCAATGTAAACATCTTATCGGAATTACGAGTGGAGCCATAGCTGGTGGAATGTGATATTCGGGCATTGGGTTCCATTTCTTAACGGGTCTATTCATCCCATCATTTGACTTGGACGCTTTCCCTCGCTCCTTGTTCTCTCGCTCCCTTGTTCTCTCTCAACTGGGTGCGAGAGGATTTGATGAGGAGCGCACAGTGCTCGGAAGGCAGGAAATCCCCGAGCGCTTGAAGGATTTCCGACAGCTTGAACGTGTAACTTAATATCAGATTTACCGCGAATGAGGGTGTGTAGCTTCGCTAAGATTCAGCTTAATCCGCGAGCGGCACTGTTCTCCCTCTGTCGGGCGGATTTCTATTTTCTCTGATAATACTGTAACCCCACTGTCATCGGCGGATAGGATGATTATGCTAAGCACAGGGAAATTGAAAGGCCGGAGTGAGAAAGGGAGATGCGGATGGAGAGACGGCGAGTGCGAGAGACAATGGGATGCTTTGGAGAAAGGTTTCTTCTCTCGTGTATAACAGTGCCATTAGCGGTTGCCCTCGAAAACTGCAATCGCCATTTCCCCACTCATGAATATGTCCATTGCCTATTTTCCATTTCCATATTTCGCTTACACGCGCGCACTGTGCGCATAGTGGGGGTGGGCGGGGAATTTATCAGATTTGGAAGCGAAAAGCTGTCGGGCTTTATTGGCACCATTCGCCGGGCTCTCGGGGCATAACCATCCGCAGAATCGCCTTATTCTGGCCCGATACCAAATAGTCCCAGCGTACTTAGCGAATATTATTAATCCACATAATGGTAACATCGCCAGTGCCCACCAAAACTTCTTTATTAGCGCGGGGCTCGCCGCGTTCATCACTATTCCAATCGCCTAATGAATTTAGCCTGTAGGATAAGGTCTCCCTGAGTATATGTACGCGAATCGCATGACACCTGTCACGCCCCTTCCCGTGGAGTGTTCGATCCCGCGCACTCCGTACGGGAAGGGGCATTCATATATCTTTGCGGGAGAGTATTGCCCGGGGCCTTTTGTATTCGGGGCGAGTGTTGCGTCCTTTATCGAGTCGGCCGACTGGACCGAATGAAATTGCAGCCGCCGCGAGACGGGAAAAACAGTTTTTCGAATGGAAATATAGTAAAGCCCGGCGAGAGAGCGGCATATCGCGCGCATATACAACAGTTTTTCCTCTCTGATCCTACACCCTCTTCCATTTAGTCCTAGAAAAATGTGTACGCCACCATGCCCTTTTGCTGAATGGCGAGCATATAGGGCATTTCTGAGAGTACTTTTTCGTCCAGTGTATTTCACTTTCGCGTATTTCAGACCTCTCAATGCCGAATACCGGTAGGTGTCGAGGCTTTTTACGGGCGGCGAAAGGAGTTTTTTCGCCGGCAGCCCGGCTGTGAAAGGCCGTCGGTGTAGTCTGTGAATCAGATTTCTGATCGTGTTGGCCCGTGTCGTGCCGTTTGCCATTTTCATCGGTCGCCTGCAGTTTAATGGCGGTTTCGAAGGGAATAAACTTTCTTTCTCCGTCAAAAAGCACCATTTCGTGTCCCTTTTTCCTTCTTTCCCTCAAATGTCTTTTCACATTTTGCGCAGTAGGAAAAATGTTGTTGGAGCGCGATTGACGCGATTACTCCGCTATATGAGAACTACCGGCGGGCGGTCGTGCTTCGTTAACTTCTCGTTCAACGTATGTATACGTATATCTCTTAATCATGACTCTCATTTCCATCGCGATAATTGGCAAGTTCGAATCAATTTGCATTTCCCCGTGGCGGCGGCGCGCGGCATTCAAAGGGGTTGGCGTGTAATATACGCGCCGGAACTTTCTATCGGAACTTGGGTAATATGCTCGTTCGGTGCGCTACGTGCTCGAAATTTCAGAAAATTCCATCGGCCCCCACCTGAAAGGAAAGTGGCCGTCGCCGTAATATTCTACGATCTCGTTATAGTCCGCTGCTGTTATTCGCGGGAGTGGGTTAATTAAAAAATTTACGCTTCGCCTACGTCGAAGAATGAAAGTGGACGATGGGAGTTCGTGATGAGGGGCGCTATCGAGGTCCGAGGGAAGAGAAGAATTGCCAAGTGGCAACCTTCCGCGCCGAGTGTAGCGAGGGGTGCATCCAAAATTCATATCCATCTCGACCAGATACCACATTTCCTTCGGTGCATAATTAACCAGCGGAATCGACGCGCTAGAAATTTCATATCCAAGTATCCAAGCTCCAGAAAACAAGTTTAAAAACTGTAGATAATCAAACAGACAAATCTTTCCTTGGATCTACAAGAATGATACACGTTATCAAAGCTTCCTTAAACCATTGTTCGCAATTTTCATTAAGCGAGAAAAACATTTAACTTTTCATGGCTCCTTTAAAAAATCTCGCCAGACGCACGTTTCGAGGGTGAAATACATAGAAATGACTAGAATCGTAGCTCGCAAGTGCTCACAGTAGCTCGCTTAAAAGGGCATGTACTCTCGGTATTACAAGAGTCTCGGTATTCTCTCGATTAAAAGGGAGCTGACAGGCACAGCGCTAGGATTGCGCGGCCGAGCGCACACGGGGAGGCCTGCGCTTACTACAGGCCCCACTCGCCAGGCACAAGAGCGTAAGGTTGACACGCGCGAGCGGCCTGGAAGGCGAGCAGGCTGTTTAACAATGTGAAATCGAAAGTGAGGAAGAACAATGGCAGCGAGAAACTGTGAAGTACTCGTAAAAAAGTTGGCTCTGCCAGTCGTCCTTGTCGAGGAGAATAAATTCGTCGCGACGACGGCGCCCTCGTACCCTGCGAGTTTTGTCGTTCCCTTCTTCCCTAGGGATTGAATGCGTTTACGCGTACGTGTCCGGATAGGCAAGTCGCCGGAAAACGAGTCAATGTTTCTCAGTACACAGAGAAACCTGCAGACGCAAACTCCGAGTGTAGCTGCAAGCTCGCCCATGCACTAATAAATGTTACCGTCGATATCGCGTGCGACCTGACACAGGGCCGAACAAAGAAGTACGCGAGAAGGGTAGCGTGGCACATACTGCCAGTACGTGAACAGGGGAGAGGGTAGTTGGTACTGAAGGTACAGTGAAAATCGATTTAGGCTACAATTGGTTTCCTCTGTACTTCTGGCAGCCGAGGTATAAAATGGTCTTGCAACTTGGGAAGCCAATAAGTAACTGCAGCGCGAGAACCGCCAGAGTAATTACTGATTTCCAAAGAACTGTCCTTTAACTTTAACGTCAAGGGTCCAGTAAGAATTTGCCGGCGTCCACTTAAGGTCGGCGCTTAGCAAACTAGATGTTAATCATGTTCGTTCATTTCCCTGCCGGGTTATTAATCTCAGAGCTTGCACTGGTGCTTCGTCGGCGGACGACGACGGCATCCGAGGGGAGGTGGTTTCATAAAAGGGGTAGAAATAATTTCGCTCTAAAGGGTAAAGGGTCTCTCGCGCGGGCGCGCGTACGCTCTCACGCCACTCGTGACGGCGGACTTTGAGGGCTGCGGGGGCTTGCTCATGCAAAATTAAGTAGCGGCCTTAATATACGGCGACTGGTACGAGACGGAGAGCTCGTCGAAGACAGAAGGGTCGCAGCATCCGGGAGGAAAAATGTGGCTACGCGAAGATCCACGCAGAAATGTGGATACTTGAGTTTTGAAATCAAACCTTACTTATTCCATCCACCAGTCGATTTCCGTTCAGGCCGCTTCGTATGTAATAAGTGTATGTAACAAGTGTGGGGGAATCTCCAGATCAGCTTGTCGTCCAGATGGTAATGTAGCTGGTGGGGGGGGTAGCGCGAACGCTCCTCCTCGAACGCACAGTGTTTCAGTATCGCTTCGCCTCTCTTGCGAGCCGTTTCGACGCCAGCAATAACCGCTCTTCACGGCCAAAGGGACCTGCCACGCTAATTTCGCTTTCGACGACATCAAAGCACTCCCGAGGCTGCGCTATCTCCCTCTCTCTCATTCAACGCGCCCCCCAACCTCTCAAATGCCCCGCACCCCAGCGTTCTGTGCTCCATTCTCTCTCTCTCCCACTCGCTCGTCCCTTTGTGAGTAATGCGCGACACATGGTTGAGCAGAGGAATTCCTGGCGATGGGAAATGGGCCGATAATGAATTAAATGTGACTCGGCGTTAAGGGACCTGGTACGTCCGCACAAAGTCCTGGTCAGAGATCTCAGGGGAATCCAGCAGCCAGATTGAAAATCTCAGGTATGCCTTGCAGGTATTTCGAAACAAGATATCTGCAGATTTATTTCCTAGAGGAAATGTGGATTGATATGGCGAAAGGTCGGAGGACATCGATTAAATGAAAGAGCTGATAGCTCGCCACTCGGAAATATTAATTATGTCGGGCAACAGAGGACAAGAACCCGAAAGCGTAATCGGATCTCGCAACGGGGCAAAAGTCAATAATGGGTCGATGTTAACGCGACGGGGAAATGGCTCGATTAAAATGAGAGTGGTGATCTGATAATGCAAGCGAGCCTGCTCTCATTATCGGCGGTACTAGCTTGTATTAATATCGACATTGTTCCTGTGTACTGTGTGCCGGCATGGCAAGCGGCCGCACCTCCCGCATATACACTAAGAGAGTATTGATTCGGCATTTCAACATTCGCCCGCGTGCGGTTTGAGCCCGGGATTAATTGAATCCGTCATATCAAATGTGATATACCTGGGGTGACGTGGAGTTGTATGGGAGCGAGTGAAATGAGAGACAGAGGGAGTGCGTTAACTTGTACGTTGGTTTCCACGAATTCACTTAGCTACACGTAACACGAGCAATTCCATTCAGGCCTGTACAACCATGAATGAGGGTGGACTCGTGGCTGGCAGACCCGTACGTAGCCAATGCGCAGGAAAACCCTATTCATTACGGAGTTAATCGACGCCAGGATTGATTGACGTGTGTTAATGGCACTCGTGATTTCCATTTCCAAGTTTTACATAATCTATTAACGGTCATATTCCTGTTTCCATTGGATTTTAGTTTATCACATACGTGATTGGTTGGGAAATTGTTGAGTTTGTGGAATTCTAAATCGCAGGCTACTAACATTTGGTCAGGACATTTTCAGGGATAAAGTGAAATCGAACGAGCATCTTACTTAACTCTTAACTACTCTGTTAGGGCTGCCACACGTGAACGCTGTTTCATGAATGCCGAAAAGGATTATCCAAAGATTACATTCGATTTTCCTTTAGTACCACTCAGCCCTCTGACTATACTTTTGCCATTTGCACGAGTCGTAAAGTGAGCGGATCATCTGAATGACGCGTTAGTACTCACTGTTGCAGAGGGTCGTGGAGAGCTGCCACCAGAAGCGACAGTGCAAGTTTAATACCAGCCCGAAGACGTTCCAGAACGACCCGTGCCCCGGACTTCCCAAGTACATCGAGGTCGCCTACAAATGCCGTCCTTGTAAGTAATTATTTCTTCACGCCACTCCGATTCAGACACCCACGAACTATTTACATAGTTTTGGTGCCCAACGGAAGTGTCATTGCCACTATTAACTATAACTCTCCATCTTCTTCACAGTATACATATTCTCGCGAAAAACCGGCAGTTTAATTTCAATTCATTAAAACCGAGAGGATTATATGTTTAATTATAATTAAACATTAAACGAAAACCCGACTAAACAGCAGTGCAATATTCATTTCGCTGAAAGTGTTAATCTTGCATCAGCCTTGCTATTAAGCTTGCGCGGATTAGCTGCGTAGCTTGTAATTAGTACAGGTGACTTTTAAAGTTAGGCTTGCGACCACGTAATGCCAAATGATGTCAGTTGGTCCCGTGCTTTAAGACGATCAGCTAGAACTCGGAAGTTGCAGACACCCCTGTTAAAGGAAACATCGACGAGAGGGTGGTTCAAGAGGGGATCAAGATACGCGGGGTTAATATCTATCGCTCCTTATCTTCGAGCTTACACGGCTTACACCAAGCCGTTTCTCTCGTTTATCGATTCCTTTTTTATGCGGGCGGCGTACATTAGCCCGACTCTCCCTCTCTCTCTCTCTCGAGCTATCGACAGAGCAACCCCCGTCGAGAGGATTCTTTGCACGCAGCCCTCGTGCTATTATGGCAGATGACAGGCGAATCTCGCGTGAAATTCCTCGCCGGGAGCGAGCAGCTTCCCTTGATTAACGGGTCGACTAGACCCGAGGCTGCATCCGACGTCTACCCATTTCCGGCTTCCTTTCGGCCTCCCGAGATATGTCACATAAGTTGCAGTAAGTTTCCGGAACTAGCACACCCTTTTACTGGCTCAAGCAGCTTTGATTTCCTGAATTTCGTGAGGGCTTTCGATACACCTTCGAGATATCAGCTAAATATTTATACGGAGAAATACACAATTCATATATTTGTAATTGAAATAAAGTAGTCGACAGTTTACTGTTTCATGATGACCTTTGCTTTATTCAAATGGATTTTTGTATACAAATGGATTTATTTGCGTGTTCGTGCATGCACACACGCCCAACTATCATGCCGATTATCGTATATTCTTCCTCTTAGACATTAATCCCTGGAGCTGTACCTTTTTCATAAATCAAAGTAAAAGTTTGGTATCGACCGAAAACCACTACACCTCGGGATAAGTATCCTCGGCTGTCGCATAGTACTACTTGGCGCGAGACACTGCCGAATCTCCAGATCAAGGCAGGGAACGGTGGAATTGTGTATGGCGAAACAAGGAGAAACTTCGTGACAGTATCAGTAGCAATTCTGACAGAGCCAATCTGTGTTTGGTCGTAAATTACGCTGTGCGCTGGCCTGAGGGATTGCTTGCCACCAATACGTCATATTCAGCATAGAAGTTTCTGTCACAGCAAAGTAACTTGCGCATAACATGAACCGGAGTGAACAGGTCGTTGCTTTGGAATCGAGTGGGAGAGAAAAAGTAAGGTGGCTTCGCGAAGGGAAGCACGTTGGAAAAGTATAAGCACGTAACTCCATGTAAAATGGGAGAGCGCAGTTAGAATAATTATCGCGCGGCGGAAAACAAAAATTACCCGAGGCTTGTCAGGGAGCAACAGGTTGCCGCGGCGGCCTGGAATACAATCTTATGCATACATAGATGCGAGAATCCATACGTGTTCTCTTCCCTGTTAATATCATGTATTTTCTTCGCCGACGACACAATGCACATTCGCAGCCAGGCATCCACCGCTTTCTCCCCCCCCCCCCCCCCCCAATCGGCAAGCTTTCCGCCCTGAATTTCCATAAGCGTTTCCTGCGGCAACATTTCCACCGCGGCAGGGATTATTCAGGCCTGGCGACAGTTGATAGTTGTGCGTTCTATTACATCCGATGGCTGAATCAAGCCAGCCTTCCTCTGTTGTACTTCGTTAATTTGCGAAGACAACGCGCGCAAGCTGCTCTGCGGTTCGCGCGACGGCGCGATCGCGCACTCCCGATGTGTGTAATATGCAGCCGAGCGTAAATGCCTGGTGGCAGTGACAACTGAATGCCGGGCGTAATCAAATCGACGTTTCGAGGCAGCAGCGCAGCGGGCTCCTGCTGCCAGACAAGCGGAGTGTGTGCCGTGCCAGCTGCATTAGTCAAACAATGTGCAGACGACACACTTGTGCGTGTCTCCACTCTCTCCCTCTGTCCTATTACTCGATGCTTGAGTTGATGTCGCGCTATTATGCCTCTCGCATACACATCCGGGGAGAACGCCTAATGAAACTAGTTTGATGGTGGCTTGGTTTATCCTTCGGAAGCTACGTACTTAACCCCTGTGACGTTCGCAAAATTCACTTAACACTTTGCGTTAAGACATTTTTATTAGTTTCGCGAAATCGGGATACTTGATAGATTCTCGCGTTGAGTAGTAGGATGTATGTATGTATAGTACGACGCGCGACAGCCGAGGATATTTATCCCGAAGCATAGCTGTTATTCTTAGGTATCAAATTTTCACCTTGATTTATGCGAAAGTTAGAGCTTCAAGGATTTATTTATAAATTTTGTATTTCATTGATTATGTTTCTGAATCCAGTGCGCCAAGAATGAAGTGAATCGGCTCAGTTGTTCACGGGATAGGAATTTTCGTGAATATTGTTCTCGTGCAATTATTTCTATTCTAAGCAAAGAGAGAGTTAAGGCAAAGGGTCTGCCTTAATAAACCAGGATTCTCTTGATACTCTTTCACTTCTTTCCCTGATTTCTTTCGTTCTACCATTTTCCACACTGCAGAGATTGGTCGCACGGTGGTCAGAGATCACGCACCCTCGATTTGCCCGATGGCCAAGGGCTCCCTCGAAGGACATTCCCCCGAAATCACGGTAATCTTTCGGGATTAAAGATGCCCGCCGGTAGTCGGGCAACGCTCGATTAATGAAATAGCAGGAAAATTCCGCATCACCCGGTTAAATCCCGCACGATCATCCCTCGCCAATCGGATTCCCCGAGAAGCGTGTGCGGACGCCTGTCTGCGGCCTCGAAAATCCCCGGGACACTTCGCCAGTGCACAAATTGTTTCCAGCAGATTAGTGCCTGTCTTCCTGTAAAAGTAGGCGATCGAATCGGCTCGGTTTCGTGTGCCGAACCAGTTCCCTTTAAGTGCCGAAAAGTTCGCGCGACAAGGCGGTTAAGTGCAGAGTCGTGTGGCATGTTCTTAAAGTCCACTTGAGGTCGAGTATGACTTCTTGTGCAACATTGAGGCTTTCACGACTAGGTTCACATGAGATTAATTGGTGTCCTGTCACCGCTAATGTCGCAGGGCAAATCCGCTCGAAACTAGTTTGACGCACTAAGTGGCATGTGTACAACGCGACGAATGGATCTGCTGCGGGCGCGTGAAATATGTCGGCTGGTTTTGGCAAGCAATCCGACACGTGTAATATGTAATCATCAAAATCATCGCCGTGATAGATTACGCCGCACACGTACCAGTCGAGCGGATTCTTGATCGACCGACTATCAGTTGTCCCCTCGCGCGTTATCGCTGCAGTAATTGCACGCCCCAAGAAGTAGATAACGTAATCGATTCCTGATGGGAAAGGTATTGGCCAATAGATACTTGCGCACTGCATTCAAAGTAAATTTTGTTGCAATCAAGCCAGTCGCCCGGTAAATCGGTGCTACGATTTCGAAATAATTATAGCTGCGAATTAGCGCGCTCTCGCGCATTAACATTTGGCGCGAGCGATCAGATTTTGCGTGCCAAGTGCTCTGTGGGGCGTAATACGCTGCCGGTTGTTCTGAATTCGGCCTGACAAAAGGTCATTTACAGGGGCCAAATTCAATTTACCAGTAATTTCCACCTGTAAGCCGGATTTCGAAAATTTCATTCAGCAGAAGTGAACAATGATTATATTCGGGGCCAGCATTGTACCAATATCCTGTTATTGCTGTCGACGTTCGCCCTGTTGCACATTAACTCCCCGCCAGCCGATATCATCACTCCTCGCACTCTATCCGCTCGGAACACCGCTTCCACCTTCCCTATAAATTGGCCCCAGGAAAAAACGGCATCGGCCACTTTTATTCCGCGAGACAAGCACTGGAAGCCACTCTGAGCATTTCACAGCGGTATACTCGCTCTCGGCAGGATTGCCGGCCGTTTGTTCCACCAGATCATTATGCGGACATTTGTTTAAAAGATAAAAAGCTAAGATACAGTTTGCATTGAGTTGGCGGTGCGAGTGGTTGGTCAATAGCGAGGGGTCGACCAGCTGAACCGATCGTCTATTAGTCGTCTGGAAGAATTGTGCGCAGTATTATTCGGGATGGGAGAAAGGAGGCCGGTGTCGCGGGCGAGTGCTTTGAAAAGAATTCCATTTGGTGGGCCGTTCCGGCGACCGGTGGCCGTGCTTCCTCGAGGCCAGGGGGATCACGTAGCGAGTCGAGGAGGAGACCTCTGGCAGCAGCGACTGGCGCAGAGGACAGGGACGCACACATCCACGAAGATCGTCCAACTGGAGATACCGTGGAAAGTAGGTCGATCGAAGAGGCCGATTTCCGGTGGAAAAAGGCCGTCCCATTGTCGCTGGAAGTGGACCGGTCACCGAATTAACCCTTCCACCAGCCCCAACTAGCGCGGCAAGCCCTTTTCTCCGAGCACTGCTCCTTTTCTTGTCAATTAAACCCCGGTACAACTGCCGGGCGCGCATTCGCCTCTACTATCTGCATTGCACCGAGAGACCTTCCCGCAATAAGGAAGAAAGCATCGGCCTCCACCTGAGCTGATGCTCCAATCGGTTCCGCTCCCCCGGAGAATTTCACGAGCCATTGATACGTCCGGCTGTCTTTGAGGAGTCTCGTTGTTACGCTCTCTGCATTCTCCGGCCGATTTTACTTTTCGCTGCACAGAACGTAACGCGCCCTATGCTACTATCACGGCTCCCTTCACAGATGTCCTCTTTTTCATTTGCTCCTTTTACTCTTAGTCGTAGCAGCAACTGAACGCCGGCTACCATGTCAAGTAAACTTTGTCATAGGTGGACAGATGGAAGAGGACTTATTGTGCGGCCTGTTTATTTGTGAAAAGTTAGGTCGATTTTTATGGGGCGTTTGGCGTACGAGATCGACGCTAGTAGCCGTAGGGTAGTTCAAGACCTGTCGACTCCTCTGTCAAAAGTTGATTATGTGTAGCTGAACTTTCGCCCGTTTCCAGTGTTCGCGGCGGGTTCTTCGTCATTTTCCGGGAAACAGTTCCGTGGCCGGGATCCTTCCTCGTTGGCACGGCCAGTAACTTTTCCTTAGAGGCCGAGAAACAAAGAGCGGCGAGGGCGAGTTTGAAAGTGGTCGTGCCGTAAGTCGGCAACTCAATAAAGCAGGGCATAACACTTTGTCTCAAAGGCATAAGTGCAACGGCGGCTTCCCTATCTCGGTCAGTTTGTCGCGTGCGAGAAAGAAGAGTTGGCTTTGCCAGGAAGCTCGGTGAGAAACCCGGTGAATCGGAGAAATAAGGAACATATATACAAACAAAGCCGGCGGAGCGAAAAAATGAGTAAAATACCCCGTTGCATTATTAATATCGGGGCAGTTCGGCAACTATTAATTCGTTGATTATGCGAGTATGCGGTTGCTTTGGGACAAGGGAACTCGACGTGCACGCATATTCTACCCACGAATTAGAGAAGCATTGTTTCCCGAATAAAGCGGTCGTATCCCGATTCTCTCGCCGGCTGAATGACCGAATCGCCGCTCGGAATTTAATTTCGGCGTCGAATGAAGTTTGCAGGCGGCGAAGTTTCCGCGCGGCCACACTGCTCTCGGCTTTCTGAGCAAACGGTCCGGCGATTATGAAATAATTTAAACTTGCCGGGGAAAACGAAATTCGCGCGCATGCAGCTCCTCCTCCTGCCGAGATAATTCATCGGGGACATCAACGCGAAATTGTTAAAGCTTGACCCGACCCTCGTAATTTCCTAGCGGCGAATTAACCGGCCGGGATACTTGCCACTGTCGGTGTCTCTCTGTGTGCGTGCGATAACCCCACTCTCCCCAATGACGAATATTTCATTTCCGCGGACTATTTTCCACGCGTACTCCAGTCTTCCATTGCGCGTCAATTTCGCCGTGATTTCCCCTGGAATTATTCCACGTAAAAAGGGGTCATAATTTCACTGACAGGGATGGACTGGGGGAAAAGTGGCCCAGGGGTAGTTGAAGCAGGATGGTTTTGTGACGACGCTGTTGTTGTTATGGTTTCAGACGAATTCAGAAGTAAGGTGGCCTGCAAGAACGATCTTGTTAATTTGATGTGTCACCCTGGACAGAGGGTGGCCATTCTCAGTGCCGCCTTCGGTAGGACCGAGTACGAATCGCTCCAGTGCCCGCAACCGAGAGGTGTCAAGGAAGAGAGTAAGTTTTTCAAGTTATTTGCTATTAGTTCTTTTCTCTGTTACAACTAAGAGATGGAATATCGTCAATGAGTTACACATACCCAGTTTAAGAGTATATGTGTTGTGTCGAACTGTGCCAGCACGTGTCGCCCGTTTCGGATTCTTGTGAGGCCAATGTGGCTTTCGTCTGTAGTGTTCCGAAGGTACTCTCGTGGCGACGTCGAGCCCCGAAAACATTGAAACGCCATTGGCTGGCGGGTATCGTTGTCGCAAGAGAGAATCCTCTTATATCACGACGCGTGTGCTCGCTCCGTGTGTAGTTGCCCTACATCTTCATTATTCCTGAGACCCTGCTGTATCTAGCCAGACGATCTGCGCTCCGCACGAATCTACGAATGTAACTCACGCCGCACGTCTCCCAACCAATTCACCCCTATGCGCTACTCTCCTGAGCGCCCTTTCTTCTCCCGGTTACACGAAATTCCATTTCCTCCCGAGCGCAAATAGCCCTGCGCTTTTACGCGGCTCCGCTCGTCATGGGAATTACATTGTGCCAGAGTTATGAAATGGCTTTGCCGAAAAAGTGATTTCGCTGGGAAAAACTGGGCGAGTCAATTCCGGGAATTATTTAGATGGAATTGTTTGAATTGGACAAATTTTCATTTGTTCCCCTGACGCGAAAACGCAATGAGTCCCAATTGTAGATTGTCGAGAAAGGGGGAAATGTTGGCTTTCCTTCCTGCAACGCGATTGAAAGTAGAAGTCGGGAAATTCTGTCAATTCGTTGAAAGTGACAGCTTTCGCGAAGCACCGATGTAAGAAGCGAGCGGTCTAGAATGAAAGGGGAGCAGCCGGACGCACCTTTAATAAATCGGAGTGTCCCGTTATTCGTTAGGAAATTCCCGAACAAGGGAATGGCTGCCATAAACGTCAGCCCTGCTGATGCCGGCGCCCTATTCGGGACGTTTCATCTCGGAGGAAAATATGCGGTAGTCTCTCGGGCTAGACAGAAGAGGAGCAGTCACAGCCAATTTCCCAAATAAATTCTGCCTTGATCCAGATTCTCTTTCTCCCTCGAAAGGTCATCGCCCTCTTAGTATCCATCTCCGAAAATCCGAGCTCCACTCAGGGCCAAAGACAACTTAAAGCATCTTCGGTCTTCCAGCACGTGGCAAAAGCCGAAAATTCCATCATATAGGGTGCAGAATCCTCACAACAAGCTTCTCCATCCTTCCCCTAAGCATTGTCATCCCACGTGCCACTTCAATCCTCCCAACTATGGGATCAGCTGGGGAATGCCTGCAAGAAATCACCCAACACTCCTATGGTGTGTCCGTTTTCTGTTGCAGCTTGCATGGCCCCACACGCCACGGAGACCGTGATGAATCTATGTCACGGCAAACGGCGCTGCTCCGTCGTGGCCAACAGCTCGACCTTCGCCGAACCGTGCAGTTCCGACAGCAGGACCTATTTGAAAGTCATCTACACCTGCGGTGAGTTTTCCCATTTGGCATTTTCGACCTCAAACATTTTAAACTAACTGCGCCCGACCAGCATGCACAGTACAACTCTGCTTTGAGCGAACTTTATTGCCGAGTTGAAAAATTGTGAATTCTCGAGGGAAGCGAGGCTGCGCTGTGGCTTCTGAGTGATCGTAATTTATCGAAAAAATTTCTGCTCGCTTTTTAAATCGCAGTTTTCATGAATTTTGAGGTGGGCGTCGAAAATCCAGCCTGCCTTCTCGCACTAGTATCCGGCATTGATCTGAAAAGCTTGACTCCTGACGCGGAGCTTGTTGGGCCGGGTTGGGTGTCCTCCGGTGGCTTTCCGCTGAGGATTGCTCGTTTCTGTAGCTAATGGCCAGCCAGTTGAGCCAAAGGACCGGGTTAATAGCCATTGTTTGAAGCGGTCGCAAGTGAATAATGATCGGTTTGGCACCGTCCGAAGAGCACGCCAACAGCAACCCCTTCCATCCAGCAACCCTCCACGATTCCTCCCTATATCTCCGCTTGATCTACGCCACGTGATATTCCATCCAACGCCCTATTTTTCATCGCTGCGAGTGCGCGTACACTTTGGAGCCATTTTTCCCCTCCTCCGGTTCTGTTTCTGGCAGAAACTGCATTCAAGTCAAGATCCCCGGATCTGAAAGGCCATTCTCGAATTTTAATTGGGCCGAGAGTAGTGAATGATATTCACGGACGGTGGGGGTGGATCCCAGTCGCTTTAAAATCAGAAGATACTTTTCTCCGCACTGGCTTTTTACGATATGTTGGCTGGCCAGCTCGAGCAAAACAAGTAAGAATTTAGCCTGCTTTGAAAGTAATGATATTATTGGCCGAATAGGATCATTAATAGTGGCTGGTTCCGCTATGCTCTCACGGGTAGAACGCAACGGGTAATGAGATTCGTGGCTCGTAGCGGGTCGCTAGCCTACCAAGCAGCTTTCACCAACAAGTTATTTCATTGTGTTGGTATCAGGTCGCGGACTTTACACCGCTCTTGCCCACTCGTGCTCCTGCTTTTCTTCTTAACTGGGTTAAGAACTTCTCGGAGACCCGTAGCCAGACGTTTTTAATGGCACTCGTCGTCGTCCTGGCCGCGGCATAACATCGCTCTGAATGTTAACGACGCACCCCCTCATACTATCGTGTCGTGCGCTTAAAAGGACCACCGCCTTTTCCAGCATTCTCCTCATGCAACATCCTCGCTCATTCCCATTTGGCATTTCGCTCCCTTTCATACCGTGATTATTTCACTCTCAGCAGAATTCTTGCGCCGAGGACTTTTGCAAGCTTTCTATGCCCCGGTAAAAGCTCGCCTTTGCAAAAAGCATGAAATTTATCACTGGAATAATCATTCACTTATTCAGACTTATCAATAGGAATAAATATGAAAAGTGTACACTGGCTATCTGGCGGCCAACAGTCGACCTGTTAGTATACTCGATCTTGATTTCTGGCCAGCTTTTGCAGGCGTCATGTAGCGTTTGCACTTGGGAGAATATATTTCATCGGGTGGGGACGTGTTGTTTCTATCTTGAATTGATATAAATGCCAAGGATATCACGCGCAAAAAGCTTGCAATATTTGCCCCGTGTAAAGAGACTTTGGACTTTAACAGGGCACGGCATATCGTTTCCCTCTCGCGCTCTTTCGCCACATAATTATGTGTTTTCGTGGGTGGTCTGGCAATTGCCGGTTGCATGCCGCGGCGCGATGTGCCACTCGTTAGTCAATGTCGTTTCTACGTCTGTCACGTGGCGTGCTCTGCTCTCTGGCCGGGAAAAAATGGTCCCTCGGTATTCTAATTTACCAGTGAGTCATGCACACCGTGCAATACCGCACGCAGCTTTTTCCACCCTCACCGCCCGATGGAAATATGCGCGCGCGCGCGCGACGTGAAACAACACGGGGGAAAAGGCGCGTGAATGATAGGCACGCGATGTGTCCCATAGAGCCGATATTTCTGGCATAAACACAGTTCCGCCAAGAACTGGGCCATTCTTTATGCTGTCGGGCAGGACTTATCGGGAGTTTACCGAGGATTCGACTTCCAATTGCAATTCTTGCATTTTGCATGCATAATTTATTGCTCTAATAACAGATTTCACCAGACCATTCGCATTCCTTGTTAGCACATTCTCGAGGAAAGACGTGAATTTAAACTTGTGGGATTTGATTAGGGGGTTTGGTTCATGGTATGTTTGGCCAAGCTATCGAAAAAGCACGCGCAGTTCAAATATATCAAATATATCAAATATATCAAATATACACACACACACAGACACATGTCACAGTTCCACGACGCATTTGCCTAAAAACATTCACCCATCGCAAAACTTTCCTCCATCCTTGCCGACTCAATCGCACTCCATACATTCAGTATTTTTCATTCGTCGATCACTCGCTTCCGTTTTCATCCCAGATCTGCACTCCTACAAACTTACAAGAACCAAAACAAAGCCTATCTTACTGTACCACGAGAACAGTGTGTTAAACGGATGAGATAGCACTATCTGCTTAATGCAAGGACATCATCGCGTCATTCCTCCTCACTAGACATCTGTTTGACGATCGGAGGTAATAACGCAGAAATGTGGAAGGAGCGCGTCCCGGGGAAGCGGTCTAAGTGACGGGATAAGAAAAATGGTTTGGAACGAGGCCTGACAGGGAACCACCGTCAGGATTACAGGATCGATGAGCTGTTCTTTGTCTCTGCAGATTCTTGTGTCGGTTCGGGCAATACCTTGAACAATCCCGAACCCCGTAGCCGAACTTCCTTTTATTCATAGTCGGTTTGGAGAAGTCGAGAAATGATAGCATTGTAGGGCTGATCTCTGGTACGCGATATCCTTAAGTAGTATACCCTGCTTAACGATTATTACGGCATGCCGCTGCGGGGATTGTATTCGGTCTTCGTTAAGGTGAATCGCGGCTTGATTTCACGCATGGCGGCGGCCGAGCAGAGCGAATGAGGCTGCGCGCACCGGTTTCATCACCGTTTAACGACATATGAATGCGGGACTTAATCTCGTCGGGGTGGGCGCGTGTTGCTCGAGCACACCCGGTGAATACACGAAACCTAGAAAACAGAGAGGAGCCAACGAGCACCCCCTCGGCTTGGCGCATCCACCGTGTCTAATTATCTCTTTGTCTCGATCCGAGCAACGAGCTGGAAAAATGTCGCCGGGACGCGCGCGCACAGATAAATGTGCGGGGCGAAAAAATGCTAGTCTAATGCCGCCGTATCGCGGCTTGCGTCTGCCTGGGAATAATATCTCGTGAAAACGGGGAGGATACACTGGTGCCCACTATTACTGTGATGCGACACACCGTAGGATCCACCAGGGCACCTCGCGCGTATACATATGCTATTTCATCTATCTTCACTATTTTGTGACATTCTACCGCGCGAAGCTCATATTTAAAAGTCCGCTTCTCCAATTGGGGTCTGCCGGTGCTGGAACGAAATTAATGCATAGCGTTCCTTGTGCTCATCGTAACATTCGACTGACACGAGTACGGGTAACTTTGCGCTCGGAAAAAGCAATCTAAAGATAACAGATTATTGGAAGACTAATTTTCCGATCAGCGAGATAAGAGAATCGATGCAGCTCGGCACCTAGTTTTCCAGATAAGTAGTAGTCAGAAAAGTTTTCCGATGGTGTATAGTTTCTCAGGAGCGTTTCTTAACACTCGTCGCGATTAATCGAGGGTAAGACCAGCAAGTCATTGAAGAGTGCTTGAGAATTAAGGGTCGAAGGATTTAATTGCATGGCCAGGCTTGATGAATGGTCCGCGAGGCATTGTGTTTATCGGAGTGCCAATGGAAGTCGGACATTCATCCCAATCAAGTTTTGACGCGTGGTTGGAGACAGGTCGCGGGCGCGGGTGGGGGGAGGGGGGTGGGGGCATAGAGGGAGAAAGCGACGTCAATCACCATCGAGCGGAAAATGAAGCCTCGAACAACGAGGGTTAATTAGCGGGCCAAGAGCTCGCGCAAGCCGATCCTTTCAGCTACAAGAGTTAATCATTTCTGGATATCCACCCCGGTAATCCATGTTTCAACCGCCTCATGCAAAAGTGTACTCTGTCTGTGCCCCGGTTATAATTCCTTCGCTCGATTTTCCTCCCAGAGTGTCACCCCCGCGCCGGAATTTTCCGGCCAACCCGAATGGCTGAAAAGATGTGGCTGATCCGAAATCAGTAGCGCTCTATTAGCCCGTGGGACTTTGCAACGATTCTGTAGCGGCGCACCGGGAAGCCGATTATCCGATTAATTAGTCGCGAATCCAGCCAGCATAATCGAACGATTAAGCCTTAATGTGGCGAAAAATTTCGCGTCCATCGGCTTTGTCTAACCCGTTCTAATTAAGTCACATGGCCCGTGAATTTCTAATTGAACCGAGTCTCATTTACCTAAAAGCTCTGCCCGCCGAACTCGGTCAGAATTCAATAAAGGCACTTTCTTTATCTTTATCGCGCTCTCTTGAAATGGCAAGCTGATGGTAAAGCAAGGGGGTTAAAGTCCGAGGTAGGGAGGATCGTGTTTCGATGTTGGATTCGAGTGCGACACATCCCGGACTCACCGTTCAAAGCTAGCCTTTCTCGAATCCGTGGCTTAGCTTTCCCATTTCCATTTTAAAGAGTGGATTACGCAACGGATGGCCGCCTCATGAAAGATTGATGAACTAATCTCCTTCGTAGCTTGACCGTACCGTGTTCTCCGATTTTCAATCTCCTCGCAGGCGACACGCCGTGGCCTCAAGAAGCCCTTGGAAAAACATACTTCTTATAACATCGCTGAATTTTTAAGGGGCAACGACGATTTCCTGAAAGGTTAAAGACCGTAATTAATACCATTAGAAGCAGAGATAGTCTCACCCGAATGGTGGCACTGAGATTTATTAATACCAGATCTTGTTATATCTAGTACTACCGAATGGTCCCAGTGCAATTTTAATTTCACCGTGCGTCCAACCCTCCGAGAACTTCCTCGACACGTTATCCCGATGCACGGTATTATCCTGGAGAAGAAGTGCGTTCCGTCCTCTTTTTCTATCTCCCCGGCGCCGCAGGGAGGCCGATAAATAAGAGTGCGAGGCAAATGAGTAACTTTGCCCGTAAATCGGCGAAGTTCTTATCAGCAGCAATATAGAGTAAACTATGATACACAGTGGATCGCAGTCATTAGTACTTTCGGGGCGCAGCTCAGGCACAGAGGCTCTAATGGTTCGGATTTAGTTTAACGCTCCGTTCCTTCTGCGTCCGGCGATATCGCATTAAAAGTTGCCCTCTTACTCCGCCCGCTCGGAAACACGCCGTCGGGTGATTTTTCTTATATGGGCCAAGCACAAAGGGTAAGAATAATTGTTCCACCTCTCTCCCTTTCACTCTCCCTCTCTCGCTCGAGGGAGAACAATTAAACTGACTTCACCTTTTCAATCTCAATTCCGCGCGTGTACGTGAGGGAAGCAGTGTAACGCTTTGTTCCGTCCATTCTGCAGAGAAACACGTGCAAATATCTTTCTCCATTGCAACGCGCAATTATATTCCTTTCACGATTTTTCTAGGTCACTTTTCAGCGGGGTCAGCCTCGCGCTGCTGCCTCGTCTCGAGCATTCATCTTCTTTTCTTCTCGGCGAGCTCGGGAAATCTGCCTGGGCTGGCCGCTTTCGAAGCCGGTTCCAAGATTTCGAGCGGCTCGTGTGCGTATGGGGTATCGCTTTCGGTGGTAGCGATATTGATAATGCGGCCCTGTTGTTTGCATAGCGGAACGCTGGGGCTCGTAACAATCACAGCAAATCGCCCCCGGCCTCGAGCTGGTTCTCTCCTTCTCTCGCTCGCTGTGATTGTGTTTGCGAATCCTGGTATCCCTTGTCCTGAAATTCAAGCTTGTTTCTATGAGGCGGCTACTTGCTTCCCTCTCTCTGGCTTTTCCGCTTATGCATCCGTCAACTCTACAGGTTTACATGCGTGTAGGCAGGTCGCCAAATCATTCACACGCGCGCAGTGTAAGATCAAATTTTCAGCGGACCGCGCTTATTAAAATTCCATATACAATAATTATATACTAATCTGAATTCCACTAAATTTTCGATTGTAATTTCTCTTGTTTTCGGAAAGTTCAACTTCTGCTCTTGGCAGCAAAGTTTACCGAAAGCTTAGTGAGTCGGTGAATAGTGGCATTAAAAAGTTTCCACGATGATCCTGGTTTAATCTAAATTACTTTGGATTTTCTGTAGGGATTTATTCGGAATATGGAACCTTCCTTTTCCCAGAGAATGTTATATAAAGCCTGGTGCCAGTGGCAGTATGTAGTGGTATTATGTGATGGAAGAGCTGACGCTTTAATATGTACCTCAAGCCGTCACTCGACCGCGTAAGGAGAGACAATTGCGAATCAGTTGGATCGACGAGACACATAAATTTTCTGGAGTTCCCTCTTCGAATCCGTTCGGCAATCTCCTCTCCATGGACGATTTTCCCCTGGCATATCTACCCTTTCTCCTCTCTCGCTCCCGCAAGGCGAGCAGCAGAATCTTATTTGGGGAGCATGTGGTGCCTGACAGAAACGTGAGGATTCGGTGGAATTCGCGCTGGCGGCGCCGCCGTCAGGATAATCCAGGTCGCCCGGAATGATTTTCGAGTGCGAGCCCGAGTAAACTGCGATTGCGATTGAGTTGAACCATCACCATGGGGATTACGGGCGCCTTGGTAATCAGTGTTTCAAGTGCTCAGAATTATTAGGCAAGATGCGGAGCCCGCTCCCAAGGATCAAGTCCTTGCGCCGTCGCGCCCTGATTTAATCAGAAGCTCGTCGGCTGAAAACTCGTGGATCGAACCTTGCTCTTTCCACTTTTAGCCGAATCAGTTAGAGTCTCTGGCGGAGTTGGAAGTTTATCCGGATAGTAGGCTCGCCCCGCAGGCTCGCCGTGTTCGGGAGCCTGGTTGAATGCGAATTAGAGGTATAACTCATAAGGGCTAATGTATGCGCCAGTGAAAAAGCAATCAGGCCAGCCCGATGCAGCGTCCCGTCCACCCTCCCCCTGGTATTCCATACATATACAGGTGATGGGGGCTGATTTCGCTCGATATTCCGTTGCAGGCAGTCGTTTGCTTTTTCGAAGCCGATATTAATTCGACGTCCTGCCTTCGATATTCGTCCTGCCGGTCCAGGACAGGCCCTGTGCTCCTCCGTCTCCCCCTCTGCCATTTGTCGCGTGAGTATGCCTTCGGAAATTTATTGCGCCCCGACGGCGTACCCCCGTTGAATATTTCAGGGCGGTAGGGGACGTCGCCCCGACGTCGCGCCGACACCCGGCGTCGACGGCCGTGCACCATTTGATTGCGTGTTTTAAACCGCAAATTCGTTAAGCCTCGCCTCTCTAGAAATCCTCGGTTTTAGGATTATGAAGGGGCCTGCGGAGGGGGCGGATTAATATATGTTCGGTTTTAAGTGATGGTATTAGTGGTTCTACCGGCGACTGCTAGACAAATTGGAGTAATTGACTATTGATTTGGCCCGGCCACCAGCTTCCTTCTCACGATCCTTCCATCGGTGGAAGGATTGGGTGCGGTGCACGTATAGTTTGCACTCGGCTAGCACAGTTTCAAACCCGTATATTCGCCGGACTGCTCTAATTTAACTCACGTTTGCAAACTGTTCTGAAGCACCGGACCTGCCGAATTCGCATTGGCCAACTCCTTTTTCATCGAAGCCACTTGACGATATTCGCGCGTTGCTGGCTTGGGAAGTATGGAGGTCGAAATGTACTGCTATTGGCGGAGATGAGTGCAGCAGGGATTAAAAGCAAAAGCGAAAAGTGCAGCCGCCCAATTTTGTTATCGCATAATATGTTTTCTTTTTACAGTTCTGGTTTAACCTATACTTTATTGAATCAATAAGTAGGTGGGTAAAGAAATTGCTACTTTCTCTGTCATTTCGAGTCCCGCACATCATCGGAGCCTATAAAGTGAGAAGAGCCAATTTGTGCTCGACTATTTCCTCATGATGGTAGTCAGCGTGATTGGCCGCGTATTTTGAGTGATTCGGTGGGTGAAACATCTCGAGAGATTGCCCCTGAGTGGAAGGTTATTTCTCCGACGATTTCACTCGGCATTTCCCAATTCACTGAACGGGTGTGCAAGCGCCCGGGGTTAAGCTGGATTTCAATCGGTCAGCAGTCGCGTCCTCTACGAGCACACCACTGGAACAAGCCATCAGCGTCAAATCTCTATGATCGTTATTTCAATAGAAATAACACCCTGGCGTGTCCACTCGTTTTTTATTGGCCGCTTTCCACGCTACACGTTGTTAGTTCAACTTGTTCGCCCCGAAACGCACAACTGGGATGACTGTCGTGTTAGTTTCCAGGAATATTTTATGAATTGCTGATATTATATTTAATTCCAGTGATACTTGTTGATCTTGAAATCCGATTGAGGATTGTCGTTGCCAAGGACTCCCTTCACTCGAGATAATTGAGTAAGCCCAGTCAAAGTCAAGTTAATAAGCTTGATGGCACGGAAAACTGGGACATTTTCATCTCTCGCGGCATTTCCCAGGTTTATTATGCCCATATTTCCCGTGGTTCGGAGAATACGAGTCTGTATCTTACCTCTTTCCTCAAACGTCGTCCTGGCAAGTTGCATTACCCCTGCATAAAGCAGGAAACGAGACGCAGTCCATTCTCTTCGACGTTTCCCATTCCCCGTCGGCGAGATATATGTGCGCTGAGAAACGAGTTAAAAGGAGCGCCCCTCGAATTTCAGTAAAGCTTCTCGAGACAATCGTATTAATTCCTGAAGGCTCGTCATTTATCCGGACAAAAACAAATGAACGACATGAATCTTCTCTCTTATTCGGAATCAAATGTACTGTCGGGTTCAAGTGAACTTTATTCCAGCCACAAAAGTGGGGTTCCACAATGGAAAATTTAATCATTTCAGTCTTTCATCAAATTTACTTGGTCACTTTCAAATGGTCAAAGTTTATAATGCGAAAAAATATGCGAGATAGTAAATTTCACGCTTTGTATCGTTTAATTTTGGAAGACTTATGGATTTAATATAGCAAGTCTTCTAGTTATGTATTTGAGGGGTGGGCAGTAGACACACATATGGTGTAGGGTTGATTCTATAGCACCACGTGTTTTTATGTCGGGCTCGCTTTATATGTAGAGGGGATCAAACGAATTTTCATAAGCAGACCTGCTTCAGGTTATCCTGGGAGAAACGTCGCGGTTTCCAGAGCCGTTGCATAAATCTCCAAATAATTCCCGTGCTCCGCCTCGACTTAGAAACATCCTAAGCCCAAAGTTTCCTCCTAGTTGGCAGTGTATTTGACTTGTAGATTTTTCCAAATAATTTAATAATCCTGTCTCTGCAGCCAGGTTGCGGAGGGACGTGATAGAGGCGGGCGACGGGTTAAGTCGACGTCGGGGCATTTCGAAGAAGCTCTGTGTTCCTTTCGGCTGAGGGCGATAAATCCGCCTCTGTTGACGCGGCAATTGAATTTCCGGGGGCGAACGCGCAACCCTGGGGCTTCCACGGCAGGAAGCCGAACGAATTTTTCGTGCGCCACCCGCTCGAAGATGCATCGAATAGCAGCAGGGGCGTCCGATAAACTGGAACAGAAGGGATGCGCTAGAAATCCCGATCGGCCAGGCGCTCCGGAAGCCTCGGCTTTTAACGCGAAATTCGCGATATACTATATCGCCTCAATAACGCCTGACATTGTTTTCTGATGAAATTTCAATTGCAGTCCATTCGGAAACGCCGCGCGCTGCCTGTGCTGCATCCCGCCTCCGCACCGTGCACTCTCTTTCTCTCCTTCTCTCTTTCTCTCTGCAAATAGCACACATGCATTCTCCTGCAGGTTGGCTGGCTGCGCTCAAACACCCACTGCCCTAATTCACTGTCAGAGTAATAACAAAAACCGTTTTCTTCGCAAACCTGGCGTTTTTCGTTTCCCTCGCTCCATTGGAGGCTTATTTTTACATGGAGATAAAATCACAATAAGACAAACCTTTAGTTGTCAACTATTAAGAGACTTGGGTTTATAGAAATTGATCTTAGAATATCACCGTCACAGTAATTCATTAATGTATTGATTGTGGCGGAGGTTGTAACATAGACTCATTAGAGCTCGGAAGCTCGGATTACTGGGCCAGCGATCAGATTCTCCTTAGTAGTCCAAGCACACTGCCGCCTCTCATAGAATACCGGCTCGTCAAGTAAAGCCCAGATATAGTTGGGCGCTGGCGAAGATGATTCGTTTAGCGAGGCTGCTCGTTAGCACCGCTTGGACGCGCAAACCTTTTCGAGCGGTACGGACGCGGCGCGAGCCGAGTAAAAGCGTGGAAGTGTGGCCACAATAAATCTAGGGTTTATACCTCCAACTCTTACTCGGGGATCGCGTTGCACCTGTAGCACTACTGTTCTCAAATAACCTCAGGGCTTCTCGCATGGCGGAGCAACCTTCCGCTACGAGTTTCGTCAGAGTGGCCTCATTTAAGTCGCACATTCAAACTCCGCAGCTTATGTAATTTTTGTCACAATTTTTGAGTATTTTTACAAAAGTCTCGTTAGACTGCGGGAAAGAGTTAGAATCACTTTATGCTTTAGGGATGTAGGCAAGTCCAATGGTCGTTTGCACGGTGGATAAGTCTGTCTTTGTAGAGGAGCAATTAACCGGTGCTAATGCTCGAACAATTACGGTGCCATTAAACGGAAGTACGTAGGTCGGTGGAGTGTCATTTGTGGTCAGCAGTGATCTCCCGGCGGCGCGAGCCCTTTTTACCGAGGCGCAGATACCCGGGGAGCCCGGTAAAACTGGCGCTCTACCCCTTTGAACACCTAATGAACGCACATACAGAGTTCCAGCGAGGGATCCAGAGGGAGCGAGGAAGTGAGAGGAAAATAGTGAGCGCGCAGCGTGCGCCGGCGACTCACCCTGCGTTCTGAGGGGCGTCAAATGAGTCGTGAAGACTCACTCGATCGTGTCGAATCCAGCGGGACAGAATGTATGTACTAGCATTCGAGGGGCCAACCTCGCTTCACGTATTCGTACTACCGACCTCGCGCCCATTTTGCATAGCTAGTTCCCTTTCACAGGTAATTGCGAAACGTTAGGATTTGACAAGTGCCCGTCCAGTTATTTCGCAACCGAACTCGTTTCGGTTTGACGAGCTTTCTGCAATGCGAGCTCGCCAGTTTCCCGGTGCATTTGTAATTGGTCATCGACGAGTAGCGCGAAATGAAATTTGATGATAGCCGTGATTCGACAGGTTCCTGAATCACGCGTTGAGAGAGTGTGCTTGAGCGCTTCCGATGTTTATTAAAAACACACTTTGTCTGCACGGTCGCAATTGATATTTACGACTCCCACGAGTAGGTACAGAATGGAGAAGCTTTAGTTTACTGCGAGCTCGTACCGGTGATGGGCATGTAATTGTTAGTATACATGTCGACTTGTTTATAATCCAATACATTTACAATGCTCTTAGCCCCCCAACCAAATCATCTCTTTAGTTAATGGAGTTATATTTCTTTTATAACGCCATTCAGAGCCGATAGCAAAAGGTAGTATTCAATTGGTATAATAATGGAATAGTGCAATGTCGGACCAATCAGGCGACTCGGTAGAGTCACGCGAAAAGTAGTAGTAATAGCGCGCGACAGCCGTGGATATTTTTCTCGAAGCATAGCGCTTTTCGATCGATAAAAAACTACCACTTTCAGATAAAGTTACGAATGTTCTATGTCATCGTTTATTTTTCTGATGTTAATTAGCATCCAACACGTAAAACGTACGTTACAAAAGTGCGTGAAACGCACGTATGGATGCAGATATTTTGTGGGGCCAGTTTTATCTCTCGCTTGGTGATTCGGCGCATCGAACGGACAAGTCTTGTACACTCTGGCTGGGCATTAAGGTCCTCGGGCACGGAGCGCGCTCCACTGAATATGCAAACAACAATACGAACGAGCACTTCGCCGAAACGTACTTCCCGAACAATACAGTAGGTTCTGGGACGAGGTGGGCGGCGCGTGAGGAAGTACGCTTTGCCTTCCCGAAAGTTATGCCCCGAGGAAACCTGGAAACCACCCTTATCTGCGCGCATACATGCACGGTTCATGGCACCCGATGTCGAACCTTCTGTCAAGGTGAAACATCGCGCAGTTCCTCACGCCAGAGAACTACCCCCGATACGTTTTGTGGGACCAAAAAACTCCCCTTTACTGAGATGCGAAAAAGCTCTCGCCAGTAGCAGTGAAAAATGATGGGTCCACTTTTGAAAATAGCCCGTCCAACTTATCCAGACCCTAGTATTTTTGTCGGAAAGGCATCGGCGGAAATGTTACATTATTTAAAAGCACAGCGATCGCGCTTAGAGAAAATTGCGAGATCGTCGAGGACTGATTGCTCAAATAACTTCATTCATGCTCATCTATTGCTTGAAAACGCGGCTATACTCTTCCGGAGAATGTCAGGATTACATCCCGTCAACGACACGTATCGTTATAACTGCAATGCAAAACCAGCGGTAATCTTCGAGGTTTGTTACACTGCGCGCTTGTAAGTAGTATAAGCCCGTGTATGGTCAGACACAGGTCACCGTTGCTCCGAGCATACGAGAGCTCGTAAAGCGAGTTTCAACGGCAAACAATTTCGCACCTTTTTGCTTCATTATTATTGCACGCGGTTCCAATTAAAGGTTCTCGCTGATCCCCTGCACTCTGTTGACAATGGCAGTAAAATGGTCCGCCGTGTGCCAACCCGGATGAAACACACGCAAAAGGTGAAAGTAGAAGAGAGCTTCCCCGGGGCGGGAAACTAATTTACGAAATCACGCCGGGCGAAATGAGTGGTAATAAACGCAGCGTCCGACAGTGCTGATGTGATTCCAGCGTGAAAGCTATCTCGGCATGTTTACAAAAACGTGGCAAAAAATCTCGAATTCCATCGCCACCCTTTATTCCTAGACCAGAAGACTGTCACAGGATATTGTCGGCGTTTCGTGCATGTATGTAACTGGCAGCTTTATCCCTTTTATCCAATCCCGCGTGAGTTCGCTTTTTATGCGTGGTAGCATCCTTTGAATTTTCCCCCGTGCATTTTTCCATCCCCCGCCTCTACGCCCCGCCTTCGTTCGTGCTTTTTTCCCTTCCGCCAGTCGTTTCTTGGAGGAATTACGGGCGCGCGCCACTGAAAATAGCAGGCGTTACCATCGCACGAATGACCCAGCTGAGAATTCGATACGAGTACTCCGCCTGTAATCCAAAGCACGCAGAATGCACGCGTACCTTAAAGACTCTCTCTCTCTCTCTCTCTCTTTCTGTCTCTCGCTCTCTTCCTCCAATCCTCTCTTGTTTATTCAAGTTAGTTAAAGTCTACTGTTGGTGGCGAGCAAGCCTTCAATTTGCAGTATGAATATCTTTCAGGGGTTCATAGTATCATACGGATGTTATGCAAATGTAGAAGCAGCAGTTTGGGGAGTAGGATTAGCCCAAGGCGGGCTAATCTGCGGCGAGGCAAAACTGTTTTTGTTCCGCATCGGCACATAAGCTCTGGCAGCGCGCCAGATCTTAAAAGGGCACTGAAGCAAGCCAGTGCGCAGAGCTCCTCTCCCCACAAATCGCCCGCAGCCGCTCGACTTCCTTCGAAAAAAGTCCGAAATATTTTTGCGACCATCACCTTCCCAATACAGAATGCCGTCGCTTTCTCTACAAGGTTACTAATGAGCTTGGTCCCAGGCCGAGTGTAGCTCGTGTCCCCCAAGGATCTCCCGCTCTCTTCCTCGCCCGAGACAAACACTCTTGTTCAGCCCCAATTAAAAGTTTCGCTTATTTCTCAGTTTTTCGGGGGCGCGCGGACGATGAACAATTAGGTGGAATTAAGCATTGAATTTGCAGAGGATTTGGTCGATACTGCTTACTCCCTTGATTCATCGTCTCCCTCTCTCACATTTAACTCTCCTGATTGTTAATCTCGATCGAACTCCACTTTTATCTCTGAAATTTTACTTATTTCGTAAGCAAACTCGAGTGCGAGCATCTACGCAAATCAGTTGGGTAGTTGCGCTTTCCCAAACGCCGCCGTCTCTTGCATGGGATTCCGTGGTGGTTGAGAGGATTCTCATGTAGCAAGGAAGCCACTGACGGCGTGCACAATTCGACGCAACAATGAGGAATACCTCTCGCGGCGGGTTCGGCCATCCAGTATCATTCGCGGTAACGTTTCCTGAAATTGGAAGGGCGTAGAACAGGAGTCGAAGGCAAAGAGACACACAATGCATACGTGGCCGAGGCGCTTCGAGCTTCCGCCCTCTCGTTAGCCATCTAAAGCGGCGGCAATCCACAAGGTAGCGCGCGATACAAGGGTCAGGCATGCTCTTATTTGACTAGGAACCGGCAGCGTGGAGGTACGGTATGCCGGGAAGAAGCTCGGCAAATTCCTCCCTTGATAATGACTACTTAAACATTGAATCGTCCTACAAAGCTTAGCAACCTCCGCCCCTTACGCTGCCAACAGGCCGGCCTCGCAATTTAATCATATAAAGGGATAAACTTGACCCGCCTTCATTTCCCCCTCACCGTCTACGTATGCAACTTAAAAATTACAATATTTGCCAAGAAACGGGGAAATTTAATGAGTTGTCCGTTTGCACTCTGCCGCTGTATACATAGTTGTATGGCCAGGGTCACTTGCAGGCATTCCGAGCCAGACACTCCACGCGTGCTCCGGTTAACGAGCCGCCCATCATCCCTAACAACACGCGACTCGTCTTTCCAACAATTAAACAGTTCCACCTGCCCTCAAAAGACTTTCGCCGGATAGAGACGCTACAGCTTTAACGCGGCATTAAAATTGCTGGGGGATCGAATTAAGCAGGTAAATAAGTCCAGTTTAGCCCGGTCGGATCGAGTAAGAGTGGAGGTTGGAGGGTGGAGGTGAGATTAGACGTGATCTAGTTAAAGGGCGGCTTTCGCGAAAAGGCGGGCGAGGAGGACACGTGAGATAGTTGCCGGGGCAGAGGCGAACGAGCAGCTTGGGAGCGTTCGATCGCTGCCGCTACCCTTCGCGAACGAAAATTGGACCATCGCTTAATAGAGGGATCTTATTAGCGGCCAAGGGTCACGGGGGAGAGGGAGAGAAATTTCAGTGTACAGACACCTCTCGGCATTGGCAAGGTCCGGGGCGATATCTCTCCTGCGATGGGGCTTCGGGGAACAATTATTACCGGGACAGAAGCCTGCCTCGTCTTCTCCACAGCTTGCTTCCGGAACACAGGCGATCTCGCTTTATTGCCATCAGCCTCTCGATCCTACCATCTCGATCCTGTTGATCTACCGGCGGCAAATATATCGGCGGGCACGTTATATGTATGTTGCTCCATGTTTCTCATCCGACTCTTTTTCGCCTTGATATATCTTGGTCAAGCTTACATTATTGAGGTCGTGCAATTATCTCTAACCCCGCGAGTCAAGGGGTCTCTCGAGCCTCGCTGTGTCGCTCTCGACCCTCTTGGTGTCGACACGACTCGCCTCGTGCTCGGGAGATCCTGATTAACTTGTGCTGGAAGTTCGATCAAGTCCGAGAATCGTCCCAGAATCGTCCAAAGGATGCGAGGAACTCTCACGAGTTTCCCGTATATCCCTGAAAAGTATATACCGGCGCGACTAATTTACATGCTCAATGCTGGCCCGAAGTTATACTAGTAATATAACTTACACTAGTATCTGTAATTGAGTTTTCTCACAATTTTCAAAAAGCTTGCCACTTCGTAGTAAATATAAAATGAAACAGGTCATGCCGACATTCCTGTAGCGATTTCGTCGGGACGGAGAGCGGCAGAGGCATCTATTAAACTCGGAAACTAGAAAGTGGCCGGAATCGCGGTATCCGCAGCTTTGGTCTAATTAGGTTCCAGGGGAATAGGATCGGACGGCATCTTCTCATCGGCGCAGGTGCATCGACGGCATTTAGCGCCTCTTAGTCGCAGCCTGCGCATCCCCAAATCCGCAAGTACGCGGCCGCACTAATACCCCATTCACCCAGAGATACAGAATTGCTACTTCGAATTAAGCTCAATATCTCTTTCCATATTCCAGTGTACATACTCGGATTCTGTCAGCTGCGAATTATCTTTCGAATTAATCGCACCATGCATAGTCTTATGACGAGAATATTCGATACCGATTTGACAATACTAATGACTTTACATTTTGTAATATCACCATTCCCAATATTACTAGTCTGCTTCTTGGAATGAAGGAAACTGTGAGATGATTTCGTGGTTAAATGATTCTTTAGAGTTTAAGGGAACCGAGTTTTCCGAGGGTGTTTGGACCGGTCGATCGAAGTTAAGGCCACGTGCCTCAGATAAATTGAAGCCTCCCATAATTAACCTTTGCTCGCCACCCAGCCACTTTAGCCGAGTGGAGAGGGGAGCAGCAGGGCTGCGCGTTATTACGATCGGCAGTGTTAAGCTAACGGTAACGGCGATGCCCGTTGATAAGCCTCGTCGTTTCAGATGCCAGTGCCATTCTGGCGCGGTTCTCCATAGAAATCTCCCGGGCTCCTTGGCAGGAAGTCGGCCCCAACGGCTCGAACTCGCGGCCATCCATGCCAGGGAAGTTTCTTTCTATTTACCATTCCCGGACTTTCCCACTTCGCTCGAGCCTGGATCGGGAAAATGAATAAACTTTTCCCTCGGGCGCCCGAGTATTCGTTGTAATTGGCCTCCAATTATGATTCTGCTGATTCGAAAGGAGAGACAGGCCATTCGGTACTTGGCTCGAATTCCGATGTGTTACACGGGAACGAAAGTGTGGAATGTGGAATTCGACGCAGAGGGAAATCGATTCGCTCCGTTGAATTAATCATCGCTTTATCGCGGTACCGCTGGCACTGGTATCACAGTAACACTGGGAATTCGGTGTAATAGATTTTCCGTTATATAGATCGGCGGGTGCCGGGCAAGGGAAGTGAGTGCGATCGGGGAAAGTGATACAAGTGCCGATACGTACTCAATAAATTCGGGCCAGCGACTCCAAGTTATTTGGAATTCAAATAGACACAGAGCGCGGGAGAGGAAGGGCGAACGGAAGGGCAACACGCGATGCTATCGCCGGCAATAGCTCGTCTCTTCTGGTTTCAGTGGTAAACCAACAGTAACCAACGGACCATTATACGCGGATAACAGTGCGTGCGCAAACGTTGTAGGATTTGATGACAAATATTTTCTTCCATACTTGTGCGAATATTCTACACGCGACTGCAACCGCTCGAACGCAGTTTCACGCACCGGCTTCCGGTAACGTTTCAGATCGGACTTTATCCAGTGATTCAGCTCGCTCCTGCTAATTTGCACGCGCCAAGAATTCCTGGAAATCCATTAACGGGCGTGTGTGTCTGCTACATACTGCGTTACAGAGCGAATAAAACGTCGGTATAATACTTTTGAGAAAAGCTGCAGCTCAATGCATCACAAAACACATTTGGTCTGCGCGGGGAGAACTGTGGAGAGTTTTGTGCATTTACAAACTCTCCCGACAGTTTCTCCAGTTCCATCGCTTAATGATCGTTCGCCAACGAGCTTTCGAGCTTTCGTGAGCGGCGGCTTGACGCGGCACCGGGCGTCCGCAGCCTTTTTCGGCGAGAAAATGAAACGCTATTTTTAGGTGCGTAGTCGCTTTTTAGCGGACTTTAGCGATTCCGCGCCGTGACGCTTCTTTCACTGCGAAAGTAACTAGCTGGCAGGCACCACTTTTACTGACACACTGATTAAAGCGCCGGAGTTACTATAACGAGGCCGGGATGCCGCAATAAAAATCAGTTAGTCTCTGGGTGGATTCGGCCACGTACGTACACGCGCATAGTATATATATATATAGATATATATACGCATGCAGACGCAGAACGCTAATGGTAACTGCGTGCGCCGTTTGCAGGCATCGGGTTTGCATGCCATTTCGATGTAACAACGACCCTTTATCCGAGTGAAAAAGTCGATGACGCTGCCAGTGTATTTTTTTGCCCCGCACTTCACGGACGAATTGATACTCCGGAGAATGAATCGCTCTGATTTTATCAATCCGCTAAATCTAATATCGGATTTTCAACGAAACGCACAGCTAGCTCCCTCCCCTTTCCTCGCTCGCGTGCCCGTTTTTCTCTTTATACTATACGCGAGCAACCAGTATTGAACACACCATTCATCCAATTAGTTTGGCATTTTCCGCACCGATGCTGCACGATATGAAGTTAAGTTGCTGGCCCAGGTGCTTTTTTAAAAACCGGGGTAAATTGGATCGGTAAAGATCAATGTTGTCTACTAAGTGTGCTCGACTCAGCACGAAAGACCATATTTCAACGTAGGAAATACGAAGCAGCCGCATGGCGAGCAACAAAGCAGTCATATTTCAAAACATTAGTTTGTCGGAACAAGCTGCTCCCGACATGTTTACTTCGATGATGTAAGCGGGGCTGTTTACTTCGGGTGGATTTCATTATGGTAAAACCAGTATCGATGACACGCGCAGCTGCGGTCCACGGAGTAACATACTCCCGGGGCAGTGGTAGACCGCATCTCCACCGCACCATAGTCTTTTCTCCTTGCCATTATCCGAGCTGCAGGAGAATCCCGTTGGATTAAAGCTCCCGGCCAAAGTTGGCCGTTCAACCAGCAGGCAACCGCAGCGAGCTGGTTAAATTGCAATTATTAATCGGCCCCTGGTATACCATCGCCACGTCCAATCTCGTGCTAATTTTCTCGAGGAAACCAAAAGTGTTTTCTCCTTCCCAATGCATAGAGCCCGAAATATTAGGAGAAGGAATAGTTCAGTGAACTCTTTAATTCGATTTAGCGATGACGGTACAATGATTTATCTAGGTAGCGCGCACTTTCCGCTCGGGGATCTCCGTGGGCGTTGATGCATCGACGCCGCTGTGTTATGCAACGCGCCCACGTCACATCGGTGCATCTTGATTCCACGTGCGCACGTCCGCCAGAAATGCAATTGCATACGCGATGCTGGCAATCGGGCTATCGCCCTTGCCAAGAGATCATCTTCCGGACAGAAGTACAACCTTTCCCGCCAGGAATACGAATTTTTTCTGCTCACCCCCAATCTCGGCGATTCCTTATTCGAGAAAGTGGGACAGACTTTTTTGCAAACTCGAATAAAGGCATATCAGACGTTTGTTTTTTTTGTATGTTTATGAGTAGACATGTGGAGTTAGTGTAATGCGGTGGACGAGTTTATGGGGGAACAGTAATAAAATGTTGAGTTTCTTTTTGCAGTTCCGAGGACGGTCTTAAGGGAGGAGTACCAGGCCCGAGTGGAGCCGGACGAGGTAGACCTAGTGCACGAGTTCGAGGAGGGCTTCGACCGGGCAGATTTCCGCACGGAGTTCAGCCCGAGCCCGAATCTCGAAGGACCGCAACCACAGCCGCGGGACAACGTGTCCCGAAATTTCCCAACGGCCAGCTCATCTCCGCCGCGCGCGCGCACCAACAACGACGGTAATTTCCACTCCTTAAGACTATCCAAGCCATAATCGCCCTGTCTCCAAAACCTGCCTGGCAGAAAGCTCCTCCTTACCAATTTTTCTCTGTCGCTCGATTTCTTTCCCCGCCTGTAATTTCCGGGTCCGCGATTAATTCTGCATTAATTACTGCACTAATTAATTCCCGCTTGACTGGCACTCTGCGGCAGTTTTTGGCTGTGTTGCATGCACCGCACGCTTATGGGTTCCCGGCACGTCAAGGCGTTCTTGACGTACTCCGATACTCTGCTGGCACGTGACAGCTAATAAATGCTTGCAAGCTGCTTCCTTTAAACTCATTAACGGCACCGCTGCATGTGGATATCAATGTTGAGAAGTAATTAAGGCCAGCCCGAGCACTCAGATACCGCCGGAGGTTTTATGACTTATGTCGGTCTCGCCGACGGCTGACCAGCGACGTCCACTTCCACTGGCACCCTCGTAACCTCCTGCCAGAAGCGACGGACGCCCATACGATTTTTATTGGGTGATTGCGAAACTTCTGATGCTCCCTGTCTTCGGAGCACATGATGTGTACTATAACACGAGCGAATCCTCTGCAATCTCGACGTACCCGTTGGCATATACATGAATACCAACGATTATTCCGAGCAAAGTTTATTTGACAAGTGAATTCCGGGCGCCAGAGATTTCGAAGTTTGATTAAATCGTGAAATTAATTGCAGCGCCATTTTCGATAGCAGTACTCGGAACAAGAACGCGCGTTTTCAAAAGCGCTTTGTGTTTTGGTTCGAGATATGGGTCGATTTTGACGTTTTCATTCCCGACGAAATATTCGACTTCAAAGCGAGAAAAGCCTCTGTGTATAATGAAAGCAGATTTACAGGGCTGCTCCATATAGAGAGCTCTGTAAATCTACCTTATTGGCGCGCATATTCGACTGCCAAATGAAAGGTATCACTATTACGGATCGATGTTATGGTTAATTATTGCCGCGGCTGTCAGTGGCGCTGACATAACATTCCACTTATGACTTGCATTCCTGTCGGATCGATCTGCGTTCTGACAGTCGGCAGACATTTACATCGCCCGTTTGATGGACTTTATCTATTGGGCGCTCAATATTCCCGTCATCAAAGCAACCACATTGACACCATTCAAAGTTTTCTTCCAGATATTTATACGTTTGGTAGAAGAAGTATAACTGGAGTGGCTCTCGATAACAAAAGCATGTACGCTGTTTATCCTAAGTTTCCGAGAACCAATATTTCACTTAAACTATACCCTCGTTATGACATTAAAGAACCACCGGGCGAACCTGGGCGGGTAAAGCGCTTGATGTTGTGTAACTTCGTGGCAATCAAGCGCCAGAGCGGACGATCCAAAGGGGATGCTGGTTGTTCGTGACTTTGAAAGCGATTTCCGAGTTAATTTCCGTCTGCTGATTCTTTTACGTCTACCAGCTTGTCCGCCTGTGAACTGTAGTTGCGCTGTGTGCGTGTGACCCCGAAGAAAACCCGCGAGTTCATTTCAGAACAGCATAAAATAACAGCTGGTTCGACATTTCACTCGGTACTAACTCAGGAGTATTATTTCATCGAATGTAGTTCCTTTGAAGATTTAAATATTTATTTATATTTATTGGAATATGTTAAATGGCTGTATGGAAAGAAAGTTGTTAGGTTTGGAAAAGCAGAATATTGGTACATGGTATACAGGCTCTTCCCGAGGCGGTGGTATATCGCTAATTTGGGATTTTCGCACTCTTTGCTCTTCGTTTCTTTCCTCCCCTTTTCATCGAAACGAACCTCAAAGGCTCTGTGGCCGAGCCGGACCATCCGTCCTAATTGGAACTCTATTCAGCGGGTGTCTTTTCCTGCCGGACACTATTCGCTTTGACATCACTCGAGCCTCACGAAACATCCGCACTCCCGAGTAATTTCGATCCGTTCGTACTCTTCGTTTCATCACTAGTGCTATTGCAAAGGTGGACTCTTTATTTCTTGCTTGTTCAATATAAGTAGTGCGTGCCAAAATGCGATAGGAGGCGCACTGTCCCTGGAATCATTGATAGTAACAATTTGACTTGTGCACGTAATTGAGGGGATAGGGCGAGTGTTCCATTTGTCGGCCAATGCAAATGGACCGAAGGGATCACACCACATTACACTCAGCCAGAATAGCCAGCACAAAGCTCAAAGATCGCCATGGATATTAATTCTCGCAACCGCTCGAAATTCCCCTTCAAAGCAACAGCCTGCACACGTACTAGCACACACACACGGCCGGGCAATCAGCGGTAAAAGCAGAAGGAGATTGGTTTGGAAAGTTCCCCTCATTATCCCGAGGAAAGTATATCGTCTGTTCTACGAGCAATTGCCGAAATTCCATGCGAAACTTGGAGACAGAGCCGAACCTCTCTTTTCCAATCATGCAATTTTCCCGTCTAGAGAGCATTCCGAGACACAAGGAGAGCTAGATACGCCGAGTGCGAATGGCTTTTCCTGCATTCATTGGAATCTAGAATTCATATTTCGATTATATTTCGGAAATTGCCAGCTGCAGGTTCGCCTTGTAAAACTGGTGGCGCACTCGCGCGCCGGCTTATACCGGCTTAATTGTAACTGCACACACGTCCTCCTCTCTCTTTCTCTCCGCAATGCTATTACAAGCCGGCTCAATTGTAAATGAAACATATTCGCACCGGGGCCGGAAAAAACCATCGTATCGCGACGAGATTAAAGTCATATCTCTCGCCGGAGTTTTTCGCGTTAATTCGGTAATTAGAGTCCCAGTGGTAATGCATCAAATGGAGAATCCCAGCGATCCTTTGCTTTATCGGATACGGCGGAAGCAGCGTCGCGACAACAGAGACAGATATCCAGAGAGCATCAGGGGGGACCTCGTGTAATTGACCAATACATAGTCTCCTTAATTGTCTGCCCTAATCACAGATTGTAATAGCTCGCCCCCTCGTCCTGTCTCTTCGCCGAGCAATCCGTATTCTATAATTGCTGCTCGAGCAACTTGCGCTCTAATCATCCATCGGGTCGCTCCCGGTGCGCATCATCGAAATTTCCATCATTAAGTTCCAGGGCCGCTCTTTGGACCAAAGTCAATTCCGTGCGGCCGGCCTCGCGGCGAACAGGCTTCCCAGTATTTACCGCTGCCACCCGATTCCAACACAGAGCCACACGTGTGCAGTAACTTTTCGAGTTTACCGACGGCGGCAAAGGTGAGATAAGGCCGTAGGGCTCGCTGGCAGGATATTGTTTTCGGTGCCAAGCTGGCCAGTGCGGTCGACAAAGGCCAGCCCCATAAAGTGGGCATTTCTTTTGTAAAGGGGGCCAGACCCAATTCAAAACACGGGTAATGAACGACCCCCACTCCCATCCACTCTGTCACCAGACACTACACGCTCCGTGCTGCGTGCCGTCTCACTCGCGTTACACACACTCGTCTCCTTCCTCGAAACTATCGCGCACTTTTGGCGCCTCGAACGAAGCCACACACACCTGCGCCTCCACACCCAGCCGTGCACGCGTTCGTGACTCTCGGCTCGCTTTTAATTAGAAAGCTGAATTATCCCCAGCCATTTTCGGGCATCCCCTCCGACCCCCTTCGCCCTCCAATCCTTGATTTCGCACTCATTACTAGCGTTAATAACTCCCACGTAATAACCGCGCGAATACCTCGACCTTTACTCGCCAGAGTCGAATTCACTCGGTACAGTAGTCCTGGAAAGTTGCGACGTCGAAGAGTGAATTATGGCGGGGATGATTCGCAATACCTGGCAGAGTAGTGCAAATTTATGCGCGCCCGGCAGCTAAAAGTGGCGTCGATTCGCCTAGAATGGAGAGAGAGAGAGAGCGGGGCAGGCAGCGATTAGACTTTCTTGTTAGAAGTTTCGCTGGCTGATAGCGGTCTCACTCTCCGTCGGTCTCCCTTTCTCGGAGTAAAAGTTAAATTATTCATAGGAAAGAAAGAGAAGTAGAGGAAGGAGGTAGTGGTGGAGGGTGATGTATCACCGGGATGTCAAAGTTCCAGCCTCTTCGTGTTAAAGTCACCCTGGCGAAACTCGGGCGCACACTTATTCATATGGCCGGCGCTCCGTTCGAGGAGATGTACAGGGTGATTCATTTGCTTTTCACTCGCCACTCTAAGCTACGCATTGTACAGAATTATATTATATTTTTCGTATAATGTTACATTATATTCTACACACAAAGAATGAAAATGATGTAATATACGTAGAAGGGAAATACATCACCCTCAGCTTTCGACCAAATTCCCGACTTCTTAGAATGTAAGCTCATATTCCTGGCGGATTAATCTCGAGTAGAAGCGCATTTCCTTTCGCCTATTTATCGGAAGAGCCAGCCAGGCGGGCGGCACTCGGGAACAAAAGGGAGCCGCACACCGTAGGAGCGACGTAATCGCGGGGAAAACGGAAATGAGTGTTTCGATTTCAAACACCGGTTCTCTTCCGTAGAGTCTCGGCGCGGCCGTGTAGGTCCGTGTGGGTGAATCCCGGTCTGTAATCCCGGCCGCAGTCGGACGTTGAATAATCACGCACTTAAGCAGCGAGACTCGCGAGGATGTTTAATCGACCAGAAGACCTATCTGTAACGATCTCTGTTCTCGGGAAAATGTTGGAGAGCACCGACGCTCTAGCCTCTAGTGCGGGGTTAAAAGTGCGGCAAGTCGGAGAAATATCTTTCATTAACAAAAGAGCGCCCTCCACTTTACGCCGACCGACAAAGGAGTTGGTAATAGGGACGGGACGAGCGAGTGGAGATACGCCGGGGGATTTTTGCGACACCGGTAACCGAGTTTCCGAAGGGTGATCGATAGGGTCCGCAATTATCGAGCAGCTGTCGCTCCCGTCAGTGTCTGCCAGCTGGAGTTACTTGATGCAATAGTAGCCCGAAACTTTCCAAGTCTGCGTCCTGAATTCCCGTATCCTTGCCGGCGGCAATCACCTGCCGCCCCCTTCGATGAACTTTATGACACGGCGAGCGCCGAGGAGGCCGCGCACGAGCCACCTCTTCGCAGCTTCGCAAGTTTTAGCCGAGCCGGCAGCCACGTTACACTACAGCCCGGTTAACTCGCCACTATAATCACATTCGGCCAGGGATTAAAGTGGGGAAAGATGCGCCGTGGAAGTTGGCAGATCCCGAGGAGATTTCATACCGAACTTGCTAATGCGTGGTGGCGTTTAACGAGAAGCCGCACTGCCCAATCAAGTTATCATCCAATAATACAGGTCCTCTCAATTTCTGCAATGGAAATCCTGTCCCTGCGGAAATTCTACAGGCTATTTGATTGGGCGGCTTCCAAGTGCATCGGGTGATTTAACGAGGCCGGAAGTAGCTAGTCAAGCATCGTTTCTCCGCCGAAAACGCGAGAGCTCTCGAATTCTACAATGCAAATGTATGGTTACTTCGATTTTATTCCTTCGAGGTCATTTATTACATAATATCGAGAGCGACTAATAAAATAAGTGTTTAGTTACATGGAAGTAGACCTGTCGATCGTCTCGAGTGGCAGGACTCTTCATGCGTCGTTAGGCCGCTTTAATAATGCCGCCAGCTGCTGTAGCTGCTAGCTGGCTTGTAACAAGACCTATGTAATTAAGACAGCGGGGACGCCGCCATCCCCTGCCGCTCGCAGATTGGAGTATCGATAACCAGTTTAACGTTAGTAACGAGACTACACTGGCTGGCTGCCGGCTCGATCTAATCCCGATTAGACACCCGTCACGCATCAAGTATCGACATTTTAATTCGCGGGTCTACTCCTCCGTCACATACGTATAACACACTCCCGCTCAGACGGTCTTCCGCCAGGAGGCTCGTTAATTATTAGCCCTGTTAATGCTCATTACACTCGACTCCCGGACAGAGAATCTCGAACCATAAATCGAGCGCTCGGGGACACATATACATAAATTCGTCAATAAAAGAGAGGCGGCCTATATGGCTCGTGATACACGAAGTTATTGGCAGTAAAACAACACGACGTGTGTAACCATAAAGCCGGAATATGTAGCATCCGAGGAGAGCAGAGGGCGCGCAAGCCGATCCAATTGTGAATCAAGCTCGCTATCGTTTTTCTATCTGAAACCCAATTCCTTCCGACGCGCAAGCGCACGCGCGCACGACCTCGGATTTCCATGCAAAGGGAAATGTTTCTGGTTGAAGCAGAGGTGGAAAGTATAGGATATTAAGCTGTACTCGCAGAAGGGGTCGGAGGAAATGGGGCATTTTCGTTGAGCGCATTATAAATTAAGAGGCATTGTGGCGGTAAGCGCGTGTGTACACGAGAAGGAAGCATCGTCGGGGAGGCGAAGACAATGAGAACTAATCTGGTACAAGTACTAATGCCAGCGGCAGACCGAACCGCCCGCCGTGTAAGAACAGTTCGATTGTCTTATAACGTCTCTTCACCCATTCCCTCCGACATTTACCGGTCGGATCGTTGTCCTTGTCATTGGGCCACACTGTTTTCTCTCCCACTGTCATGCCCGCGTAACTGGGCGTGTCTGTGTGTTGCTGGCAGGACGATATCTCGAAATGGTGTAGGGTTACCCTGCCGATTTAATCAGGATTAGATTGGGGGGAGCTGCAATGCTCTCGCTCTATTGACGTCCTCGATCGATTGCCAATAGTCCAATTTCTGATGAAACAATTGTCGCCGGGATACGACGCTGTTATTGCCGTGTCGAGCCGTGCCCGGGCCCCATCTCGTCGGCCTCGATATAGACGGGCGGCCGGAACATCCTGTAATCCTGTAACGAATAGTTCTTTCGCTCCATCGATTTATCCGGCCAGATTTTTAAAAGCTTCCTGATGGAATACCCTCCCCGCTTTTCACATTTGCTCATCTTCTAATGATATATGCCTGCGGGGGGGAAATCCGATCGCATGCAACTTTGAGCTCGAGCACTAGTCCCCCCCCTCCTGGTATTGCCGATGCTATCGGTTTATCGGTATTTCGTCGTGCGCGTAAATGTTTTTCCTTCTCGCATTGAGGGCGGAAGAGAGGGAGAAATAGAAGCGGCGATGAAAGGTGACATGTTGGCCGCAGTGAAATTGCTCTGCCATTTTCAATCTCGGCCGACTGCGTGGCTCCGGTGTCTACTATTTCTGAGCGTTTGTTTGCAGTCTCGGGCGACTTGCGCCGCTCCTCCTCGCTTCCTCTCCGGCTGCTAGGACGGCGATGATATTTTAATTGTCAGACGGCGTGTTTCGGCGAGGACGCGGAAAATCGATTTGCCTAATGACCGGCTTTAATGAAAAAGCCGATCGGCGCCGTCCCTAGAATTAGGAGCGCGGGATAATATCGACTGCCAGACGGATTTGGAGCGCGCGGACTCGGCTAACGAGACTGATTAAATCAAACATTTTAGACTCCCGGCCCCGCTCGCTGTAACTTTTAATGACTCGCCGCTCCTGTAAATAATTGTGCGCGCTCGCGTGTGTTTGAAACTGGAAATGCCAACGCGCGGGCATACGTGTCGATGCGAGGCGAGCGATCCGGTATTTTTCCGAGGATGAAATCGGTTTCGTTGGAAAGAATGAACGGCGTAATCGGCCCCGTCGAATGAATTGCAGGTCATCCAGGACCTCTATTTATTCAGCTGCCAAAACTTTATTTGCAAATTTCGCGCACTCCATGGATGAGTCATAGGATTTTACCGTTTCCTATCGGTTTTCCGGGGGGTTATAGCCGCCATAAATTGAGATGCCCGATGGTGGAGGGAGTCGGCCGTGAAAAAACCTAGATCGCCGAGACTCCAACCCTTTCACAGACTTGCTCGATTCAATGCTTCCTCTCTAAAGCCATACGACTCGGGCTCAAATATTCCCAGCGCGTAATCGTAATCTTATTACCTTAGCCAACTCCTTACACTCAAAAGTTCGTAATTAGAAAAGTAGAAATCCCACTTCTTAAGGCTAAGAAACCGAGAGAGACAGGCTCGCGGTGACCAGGAACTCGTTGGAATTGCCCTCTAAATAACTCGAAAACAGCACTAGACGTTAATTACTTGCAGGCGTTTTTCGACGTCGGCGAAATCGAGACGAATTTCTTGCCAGTCTCGCATGAAGCTAGAGCTCTATTCTCGCTTACAATGTTTGGTGCTCGAGTAGCGCGGGCGCCGCATTGTTTTTTCGCTGCTCGAGCGATTATCTTTAATTAGCTGGTCGCGGGCGAGCATAGTGCTGTGAATGAGATACGAGAGGCGCCTCGGTCTGCGAGTGCCTTTATTTCTCGCGGAATCCCTTCTCGCCCGTGATAATGGCACGCTCTCGCTTATATTATACCGCGCTTTCCTCCTGGTTTCACAGTTAACGCGAGGACCAGTAAAAAAGAAGAGTTTGTCTCCTCGTTCAGGCTCCTCTCGAAATCCCTGGGATGCGTCAAGGCCTTAAATCACTAGATGGCATAATTCAGTGTGTGCGTTGAGGTGTTCGGAGGAAGCTCCGGTCAGCGCTGAAAAATCTGCTGAGCCCGCAGATCCGCTGATTTCCCCGGACGTTTAGTCACGTCGGCGAAACTGTATCGCCGGCTAGCCTCACTTAAATTATTCAGTCTCTCCTCGAGCCAGCGCGCCGAAAGGATAGCCAAGAAGTGCGCCAGAAACGGGACAATAGGCGGGGAACGAGGGCCGCAAGTGTCTGCCTACATTTGCCACTAGGAAACTTTGGATACGTTTGTCAGAAACTCCTGCAAAGTGAAAGTGGTGGTTGCTTACTAGCAGAAACAGGTGCGACCTGAAGTTCTTTCGAAAAATGTTAGCTTTCTATTTTCCTTTTTAATAAAAGTATCTAATTAATTTCTCATTAAATCATGTGAAAGCTCGGTGCAGTTAAGCTCGTGTAACGCAATCTCGTTATACCCGTCATTTCAGTGTTACACAAAGGGTGCAAGTCAGGCGTGTGATCCAAGCCAGCCGCGGCCTTCAAGATCCCCCGAAGCCCTAAATATTAAGTTGCTCGTGCACGCGTGAAATTTCCGCGGCGAAAGTTTAATCCAACCCGACGCCCGCCGCATACCGATTTCCTCGTAGATGCGGCGACGGCGGCGGTGGCGCGTTCGTGTGTATTCGTCGGGCGTGAATGACAGGGCGCTCGAGTGCCGAGAGGGCTTTCGAGTACATGGGAACTTCGAATTTCCATTCGCATTGGCATTCGAGCGGCGCCGGCGGTTCTCTACTCGTCTGAAAAATATTCCCCGCCCGGTGTCCACTCTGCTCTATCACTCCGGATCTCTCTCGATCGCCTGGGATGGCATGGAAGCTTCCGTGTAAAGCGAATATTGTAACAATATCGGCCTTCTACTCCCATGAACCAAGGAGAGACGTACGAGCTCGATGATCCTATCGAAGCCTGCCCCAATAGCCTTTTATTGTGCCCTCTCGTAGAAAGGACTCATCGCCGATACATATTGTGACCTCGGATACATATTAGTCGCCCGAAATCCCCGAAGAGAACGAAGCATTCTTCGTTCCTTTCATAGTACAGGCTCGAGCATCCCCAACACACTAGAATCTCCTAATTAATTGTATAACTCCGCCCTTCCCTTTCATTCTCTTTGAACTTTACCCGAGCGGACCTTCATTCCGAAGAATTGGAATTTAACAGGCAATATACGTGCGAATGGCACGTATGGCTCTGTGTGATACGCTATGGTTTCAGAGCAAAGCGCTCTTCTTCAAAATGACAATTGGATGGCGCAAGTTTCCCGCGGCAATTCCACAGCCTGGTAAAACTCGTAGCCACCTGTAATTCGAGTATCCATCCTCGGAGCTATAGTGGGGTTGCGCTCAAACTTTTTCTTCTTCCCGAGGGCGCTGGCGCCTGCGCACTTTGCGCACGGTTACAGATCAGCCTCTGGTGGACAAGTTCTTTTATTCATAGCCCACTCGGCCCATTGAATTGCAACTGTAAAATAAGAGCACGCTTCGCGCTGGTGATGGTTCTCGTCTCGCACCTTATCATCTCCCCGCTGCTCTCTCTGTGTAAATAAAATGTAAAACACCGTCGTCCTCTTTCCTCGGCGGGAGTTGCGGCGGCCGAATGCCTCGGCTTTAACTCTCATCCCCATACAGACCTGTCACTCCATCGCTCCCATGTACATATAATGTGCGGTGCAACGAATTTCGAGGGCGCCGCTGTAACATTACCTCGCCATGTGTACCTGCCTAATGCTGGATCTTCTTCTCTCACTTTCCCTGGCATCGTCCCCCTCCCCCTCGTTTCTACTTCTCTCGACGTAGCTCGAGCTTTCACCTCTGTACATAATGGGGATGGCCCATTTGGGTAATGCCGGTTTCAGAGGAACAAGCGACACCGGGGCTAAATGTGCTCGAGATAAAGTCTAGCGCAATATTCCAATTCTATCTCCGAGCTCTATGTACAGGCTAACTCTCTCGCTGTCATAGATCATACTCGGGTATACACTGCTCTGTGGAGGATAATTAGAAATTAACTACTAATTTTCATTACATGCCAATGGGTGTTCAATCATTCTCTGTCTTTTTAATATTGTGTTTAATATCGGATTGTATATGCAGATGGTAATTCACTTGCCTTTACATCGCTAATGATAGATATAGGTCGTTGAAAATGTAATAATTGTACATGGTTCTGGAACTGGAATATAATGGAGTTTTCACCGAGCCTTTTTCATGTATTAAAATTTATTTATAATATCAAATTGTACCAATGATGAAAGTAATTGAAATTCGATTGTGAAGAATATGATTGAAAGCCAAGTGACTCGCCCTCTTCAACGCAAATCTTATAAAATACGTAACAAACATGCTGACGTTAAAGCTCGCGAGCCTCTACAAGTATTTCGAGCACAACCTTCCTCTGGAACTCGCTTGGAACTTTGACACCCCGTCGATTCCCAAGTCCCCCGTATCCAGACGATGTCCCCCACATACTATGTGAACATTGGTTGCTTTGTTTCTCGCGCTGTCGACACACACACCACACACACAGTGGACACGCACTCGAACGGGTTAAAGTCGCTGGGTGTTGGGGTGAAAGAGGGTCCACTGGCGTCATTGACGCCGACGGTTCTCCAGGGGATGATAATGTACGGGAACGGTCGAGGGGTCGCTGATAGCGATAGCGAACAGCCGGCTGCCAGTACCACGGCGTCGCCGGTTAATTGCACCACGGTAGTCTACGCCTTTCCCGAGGAGGAACGCGTCGTGTCTGGATATATCAATGAGTGGATCAATGCGTACTCCTTCATATCAAGTAAGTAGAGCATTGTCTCCTAGCTGCTAAGTTCCTCCTTGTCTCGACCCCTGCACTCAACCAACCCCGACGCCCGGCCGTCGGTATATTCCCTCCCATCGAGGGCTGGTATTCCACCCCCGCTCGATCTCCAGCTTTATCGACGTAGAACTCCCTGGGTAGGCGAGAGTAACTAGCTATCGGCAAAGTACTTGCTGCTAGTGTTGCCAACAGTCTGTTAGCGTAGCAGAGCGACAGTTGGTCCTTTCGGACGGAGAAACGTTTATTCATGGTAATATCCTGCTCCGCTATGAAAGGCCAGATTTAATTAACAGTGGAATGCAGTTTGTGAGGATTGAATGCCTGGAGTCGCATTTCTCCACTAGATGACGTTAATTCTGCATGACAACTGTTGTATTCTCGTTTGAGTTTGGAGTGAAAATCTATTCCGTATGACGCACCCTCGCACTCCACAATCCAGTCGAACCCATTGTCCCTTTGAGATTGTCCTATTAATGACAGCGTGACCCTCGTGATTGCGCGCAGAGAACCAGGAGAAGTTCTACCTGTACATCATCGTGTCGGTGACCGCCGGCATTCTCATCTGCCTGGGTTTGGTGATCGGGCGGCTTTTGGTCAGCCGACACCGCGCCAAGAGGGACGCCAAATTCCATGCGAATAACGAAGCATTGCCGAACGGATTCTCCGATGACATCTCAGAAATCGATGCCGATATCGATCTCACGACACCAGTCCCGGTGCCGATGCAAGACACTAGGTAAGCTACTACCAGTGACTCAACCCTTCCTGCTCATTGAAAACCTCCGACTAACACCAAACTTCAAATCAAATTCAACTCCCTTAATTGCCACGAATCAAAATCAAACCTCATGGAATGATTCGTTTGAAGCTAGAAGGAACTAAGTTTACACATCCCTGGAGTCTCTAATTCAACAATACTTAGTAATGCCTTCTCTATAATATGCTCACGGAGAAAGGAGTTCGAATACCGGGCAAGTAAGCTCTCGAGGAAAGAAGATGCCTGTAAGATGACCGCCCATTATGCACAGTTAATAATGGTCAATATCCAATCTCAAGAGATCAAACTTGCAACACCGTTGATCGCTTTCAGTGTCGTAATGTCTCAATTAGAGTACAATCAGCAGCAATCCACATATTCTCGTGTATAATCCAGCAGTCGTTCTAGCAATTAGTTTAACTCACAACGAGCACACGTAGCTTCATACTTCCGCTCGCCCGGTTGTGATTCCATTGTGCACACCAGTAAATCGATGGTAGAGAGCTAATAAAAGTCTAACGACCTCGGGGACGAGTGTTTCAAGCGCAGCGGCACACGATCCCGTTGGCGCGCTCGATGTCTGACTAGCAGCGTACTCATACTACTAGATCCCAGTGTAACTCCCCTTCCTATAGCATTATCGGCAAATTGCGACTGCTCCTGCAGGCCCTGCCAGTCCCGTCGCAGTTTTAGTCAGTAGAATGGCGGGAATGATCATGGCGCGGGAGTTTTCGCAATGGTTTTCCTGTAGAGTACACGCGTGCACGGAGAACAGTGATGGAAAGGAGACGGTTGTACGGTTACGTTGCAGAATCCCGGAAACCCAATTGGCCGAGAGGCTGCACGGCGAGCGCTACTACGCGGACACCAGGATACCCCTGTCGCCGACGAGCATGCATCCGATGGTAGGACACCACCCGGGGAGCACCGGAGTCCGAGTGGACCTGGGCAACCACATGGTCGGCACTGACAGCCTCCACACGATCCTGCGCCCTGAGAACCCTCGGGGCCTCAACACCAAGAACTACTACTACGGCTGACAGGAGGACGGGGTTGTTCCTCGTGAAGGACGACCCCCTTCCTTGAGCCCGGTACCGGAGGTCAGCACCAGGAAGTACTGCTTCTAAGCTGCTGCGGCTCACAGGATCTTCTACATCGTCGTCGTCGCTGCAGCGCCAACCCGGGACAAGAGCCCAATCGAGCCGCTGTAAACCACGTTGACCGCATCTCTCACACGTGAACGCTGGCATGGACAGATCTAAGGACCTTTTATCCCTCGGCAATTCAGAGTCTCGAGCATTTGACTTCCTCTTTTTCTGCGTTTCCAAATGACAGGATATGTTGTACGACGTTACAGATGAGGTAGTTTTTTTAGGTTAGATGGTCCGCGACGGGTTTTTAGTTTGATATTTGGAGTGCTGGGGGATAACACAAGGCTCGTCAGTGCAGTTGGTAGTCAGTAGTGATGCTGTATGTACAGTGAAATGTGTACTGGGTACCAACTGATGTTCGTATTAAGTCTGTCCAGTCCCGAAGACCTTCGAAAGTGACTCAGACGCTCCTGGACTCTTGTGCGGAGCAGGAAGCACGGCCGATACAGGTTCGACTATCGATTTGTTCGTAACGAGATGAGTGGCTTGTTTGGGTGCTGGTTAAGATTGAGAGAGATTATCGCAGATTATTATTGTTGTTGAGAGATAATTGTTATTGGAATTACTGTTTTCGATGAGCGAGTGTGATACATGGTGCGATGGCGGAGGGTGTGTTGCTAGGTGAATTGGATGTTGGAAAAATTATAATTAAAAGTATGGAGGTTGTGGGAGTGTTACAGGTGCGAACAATCGATACCGAACGAGGTATACAAGCCGAGAATAAAAAGGAATACAATTATTACTTCAATTTAACGACACTGCCATAGACATGCGAGGAATTGAAAGAATTTTGTGCCAGTTCATTTTAACAAACTGATAGATTACTTGCGCCTAATTTTAAAGACTTAAAAAACTAGTGAAATCAACACGCATCACAGAATCATTCCGTTTACATATTACTGTTCGATACTAACTTATGAAAGGGAAGCTTCATTGTAATTCCTCGGGCACAGTTTTACAAGAACACATGACTCTACATTGATTACGCTCACATACTAAGTTCTCAATTGAAACGACGATTTCATGAAGCTTTTCACTTGCGATCGATGACAGTCGGGCTTTTGCTGCGTTTGTTACCGGCAGTAGAGTCTCGGCACAGACCAGGTATGGGAGTGTCGGTAAGATCGCGGGCGTTGATAACAAGCCACCCCTTCGAGGGGGATTGTCATCGCTTACCTAACCCCGAAGCCGCAATTCCTAGTGAACACGGCCGGTAATAGAATCTTTACTGACCGAAGTTAACTCGACAGTCTGGTAACACTAACATCTCTTCAAGATCGGCCGACTAGAGGACATACTGATACCATCGAGTTCGATTTAATCGGAGGCCAGAGTGGCAGAGGGGCTGCATAAAAACCACTCCCTGAAAATCGATGACGTTTACTGCGAGAAATATGCACGCGAGCGAGGGACGTAGAATCGCGCGTTTTACGTATGGTCTGGCGTAATGTGGCGGGTGAGGTCAACCTCAGCGAGAGTTACAGCGGTCTCGTATTGCTGGAGGAGCTTGTCAGCGGAGGGAGGGAGAGACAGACGAGGAGTATCGAAGCGCGAGGACTTTTCTAGTGGAGAACAATGACGTGTATGTATATCAGGCTGTACATAGGTCTATGTAATTTACTATGAGGAACTAGGGCACGTAAGAAAGTGGGTGTTGGAGGAGGAAGATACCTAGGGTAAAGGACTTAAGGGGTCATATATGCCAGGCACGTCATGAAATAAGTAAAGGTTTGTTAATTTATTGTCCTATTAATACATCCTGTTATTAAGTTTCTATCATGTGTCCGTTATTGTACATACTTTGAAGTATTTTCTCCGAAAAATACAAATAAATAACTAGGTTATGTACGACGTAACTGGCATCGTCTTAATTCAAATTGCAACATGCGGTGGTCAATGTATCTTGGTCAATTGTTATCTAAAAAAAATATAAAAAATTGAGCGTGAACTAGACACAGAAAACTAGTCCTCAACGAGCCAGAATATTTGTTTTCTTTTTTTTCACAAAGTTACACGCGAAAAAGTCGCCAATTTCGTAGGAACACTTAGAAATAATGACATTTTCGCGTGTAACTTTGTGAAAAAAAAGAAAACAAATATTCTGGCTCGTTGAGGACTAGTTTTCTGTGTGTAGTTCACGCTCAATTTTTTATATTTTTTTTAGATAACAATTGACCAAGATACATTGACCACCGCATGTTGCAATTTGAATTAAGACGATGCCAGTTACGTCGTACATAACCTAGTTATTTATTTGTATTTTTCGGAGAAAATACTTCAAAGTATGTACAATAACGGACACATGATAGAAACTTAATAACAGGATGTATTAATAGGACAATATATTAACAAACCTTTACTTATTTCATAACGTGCCTGGCATATATGACCCCTTAAGCATAAGTAAGCATAATAGTATATTACAGGCGTGTAATAGTCGAGACTCGTTCTCCCTGACGTCGAATTGATTTCACGACGATCCCGAATGGAGGCGAGCCGATCTGAGTGTGTCGTATGCCTCTCGCGGTTGATCGTTGCTAATCGGATTAAATGTTGCTCGAGTCCGGCACTTTGCGGAACTCAACACTCGCGATGAGTAATATATTTCGAGCATGATTTTAGACCCTTAGCTCTTCCCCGATGCCTCTCTCAGGTATAAAAGCGGAGAGAAACCTGGTCAAGTCCTCATTCCGCAAGTTGCCGAACCCGACGAAGGTGTTTGCGTCGTTTCTTTGCATTTGGAATCTGATTTCGTCGGAGCTCTGATAGGACGACGGAGACTTTGTACCTATTAACACGCGATGCGGCGGATAGGACTCTAAGAGTTAGTTTGTATATTGTTTCTAAGAATGAGTGATTTGCATTATTACCGGGACACTATAGCAAATACGTCAGTAGCGTGTAAGGCACGTAGGCTTTAAGCTTTTATTTAAATTTATTTCTAACCATTGACTGGCTGAGTAAGATCGTTCGTACCCTACCCGCGACTTTACACTCATTTACCTGGCAGAAAGAAGCGAACTGTAGAAATTCAAGCGGTGCATCTTAATTGGCAGTTCTGTCACCGTGACCAAGGACGTTTTTTATCGTTTTTTTCACGACTTTTATATAATTGTACCAAGGTTGATCGGATGTGTATTGGTGAATCTTACTCTACCTTGACGTACGAGCAGTAGCGACTAATTGTAAGTGCATTTAAACTGGGGCAGCTTTTCCACGGAGCCGCGTGTTAATTATACCAAGGAAAATTCGAATCATTGTTTTGGCGACTGGCTGGCACAAGGAAATTTAAACAGTTTCAGCCGGGTTTTGCTTTCACTTGGTTATAACAGCGACCAGTCAATTGTAGTGGTGCGTTCGGAAAGGCAGAAACAAAGCGCGATGGCCTTCCTCTCTGGTTAAAGCGGCGCTGCGGTATAATCCTCGGCACGAGCTCGCCTTCCTTAATTGGTCCAAGTTAATTAAGGCTCTCGCGCCGTGGCTGGAGACGCGACTGTAGCGGTTCTCCTAAAAAATTCTAATTGCCGGAAGAACACTCTCCCTCTCCCTCTCTCTCTCTGTCTTTCTTTCTTTCCATCCCCCGGCGAGCCACGGCTCGCACCTCTTCCGACCTATCCGTGGCAGCCCACTTTTACTTTCTTAGCCATCCACTTGTGTGCAGCCACCCGTCCCCGCCATCCGACATACACAGACACCCACCCACACACTCGCGCCCTTCAAGCAGCACACCTTGCCCTTCCCCTTTTTGACACGATTCCCTCCGACGGACGGAAATGCCGTTTTTGCTATTGGGAAAACGGACTCGTGCGAGCTCGTATTTGCCCGAGGAGAAAGGGCCGGCTGCCAGCAAGTAAATCGGCCAGCGAGAAATTGTCACGTGCACACATTGATACACCAGACCAAAGAATCCAACTGCCCCACTTTCGATCGCGTTCTTTACTAATCTAATTTATTTCGTACTTATTACGCCTTCGTGGCTGAAAGGAGTCGCCTGTAAGATTGGATGGTTCGTTAAAGGATGGTTCTCGTATCTTTTCAAACTGCCATTCGCGCGGATCCATTCGGCTCCGCCTCACGTATGTGTGGCTGCGTGTGTGTATGCCTGTGTATGTGTGCTATCTCGAACGAACGCCTGAATTCGTGGTACCGAAAACTAATTTCCTGTGTATTTCGAGCTGCAGACTGAGTTGTATTTTTCTATTCTCTCGTGGCGCTGGGTGGGATCTATTATTTATTGGCGAACGCCACCGCACCCGGATAAGGGAGTGTGTAGTCTGTACCAAAGAGAATTTAAAGGAGATCAATGGGATAAAGGGCGAGTGGTCAGTCGGGGGGCTGAGAAATAAAGTGTGCAATATCGATCGTGGCCAGTAGCGCAACGAGTATCGGCTAGAATCTATCTTCATTGATTTTATCTTCATTCACTTCGTCTCTAAAGTGGGACCATATCGTTTCGGACGATTCGCCTATATTCTAATAAACTACAGCCGAAGAGTGTTCCGACCGAAATTGAATCGATAATCAATCATATTAGGGGGGCAACAATTAAGGTCGCGCGCGCGCTCCTCTTCGGCGCGAGTCTCTGATATTCAGGGGTTTGGGGGGTTGGGGGGCGGGAGGGAGAGAGACAGCCAGATGCAGATGGGCGGAATGAGCTCTCGTATCCACTTTCCTTCTTTCTTTCTGAGCCCCACGATTCCGGAGGTCCCCATTCTTACTCGAGCAATTTATCCCGAGCCGAGTGCCTGACACAATTCAACGAGAAGCATCGGCCTGATACTGTACGTACGAGAGCGAGAGAGGACCAGTTATCGCATCCCCGCAAACGACCGAGAGCGAAAGAGGCCGAGAGAGGGATGGCGCAGATTTTCCATTGAACTCATTTCGATTTTCCGAGGGTCGAATTGTCGACTGGAAATTGAAAGACGGACGCTCATCTAGCTTGTCTAACACGATTACTATTTAATTAGCGGCATCCTGCCTCCTAATGCAAGAGCGTCGCCATCATCCGAGTGACATCTCGGCTGATATGCATCTAAAATGCAAATTCCAGTCGAATGGATGACTCTAATAATCCCGGAAACGCGGGAGCGCGCCTCTGCTCCGGGCACATCAGCCTGATTTATCGCATAATGCGATTGCAAATCGTGCCGAGCGAGGGAACACTCCCCGCTCGCTTGATGGCCCGGATGTCATTACCTTTTTCCTTTGCAAGTCGTAAGCAGTGCATACTCTCGTACGTACGGAATCGTTGCTTCGCGCTAAGCCCGTATAATCTTTTGTACCGAAGCTCAGCTCATTCGAATTCTTGTTAATGAACTGCGAGAGACACAGGGCTCCGAGTGAGATGTGAGGAGAGTTGCATGCAAGGAGTGAAAGAGAAAGAGAGAGAGAGAGAAAGAGAGGGGGGGGGGTGAGTGCGAGGATGGCGTTGTCGAATTTGTTATCGTAAGAGATAGCCAAGCACCTTGTAAATATCGCTGTACCATAAACGTAATCGTACGCCGCGGTCTGACTCCTCTTCGATCTCGAGACATAGGGGACGGAAAATCGTATAGTCATCGGTTGCACACCTTCATTTGGACAAAGGACGATAAGACTGACACGCCGACTCGCCAATCAATTTTATACTCTTCCAATTACTCGATCGAGAAGAGTCCCTGTATTTTCCTTCCAAGCGCAGTTTCATCTTCCGCACGGAATCCCCCGGGGGTATATACTGACAGTTTTCAATTAACTCGATCAAGATCGAACGTCAACGACAGTAGTGAGGATAAGATATCCTCGGAGAGAACTGGACAATCGACATCGCGGAGGAAGTCCGGCCCGTGTTTCAATCCGATTAACGATCTCACGGCGAGTCCGGATCTCGGACGTACGACTAACATTTCCAATTTGTGTAACTACCCACTAAAATGATTTACAATTACAATAAATTCATTACCAAACGCCAGGAGTTTCCCCTATTTGCCGGAGCAGGCCTCTACCTTTCCCGCATCGAACTTCGCCGCGTGTTCCCAGAGTGTGTAATTAACACTGCGGACGATTTAATTGCCGGCGTAGAGAGCAGATTACGAATAATGGGCCTGGATATTCATACAAGACGGGGATGAGCATAGTGGCGCGTGTTCATCGGGTTTACGAGCACCCTGGGGAGGAGATTTTCCTCGGGGCTAGTTCCGAACTGGCAGACTGGGCCGCTTCCGATTGCGGTCGCTGAATTACGCCGTAATTACATTAATCACTTGTTCCTCCTGGGTGATGTGCCGATTAGCGGAGCCGAGTGACAATGCCTGTTGAAGCGAACGGCTAGAGGCCGATTGAAAGGGCCAGCTGTTTGTCGGAGTAAGTGTTTTGCACCTTTGGCCCAAGACAGTCCAGCGCGCTACAAGCCGGCCTCGCTGAAAGGACAATACGACTCCGTCGATGAATTCATTAGCGGTGGAAACAAGCCGTTGCAATTGGTGGGATTTCCGGGCGGGTTCGTTATACGTGTATCCTTTGAATGGGGACGTACTGGAAGCGATCGGAAGCCGCTCCCAGTGGCAGAGTAGGACATTTCACCGAGGTAATACAGTGTGTCGAAGGATCACCTGTTCTCGCCTCGTTATTACCTCGTCGCCGATCGATCCTGTCCCGGCGACACACTGCGACAGACAGAGAATTGCTGCTCGTCAGCTCGAGTGGAAGAGAGGGCAGGACGCTCTCTCCGGGAGGCCAATAAAAAGTACGGCAAGTTCCCCCGTAGCTCGCGTAAACCCCATCGGCAAGGGGATTATTCATTTCCGTCTGCCTCCGCCGTTGCAGTGCAAGCCTTAAGGTCGACGGGGAGAGTTGCAGGGAAATTGTGGCGCTCGCTCGCGAAAGCGGATGAGGCAGCGGCAGGCTGTCATAAAAAAAATGAGGTCGCGTTGGACGCGTGAATTGCAGTCGGGCGATGAGGCCTCGCGCGTCCGCAGGCCTTATCCTGTGCGGCGCGCACGGCGCAGTTCCATCGGCGATCAAATGATCGCAGCTTTATGGAGCGCGGCCCGTGCTCTTGACATAGAATATCAGGTGTATTCGATCTAGTGACTGGCGCCAGTTACTCACTGGTTGCGTGCGCGAGCTCCTCTTTTCTTCCTGTCGTATCTCCAATATTTCAATTCCATCGTGCCCGGCTGCTGCCGGCAATTTATCGCGTGCGCCTTCAGCACTTCCTCTCCATCGATGTACTCTCCTCTCCGCTATCAAGTGATACATCGGCGATCGGGACAGATATAGAGAACATACAGTCGATCTATTTATCTTATTAGAGATGCGATATTTTGTAATGAGCAGCAATCCTGAAATGTTCCAGACGCGCGTCTGGGGGAAATAATGACGGCGGGCGCTGGATTCAGTTAATGAAATAAGGTAACGAGATCAGAGTCGAGTCGTTGAATAGAGGATCGGGTGAAGCAGGCCGAGTAATAAAGCGGGAGACGTGTCCCGAGGCTTCTTTAAAGCAGAAGGTGTCTCTCTTGTGTGCTCCGTGCAAGCTTGTCCCTCGTTTACGCCTTGGCAGGCCGTCGCACGACATCCTCGTCAAAGCTCCCGGCTGCTCTGTTAATCAGTGCCCACCCTATGCAACTGCAATTTGCGGCAGCGAAACCGCACCGAGAGTGAGGTGTTGCCGGGCTCCCTCACGCCCATGCAAAATGCAGGCCGGAAGGGCCGAATCTCCGCCACCACTCGTTTATCTCGACACTGCGCGTAAGCAACCCTGGCGTACATGCCACTTTATATCAATGATGAACGCGTTAACCAGACAGCCAAAGGGCCCGCCCCTTTCGCCACCAGGAATTAACGCTGTGCCGAGGAAGTAAGTTAAAAGTCGAGTGGAATTCTAGGATAATCCGACCACGAGTCTATGGCTCTTATCTATTTAACAGAGACTACGAATCCCCCTTTTCATGCCCTATCGGTGAATAGAAGCCACCCAATGCCCTACGGTCACGGGGATTAAAGAAAAGTTCGAGTAGAGCGACTCACGCGGCAGAGTGAGTCAGCGGGAAAGAGTATCGAGCATCGGTGAAATGGCTCAGAAATTGAATTCGCGGTTCAATTGGTGTAAATTGTGGAAAGAAATATAATGCGCGTTTCGTAGTAAATGATTCGGGGAACTTGTCAAGTAGAGAGGAACATTCGTTGCACAGGACGATCGGGAGTTATGCCGCATAATAGCAGTGTCACGCAACATTGTGAACTGGTATGCATGGTTATTGCAGCCCCATTTTTCAGAGACATTAATTTTTTTCGAAGCTTATCTGCGCGTTGTCAGTCCGATATTTTCCTAGGGGGACACGCGTATATCTAATTGAGAGCGGATAGATTTTAGCTTTTGTTAAATGAGCGTAGGTCCGTAGTCCGTGATAAAACTGTATCGGCGATAATGCGCATAAGCGCGCGGGGACGTGCTCGCGCCAGTTCTTTTTTCCCCTTGGCGAGAGTAAACGTGCCGTGGCGTTTCCGAGCGTAGAGTGCCGCATAACCATAATGTCACGCAGCCGAGCGATCACGAGATATTCAAGCGACGATTATGTGCGACTCTTGCGCAAGAAATCCGCTTCAACGCTCCCTTGCACCGAACAGTTGAACGGACCGCGGATCATCGAAAATTCCACAGATGCCAGATGTTTCAACTCCCAAGGTAAAAAGGAGGGCATCGACTAAAGCCCACCGTAACGTCAAAGCCTCCTGAGCGCCTCATTTTTCCCCCTCGCCGGCAGAAAAATCCGGCTCATCAGCATTAAGATCTAACGACGATCGTTAATCCCGGAGTACTGCGAGACGCTCGAAGCTTGCGGCCTCTTGAAAAGCTTGTTATAAGTTCTGCCTCGTAACTTGGACACATTCGCCCGGATAGACAGGGCCGCGTGGAGAGTGGTGGAGGGCGAACTCTTGGGGGAGAATTAGTTGGCGATGTAAAGAGCAAATAGTTTAACAAGCAGTTCGCCGGCGATGCACTTGTGCCCCGGCTGCTTCCGAGCGAAGTATACATACATGAACTGCACGCGGGCCGAGACTGTTGCTCGCCTTACATAATTTGTTCGCCCTCGCATTCCTGCTTCCAAGGAGCGCCCGGCTGATTGAAAAACTTTACTGCGCCATTAAATTAAAAGGAAGCAGTCGCTCGGGGCCGGTGCGTGTATCGGCCGAGATAGGGTGATGGGTTGTTTCTCCAGCCAGATCGAACTCGGACGATATCCGCTTGGTGGGAATAACTGCACCAGGAATGGAAGAGTACCAGGGCGATCGGGGCCGAGTAGTAAGCAAGCAAGCCTCGCATTTGCATAGAATAGCACCGGGTTACTTCGCCCGTGCGGCCTGGGAGCTTTGCTCCGGAGATAGCGGATACGTTCCCAGTGACAGGCTGCAATCGAATCGATTGCTTCCTTATCAATAGGAAGAGAAAAGCCAGCCGCTCTAGCTACCATCGACGACCTAATGCCAAGAGGTTCCGCTTCACCCGAGACTTTAATCCATTTCGGAGGACTCGGCATTTCCAATCAGAAATTCGAGTAAGCATTAAGTATCGAGTTGACCTTACGGCGAGCTCAAGAAGTTTTTCACGGACTTATAATGACTCGAGGAAATTTACTTTTTCCGAGGGGATTGAGGGAATTGGGCTGATGCTCGGGTTGGACGTGTTGGTGGAAGAGGTAGCGTAATTCGGGTCGATACACCAGTGTGAGGTGCGGCCTCGCGACAGTCCTGTCGACCTCCTGCCGTTCCCATTCATCGCCGCTAACCCCTGTCCGAACCCTTGGACGGACAGTTCACCCACGTGCGCGAAACTGCTCTTACGTGGGTGACCTCAGGGTGCCGCCTGTCCGATTTGCGTGCCGGCAGCTTCGCTAATACATTAGCCTGTCGCCCCGGCGGGCAAATGTGAAGCGATAATCCGACGGGATTTATTTGAAATTCGTGCTTGCCCGCGCACAAGTATTTGCCTTTTATATCCTGGCAATGCGCGCATTAATGAGCGGACGGGACGCCCCGGGGAGATCAAGTTAAACAGCAACTGGAAAAGAGAACATAAGTTTACTCCGATGGGAGAGATGGGATGGGACGATGTGTTGGATGAAAGTAATGTCAAACATTTGCACCTGTTTTTTAGTAATGCAGAATCGAGTTTAACTTATCCTCGGCACTTCGTACCGGGAAGTTCATGGGTAGCGGAGTACCTCCAAGATCAAATATTCTCGCTTGGATAGACACTGCGAGCTTCGTTGCGATTGTAACCCCGATTCTCCCTTTCACCGAGGGTCCATCCGATCCCAACGAATCGCCGCGTATACATTTCATACAGAACCGTGAACAGTCGCCGACTGTCAGGCGTATCAGACATTTCAAGATTATTAAATAACGTTTGTAGAACAGATAAATCGCAACACTTCCTCTGCCCGAGAATGAATCAAGTTTATTCTATGTTATCCTTGTCCAAAGAATACTTAATGTTTAATGCATCGGTGTACGCTCGGCTCGCACAATGCCCGCGCAATTTGCAGTCGAGTAACAATATCGACTTGCAGATGTTCGATATCAATTTGCCGAAATCGTCGTCTGCATCGCCGTGATTCACGTACACGCGCGCGCTCGCGCGAGTGTGTGTGCCGCTGGTGGGAACACGAGCGTCCGGATTCCGGTCGCCGGGGATTTGCCGATCTGCGGGTAGATACCGAGCAAACACGCGGAACCGGAAAGGCGAATGTAATCTGGAATTTTCCCGTTTTCCATTCGGCCCCGCTCATCTGCCGGCAGGTTCCTCGTTCTCCGGGCTTCTATGGAATCAGTCTAGCGGGGCCGGCAATCTGCTATAGCCGGCGGATTATCGTTGCAGGAAACGAGAGACCGGGCGGGGGAGGCAGACTCGAAATATTCAATGGAACGAATCGCGAAAGATGGAGTGATCCTAGCGCGCTTCCATTAATGGAATAATATTAATGGAAATCCCGGCAGACGTGTATTCAGCCGGGCCGGCCGAACGAATAGTTTAGAAGCAGGTGACGCCCGCTAAATGCTGGAGTCTGCCGCATTGTGCGACGGCGCCGCGTCGAAAGTTAAATTGCGCCTCGAGGAGAGAAGGTAGAGGGTAGCTCTAGGCTGGGGCTTGCCGTGCCCTGGGAAACTGCATATCGCATAATTGCTAGCCGATTCCGTTGCGGCGGCTCGCCGTTCAGCTCGCCGGGGCAAATTGACGGGCGAATGCAAATCAATTTGATTGCGTTTACCGGCGGCTCCTCGGGCGGCCAGCCACAGCCGCGTTCTCAGGAAGCGCGCATGATCCCGCATGCCGCCTGCCACTCCAGTGGAATACAACGCCTTCCGCCCCCTCGAGTATCGCAATAACCATTCACCCTGGGGAATAAAGCTCCATTAAATTATTAATTAAACCTCCGTCCAGAAGTGGCCTCCGGCAACCCATTCTGCCGAGCTTTTCTCCAATCAGTTATTCACAAAACAAACAACGGCTCCACATTTCTCTAGTGAAAGTGGTTTCATTACTCAGACAGATGTACGTCAAATCCCCGCAAATTGGATTGCACGTGTGTATCAAATATCCGTGTGAGAATCCCGAGCTTAACTAGACATGCGAGACGCCAGAGGGAGAAGGGTTGGCAGGGGTGAATAAAGTAATAATAAGCAAGCAGAAGTAAAAAGTTGTAACCGACTGGTGTTCATTTCGCCATTAGGCCGGAGTGAGAATTGAATGCGAGGCAGAGATTCATAGCCAGTGCAATTACCTGCCCTCTTTTTCTCCACGAAAGAAGATGTTGAATGTAAATGGTCTCCGACGAGGTAACAAGCCTGCGGTGTTGTTGGCACGCGACTATTCACGAATCCGGCGAAAACCGTCGACCGAAGCACCACAGGAAAGAATAAAAGTCATTACGTAAGCTTAATGACGTGAAGGTTGCCGTAACGATGTGGCGTGAGCTTTTTCCACGGCAGTCTTTAATAGCGAGGTTTATCCGCTCGTACTTGAACCACGGTGGTCTCCGCGATAGCTTTCACCCGCTATTTTCAGAATAAACTCAGGAATTTGTCTTTCGGTATAATTCCCACGGCATAATGAACCCCTGGAATTTCTGGCCAATGGTTACACTAATCCAAAGAGTCCGGTTGGATCTGCGGGGGAATACATTTCTGGGAAAACTGCATTTAAACTTGGCACCGATTCAGTAAACCTGGCTCATTATAAATTCGATTAACTCGAAGAGAGAAGTTGAAGGGTTCGATTCATCGCTTCTCGATGCGAGATTCGCTCGAGGGGGTCGCACACTCTGGCTGTCTCGGTCGCGAGATTTAGGGTAGAGTCTGCCCCGTCAGCGAAAAGTAGAGGCTGGGATGGCAATAGCAAGGCATATCCCAGATAAAAGAGGCTGTCGAGCATTCTCCACTGAATAGAAGTGAAGAGTCGTTCGATACATGTCTTTGTATGCCACGCTCCCATTCCTCACGAATTGTCCCGCGCCGCCCCCTGCGCTCCACTAGCAGTCGGCATCAAACCGCATTGAAATCGCCTCGTAATTACACCACGAACATTCCGATATCATTTCCATGTACTCCACTTTCAGTCACCCGATTCTCGAAAACAGGTAACATTTTCCGGTGCACGCCTGCGTAAATATCAAATAAAGTGGTGTACAGTTGATTTGTTTGCATTGGAATCAACGATATGGGTGTTGCCAAGCATGCACACAATACTACGCACATATGTATATTAATCATACATGCAATTTGCCCTATAAGAACCCTTTCACGATATTTTGGTATCGAGATTAAATGTACCTTCATGTCATATTTAGACTCAGCATAATACCCTTGGTATAAACTGGGATGTCGACCATCTATGGTTCTCCAACAGTTCGTACAAATACTGATACAATCAATAGCCAGTAACAAATGAGGCAAAATTGTTTTATTCAAGAAAAATCGGCTTAGCCAAACATATTCAAGAATTTCTGATTCCAAAGCAAACGTATGAATCTTTTGCACTTGATGGGTGAGTGGGGAGATGATATTGTGGAGTGGGGCATGGGACTAGGTCTAGGTATCTATGGGTAGTGGCTGGACCAGCCGCTCATTTCAAGTTCAGCGCTCGAAGGGAAAGGTCACCTTAGGAAGTGCCCGCCGAACTCCCGTTACCCGAGGACCCAACACCATGCAGCCCGGTCTCGCATCATTGGACACGGGAACCCCACGATATTCCAGTCAAGGCAACGAGGCTCCGTGAAAACGGTAACAACCTTTCGCACTCACGCACTCAAGATATAAACTTTCCTGGTGCGTGTCTGCGAGGTATTTTCACTTCGATTCAGTGCATAGAATGCCATTCAATCAGTATATTGATTTCTCTTTTTAATGCATTCTGCTCTGCACCTGCTAAATTTTACACCGTAACGATACATAATATTAATCTAGTTCGGAAAGTTACTTACGCTGTACTTGTTTGTTGCAGTGTTTCATGTGACAACATTTTCATCACTGGACATTTAAAATAATTAACTATTTCGACAATTGAATAGATTAGATATACTGTTCAGGGAATAGTGAAAATTGGGATTAAGGTTTGCTTTTAAATTCGTGTTCTGTCGGGGCAGTAAATGTCGCTTGTGATTTTTGGCTCATTGGACGCACTGTGAATGCTCGGGACAGACGCAGCGCGCAGTGCTCTCTTTGATCGCCACTATCAACGACAGATTAATCACTCGTTTAGCAACCGGCCCACGAGACATGGTATTTGCATGCATTGAAAAAGCACTGGACAGAGTATTACTGTGTCGCGAGGCGCGCAACAAATAATAGACGGTGCGCGCTACATTAATTCTCGTTACAATCGACGCTGTCCTGACGTTGGCCGGCTTGAAAACTCTAGCGAGTGCATCGTCGCAATATATTTCGGGGACACATTCGATCGGTTTACAGCTCGCAAGCTCGCCGCGCCGGGATTATGGGTTATCATTACCAGTTGATTGATTGCCAATGCCACGGAGCTTTCGCCCGCCGCTGCCAGTAGTCGATCGGCTTCCTGTCGAAAGCGCCCACTTTTAATAAGCCTCTCCCGTATATTTTCCGCCTCGAGTTTCACCACCGAGTTGCGGAACCTCGGCAACATTTCGATGGCGATCGCTCTCGTCGTTTGCGTCTTTAATCTGAGGGAAAAGTGACGTTTCTTTTGTTTTCGTACGCCGGGAGCTTTCCGCGTGACGGAATTCGTCTGTTGGCGAGATGGCCAGCGTGGTAAGGCGGCATTGCATGTTTTAATTAATGGGAGCCGACGTCAATACGCGTGGAAGGAATATTAAGGAATTTAATAGAATCTTCAGATTTCACGTCTCGCGTACTGGCGATTTCTGTGGGCTTTGAATTGAACTGCGCTCGGTGAACAGGGCAATCGCACTAATTTCCGGCCGGCCTCTATCGCTGGTGGACCACTTCAACATTTGCTTTCACTCGGACGTATAATTACGGAACGTTTTCGTATAATGAAATGCCATTTTCTTCGTAGCTTGATAAAATAAATTTCGATTAATTAATTTGTGGTGATTTCTATTAACTTTGGTAATTGCCGCGGGGATAATTAGTTTGGGTAATTGTATGTACGGTGATTGATGCGATCGGGAGCTACGGTCGTTATGCTTAGTATTTGGCCGGAAACGCTAAGCGCGTACTGCAGGTGGCGGAGTGAGTTTTTTCGTGCACATTTATTCAGTAATGATCCGGCAAAATCCGGAATTACACTTCGCTTTTCGCGAATCGGAAACAGGTTAACCGTGCAAGTCCTTTAACTCGGTTCGCTTCTCCGATAACGTAAAAGTGCGTTGCGCGAATGCAAATGCACGATCTGTGCGCTTTCGGAAAATCCGCAATTACTAATTAAGGGAATTTTGCATCGGAAAATATAAAGACACGCGAACTTTGAAATCTGATATAGGATTTGGAGGGAAACGCGTTTCACAGCCGATTTAACATCCTGTGATTATTCTGATTTTGTTAGGAAAATACACTCGAACCTTGTCGAAGCATTTGGCAACGCAGAGCGCTTGGTTTGCGGATTTCCCTGAAATTTGACAGAAGTTTTCTGAAGCTCTACTTTCTTGGGGCTCCAGTGTTGAGAAAGTTGGGGTTTCCGGCTCCGACTGCGATTCTGCGTTCCAACCTTCTCGGGGGAAGTAGAGACTCTTGTTAGAAAGGAATTGGGAAGTAACTCTTCCAGAAAGATAACTGAATTCCGGGATTCCTGTACATAGAGCTCTCGAGAGTTCGCACGGTGGACTCATGGATAATTAATGATTCTCCGGCTCGAATTAGTCTGGGACTATTTTTCGCCCAGTCGTATCGGGACGATTTGTCAGTGTCCCGCTGGACATTAAACCGCGTGGAGAGTGCGGGAAACCGGATAGCAGTCGGAAGAATACGTTTTATTGGCTTTTTTCCGTATTTGCGCGGTGAAAAGTTCTCGGAATTTCCTGAGTTAGCTGTGCACCGGGAGCGACGTGTTTATTGCACTTTCTCGCGGCATTCCGTGCTATCTGCGATGTGCATTACTCTTTCATGCGGAGCGCATTAAAGCCACATTGTTCATAACATTCTTCCTTCCCGCAGTAAACCAGGAGGAATTCCCATCGAAGCTCGCCGAATCGACGACGAAATCTTTCCAAACATCCGCGAGATTGCGACTCGATGGAGCAGTTGCCCGGTTAATTGAGAGGTGCTAGCGAGAGCTTGATTAATCGACTCGAATGGCTCGCGAAAACATTTTATTTGAATTGCACTTGGAGCGAGAGCTCGCAGTTTTTTGCATTGTCCCGTGGAAGAACGGGATCCACAATAATAAGGATTAACGAGACTCTCCGTTACACGGTGGAAAACGAGCTGGAGGTTCCTCGCCGCTGTTACTTCCTCCTCCTGTTTCCACTTTGCATTCTCCTTTTGTCAAGCCTGCTATTCCTCTCTCTCCGCCAGTCAGGAAGTTACGGCGATCTTTCTCCTCATTAAGCGATACTTACAGCCCCCGCTTCTGAAAAACAGCTCCCACTTGCCAAAGCGATTCGCTCCCGATAAAGAAGTTTACTCCTCAGAGCCAGTGATAAAGGATCCCAATAAAAGAGGTCGGCTTGCGCGATAGAAATTCTCTTCTTTACACGTGTTGCTCCTTATTCCGAGGGACTCTGCTGCAGAGTATCTGTCACGCCAAGAGCAGCCGGTAGTTCTCTCCCTCTTTCCTCCGCTTCTCCCCCCCAAATATTGACTAAAGAAAACAAAGAGGGCAGACTCGCCTGTTCGCCGGATGTCATCCGGATGCCGTGACTTCTTAAAACATTTACCCACCCACTTGACTGGAATTCGCCAGCGAGTGAAGGAGCGCGTTGTAGTGTGTGTTGTTGTTGGGAGGTAAGATTTTTCCTTGATTCTAAATTAGTCCCACAAAACGCCTTGACTATTCCACGTGCAGAGACTACAGTTGGGAATTGAGTGGGAGGTTGGCCGGGGCGGAGGCCCGTACAGGGCGTGCGGTATTGTAATATTAATCATTGGGCTGATGGTTAAAAGGATTACGTGCGCGGGTGCCAGGTGCAAACTATGCGCCAGACTAGATGTATAGGTGGGTGGCTCACTGTTTGCTCGACCCATTATCTCTCTTTCCAGCAGGCCACGTAGTACCGGTGCATGTACTATAACTGCATGCGCCATCAAAGTACCTATCGATCCCTGCCAGTCGCATTATGATAGCGGCATTAATTAATATTAATCGTGCCGAATTGGCCAATGCGACCGTGGCATGCCCTCGTTTGAACGGTATCGCGTTGCACCGCTCAAGGGCTTTACCCTTCGCAACCCTTTTTGCAACTGGGACTCTCGAGATGCAGAATAAGGGCGGGAGGGTGAGGGCGACGTGTGTACGCGTGTCGCGCCGCATGATTTATACGCGTGTGCTACAATGGGAACCAGTTTATGCAAATATTATTGCAGCTGAATTGCTTTGGCAGCACGCCCGCCCCGAGTCTGCTGAATCTTGCAGCGACTGGGATTTCTAGCGCATTAGTTCTCGCCGTCGTGTCAGCCCTCGAGACCTGCACCATCGGAATCCTCTCGGCGGCGTCTGCCTATCATTCTCCAAGTTGTCTGTCGGGACATTAATCTTTGCCAATGAGTCGCGACTGACGAGTACGATCTGTCAGTAGCGGATTTGTAGATTTCAATTTGACGCGGATACACGCTTTACGGCGCGCTGAGCTTTGGTTCTGGTTTGGTGGACAGTCGAATTATTTCCGCAAGAACTTACTCATTTTATGCTGCAGATTCAAATATGAATAATTACATTCAATTTACCTATTCATCTGACCAAAGTTTTATTAAATAAATTCTTTTAAATGTCTGTTTTATTAAAAAGCGTTTTTATATCGGATTTAATTATCGCGAGTTTAGCATATTCATTTTCCAGGTTAATAATTATTCTGAAACTGTATTATCTCTCGCGACACGAGAGCGTCATGGCAGGGACTTTCTTGCACCCAGTCTATCCACACAGGTATGCCTTGAAAAAACGAAGGGGTCAAGGGGCGCCTATCGAACACGTGGGATCGGGGAATAATTAGGACGAGCGTGTTTGGCACGTTCTACTGGCCGGTGGCACTTGCCAAAAGGGAATTACGATTGATTGCCGTGACGAACGTGTCCGCCGCGATGGACATTGAATGAGTCAGGCCCCAACTCTCTCTCTCCCTCTCTTTCTCTCAACTGAAGCACGAAATGGTTGTAACCAAAATCACGCGAGTCCCACCGTCACCACATTTTCCCGAGCCCTTTGCCCAGCACTACACGGCCGGTCTGTTTGTTCGGGGCAGCTTTCGCCCACCCTACTTCCGAGTTTGGTCCTATCAGTTCGCCATTAGTCGGCCGGAGGACCATGCGAGCTGTGTATATGTTTCTCGTTCAATCTAGCATCATCTAGGCTCTCGCACCCGTGGCGGAGAGAGAGCTTTATCAAACTAGTGGACCGCCCGGCATTATTAGCTTAATTAGCCAGCAGGATTCTTAAACACGAAGGCCCGCTTTGGCTTTGCAGTTTGAAGGAGCCGCGACCGCGGGAATTAATGATCTCTCGAGGAAGCCTGCTAACAAACACCCTGTCACGTAATGCCCTGCAGATATCCAGCCAAGTCACACTCTCTCCCCCTCTTTCTCGAATCTCTGTGTGCTCGTCGCTTTAGTGTTCGTTAACTCCTCGAGGGATTTAGGAGCACGTGCCCTTATCGGCCCGTCACTGCGGTAACCTGCCAGGTTCTACACCTTCTATATTTTTCTCGAGGCTCAATTTCCCCGGGAAAGAAAAAATCAAGCGTTTATCTTTCGGCATTGTGAACTCTGTTTACCGGCGAACCTCAGGAGACATATTTCACCGGGGCCCTTTTTCCCGGGGATTAATCTTGGAAGTATCTAAGCGTCATAATTGGGGGTCATTAGTTGGTGAACGCCCGGTGCTATTCGGGGCGATAAATTCTCCTTAGGAGCGGCTTCGTTAAAGCTGCCTAATTTCATCGATTATAAACGAGCTGTGCGGCCATGATGAATGAAAGTGTCACTCGGTATTTAATATTCATAGTTGGGGACGAGGACGCGGAAATAAGTGGACCGTCTTGTAGAAGGTTGCGAAAGGAGAGAGGAATTGGCGATGGTATAGCGTCTTTTAGCAGTAATTTCTCACACGCCCACTCCTCTTTCTCGGATTTTTCACGGGTGATTTCTGCTGTTCGTGCCGATATATTGAATCGAAGCCGCGCTGCTAGCGAAGTCGCCCGCGATACCGCGTGGTCTTACGGCAGGCTTGAGATCGATAAGTCATGCACACTCGATTACAGCCTGCCACCAGCAGTGATGTCTCTGAGCGTCAGGCCAGCCCAGACTAGTACATTTTACGATATAGTCCTGCCGTTTCTACTTCTAGCGGTCAATCTCGGAAATTTAAAGTCTGTGAAATCCTCGCTGAATAATCGCTTGTTAAGGGCAGACGACTCCCAGGTCTGACGGCAGCCAAAGAATAACAGTTAATTCCTTCGGTAAGTCGAGTTTCTCTTTGAAGACAATATATTGGTGACGGCGTCCAATGATTCGTAAATGAATTATTAATCAATTTTCCCATTCGCATTGGTGCACGATAATGAATGAAAAATGAGAGTTGAGAGAGAGCCATTTGGTTGTCCTGCATATTTCACGTTATATTAGCGCGCCGGTATTCCGGCATACGTTCAAAGTGATTCGATAGCTTTGAGTCCATCAGTCGGGCGTGGAGAGCCTCTCGAAAAGTGGAGCACCGCCGGTCGAAGCCGGTGCGGTTCGCCAGCGGAAAATTCAAAATCGATATACAGCGACGGAAAGGAAGCTCGGTCCTCTTGGCGTGTGTGTTTCTTGCAGTCTCCTCGCGCGAGGGGGGAGAGCGCATTTCCATCCGGCAACCTTATCCTTCTTCTCCCACGAGCGCATCCGTTCCTCGAGATCAAAGTTGGGAGGCGGAAGTTTTGGCATCAGCCTCGCACACCCTTGCACACTCCCGACCCTTCCTTTAATTCGCTCCTGCAAGTCCCGTCGTCGTCTTGCCGCAATATGACAATTTCCCTCTTACTGATTGTTGGTTTAGTTTCGTGGCTTTTATTAGAATATTCCGTGGTGAAGTTTAAGCTCTCGGTTCTGCGGGAGAAACCTGTGGCAGGAAACTCGTGCGAACCAAGTGCCCTTTTTCCGAGCGAGAATTAGCTCGTAGTAATCACTGTAATAGATTATTTACGCTAGGACTGCCGGAGGAGCTCACTGCTCTCTCTTAAAACGCTCTCGGTAAAGAGTTAAAGTCGAGAGCGGTAGTGGTAATCCTTAAGAGACTTGGTTGAAGAGAGGTAAACTCGATTTTTTGGACAAGTTTCACCGTGCACTTGAAATTGATTTAGTCTGGCACGAAAATGACCCCATTATTTCGCATGCATACATTAAAAATTGTCAAGTGGATTATGATGGAGTTGGCGCATATTTTGCATTCTGGCCGCGAGTGGTGCAAGGCTGTGCCTGCCTTAAGTAGCCTCAGGTGTCCAAGGGGATCCTTAAGATCCCCCGCAAATTTGCATGAGGTTCTCGAATTTCCCCCGAGATCTATGGAGATATTCTCCTGGATTCGCATTTCACTTGTAACTCCCCTTCAACTCGCCCACGCCTTACAATCCATTTTTCCCGACCGAACACCGTGTGCGCGCAGGAAGGAAAGTTGCCGAAGAAAAATTAGGCCACGTGCTTGGGTATTGTAGTGGCTTGGTAAAGGGCGGGGGTGCCGAGTTAAATCGAAGCGATTTCCAATTCTGATCCTTTGATATTCTGTATTGCGAGTAACTCGCACCTTCAGACTCAGGCGGTATCGTATCGCATATAAAGCGCTGAGGAAAAGACAGGAAAAATGGGCGAAAATAGGAAAATCTTCCCTCGAATATGAATTCAGGGTATCAAAAGGTAGTCGTAATGGAATTGCCGTGTTTTTAAAATACTCTTTTAATCATACACTTCTATCAGTTTATTTAAAACTAATTTCATACAACATTTTGTAAGCGTACATTTCTCGTCTTTACAGTCCCTCGCATGGTAACATTCAGTCGAGAGTGTCCATATGGGAATATTTACAATGGAAGATGATAGTGGCCGGTCGTGCATCAGCAGTGCTGGCGATCGGGGTCAGAGTTGTCCGCGTGCCTCCGCTCCTCGAACTATAAAGCAGTTTGATATCAGGCCACTCTCGTCACCCTTTTTATGTCACGATGGCCCAATTTCAGGTCGGAGCAATCATATGAAACTGGCGAGCAGCATCACCCGATTCGATCTCTCATTCCCCCTTAGCCTCGAAAGAAACCCGAACTCGATAGTTAGCAGCTGCTCCTTGACAAGTTTCCTGGCGCTTCCGAAAAGCCCCATCCCAGCCCCGCATAATGAATCACGAGGTAGGTAATTAAGTTACAAACTTGCCATCGACGATTCCTTACGTGCTGCGGAAACGCAATACCGGAATGGAGAGGCGACAGGGAAGTCGACAGGGGCGATCAGCCAGCAAAGGGGGAAAAGGAGGGGAGCATTCATTTCGCGGGGGTTGAAAAATCCTATCTTCCGAGTCCGCCCGCTGAATATTCATCGTCTGTTTGCAGCGGAATATTCATGCCTCGTTAAATGACATGCAAATAGTGTCTTTAGTTCTCATTTATTGCCTGTAGCCAGGTTTCCACATTACGCACTGGTCACGTGCTTTCCAGCTCGCTCTTAATCCGATCGGACAAAAATCGGATCGCGTCCTTAACCATTCGCAACCACACCGCTAAACTTCCCCGTGGAAAACCCACGAATCAATAGAACTACCTAGCCAGCATAAAGATGCATTCTCACACGATTTCCCCTGCGTGACACGAATCCTCCACGATGAGAAATGTTGCTCTCCAATTCGCAGAGACGAGCAACAGACACTTGTGCTCGGAGGAACGAGAGTACCCCGGTGGATTTAAATGAATCATCTGTAGTTTGACGCTCATCGGAGTCACTCGGCGAGGGCAGGGCGCGGGGGTGCAATACGTGTAATGAATTAATGCAATGGCAGCCAAGCACGTGGCTGAATACCATACAATTTGACCTCGCCGTCCTCGGACGCGCCACGGCTTCCCACCGAGGGCGCAATCTCGTGCGACGAGAATCGCAGCTGATTGCCGTATTCCGTGCTCGCCCGGCCCTCACACTCGCCAGCATCCCCCGAATCGCATTAGGATCTCTGCGGGAAATGCTCGCGAATTAAAACGCCGAGCTACTCAAGCCCGGCCTCTAGCTCCGATGTTTATTGGTCTAATTAGAGTCGATCGTCGACGAGCTATCGAAAGATGGGTCGGTTCCAGTCAATATTTTCTCCCAAGCTGAGAATTTCCTGCGAGAGCATATCTATCGTCTGAAAAAATATAAAAAACCAGAAGGTCGAGGGAATCTGGAGTTGGACAGGCAATCACTTGTTGGCCCAAAAGGGTGAAAGGGTGCTTGAATAGTTTAAGGACCGGAAGTCTTCCCGAGGGCGTATGCTGCCCCCCCGGTTTTATTTTACTTCTTACAGCCTTGATTTTTCAACGAGTCCTAGATCCGCTGTCCTATAAACAAGTACACATCTAGTGTGTATATTAGAGTCTGAGTAGAGCAGCCAGTACTTTGACGCCCGAGGTGTTATTACCAGCGATGCAGCTTGCTCCCATCGCTCGCATTCGAGGGTGCAGAGAGAGAGGACCCGACAGCGATAGGGTTGAAAGCTTGTCACGGCAAAAGGCGCGCCCCTCGCAGCCTCAAAGGAAACGCGCTGGCGAAAGGAATAACCCAGATTCGAGCTTTTTTCTTTCCGGCCATCCTGGGGCTTCTTAAAGTCGAGCGCCGCCAGGGAAGAAAAGCAGCCGGTACTCCTTTTCTTTTGCCCTCGTTATCCTCCTATTTCCTTCCTGTCTCGCCCCTCGCGGTGGAATCCTTGTCACGAAGCCGGGACAATGTTACCCTGACATTCTAAATAATAGAGGCTCGCACTCCTTAAAGAAGTCCTCTCAATTCTTTCCTCTTGCTGGCCATTTCATTTCTCTGAGCATTCGTTTGGCGCCACCGCCCGTCGAAATTAATGATAAAAAGCTCGCATCGAACCTTGACCGAGCAAGAAAGATGAAAATATGCTCAGGACGATCTATGATGAGAGTTGATTTTACCTGCAGTGTTTCTTTCACCAACTACTTGGTCTGTTCAACTTTGGCAGCGCGGCACGGTAGCAATTAGTTTAACGCGAACACAGGCCTGCTGTAGAGAACGAGCGGCGAACGACGCGCAAAAGTGGTGGCTTCATCGGATTCTAACACGAAAGCTTTCCTATTTGGAGTTTGCCCAACGTTCGTCCGTGGTCGCAGTCCCTCTATCTCCCTCTCTGCCCGTATGTCTGCCTCTCAGGGAAACAGAGAAAAAATAGGTGCCCGTGATGAAATAGGCCAGAGCGTTTCGCCGTATACCTGCAAAGGAAATGATCTGTAATGCGGCGCGGAAAGAACCGCGAATCGATCGGTTCATCGCAGGAGGGAAAGAGCGACGAGGGGAGCATGAGAGAGACGGACGACCTTCGATTGGAGCGAGTGACACTTCCGAGAAACGAGAGGCTCCGCAAATGAGCCCATTGTCAGGTGGAACAGTGCCGATTGCATTTCTTCCTCAGTCTCTGCCGTTGTGTGGGACTAGTCATCCCGACTACTCGTCGGCAGCAGGTTAATAATAGCGTTTGGTGCCTGTAGTAGATTCCAATGTAGCTATCGACAGTCACATAATTTATGTGCTCGCGTTTCCGCCTCCGCGGCTGTGTGTTGGTGCCATTGAGGCCGCCCATACACCGCGCCCAGCAGCCTGAACCAGCCGATAGGAGGTGTCAGCTCGCAACATATTCCCGGCCGCACCCTGGCAAATAAGCGTACCCTCGTCTGACGTAAACCCTGACGATTAGACTCAATCCGACCTATCAAAGGGTGTCGATCTTCAGTTTTATTCAGGAAATAATTTTTAACCGCCGGAAAATGGAAGATGTAAATTTAACTCATTGGCATGCACGACTGTTTACCAGACAGTGTGAGGCATTGCGGCTGTTTGAAGACATAGTATGTGAATGAATTGAAAATTCCCCATTGTCTTTAAAGTTCAACACAGGAATTTTTAACCCCTGGCTATTGTAGCATTAAAGCATTAAACTGAACTACCTGGTCCCTCAAGGGTCGAACCCCACCCCTTTGCAACTTTCCAGCTGTAAATTTGTCACGCGGCCTTCCAGCCCTCATTTACCTGTCAACCACGGGAGACACGTCTCCCGATTGCTTACGGGGTTGGAGAAAGTTTCTAAAGTTCAGTCCCAAGATCGCCGAAGAGATTTTCTCGTAACATTGCGCCCAAAGTCCCCAGCCGGTTGTTTCGTAATTCTTCATTGGAGCCGCAAACTCCGTGCGACTAGTGTCCAACTTGTACGAAGGGATGCAGGCATCCTCCTGGCGTAGACGTTCGGCGGTGTGGTGGTCCTGTGGGAGCGCGGGAGCGCACGGAATAAATAATGTGCGGGAACGAGGGCTGGCTCGGGATCCATCGGGGGGCATGTGAAATAAAAGACGACGAGTCCCAAGGAACGAGTGCCTCTTATAAAACGTCATAGATCACCTTTATTGTTATTCTATGTAACACGTGTCTCGCTGGTCTCTTACAAAATCAGGAATCTCGTATGTCGTACATGTACATTATGTATAACGTCTCGTATATATATATATTTTTTTTTTACTCATTCATTTATAATATTTATGTTTGCTCGGCTGTGTGTGTGCGAGTGTGTCTGTGTCCGAGCGTGTGTGGGAGTGTTGTGTACATGTTACTGGGAGGTTCCCCGACACCTCATGGAGGCGCCGCTGTGATCGATGGTGTACACCCGGCGTCGCGGAGCACTTTGAAAATTCTCGGAAGGCTGTATGTTGCCGAGTGTGTGTGCCCAGGAACTTTAGACTGACAGGGTAGTCACGCAATTTCTTTACACCCCGTACACTACTGCAAAATACCTGTCGCTTACGCCGCCAGACCTCCGCAATCGATGGATACCTTTCTCTTGCCTCGGAGCAATATCGAAAATCGAGTAGAACGAGGGCGTTCGTGGCCAGACGGGCTGTAACGCGTGCTATCGACACTAAACTTTTTACTATGGAAAATTTAACATCCCGTCATCATTGGATCCACCGAGTTTGACTCCACCCTTTGATTCTCTCAATAGCAGCAGAGTAAATCGCTTGGCTCTGTGCTCCGATTATTCCCTGCGAGATATCGCAGCGAGCTTGCACAGCGCTTTCGGTGTCCCTCTATTTATCTCTCACGGGATTTACCGTCCCCCCGTGTATTCTTCCGGCTGCCCCTACATCTCTTCCCATCCGGAAGCTCGAAGAATCTGACGCGTTGCCCAAAAAGCAAAGTGGGGGGAAGGCAGTGCAGAGCCAGCCGACGAAATCCTGATCTACTTTTGTAAGTGTGGCGGCCGAAGTGCCGAGTGGCCCGGGGCGTTCGGATTCCCAGCATTCTCCCGGCTTTATCAGAAGCTGAGACTTCTCAAGGGATGCCGGGCGAATCGTGAGCGTTCTTCGAAGTGCGGAAAGAGAGGGGCGGAGGCAGAGAGAGGGGGAGAGAGAGAGAGGGAGAGAGAGAGAGATCTCGGCAATCGAGGAGAGCAGATACAGAATCGTAGCAAAGGGAGTTTTTGCCGGTATCGTGCGGTTTCCAGTGAATCGCCCGCGGCCCCCTAGTCTGAATGATAACATTTCGAACGCTCGGTGTGTGTGATCGATGCGACTGAATGCCAGGCTCACGGGAATCGCAGCAGTTAGTTAGACACGCCGAAATACCGAACAGCCAGGCCGCACGCAACTCCGTTTTTCGTGATCCTTTAATTCAAACCCGCTTTTTCACCTTAAAATTACGAAACCGCGCTCGGTAATCGTCGGTGGGGCGGGGGTGCGGTACTGAGAGGAAAGTCGGATCCATGGCTTCGGATTACACCTCGCGCGGCCGTCGATGAGGCCTCCACTCGAGAAGACGCCATTCTATGGACCTCTTTCTCGCTCGGAGTCCCTCGGTGACTCTGTATTCGCGAGGATATCCGCCTCCATTCAGCTATATATCTCCCGGCAGGATCACAGGCGGCTATAGTAATCGGCTCGCCGCCGCCGGCTGCTATCAAACGCGCCGCAGAAGCTATATACGTGATCGGGAGCTGAAAGGAGCAGAGCCGCGCAGCCGGCCCGATATCGGCAGAGACCCTCTCGCCAAAGAGACACGAGGCCACTGGGAGGGATGAGTGACGGGGAGGATGACGATTCAGTGGGCGAGCGCCTGGGGGGAAATAAAAATAGAGAGGAATTAGAAAAGCTGCGAGAGTATGATGCGCCCGGGGCTTAATGACAAAGCTGGACTTCTTATCGTCGAAGAGATTGTTCGCGGTCCTCCCTCCGCCCTTCACCTACCCCTCGTTCTCGTTCTCTCTCTCTCGCCCTCTAATGTCTACCTTGCGCGCAGAGCTGTCGGTTTCTCGCTCGCGACTCCTGTATAATCTGGGTTACCCTACAATTAAGGTCAGCGCCGGAATGAGACAGCGCCGGAACAGATTGCACTCAAGACCTAGGAACGACCGGCGATACAATTCCAGTTCCTCCTACGTGTGATTCCCGAAGCCCGTGCGCTTGGATTAAAGGGTTTGATAGTCTCCCTCCCTTTCTCTCTCTCTCTCTCTCTCTCTCTCTCTCTCTCTCTCTCTCGGCCGCGCCAGTTCTCGTTATCAGGGAACGAAGCTCCAAGTCGAGCAACCTTCGGCTTGGTTGCGCTTCAGGAGACACGTGGAAGCGGAGATTCTTTGTTCAGATGGATTACGAGTCGAATTGCAGATACTCGTACGCGTCACTCATGATTATTGTAACATGCATGCTACGCTGAAGGGTTTCGCGGTGGATTTTTGCCCTTGGGAAGGCCATCGCGACCATCGCATGCTCTGAAATGAGCCGTAATTGATTTATTCTTCTCTCTCTCCTCGCGTGCCAGGTTGTATTTTTTCATGATTACGGATAACGAGTTACTCGTCCTGCGCGAGTAACTGGTAACCGCGAAAAGAAGGGCGACCTGCGTGTCATACTTTCTCATTTTTGTTGTTGTTGCCTGTCCACATACAATTTGTTCTGTTTCGATCGATATCAGTAGACTTTGTACTACTTTACGTTGTATTTAACAGTTCGGGGAGATCATTGTCGGTTTCGCGGAAATCAGTTAGCCCTGCGGAGTGCAGTGTGACCTGCAAAACCGCAAGGATAAAGCCTCTACATATGACACGTTGGGGGACTACGTCGGACCTGCCGTTTCCGCAACAATGTGTGCACATTTAACATTAATATTTGAGAGAATCCATCTCCCCCGGGGTGCCGGTGCTCCGCGTGCGCGCGGGTGTAGGATCAATCGTCATTTCGCGCTAACCCTGCGGACTCCCTTTCTTTCCCTCCTGCACGTTCCCTATGCATGTGTGTGTCTTTCTCTATCACGCGGACCTCGCAAACCTTTTTTCCTTGGCAGAAATATCGATTTACACTCTGTGTATTATTTTTTTCCCTCTCTCTCGCACGCACTCTCTCTCTCTCTCTCTCTCACTCTCCCTTTCTCTCGTTCCGCACACTTTCCCGTCGAGTCGTAACACTCGCGGTGGTACAATAAAACCAGCTAGTACGTGTGTGACGGCATATGTGTGTGTGTACGCGTGTATCTCTCTCGCTCTCTCGTTCTCGCAATCGATAAACTCAACGACGCTATAATATTAGTAGGTAGAAACAAACCCTCTGCGCTTTAGACCAGCTAAATGCCAACATCGGGCGGTCTATACATGTATGTATATATATAATAATATATTTATGTGTGTGTGTATATATAGATTCTTAATTCACCACTGGTAGAACGTGTGTCCGTCGATTCACGCCCCTTTGCTTCCTTATTTAGCGAAACTCGATTCCCACCTCTCATCCACTAGAGCTAGTACTCGGCCTAATTTACATGTTTGGTGTCTCGGCTGAGTTGTACGCGACTCCGTGTGTATGTGTGTATGTGTGTGTGTGGGCTGATGTGCGCTGTCTGTCTTGTCTCCTGCTCCCGTCTTACTTGAAACCGCTAGTTAGTCGGGAGTTGTTCCCCGAAAGCTCCCGAGCGTCAAGCACCGGCGCCAGTTCTGCGGGAAATCCTCATTATGATTTGCCTAAATTCTCCATGAACAGGAGCAGGCCTAGTTGAAGGAGTTTCGGCTTGCTTGCGCCCGGAGTGCACGTATCCTTGGAAAGACGCTGCCTGGAGCGCTGGCGGGATGAGCCTGGAGCCATGGGAGCGAGTGCTTGGGCGCTCGGAGCTTGCAGGGTGCTGCGTCTAGGAACTCGGAGCTAGGGATAAGCGTGATAAGTAAGACAAGTGAGAGCGCGCGCGGTAATAAGAATCCATCTGGCATAAGCGAAGGCTTCGACAGGACGAATTGGCACAATTGGCGCGGTCAGCGGGAGCCAATTGGTCGGACTAGCTCGGGTGAGTGCAATCAATGGGGGATCGGAATCAATTAGCTGTAAGTCCGAGCTCCTCGAGCAAGCGGTTGCCCTCGGGATATACATAACCAGGGAGTCCTGACAATTCGGGCACCGGGCGACTTTGAAAAGTAGGACTCCTCGATGTATACCGGGGCTTACGAGCGGAGTTCCGTCTACTTAGCCGGGGAACTTGCTTCCCCCAGGATCTATCCTGGCTCGTGGCTGAGGCTGTCAAAGGCTCGTGCCACCGTACAAAATTGAGAGGGAAATCTCTTGCCCTTTATTCGATCGCCTCTGTGTGAGAGTGTGTACGTATGAAAGAGTGATTAGGTCCTAAGACTTGCCGCGGCTTCCCTTGATATCTTGGTACGTAAGCTCGTGCTCTTTCTTCCCTGTCTTCCGCATCGGCGATCATACGCTGTCCAATGACGCTCTACCCGATCGAGAGAGCTCGATTCCTCTTCTCTTCGATCCGCTCGACCGTCCAACTGTCCTTTTGGTTTTGATTAGAGCTGCGAGCCTGGCAGTGCCCGTTTAATCACCAGTGGATTTCGTCTCCTCTTGTCGACGTCCGAAGCAGCTTTTGATTGATTTTGATTACACTTTGATCCGAGCAACGTGTGGGGGGGGGGGGGGGGGGGGGTCAAGGTGTGTGTTGGAGAAGGCTAGTAGCTACGGTGATGGTTAACGAGGACTGGCGGGAGAGGAAATGGTCGCCGCCGCAAGTGATCGCCATGGAATTAGTGATCCCGATATTATCGTCGAGAATGATCCTGAAAATAGGCCGGGGGTGATGAATTGCACAGGAGCAATCGGAGCTCAATGACTCGGCGCTACTGTTGCGTAGTTGGTAATCATCGCTCGATGACGATGGTCAGAAAGTGACTTAATATATTGTCGCAGACTCTCGCTTGCACGCCGCTCGAAGGACGCTAAACAGGTCCTTGCGGCATCGGTAACAGTGATAATGATTCGCTGGCTCGACGGCGCTGTTTAACTGGGGAGATGATGACCTGCTCGTGGTCCAGGCCTTATTCATAAATCCCGTCGGTGGTAACGGCAGAGCCCCGGTCGAATTTACATTTAAATTGCGTGCACGCCCTTCAAAAAGTTTCTAATTTCCCCTCGGAAGTGATTATCACGGCGTACGCTCGACGAGCCCTAGTTAAAGCTGGGATATATATCCAGGTCGCCCCCGGAATAAGACCCCGATTATCCCGAATCCGGCTGCTGGTTGCGCTTCACCTGCACTACTCGCTAATCCCTCCATTGCCGATGAATTCGATGGCTGACCGAGCACCAACATCTCCAATTAAAGGAACAGTATTTCCACCAGACTTAATAAATCGTATTCCACTGTATCCACTTCCACCTTTCCCAGCTCTGTAAACGCGCACCAGGGAAAAATCCCAATAGGAATTCTCGACTTTCCTCGCGACGCTAATAAAAGTCAGGCCCGTCGACGCGTCCGGGTTCCTTGCCGGGGTTGCGACAATGCAGGCGCATTTTGAAAACCCAGGCGGAAGGAAGCATTCGTCATTTTTGCTAGTCGGGTCACGCATGCGAAGCATCCTTTCAATTGCAGTCGGAATAAGCGGAAAAAGGAGATGAGTGCGATTCCCGAATCGACAACTGGGCTGAGGGGAACTAGTATCGACAGTAATTCAGTGGAATTCGGGGGTAATCGATCGATGCGAAATCCGGATAACAACAACCGGGGGGGGGGGGGGGGGGGGAATGTCACCGGGTGAGAAAGCTTTCGATAAACGAATTTAAATATCGAGAGGACGGGCGTTGGGGGTGGATGTGAGTGGAGGAGAGAGGATACCCGTTCATCTTTGCCCCGTTCTTTCCCGCTCATTGTTCCGGTTCGATACTCGATATCGGGAGCAGGGACCGCTGCCTTCTTACGACCTCCTTCTTCCACCACCTTCCCTCATTTTCGCATTTCGCCGGAATAACGGGCCTCCCGGTGGCAGGAAAATAAATTGGCTGTCGGGAGGGCCACGACGATCGATTAACTTTTGTCCCGCTTTTTTCCAGCCTTCCTCTCCTCCTTCCCTCTCCCTCTCTCCCCCTCTCCCCCTCTCCCCCTCGGTCTCCGTCTCCCTGTGACGGTGTATACGTGACAGCACGCGAGCGCACGTGTCTGCGTGACCTTGCGCGCGTCTTACTCCCGTAGCTTCGGAGCTTACGGCACCCATCTCCTTCTTATCTTTCGCCCTAAGCACTGATCGCAGGATCGCGCGCCATTACGCAAACGCGTGCTTTTAAGCGCCTCGCCCTCGGATTAGCCTCCCGGGCCTCCCCGCAACGCCTCGACGCCACCCTTCGACAAGGGAAAGTTCGGAAGGCACCCTTCGGACATGGAAAGTTTCAATTGAGCTACAAGACCCCCCTCCTGCGCAGCAACTTCTCGTGAAATAACCTCGACGGAGATACGCAGTACTCCTCCTCGAAATGCCATTATAACCGTACATGTCTCGAGCACCCAATTATTCCAACATAAATTCCAACTCAGAGTCAGCGTCCAAGAAGCTCGGATAGAATGTTATTCAACCTCGTTTATGCACCAATGTCGAAGTTCTCTTCCTTTGTGCAATTCTTTGTCTGAATGTAGATCGGGCGATTTACGAGGGTTCGAAAAAATGAAAAACTGCGAGGAAACGCATACCTCGATCTTCACGAGTCCCCAGAGAGCAGTAATCGGAGCGAAATCGCAATGGAGGAATCCGAAGTATGCATTCCGAATTTCTCCCACAATGTCGAGAGGTGGACGCACTGGGGCCCGATTTTTGCCCCCTGAATCGAAAGGCGTCTTCTCATTCTTGATCTCGACGGGCGGGGGTCGAAATGGGGGAAGGGGGTGTGCCTGTATAGGTGGCTGGCCGTGCAGCTTTCCTGTACTTGGCAAGCTTCCACGGCACCGCAGGAACGCGGTGCACCTCGTAATATGCAAATGAACATAATCCGAGAAAGGTCGAATGTCGAGACACGACCGCGAGAGAGCTCCGCTTTTTTCGACGCGCCGCCGCTGTGCAACCACGCGAAATCCATCGTCGTTCTTCTTCGCCCGCGCCCACCCCCGCTGTCGCCCTCGACTTCCACCCTCGCTTTCTCATTCTTTCTTTCCCTCTGTCTGTCGCATTTTTTAGCTCTGCTCTGTGTGCGCGCCCTGGAAGCCGATAATTCTCTTTTCCCCCCCTCGGTCGGCGCGGGCCGAGAAAGCTGGAAAGGCCGTATACCACCACAACCACTTTTCATAAAGAGAAACGGCTGGAAGTGTTATTACTTGTACAACATAGTTGCATTGGCTCTTTTTTCTCATTGTTTTCATCTGCCCCTCCCGGTTTTTGCGAGGCTCGCTCGATTCGACAACGGTAATACATGCATATAGCATGTGTACAGACAAATTTCCCTTTCTCTCTCGGACACGCTGCTCGCACACACGGGTGAAAACGCCGTCGGCAACGCTGAGATATATTTTATACCATTTTTCGGTGATTCAACATTATATACATATATATATATACGGTATCTGTTTTTTGATTAGGTTTTCTTTCGCATTTTGTTTTGCGCTTTGGTTCGGCGCACGCGGTACTGCTCGTTTTGAGTCGATGGGAGAGTTCGACTGGAAGTCCGGCGCGCTTATACGCATTAATAGAAAATAGAAACATATTAGGATACCTCGACTTTGGAGTGTGTTGGAACCCGAGGCTCTCGCGTCTTCCTCGCTAGCTCGAGTTGGACAACTTCTACCGAATCATTCGCTCAGAGTCCATTCTCTCGCTCGCACAGATATATTCTCTATATGTATGTCATTCGTAACAATGTTCCAGTAGTCGGATGTGACGCGATGCCGAGCGCGACGCACAGCGCGCAGGCCGTTCAGGCGCCTTACACGCTAACCGAACGGGGCTTGGTTGGGGAAGGAAGGAATCCCCCGATTTTTCGCCACCTCTGCCGGCATATCACGCCTGCGTATCAAAAGTATCATTAACGTCAACGTGAGCCTGCCTTACCATCTCACGGGCGAACCGCTCGTAAATAATTCACCCCTCAGACTCCACTTTCAACAACAACCTTCCCCATCTTGGCGGCCTTGCGTTCGCCACAGCTTCCGTTCTCCGGCCTCGAACGAATCATTCTCCCGGCATGCAGTATATACCTGTTCGGAAGTTGGGCTCGTTGCATGCTCGTGTCGCACGTCTCGTCCGTAGATGTGCAAGAGTGCAGGCATGTGTGTGAGGAAGGCTTGAGATCCGGAGGGTGGTTGGTGAGTAGGTTTAGGGAGGCGAGGGTGTGTGTGCCTAGGTGGAAAGGGGGGTGGGGTGGGACCATAAGAAGGGGGATCATTTGGTAGGAAACGACCGAGCCAGGAAGATGTTGATCATCCTGAGAGAGTGAGTGACTGGTAGGCCTAGAAGTCGGACTGCGACGTGGCCAGGGCACTCTCGGCCGTTTCCTCGCGTCGTCATAACGGCCTCGTCACCTCGCCGCACTCGCAGTACATCGGGTGGCCTCGACGATCCACGCGATTGCTTATCGAGTGATCGCTGAAACAGACAAGAAGGTCCTATAGTTAGTCGCCTTCCCAGCAAATCATCTAGCCCGCCATCCCCGCCTCGACACTTTTTCATTCTCGATCGAACCTGCCTCTCTACTTAAACGCTCTCGATCCATTAAATTCACTGTCACTCGCTCCAAATTCGTAGTGCTCTTGGATTCGCCAAATCCTGTTAAATTCGTACACTTTCGAGTTGATTGCGTTGGCGAATGAGAGAGAAAGAGGGTGAGAGAGAGAGAGAGAGAGAGAGAGAGAGAGAGAGAGACGCCTTGCTTATTACGATCCAGATATACAAATTGAAGGTGCATATGTGCGGGCGCGCGTGTGCGTGGCGGAGGTGTGTGCAGTTCTAAGTTAGACCAATTAACTGTTCCATATGTTCGAAACCCCCGATATTCCGGAATAGCTTTCCCAGATATAATGAGGGTGCCCCACGCGCCGTGGTAAACAGGGGGTAATTCCGAAATGCACTCGGCTAATATAATAGTATGTCTCTACAGAGCGAGTTCCACGTGCACTGATACCGAGTGTAACAGTCATGTAACACGTGACATAATTTCCCTGGCTGGTGCCTTGGTATTCCGACACTCGGTTGACCTAGGAAATAGAGTACTCGATGGAGATAGGGCAGGAGTCTGTTCATTGTCGCAACCGAAGGTCGGCAGAGCCGGGCACGAATTTCCAGGGGAAAAATGGCAAAATTGTTGGATCGGAGGATCAAGCATAGAGCCCCGTGCCGGGGGTATGTTGTTACCATGACCCAGATTTCACCTAGGCTGCGAAAAAAGGCTCGGGCGGCGAGTGGGCCGTCGCTTGTCAGTGCTCGTAAAGTGATTCTATCGGGCGGCGGCTGCGGCTAGTAGTTAGTGTCCAGTTACGGTCAGACACCGAGCTAAGCAAGTCAGATTGCGTGCCACCTATGATTAGCCGAAGCCACCTGGCTTCGAATTGTGTGTGCATTGGCTCGTGTACACGCTTTGCGAGCTCACCGGCTTCCAACTAATCCCTGCCTTAGCACCTGCACACGAGTACGTGTCAATTGGCGGAGAAGGTCCGCTCTACATCTAGATGGGTCTGTCGATCATCGGCTGAGAATGATATGCGCGGGGAGAGAGCTGGCCCGCTTAATGGGTCGATGGAAATAATTACGGGCTGGAAAGCGGCGGCCGTGACCCTGTCTCTCCGGAGAGACAGGAGGAGGCAGGGAGAGAGAGAAAGGGAGGAAAATCCCGGGAGCAGCCGAGGGCGACTCGCGGAAGTCCTTATTAAATGCCTCCACTCGTCGGATCCAATATCGCACGCGCTCAACGGCTCGATCGAACGACTCGAAAATTTATGTCCTCCGTAATCATAACTTCGATTCCAGCGAGACCAGGCCCCCCACCCGCCCATCTTACCGCCCCTGCTACTCTCGTTCCGAGACCCTTTTTAAGGCCACTCCGTCTCCATCTCGCCCGTCAAATGTCGGTAGCAGCAAGTCCGGCGCACAGTACGGCTACTTGGATTCCGAGAGGACGGCAGTAATCAAGTTAGAGAAATGGAACTGGCCAACTCCATAATATCCGAAACGTCGGTTGGTCGACTATGTCCGATTTGGGTCAGCTGGGGAAACTTTGGCGCGGAAAACGCGGCCGCACATCCCACCGAGAGGGCAGCAGAGGCAAAAGAGGGGGGAGTGAGAGGGAACTCACTCTCGTCAGCTGGCCGCCAAGCGGAGAGCGGTATTGTTATTCTGCCAATATTGAACCAGACTGCGAGGGCTATCTGGAGCTGCGAGTCCGAGGGAGACGGCGAGTAAACAGTCGGCAGTAATTAACGAAGGTAGCAGCGAGCGCACTGAGCGATGAGCAGCTTCTCCCATTGAAGCGATGCCAAATAAGTTTCCGGGGGCTGCGCTTGCAAAGTTGCTGCTCGGGGCAAAAAATCCCCACCGTGTAAACTTGTAAAGGCGAAGTTCAGAGCACTCGAGTGGTGATCGCTCGTCGTTTCGCGTGTATTAAAGTGGCTAAAGGGTGATCGCCCTTCGACCTTCGTGCTCCCGCACCTGGAAGACGGAAGTACCTGCTTTGGTACATGAGAGCTCGCGTGACACGGCGATTTCGGGTGGCGTTCTGCCTAAACTCTCGACAGGCTGCGTTTAGTAGGTCGAATTCTGGCTGGAGAGGCGGCCAGCTCGTCGGAAGACCGGCCATGTTTTGTTGCTATCGGGGGCTGGAAAACTGCGTGTACACGCGCGTCCCTACAACGATGGTCCGTTCGCGTGAGCCTAACGAATTTAGCAACCGCCGGGGCTAAAAGCTTGCCAGCCAGCGAGCAGACGGGAGGGAACCTCGTGTCAGGGAGAAGCAGCTCACGGTCGAGGGAGCTCTGTATTATTAATTCTGCGAAAGCGACCTCGGTGCGAGCCGGGTAACGTGATTCCGAATATTTGCCGGTTTACTCGAGCCCCCGGGCATTGATACACCCGTCCCGACCACTACCTCGCTCCGCCATCTATTATAGACTGACGGGAGACCCTAATCATCCGCACTAATCTTGTTTCCAAGTACTCTCCCGTAATAGCCCAAGTTCCGACACGACTCTAAAGATATATCTCTTTCATAACTGAAAGCGATAGCCTTCCTTCCACTCTGCGCGGTCATCTCTGCCGCGGCATCCGATCAAAGTATACAGAGTCGGAGCGGAGGTAAATATCTGTGAGAAATTCTGGCCAATTGGGAGTAGAGCGGAAAGTGGCTTTTTAATCATGTGGACTTTCGGCGAGCTCTAAATTCCGAGGGATTAATCGTGCCAAAAGGTGCATTCAATCGGCAGGCTGGCAGTAGTCCGGGCTTTCTCTACTCCCCCTCTCCTCCCACTCTCTACTCTCTCTCGGGGAACAATAAGGGGGCAATTCGTGGTAGACAAAGGGACGGCGAAAATTCGTGGACAAAGCTGCCAGACAATGCAGGACTCTCCCACTTGTGTCGTATCGGCGAGAGCTCGGCAGGCTCGCCCGGCTCCATCCAGACATTTGCACCAGGAGCATTTTTATTCTCTCTCGCCTGGCCTGCCGCGCTCTCTGCGGAGGACAACGATAACGAGCTCGACCCACGGGATGAATATCGCCGGATGCTCTGGGATACAGTATGCCCGACTGCCCACGCGAGATCACGCGTTAGCGCCCGCAGCGCCTCGGAGCTCGGCGAAAAAAATTCAATTACTGCGTAAACGAAGGCCCCCGGAATTTCTCTCGACTCTCGTGCCCTTCTCTCCCTCCGCGCTCCTCGAGGGCTAATGCCGTCCTCCTGCATTAGAAATGATACCCTGGAAATTCCTGACTATCTTTTTCCTCTCGCGAGACACGTCGTCCCGAGGAAGTCGGTACTCGGAGGCGGCGAGGGTCGCTCTCGATTTTCGATTACGATCCCATCCCGAGCTTTCTACCCCCGCGAGCGCGAGACCTGGAAAGAGTGGTGACGTGTAACATGTACATAGAGAGAAAAGCGACAGAAAGCGAGTTGCGAGAGGTGAGGGAGACTCCTGAGAGACAGCAAGCGCCGTGGACAGAATTCGAAGCCGAGAAAATCAGACCCAGGAGGCGGACGAACAATGGCTGTGTACAGGAGCGCAAGCGGCCGTTAACACTTACGCGTCATCGGCTACCAGTTGCGCGATTACAGTCGTCATACTCCCATGCAGAATGACGACGATAAGTGGTAACGTTCGCGAAAAACTGGCTGGCCCACAGATGGAAACAATCAGCGAGAGAGACAGAGAGAGAGAGAGAGAGAGAGAGCAGTGCGCATTCATCGAACTGAACGGTCACGTTCCAATCTGGCAGTCGTGCAGAGATAGGAGTAGAGAGGGTGAGACAAACAGACAAACACACACAGAAAAGTGAACGGGAGAAAAAGTAGTCTCGCTGTGGTAATGCACTTCTAGCTGCTGTTGCTGTTGCTGCTGCAGCCACTCGCATAAATATTGGCAAAGAAACTTTTGCAGAGAAAAGAGAGAGAGAGAGAGAGAGTGAGTGAATCCGGAATCGCTTACCGGAACAGCCTGTTGCGACTGGCACAACTTTGGCAGCCGTGCTGATAATAGCTGAAAAATAGGATCTCATTTATAGTCTCGCTTGCTTGTTAGTTGATGGCATTAATAGTTCAAAGAGGTACGCAACCTTATCACTAGTGTCAATAATACGGGGGAAGAATAGAATCGGAGGCCTCAGGGGTTTGGCAGTGGGGGGGAGGTATTGCATAGAGAGAGAGAGTGTAATTCGAAGAAAACTGTGGGGTAGAATCGGGTGGGTTGGTCTGGCAGATAGTGGACTAATAATACACGGCTTCTAGCAGCTGTTTCGCTTTTTGTCGACTCGTGAATGTGCAGTGGCAGCGTGCCACCCTAAGTAGAGAGACAGAGGCGGGCAACTTTTTCCTTGGAACACGGTGAGGGGGGCTCTGAGAGAGAGAGAGAGAGAGAGAGAGAACGCGCGAGCGAGCGGGGCCGAAGAACATAAACGGGAGAGCAGAGTGGGAGAACATTGCGATTATCTGCGCGAGTGTGCAACAGGTACAAGCCTGGAAGAGCCAGTGTACCGCAAAGTTAAGTAAAATATAAAAGCCGGCGCCACAGGAACACCGGTAACCCGTAATTACCCCACGCGCGCTTGCCAGAAACTTAAATCGCCGCCTTTCCACCAACTGCCCGCCGCCATTTCCTCATTCCCTCTGCGAGCCTCGACGGTTACTGTTGTCTCGATTCCTCCGAGCGGATGATGTCCGCTCATTTCTCACAAGGTTCGGTCGTTTAGTGAATGGTGAGCGTTTCCCGACCGCCGCCGGTCCGAGAGACGCGGTGAAAGAGGTTTGATGCCCTTTGAGATTGAGACCGTCGGTATTTTCTCACGATTTCGACGCATACATTGCCCGATTAATGGTGTTATAAAATGTGTCGGAGGAGTTGCGTTAATAAGCGAAACGTCCTATCGAGTTTCGACTGACAGATTTCTTGCGGAGGGTGAATTGCTGGTGGTACGAGTTTGTGCGAATCGTTGCGATGGGTGTAAAGAAAGTGGATTCCCTCGACAATGTTAACAGTCGGATACTGAGTGCGCTCAGAATCCCCAGTTTAAACAAGTAAAACTTTTCCATTTTATAACGTCCATTTGCATTTAAAGAAAATCTCCGAGTAAACCTGCACCGAGAGTGTGCTAAAGAAGGAACTTTCCGTGTTCTTGTTTGAAAGTACTTTTCTATATTCCACTTTCTGTGCATCCGGCCGCATTTCACATGCACTTCCTGTGTGAGAAAGAAAGAAAAACAGTGGTAGGGACAGGGTGGCAGTGCGATAGTGAAAGGGAGAACACATAGAGTGTTTTTCGCGGAGCTTTTAATCAAGATTTAAAGAGGATGAGAGTGGGAGTGAGGAGTGAGAGAGAAAGAGAGAGAGAGAAAGAAAGAGAGACACGAGACACACACGTAAGCGGACTGTCAAGTGACTGTAAAAAAACACAGACGAAGAGACGGAGCATGTACGGTTGGCAAGCATAGTATAACAATAACTAGGAAAAATTCCGAATGTCGAGGCGGTCGAGTGGAGGTAATACAACGGCATTCCACATTTCAGAAATGTCTCGCTTCCGCCGGAATGGCGAGAGAGAGGCCGCCTTTTCCCGATATTAAAACCCGCCGGCAAACGTAATTGCACGCGAACACATGCGAAACACGCGAAAATTCTTTCCGATTTCACCTTGGGCCGCGCGAGCGCCCGCTCGCTCGCCCCCAGCCTTGAAACGACCCTCTCGATTCGAACGGAAACGGTATTCTGCCCCCATTTTTTCCGCCGCTTTCGGAAACCAAAGTGGACTCTCGATCGGCATTGCCGAGTTTAAATCGGCGGTGGAATGCTTTGAAATTACACCGCGAAGCACCGTTCTCCCTCCTTGCTCTTCGTCAATTGGTAGAGTTTTAATTGGTAAACAGTTAGACGCACGCCCTCCGCAAGCGGCTCCGTCCCCGCAACAAAGTCGGCTTTCGGGGTGAAAAGGTACGCGGCTTTTAAACTGCATTGCGTGATCGCACGATCGGTTGTTACGTCCGTGGGGTCGCGTGGTGCTGCCAGAAGGGATTGCGTACAAGGTGTCGTGTGAGGAGACGGATTTGCAGATTATAATAGAACAAATAGTACAAATAGAAATAATGGCTAAAAACAATGGACATTTCTTCCTGGACCTTCCACCCGGGAAGTGGGAGGAAGGGCCGGGGCGAATGCGGTACATGGTGCAGATCTAACACAAACATTATTTGCTCTTGCTGCCACTGGACACCTTGTAGTCAGGCTTATCTCTGAGTGTCGCTTACTACCAAGTGCAGACGTAGTCGTGCGCAGACGTAACATATCCTTGGGAACACGCAGTGTCGCATAAAACGCATACGCCCGCCATGGGCTTTCAGGCCCACCGGTCGTGTACGTTTGTTCCGGGGCGGAATCGCTCGTGGAGGGTGTGCGTCACATGGGCAGAGACAGACGACAAGCGACAAAGTCAAGATTCAACGTGTAGACATTATACTCACGCGAGCTTTCTATCTCTCTTTCGTTCTAACGTCCGATATGAATGTCGCAGAATTTACATAACTCGATTCTGAAAAGAAATATGAGAAAAGTATGTAGTCGACTGGTGCAGCAGGAATCTCCTCGAAGCAGCTTAATCAGAATCGACGAATGCACAATAATCTCTCGTACAAACGGAGCTATGACTATCAATTGGGTATCCAAGCATCACGGCTCTCCGGTTCTCCCTAAATGACAAGAAAACCTCTCGAGTCGTGGAACATTAAACGATGGCTATTTAACGCGTTCAACGACCTCGACAGCCAGTCATTTTCCACTCGACCCTCCATTTTTCAATCGCCATGTATAATTAAATCTCTTACGTGACTTACATCTCAGATAAAGCGCGAGCAATTTCCAAGGAAATTGGCCGGTTAATGAAAGTGGCGGTTTTCGCACGATACTATAATTGCTTGTAATTGTTTATCAGCCGCGGCGAGTTCGCCTTTCATAGGTCTCCGTTGACAAGGGAAACCTTTGAGAGGAAAGTTTGGAGAATCACAAGTCGCTTTTTCGCTAAAATGCCATTGCCAAAGGGATGAAGCAGAGGGGTGAAGATGGTCGCGTAGCTAAATGAACGTGAAATGACGAAAGAATAATTCACGCGGCACTACGAAGCGCTCCTCTCCTTTTTCGAGATCTCCACTTTGGCCGCGACACTCAATGAATATTTAACGAGGCTAGCCTTGTTTCAGTCCCTTCTTAATACTTAATACTAAGTAAGCCGACACCAGACGTTCTCGGCCAATTATCGTTTCCCGAAAGCGGCCGCTTCCACCTCGGATTTTCATTGGACTTAAAGTATCGCCCGCTTTGTCGGAGACACAATAAATAATTTCGCGAGCTTTAAGGCCTTTGGTCACGGAATTCGCGCTGGATGGGGAGTTTTGCGGAATGCGCGACGATTAGATCGGATTCTTGGCTGGAAAGGCGAAGGTCGCGCACTTTATGGAAATGAATTCGCTCATCGGGAATGGAAAGCATTCATGTTTTATTAATAATAGGTAGAAAAAGCGATCCACCTTGGAAAAATATCGTACGTACACATTTTCTTTATATTCCACCGGAGCGCATGGATATTTTCATAATTGCGTAATACAAGCTCTCTCCTTGCTTAAGAATATCCTCGACGTATAAATGCAATACCGCGCATACTTGCTGGGGAAATATTTTAATCAGAGTTCCCAGTTGTATCGCAGCTGTTCCGACCGGATCGCCGCTCGCTAACACGGGCTTATTTCACGAGCTTACACCCTTTCCCGCTTTGCGCTCGCCGAGAGCTCGTGCCGCCCCCCACAGTAAAGCTAATTACCTGGTTTGAGCTAGCATTCCAGCAATGAAAGGTAAAAGGTCCTCGCGAATCCTTCGCATTCTGTCCGGAAAGCCTTTATTCTCGAAACCGCGAAGTAGCCACTCTCCTCTGAAGAGCGGCTCGTTCACAGGCGCTGGAGAGAGGGCGGGAGAGGGTGTTTGTCGCAAACAGAGCCTCGAAAACTTCACATTAGAGCAATAAAATCCAGGTCAAGCTTCGAGCCCCCTCCCGCCCCCCCGTTCCGTTCGAGTTCACTCGGTGTTAATAATCTTAATTAATTGCCAGTGGTACAAACAGTGGTACAAAGTTCTTTCGGCATCACGCGAAGGGCAGAGGGTGTTGGAGCGGGCCTGGAGGGTATATATATAGTTGAGTTGGGGGGTGGGATCGAAGACAGGTCCTTTTCTATAGGAGGCTCGCTTGAAACTCGTGATATAGAGGGTGGAAGTCCCGAAGGCTTTGCTCGCTGAATCCCGCGAATATCTGACCCATATCCCTTGAAACATCGCAACGCCATTTCCTGCGCCCCAGAACCACCCGTCGAGAGCTACTACCTTTCTCCACCTCGCATCCGCTACATTACCGAGCCCATGCACGCCATAATGGGGCCACTTGATTCCGGAATTAGGCTGCAGCCGACAGGGGCGTACTTTGTTGAAGGGCGTCCTCCAAATTTCCCATTTATCGCTCAGATATTAAATGAAGCTTGTGCGACTTGGTAACATAAGGTGGGCGCATAGGGTAGGTATGGGTCGAGGCTACGTGAGTGGCGTGGTGAAAATCGTGGCACGTCGCCGAGAAGGCTGGTTTCCTTTTTACGGATAAGCAAACTTCCGGAGCCGGAAGGCCGTTTATGACGCCTAACTCGATTCGATAAAGGTGCACGGGCTTCGAAAATGCCTTCGCTCTCCGTCGTGCAGTACCCTTTGAACGCTGTTTTCACCCTTTGCCAGCTTTTCAAAGAGTTGAGAAACCACCCATACAATTCGTCAAGTGCCAGTCTTGAGTGCACCCGATGCACCTGATCATACCTTTCTTTCTGAGGGAAAGTAAAGAGAAAGGACTTGCGGTGTTATAAACCCCTCGATTAAATCGTGTCGATTGAAAATTGAAGGGGCGGCGAGTAGGGCGAGCTCTTTTTTAAGGCACCACGAATTGCTCGGTAAATAGACGCCTTTAAGGGTGGGAGTAGTTAAGGTCGCCGAGCGAGAACGAGAGCTTAATCCTCGTTCAACAACGGTAATTTGGCTCTCTTACTAGAACACGTTCGTGAACACGCGCTTTTGCAATCTCCTTGCCACCGGAATTCCCCTCGGAGCCGACCCCAAGCACACTTTCGTACTGCCCTCTCAGCGCCGATGAAGTGTCCCCATTATCTTTTTGACACCGGAAATTACCATGTGGCCTAGGTCGAACATCCTTTCAAGCCAGTTGCCAATTAATCCTCGCGCTGCGCCGTTCGACAATTCTCCAATCGTTCCATCATGAATTAGTAAACACAAGCAACAAAACAAACCAATTGAATTTTAATAAATACAGAAAGAAAGCGTTTCCGCTTCAAGATCCTCGGACTTGAGAAATCGACAGAGATGTAGGAGAAATTAATTGTGCTGCGTGAGGGTTACATATCTCTCGAGTTGGCCTGGAAAGTCATACATATAGTCACGCGGTACACGTTGTCTATATATATAGTATGTGGAGAACGAGCGAGGCCAGAAGCTCTTATTAAATCGCCCGGAACACGGGAGAGGAAGTTTCCCCGGTACATTTCGAGGGCTTTCGGTGCAAATTCGGTGCTCGCTCGGGTGGGGATAGTTTTACGAGCTCTCTGTTTACCATGGTTCGTCCTACCTGTCGGAAGATGTACCGAGACAGTGCCCCTAAGTCCCTGGTGCAGTAAGGTCGTGACAACAAGTGGTACGCGTGTCCTATTCACTGTTTCATCAAACTAGTCCTGTGATTTGTTACTCTTAGTAAGTGCGCCTGATGCTACTCACTGATATTCTATTTTTTTTTATTACGCAACCGAATATTCATGAGTGGCAATCACAGGTTCTTATTGAAGTGCTTTGCCAAGCAGTTGTTTAAAGATGTATTGGGGGCTTTGGAGACAAATACATACAATACTTTGCTAGTAGAAATTTCAAAATGGTAACAAGTGGATGAAATTTTGTGGGGAGTTTTATAAATATATTGTGAACTCTCCGACGGAATGATTGGAAATGTATCCGAATATTCCACTAAATTTTTTAAAAGTTCGAGGGTTGTATATATCACGTGAACATATTGAAAAAATATCGAACCAGTTTTCTGCTTTTTGCAATAAATTGCACATATCAATAATGCATTGAATAATCTTTGTTAACAAATTGGATAACATTCACAAGCTGAATTGCAAGAACTAAATATTATCAAAAAATATCAAAACCTACAGAAATTTGATTTTCACTTAGCACTGGCCACACTACCTGTCATACACTTGTTTTCGCAGACCTGTAGAAAATATTGGAGGGAACTAGAGAATTCAAACCCGCTAATTTAGTGGAATGTTTGGAATTTTTCTCAGGGAGTTCCGAATAGATTTAAAAACCTCATCACGCAATTTCAGCCAGTTCTACCATTGAAGTTCCGCCTAATAAAGTACAATATTTGTACCCAATACATCCTTAATTGATTTACCTCTACCATAGAATTCTATGATCGTCACACGTGCAATTGTTCAGTTGAGCAATCAAAAATAGCACGACAGTGGCTAGCATGAGGCTACTGTTTCCGATACGGTCTGTTTTCAATGTATCGGGTTATTCTGCCGGCCGCGGTAAACTTAGTTGCGTATTTGTGATTAATTGCGAAATTAACCGCCGGTAATTGAGGACGCTATTCCTCTATTAGATGCTTGACGTCCATTATTAACGACGATTGACATCCCGATTCCGCGGGGCTCCTCTGTAATATCCTGATCAGCGCTCTATGGCGTTTTGGTCAGCCCGCGCTCCGATCAATCGCACGCAACATTGCTGTCCAATTACTTGTATCGATACTGTCGTGCGATATATCCCATCTCGATCATTCAGTTCGCCTATCGGAATTTACGCGCCTTTTTCTCGGCGAAAAAGTGCGAGCTGCAAATGGATGGTTGCATTATACATGAGACGTAATAGGCTAGCCAGTGCTTTAATCCCCAGTGGTGCGATTCGCATTCTTTTTCCTCTCTGGCGCTGGAAATCTGCATTAATTTCAATGTATACCGCGAGATTCTCTCGCAGCAGACATTAATCGACGCCTCTCGATGGATTTCAATGATTTTCACATATCATATGGAGGATGCTTTCCCAAGTATTTTCATATATATTTTCATGTACATATATATAGGTGGGGGAAACTTATAGAAAAAAGTTATACACATTTAAAGATCGGGGAATCGGGGACTGGGTGAAATCGTCCTAAAGTACCCAACATAGGTATGGTTGGTCCAATTTCCTGTTGGATAACTCGAACTCGTACGCGTATTGGTCTGGGGCGATAGCACAACAGTAACAGCGCGATCACCGAGATTATAGTATGTTTACGTATTGGCATTACTCTGGAACCCAAACACCGGTAATAATATGATCCTGTATAACATATGTGAAAATTATTGAAATCCATCGTGAGTATATCTTTGTAAATAATGGCCGCCGCGTCTTATTGGGTTTCGTGACCTTTCGCTCCTCGTTACGCGTGAACCCCCGCGTGTGCCCTCGCCAGGGAGGTCGGTGAAAAGCTCTGGAAAACAACGTAACTCGACGGAAGCAGTTTACGAGCACGGTCAGATATCCGGTAATAAAGTTAGTTGCGAAACTGGACACTTCAATTAGTAACGTCGTCCTGGGGAAGGGAGCGAGAGAGAGAGAGGACGAAAGCAGGGATACGGGAACGAGAGAGAGAGAGGGAGAGAGGGAGCGAGAGGACAAGGTTTCTCTGGCTCTAATCAACAAGCCTGGAAAATCTCGGCTTGTCTCGTTTCACACACCACTCCCATATACTTCACGCGGAATTATTTGATACGCGAGTTGGTAAATTTGTTCAACAAATTTCCGGAATTATTAAATTCGCCCACGCTGCTGGCGATGCCGAATTACTATGCATGAGATTATTAGAGAATATTAGTAGTTTAATAGTGAGTCATATGAAAGTAGAATTTACCCAACTATTTGGGGGGTGGAAATATTTAATTACGCGATAGCGTCATACAGAGCGGTAGACGGCAATGCTTTAACGAAATATCATATGCCAGAATGCGTCCGCCAGGAAAAAAGGAATGCGAATCGCCGCCGGGAGGAAGCGGCGCGCGCGCGGTCTCGTTAAATTCTTCTGGCTGATATAACGCTTTCCAGCAGATATCTTACTTTTGGCAGGCTCTATGAGACGCCCGCTTTAGCAAGATTTATGGGGGAACCATCCTTTCAGCCTCTCCTCTCCAGCAGCATTCACTCGAGATATGCACCCGTGGTCGCACACATAATAGTTAGAAACGACTCGTAATACCACGCGGAAGAAAAAAAAACGCCATTAAACGATGAAAGTTGCACGATGGGGCGGAGCGAGGATTCACCTAATTATCGCCACCCTAAGGAATACTTTTGGTTCGATAGTCGCGCTTGTGTGAGTTGGAGAAGGACGGGACGCAAACGAGAGGTTGATTCCCAGTTGGAAAGCGCCCAGAAACTTTCAGCTAATAACAAGTTCCTAAAAGATCTAGGTCTCGCTCTCTTTCCCTCTCCTTCTCTCTCATTCGCTTATCGAAGCTTATTTCGTCAGAGTGGCCGAGCACAGCCGCTTCGCTTTCGAGAGCCCCCCCCCCCCCCCCATATTTTCCCCATTACCCGCTGACTTACCCGCTGGCTCGCGTAACTCAACAATCTCCCAGAGCCCCCTTAATTTCTGTTTTATTTGGCCCGGCAGTTTTTAACTTTATTGGGAATACCCCGTTCAATTCCACCTAATGGAGGGCGGGCCATCGTTGACGGTCTCTCGGCGAGTCGTGTCTCGTGGTGAAAACGAGCCCCGCGCGCCCCCCGCACACCCGCCCGGTACAATTAATCTCGCAGACAGGCCGCAGAATTTCATTTACGAATAGCCGCTGCCGTGGCTCGGTTCTCCCCCTTGGAGTGTGTTCGTGTTCCACTTCTACGAAAGCACTCTCTCTGTTTCTCTGATCCGAGAGAGACAACTCGCCCTTCAGTCTTCACTTTGTCTCTCTCTCTCTCACTCTCTCTCGTAACTGCGGTTCGTCATTTGATGGCAGAGCCAGACTGTATTTTAGCACCGGCAGGCAGACACTAAGGCAAATTAATTTATTTAACACCGAGTCCCGAAAGTGGCGTGGTTGAAGCACGCGCGCGCGTGTAAGGGCGAGTTTTTTTCTCTGGTCGAAACTTCGAAAGGGGTGAGTTAGGTCAGGCATGCGGAATGTATACTGATTGTGAGGGCATAGAGCGAGGTATGTGTCACGGCCTCCAGTAGGCGTTTCAGGGGCAAGGCAGTCTCTTTAATCGTAAAGTTAATCGACATATCAGATGCTGAGTCTTGTATGGCAGCAGTGTCTAGAGCCTAGAGCGATCCATAGTTCGCTCGCCTCGGCGGAGTTGCACGGGCGATCATTATACCACTCGCTGAATAAACCAATAGCAGGTGAATAAGGAAAGGTGCGTGCGGAGCAGCGACAATAGGCCGACGTTATTTCCGGCGCGGAGACGACCTAGAGCGATGAATCACTCTTGATCGAACCTCGAAGCGAGCTAGACGTAGTCTCTCCACCAGACAAGCAGAAGACATTAACGAACCTTTCTCGTGCGCCGCCCTTTGCTTTCAAGTATTGGCTCAGATTGTATCGCTCGCGCTTGCTACACCGACTATATTAGAATTCCAATCAATAGCTCGTCTCTCATAGCTTGAAGGAGCGTCGGGATAATTTGTCGTTAATAAAAAAACCATACATCATACGGAATTTTACGACGCAATCCATCAAATCTGTACTGCACGTCGGCCGATAAGGAAGTTGCCAATCTCGCTAATTTAATTAACCACGTGGCTCGTCCAACCCCTTGAAAACGTGCACACTATCTTGATGTCTAAAAGGTATTATCCAACATTGAATGCATCAGTGTTCCAAATTTCTCTTCCATTCCGCGCATTCAAGCTGAAAACTATACAGACTCATTCCGCGCCGCTTACATCTCGCAATCTCTGTAACAATGAATTCGATTCCACGTCGGCGATCTCGCATAAAGAATCGGGCGCGCCAATTAAAATCCCAATCGGTCTGGCGCACTCGTGCGCAATTAGCACCGGGAATAATTATAGCCCGGCTCCGTGAGTATCGTTGAAAAAGAGGCGTCGGCGGTGCACTGGACAGTGTGTAGCGAGGGTGGCCTCGCGACGAAGGGGATGGTCGAGCGCGTGCCGCGTGGACGAGCGAGTGGCAGGTACTTCAATCGAAAATATACTTTCAGTGGAACACGCGTGAGGTGGACCGAGCGAAACTGGCGCCGAGTCAACTAAATAAAATTCGCTTTCGGGCAATCAGAGTTCGTGGCCGATGTGTCCCGTGTACAAAAATACCACCGCGATGCTAGAACGCGTGCACGCGCACGCCGATGGTCCGGCGAGGGCGAGAAGCGGGTGGGTATTCGCGGCGGGCGCGATATTTCTTTCATGGGATCGGATTATCTGCTTCGTTACCCAGCAGAAAACCGGCAGGCAGCCGAGGGGGACGGGGGATTGTGACGGTGGTGGTTTGAGCGGGCTTTGCGTGGCACGGCGCGGCGGGATAAAGTCGGGCGTGAAAGTACCCGAGGCGAAATAAAAAATTAATCGCCAAGCGCGAAGCACACTCGGCATCGTCGGAATTATTGACGAACGCCACCGGCACCGTTCCACATTTCGCTATATAGGCGAGCGAACGCCTCGCCCACCCTCCCATCCTCCACCCCCGTCCATCCATCTATCCGTCAGATTTCTTTCGACCTCGCCCACGATCGCAAGCACACACACACACACATACACAGACAGACAGACTGTGCAGCAGCGACAAGGAGCACTTGATATTGCTAGCGTCTCGTGAAAGTCGAGGGCTGCCTCGAATCATAAACATCTTAAAGCCCCTCGCGCTGCTTTAATTGGAGCGTCAATCGAGAGCCTTTTCTTTCTCCCGGACGGAAACCCGAGCACGTCGCTGATAGGAATAGTCTGTAACACAAGAACTAGTATAATCGACCGGACTCGGTTAGGAAGACCGCAATTCCACTAGTACGTGTCGATCCATGCTCTGACGGACTGGCAGAATTAATCGAGCAACGTGAAATTTCCAAGCTCTCGAAGGGATCGTCAATGATTCCACGCGGTTGTTCCAGTTCTCTGTTTCACAGAGTTGACGTTTGAATACTTGACGAAGCATCGTAGCCTTCGGCAGCAATTCCTCTCCGCTTCTATCGGGCGCTTATGAATTTGACAGTTTGCCTTGGCGAAGCGAGCTTTTCCTCCGCGAGACTCTCAAGGGCCCCGCTCGAAACAATTTAACCGGCGTCATGATTACTACATTCTATGGAATTCTCGTGGAACCGAGTCCCTTTGGTGCTCTTGCACCCGGAATTATTCAGCGACTTAAACATTCTTTTTGAAAGGTACGCCGAAGCTAACAAGTTCCATCGAATCCATGCAAATCAGGCTTCTATCCGAAGGTATTCAGCCGTTCTACAGCACGATCGATACTAACTCTCCAATTTTTCGATAAGGATTACGAAGAGGCTTGCCCTAGTCCTATAAAAGAGGGCGGGAGAGAGGGTGATGCGATTTAATCGCATTGCGAACTCATACAGCGTTGAGACTCGTCGATGATAGATCGAAAATTAATAGGAGAAATTGGGTTCTTGGCAAAATCACTTGCGATCTCTCGCCTGAGCAGACGAGATTCCGCCAGAGGAAGCTTGGCCCGTCGAGCGATCAGGACGTGGTTAGCTAGCTTTCCAGGCCTTTCCTAGCGAGTCGAATGAATGAAAACGCCAGTTTCATCGAGCGCGGGCACAATCCCCCGAAGCCTTGGTCCTACAACTAAGATTTAATAAAGCCGCCTAAGGCAAGAGGCTGTGCTCTCTTGAATGCGGCTGGCTAGCCGGCACACCGTAGAAAAACCATTATCGACTTCTTTTATGCACGCTCCCCTCTCTCTCCCTCTCTCTCCCTCTCTCTAGTTCATCATGTACGTTCGCCACCATTATCAGACCACGAATATTCATGCTGAGACCTAAGGCCTTCGCTCGCAAACACGGGGATAAAGAAAGTCAGAGAGAGAGAATGAGAGGTAGCAAAAAATGTTTTCGTTGTTTGGCATTTCACAGACGTCCTTTCTCTTTCCCCCGTGCTTTCTTTGCCGGGAGTTTGCGATTCATCCTCTATAACCCGAGTCGCTTCGCATTTTATCGAGCCCGCGAACTACACTACTGAAAGGAAACTGGGCTCTCTGTTGCTCCCTCGGCCTCTCTTTCTCTTTCCCACAATTACAGACTTTGCAAATATCTCATGTGCCAGTCGCGCCATTCTACTTTGCCGAGTGGCGGTGCCGACCGCGGTATATCATTACAGTGAGAGGCTTCAATGCAATTCTTGTTTCAGCGGCTTGCGTAACTGGCGGCGACGTCTTGTTACACTCGAGAGGCGCCGTTACGTGCGCACTACTCTCCTTTCGAGGAAGAAGTCTGCATGCGCGTCCTCGGGAGGGAAGAAGAGCCTTTCGGGAGCGAGGGAGCTTTAAAGCTCCATTAAGTTGATTCGCGCGGGACACCGGGCGGCATTCTGGGTCACACATGTCCGGACTGCTAAAGCGAAATCTGGCCGGCTTGATATTACAATCCAGCCTGCGGAGCTGGCCCTCCGACGGCGGCGACGGCGCCGGATGGAGAATAGAATGAATCATTTTGGAATCGGATTGATTCGCATCTACTGTGGAAAGCGCCCGCGTCAATCATTATCGAGGACGGCCAACGAGTATATTGGTGTCACTGTCGCCCACACACTATCCATTTTCCTGTCGGCCCCCCTGAACTACGGGAGCAGTTTTATTTAACTTGCCGAAGATTTACGGAGCAGCCAAACTCCTTCTCCTTCCCCGTAAAGCAGTAAATGCCGACGTTTATGTACTCGGGCTCGTAGCTAGTATGGGGCGCGCGCTCCGCTCTAATTGACCTTGCAGCATGCGAGAACTTTCTCGCTCCTTGTATGTGTGTGTGTGTGTGTGTTTACTCGTTTTGGATCAGGCGAATACTTAAAGAGCGTTTGCCAAACGAGCTTTTAGGAGATTTACCCGCCAGCGATGAAAGGGCCTCGCCGCCGTGACGGGAAACGGAGGGGAGGGGGCTGTTAGAAGTCCCGGCAACTTGTGAAAGTTTCGGCAGCCGAGTTTTTCTTTATCGGCCCGGAGGAAATTAATTCCCGCTTCCCGGGAAAGGGATCGAGTTTGCAGGGAGTCGACAGTGTAGGTGAACGGACCGGGGGTGAGAGGAGAGAGACTCGGCATTAGCCGATTAAAGAGCGGCGATCGCTCGATTCTATTCATCGGCGTCCAGCACTCGGCTAATATGCTTCGGCTGGCGATGCCTCGATGGAATCCCTCGTCAATTCTGAGGAAATATCTCTCTGGTGCATATACTACGTCAGTTCGCCCTGCAGGCATACGTTTCCACCCGTCAAAGCCGGCGTAATTTTCCACACGCGTTTACCTACGTTTCTCAGCGTAATTGCAAGCGTTCTTCACTGATCGTATCACTCTCCACTGATCGTTTTCAATGATTTCTCTTCTCTGAAATTGAGAGCCTCATACTCATGTTAGTATAGGTAGCTTGTCTGTGTTCTTCCACATTTCATTAATCGCGCACAAATAATTGCACTGAAATGCGCCTGTTAAATTTACTTTCCATGATTGTTTTTTACCCGACGTAGTCCAACTGGAGAAATGCGGTTTAGATGTACCGACAAGCTGAAACTTTACTCGGAGGCTTCTCATATTCCAAGGAAGCCGCGCGAGGCGAGTGGGAAAACAGCGGAATTACCGAATCCCAGCAGATGTTGCCGAACTCGAGATGCTCGATTTTCCGGCTGACTTTTTCCCTCCGTTTTTCCCGCTACTCTCGCTCCCGATTTTCCCCCGCTTATTCCTACGGCAACGTGAACAGCCGCCTCTCCCATTCGCGTGCTCGAGCAGTACGCGTATAAACTGGAAATGGTCCCGTTGATGCGCCGTCGAAAGAAGTCACGAGTCAACGGGAAACTTTCCATTTGATCGCTGTGCTCTCGGGCGAAAGATAAAACCGTCGGAAGCAGGAAGCAGCTGGGATTTTTGCGGGAGCTCTGAAGGGAGAGCGTAATTAGATGAGTGACGGGGAGGGTGAGCGCGGGAGGGGGTGGTTTTAGCAAAACTAATGTGGCAAAATATGTCGTTGGGACACGCGTTTCACGGTAAATAAGGTAAAGAGGGCTCGCTCGTGCATATGTTTCCATACCGTGGAACCCTTTCTACCTCTGTCTCTCTGCCTCGAGGGAGAGCAGCCGGCGGAAATAGACCATCGCCAATTTGCCACACGGCCTTTTACTCGAATTAGAGCGAGCTCTCCCAGGTTTTATTCCGCGGCCAGCTTCCTGCCGCGCTTTCGGCTATGCCAAGGAAAATCAGTGCGCGGAGATGCAACGCGGGATGTTTTTCGGCTCACTTCCCACTGAGGCCTCGGAAAACTCTGTCACCGAGCGCAGCTTCCGCGGCTCGGCAGCCAAATGCGCACTAATTAGAGCGCTCGCACAGTTCCAGCGAGATTTTTATGAAATCCAATGTTCCAATTCCACTGGGATGATAGTTTTTTCGGGCACATGGAAATGGCAGTCGGTGACTAGGCCTCTCGGAGTCGAAAGAGCCGGATTGTTTGAATTACGAAGTCAAGGAGAGGGGGCTGGAAAGGATGTCGGAGTATTATTAGTTATTCATAAATTCAAGGGTGGCTGGCCAACGGTAGGACGGCCGGCTGTGCTCTCCGGCAAGAGAAAAGACGAGCGGTTGGGGCAGTAGCAATTTTGCCGACAGCTTTTCTCTTGATAGCTGAAAAATGTAAAAAAAGGCGCCAAGCAGTTTAATGACTCACATAAAAGGTATCTTCTTGAACTCCGTTGTCCGAAAATGAAATAGATATCACGCAAGAAAGCAAAGTTTTCAATTAAACATACCACACGTTAATTAATTAATTAACTTGCGTCTCTAACTTTCGTCGAATGACGAAACAAAGTCGAATCATTAACAATTAACCCAGCGATATACTTATACTCAATCTAATTCATCTAATCAGTAGAAAAGTACTGATTTTCATATGCTACACACTTAACAATTACCAGATACAGCGGTTTGTGAATCACGCACTTGACACCTCTGGTATCATTTCATAATTCACAATAATCACAGGATCACAGGTATACATGCACTTCGGGTTAATATAGCCTCGGCGGTCGCGCGCCGTACTGTCATATATATATATGGGTTTATATGGGGAGGGGACTACTACTTGGCGCGAGACTCTATCGAGTCTCCTAATTAGACCAGATCCTCCCGACCTCCCCGCCCTACTCTGCCCCACAATCCCTCAGATCGTTCGAGGAATAAAAACGAAGCCTTGCCGAGAGTCACATGGGCGTTTTATTTTAAGGTGTCGAGACATCAAGTGGCGTATGCCCGACAGCCCAGTCAAACAATTAGATTTCTAGTCTTCATTCATTCTCACCCACTCCCTTTTAATCGAACCCTTGTCTCGAAGTCGATTCTCGCGTCAAGAGTGAATGAAAAACCTAAAATCGTTTTTGCCGGGGAAAAGAGAGCGGAATGCATGTCTGATATAGAAGACTAGGTCAGCAATTTGAGAGTCCGGCTCGACAAAAATTCAATCCTACGAAGCAGCGGAAAAAAGCCAGGCGAGCTCCGGCGAATTCCTACGGAAAACGTCTCTCTTTCCTACGGCATTTCACACCGGAATTACAGGAACGCGTGCGACTACATTCGCGACAAAGAGAGTCGACCTGTATACCTTGCTCATTACTTTGTGACACGCGGCAGGCCGCGGATTACAGGATTTGAACGGCAGGTTGGAGTGCAATAAATTCATCACTTTCCTTCAGTCGCGGTGGGCGCATAATAGCCGCGCGAAATTGATTGAATCCCATAGCCATCGGTGGATACAAAGTGGCCGATTGAAAGTTTCATCCGCTCTTTTGTCTCGCGCGATCCTCCTCATCCCATGGCGTTAGGTATCGAGCGGGCGTTTCCGTGATTAACTGCCAGCAGCGGCAGCAACTAATCGCACTTTCCCGGTAACTGGCTTAATCGCCGCTCGAGCTCGACGCGACAATTAAGGCTCCGGCGCACTATTCTTTCGGCCGAGTCAATGTATGACTCGATCTTCATTAGGGAGCCCATTCCTCGAGCTCCCTGCAAACCACTCCCCCCAATTAATCTTGATACTCCGCTTGCCGGAGCGCAGCTTCCCCTTGATTCGCAACCGGGAACAGAGTCGAGCTCGTTGGAGCGACAGCTATCATTTTAATTATGCTCATTCCCCGGCAGGGAAGCCCGCCAGAGAAGTCCGACTTCCCGGAAGTGCGAGAACGAAGGCCGGCTGCTGCCAGTAAGGAATTAACGGTACGCCGGTAATTATACAGGATACCTGGTGGGAGGGGGTTGGGGGGCGATAGGATATACACGTCATATCGGGAGCGATCGATATATCAGACAGAGATTAATTATTTCAGTAATACGTCGCAGCGGTTGATGTCGTGCCCATTGCTTTGGCGTGCGGGACAAATGAGGCTGGTAACCCACGCCTCTGCTCATTTGTCCCGAGTTATCTGATTCCAGTGATTTTTCGAGCCTAATAAATCCTTGGAACTCGCCACCGACTATGCGATCGAATCAAATCACCACGTAGATAGATGGCAGGAGTTGTGTTTGTGTTTTGCGGAGCTGGAAATTCTAGAGGCAGGAGTGGACGGGAGGCGGGAAGGCTTCCGGATGTCTGACCATCGGGGAAAGTCGTTAGGGTCGAATCCAATATTGTCGGAATGGAAGTCATTAAACGCACTTGACTGTCTAACCAAAAGCAACACGCGAGGACATACACATCCACTCACGGCGGCGATCCACTGCTTTTCGAGTTTGACCCCGTTTCCACAAGGATTAAGGTCTAAGCCAGCGAAGGACGAGCGCGCGATCGCAGCTCGCAAATTCACGCGTAATAAAGCACGATCTTCAGTCTTGCTCGTCTCGGCATCGGCAACCATGGAGGAGTGTTTCTTTGGAGGAATCGCTTCCTCTGAAAGCATGCCTCTCTCGCTTTCCAAGAACTTACTTTTAATAATATATGTTTCGAGCATCACATAATATTGGTTTACATGGGGGCGTACCACAAAGCTTTGTATCTCGATGAGTCCGAGAGATATTGGATCCACCAAAATAGTTTTTAATGAGACGATCTTACTCCTTTCCTCGTTGCATCGTTAATCCTTACACTGCGTCATTAATTTCTTGTATTTTTTAGTAAATATCGGATGCAACTAAAACCCTTTAATCAAAACTCGCAAGGTAAAGGTTAAATAGTCAAACAACGAACGTCTCATAATTGAGTCCGTGCAGAATTTATTCCGTGTGTTCCCATACATCCCTTGCATTAAGAACATGAGTCAATATCACTTTACGGCGAGCGTATGCTTAATACACACGCGTCAGCACCCGGGAGTGCTGAAACTGCGATTAATATGGGTTAACGAGTCGTTATTGAAATTTCTCTAACGCGGAGAGCCGCGATTGTTGTTGCTGGATGGCGCTGTTGCTGCGCCGGGCGGCGACTGGGTGAAAAGGGGCCAGGAGAGGGAAGCTTTCCACGATATTGCGATCCCGAGTTTCCCTCGAACGGCTTTGTAACGAAGGACAAGGCTGCTCGCGCTTGATACAATGCGGGCTCTGGAATGCGGGTCAGGGCTCCGGCCTCCTCGACTTTGCTCTTTCTTTCTGTCGCCGCTTGACTTACTTATCTTTTAAAATCATCGTTCGAACGCCTACCGACTCGCATACCACCGCTAGGAATTTCTGAAATCCGACTATTCATTCGCGCGAGTAATACCTAGCACCTCTTTAACGCCGCTTGTCTTTCAGCAACTGCCGGATATCGCCATTGAAAGAATTAATAATCACTGGATTTTTGTATTATTAATAAAGGAAATCGTGGTTTAGATTTATTGGTATATTGCAAGTGGTCTCGACATCGTAAGAACACTTGTGGAACACTGATAGTTGGTTTAATGAGGCCGAAAGTTTCGAAAAATCCCCAGAGTAATTGGGGCTGGCGCGTCTGACCGCTCCTTGACTCGTACTACTTAGATATACAACGATTCTCCGTCTCTGACGTACACGTAGGAAAACGGGAATTTATTTCTAGTTAACTATAAGAAATATTATACAAAAACATTGAGTATCGGAATTATTATTTAATAGCTTGAGCGGGTTTTCGTAGGAATCGTAGATTCGAGGTAACCACGGGAAAAGTGGAGAACAGTTACGATCGAAGAATCGTGTCTAATCAGCAAGGACGATAGCTGTTTCCACAGTATTTTATACCGGTCCTGGCGCCCGGCAGACACTCGCAAATGTGTCTGGATAGAAAGCTCTTCCCTGTTTCCCATCGCAACGAAAGCGGCCGGCCGATTTCGTTCCGCTCGGCGAAGCTATGGCGCGCATCTGCGCTGCAGAAACTCTCGTCGCGTAAAACTCCCGGCTGCCTCACCAACAGACTCCGCGTCGGCGGGAGCGATTCAGTTTGATCGAAGCCGTAATTCCCATGGAATAGCTGCGTGGAAACTGGCAGGAGCGGCGCGAGCAACGGCAATGGCAGTGCGGTCGAATATCGAGTGCAGAGTATCGCTCGCGTCCCTATTGTAATTTGAAATGTAGAACTACTAACGGCAAATGAATATCACCCACTGACTTCCCCGCAATAATACGCTTCTGTTTCGCACGCTCTCGCCAATAATATTCCATTGAAAACTGCGACAACTTCCGACCTCACGCGCACACACGTCATTAAATGACAATAGAATTGTACTAAATGATCCTATTTGTGATAAGAGCTTCCATTTTAGAAAGTCAAGGTGAAAAAACCCGTACTATCGATTCTTCTACAACTCAGAGGTAGAGCAAAGGCTAGCTTTCGGCCAGTGATGGTCACTTCACACAAAACCTCTTGAAAACATTGCAACATTTTGATTTTTATTTTTTCGTTTGGTTCATGAATCCGTTGCTTCAAACTCAAAAATGCCAGAATTACTCCCCGAGAACCAACAACATTATCACGAGGAGAGGCAGTATTTGCGAAGGCGGCTCCTCGCGGGGATTTGTTGAGCCAGGCTCAGTTAATTCCCAGCGAATCATTATGCGCGCGCGCGCGCGTACTACGCTAAGCGTGGTAGTAAAGGAATTCAGCTGCGAATTAGCATATGATTATTTGGCAGTGGCCGGTGTGAGCTGGAGTGAGCTGGAGTGCACTCAATCTCCCGGTAATAATTTCGATAATAAATTCGGCCGGCGGTGTGGCAACATCGGGGATTTACTTCGATTCGCAAATTCATTTCATCCCCCCGACAACCCCTCGACCCTCTGTTCCTCTAGTAATGCGAGATTCGCCGAACGCTAAATCGGATTCAGGTTGGACCGACCATATGAGGCACTGGGAGTATATAATACTGATGATTTGATTGATCCTTTCGCAAGTGTTCGAACTGAAGTCAATAGTAACACGCTTTCAATGGCGTCGAAACTCTACCGAGTATCCGGATACTGTGCCTGTGTCCCAGTAAGATGAATTTCGTTTTAAAGTGGCTCGAAAAACAGGTACAGAGAAGACCGGGGGTAGTCGGCAAATCGAAATAGTTCTTATAAATCGCCCTTTGTGGAGAGCTATTGATTTTTTTCTTATGTAAGTAAAGTAGTTACACTGTACCCATATTAATTTGGATCGATCAGATCGTTAACCGTTGTGTGGGATAATTTTGATTTACCTAGAGATTGAATGAACGAAACATTTGCAAATAAATTCAAATGTACCGTATCAGTTGACTCCAATGTCTCAGAATTCACTTATTGCTGAAGCACACATTCTCCCAGTTCCCTTGATAATTCAATCAAATTAGGAGCTGCGAATGGAAACAGCTTGACACACGTGTGAAAATGGCCGTTCTTCGAGCTTACTCTCATAGTCGCCTGATTGCAGAGTGGAAATATTCATAGGGCACCCACGCAGGGGTCCAAAGTTCCGGCATTCCAGACACATCGGACTTTAATAAAGCGATGTGCAAAATCGATGCAGATTCGAGCGGGAACGGATTCACTTCATGCGATTAGCCGGCGATCATCCGTGCTCTCGGGATGCCATCGGCTTTAATGGATTCCGCACGGACACAGACATCCGCATTTTTATGTAACACCCAGCCGCATTAGTCGACAGTTCGACTTCACCCCGCAGTGTACAGGTTGATTCACCTGCCTTTGATCGGATCAGCATTGTCGTACCCTACTTTCTATTTGACGTGTACGTTGCCAATATAAATAATACATATAATGTATTATTATATGTATAATAATAGGATGCAAATAGCAGTTGGTCAACTTTGTTGTGTAATTAAAATTACACAATAATTTCTAATTATCATATGCACTGCAGCGTGCATGCTTGTCAGTGACGATTCAGAGGCAAGGGAGGTGTGCTCTGTGCAGCATTCGGCCGCAATTGATAAAAATTCACACGGATTCTACGTGTCACCGGAAACTGCGGCAAGGAGCGCAACCTTTGTTCTTCCGGTCCAGCGTGTCCGAGCAAATCCGAAACGATTCATGCAACACGTGCAACTGTCAACGCTTGAACCGCCCCACGGCGCCGCTGTAATGGGAGTACAGTGCAAATTGTCGGCGCTTTTTTTCCCCCCACCCCTTTCTCCACCCCCCCGGTGGTTTCCGACTATCTCACTCCATTGTGTCAGCGTTACGGCATTTCTGGTTGGCGGAGCGCCGCTGTGGCAGGAAATATTTCACGCGGGCATAAATCGCGCGGGGGTTAATTTTATTAGAGGAGATCGCCGCTTGATATGATATGCGAGCACACGGACGTGGCACACGCGTGCCTTTTTGCAAAGGTACCGCTGCAATTCAGGCGGATAATGAATTCGCCTGACCTTGTTTTCCCCGAACGCTTTTTCCCCCCTTCTTTCCTGCGAGCCGCTCTTTTTTCTTTCGGTTGTTCGTCGCTGTTGCTGCTGGCCGGTATGTCGACACAAAGTTCCCGGACTCTTCAGAGAGCCCGTTCCAATTAAAACTTGGGGCGGTCGCTTTGCCCGGTGGAAACCTGCCCCCGTCTCTCACCTTCGTCCCGTTGCGTCGGTGTGTGTTTCATTATTCGTATGTTAAGCGACTCTAAACGCTCGAGGAGCTTAGCCAAAGCTTATCTTGGCCGCACTCGACCAAACTACCCCTTTCACTGGCTCGATAGTCTCGCAAGTGCGGAATAATGGTGAACGCGCGCTCCTTCATTGAAAGTGACTTACGTAAAGCACGCGTCCCGCCGGAAAAATAGCGGATCCCATTAAATTTCGAGCTCTAAATTCCCGGGACAATTCCTCTGTCTCTTCCCGGCGCGGTTGAGGGATGTGGTAAAAGTTTTTCGAGTTATGTAAGCAGCTTTATCAAAATGGAAGCATGTCCCGGAAACACAGAGGACGTAATAGTGCGCTCACTTTTTCACAAAGGGAAATGTTCCGCTGTCTCTCCCTGCCGTTATGTCTTTCTCTCCGTTTCTCTGTCGCCTTTTCAGTCGGGAAGAAGGAGATATTCGCCGCGTATCTTCCGGAGCTCTAGTATTTATCATCATTTGCATAATTTTATTCCCCCGACGCTCCCCCTCTCGATCTGGCCACACTTGGGAAATGTAAATGGAAATAGCCGACTCGAAATGAATAAGTCAGACATGAGGCTTTTGCCTTCGTTCCCGAAAACGTTTCTTTTCATACGTGCGGCTCGACTTAATTCGATCTCGGTCGACCGCATGTCTACTGGTCCCATAGAAAATGGACAAGCCAATAATGTACCAGAGTGATTTACTTGCCGCCACTGGGTGCAACATGCTGCTGCAAAGATAATTACAAATTGCTTGCAAATAGTAATTGCAAATACTCTTCTTTACATGCTATATTTACAATATATATTATATTACATTTCATGTACGTCTGATATAATTTTGGAACCGAATATGCTGGTTCATAAACAAGTTCATCACCTGCCTTACCGCTATTAATGTCCCAGCGGTGGTACCAGGAGCAAACGCGAAATGATTCAAGAAAAGGGCGCAATGACTATTTGAACGACGGATATATGTAGACCATGCGCGACAGCAGTAAAATGGTGCGGCGCGCCCGAACCCATCCAGAATTCCGGGGCTCGGGGAATTGTGGCTTTCAAATTTTATCGCGGGCTATGAAATCCGACAGGGTATCGGCACACGCGACGGCATAGGTGAAATAAGAAAGGAACGTGATAGGAATAATCGGCTCTATGAGACCGACACATAAATTCCACGTCCGACTGAACGTCCCATTAAGTCTAATTCTCCCTTCACTCATTTCCCCCGATTCCCAAAAATCATGTAAACGGGATCTCGCCAACTGCCGAAGCAAATATAAAATCGATTGAAAGTCGACACGACACATCGAACATGAGGATGCTAATTCGCGTTATGAATACCCATTGGGAGAGGAAGCACACAAGGGAAGAGCAAGCGAGAGAGAGAGAGAGAGAGAGAGAGAGAGGACATTGCGATAAGCTCGGTAGGGGTAGTAGATTGGCGAGAGCATGAAGTGGTAGGGAGTAGGATACAGACGACAGAGTCTGGCCGAGCTTAATCCAGGTCTGATGTATGACAAGCCAGCTTGCCATCCCCCGCACGAAGGCCGCTTTTCCCCCCGGGCTCCCGGCAGAACTAAAGCGCACCCCTCACTCCGGCTCTTAATGTCGTCACGGCGTTCCCGGCGGCCGACCATAAACCTGACAAACGGCCGAGCCGAGAAAAATAACCAGGCTCATCGCGACATTTTGCAAGACACTGGCGAGCGCATTTATGGCCGGGCGACGCCACCGATTCACAATGCCCTCGGCTGCCTCCCCGCCTCGTATTCGTCAAGGGGCGGACGTCGGAGATATTGCTCGTCGAGACGGAGAGGGTGACTTAAACTTCTCGTATTCCCGCGGACGTAAGTCCGACGCGCTTCCTATTCTCCCTGGTCGTTCGGAATCGCATAGCTTTCTCATAGCAGCGCTTGGTAATATTAGTCGGAGAGTATATCTCCGCCGAAACTAGAAAGACTAGGACCTAGGAGCTAGGAGGCTAGGGGGCCGAAGGGAAGAAGCCGCTCACCTAAGATCGTTGCCCCTCGTTCGCCGGATCCCTCTTGAGGCCGAGGTCCGCCGGCAGTCGCAGTGCATCACGCAGAGGACGACGCTGGTCGCCAGGGTGACGACGAACGGCGCCGCGAAGAAGTGGATGATCGTGGTGACCTGCGCCTCCCGGTTATAGTTGGCCATGACGATGCTGCCGTTGACGCGGCTGTAGTGGCAGGGAAACCGGGCACCCTCGTAGCCCAGCTCGCGGGTGAAGTTGGCGCAGTCGACCACCGGCGGGTAGCCGCAGCCCTTGATGTTCACCAGCAGCACCGCCTCCACGTCGCCCGCTGATGTCGCCACTTTAAACAATCGCGCCGCGAAAAAAGGCACATCAGTCAGGTGTTGGCTGCGTTGTCGCCGAGCTCGTGCGCCACTCGCTGCTGGGGCGATCGTGCATTAGGGTTGGCCATGAATAAATTAGTGGGACATCGATGAACGCTACTTCTTGCCCTGGCAATGCCGCGAACCAACCTCCTGTAGAGTTCCTTGTACTAGGGGATTAGTTGTTTCTTGCCAGTTTCTCGCTAGGGATTATGTTTAGACTTATTTCTTTGTTCTTATTCGTGGCCTCCACTAAAGTAGTTTTGCTGCTATACTGCGAATTTATCTTAACAAATTCTATTTCTTTTATTCATTGGAAAAGCTCTACCTGCAGTTAGAAATGTGATAAATATTGTGTTCTGTATGGGAATAGATCGGGCAATGGAATTTTAGGAGTGCGTGTTATTACTAGAGAATCTCGTGTGGGCCGCGCTAAGTAGATTCGGTCGGTTCGTGCTCGTCCACGGCAAGATGGCTCGTTGACATGAAATACATTCCCTCATTTCTCGCGGAGAGCATCCGACAGATATACGAATGGATGAAGTTTGGTTGCGCCCCGGAACTCGGTCGAGTCGGGCAAGTTTACCTCAGCCGGTTCATCCGCGTGCCCCTCTCCCCCTGATTCCAGTTACCGAGCAGTTGGCGACATTTTTCACGGCGAGTTAGGGGAAACTTCTGCCGAGCGGTTTAAGCATTTCAGCGCGAGATTGAAGTGGCTCGCATTGAAAAAGGAGCAGCCAAGGGATTCCCGGACAATTGAGAGTTGATGGAGACGGGAGCTCGCTCCTTTGACGCTCAGTATCGAATGAACAAACGTGTTATTAAGTGCCGCGCCGCTAACGAGCTCACGGTGCGGCGAGTATATCAATTATTAACTTTTCACGGTGCGCTCATTACGCGAGCAGAGGGTGCAGATATGTATATCGCCCGAAGCAATGTCCATATCATACCGCAATTAACGAGATAATGCCGCACAGTGGACCCGGCTCTACTCATTTGGGGGGACGAGTCCGGAAATCAGGGTGAATTAGCTATTGTTAACTCGGCATTCTGCAGATCAGGGAGCAGCGCCGGCAAGCGGCCGCAGAACGGGATTTTCATTTGGCTCATTATAGGAAAGTTGTGCTGTTGGAGCAATTAGCCGAGTTGAGCCGGCGTCGAGCGGCGGTGGGGGACGAGCAAACAGGAGAGATCGAACGGGGAGGAAGTTGCCAGTAAGCGTTTAACTGGCTCGCAGTTCAAACAGAGGCCGTTTCGCAAGGAGGAAAAGTCGAGTCACCAGGTCTTACCAGCAGTGGTGGTGGTGGTGGTGGTGGTGAGGCCGGTGGAGTTGGGCTGGCCCCGCGACAGACTATCATTCCTAATACTGGCATTGCTCCAGGGCGTGTATGTAACGTAAATGTGAGTGCATCGGTAGACATCGCTAGTGCAGCCCTCCCGGCAGGAGCTCCAGGTGCAGTTGAAGATGCCGGCGATCTCCTCGCGGCGCGAGGTGGTGCATGTGACCGGCTCGGGGGAGAAGTCGGCGGCGAGGGTGCTGATAGCCGGGTCGACGTAGAGCGGGACGAGGAAGAGGAGGGCGGCACCGCCGGACGTCGCGACGAAGGCGAGCGCCGAGGTCGCGTAGAAGTTGAACCGCTGACGGCAGGTGCGCCGTTGCGGTCGGCGCCGCGAAGCGCCGAACCCGAATTCCACCAGCTTGCGACTACGTAGCTCCCGCTCGTGGAAGACCTGCTTCTCGTTGTCCAGCAGCTGGAGATGATGTTCTCGGGCAGCCTGGCAGCTCTCGCCGCTCTGGCACTGGGCGCAGCTCGCCTCCAGCAGGAGCTCCGAGCTGCTGCCGCGCATCACCCCGCCGAGCACCACCTGCGCTTCCTCTTCTTCGGCGCCTGCCGCCCTCGCTCAGGCCTCCGGCAACCTCACCAAGAGTCACGGCGGCCACGATCTCGAGGGTGCTCGGTCACGAGGACTCATCGAGTGCGACGCCTCTACGCCCCGCACACGTCCCCTCTCTCTCTCTCTCACTCTCGATTTTCTCTCGACAGTGTCTACGGCTCCTTGGCTCCTTAATCGGGGCGACCTAAGGTCAACTCTCGAGGCACCTCGCCTCGCTCGAGATGCACCGATTGATTGTGGAATCGACCGACGTGTGAATAGGCCTCTTGTTTCGCCTTCTCATTTAGCAGTCTAGGGTAGCCGCGATCGTGCGATCTTGGTCCTCGGTACTCTTTCTCTACTTTCTCTCCCTTTGTCCGATTCTCCTCTTTTCTTTTCTCTAGAGAACCTCTCGCTGGCAGCTTTCTCGTGGAGCACGCGTTATGGCGGTGATCGGTTTCCCTTGGGCTAGTGATTGCATTAAAGCCTCGAAGCTTAACTTAGTTGAGGAGGATCCTCCGGCGCGCACGGCCTTAACCATTGATTCCATTAAAAGGCAATGAGGTATACGTGAAAATTCTCCCACGGCGATATTTTCTTCCTCGAGCGCTGCGATAGGAAGCGAGGGCTCTTTCTCTCGGCTTTCCCTCGGCGGAGTCGATTTCACTTTGGAGCGGGTGAACGCTCTACTCGGTTATCGTCGTCTGAGCGGGTGGGATGGCGTCGCGCGATCCTGGAGAGCCTGTAGGAATTGGAGGAAAGCCTTGGAATTGACGCGCCGCATTTCTCGTCGCTTGGAACTCTCTCGCCGGCTGGAGAGTCCTTGACACGCTGGCATCGCGCGCGGATATACGCGTCGAAGAGGATGGAGCGGGGCGCTATCGCGACATCCGAGCTTCTTCTCGAGGGGCTTTCGGGATTGCCGGTTCGATGACGAGCTGTTGACTCCACTTTTATTGTTGATAGGCCAGATAGGCCGCGTGGCAGAGAGGCGGTCGAGTACTATTTCGCTCTAGTTCCACGGGGGTGGGCAGAGTCTCTCTCTGCTCTCGTTCGACCCGCTGCACTTTACCGCTTACTCCCTGCCTTATCGTTGTGCATAATGACCTTGCACGCTTTAAAGTTCTTTTAGGCCATCGAAGTAAGCCGATCGATCACGACCTTTCAGGCCGCAGGCACGCCGTGTCGAACATAGAACATCTCTCGGCAGCGCGCGTCGGCCCTCCGGCTCCGAAACTTTCAAGGCCTTGATCTTCGTGCCCGCCCCCTACCGCACTCTTCAACCGCTTCAGCCCCCCAAGATCTACGAGATCGATATGAATTAGGCCGCAGTACCGATTCCCCGAGTGCGCGTCGCCGCCAAATCAGGTTTCTCAAACTCTCCGGACTAGTCCCAGTACTTGATGGCGCGGTTAGTACTTTTCTCAAGCTGTCGCTCTCCCGAATCTTCGCACTCGCTAACTCCCCATGAATCAGTTTACTCCGAGTATCGATTCATCGAGGACGTCGGTGATCGATCGAGTGGCTAGTGTAATCAACAGGAGGCGCGTCCCGAGCGAGCATGTCCGTCGAACGGCAACACCAGCTTCACTCTCTCGCCTCAAGATTGATCCGATTCCTTCGTCAGCCCGAGATTCCCTTTTCCACTCGGTCTGCCCTAACGAGTTTTACCCCCGGAGCGGAACTCTGCTCTGGCAGTCTCGACCAGCCAGGTCGGGCCTCCGCTGTCATTCGATTCCGCCCACGTGAATGCCTCTTGCGCGCGGCACCGCACTCCCAGTCCCAATGGCAGGGACGTTACCAGAGAGAGTTTGCTCAACTTTTACTCCACTGGCCAGTGATCCACCGAATCCAGGCTCTCCCGAGGACGGCGGCGATGTCTGTCGATTGGATATCACAAGTAGAATGAGGACCACCCTCCCGGCCAGGCTCGACAAGTGGTTCTCCCGGACAACACGTACCCGCCACCAAGAACTATCCGGGCGATACCCGCCCGCCGACCTGTCCTCCTGGCTCTCGTTCGACGGCCAACTTCCCTGCTGGCAAGTGGCTTGATCGGGATCCTGGCACGAATCGCAGAACCGCACCTGCCGCCGCGCACCCCTTCCAAGGACTAAAAATGCGAACCAGCTGGCCTTCCCAAGGTGAGTTGTACTTCTCTGCCTCCTGCGGGCCAGGAGCTGCGATTCCCTGCAGGTGGTGCTAGTCGAGGGAGTCAGCTGCGAGGGCGGATATCCTTGTCACATCGGGCAGCAGGACCTGCGAGTCCTCGCGTGAGTCCTCGTAGCATCCGCCTCGCGGATCGCGAGTTAAAGCGTGACTACTCGTCCACCCTCGGCCGAGAGTCCTCCGCGGCAACGGCACCCCCTCAACACACACACACACACACACACACCGACACGCGTACACCGGCGAAGCTACAGGGCGGGGTTCCAGCCGCGCATGAGCGACCGTCGTTTCTCCCGTTCCCTCTCCCCCTTCCCTCGCTCCCCCGGCCACCCCCGAGTCTTGACAGCCGAGATCCACCCCCGCGATGCAACCCCCTTGTTTACCCTCGTGCCTTCTCCTGCCTCCCGCTCCGACCAGCGCCGAGAACGATCCCGATGGTGTTGTCGTTTCCTTCGGCCACTACCACTAGACACCCCCCCCCCCCCCCCCCCCTCACCGGGGGCAACCCTGAGATATTCATCGCCCGTAACAATTGGTGTCGGGTGGGTTTTGCACGATCGAACCTATTGGATGTTTGGAATCTCTGGGAATCGCAGTAGTTTCTTGGGTAGTAATCAGCTGTTTGGAATTAAGGGGTGGATTTCGGCGATTTGGGCGTCGGGGGTCGGGGGGATCGGCACGTGCTGGCCGGGCGGAACTCGCACTTCCATTAGCCCGGTAATTTCGTGCCTGTTCGCAGCGCGACCCTATTAACATAGCGAGCACGCCACCGGGGGCTGAATGTATTTTCAAGGGCTATTCCGCGCGGGGAGGAGGAGGGCTGAGCGACAGCGGAGATGTTTGCCGGCGGTATACGCTTTTCGTGATGTAATGAAGAGTAGGTGTGCGTCTCAAAATGAGTGGAGATATTGGAGAAGCAACGGCAAAGCCGGCTAACGTCAAACAGACGTGGCGCTGATACATCAGGCTATCGTTAACCCTTTGATTAAGCTTGCCATAATTAACTAGCGAAGAGCAGTAGTGAAGGCACGATAGAAATCGACGGAAAATTCCTCTTCCTCGTCGCTGGAGCGAGAGCTCTCTCGCTCGCCTCTCCAGCTTCGCCGTAATACAATTATGAAAATTTTCAGTGCGTGCGCACGCGCGTGCATTAAAAGCACGGGGGCACGAACGTGATAGTCCGGCGGCAGCTAGAATCGCAGTAGCAGCTCCCGCCGGTGCAAGAGCAACAGTTTGCTCGTAAATTCACGCGTGATTAGCTACGCGAAATATGCGCAAAAAGCGCGCACTAGTTTCTAGCGGCGAGCGAGGCAATGCGCGTGCTGATACGCACGCGTGCGTCAGGCAGAGCGGAGCAAAACATACCAGCGTAATTAATTTCATATGCGCTTGCCGGGAAATAGTGCGGGCCCGGCCACCATTAGCCAAGGTATTCTCCGTCTCAGGGCGATTCTACGTGCCTCCGGGAAGCCGGAGGACACAAGTAGACCGGGTTTCTTTGTTCGGGATTTACAATGCGACTGTGCTCGTCACTGTAATTTCTTATTTCCAGTCGCACGCAGTGGCCAGAGGCGCCTAGATTACTCGGCCTAGATTTTCCAGCGGCTGCTAATCAATGCAGTCGTTCTTCACACTCGCGCGGAATCCTCGCCTCGCTCCGCCTGGAAGATGAACCCTTTCAGGAGCCCAGCCGCCTTCCATCGTTCTCCGTGAAAATGAGCTCCAAGGTGCTACGCGATGCTGAATAGCCAAGTGCATGCTATTTGGTCGATGTTGTTCGAGACTTGATGGTTTTGATGGCAATCGTCGAGATTTCGCAGGTGCAAGCCTAATTTGCAAGCGCTAACTCGTGATGCCTGTGCTTGATAAGGCGACTCCAACGCCAAGGCTTATCGAGAACTCGGTATATTAGCTCTAACAAGAAACTTAGAGCTTCCTTCGCTCGAGAGTACTGATATTAATGATTCCTAGTGGAAATCTGATAAAAGAGAATAACCAAGCGTGGAAAGATTGGACTGAGTAATGAGCCTACGCTGAAACTTGTATTTCATCGAGTTTTTATTATTAGTGTTAGATCTTTCTGCCAATTTAGATTAACATTGCTGATTAGAAATTCGTGCGAGGTCTCGACGAATATGTTTCATTTTGTATCATTTGCATAATATAATTTAATTATTAAGGATCTGCGAGAAATATGGGGTTGCGAGGTAAGAACGAAGATTTAGTTCATCCAAGTTTATTGGGATTCGTGAGACGTAATATACTATAGTGGAATAATCAGAATTATCCTTTGTGATACTTCGAGGAACGCCGAGCCAGCATTACCTAAATTAATATATTACGCCAGCTACTAATGCGATTAAACAGATGAACACTAATTCCTTCTTGGGTGGCGGTGTTGCTGGTCGGAGTCCTTCGTTATGGCGAATGTAGCACGCCCGTCGGTTGCGTATTGTAATCCGGAGTTTTGGCGAACAATACCTCGTCTGCTTTCACAATCCGTCCATTTCGGCTTCGTGGTTGTCCGGTTCGGTGAACGAGAAACTATTCCTCGGACAATTACCACGAAATTCCCACGAATTCTTTGCGGTATCATCAGCCACACGTGTATTTCGTTTCACCTGCCAATTACAAATCAAATTATTACTACGTAATACCAAGTAATCTTGATTGTGCTTCAACTTTGATTTGGAAGAATAGAGTTTCTAGTCTCGAATAAATTAACTCTACCGCACAGAATGAAAGTGGAGAAAAACCATAACGAGTGATTGATGAATTCAAGCTTAATGGTTTTCTTGTGGGCGAAAGGGTCGGATAGGGTTGCACGTGCCATCTGGAAAACTAGACCGGTTTTAAGTATCATCGTAGATTAGATAGTCTGTGGTATCATCCCTTCCCTGTTCCGGCAAACGGTAGTCCGAGGTGACCGATAATGTAGGTTGGCAGAAGCCGCTGTGGATAAGGCAACCCTCTCGTCGCGCAGTCAGTCTCTCATCGACCGTCGTAGTGTAAGGTTCGTGCGTCCAGGTCTCTAGTATCAGGAAGTCCACTGAGATGTAGCGCCGCGACAATTACTCATATCTATAGACAATTTCACTGAGTTTCCCAGTTCGATTCGAGGTAGTTGATAAAGAAAATCACTTTCCTTAAGAATTTCTTTAATCTTTTACATTATAATCTTTATAAAATCTTGTAACTATTGCCTAAATTTTATTCGATTTGACCACACCGTTTCAGAGATAATCGATTTTGAAATTGATAAATTTGATACGAGTGACATAGCCAATATTCGTCAGTTACTCAAATACATCTGTATAGTCGCAAAAAAAATTAAAACGTGTAAGCTTAAAGAAATTCTTAAGAGCAGTAGTTTTCTTTACAATGCCGACAGGTGAAAAAATCAAACGATGGCGAAGTGTTGATTACTTTGAGTGATATAGAAATGTCGGGAGTCCGCAGAAGCAATTGTATCCTACAATTAATGTTCAAGTAAACAAGGCAGTACACACAAATAAACCAGGTGTTCAAATAACTTTATTGCACAATTCGGAACTATTAATCGTTTTATTTTTTATTATTTTTTATTTTATATTTTTATATTTATTTTATTTTTATTTGTTTCCATTCTGACAAGCTTGGGCTCAATTTTCAGAGATTACTTTCTTTCGACAATCAGTTGCATTATCTTTATTCCTCGAGAGTGTGAAGTGCACTATAGCGTTGATTATTATTAGAATCCGGGGGCGTACGGGAAATATACGAGCAGTCGGAGACAATGATACGAGGCATAAAAGAGCAGAGAGGGTGTTCGGGGAATATGGGCATATTCACACTCCCGGGAGTACTTGACCTCCTTTTCTACCATTCGAGTCTGTCTCATAATCATAATATCGTTTCATCAGGTCGCTCAGGATCACGCGCCACCACCCCCCTGCTTTCCGGGCCTTGGCACACCATTATTAATATCCCCTATCGACGATCTTAAATACCTTCGTAATAGAAACTCGGCAGAGGTTCGCGGACGCGTGTCAAAAGCGGCTTGCGATAAAAATCCGGGCAAAAACCAGTTTGCACGGTGAAAAACCGAACCTGGCCACCTTGGGGCCGAAGGAAAAGGGAGGAGCGGCCGTGCGCGCAAAAACCCGGGGCTAAAAATATCACTTTTTTTCGTGAAGTCCGCTGTAGAGGGTGAAGAGTCGTCGCCGGGGTTAAAGAGATCGCGCTCGCTGTGGTGGCATCGAGTGACTCGCAGAGTTCTTGACCCGCTTGGCATGTGCGCGCACACGTACCCACGCCGGAAGATACATACACATAAACTCTGAAATCAAGTCCGATTGGAGAAAGAGACTAATATAAAGACCGCAGACTAATAAAATCGATTAAAGCCTCCCTCGATAGAGAAGCGGCTTTTACCTGACAGCGGGGAGCTCGATAATTTCAATTGATAATGGAGCGTTCGCCGGGAGAGCTTAAATTCCCGTCCGCTCCCTCGGGGGGAGTTTGAGGAAGCCGCTTGACAACCGGCGCGGCGTGGCGGTGCTGTGCTGGCGCATCCATTCACCTCATTTTCCGAGGAGCGTGCGAGAGAACGGGGGAACAAACGAACGGAGGAAGACGGGGGCGAGGGAAAAACGGCGGGCCGAGATATCCACCCCCCGGGGCGAGAACAGGGGAGCGAGGCAACCCCCGAGCGCGACGAGGGGGCGAATGCGCAAGCGTGCTGGTGAGGGTGCCGAAGGCGCCGAGTGAGTGGCACAGTGGTGCGAGTGACGACGATCCACGGGGGTGGAAAGGAGATCGAACCACCGAGAGCAGTCTCCTGCCGTTGTCCGTGAGTGCAAAACCGGAATAAACTTTCGTCGCCAGTGCGCAGCTCGTTTCAGTGCCAGTGGATACTTGATTCTTCCCGGCTCTCCTTGGTCCATCGGAGTCAGTCGAATTCGTCATTTTCGAGGGAGATTGCGTGGAATGTGAGCGGGACTGGCCACTCTTCGCAGTTTCGTACTGCGTTCAGGCTCCAAGGACTCGGCTTCCCCACCTGCAACAGATACTACCGGCACGCGCCCCCTCGATATAGTGAGCAACCTGATATTTTCTCTTGCTTGACATCCCTTTTGAAACTCAGCCTTACAGGTAAAACGGTAGCCCGCAAATCCATTTTGGACCAGCCTTCCCTAATCTCCCATCGCGATAAATATACGCTGGTTGCGTGAATGCTTTGAGTCAATGGCGGATTAGAATTCTGTCGAGGGGAAGCTGCGAGGGGATCAAGGCTTAAGGAATAGCAAGGACGCCTGGATAATGGGCTCTGGAGCGTCGAGAAAATAATCCGAGACCGACTGCGGTAGTTTAGTGAAAAAGATAGCGGAGTTTATATCCAGTTGGAAGATTGTTGATAGTAGATCGGAATGAGGCACGTCGCGTCAGAAACATTCATCTGTGTTTTGCATCAGCCGCTCACGTGAGAGTCGTATTAAAAGGGCGACGTCGGGGGCGGATTCGCGCGCGTCCGCTCTTTTATTCGTGACTCCGCATGCGAGAGATACACGAGAGATAGCGAGGGCTTTCATTAGTTGTGGCTACGTCGGTGGAGAGGTACCTGAGGTTGAAGTGGCCGCGCTGGCGCCATGAAGTCTGCCGACAGAACAACATATATATCTCTACATACGCAGACGCTTGTTGTGGAGATTAAGGTTGAACGTGGCGTTCAATTGCCATTCATCTCAAATTAATCTTCACTTATCATCAGTGATTGTTAAAAACCGTGCGAAACTAATTCACCATTTCGCGTCATTCGAATTCTAATAATCGCACATCTAAACCGCACGAAATCTCATCATTTAATTATCAAAAATTGAACGAAATTATCTATGAATTTGGTTGAGAAAATCATGATAATCATAAAAATGCCCTAACAATATCAATCATAAGAACGTATTGATTTCATACTACAGTGGTTATCGCATCGATAAATAAGACGAACGTCGCAGCGTGATTCATACAGACACGACAGCCAATATTTCTCCCTCGCTCTCTCTCCCTCTCTCCCCCACTCCCTCTCTTTCTAGAAAGCTCTGCGTCGCCAAAATCAGTTGGCGTCCCCGCCGATGGATTTGCAGCAGCAATTAACGAGGCCCCAGGGGGTCTCATCGCCTAGTTAAAATCACCGGGACACCTGTTTGCCTTTGTTAAGCAAGAGGCTGCGCTAATCCATCGGCGGAAGATTCGGCTTTCCGCGCGACCTTCGGCGAATCATTGGAGCGATTACTTGTGCGTGGATTAAGCTGCTCTCGCAGCTAATGCCTCGCTGTCTGGCTCGTGTTAAATTGACTGGCTCTCCCGGTTGCCGCTGACAGCGTTAGTCCTCGTGTACACGAGCTTGCAATTAGTTAGTGGAGCGCACTAAGGCCGGACCTCTCCGTGTAGCGTGGCTCGATCGATGCACCAAACTCTATCTTCCTCTTTCTCGCTCGTTCGCCCCCCGGCTCCATCGCGCGCGCTCTCTCTCTCCCTCGCTCTAATTCCCTCTGTGCTCTCTCGCAGCAGCCGCGATTGTTAATGGATCGTAATTGTGGAGGCGCGACCAGATTGCAATAAGGTCTTTGTCAGCGGGAAAGTGCTCCGCGAGCCACAAAACCGGATAAAAGAAAGTACCTGCGGAATGGAACTGGGCTCACGGGATTTGCAAATTTCAATCGCATTTCCGAAAGTGTGGCACAGTTATGAAATTGCTGGTATATACGCAATAATTCTCTCGCGCATATTTCGAGATGAGATTGGCGCGCGAGAAGTGGATTGGTTGGGGAATTTATTCCGAGATATAAATAATTCTAAAAATGGGAAACTCTTCCATAAGCAAGATTGGATCCATCCTGAAAGGACTTGTTTGGATATATTTGAAGCAGCCTCCCATTACCGTTACATTCTTCCGTGGAAGTGCTTTGACCCTGATAATCCGCGACTTACGAATTAGTAAGTTTCTCCCTCGGGAAATGAGAGGCTTAGTTTCTCGTATTAAGGTCTGACGACTCGAGTCCCCCGGGATAAGTCGGCGCAGTGCGAAGATTACTGGAAGCATTAGAAAGCTCGAAGATCGAATTCCTCCCTTACTTAGAGCATTCCTAGCGCGCGATTCCTTAGAATGTTTCGCGGCCAATCGGGGTAAACGGATAAAGTCAACAGAAGCCATAGAGAGAGTAGTACGCAGTGAGTAGCCATCGACCGGGAAGCGTAAAGCGAAAGTAAGGATATGAGCCAACAGGGCTACGAGCTAATCCCATCCGGCAACCAACAAACCCCCTCAAACATTCGCCTCGAATTAGTTAAACAACCTGTAAACAACGCCCACTTGCCTTTTACCCTCCGAGACTTTTGATGCCAGCGGGGGAAGAAATAACGAGCCGCTCGAAAAATCCGACCGCCGCACCGGTAGAATTTTAAGGGGGCGTCTTGAGGCTACCGCTAGACGGCAATAAAAGATAAAAGCGAAAGGGGTTGGCATTCCCCGTGGATAGCTCTGAATAAGATCGAGCCGGGAAGCAGACGACAGCCTGGAGAAAAAGTCAAAGGGCGCAAAGGAATCAGGCGTCACCCTGGCTGGCAAGCCTGCCGATATAATTCCTGCTATTAAACTTTCCGTCATTGCTGCGACGCCGCGCGTCGAAACTCAGCTTTTAATAAGCCGGGGTCAATGAAGTGGCGTCCACTGGGGGGCAAGACTCTTACCATTTCCGGGGACTCGAATCAATCCATATTCCGACGGCGTAGAAAATAGCAGAGTACCTGCTCTTCCCGTGGAATCTATGTATAAAGGCAACTAACTCTCTCGCTCTCTTTGCCGCGGTTGGATAGAAGGAGGGAGCAGATAGCTAGAGAACGAGGGGGAAAGGGAGGGCAGTTAGAGTTAGGCCGAGCGAGCAGGGTGGAAAGAGAGAGTGGCGCGTCCGGGGGAAGCGAGGGATGTCGCGGGGCGAGAGGAGGGAAACGAGGGTGTTGGTTGCGAGTCGATAAACCACGAGAAACGCGAGCGCCCTTGCGCACGGCTTCAACATGGCGGCCGGTGAGTCCCATTCCCTTTTTTCCTCTCGTCGTAGAGTCCAAGCCGAGGAGGATTCACTCGCACCGTCGCGATTCCCAGCACTCTCTACTTCCTGCTAACAGGCTTGCCTCGAACCCCCGTAAATCATGGCGTGATAGACGTGGCTTGATCTCGAAAGTTGCTCGCTCTCGCACCCTCGCTTCTCGCCTTCACCATCGGCGCCCTGTCACTCGCCAGGACTCGAGGAGCAGGAGAGTTGAAAGGCGCCTTTCTGTTTTGCAGAGGAGCGGCTCCGATATGCGGCTCAAGGAGGCTGTCCTCTCGGTACCGCTGCAACCTGCTAGCCTCAACAATAAGTGAGTACAGTACCACACTCGCCTCTCAAATGTATTCGGTACTCCGTTGCGTCCAGACAATTTGACGTTTTCTTCCTGTTTATCTATCACGATTAAAAGCATCCACTTTATAAGAATATAGAAATATTTGGATACTCGGAGAGAGCGTGTAGGGCAGGTTTTATTTTGTCGGAGGGGTTAGAGCGGCTTCCAGCCGACCGCAAATAGATCGAGTCTCACTAGTACTATCTAGTTCACCCTTCGGTGTATTTTTACTAGTCGATCATATGCCGTTTCCGAAGGGTTGCAAAAATAGAGACGCGCAATATTGATCAGTCATTTCTTTACAACGCGTTCTTTCCCATACACTTTACACTCTTTCTGTAATCCTCTATTGATAATCGAATGTATTACCGTAAAAATGGTGTTATTCAATTCCTGTTTTTTAAAAGGATTTTATTGCAATGCTTCGCGTGCAAGTGGATTTTAGAGACCTTTTAGTGCGTTATTTATTTACTCTCGTGGATTTCACTCACCTAAAATCTCCAATCAATTTATTATTACGCGAGTATTTTGTTGCAAGGCTTCACGTGCGAGTGAACTTTAGATACCTTTCGTCGCGCTGTTTATTTCAATCAATTATCAATCAATTATTATCAATTATTCAATTATTATCAATCAATTATCAAATGTATATTGCCATGAAAATAGTATAATTCGAACGCCATCGTGTTGCCTGAGCATTTTCTTGCAAGTCTTCACGTGCGAGTGAACTTTAAAGACCTTTCGGTGCGCCATACCATAACTGTTGTATGTACCGCGTGGATCACCCACGCAAGCCTCGTGCAATCGGCTTGCTGGCGGGATCGATCGATCGGCGAGTCGAAGCTTCCCTAATGCCGTCTGTTGTGTTGGCAGTCAGCTGCGTAGGATTGGCCTGAATCAGCCGGTCACCGAAGAGATCGAGAACCGCAACGAGAGCGGGGCGACGACCACCGCCAGTACCGGCAACAACTCGGTGACGAGGAGTTCGTCGCGGGAGGAGTACACCTCGGAGGAGATCGAGGGGTTCCGGGTGGCCGAGGACACAACCACGTGGTCTTCCCTCGCCATCACCCGGGATAACGTGCAGCTCATCACCCACCAGGACGCCAGCAACGCCAACAACAACAACAACAACAACAACTTGACCACTAGATTGCACAGAGAGAGCTCCGTCGAGAGTCTGCCTGACTACGAGGGTGAGCTGAGACGAAGCTACCGAAGAGAGCTTGTTGAATTGGAGAATGAAATAGCCGGCGAGAAATCGGATGGGTTTCTTATCGGCCCTGACACTGTTATTCGATCGGACAACCTCTGCTTCTCGTTCGACCAAGGCCACTCGAGTGCTCTACATTAGGCTGGGTTCACATTTGCACTTGGTATTAGGCGTCGATTTCGGGGGAATTAGATTTTGTAGATGTTTAAGGGTAAATTCGCCGTGGAATCGTGTTTATTAATTAAGATATATCGTGGTAAAAGAATGTCGAGATAGTATTTAGGAATTTCGTAATGGCCCACTAGTGTGAATCGACCGTAAGAATTGGCAGAGGCGAGCGAGGATTTCGTGGGTGTAGCGGGTAATTGATGCCCGCCAACGAGCGACTCACAGTCATCTGCTCGTGGATTCGGTGAGTCAGTCATGAAACGCTCCGGCCGATTACTCGGCCTTTCGCCTCGAAGCGCGTGCTTCTTTCTTCCACGCTCGGCGAGTAACTCGGTAATCGTCCCGCAAATATTTGTTCGATTGATAAAGTCGGATCGTGACTAGAAGTGCTGGGATTTCCCATAGTTGCTATGAGATGGTCCCGATCGAGGTAACTGGTGTGGCCGGGCCGGCTCGATGATGATTCTCCGAATGGTGGACACGAATGTGCACGAGCCGTGAAATTCCACAGGGCGTAACTCCTCGCACGACGACTCGTCGCACGAGCTCACGCCGTCCGACTGGTCCGATTGGTCGGAGGACGGCAATTTCCCGGCGGGCACTCGTGGTATTATGAACCCGAACTATCCGGGTTTTCAACACCTGGCTCCTTCCCTTCTTTCGGACACCGACCTCACCGAGGATGAGAGCTGGCCGGAGTACACTCTTCTCGACGAGGTAGAGCAGCAGTCGCCGAGCGAGGACAGCAACGAGTACAACAATAACGTCAACGACAACATCAATCATCTAAGCAAGCGCAGTAGCGATCGCAAGACCTTCTACGAGAAGTCCAAGTTCAACATTCAGGTGAAGCCGCGCTCTGTTCAGTCGAATTAACGTTAGTCATGTAAGACGATATCCATTGAATTCATCTGAGACTCGCGAGAGTCTTATATGTATGGACCACTCTTCATTCACATGAATCATTGGGTTCGGAAGTTCAATTTGCTCAGAACAGAATTTAAGTAAGCTGATCGCATGACTAATGTAAACCCGGCTCTTGCTCTTGGGAAATAGCTCGCCGGCTTCTCTCACTTACGCGCGAGAGCACGATCGTATAACCCTAGATAAAGGGGAGATTAAGTTTCAGCCTAATTTTATTCAGGATATCTTGTAATCTCGCGAGGCTTTTGAGAAGAAGTGGAAGAAACTCGCTCTATTTATAAAATGAGTATCTGCTCCAGATTTAGTCGAGTCGCTCGCGTTGCACCACTTATTTCCGGAAGTATATCCAAACAATGCTAGTTTGTGAGAGAAGCCCGACGTGCTTTTCGCTTTTCAACACTTTCGCGGGAGTCCTGTAAACTTGATGCCACTGGTTTACGTTTGCAGACGGTCACCTCCCTCTACGATTCCGTGCCGCCCTCCGAGAAATGTATAAATTATATGAAGAGCGTGGAGGAATCGAGACCCGACGGGAAGGTGACGATCACCGAACGAAACGTCGAGACTAGCGCTGAGGTACAGCTTCCAACGGTGATAAACTCCGCGAAGAGCGAAGAACAAACTGAGGTGGCACAGTCGACCGCTTCCGATCAGCAAGGGCGAGAAGTTCCGGTGGAGATTGAGGTTGTCGAGGTGACCACGAGCGTTAAGGAAAGCCTGCAATTCCCTGAGATCGAAGAAATACCGGACTCAGGGAAGAGCACTGAGATTGGGGATGTAAGTTCCACAGATTCCCACATTTCTCCAGTTTCTTTCGTTCTATTGTAGAAGAAACTCCACTAGACACATAGCAATTTCGATCTCCATCGAACGAATCGTCAATTGTGTTTATTTAACGAATGTTTGAACAGAGAACTCGTGCGTTGACTCTAAAGCGTTTCGTATCCACTGTACAGACTCCTCCGTACGAGTTGGTGGCGCCGCCATCGGACAAGTGCGCAGGCGATTCAAAGAGCGCGGAATACTCGAAGTCAGAGGAGAAGCTGGTGTCACCGCGGCCGGAGCTCGTCGCTAACGAGCTCCGCCAGTCAGAGCAGCATCAGACTCTAATAGAGCCCGAGCAAACACACACCGATACGCTCGAGATCCAGGAAAAACAGGAGCAGACCTCGCTCGAGACTGAGGAGCCACTCAGTACCAAAGTAGACGAGAACCTCCAGACCTGCGGGCTCCCGGAAATCACGCAACCCGAGGAGACCAGCGAGATCGAAGATGTGAGTCTCCTCTCTTTCATTAGCTTCCCTTAACAATTCGAGATATCTCCTGATCCATACAAAGCAATAAAACAAGCAGTTGACGAGCCTGCAAAAAACGGTACTTGCTATCATTTTCCATAAGTGCACAAGTTTGGTCGGCCGTTTCATAATGACCAAGTACGAGCAATCAACAGTAATGAAGTCTAACCGTACGTCGTCTACGTGTGCGTGCGGTCTGCACGGGTTCCGGCGGTACGCAAGTGGAAGACTAATGATGCCGTACCCTCCTCCCGCACATACGTAAGCGCGCGCGTGCGCTCGTGCGCTCGTGCATTAATGTGCCCAGCAGTGAAAACTGCCGGTTCACGTGCAGCCGAGCGATTTTTTTAATCGACGAAGATACGAGAGCGCGCGTTCCTTAATTGCACCGGCCGCCTTTTAATTACGCTTATATCTGATAATTTGCGTTTAATCGTGTTAATGGGACAAGAAGTCATCGAGTGGCGGTTGTATACGTTACATTCCCCCGGGGAAGAAGCACTCGACGTTCCCCCTCCCTTTCCCGGCGCAAGCCACTCGAAACCCCGAAGGCAATCGTTGAGATTTCTTTAAAGGGAGCAGCGATGACGTAGTCGATTTCTGTCAGTAGACGTGCGAGATCGTGGTGGAGCATATCGACGTGATACGAGAGGCAAAGGAGTTGCCTCAACACGGCAAGATAGGCAACCGCCAGGCTGCGAGGTCGGCCGGCTCCGGCGACGAGGACGAGTCGGCGAGCAACAGCGACGACTCCGAGAGCTGTCGCGAGGGCCAGCTTACCTACACCAAACTCGAGGAGATCGACCTCCTCTCGAGCATCGGCCGAGACATTGGCGTCGATCTCGAGAAGTACGTACAACCGGTGCCGGACGTCGTCGCCATGGAGACGATCGAGCACATCCACGCCGCTCCTCGCTCCACTAGCTTGATGAAAGACCCCATGGAGGATATGAACAAGTTGCTCGATCGCGATATCCCCGACGGGCCGAGCGCCGACATGAAAAAGAAGGAGAAGATGGCCAGGAACCAGGCGAAGAGGCGGCAGCAGCAGTTGCAGCAAATGAGGGGCGGCAATGCGCAGAGACGATCAGATAAACGTAGGCCTGATATCGAGAATGGATCAGGTAGGCTTTTAATTTGGATTCAGACGTTTATAGCTGAATTCGTGGAGATGTTACTTAGCCTGCGTTCGTTTATATACTGCTGGTACTGCCATGTGTCTTAAGGACGCCAGTATACTTGAAGTATACAAACGAACGGACCCTTGATTAAATAAGGTCTCCTTTACCAGAGTAAACTTGCCAGTAAATGTGTATAGAGATTAGTTCTTAAGGCAGATCTATGAATACAGCCATAAGAGTCCCATAAGTGCCATGGTATCGATAGGGAATCGTACTGCAGTCTATCTCTTAGACTGTTTATCCTCACGAGTCTTGCTTCACGAAGCTTGCGTAACAAATTCAGCCGAGACTCTATCGATTGACCGATAACGGTTTTCGGCTTGACGCGCTCGATTAGCATGCGCGACTCACTCCGTCAGTCCCTTCCGAATGAGAATTAAGATCACTGGTCATTTCGCGCGCACTGCACTCAGGTAGAGGTAAATGAAGGATTTGCCCTTGTTGTTGAAGGTGGGTTCGACGTGTACAACATCGAGACAGCCATGCCGAAGATCGACTTGGACGCCATAGAAACGCACTTGAAGGCGGCCAGGGAGGAAGAACGACGGGTGAGTGAAGTTCAATTTAGTCAGGATTTATAGAACGATTGAACCAAATAGAAACGAAGCGCACTGGCATTCCTAATCGTGTGTCTATTGGTATTATTCGATGAAGCGGTAGAGGAATGCTCGCCAGATATACGCTCCAGTAACGAACAGGCGTCCGATAAACTCTGCTCGATCCGAGCGAATCTCGCAAGTTTTATCTTCATTCTCTTCCGCAAATTCGCCAAGAGGAATTATTCGCAGAATTTAAAGAGTATTTCTTCTCCATTTAAAATGATTCCCTATTTATGCAAAGAGACTGTTAGATCATCAGGATAAGCCGTGTGCCGGCTAGCCCGCGCGGCAGATACTCTTTCCTGATTATTGAGTGAGAAAATAAGGTCAACGAGGTGCACGACCGCCATCCTAGACCCCGATAACGACACTCTCATTACGAGAACATGTGCGATCCACATTCGCGGCGGCATTGTATGAAAATAACGACAGAGCCAACCGGAAGCAAGCGGCGAGAGGATCGATGCGAGTGTGCCATTCATTTCTCCATAGACCGGAACTCCGAGTCCCCGTCACACGCGTCCCCTGTTAATCCTCGGGGCGAAACACTCTTGATACTCCGATTCCATCTGGACGAGATGCGCTCGCAGCATCTCATTGTGCCCAGGCCACTCGTGGGTCACGGGATCCGCTTGGCCGACCATGTGAGACACCTTACGCACACAGCCCGACGGATAGTCGGGACACTTTTTCCTTGCAACAATGCAACAACTTCCCACCGGCTTCCAGAGACGCTCAACATTATGCCGGAACGCCCGGTGAAAAAGTGTGTCGGCTATTGAGATACAAGAGAACCGCAACGAGATCAATCAGTGCTCGACGGGGCGTTCTGGAGATGAACGCGAGATTACAAGCTTATCCAATTTCACTCGAGCTCCGGCGAATTGCAGCTAAACGTGCCGACACTGTAGAGCAGCGTTAAACCTGTAGGTTGTCTTAAAGGTGAAATGAGAAATTCCGTTGCATTCTCGTGATTTTGCCAGACTCTGAGTCATCGACTGCGACGGGGGGGAGTGCTCTCTATTCGAATGAATCATTAAGCAACACAGTGTTTTCGAGGTTCTCGCTTAAGGAGATCTACTGTGCGGTACACACGTACTCCTCGAGCGTGTCGGACACTTTCACCTGGTACAGGTATTGTGAGAAACCGCCTCGAGTCCTAGAGTCTGCCGGCAAATAGGTACCGGCTCTCCAGTTCTCCACCACCTTGTGCTGCTGGGCAAACCTTACCGGAAGATCGGTTCGCCGCTCTCTTGACTCGCTTTACGCCAGCAGTCTCGACTTGCTCTCTCGAGTAGCGCGGTTCCCTCGTCGACCGCCACGAGGAAAACACGCCGGACCTGCAATCAAACGCTACCGTCTATATCTGCGCTTAGCTGTCGGCTGCGCCCGCCAGTGCTAATCTCCCGCGAGAAAGTGAATTATTCGGTGGACGAGTGGCTTTCTGAAAGCGTTGCCAGTGAAGTGAATGGCGAGCAAGTTCTCTTGTTTCGACAGTCCTCGTAGACGTTCGTTTAACGGAAAAATAATAGAAAGAAACTCCTCTTGCGCTGAGTCATCTTGTCATTCTATTATAGTTTCCCGGTGAGATAGCAAGTCTGCGGAAGACAGCTCTTGAGCTTGACAATGCAGAGGTGAAGCATCCCTGCGACAAATAGACTTGTCTCTCTCGGTTTCGGGTATTTTAGCTCCGTTTTATTCTTGCCATCTTCAGGCACCGTTGCAATAGCAGTATCGGAACGAGAAGTATTCAGTGCGTGAGTGTTTATTAATGGGAGGAATCGATCGGCTCCGACAGTACTGGCCAGAACGGTTCTGTTAAAGCGGTGCCGCATTCCCTTCTCGTTAACACTCGACAGTTACACTAGCCTGTGACCCTGAACGTACGTGCATGTGGTTGAGCCAATTGGTGCCGCCTTGCCGCTAATCCCAAAAGGAAGGAGAGTAAATGAGTGCGACCCAAAGTGGAATCGAGCGCTCTCGACACCAGTCAATTGGAAAGTAAAGCGCGAGCCGCAGGAAATCGACCATGGGGAGCAGCAGCAAAATTCGCAAACACTACAAAAAGGACTCGCGCTTCGTGAGCGATCTTTACACGTTCACCTACGATGATTTCGATCTCGTGAGTCTCGATTATCACGGCGCACCATCGGTCAAGCGAATGGCGACGAGAAAAAGGAATCAGGATCCGGGGGGAGCTACGATTAAAATGAGAAATTAGTGGCAGGAGGTATAATCTAGGCAGTTTTTGTCCATCATCTTGTCGGTGAAATCTCTGCTCGTGCTGGCAGGTAATATTTGTGAGCTCGTTTAGCATCTGGCGGCCGGCAATCGGAGAAATAAGAACAGGTCAGTCGGGCGAGGAGAGCCGAAACGTAAACAGCGCCGTAGGCGATGCAGCATCCGCGAGATCAAGTAAAATGCGGGGATTGCGTGGCAGGAGTAGATTGGAACCTCGCTGAATAGACATAAAGCCGGGCTGGATACCGTGAAGCCATGAAAAGCGCGCTATATTCCACTCTCCCATCCATTTGGATTTGAGAGATTCGGCAGCTTTATCTCGTTGCCTCGGTAAAAGCTTGCCAGGCATTTCTAGGCCTCGGGATTTACGGCAGCGTTAATAGAAATACTAATTAGTTAATAAATATCCTAATTAGTGGGGCTCGGGGTACAAGGGTCGAAACGTTCAGTAGCGACTTAATAGGCCTTATTAAAAAATCAATGCTTTGTTTAGCAGTTTTCGCGGAACTACATTCTTTCCATCTCAATTAGCCCGGCTAATTAGTGGGCCGGTCGTAATTGCAAAGTTCATAAATACTCGAAGCATAAAATTGGTGCAAATATCCAATGCAATATTCCTTTAACGATACACTGTGTATATATTGGATTGGTTTTTATTGCATTGGATTGAACTGCTAAATGAGCTCGCATGTTTCGATATTACAAGCGAAAACCGATATTTCTCTCTTGCCAATAAGTTACGCGCGGAGTTAGGCGAAACTCAATTAGTTCAGAGCAGTTTTTTCAGTTGAACGATAAAATTAGCCAGTGGCACACATTGGACTCTCCATAAAAATAGCCGGGCAGCATTGTGTTTGCTTTTGCCAGTCGAACATAGTCGATTCTGTAAGAAGAACGCGAGGAAAGTTATAAGAGCAACTGTAGGAGGAAGCGGTCGGCCGTCGGGCGATAGTGTATATTATGTATAATACACACCGATGAGTGGAAGCATTGTTTCGCCAACACACTGCCCGATAAGTCGCGCGCTTCCTGCACTTGTTGTTGTCGTTTTACAGAAGGTCGATGACTCGCCGGCGGCCGATGATTCGCGGGGGGAAAGTGGGTCGCGTGTTGCGTTCAGGTGCCAAGCACCAAGAAACACTCGATTTTCAAATCGCCCCCGCCTCGCTCTGCTCTACGCACTTGGACGAACTGCTCGCCACTGAATTAGAGAGGAAAAAAACGGGAGAAAGAGTTGTCGTCGTGGCCGAGAAACGCGTTCGACTGCCCCAAGCTAAAAGCATCGTCAGCGCGGAATTCGTGGAAGGTGGCCGCGTTTTGAGATACTTTAATAATGCGCCGCTTGAAAGTCGAGAAGTTTCATTCACCAACCGAGCTTGCAGGTGGTGAACTATATTGAGAGAAACCAAGTAGAACCTCTTTTATTCGAAATTCGTACTAGATCCGAACAGTGTTGCTCGAGCGGACAATTGCATCTGCGCCTCTTTAACACACACGGTTCATTGTGTATTCACCAACGTAATTGACCAGAGCCCAGGTAAAAAACACAGCTAAAAAAATTACGAACTCAGCTTCAAGTAAATCATATTAACTTTCATAACTGTGGTTGCTATTATCAATATTTATGTCTTTTTTCTTAATCGCATAATCCGGGCTCCTCTGTACTAGATTCGCGTGCTTTTAAAAAGCTGTATGGATCCATATCTCACGGCTAATGCGTGTCCTTATTGCCAATGGCTCTCGAGAAAGGTTTTAAGCCAGTCTGACTGTAAATCATCGGTGCTTAGACAAAGTGGTGGAAGCATTCAGCACACACTCCGACCTACTTAGATCGGAGTAGTTTGCCAGAGACCGGCAGAAATACGCTTGCTACTACAAGCGAAGTCTGACGACTTCTTTTCCATCCACCTTTATCCTTGAGCATCGCTCGTTCCCGATAGTTCGCAGACTTGCGAGAGGCGGTCGCGTCAGATGCTGACGATGCTGGGGAGAGAATCGACCCTCGCCATTCGCTAGACCGAATTGCTCGAAGGGCCTCCGAGCCCCCGATATGCGCGACGATCGAACCCGTATCGGCGCCTATCGCATTGGGATGCTTTCATTTTTCGGGGGAATCAGGACGACGAGCAAGAGCAAACCGCCAACGAGGAGGAAGGGCAGAAGCAGCAGCCAGAGGAAGCCGAACCGGAGAAGCCGATTGCCACGCTCCAAAAGGCCGAGACTCCCCGGGAATTCGAGAGGGAGGATTTGCTCGCTCGATTCGATAGACTCGTGCGAGGGGATCGAGATGAATCTCTGCAGGTGCGACGAGTCGCGAGACGGGCCGACGAGTGCCAAAACAAACGCGGAAAGAAACTTTCCCGGATTTATCCTACAACCCGCGTTACCGGATCAGGGAAGTTGCGGGAGTTTGGAAAATAAGTTTCGGCCGGAGTACACTGGCTCTGCCTGGTTGTTTCAATCTCCGTATCTCCGGGACTCGAATTTATTACTGCCAGGAACTGATTTAAGAATGCCGGGTATTCCTGGTCCCTTGGGTGGTCCGTATCGTGCCCGAGCGAGGAGGCACAATTAAAACTGTAGTGTGCTTCCCCTGCAATTGGGACATTGCATTGTCCGGTCAGCCATTCTCTCCTGTTCATTGTGTTCCTTTAAAGAGTACCTCTCGTTCCTCGCAAACCGATCAGCCAGGCCAGACTCATTCCGTCCGACCATTGAAAATCGGCAACGATCCCATGCTCGCTTGCATTCGATCCATCAGGTGCTGGGAAACTCGTAGTGTTATTCATAATTGCAATGAAAAGCCTTGTTTTAGTCCTGTTTTCCCTATTTCGCCATGTGTAGAATTTGCAATCCATGGAATCCAATGTATTAATTGTTAATATGTTCCCTCGACCAGGCAGAGCGATCGCAAAAGCCTCGAATTCGAAATCCATGAAATTTGAATGCTAGATTATACATATATATTAATGGCATTAATTATGAACAAGTTTCGCCGGTGAGGCAGAGCTACGGACGTTTGCTCGAAGCATGAAAGGAGCAGGCTCGATGCCAGCAGCGAGGCAGTCCGACGACAGTGATCTCACTGGATGATTTCTTTATCTGTTCGCAGCGGCGAAACGATCGGGAGGAGATCAGGAGGAGACTGGCGATGGGTCCAGACGCGGAGGACTTGCGCGTTGAACGCGGAAGAAAGCCTAGCCTCCAGTCGCGCCTTCAAAGCGGTCGGTATCACTCGAAACACTCGCACGCTCTCCCTCTTCCAGCGTGCTCTCCAGTTTCCACCGCGTCGTAAATCTACCCCTTTCGGTCTCCGCTAATATCCTCCTATTACTCGCGCATTAAAAACACTTTTAATCGATCGCACTAATTATAAAAGCTATTTTTTATTTTAATCGTCCAACAGTTTCACGGGCTTGCGGTGATAGATTTCTATGGGGAGCGGACACTTGAATTCTAAAGCGTTGAATTTTTAATAGCAGTTTTTCTGGATATGTGGGTGCACTCGCTTGAAATTCGGTCGCTCAAATTTCACGTGTAATTAAGATCGAAATATATACATAAAGTAGCAAGCCGGGTAGCAAAGTGGCCGTTTGAGTGAAGTACGTGCCGATGTCGAGTGGCGATGCGCGCCTTCGTGTTTTAATTCGGCACATTTTGTGCATCTCTGTGAAAAAAGAGAGGCCGAGTGCTGGCTGCTCTCTCGAGTTAAATTCGAGCACTCGTTAGAATAGTTTCTCAGTTGCACAACCTTTTGAAAGCAGCACAGAGGATCGCGGACACTCGTCACTGCCCGGGGAAATTGACGCATCTATATACGTTCAGTGAATACTAAACTGAGATATTTAACTTTCGCTCCCTTTGCCTGCCAGTTTTTCGCGAAAATCTCCACGCAACAGCCAAGTGTCCGGGCTTTTTTATCTTCGCACTTGAACATTTATGTAGGGAGGTGGGAAGTCGGCGCAAGGAATCGTGGTTTATTTAAAGGGACCCGGCGAATCACAATTATATGTCCGCGATGAGTCGTGTCATCGTCAGCCCCCAGTGGGCCAAATTTAATTGCAAGGTTCTCTGGAAATATTAATAGAACCGCGCTGCATTCTCGACGATTTCGCTGACGTAAAGGCGATCCGGGTGTGTTTCAGGGATGAACCTGCAGATCTGCTTCATGAACGAAACACCGTCGGACACGGAGTCCCAGTGCTCGGAGAACGATGCCTCGCCGGACTCGCCGCCGACGACGATGGCATCCTCCAAGCAGCACAATCTCCAGCAACAGCATCAACTGAAGCAACAGCAAGTGGCAGCGCGGCCTCAGATGCTCAGTCTACCGCCTCTCAGGCTCGATTCGGGCACGAACTCTGCGCCGATCGACGAGGCAGACTTCTTCGCCCGGCAGGCCAGGCTGCAGACCGAGGCTCGGATGGCTCTAGCGCAGGCCAAGGAGATGGCACACATGCAGATGGAAGTCGAGAGACAGAGGCTCAAGCAGAGCCCCATCACCGAGATGGTTCGATCTAGTCTCGAGAAGGTACGATCCCAAAGCAAGTAGAAACTCCCCATCGCAACATCTACCAATACAGAAACAGCATTCCGCCACACCAGAGCAGCATTCCACGCGGTCGCATGCGATTCCATAGGACTTGCAAATTCCCCATCGAAAGATCGATCGATTCATAATTCCATTCCGCTCGGGCAAACCAGCATTCCGCTCCCCGAGATACGATTCCATAGGGATTGCTAGTTGATCGATAAATCAATCAATCCAGAAGCCGCCGCCTTTCACTATCTGAAGGGGTTCAGTCTATAATCGTCTCATTAAACGTGAGCATCTCAATCTCTTCTCGGTCGAAAGTAATACCAATATCCTAATGAAAGGATACCACAAGCTATGTGGATGGTCTCTCGTTGCAAAGGGCGAGCCTCGAGGGCGTATTGACCTTTACCGCGCGCTGACCTTTGCAAGATGTATAAAGTTTCACGGATAATTCTCCATATAAGTAACGCGACTATCGGGCACGATTCTCGCCGAGCAATTAATTAGAAAGACTTTTCCAATTGAAAGAGACTGGCGTGGGTTTTCGAAATACCTCGGCGGAGAATGTTACGCCTACTTGACATTGTTCCGTCAGGATTTTACTAGGACACCTGCCGCCAAAGGGGCACTTTTATAAATGGGCTGGTTATTTTCCGTCGGCGATACTGTCAACAAAATAAGGGCGAGCATCCCGGTGGCTTTCAGGTCGGCGTGCAATTGGGGGAGGACCGGCGTCGGTTGTCACGCGTGTTGTTAACGGAGCTGAACGTGGCACAGTTGCAAGTGGTGGCGAACGACTTGCACGCAAGGATCGCCGCCCTGAACGAGGCACTGGTTGAGGGACTGCTGAGGAGAGACGACCTGCACATGGAACAGGACTCGATGCTCGTCGACGTCGAAGATCTCACTCGATATCTGTAAGTTGCCCTGGCGATTTACATGATTTCTAACTGTCATTCGATAGTTCTATTCACTTTCATCGAGTTTATTAATATTATTCTTGAATTGAGTATAACTCTTTAATGTCCCTTCGTTCGAAGCATGTTCGATTAATTGTAAAAATTCGTTGGTCGATCGAGTTTTCACGTGCGTTTCATCAATTAATCGTTGATTTTCCGGTGTCAATTAACTCTCTTTTTCGCCATTTCCCAAGTGAAATTAAACTTACTGATGACGTATCGTTTACTTTCTACCGGCGGAATCTCGCCGCGGGCATTGCTGGCGCGTTATGTACATAGAACCCCGTGTATTCCCCGAGATTATTCAACCTGGTTATTCAATCGTACTCAATGAAAGCGATGAAAACTAGGTCGAGATCGTGGAATAAGTAGAAACCACCACAAATTGAAAGCCCGATATTCTATCATAGTTGACCCGTATACATATACAGCAATCAGACACGCGTCAGGAGATCTCATCCAACGATTAACGAGAAAATTGTCGTCAGCATTGGATCCGAAACAATCAATTTCGTCCAGTGTTTTCTAGATAGTCCTATCAAACACATCTCAATCGCGAGTTCAATTGGCACCGGGTGAACTTGACGATGAAAAGTCAGCGGGAAAACGTGCAACTACCAATCTGGCCGAACACGACGGCACCGTACAGATTGAATCACTTGCCTTTTAATCATATATCATCTTCACACTCGAGTTTCAATTATTTCCATTATTGGTACAATTTGATATTATAAATAAGTGCCAGTCCGTGGCAAAGACTCGGTAAACACTGCTTTATACTAAAATGATCGAACATCGTATAATCATTACATTTCCAACGGCCTATATCAATCCTTAACGATTCAAGGGCAAGTGAATCAACCTATACACTTTTACGGGGGTCTGTCGGCTTAATAAACAGCTTGTGCTACCTTTACATGCACAGAGGTGCCAAGCAGGAATCCCTGAAGAAGAAGCAGGGCGCACGCGACCAGCAACAGCAGGCGACCAGCAAGACACAACAACAGGCGAACAACAACAATAACAACAACAACAACAATGGGCCTAGCAAGACATTGCTGAAGCCTAGGCTGTCACACCGGGGCTTGGTCGCTCTCGTGAGGAAATAATGCTTCGCCACGAGACTTCGTGGTCTCGTTGGAATCTGAGGGGTGGTCCAGCTTGCAGATGATGATGATGCTCCGGGCCCCCCTTAAAGCGCTCGAATTCTCCCGAAGACAATTCACCCGCGCCATTCTGCTAGAGAAACGGGCTGGAGCGATTCCAGTCCCAGTCACACTAGCGTAACGACATCCATCCTTCTCTCGGTTCTTGTACTGGCTCACGCACTGGATAGTTACAGAGCTTTTGGAAGGAAGCTTTCGGGACTAATCAATTGCCATTTAATTTGGCATCTTTTCCAGGAACGAGTCGAAGCTTCGACCTTCTACTTTCAATGTCTCCAATCCGCGTGTTTCAGATAACTTCAAAGAAATGAATCATTCACCCGACTTTTCGCACGGGCGCAGTACTTGGAACCGGTGCGAAGGGAGAGTATTTTCCAGCCTTTACAAGAGTTTTTACAGCTTCGTCGTTATCAGAGTGGAATTAGATTGTTCGTACTCTTGCATACGTAGCTAGAGAGGAACAAGTAGGAAGGAGCAAGAAGAAACCCCTCCCTTTTCAATCCCAGTCTGTATAATCCGACATCGAGTTCCCCCCGTCGACAAATACAAGTCCAAGCGGTGGCCAGGGGGAATTATCCACTAGTCTAACATGTTATTCTCAAAACACGAGAAACCAAATGATTAAGCTTTAATGAAGATAGTGCCAAGGCTCATTAGCAATACGTATTAAAGAGTTTCTCTCCCAGTTCCGAGCACTGGTATCATCGTCAGTCTCGCTTAATCATTCAAGAAGTGACGATTTCACTGGCACTATTGGATCGTTCTCCCACCAGTCGCGTGCATGCGTTTACCGAGTGTATTGATATCGTCGCCTTTATATGATAATAGCATTTAAGCGATAGATCTCTTCTCAGTGTTGTAAATAAAAAGTTGCCCCGAGATTATTCTTCTGTCCGGCGATCGGTGCGAGTCCGCTGCGCAGTTTCCCTTCATAACGAGCACGATGAGACGATCTTCTGGCAAAAGTAGTCATTATATCTGAGAAGATTGCACATTCTCCCGACGTCTTCCATCGGCATCACAAGTACATACATACATAGGTGTTTTCCTTGCAATTCAACGTGTGTACACTCGTTCATCTGAAAATTGAGTCTTTTACAACATTGGATTTATCTGGCTCTGAGTTAGTCTCTCACGTCTACGATACTGCCGTGATCATTATTGACCACTGATTTCCCTGGTAAAGTCCTCCCGTCCCAGTGGCAAAACTGCTATGCAATGGTATTCGTCATACTTTCGGACGCACGTTTCGCTTCGGAGAGATTGTGTAGAGGATAGTTCATCGTACTTGAAATCCCTCTAGTTGGCTAATCGAGCTCCAGTAATAACGTCACGATATCTCATGCACAGGAGAGCTATGCATCAAGCGTAGAAAGGTACATACGTCGCTGAAGCTAGCTAGAGCCACGCGGAATCCCGAAGCCAGCGCATTTCTAGAGTTCGGATAACAAGAGTATTACTATATCGAGGACACGCGAATTTCCGGGAGGATTAGAATCGCTTGGAGTTAATCCGCTTTCGGCATCTTTATCAATGACAGTGCGCGACGATGAAATTATTACAACCGACTGCATTTTGTATAGAATCCCCGGCAGTCGGCCTCGAGTCCTCGACGTGTCAAGAGGCGCGCACTCGCAGTCTGTCGTGTACATTTATGGACAGTTTTTGCAATAAACGACTCTTCGATCTACGAGCCACTGTTGTAACTCTAGCGGAGTTTGTATTCTCTGTATCACTGGATGACCAGCATCACGCTCTGGTTTTCTAATTTTTCATTAGATAGAGCGTTGCTTGATATCCGACTGATCGACTCGGCCAACGAGCTCGGTTCACTGATCTAAACCGAGTTTATTAAAAGTGGAAAATTGGAGCGAACTGGTAGACCGATTCAATCAGTCTGATGGATGGGTGGGTGGGGAAACTGGATTACATATCCACACACCGGTTAACTGGGGGGTTGCGCATATTTCTCCATTTATCTTAATCGCGTACGCAACTAATTAGGGCACTGTTTATCCTCGGATTTGTACTTAAACGCATCCACGATGCTGGCTGAAATCAAACGTACAGAACTGACTGGAATTGTTCAAGGAGTGTGACAGAGTACTAGTCCTGTAAGAGAGTGTAATGTCGGTGAAGTCAACGACGAGATCATTGACCGATGGAAGTAACCGGGACACCCTCGATCTTGATATACGTAATAATTAAAAGGTCGTTGACGCACGGCAACGCGCACAAGGGGACGACTCTGATTAATTCAAGTGATCCGATCTATCCCGTCGACGGATTACCAGAGTACGCACGAGGATTACTAATTACTTACCGATCCGCAGCCTAATAATTAGCGATTCAGACCCTCTCTACTGATAAGGCATCCGCTAATCACTCGAGACTCGAAGGATGCTTCGTTTGCTTGAAAGCATATTCGCATTATACATACAGGGACGAGATAGGTATAAAATAGGCTGGCGAGGAGAAGCGGGAAAGATAGACGCAAACATACAGAATAACAGACACACGTACACACAGGTTTATCTACAAAATACTTTTAATCGTAATATTAATTAATAATATACAGATTGTAAATAACTAAACAATAATAAAATATGCTGTAACAAGTTCTTCCGCTCCTTCACGCAACTCCGTTTCACCGTGTCTCTCTTTCTCTCTCTCTCTCTCTCTCTCTCTCTCTCTCTCTCTCTCTCTCTCTCTCTCTCTCTCCGCACTTCTTTCTCTCTTTCTGGCTTTCGTTCGTTCGCTCGCTCATCTCTCGGACATTGTGAGTTCTTGTTCCCGATGTCCCCGGGGAATAGCCCGTCGGGGAAGCCGGAACGGGAAGAAGGCACGGGGCAGTAATCGAGTGGTGTTCCATTTCTGTCATAAGCTTTTCTCTCTCTCGCGCTCGCTCTATAGATCTAGCTCTAACCGTAGCTCTAGCCGCGGTTAATCATGATTCGAAGCTATTACTCTCAGCTCGGTGGTAGTCCTCGGGATACCGAAGGGATCAGAGGAAGCACCATTTAAAAGAGACGACTCACGCTAGAAGAACACATAGTAGCGGCGACCTACGATGCCGTGGCAGCACGTAACAAACCTGCCCGACTTTCGGTCTTTTCTTTCGGTCTCTTGCTGATATTCCCCAATTTGGCGTTCGCATATCGCGGAGGTACTTTGAACAGAACACAGGCGGCAACGACGGATTAATAATACGCTCTCTCTCTCTCTTAATTACAGCCTTGTCTTTGTCGGCAGCGCAAACACCACGCTCAATTCTGTCGCGCGCCGCTTCGGTTCTCCTCTTTCTTCCGTTTTTCTCGTATGTCTCGGAGTAAAGCGATCATCGTTACACCCACGTATATCGTAGTAAAAATTCCTTAAGTTACAACTGTAAACGATTACTCTCTACTATACAATGAAGCTCGTTCGTGTCGCGTGCCCATTCCTTCAGCGCTCACATCATTGTGCTCGATTTCTACTTGTGCTACGCTCTCCATTCTAGTCGCACTGATCGTCCTCTCTCTCTCTCTCTTTCTCTCCCTCTCGCGGTACACGAAGCAGTAGGGACTTCGATAGAGTGTTTTTACTGTCATGTAAAAGTTATCCAGGATATCTGGAGGCCTTAAATGCTCACGGAGCCTTAGAATTGAAGACGCATGTAGCAGTAAGAGAGACGGTTTCTCGGTGTCAAAGCTCCCCGCGGTATCACGACGATCGATAGGACTTCCAGAATAGTGGAAGATAGTTTTAAAAATTAATAAAAATCATGATTCATGTGTACGCTCGTAGAATCCGTTCTAAGTACTTAGAACCATTGAACTTGTAAATATTCCAATGCCCCGACTCACTCTCTTTCTCCCCGTCTCTGACAATTTCGGAGCTAACGATTAAAAATTTCATGGTATCTAGGTAAAGTACTACGAAACTCGTAAAAGTGGACATTGGATGCCCATCACTAAGCTCCCGGGGATCGAGACATTTAAAATGCTCAAGACACGAAAGATGGACTTTCAGTTTTTCAGGAATCATCGCCTCCCACGGTATAGGTGAGAGAAGGTTTGGCAGCCGCTCGCCCGATTAGAGAAACACAGCTCAGCGCGTTACATCGACATCGTTTTCTTAACGCAATAGTTTTAAATAGTTTTGTCTGCAAATATATAAAAATAATAATACTATCGATCCAGCGCGCTAAATACAAAATATGTTCTCCCGACGCGTCCAAATCATCGACAAGGAACAAAATGCTTCCAGCCGACACCCCTCCAGGTTAAACGAACGAGCCACTAATCATCCGAAAGGTGTTGTTGCGCGCATATGTACAGGGTGTATCGTCGTTGAATCTCGGTGTTCGTCTAAGAGCCACTCTATAGATTCGATGCGTCCTCTCGCAAAGTGACTTCTCGGCCTCTCTCGTAGTTCGAAACCTAGTGTCTAACAAAGCCGTGAAACGCAAGATCCGTCTCACAATTGAACCTTACGATAGTACAGCAGCTTCGTAACTCGCCAAACATCATTCACATCACGTAGATACCTCTGCTCGTCGATTGCCTGGCTTTCTTCCTGGCGCCGTCATCACGTTTTTTTTCCACATGGGGCCATCGCGCGAGCCGCGTGAAACACGATCCATTACTATCTCACTGCAATCCGTATGGGATAAGACCACTAAAGAATGACGCAATGAACCCCTCCCACGGTTGTCCCTTCGAAACCAGTCTATGGGTGAGAATAGTAGCATCCGCACGGGTTAATCTAACGATTCTGCAAAAGCACGAAACCAAAACTCGGCTCGCCCCAAAGGCACAAAACGTTTAGTGGAGCATCTGGCACACACGATATTATTATACAGTGAGTAGTTCGATTAGATGAGCAACTCATTGAACGTTCTCTCTGAATCGGTATCGGACTAATCGGCATCCGAGGGAATTGCAATCGGAAGTTTTCACGGCTAATTTGGGCAACGGGAACGGTCACTTGCCCATACTGGCGTTTGCTGGCAAAGTCGCGGACCGCTGTTGCACCGATAAATATGGCTTTAACGTCGACCTCGTTGATTCCCTGGAAATCACAAAGTACGGTCAACGGTGCCGACGGTGCGCCAGCGTATCAGTGCATCATCCAATCTCGGATAGACGAAAAGTGCACTGCGAAAATCCGAGGGTACAGGCTAACATACAAGCTGCAGAAGCATATCAATCAGTGATCGTTTCACAAAAAGAATGGAAAAACGTATAAGCCCCCGTTCAAGTCGAAAGCGTGAAAGCCGGATTCCATGGCCTGCTGCCTACCGCAGAGGCAGACGACCATGGAAAAAGCACTCGGTCGAATATCAATTCACTGCAAACTCGCGGTATCCTTTTTAAATACCATTTATTCTAACAAAACTATTTGTTTTATATACAGTTTCATAACATCACGATATATATTCGCAATATTTCGCGTCACTATTGGTCTATAGCACGATGCGAGTAGAAAATAGCCCCACAAGTAAAGCAAGCAGTATATTTGGAAACAAACCAATAAGGCCCCAATCGGTTTATACAAGGAAGTAAAGAAGTGTATAATCGATATTTGAAGACGTCTCTTAAGATCAAAAATTGCACGTATAAAAATTGTCGTAAACAGTTATCGGTCATTGGAATCCTAGATAATATATATACATCTTCGAAATTAAATAACTTCGCGAGTCGGAATAGTTGACTAATAAAAGCTTCTTGACAAAATGTGGGCATTCCATAAAATATATAACATTTCTGGGATATAGGCACATGCAGATTTAAAAAGTAACATAATATTCACTATATCAATGCAGTATACCGATAACAAACAGTCCATTCACACACTCGTGACAAATATTTTCATCATGATCCATTTGTCGCTTTAAAATGATCTTAAAGTTTTCATCAGGCGTACAATCTAAGTTACAGCTAAAATGTTTGAAAATTCGTCTGCATTGGAATGCATGTGAAAAAATTTGGTAAGCATTTAATATAATTAACGGTAAAGAACCATAATCAGCTAAATATCCTTGGCACAACTCGTTTCCCGGGAAAAAGATGCAAGAAGAGTCAAACAACGCTAACCTGGCTACACCCAATCATGCGATGTAACAGTATATCAGAGCTACTTAGCCTCCAGTTACGTTCAGTCGTAGGGCTACGCTACCTTGGCGAAACTCGTTGCCCAGTTCCATCCACGTGAGAATTCGCCTTGTAACCACACTTCTGCACGCGCCTCGACAGCCTCGCTACCCAGTACTTTTGTTCGTCGGGACTTCCGGCCAAGATTAATAATTCACGGGCACTATTAGGATCATAATGCAATTTGCATGGAGCAATAGCATCTTCTTTCTTGTCCAAGTGCTCCTTATGCACCTTTATTCGACACCCTATTAACAAAAAACCGAAATTTGTAAGGAAAGGTGGGAAAGTTTGCGGGGATTTGGGACGGGTGGTAGGCAGTAGGAAGGGGGTGGGGAACATAAGAAGGGTTTCTAGGACTCACTTCGGCATTCCAGTGCTGGCGGTGGTCGGAACATGTGCCAAAGTTGCTTCGAACAGACCTCGCAGGTCGTTGGCATGTGGTAAGATATAGATACGAATTCGTGACCTTTCAGTGACTGTGTGCCTGGTTTATCAGTGAGCTGAGGCAATTCTACTCCTGGCAGTGTGTTTCCCTCATCACCAGGACGTCTTGCTTCACCCTCGCCAGCATACAATAACTAAAAATTGTTAGATTGTCGTTTTGAGTGACTCTGTGTGCGTCTTACTTAGTGTTTATACGTGGATTAGGCGCCCCAATTAAATTACCTGAAATATCCTGGGAATATCTTTGGCATCAGCTCGTATAACATCACCCTGAGTAACGGATCTAACGTGGAAGACTTTATTCAGATCCAATATCAAAACGGGATCGGCATTCAGTTTATCATTTTCGCTGTTGTAGAATATTATCTTTTTCGATGAAACGACGACGTACTGCTTCTTCCATCCGTGTCGCTTAATGTTCTGTTTATTTGGCACATTTAACCAGCCCTCTAGTCTCATAGTACCGTGTTCTGACAGAACTGAATCTTCCCCGTCATTCTCCACGGACGAGACACTGGCAGTTTCCGAATTCAATGACGCAATCTTCATTTGCAGGGTCTCAATTTCCGAGTCCTTGGAATCGAGTTCCATTTGCAACCTTAACTTTGATTGATTTTCTTCTACCAATTGCGACTGAAGATCTTGCAAATCCTTTTGCCATTTAGCTGCCAATTGACCGTACTTTTCCCTCTCTTGAGTGAGTTCCTGCTGTAATTTTCGACAGTCTTTTTCTTTTTTACGTAAATCGGCGGCGGATGCCTTGTTCTTCGTCTTTCCACTTGATGAAAGATCTTTTCTATTCATAATTTCTGCGAGCTTATTAACTGCCTGTTGTTTCAATAATTGTTCAGTCTTTAGTTTACTGCTGAGTTTATCAATCTCGTCTGCATTAGATTGTGCCTTGCCGAGCTGATCTTGCAGTTCTTTAAATCTTTTATTTAGATCCTCCTTCTCTTTAAGGTACTGGTCCACAGACTTTTTCAAATCACCCTCGCTGTCCTTAAGCCTGTTTATAATCTGTTCCTTCGAATTCAGTTCCTGGTGATGTTTGGCAACCCCGTCCTTGTACTCCAACTCTTTCATAGTCCTTTCCTTCTCGAGATCAGCTACTGTTTCTTCGGCAATCGATCGTGCTAACGCCTCACTATCTCCCCTGGCTAGAGAGAGCTGCAGCTGATGAACCAGCGAACTTCGTTCTTCTTCTAATTCCTGCTGGAGTTTCAGTTTGTCCTCCAACTCCTCGCGAAGCTCTTGCGTTTGAGTCTTGTATAGAGTCTAAAAATAACAGATTACTTCACTTGTACCTTATTACTATACTAAATATTGTATGTACCAATAGCAGGGACGTACTGAAAAGTATGCTTCGGCTTCTAATTGCTCCTGTAATTCCTTCGTTTGCAACTGATCGACGTTTCTCTGTGTTTTTAAGTGATGCAGTTCTTCCTCTATCTGGCGCTTAGCTTCCCTTAACTGCGCAACTTCACCAACAAGCTGTTGCTCGCGGGCGCGTAATCGTCCAGCTTCGGATGACTGCTGCGCCAATTCGGTTTGAAGAACGTTTCTTTTCTGCTGTTCCTGTTCAGCTTGACCCTGAAGTACTTTTACCTTTTCTACCTCTTGCCTATGCTCACCCTCCAGTTTCTGCAAGCGTTGCTGTATCTGACGGTAATCCACAGATAGCATAGAGGTTTGCCGCTCTTTTTCTTGAGCGAGCAGTTCGGCCCGCTGTCGACCGCTTTTCTCTTCGTTTAATTTTGCTTGCAGCGCTATAGAAAATACAAGAGTATGTATAAAAAGATTGCCAAAGATTGCCAGTAGTATAGAATCCCTCTTGCTTACATACATTAAGAAAGACATCATTACGAATAAGCAGCCGGAAATATAAATATTTTTTATTAATTGTATAATAGATATAAAGACACTAAACTTTAAATTTAAAGTTCAAATGAATACGTATGATTTAGTAGAAAAATTGACCATATTATGTTACCTTGAAATAGTTTGCTCTTTTGCCCTGCCAGCGTGTTAGAATACAAATGCAATACATCGTTAAATCAAGCATTAGAGAATCGGTAAAAAATGTGGCATGTAAACTGACCTTTAACAACTTCCAGGTTGGCTTCTTCTTTTGATAATATCCGGGATCGTTCCGTTTCTTGGTGAGCTACGACTTCCTGATTATACCTAGCTTGCGCAGCTTTTAATTCAAGAGTCAAACTAGCAGCTTCCTTTTCCAGACCCGAAATTCGTTCAGTAAGCTGTCTGTTATCCAGCAGTGCCTTTTCTTCCTTTTCTCTACTATGATCAAGTTCAAGATGAAGAGCAGAGAGCCGTGATTCAAGCTCGGCCGTTAAAGATGAGGCTTGAGATCGAGAACTTCGTTCTTTCGAAAGCTGACCCTTTAAAACGAGACATAGATTGTTTTCTCAGGATGTTCAATACCCTAACGTTAATGGTAGTTGTGGATGATGAACAGACGCAATCTTACTTGCAATGTAGCAACTTCCTGCTGTAGATTATCTCGCTGTGCTTGCAATTGCGCCCGTGCAACTTGCAATTCACTGGCCATTTGTTCAGCCGCTTGACGGGCCACAGTAATCTCCGTGGCTTGCTTCCGTAATCTCGTCACTGCCTCTGTTTCGCGTTCTAATTTTGATTGCATTTCTTTAATTTGCTTTTCCAGGCTGGTAACGCGTTCAGACGTTTGCTGTGAATTACTAGCATCGCGAGCCCTTTTCGTTTGTTCTTCGTCAAACTTCTTCTTCAGCTCTACGAGTAACGACTCGGCCTTTCTTCTCACTTCCGTTTCGTGCTCTACTCTACGTTGTGCTTCCTTGTAATTATGTCTGAGTAAAGTCAATTCTTTATCGGCCCTGCCTACTTCCTCGCGCAGTTCAATTTCCCTGCGTGTCATGGCTTCTAATTGAGTAGTAAGCGCTCGCTGACGCGACTCCATTGATTCCACTTGCCTCTTTTCCCGTTCCAACATATTCTCTAGTTGCGCTATTCTAATATCATCGCTAGTACCATTATTAATATTAATATGGTTTTCTAGACCATCGACCGCTTCTTTACCACTCGCAGCCATTAGTTGATAATCTCCGGAGTATGTAAAACCGATGAAAGGCAAGTGATTCCCAGAGAAAGCCTTTGGAACGGGAAAACTCTCCTCAGGTCCATCTTCCTTATCAACGTCCTCGAAATTACTCGTGTCATCGTCGCCGGAGAGTTCCGGCACCACAGGCGGCACGCATTCCCGCAAGTTCTCAAAAGTCCATTGATCGTTTTTAAAGAACAGGTGATTTTTTATCTCCTCCACTCCGTTTCTACCTAACCGCTTGGTTCGATCGGTTAGGAAGCCACAAATTAAATTCTTTGCTGAATGAGAAATATCTACTTCTTGGGGGAAGCTCAGTGAATTCCTATGATCCATAATTTTCGAATATGTTCCAACAAGTGAATCCGCATAAAACGGTGTATCACCAACAAGCATTTCATAAAGAAATACTCCCACTGACCACCAGTCACATTCTCGTCCATATACACCCTCCCCTCCTTGGGACTGAAGTACCTCAGGCGATATATAATCGGGTGTGCCGACCGCAGTGTCAGAACGGACCAGACCATCCTAGAGGACACATCGTAGCGATTAGTTATTGCGGAGTCGTCGAGGCGTGTTAAACACATCGGCCCGAAACTTACTACATCCATTCTCATACAAGTGCCGAAATCCGCCAGTTTTAAGTGACCGTGCTTGTCGAGCAACATGTTATCAGGTTTTACATCTCTGTGGACAAAGCCCATAAGATGAATTGCATCTAACGCAAGCACCACTTCCGCGCAATAGAATTGCGCCCATTTCTCTGGCACATCGTAATTCGACATTAGATTGACTAAATCTCCTCCAGGCATATAGTCCATCACCATGTATAAGTACTTTTGATCTTGAAATGCAAAGTGTAGCTGAACTATCCATTGGGAATTCGCGTGTGCCATTATGTCGCGTTCTTCCCAGAAAAATGCGGAATCCGAACGCTTGATCTAGTGAAGAAGTTTTATATTACTATATTTGTCAGATACTTTAGATTTAGATTATGGTAGAAACAGTCTATGGATGGGGGTTAATACCATTTCAAATTTACTGAGTAATTTCATAGCATAAACTTTTTGGGTTGATTTATGTCGAACTAGCTGCACCTCTCCAAAGGCTCCTCGGCCTATCACCTTAATCAGAGTGAAGTCATCGGTACGCATTCGCATTCTACTAATATCTTGGGCCACAGAATCATCTGTAAATAAAAATCATCTCTTAGTACCTCAGATTTTTTAGTTGGCACTTTGCCCAATATGTTGAAGAATTTAGTCATTCAGTTTTTAGTGGACGAAGCTTACATCGATTCATATAAGCTTCTATATTCTTCATTCGTTTCACACTTGAATGATCACAATCTGCCACCAGGGCTTGAACTGTGTCCAACAAACCGTCGATATTTGCAACACTTCGAGGGTCCCTTATACGCTCCTCCAGCACCCTCAGGCGCCTGCGCCTGTCTTCGTCTCGGATCGTATCCATTTCTCCTACTAGGAGTTAGGAATAGTCCGCCTCAAAAAAATATTTACCCTTCTGCTGCATGAAAGTATATGCAGCAGCTAAATGCAACAAGACCACAATAGTACAGTGGCACTTGACGGACCATCCATTTTCCTGCACAGAGCCAAGATTAAAGTCATGTAATACAACAGTTAGCTTAGGATTGTTCTTACAGATACTGAAGTCTACTGAAAAATTCCATGACGCGAGCATTATCAGTTGAGTGAAAATCTATTTTAACAAACCACTACTTCGCACCGACAGATGACACAGACTCTCAAAATAAATTGTCAAGTATTCGTTGTTGCCAAACTTGATTTACTAAACAACAATAAAATGCACAGGGATAAGATTTGCCTTGCTGTCATTCTGGAGTGAAAAAAATTTCGAATTGGCGATATGTGGCACTTGAACGAGAATAATGTCAAAGTTTCACTGGCATTCCATTAGAGAGGAGTCAGTGGAAGAATGATAAGTGAGCGAGCTGACAAAGAAACTGTAGTACAAGTCTGTCAAAGAGCATTCGGAGCGAAGGTGGATCCCGTGCAGGTGCTCGAAGCACTGGCGACAAAAGATTTTTTCGTAGCAATCGTACGCGATATCAGCGATCTAGGAAGAAGAAGTTGCACTCGGACGTACCCAGTATAATGAAGATCGTGCTTAGCACTCCGTCTAATGCGATAAAAATACACTAAAATGCATTATTTCCCTACGTGGATCCGTCGCGAGTGGACACAGCTGAGCCGTGCATGCGCCATTGGGAAAATTCACAACGGTCATCGAAGCCCAGCGAGAAACTCGCGGAAAACTCGAAATCCTCGGCGGGACTGCGCGCAACCGTCGACGGGATCCTTTAGAGCGTTTGGCACGGTCAACTGGCACCTGTTCCGCGTCGGCAATCCTCCGCGTTAACTTATTTCCAACTGCACCGACATCCTCAGCCGAGATCTTGGTTATATGCACTGTACTGGCCGCCGTTGGACCGCTGCCTTTTCCACTATCACCGACATCAAATTCACTCTGCCTCCCGTTACTAACCCCCCGCAGATCTCGCTCCGATTCAGCCAAACGCTCAGCAAATCTCGCGCATTACCGAAAACTACTCCGATCGGAAGTCCCCGAGACGGAGCATCAACGACTTCGGAAAACGGCGTAATGGAGTAACAAAGTTGAGATGAAGGTATATTAGATGCGGCTCGCGCGATCCTTTCTGCCCACTAGAGAAAAGGCGGTAAAACATCTTAGAGATTCAAAAGCCAGCTGCGCGATATCTATCCGCGCGGATTGTTTTTCCATCGGTGCGATGCCCCGAGAATTGACCGCGATCATACACCAGCATCCATGGAAAATCTGAAACGCGAATATCAAATACTTCTGAAACGTATATCGTTCTTAATTTCTAGCAAAACACACTTTCATCATCGCAATGTATCAAATAGCAGAGGATGATGAGTCGGTCAGGCAGGACAAGACACTTTAAGAGAAACCTGTTAGATCGATCATTCTAATATGTCGCGGTGCTAATAATACATACAGCAGATTAAGTCATAGGATGAAAACAGTCATCCGCAGTTATGTGTAAATATATATTAGATATATATATATATATACGAGAAAAAGGAGCTAAAAAGGTTTCTGCTACTATCCTCTTCATATGCATTCTTGATATTCATTCAAGAAGTATCTCGGTATGACGTCACCGCACGAATAGTATATATTATGTGCAACCATTGGTTCCCTGCTTCGATAGAGGGAAAGGGCGCGGGCAACCAAAAATCATAAGCTCAATGCTGTTGGGGATCATATAAGGAGGGAATAAAATATAAGCGGAGTGTATTGTGCTGCTGAACGCGCCGAATTTTTTTTGCACTTGTGTTGTGCCATGCTTCAGGCAGTTGGCTCTCAGTTCAGCTTTCAGCTCAGTTGGTTCGACCAGTTGTTCGCCCTTACCCCCCTCCCGGAGCAGCCATCCATTCCGGGAGCTTGATATAAAGTGTACAGGGATAAGATGGCGTAGAATACCGTGCATCAAGTGAGATGCTTTTGCACTTGTGCACTCGTCTAATTATAAAAAGTTTCCTTAAATAGCTCGCCGGGCTTCTAATAGTTGAGTCGCGAGCAAGGAAGCATCGGGCTTCGTCCCATTGTGCCGAGCATCTCTGTAATATGGACAAATGCACACGTTTCCCGCGCGTATTTTGACGCTTGCCAAAATATAGAGCCGATTGTTTTTGGCACCGTCTATGACATATTCTGTATTTATAGCGATAAACGCGTATTGCACGGCAGTGGGTAAGTGCAGCCATTGAGTTGAGCTAGATACTTTAAACTATTGCAACTATCGTACATAACGCATTGATATAAAATTGTTTCGACACCTACTCCCTGCAGTAGGAAAAGAGTGATTTGCCTATATTCACCATTGGTCGCTTCATTCATTTACGCCGATATGTTTTGAGTTACTATTTGGTGAAATTTTTCCCGATTCTTCCAATGAATTTTCTAATTTAGAAGAAACTTGCATAGTGAGCTGATCTTTACAAGAGAAATCCTCATATTCTTCCAGTTTACATTAGAGGTATATATTTACGAGGAGAAGAAACCGTACAGTCTTGAGTCAAGTATCGTATAACCATGGGGCTGCCTTGCGACTGGCAGATTGACAAGCAGAAGATCTCAGAACGTGGTCAATACTTATTGGAGACTGGAAAATGGTCGGACTGCAACTTCATTGTAGGCCAAGAGCCCCATCAACAAACCTTAAAAGGACATAAATTGTTCTTAGCTATGTCTAGTCCGGTATTTGAAGCTATGTTCTTTGGTGGAGTAGCTGAGAAGAATGATCCGATACCTATCAGAGACGTCCAACCAGAAGCTTTCAAAGCTCTCATGGAATATATATATACGGATCGCATACATTTAGGCTCATTCGAATTGGCCTGTGAATTATGTTATTGTGCGAAGAAGTACATGCTACCACTACTGGTAGAGGAGTGTACTAAATATATTTGGTCGGATCTATGTCCTAAAAAAGCATGCAGAGCATACGAGTTTGCCAAACTGTTTGACGAGCCGATACTTATGGATAAGTGTCTTCAAATCATATGTACGAGGACCAATGAAGTTCTTAAAGAATCAAGTTGGGAGGATGTGGAATTGGGAACACTTCTTCTTGTATTGGAACAGGAAGATTTACAAGTTGGCTCGGAGATTGAATTATTCTCTGCCGTCGAGCGATGGGCGAAATCGGAAAGTTCGCGGAGATCACTCGATGCGTCCGATGGGAAATCTTTGAAGTCTGTCATAGGAAATGCATTATCGAAAATTCGATTCCTAAGCGTAACCCCGCAAGAATTTGCAGAAGGACCCGGCATGTCGCCGCTCCTCACGCAAAACGAAGCATTTGCTATTCTAATGAATATTCTATGCTCGGGAAACAAAGCTCCTATGCCAGAAGGATTTTCCACAGACACGCGTAGACGAGCTAAGCCGCTAAATCAGTACCGCAACATCGATGTATCCGTACATCCCACATTCTTGCGATCCGTAAGTGGTCGACCCTTATCGGAAGAACATTTCAGTGGGCTCTGCCATGCTTATAACACGTCCCCTTATTTTTAGAAATTTCGTCTCGTAATGTACGGGAACGGGGATGAACTACTAGGTGTGAATGCGCCTTCAACATCAGTCTATCGGCATCCAGCATTTAATAATGAAAACAAATCTTTGAATGCTCTTCGAAGTTCTTCCCCTGTTCATAATTCGGGCCCGTGTGTAGTTACGGATAATATCGTGGGGGAGGGACCGAAATACCTCTGTTTGCGATCAGTCATGGAAGAATCCGACTGCATAAATACAGATGTATTAGACTGCTCTGTTACTTTTAGTGTAGATAAAAATATATGTGTTCTAGGTGTACAAGTTCCCACACAAATTAGTAGTTCTGTAAGTTAACATTTTGCACTCAAAATTGATTGTTCTACTCCTCAATGGACTTGTAGAGTAAGCCCTTCATTATTCCAGAACAATGGTTTGAGTCATGGTCTAGACGGTAGTGAATCGTATACCGAGGTTCTTTACGCTCACCTCCTGGATTCGGACGATACACGCTTAACATATACGCATTTCACGACGAAGGTGAACGTGGGGACGCTTGTGGAAATTACATTTAATCGTCCAGTTTATATACAGAAGCACAAGGTGCATATTTGACCATCATTCTTCTATGAGATGTCCAGATATCATGTTTGAATTGTATATTCTTGATTGTTTCACTGCAGGTCTATAGAGTGGGGGTTGTTTTTAACAAGATCGGTTGCTACCCAGTGGGACTCTGCACGCAGCACATGTCCTGTGATTCAGTGGTATTCTCATTCGGAGTTGGGAAGAGAGGCGACAGCACGCGCGATGGTCTCATTCGGGGTATAGTATTCACGTACCATTAAGAACACCACTACGATCAAGCGACATTAACTAAATGACATAGGTACTTTCGTTCTCTGGTAAGACAAATGCCATTTTGTTCTGTTGTATGTGGCATTATTAGTGGATTATTTTATCTTGCGTATCTTGTCGGTGCTATCGACCATAAACGAAAACTCGAAACTCTACGGTGTTGTACAAATTACGCTAATCGGTTCTAGTTTTAACGAAAGTCTGCTATGTACAAACGAGTTTTTTAAACGGTGTAAAGGTATTAGGTTTTGCTGTACAAACTGCAAACCTGGATTTTACGGTTGAAGTAGTTTTACGAGAAAATCGCATCGCACATTCGCATGAAATGTACTTTTGACTGTCCCTGTAAATTTGATTTGTTATATCGGATCAATAGTTTATACCATTTTATTGAAACCATCTTTATTTTTTGTTATTGGAAAAAATATCACAAAATATATGATAAAAAGTGAATATAAAATCGAGAATATCTATTGTCATCATATATAAGTTCTTACTGATTATACATTTCCTCAAGTTCAATGGTCACACAAGCTCTGCACTACTAACAGATGGCTGGTTCTGTCAGACATGAAGCGTGTACAAGGTACAACAACTTTTCCATCTTATTTCTATTGGATTCGCGACGCCTTTCCTTTCGATAATTACAACTGATTCACTTCTACAATATCCTAGTGTGCAGATGTGCATGAGTATTTATGTTCATACTCACTATCGCATAACATTTCTTCAACTCAGACGTATTCGCCGCGTTTATGTAATCGTAACATAAAATAACTTATAATCATTATGAATCTCTATCGTGTTGTGCCCAAATTTGTTCCTTTTGTATATAGCTCTATGTAACAGTGTATAAAACATTTTATAAATCATAATCAGTCTATATAATTACGCAAATATTTATCTCTTTACATTTCTATTAACGAACTATGTTAATTACACGTGTACCGTAGATGTGTAGAGATCGGCATCGCGGTATACATGCAACTAAAGAGTCATTCATTAATAGTGTTCCCTTGCGAGGCAAGCTTAGAATTTCAGTTTTCATCACGATTTATGTCTTATGTACAATAAAATCCCACGTGTCTTTCCATCTGAGCTTCAGTACCTCCTTTGCGGTAAGATGCGTGGTTCCATAGCTTAACACCGCAAATTTCTTGAACACGTAAATGACGAGAACAACCCAGGCTATGATACTACATCGCAGTACGTGTAGTAACAGGGTATAGTGATACTGGCTGCTGGAATGGAAAGCGACTTTCTGTTAGCGAATCCCTCAATAAGTGTATGAAGGATAATCATTAGCATACCCGATCAAGTAGTACAGGTGATCTATCGTGGCGGCGGTGAGAAGCACTTTAAAAATAAATGCAGGCAAGTAATGATGGAGGAACAGAGTTCGCTCGACGAACACAAATGGCAAATAGTGTAGTAAGTATCCCACTAATAGGACATTTCCAATATTGGTAAACCTCTGCCATTCCTCTTCGGCAATGTCGTAACACTTGCGCCTACGTCTCAGCATATAAAATATCAGAAAAGTTGTGTACAGCATCACCGACATTGTACCCGAGTACCATATCACGATATTTCCTAAAAGATGTACTTGTGCCTGGAAGAATGGATAGTTCGGGTTGATTAGTCTACACTACCCTTTCCTCATTAACAAATGTTAATTCTTAAATAAGATTAATTTTTGCATACGTTGCTGTCACTCGAAACCCAGTACGCTATTCCTCTCGACATCAGAGGCCAATCCAGCGTACCACTAGAGTACATATGACTGTTTTGTCCCTCTTGTCCACTAAAAAGCATTTTTATTTGTAGCTCTACAAACTTCTCCCAGAAGCTCAGGGTCGTAGCTTGGAGTGGGATCATCTCGGCATTTATCAATTCCCTCTCCCTTTGCTTCTGATCTTCGCTCTTAGTATACCTATGCTCCTCGACATTCCAAATTGAATTAGTTTGATCGACTAATCGGTCAGCTACGACTTCATGCTGATTAAAACCCCAATCCGGCAACTGGCGACCGCTAAATTTCAACGCGTATTCGGTATTCATATGTATCAGTCGCACTTGACTTTGTATGGCATGCCACACGTCGCCAGAGTGGTCTTTGTTCGTGATTTCCACCCTCCAGAGATTTTGAGCGGGCATCGATACATTGTAGTCAATGTAGCAGGAGACTTCCTGACTCTGTGGAGTCATTGGCGCGGCAACGTCGTGCGAATTTAAAGCGCGACTCGTGATTCCGTGCACCAGTTGTATCACGTCCCCGTGCTTGATCGGCTCGCTCGGCTTCGTCACCATCAGATCATTCCTCTCTGGTTTCTTGATGATCCACCAGTTATTAACGTCTTTAAACGAGTAGCATGTGACTTGCTGTTGATGCGAGCTTCCTCTACCATCGGGATATCGTAACGGATACATATGATTGTGACTGTGAAGCCAACAGGCTCTTCCAAAGGTGTGTCGAAGAGTAATTTGTGATCCATGCGTCACTTCGAGTGGTTGTCCTTTGGTAATGCTGGCTAAACCTCCTTCCAAACTTGCTTGGAAAGCGCTCGTCATAACAGAATCGTGCGGGCCGGCTTTCGTCAGTATTGTCAAGTGCACGTAGAATATGCTCAAGTATACACCGCATATTACACTTATTATAACAGAAAGCCTCAGCAACAGGTGGGCACATAAGACTGAGTTAGACAAACTTTTCCTTGGCAGCAGTCTCCAATAATCGTATAAGATTAGACCCAGCGCCAACATCAGCGAGTAGAGTCCAACATACTTTACGCTAGAATTAAACATAAGGTAATATAATAATAATAATCTTAGTTCAATTTCGAAAAAGTAGTTAGTTCGCTCTTTCCATACCATACTGCGCATGTCAAATTTATCATCCCTAAAATGAGCCACAGCCACCAAGAAGCACGATTCGGTTGGTCCATGACTTTTCTGAATTTCATGATACACAGAAGGCCGAAGAGTGCGAATTGCATTAGAATACTTTCCATTAAAATAAATCGCGACTGGGTCAGAAGTGCGTTGTCTGAAATGGTAGTGATAGAAATCATTTCCATGAGATGTATGCTTGACTCGTAAGAATATCGGTGCTGTGAATTACCGAGCAATAGCAATACTCCTGCGATCGCAGCAGTCCACTGCTTGAAGCCTAATTCCAGCGCCAAGTGGTAAGCAGTTGGAATTAGCAGGCTTCCGCATAATGCAGGTATAAATCTCAGTGCTAGAAGCGGTATGCTGGAAGCGTATGGACTGCCAATTCTGTCGAATTTGAATTGGCCATCGAATCCTGCCAAGTACGCTGCCGCCGCGATAAGTTGCTTTCCAAGCGGAGGATGAGAATCGAAGAAGAAAGTTCTTTTCATGTAAAGTCCCACATACTTTCCGTAGTGGAGTTCGTCAAACCTGTAATATAACGAACCGGTGGAGACCGCGATATTTGATAGTCCCACGCTATGCAACTTACACTATGCTACGTGGCTCTTCCAAACGATAGAGGCGAGTACAAATTCCAATCGTCAGTAAAATCGCCGCGATCAAATCCACTTCGAGGCTTATCCTAATCCGAGCTCGCGTCGTTGAATCTGCGACTTGGTCGTTCTTTTTTGAACTTTTAATCTCTTCGCTCGGTACTGTTTCGATCTAAGGGGAAATGAATTTTTAAAAATCCATTATCAAATACTCAGTTTCATGTATAAAGAATCGCTGTGGTTGGTAAAATGGAATGATTAGGTGTTGGTCCTGGAGCGCAGGTCAAGATGAATGAAAAAAAATCCAGACCCCAAGATCCTTCCAGGTAAAAGAATGAAATACCTAGAAGTAGGCACTGGCCTAGCCCTATTGTGAAGAAGACAGAGGAGGTAGGGTCTCCTGACAAGTCTCACCTTTTCTTCATTCATTCCTGCCGCAGATTCCGAGGAGGGCGGTTCGTAATCAAACTTGGCGCTTTGCACTTGCTTGGTATCTTGCGTCCTGACTCGTTTGCGACGTATTAATTCCATCGCGCAATCTCAATGATACGGGCGCGTTCGCTTCTCAAATAAGCTTCTCCACGTAGTCAACAGGTCCCCGGCGATTCCCACTGGAGCATTCGGAGATAGGAACATCTGTCCGCTACCTGTTTCCCAGCGTTACCCACACACACGTCACCCTCGCCGCGGCATTCGGACGTGATTCGGACGTGATTCCACTTGCTAAGCTATCGCGACAACCTCTTCGCTTATTTCTCTTAGCCACTAGATTTTATCCGTGAACGAGAATCGAGGAGCGTAAAACGCGTCGGAGTATTCTTTTCGATGCTGGCTGACTGGCCGCCTCGCGGCATCAGCTTTAGGTTAACGCGCTGGAATATAACATAACGGTACCGTCTCCGAAAACCCTCCCGGGAAACCATTCTGCGCATCAGACGCGTTCAACCAACACAAATCATCTCTCCACGAGTTTCACGAAAGAAGAGTTTTCTCTTGGAATATTCGTAAAACATATTCGGATGTATATACGCTGCTATATTTGACAATTTGTCCAGTCGATTCTTTGGTCGAATATTGGAATCTTTTAGGCGAGTATTCGGAAAATTGCAATTCGCCGCTCTCTTATATATACATGCAGTATCGTAGCTAAGTAGCTTTGTCTCTAATATATTATTGAAAGAAGTGTAAGCGCAGCATTATTGTCTTAATTTTGTTTCATCATAACTTGCGTCACTTTCAAAAATAACTGCTCACTATTGTTGCATGTTTTCTGCAGTAGTGTTCATTTAACTCTCTGTACAACACAATACATAAGTAATATTATCAGCTGATATAAATTTGATTTTGTTTGTGTTCCCACTTAGTTTACAGTATGGACAGTGAAAAGATCTCCTGTCCTATTTGTTGCAAGGAATTCCCATCTTCAATAATAGAAAGTCATGCCAGCAAATGTCTGTTTTTAAATGAATCTACTAGCCAGAGTTCCTCCATCCTGTTTAAAGATAATGGTTTAATAAAAAAGTCTGGAAAAGAGAACAGTTCTAATAAGCCGAAAAGGGGTGCAGCTATCAAGAGGAAACTCAGTCCGAAAAGAACAGAGAATGAGGAAAGAACTCCAGAGCCGTCAGATATTCCAAGTTCTAGTGTATCAGAGCCTGTACTTATATTCATACATATTATACTGTAAGGATATTTTCGGAATATTTATTAACAGTGGCAATTTTTAGATACAGGCTCAATCTCAAACACAGTCAAAAAAGAAAAAGAGTCATCTTCCTCTTGCTGAAAAAATGAGGCCCACAACCCTCTCTGGGTATGTGGGCCAAGCACATATCCTTGGTCCTCATACGCTACTGTCACAGCTATTGCAGAAAGCAGAAATACCAAACATTATTCTTTGGGGACCACCAGGTTGTGGAAAGGTATTCATAATTATTTCCAAATGAAACTTGGTCTCATCTAATAATTATTCTCTCGTAGACATCTCTGGCTAACGTGATAGCCAATATTTGTTCTGATAAGGTCAAAGGGAATGTACGATATGTGAAACTTTCTGCCGCAATGGTAGGAGTGAATGAAGTAAAACAGGTTGTTGGCATTGCAACCAATGAGCTAAAGTTTGGCAGGAGAACAGTCATCTTCATGGATGAAATACATCGTTTTAACAAGGCACAGCAAGATGTATTCTTGCCACATGTGGAGGCAGGAACAATTAGACTTATAGGTGCCACGACAGAGAACCCTTCTTTTAGTTTAAACTCTGCATTGCTAAGTCGCTGTCGCGTGGTCGTTTTGGAGAAGTTGTCCACGTCCGATTTAATATCCATATTAGAGCGGGCAGTAGCATCTTCGGAAGGAATTGTTTGCACTACCACAAATTCCAAGAAAATAAGAGAGTCAGAGAATATACCAAAATTCATCATTGATAGTCCGACGATAGAATGGCTTGCCGAGACAAGTGACGGCGACGCACGAATCGCCCTCGGTGGTTTAGAGTTAGCAATACAATCCAAAGAACCGAGTGAGGAAGACTTCCTAACACTTGGTCCGTCATCAATTACGCTCGATGATGTCAAGGAAAGTTTGAAGAAGACTCATATGTTGTATGATAAGAAAGGCGACCAGCATTATGATACGATATCGGCTCTTCATAAGTCTGTTAGGGCAAGCGATGAGAACGCCGCTCTATATTGGTTGACGAGGATGATTTTGGGAGGCGAGGATCCCATTTATATTGCACGCCGATTAGTGAGAATGGCTTGTGAAGACATTGGCTTAGCTGATCCGAAAGCACTGGGTACTATCAAATTGACAATTTTTTAAAGCAACATTCTCACTAATGGCATTCAATGAATTGCAGGGATCGCTGTCCATACTATGCACGGTTGCAAAATGATCGGTATGCCAGAGTGTGATGTCCTCTTAGCGCAATGCACTACGTACTTAGCGAGGGCACCAAAATCTAGATTAATGGAAGATGCACTTAGAGCTGCTCAGAGAACTGTAGCAGAACATAAGGGTCCTCAGCCGGGAGTTCCTTTGGCCTTGAGAAATGCTCCGACGAAACTTATGAAAAATCTCGGTACAACGCCTTCGATATTAGTCCTGCATCTCGTATACTAAACAACTCTTCTACTTTAGGGTACGCGAAGGGATATAACATGAGGGAAAAGGATGAATCGGGATTACAATACATGCCGGAAGGACTGGAGGATGCAGACTTCTTCGGGAAAGAAGATCACTCGTTATAGGTATTAAAGTTTACTGCTACATTTTCGAACAAATTACCCGTATATTTAAGAAACGCATCACCAGGATTCATAGTACATAGTATTGTAAGACTCTCACCGTATGTAGATACGGTTGGAATATTTATAACGAAACTATTATTTTTATACATGATATTTTATATTTTATAATTAAAAAATGAGATTCATCCATTCCCTCATATTGCCATTGAAAAACTTCCAAGATTCGAAAATTCTGCGTTCGTAGGAATGAATCAGCATTTTTCCCATACAATAGTTTTATTATTAGCCGGCATATCGACGATACTAATAGTCCGCATTCCATTTTCGTTCGCAAGCTTTTCCAAGTCTCTTAAGTCCCTAATGCCCCATTCGGGATTTCGTGACTTTAGGGACCTGTCGAACGCAACATTACTTTCGGGTGTTACTTTACCGTCAATTGCGAAAGGGCCGTAAGTAAATAGTTTGCCACTGGGTTTCAATAACGTTCCGACATTTTCGAATAATCCTATCGTGCACCGATAAGGCGAAATGTGCATCATGTTTGCATTGTATACATAATCCAAGCTCCCTTTTTGAAAGATACCATCGCCCCAAGTCTTACACTCGGTAGTTACATCAATTCTTAAAGGGACTTTAACGTTCGTATATCCATTTGAATGTGCAGTTATGCTTTCGAAGAGTGTTGGGTCATACTCTGAGGGGTAAAAAGTGATTTGAGGAAAATGAGGGGCAAAGTGAGAGATATGTTGGCCGGATCCTGAAGCTATCTCGAGAAATACTTGATCAGAGCCTCGGTGTACATGGTTCCGCAGGACGCAGAGAATAGGGTCCTTATTACGGCCAGCTGCTGCATAAAATAGTTTCTTTGCGGCCATGGTTGTGGTCCTTGAATTTGTTAAAGGAATATGGATAACCATTTATAGTATACGCGCATCGATGCGAAGTGAGACCGTAATAAAAAAAGTCGAAGCTCACCTATGATTGGCAGCACAATGAATTACATTCATATTTAGAACCGCGCTGAGTTTTACCTTTTGATTACAGATTGTGAACCTGGAAAATGTCAGTATGTACTTTTCAGCAAGACATAAAAGAAATATAAATAAGGGATGGAAAATAAGCCTCTAACACCGATGATATTTGAGATCTAGTATAGTATGGGTTGGAATGTTTTCATTCTAGAAAGGTACATACAAACGGTAGAAGAAAATTGAGGGTCTTTTTTACATTTTTATTTAATAAACATTTCCTTCGGTCGTGAATATGATACAATAAGTTACATATCTCTTTACATCTTACAGTGGTAGTCCTAATATATTTTTGCTACTTTCGTCTATGGCTAAGTTGAAGGGCCTTTCTGTTTCTTTTGTGATTTGTCTTTTCCTTCATGGCCTTTTACTTTATTCATCTCATGTACTAGCAAGCCATGGCCTGCACGTTTTAAATGTACGAATAATTTATTCCTAGTTGAGAATTCTTTATTACACGTGAAACATCTGTTTACTAAGTCCGAGACATCGGTAGCGGTCTTGGATTTTGATTTATTTCCTTTCTCCATCTGTCTTTCTACTTTAGCTTCCTTCCTCTTCTTCTGCTTCTCCTTGCGTTTATCTACTGCAGCGTGATTGTCAGCTTCATTGGCTTCCGAGTCATTATCAGTTTCGAGTTCCTCAATGGGCTCATCGCCATCATTGTCACCCTTGTCGGACGTCTCAGTATTGTTTTCATTTTTCGAGGGTGCACCTTTCCTGCGTCGAGGTTTTTTAAGGCGCTTGCCGGGCAGTTTTTCGTCAGTCAGACTTTGACTGCTAGACTGTTTGGTTCTCGAAGTCGAACTCGCCAAGGATTCGCGTCCACCGCGACTACTAGCACCTCGCTTTAGTTTCTTTTTCTTTCGTAACACGCGATGATCCTCAGAACTCTCATCTTCCTGATCGGACACAAGTTCGTCTTCGGACGTCTCGCATTTTTTGTCTTCCGTTGCGGGCGGAACGTACATTGCGTCGTCCATCTGGGGACCACTAGCAAGTTTTACACCTTCGGGAAGAACACTCTTCTTTGGTCCCGCACTTTTTGTGTCTTCAGAACGTTCATCATCCGACATGAGTTCGTCTTCGGAATCTTCGCCGCTGTCGTCACTGCCAATAGGTGTGTTAAGTTCAGGATTTAATAGAAAATCTGGCATTTGGGAATTTGTTGCCAAACTTTTGGTTTCTATGTCTGATGGTTCAGACTCAAATTCCTCATCTTCGGATTCATCCTCCAAATCCTCCTCTTCTTTCAACAAAGTAGCTTTCATAATACTGACATTGTCCTTGTGTTTCTTGGAGTTCTCATGATTGGCAAATGCTTTTTGTGTTTTAAATAGTTTATTACAGGCTACACAGTACAGAGCATTATCTGCTGCATCCTCATCATTAGAATCTCTGTCTGACATTGCCTCTTCCCCAAACTCTTGTGCTAGATTTGCTTCAATGTTTTTCAACTCTGCTTCCATATTGGAGAACTTAGACCATTCTGATTCCTTGTGCTCCTTCAACTGCCTTTGCCTTTCAAGCAGCTGTTGCTTTCTACGTTCTTCTGTCTTCTTCAAATTAATTTTCGCCCGTTCTTCTAGTCTAATAGCATGAGCTTGCACCCTCTTGTCCCTCCTGTACACGAAAGCAACTAAATTTCTCACTTGCTCATTCCTTTCCCTTTTAGCTTTATCCCTGATCTTCTTGTTCTCCTTCTCAACTATTCTTAATACTCTCCGGTTTGAAGCATCTCGGAACTCATATGGGTCTAACCACGCATACGATCTCTTAGTTCTATAGCTCTGCCAGTATGCATAGAAATTGTGAACTACTTCTTCGTAGGAACTGCTTGCATCTCCAAATCCAGGAACTTCCTCCTCCAAATCCCCGTCTAATACAAACTCTGCATCCTCTGCAGCCAATGTATCAAAGACTGTACGGTATACTGCGTAGAATCCATTTTCATCATTACCGTATCCTTTAAAGCATGCGCTAGAGAAGTATTGGAATAAATCTATGGCATCGTCTTCATATTCCTTGTTATCTGCACCCCTTAAGATCGCCTCGCGATGATCGTCGTACCAGGTACGCTCGCGAGGATCACTCAGTACTTCCCATGCTTGTTGGACAAGTTGAAATTGCTCTTTAGCCTCATCCGGGCTATCCAGATTCTTATCTGGATGCCATCGCAATGCGAGTTTCTTGTATGCCTTCTTTAAATCAGCGTCCGCAACTGTTCGCTCAACACCTAATACCTCGTAGTGACATTTCATTGTAAGCGGTCACGTTGATACTCCGAAACGAAACGTATCGTTACCGACTCTGTTAAAATTTCGTGTAAGTGAAGCCACGTGTTGTATCAGTACGAACTAATCATCCAAACGCAATACATTTATGCTTCATCTTAGTCAGACACACGAATATGCTCTTTGCAAATTTTGCGACCCGGAATCTGTGCTATACGTAAGGACTCAATTATTTCAGTAGATCGTCGTGTCGTCTTACCGAAGTTTGGTTGCTGGATAATTCGTAGCTCGGCGAGAGAGCCTGTCTACCCAGTTAAAGGATTCTGCCAGTGAACTAATTTTAAACAATCGCTCGATGTAATAATCGTCGACGTATGCAGGCACGCATTATGTCGCGATCACTACGCCCCGGTATCTCAGGCGCAGGCGACTATGTCGAAAACCGTCAACAATTGTCGGTCAATTCTTAGATTTATGTATATATGTCTTTTCCCACGAAGAAAAATGCACTGTGAATAGATATGTATTCTGTGCAATTAGTGTTCCGCTTGCGCATTGGCTCTGCACTGCTCTGCACCAGTTATGACGTAGTGGTACCACAACCAACCTCCGAAAAGTTGGCCCACGAATATTCGAATTCTTGAATTTTTATCATTGCAATCGTTTGACGGTGATGGACAGAGAAGAAAAATCGTTTGACCTGTTAAAAGTTCTTAGAAAAATGAAAAATAAAATTGACCATCATAGCCCACTTATACAGCACAGCACGTGATGAAAAACGCGGTATTAAATGCATCACAATTGTGTACGGCGATTATGGGCGGAGACAGTATTGGAAAGGCACACTATACTAATTATAAGAAAAAAAGGTGGAGAAGGGCAAATCGCGATGTCACTAGGTGAGGGATTTTACTTATTATATATGCCATCTCTACTATTTATGTATGCATAGATACTGGTTGCTCTGTGGTGTTTGAAAGAAGCAAAGGCGGGAGTCCTTGAGCGTCTAATTGAAAATCGCGCGAATGAGGTGCGTATCTAAGTATATCTATCTGTATATCGATAAATGTCATCTAATAACATCTAACGCATCTAACATATATTCCGAGTGTAGATGAGCTATATAAGCGTATCCAGCGTAGATATCTATTGTAATAAAGTTACAACTCGATTGGCGCGCATGCAACAATGTAGAATGTATAGATAGCGAACTGTCACTAATATAAACAAAACAAAGAAGGACCAAGAGGCCACAATGCAACAGCTGTATGTATATATTTGTTTATAGTTTATAGGTCATCAGTCGGTCAAAACATTGCAGCTGATGCATACTGATGCATACTGCTATGCACCGTAGGTGAAGTTGCATCGTCGGAAAGTTTCGTTTTACGAGACCATTGATACGCCAGTTATTATTGCTCTTCCAAATCCAAGCGCGTACAAACAGACCGCACACATGAGCTACTCGCCGAGCACTGACAGCAGTAATATGCTGCAATTAATAGACCTCCCAGACGTGGTTCTGGAGACAATACTCTCTAACCTTACATACGACGAAATATCACGATACAGAATCGTAAGGATTATTCTCATCTCCATTGTACTATGCCGAATGCTTAGTTAGATGATACACCGACTATGTAATGACAATGCATCAATTCAACAGGTTTGCAAACAATTCGACAGAATATGCAAGAAGCTGCTCAACCGTGGCTTCAATCTAATGGAAAAGTATCACGCGCAATGTTTGCGCGCTGTAAAAAGAAAATTACCGAGGCGAGAGTCCGAGCGAAGGACGCATCCTTTGGCAAGGCATTGTGATATTCTAACTGCGATAGAGACCAGAATTTCAATGCTCTCAATGACATTCATAAAATACGTAGACCTGAATCTTTGCTGTTTCATTCCTGGAAAGGTAAACTTATGAGATTTCCAGTCATTGTTTCTTTACTCTTCCTCGAATGTTTCTTCTGACTCCAATCTTATTGCACTAGGTGATAGATGAGATCTTTCGAGTACTAAGATTAATTCGTGACTCGAAAACACCACCAAGAGCACAAGAGATTTTGCAGGAGCTGCGCGATATCAGCAGTATGGCCATGGAATATTTTGATGAAAAAATCTTACCCGGCCTCAAGCACAGTATGTTCACGTCTGTTGTTAGTAATATAAGCTCCTACGATTTGCCTGGTAGAAGTTTGGTGATCTCACATCACGCCACCAATCCAGGCAATGCAACACTGCCACACAACTTGAATTCAGAGAAACTGAATCAGACCTTCAAGAAAATGGTTGTACGCACCAAACGGAATAAGATGTCCGTCCAAGCGATGAAGACACAAATCACTAAAATGAAATTGAGACTGAAGAGGCAGGCGTTTCAAATGCGACTGCAAAGCCTTAAGTTACAAGAACAAGGCAAAAAGATACACGACCATGACACGCAGCTAGCAGAAATGAGAAAACATGTTGAGGAGTGGGAGCAAAAAATGGGTGATATAACTGCAGAACTGAGTCGCAGTCAGGAGGAATCTCAGAAGCCTGAGGCCATGGAGTTGCGTAAAAGGAAACTGTTGGATCTCATCGCGCAGAGGGACGCAGATCCTTTGAAAAAGCGTAAATTAATTGTAGAAAGAAACCCCACCGTCGACGCGAAAGATATGAAGTTCAAAAAGTTCATGTCGGAACTGCTCTCCGCAAATGTACAAGATGGTCTCCCATCCACGTCGCGCTAACTCCCCACTTGTAAATACCATAACATGTTTGTACATCAACATTTCATACTATTACACTTTCGTTTGTACTATGCATTTTTCTGTTACATATGTAATAAACTTGAGAAGCTCACTTGTGGTATGTATGTAACATTAATGTTCGCTGTTAATTACCAACTTTAATCTGCCGCGATAATCCACAGGCGCACGGGCGCTGTACTCAAAACTTCTTACAAACAACATATATAAACTATTCAAGCGCAATTGTAAGTTTGTATCCACGAGGGTACGAATGTCTAGTTGAATACATTATAAGTACATACAACGCAAAGTAGCGAGGAGAGTAAAATGTATTAGCTACTACGTTAAGTTTCCAATAATATCTCACGCAAGATCGCCAAACAAAATGCCATTCAATCTGAAGACTAAGTTTCCACGAAACGTGGAGACCGAAATAAAGTTCAAAAATCTCCAGGTCTTGTCACGGGACAATATATTTATACTATTTATAACACAAAACGACGTAATTAGTTCGCGGCTTCATCATAATTCATCTACTTCTTATAATTTAACTTTCACCCTGTCATCTAGCATAACACAACTAATCCTGAGAAAAGACTATAGCGACATTGTGAGTAAGACGAAGCAAGGAGTCACAGCATATCAATGATAATTAAACTAGAAAGATCGGATTTATTAGATTTACAGGAATACGTGAGCAAGGTGAATTTTTTGTCGTTTTAGTCGTCCCTGAAATACGGCTAGCGAGGTGAAGCTTATTTTTCAAAACCCCGACGTCGGTTGATCCAGTATTATCCGAAATTATACTTATCTATAAGAAGGAACGTGCCCAATGAAATCAGTATTAGACGGCAATAATTCGTCCCACGTGAATAACGATAGTCTTAAGACAGATCGGGCGGCGAAGCTACGAATGTACAATCACATGTAATTGCAGTGTTCAACTTAGTGATCCAATAAAATTGATCGATTGTGGTATGCAAACCTTGTTCGTTCGGCCCCGGCAGTAAAGACTCTAGAATACTCGTAACAGCTACTAAGTCGCAACAGCAACTACCTAGAAAAGTGAGGGATGGCGCGTGTGAGGATGGTGTTTGCGAAAAACTCGAGTGCTACCGGACCTACCTTCCGACTCAAGGGTCAAATGTTCAATGTCGGAAACAAGGCCCGGTTCCTCGGGTGGACCTGAACACCCTTCCTCCCCCTCTTCATGCACAGAATTATTCTGCGCCACTGAACTTTGAGCTTCGGGTAAATCACCGACTCCCTCGTATATTATTTGATGGGCACTTTGCATATAGCTTTGCTGTTTTTGGCGTATTCCCTCGCGTACATTGTGTTTCTCAACTTCGGGAAGTACGAAATTGTAAATCATGTTAGCTATCATTTCTTCCTGGGCAAGGTCCATTGCACTGGAAATGATCAACTAAGAAGAGCTGCTCTACAATACGACTATAGTGATTCTCTATAAATTTGAAAAAGTCTACTTTTCAGATGCGTATTCGGAAGCCTCGTCAACTCTGTCGCATAAGTTCAAGATATACTCGTTTGCTGCGTTTTCTGAGGCCCAATCGATTCCCTCCTTCACAATGTCCTCGAGGTAAGTCTCCACGCAGTCTTGGGAGACTTTGACAATCTCTCGGAACATCTCATCGAATTCTCTTCGACGGTTAACTTCCAACTGTCTTCTTCCAGCCTCGGCAGCCTCTCTCTTGGCCCGCTCCCTTTCGGCTAATAATGCGAATGCATGCATCCTCCGTTCTTCTTCCAATCGCACCAGTTCCTACCAAAGAAGTATACTTTTTATCGCAAGGGACAAGCATTAACGAACACGTGCTGATACCTTGCTGAGGAAGTCTAAAGTCGCCGAGACTGTCATGCCTTCCAAAGCATTAAGGATCTCGTAAAGACGATCTTCCTGACTGGATCTGCTATTCACGAAACGCTGGAGTTCTATTGTGCGAAGTTTCTCCTCTTGATGAGACAATTTGTCGTCATCACTTAGAGCATAAGCTGCCTGCAGTTCTTGAATAAGTTCCCTGCACCTATCGCGACCTTCGTACATCTACGTAGACGAATCCAAACGCGTGAACTTCCTTTAAACTCGATAGAATAAAGTTGGTGAAAATAGACAGATCTTAATTACCATTCCCTGAATTGCTCGGCCTCTGACGAGCTTTTGAATGAGTGTCGTTGCTTCGTTCATGCGATCATTCCTTAAATTCCTATCGTTAGACTTGTAAGGGGGAATCTCTTTCTCCGGCGGCTTGAACTTCTTCTGCATCAAGCTCAGAGTCTCCGACGGCATAGCTTTCAATCGAATCGCCTTTAAATCCTCGTACAACTTCTGTAATTTCTCGTCGGTCCATCTGGTTTCGCGAATGCAGAGTTCCGCGGGTTTCGGCTTCGGTTTGATCGATTTCAACTCCTCCAGAGTCGGAAGCCAACTGGGGGTTGTATCTACTTCGTCTAAAACGTTGCGAGTCCAATTTAGAACAGCATAGTACGTCCACTACTACTCCACCCGCAATTCTATACTAACAGTCGAAGGACATGTTCTGCAGGAATTCCTTGCGTATAACTTCGTGCCTCCTTTTCGGATCTTCCCCGTAGCGCATCTGCGGCGCATACAATTCGGAAGTTGGATTCGCGTGGTCCTCGATGATATCACGTTTCACAGGCTGATTCTCCCGTAAACGTTTCCTGTGTAACTTCCTCAACTCGCGCCTAAGACTATTCCTAATGTTATCTATCTTATTTTCCCTGCGCTTAGCGAGACGCTCTCTCAGCCTGCTAAATCGACCCTGGATCTTCTTCTCGCGCGCCGCCTCGCGCGCTTTCGTCGCGTCTTTCATTAGCTGCAGCCTGTAATCCATTATGGCTTGAATCTCCTAAAATTGCACGATGAATTCTAGCGCACCAGTGAGCAGTGGGAAAGAGTCAAGTGTGTCGATTTGTTGCTTGCGTATTTACAGCTTCCCTATAGGCCCACTCGTCGATCTCCAGGGCGCAGAGTATGGCAGTGCGTAATTTTATGTTCGCCGGGTTGTCCACCGGCGGAAGAACGGCCTCCCAAGCTTTTCGCATTCTCATCCTATTGATGATCTCTAACTCGTGGACTCCCGCGGGCAATTCTTTGCCCCAAGTAAAATGCGCTATCGCCAGGACCTCAGGATTCTCTCCTATACTCGGAAAACGTAGTCTTTTAACTCCATCCTACGAGAATGAAATATCTCAAGCTTCAGAGTTGTACCGGGTCTGACTGTGACGGGTGGTTCCCAAGGGATGGTCTGCGTCTCTCCATCCCGATAGTCTGTCTGAGTCTGTATACTCCGGGAAGGAGCGGCTTTCGGCGAGAAATCATAGCAGAGCCTTTGGGCGTTTCTCACCACTTCACTCAAAGTCGAATGATAGATACGAGATGGAAGCTCGGTGGTTCTCGACTGCGCCGACAAAAGCGGTATAATTGGCCTGCGGAAGTACTTGGCGTGGTCCTGGCACACGAGCCCACTCGACTTTCGGTGACTGCTCATTGCACTGCAAGTGTCATGTGTCTCATGTGCGAAACTTTACTGGAATTTTCCTGTAAGCTGTAATTGCAAGCTAAGTGAATTGTACTTCTCTTTCCAGTCACAGTGTCGGATCTTCCAAATATCCCTCAATCGTTCAGCCTGACTGGAAGCTAAGTTTCTACACGCATCCTAGGGAGGGATGCGATGGTGGTGAAAGATGAAGAAAGGAAAGACTGGGTCAGCTGGGGAAAGGACTTACGGGAGAACATGGTCTTTGGTTGTGGGAGGTTCTGTACCTCTCCTTAGAATCACAAACGAGCACTGTTTCTGCATTGGGAAGAAGGAATATGTTTAGGAGAGGCAGGAGTAATTAAATTCGGCGTCCTACTCACGAGTGTTCGCTGAGAGTTTAGCCATCGCGGCAGGAGTGACTCGATATCCTTTAGAATTAGAATGCTACCTCGAAAATCACGTTGCAAAAGAGATCGACCACCTTGGAAACAAATGCTACCTCGTCGAATCCTCCTGATTGTATGACAGGCAATAGCCATGTGCAATCAGTGCGGCCTGTGCGTGTATTGATCAAACGAACAGCAAGTGCGCTGGACAACGGGCAGGCTTAAGAAAAGGATCACAAATTATTTGTATTAAGATTTACTCGTAATATTTAGAACATCTTTACGAGCGTTATATTTGCGAGTAACATTATACGCACAATATATCTTAGAAAAGAAAATAAGTCCTGGAAGCACGTTAGAGGAGAACTGAAAGTACGAAAGAGGTATCTATTCTACTCGATGCCCATGATTACCCGAGAAAGCCAGGGAATCGGTATAAGAGTGTGTGTATTCCTGCAGCGGGTTCCTTCTTCATTGAATATCGAATTCTCATGTACGTGGTAGGTAATGTTTCGCTGTTGATACATAAGATTTTGTAACAGTAATACACAATGAAGCTGCTATTCTACTGGTTCCCATGAAGTCGATTGCCTGACGCGCATTCGAATGGTAACGGTGCTGATCCCAGCCGGATATCAATGAAAAGTCGACAACACAAACCCGACGAAGTGATTTCAATTGGGACAAAAGTCGTCCTGGTTGGCAAGTCAATGTTAAGGGGTCATATCAAACTCTTCAAACTTTCGGCATCCGCAGAGGCCGGAAGTGGCCACTGCCGCGGGTACCGAGGTACTGAGGCCAACTCTGCTGAGACGAGATATTCTTGCAACTTTGATTCGGTAACATGTCCTCCGGACAGACGCACTCCAGCTTCATTCTGTACACTGTCATCTGGCCACGGTATACTTTGCGATTCTCCCAATCGGTTGCCTCTGCATAAAGCTTGGGATTAACGCCGCGCTCCGCGAGGCATTCCTTCTCGATATCGCCGCTGAGTCGATACTGGAACTTCCTCGCCAAGAGAGCCTTCTTCCGGTGCACGCACTCCAGATCCTCAGGCAGCAAGCCAACTGATAGGCCTGGACCCAAGAGCCACGAGGTGGCAAAGACCAGGTCCAGGGAAGTTCGATCTTTCGACTCTGTGGTCGAGGGTAAAAGGATGCCAGTCTGTGGTTGTCGTTGTACTCCATTCTTTCCCCATTCATTCTCCGCCTGACGCTTCTGCCTCTCGAACTTTAATTGTTTACCACGGTTCGCTCGTTTATTCTGATTTTTCAAGGATTCCCGCTTGAATATCTTCTCGATGCTCTCGTCATCCGTGTCCTCTATCGGACTGGGATATATGTGAACATACTTCTCGGCAGATTTTATCATACTGTCGAGCTCGTCGCTATTACTAGTTGCCGTATTGTTGTCCCTTAGGGTGTCGACGGTACTATTGTATTCAGGCTCCGCGATGCTGGTTGAAGTATTATAGGTGTCCTTCATTTCAGACAAATCTTCTAGCATAGATATTAATGTCGTGTTCTCGAGTCTTTCTACCGTCTCATTGAACCTATCGTTTGGATATAGGTGGTCGGTCGTGCTGTTTGTATCATTAGCCATCTCTAACGTGAAGTTACTTTCTCGCTTTCGTCGAATGGACTCAGCCATGTCTAATGTAGCCTTGTTGCCATAATTAGAGGGATCCGTTGAAGAGGAAGCCGAACTGAGACTTCCACTGCCGGATATTTGATTTATGCTGTTGACTCTATCGCCAGTATCACTTCGCTGTTCTCGTATCTCTTCGACGCGCGGATAATCTACATTGCGATCGTCAACCGCCCCCACGTTATTCTCACTGTCATAGGCGATCTCGTAATCCTTCTCGGGTTCAATCTTCTCCGACGGCCACTTCTGATTCTCAGCGCACTTGCAAGAGTAGTCGGGATTAAAAGTATCGGCGACGGGTGGGCAGCGTTCGCCCTCGAAATTCGATAAAGAGAGTCTCTTCTGCTCCTTGTACTCGGCGTACTTATCGTATCCGGGCTCCGCATTATACCTTTCGGGACTAACTGGTACATCTGGTACGATTTCGTCATCCGATTTGAAGGAATTCTCGTCAGTTCGACTCTTTTGAATCTTGGGAGAACGTGCCGACACAAATGGCGCGCCGCCGATTGAGTTGGTACTTACATCGTCGTAATTACTGTATTCAATGGCTCGGTAGTCCTCAGAAGAATAGAGGGGCAACCCGGGGGGGCCGACGTGTTGGCTCAAGGCGAAGAGATTCGAGACTAAAGTTGAGTTGAATCGCAATTTACAAAGATCCGCCTCTGCCTGGTACACGGAATCGTGACCCTCCAGAAATTGGTACTTCTCTTTGGCGCCTTCGAAATTCCGGCAGTCGGCTGACCAATGCAGGAACCAGTCATTGCCAAAATCGTCCACTGTTATCGAGAGGCCAGACATTTCTCTACTCAAACTGTCTTCCATGGGTTTCTCTAGTAACGATTTGCCGGTCTTCCCATCGATCACTGTGGCGATCGTATAGTAATACGTGGGGAAACCAGAGCCTATCTGATGCTTCACCAGGAAGTCCGGTACGTCGTCGTCGTTATAGTACCCGGGTACTGGAATGCTTATGATCTCGGAATCGGGAACAGTGTAATTCCAAAGGGGCTCAAACGTGAGCCCGTCGTAAGCGACGATGTGCGAGTTAAACATAGCTGCGATTATGTCATCCACCTTGTCCGATGTTATATCCACCAGAATCGGGGGCACAATAGGCCCTTTGCCGGCATTCTGTTGGAGCTGCCGTAATTTCTACAGGTGGAACATTCATAATTACCAATCGAATCCCGCTAACAGGAACTTGTAACACTTGCGGCTAGAAAGACTCACCAAGTCCCCATACATCAAGTTCACTTGGGGAACGACGTAAAGGTCGCTCGCCATTCTCTGACCGTAAGTCGTTAGAACAAAGATGTTCTCACCATCAGGGTGAACCAACGTCTGGAGATATCTTACGATCAACTGCTCGCCCTCTGGCAGTTTCGTCCTGTGTATCACATTGCCATTAGCTCCAGATATCATTAGGATCTCGCTCACAGTCTTGGTGCTGGATCTTATTGTATGGGACGCTGTTACATCCCCTATTCCATCGCCATCGATGTCTGCCACGAATTTCGCGTCGTAGAAATTTTCAATTCCCAGTTCCCCACTGGCAGCCGAACGTGGATCGGGTAATTCCCATATACTGGTGCCGTCACTGCCGCTGATGGCATGTAAAATACCGATCTCGGAGGATAGTATCACGCAGTCTTTAATCTTGTCGTTCGTTAAGTCGAGGCTACAGTCGACGGATTCTATTTGCGGGGTAGTGCAATGTGTCCACAGCGTTTCTCCGCTTTTACCATTTAAAACGAGCACCCCTCCCGTGCATTTGTTCTGTACAGAGTCTGTACAGAATTATTGCAATGTACAGGAGTTGTATAGAATTCTTATTACTAATAACCACATGGGGTAATGAAACTAGACAACACACAACTTAAGAAGAAACCAGGCAAGCTAGAAAGAAAAGTTTGGAGACCAAACGTAGGCGATGGTTTGACTCAAATTAGAATATACAAACTGATAATCAAACAAGCAAAAACTACACATTCATCTGTACTTTAGTACGAACCAGCAATAAATCCAAAAATGATATCTTCGATACCATCACCATTGGCATCAGTACTCGTTAAGTGAGAAGTAATAATCATTTGTGGTATTGTCCTGCTCCACAACATTTTTGTGGCCAATGATGTGCATGGAACAATACTGGTGTCGTTCGTTGGCTCTTTTAGCTCATGTGACAACCAATTTCTTAGAACGGTCAATGGCATAGGGAATATGTTTGCAGTGAATATACACAGAATGATTAGAATTATAAGGACAATTAATGCGGCCAGCCCATAAAAGAATGGTAGCCAAAGTGCCCGGTATGGAAACTTTTGTCTGTTGAAGCTACAAGATTTCTTGCACTTTCGGCGGGGTGCCATCAAAGGCCTCTTTACTCCTCCTTCGTCATCAAGTTTTAGACTACCATTCTTGCCATCTCTAATGAACACCTCATCGTCTATGTCTGTCAAATCTTCATCATCATATCCATCTCTCACTGCCTGTTTTGGCAGAGTTTGATGTGCCGCACACATACTTTCGTACTTATCAGATTTCTAGAAAAACATTCATCAATGTAAGGCAGAGAAACGTCGTGAGAAACAACATCGACACGTAGGAGGAACGCGAGGGACATAACAAGTGGGTGGAGAAGACAATAATAAAACCAAATCTTGACTATGAAAACAACTTTTCTTTCCTAAATACATCGAGGAATATAAAGTGCACAAATCATAGTTCGACAAGGAACAAGTTGAACAGTATCGGCCCAGGAAGCACTGTGTTTCAGGCAGAAAGTAAACAAGGGGTAAATAAAAAATATGGCAAGCAACATGTAAAATCGATTCAGGAGCTTTTCCATTGGAATAAAACCTTGTTCGTGCGATCGACTTGTCACACTGTATCCTGACTTACTTAGTCATGTATTATTCGGAAAAATTTGTTGTGTTTACACAGAAGAAATGCTTGTTTCGAAATTTTGTCCGAAATGTCATGCGACGTCGAGAGATATGCTTTCCACAGAGAGCTCTAGATGTCTAGATACGTCGATTTTTTTAGTGGTTATTCACAAGACAGGATTGTACGAGAGGCGTTTTCATGAGACGATAAGACATGTTTATTTCAATAAATTTCAGACAATTATCAATTTTTATCGAATGCAGATATCCGATGATTAACACAAGAGTTTAAAAGCTATTTCGAGACAATTTTCGAAATAATGGAAATTTTGAAATGCACCAGGAGCGACATATGGAGCATCGACATGAACACCATGAATTTTTGTCGCGCGACGCACGAATCGGGTGTGAGGCGAGCTTGATGAATCGGCGCGGCTCTGCCAACCAGCCAACACCACTCTGCTGCTGCCAACCAGTGTTGATCAAGTTCGCGTTTGTTCAGGCGACCGGCGGCGTGTACGAGACCGGTGAATATAATCGACGGGAAAAATGTCGTGCGGCAAACCGAGCCGTGCAATTTACGCAATTTGCATCTGCCTGCTCGCTGGCGGTGCAAGCGCCAATAGCCAGTCGCCCTCGAAAAACGCCTTGGCCGAACAGCTCACTGAAGAAAATTGGGATCGTATGCTTACGGGCGAGTGGTTGGTGGAATTGTGAGTTCAACCAATACTACGTCGTCAAATTTGATGTCGTGTCAAAAGTTACCAATGCACCAATGCTAGCTTAAATCCAGCCCGATGCCTGGACACGGCCGATACAATCAAATGAGATAGAAAGAGATTTAAATCGGTTTATCCACAATGTTTCAGCTATGCACCTTGGTGTCCAGCCTGCAAGGCCCTGGAGCCAGTATGGGACTATCTAGCATCAGTGCAGGATTTCCTCAAAATTAAAGTGGGCAAGGTCGATGTCACTGACTCCCCAGGGCTGAGTGGGAGATTTATGGTCACCGCTTTGCCTACCATATACCAGTACGTGCCTCACCAATCCTTTATGTATATGATTTGTGCACGAGTGCATTGCCCTAATCAGAGTATAATTCTATTGCAGCGTAAAGGATGGTGTATTCAGACAATTCAAGAGCGTCAGGGACAAAGAATCCCTGGTGCAATTTGTGTCGGATAAAATATGGGAGAAGGTAGAGCCGATTAGTGGTTGGAAGAGCCCAACTTCAATTCAGATGTCTGTTATTAGCCAATTCTTTAAAATGTCACAAGTTCTAAGAGTTAGTATCAAGATTCTATATTTTTCAATTGACAAAAATCTGTTACTTCAATAACTTGACTTTGTTCCACTGCAGGGAATACACAACAAACTTATGGAAGACTTTGGATTGCCCACATGGGGCAGCTACCTGATATTTGCCATTGCAACCATAGTTCTAGGTGCTGTGTTAGGATTGGTGGGTTACCAGAAAATTATAAGAAATTATTTTACTTAGTCTGAGTGAGAGGTTATTGTATTTTCATGACTGTTATCTCTTTCAGTTCATCGTATGTCTTATTGACTTCATCTATCCACCAAAGCCGGCTATACTGCAAGATAAGAAGAAACAGAAGGATGGTTCTGGTGGTTTCATGCAGGAGAAGACCACTCAGGATGAAGAGATAGTAGAGAATGTAAAGGATGATTTGGTAGACGATGAAGGCTCTGAAACCGAGGAGCAGGATGATGACAAGGAGAAAGATTCTAAGGCTGAGCCGAGTAGTCCAAACGTACGCAAGCGCAAGCCACGCAAAGCCGACTAGACACGTTAATTTGTTGAATGTAAATACTCAAAATCTTGAATGGATTGCAAAAGGGCACTAGCGGTAATGTCAATTCATTTTTATGAACGAGACTGGCTCACAGTTGGTACGGTAGTGTGTAGTCATACCTGTAAGTAATAATACTTGGCAAGGAATTGTAGACATCTAACACATCTAACAGATTTAATTTTCCATACTATCTCAGGTATTATTTCTAAAATGAGACACGAGTACCGAGACTGGAAGTCGTACTATAAGAATTGACAAATCCGCTGTAAAAGTGATTAGACGAGAAAATCATTCGTGAGAAAGACTAATAAACAATACGTTCCATTAATTTTGGCAGCTGAAAGCGGCGAAATTATTCAGTGCCGCGATATAACATTTAGTTTGACAATTACTCTACGCGTGCTATTTGTAGGTTTGTAATACGTACACTCATTTATAAGTATACGTAATCAGCTATGTTAGATCGAACAATCGTAGGTACTCACGATTATTTGAGTATCACTCACAGACGAGACCAAATCCCTGTCTCCCTTAGCATTAATGATTCAACCGGTGTGTAACTGGTTTTATATTATGCTTGAATTGAATACGAGATTCTGAATGGCACAATCCACCCGAGTGACACGACGCTTTTGACATTTTTTGGGAACAATATTCACTCGGTTTTCTTTCCAGCGCAACGACTTGCGTGCACCTTGCCGGGACACTATGAACTAACACGTCGTGACTGTAAATAACTACAACATGCCGTTTAAAATTCATCTTACAGTCAGCAAGAATTACGGTTGGAAAGCAGCCGATTCCCGATAGTATTAACAGGATTGAAAACTTTGTATATATTTCTTCCTGCACAAAATAGAAGTCCACAGTTAATAATAAATGTATACAAGAAAACACGGAATAATGAAGTTTCGAAGTTGACGATGCAAAAGGCCCGATGCGAAGAGCGGGACACTACTGAGAGCTCGAGATCAAACAATTAGTTATGCAAGTTGGCATCGTTGGCCGGAGTCCCCACCCGGGTCTGCGTATCATAGGTCAACGAGAGCTTCGTTCTTCCGCCGATTAAAATTTTTTTGGGGTCAAGCGAATGGGTTACTGTGGATTACTGCGTCAGTCGGTCGGTCATTTTTCTGAAACGAACGGAACTTGTCTACCTATTCTTCGCCCCTCTATTTTTTATTAACTTATTTACCTAGACACGCACGAGCCTGTCAGTAGGCGAACCCTATTGTAGCTAGGCGAAAGTTTTCATACCAGCACCGACTCGATTAAAACCTTATGACATGTATTATTATTTTGCGCTGTTTCTCAATTGCCTGTCAATACTGTTACGTATCGACTGTTACTTCCTGTCGTGCAGCTTGCGTTCATAGAACGGTAAAAGTGAAGAAACATGTACTCGCGAAATCGCATGGCTGAGACTAGCGATCGCCTTTTTTGATCGTCTGTCTATTAGGAATAGAGATACAATTACTAAATCACTGCAGTAATAAGTCTTCCGTGTGAGTTACACGATTTTTGAAAGCAATCTCATCCCTCGAAATAACTTTTTACCTCTCTACGGCTTGTTTTATTTCTAATATTTAATATCTGAATTGTGTACTAGCGGGCAATCGGGTACTCAAGCGTCAATTCATAATTTCATATATATATATGACATTCCTCAGCGAATGCGGCGTATTTTTACTGAAACCTTCAGGTTTTTGGCGCGACGAGTTTGCTTTGTACAGGACAATGAAATCCCTGTAATTCTGACTGCCTAATAAAAAAAAATTTAATGTGGAACAACTCTACCCGCAAAGATGAATTAATTTCATATTTCCGACGTATCGTTAGAACTTAGAACCGCTGGAACGGAAGTACACACTAGTGGAACAGTTATCTGGAACCCGTGGCAGGTTCAATGTGCTCCCCTGCGGAGCCACATGCTCCCGATAACAGAAGAGGCTTCAAAGAATACAAAGTTATCACGTTTAATTGTGTGATAAATTCCGACAATTTCTTTGGGCGCCGACAATTGTTTCTGATCAATAAATGACAAATGTGCTCGAGGGTACCACGCTTCGAATCCATACGCAAGCGGAAGTAGATGGCGTTGGGTTCGTGGGGCGGAATGAGCAGGCGTGAAATATCTACCCGACCCAAGTCCCAAGCTCGTGCGACCGCCGACCACGCGTGCCGAAGAATACCTAACCATTTTAACCCGTGCCACTACGCCTCCAGTGATATATCGCAATAATCCCTGAAAGTAACCAAGGTATGTATCGATTTACAAGAGAACTGCATATTACTTGAACCGACCAACTTGTATTTGCATGGGAAATCATTGATTCGACACTTGTACGTATTTTTAACGTTCGGCCGCCGGATACCAGTGCAACTCCATTCGAAGTTCACATCGTGTATATCTAATATTATACGTATTTCGGCTCTCATTCTATGCGCTCTACAGAATGATGAATTTCTTGCGTGTCCATCGGCAATCCTCCGTACGTAAACTCCCCGATTTATAAGCATATATGTTCAAAACGAGAAAGCGCATGATCCACGTGAGCGCATATAACGCCGCGCAGTAAATCGACGTAAACACGTTGCACATTCTGTGCAGCATCTGAAAAAAGTTAAGCACCTCTGCAACTCCGATTCCCGTCGAAACAATTGCATTTCAGTCACGATTCCCTTCAATTATCGGCATCGCGCGACTTGTGATACACGTGCGTACCCTCGTGGATTAAATAGTGTCTGTCCAATCCTGTAGGTATAGAAACAAACAAATCATTCAAAATGGTCCAAAAGAAGGGAAAGAAGCGCTCGGTAGAGGCAGAAAGCACAGTTGTCGAAAAAGCTGTACTAGCAGGTGCACCCGAATCAGTCAAATTCGCCAAAAAGAAGAAGACCGGGCCAGCTCCTCAAAATGGCCAACAGAAGCCTGCTGCTAAGGTAGCTGAGGTACCAGCAGCTAAGGCAGCCAAGGACCAAAAGAAGAAGCAACAGAAAATAGAGAAGAAGCAAGAAGATCGTGAGAAGAAGACGCTTGAGCGGACCGAGAAAGGAGAGGACAATGTGTCAAACAAGTTGGATACTCCCGAGAACATAAAGGAAAAGATTGCTGAAATCAAAAGTAGGGATTCCCTTTCAAAGACAGCTAAGAGAAAGTTAGCTATACTCACAAAGAAATTGAAGACCCTGGAGGGCACACCAACCGAAGAAGTGTCAAAGAAACCAGCCGCAAAGCCAGAGGCAGTTAAAGGAAAGAATAAGCAGGAGGCTGTAAAAGGTAAGAAAGCTGCTGTAGAAGAAACTGAAGTCAAGGCTGGCGCGCAAGATGCCAAGGCTAAGGACAGTAAGAAGAAGGGCAAACAGCCACCCAAAGTACCAGAGATCAAGAAGCCAGTCACTGAGGATGATGATGAAGATGACGAGGAGGACGACGAAGATGATGATGTTTCAGAGGATGAGAAAGAACTCAGCCTAGAAGTAGAGGGTGAAGATGATGACGATGATGATGTTGACGAAGAAGATGAGGATGATGAGGAGGAAGCCTCAGATGAGGAGGATGAAGATGATGAGGCAGAAGAAGACGACGATGATGATGAGGATGGGGAAGAAGAGGACAAACTGGCTGCCAAGCCTAAAAAGCCAGAGGCAACTGGGGAGCAAGGGAAGAAGCCCGCCAATGAGGATGAGAAGAAAAAGAGATACGTCCTTTTCGTAGGAAAGCTTCCCGAAGAGTAAGATCACCTAATACATCATTTTCAATCAAAAGTACCCATTAATGTTTTACCTATTGCTTAGTAACAAAATTATTTACTTCCAGCATTGATGAGGACACACTGAGAACGCACTTCATGACAAAGTGTAGCGAAATATCTAGCATAAGAATTCCAAAACAGCCAAACTCCAACAAATCTCGCGGTTTCGCATATGTTGAGTTCTCTTCCAACGTAGATTATGAGGTAATGTCCAGTGAAAACGAGTTTCTCTCAGATGTTCCGATCGAGCATCTACCAATAATCAAATCTACTTACAGAAAGGTTTCTCACTCCACAACTCGATGCTTAACGGCCGGCGGTTGAACGTGCAATACTCGAGGCAGGACAAGTCAAATATGTCTAGGCAGCAAGCTGTCGCCAAGAACATGAAACTGCATGCGCTAAGCAAGTCAGGAAAGTTCGGCGGCAGGCCGAATAAATTCCAGAGGAAACCTTTCCAGAAGAGGGACAACAAACCGTTCCACAAGCCAGGACAGACGTAATCTATAGGTTAAATTTATGTAAAGTACATATTATTCAAGTTCACCCTTTATCCCCCTAAAACCCTCACATTTAGACGTAAGTTTTGTATGTGACAATCGAATGATGTATGAGTATCTATTAGAGCGCCCGTGTAACAATACAGCTATTACGTTTCAAAACACACTGTATTTACTCTGAAATGTTGCTACCAAATTATACTTGCCAACCATCCAAGCCAAGAGCTGCCTGGTCTGTTTTGAAAACAAACTACAACCTTCCCAAACGTGTCAAGCTCTTCCCACTTCATGCCGTGTGATCTGTCATGATAATGCGCGATTAAACCTATTATGCAACGGTACATTAGTCGCAGTAGAGTTACGCACGCAAAATTGAAATACTCTCACGGTTAAGGAAATTCGAGCCCACTTCGGGGAAAGAAGACGGTGCGTGGTGTCGTGATAGCATGCCCGATCTAGAAAGCTCGGGGAAAGCGAGTGATACCGAGTCGAAAAATGTCGATAAATTTAACGGAAGTACCTTACCCATATCTCAACAAGTAATTAGCCCAAATTATCTCTTCCACTCTCAGAATTCCTTTAAGTCAATTAAATGCCCGATGCAATTTTACACGCGCACCGCCAATAGTTCGCACTCTCGGACGACACGATCTTCACGAAGGAAGTGAATGAAAACTTACGCGCTCGAATTCAAGTAAGAATCATGATTATATCTAACATTCTTACGACTAACACTGCGGGTGTAGGACCTTTGCAGTGAAAATGCGAAACTACGTCGGGCATTGGAAGAGGCCGAGGGAAAGCTTCGCGTCAAGAGTGAGCAGGCGAACGTCTCGCAAAGTGCCATAAGCTTGGATAGATCGAGCGAGTTGGCGTCCACGAAGATAGTAGAACTCGGCAAAAGATGTAGAGAACGAACCGCCGAGGTGGAGGCGCTGAAAACCAAGTGCAAGCAACTGGAGGATAAGTTAGCCGGCAAGGAGGTCGAATTAGAAAGCGAGCGACTGGAGCTCAAGCGTTTGAAATCCGATCCATCCACCGAGTCCCAAAGTATCTGCACTTTCGCGCGATTAATCTTAAAAATAAGAAACAGCGAATTCTAAAAATAGTGTACTACACAAAGGTAATCAGAGCGCTCAGTCGAAGGAGGACGAAGACCAGGCAAAGCATCTGTCCGAGAAACTGCATCAAACGCAAGTGAAGCTCTACGAGACCAAGAACACTTGCACCTTGCTTAGGCAAGAGCTGAATAAAGCGCACAAGGTAGCGATTCCTCGATTTCGTCAGTCGTGCGAGAGTCGCGTGCTTCTTACACGGCCGCTTACGAATTACGCATAGAGAGGAGTCTCGCTCGAAACGGAGGATAATACTTTTAAAGGTGTAACGCGCAGTTGCTGTGTAGTGAAGTCGGTGAGAACGTGAGCCTCTCCGGCATCACCGGCAGCCAGCAGCAGCCGGGTGGGTGGCGAGGACGAGCGGAACAAATTCGCTTGTTACAGCAGAAGCTAACGGAATTGCAAAGCAGGCTCTCGGAGTACGAGGGCTCCCAGAAAGTATCCGTTGGTACTAAAAAGCAAACTGAAATGATTTAACTGAATCCTCCACGAGAAAGCCAAACTGCTAATAATTGTCTTTTCACGATTACCTCTCTATCAGCGTCGATAGAGCGAAAGAATCTGGCTTCTCTTCGAAATGTCGAGAAGGAGAGGCGACAGCTGATGGAAAATTCGGCCAAGGAACTGCGCCAAGCCGAGGTTGCTCTCGAGACCTCCAAGAGGAAACTGGAGGCTTCGAAGGCTAGGATAAAAGTGCTGGAGAACGAGCTCTACGCCTTGAAGGGTCACGTCGCGCTTCTAAACGAGAAGAAATCTCACGACGACACTCTAATTGAGACGCTTAATGTGAGCCCGCAATCCCACTTTCGTACTCTACTGACTTTCCGCAGAGAAGAAGTATACATATACTTTAATTGCGCTAAGTTAGAACCGGCTGAGAATGGCGGAGTCGAGAAATCAGGAGCGCGATGCGGACCTCAAGCATCGCGAGGAGAAGCTGGAGCGGGAATGCGTCAATTTGAAAAACGATCTGCAATCCTCGCAGTTACAGATCGATCGCCTGCGCCGGAGATTGGAGGAACGCGAGATTGAAATAGAAAGACTGAGGTTCACGATTTGAGCGCCATTTAAAGTTTAGAATTTTAAACTCCAGTTGCATGCACTGAAAATGTAATTTGTCCGTTAGGGATGGTTCTATCGGCGATGGCGATCAAATGAGAGGCCAACAATCTTTTCGGCCTCGCGTGGAAATCCCTCGAACAAGCCCACCTCCGAGTTTCCGAAGTTCCGGCGATCCTAATGAATATGTTACTCTGGCACTAGCTGCCGAAGCTGAGAGAGAGAGACTGCTAGAATTAGTGGCAGTCCTCAATAGGAGGGTGGACAAGGAGAGGAGTGAAATCGACATGATATCTGTAACTATTTCATAACAAACATTTAAATTCAACTCGCATGTATAAATTCCACCACTGGAAACATCCCGAAGGAATCTTTGAGGAATGAAAAGAGTCGTTCGGCGAGGTTGGAACTGAAGCTGCGGAAGTTAGAGACGGAAAGAGTAGGACTGGTGAAGGTCGATACTGGTTACAGGCCGAGGTTCTTGCCGAAAGTACTCAAAGCTAACGAGGAATTCATGAACACCGAGCAACTGCGGCTCAAGTAAGTCTTCTCGGCGACAAGTTATAAATTCAATAATCGATTATTATAAGTCAGTCACAATAATCAATCGCCGAAGGTTGGAATTGTTGGAGGAGGAGTGTCTTGCGCTAAAGGCACGGCTGGACACCGTCCAACAAGACAAAGCCGAGGATCTAGCGATGTACAGGCGAATGCTGAATCAAGCGAGGAAGATGTTCCAAGATGCGTGCAGGTAATGGCCGGAGGACGAAATGAAACAGAAAACACGTGCGCCGCGACGACCGCGATACCTGCCCCACCCTCGACCATAGTTCTATTTAATCTTCGCTCCCCTTCACACTGAATCTTTCAAAAAGAAACTTCATTTCCCACCCAGGATTCTCGTTAAAATTCATTAACTTCTCGACTAATTAATTTTACAGGAGCAAACCACCGACCACCTCAGGCAGCCGTTCGATTATCACAATTTGAGTGCTTTGCATAGTTTCGTAAATTCGCCAGCAGTGATTCAACCGAATCAACATTCAGGTTGAAATGAATAAAACTGACATGCAAGACTTGCGTTACATATATATATATATACCTCTCTCTCTCTCTCTCTCCTCTGTTTCTCGACGGCAGGCTGTTGGGACGTAAGAGGCAGGGTATACATATCGAGTGATATCACGGGGGGCGCTCTCCCATGCTTAGTGAAATTCTCGCTAAAGGCAGGCCGAGTTTCCTTCCGATTGGAATCGTACGAACATGACAAAGCCGCTGACGATGATGTAACTGGGACACGAGATAAGGTGCAACGCTCCACGTAGACGCGCGTGACATCGTGCCGGAGCAACGGTTTCGTTTCTATCTCTCGTCTAGGCCGCCGGCGACGCCGCTTCTTTCTCCTTTTTCCCCATTTTACATAACTCCTGTTTGCCCTGGCTAACGCGTTTGCTCTTGCCATTGATATCTCGCGCGCACCACCGCACCACGGCCGTAAATTCATCCCACGGAAACCTGTAAAGAGAGCCGGCTCTCCCTCCCCCCCCTCTCTCTCTCTCTCTCTCTTTTGTCGACATGTGCTGTGCTTTCCGGTTCTCCATATTGCCCTTCTCGATATCTCCGCTCGCATGTTCTTCTCGAAAGAAATCGGGCTAATGTACCATTCGTTCCATACGAATCCACGGTCCATCGAGTTCGGTTCGATCGGGTCGACGCTGATCTGCCGGGAGTACTAATCAGGTAAGTGAAATCTTCCTAGAGATCTCGTTTTTGGGAGGAAGTCTTTATGAAATATTTATAAGCTGTATAAACTACGAGTCTGACTTCGGTGAACTTGGTTCATTGATCAGCACGTAGTTGATCAATTATTAATGCTGTTGATAAACGCTCGCAATTATAAAGTCTAAGTCTTAATTAATCCATCGAGCCTCAGATTAATCGATCGAATTAATCGGCCTGACGGTAGCAGATCGTTTGACAGGAGTCGAGAAGAATCCGATGGTTGGCCCAGTTAATAATCTCGCCTCTCAGTGGTCCAAAGTTCCATTATACTACAATGCACTCTCGCGTTTCTCGCTTCATCTGTTTTCATAAAATTATCAAAGTGAAAGCTTTGTAGTTGTTTCGAATGAAAAGTGGCCGGGGTGGGATTGTTCGAGTAGGCCGCTAGCACCAAGTTCCTCGGGCAGGGTACCCGGTGCCAGGGCGTTCCCGGGAGTGTTAAGCTCGTGCATACAGGTGCGGGCTTACAGGTGTTGGCGCTTCTGCCTGATAAGGAGCATATACCAGTGACGTCAGATCGTCGCAGGTAGAGTATATGAGTCGGTACCGCGAGACATCCACGTCACTCGTTCTTGAACCTCTTCGTTCGTTCGTTATACTTGTTAACTCGTGTTTCGTGCTTTTCGACGCACGCACGCCTCGCACTATATCCTCGTCGACAACACTTCCAATTCGTTTATGAGATCTACCTGTTGCGAGGGTGCTCTTATTAATTCCACCTGCATTGGGATGCGAAGTTCTACCTTCTGGACTCGACGTGTTCGTCGAAATGCTCGAAGAACAGCTAATCACTCTGGGTAAGTCGCTCCATCGTGATGTCATAATTTCGTTGTGATTTTTAGCGTCTCTCCATTTGCGTTCAACTTGTGAATAAGAGTAATATTGGAAAGAGGAGGCGACAGTACCGTGCTAGGAGCTTCGAAACTGGCAGAAGCTTAGAACATGGACGTTTCTTAGAGCTGGAACTCACAGAGCGCGTCAGTCATCTTTCATGTGCAAATTCGACATATACAATGGGCATCGGGCGAGCAGGCTGTGCGTTCTCCGGGCTTTTTCTCCTCAAAATTCTGATTATGTAACGAGCGGGCGCCGGCGATGAAAGGCTCGCGCCGCTGGTAGCGCGATAACGAGGATGGACTGGGACGATTTGAGGTGTGTGCGAAGGGAGAGGTCTACTTCCAATGGAAATTCCTCGCCGTCTGGTCAATAAGAGACTCGAGCAAGCAATAAGAAATGTTTCGCTCTCGCTTCTTGAGCATCGGAATCGACGCTCAAATAGGATAACTTTACTAGTGGAAATTCGAGAGTTTACAATTGTACAAGTGGAAACTATTCTCAAACGTGTCTGATAAAGAATCCCGCACTTAAGTGGAACTTGGTATCGCGATTAAACAAGGAAACTAGGGTCGGCTGATAAAGGCATTTTCGGGAAAGAGATATTGCGGCCAGGTAGGCCGGTTAAAATCATGTCGGCGGAGAAAGAAACGGTGTGTGTTACCAAGGATTTTCGGTAATACCAGTGCGAGTCACCTTGTTATCGCGTTATCGCATCGCCCGCTGATAAGGTGCAATCGGTGCCTGCTCCTCTTAAAGACGATACCCGATATTTGCCGCCAGGTTTAACAAACGATAGAACTCCCTTCCATCATCTATACACGTCGCTCGGATTATCACGATAAGTACATCATTCTCATCCTATCTCCAATCTCTACTTATATCTGTCGAATTCCGGAATTCTCGGAATTGGGAAATTCGCATGCACTTGACTCGAATGAAGCAGAAATATACATGCGCAACGGCTCCGCAAAAGTTACTTCACGCAAGGCCTCTCGCATGCGGGAGAAAGATATACGACGGGGGACTGTAAAGCTTGTCGTTGCAGAGATTACGCAAGCATAATTTACGAGAGAGTCGTACTACTCTCGAGACTGCTGGATGGAATTGAAGTTTGCGCGCCGATATAGCCATATCTAGATCTGATAAGGGTCAACGATTCTCCCCTTTATTGATATTGCACTGACCGAAGCTTATTCGAAATACTTGCGGCGAACTACGCTAATGAAAGCTCCGCAAAGGCAAACTCTGGCGAAGACTGGGAATCCGAGTACACCAACTGGGAGAGTTATTTTTAAGATCAGTTACTGGGTGGAGTTGGATTGGAATTGGTCGGGGAACGGGAAGAGCGATGAAAGTACTTATGCAAATAACATTAAACTGTGTTCCAGCCCGAAGAGCGGTTCCCCGGTGTTTAAGCAGTTGCTCGAAACCGGTGAAAATGTCATCTGAGCAAACAATACCGCGGGCGGCGTTCTATCATCCGAGCGCGCACCACCGGTCGAGAAAGTTGCAATGTCCGCTAGGCTCGTCGCTGTTTATTTAGGAATTAGTTAAAAGGCGATAATTAGGCTTGCCGTGCAGTTGACACGCTCGTAATAATAGCTCCATATCCTCTGTTTGCCCATCGCGGCCCATCCAATCATCCTCGGCTATCATTAAGAGGACGTAGGCTCGCCCGAACTATTAAAACTTATCTCGTCGAAATCATTAAAAACTCACTACCATATAAGCACAGACTCACAAGTATATCTTTTATTGCTGCAAACTAAATTGGATCAGATTCGAGAGAAATCGTGCCAGCATTTTTCTGTTCAATCCCCAAAGCCGCGCGGCGCTAAGAAGCTCCACTTCTCCGACCGATGACTCCACTCTCTTCGCAAATATCGCAGCACGTGCGAGGACGATCGGAGAGGCTGCGCCACGTTGGCCGTGCGATTTTGCCAAGGAAGTTCTCCGCTTGGAACGCCGGTGAAAAGGAAGTGTTAACAACTAGTGGCACGAGCTAAGGCTCCTAGGTACTGTTTGCCGCGCAATCAGGTGGCCCCGCTAAAGAGGAAGAGCCGACTCGCACCTCCGCGATAACGAGGCGGCCCGCCAACTCCTACGGCTCCACACTCCGGCCTCATCAGTTCGGGCCAGCATCTTTTTTAAACCGGCGCGCTTCACCTCGCACTCTCCGCAGAGCTCACCTCGCACTCTCCTTTCAATTCTACCAGCGAATTTCGAGGGACTTTCGTTATTATTTCCGAGCTCGATCGAGACCTTGAAGAATTCTGAGAGTAATGTTGTGTGTCCACTTGAGAGTAGCTCTTATGGAAGCGAGTACATTGACAAATAATATTCTCTAAATCCACTCACGGTAAATATTCAGAAGTGCTACAAAATGTGAAAATGAAGAGATTTATAATTCTTACGGGGTTGATATGATTGTTATATTTCCATCATAAAATATAATAGTTTTCTTCGAATTGCAATATGAGTGGCACTTCTGAAAATTTGCCCTATTCTCAAGCGGACACGTGATTTCTGTGATTGGAGAAAGAGTGAACTGGACATCGCAACACCAAGAATTGAAGAATGAAAAGCTGAATCTCGAAGAAACAAGTTGGGATCTATCTGGTCAAAAAGCGTGCGCTATAAAGAGAGCTATCCATCGACAGTATGGTGATGTTATACACTGTCATGGAATTGCTCTCTTTGTGGACGCCGTTAGCCTCTACGACCGATTACTCGAACTCTCCTGTTCAACTCTGAGGAGAATTACAGTAGAAGCTCGACTGGAAATACAAGGAGGAGAACGACCACGACGCAAGGTATGAGGCGTGAAAAATTTCATTAAGAATTCGTAAAAGTAATCAGCTATTCCGATAAGGGCACGCCAACTTCCGTGCAGCGTGTCGCTGGCAAATGTTCCACACACGCGAGCCTCTCTTCTGCAAAGGGCAACGACTTTCCCGCTCGTTTCCTGGCGAACACGCGCTTCCACCTTGGACCAAGAGGCTGTGTTGTACGCTGCCGATTGTACCATGTATAAACGAGGGTTATCTTATCCCAAGCTTCTTCTTTCTTACGCAAGCTCGCGATACACGCGCAAACTCCGCCATGTTATTCCCCTCAGCGGCCGGTAATTAGAATATCATTTCCTTGGCGCCGATAATGTGGCTTCTTTTACCGGCATGCGTGCAACTAACTATTCTTTCCTATCGAAGGGTGTTAAATGCTGCGGCGTCGGCGTGTAATAATCGATAAGGTGAAACACGTTTCTACGAGAAAGAAAACACGTGATCGCGAGGGTAATGACAGACACGTTTCTGTGTATCTTTGTTCCGATCGGCTTTCAATGCGTTTCTTTCGGAATTGTCACCCGCCCGAGCGACAATGGTCTCTGGCGTGTCTATTCTTCTATTGCCGATCGCTTCTAAGTACCTAAGTGGCTCTGTCGCACACTTTCGCAATTGCGGCGCGCCGCTTATGCCGCGAGAGAGCTGCGTCTCTCAATGATGCGACGTATTTTTAGTGAGTCAAGGATCCCGTGTAACAATGACTGGTTTCGTCCGCGGCACCTGTCCTGCTAATGCCAGACCTACTTCGGACTCTTTCGGACGGGCTGGCTTGCATACCAACAAAGTCTGCGAGTGTAACTAATTCGTTTAGGAGGAGGAGTTGATGTGGGGTTCCCTGGGCTCAAACGATTCTGTTAGTTTCTCGGCTTTGTTTGCATGGCCTTTTCTAGCAGAATCCTTTGTGCAGTGTGGACAGGGTGCGGCACTTTCCCCTATACACTTCAGTTCCAATTATTTTCATTATTGGTCGAATTTGATATATTATAAATAAATTTCAGTACGTGCACTAGGCAAAGACTCCTTTGTAATCAAATTACTGAACACTGTATAATTATTAAATTTTCAACGGCAAGTGAATCACCCTGTAGTAATAAAATTCATTGCCGAGCTGCTATTGATTTGATTGTTTGGGCACTTGTTCTAAGTGAAGATTTAGAATTGCGTCGCGAACTGAAACTGTGATTAGAGAAGACGAGGTGGAATTTAAAAGCGAATTCGTGCATTCTCATTAATACGTGGCGATGTGTCGGACGCGCGCTCGATCCGTGGAGCAGTCAACAGGCTCCAGACGGCAAACAAAAGATATATTGCTATGTGGTTCACGATAACGCCAACTTCTGATGTAATACAAAGAGTAGACGGTGTATGCGTGTGTGCTTGCGACGGCGCACCGGTATTATCGTAATTTACTGTCTTTAATTACCGCGATAAGTGCGTATTCACCGAAACAGCCTCGCTAACAACGAAACCGATCGCAAATTTCAACAATTTCGGAGTTGAACAATACACACAGTGGTATTAACGCGATGGAGTGTTTACGATTAAAAATTACTCGAGCAACAGATTTCGGAAATAGAGCTTACCGGTGTTTACCTCGAAATTCACGAAGACACGCAGCACTATTCCGGCAATGCTTTAATACCCTGTTGAGCGTTATGTCGATGATGCGGTTGTGCCCTTTTGCAATGGTTAGCTGTTATCTGTCTTGTACGAATAAATGTAAATATTATGATTGAGCGAGTTTGTTCGCCGTAAATATTGTATGGTTAATAAATTCCTTCGAAATTGTAACTGTTGTTGCGAGCGAAATTGTAGTCGTATGTTCTGACCACTACTGAGGTGCCAGTAATGATATTACTGATATACTATTTTTCTGCCGCGAAATTTCCGCCGGTGATGGCAAGGACCATCTTCCCGTTAATCCAACTTGCTGCGCTCGCCGTAGGATATCGCTGATGCGGCGTGGGTATGGACTGTTCGGCTTAAAGTAGTAGACATTCGGTGGCGTTAAGTAGCAAAGCTTTTCATTAAGCATTATCCTCTTTTTCGATGTGTACATGCTCATTCCTGCCGTCCCCATTCAAAATGGTATGAAGCAAGATACATTTCCATGCTTGCCACGCTGTCTCCAAGCAGTCGAGCATATTCCTCGAGAAGATAGCATTCTCCACCAATGTCTTGAAATCTCCCTCAGCATTATCCCGGATCTCGTGCTTGAACTCCCTTGGAAATACCGGCGTCAAATTGTAGCTTGTGATTATTCTTATGTGATTATTCATGGTCGTCCCAATGATGTTGTTGAGTATAATACTGCCCGTCCCCGAAGAGTTTGATATGAACACTGTTGTATCTTGGACCTCAGTTTTGGTAAAAATGTCGCTGAGAATCTTCTCCAAAACTTGACAATTCTCCACATTAATGGACAACTGATGGTCCTGGATTGGTGAAATTGGGACGGTCAATAGTAAAATTAGGAGTATAATGACCATTGTGCGAGCGGATGATTCGGAAGCTCGAAATATAGTTGCCGCAATTGCTCGAAATCTATCGAAATCTATATTAACTGTATTAAATAGCGGGGTAAACTTGATTCTTCTGAAAAATGGAGACAGTTTTTGTTGGTACATCTCGGTAGGCGGGCATCCTTTTTTAAAATGGAGTAAATAATGGCACCTACCGCTCTGACGATACCGGGACTCGATTTGTGAAGAACCGGGCGGGCCAAGTATTGCGGCTTCTTTGATAATTATAATTTTTTTAGGGTATTTGCAAAATGCGGCACAGTTTTTTGTGAGGCAAGATCTTTTTCGGGATAAGGGACTAAATTTTTCTATTCTGTATAGTTCTGCGTACCCGGGTGCACCTACTGAAATACACCTCACTGTTATTTTCAAATTTACCGATGAACTTTTTAATGCTTATTGTCGAGAGAATTTTATTGTAAAGCTTGGAACAATTTTATTTTATATTTTATTTTATGCTCAGAATATCCAAGGTTAAGGTATAGTTGGTGCAGAAAATCACGTTTCTGAAGAATCTCTTTAAACTTGCACATAATAATCTTTATAAGAGCTTAGAACTACTGGTTACATTTTATTTAACTTCACCGAAACATTCTTCCATCATATTTTTCAACACTTCTTTGAATGGCTCACAGGTTTTGGCTTTGCCGCACGTATACAAATTGCGAATTTCAAAGTCCATTATCTCTGAACGGTGTGATCAGTCCAATAAAATTTGGCCAAAAGTTGTCAAAGCGTGCAAAAATTAATATTGTGAAAGTTTAAAGATGTTAAAAAACAGTGGTTTTCTTTACCAACTCTTTTAAATGAAAATTATTTCCATAGATCCAGCTTTTGCTGTGGATTCATCGGCGACCCGGCTGGGCACCCAAATGCTGTGGCGAAACTCTTCATCTGAGACACCGCCCCGTTTATCCGGATGCTCTCAATGCTATGCGCTGAGTTTCCCCTGATTACGTTTACCGCCGTCTTGTTGGTGTAGTATGCACAATAGGTCTGAGGAAGATCGATAGATTAATCAACATGAAACTTCGTGGACGAGCGTGCGAACTTACATTGGCGAAAGAGATGTAGAACATTTGGTCGCAACTATAGTTCTCGAAATTGGGTAGCGTTTGGCAGACAAATTTTGTTGTCATTGCTAATTCCTTGTAGGCATTGTACGCTGCCTCGAGACCCATTATATCAGGCATGTCCTCCAGGACACTGTGCGAAGTGTCGGACTAGAACAGCGGAGTCTATTAAGTTTCTTTTTAATTCTGCTCTATGTATATCAAAGTTCAAACTCTTTCGAGTTGTTACCTTCACACGCAAGTTATAACGCATCCTGTAGTCCCTGTCGGTTATCTTATTGTACGCTTCGATGAAGAGGGATTTCCTCTTTAGACACTCGATCCGCATGGCTACTGCCCACCAAATAATATCTCCACTCTTTTTCTCAAATTGGCCTAGAATTAGAAATTCAAGTTTAATGAATAGCGCGAGTTTCCAGTGCGTAATTGCCACCGATTTAAAGACATACCGCAATCATCTATGACATGGTACAATTCGTGTCCTAGAGTGGTCCCCATGCCAGCGTAATTATATACGCTACGAGTGAGAAAGTCCTGTTAAGAACTTACTGTTAAAGATGATGTAGTTATTATGAACTCCTACTTACTCCGGCATACTCGGACTGAAGATTGGTGGTATTAAGAGAGGAGCGTGAATATCTGAAAAATCCAAAAAGTACAATTTTACTGAAGAAAATCGAAAGGAATATTTGTTGGTTCATAACTCACAAAGGAAGCTCGCAGAGAAACTGAGTGTTGCTTGGGTCGTCAGAATAGTTTCCTGCTTTCTCCTGTATGTAATAGTTCAGAAATATGTAAAATATATCCGTAGTGCGAAAAGTTTAAAAACTCACCCTATTGTTGGTTTCCCGTTTCGTTCGACCCACGGGGGGAAACCGACCCATTCTTCGACTTTCTTGATTTTCCTCGCCGTCTCTTCGCGAGTCCGTTTGTCGAGCCAACTGGACTTTTCCATTTGGTCTTCGATAGCAGACTTTATCCTGCCGTTCATCGTACGAATCTAGAAAACGAAATGACATGTAGAATTGCCATTATCTTGTGGTGTGGCCACAAGCCTCTTACAATATTTGTGTACTCTGTGGGGAACCATCTCTTGTAGAGTAATTTCTCCAAGGTTGCCTTCATGTTAAGATCCTCGATACACGTTTGCCATCTAAGAAGATTTGTATAAATCTAATTGAGTTCTTTCATTGTTCCACATTAGTTTTGTAAAAAGCGTACCGTGGATAATATTTATCCTTTATGTAGCGAGTGAGACTGTGAGGCTCGACTGATGTTCTTTCGAGTATCCTGTACATGTTGTCGTGTAATTTCAGGTGGCTTTCAACAAAGTAAATCTCCATATGACTAGCTATGGTATTGAAGAGAAAAAACGTGTAAGTCTAACTATATAGCTAGCATTTTACAATAGAAAAGTGTAGTATATTACCTATAACTTCTTCGGGTGTATGTTTGAGTAAGTCCATCAACTCGAGAAAGTACTCTTTTTGACGCATTGCTATTACTCTTCGAGTCCGTCTCAGCTCCATGGGCACATATTGCAATAACGGGTGTATAATTTCTTCCCAAAGAATCTAGAATAAGTATGGTATATTGAAACTAGCTATAACGTCAGCGCGAGTGGGCTAATTTTCGGCCATACGTCCTGGGAGCTGATTATTTGGCGCCGAGCCTGCGAGAACCAATCGTCCAGTTCGCGTCCAGTGAATGCTTCGAAGGGTTCAGGTTTCTTTTTCTTGTTTTGTCGGATTAGCTGCATAACAGAAGTTAAAATGCTTCAAGATCTTAGTGCGAGGCCATGATTTTGTATCGACGATACACGATTTATACCCGATTGAAATTCTCTCGAAACTGAAACACTTTCTCGATCATTTCATTGATCTGCGCATCCGAATCCGCCAATTGCAGACTCTTCATGGTGAGAAATAGGAAATGGGTGTACGCTTGCTTTTCATGTGGTTTCCAGATGTTTTCGTGGTAAATTGATCCGTATGCACTTTGTGGTTCCAAGAGCTGAAAGTTTAACGGCAAGTTTGAACGTCGAGAATCAAAACTTTGACGGTACTTTCGCCATACGTAGCATCTTTTACCATTAGTACTGGCAAGTCCGCCGCCTCAATACTCCCCATAATTTTGGTCTGAAATAATGACGATTCGCCTGATAAATATAAATACTTTATATGAATTAACCAAAGTGGAGTCGTAGAAATACGGCCGACGTTCCTAATTTCACGAGCAATATCTCCCGCCTCCTTGATTGGATATTCGGCTGTAAAAATTGTTCTTTCAATACAAGAAACACTTTTTTAACAGGATATTTCTGAGACCATAATTGTTTCATTACGAATTTTCATGCAGCACTCATAAATCATTTGCGCCTGAAGGAACTTGAGGCTATCACCATCTCGGTAGCGGTACGACTCGAGTATTTCTATAAAAAATAATCGGTCAGGTGTCATTAGTATATCGAACTAAGTTTTTCAATTATACCTACCCCGGATTTTTTTGGCAAAATCGAATTCTATCACGTCGAGGACACTCCACGTTGTTATATATTTGGGACCTGGATGATTTTGATGCCAATTACCACAAGTGAAAGTGTAGAAGTCCCAGCAGGGATTGGTCGTAGCGTTTAGATTCTCCATATACTCTTTTCCTACAAGGTTACAATGAAATTTATACTATGTTTGCACCTGCAGCAATGATCGTTACGATTATTAGGGGTTTCACGCACAAGACAACTTTTGGGGCCCTTATTACATACTATACAAATTTAATCACTTTCTTAGAACTCAGTTTGTCTAACATTTTGGGGTTTGGAGTTTCCATTCTAAGACCCTTCGGTCGCACGAAATCATAAAGTAAAATTGCCCCCTGCGCCCTAAATAGGTGCTCTGGAATTACAGTGGCCACCGAACTGGTCTGCAGTGAGAACAATGTACGATTCATTCTTTACCTCTCGCCGCACATTCTGCTGTTCTACACAAAGGTTCCTTTACATTATTATTTCTCGTCCAGTGGCTTGATACTGAGTGGACAATTAAAAGTATCACGCATAATCTACAAAAGAATAATTTTCTTATAAAATTGTGCAAGATGCAAGGAGAGTGTATGTATGTATGAAGATATCCATTGCCTACTTGAAGAGTGCCCTAGCTCGAGGCATTATTCTCAGTGCGGACCAACTTCCTCCTCGAGAACGAAAGAGTTAGTCGGTAGATGAATTCGTCATGGCACTGACGAGTACACTGAATCCCAGTCGAATATTGACTGCAGAATATTTTACATTGTGCTATGATCGGATATGATTGTTGAAAGAGTTGTACTATCATATTAGGAAGTACTTATAAAAGATGTTATGTGGCTGTAAATATTCAAGGTTTCGCTTTCGTGACCGCGTTGTAAAAAGCAATACGTATGGCTGGCACGTGAAGTAACAAAACTTCCGCAATAATTGGCAATTTCAGTTTATACTGTGGAAGCAGGAATTATAGTTTTGCGTATACTATGATTTACAAACATCTTATTAGCATATGAACGCATGGCACCGCAACTCAATACGATTTCATACTCAACTGACAGGTATCTACTTCTCGAGAAGAAAACTGATTTACGTTTCCAAAAACTGTTTGAACGATTCAGGATAATTCGGAAAATTGGGGGGAAGGAATTCCCGCATTTGTTATATAAAACTATACGCTAGATACACGAAAATAATAGAAAGGAGCTTGTCTTTCAAATAGTTTATATTTTCAAACGGAAAAAATGATTTTAACACATTGTACTTAGCAGGGGAGAATTCATGGATTTGTTCGCAGGATACTGCAAAGTATTTTCGAAAAATTGGCGTGTCACAATTTTCAAGATTAATTAAGATTAATGGCGACATTTCTGAATTTTTACTTTCAAGTAAAACTTTCGCAAACATTGCGCACATTGATTGATATATCTTCCATTTGATTTTCAAAATGCCTGCGTAAGCAGGGAAGTGCAAATTACTTCCACAGATCCAGCTTTTCCCGCGGATTCATCGGGGATCCAACGGGGCACCCGAATGCTGTGCCGAAACTCTTCATCTGAGCCACCGCCCCGTTTACTCGAATGCTCTCAAGGCTATGCATTACATTGCCTAGTAATCTTTTCTCCGCCGTTTTTTTGGTGTAGTACCCACAATAAGTCTGAGGAGGATCGATGGATTATTCAATGGAAGAAATTCGCGGACGACTCTGTGAACTTACATTGGCAAAGGCGACGTAGAACATTTGGTCGCAATTATACTCCTCGAAATTGGGGAGCGTTTGGCAGATAGTTTTCTCTTTGAGTGCTAATTCCTTGTAGGCATTGTACGCTGCCTCGAGACCCATTACGTCAGGCAAGTTCTCCAGGACACTGGATGAAGTATTGGACTAGACACGTAAGATCCATTAACCTTCATCCCCATTGTATACTCTTCAGATTAAATAAGTTGAATATTGATATTTGAGTGTTTACCTTCACATCAATGTTATAACGATTCTTAAAGTCCCTGTCGGTGACCTCATTGTATGCGGCGATGAAGAGTGCTTTTCTGTTTAGGCACTCGTTTCGCATCGCCGGCTTCCACCAAACAACTGTTTCACCCTCCACCTCATATTGGCCTAGAATTAGAAAATCCTCTGAAAGGAGTATCACGAATTCCGGGGAGTAATTGTTATTGATTTAAAGGCATACCGCAATCATTTATGACATGGTATAACTCGTGTCCTAGAGTAGTCGCCGTGCCAGCGTAATTATATATGCTATGAGTGAGAAAGTGGTGTCAGGACGGGTATGATTTTGTTGCTAAAGTAAGTGCACATTCTATGAAATGGTACTCACTTCGGTATAGTCGGACTGAACATTGGAGGCATCAATTGAGGAGCGTTAACATCTGAAAATGCAGCAAGTACAATATTATTGCAAGGAAGTTGAAAAAGCTACTTGTTGGTACACAACTCACAGAGTAAGTTCTCAGAGCAAAAGAGGGTGGCTTGTGCTATCAAAATTTCATTCTTATTTCTCCTATATGTAACAAAAATTGAAGATATTGAAATATGACTCGGATGTTGAAAAACTAAGGAAGTATCAAGTAAAATTCAAAATATCGATGGCTCACAATAGCGTGGGTTTTCCGTTTCCACTGATCCAGGGGGGGAAACCGATCCATTCTTCGACTTTTTTGATTTTTTTCGCTGTTTCTTTGCGCGTCGATTTGTTGAGCCAACTGGACTTCTCCATTTGATTTTCGATAGCTGACTTCACCCTGCCGTTCATTGCACGAATCTAACAAACGAAATGACAAGTAAAGTTACAATTATCTTATGTTGTGTGACATCTGGGTTCTTACAATATTTGCGTAATCCTTCGAGAACCACTTTTGATAGAGTAATTTCTCAAAAGTTTCCTTCATGTTAAGTTCATCAATACACGTGTGCCATCTAAGAAGATTTGTATGAATTGAATTGAGTAACTCATTATTCCGCATTAGTTTTATGGAAAGTATACCTTGGATAATATTTATCCTTTATGTAGCGGTTGAGGCCGTGAGGCTCGACCGAAGTCCCCTCCAATAACTTGTACATCTCCGCGTCCAATTTCAGGTGACTTTCGACGAAGTAAATCTCCATATGACTAGCTATGGAATGGAACAGAAAATACCTGAAGTATCTAGTCAAGATTTTATGATGGAAAGGAATAGTATACCTATAACTTCTTCGGGTGTATCTTTTAACAAGCCCAACAAATCAAGGAAGTACTGTTTTTGCCTCATGGCCATTATTTTTCTATTTTTTCTCAAATTCTCAGGCACAGATTGTAATAACGGCACTAAAATTTCCCTCCAAAGTATCTAGAAAAAGCATCAAATTAATTATAGCGTCCGCACGAGTGGGCCAATGGTCCGCCATACATCCTGACTGCTTGTTATTTCACGAAGAGTGTGTGAAAACCAATTATCCAGCTCCTGCCCACTGTGTAAGTTGAAAGGGTCAGGTTTCCTTTTCTTACTTTGTTGAATTATCTGAAGCAGAAGTACAAACGCTTAAAGACTCTAGTATCCGAAAACGTGATTTCTTTAAGAACAATTCCATTTATACCCGATTGAGCTTCTCCCGAAACTGGAATACTTTTTCGATCCTGTCTCTGATTTGTGTATCTGAATCCTTCAATTTCAGGCTCTTCATAATGCGAAATAGGAAATCGGTGTATGCTTGTTTCTCTTGTGGTTTCCAGTGTTCTTCGTGGTAAATTGATCCGTACGCACTATGCGGCTCTAGAAGCTGAAGGTGTAAGGCCGAGATGGAACATCGCGAATTCAAGGTTTGATGGTACTTTTACCATACTTAGCATTATATTATTACCATTATCACTGGTAAGTCCATCGCCGATTGAGTCGCCAGAAATCTAGTCCGGAATAATGACGATTCTCCTGATAAATATAAATATTTTAAGTGAATTGACCAAAGTGAAGACATTGGCACCCGTCGAATGTTCGTAATTTCTCGAGCAATATCCTCCGCTTCCTTGATTGGATATTGAGCTGTAAAAATTATTCTTTTAGCACAAAGAAACTTCTTTAATGGGATATTTCTGAGACTGTAATGGTTCCATTACGAATTTTAACGCAGTACTCATAAATCAGTTTTGTTTGAAGGAACTTCATGTCATCGCCTTCTTTGTAGTTGTATGAGTCGAGTATTTCTGCAAGAAGTAATCCAGTAGGTGTAATTATTATATTGCACTGAATATATGAAATACATACTCCGAATTATGCTCAGAAAGTCGAACTCTATCACTTCGAGAATACTCCATGTTGAACTATATTTAGGGCCTGGATGATTTTTCTGCCAGTTACCACAACTGAAAGTGTAGAAGTCCTGGCAGGGATCGGCCTTGGCGTTCAGATTCTTTTTATACTCTTCTCCTACAAGGCACAATGATTTTTGTGTTATGCCGGTAGTGATAGTAATGAAAGATTCATTCATTACCTCTTGCCTTACATTCCGCGCTGTGGCACAATGTTTCTTTTCTTTTATTATTAGGCTTCCAGTCGCATAATACTGATTGGACAATTAAAAGTATCAGACACAATCTAGAAATTAACAATTTTCGTATAAAGTTGTGTAATATACAAAGAGGGTACATGTTAGAGAGAATTCAATGCCTACTTGATGACTGTCCTTACGCGAGACATTATTCTCGCTTCGGACAAATTCCACTTTAACAACGAAAGAATTAATCGCTACTCGAATTCGTCACAGCACTGACGAACACACTAAATTCTTGTTGAATACTGACTGCAGTATATTGTTGAACGATGGGGAATGATTGCTGGAAGAGTTCGCTTATCGCATTAGGAAGTGCTCCAAAAGGTGTTACGTGGCTGTAATGATTGAAAGCTTCGAATTCGTGACGAAGCTGTAAAAAGTAGTACGATTCGCACGTAAAACAATAAAACTTCCCAACGGTTGGGAGTTTCAGTTGTAACTGAAGTACCAGGCATTTTCGTTTTGTAATATGCTATGATTCACAAATAATTCATTAATAGATGAAGGTAATTACGCATGACACGCCGACTTATCGCGGTTTTACACTGGGTGCGACACGTACATACTTGTCGAAATGAAATTTAATTTATCTCCTACAACTGTTAAAGGCGACTGTTTGCTATACAAAATACTAAAATACACGCTGGGTACACGCAAAGAAATAGACCGGAGCTCTATCAGATAGTTTATATTCCAAAGTGGAAGATATTATACCGACACACTCCATTCAGCAGGGGAGAATTAGTGGATTCACCTTCAGGATACTGGAGGGACTTTTGGAAGAATAGGCTATTCTGCACTCCCCCGTTTATCCGTACAGCGCCAACAGAATGTCAGGACGTAAGTGTATGACTACCCTTTTTTAAATATTAAGCATCACAATTTTCAACATTGCTGGTGAATGTTTTGAATTTGTACTTGCAAGTAAATGTTACGCAAACTCTGCGCTAATTATATATATCAATATATCTTGTATTTCATTCTCAAAATTCCTGCACATGTAGGTGGTTAAATAAAAATTACTTCCACAGATCTAACTTTTCCACCGGATTCATCGGGGATCCGACTGAACATCCGAATGCTGTTCCGAAAGTTTCCATCTGCGCAACCGCACCGTTTACTCGAATGCTTTCAATGCTATGCGTGGATTTCTCTATGATCTTCCTCTCCACCGTTTTTTTGGTGTAGTGTGCACAAAAGGTCTGAGGAAGATCAATTAGATTAATCAATATGAAACTTTCTAGACGATCGTGCGAACTTACATTGGCAAAGCCGATGTAGAACATTTGGTCGCAACTATACTTCTCGAAATTGGGTAGTGTTTGGCAAACAGATTTATCTTTCAGTGCCAATTCTTTGTAGACATTATACGCTGCCTTAAGACCCATTACATCCGGCAAGTCCTCCAGGACAGTAGATGAGGTATCGGACTAGGCAAGTAAAGTCTAGTCTTCATTTCCACTGCGCTCTTTATAATAAAGTTCAAACTTGATATTCGAGTTTTACCTTCACATCAATCTTATAATGATTTTTGAAGTCCCTGTCAGTGACCTCATTGTATGTGGCGATGAAGAGTGCTTTCCTCTTTAGGCATTCGTCCCGCATCGGCGGTTCCCACCAAGTAACTGCCCCATTGTCTATCACATATTGCCCTAGAATGAAAAATTAATATTAAATGTGTATTAAAAAGTTCCAATGAGTAATTGCCAATGGTTTAAAGGCTTACCGCAATCATTTATCCTGTGGTACAATTCATGTCCTAGGGTAGTTCCCATGCCAGCGTAATTATATACGCTATTAATGAGAAAGTACTATTAGAACGAATACGCGCTTATTTTAAGGAATCTGAACTCATTATTCAGCTTTACTCACGATGGAATAGTAGGACTGAACATTGGTGGCAAGAAGAGAGCAGCGTAAATATCTGAAAAATACAGCAAGCAGAATTTTATGGAAAGAAATTTAAAAAGGATACATCTTGATCCACAACTCACAAAGCACGTTCGTGACACGAGACATGGTTGCTTGCGCCACCAGAATTGCATTGTTCTTTCTCCTGTATGCAGTAAATTGAGAATATACAAAATGTATCTCGGATGCTGATAGTTTAAGGAAATATGAAGAAAATCTTAAAATATCGATGACTCACTGTACTGTAGGTGTCCCGTGTCCATCAATCCACGGGGGGAAACCGATCCATTCTTCTACTCTATTGAATTTTTCCGTCGTTTCTTTGCGTGTCACTGTATCCAGCCAAGTAGACTTCTTCATCTGATCTTCGATGACTAATTTTGTTTTGCTGATCATCGCATGAAGCTAGCAAAGGAAATGATAAGTAAAATTACCATTATCTTATATTGTGTGACATCTGTCTTCTTACAATATTTGTGTAACCTTTCGGGAACCACTTTTGATAGAGTAATTTCTCCAAGGTGTCCTTCATATTATGCTCCCCGATACACGTATCACGTCTGAGAAGATAAACATAAATCTGTCTCGAATTGCGTAAATTTGTTGTTCTGTATTCGGTTCAGTGAAAGTATACTTTGAATAATATTTATCCCTTATGTAGCTGTTAAGGCCGTGAGGCTCAACTGAAGTTCCCTCGAGTAATTTGTACATCTTCTCGTTCAATTTCAGGTGCCTTTCGACGAAGTAAATCTCCATATGACTAGCTACCGCATTACACGGAAGAAATATAAAGCATCTAGTCAACGTTTTATGATAGAAAGGCATAGTATACCTAGAACTTCTTCGGTCGTAGCTTTAAGCAAGTCCATCAAATCGAGGAAGTACTGTTTTTGACGCATGGCGATAATCTTTCGAGTTTTTCTCAAATTCTCAGGAACGAAGTGTAATAAAGGCACCATAACTTCCCTCCAAAGTATCTAGAAAAGGCGTATATTCAATTTAGGTATACTGTCTGTTCGAGTGGGCCAGTTTACAGCCATACGTCCTGAGTGCTTGTTATTTGGCGAAGCGTCTGGGAGAACCAATTGTCCAACTCCTGTCCAGTGAATGGTGTGAAATCGTCAGGTTCTTTCCCCTTATTTTGTCGGATTACCTGAAACAGGAGAGTAAAAAGGCTTAAAGTCTTTAGTACGAGAACATGATTTCTTCACGAACGATACATTTTATACCCGATTGAGTTTCTCCCGGAACTGGAACACTTTTTCAATCCTTTCTTTCAGTACTGTATCCGAATCTTTCAATTTCAAGCTCTTCATAATGAGAAATAGAAAATCGGTGTAGGCTTGCTTCTCCTGTGGTTTCCAGGCATCTTCGTGGTAAATTGATCCGTATGCACTATGTGGTTCCATTAGCTGAAGGTTTAACACCGAGTTTGAACTTTGATAATTCAAAGTTTGACAGTGGTCAACAATTAAAAAAATTGAAAAAAACAGATTTAGCGTTTTATTACCATTAGTACAGGCAAATCTTTTCCCGCTTGACTCCCCATAACTTTAGTCCGGAATAATGACGATTCGCCAGACAAATATAAATATTTTAAGTGGATTATCCAAAGAAAAATCGCCGGCACACGGCCAACTTTTGTAATTTCTCGGGCAATATCCTTAGCCTCCCTGATTGGATACTGAGCTGTAAAAATTGTTCTTTTAGCACAAGGCTTACTTTGGGAATAGGATATTTCTGAAACTGTGTATTACGCTTTTTGAGGCAGGATTCATAAATCATTTTTGCTTGATAGAACTTAACGTCGTCGCCCGGTTGAAACTTGTACGACTCGAGTATTTCTGCAAAAAGTAGTCGGTTTAGTGTAACTATTATCACATCAGACTGAATCTACGAATTACTCACTCTCTATTATGCTGTAAAGGTTGAGCTCCATTTCGTCGGAGATACTCCAAGCTGCTTGATATTTGGGGCCTGGATGATTTTTCTGCCAGTTACCACAACTGAAAGTATAGAAGTCCTGGCAGGGATTGGCTTTAGTGTTCAGATTCTTTTTATACTCTTCTCCTACAAGGCACAATGAATGTTATATTATGTATGCAGTGAGAACAATGTACGATCCATTTATTACCTCTCGCCTTACATTCCGCTGTTTTGCACAAAGTTTCCTTTTCTTTATTATTTGGCTTCCAGTCGCATGATACTGCATGGACAATTAAAAGTATCAGACACAATCTAGAAATTAATAATTTCCTTATAAAATTGTGTAAAGTACAAAGAGGATATATAGGGTGTTTCAAAAATGTCCTAATCGAGTATTGCCATCTTGTTAAGAATTTCGCGGCGATGAAGATGGCTTTTCTCAAAATGTTGTCTCGCGCTTTATTTCGCGACAAAATACAAAAAATGATGCACCAATACGGTTGATCTATTAATTCGGTTGATTCTCGGAAATGGGTGGTGCCAAAGTCGTTTATGCATCAATAAAACACATCAGTGAAAGGACAGATTATCCCTTCTGCTGAAGGAAAGGGTTGACCTTTAGCTAGTGGGACCTATCCGCTGACTAGCGGGGCCATGAAAGTATCTTATTGGCGTATAATTTTTTCAATTTTGTCGCGAAATCAAGGACGATTCAAAAAATTTAAAGTAGCTATCTTGATCGCCGCAAAATTCCCTACAAGATGGCTATACTCATTTAGGACATTTTTGGAACACCCTGTATGTTTGAGACAATTCAATGCCTACTTGATGAGCGTCTTTACGTGAGACATTATTTTCGGTTTGGACTAATTTCCACTTTAAAAATGAAAGTATTAATCGGTAGCCAAATTCATCGTAGCACTGACGAGCACACTGAATTCCTGTTGAATACTGACTGCAGTATATTGTTGTACCATCGGGAATGATTATTGAAAGAGATTATCGCATTAGGAAGTGCTGCAAGAGATGTTACTTGCCCGTAAAGATTTAAAGCTTTGAGTTCGTGATGAAACTGTAAAAAGTAATACGGTTCGCACGTAAAGCAACAAAATTACCACTGGGTTGCACTGGGTTCCACTGGGTTTTACACTGGGCGTGACATGTTTTTACTCGTTGAAATAAAAAATTGTTTCCGTTTTGAAAAAGTATTAAAGGTAATTGAACGTCTGCGGGCCGCTATACCAAACTATACGCAAATAAATAGACAAGAGCTTCTTCAGATAATACATATGTATTCCAAGGTGAAACAAATCATATCGACACATTGCAATCAGCAGGATAGAATTGTTGGATTTGGCTTGAGAATACTGGAAAGCCTTCTGGAAGAATTGACTATTCTGCACTCCCCCGTTTATTCTTACAGCCCCAATAGAATGTCAGGAAGTAAGTATCACTATCCTTTTAAAAATATTAAGCATCAACATATTCAACATTGCCGGTGAAACTTTTGAATTTGTACTTGCAAATAAATGTTACGCAAACACTGCGGAAATTTTACATATTAATATATCTTGTTTTCCATTCTCGAAATTCTTGAACATGTGGGCCTTTAAATAAAAATTACTTCCACAGATCCAACTTTTCCACCGGATTCATCGGGGATCCGACTGGACATCCAAATGCTGTTCCGAAAGTTTTCATCTGAGCAACCGCACCGTTTAGTCGAATGCTTTCAATGCTATGCGTTGATTTCTCTGTGATCCTGCTGTGTGCCGCTTTCTTGGTATAGTGTGCACAATAGGTCTGAAAAAGATCAATTAGACTAATCAATATGAAACTTTCTGGACCAGCGTGCGAACTTACATTGGCAAAGGCGATGTAGAACATTTGGTTGCAACTATACTTCTCGAAGTTGGGTAGTGTTTGGCAAACAGATTTATCTTTCAGTGCTAATTCCTTGTAGACATAATATGCTGCCTTAAGACCCATTACATCAGGCAAGTTCTCCAAGACACTGGATGAAGTATTGGACTAGACAGGCAAAGTCCACTAGTTTTTAACCGACTTCGAAACAGGAGGAGGTTCTCAATTCGTCTTATATTTTTGTTATGCCCACTGTGGTCTTCATACTAAAGTTCAAACTCGATATTCGAGTGTTTACCTTCACATCAATGTTATAACGAATCTTGTAGTCCATGTCGGTGATCTTATTGTATGCGTCGATGAAAAGGGATTTCCTCTTTAGGCACTCGCCCCGCATCGTCGGCTCCCACCAAGTAACTGCCCCACTGTCTAGCACATATTGCCCTACATTGAAAAATTAATCTTACATGTGTATTACAAATATCCAGTGAGTAACTGCCATTGATTTAACGGCTTACCGCAATCGTTTATCGTATGATACAATTCGTGTCCTAGGGTGGTACCCATGGCAGCGTAATTATATACGCTATTAATGGGAAAGTGCAGTTACAATGAATATAAACATAGTTTACAGAAGCTGAATTTATTATGAAACCTTACTCACGTTGGTATAGCCGGACTGAACATTGGTGGCAAGATGAAACCAGTGTGAATATCTGAAAAATACAGAAAGTACAGTTTTATGTTAGGGAAGTTAGAAATGATATCTGCTGGTCCACAACTCACAGAGCACGTTCGTGGTAGAAGACATGGTTGCTTGCGCTTGCAGAATTGCGCTGGTCTTTCTCCTGTATGTAATAAATTGGGAATATACAAAATACACCTCGGATGCTAAGAGTTAAAGAAATATGAAGAAAATGTCAAAATATCGACGACTCACTTTACTGTAGGTGCCCCGACTCCATCAATCCACGGGGGGAAACCGATCCATTCTTCTACTCTCTTGAGTTTTTCCGCTGTTGCTTTGCGTGTCACAGTATCCAGCCACGTGGACTTCTTCATTTGGTGTTCGATGGCTAATTTTATTTTACTAATCATCGCATGAAGCTAGCAAACGAAATGACAAGTAAAATTGTAATTATCTTATGTTGTGTGATATCTGGGTTCTTACAATATTTGCGTAATCCTTCTGGAACCACTTTCGATAGAGCAATTTCTCCAAGGTTTCCTTCATGTTATGTTCGGCGATACATGTGTTACGTCTGAGAACATGAACATAAATCTGCATCGAATTGCGGAATTGCGAGGTTTCATATTAGCTTTAGGGAAAGTATACCTTGAATAATATTTATCCCTTATATAGCTGGTAAGACCGTGAGGCTCGATTGAAGTTCCTTCTAGTAATTTGTACATCTTCTCGTTTAATTTCAGGTGGCTTTCGACGAAGTAAATCTCCATATGACTAGCTACCGCATTATAGAGAAGAAACATGAAGCTCCTAGTCAACATTTTATGATAGAATGACGTAATATACCTAAAACTTCTGCGGTCGTAGATTTAAGCAAGTGCATCAAATCCATGAAGTACTGTTTTTGTCGCATTGCTATTGCTTTTCGAGTCCGTCTCAGCTCCGCGGGCACATATTGTAATAAGGGAACCATAACTTCCGTCCAAAGTATCTAGAAAAACCGTATATTGAATTTAGCTATACTGTATGTCCGAGTGGGCCAGTTTACAGCCATACGTCCTGAGTGCTTGTTATTTGGCGGAGCGTCCGGGAGAACCAATTGTTCAACTCCTCTCCAGTGAATGGTGTGAAATCGTCATGTTTTTTTTCCTTATTGTGTCGGATTATCTGAAACAGAAGAGCAAACAGGTTTAAAATCTTTAGTACGAGTACATTATTTCTTCATGAACAATACGATTTATACCCGATTGAGCTTCTCCCGAAACTGGAACACTTTTTCAATCCTTTCTTTCATTACTGTATCCGAATCTTTCAATTTCAAACTCTTCATAATGAGAAATAGGAAATCGATGTAGGCTTGCTTCTCCTGTGGTTTCCAGACATCTTCGTGATAAATTGATCCGTATGCACTATGTGGTTCCATTAGCTGAAGGTTTAACGGCGGGCTTGAACGACGAGAATTCAAATTTTGACGGTATATTCAGCATACTTAGCGTATTATTACCATTATTATGGGCATATCTCTTGTCGCTTGACTCCCCATAAATTTATATCGGAATAATGACGATTCCCCAGACAAATACAAATATTTTATGTGAATTAACCATAGAGGGGTCACTGGTATGCGACCGATGTTTTTAATTTCTCGGGCAATATCTTTTGCCTCCTTGATTGGATAATGAGCTGCAAAAATTGTTCTTTCAGCACAGTACTTACTTTGTTAATAGGATATTTCTGAGACGGTGTATTACGCTTTTTGACGCAGGATTCATAAACCATTTTTGCTTGATGGAAGTTAACGTCGTCACCCTGTTGAAAGTTGTACGACTCGAGTATTTCTGTAAAAAGTAATCGCTTTAGTGTAATTATTATCATATGGAACAGAGTGTATTATATATTACCTACTCCCTATTATGCTGTAAAGATCGAGCTCCATTTCGTCGGTGCTGCTCCAAGTTGCATAATATTTCGGGCCCGGATGATTTTTCTGCCAATTACCACAACTGAAAGTGTAGAAGTCCTGGCAGGGATTCGCTTTAGTGTTTAGATTCTTTTTATACTCCTCTCCTACAAAGGCACAATGAATGTTGTATCGTGTATGCAGTGAGAACAATGTATGATCCATTTATTACCTCTCGCCTTACATTCCGCTGTTTTGCACAAAGTTTCCTTTTCTCTATTGTTTGGCTTCCACTCGCATGATACTGAGTGGACAATTAAAATTATCAGGCACAATCTAGAAATCAATATTACTTTAAGAAAGTTGTATAAGATACGAGGTGAGTGTACGCTTTAGGTAATTGAATGCCTACTTCATGATTCTTCTTGCGCAAGGCATAATTATCGCTTTGGACTGATTTCGAGTTTAACAACGAAAGAATTAATCGGTAGCCAAATTCATCGTAGCACTGACAAGCACACTCAATTCTTGTTGAATATTGACTACAGTATATTGTTGTACCATCGGAAATGATTTTTGGAAGAGTTCTATAATCGCATTAGTAAGTGTTGCAAGAGGTGGTATGTAGTCGTAAAGATTTAAGGCTCCGAATTCGTGACGAAACTGTAAAAAGTAGTATCGTTCGTACGTGAAGCAACAAAACTTCCGCAATAGTTGGGAATTTCAGTTGTAACTGTAGAAAATGATTTACAAACAACTCATTAGCGGAAACACATAATTACACATGATACGGCAACTTGACGGGGCGTTTCACTGGGCGTGGCATGTCCTTACTCGTTGAAATCAAATCTGATTTACGTCTTTAAAAATACTGTTAAAGATAATTGGACGTTTGAGGACCGTGCTAAGACAATTCGGGGACAGGAATTCCCGCGTTTGCTATACAAAACCAAGCGGTAGGTACCCGCAAATAAATAGACAGAAGCTTCTTCAGATATACATATATGTATATGTATATATATGTATGTACTTTGAAATATATTCCAAAGTGAAAGAAACTATGTCGACACATTGCGACACAAGCGCCTTGACGATACAGGGGGCCAGAATGGTCACCTTTTGCCAGAATGGTCTATTTTGTACTCCACCGTTTATCCTTACGGCGTCAATAGAATGTCAGGAACTGAGTATTACTACCCTTTTTAAAATATGAAGCATCACAATTTTCAACATTGCCGGTGAAACTTTTACTTTTTTATTAACAAGTATATCTTTTGTTTCATTCTCAAAAATCCTTCACATATGGGCGCTTAAAGAAAAATTACTTCCAAAGATCCAATTTTTCCACCGGATTCATCGGGGATCCGACTGGGCACCCGAATGCTGTTCCAAATGTTTTCATCTGAGCCATCGGCCCATTTACCCGAATGCTGCTAATACTATGCGATGATTTCTTTATGATCTTGCTTTCCGCCGTTTTCTTGGTGTAGTGTCCACAATAGGTCTGAAAAAGATCGATTAGACTAATCAATATGAAACTTTCTGGACGAGCCTGTGAACTTACATTGGCAAAGGCGATGTAGAACATTTGGTCGCAACTATACTTCTCGAAATTCGGAAGAGTTTGGCAAACAGATTTCTCTTTGGATGCTAATTCCGTGTAGGCATTGTACGCTGCCTCGAGACCCATTACATCAGGCAAGTTCTCCAGGACACTGGATGAAGTATCGGACTGGATAACAGAAAATGTATTGATTTTCAACACATATGTACTCCTTAAATTAAAGTTTCACATCGACTTTTAAATATTTTACTTTTAAAGCAATGTTATAGCGATTCTTAAACTCCCGGTCGGTGACCTTATTGTATGCCTGGATGAAGAGTGCTTTTCTTTTTAGGCACTCGTTCCGCATCACAACTTTCCACCAAACAACTTTTCCAGTCGGTAGCTCATATTCGCCTAGAATTAGAAGTTGATTTTAACGGAATATCACGAAATTATCAGTGCGTAGATGCCACTAACTTAGAGGCATACCGCAATCGTTTATAACATGGTATAACTCGTGTCCTAGAGTAGCCCCCATGCCAGCGTAATTATATACACTAGAATAAGAAGAATGAGAAAGTTCTGTTAGAACTTACTGTTAAATAAGATGCACTTATTATGAAATTGTTCTTACTTCGGTATAGTCGGGCTGAACATTGGTGGCATCAAGAAAGGCGCATGAACATCTGCAAAATATAGCAAGTTCAATTTTATTGAAAAAAATAGGATAGTACACTTGTTGGTCTACAACTCACATAGCACGTTCAAACCGTGAGCGAGGGATGCTTGCGGTACCAAAATATCATCCTGATTTCTCCTATATGTGATAAATTGAACATATATAAAGAATGTCTCGGATGTTGTAAATTTAAGAAAATGTCAAGTAAAAATCAAGATATTGTTAGCTCACAGCATTGTGGGAGGCCCGTTTCCACCAATCCACGGGGGGAAACCGATCCATTCTTCGGAATTCTTGATCCTTTTCGCCGTTTCTTCTCGTGTCGGTTTGTCCAGCCAACTGGACTTTTCCATTTGATTCACGATCGCTGACTTTATCCTGTCGTTCATCGCATGAATCTAACAAACGGATCGAGTGACAAGTAAAATTACAAATATCTTGTGAAATGACGTTTAGGTTCTTACAATATCCACATAATCCTTCGGAAACCATTTCTCATAGAGTAATATCTCGAAGCTGTTCTTCATGTTAAGATCCTTGATGCATTTGTGCCACCTAAGAAGATTTGTATACATTCGTATCTAATTGCGTAATTTCAATGTTCCACATCAGGTTCAGTAAAAGTACCTTGGATAATATTTATCCCTTATGTAACTGTGAAAGCTATGAGGCTCGACTGACGTTTTTTCCAGTAACTTGTACATCTTCTCGTCCAATGACAGGTGAGTTTCGACGAAGTAAATCTCCATATGACTAGCTACGGCATTGAACAGAACATATCTGAAGTATCTAGTCAAAATTTTATCATAGAAAAGAGTAGTATACCCAAAACTTCTTCAGAAGTAGTTTTGAAGAGGTTCATTAAATCGAGGAAATACTGTGTTTGACGAATGGCCATTATGCCTCGAGTCTGCCTTTTCTCCGCAGGTACATGTTGTAACAACGCCTCTATTACTTCCCTCCACAGCAGCTACAAAAAGCATATAATAGAATTACCGCTATAATGAAAATAGCGCTAGCCCAATTCAGTTCACACCAAACCATACCTTTTGAGTGCTTGTCATTTGGCGAAGAGTTTGCGAGAACCGATTATCTAACTCTTGCCCAGTGAATAGCGCAAAACGGTCGGGATGCTTTTTCTTATTTTGCCGAATTATCTGAAAGAGAATTTAAAAAGTTTCTCTTAAGACGTGATTAATTAGTACGTGAATATGATGTAGTTATCAACGACATGGTTTATACGCGATTGAGCTTCTCCCGAAACTGGAATACTTTCTCGATCTTGTCCTTGATCTCTCTATCGAAATCCTGTAATTTTAGACTCTTCATAATGCGAAATAGGAAATCTGTATAGGCCTGCTTTTCCTGTGGTTTCCAGACGTCTTCGTGGTAAATGGATCCGTATGCACTATACGGCTCCAAGACCTGAAAGTTTAACGCCAAGTTTCAACATCGATAATCAAAACTTTTACTGTACTTTTGGCATACATAGCATAATATTACCATTAGCAGTGGTAACTCTTTCGAAGCAGGACTCCACATTATTTTAGTCCGGAAAAATGCCGACTCGCCTGACAAGTGCAAATACTTGGAGTGAATATTCCAAAGTTGAGTCCTTGGCACGCGACCGATCTTTGAGATTTCTCGGGCAATATCCTTCGCATTCTTGATTGGATATTGAGCTGTAAAAATTGTTCTTTCAGCCTAAGATACGCTATGTTAATGGGACATTGCTGAGACTGTAATTGTTTTATTACGAATTTTAACGCAGGACTCATAAACCAGTTTTGCTTGATGGAATATAACGTTGTCCCCGTATTGGGAGTTGTACGACTCGAGTACTTCTGCAAGAAGTAGCCGGTCAGGGATAATTATTATATCAAACTGAATTTTTTTAATTACTTACTCGGAATGATGCTGAGAAAGTTGAACTCCATTACGTCGGATATGCTCCACATTGAATCATCTTTGGGGCCTGGATGATTTTTCTGCCAATTACCGCACGTGAAGGTGTAGAAGTCCTGGCAGGGATCGGCCTTAGTGTTCATATTCTTTTTATACGCTTCTCCTTCAAGGCACAATGAATGTTGTATTATGTACGCAGTGAGAACAATGTACGATCCATTAATTACCTCTTGCTTTACATTCCTCTGTTTTGCATAAAGTCTCCTTTCCTTTATTATTCGGCTTCCACTCGCATGATACTGATTGGATAATTAAAATTATCAGGCACAATCTGGAAATGAATCATTTCCTTATGAATTTGTGTAACGTACAAGGGGAGTACATGTATGAAGGAATTCAATGCCTACTTGATAAGCGTCCTTACGCGAGACATTCTCGCCAAGGACAAACCACCCCTTTAGAAATGAAAGAATTAATTGGTAACCGAATTTACGAGAGCACTGACAAACACTCTGAATTCTTGTTGAATACTGATTGCAATGTATTGTCGTACCATCGGGAACAATTGTTGGAAGCGTACGACTATCACATTAGGAAGTGCTCCAAAAGGTGGTATGTAGCCGTAAAGATTGAAGGCCTCGACTTCGTGACGCAGCTGTAAAAAGTTGTACAGTTCGCAATTAAAGCAACAAAACTTCCGCAATGGTTCGGAATCTCAGTTGTAATTGTTAAAGCAGGAATTCAAGTTTTGTAATACGCCACGATCTACAAAGTATTGAGTAGCAGATGAGCATTATTATGCTCAGTACAGCGACTCAACGCGATTTTACACATGACGCGCCGTGCACTTACTTGTTGAAATGAAATCTAATTAATATTTTCAAAAACTGTTAAAGGCAATTGAAGAGAATAATTCGTTTGAGAATAATTCGGAAGACAATTGGGGGAAAGGAATTCCTGCGTTTGCTATACAAAATACCAAACTGTACGCTAGATACACGCAGATAAATAGACAGGAGCTTCTTCAGATACTTCATATTCCAAAGTGGAAGAAATTATATCTATACATAGCATTCAGCAGGAGAAAATTGTTGGATTTGCTTTGAGGATACTGGAAAGAATTTTGGAAGATTTGGCTACTCGGTACTCCTCCGTTTATCCTTACAAAGTCAGTACAATAACAGGAAGTAATTATCACACCCTTTTCAAAATATTAAGCATCACAATTTTCAACATTAGCGGTGAAACCTTTGAATTTTTACTTGCAAGTAAATGTTACACAAACACCGCGCTAATTTTGCACATTGACCTTCTATTTTATTATCGAAATTTCTGCGCATGCCGGCGGTTACATAAAAATTACTTCCACAAATCCAGCTTTTCCATCGGATTCATCGGTGTTCCGACTGGGCATCCGAATGTTGTTCCGAAAGTTTTCATCTGAGCTATCGCACCGTTTACTCGGATGCTGCTAAGGCTATGTGTTTCTTTCTCTATGATTCTGCTGTTCACCACTTTCTTGGTGTAGTATCCACAAAAGGTCTGAGGAAGATCGATAGATAAATCAACATTGTAATTCGTGGACGAGCGTCCGAACTTACATTGGCAAAGGCGATATAGAACATTTGTTCGCAGTTATACTTCTCGAAATTCGGAAGAGTTTGGCAAACAGCTTTCTCTTTGAGTGCTAATTCCTTGTACGCATTATACGCTGCCTCGAGACCCATTACATCAGGCAAGTTTTCCAGGACACTGGATGAAGTATCGGACTACACACGGAAAGTCCATTAATTTTCATCCCCATTGAGCTCTACCCATTAAACTTCAAACTTCATATTCGAGGGTACCTTCACATCAATGTTATAACGATTTTTAGAATCCCTGTCGGTGATCTTATTGTATGCCTGAATGAAAAATGCTTTTCTCTTTAGGCACTCGCCCCGCATCGCCGGATTCCACCAAACAACTGGCTCACCTTCCAGCTCATATTGGCCTAGAATTAGATGTTGATTTTAACGGAATACCACGAATTATCAGTGGGTAAATGCTACTAAGTTAAAGGCATACCGCAATCATTTATAACATGGTATAACTCGTGTCCTAGGGTAGCCCCGATGCCAGCGTAATTATATACGCTACGAATAAGAAAGTGTTTTTAGAACTTACCGTTGAAGGAGGTGCACTTATTATGAAATTGTTCTTACTTCGGTATAGTCGCACTGAACATTGGTGGTAGCAAGAAAGCCGCTTGGACATCTACAAAATACAGCAAGTTCAATTTTACTAAACAAAAGTTGAAAAGGGGTACATGGTAGTCCACAACTCACAGAGCACATTCCAACCGTGGACGAGGGATGCTTGTGCTACCAGAATATCTTCCTGATTTCTCCTATACATAATAAATTGAATATATATAAAGTATGTTTCGGATGTTGACAATTTTAGGAAGTATCAAGTAAAAATCAAAATATTGATGACTCACAGCATTGTGGGAGGCCCGTTTCCACCAATCCACGGGGGGAAACCGACCCAATCTTCGACCCTCTTCATCCTCCTCGAGCTTTCTTCGCGTGTGGGTTTATCGAGCCAAGTGGACTTTCCCATTTGGTCCACGATAGCTGACTTTATCCTGCCACTCATCGCATGAATCTAGCAAACGGAATGAAAAGTAAAATTACCATTATCTTGTGAAATGACGTTTAGGTTCTTACAATATCCACATAATCTTTCGAGAACCATTTCCGATAGAGTAATTTTTCGAAGGTGTTCTTCATGTTAAGATCCTGGATACATCGGTGCCATCTGAGAGCATTTGAATAAACTTGTATCTAATTGCACAATTTCAATGTTCCACATCAGTTTCAGTGAAAGTGTACCTTGGATAATATCTTTCTTTTATGTAGCTGTAAAGACTGTGAGGCTCAACTGACGTTCCTTCCAGTAACTTAAACATTTTCTCGTCCAATTTCAAGTGACTTTCGACAAAGTAAATCTCCATATGACTAGCTATGGAATGGAACAGAAAATACCTGAAGTATCTAGTCAAAATTTTATAATGGACAGTACTAGCATACCTAAAACTTCTTCCAATGTATTTTTGAAGAGGTTCATCAGATCGAGGAAGTACTGCTTTTGACGCATGATGGTCATGTTTCGAGTCTGCCTCTCTTCCGGAGATATATGTTTTAACAAGGCGTCTATTACTTCTTTCCAACGTAGCTACAAAAAGCATATAATAAAATTAACTATAGCGCCTGCTCGATTGGGTCGATTTCGAATCATACCTTCTGTGTACTTTTCATTTGGGGAAGAGTTTGTGAGAACCAATTATCTAACGCCTGCCCAGTGACTACCGTAATATCATCAGGATGCCTTTTCTTATTTTGCCGAATTATCTGAAAGAGGAAGTTAAAACTCTTAAAGACTTCAGTACATGAATATGATTTATTTAACAAGAATATGGTTTGTACCCGATTGAGCTTCAACCGAAACTGGAATACTCTCTCGATCCTTTCCTGGATCACTCTATTCGAATCCTTAAATTTTAGACTCTTCATGATACGAAATAGGAAATCTGTATAGGCCTGCTTTTCCTGTGGTTTCCAGAAGTCGTCGTGGTAAATTGATCCGAATGCACTATGCGGCTCCAAGAGCTGAAAGTTTAACGCCAAGTTTGTATTTCGAAAATCAAAACTTTGATGGTACTTTTGCCGTACATAGCATAATATTACCATTAGCAGTGGTAACTCTTTCGTAATAGGACTCCACATTATTTTAGTCTGGAAGAATGCCGACTCGCCTGACAAATGCAAATACTTAGAGTGAATATTCCAAAATGGAGTTGTGGGCACGCGACCGATCTTTGAAATTTCTCGGGCAATATCCCCCGCATTCTTGATTGGATATTCAGCTGCAAAAATATTTTTTCGAACCTGAGATACGCTTTGTTAATGGGACGTTTCTAATATTGTAATTGTTTCATTACGAATTTTAACGCAGGAGTCATAAACCAATTTTGCTTGGTGGAATATAACGTTGTCGCCGGATTGGAAGTTGTAAGACTCAAGTATTCCTGCAAGAAGTAGTCGGTCAGGGAGAATAATTATATCAAACTGAATATCTGAATTACTTACTCCGAACTATGCTGAATAAGTTAAACTCCATTACGTTGGAGATGCTCCACATTGAGTCATCTTTCGGACCTGGATGATTCTTCGGCCAATTACCGCAAGTGAAAGTGTAGAAGTCCTGGCAGGGATTGGCCTTAGTATTCATATTCTTTTTATATGCTTCTCCTTCAAGGCACAATGAACGTTGTATTATGTATACAGTGAGAACAATGTACGATCCATTAATTACCTCTTGCCTTACATTCCTCTGTTTTGCATAAAGTCTCCTTTTCTTTATTATTCGGCTTCCACTCGCATGATACTGATTGGACAATTAAAATTATCAGGCACAATCTGGAAATGAATCATTTCCTTATGAATTTGTGTAACGTACAAGGAGGGTACATATGTATGAGGGAATCCAATACCGACTTGAAGGGGCTTCTTACGCGAGGCATTATTCTCGCTAAGGATAAATTTCCACCAGCACACCAGCACTGACGAGCGCACCGAATTTTTGTTGGATACTGACTGCAATATGTTGTTGTACCATCGGCAACGATTATTGAAAGAGTTCGAGTATCACATTAGGAAGTGCTCGAAGAGATGTTGCTTGCCCGTAAAGATTTAAGGTTTTGACTTCGTCACGAAGCTGTAAAAAATCGTACGGTTTGCAATTAAAGCAACTAAACTGCCGCGATAGTTGGGAGTTTCAATTGTAACTGGAGGAGCAGGAGTTCGAGTTTTGTACTGCGCCATGATTCACAAGGAATTCAATAGCAAATAAGCGTTATTACGCATAATATGGCGAATCAACGCGATTTTACACTCGGCGCGACATATACTTATTCGTCGAAGTGAAATGTAATTTACATTTTCAAAAACTGTTGAAGGCGATTGAATATTTGAGAATAATTCGGAAAACAATTCGGAGAAATGACTTTCCGCGTGTGCTGTGCAAAATACGAAACTAGACACTCGATAATACACGCAAATAAATAGACAGAAGCTCCATCAGATAGTTTATGTTCCAAAGTGGAAAAAAATATATCGACAGATTGCATTCAACAAGAGAAAATTGTTGGATTTGCTTTGAGGATACTGGAAAGTCTTTTGACAAATTTGGCTTTTCTGTTCTCCTCGTTTATGCTTACAGCGTTAATAGAATATGAGATCACATACCTTCTTCAAAATATTAAGTATCACAATTTTCAACATTATCGGTGACACCTATGAATTTTCACTTGCAAGTAAACGTTACGCAAATACCGCACTAATTTTGCATATTGAAATGTCTTCTATTTTATTTTCCACATTCCTGCGCATGCCTGCGGTTTAATAAAAATTACTTCCACAGATCCAGCTTTTCCACCGGATTCATTGGGGATCCGACGGGGCACCCGAATGCTGTTCCGAAATTCTTCATCTGGGCTACCGCCCCATTTACCCGGATGCTGTTAAGGCTATGCGTTGATTTCTTTGCGATCTTGCTTGCTGCCGTTTTTCTGGTGTAGTATCCACAAAAGGTCTGAGGAAAATCAATAGATTAACCAATATGAAACTTCCTGGACGAACGTGTGAACTTACATTGGCAAAAGCGATGTAGAACATTTGCTCGCAACTATACTTCTCGAAATTCGGAAGTGTTTGACAGACAGATTTATCTACCAGTATTAATTCCTTGTAGGCATTATACACTGCCTCGAGGCCCATAACATCAGGTAAGTTCTCCAGGACACTGGATGAAGTATCGGACTAGATACGTAAAGGCCATTAACCTTCATCCCCATTGTATAGTCTTCAGATTCAAGTTGAATCTTAATATTCGAGTGTGTACCTTCACATTAATGTTATAACGATTCTTGAAGTCCCTATCCGTGATCTTGTTGTATGCGTCTGTGAAGAGTCCTTTTCTCTTTAGGCACTCATTCTGCATCGCAACCTCCCACCAAACAACTTTCCCACTCTGTGCCTCATATTGGCCTAGAATTAGAAATTGACTTGAACGGAGTATCACGAATTATCGGTGAGTGAATGTTACTAACTTAAGGCATACCGCAATCATTTATAACATGGTACAGCTCGTGTCCTAGGGTAGCTCCCATGCCAGCGTAATTATATAAACTACGAATGAGAAAGTGCTGATAGAGGTTACTGGTAAGGGGGGTGCACTTATTATGAAATCGTTCTTACTTCGGTATAGTCGGACTGAACATTGGTGGTAGCAAGAAAGGAGTTTGAATATCTGCAAAATACAGTAAGTGCAATATTATGGATAGAAAATTAGCAGCGGTACTTGTTGTTCGGCAACTCACAGAGCAAATTCGAACCGTGAGTGAGGGATGCTTGCGCTATCAAGATACTATTCGGATTTCTCCTACATGTAAGAAATTGGACATACAAATATAAAGTATATCTCGGATGTTGAAAATGTAAGAAATAATCAAAGAAAAGCCTAAATATTGATGACTTACACTTTTGTGGGAGGCTCGTTTCTACCAATCCATGGGGGGAAACCTATCCATTCTTCGGAATTTTTTATCCTTTTCGCCGTCTCTTCTCGTGTCGGTTTGTCCAGCCAACTGGACTTTTCCATTTGATTCACGATCGCTGACTTTATCCTGCCGTTCATCGCATGAATCTAGCAAACGGGATGACAAGTAAAATTACCATTATCTTGTAGTATAACGTTTAGGTTCTTACAATATCCACATAATCCTTCGAGAACCAGTTGCGATAGAGTAATGTTTCGAAGCTGTTTTTCATGTTAAGATCCTCGATGCATCTGTGCCATCTAAGAGGATTTGTATAAACTTGTATTTAATTGCGTAATTTCAATGTTCCACAATAGTTTCGGTGAAATCACCTTGGATAATATCTATTCCTTATGTAGCTGTTTAAGCTGTGAGGTTCAACTGACGTTCCTTCCAGTAACTTGTACATCTTCTCGTCCAATGACAGGTGAGTTTCGACGAAGTAAATCTCCATATGACTAGCTATGGCATTGAACAAAAAATTCCTGAAGTATCTACAGAAACTTTTAGGATGGAATGTACTAGTATACCTATAATTTCTTCGGGTGTAGTTTTAAAGATGTCCATCAAATCGAGGAAATACTGTTTTTGACGCATGGAGATTATTTCTCGTGTCTGTCTCTTTTCCGCAGGTATATGTTGTAATAATGCCTCTATTACGTCCCTCCAAAGTAGCTATAAAAATCGTATAATGAAATTACCTGCAGCGCCAGCCCGATTTGGCCGACATCGAATCGTACCTTTTGAGTGTTCGTCTTTTGGCGAAAAGTTTGCGAGAACAAATTATCTAACTCCAGCCCAGTCAATGGCGCGAAACGATCAGGATCCTTTTTCGTATTTTGCTTAATTATCTGAAAGAGGAGTTAAAAAATTTGAAGACTTTAGTATGCGAACGAGATTTATTTATCAGCTAAGTGGTTTATACCCGGTTCAGTTTCTCCCGAAACTGGAATACTTTCTCGATCCTTTCCTTGATCACTTTATCGGAATCCTTTAATTTTACACTCTTCATAATGCGAAATAGGAAATCTGTATAGGCCTGCTTCTCCTGCGGTTTCCAGATATCATCGTGGTAAATTGATCCGTATATACTATGCGGCTCCAAGAGCTGAAAGTTGAATAACGTCAAGTTTCAATATCGATAAAAAAAACTTTTACAGTACATTTAACATATTATTACCATTAACAGTGGTAACTCTTTCGAACTAGAGCTCCACATTATTTTAACCCGGAAAAATGCTGATTCACCAGTCAAATGCAAATACTTGGAGTGAATATTCCAAAGTGAAGTCGTTGGCACGCGACCGATCTTTGAAATTTCTCGGGCAATATCCTTCGCATTCTTGATTGGATATTCAGCTGTAAAAATAGTTCTTTCAGCCTGAGATACGCTTTGTTAATGGGACATTTCTGATACTGTAATTGTTTCATTACGAAGTCTAACGCAGGAGTCATAAATCTGTTTCGCTTGATAGAGTATGGAAACGCTGTTGCCGTGTTGGGTGTTATACGACTCGAGTACTTCTGTAAGGAGTAGTCAGTCAGGGATAATTATTATACCAAACTAAATGTCTGAATTACTTACTCCGAACTATGGCGAATAAGTTAAACTCCATTACGTCGGAGATGCTCCACATTGAATCATATTTGGGGCCTGGATGATTTTTCTGCCAATTACCGCACGTGTAAGTATAGAAGTCCTGACAGGGATTAGCCTTATTGTTTATATTCTTTTTATACTCTTCTCCTACAAGATATAATGAAATTTGTATTATATATATATATATAAGGAGGACAATCTACGAGCATTCAATTACCTCTTGCTTTGCATTCCGCTGTGTTGCACAACGTTTCTTTTCCTTTATTATTTGGCTTCCATTGGCATGATACTGAATGAACAATTAAAAGTATCAGGCACAATCTAGAAATGAATAATTTCCTTAACAATTTGTGTAACGTACAAGGAGTACATGTGTGAGGGAATCGAATGGGTACTTAATGATTGTCCTTGCGCGGGACGTCATTCCCGAATAGGACTAATTTTCACTTCAACAACGAAAGAATTAATTGGTAGCTGAATTCGTCGTACCACTGACGAGCACACTGAATTCGGGTCGACTATTGACTACAGAATATTACACATTGTGGTACGGAAGCGATTGTTAGAAGGATTCTCTATCGCATGAGGAAGTGCTCCAATTTGCCAGTAAAAAAATTGACGCTTCGACTTCGTGACAAAGCTATAAGAAGTAATAGGGTTCACACGTAACGGAATAAAAGTTCCGTAATAGTTGGCAGTTTCACTGGTAATTATGGACTCAGGAATCTTAATTTTGCAATACATATGATTTAGAAATATTCATTAGCTGATTAACAAAATTACGCGTGATCCCGTGACACAACACGAGTTTACACCGAACCATTGATACACACATTACACTCGCATAACAGAAAGAATTTCGGCTTTCAATTCAAATAGGCTATGTGTATTCATTAACAGAATGGTGTTCATAGAAAGTATTACAAAGCATCTGGTATGAAAGAAGTTATTACGAAATATTGCGCTTAGTACGAGGGGATTCGTAGATTTGTCCTGAGGACATTGGGAAGCCTTTTAATTCAAATCGGCACTCGATAGAGTCTCGACTCCAAGTACATACATAAAAATATTAACATATCTGCACTGCCCTGTCCACCCTTGTAGGGTCAAAACTCAAGACAATGACTGAAAGCGTAGTGTCTCGTACGAGGAGTTTGAAGATTTGTCTGAACCCCAAACGCCAACCTATAATATCTTTTTTAAAACATAAAATACAGCAACTTTAGCTGCGAAATTTTTGTATTTTTACTTTAAAGTTAAAGCTATACAAACATTGCGCTAATTTGATACATTTATACATATATTTTACTTCGTTCTCGAAGTTCCGGCGTACGCGGAGGAAGTTAAATGAAAATTACTTCCACAAATCCAATTTTTCCGCCGGATTCATCGGGGATCCGACGGGGCACCCGAATGCTGTGCCAAAATTTTTCATCTGAGCCACCGCCCCGTTTACCCGGACGCTGCTAATGCTATGGGTTGATTTCCCTATGATCTTGCTCTCCGCCCTTTTCTTGGTGTAGTATCCACAAAAGGTCTGAGAAAAATTGATAGATAAATCATCATGATAATTCGTGGACGAGCGTGCTAACTTACATTGGCAAAGGTAATGTAGAACATTTGGTCACAACTGTATTTCTCGAAATTGGGTAGTGTTTGGCAGACAGATTTCTCTTTAGATGCTAATTCTGTGTACGCATTATACGCTGCCTCAAGACCCATCACATCAGGCAAGTTCTCCAGGAAACTGACTGAAGTATCGGACTAGTGAAGGAACATTTATTAATTTTGAACTGCATTGTGCTCCGTAGATTAAAGTTGAAACTGAACTTTAGAGTGGTTACCTTTAAACCAATTTTATAGCGATTCTGAAACTCTCGGTCGGTGATCTTATTGTATGCGTCGATGAAGCGAGCTTTTCTCTTTTGGCACTCGTCCCGCATCGCCGGTTCCCACCAAACAACATTCCTACTCGGTAGCTCATGTCGACCTAGAATTAGAAGTTCATTTTAAAGGAGTATTACGAAAACCAGTGAGTAAATGCAGCCGATTTAAATGCATACCGCAATCATCTATGACATGGTACCACTCGTGTCCTAGAGTAGCCCCCAAGCCAGCGTAATTATATAGGCTACGAATGAGGAAGTGCTGTTAGAACTTATTATTAAAGATTGTGCACTTATTATGAAATCGTACCTACTTCGGCATAGTCGGGCTGAACATTGGTGGTAGCAAGAATGGAGCATGAACATCTGCAAAATGCATGAAGGATCAATTTTATTGAAAGAAAGTTAAAAGGGATACTTGTTGGTCCACAACTCACATAGTAGATTGAACTCGAAACTGAATACTGCTTGTACTATCAAGATATTATACGGATTTCTCCTATATGTAAGAAACTAGGCATTTATAAAACATATCTCTGGGTGTTGAAAATGTAAGGAATTATGAAGCAAAAATCAAAATATTACTTACGGTATTCTCGAATACCCGTTTCCATCGACCCACGGAGGGAAACCGAACCATTCTTCGGCATTGTGGATCCTTCTCCCCGTCTCTTCTCGTGTTGGTTTGTCCAGCCAACTGGACTTCTCCATTTGATTTTCGATAGCCGACTTTATCTTGCCGTTAATCGCATGAATCTAGTAACCGGAAAGGCAAGTAAAATTACAATTATCTTGTGATATGACATCTAAGTTCTTACAATATCCAGATGATTCTTCGAGAACCATTTCCGATAGAGTAATTTTTCGATGGTGTTCTTCATGTTAAGATCCTCGATACATTTGTGCCATCTGAGAGCATTTGAATAAACTTGTTACTAATTGCGCAATTTCAATGTTCCACATTAGTTTCATTGAAAGTGTACCTTGGGAAATGTTTAACAATTATGTAGCTGTAAAAACTGTGAGGCTCAATTGACGTTTTTTCCAGTAACTTGTACATTTGCTCGTCCAATTTCAGGTGGGTTTCGACAAAGTAAATCTCCATATGACTAGCTATGGCATTGAACAAAAGATACCTGAAGTATCTATCTATTTACAGAAAATTTAATGATGGAAAATAGTAGTGTACCTAAAACGTCTTCGAACGTATTTTTGAAAAGGTTCATCAGGTCAATGAAGTATTGCTTTTGACGCATGGTGATTATGCCTCGAGTCTGTCTCTTCTCCGCAGGTACATGTTGTAACAATGCCTCTATCACATCCCTCCAACGGAGCTACAAGAAGCATATCATGAAATTAGCTATATAGCGCCAGCTCGAGTGGGCGATCCATACTTTCTGTATGATTGTCATTCGGGGAAAAGCTTGCGAGAAATAATTATCTAACTCCTGCCCAGTGAATAGCATGAAACGATCAGGCTGCTTTTTCTTATTTTGCTGAATTATCTGAAAGAGAAGTTTGAAAAAGCTTGAAGACTTTAGTAGTCAAATATGATTTATTTATCAACGATATGGTTTATACCCGATCGAGCTTCACCCGAAACTCGAATACTTTCTCGATCCTTGCTCTGATTTCTGCATCCGTATCCTTAAATTTCAGACTCTTCATAATGCGGAATAGGAAATCTAGGTAGGCCTTCTTTTCCTCCGGTTTCCAGAAGTATTCATGGTAAATTGATCCAAATGCACTATGTGGCTCCAAGACCTGGAAGTTGAACATCAAGTTTGAACATCGAGAATCAAAGTTTGACAGTATTTTTGCCATATTTAGCATGTTATTACCATTAGCATTGGTAACTCTTGAGTAACAGTACTCCACATTATAGTAGTCCTGAAAAATGCCGATTCGCCTGATAAATGCAAATACTTGGAGTGAATATTCCAAAGTGGGGTTGGAAGGCGACCAATCCTTGTAATTTCTCGGGCAATATCCCCCGCATTCTTGATTGGATATTCAGCTGTAAAAATTGTTCTTTCAGCCTAAATTACGCTTTGTTAATGGTCTCTTTCTGAGATTGTAATTGTTTTATTACGGATTTGAAGACAAGACTCATAAATCTGTTTTGCTTGTTGCAATATAGCGTTGTCGCCGTGTTGGAAGTTGTACGACTCGAGTACTTCTGCAAGAAGTAGACAGTCAGGAATAATTATTATGTCAAATAGAATGTCTGAACTACTTACTCCGAACTATGGTGAAAAAGTCGTACTCTATGACATCGCTGATACTCCACTCTGCAGTATATTTTGGTCCTGGATAGTTTTTCTGCCAATTACCGCATGTGAAAGTGTAGAAGTCCTGACAGGGATTGGCCTTAGGGTTCAGATTCTTTTTATACGCTTCTCCTACAAGGCACAGTGAGTGGTGTAGTACGTATGCAGTGAGAATATAACGTACGATCCATTAATTACCTCTCGCGTTACATTCCGCTGTGTTGCACAACGTTTCTTTCCCTTTATTATTTGGCTTCCAGTCGCATGATACTGAATCGATTGTTAAAAGTATCAGACTCAATCTAGAAATGAATAATTTTCTTATAAAGTTGTGACACGTACAAGGAGGGACATGTATGCAGGAATCCAAACCCTACTTGATGAGTGTCCTTACGCGAGGCATTATTCTCGCTATGAACAAATTCCTACTTTAAAAACAACAAAATTAATCAGTGGCCGAATTCATCATGGCACTGGCAAGCACACCGAATTCTTGTTGAATACTGATTGCGATACATTGTTGTATGGGCGGGTACGATTGCGCGGAGAGCTCGAGTATCGCATTAGGAAGTGGTCCTAAATGTAGTATGTAGCCGTAAAGATTTAAGGCCTCGACTTCGTGCCGCAGTTATAAAAAATAGTACGATATGCAATTAAAGCAACAAAACTTCCGCAATTGTCGGGAGTTTCCATTGTAACCGTAAAAGCAGGAATTCTAGTTTTCTAATACGCCATATGATTTACAAGTAATTCATTAGCAGATGAGTGTAATTACGCATGACACAGCGACTCTATATGATTTTACACTGGACCTGACTTGTGCCATTTGTCAAAAATCAGACACCGTGCTAAGACAATTCGGGAAAAGGAATTTCCGGGTTTGCTATACAAAACTATACGCTAGATATAGGTAAATAATAGACAGGAACATGGTCTTCAAATAGTTTATATTTTAAAATGGAAGAAAGTACATCGATACATTGCGAATTGCTAGATTTGGCTTGAGGATACTCGAAAGCCTTTTCGAAGAATTAGTTATTCCGCACTGTCCCGTTCATCCTTACAGCATCAATGGAATGTCAGGAACTAAGTATCGCTTCCCTTTTCAAAATATTAATCATCCCAATTTTTAACATTAACGTGGGAATCTTTGAATTTTTACTTGTAAGCAAATGTTACGCGAACACTGCGCTAGTTTTGCACATTGATATAAACTCCTGCGTATGCGAGCGGTTAAATAAATTCTACTTCCACAAATCCAGCTTTTCCCGCGGATTCATCGGGGATCCGATGGGGCACCCGAATGCTGTGCCGAAATTTTCCGTCTGAGCTACCGCTCCGTTTAGCCGGACGCTGTTAAGGCTATGCGTTGCTTTCTGAAGGAGTCTTTCTTCTACTCTTTTTCTTGTACTGTATCCGCAATGAGTCTGAGAAGGATCGATAGATTAATTAACGTGAGAATTTCATGGTTAAGCTTTCGAACTTACATTGGCAAAAGCGATGTAGAACATTTGCTCGCAACTATACTTCTCGAAATTCGGAAGTGTTTGACAAACAGATTTATCTTTGAGTGCTAATTCCTCGTATGCATTGTACGCTGCTTGAAGACCCATTATATCAGGTATATCCTCCAGGACACTGAATGAAGTATCGGACTAGAGAAAGAAAGTCCATCCATTTCCATACTCATTGGGCTGTTTAGCTTTAAGTTCAAACTCGATATTCGACTGTTTACCTTCACATCAATGCCATAGTGACTCTTAAACTCCCTATCCGTGAGCTTATTGTATGTGGCGATGAAGTGTGCTTTCCTCTTTAGGCACTCATTCCGCGTTGCAGCGTTCCACCAAATAACTTTCCCACCGTCTTGCTCAAATTCGCCTAGAATTAGAAGTTGATTTTAAAGGTGTATTATAAGCTACCATCGGTTAGCAAATGCCACTCATTTAAAGGCATACCGCAATCATCTACGACATGGTACAACTCGTGTCCTAGTGTAGCTCCCAAACTACCGTAATTATATACCCTGCGAATGAAAAAGTGCTGTTAGAACTTACAGTTAAAGATGGTGCACCTATTTTTTAATCGCACTTACACCGGTATAGCCGGGCTGAACATTGGTGGCGTCAAGAAAGGAGCTTGAACATCTACAAAACATAGCTAGTTAAGTTTAATTCAAGGAAAGTTAAGAGGAGTACTTGCTGGTATAGAACTCACAGAGCACGTTCAAATCGTAAAGAAGGTATGCTTGCGCTATCATAATATCATCCTGATTTCTCCTACATGTCAAAAATTGGACTTATTCAAAATATATCTCAAATGTTAGAAATGCAAGGAAGTATAACAAAAATTAAAAAAATATATACAAGACGAATTGAGAACCTCCTCCTTTTACGAAGTCGGTTAAAAAATCCAAATATCTATGGCTCACCGTATTGTGGGCGACCCGTTTCCAACGACCCAAGGGGGGAAACCGATCCAATTTTCGACATTATTGATCCTTCTCACCGACTCTTCGCGTGTCACTGCATCCAGCCAAGTGGACTTCTTCATTTGGCCCTCGATAGCCGACTTTATCCTGCCGTTCATCGAATGAATCTAGTAAACGACATGACAAATAAAATTACCATTATCTTATGGTGGGACGTCTTCGTTCTTACAATATCCACATGAGTCTTCGGGAACCATTTCCGATAGAGTAATTTCTCGAGGGTATTCTTCATGTTAAGTTCCTTGAAGCACTTGTGCCATCTAAGAGGATTTATATAAACTTGTATCTAATTGCGAAATTTCTACGTTCTACATTAGTGTCAGCGAGAATATACCTTGGATAATATTTATCCTTTATGTAGCGGCTCAAGCTGTGAGGCTCAATTGATGTTCTTTCGAGTAACTTGTACATTTGCCCGTCCAATTTCAGGTGGGTTTCGACAAAGTAAATCTCGATATGACTAGCTATGGCATTGAAGAAAAAATACCAGAAGTATCCAACCAGATTTTATGATGGAAAGTAAATGGAAATACCTAAAACTTCTTCGGGTGTAGTTTTAAGATGGTCCATCAAATCGAGGAAATACTGTTTTTGACGCAAGGCCACCATTCCTAGAGGCTTCCTCTTGTCCACAGATCCATGTTGTAACAACGCCTCTATTACTTCCTTCCATCGTAGCTACAAGAAGCACAAAACATATAACAAAATTATATATCAAGTATATGTATAAGAATAGTATCGGCTCGATTGGGGGCCAGCACACATACCTTCTGAGTGTTTGTCTGTTGGCGAATTTTCTGCCAGAACCAATCGTCTAACCCCTGCCCAGTCAAAACCCTGAGACGGTCAGGATCATTTTTTTTATTTCTTCGAATTATCTGAAAGAGAAGTTAAGAAGTATAAAGTCTCTAGTACGCGAACATGATTTTGTTTCTGAAATATATTGTTTATACTCGATTGAGCTTCTCCCGAAACACGAATACTTTCTCGATCCTTGCTTTGATCTGTGCATCCGTATCTTTGAATCTTAGACTCTTCATAATGCTAAATAGGAAATCTGTATAGGCCTGCTTCTCCTGTGGTTTCCAGACGTCTTCGTGGAAAATTGATCCGTATGCGCTATCTGGCTCTAACAGCTAAAAGTTTGACACCAGGTTTGAATCTCGTGAATAAAAACTTTGCCGGTCATTTTGCCGTACACAACATAATATTACCATTAACAGTGGTATATCTTCCGAGAAAGAACTCCACATTATTTTAGTCTGGAACAATGCCGACTCGCCTGACAAATGTAAATATTTGGAGTGAATATTCCACAGTGGAGTCGTTGGCACGCGACCGATCTTTGTAACTTCTCGGGCAATATCCGTCGCCTCCTTGGTTGGATATTGAGCTGTAATAATTGTTCCTTCAGCTTACAATTCGCTTTGTTAATGTGATATTTCTAAGACTGTAATTGTTTCATTACGAATTTGAAGGCAGGTCTCATAAAGTATTTTCGCTTGACGCATCTTAACGTCATCGCCCTGTTGAAAGGTGTACGACTGTAGTATTTCTGCAACAAGTAGTCGGTTAGGGATAATTATTATATGAAACTGAATATCTGAATTACTTACTCGGAATCATGCTGAGGAAGTTGAACTCAATTACGTTGGAGATAGTCCACATTGAAGCATGTTTTGGGCCTGGGTGATTTATATGCCAATTACCGCACGCGAAAGTGTAGAAGTCCTGACAGGGATTGACTTTAGTGTTCATATTTTTTGTATACGCTTCCCCTACAAGGCAGAATGAATGTTGTATTATGTATGCACAGAGAACAATGTACGATCTATAAATTACCTCTCGCCTGACATTCTAGTGTGTTGCACAGCGATTCTTTTTTTTTATTATTCGGCTCCCAGTTGCATGATACTGAATGAACAATTAAAAGTATCAGACACAATCTAAAAATGAATAATTTCTTAATAAATTTGTGTAATGGACAAGGAGAGTACATGTATTACGGGAATTGAATGCCTACCTGATCAGCGTCCTTACGCGAGACATTATTCTCGCTAAAGACAAATCACCACTTGCAGAATGAAAGAATTAATTGGTATCCGAAATCGTCGTATCACTGACGAGACCACTGAATTCTTCTTGAATACTGATTGTAATATATTCTTGTACCATTGGCAACGATTGTTGGACGAGCCCGTCTATCACATTAGGAAGTGCTCTAAACGGTGGTATGGAACCGTAAAGATTTGAAGCTTCGACTTCGTGACAAAGCTGTAAGAAGTAATACGTTTTGCACGTAAAGCAATGGAATTTCCGCAATAGATGGCAGTCTCGCTTTTAACTGTGGCAGGAATTTATGTTTGCAATACTACACTATATTGTTTCAAAACAATTCATTAGCCGATGAATACATATAATGGCTTACGACACCGCGACTCAACACAATCTTGCACTGAAGCGTGCACACACACTTTACATGCACGTGATTTATACGGGGGTCATCACGCATGACACGGCGACTCAACGTGATTTTACACCGGGCGCGACATGTTCTTATTTGTCGAGAATAAATCTGATTTATATTTTAAAGAACGATTAAAGGCGATTGAACAATTCTAAGACAATTCGGGAAAAGGAATTCCCGGGTTTGCTATGTGTAACTGTATGCTAGATATAGGTAAAAACTAGACAGAAACATGACCTTCAAATAGCGCATATTCTAAACTGGAAGAATGTACATCAATACACCCCCCCCCCCCCCCCCCGTTATCCTTACAGCATCAATGGAATGTCAGGAATTAAGTATCACTATCCTTTTCAAAACATGTATTAGGCATCACAATTTTTAACATTAGTGTTGGAAACTTTTAATTTTTATTTCTAAGCAAATGTTACGCAAATGCTGCTCTAGTTTTGCACACTGATATTAATTCCTGCGTATGCGGGTTAAATAAATATTACGTCCACAGATCCAGCTTTTGCTGTGGATTCATCGGGGATCCCACGGGGCACCCGAATGCTGTGGCGAAATTTCTCATCTGAGACACCGCTCCGTTTATCCGGATGGTGTTAAGACTATGTGATGCTTTCTCAAGGAGTCTTTCCTCTGCTCTTTTTTTCGTACTGAATCCACAAAAGGTCTAAGGAAGATTGGTAGATAAATTAACATGAAACATTGTGGACGAGCGTGTGAACTTACATTGGCAAAGGCGATGTAAAACATTTGGTCGCAACTATACTTCTCGAAATTCGGTAGTGTTTGGCAGACGAACTTCTCTTTGAATGCTAATTCCTTGTACGCATTGTATGATGCCTGAAGACCCATTATATCAGGTATGTCCTCGAGGACACTGGATGAAGTATCGGACTAGAGGAATAAAGTCATTCATTTTCATACCCATTGGGTTCTTTAGATTAAGTTCAAACTCGGTATTTGAGTGTTTACCTTCACATCAATATTAAAACGATTTTTAAACTCCCTGTCGGTGAGTTTATTGTATGTGGCGATGAAGAGTGCTTTCCTCTTTAGGCACTCATTTCGCATTGCAATCTTCCACAACATAACTTTCCCACTCTCTTGCTCATATTCGCCTAGAATTGCAAGTTGATTTTAAAGGAGTATCACGAATTACCGGTGAGTAAATATCACTAATTTAAAGGTATACCGCAATCATCTACGACGTGGTATAGCTCGTGTCCAAGGGTAGATCCCAAGCCCGCGTAATTATATAGTCTACGAATGAGAAAGTGCTGTTAGAACTTACTGTTGAAGATGGTATTATTAAATCGTACTTACTTAGGTATAGTCGGACTGAACATTGGTGGCATCAAGAAAGGAGCTTGAATATCTGCAAACCACAGCAAGTTCAATTTCTTTTAAAGACAGTTATAAAGGGTACATGTTGGTCTACAACTCACACAGCACGTTCAAATCGTAAATGAGCGATGCTTGCGCTATCAATATATCTTCTTGATTTCTCCTATATGTAAGAAATTAGGCAGATACATATAAAATATATCGCGGCTGTTGAAAATGTAAGGAAGTATCAAGCAATAATCAAAATAGTGATGACTCACTTTACTATGGGATATACGTTTCGATCGACCCACGAGGGGAAACCGATCCATTCTTCGACTGTTTTGATCCTTCTCGCCGTCTCTTCGCTTGTCGGTTTGTCCAGCCAAGTGGACTTCTTCATTTGGTCCTCGATAGCTGACTTTATCCTGCCGTTCATCGAGCTAATCTAGCAAACCAAATGACAAGTAAAATTACAATTGGCTTATGGTATGATGTCTAGATTCTTACAATATCCACATAATCCCTCGGGAACCATTTCTGATAGAGTAATTTCTCGATGATGTTCTTCATGTTAAGTTCCTTGAAGCACTTGTGCCACCTAAGAGGATTTGTTTATACATGTATCCAATTGCACAATTTCAACGTTCTACATTAGTGTCAGCGAGAATATACCTTGGATGAAATTTATCCTTTATGTAACTGTAAAAGCCGTGAGGCTCAATTGATGTTTCTTCGAGTAATTTGTACATGTGCTCGTCCAATTTCAGATGGCTTTCAACGAAGTAAATCTCCATATGACTGCCTATGGCATTGAACAGAAAATACGTGACGTATACAGCAAAAACTTTATAGTAGAAAGGAATAGAATACCCAAAACTTCTTCGGGTGTAGTTTTAAAGAAGTCCATCAAATCTAGAAAATACTGATTTTGACGCATAGCCAATATGCCTGGAGGCTGCCTGTTGTTCGCAGATGCATGTTGTAACAGCGCCTCTATTACCTCCTTCCAACGTATCTACAAATAGCATGTAATAAAAGTAGCCACAGCGCCAAATCGATTTTGTGCCGATTTCGAACCATACCTTTTGAGTGCTTGTGATTTGGTGAACATTCTGCCAGAACCAGTTGTCTAACTCCTGTCCAGTGAAAGGCTTGAAACGATCAGGATGCTTTTTTTTATTTTGCCGAATTATCTGAAAGAGAAATTAAGAAGCTTAAAGTCTCTAGTACGCGAACATGATTTTGTTTATCAAAGATATGGTTTATACTCGATTGAGCTTCTCCCGAAACTGGAATACTTTCTCGATCCTTTCTTTGATCAGTGTATCCGAATCCTTAAATTTCAGACTCTTCATAATGCGAAATAGGAAATTTGTATAGGCCTGCTTCTCCCTCGGTTTCCAGACATCTTCGTGGTAAATTGATCCGTATGGACTATCCGGCTCCATGAGCTGAAAGTTCAACGTCAAGTTTGAACATCGAGAATCAAAACTTTGATGGCACTTTTGTCATATTTAGCATATTATTACCATTAGCAGTGGCATATCTTTCGAAGCAGAACTCCACATTATTTTAATCTGGAATAATCCCGACTCGCCTGACAAATGCAAATACTTGGAGTGAATATTCCAAAGTGGAGTCGTTGGTACGCGACCGATCTTTGTAATTTCTCGGGCAATATCCTTCGCATTCTTGATTGGATATTCAGCTGTAAAAATAGTTCTTTCAGCCTGAGATACGCTTTATACTGGGACATTTCGGAGACTGTAATTGTTTCATTACGAATTTGCAGGCAGGTCTCATAAATTATTTTCGCTTGACGGAACTTATCGTCGTCGCCCTGTTGGAAGGTGTACGACTGGAGTGTGTCTGCAACAAGTAGTTGGTCAGGAATAATTGTTGTATCAAACTGAATGTCTCAATTACTTACTCCGAACTTGGTTGATAAAGTTGACCTCCATTACGTCGGAGATGGCCCACATTGACTCATATTTGGGACCTGGATGGTTTTCTTTCCAATTATGGCACGTGAAAGAGTAAAAATCCTGACAGGGATTGATCTTAGTATTCATATTCTTTTTATACTTTTCACCTACAACAAGGTATAATGAAATTTGAACTATGTATGCAACAAGAACAATGTACTATCCATTCATTACCTCTTGCTTTACATTCCGCTGTGTTGCACAACATTTCTCTTCCTTTATTATTCGGCTTCCAGTCACATGATACAGAATGGGCAATTAAAAGTATCAGACATAATCTAGAAATGAATAATTTTCTTATAAAATTGTGTATCGTACAAGGAGGGTACATGTACGAGGGAATCCAATGCCTACTTGACGAGCGTCCTTACGCAAAACATTATTCTCGCTGAGGACAAATTTCCACTTTAACAACGAAAGAATTAATCGGTGGCCGAATTCATCATAGCACTGACGAGCACACTGATTTCTGGTTGAATACTGACTGCAGTATATTGTTGTACCATTGGGAATAATTGTTGAAAGTGTTCGACTATCGCATAAGGAAGAGCTCCTAAATGTGATGTAGTCGTAAAGATTAAAGAGTTCGATTTCGTGACGAAGCTGTAAGAAGTAATACGGTTCGTACGTAAAGCAACAAATCTTCCGCAATAGTTGTCGGTGTCGCTTGTAACTGTAGAAGCATAAACCTTAGTGGTGCAATACACTATGATTTAGAAATACTTCATTAGCCGATGAACGTGATGATGCATTACACCGTGATTGAACACAATCTTGCCACTCAAGCATTCATACACCCTTTATACGCACATAGTAGAAAGGAGTTTCGTTTTTAATTCCAATACGAAAGCATTACAGAAGCATTTAATTCGAAAGAAATTATTGCGAAATATTGCACTTAACAAGAGCGGATTCATGGATCTGTCCCGAGGATACTGGAAAGCATGTTGATCAAAAATAGGCTGAAGACAACTAATGACTAAAAGCGAGTCCGATAAGGGCTGCTTGAGGATTGCTTGAACACTTTGTACCAACCGAAAATACCCTTTCCAAATATAACGCATGATTTTTAGCGGGAATATCTTTGTATTTGTACTTTAAAGGAAAAGCTACGCAAACATTGCGTTGATCTTACACATGGATATGTTTTCTATTTCATTCTGAAAGTTCCTGCGCATGCGGGTGGTTGGGTAATAATTACTTCCACAAATCTAGCTTTTCCACAGGATTCATCGGTGATCCGACGGGGCATCCGAATGCTGTTCCGAAATTTTTCATCTGAGCTATCGCCCCGTTTACACGGATGTTTCTAAGGCTATGCATTTCTTTGTCTACGATTCTGCTGTAAGCCGCTTTTTTGGTCTGGTGTCCACAAAATGTCTGAAGAAGATCGAAAGATTAATCAGCATGAAAATTCGTAGACAAGCCTGCGAACTTACATTGGCAAAAGCTATGTAGAACATTTGATCGCAGCTATACAGCTCGAAATTGGGTAGTGTTTGGCAGACAGATTTATGTTTGAGTGCTACTTTCTTGTATGCATTATACGCTGCCTCAAGGCCCATTACATCAGGGTAGTTCTCGAGCACGCTGACCGATGTATCGGACTAGATAAATGAAATCTATTAATTTCTATCGTTCTACTTATGTTAAACGTGGAACTCGAATTTTGACTGGTTACCTTTAGAGCAATTTGATAGCGATTCTGATACTCCTTGTCCGTGATCTTATTGTATGCGTCGATGAACAAAGCCTTTCTCTTTAGGCATTCTTTCCGCATCGCGCGCTCCCACCAAACAATTATCTCGTCATCTACCTCATATTCACCTAGAATAAAGAATCGATTTTAAGGGGGTATGACGGATTACCAGTGAGATAAAGCCACCGATTTAAAGACATACCGCAATCATCTATGACATGATACAGCTCGTGTCCTAAGGCAGCCCCCATGCCAGCATAATTATAAACCCTACAAATGAGAAAGTGCTGTTAGAACTTACTGTTAAAGATGGTATACTTATAATGAAATTGCACTTGCACCGGTATAGTCGGACTGAACATTGGTGGCATCAAGAAAGGAGCTTGAATATCTGCAAAATAGAACAAGTGTAATTTTATGAATAGAAAGTTAACAGAGGTACTTGTTAGTCCACAACTCACAGAGCACGTTCGACCCGGAAGTGTAGAATCCTTGGGCTGTCATAATATCATCCTGATTTCTCCTACATGTAAGAAATTGGACATACAAATATAAAGTATATCTCGGTTGTTGAACATTTAAGGAAGTATCAAGCAGAAATCAGAATAATGATGACTCACTGCACAGTGGGATACCCGTTTCCTTCGATCCACGGGGGGAAACCGATCCATTCTTCGACCGTCATGATCTTTCTCGCCGTCTCTTTGAGTGTCGGTTTGTTCAGCCAACTGGACTTTTCCATTTGGCCTTCGATAGCTGATTTTATTCCGCCGTTCATCGTACGAATCTAGAAAACGGAATGATATGTAAAATTACCATTATCTTGTGTGCCACATCCAACTACGTACAATATCCACGTAGACCTTCGGGAACCATTTCTGATAGACTAATTTCTCCATGGTGATCTTCATGTTAAGTTCCTCGACGCACACATACCATCTAGGAGCATCGTTGTATAAACTTGTATCTGCTTGCGTATTTTTTGGTACACAATAGTCTTAGTGAAAGTGTACCTTGGATAATATTTATCCCTTATGTAAGTGTAAAACTTGTGAGGCTCAACTGATGTTCTCTTCAGTAACTCGTACATCTTCTCGTCCAATTTCAGGTGGGTTTCGACGAAATAAATCTCCATATGACTAGCTGCGGCATTGAACAGAAAATACCTCAATTATCTAATCAAGATTTTACGATGGAATGTAGAAGCATGTATACCTAAAACTTTTTCGGATGTAGTCTTAAAGAGGTTCATCAGATCGAGGAAGTACTGTTTTTGACGCATGGCGATTATTTCTCGTGTCTGTCTCTTTGCCGCAGGTATGTGTTGTAACAATGCATCTATTACATCCCTCCAAAGTAGCTACAAAAACCATATATGGAATTAGCTATAGCACCACCTCGATTGGGGCGATTTCGAACCATGCCTTTTGCGTGCTTGTCATTTGGCGAAGAGTCTGCGCGAACCAGTTGTCTAACCCCTGCCCAGTAAATACCCCGAAACCATCAGGATGCTCTTTCTTATTTTTCCGAATTATCTGAAAAAGGAGTTAAAAAGTTTTGATACGCGAATACGGGTTGTTATCAACGATATGGTTCGTACCCGATTGAGCTTCTCCCTAAACTGGAATAGATCCTCGATTCTTTCCTTGATCATTCTATCCGAATTCTTCAATTCTAGACTCTTCATAATGCGGAATAAGAAATCAGTATAGGCCTGCTTCTCTTGTGGTTTCCAGACATCTTGGTGGTAAATTGATCCGTATGCACTATGCGGCTCCAAGACCTGAAATTTGAACGACGGGTTTCAACGTGGCGAATAAAAACTTTGACGGTACTTTTGCTATAAATAGCTTAATATTACCATGAGCAATGGTAACTCTTTCGAAATAGAACTCCACATTATTTTAGTCCGAAAGAATGCTGACTCGCCTGACAACTGCAAATACTTGGAGTGAATTTTCCAAAGTGGAGTCGTTGACACGCGACCGATCCTTGTAATTTCTCGGCCAATATCCCTCGCATTCTTGATTGGATATTCAGCTGTAAAAATTGTTCTTTCAGCCTAATTTCCGCATTGTTAATGGCACATTTTTGAGACTGTAATTGTTTCATTACGCATTTTAACGCAGTCCCCATATATTAATTTTGCTTCATGAAACTTAACGTCGTCGCCCGGTTGGAACTTGTATGATTCGAGTATTTCTGTAACAAGTAGTCGGGCAGGATAATTATTATATCAAACTGAATGTCCTAATCACTTACTCCGAACTATGTTGAAAAAGTCGAACTCCATCACATCGCTGATACTCCATTCTGAAGTATATTTTGGACCCGGGTGATTTTTCTGCCAATTACTGCACGTGAAAGTGTAGAAGTCTTGACAGGGATTGGTATTAGTGTTCATATTCTTTTTATACGCTTCTCCTACAAGGCACAGTGAACATTGTATTATGTACGCAGTGAAAACAATGTACGATCCATTCATTACCTCTCGCCTTACACTCCGGTGTATTGCACATCGTTTCTTTTTCTTTATTATTCGGTTTCCACTCACATGATACTGATTGGACAATTAATACAATCAAACACAATCTGGAAAACAATAATTTTCTTATAAAGTTCTGTATCGTACAAGGAGGGTACATGTGTGACGGAATCTAATGCCTACTTGATGAGCGTCCTTACGCGAGACATTATTCTCGCTAAGGACAAATTACAACTTGAAGAATAAAAGCCGAACCGAATTCCTCGTGGCACTGTCGAACACTGTGAGTTCTGGTCGAATATTGACCTCAGTATATTGTGGTACGATCGGGAACAATTGTTGGACGAGCTCGACTATCGCATTAGGAAGCACTGCAAAAGGTAGTATGTAGCCGTAAAGATTTAAGATTTCGACTTCGTGACGAAGCTGTAAGTAACAAGTAATACGTTTCGCACGTAGAGCAACAAATCTTCCGCAATAGTCGGCAGTGTCGCTTGTAACTGTAGACGGATGAACCAGAAGTACTTTGCACTACGCCATATACAATTTAGAAACAATTATCAGCTTTCAATACAGAAAGCTGTTTGCAGAAAGCATTACAATAGCATCGCATATGGAAAAAATGATTATGATGTATGCCACTTTAACAAGAGAGGGTTCATGCAGTTGTCCCCAAGATACTGGAAAGGATTTTGAAAATAACAGCTCAAGACAATGACTGATAACGTGTCTTGTAACGGCTACTTGAGGATTGCCTGAACACCATACACGAACTGACAACACCCTTTTCAAACTGTAACACACCACAACTTGAGCGGCAAAATCTTTGAATTTTTACTTTAAAGTAAAGGTTACACAAACATTCCGCTGATTTTACACGTTTATATATATATGTATTCTAGTTTATCCACGACATGCCTGCGTACACAGATGGTTAAATAAAAATTATTTCCACAAATTCAGTTTTTGCTGTGGATTCATCGGGGATCCGACGGGGCACCCGAATGCTGGTCCGAAACTTTTCATTTGAGCCACCGCCCCGTTTACCCGAATGCTGTTAAGGCTATGCGCTTCTTTCGCTATGATCCTCTTGTGCGCCGCTTTTTTGGTGTAGTATCCGCAAAAAGTCTGAGGAAGATCGATACATAAATCAACGTGATAATACGCGGACGAGCCAGCGAGCTTACATTGGCAAAGGCGATATAGAACATTTGATCGCAGCTATATTTCTCGAAATTGGGTAGTGTTTGGCAGGAAGATTTCTCTTTGCGTACTAATTCCTTGAACGCATTATACGCTGCCTCGAGACCCATTACATCAGGTATGTTCTCCAGGACACTGGGTGAGGTATCGGACTGGATAAACAAAATCGATTAATCTCTATTGTGCGCTCCTTATGTTAAACGTTGAACTCGACTTTTGAGTGGTTACCTTTAAAGGAATTTTATAGCGATTCTGAAACTCTCGATCGGTGATCTTATTGTATGTGCCGATGAAGAGTGATTTTATCCTTAGGCACTCCTTTCGCATCGCCAGCTCCCACCAAACAGTTTTCCCACCGGCATGCTCATATTGGCCTTGGATTAGAAATCGATTTTAACGGATTATCGCGAATTACCAGTGAGTAAATGTCATCGACTTAAAAGCATACCGCAATCATCTATGACATGGTACAACTCATGTCCTAGGACAGCCCCCATGCCAGCGTAATTGTATACACTACGAATGCAAAACTGTTGTCAGAACTTACTGTTAAAGATGGTGCACTTATTATGAAATCATACTTACTTAGGTATAGTGGGACTGAACATTGGTGGCAATAAGTAAGGAGCTTGAATATCTGCAAAATACAGCAAGTGCAATATTATGGATAGAAAATTAGCAGCGGTACTTATTGTTTAAAAACTCACAGAGCACGTTCAAAACATAAGTGTAGTATACTTGAGCTGTAAATATTTCATCTGGATTTCTCCTGCAAGTAATAAATTGGAAATATACGAAATGCATCTTGGATTTTAATAGTATAAGAAAGTATCAAGATAAAATCAAAATATTTTTGACTCACGTCATTCTCGGAGGTCCGTTTCCATCGATCCACGGGGGAAAACCGATCCATTCTTCGACTGTTTTGATCGTTCTCGCCGTCTCTTCGCGTGTTGGTTGGTTCAGCCAGTAGGACTTCCCCATCTGGGCATCGATAGCTGACTTTATCCTGCCGTTCATCGTACGAACCTACAAAACGGCATGACAAGTGAAATTACCATTATCTCGTGGTACGACGTCTAACTTCTTACAATATCCACATAATTCTTCGGAAACCATTCCCGATAGAGTAATTTTTCTATGGTGTTCTTCATGTTAAGTTCCTCGATGCACATATACCATCTAGGAGCATCGTTGTATAAACTTGTATCTAATTGCAAGATTTCAATGCTCTACATTAGTTTCAGTGATAGTATACCTTGGATAATATGTAGCCCGTATGTAATGGTTAAGGTTGTGAGGCTCAGCTGACGTTTTTTCCAGCAACTTATACATCTTGTCGTCCAATACCAGGTGAGTTTCGACGAAGTATATCTCCATATGACTAGCTATGACATAGAAGAGAAAATACTAAAGTATCTAATGAAAATTTTATGATCGAGAGTAGTAGTATACCTAAAACTTCTTCGGATGTAGTTTTAAAGAGTTTCATCAGATCGAGGAAGTACTGTTTTTGGCGCATGGAGATTATGTTTCGAGTCAGCCTCTTCTCCGCAGATATATGTTGTAACAACGCCTCTATTACTTCCCTCCAACGTAGCTATGAAAAGCATATAAGAGGACACAACATTTAACATAATTATATATAAAGATTTCGAACCATACCTTCTGTGTGTTTTCCATTCGGGGAAGAGTTTGGGAGAACCAATTATCTAACTCCTCCACAGTGAATACCGTCAAATCATCCGGATTCCTTTTCTTATTTTTCCGAATTATCTGAAACACGAGAGTAAATATGCTTAAAGGCTTTAGTACACGAATATGATTTATTTATAAACGATATGGTTTATACCCCGTTGAGCTTCTCGCGAAATTGGAATACTTTCTCGATCCTTTCGTGGATCACTCTATCCGAGTCCTTCAATTTCAGACTCTTCATAATGCGAAATAGGAATTCGGTGTAGGCTTGTTTCTCCTGTGGTTTCCAGACGTTTTCGTGGAGAATTGATCCGTATGCACTGTGCGGTTCTAAAAGCTGAAAAGTTTGATGTCAAGGTTGAACATTGAGAATTAAAACTTTTACGGTTCTTTTGCTATAGTTAGCGTAATATTACCATTAGCATTGGTAACTCTTTCGAAACAGGACTCCACATTATTTTAGTCCGGAAAAATGCCGATTCGCCTGACAAATGTAAATATTTGTAGTGGATATTCCAAAGTAAAGTCGTTGGCACACGACCGATCTTTGTAATTTCTTGGGCAATATCCTTTGCATTTTTGATTGGATATTGAGCTGTAAAAATTGTAAAAATTGGTCTTTCCCCCTAATATACACTTTGTTAATGGGATACTTTCGAGACTCTAATTGTTTCATTACGAATTTTAAGGCAGGACCCATAAATCAGTTTTGTTTGAAGGAACTTTATGTCATCGCCGTCTTTGAAGTGGTACGCCTCAAGTACTTCTGCAAGAAGTAATCGGTCAGGTAGAAGAATTATATCAAACTGAATGTCTGAATTACTTACTGCGAACTATGCTGAAAAAGTCGATCTCTATCACATCGTTTATACTCCATGCTGAAACATATTTAGGTCCTGGATGATTTGTCGGCCAACCACCGCACGCGAAAGTGTAGAAGTCCTGACAGGGATTGGCCTTAGTGTTCAGATTCTTTTTATACTCGTCTCCTACAAGGTACAACGAATGTTGTATTATGTATATGCAATGAGAACAATGTACGAACCATTCATTACCTCTCGCCTGACATTCCGGTGTACTGCATGACGTTTCTTTTCCGCTATTATTCGGCTTCCATTGGCATGATACTGAATGGACAATTAAAAGTATCAAACACAATCTGGAAATGAACAATATTTTCTGTTGAAGTTGTGTTGCGTACAAGAGGGTACGTGTATGTGGGAATCGAATATGCATACTTAATGAGCGGTCTTACGCGAAACATTATTTTCGCTGAGAATAAATTTCCACTTTAAGAAGGGAAGAATTAATCGGTAGCCGAATTCCTCATAGCAATGACGAGCACATCGAAGTCTTGATGAATACTGACTGCAGTATATTATTATACTATGGGGAACGATTGTTGCAAGAGTTCGACTATCACAATAGGAAGTGCTGTGACCGTAAAGATTTAATGCTTCGACTTCGTGACGAAGCCGTAAGAAGTAATACGACTCGCACGTAATTGCGGAAAACTTCCGCAATAGTGGGCAGTTTCGCTTGTAACTGTAGAAGCATAAACTTTAATTTTGCAATACACCATATCATTTAGAAACTATTCATTAGCCGACGAACATAATAACGCATGACACTGCGACTTAACACGATTTTGCACTGAAGCATTCACACTTTGGCTTTTAATTCAAATACTGTATACTCATTGACAAAAAGCTGATTGCAGAATTTGAAAGAAATTCTTAGAAAATATTGCCCTTAACCAGAGGGCAAAATATTGCCCTTAATCCAATTCATGGATTCGTCCCGAGGACTACTGGAAAGCATTTTGAAAAGAATTAGGCTCCACTCAATGACTGAAAGGGTGTATCATAAGAGCAGCCTGAAGATTGATCGAACCTCATGCACCAATGGACAATACCCTCTTCAAAATATAACGCACCACAATAACTTTAGCAGCAAAATCTTGGATTTTTTAATCTAAAGTAAAAGTTACACAAACATTGCGCTGATTTTACACATTTATGTATATTCTAGTCTATTCTCGGCCTGTCAATGTACGCAGATGGTTACATGAAAATTATTTCCACAAGTTCATCTTCATCCGTGGATTCATCGGGGATCCGACGGGGCACCCGAATGCTGTTCCGAAACTTTTCATCTGAGCCACCGCCCCGTTTACCCGTATGCTGTCAAGGCTATGCGTTGATTTCTCTGTGATCCTGCTGTGCGCCGCTTTTTTGGTATAGTATCCACAGAAGGTCTGAAGAAGGTTAATCAATTAATCATGGAAGAAATTCGTAGGGGAGCGTGCGAACTTACATTGGCAAAAGCTATGTAGAACATTTGGTCGCAGCTATAAAACTCGAAATTGTTTAGTGTTTGGCAGGCAGATGTATCTTTGAGTGCTAATTTCTTGTACGCATTATACGCTGCCTGGAGACCCATTACATCAGGCAAGTTCTCCAGGACACTGGATGAAGTATCGGACTAGATAAACAAAATCGATTAATCTCTATCGTGCGCTTCTTATGTTAAACGTTGAACTCGACTTTTGAGTGGTTACCGTTAGAACAATTTTATAGCGATTCTTAAACTCTCGGTCGGTGATCTTATTGTATCCATCGATAAAGGATTCTTTTATCCTTAGGCACTCTTTCCGCATTGGCAGCTCCCACCAAGTAACTTTCCCAGTCTTTAGGTCATATTGGCCTAGAGTTAGAAGTTGATTTTATAGGTGTATCACGAATTACCAGTGAGTAAATGCTATTAACTTAAAGGCGTACCACAATCATCTATGACATGGTACAACTCGTGTCCCAGCGAAGCCCCTATGCCAGCGAAATTATACAGGCTACGAGTGATAAAGTGCTGTTAGAACTTACTGTTAAAGATGGTACACTTATTATGAAATTGTTCTTACACTGGTATAGTTGGACTGAACATTGGTGGCAATAAATAAGGAGCTTGAACATCTGAAAAAACAGCAAGGGCAATTTCATGCAAAGAAAGTTAATAGAGGTATGTACTTGTTGATTCACAACTCACAGAGCGCGTTGGAATCGTATGTGTAGAGTACTTGCGCTCTAAATATTTGATCCTGATTTCTCCTATAATTTAAGAAATTGGACATACATATTAAGTGTATCTCGGATGTTGAAAGTTTAAGGAAACATCAAGCAGTAATAAAAATATTGTTGACTCACCCTATGGGGGGAGGCCCGTTTCCAATGACCCATGGGGGGAAACCGATCCATGCTTGAGAATTCTGGATCCTTTTCGCCGTCTCTTCGCGTGTCGGTTTGTCCAGCCAGTAGGAGTTTTCCATTTGGCCCTCGATGGCTAACTTTACTCTGCCGTTCATCGCACGAATCTAGATAACGGTATGAGAAGTAAAATTACCAATATCGTTTGGAATGATTATATACATATGTGGTCTTGTTTCTTACATTATCCACATAATTCTTTGGGAACCATTTCTGATACAGTAATTTTTCTATGGTGTTCTTCATGTTAAGTTCCTCGATGCACGTGTACCATCTAAGAGCATTCTTATATAAACTTGTATCTAATTGCAAGATTTCCATGTTCCAACATTAATGATAGTGAAAGGGTACCTTGGATAATATTTATCCCTTATGTAGGTTTTTAAGCTGTGAGGTTCAATTGACGTTTTTTCCAGTAACTTGTACATCCTCTCGTCCAAAGTCAGGTGACTTTCGACAAAGTAAATCTCGATATGACTAGCTATGGAATGGAATCGAAAATACCTGAAAATCTATTTAAACTTTTTACTGAACAGTAGTAGCATACCTAACACTTCTTCGAATGTATTTTTGAAGAGGTTCAACAGATCGACGAAGTACTGCTTTTGGCGCATGGTGATTATACCACGAGTCTGCCTCTTGTCCGCAGGTACATGTTTTAACAACACATCTATTACTTCTTTCCAACGTAGCTACACAAAGCATATTATGAAATTAGCTATAGTGCCACCTCGATTGGCCGATTTCGAACCATACCTTCTGTGTGGTTGTCATTTGAGGAAAAGTTTGCGAGAACAAATTATCTAATCCCTGCCCAGTGAATACCGTGAAATCATCAGGATACTTGTTCTTATTTTGTCGAATTATCTGAAAGAGAAGTTAAAACGTTTAAAGACTTTAGAACGAGAACATGATTTATTTAAAATCCATATGGTTTATACCCGATGGAGCTTTAACCGAAACTGGAATACTCTTTCGACCCTTTCCCTGATCATTTTATCCGAATCCTTAAATTTTAAACTCTTCATAATGCGAAATAAGAAATCTGTATAGGCCTCTTTCTCCTGTGGTTTCCAGAAGTCTCCGTGGTAAACTGATCCGAACGCACTCTCCGGCTCCAAAACCTGAAAGTTGAACGCCAAGTTTGAACATAGCTAGAATCACAACTTTTGTGGTACTTTTACCATACATAGCATAATATTACCATTAGCAGTGGCAACTCGCTCGTAGCAGAACTCCACATTATTTTTGTCCGGAAAAATGCCGACGTGCCTGACAGAAGCAAATACTTGGAGTGAATACTCCAAAGTGGAGTCGTTGCTATGCGACCGATTCTTGTAATTTCTTGGGCAATATTCCTTGCACTCTGGATTGGATACTCAGCTGCAAAAAATATCCTCTCAGCTTACGATACACTTTGTTAATGGGATATTTCTGAGACTGTAATTGTTTCATTACGAATTTTAATGCAGGACTCATAAATCTGTTTTGCTTGAATGAACTTAACGTCGTCACCCTGCTGGAAGTTGTACGACTCAAGTATTTCTGCAAGAAGTAGTCCGTCAGGAATAATTATTATATCAAACTGAATATGTCTGAATCACTTACTCCGAATGATGGTGAAAAAGTCGATCTCTATCACATTGTTAATACTCCACTCTGAAGCATATTTTGGACCCGGATGGTTTTTCTGCCAATTACCACATGTGAAAGCGTAGAAGTCCTGGCAGGGATGGCCATTGCTATTCAGATTCTTTTTATATTCATTACCTCTGGCTTTACATTCCGCTGTTTTGCACAACGTTTCTTTTCCGATATTATCCGGTAGCCATTGGCATGATACTGAATGGACAATTAAAAGTACCACGCACAATCTAGAGAGGGAGAATTTTCTTATAAAGTTTTGTAAAGTACATGGAGGGTACATGTATGGGGGAGTCCAAAGCCTACTTGATGAGCGTCCTTGCGCGAAACATTATTCTCGCTGAGGACAAATTTCCACTTTTACAACGAAAGAATTAATCGGTGGCCGAGTTCATCATAGCACTGACGAGCACACTGATTTCTGGTTGAATACTGACTGCAGTATATTTTTGTACCATAGGGAATGATTGTTGGAAGAGTTCCACTATCGCATAAGGAAGTGCTCCTAAACGTGATGTAGTAAATATTAATGGGTTCGACTTCGTGACGAAGCTTTAAGGAGTAATACTGATCGCACGTAAAGCAAAAGCACTTCCGCGATAGTTGGCAGTTTCGCTTGTGACCGTAGAAGCAGGAATTTAGGTTTGCAATACACCATGATGTAGAAAAAATGCAGTAGTTGATAAACATATAACGCATGACATTCTGACTTTGCACTGAAGCATTCACACACACTTTACGTGTACACAATAGAAAGGCTATCAATTAAAATTGGCTATATTCATCGACATACAGCTGTTTACAGAAACCATTAAAAATGCATCTGCTATGAAAGAAATTATTACGCAATATTGGACTTATAAGGGAAGGTTGTTAATATGGAGCCGCCGAGTGCGAACAAAATAATTGTGAGGGTAAGTATGAGTTCCCCATACCAAACTCTAAAGAACTTTATCTGAATGCACCCTCGTTTCAAAGAAAAGAAGGAGTATAGAAATTGGACACATAGGATATATGCATACCTGACGGGTTTTTCTCATTTTTTTCGTCGCCTTTCACATTATTTGTGCAAACACAAATGAAAACAGCATTAAACTTAAATTAAAGACGCATATTTTCATTAATATATAAACTATTTATTGGTATGTATATTTATTGGTAATCATAAATACAGCTGGCGGAAGATATAATACATTATTCTAGTTTATTCTTGACACGTCTACGTTCGCGGGCGGTTAAATGAAAATTACTTCCACAGATCCAGTTTTTGCTGTGGATTCATTGGGCTTCCAACGGGGCACCCGAAGGCTGTGCCGAAATTTTTCATCTGAGCCACCGCCCCGTTTATCCGGATGCTGTCGAGGCTATGCGTTGCTTTGTCAAGGAGTCTTCTCTCCGCCTTCTTTTTTGAATTGAATCCACAAAAGGTCTGAGAAAGATCAATAGATTAATCAATATGAATCTTTCTGGACGAGCGTGCGAACTTACATTGGCGAAGGCGATGTAGAACATTTGGTCACAACTATATTTCTCGAAATTGGGTAGAGTTTGGCAGACAGATTTCTCTTCGAGTGCTAACTCCTTGTAGGCATTGTACGCTGCCTCAAGTCCCATTACATCAGGCAAGTTCTCCAGTACACTGGGCGTGGTATCGGACTAAATAAACATAATCTATTAATTTTTAATTCCATTGCGTCTCCCTAGATTGAAGTTCAAACTAGACTTTTGATTGGTTACCCTTAAACCGATGTTATAGCGATTCTGAAATTCCCTGTCGGTGATCTTATTATACACATCGACGAACTGGTATTTTTTATTGATGCACTCGTTCCGCATTGGCAGCTCCCACCAAACAACTTTCTCACCCTTTAGCTCATATTGGCCTACAATTAGAAGTTCATTTTAAAGAAGTATATTGCGCAGTGACGAAATGCCGCTAACTTAAAGGCATACCGCAATTATTTATAACATGGTATAATTCATGTCCTAGAGTAGACCCTATGCCAGCATAATTGTATACGCTAGGAACAAGAAACTGCTGTTAGAGTGGGTATGAACTGCTAGAGAATGCGCACATTCTATGAAATCTTACTTACTTCGGTATAGTCGGACTGAACATTGGCGGCAGCAGGAGAGGAGCTTGAACATCTGCAAAACACAACAAGTTCAATTTTATTGAAAGAAAGTTGTAAGAGGTACTTGTTGGTCCACAACTCACATAGCACATTCGTACCGCGCGCAAGGGATGCTTGTGCTGTCAAAATATCATCCTGATTTCGCCTACATGTAATAAAACGAAGAAATATAAAGTGATAATTTAAAGAAGTAGCAGGTACACAATATTGATGACTCACACTACTGTGGGAGAGCCATTTTCATTGATCCACGGGGGGAAACCGATCCATTCTTGGGAATTCTTGATCCTTTTCGCCGTCTCTTCGCGTGTCGGTTTGTCCAACCAATAGGACTTCGCCATTTGGCCCTCGATAGCTAATTTTATCCTGCTGTTCATCGCACGAATCTAGCAAACCAAATGATAAGTAAAAATGCCATTACCTTATGGTAGGGTGGCTAGGTTCTTACAGTATGCACGTAGTCCTTCGGGAACCATTTCTGATACAGTAGTTTCTCGAAGGTTTTCTTTACATTAAGTTCCTCCATACACATGTGCCATCTAAGAGGATTTGTATACATTTGTAAATAATTGCGTAATTCCATTGTTCCCCATCAGTTTCAGTGCAAGTGTACCTTGGATAATATCTATCCCTTATGTAAGTGTAAAAGCTGTGAGGCTCGACGGACGTTCCTTCCAGTAACTTATACATCTTATCTTCAAATTTCAGGTGGCGTTCGACGAAGTAAATCTCCATATGACTAGCTATGGCATTGGTCAGAAAATACCACAATTATTTGGTGAAAATTTTATGCTGGAAAGAATAGTATACCTAAAACTTCTTCAGATGTTGTTTTAAAGAGGTTCATCAAATCAAGGAAGTACTGTTTTTGACGCATGGCGATGATGTCTTGAGTCTGCGTCTTGTCCGCAGGTACATGTTTTAACAACACGTCTATTACTTCTTTCCAACGTAGCTACAAAAAGCATATAATGAAATTAGCTATGGCGCCGCCTCGAATGGGCCGATTTCGAACCATACCTTCTGTGTTGTTGTCATTTGGGGAATATTTTGCGAGAACCAATTATCTAACTCCTGTCCAGTGAATAGCTTGAAACCATCAGGATGCTCTTTCTTATTTTTTCGAATTATCTGAAAAGAAGTTAAAAAACTTTAATGCTCGAACACGATTTTTTTATCAACAATAGATGTAGTTTATACCTGATTCAGCTTCTCCCGAAACTGGAATACTTTCTCGATCCTTTCTTTGACCACCGTATCCGATTCCTTCAATTTTAATTTTAGACTCTTCATAATGTGAAATAGGAAATCTGTATAGGACTGCTTCTCCTGCGGTTTCCAGATATCATCGTGGTAAATCGATCCGTATGGACTATGCGGTTCCAATAGCTGAAAGTTTAGCGCCAAGTTTGAACATCGAGAATCAAAGTTTTGATGGTACTTTTGCCGCACACTTGTCATTTTATTACCATTAGCAGTGGTAACTCTTTCGAAACAGGATTCGTCATCATTTTCACCCGAAATAATGACGATTCGCCTGACAAATGCAAATACTTGGAGTGAATATCCCAAAGTGGAGTCGTTGGAACGCGGCCGATCTTTGTAATTTCTCGGGCAATATCCTTCGCATCCTTACTTGGATATTGAGCTGTGAAAATTGTTCTTTTAGCACAACATACACTTTGTTAATGGGATATGTTGTAGACTGTAATTGTTTCATTACGTATTTTACTGCAGTACTCATAAACCAATTTTGCTTGACGAAACTTAGCGTCGCCCAGTTGGAAGTTATGCGACTCGAGTATTTCTGCAAAAAGTAAACGGTCAGTGGTAATTATTAGTTCGAACTGAATGTCTGATTTACTTACTCCGAATTATGTTGAAAATTTCGAAATTTAGCTCATAGAGGATACTCCACTCTGAAGTATATTTTGGACTGGGATGGGTTTTCTGCCAATTACCGCAAGTAAAAGTGTAGAAGTCCTGGCAGGGATTAGCCTTAGCGTCGAGATTCTTTTTATACTCTTGTCCTACAAGGAGTAATGAAATTTGTATTATGTACGCAGTGAGAACAATGTACGATCCATTTATTACCTCTTGCCTTACATTCCTCTGTTTTGCATAAAACCTCCTTTTCTTTGTTACTCGGCTTCCAGTCGCATGATACTGATTGGACAATCCAAAGCATCAGGCACAATCTAGAAAAGATTCATTTTCTTATGATGTTGTGTAACATATGTACAACGATGTATGAGCGAATCCAATGCTTACTTGATGATCGTCCTTGCTCGAGACGTCATTTTCGCTTCGGACTAATTTGCACTTGAAGAACGAAAAAAATCATTCGTTAGCCGAAATCTTCATGGCACTGTCGAGCGCTCTGAATTATTGTTGAACACGGATTGTAAGATATTGTTCTACGAACGGGAAAGATTTGTGGAAGAGTTCGACTGTCACATAGGAAGTACTCTAAAAGGTGATAAGTAGCAGTAAAGATTTAAGACTCCGACTTCGTGACGAAGCTGTAAGAAGTAATACTATTCACACGTAAAGCAACCAAACTTCCGTAATAGGAAACAGTTTTGCTTGTAGAAGCAGGAATTTTAGTTCTGGAAGACAGCACGATTTAGAAACATTTAATTATCCGATGAACATAATTACGTATGACACCGCGACTCAACACGTTTTACGTTTAGAGGAAGTGTTGAACAAAATTGCTACAGATTGGCTGAGGACTCTGATAAGGCAATACATGTAATAAAATTGTTATACTTACTCTGTAAAATTAAACACTTGTTGCACGTACATAATAGAATGGAGTATGGTTTTCAATCAAAATATTCATCGACAGAAAACATTAAAAAAGCACCAAATATGAAAGAAAAATGATTATGAAATAATGCTCTTAGCAGGAGAGATTCATTAATTTGTCCTGAGGATACTGAAAAACCTTTAGCAAAAATGAGCTATTCTGCGCTGCCCTGTCCACCCTTACAGGGTCAAGACAATGATTTTCGTAAGAACTGACTGATGATTGACTGATTTCCATGCATCTACCTACAATACCCTTTTCAAAATGTAACGCACCTCAACCTTACGGACAATATTATTCAATCTTTATTTTCGATTAAGTGGTACACAAACATTGCCCTAATTTTACACATTTATATATACATATTCTTCTAATTCATTCTCGCGGTGCGCCTGCATACGCGCGGGGGGGGGGGGGGGTGTTAAATGAAAATTACTTCCATAGATCGAGCTTTTGCTCTGGATTCATCGGAGATCCTACAGGACACTCGAATGCTGCGCCGAAACTTTCCATCTGAGCCACCGCCCCGTTTACCCGGATGCTGTCAAGGCTATGCATTGCTTTCGCATGGAGCGTTACCCTCGCCTTTTTTTTGGTGTAGTATTCACAAAAGGTCTGAGGAACATCGATAGATAAATCAACATGAAACTTTGTGAACGAGCGTACAAACTTACATTGGCAAAGGCGATGTAAAACATTTGGTCGCAACTATACTTCTCGAAATTCGGAAGTGTTTGACAGACAGATTTCTCTTTGAGTGCTAATTCCGTATACGCATTATACGCTGCCTCAAGACCCATTACATCAGGCAAGTTCTCCAGGAAACTAGATGAAGTATCGGACTAGATACATAAAGTTCATTAGTTTTCATCCCCACTGTGCTCATTTATATTAAAGTTCAAACTCGATATTCGAGTGTTTACCTTCACATCAATGTTATAGCGATTCTTAAAGTCCCAGTCGGTGATCTTATTGTAAGCATCGATGAAAAGTGCTTTTCTCTTTAGGCACTCGTTCCGCATCGCATTCTCCCACCAAACAATTACCTGATTATCTTCGTTATATTGGCCTAGAATTAGCAGTTGTATTTAAAGGAGTATTACGAATTACCAGTGAATCAATGCCACTGAGTTAAAGGCATACCACAATCATATATAACATGGTACAACTCGTGTCCTAAGGCGGTCCCTATGCCAGCGTAATTGTATACGCTACGAATAAGAAAATGCTCTTAAAACCAATCGATGAACTTATTGCTAAAGAAAGGGCATATTTTATGAAATCGTACTTACGTCGGTATAGTCGGACTGAATATCGGTGGCATCAAGAAAGGAGCTTGAACATCTACAAAACACAGCTAGTTCAATTTTATTGAAAGAAAATTAAAAACGTATTCGGCCACAACTCACAGAGGATGTTCAAACCGCGAGTGAGGGATGCTTGCGCTGTCAAAATTTCATCGAGATTTCTCCTATATATAAGAAATTCGATATATATAGAATATATCTCGGATGTTAAAAATGTAAGGGAGTATCAAGCAAAAATTGAAATATTGATGACTCACTCTACTGTGGGGGGCCCGTTTCCATCGATCCACGGGGGGAAACCGATCCATTCTTCGGCATTATTTATCCTCCTCGCCGTCTCCTTGCGCGTTGGTTTGTCCAGCCAAGAGGACTTCCCCATTTGGTCCCCGATAGCTGACTTTACCCTGCCACTGATCGCGTGAATCTAGTAAACGGAATTACAAGTAAAATTATCATTATGTTGTGGTATGACGTTTGGGATGCCTCTTACAATATCTACATAATCCTTTGGAAACCATCTCCGATAGAGTAATTTTTCGAAGATGGGCTGCATGTTAAGTTCTTTGATACACTTGTGCCACCTGAGAGAATTTGTATAAACTTGTATCAACTAATTGCGTCATTTCAGCGTTCCACATCAGTTTTAGTGAAAGTTTACCTTGGATAATATCTTCCTCTTATGTAGCTGTAAAGACTGTGCGGTTCAACTGACGTTTTTTCCAGTAACTTGTACATCTTCTCGTCCAATTTCAGGTGGGTTTCGACAAAGTAAATCTCCATATGACTGGCTACGGCATTGAACAGAAAATTCCTGAAGTATCTACAGAAAATTTAAGGACGAAATGTAGTAGTATACCTATAACATCTTCGGGTGTAGTTTTAAGGAGTTTCATGAGATCGAGGAAATATTGTTTTTGACGCATAGCAATTATGTCTCGTGTCTGCCTCAAATCCGCAGGTACATGTTGTAACAATGCCTCTATTACATTCCTCCAATGTAGCTACAAAAGCACATAATGGAATTACGTGCCGGCTGTGGTATTAGGAGACTCGGTAGAGTATCGCGCCAAGTAGTAGTTCCCTACTGTCCCTTACCCACGGCGCGCGACAACCGAGACTCTATTATCCCGAAGTGTAGCTGATTCCGATCGATATCACCTATATGGCCACCTCGAATGGGCCGATTTCGAATCATACCTTCTGACTGTTTGTCATCGGATGAAGAGTCTGCGAGAACCACTTGTCTAACGCCTGCCCAGTAAATACCCCGAAACCATCAGGATGCTCTTTTTTATGTTGCCGAATTATCTGAAAGGGAAGTTAAAAAGCTTAAAGAGTTTAGTACCCGAATATGATTTATTTAGCAACGATATAGTTTATATAGTTATACCCGGTTGAGCTTCTCCCGAAACTGGAATACTTTCTCGATCCTTTCCTGGATTAGTCTATCCGAATCGTTCAATTTCAAACTTTTTATAATGCGAAATAGAAAATCTGTATAGGCCTGCTTCTCCTGTGGTTTCCAGTTGTCTTCGTGGTAAATTGATCCGTATGCACTATTCGGCTCCAAGACCTGATAGTGTTAACACCAAGTTTGAACATCTACAATCAAAGTTTGACGGTACTTTTGCCATATTTAGAATATTATTACCATTAACAGCGGTAACTCTCCCGAAACAGAACTCAACATTATTTTAAATCGGAATAATGCCGACTGCCCTGACATGCGCAAATACATGGAGTGAATATTCCAAAGTGGAGTCGTTGGCGAACGACCCATCTTTGTAATTTCCCGAGCAATATCCCTTGCATTTGTGATTGGATATTGAGCTGCAAAAAATTTTACTTTCAGGCTGAGATACACTTGATTAACGGGATATTTTTGTAACGGTAATTGTTTCATTACGAATTTTAAGACAGTCCTCATAAATCCGTTTTGCTTGACGGAACTTAAAGTTGTCCCCCTTTTGGAAGTTGTACGACTCGAGTATCTCTACAAGAAGTTGTGCATCAGGGAAAAATATTACATGAAACTGAATGTCTGAATTACTTACTCCGAACTATGCTGAGAAAGTTGAACTCCATTACATCGGTCAGAGACCATGCTGAAACATATTTAGGTCCCGGATGATTTGCCGACCAACTACCGCACGCGAAAGAGTAGAAGTCCTGGCAGGGATCGGCCTTAATATTCAGGTTCTTTTTATACGCTTCTCCTATAAGGCACAGTGAATGTTGTATTATATACGCAGTCTGAGCAGTGTACGATCCATTCATTACCTCTTGCCTTACATTCCTCTGTTTTGCACAAAGTCTCCTTTTCTTTATTATTCGGCTTCCAGCATTGGCATGATACTGATTGTACAATTGAAAGTATCAGGCACAATCTAGAAAACAATCATTTTCTTATAAAGTGGTGTAACAAACACGGAGAGTGGATGCATGGAGGAATGGAATGCTACTTGATAATTGTCATTGCACGAGACGTCATTCTCGCCGAGGACTAATTTCCACTTCAGGAACGAAAGAATTAATCGGTTTGCCGAATTGCTCATGCCACTGACGAGCACTCTGAATTCTGGTCGAATGCTGACTGCAGTCTATTGTTGTATGATCGGGAACAATTGTTGAAAGAATTCGACTATCGCATTAGGAAGTGATCCAAAGGTTCGTGACCAAGCTCTAAAAAATTATACGAATCGCCCGTAAAGCAATAAAAGTTCCGCGATCGTTCGGAATTTCAGTTGTAGCTGTATGTGGTAGGAATTTTAAGTTTTGCAATACGGCATAATTTAGGAACAATTCATTAGCAGATGAACGTTAGTACCGAACGTTGTTATCCAAGAGTGTTGCGCATGACACTGCGACTCAACACGGATTTACCGTGAATGCGACAGGTACTTAATCGTTGAAAAAATCACTTCTACGTTTGTACGAAATGTTAAACGAAATTGCACTGCTGAGAAGTCTGATGAGGCAATAGGAGTAATAGAATTGTTGTGTTTACGCGTCGATCAGGCGTTTCACTTTAATTTCAAATAGTCCACATTCATCGACAGAAAGTTATTTACAGAAAGCATGACATAAGCATCTAAGATTCAAATCAATTATTTCGACATATTGCAGCTAGCAGGAGAGGCATACATACCGCATTTTTAGCGGCAGAATCTTTGAATTTTACTGTTAAGCGATACTTACACAAGTTTTGGAAAATTTTGCAGGATGATATATATATTTTGTTTTATGTTCAAAGTAACTGCGTATACAAGGATATGACAATTATTTCCACAGATCCAACTTTTCCTGCGGATTCATGGGTGTTCCTACGGGGCATCCAAATGCTTTGCTAAAACTTTCCGTTTGTGCCACCGACCCGATTACCCGGATGCTGTCGAGACTGTGGGATGATTTATCCCGGAGTGTTATCTTCGCCCTTTTTTTGGTGTTGAATCCACAATAGCTCTAAGAAGGATGGATAGTTTAATGAAGGTAAGAAACTCGTGGGCGAGCGTAGAAACATACATTGGCAAAGGCGATGTAGAACATTTGATCGCAACTATACTCCTCGAAGCCGGGCAGAACCTGGCAAACAGATTTATCCTTGCTGACCAATTCCTCATACGCATTGTACGCTGCCTGAAGACCCATTACATCCGGCAAGTTCTCCAGGACACTGGATGAAGTATCGGACTAGAGAAATGAAGTCCACTTATATTCATACCAATTGGGCTCCTTAGCTTAAACTTCAACCTTGATTTTCGAGGATATACCTTCACATCAATGTTATAGCGATCCTTAAAGTCCTTGTCGGTGACCTTATTGTACGCGTCAATGAAAACTGCTTTTCTCTTTAGGCACTCGTTCACCATCGCAAGATCCCACCAAGCAGTCCTTCCTCTCCGGCCTAGAAATAGATGGTGATTTTAAAGGAGTATCATGAATTACTATAGTGTGCAATTGCCGTAATTGCCTCAAAGACCTACCACAGTCATTCATCACATGGTACAACTCGTGACCTAAGGTAGAACCTATGCTGGCATAATTATACATGCTACGAATGAGAAAGTGCTGTTAAAACAAGTATCAACTTATTTTTAATAAAGTGCAAATATTCTATGAAATCGTACTCACTTCGGTATACTTGGATTGAACATTGATGGTAACAAGAGAGGAGCTTGAACATCTGCAAAATACAGCAAACATAATTTCATTGAAAGAAAGTTAAAAAGAATATTTCTTGGTCTTTAACTCACAGAGCACGTGCGATTCGTAAGTCAGGGATGCTTGCGCCGTCAGAATATCGTCCGGATTTCTCCTGTAAGCAACAAATTGGAAATATATGAAATACATCTTGGATTTTAGTAGTTTATGGAAGTATTAAGAAAAAATAGAAATATTGATGACTCACATTACAGTGGCAATCCCGTTTCCATCAACCCACGGAGGGAAACCGATCCATTCTGTGACACTATTGATCCTTCTTGTCGTCTCTTCACGCGTTGGTTTGTCTAACCAAGAGGATTTCGCTATTTGGTCCCCGATCGCTGACTTTATCCTGCTGTTCATCTCATGAATCTAGAAAACGGATTGACAAATAAAATTACTATTATTTTGCTGTGTAACATCTAGGTTCTTACAATATTGGTGTAATCCTTCGGGAACCATTTCTGATAGAGCAATTTCTCGAAAGTTCCCTTCATAGTATGTTCCTTGATACACGTGTGCCATCTAAAAAGATATAAAGAAACCTGGATCTAATTGCGAAATTTGTAGATCACACATTAGTTTCAGCGAAAGCTTACCGTGGATAATATTTATTCCTTATGTAATTGTAAAATTTGTGAGGCTCAATTGATGTTTCTTCCAATAATTTGTACATCTCCTTGTCCAATATCAGGTGAGTTTCAACGAAGTAAATCTCCATATGACTAGCTGTGGTATTGACCAGAAAATACCTCAAGTATCTACTCAAAATTTTATCATAGAAAGGAGTTGTATACCTAAAACTTCTTCGGATGTAGTTTTAAAGAGATTCATCAAATCGAGGAAGTACTGTTTTTGGCGCATGGCGATTATGTTTCGAGTTTGCCTTTTGTCGGCAGATACATGTTGTAACAACGCTTCTATTACTTCCCTCCACAGTAGCTACAAAAAGCATATAATGGAACCAACTCGCTATAGCACCAACTCGAGTGGGCCGATGCTGAACCATACCTTCTGAGTGCTTGTCATTTGGTGAAGAGTCTGCGAGAACCAATTGTCCAACTCTTGCCCAGTGTATAGGCTGAAACCGTCAGGTTTTCTTTTCTTATTTTCCTGAATGATCTAAAACAGAAGTTAAAATACTTAAGGGCTTTAGGCCGCGAACGTGATTTTTTAAATCAACAATATAGTTTATACCACATGGAGCTTATCGCGAAACTCGAACACTTTCTCAATCGTTTCTCTGATCTGTGCATCTGAATCTTTCAATTCGAGACTCTTCATAACGCGAAAAAGGAAATTGGTATAGGCCTGCTTCTCCTGTGGTTTCCAGACTTTTCCGTGGTAAATTGATCCGAATGCACTATGCGGCTCCAAGAGCTGAAAGTTTAACGCCAAGTTTGAACATCGGGAATCAAAACTTTGATGGTTCTTTTGGCATACATAGCATACTATTACCATTAGCAGTGGTAAATCTTTCGAAATAGGACTCAACAATATTTTAGTCCGGAAAAATGCCGATTCGCCTGACAAATGCAAATACTTGGAGTGAATATTCCAAAGTGGAGTCGTTGGCATGCGACCTATCTTTGTGATTTCCTGGGCGATATCTCTCGCATTCTTGATTGGATATTCAGCTGCAAAAATTGTTCTTTCAGCCCAAAATGCACTTTGTTAATAGGATATTTCTGAGATTCTAATTGTTTCATTACGAATTTTAACGCAGTACTCATAAAGCAGTTTTGCTTGTCGGAACTTAACGTCGTCGTCCTTTTGGAAGTTGTGTGACTCCAGTATTTCTGCAAGAAGTCATCGGTCAGGAATGATTATTATATCGAAGTGGATGTCCGAATTACTTACTCTGAATTATGTTGAGAATTTCGAAATTTAGCTCGTAGAGGATACTCCACGTCGATACATATTTGGGCCCAGGATGACTCTTGTGCCAATTACCGCAAGTGAAAGTGTAGAAGTCCTGGCAGGGATTGACCTTAGTATGCAGATTCTTACTATACTCTTCTCCTACAAGGTGCAGCGATTTTTATATTCTACATCCAGTGATAATAATGTACAACCCCTTCATTACCTCTCGCCTTACACTCCGCTGTGTTGCACAGCGATTCTTTCTTTTCATTATTCGGCTTCCAGTCGCATGATACTGATTGGACAATCAAAAGTATCAAACATAATCTAGAAAAGAATCATTTTGGTATAAAGTTGTGTAACATAAGGCATGTGCATGTATGGGGGAATCCAATACTTACTTGATGATTGTCATTACGCGAAACATCATTCTCGTTGAGGACAAATTTCCATTTGAAAAATTAAGGAATTAGTCGGTAACCGAACTCGCCATAGCACTGACGAGCACACTGATTTCTGGTCGAATACTGACTACAGGATATTGTGATACAGTCGTAAACGATAGTTTGAAGAATTCTACTATCGGATTAGGAAGTGCGCCAAAAGTTGTAAAGCTTTATAGCTTCGACTTTGTGACGAATCTGTAAAAAGTAATATACGGCTCGCTCGTAAAGGAACAAATCTTCCGCAATAGTTAGCAATTTCAGTTGTAATAGTACAAGCGGGAATATTAGTTTTGCAATACATCATGATTTACAAACAACTAATGAGCAAATTAACGTTATTATGTATTACACTGCGACTCAACACGGTTTTACCCTATGGGTGCGATAGGTACTTACTGCTTGAAAACAAATCAGTTTTACGTTTACAGGAAAATTGCACTATCGAGAGCACTCTGATAAGACAATGCAGGCACATAATAGAAAGGAGCTTGGTTTTCAATTGAAACAGTCTACATTCGTCGATAGAAAGCATTGCAAAACCATCTAATATGGAAGAAATTATTACGAAATATTGCACGTAGCAAGAGAGGATTCATTGATTTGTCCTGATTAAAAAAATTAGCTATTCTGCACTGCCCAGCCCTTGTAGGGTCAATGCAATGACTCCAAGCGAGCCCCGTAAGAGGTACCTGAGGATTCCCTGAGCCCCATATATGCACCAACCTACAATACCCTTTTGACAATATAACGCACCGCAATTTTAGCGGCAAAATTCTTGAATCTTTAGATTACTTTTAATTCAAAGTTTACACGAACATTGCGCCAATTGTACACATTTATATACATTGTAGTTCATTCTCGAAGTGCCTACGTATGTAGGGGAGGGAGGTTTACACGATAATTACTTCCACAGATCCAGTTTTTGCTCTGGATTCATGGGTGTTCCGACAGGACACCCGAATGCTGTGCCGAAACTTTTCATCTGAGCTACCGCCCCGTTTACCCGGATGCTGTCAAGGCTATGCGTTGCTTTCGCATGGAGTCTTCCCCTCGCCTTTTTCTTCGTACTGAATCCACAAAAGGTCTGAAGAAGATCGATAGATTAATCAACGTGAGAAATTCATAGACTAGCATGCGAACTTACATTGGCATAAGCGATGTAGAACATTTGGTCACAACTATACTTTTCGAAATTCGGAACAGTTTGACAGATAGATTTATCTTTGAGTGCTAATTCCGTGTACGCATTATACGCTGCCTCAAGACCCATTACATCAGGCAAGTTCTCGAAGACACTAGGTGAAGTATCGGACTAGATAAACAAAATGTATTAATTTTTAATTCTATTGTTCTCCTTAGAATAAAGTTTAAACTCGTGTTTTGGGTGGTTACCTTTAAAACAATGCTATAACGATTCTCAAAGTCTCTGTCGGTGACCTTATTGTACGCGTTGATGAAGAGTGCTTTTCTCTTTAGGCACTCGTTCCGCATCGCCGGATTCCACCAAACAATCATCTCATCATCAACGTCATATTGGCCTAGAATTGGAAGTTGATTTTAAAGGAGTATTACGAATTACCAGTGAGTAAATGTCACTGAGTTAAAGGCATACCACAATCATGTATAACATGGTACAATTCGTGTCCTAAGGTAGTCCCTAAGCCAGCGTAATTATATATGCTACGAATGAGAAAGTGCTCTTAGAACGAGTATGACTGTTAAAAACAGTGTACTTATTATGGACTCGTACTTACTTGGGTATAGTCGGACTGAATATTGGGGGCACCAAGAGGGGAGCTTGAATATCTGCAAAATACAGCCAGTTCAATTTTATTGAACGAAAGTTACAAGGGATAGTCGTTGGTCTACAACTCACGCAGGATGTTCAAACCGCAAGTGAGGGATGCTTGCGCTGTCAAAATTTCATCCTCATTTCTCCTGTATGTAAGAAATGGGACATTATAAAGTTTGTTTCAGATGTTAAAAGTTTGTGGAAGTATCAAGTAAAAAACGCAAATATCAATGACTCACGGTATTGTGGGGGGCCCGTTTCCATCGATCCACGGGGGAAAACCGATCCATTCTACGGCATTCTTGATCTTTCTCGTCGTCTCTTCGCGCGTCGGTTTGTCCAACCAAGAGGATTTCGCTATTTGGTCCCCGATCGCCGTCTTTATCCTGCCACTGATCGCGTGAATCTAATAGCAATTGGAATGACAAGTAAAATTACCATTATCGTGTGGTACGACGTCTTGATTCTTACAATATCCACGTAGCCCTTCGGGAACCATTTCTGATAGAGTAATTTCTCCAAGATGGGCTGCATGTTAAGTTCCTTAATACACTTGTGCCATCTGAGAGGATTTGTATAAAGTTGTACCTAATTGTGTCATTTCAGCGTTTCATATTAGTTTCAGTAAAAGTCTACCTTGGATAATATTTAGCCCTTATGTAGCTGTAAAAGTTGTGAGGCTCAACTGATGTTTTTTCTAGTATTTTATACAGCTTCTCGTCCAATCTCAGGTGGGTTTCGACAAAGTATATTTCCATATGACTGGCTGTGGTATCGAACAGAAAATAGCTGAAGTATCTACTGAACATTTTAGGATGGAATGTAGTAGTGTACCTAAAACTTCTTCGGGTGTAATTGTAAAGAGGTTCATCAGGTCGAGGAAGTATTGTTTTTGACGCATGGCAATTATATCTCGTGTCTGCCTCTTGTCCGCAGGTACATGTTGTAACAATGCCTCTATCACATCCCTCCACCGGAGCTTCACAAAAAGCATATGTATAATAAAATTAGCTATAGCCCCAGTTCGAATGGATCGATTTCGAACCATACCTTCTGACTGTTTGTCATCGGACGCAGGGTCTGCGAGAACCAATTGTCTAACGCCTGCCCAGTAAATACCCCGAAACCATCGGGATGCTCTTTTTTATGTTGCCGAATTATCTGAAAGGGAAGTATAAAGCTTAAAGAGTTTACTACGCAAACACGATTTATCTATCAATGGCATAGTCTATACCCGATTGAGCCGCTCCCGAAACTGGAATACTTGCTCGATCCTTTCCTGGATCAGTCTATCCGAATCCTTCAATTTCAGACTTTTCATAATGCGAAATAAGAAATCGGTGTAAGCCTGCTTCTCCTGTGCTTTCCAGATGTCTTCGTGGTAAATTGATCCGTATGCACTATTCGGCTCCAAGACCTGAAAGTTTAACGTCGAGTTTGAAGATCTAGAATCATAGTTAGACGGTACTTTTGCCATTATAGCACATTATTACCATGAACAGCGGCAATTCTCTCGAAACGGAACTCGACATTATTTTAATCCGGAAAAATGCCGACTCGCCTGACAAGCGCAAATACTTGGAGTGAATATTCCAAAGTGGAGTCGTTGGCAGACGACCGATCTTTGTAATTTCTTGTGCAATATCCCTTGCATTCATGACTGGATATTGAGCTGTAAAAATTGTGTATTCAGACCATGATACACTTTGTTAATGGGATATATTTGTAACTGCAATTGTTTGATTACGAATTATAACGCAGTGCTCATAAATCCGTTTCGCTTGACGGAACTTAGTGTTGTCGCCCTTTTGATAGTTGTACGACTCGAGTATTTCTGCAAGCAGTGATCGTTGGTCAGGGATAAATATTATATCAAACTGAATGTTTGATTTACTTACTCCGAACTATGCTGAGAAAGTCGAACTCTATCACATCCGTCAGAGTCCAGGTTGAAACATATTTCGGGCCTGGATGATTTTTCTGCCAATTACCGCAAGTGAAAGTGTAGAAGTCCTGACAAGGATTGGCTTTAGTATTCATATTCTTTTTATACACTTCTCCTACAAAATGCAATGAAATTTGTATTCTGCCTGTAGTGATAGTATAATTGTACAATAGTTATATACAATTCATTCATTACCTCTTGCCTTACATTCCGCCGTTTTGCATAAAGATTCTTTTCCTCTATTATTCGGCTTCCAGCATTGGCATGATACTGATTGGACAATTAAAAGTACCAAACATAATCTAAAAAAGAATAGTTTTTGTATAGAGTCGTGTAACATACAACGAGAGCACATGTAAAGAGTAATCAAAATGGAAAAAAGAAGAATGCTTACTTGATCATTGTTAATGCACAAAACATCATCCTCCCTTAATACTAATTTTCACTTCAAGAACAGAAAAATTAGTCGGTAGCCGAAGTCGTCATATCACTGGCGAGTGCACTGTTTTCTGGTCGAATATTCACTGCAGGATATTCTACATTGTGATACGATCGGGAATGATTTTTGCAACAATTATCTACTATTGGATTAGGAAGTGTTCCAAAAGGTCATTGGTAGCCATAAAGATTTAAGGCTTCAAATTCGTGACAATGTTGTAAAACGTATTGCGCATGTAAAGCAACTAAACTCTCGCAATAGTTGGAAGTATCAGTTGTAACAATAGAAGCAGGAAAAGTAGTTTTGCAGCAGACCCTGATTTACAAATAACTTATTAGCAGATCAACGTAATTACGCGTGACACTGCGACTCAACAAAACAGGTAATTACGTGTCAAAGAGCAATCGTTTTACGTTTGCAGGAAGTGTTACACGCGATTGCACGTAGACAAGAGAAAGATGTATGGATTTGCATTCAAGTATTTTATATTCACCAACCCCAAGCATGACAAAAGCGTCAAAGATGAAGAAATTATTTCGACGTGTTGTAGTTCTCGGGAGAGGATTTGTGGATTTGCTCAATACAATGACTCTCTTAAGAGTAGCCTGAGGTTGAGGATTGCCTGATCTCCATGCACCAACCTATATGTATTACCCTTTCCAAAATATAACGCAAAATAACTTTAGCAGCAAAATCTTTGAATTTTTACTTTCAATTAAAAGTTTTAACTAACATTGCGCTAATCGTACACTTTTATATAACCATATTCTAGTTCATTCTTGATGTGGCAGCGTGCGCGGGTGGTTAATAAAAATTACTTCCACAGATCTAGCTTTTGCTCTGGATTCATCGGGGATCCGACGGGACATCCGAATGCTATGCCGAAACTTTTCGTTTGAGCCGCCGCCCCGGTTACACGAATGCTGTCAAGGCTATGCGTGTTTTTCTCCCGAAGTCGTATCTCCGCACTTTTTTTGGTGTAAGATCCACAAAAGCCCTGAGAATAATCGTTAGATTAATAATGTGAGAAATTCGTAGACGAGCGTGCAAACATACATTGGCATAGGCAATGTAGAACATTTGGTCGCAACTATACTCCTCGAAGCCGGGCAGAACCTGGCAGACAGATTTGTCGCTGTTGGCTAAATGTTTGTAGGCTCTATACGTTGCCTGAAGACCCATTACATCTGGCAAGTTCTCTAGGAAACTGGCCGTAGTATCGGACTAGACAAACAAAATCTATTAATTTCTATATGCTCGTTATATTAAACTTCGAACCCGACTTTTGAGTGATTACCTTTACATGCATGTTATAGCGATTCTGGAACTCCCTGTCGGTGATCTTATTGTATGCGTCGATGAACAGTACTTTTCTCTGTAAGCAGTCGTTCCGCATCTCAAGCGTCCACCAAAAAGTTCCCTTCTGGCCTACAATTAAAAGATGATTTTAAACGAGTATTACGAATTTCTTGTGAGTAATTGCTGTAATTGACTTAAAGACTTACCGCAATCATTTATCACATGGTACAACTCGTGTCCTATGGTAAACCCTATGCTAGCATAATTATATATGCTACAAATGAGAAACGGCTGTTAGAACAAGTATGAATTTATTGCTAAATAAAGTACGCATTATATGAAATCGTAATTACGGCGGTATAGTCGGACTGAACGTTGACGGCAACAAGAGAGGAGAGAGAATATCTGCAAAATACAGCAAAATTCAAATTTATTGAAAGAAAGTTAAAAAGGATACTTTTTGGTGAACAACTCACAGAGCACGTTCGATTCGTGATTGAGGGATGCTTGCGCCGTCAAAATAGTATCCTGATTTCTCCTACATGTAAGAAATTGGACATATATAAAATATATCGGGGTGTTGAAAATGTAGACAAGTATAAAAAATCAAAATATCGATTACTCACATTATTGTAGGATTTGCGTTTCTAGCGAGCCACGGGGGAAAACCGACCCATTCCTCGACATGTTTAATCTTTCTGGCCGTCGCTTCGCGTGTCGGTTCGTCCAGCCATTGGGACTTCTTCAAATGATCCTCGATAGCTAACTTTATCTTGCTGCTCATGGCACGAATCTAGCAAATGGAATGACAAGTAAGCATACAATTACTTTCCGGCGTGAAGTCCAAGTTCTTACAATATTTGTGTAATCCTTCGGGAACCATTTCTCATAGAGTAATTTCTCGAAAGTTCTCTTCTCGTTAAGTCCCTCGATACAAATGTGCCATCTAAGAAGATTATTATAAACCTGTATCTAATTGCGTCATTTCTCGATCCACATTAGTGTCAGCGAAAATTTACCTTGGATAATATTTGTCCCATATGTAGCGGTAAAAGCTGTGAGGCTCAATTGACGTTTTTTCCAGTAATTTGTACATCTCCGCATCCAATTTCAAATGGTTTTCAACGAAGTAAATCTCCATATGACTAGCTATGGCATTGAACAGAATATAAATGGAGTATCTGGTAGACATTTTACGATAGAAAAGCGTAGCATACCTATAACTTCTTCGGGTGTTTCTTTAAGCAAGTCCAACAACTCGAGGAAGTACTGTTTTCGACGCATGCCGACCATCCTTCGTGTTTGTCTCTTGTCCTTCGGCAAATGTTGTAACAATGCCTCTATTACGTCCGTCCAAAGTAGCTACAAAAAGTATATAGTGAAAATAGTTATAACGTCCGCTCGAGTGGGCCGATATTCAACCATACCTTCTGAGTGTTTGTCATTTGACGAAGACTCTGTGACATCGAATTGTCCAACTCCTGGCCGGTGTATAAGGTGAAACCGTAAGGATCCCTTTTTTTATTTAGCCGAATTATCTAAAACAGAAGTTAATAAAAAGCTTAAAGTATGAAAATAGGATACGTTTTATCAACAATTCAATTCATACCACATTGAGCTTCTTCCGAAACTCGAAGACTTTTTCGATCCTTGCTCTGATCTGTGTATCCGAATCCTTGAATTGCAGACTCTTCATAATGCGAAATAGAAAATCTGTATAGGCCTGCTTCTCTTCTGGTTTCCAGACGTCTTCGTGTTGCATTGATCCGTATGCACTGTGCGGCTCTAACAGCTGAAGGAACATCGAGAATCAAAACTTTTACGGTATTTTTGCCATATTTAACATATTATTACCATTAGCAGTGGTGCGTCTTTCAAAGCAGGGGCCGACATTATTTTAGTCCGGAAAAGTGCCGACTCGCCTGACAAATGCAAATACTTGGAGTGAATATCCCAAAGCGGAGTCGTTGGCACGCGACCGATTTTCATTACTTCTCGGGCAATATCCTTCGCATCCGCGACTGGATATTCAGCTGTAAAAATTGTTCTTTGAATCCAAGATACACTTTGCTATTGGGATATTTCTGAGATTGTAATTGTTGTTTCATTACGAATTTTAACGCAGTAGTTATAAATCAGTTTTGCTTTATGGAACTTTTCCTCGTCATCATCTTGGAAATTGTTCGACTCCAGTATTCCTGCAAGAAGTCGTCGGTCAGGGATAATTATTACATCGAATTGAATGTCTAAAATACTTACTCCGAACTACTTTGAGAATTTCAAAATTTAGCTCGTAGCTCGTGCTCCACACTGGAGCATATTTAGGCCCAGGATGATTGTGGCGCCAATTACCACAAGCGAAAGTGTAGAAGTCCTGGCAGGGATCGGCTTTAGTATTCAGATTCTTCTTATACTCTTCTCCTGCAAGGTACATGCGCAGTGAATTATGTATTCTACATGTAGTGATAATAATGTACCATCCCTTCATTACCTTTTGCCCTACATTCCGCTGTGTTGCACAACGTTTCTTTTCCAATATTATTCGGCTTCCAGTTGCATGATACTGATTGGACAATTACAAGTATCAGACATAATCTAGAAAACAATCAATTTCCTATTACCGTCTCTAAGATATAAGGAGAGTGCATATATATGGGAGGAATCCAATGTTTACTTGATGATTGTCCTTGTACAAGACATCGTTCTCGCTTCGGACTAGCGTTCCACTTCAGGAACGAAAGAGTGATGTAGTCGGTATCCGAATTGGTCTCAAGGATGACTAGTACACTGAATTCTGGTCGAACACTGACTCCAGCATATTGCGACACGATCGGGAACGATTGTTACAAAAATTCAACTATCGGATTAGGAAGTATTCCAAAGAAGTGTAAAGATTTAAGGCTTCGACTTCGTGACCATGTTGTAAAAAATAATATGAATTCCACATAAAGCAACAAAACTTCCCCGATAGCTGGGAATTTTGGTTGTAGCTATTGAAGCAGGAATTTTAGTTTTGCATACATCACGATTTACACAAAACTTATAACATAATTATGCATGACACTGCGTAATATAATTATGTATGACACTGCGACTCAACATCCTTTTACGCTGGGTGCGATAGGTATTTGTACGTTGAAAAGCAATAGCTATTGCGTTTTTAAGGATTGTGGGACGGAATTGCACGTTTGAAAACCGTAATAAGGCAATGCGGGATACGAAATTGTCAGGCTTACTGTATAAAATTGTACGCGAGATATACGGGTATAAAAGAAGAAAACAATTTTATTCTTTATTCCATCGTAGGAAACTGTTTACAGAAAAGTTTAGAGTTACTTACGATCTATTATAAAAGTAATTATTACGAAATATTGCACTTCTTTGAATTTATTTATAAATATTGCACTAGTAGCAGAGGATTTTCTGCCCTGTTCACTCTTGAAGCATGAAGACAATCACAGGGAGTAAGTCTCGTGGAGCTCATCCCTGAGGAATACCTGAATGTCGTGCATTAACCTACCCCCATTCATCTTTTCAAAATATCTCAGTGCCAGGTAGTAGCATCTACAACCTACCACCATTCAACATTCAAAATATAACGCAGCGCACATTATCAGCGAAATCTTTGAATATTTACTTTCAAGGCAAAGTTACAGAAGTTTCGGGACTACTTTTGAAGGATGATATATATTTTGTTTTATGTTCAAAGTAACTGCATACATATACAAGGATTAAGTGACAAATTACTTCCACAGATCCAGCTTTTCCCGTGGATTCATCGGTGTACCAACCGGACATTTGAATGCTGTGGCAAAACTTTTCATTTGCGCCACCGCCCCATTTATCCGTATGCTGTCAAGACTGTGCGTTGATTTAATTAGGAGCTTTATCTTCGCCATTAAATTCGTATTGAATCCACAATAGGTCTGAGGAGGATGGGTCGATTAATCAATGGAAGAAATTCGTGAACGAGCGTGTGAACTTACATTGCCGAAAGAGATATAGAACATTTGGTCGCAACTATACTTGTCGAAGTTGGGTAGTGTTTGGCACACAGACCTGTCGTTGTTGACTAAATGCTTGTAGGCATTGTACGCTGCCTCAAGACCCATTACATCGGGGTAGTTCTCCAGAAAAGACACCGAAGTATCGGACTAGAAAAGCAAAGTCTATCCATTTTCATTCCTACTGCGCTTCTGATATCAACGTTCAAACTTCATTTTTGAGTGGTTACCTTCACATTTGAGTTATAACGATTCATAAATTCCCTGTCGGTGATTTTATTGTACATGTCGATGAAGAGGGCTTTCCTCTTCATGCATTCGTCCCTCATAGCTGGTTCCCACCAAACAACTTTCCCACTGTGTGCCTCATATTCGCCTAAAATTTAACACCTACTTTTAATAGAAAATCACCCATTTCCAGCGCGTCATTGGTACTGATTTAAAGACATACCGCAATCATGTATGACATGATACAACTCGTGCCCCAAGGTAGTTCCCATACCAGCATAATTATAAATGCTAGGAATGAGAAAGTCCTATCTGATAATATGTGAATTTATTTCTAAAGATGCTGAACTTATTATGAAACCTTACTCACGTCGGTATAGTCGGACTGAACAACGGAGGCAAGAAGAGAGGAGCGTGGATATCTGAAAAATACAGCAATTGCATTTTGGTTGCAAGATATAAGTTAAAACTGAATACTTGTTGGCCAACAACTTACAGAGCAAGTTGAAACGGAGAGTCAGGGAAGCTTGCGGAACCAGAATATCTGACGAATTTCTCCTGTGTGTAAAAAATTGGAAATAGAATAATAGGATGCAGAAAAAAGGCGAAATATCGAAGGCTCACGCTATTGTGGGAGTCCTATCCCCATCAAGCCACGGGGGGAAACCGATCCATTCGTTAATGTTCTTCAGTTTTTTCAAAATCTTATCGCGCGTTGATTGGTCCAGCCATTTCGAGTGCCGCATTTGATTCTCGAAAGCTGCCTTTATCTTGTCTATCATCGGACGAATCTAATAAATGAAATGCCCAATCAAATTACCACTATTTTGTGGAGTGACGTTTAGGTTCTTACAATATCTGGAAAATGCTTTGGGAACGATTTCTGATAGAGTAATTTCTCCAAGGTGGGATTCATGTTAAGTTCCTCAATACATGTGTGCCATCTAAAAGGATTCGTATCAACTTGTATTATTTAATTGCGTCATTTCATTTTCCGGATTAGCTTGAGTGAAAGTGTACCTTGGATAATATTGATCCCGTATGTAGGAGTAAGGGCTCTGAGGGGCGATTGACGTTTTTTCTAGTAATTTGTACATGTCCTCCTTTAATTTCAGGTGACGTTCGACGAAATGTATCTCCATATGACTAGCTACGGCAATGAACAGAAGATACATGAAGTGTTTATAGTTAAGACTTTATGATGAAAGGGCGTAGTGTACCTATAACTTCTTCGGGTGTTTCTTTAAGCAATTTCATCAACTCGAGAAAGTACTGTTTTTGACGCATAGCGACAATTTTTCGAAACCGTCTCAAGTCCGCAGGTACATGTGCAAATAACGTCTCTATTATTTTCTTCCAAAGTAGCTAGAAAAAGCATACATAGAAATTAGGTGTACTCTTAGCTCGGTTGGGCCGATTTTTAACAATACCTTCTGAGTACTTGATACTTCGCGAAGAGTTTCTGAGAACCAATTGTCCAACTCCTGCGCGGTAAATGATTTGAAAGAGTCAGGTTTTTTTTCCTTGTTTTTTTCACTTATCTGAGACAGAAATTAAAAATTTAAAGATCTGATTACGAAAACATGATTTCTTCAGGAATTATTAGATTATTTATTTTATCATTTTTTGATTATTTATTTATTTTATTTATACCAGATTGAGCTTTTCTCGAAACTGGAACACTTTTTCGATCCTTGCTCTGATCTGTGCATCTGAATCCTTCAATTTCAGACTCTTCATGATATGAAATAGGAAATCGGTGTAGGCCTGTCTCTCCTCTGGTAGCCATACGCCTTCGTGGTCAATTGATCCGTATGCACTATGCGGCTCCAAGAGCTGAAGGTTTAACGCCGAGTTTTGAGCAACGAGAATCAAAAGTTTGACGGTACTTCTACTATACTTCGCTACTATTACCATTATTATCGGTATGTCTCGCACTACAGTTGCGATAATTTTAGTCCGAAATAATGACGATTCGCCTGATAAGTGTAAATACTTCGAGTGAATATCCCAAAGTGGTGTCGTGGGCATGCGACCGACATTCGTAATTTCTCGGGCAATTTCCGTCGCCTCCTTGGTTGAATATTGAGCTGTAATAATTGTTCTTTTGGCACAAAATACACTTTGTTAACAAGATATCTCCACGAATAGAATAGTCTCCTTACGAATTTTAACGCAGGTCTCGTAAATCATTTTGGCTTGCCGGAACTTAATGTCGTCGCCCCGCTGGAAGTTGTACGACTCGAGTGTTCCTAGGAGTAGTAATCGTTCAAGTGTCGTTATTATATCGAGCTGAATGTTTGAATTACTTACTTCGAATTATTTTGAAAAACTCCAAAGTTATCTCGTCGACGATACTCCACGTTGGGGTATATTTGGGACCTGGATGATTTGTTTGCCAATTGCCGCAAGTGAAAGTATAGAAGTCCTGGCATGGATCAACCTTAGTGTTCAGATTCCTTTTGTACTCTTCTCCTACAAGGTACAATAAATGTTGTTATTATGTTTGTAGTGAGAACAATGTACGATCCATTACCTCTTGTTTGACATTCCGCTGTTTCACACAACGGTTCCTTTTCATTATTATTTGGCTCCCAGTCGCACGATACCGATTGGACAATTAAAAGTATCTGGCACAATCTAGGAAAGGAGAACTTTTTGTATAAACTTTTGTGACACGCAGGGAAGGTACACGGAAGGGGGGATCCAGTGCGTACTTGAACAGTGTTTTTGAGCGAGACATTAATCTCACTGAGGACCAGCTTCGACTTGAACAACGAAAGAATTGATCTGCAGCCGTATTCGTCATAGCACTGCTGAGCACTGTGAATTCTGGTCGAATATTGACTGGACTACATTGTGATACAATCGGGAACCATTGTTGGAATATTCCGCTATCGGATTAGGAAGTGCTCCAAAAAGCTGTACAGATTGAAGGCTTCGACTTCGTGACCATGCTGCAAAAAACAAGCCGCAGCGCATGCAAAGCTATAAAACTCCCACCATAGTTGTTCATTTCAGTTCTAGCTATAGAAGCAGGAGTTTTAGGTTTGCATGCACCACGATTTGCACAGAACTTATTAGCTGTTGAACGTAATTACATATCACACTGCGACTCAACATCCTTTTACACTGCCCCAGGTAGAAAATTATCCCACAGTGGTAGATTAAGTCTAGGCGCAAGCTAGGTTTTAGAATGGCGAGGGGTGTGCGATAGGTATTTATACATTGAAAAGGAACTGGTTTTACGTTTTTAGGAAGCGGTAAACGGGATTCCACGTTTGAAAACCGCAATAAGACAATACGGGCAATAAAATTGTCAGAGATACACAAAGGTAAAGAAAGAAGTTTGGCTTCAATTTAAGATGGAAGACATGATTTTTACACATTGGACTTAGTACATGAGGATTTATGGATTTGCCTTGATACTCGAAAGAGCTTTGTAAAAATTAGCCTTTCTGCGTTTCCCTGTTCACTCTTGTAGCATTAAAACAATTACTGGAAGTCTGAAAGTGATTCTTGTAAAAGCTACCTAGGACCTACCAGAGTCCCGCGCATCAACCTACTCCCACTTCCCTTTTCAAAATACATATAACGCACCGCAACGTTAGCAGAGAAATCATTTAATTTTACCATTAAAGCCAAAGTTCCAAAAGTACCAGGATGCAGTCTTTAAAGCATGACATATATTTTATTTTATGCTCCAACTAACTACGTATCCAAGAATTAAATGACAACTACTTCCACAGATCCAGCTTTTCCTCCGGATTCATCGGCGTTCCGACAGGACATCCGAATGCTCTGGCAAAACTTTTCATTTGCGCAACCGCCCCATTTATCCGGATGCTGTCAAGACTATGCCTTGATTTATTCAGTTTTCTCTTAGCCATTCTTTCGCTGTAGAATCCACAATAGGTCTGAGGAGGATCAACGAATTATTCAACGGGCGAAATTCGTGGACGAGCGTGTCAACTCACATTGGCGAAAGAGATGTAGAACATTTGGTCGCAACTGTACTTCTCGAAGTTGGGTAGTGTTTGGCAGACAGACCTGGCGTTGTTGGCTAAATGCTTGTAGGCATTGTACGCTGCCTCAAGGCCCATTACATCGGGGAAGTTCTCCAGGAAAGAAACCGAAGTGTCGGACTAGAAACGCAAAGTCTATTCATTTTCGTTCCTACTGTATTCCTTATATCAACTTTCAAACTCCGTTTTTGAGTGGTTTTACCTTCACGCTCAAATTATAACGATTCTTATATTCCCTGTTGGTAATCTTATTGTACACATCGATGAAGAGGGCTTTCCTCTTCATGCACTCGTCCCGTATAGCTAGCTCCCACCAAACAACATTACCATTATCCATTTCATATTGGCCTGGAATTTGTATATTAATCTTGAAAGGTAGTCACAAATTTCCAACGAGTCATTGTTTCTGATTTAAAAGCATACCACAATCATCTATGATATGGTACAACTCGTGTCCCAGGGTAGTCCCTATGCCAGCGTAATTATAAATGCTACGAATGAGAAAGTTCTATCTGATAATATATGAACTTATTCCTAAAGATGCTAAACTTATTGTGAAACCTTACTTACGTCGGTATAGTCGGACTGAACAATGGAGGCAACAAGAGAGGAGCGTGGATATCTGAAAAATAAAGAAAGTGCAAATTTATTTCAACAAATAATTTAAAACAGCATACTTGTTGATCAACAACTTACAGAGCAAGTTCCAATCGATAGTGAGGGTTGCTTGCGGAGTCAGGATATCTGCCGCATTTCTCCTGTGTGTAATAAATTAGAAATAATACATAGGATGCAGAAAAAAGGCATAATATATCGACGACTCACTTTGCTGTGGGAGTGCTGTCACCATCAAGCCACGGGGGGAAACCGATCCATTCTTCAACTTCTTTGAGTTTTTGCGTAATTTTATCGCGCGTAGAGTGGTCCAGCCATTTCGAGTACCACATTTGATCCTCGAAAGCTGCCTTTATCTTGTCGATCATCGGGTGTATCTAACAAACGAAATGCACAGTCAAATTACTACTATTTTGTGGTGTGACATTTAGGACGCTTCTTACAATCTTTGGAAAATGCTTCGGGAACCATTTCTGATAGAGTAATTTCTCCAAAGTAGGTTTCATATTAAGTTCGTCCACACATGTGTGCCATCTAAGAAGATTCGTATCAACCTGTATTACCTAATTGCGTAATTTCATTTTCCGCATTAATTTGAGAGAAAGTGTACCTCGGATAATATTTATGTCGTATGTAGGTGTAAAGGCTCGTAGGCGCGATTGTCGTTTCTTCTAGCAATTTGTACATGTCCCCCTTTAATTTCAGGTGACGTTCGACGAAGTGTATCTCCATATGACTAGCTACGGCAATCAACAGATGATACATGAAATACAATAGTCAAGGTTTTTGGATGAACACGCTAAGTATACCTAAAACCTCTTCAGTTGTAGTTTTCAGCAAATTCATCAAATCGAAGAAGTATTGTTTTTGACGCATGGCGACAATTTTTCGAACTCGTCTCAACTCTGCAGGCACATGTTGAAATAACGTCTCTACTACATCCCTCCAAACTAGCTAAAAAAAGTATACAATAAAATTAGGTACAGCGTCAGCTCGAATGGCCCGATTTTCAGTCATACCTTCTGAGTTGTTACTTGCCGAAGATGAGCCGCTGAGAACATATTATCCAATTCCTGCCCGGTGAATGGTTTGTAAGGATCAGGTTTTCTTTCCTTATTTTGTTCAACTATCTAAGACAGAAGTTAAAAACTTGAGGACCTAAACACGAAAACATGATTTCTTTAGGAATAATTCGATTTATACCACATTGAGCTTCTCCCGAAACTGGAACACTTGTTTGATCCTTTCCTTGATTATTCCATCCTTATCTTTCAACTTCAGACTCTTCATAATGCGAAATAGGAAATCGGTATAGCCCTGCTTCTCTTGTGGTTGCCAGTCGGCTTCGTGATAAATAGATCCGTATGCACTATGCGGCTCCAACAGCTAAACGTTTAACGCCAAGTTTGAGCATCAAGAATAAAAATGTTGTTTGTACTTTTACCGGACTTGGCATATTATTACCATCAGCACTGGCAAGTCTCTCGCTATGCCACTCGCCATAATTTTAGTCCGAAATAATGACGATTCGCCTGACAAATATAAATACTTTAAGTGAATTGACCAAAGCAGGGTTGTTGGCACTCGACCGATATTCGTAATTTCTCGGGCAATAGCCTTTGCCTCCCTAATTGGATATTGAGCTGCAAACATTATTCCTTTAGCACAAGATACACTTTGTTAACAAGATACCTCCACGACTAGAATTGTCTCCTTACGAATTTTAACGCAGGTCTCATAAATCATTTTCGCTTGACGGAACGTAATGTCGTCGCCCTGTTGGAAATTGTACGACTCAAGTGTTTCTACAAAAAGTAATCGTTCAGGTGTTGTTATTATGTCGAACTCAATGTTTACATTGCTTACTTCGAATTATGTTCAAAAACTGAAAATTTAACTCTTCGAGAATACTCCACATTGAACTATATTTGGGACCTGGATGATTTGTTTGCCAATTTCCGCAAGTGAATGTATAGAAGTCCTGGCAGGGATCAGCCTTAGTATTCAGATTCTTTTTGTACTCTTCTCCTACAAGGTATAATAAATGTTGTTATTATGTCTGTAATGAGAACAGTGTACAATCCGTTACCTTTCTCCTTACATTCCGTTGTTTTACACAACGGTTCTTTTTCATTATTATTTGGTTTCCAGTCGCATGATACTGATTGGACAATTAAAAGTATCTGGCACAATCTAGGAAAGAAGAACTTTTTGTACAAAATTGTGTGACAAACAAGGAACTACACACGCAAGTATGAGGGAATCCAGTGCGTACATGAAGACTGTCGTTGAGCGAGACATTATTCTCACTGAGGACCAACTTATCTCCTTGAAGACCGAAAGAATCAGTCGGTAGCTGAATTCGTCCTAGCACTGAAGAGCAGAGTGAATTCTTGTCGAATATTTGCAACAGCACATTGTGGTATGATCGGAAACAATTGTTGGAATAGTTCTGCTATCGGATTAGGAAGTACCCCAAAAGGTGTTACGTGGCTGTAACGATTGAAGACTCCGACTTCGTGATAATGCTGTAAAAGTAATATGGCTTGCATATAAAGCAAAGAAACCTTCGCAATAGTTTGAAGTTTTCGCTCTAAGAGTAGAAGCAGAAATTTTAGTTTTGCATATACCACAATTTACAAAGAACTCGTGAGTGGATGAACCTTATCAGGAGATTCGGTAGAGTCTCGCGCCAAGTAGTAGTCGCCTCCCCATTATAGTATCATAGATTTATGACAGTACGGCGCGCGACCGCCGAGAGTATATGTATTACGTATGACACAATGGGACTCAACACCACTTTTACACTACTCGTCGCAGAAAAGCGAGTACATATTATGTTTGCAGGCTTTCAATCCAAACAGTTTATATTCACCGACAGACAGTATTAGAAAAGCATCAAGGATGAAGAAATTATTCGGATACAATGCACTTCGCAGGAGATGATTCAAGGATTTGCCATGAAAATACTAATGTCCTTTGTAAAAATTCGCTTTTATGTGCTGTGTTGTTCATCCTTGTTACATGGATGACACCAACTGAAAGTGAGTCTCGTATGGGCTGCCTGAGGACAACCTAAGTCCCATGCAAGAACCTACCCTCATTCAAAACATAACGCACTGTGACATTAGCGAGGAAGTCTTTGAATTTTTACTTTCAAGCGAAAGTTACACTAACTTCAGGACGCAGTTTTTTAAACATGATATACATATACTTTATTTTATGCTCAAAGTAACTGATGCGTATGCAGGGATTAAATGACAATTACTTCCACAGATCCAGCTTATCCTGCGGATTCATTGGCGTTCCTACAGGACATCCGAATGCTCTGGCAAAACTTTTCATTTGCGCAACCGCCCCGTTTATCCGGATGCTGTCAAGACTATGACTTGATTTATTTTTGAGTTTTCTCTCTGCCATTCTTTCGGTGTAGAATCCACAATAGGTCTGAGGAGGATCGACGAATTATTCAACGGGCGAAATTCGTGGACGATCGTGTGAACTCACATTGGCGAAAGAGATGTAGAACATTTGATCGCAACTGTACTTCTCGAAGTTGGGTAGTGTTTGGCAGACAGACCTGTCGTTGTTGGCTAAATGCTTGTAGGCATTGTACGCTGCCTCAAGGCCCATTACATCGGGGAAGTTCTCCAGGAAAGAAACTGAAGTATCGGACTAGAAACGCAAAGTCTATTAATTTTCGTTCCTACTCTATTCCTTATATCAACGTCCAACTCCGTTTTTGAGTGGTTTTACCTTCACCCTCAAGTTATAACGATTCTTAAATTCTCCGTCGGTGATCTTATTGTACACATCGATGAAGAGGGCTTTCCTCTTCATGCACTCGTTCCGCATAGCTGGCTCCCACCAAACAACATTGCCATTCTCTACCTCATATCGACCTAGAATTTTTATATTAATCTTAAAAACAATCACAAATTTCCTGCGAGTCATTGCTACTGATTTGAAGACAAACCGCAATCATCTATGATATGGTACAGCTCGTGCCCCAGGGTAGTCCCCATGCCAGCGTAATTATAAACGCTACGAATGAGAAAGTCCTATCTGATATTTTATGAACATATTGCTCAAGATGCTGAACTTATTGTGAAATCTTACTTACGTCGGTATAGTCGGACTGAACAACGGTGGCAAGAAGAGGGGTGAGTGGATATCTGAAAAAATACAGTAAGGGCAGTTTTATTGCAACAGATATGTTAAAACAGGATACTTGTTGGTCAACAACTTACAGAGCAAGTTTAAACTGAGAGTGAGGGAAGCTTGCGGAGTCAGAATTTCTGCCAAGTTTCTCCTGTGTATCATAAATTGGATATAGTAGTGTATAGAATGCGGACAAAATAAACAAGTATCGACGACTCACTCTATTGTGGGAGTGCCGTCACCATCGAGCCATGGGGGGAAACCGATCCATTCGTTAATGTTCTTCAGTTTTTTCGAAATCTTCTCGCGCGTTGATTGGTTGAGCCATTTCGAGTACCACATTTGATCCTCGAAAGCTGCCTTTATCCTTTCGATCATCGGGTGAATCTAGCAAACGAAATAACAAGTCAAATTGCCCCTATTTTGTAGTGTAACGTTTAGGTTCTTACAATCTCTGAAAAATTTTTCGGGAACGATATGTGATGGAGTAATTTCTCCAAGGTAGGCTTCATGTTAAGATCCTCGATACATGTATGCCATCTAAGAAGATTCGAATCAACTTGTATTATTTGATTGCGTCATTTAATTTTCCGGATTAGTTTCAGTGAAAGTGTACCTTGGATAAAATTTATCCCGTATATAGGAGAAAGGGGTCAGTGGGGCGACCGACGTTTTTTCGAGTAATTTGTACATGTCCTCCTTTAATTTCAGGTGACGTTCGACGAAGTGTATCTCCATATGACTAGCTACGACAATGAACAGAAGATACATGAAGTGTCTATAGTTAAGACTTTATGTTGAAAGGGTGTAGTATACCTATAACTTCTTCGGGTGTTTCTTTAAGCAAGTTCATTAACTCGGAAAAGTATTGTTTTTGACGCATGGCGACAATTTTTCGAACCCGCCGCAACTCCGCAGGCACATGTGGAAATAACGTCTCTATTATTTTCTTCCAAAGTGGCTAGAAAAAGCATACAAAAAAATTAACTATAGCCTCAGCTCAAGTCGACCGATTTTAGCCATACATGGTTAGTGCTTGGTACCTGGCGAAGAGTCTTTGAGAACCAATTGTCCAATTCCTGCCCGGTCAGTACTTCCAAACTGTCAGGTTTCTTTTCCTTGTTGTTTTCAATTATCTGAGGCAGAAGTTGATTGCTTAAAAACCTAATTACGAAAACATGACTTCTGTATGAATAATTAGATTTATTTATGATTTATACCCGATTGAGCTTCTCCCGAAACTGGAACACTTTTTCGATCCTTGCTTTGATCTGGGCATCTGAATCCTTCAATTTCAGACTCTTCGTGATATGAAATAGGAAGTCGGTGTAGGCCTGTCTCTCCTCTGGTTTCCAGACGTTTTCGTGGTAAATAGATCCGTATGCACTGTGCGGCTCCAAGAGCTGAAGGTTTAACGCCAAGTATGAGCATTCAGAATAAAAAGTTTCTTCTTTTATGCTTCGTATACTATTACCATCATCATTGGTACGTCTCGCTCTAAAGTTGCCATAATTTTGGTTCGAAATAATGACGATTCGCCTGACAAATGTAAATACTTCGAGTGGATATCCCAAAGTGGAGTCGTTGGCACGCGACCGACATTCGAAATTTCTCGAGCAATATCCTTCGCCTCCTTAATTGGATATTGAGCTGCAAAAATTATTTCTTTAGCACAAGATACACTTTGTTAACAAGATACCCCCACGACTCGAATTGTCTCCTTACGAATTTTAACGCAGGTCTTATAAATCATTTTCGCTTGGCGGAACGTGATGTCTTCGCCCTGCTTAAAGTTGTACACCTCGAGTGTTTCTGTAAAAAGTAATCGTTCAGGTATTGTTATTATGTCGGGCTGAATGTTTAAATTACTTACTTCGAATTATGTTGAAAAACTCGAAAGTTAACTTGTCTAGGATACTCCACGCTGCAATATATTTGGGACCTGGATGATTTGCTTGCCAATTACCGCAAGTGAAAGTATAAAAGTCCTGGCAGGGATCGACCTTAGTGTTCAGATGCTTTTTGTAATCTTCTCCTACAACGTACCGAATGTTGTATTATTTCTGTAGTGAGAACAATGTCCGGTCCATTAATTACCTTTCTCCTTACATTCCGCTGTTTTACACAACGGTTCTTTTTCATTATTATTCGGTTTCCAGTCGCATGTTACTGATTGGACAATTAAAAGTATTAGCCACAATCTAGGAAAGAAGAGTTTTCTTTATAAAATTGTGTAACGTACAAGGAGGGTACATGTATGCGGGAACCGACTGCGTACTTGAAGAGTGTCCTTGAGCGAGACATTGTTTTCACTGAGGACCAACTTCTACTCGAAGAACGAAAGAATTAGGCGGTAGCCGAATTCGTCATAGCACCGACATGCACACTAAATTCTGGTCGACTATTGACTACAGTACATTGTGGTACGATCGGGAACCATTATTGTTGGAAGAATTATTCTATCGAATTAGGAAGTACTCCAAACGGTGATATGTAGTCATAAAAATTCGAATTCGTGACGGAACAGACAGAAGTAATACGGTTCACACATAAAGAACTTCCGCACTAGTTGGGAGTTTCAGTTGTATCTGTTTAAGTAGTCATTTTATTTTATGTTCTTTATTTACGAAGAACTCATTAGATGACCTTAATTAAGTATGACGCAGTAACACAACACCATTTTCACACTATTCGTAGTAAAAAAAGTGAGTTTTACGTTTGCAGGAAGTATTATAAACAGGATTGCACGTAGATAATAGAAAGGTGTTTGGCTTTGAACCCAAATAGTCTATATTCGCCAACAGAAAGCATTACAAAAGCATCCGTGATAAGGAAATATTGCAGTTAGCGGGAGAGCATTCATGGATTTCCACTGAGGCTACGGGAAACCGTTTTGATGAGCAGTCTGCACTCTGCACTGCTCTGTTCCCCCTTGTAGGGTCCAGACAATGTCTGGAAGTGAGTCTTGCCACAGCTGCCTGAGGACTGCATGGGTTCCACAGGACGTTACTTGCGAAATCTTTAAATTTTCTCTTTCACGTAAATATTCTTGATTTAATTCCACATTTTAATTCTTTATTTTATACTTTATTTAATTCTCGAAATGTTTACATATACGGGGGTTACATAAAAGTTATTCACAGAGATGTCCAAAGATTGACCTTTTCTTCTGGATTCATCGGGGATCCGACGGGGCATCCGAATGCTGTGCCGAAGCTGTCCATCTGTGCCACCGCGCCGTTTATTCTGATGCTGTCAAGGCTATGCTCTGAAGTTTCCAATTTTTTCTGGGCCGCTTTTTTGGTATAGACACCGCAATAGGTCTAAGGAAAGTCGCCAGATTAATCAACATAAAAAATTAGTAGACGAGTGTGCGGACTTACATTGGCATAAGCGATGTAGAACATCTGGTCGCAACTATATTTCTCGAAATTGGGTAGTGTTTGGCAGATAGACTTGTCCTGTTTGGCTAAATGTTTGTATGCATTATACGCTGCCTCAAGACCCATTACATCAGGGTAGTTCTCCAGGACACTGATCGATGTATCGGACTAGAAAAGTGAAGTCTATTAATTTGGATCTCCATTTTGCCCTTTATATTAACATTGCAGCTCGACTTTCGAATGGTTACCTTCACATCAATGTTATAGCGACTCTTAAAGTCCCTGTCGGTGATCTTATCGTACGCATCGATAAAAAGGGATTTTCTTCTTAAGCACCTTCCCCGCATCGCCGGTGGCCACCAATTCTGTAGTCTACCCCTCACCATATGCGCACCTAATGTTAAATATTGTCGTTAAGATGTTTCACGAATGTCCAATAAAAAATTGTCACTGATTTAAATCATTACCGCAATCATCTATTACATGGTACAACTCGTGTCCCACGGTAGTTCCCATGCCAGCGTAATTATACACACTACGAATGAGAAAAAGCGATTTGAAAGGATATAAACTTCTTGGTAAAGAATGATATGGTGCATTTATAAAACTTTGCTTACTTTGGCATAGTCAGACTGTACATTGGAGGCAACAAGAGCGGGGCGTGAATATCTGTAGAATACAGTATAAACAGTTTTATTGAAAGAATTTCGAAAAAAAGGTTGTTGCTCTGCACGGCATAGTTTACATATACATACTCACAGAGGAAGTTGAAGTGCGGAGAGAGGGATGCCTCCGGTGTCAAAATATCCTCCGTAGTTCTCCTAACCGATATTTTGAATAGATTATGAATATATCAAATGCATCTCGGATGTTGAAGTTTGAGAAAATGTCAAAGAATAATCGAAATATGCATCACTCACCCTATAGTAAACGTATTCTTGTTATATATCCACGGCGGGAAACCGATCCAATCTGCGACGCTGTCAACTCTGCGTGTCGTCTCCAGGCGCGTCTTTTCGTCCAGCCACCTGGCCTTCTTCATTTGATTTCCAATAGCTGTCCTTATCTTGCCGTTCATCTCACGAACCTAGAAAACGGTATGTCAAGTAAAATTACCAACATTGTTCGGTGTGACGTTTAGGTTCTTACTTTATCCGGAATACCCTTTGGGAACCACTTTTTATAGACTAATTCCTCCAACGCCTCCTCCATGTTAAGGTCCTCGATACACGCGTGCGATCTATGAAGACTTGCATTAATGTATCTGCGTATTTTCATTGTTCTGTTTTGGATTAATTATAAGTGTACTTTGAATTAAATTTATCCTTTATATAGCGGTTCATGCTGTGATGCTCGACTGACGTTCCTTCGAGTAACTTGTACATATTCTCGTTCAATTTCAGGTGGCTTTCGACGAAGTAAATCTCCATATGATTAGCTACAGAAGGCATTGGACAGAAGGTACATGAAGTATCTGGTCAATATTGTACGATTTAAAGGAGCAGTGTACCTAAAACTTCTTCGGGTGTATCTTTAAGCAACTTCATCAAATCGAGGAAGTACCCGTGTTGACGCATCGCGATAATTTTTCGAGTCTGCCTCTGTTGCGGAGGCACAGTTTGCATTAGCGCGTCTATCACTTTAGCCCAAGGAACCTACAAACGGTCGATCATGAAATTAGCTATAGCGTTTTTTCGAGTGGACTGATGGTTAACTATACCTTCTGAGTGGTTGTCATTTGGTGAAAACTCTGATAGAACCAATTGTCCAACTCCTGCCAAGTGTATAGGTCGAAACCGTCAGGATGCTTCTTCGAATTTTGCCGAATTATCTGAAACAGAAGTTAAAAAGCCTAAGGACTTAAGTACGCGAACGCGATTTTTTTTATCAACGATATGGTTTATACCACATCGAACTGCTCTCGGAACCGGTACACTTTCTCGATATTTTCCTTGATTATTGCATCCGAATCCTTAAATTTCAGACTCTTCATAATAAGAAATAGGAAATCGGTGTAGGCCTGTTTTTCCTGTGGTTTCCAGACGTCGTCATGGAAAATTGATCCATATGCACTGGTGGGCTCCATGAGCTAATAGTTTAATACCAACTTTGAACATCGAGCGCCAAAACTTTGATAGTGCTTTTTTGATCATACTCAGCACATTTTTACCATTAGCAGTGGTACGCTTTCCGGCGCTTTAGTCAACAAAATTTTAGCCCTGAAAAATGCTGACTCCCCTGATAGTTGCAAATATTTCGTGTGAATATCCCAAATAGGAGTCTTTGGAACGCGGCTGACCTTCGCGACTTCTCGGGCAATATCGTTCGCTCCCTTCGTTGGATACTCAGCTGTAAAAAATGTTGTTTCAGCATAAGAAAAACTTTATTAATAGGATATTTACGATACTGTAACTGTTTCATTACGAATCTTAATGCAGGCCTCGTAAAGATCCTTCGCCTGACGGTACGCAATGTCGTCGCCCTGATGATAGTTGTACGAGTTGAGTGTTTCTACAAGAAGTAATCGGCAAGTGGTAATAATTATACCAAACTGAATGTCTCAATTACTTACGCCGTATTATTTTGAAAAAGTCGATGTATAACTCTTGGAGGATATTCCACTCTGTGGCATATCGGGGACCCACGTGATTATTGTGCCAATTACCGCAAGAGAAAGTATAGAAGTCCTGGCAGGGATCGGCCTTAGAGTTCAGATTCTTTTTGTACTCTTCTCCTATAAAGTACAAAGACTGTTAAATTATGTCTGTAGTGAAAATTATGTAAAATCCATTCTTTACCTCGCGCCTTGCATTCCGCTGTGCTGCATAACGTCTCCTTTTCGTTATTATTCGGCTCCCAGTTGCATGATACTGATTGAATAATTAAACATATCAGGCACAATCTAGGAGAAAACAATTTTGAGTGAAGTTTTGATATGTAAAAGGCGAATTAACGTATGAGGGAGTCGAATGCATACTGCCGAAATCCAATGCGAGACATTCTTAATGAGGCCTAATTGTCACTTCCCGAACTAAAGTATTAATCCTTAGTCGAATTCTTCATAACACATACGCGCGCACTGAATTTTCACCAAATGTCGACTGCGATAGACTAGGAAATGCGACAAGAAACGACCATTTGAAAAATTCTACTATCGGATTAGGAAGCGATCGCAATAATGTTATAGGGTGGTAAAATTGTACGGCTTTGAGTCTGCAATGATTCACAATGAAACTGTAAAGAAAAATACGACTTGTATTTAGAGTAGCAAAACTTACGTAATAATTAGAACTTGAACCAGGCAGCTATTTCAATTGTTCACATAGCACTATGTGTAAGGACTCGTAAGTAAATTAAAGTAATTACGTATGCTACCGCGACTCAGCATTATTTTGAATGGTGGAAAAAAATAGTTTTACGTTTTCAAAAAATGTTAAATGCGGCTACACGTATTTAATGACTGTGATAAAGCATTAGGGGATTCGGAATTGTCACGTTTAATCTATAAAAGTATACGCGAGATACATGTCGATAATAGGAAGGCGTTTGGTTTTCAATATTTTTTATTCGATTCTTGAAATGCTTGCACATTGCTGGAGTTACATAAAAGTTATTGCCACAGATTGACCTTCTGTGGTGGATTCATTGGTGATCCTGTTGGACATCCAAACGCAGTGGCGAAACTTTTCATTTGAGCCACTGCCCCGTTTATACGGATGCTGTCTAGACTATGCATCGCTTTCCTTGCCAATTTTTTCTCCGCCCATTTTTTGGTGTTGTATCCACAATAGGTCTGAGGAGGAAGATGAGATTATTCAACACGATGAGATTGTGGACAAGCGTACGAACTTACATTGGCATAAGCGATGTAGAACATTTGGTCACAATTATACTTCTCGAAATTAGGGAGTGTTTGACAGACGGATTTGTCTCTGTTGGCTAAATTTGTGTAGGCCGTATACGCTGCCTCAAGACCCATTACATCAGGGTAGTTCTCCAGCACGCTGACCGATGTATCGGACTAGGAAAACAAACTCTATTCGTTTTGAATCGTATTGCGTGGCCTTTATATCAAAGCTTGAACTCGAATTTCGAGTACTTACTTTCACATCTATGTTATAACGATTCCGAAAGTCCCTATCGGTGATCTTATTGTATACCTCGATGAAGAGAAATTTTCTGCTTAGGCATTTGTCCCGTATCTCAGGCTGCCACCAAACAAGTTTCTTAGTCCCCACCTCATACTTGCCTAGAGTTAGACATTCTCGTTAAAGGTGTATCAAGAATTTCCAGCGGGAATTTATGAGTGATTTAAAGGCATACCGCAGTCATCTATGACATGGTACATCTCGTGTCCTAGGGTAGTCCCAATGCCAGCGTAATTATACAGACTACGAATAAGAAAGCGCGTTTTGAAAGGATATGAGCTTCTTACTAAAGAAAGTGCCATGATTATGGAACCTCACTTACGTCGGTATAGTCGCACTGAACATTGGAGGCAACAAGAGCGGAGCGTGAATATCTGAAAAAAACAGCCAGTACAATTCTACTGAAAGAATGTCAAAGACGAATACTTGTTGGTCCACTCGAAAGATTATGAACTCACAGATCAAATTCAAATTGAGAAGGAGGGCTGCTTTCGGAACCAAAATTTCTTTCTGTTTTCTCCTGTACAACATGCCGACAATGATAAATTCCAATTATACAAATTGCATCTCGGACATTGAGGTCCAACACTCAAGTAAAAATTAAAACATGGATGGCGCACCTTACTGAAACCCTCCCGACTCCATCTATCCACGGAGGGAAACCAACCCATGTCACGACGTTGTCAAGTTTTTTCATCGTCTCTGTACGTGTCGATTTGTCCAGCCAAGGGCATTTCTCTATTTGGCCCTCGATAGCTGTTCTTATCCTGCTACTCATATCACGAACCTGTAAAATGAAATGGTAAATAGAAATACCACAATTTTGTGGTATTACGCATAGGTTCTCACAAGAAATGTATGATACTTCTGGAACCATTTCTTATAGAGTAATTTCTCCAATTCCTCCTTCAAGTTAAGTTCTTGGAGACACGTTCCCCATCTAAGAAGACTTGTATCAACATATATCTAATAGTGTAAATTCATTGTTCCGTATTAGATTTATAGAAAATGTACCTTGGATTATACTTTTCCCTTATATAGCGGGTAAGGCTGTGAGGCTCGACTGACGTTCCTTCCAGCAATTTGTACATGTTCTCCTTCAATTTCAAGTGCCTTTCGACGAAGTAAATTTCCATATGACTAGCTGCGGTATTGGACGGAAGGTATGAATTGTCAAATTAAAACTGTGTGTTGGAAACTCGTAATATACCTAAGACATCTTCGGGTACATTTTTAAGCAATTCCATCAAATCGAGGAAGTATTGTTTATGACGCATGGCGATTATCTTTTCATTCCGTCTCAATTCCGGGGACACACTTTGCAATAACGCCTCTATCACTTCTGTCCAAGGTATCTACAAAAAGCCGATAATGAAATTATCCGTGACGCCAGGTCAATTGAACCAAATATTTGTCATACATTCTGAGTTGTTGTTTGAGTGCCAAGAGTGTCCGAGAACCACTTGTTTAACTCCCGTCCAGTGAATGGATTGAAGGATTCCGGATCCACTTTCGTATTTTGCTGGATTATCTTACATGAAATTTCAAGAGATTAAAGTCGTTACTACGAAAATCTATTTTCTTCACGAACACTATGATTTATACTTGACCAAGCTTTTTTCGGAACTCGAATACTTTTTCGACCTTTTCTTTGATTACTGCATCCGAATCTTTAAACTTTAACTTCAAACTTTTCATAATGACAAAAAGGAACTCAGAATAAGCCTGTTTCTCCTGTGGTTTCCAGTTTTCCCCGTGAAAAATTGATCCATATGCACTATGTGGTTCCATGAGCTGAAGGTTTCAGAGCAAGTTTCAACACCGAGAATCAAAAGTTTAATAGTACTTTCCTGATGATAGTCAGCAGATTATTACCATTAGCACTGATACGCTGCCCACTGCTTTATTCCCCAAAAGTTCAGTCTGGAATAATGCCGATTCGCCTGATAGTTGCAAATATTTCGTGTGAATATCCCAAACGGAGGACTTTGGAACGCGACCGACGTTTGTAACTTCTCGGGCAATATCCTTTGCATCCTTCATTGGATATTCAGCTGCAGAAATTGTTGTCTTAGTACAAAAACCCCTTTGCTAATTGAATATTTCCGAGACTATAACTGTTTCATTACGAATCTTCATGCAGGTCTCGTAAGCAGCTTTCACCTGACGGAACGAAACATCGTCGCCCAGTTGATAGTTGTACGACTCGACAGTATCTGCAAGAAGAAATCGGCAAGCGCTAATAATTATACCAAACTGAGTGTCGGGATTATTTACTCCGAATTATGCTGAGAAAGTCGAAATTTATCACGTCGAAGATACTCCACACTGGAGCGTATTTTGGACCCGGATGGTTCTTCTGCCAATTCCCGCAAGTGAAAGTGTAGAAGTCCTGGCAGGGATTGGCCTTAGTGTTCAGATTCTTTTTATACTCTTCTCCTACAAGGTACAAAACATTTTGTATACTGTCTGTAGTAGACAGATTGTATACAGACAGTTGTATACTGTCATCAATTTGTTACCCCTCGTTTTACATTCCGCTGTTTTGCATAAAGTTTCTTTTTCTTTATTATTCGGTTTCCAGTCGCATGACACTGATTGGACAACAAAAAGCACCAGACACAACCTGGACGGAAATATTGTTGAATCATAGTTTAATAATATAAAAGGGAAATCCAATGCCTACTTGATGAGTATCCTTGTGCGAGTCATTACTCCCACTGAAGGCTAAATTCCACTTGAAAAATGAAAAAATTAGTTGGGTACCAAACTCTTCATAGCACAGTCGAGCACGGTGAATTCTGGTCGAATATTGACTGCAGTCTATTGTGGTAAAATCGGAAACAATTGTTGGAAGAATTCTATACTATCGGATTAGGAAGTGCACCAAAAGGTAGTAAGCCACCGTAAAAATTTAAAGCTTCGACTTCGTGACGAAACTGTAAAAAGTATGATGTGCATTTGAAGAAGCAAGAATATAAATTTTACATACTATATCACGATTTATAAAGAACTCATTAGCAGACGAGCAATTTTAGGTTTTCAGGAAGTTGATAAGATGATGAGAAAATACGAGAAATGTAATTCTCACGGTTCCTTTATATGTCACATTATACCCGAGATACACGCAGATAATAGAAAGGAGTTAGAATTGGAAATAGTCTATATTCGCAAGTAGGGAATTGTTCACAGAAAGCATTAGAACTACGTACGATCAAAGATGAAAGAAATTATTTCGACACATTGCACTTAGTATGAGAGGATTCGCGAATATAATATCTAACAATGTTCAGTATTAGCAGCAACGTTCACCAATTGTTACTTCCAAGTGAATGTTACGCAAACATAGAGCTAATTTTGCAAACTAACATCTTTTATTTCACTCTTCCAGCGCATGTGTATACTGGGGTTATAAACATGAAAGTTATAGCCACAGATTGACCTTTTGCTGTGGATTCATTGGTGAATCAGCGGGACACCCGAAAGCTGTGGCAAAACTTTTCATCTGAGCCACCGCACCATTTAACCGGATGCTGTCGAGGCTATGCGTTGATTTCCTTGCCAATTTATTCACCGCCCATTTTTTGGTGTTGTATCCACAATAGGTCTGCAGAGAAGATCAGATTACTGAATACGAGACATTCATTGTCGAGCGGGCGAACTTACATTGGCAAAAGCGATGTAGAACATTTGGTCGCAACTATACTTCTCGAAATTGGGGAGTGTTTGGCAGGCAGATTTGTCGCTATTGGCTAAATGATTGTAGGCAATATACGCTGCCTTAAGACCCATTACATCGGGGTAGTTCTCCAGCACGCTGACCGATGTATCAGACTAAGAAGACAGAATCTATTAATTTTCAGTTATATTGCGTGCCTTTGTATCAAAGTTTCAACTCGAATTTCGAGTGGTTACTTTCACATCCGTGTTATAACGATTCCTAAAGTCCATATCGGTGATCTTATTGTATGCCTCAATGAAGAGAGATATTCTTTGTAGGCACTTAGCCCGCATCTCCGGCCGCCACCAAACAAAACTCTCAGTGTTCATCACATACTTGCCTATAGTGTTAAAGATTGTCACTAACGCTATATTAAAAATTTCCGGTAGGAAATTGTATCTGATTTGAAAGCATACCGCAGTCATCTATGACATGATACAACTCGTGTCCTATGATAGTCCCAATGCCAGCGTAATTATACAGACTACGAATCAGAAAGGGTTATTTGAAAGCGTATGAACTTATTGGTAAAGAAGGTGCCATGATTATGAAACCTTACTTACGTCGGTATAGTCGGACTGAAGACTGGAGGCAACAAGAGAGGAGCGTGAATGTCTGAAAAATACAAATACGATTTCGTTGAAAGAATGTAAAATCCGAATACTTGTTAATCCACACGACAGATTACAAACTCACAGAGCAAGCCCAAATCGACAACGAGGGATGCATCAGGCTTCAAAATAGTTTTCTTTTCTCTTCTGTGTATACCGACAATAAGAAATTCCGAATATACAAAATTCATCTCTGATGTTGAGGTCCAAGTGTCAAGGAAAAATGAAAACACGGAATACTCACTCTACTGTAGCACTCCCGACTCCCGCTGCCCATGGTGGGAAACCGGCCCATTCCACGACGTTATCGAGTTTTCTCGTCGTTTCTATACGCGTGGATTTGTCCAACCAAGTGGACTTCACCATTTGACCCTCGATAGCTGTTATTATCCTGCCGCCGATATCACGAACCTACAAAACCAAATGGTAAACAGAAATACCTCTATTTTGTGATGTTATACGCATAGGTTCTTACAAGAATTGCATGATACTTTTGGAACCATCTTTGGTACAATAATTTCTCCAATTCCTCCTTTAAGTTAAGTTCTTCGAGACACCTTTGCCATCTAAGAAGACTTGTATGAACGCGTATCTAATTGTGTAAATTCATTGTTCCATATAGTATTAAATTTATAGAACGTGTACCTTGGACTGTGCTTTACTCTTATATAGCGGTAAAGACTGTGAGGCTCGACTGATGTTCCTTCGAGTAACTTATACATGTTCTCGTTTAATTTCAGGTGACGTTCGACAAAGAAAATCTCCATATGACTTGCTAAGGTTTTAAACAGAATATACATCCAACTATCTATTTAAAATTGTATGATTGTAAGGTATAGTATACCTATAACTTCTTCGGGTGTTTCTTTAAGTAAGTCCATCAAATCAAAAACGTACTTCTTCTGACGGATGGCGATAATTTTTCCACTTCGTCTGTCCTCCGAAGGCACATTTTGCATTAAGGCATCTATTATTTCCATCCAAAAAATCTACAAAAACCGCACAGTGAAATTAACTACATGTCAAATTGATTTAGTCGATTTTCTGTCATACGTCCTGCTTTCCTGTTTGATGGGGACGGTTCCGCAAGAACCACTTATCCACCGCCGACGCGACGAATGGTTTGAAAGTGTCAGGTCTCTTCCTCCTATTTAGCTCGGTTATCTGAAACGTGAGTTACAAATCTTAGAGATACTACTACGAAAACATGATTGTTTCATGCAATTTATACCCGGTCGAGCTTTTTTCGAAACTGGAACACTCGTTCGATTCTTTCTCTAATCTTTTCATCTGAATCCTTCAATTTCAGACTTTTCATAATGTGAAATAGGAAATCGGTGTAAGCCTGTTTCTCCTGCGGCTTCCAGTTTTCCTCGTGGAAAATTAATCCATGTGCGCTTTGCGGTTCCATAAGCTGAAGGTTTCAGAGCAAGTTTCAATATTAAGAATAAAAAGTTTGATAGTACTCTCATCATAATATTCAGTACATTATTACCATTAGCACAGGTAAGCTGCCGAATGTTTTACTCCCCAAAATTTCAGTCCGAAATAATGCCGATTCGCCTGATAATTGCAAATATCCGGTATGAATGTTCCAAATGGGCGTGTTTGGAACGCGACTGACCTTTCTTACTTCTTGTGCAATATCCTTCGCATCCTTCATTGGATATTCAGCTGTAAAAATTGCTGTTTCAGTATAAAAAACACTATGTTAATTGGATATTTCCGAGACTATATCTGTTTCATTACGGATCTTAATGCAGGTCTCGTAAACAGTCTTCACCTGACTGAACGAACCATCGTCACCCTCTTGATAGTTGTACGACTCCAGTGTTCCTACAAGAAGTAATTGGCAAGCGGTAATAGTTATACCAAACTGAATGTCTCAATCACTTACTCCGAATTATACTGAAAAAGTCGAAATTCATCACATCGAGACTACTCCACATTGGAGCATATTTTGGACCCGGATGATTTTTCTGCCAATTACCGCATGTGAAAGTAAAAAAGTCCTGACAAGGATTGACTTTAGTGTTCATATTCTTTTTATACTCTTCTCCTAGAAGGCACAATGGATGGTGTATTAAGTATGCAATGAAAATAATGTACGATCAATTTGTTACCTCTCGCGGTACATTCCGCTGTGTTGCACAACGTTTCTTTTCCTTTACTATTCAGTTTCCAATCGCATAATACTGATTGGACAACCAAAAGTACCAAGCAGAATCTAGACGAGAATAATGTTGAATACAATTTTACAATATAAAGGGAGAATCTTAATGTGAGAATATCCAATGCCTACTTGATGACTGTCCTTGCGCGATTCATTACTATGACTGGAAACTAATTTCCACTTGAAGGATGAAAGAATTAGTCGGAAGTCGAATTCCTCATAGCACAGTCGAACACAATGAATTTTGGTTGAATATTGACTGCAGTACATTCTGATATGATCGGGAACAACTGTCGAAAGAATTCTATTATCGGATTAGGAAGTGCTCCAAAAGGTGGTATATCGCCGTAAAGGTTTAAAATGCTCCGACTTCGTGATGAAGCTGTAAAAAGAAAAACCTCCGGCATTGTTGCGAGTTTCCTCTCATAGAATTATACCCGGGGTGCACGGTTATTAGCCTTTCAAATAGTTTATGATCGCAAATAGAGAATTCTTCACAAAAAGTATTGGAGTTGCGTACGATCTAAGATGAAAGTAACGATTGTGAACATTGCATCGCTCACTACCTCTTTCAAAATATAATATCTACGAAATTTCAGCATTGGCATCAAAATCCTCTGAATTTAACTTTCAAGTAAATCTTACGCAAACATCGTGTTTGTTTTGCACACTCATGTCTTTTATTTAATTCCTGCAGTGCGTGCGTATATGGGTGTTATATAAAAGTTACTGCCACAGATTGAGCTTTTCCTGTGGATTCATTGGGGATCCAGCAGGACATCCGAAAGCTGTTGCGAAACTTTTCATCTGAGCCACCGCACCATTTACCCGGATACTGTCCAGGCTATGCTTTGATCTTGTTTCTATTTTTTTCACCGCCAATTTTTGAGTGTAGTGTGAACAATATGTCTAAGGAAGATTGTTAGATTAATGCACTTACGAAATTCGTGCGCGAGACTCATGGGAACTTACATTAGCAAAAGCGATGTAAAACATTTGGTCGCAATTGTACTTCTCGAAATTGGGTAGCGTTTGGCAAACGGATTTGTCGGTTTTTTCTAAAGTTTTGTAAGCATTGTACGCTGCCTTAAGACCCATTATATCCGGGTAGTTCTCCAGGAAACTGACTGAAGTATCAGACTAAAAATGCAAAGCCTATTAATATTTGTTCCTATTGTTTTCTTTATGTCATAGTCTCAACTCGATTGTTTGGTAGTTACTTTCCCATCCGCGTTATAACGACTCTTAAACTCCTTGTCGGTGAGCTTATTGTACGCGTTGACGAAGAGTGGTTTTTTGCTCATGCATTTAGCCCGCATCTCTGGTGACCACCAAACAACTTTCTCTTTATCTGTCTTATAACTACCTAGAAGTCGAAATAGATTCTAATGTAATATTGGAAATTTCGGCTGAATAATCGCCACTTATTTGAAGACATACCACAATCATCTATAACATGGTATAACTCGTGTCCTAGTGTGGTCCCCATGCCAGCATAATTGTACACGCTACGAAAGACAAGGTGATGTGCGAACTAGATAGTACGAACTTCCTGTCAAAGAATAAAAGCTTACTTACGTTGGTATAGTCAGACTAAATACTGGAGGCAACAGAAGAGGCGCCTGAATATCTGTAAATACAGCATGTTCAGTTCGATTGAAATCAACTCAAAGCATGATACTTGTTGCTCCACATACGACAGAGTACATACTCACAGAGCAAATTCAAATAGAGAGTGAGGGATGCTTCCGGGGCCAGGAAATCGAACTTATCTCTTCTGTATATACCAAGAATTGTGATAAATTGTATGTAAAAATCACATTAGATATTCAACATTTTCGGAAATATCAAAGAAAGATCAAAATATCGTTAGCTCACATCATTGTAGGTTGACCGACTCCATCGATCCACGGGGGGAAACCAATCCATTGGTCGACTTTGCTGAGCTTTTTCGCAGTTTCATCGCGGGTTGGTTTGTCCAACCAAATGGATCTCCCCATTTGTTCCATGATAGCTATCTTTATCCTGCTGCTCATTTCACGAATCTAGTAAACGAAATTAAGAGTTAAATGACCATTATCTCTTGCTGTGACGCTAAGGTTCTTACAATCCTTGCAGAATCCTTCTGGAACCAGTGCCGGTAGATTAATTTCTCTAAGTCCTCCTTCATATTAAGATCCTGGATACACGTTTGCCATCTAACAAGACTATAGTATCAACTAATATCCAATTTCCTAATTTAATTCTGTCGCATTACATTCATTTAAAGTGCACCTTGAATAATATTTTTCCTTTATGTAACGTTCAAGTTTATGAGGTTCCAATGACGTTCCTTCCAGTAACTTGTAAAGGTTCTCGTTCAATTTCAAGTGGCCTTCCACGAAGTTAACTTCCATATGAAAAGCTATGGCATCCGAAACAAGGTACAGAAAGTATCTCGTCAACATTTGATGCTAAAAAGGCGCAGCCTACCTACAACTTCTTCGGGTGTATCTTTAAGCAGGGCCATCAAATCGAGGAAGTACCGTTTTTGACGCATGGCGACTAGCTTTCGAGTTCGTCTGATCTCCAGAGGCACATTGGGCAGTAATGCATCTATCACTTTCGTCCAAGGTATCTACAAAAAGCGCATAATGAAATTAGCTACAGTGCCAGGTGAACTAAGCCGAGTTTCTCCCATACTTCCTGAGTCTTTGTTTGATGTAGAAGGCTCTCTGAGAACCATCTGTTCAACGCTGCTCCAACGAATGGCTGGAAGGCTTCAAATTTCGTTTTCTTATTTCGCTCGATTATCTTAAACAGAAGTTAAGAAAGCTAAAGACGTTACTACGAAATCAGGATTTGTGCACGAGCCATTCGATCCATACCCGATCAAACTTTTTTCGAAATTCGAAGAGTTTCTCGACCTTTTCTCTGATTTGGGCATCCGAATCCCTTAATTTTAGACTCTTCATAATGCGAAATAGGAACTCTGTGTAAGCCTGCTTCTCCTGTGGTTTCCAGGCCTCCTCGTGGTAAATTGATTCATATGCACTATTCGGCTCCATAAGCTGAAGATTTAAGATTCAATTTGAATATCGAGAATCAAAAGTTTAGTTGAACTGCTACAATAATTGGCACATTATTACCATTAGCACCGGTACATCCTCCGCCATTTTATTCCCCAGAATTTTAACTTGAAATAATGCCGATTCACCTGACAACGCCAAATACTTCACGAGGATGTCCCAAAGAGGAGTATTTGGCACGCGGCCGATGTTTTTAACTTGTCGAGCAATATCCTTCGCATCCCTGATTGGATATTCAGCTGTAAAGATCGTTATTTTATGAAGACATATATAATATTAATTCGTAAGGTTTTAGAGTAGAATTGTTGTATTACGAATACTAAGGCAGGTCTGGTAAATATTCTTCGCCAGCTGGGACAAAGCTTTGTCGCCCGGCAGGATGAAATTGTACGATTCCAGAGTCTCTGCAACCAGTAATTGGTCTTGTAAATATTTAAACGGAACTAAATGTTTGAATGACTCACTTCGAATTATGCTAAGAAAGTCCAAATGCATCAAGTGAAGTACAGTCCACTCTGGGGCATATTTGGGACCCGGATGATTCCTGAGCCAATTACCGCAAGTGAAAGTATAAAAGTCCTGGCAGGGATTGGCTTTAACGTTAAGATTTTTTCGATACTCTTCTCCTATAAAAGGTACAATGAATTTTGCATTATGCCCCTAGTATTAATAACAATCTACGGTTTATTCATTACCTCTTGCCTTACATTCTGCTGTTTTGCATAATGTTTCCTTTTTGTGATTAGCTGGTTTCCAATCGCATGATGCAGATTGGAGAATGAAAAGTATCAGGCACAATCTGGAAGAGAATGATTTTTAATAATGTTTTGCAATATAAAAGCGGAATCCAAGTTTGAGGAAATCTAATGCCTACTTGATGAGTGGTCTTGCGCGGAACATAATTCTAAATGAGGAACAATTTCCTCTTTGCGAAAGAACGAATTAACCAGTAGTTAAATTCTTCATAGAACCTAATATATCCAGACACAACTGTTACCGAATGTTGACTGCAACAGACATTCAAGCGGCTGGGGACGACTATTGGAAGAATTGTACTATCGGATTAGGAAGTCGCCCACATAATGTTATGCGGTCCTAAAAATGTACGGTTGTGAGATTGCGATGAAAGTGTAAAAAATTGCATTTAAAGCAACCAAACTTGCGTAATAGTTAGGTGTTTGAATGGAACTGGCGAAGCAACTATTTCAGCTGTGCACATACCACGACATATAAGGAATATTGTTATCGGAAAGTCTTAAATGCGACGACACGTTTAATGGCGGTGATAAATCATTACGGGAATCGGAATTGTTACTTTAATGTACAAGATTGTAAACGAGATGCACGTAGATAATAGGAAGGATTTGGCTTTTTAATATCTTTTATTTAATTCTTGAAATGCTTGCCTATGCTGGGGTTACATGAAAGTTATTGCCACAGATTGACCTTCTGCGGTGGATTCATTGGTGATCCAGCTGGACATCCGAAAGCTGTGGCGAAAGTTTTCATCTGAGCCACCGCAACATTTACCCGAATGGAATCAAGGCTATGTGCTGATTTCTTTATTAATTTTTCCACCGCCATTTTTTTGGTGAAATGTGTGCAATACGTCTAAGGAAGATTCTTAGATTAATCAACTTGCGAAATTCATTGCGCGAGGCTGCGAACTTACATTGGCAAAAGCGATGTAGAACATTTGGTCGCAATTGTACTTCTCGAAATTGGGTAGCGTTTGGCAAACGGATTTGTCAGTTTTTAGTAAAGTTTTGTAAGCATTGTACGCTGCCTCAAGGCCCATTATATCCGGGTAATTCTCCAGGAAACTGACTGAAGTATCAGACTAAAAATGCAAAGTTTATTAATCTTTGTTCCTATTGTTTTCCGCGTGTAAACGTCCCAACTCGATTTTTGGGTGGTTACTTTCACGTCCACGTTATAACGAATCTTAAACTCCTTGTCGGTGAACTTATTGTACTCGTTAATGAAGAGTGGCTTTTTGCTTATACACTCAGCCCGCATCTCCGGTGACCACCAAGTAACATCCCTATTATTTGTCCTATAACTACCTAAAATACGAAATTAATTCTAATGTAACATCAAGGACTTCGGCTGAATAATCGCCACTTATTTAAAAACATACCACAATCATCAATAACATGGTAAAACTCGTGTCCTAGTGTGCTCCCCATGCCAGCATAATTGTACACACTACGAAAGACAAGGTAGTGTGTGAACTGGTGTGAACTTGCTGTCAAAGAATGAAAGCTTACTTACCTTGGTAGATTTGAACCAAATACTGGAGGCAACATGAGAGGCGCGTGAATATCTGATAAAATATAGCATGATCAATTTGACTGAAAACAACTGAAAGCATATTACTTGTTGTTGCATACGGCAGAGTACATACTCACAGAGCAAATTCAAATTGATGTCGAGGGATACATCCGGCAGCAGAATCCCGCTCCTAACTCTCCTGTACATACCATGAAATGTAATAAATCAAATATAAAAAGCACATCCAATATTCAAAGTTTTCGGTAATATCGAAGAAAAATCAAAATGTCGATCGCTCACTCTCCTGTAGGTTGCCCGACTCCATCGATCCACGGGGGGAAACCAATCCATTGTTCGACCTTGCTTAGCTTTCTCGCAGTTTCCTCGCGGGTTGGTTTATCCAACCAATTGGATCTCCCCATTTGTTCCATGATAGCTATCTTTATCCTGCTGCTCATTTCACGAACCTAGTAAACAAAATTACAATTAAAATTTCCGTTGTCTCTTGGTGTTACACCAAGGTTCTTACTATCTTTGCAGAATCCTTCTGGAACCATTTCTGATAGAGCAACTGCTCCAAGTCCTCCTTCATGTTAAGATCCTGGATACACATTTGCCATCTAAAAAGACTCGTGTCAACATACATACATATATCCAATTGCCTAATTTAATTGCTTCGCATTATATTCATTGAAAGTGTACCTGAAATAATACTTTTGCTGTATGTACTGGTTAAGGTTGTGAGGTTCCACTGACGTTCCTTCCAGTAACTCGTAGAGCTTCTCGTTCAATCTCAAGTGGCTTTCGACGAAGTGAACTTCCATATGAAAAGCTATGGCATCCGGTACAAGGTACATTAAGTATCTTTATGGTCCACATTTGATGCTTGAAAGGCGCAGATTACCTAAAAGTTCTTCGGGTGTATCTTTAAGTAGGACCATCAAATCGAGGAAGTACTGTTTTTGACGCATGGCGATTAGTTTTCGTGTTCGTTTGATTTCTGGAGACACCTTTGGTAATAATGCATCTATTACTTGTGTCCAAGGTATCTACAAAAAGCACATAATGATATTAGCAATAGTACCAGGGGGACTTAGCTGATTTTCTCCCATACTTCCTGAGTCTTCGTTTGATATTGAAGGGTCTCCAAGAACCATCTATTCAACGCTACTCCAACGAATGGCTTGAACGCCTCAAATTTCGTTTTCTTATTTCGCTCGATTATCTTAAACAGAAGTTAAGAAAGTTAAAGACATTACGAAGAAATCAGGATGTCTTCACGAGCCATTCAATCCATACCCGACCAAACTTTTTTCGAAACTCGTGAAGGCTCTCGACCTTTGCTCTGATTTGGGCATCCGAATACTTTAATTTCAGACTCTTCATAATGCGAAATAGGAACTCGATGTAAGCCTGCTTTTCCTGTGGTTTCCAGACCTCCTCGTGGAATATTGATCCATATGCACTGGCGGGCTCCATAAGCTTAAGGATTAAGATTGAATTCGATCATCGAGAATCAAAAGTTTCATTGAACTTTGATGATAATTGGCACATCATTACCATTAGCACTGGTATATCTTGATCCGCTTTATTCCCCAGAACTTTGGCTCGGAAAAATGCCGATTCACCTGATAGTTGCAAATATTTCGCGTGGATATCCCACAGAGAAGTATGTGGCACGTGGCCGATATTTTTAACTTGTCGACCAATATCCTTCGCATCCTTGATAGGATATTCAGCTGTAAAGATCATCTTTTTATGAAGACGTATATAATATTAATTCGGAAAGTTTTAGAGTAGAATTGTTGTATTACGAATGTTAAGGCAGGTCTGGAAAATATTCTTTATCAGACGAGTCGAAGCGCTGTCGCCCGGCTTGATAAAGTTGTAAGGTTCGAGAGTCTCTGCAAGCAGTAATCGGTCTTGTGTAACATTTAAACTGAACTAAATGTTTAAATTACTCACTTCGAATTATGCTGATAAAGTCCAAATTCAACATGTCGAGTATACCCCACTCTGGGGCATATTTGGGACCCGGATGATTGTTGTGCCAATTACCGCAAGTGAAAGTATAAAAGTCCTGGCAGGGATTGGCTTTAGCGTTAAGATTCTTTCGATACTCTTCTCCTACGAAAGGTACAATGAATTTTGCATTATGCCCCTAGTATTAATAAAAATCTACGGTCTATTCATTACCTCTTGCCTTACATTCTGCTGTTTTGCACAATGTTTCCTTTTCCTCATTAGCTGGTTTCCAATCGCATGATGCTGATTCGAGAGTTAAGAGTATCAGGCACAATCTGGACGAGAATAATATTGAATAATGTTTTACACTATAAAAGGAGAATCCAAGTGTGAAGCAATCCAATGCCTACTTGATGAGTGCCCTTGCGCGAAACATAATTCTAAGTGAGCGCCAATTTCCACTTCACGAAAGAACGAATTAACCGGTAGTGGTTGAATACTGCATAGCACCCACGCCTGCACACAACTCCTACCGAATGTTGACTGCAACAGACATACATGCGGCTGGGAACGACTATTGGAAGAATTGTACTATCGGATTAGGAAGTTGCTCACATAATATTTTGGGGTCGTAAAAATGTATGGATGTAAGTTCGCGATGAAAGTGTTAATAATATATATGACTTGCATTTCAAGCAGCAAAACTGTCGTAATAGTTAGGAGTTTGAAATATAATTGACGAAACAACTATTTCAATTTTACACATACGACGATGTAGAAGGAATTCGTTAGCAAATTAGCGTAATTACGTATACCACCGCGACCCAATACCATTTTAAATGGTGATAAAACTTGTTGTGTGTCTCCGGGAAAAGTGTCAAATGCCGTTACACGTTTAATGACCGTGATAAAGTATTACGGAAATTGGAATTGTCACGATTAATCTATAAAATTATACCCGAGATACACGGAGATAATAGAGAGGCGTTTGGCTTTCAATATCTTTTATTTCTTTGTTGAAATGCTTGCGCATGCTGAGGTTACAGGAAAGTTATTGCCACAGGTTGACCTTGTGCAGGGGATTCATTGGTGATCCTGTTGGACATCCAAACGCGGTGGCGAAACTTTTCATTTGAGCCACGGCTCCATTTACTCGGATGCTGTCTAGACTATGCATCGCTTTCCTTGCCAATTTTTTCTCTGCCCATTTTTTGGTGTTATATCCGCAATAGGTCTGAGGAAGACGATCACATTAATCAACGCGAGAAAGTCGTGGACGAGCGTGCAAACTTACATTGGCAAAAGCGATGTAGAACATTTGATCGCAACTATACTTCTCGAAATTGGGGAGTGTTTGGCATACAGATTTGTCGCTGTTTGCTAAATTTTCGTAGGCATCGAACGCTGCCTCGAGGCCCATTACATCAGGGTAGTTCTCCAAGAAACTGACCGATGTATCAGACTATGAAAAAAAGAATCTATTAATTCTCAACTCTACTCCGCTCTTTATGTCAAAGTTGAACTCGAATTTTGTGTAGTTACTTTTACATCCATTTCGTAACGATGCTTAAGGTCCCTATTGGTGATCTTATTATATGCGTCGATAAAGAGAGATTTTCTTTTCAGACACTGATCCCGCATCTCCGGCCTCCACCAAACATGAGTATCGGTCTCCACCTCATACTTGCCTAGAGAGTTAGACATTCTCGTTAAAGGTGTATCAAGAATTTCCCATGGGAATTTATGACTGATTTAAAGGCATACCGCAGTCATCTATGACGTGGTGCATCTCGTGTCCTAGGGTAGTTCCGATGCCCGCATAGTTATAAATGCTACAAATCAGAAAGTGCTGTTTGGAAGGATATAAGTCTTCTTACTAAACACGGTGCGATGATTATGACACCTTACTTACGTCGGTATAGTCGGACTGAAGACTGGAGGCAACAAGAGAGGAGCGTGAATGTCTGAAAAATACAAGTACAATTTTATTGGCAGAATGTCAAAGACGAATACCTGTTAGTCCACATACGACAGATTACAAACTCACAGAGCAAGTTCAACTCGAGAGCGAGGGATGCTTCCGGATTCAAAATAGTTTTCTTTTCTCTTCTGTATATACCGGCAATAATAAATTGCGAATATACGAAATGCATCTCGGATGTTGAGGTCAAAGTGTTAAGGAAAACTGAAACATGGATGACTCACTTTACTGTAGCTGTTCCGGCCCCATCTATCCACGGAGGAAAACCGACCCATTCTACGACGTCATTGAGTTTTTTCGACGTCTCTTGACGTGTCGATTTGTCCAACCAAGTGGATTTCTCCATTCGGTCCTCAATGGCTTTTATTATCCTCCTGTTCATATCACGAACCTGCAAAATTATAAATGCTAAATAGAAACACCACTATTTGGTGGTGTTACGCATAAGCTTTTACCATAATTCCATGATATTTCTGGAACCATTTCTGGTAAAGTAATTTCTCCAATCCCTCCTTCAAGTTTAGTTCTTCGAGACACGTTTGCCATCTAAGAAGACTTGTATCAACACGTATCTCATTGTGTAAATGCATTATTCCGTATTAGATTTATAGAAAGTGTACTTTGGATTATCTTTTTCCCTTATGTAGCGGTGAAGGCTGTGAGGTTCGACTGACGTTCCTTCAAGTAACTTGTACATGTTGTCGTTCAATTTAAGGCGCCTTTCGACAAAGTAAATCTCCATATGACTTGCTAAGGTTTTAAACAGAAGACACATCTAACTATCTATTTAATATTGTATGATTACAAGGCGCGGATTACCTAAAACTTCTTCTGGTGTATCTTCAAGCAAGTCCATCAAATCAAGGAAATACTTCTTTTGACGCATGGCAATAATGCGTCGAGTTTGTCTGTCCTCCAAAGGCACATTTTGCATTAAAGTATTTATTACTTCCATCCAAGGTATCTAGAAAGGGAACATAATGAAATGAACTACATATAATGCCAAGCCGATTTACTCGATTGTCTGTCATACGTCCTGAATTTCTGTTTGATGTGGAAGAGTTTCCAAGAACCACGTGTCCAACGCCAGCCCGGCGAATGGTTTGAAAGTGTCAGGTTTCTCCTTCTTACTTTCCTCGCTTATCTGAAACGGAGTTAGAAATCTTAAAGATACCACTGCGAAAACATGATTTTGTCATGCGATCTATACCCGATTGAGCTTTCTTCGAAACTGGAACACTTGTTCGATTGTTTCTCTAATCTGTACATCTGAATCCTTCAATTTCAGACTCTTCATAATGCGGAATAGGAAATCGATGTAAGCCTGTTTCTCCTGCGGCTTCCAGTATTCCTCGTGGAAAATTGACCCGTATGCGCTATGCGGCTCCATGAGCTGAAGGTTTCAGAGCAAGTTTGAACATCGAGGATCATCAAATTTTTGATAATACTTTTCTCATGATACTCAGCACATTATTACCATTAGCACTGGTACGCTGCCTAATGTTTTGGTCCCCAAAATTTTAGTCCGGAATAATGCCGATTCGCCTGTTAGTTGCAAATACTTCATGTGAATATCCCAAATGGGAGTCTTTGTAACGCGGCCGATCTTTGTAACTTCTCGGGCAATATCCTTCGCATCCTTCATTGGATATTCAGCTGCAAAAATTGTTGTTTCAGTACAAAAAATACTTTATAATTAGATATTTTCGAGACTATCAGTGTTTCATTACGAATCTTAATGCAGGTCTCGTAAACAGTCTTCGCTTGACGGAACGAACCATCGTCACCCTCTTCATAGTCGTACGATTCGAGTGTTTCTGCAAGGAGTAATTGATTAGTGGTAATAATTATTCCAAACTGAATATTTCAATTATACTTACTCCGAATTATGCTGAGAAAGTCGAAATTGATCACATCGAGAATACTCCACATTGGAGTATATTTTGGACCCTGATGGTTTTTCTGCCAATTACCACAAGAGAACGTGTAGAAGTCCTGGCATGGATTGGCCTTAGTGTTCAAATTCTTTTTATACTCTTCTCCTACAAGGTATAATGAATTTTGTATTCTGTCTATAGTAATAATAATATAAGATCAATTTGTTACCCCTCGTTTTACATTCTGCTGTTTTGCACAAAGTTTCTCTTTCTTTATTATTCGGTTTCCAGTCGCATGATACTGATTGGACAACCAAAAGTACCAGGCACAATCTAGACGAGAATAATGTTGAATAAAAGTTTTGCAATATAAAATGGGTATCCAAGTGTGAGGGAATCCAATGCCTACTTGATGAGTCTCCTTGCGCTAGACATTACTATCACTGAGGACTAATTTCCAATTGAAGATGGAAAGAATTAGTCGATAGCAGAATTCCTCATAGCACTAACGACACACTGAATTCAGGTCGAATATTGACTGCAGTGTATTGTGGTACGATCGGGAACAACTGTTGGAAGAATTCTACTATCGGATTCGGAAGTGCTCCAAAAGGTGGTATGTTACTGTGAAGATTTAAAGCTTCGACTTCACGACGAAGCTGTAAAAAGTAAGCTTCCGCAATATACATATGAATAATTTGGGGTATGGTGTACACTTGAAGAAGCAAGAATGTGAGTTTTACATATATCACGATTTTTTAAGAACTCTTTGACATGCGAAAAGTTTTACGTTTTTAGGGAGTTGATATGGTGATAAGACGATAAGGGAAACCGAATTCTCATGTTTTCTCCATAAAATTATAGCCGAGATACGCGTAGATAATAAAAAGACATTTGCCTTTCAAACAATTTAATTCACATTCGCAAATAGAGGATTGTTCAAAGTGAGTATTTGAGTTACTTTCACGAATTTCCCAATTTTCCACCTAATCCCCACTCCCCTTTCAAAGTATAATATCTAGCAATTTCCAGCATTAGCATCAAAAAGGGGTAATTTTGTACAGTAATATATTTTTTTTTATTCTCGAAGTGCTTGCATATGCATGAGTTACATGGAAGTTAATGCCACAGATTGAGCTTTTCCTGTGGATTCATGGGGGATCCAGCGGGGCATCCAAAAGCTGTTGCGAAACTTTTCATCTGAGCCACCGCACCATTTACACGGATGCTGTCGAGGCTGTGCATTACTTTCGTTGCTAATTTTTTCTCCGCCGCTTTTTTCGTGATGTGTGCACAATATGTCTAAGGAAGATCGTTAGATTAATCAACGTATGAAATTCGTGGGTGAGAGTCATACGAACTTACATTGGCAAAAGCGATGTAGAACATTTGGTCGCAATTGTATTTCTCGAAATTGGGTAGCGTTTGGCAAACAGATTTGTCGGTTTTTTGTAAATTTTTGTAAGCATTGTACGCTGCCTCAAGACCCATTATATCCGGGTAGTTCTCCAGGAAATTGACTGAAGTATCAGACTAAAAATGCAAAGTTTATTAATCTTCGTCCCTATCGTTTTCCTTATATCAAAGTTCCAACTTGATTTTTGGGTAGTTACTTTCACATCTACGTTATAACGACTCTTAAACTCCCTATCGGTGTACTTATTGTACGCGTTGATAAATAGTGGCTTTCTGCTTATGCACTTAGCCCGCGTCTCGGGTAACCACCAAACAACATGGTCGGTATCTGTCGCATAACTACCTAGAATACGAAATTGACTTTAATATAATATCGGAAGCTTCGGCTAAATAATCGCCACTTTTATTCGAAGACATACCACAATCATCAATAACATGGTAAAACTCGTGTCCTACAGTGCTCCCCATGCCAGCGTAATTGTACATGCTACGAAAGACAAGGTGATGTGTGACCTGGTATGAACTTCCTGTCAAAAAATTAAAGCTTACTTACGAAGGTATAGTCGGACTAAACAGCGGAGGCAACATAAGAGGCGCGTGAATATCTAAAAATACAACATGTTCAATTTGATTGAAAACAACTGATCAAAGCATGATACTGTGTTGGTCCATACTCACAGAGCAAATTCAAATTGACAGCGAGGGATGCTTCCGGCGCCAGAATTTCATTCTTGTCTCTCCTGGATACACCAACAATTCCGATAAATCGAATACATATAAAAAGCATATCCGACATTCAAAACTTTTGGCAATATTAATGAAAAATTCAAATATTGGTCACTCACGCTACTGTACGTCGCCCGAATCCATCGATCCACGGGGGAAAACCGATCCATTGCTCGACGGCGTTGAGCTTTTTCGCAGTTTCCTCGCGGGTTGGTTTATCCAACCAACTGGACCTTCCCATTTGTTCGACGATCGCTATCTTTATCCTGCTGTTCATTGCATGAATCTAGTAAACGAATTTACAAGTAAAATGACCATTATCTGTTGGTGTGACATCTAGCTTCTTACAATATCCACGTAGCCCTTCGGGAACCATTTCTGGTAGAGTAATTGCTCTAAGGCCTCCTTCATGTTAAGATTCTGGATACACATTTGCCATCTAACAAGATTCGTATCAACATATATCCAATTGCCTAATTTAATTGCTTTGAATTGTATTCATTAAAAGTGTACCTTGGATAATATTTTTCCTTTATGTAACGGTCAAGGTTGTGAGGTTCTAATGACGTTCTTTCCAGTAATTTGTACAACTTATCGTCCAATTTCAAGTGGCCTTCGACGAAGTTAACTTCCATATGAAAAGCTATGGCATATGATATAAGGCACGTAAAGAACCCAATCAACATTTGATGTTGGAAAAACGTAGTATACCTAAAACTTCTTCGGATGTATCTTTAAGCACGGCCATCAAATCAAGGAAGTACTGTTTGTGACGCATGGCGACTAGCTTATGAGTTCGCCTGATCTCCGGAGAAATATTCGGCAACAATATATCTATTACTTTCGTCCAAGGTATCTACAAATAGCATATGATGAAATTAGCTATACTATACTGCAAGGTGGATTTATGTTTGCCGATTTTCAGTCATACTTCCTGAGTCTTTGTTAGACGTTGAAAGGTCTCCGAGAACCATCTGTTTAATACCACTCCAACGAATGGCCTGAAGCCGTCAGATTTCATCTTCTTATTTCGCTGGATTATCTTAAATAGGAGTTAAAAAAGTTAAAGACATCACCAGCAAATCAGGATTTCTTCACGAGCCATTGGATTCATACCTGATCGAGCTTTTTTCGAAACTCGAAGAGTTTCTCGACCTTTGCTCTGATTTGGGCATCCGAATCCTTTAATTTCAGACTCTTCATAATGAGAAATAGGAATTCGGTGTAAGCCTGCTTCTCCTGTGGTTTCCAGACCTCCTCGTGGAAAATTGATCCATATGCACTGGTGGGTTCCATAAGCTGAAAGTCAAAAATTCAATTTAAGCATTGGGAATCGAAAACTTGATTTAACTTTTACGATAACGGTAACATTATTACCATTAGCACTGGCACCTCTAGATCCGCTTTACTCCCCATAATTTTGACTCGGAATAATGCCGATTCACCTGACAACTCCAAGTACTTTCCGTGAATATCCCAAAGATCGGTTTTTGGCACGCGGCCGGTGTTTGTAACTAGTCGAGCAATATCCTTGGCATCCTTCATTGGATATTCAGCTGTAAAGATCGTCCTTTCATGAAGAGATATGTAATACGAATCCGGAATGATTGCGAGTATAGAATTCTTGTATTACGGATGCTAACGCAGGTCTGGTACATTTTCTTCGCCAGGCCGAACAAACTGTTATCCCCCGACTGGAAGTTGTAAGATTCGAGTATTTCTGCAAGAAGTAATCGATCAGGTGTAATATTTAAACCGAACCAAATGTTTGAATGACTCACTTCGAAGTATGCTAAGAAAGTCGAAATTGAGCAAGTCAAGTAAAGTCCACTCTGGGGCATATTTGGGACCCGGATGATTGTTGTGCCAATTACCGCAAGTGAAAGTAAAAAAGTCCTGGCAGGGATTGGCTTTAGCGTTAAGATTCTTTCGATACTCTTCTCCTGCGAAAGGTACAATGAATTTTGCATTATGCCTGTAGTAATAATAATTTACGATCCATCAATTACCTCTTGTCTTACATTCCGCTGTGTTACACAACGCTTCCTTTTCACGATTAGATGGCTTCCAATCGCATGATGCTGATTGGAGAATTAAAAGTATCAGGCACAATCTGGAAGAGAATAATCTTGAAGAAAGTTTGGCAGCATAGAAGGGGTATGAAGGAACTGATGCCTACTCGAGTGCCCTTGCACGAAACATTCTTCTCAGTGAAGACTAATTTCCACTTCACGAAAGAAAGAATTAGTCGGTAGTTGAATTCTTCATAGCACCCGCACTTAACTCCTACTGAAAGTTCACTGCAATAGACATTCATGTGATTGGAAACGACTATTGAAAGTATTGTACTATCGGATTAGGAAGCTGTCGGCATAGTTTTATGAAGCCGTAAAAATGTGCGACTGTAAAAAAGTGTCCGTTTCCGGGTGTGTTAACCACGATGCCACGTGTGATGATCATGATAAGGCACTGCAGGAAACTGAGTATTCATGTTTATGCTATAAAATCATACCTGGGATACACACAGATAATGCAGAAAGGGTTTGTCTTTCACATATACAGTCTATATTGAGCAATAGAAAACTGTTTGAAAAACTCATGTATGTACATTTGACAGGAGGATCTAAAGATTTTCGCTGGGAACACTAGAAAGCCTTTTGGGAAAACTGAGTATCCTACACTGCCTTGTTCCATTTGAAAATACAAAAGACTGCAACCTGCAGCTTTAGCGACAACATTTTTGAATTTGTAGGCTGGGATAATTTTGTAGCCTCTGATAAATCTTTTATTTCATTCTTAAAATGCCTGCATATGCAGGAGTTACATGAAGGTTATTGCCAGAGATTGACCTTTTGCTGTGGATTCATCAGTGATCCAGCAGGGCATCCGAATGCTGTGGCGAAACTTTTCATCTGAGCGGTCGCCCCGTTTATCCTAACGCTGTCGATACTATGGTCCCATGTATTTAATTTATCCTTCGCCGATTTTGCCGTGTAATATCCACAAAAGGTCTGCGGAAAATCGAGAGATTAATTGACATGATAAAATAATCGGTGAGCGTACGAACTTACATTGGCGAAAGCAATGTAGAACATTTGATCACAGCTGTACCCCTCAAAATGAGGTAATGTTTGACAGACGGAGCTGTCTTTGATTGCTAATTCCTTGTAGGCATTGTAGGCCGCCTCTAGACCCATCACATCCGGGTAGTTCTCCAAAACACAGGTCGAAGTATCCGACTAGGAAAATGAAATCTATTAATTTTCAACTCTATAATGCTTCTCGTATATCAAAGTTAGAACTCGATTTTCAAATGATTACTTTCACATTCAAGTTATAGCGACTCTTAAACTCCCGGTCGGTGACCTTATTGTACGCGGCGATGAAGAGTAGTTGTTTGTTTAAGCAGTTGAATTGCATAGGCAGTGACCACCATTCCACATGCCCAGTATCCCCCTCATACCTTCCTAAAATGAGTAATTAACTTGAAATGAGTACCACGAATTTCCAGTGAGCAATCATCACTCATTCAAACGCATACCGCAGTCATCGATAACGTGGTACAACTCATGTCCTAGGGTAGATCCGAGACCAGCGTAATTGTATACTCTATAAAGGAGAAAATATTGTTGGAACGAATGCGAACTTATTACTATAGAAGGTATACTTTTTATGAAATCGTACTTACGGTGGTATAGTCGGACTGAACATTGGAGGCAACAAGAGAGGCGCGTGAATATCTGAAGAATATATAGCAAGTTCAATGTATGTGAACGTCAAGGAATAATAGTAAGTGAACGTCAAGGAATACTACTTGCGGGTTCGTATAGACAAAGTACTTACAGAGCACGTTTGAACCGATTTCCAACGATGCCTCCGGCTTCAGAATCTCGCTCTTACTTCTCAATTGCATAGCGACAATTGTCCTAAATTGCAAATATATAGAATTTGTTGTGATATTGGTCATTTCAGAGAATATCGAAGAATTCGATGACTTACTCTATTGAAGGAGGCCCGTTTTGATTGATCCACGGGGGGAAACCAATCCATTGCTGGACTTTGTTGAGTCTTTTCGCCGTCTCGTCGTATGTCGGTTTATCCAGCCAATTGGACTTCCGCATTTGGTCCTCAATAGCTAACTTTATCTTGCCACTCATCTGATTAATCTACGAAAGAAAACTATAAACAAAGGCACCAATATTTGGCATGGTGTTATGACTTGGTCCTTACGCTTCCCGAATACTCCTTCGGGAACCATTTGAAGAAGAGTAATTTCTCTATGACTTCCTTCATATTGTGATCCTTGATACACGTTTTCCATCTAAGAAGACTTGTATCAAACTTTAGCGCTCTCTATTGCATAAATAAAAACTGTACCTTGGATAATATTGATCTCTTATATAGCTAAACGTGCCGCGATGATCGACTGATGTTCCTTCCAATAATTTGTACATGTTCTCCTTCAATTTCAAGTGGGTTTCGACGAAGAAAATCTCCATATGACCAGCTACGGTATTGGATCGAAGGTATATGAATTATCTAATTAAAGCAACATTTTGAAAACACGTAATATACCTAAGACATCCTCGGGTACTTTTTTAAGCAATTCCATCAAATCGAGGAAGTATTGTGTATGACGCATGGCGATTATCTTTTCATTCCGTCTCATTGCCGGGGACACACTTTGCAATAATGCCTCTATCACTTCTGTCCAAGGTACCTACAAGTCGATAACGTAATTATCTATGATGTCAGCTCAATTCAACCAAATTTCTGTCATACGTCCTGAGTTTTTGTCTTAGTGCGAAGAGTGCGTGAGAACCAGTTCTCTAACTCCAGTCCGGTGAATCCATTGAAGGCATCTGGCCCCGTTTTCGTATTTTGCTCGATTATCTGACACGGAAGTTTAAGAAATTGAAGTACGAAATCATCAGTACGAAAATCTAATTGCTTCACGAACATTATGATTTATACCTCATCGAGCTTTCGTCGGAAGTCGAATACTTTCTCGATCCTCTGCTTGATCATTACATCCGTATCCCCTAAATTCAAACTTTTCATAATGACAAATAGGAACTCAGTATAAGCCTGTTTCTCCTGCGGTTTCCACTTTTCCTCGTGGAAGATTGATCCATATGCACTAGGCGGCTCCAAGAGCTGAAAGTTTCAAAGCGTGTTTCAACATTGAGAGTCAAAAGTTTCATAGTACTTTTCTCATATTACTCAGCACATTATTACCATTAGCAACGGCCTGTTATTCCAAAATTTACACCCCAGAACTTTAGTCCGGAATAATGACGATATTCCTGATAGTTTCAGATACTTAGAATGGATTTCCCAAAGAGGAGTCTGTGGCACGCGACCGATCTTGACAATTTCTCTGGCAATATCACCAGCCTCTTTGACTGGATACGCAGCTGTGAAAATCGTTTTTTCAGAACGAGCCATATTTTGTTAGTAATACATTTTTGAGACTAAAAATGTTTCATTACGAATTTTAGTGCAGCTCTCGTAAACAGACTTCACCAGCGAGAACATTATGTTGTCGCCTGGGCGGTATTTGTACGACTCGATAGTTTCTGCAAGAAGTAATCGACAAGCGGTAATCATTTTTCCAAACTGATTGTCCGAATTACTTACTCCGTACTATGCTGAGAAAGTCAGAATTGATCACGTCGAGTATACTCCACATTGGAGCATATTTGGGTCCCGGATGATTTTTGTGCCAATTACCGCAAGTGAAAGTATAGAAGTCCTGACAGGGGTTAGCCTCGGTGTTCAGATTCTTCTTATACTCATCTCCTACAAGGCACAATTCATTTTTTTTGTATTATGCCTGTAGTGGTAATAATGTACGATCCATGCATTACCTCGCACTCTACATTCCGGTGTGGTGCACACCGCTTCTTTCTTAGAATTATTTGGCTCCCAACCGCAGGATACTGATTGCAGAATCAAGAGTATCAGGCCCAATCTGCATAATAATTATATTGAATAAAGTTTTCTAATGCAAAATGGGAATACACGTCTGAGAGAATGAAAAACCTACTTGATCGATGTCCTTGCACGAGACATTGTTCTCATTGGGGGTGAATTTCCACTTGAATAATGAAAAAATTAATCGGTCGTTGAATTCTTCATAGCACCGACAAGCACACGGAATTGCCAAATACTGACTGCGGTACATTGTGGCATGATCGGGAACTCGCGAAAGAATTTCACTATCGGATTAGGAAGTGCACCAAACATGTTAAATGGTTGTAAAGCTTCGATTTCGTGACGAAGCTGTACGTCTCTTTACAATGGCTGAGGCAGACATGTTCTCGTCCAAAACAAACGGCCTTGCGTTTTGAGGAAAGTGTTAAACGCAATTACACATTTAAAGATCGTGATAACGGTCACATACAAAGTGATAAAGTTCACATAACAAGAGAATTCAGAAATTCGACTTTGAAACACCGCAAATCCTTTTCGAAGAATTTGCTGACTGCTTTGATCACCCTTCAAGGGTTGCACAGTGTTTGGAACTGAGTCTCGTGGCGATTACCTGAGGATCCTCCCCAATAATCCACGCACCGTGCAGCTCCCACTACCCGTATAATGATATATTATGTAAGTTCAGGATAATTTTGGATAATTATATATTTTTATTGTATGCTCAAAATGCCTGCGTACGCAGGAGTTACATTAAAATTACTTCCACAGATCCAGCTTTTTCTGTGGATTCATTGGTGATCCGACGGGACAATCGAAAACTCTGCCGAAACTTTGCATCTGAGCCACTGCCCCGTTTATCCTAACACTATCAATACTATGCGCCCATGCCTGTAATTTATCCTTCACCGATACTTTGCTGATGTATCCACAAAAGTTCTGCGAAAAATCATCAAATTAATCCATGTAGAAAATGTATGCGCGACTGTGCGAGCTTACATTGGCGAAGGCGAGGTAGAACATTTGGTCGCAACTATACTTCTCGAAATTGGGGAGGGTTTGGCAGACGGATTTGTCTTGGTTGACTAAACGTTTGTAAGCATTGAAGGCTGCCTCAAGGCCCATTACATCCGGATAGTTCTCCAAAACAGTGCCCGAAGTGTCGGACTAGAAGAACGGATTCTATTAATTTTAAACTCTATTCCGCCGCTTATATTAAAGATCAGACTTGATTTTTGATAGTTTACTTTCACAATCACGTTATATCGATTCTTGAACTCCGCATCAGTGATCTTATTGTACACGTCGACAAAGGCTGCTTTTTTCTCTAAGCACTTGTTCCGCATCGCCGGCGGCCACCAAACTTCATTCTCGTCCCCCACCTCATAACTACCTAGAATTGGAAACTGATGTTAAGAGCAGTATCATGAATTTCCTGCGAGTAGTCGGCACTCATTTGAATTTTGATGCCCTACCGCAATCATCTACGACATGGTATAACTCGTGTCCTAAAGTAGATCCGATGCCAGCATAATTATATACGCTATAAATGAAAACTGTTGGTAGAAGTATGTTCCCCTTGTAGTAAAATAATCTAGGATACCCTAGAGTTCTCTAGAGCTACTCTGGAAATCCGAGTTAATTACAGATGGTTAAGAGTAACTTTAAAGTTTCTGAAGTAACTCACGTATAACTTTAGAGTTACTCTAGTGACTGTAGAGAATTTTGGCCTAAAGTTTCTAAGGTTTATTTTTACAAGGGTTACTGTTAAAGAAGATGCACTTTCTATGAAATCGTACATACTTTGGTATAGTTGGACTGAACACTGGAGGTATCAGGAGAGGCGCGTGAACATCTGAATAAAACAACAAGTTCACTGTAACTAAAAGTCGAAAGATAATATTTGCGAGCTAGTATAGACAAAGTACTCACAGAGCCAATTGTCACTTATCTCGAGGGATGCTTGTGGCGTCAAAATCTCTTTCTTTCTTCGCGTCTGCATAGCGATCATTGTACTAAATTGCAAATACATAAAATTCATTTGGAATGTTCGAAATCGAAGGAAATGTTCAGGAATTGAATGACTCACTCCATTGAGGGCTGCCCGACTAAATTGATCCACGGCGGGAAACCGATCCATTCCTCGATTTTGTCGAGTCTCTCCGACGTTTTCTCGCGTGTTGGCTGGTCTAGCCAAGTGGACTTCTGCATTTGCTCCTTAATAGCTACCCTTATTCTGCTGCTCAACTGATGAATCTACCAGAGAAAACTATATGCAAAAGTACCACTATTTCTTAGTGCTATAACTTGCTCCTTACAAATCCTGGATACTCCTTCGGGAACCATTTATGGAAGAGAAGTTTCTCCAAGTCCTCCTTCATGTTATGATCCTCGATACACACGTGCCACCTAAGAAGACTTGTATCACCCAGTGTCTAATTGCCCAATTTCATTTTCCGCATTATATTCATTAAAAATATACCTCGGATAATATCTTTCCCTTATGTGGTTGTGATTGCCGCTCGAATCGGCTGCCGATTCTTGCAGTAACCTGGACGTTTCCTGATTCCGTTTCAGGTGGGTTTCGACGAAATAAATCTCCATATGAGACGCTGCGGCATCAGACAGACGATACATAAAGGCTTTAATAAACATTTTATGATACAAAAGGGCCCAGTATACCTATGATGTCTTCGGGTGTATCTTTAAGCAAGTTCGTCAAATCGACGAAGTAGTCTTTTTGACGCATGGCGATTATATCTTCAGTTTGTCTCAGGCGCGCAGGCACATTTTGCAATAACACCTCGATTACTTCTGTCCAAGGTACCTGCACAAAGTACATAATGAAACTAGCTGTAATACCATTTTGATTCAGCTGATTTTCTGTCATACGTAATGAGTCTTCAACGGAGCGCGAACGTTGTCTGCGAACCACTTGTCCAGCTCCTGCCCGGTGAATGGATTGAAGTGTTCCGCTCTCTTTTTCTTATTTCGCTCGAGAATCTGGAACAAAAGTTAGAGAGCTTAAATTCATCGGTGCGACAACATTTTTTGTTTCATGAATTATACGATTTATACTTTCTGGAGCTTTTTGCGGAACTCAAAGACTTTCTCGACCCTTTGTCTGATTTGGGCATCCGCCTCCTTCAATTTCAGACTCTTCATAATTTGAAATAGGAACTCGGTGTAAGCGTGTTTTTCCTGTGGTTTCCAGGTTTCCCCGTGGAAAACTGAGCCATATGCACCAACGGGCTCCAGGAGCTGAGGGTTTAAGACTAGGTATGAATATCAAATTCAACAGTTTTATGGTACTTTTATCATAATTAGCAAATTATTACCATTAGCACCGGCCGGTCTTCCCAATTTTTATTCGCCAAAATCTTATAGTGGAATAATGCTGATTGACCCGTCAGTTGCAGATACTTAGAATGGATATTCCAAAGAGAAGTCTTTGGCACATGGCCGATTGTTTTAATTTCCCGGGCAATATCTGCCGCCTCCTTAATCGGATATTCAGCTGTGAAAATCGTGCTTTCGTTACGAGGTGAATATTAATAACTCAAAATGTATGTGCTTAGAACTGTTGCATTACGAATTTTTGCGCAGGCATCGTAAACAATCTTCGCCAGAGGGAACATATTGCTGTCGCCTGGTTGGAACTTGTACGTCTCGAGAGTTTCTGCAAGCAGCAATCCGCTAGGTGTAATAATTGTACCAAATTCAATGTCCGAATTACTTACTTCGCATTATACTGAGAAAATTAATATTCATAATATTGACCATGCTCCACTCTGGAGCATATTTAGGACCCGGGTGGTGGCTATGCCAATTACCGCAAGCGAAAGTGTAAAAGTCTTGGCAAGGACTCACTTTAGTGTTCTGATTCTTTTTATACGCTTCTCCTACAAAAGATACAATGAACTTCACATTATGTCTGCGGTGAGAACAATATACGATTAATGCATACCTCGGTCTTTGCATTCCACCGTTTTACACAACGTTTCCTTATCATGATTATTTGGCTTCCATTGGCATGATACTAAATGGACAATAAAAAGTATCAGGTACAATCTAGAAAAGAACCATTTTCTTAATAATTCGTGTAATACACAAAGGCAAAACGCATATGAGGAATGCAATGCCTACTGGATGAGTGTCCGTGTGTAAGACATTATTCTCTCTAAGCACTAATATTTCCACTTCAAGAACGAAAGAATTAAACGGTAGTCGAACTCATTATAGACTGACGAGCACTCTGAACTGTTCCGTCTATCGACACAAGTAGACTTTGATGCGACCGGGAACTTCGAAGGATATTCTGCTATCGAATGAGGAAGTGTTCCAAAAAATTCTATGTGACAACACAAATTTAGTGCTCCAATTTCGTGACAAAATTGTAAACTGTAGTAGCTTCGCACGTAGAGCAATAAGCCTTCCGCAATAGGTAGGAGTTTAAGATGGTGTAAGTGATGAAGTGGGACTTAAATTTGCCATGCACCACGATTTTCAGAGGACTCATTGACACTAAAATAAAATATGGCAATTGGAATTGCCGTGTTTGCTCTATAAAATGATACGTATTGTACCCTATGCAAATAATAGAACGGAGGAAATTGTTTTCAGGTATGTACAGATATGTAGAAAGCATTAGACCTATACATTTGAAAATAGAAAGAATTATTTCTACACGTTGCACTTGACGGGAGGATTTACGGATTTGCCACGGAATTACTGGAAAAACTTTTAAAATAATTGGACGTTCCACGTTTACTTGTTCACCTGTTGACTTGTTGCCTTGTTGACTTGTTGCATGGTCAAAACAATGTTTGAAACTGAACCCCGCAGTCGTTACCTGGTGTTTCGACACCCTTTGGCCCCCACTACCCTTTTCAAAATCCAACGCACCGCACCTTCAACGTTGGTGGCGGAATATTTGAATCGGATCATGTTTGAATGGTCCTCAAATATAGTAAAAAACACATAAAAAAATACTTTCGTCCTCCAAAAATAGTAAATGTACACCACATTTCAAACCCCATTCTATTGAAATGTGTATCAAATTATATTACGGGCAACCAACGAATTTTTTCGTTCATCAAAAGTAGTAAATATTTACCAAATGTATGACCCCATTTAGCCTTAATAACTATTTCCCAGATATTTACATCTGATCACCAAATTAAATACTGAGCCCCAAAATGTGTTCTGTTATGAACCCCAAAATCTGTTACCAAATTGGTTTATGAATCACCAAAAAAACATGCATTACTCTATTCGCCTTCCCCACTCCCGGCGGGGGAGGGGAGGCAACTATATTTGCTAAACATAATATTTTTTTGGTCACATATAATATAACTTGGTGACAAAGAAACAATATTTCATGAACACTTTAAAATTAAATGGGGTCTCAGATTTGGTGAACAACAACATTTGTATGAGGGTTAAATTTTAATTTGATGCGCATTTAACTTTGATCCATTTGAAACTTTACTTCCGAGGACAAGGTTACACAAACTGCAGGATAATTTTGCCAGATGACATTTTTTTTATTTTATGCTCGAAATGTCTGCATATGCAGGTGTTACATGAATATTATTTCTAGAGTTTTAGCTTTTCCTGTGCATTCATCAGAGTTCCATTGTTTCCTTTGTTTTCTTTGTACTCATCAGAGTTCCGTTGTTTCCACAGGTTTCCATGGTTTCCACAGATTCAGCTTTTCCCTTGGATTCATCGGCGTTCCGACGGGGCATCCGAATGCAGTACCAAAACTTTCCATCTGAGCGGGCGCCCCGTTTATCCTAATGCTTTCAATGCTATGCACCCACGAGTATAATTTATCCATCGCCGATTTTCTGCTATAGTATCCGCAAAAGGTCTAAAGAAGAGGGATAGATTAATCGACGTAAAGAAATCGTGCGCGAGACTGCGCGCTTACATTTCCAAATGTGATGTAAAACATTTGGTCACAGCTGTACCCCTCGAAATGAGGCAATGTTTTGCAGGCAGATTTATCGGTCCTGAGTAATTCCTTGTAAGCATTGTACGCTGCCTGGAGTCCCATCACATCCGGGTAGTTCTCCAAAACAGTGTTCGAAGTGTCCGACTAGAAAAGAAAAGTATAATAAACTTTACGCTCATTTTGCACTTTACATGAAATTTCGAATGCAATTTTCAGCTGGTTACTTCCACGTCCGCATTATAACGATTCTTGTAATCCCTGTCTGTGATGGCATTGTACGCTTTGACGAAAAGCAATTTGTTGTCCAAACACTTCCTCCGCGTCTCCTGCGGCCACCAAATATTAACCCCAGTCTCTTGCTCAAAACTGCCTAGGGTTGTAAATTGACGTTACAGAAGCACGCCACACATTATTGGCAAGTAATCACTACTAAATTAAAGGCATACCGCAATCGTTTATAACATGATACATTTCGTGTCCTAGGGTACTGCCAATGCCAGCGTAATTATACAAGCTATAAAAGAGAAAGTGGCCGTTTTTTCAATGAAGTTGAAATTGCTACCACGAAAGATGGACTTACTATATGACATTTTACTTACGCCGGTACGTTTGTACTGAATAGTGGAGGCATCAAGAGAGGCGCGTGAACATCTGAAACATACAACTAGTTCAATTTCACTGGATGGAAGTCCAAGAATAATACTTGTTCCTCAGAATGGACAGAGTACTCACAAAGCAAGTTGGATGGCATATCGAGTTGTGCGTCCGGCAATAGAATCTCTTTCTTAACTCTCCTGTGTATTTCGATAATTGTTACAAATTGTGAAAATAGAAAGCATATCTCGGATGTGAGAAGAGTTCAAGGGAATATCAAAGAATACGACGACTTACGCCCTGGGCCATCCCTCTCCAATAATCCACGGCGGGAAGCCAAACCATTCCTCGAGATTCTTGAGCCTTTTCGAAGTCGCTTCGCGTGTTGGTTGGTCCAGCCAAGTGCACTTCCCCATTTGATTCTGAATAGCTGTTTTTATCCTGCTATGTATCTCGCGAACCTATCAAACGAAATTGTACGTGAAATAACCGCTTTCTTTTGGTGTGACGTTTAGGTTGTTACCATTGGCAGACCCTCCTTGGGCCAACTTCGATAGACCAATTTCTCCAATGTCTCCTGCATGTTATGACTGTCGAGGCACGTTTTCCACCTATGAAAATCTTGTGTATCAACAATCTGTTTCTAATTGATCAACTTCAGAGTTTTGTGTGTTCCTTGTTAAAATCATTGAACGTGTACCTTGGATAATAGATTTCAAATATGTACTGAAGAAGGCGATGAGGCTCGATTGACGTTGCTTCTAGTAACTTGTACATATGCTCTGTCAATTCCAGATGACGTTCGACGAAGTAAATCTCGACATGATTTGCTGCGGCATTCGGTAAACCGTACGTGAAGGGTTTAGACAAAACTTTATACTACGAAAACTTAATGTACCTAAAACTTCCTCCGGCACAGTTTTAAATAAGGCCAGCATGTCCAAAAAGAATTCCTTCTGACGCATGGCAATTATCTTTCGAGTCTGTCTTGTCTCTGCTGGTACATGTGGCAATAACGCATCTATTACATCCGGCCAGGATATCTACAAAACGTACTTATTGAAATTAGCTATAATTCGTGATTGATGCGGTCAATTGTCTGACATACGTCCTGAGTTTTTGATTTAGTTCGAATTATGTCACTGAACCACTTGTTGATGCCCTGTCCGGTGAATGGATGGAAGATTGTCGGTTCCTTTCTTGAATGTCGATCGATTACCTGAAGCAAAAGTTTAAAACCTTAAATATACGAATAGGTATACGTGATTTCCCTGAGTTCATGAGAGACACGATCTAGTATACCAGCTCGAATTTTTTACGGAATTCGAACACTTTCTTAATCTTGGCTATGATTACTGTATCCGGCTCCCTCGTGTTCAGCTGTTTCATAATGAGAAATAGGAAGTCGAGGTAAGCCTTTTCCTCTTGTGGTTTCCAGACCTCCTCGTGTTCAATTATTCCATATGCACTGGTGGGTTCCATGATCTGAAGGTTTCAATCCGCGTTTGAAAGGAGTGAAACACTAGACGGAATTTTTGCCACAATTAATCATAACGTATGTTACCATTAACACTGGTAAACGCTCCGTCGCGTCACTCGACAGAACTTTAATTCGGAAGAAAGCTGATTCGCCGGACAATCTCAAATACTTGGAATGGATTTCCCAGAGTGAAGTCTTTGGTGCGCGGCCGATCTTTGTAACTTCTCGAGCTATGTCATTTGCCCCTTTCTTCGGATATTCAGCTAGAAAAATCGTTCCTTCAGCACAAGATACACTTTGTTAACGACAAATATCTCACACTTGAATTGTTTCATTACGAATCTTAACGCAGGTCTCGTAAACTTCTTTCGCCTTACGGAACGACATCGAATCGCCTTTTTGGGGGGTGTAAAAATCGAGAGTTTCTGTAATAAATAAAATCGGCAAGATATGATATTTGCATCGAATTGAATGTCTGAATTGCTTACTCCGAAGTATCTTGAGAAAATTGGTATTCATCACGTCGAGCAGCGTCCACTCTGCAGTGTATTTGGGACCCGGATGATTTTTAGGCCAATTGCCACAAGTAAAAGTGAAAAAGTCCTTGCAGGGATCGGCGCGAGTGTCCATATTTGCTTTATACTCTTGTCCTACCGGATACAACAAGTTTATAATCATGCCTGCAACTTATTTGCGATTTACTGATTACCTTTTGTCGCACATGCCGGCGTATTACACACCGCTTCCTTTGTAGGATTATTTGGTTTCCAGACGCCAGACGCCGATTGAACAATTATGAGTATCAGGGATAATCTACAAAAAAATAATTTTAGTAACATTTTCAATATAAAAGGGGAGTACAAGTGTCCGAATATCTAATGTCCACCTCACGAGTTCCCTTGTGTGAGACATTATTCTCTCGAAGAGCCAGTGCCCACTTCAAGAACAAAAAGAATTATGCGGTAAACATATCCGTTATAGCACCTACTAGCACTCCAAACTCTTGTCAAATGTCAACTGCAATAGTCTTTCGGGCAACAAGGAACTACAATTGCAGGAATTCTATTATCGGACGGGGAAGTGCTGCAAAAATGTTACGTGTCCCTGAAAATGTAAGTCTGCGATTTCGTGACGAAGCTGTTAAATGTAAAGTGACTTTCACGTGAAGAAACAAAACTTCCGTAATTCTTCGGAGTCCAAGAACCGAACGCTGTCACTTTTATTGGTAAAATCTTCAAGTAGGTTTAAGACAAACATGGGAGTAATTTTTATTTATTCTATTGTTGATATTCCTGCACATACAGGAGATACATGAAAGTTATTTCCACAGATTGATCTTCTCCGCTGGATTCATCGGAGTTCCGACGGGGCATCCGAATACACTACCGAAACTTTCCATTTGAGCGGCCGCCCCGTTTATCCTAACGCTGTCAATACTATGTACCCACGAGCCTAATTTATCCTTCGCCGATTTTGTGGTGTAGTATCCGCAAAAGGTCTAAAGAAGATTGAAAGATTAATCCACGTGAGAAAATCGTGCGCGAGGGTGCGAGCTTACATTGCCAAATGTGATGTAGAACATTTGATCACAGCTGTACTCTTCGAAATGAGGTAACGTTTTGCAGGCAGCTTTGTCGGTCTTGAGTAATTCCTTGTATGCATGGTACGCTGCCTCGAGTCCCATCACATCCGGGTAGTTCTCCAAGACAGTGCCCGCAGTGTCGGACTACAGAAACAAAATCTAGTAATCTTTACCCTCACTTTGCACTTTGCATGAAATTTCGAATTTGATTTTCAGCTGGTTACTTCCACGTCCACATTATAACGATTCTTGTAATCCCTGTCTGTGATGGCATTGTACGCTTTGACGAAGAGCAATTTGTTCTCCAAGCACTTCTTCCGCGTCTCCAGCGGCCACCAAGTATTAATCCCAGTCCCTTGCTCAAAACTGCCTAGAGTTATAAATTGACGGTAAAGTAGCGCGTCACACATTTTTGTCGGATGATTACTACTAATTTGAAACTATACCGCAATCATCTATGACATGGTACAACTCGTGTCCTAAAGTACTTCCGATGCCGGCGTAATTGTACAGGCTGTAAAAGAGAAAATGTCCGTTTGGGCGTAATTGAACTAGCTTCCGAGGTAGATAGACTTACTATGAAATTTGACTTACGCCGGTACGTTTATACTGAATAGTGGAGGCATCAAGAGAGGCGCGTGAACATCTGAAAGATACGGCCAGTTCAATTTTACTGGATGGAAGGCCAGGAATAATACTTGTTACTCAGAATGGACTGAGTACTCACAGAGCAAGTTGGATGGGATATCGAGTTGTGCGTCCGGCGACAGAATCTCGTTTTTAATTCTCCTGCGTAATCTGATAATTATAACAAATTGTAAAAATAGAAAGCATAATACCTCGGTTGTGAGAAGAGTTCAAGGGAATATCAAAGAATTTGACGACTCACCCTCTGGGCCATCCCTCTCCAACAACCCACGGTGGGAAGCCAAACCATTCCTCGAGATCCTTGAGCTTTTTCGAAGTCGCTTCGCGTGTTGGTTGATCCAGCCACGTGCACTTCCCCATTTGATTCTGAATAGCTGTTTTTAACCTACCGTTTAACTCGCGAACCTATACAACGAACATGGGAGGTGAAATTGCCGTTTTCATTTGGTGGGATGTTTAGGTTCCTACCATTTTCAGACCCTCCTTCGGCCAATTTCGGTAGACCATTTTCTCCAAGGTTTCCTGCATGTTATGACCTTCGAGACACGTTTGCCACCTAAGAAAACGTTGCGTATTAAAACCTGTTTCTAATTACCTAATTTAAGTGTTCCGTGCATTCCTCGTTAAAATCATTGTACCTTGGGTAATAAATTTCTCTTATGTACTGGAGAAGCTGGTGAGGCTCGATTGACGTTGCTTCTAGTAACTTGTACATGTCCTCCGTCAATTGCAGATGACGTTCGACGAAGTAAATCTCGACATGATTTGCTGCGGCATTCGGCAAACCGTGCGTGAAATGTTTAGACAATACTTTATACTAGGAAAACTTAATATACCTAAAACTTCCTCGGGTACAGATTTAAACAAGGCCAGCATGTCCAGAAAGAATTCCCTTTGGCGCATGGAAATGATCTTTCGTGTCTGTCTTGTCTCTGCTGGCACATGTGGCAATAACGCATCTATTACTTCCGGCCAGGATATCTACAAAACGTACTTATTGAAATCAGCTATAATTCGTGGCTGATTCGGTCGATTGTGTGCCATACGTCTTGAGTCTTTGTTTTAGTGCGAATGATGTCTGTGAACCACTTGTTAATGTCCTGTCCGGTGAATGGATGGAAGCCTTCCGGTTTTTTTTTCGAATTTCGATCGATTACCTGAAGCAAAACATTAACATCTTAAAGATATGAATTAGAAAACACTATTTCTTCCAGTTGATAAAGGCCAAGATCTAGTATACCAGCTCGAAATTTTGACGGAATTCGAACACTTTCTGGATCTTGGCTTTGATTACTGCATCCGGCTCCCCCGTGTTCAGACTTTTCATAATGAGAAATAGGAAGTCGAGGTAAGCCTTTTCCTCTTGTGGTTTCCAGACCTCCTCGTGTTCAATTATTCCATATGCACTGGCGGGTTCCATGATCTGAAAGTTTCAATCCGCGTTTGAAAGGAATGAAACACTTGACGGAATTTTTGTCACAATTATTCATAACATATATTACTATTAACACTGGTAAACTCTCCGACGCATGACTCGAGAGAACTTTAATTCGGAAGAAAGCTGATTCGCCGGACAGTCCCAAATACTTGGAATGAATTTCCCAGAGTGAGGCCTTTGGTACGCCTCCGATCTTCATAACTTCTCGAGCGATATCATTTGCCCCCTTCTTCGGATAGTCAGCTGGAAAAATCGTTCCTTCAGCACAAGATACACTTTGTTGACAATAAATATCTCAGACTTGAATTGTTTCATTACGAATTCTAACGCAGGTCTCGTAAACTGCTTTCGCATTACGGAACAATATTGAATCATCTGGCTGAGGGGTGTAAAGATCGAGAGTTTCTGTAAGAAGAAATCGGCAAAATGTAATATTTGCATCGAATTGAATGTCTGAATTGCTTACTCCGAAGTATCTTGAGAAAATTGATATTCATCACGTCGAGCACCGTCCACTCTGCAGCATATTTGGGACCCGGATGACTTTTGGCCCAATTGCCACAAGTGAAAGTGAAAAAGTCCTGGCAAGGATCGGCGCTAGTGTCCATATTCGCTTTGTACTTTTGTCCTGGTGGATACAACAAGTTTTTAATCATGCCTGCAATTTATTTCTGATTAATTGATTACCCTTGATCGAACATGCCGGTGTGTCGCATACCGCTTCCTTTGTAGGATTATTTGGTTTCCAGGCGCCTGACGCTGATTGGACAATTATGAGTATCAGAGATAATCTACAAAAGAATAATTTTAGTAACATTTTCATTATCAATACAAAAGGAGAGTACAAGTGTCTGAAAAACCAATGTCCACCTCACGAGTTCCCTTGTGGGAAGCATTATTCTCTCCAGGAGCTAATGCCCACTTCAAGAACAAACAGAATTATGCGGTGGGCAAATCCGGCATAGCACCTACTAGCACTCAAAACTCTTGTTAAATGTCGACTGCATTAGTCTTTCGGGCAACAAGGAACTACATTTGCAGGAATTCTACTATCGGACTAGGAAGTGCTCCAAAAATTGTATGCGGCCCTAAAAATGTAAAGCTACGATTTCGTGACGAAGCTCTTACAAGTAATGCGCCTTTCGCGTGGAGAAACCAAACTCCACGGTCACTTTTAGTGATGAAATCTTCGAATAGATCTAACGCAAGCATAGGGGTAATTTTTTATTTTATTCCATTCTTGATAGTCCTACGCATACAGGAGATATACATATGAAAGTTATTTCCACAGATTGACCTTCTCCGCAGGATTCATCGGAGTTCCGACGGGGCATCCGAATATGCCGCCGAAACTTTCCATCTGAGCCACAGCCCCATTTATCCTAACGCTGTCAATGCTATGTACCGCATTGTATAATCTATCCAGCGCCGATTTAATGGTATAGCGTCCACAAAAGGTCTGTGAAGAATCCTCAGATTAATACGCGTAGTTGATTCGTACGCGAGAGTGCGAGCTTACATTGGCAAATGCGATATAAAACATTTGGTCGCAACTGTAGTCCTTGAATCCGGGAACAGTTTGGCAGACCGATTGGTCGTTGCTGGGTAATTGCTTGTAAGCATTATACGCCGCCTCAAGACCCATTACATCAGGAAAGTTCTCCGAGAAAGTGGTCGATGTATCAGACTAGAAAGACCAACTCTATTAATCTCAATTTCTATTGTGTTCCTTATGCAAAGCTCCAATTTAATTATCAGCGTATTATATACTTTCACATCCACGTTATAACGATTCTTAAACTCCCGGTTTGTAATCTGATTGTACGCCTGGATGAAAAGGCGTTCCTTTTTTATACACTCGGCCCTCATATCCGGCGCCCACCAATTCTTATGCTTACCATCCTCCACGATAGTGCCTAGAGTTAGGAATTGTTAGAGTAATAATACCAATTGTCAGAATTCAATCACCGCTGCTGGTTTAAAGGAATACCGCAGTTATCTATGATGTGGTACAACTCGTGTCCCAGGGTTGCGCCGATCCCAGCATAATTATACACTCTACAAATGAGAATGTGTCATTTGAATGATTTGGCAGATCATGTTTCTAAAATACGTGGCATATACGCATGACCGTCTACTTACTCCGGAAGTGTTGGACCAAATACAGGGGGCAGTAAGATAGGTAGGTGAATATCTAAAGAAAACGGCAATAAATTCAGTTCTACCGAAAATCAAAGATTGATGCTTGATAGTCAGAACAGACAAAGTACTCACAGAGCAACCTGTGCTTTATATTGAGCGACGCGTTCGGAGTGAGAATCTGTTTTTTATTTCTCCTGAAGATAAATCGATAATCGTAATATTTTACACATACGTGAAATAGAAATCTCAAAGGATTCGACGACTCACTCTCTCTGAATTGCAAAATGATTTGTAAACCATGAGGGGAAGCCAATCCATTCCTCGAGTTCGTTGAGTTTCCTCATCGTGTCTACACGTGTCCCTTGGTTCAACCACTTGGAAGCCTTCATTTGGTTATCAATGGACACTTTTAACTTATTGATTAAGCCATGAATCTACCAAACAAAATTACCGGCATAACTACTACAATCTCTTGGTGCGACGTTCAAGTTCTTACAGTGGCTTGTTGCTGTCTTGGGAACCAGTGTTCGAAAAGCATTATTTCCAGAGTGTCCTGCATGTTATGATTTTCAATACACGTTTGCCACCTACGAAGACTTTTTATATTATCTTGTGTCTAATGTATAATTTAATGCTTTCGAAGTCGATTCATTGAAAGTGTACCTCGGATAAAACTTATTTTGCCTAATGTAGCTGAACATCTTGTGGGGTTCGACTGATGTAGTTTGTAGTAACTTGATCATGCTCTCTTTCAATTTCAAATGTCGTTCAATGAAGTAAATCTCCATATGAAAGGCTACGGCATTCGATACAAGGTACATGAAGTATCTAGTCTACATTTTATGGTAGTAAAGTACTTTGTACCTAAAACTTCTTCGGGTATATCTTTAAGGAGGTGCATCAAATCAAGGAAGTACTGTGATTGACGCATGGCGATTACGTTTCGAGTCATTCTCATCTGCCAAGGCAAAGCTTGCAATAACGCTTCTATTACTTCAACCCAAGGCATCTGGAAAAGTATTTAATGACATTACTTATAATGCCAAAATGATTCATCCGATTGTTGGTCATACATCCTGAGTCTTTGTTACAGAGCCAAGGGACCTGAGGAACCAGGCGTCTAACTCTCGCCCGGTTAAAGGTTCAAAGACGTCTGGCTTCTGTTTCGAATTTCGATCTATTATCTGAAATAGAAATTAGAACACACTTTAAGACATGGTTATGCAAGCACGATTTTTAGGTATTCATGAAGAATAGGATTTATACCAGATCGAGATTTCTTCGAAATTCGAACACTTTCTGGATTCTGTTTTTGATTAGTATGTCCGATCCCGTCAATTTCAAACTCTTTATAACGAGAAATAGGAAGTCGAGGTAAGCCGCTTTCTCTTGTGGTTTCCAGGCCGTCTCGTGGAAAATCGATCCATATGCACTGGTGGGCTCCATGATCTGAAAGTTTAACATCGAATTGGAAGAATAAAAATCAAAAGGTTGATAATACTTTAATTATACTTAGAGTATTACCATAAGAACTGGAATGCCTTCTGATGGTCTATTTGCAAGAACTTTTGTTCGGAAGAATGCCGATTCACCAGTCAGTTTCAGATACTTATAGTGAATATCCCAAAGAGAAGTACTCGGTACGCGGCCAACCTTCATAATTTCCTGTGCTATATCCTTCTCCTCCTTCATCGGATATTGAGCTGAAAAAAATTGGTGTGTCAGCAAGTGCTATTCGTTTTCAATAAGAAATGTTTGATACTAGAACTGTTGCATTACGAATCTTAAGGCAGGTCTCGTAAACCTCTTTCGCCTGTCGAAACAAACTGTTTTCGTTCGGTGCGAATTGGTAGGCCTCGAGAGTTTCTGTAAGTTATAGACGATCGGATTTAAAATGAACACTAATCCAAATGCCCGAATTACTTACGTCGAATAATGGAGACCATTTCATTATTCATCACGTTAATCACATTATACTCTGATGCAAACTTGGGCCCCGGGTGATTTTTGGGAAAATTACCGCAAGCGAAAGTATAAAAATCCTGACAAGGATGTACATGAGCGGCAAGATTATTTTTATACTCTCGCCCTAAAGGAAATGAATTGTTAATTATGCCGACAGTGAAGAACAATACATAATCTATTAATTACCTCTCGCCTCGCATTCCCTTGTCTTGCACAGCGGCTCCTTTTTAGGATTATTTGGTTTCCAACCGCAGGATGCCGATTGTACAATTAAAAGTATCAAAGACAATCTATAGAAGAAGAATTTTAACAAATTTTTGCAATATAAAATGAGATTGTGTCTATCGGGAATTCCAATGCTCACTTTATAAGTCTCCTTGCGTGAGTCATTATTCTCACCTAGCATTAAGTTCTACTTAAACAAAGTACAATTACGCAGCTGTGGAATTTGTTAACGCACCTACGCACTAAACTCTTGTCGAATGTCGACTAAAATAGGCTTCGTAGAACTGGTAAATGCTAATGGAGAAAATCTACTATCGTATTAGGAAGTATTGAAAGAAGTATGATATAGTCCTTAAAACTCAAGGCTTCGGTTTCGTGACTAAGCAGTAAATTTATTTCACTCGCGAAATGCCTGCCTATCCAGGTGTTACATGAAAGTTATTTCCACAGATTGACCTTTTCTTTTGGGTTCATCGGAGTTCCGACGGGGCAACCGAATGTGCTGCCGAAACTTTCCATCTGAGCCACAGCCCCATTAATCCTAACACTGTCAATGCTGTGCTTCCATTTGTATAATTTATCCAACGCCGATTTCCCGGTGTATCGTCCACAATACGCCTGAGGAAGAACGTCGGGTCAATTAGCGTCAAATATTACGCGAGAAATTGGTGGATCAATGTGCAAGCTTACATTAGCAAAAGTAATATAGAACATTTGGTCACAACTGTAGTCCTTAAACCCTGAAACAACTTGACAGACCGATTGGTTGTTGCTGGGCAATTGTTTGTAAGCATTGTACGCCGCCTCAAGACCCATTACGTCGGGGAAGTTCTGGGAGAAACTGATCGACGTATCGGACTAGAAAAGTCAAGTAAATTAATCTCAATTCCTATTGTGTTATATATGAAGAATTCTATTTTAAATTTTAACGTGTTATACTTCCACTTCCACGTTATAACGATTCTTGAATTCCCTGTCTGTGATCTGATTGTACGCATTGATGAAAAGGAGTTTCCTCTTTAAACACTCCTCTCGCATCTCCGGCCCCCACCAAGTAACAATCTTTTCGCTGTCCGAATAACTACCTAGAGTTAGAAATTGAGTTCGTTTTAGTCACACTTATTTTCAACATGCAATCACTGCTGGCTTAAAGGTATACCGCATTCACTAATGACATGATACAATTCGTGTCCAAGGGTAGTCCCGATGCCAGCATAATTATATACCCTGCGAATGAAAATGTGATAATTCAAACTGTATGAACTTACTGATAATAAAGGGGCAGCTTACTGAAAATCTACTTACGACGGAAGAGTCGGGCCGAATATTGGAGACAGCAAAATAGGTGGATGCGCATCTGAAGAATACGACAAGTTCAGTTTTACCGAAAGCCAGAGAATTATCATTGCTTATCGACACAGACGGGCTACTCACAGAGCAACATATTTTTCATATTCAATGATGCGTTCGGGGTCAGAAAATCTTTCTTGTTTCTCCTACAGATAACACTAATCGTAACATCTTGCAAATAAGGAAAACAAAAATCTTAAAGGATTCGATGTCTCACTCTTTGTGAACTATGCGGCTATTTGTAAACCACGCGGGAAAACCGATCCATTCCTCGAGTTCGTTAATTTTTCTCATTGTTTCTGTACGTGTCTCTTGGTTCAACCACTTGGAAGCCTTCATTTGGTTCTCAATGGCTTCTTTTAACTTCTTGATTATCTGACGAACCTACCAAAGAAATTACATGGAAAATTACTATAGATTCTTGGCGCGATGTTCAGGTTCTTACAGTGGTTTGTTGGTCCTTTTGGAACCATTTGTCGAAAATCATCTTCTCCAGGGTTTCTTGCATGTTATGATTCTCAATGCAGATTTGCCATCTAAGTAGACCGTTTGTATTAATCTGTGTCTATAATAGTCTAATCTGAATTTTTCGTAGTCAATTAATTGAAAGTATACCTTGTATAGAATTTGTTTTGTCTTATATAGCTGAGCAAGGTGTGAGGCTCAACTGACGTTTCTTGAAGTAACTTGATCATGTTGTCCTTCAATTTGATGTGACGTTCGACAAAGTAAATCTCCATGTGGAGAACTAAGGCATTCGATACGAAGTACATAAAGTATCTAGTCGACATTTTGTATTAAAAAGGCGTATACCTAAAACTTCCTCGGATGCATCTTTAAGCAAGTTCATCAAGTCGATGAAGAACTCCGATTCTCGCATGGCAACTACCTTTCGAGACTGTCTCATTTGCCAAGGCAAATTTTGCAATAATACATCTATTACTTGCGTCCAAGGTATCTACAATACGGATAGAATTTAATTAGTTATAATGCCAGATTCCTTGTGCCGGTTTTCGTCGTACAGCCTGAGTCACTGTCGGAGAGCCCAGTGTGTCTGTGAACCACAAATCTAAATCTCGCCCGGTTAGAGGACTGAAGGTGTCTGGTTTCTTTTGCAAATGTCGATAGATTATCTGAAGCAGAAATTAGAAAGTTTAAATGCATATATCATTATGCAGATTCAGCGAGGTCAGGAAGGATTCTACTTATACCAGATCGAAATTTCTTCGAAATTCGAACACTTTGTGGATCCGATCTCTGATTACCGCATCCGATTCCGGAAATTTCAAACTCTTTATAATGAGAAAGAGGTAGTCGGTGTAAGCGTCTTTCTCCTGCAGTTTCCAAGCCGGATCGTGGTAAATTGCTCCAAACGCACTGTACGGTTCCAGGAGCTGAAGGTTCAAGACTGGGTTTCAAAAGTGGAAAACAAAAGTTAGCATATTATTACCATCAGCACCGGAATGCCTTCTGACGGTCTATTTCCGAGGACTTTAGTTCGGAAAAATGCTGATTCACCAGACAGTTGCAAATACTTCTGGTGGATATCCCAAAGAGATGCATTTGACACGCTTCTGATCTTCATAATTTCTCGTGCAAGATCCTTCACCTCCTTTAGTGGATATTCAGCTGTAAAAATTCTTCTGTCAGCAAGTGATATTCATTCTCAACACGAAATGCTTGATACTAGGACTGTTTAATTACGAATTTTAAGACATGTCTCGTAAACCTCCTTCGCCTGTTGAAACAAGCTGTTTTCGTTCGGTGGGAATTTGTAGGATTCGAGAGTTTCTGTAAGGGGCAGACGATTAGATGTGAAACTGATACCAATCCAAATGTCCGAAATACTTACTGCGAATAATGGAGACCATTTCGTCATCTATCACGTTGATCACATTATACTCTGAATTATACTTGGGTCCCGGATGATTTTTAGGAAAATTTCCGCAAGCGAAGGTATAAAAATCCTGACAAGGATTGGCTTCAGCGTCCATATTATTTTTATACTCTTTTCCTACCGAAAAATAATGTACAATTATGCCTGCAGTGAAGAACAAAGTATGATCTATTAATTACCCCTTGCATCGCATTCCTTTGTTTTGCACAACGATTCCTTTTTTTGAATACTTGGCTTCCAACCGCACGATACCGATTGGATAATTAAAAGTAGCAGGCACAATCTAAAAGTGAATAATTTTGGTTACACTTTTGCAATATAAAAGAGGCGTACATGTTTCACGGAATCCAATGCCTACTCAATAAGTGTCCTTGCGCGAGACATTATTCTCACTGCGGATTAATTTCCACTTGAAGAACAAAACAATTACTCAGCAATCGAATTCATCATAGCACCTAAGCGCCCAGTAAACTTCGATCGAATGTCGACTGCAATAGGCCGTCGTGGAACCAGTAAATACTAGTGAAAGAATTCTACAATCGGATTAGGAAGTGTTCCAAAGAATATTATGTAGTCCTTAAAATTCAAGACTTTGATTTCGTGACCAAGCTGTAAAACGTAATACAACTTGTACGTGGAGCAAGAGAGCTTCCACAATTCTTGGGAGTTCGAGGTGTAACTGAAGAAACAAGGATTTCAATGCGTTTGACATATACATATATTCATGAAAGAATTGATTGGTTAATACAACAGCAAGGATTTGGAAACTATTTCCAAATATTACATTTAACAGGAAGATTCATTGGTTTTCCCTGAGGGCAGTGGAAAGCAGTTTGGAAGAACTGGTTATTCTGCACTGCCCCGTTCACTCTGACGGAGTGAAGACTATGTTTGGCATTTTGAATCTGATTCTTGGCAGCATTCTTACCAGGCGTCTTCCCACACATAGTCTAGAAAGAAGAAGAAGATAAAAGATAAAAAATGCTCAATATAATCTTGAGTCCAAAATTCCATCGTACTTTGACTTACATTTGCGAAAGAAATAAAGAACATTTGTTCACAACTGTACTTCTCAAAATGTGGCAGTGTTTGGCAGATACTCTTATCTTTCTGCTGCATTACCTGATACAAGCGGAAGGCAGCATCCAATCCCATAACATCAGGAACGTCTTCCAGATAGGATTTTTTATTAGCCTGTGGGAAATGAAGATGTCGGAGAATAACAGAAATAGGAATGTTAGTTCAAGAAACTTGGTGCATGGAATTTGTATAAAAAGTACCTTTATGGAATCGCGGTACTTTGATAGGAATTCTGCTTGCGTTTCCTTAGCATATGCAGTGATAAAGCATTTCAATTTTTCTTTACATCGATCGCGTACTGAGTTAGACCACAAATAAACCTTATTACCGCTGGACAACTTGCCACATTCATGAATGAAGTGGTACAATTCGTGTCCAACCACGAATCCTATGCCTCCGTAATTGTATACACTGGAAAAATAAGACTTTCCCTCAGTAGGATGAATTCTATAATGAAGAGTAACCCGAGACATACTTTGGTAAACTCGGATCAAAGAAGGGCGGCAGCAGCAGCGGCGACTTGACAACTGAAACAGTGAAACAAGGTAAACTCAAAATGAACCGGACTTCTTCTAGAAAAGATACTCACACATAATAAGACTATCTAAATTAAGGTATGCCTCCGCTTGCATAGGATTGTTCACTGCGCTTTCCGAACTAAAAAGAAGAATGATCAAGAAAAAGATGACGAAATTAATAGTTACAGGGTTTAAAAAGAGTTTCATGAGAACATACTCTAAGTCGCTGGAAGGATCGTCGTACCATGGAGGATATCCTATCCATGGTTTAATTTTATTTAGTCTGTCGGTTGTGTCTGTTTTCGATTTACCGTCCAGCCACGTAGAATCCTTTAGTTGTGACTTTATGACATCTTTTAAGTTGCCAACCAGTTCCGTCATCTTAAAAGAGAATCGATTAAAATATCTTTAAAGGAATACTAGAAACTCGTCACATTGAACCTATTCGTACTGGCGCAGTGATATCCTTATTAAACCATTTCTGCTGAAGTATCTTTCCAATCGAACCCCACATGTTGTGATGTTTGAGACACGTCTCCCATCTAAATAATAATTCATGTTAATAGTTATACCGAAGAAAATTGTTTAATCATTAGTCAATACTTTGGAACATCTTCTCGAATTGACTGCGCAAGATCGGTTGGTTCAATTGAAGTCCTTTCTAGTAGATCCTCCATTGTTCCAGTGAACACCGCGTGTCTCTCAGCGAAGTATATTTCCATGTGATCGACTGCAGAGATTTTTATTGTCATAGTAAAAGACATATTATGTCAAAGGTAGCATAAATGCAAAACTCAAATACCAAGAACTTCCTCGGTTGTAGAGCTCAATAATTTCTCGAGTTGCTTGAAGTATTCTTCCTGATGCACTGCCGTTATCTGCATATCCTGCTTCGGACCGTTCGGCATGACCGACAACAACGTCTTAATAATTTTCTCCCACGGCATCTACAAAAATATATTTCCAAGAATAATATATGTAGTGTCAGACTTCTTGTCGAGGTAGAATGATCCAGTTTTTCTCTACCCCTGAGTGTTTCGCCTTTCCACCTCCAAACTTTTTGAACCACTGCTCGAATTCGCGGGCGGACATGAGTTTGCTTAGCGTTCCGCTTCTTTTGCGACTTACGAATATCATCTGTAATAAAAATAAACAGTTGAAAAATCACGGTTGACAACAAAAAATGAATCCAATTACCTCGTTGAACTCATGCCTAAACTTAAACACTGCGTTAATCTTCGCCTTGATAACGGCATCTGTGCCTGAAACCTTCAAACCCTTCATTAAGACATAAAGGAACTGCTTGTAATTTTCTACTTCGTCCTGTTTCCACGCATTGTGAAGGATGGCGCCGTATGGGCTGGTCACGTCCTGTACCTGAACGAATAAGCGAGGTTGTTTAGAAGTGAATGGAAATCGGCAAGATGTGATTATCTACGTGGACTCTTACTATGAGTAAAGGTACAAGTTCTCTCGGACGCAAGGCATAAATGTTGTGATGGAAAAATGCCGATTCGCCGGTTAACTTCAGGTATGCTTCATGAATGTCCCAGAGAGGTTTCTTTCCGAATCGACCGATTTTGTTGATTTGATTGCCAATCTCTTTTGGACTTTTTCTACCATAAAAGGCTGTAAATCGATCAAAGCAACATTAGTGTAATTCGGATGTTAATTCTCGTAATTGATAGATGCATGAAACTTACGGTTCATCATGCAGAGATTATAGAAATATTTGACTCGATTCAACTCTAGATCCGGCCTATTACCGGCTGGCGCCTCGATGATTTCTGAAAATCGATACAAATGTGTAATATAGCAGACGTACGTGCGCCACACTAATTCCGTCACCTCGAAGATCGTGCAATAATCGTTTCTCCAATACATTGTGAATCGTCCATGTCGCCAAGTGTTCAGGCGACTTGTTCACCGCAAACCAAGAACCACAAACGAATGAATAGAAATCATCACATGGGTTTACCGCGGAATTCAAGTTTTCGAAGTACAGCTTGCCTATATGCGAAATTGAACAAAACAAGTAAAAGTATGCGAGTGCAAAGTGGTACTAAATGTTGAGGATTCTTCTTACCCCTTTTCAAACATGCATCGCTTTTGCAGAGTGTTTCTATCTTGGCATTTGTTGGTTCCCATTTTCCGCATAATACGAATAACGATTGCGAGAGAAGTAGTAGGATACTATCAAATTCGGAATCGATACGCATTAATTGTACAATATAAAATGCTTGGTTAGCACTGGAAACAAATTATTTGTTACTAACCCAGCAGTGAGATTTTTGTGAATCATGGTTCCACGATTCACAAAGGACTCATTAGCTCAGCACCACTTCACACAGACCACAATAAATTCGAGTGCAAAAAGAAATTTGTTTTACATTTCCAGGGAGCCTGTAAAGTCGATTGCACGTTCGAAGACTGATAAAACAATATGACAAACTGAATTGTCACGAATACTCGATAAAATTATACGACTGATGCACGCAAATAATAGACAGCGGAGAACGATTTTTGCCCGTTGAAAAACTGAGGACGAACTACGTCTCACATTAGCTACCTGAACTACCTGAGGTTTCTTTGCCCGTTCATGGCCCCTACCACATCCGCGCGCACCATTCAACCACCAACCATGTACTCTTTCCAAAATATTGAACTTTACATTTTTCATTTTTAACGGCGAAATTATAACTTGTTTATTGTCAAGAGGAGGTTGCGCAAATTTAAGGATGATTTTGTACAGTACTGTTTCTTTTATTTTTCGGAATGTCTGCGTATGCAGGAGTTACACAAATATTAATTCCACAAATCCAATTTCTTCTGCGGATTCATCGGAGAACCGGGGCCGCATCCAAATGTTGTGGCGAAATTTTCCATCTGAGCCACCATCCCGTTTACCCTAACGCTATCAATGCTATGCACCGCTGACTCTAACTTTTCCTTGGCCAATTTATTGGTGTAGGAACCGCAATAGCCCTGAGGAAAATGGTCGGATTAATCCACCTGAGACATTCGAGAGCGAGATTGTGCGAGCTTACATTGGCGAGGGAAATAAAGAACATTTGGTCGCAAGTATATTTCTCGAAGTTGGGTAATGTTTGGCAGACGTTCTTGTCTGTGCTGTCTAGTTCCTTGTAAGCATTGTAGGCTGCTTTAATACCCATTACATCCGGGAAGTTCTCGGAGAAACTTATTGAAGTATCGGACTATAAAATGAAAATCTGTTAATCTATATTCCAATTGTGTTCTCTATACTATAATTCGATTTTGATTTTCAGATCATTACCACCACATCCATGCCAAAGCGATTCTTAAACTCTCTGTTTGTAATCTTATTGAATTCCTCGACAAAGAGGAATTTCCTCTTTATACATTCGATGCGCATCTCTTCCGACCACCAAACTCTGTTTGTATCTCCATCCAGGTAACTGCCTACAGTTAGAAAGTAATCTTGATGATGTATTTCCGAAGAGTAATCGCCGTTTATTTATATATAAAGGCATACCGCATTCATCCAAGGTATGATATAATTCGTGCCCTAGGGTATTGCCGATCCCAGCGTAATTGTACACGCTGCAAATGAAAAAGTAACACTTGAACGAGAATGCACTTGGTTTAAGGGGTTACATACATCGAGAAAATGTCAGACTATCAACTTTTTGCATTTTCAGAAAGATGGGAGTTTCAAGAATATAACCTTAACATTTCAATCCAATACCCGAAATATTAATGATATTACACTTTATTTATACAATTTAGTTAGACTACAATTCACGGATACTTGAAACTTCAAATGCATTTTTCTCGAAACTCAATTTTTAAAACCGGTGCACATTGCTGGAAGACTGATTGATCGCTTAACTTGAAATAGCAAATCTTCTACGATCCTGTATGTAGTATTATTTATTTACACATGCAAAAAATAGAGTAAAATTTCGAAGAAAATTTTGAAAAAAATGAGATATTGGGATAAGTACAAACGTCAAGTACCGGCCAATGTAGTTAGTTTCGAAAATCTATATGTGTTTTTTGTTTATAATAAGCCATTTCATAGGGATTAGATCCAACACAAAATACTTTTATATAAACCGTACTTGAAATCAGCGTGGATACTACTCTTGTTCAACAATGTATTTTCATACATATTTATGGCAAAGTAGCAAATTAATGTACCTTCTCATAGGAATAAATTTGATATAGTTATCGTATTTCAAATTTTGCTCTGCTTTTTTGCCCTTGTGCTAGATGTACTTACTAAAAAATCTAACTTACGACGGAATAGTCGGGCTAAACACTGGGGGCAGGAATAGAGGCGTCTGGATAGCTGAAAATAAATAAACACGACTAACTCAGAATCTTTTTCTTTTCTAAATCGGTTAAAAACACAGCACGTCGAATTTCATTGAATAATATTTGTTAGTCATGACAGATGGTGTACTCACAGAGCAAGTTGTCCCTCTTATCGAACCACGCGTTCGGCGTGAGAATATCTCTCATATTCCTCCTATACATATCGGCAAATCGAGATAAGTCATAACCAAATAAAGTACATCTCGGATTTTGTAAATGCAAGAAACTCTCTAAGAATTGAATGGCTCACGGTTTGGGTATCGCGAATTTGGTAAACCACGAGGGGAAGCCGATCCATTCCTCGATATTGTTGAGTCTCGCCATAGTTGTCTTGCGCGTGGATTCGCTCAGCCATGGAGAACGTATCATTTGTTGCTTAATGCTACCTTTTAACCTGGTGATTATCTGATGAATCTACGAATTTAAAGTAAATGCGTAATTATCATAAGCTCTTCGTGGGACGTTTAGGTTCTTACAATTCCTGTATACTCCTCGGGGAACCATGTCTCGAAAAGCATTTTCTCCAAGGTGCCCTTCATATTATAATTCCTAATGCATGTTTGCCATCTAAGAAAATCTTCTATGTTAATCCGTTTCTAAGTGTCTAATTTCAGCCAGCGGCATTCGATTGATTGAAAATGTACCTTGGATAATATCTTTCTCTTATGTACTGGACTAGCTTGTGCGGCTCGACTGACGTTGCTTCCAATAACTGGTACATCTTCTGGTCCAATTTCAGGTGACCTTCGATGAAGTAGATTTCCACATGATGGGCTACGGCATTCGAAAAAGGTCACATCAAATATCTAGTCAAAATTTTATGATAAAAAGGCGTAGTATACCTAAAACTTCTTCGGGTGTCTTTTTAAGCAAGTCCATCAAATCGAGGAAGTATTTTGTTTGACGAATGGCGACTAGCCTTCGATTCTGTCTCATCACCGGAGGCAAATTTTGCAACAATGCGTCTATTACATCTGCCCAAGGTATCTACAAAAAGCATTTAATTCAAGGATCCACATAAAGCCAACTCGATTTAGCCGATTCTTTGTCATACGTCCTGAGTTTTTGTCATGTCGGGTACATTCTCCAAGAACCACATCTCTAATTCTCGCAAGGTTAAAGGACTGAACGCATTCGGTTGCCATGTAGAAACTGGCTTGATTTTCTGAAGTAAAATTGAAATGAACACGCAAACTCCACTTCCCTGAGATGACGAATATTATGATTAATACCATATCAAGGTTTCTTCGAAACTCGAATACATTATGGATCCGTTCTCTGATTAGTGCATCCGACCCCGTTAATTTAAGACTCTTTATAGCGAGAAAGAGGAACTCAATGTAAGCCTCTTTCTCCTCTGGTTTCCAAGCCACCTCGTGTTTAATTGCCCCATAGACACTGGAGGGTTCCATCAGCTGAAAGTTTAACGTTGAATTAGAAGATCGGCCATCTAAAATATGATAGTACTTTCATCGTGCTTAACGTATTACCATAAGCACCGGGGTCCCTTCCGACGGCCTATTTGCCAAAATTTTAGTCCTGAAGAAAGCTGATTCGCCTGACAGTTTCAAATATTTAGAATGAATCTCCCAAAGAGAAGCGCTCGGAAAGCGGCCGATCTTTACAATTTCCCGGGCAATATCCTTTGCCTCCTTTAGTGGATAATCAGCTGGAAAAATCGTTCTTTCAGCACAAGACACACTTTATCAACAAGAAATTTCGGACACTAGAACTGTTGCATTACGAGTCTTGACGCAGGTCTCGTAAACCTGCTTCGCCTGACTGTACTCATTGGGTCCGTTCGATGGAGGAATGTATGCTTCGAGAGTTCCTGAAAAAAGCAGGAGCCTAAGTGTAATATTTATGCCCAATGGAATTCCTGATTTCCTTACGCTGAATTATGCGAGCAAACTCGGCATTCATCTCGTCGATCACCTTCCACTCTGCAGCATACTTGGGGCCTGGATGATTTGTGAGGAAATTACCGCAAACAAAACTATAAAAGTTATCGCAGGGACTGACCTGAGCATTCATATTGTTTTTATACTGTTTTCCTGGGGGATACAAGACATTTCTAATCATACGAACAATAAGAATAATTTGTGATTCATTAATTACCTCTCTCTGTGCATTCCGGTGTTTTGCATACGTGTGCCTTTTCCTTTTTGGAATTATTCGGCTTCCAATCACAAGATGCTGATTGGATAATTAAAAGTACCAAAGTTAATCTGAAAGAGAGAAGGTTTCAATGTTTTTCAATACAAAGGCCGAGTATACATATGTATGGATCCCGAAATCCATTGCCTACCTGACGAGAGCTTTTGCGAGCGACATTATTGTTGCTGAGGCCCAAATTTCCACTTCAAGAATGAAAAGAATTATTTAGTTTAGCGCACCTATTCGTGCACTAAACTCTTGGTGAATGTAGGCTGTAATAGAATCCAACCTGGCACTGCTACTGGAAAAATTCTGTTATCGGTCTCGGAAGTCTGCCCAAAGAATATTAAGTCTTAAGAAACCGAGACTTTGACTTCGTGACGAAGGAGTAAAAAGTAATACGACTCCCACGAGGACCACCAAAACTTCCGCAATAGTTGGGAGTTTGACACGTCACTGAAGAAACATAACTTTAACTACATTTTTGCATATACTTACAGAGAGGACTATGAAATGATTTCCAAGCACTAAACTTATTCAGACTTAAAGGACTTAGGAAAAAGCGAACTGAATTTGCAGGATAATTTTATACAATGGTATATTTTTTAATGTGCGCGTGCAGAGGATACAGAAAAATCATTGCCACAGATCCAGTTTCTTCTGTGGATTCATCGGAGATCCGACGGGGCATCCAAATGCTGCGCCGAAACTTTTCATTTGAGCCACTGCCCCGTTTATCCTAACGCTGTCAATGCTAAGTACTGATTTCTTCAATTTTGTCTGTGCCGATCTCTTGGAATTGTATCCACAATATCCCTGAGGAAAAATCGTCAGATTAACCCATCACCTTAGAGATTCATGCGTGGGAATGTGAGCTTACATTGGCGAAAGTGATGAAGAACATTTGGTCACAACTATATTTCTCGAACTGGGGTAATGTTTGGCAGATTGATGTGTCCGGGAATAATTCCTTGTAGGAATTATACGCCGCCACAAGACCCATTACCTCCGAGAAGTTCTCCAGGACAGTGGACGACGTATCGGACTAGAAGAGCAAAACCTATTAATTTTTATCCTTTTCGCGGATCTTAGATGAATGTTAGAACTTGATTTTTAGAAGAATACTTTCACATCCACGTTGTAATGCTTCTTAAACTCTTTATCTGTAATCTTATTGAACTCCTCGATAAAGGGCTTTCTTTTCTTTTTGCACTGATCTCGCATCGCATTTGACCACCAAGGAACATGCGTGGCAGTTTCCAAATTATTGCCTGGAGTTAGAAATTGCTCATAAAGTGTTAATACGTACGAAATTGCGGTGAGTGATGTTGATCATTAAAAGGCATACCGCAATCATCTATGATATGGTACAACTCGTGTGCTATGGTAGTTCCGATGCCAGCGTAATTGTACACACTGCCAATGTGACAGTAGTATTTAAAAGAGTACAAACTTACTGTTAAAGATGACGTACTTATTATGGAATCTTACTTACGCCGGTATAGTCGGACTGAACACCGGAGGTAACAAGAGAGGAGCGTGAATATCTATAAAACACAACAAGTTCGACTTTACTGAAAACTAACCGAATCAAACTTACCTGTTAATTAACTCAGTCAGATTACTTACAGAGCAAATCGTACTTAAGATAGAGTGCTGCGTTCGGCTTCAAAATCACTTTCTCATTTCTTCTGCTCATTTCGATAATTGTAATAAATTGTAAAGGTATTATACACATAACCGATATTGTGAATAAAAGGAAATCTTCAAGGATTCGATGACTCACTCTTTGTGAATCCCGGATCCAGTAATCCAAGAGGGAAACCCGATCCAATTCTCCAATTCTGAAAGTTTCACCGATGTTTTCTCACGTGCCGATGCGTCTAGCCACTTGGAACTTTTCATTTGTTTTCCAATTGCCACCTTTAATCTAACAATCATCTGACGGATCTGCCGAAGGAAACTACACGGTACAATTACCACTATTACTTGGTGCTATGTTTTCTCTCTTACAGTTTCTGCATTCGTCTTCTGGAACCATTTATTGTAGATCAATTTCTCCAAGGTCTCTTTCATGTTGAGATTCTGGATACATGTTTGCCATCTAAGAAGATGTTCTGCATCAAATTCTTTTTAACTGTCTCATTTCATTGTGTCGTATTAGATTAATTGCAGATGTACCTGGGATAATATTCTTCTCTTATATAGCTGAACTGTTTATGAGGCTCAACTGTCGTTGCTTCTAATAATTTGAGCAAGTTCTCGTTCAATTTCAGGTGGCGTTCCACGAAGAAAATCTCCATATGTGAAGCTACGACATTCGACAGAGAGTGCATGAACAATCCAGAAAATAATGAAGTATCAAAATCGGTAGAAAAGCGTGATATACCTATAACTTCTTTGGGTACATCTTCAATCAAGTTGAACAAATCGATAAAGTATTCCTTTTGACGCATCGCGACCACCTTTCGATCCTGTCTCACCTGCCAAGGCAAATTTTGTAATAACGTGTCTGTTACGTCCTTCCAATGTATCTACAAAAAACAGTTAATGAAAGTAGCTGCAATAACAGCTGGATGCTGTCGTTTCTGCCATACATCCTGGGTTTTTTTCGTGTTGTGAATGTTTTCTAAGATCCACATATCTAAATCCTTCACGGTTAAAGGAGTGAAAGTATCCGGCGCCAAAACCGAATGTTTCTTGATCCTCTGAAATATAAATGAATAAGTTTAAAGAGATAGCACGCAAACTAGTTTTCCTCGAGTTTACGACAAATCAAATTTACCTGATCGAGCTTTTTTCGAAATTCGAACACTTTCTTGGTTCTTTCCTTAATTACTGCCTCTGAACCAGTTAATTTCAGATTCTTCATAATGTGAAATAAGAAATCAGTGTAAGCCTGTTCCTCCTGTGGTTTCCAGGCCCCTTCGTGAAAAATGGATCCATATGCACTGGGCGGTTCCATGAGCTGAAGATTTGAAACCACGGGTGGAAAACGGAATCAAAACCATGACGCTTCTTTTAACATACTTATTGTTAAGGTATTACCATTAGCACTGGTATGCCTTCCGACGGTTTACTCGCTAGAACTTTAGCGCCAAAGAAGGCTGATTCCCCTGACAGTTTCAAATACATAGTATGCATATCCCAAAGAGAAATGCTTGGATCTCGGCCGATCTTCATGATTTCTCGTGCAATATCGCTCGCCTCCTTCTTTGGATATTCAGCTGGAAAAAAATATTCTTTCAGCACAAGATACATTTTGCTAACTCGAAAATTCTAAGGCTGAAACTGTTGCATTACGAATCTTGGCGCAGGTTTCGTAAGTCTCCTTCGCCTGACGGAACAAACTGTTTTCGTTCGGTGGGAACTTGTATGATTCGAGAAGTTCTGCGAAAAATCAGTCGATCACATATAATATTTATATCGAATAACTGAATTACTTACCCCGAATTATGCCAGCAAACTCGGAATTCATCAAGTCTATTACACTCCACTCTGCTGCATACTTGGTAATTGGGTGATTCTTATGAAAATTACCACAAGTGAAAGTGTAAAAGTCTTGGCAGGGATTGACATTAGTGTCAATGTTGTTTTTATATTCTTTTCCTATCGAATACAACGAATTTTTAATTATGCCTGCTATGAAAGCAACATACGTATGAACGTCCTACTAATTACCTCTCGCCACACATTCAGGTGTTTTGCACAGCGATTGCTTTTTAGAATTCTTTGGTTTCCATTCGCACAATGCCGATTGAACAATTAAAAATATCAGAGATAATCTATAAAAGAATGATTTTAACAAAGTTTCGCAGTATAAAAAGAGTCTTTTGTGTCAGGAGATGCCTACCTAATGAGTGTCATTGCGCGAGACATTATTCCTAGTGAGAACTAATTGCCACTTCCAGAATAAAATAATTAATCGGTGGCTGAATTCATCAAACCACTAACGAACACACTGAACTCTAGTCCAATGTCTACTGGGACTCTCGTGTGTCCAGGAACTATGTATATTTGATAATATTCTACTATCCAACTAGGAAGTGTTTTAAAAAATCTACATTGTTTTCAAGAATTTACCTTTTCAATTTCGTGACGAAGCTGTAAAAAGTTACGCGGTTTCCAAATGCAACAATAAAACTTCCAATATTTATAGAGATGTGTTATCACTACGTGGTGCCAGACAACGTGAGTTTCTGCTAAAACGTATGTTTTGCATGACCGAGGACTGAAGGGGCTAATTTGCCCTACGCACCACCCAACCCACTCGACTTGTAAAAAGATACAACACCAACATTGAGATATAATTTTGAACAATGTGATATATCTTTTATTTTATGTTCAAAATATGCCTAATTAGATAGGCGTTAAATGACAATTACAACCACAGATTCACCTTCTTCAGTGGATTCATCGGGGTTTCAGCGGCGCATCCGAAAGCTTTGCCGAAACTTTCCATCTGAGCCATCGCCCCGTTTATTCTAACGCTGTCAATACTATGGTCCCAGGTCTTTAATTTATCTTCGGCAGACTTTTTGGTGTAGTATCCACAAAAGGTCTGAGAAAAATCATGCGATTAATCTCGAGAAAATCTTATTCGAGAGTGCGAGCTTACATTGGCAAAGGTGATGTAAAACATTTGGTCGCAAGTATATTTCTCGAAATTGGGTAAGGTTTGACAAACAGATTTGTCTTTGCTGTCCAATTGCTTGTAAGCATTGTACGCTGCCTCGAGTCCCATTACATCCGGCAAGTCCTCCAGAAAAGTCATCGAAGTATCGGACTAAAAAGACGAAGTCTATTATTGCCCTTCTTATATCAAGATTAGAACACGATGTTCAGGAGGTTACTTTCACATCCATGCCATAACGAGTCTTGAAATCCCTGTTTGTAATTTCGTTGTACTCCTTGATGAAGCGGTATTTCACATTAAAGCACTTGATCCGCATTTCGTCCGGCCACCAAAAGAAACTCTGATCCTTCAGCCGATAGCTGCCTAAAGTTAGAAATTGATCTTAAAGTTGTAACCAAAATTTCCGGCAAGTAATTTCCGTTGGTTCAAAGACATACCACATTCATCCATGATATGGTACATCTCATGTCCCAGGGTTGATCCGAGACCACCGTAATTATACACGCTACGAATGAGAAGGTAATGTTTCGATGCGTATGAGCTTTTACTGGTAAAGAAGCTGCACTTATTATGAAGTCTTACTTACGTAGGTATAGTCGGACTGAACACTGGAGGCAACAGAAGAGGCGCGTGTACATCTGAGGAAGACAGCTAGTTCAATTTCACTCAAAATCAAAAAAGATTCTCGCTGATTGACATGGACGCAATACTCACAAATTCTTTTCTGCTTCATATTTAGCGATGCGTTCGGTTTCAGAACCTCTTTCTTGTTTCTCCTGTGTATATTGAAAATCGTAATGATTTATAGACGTAGAAAGTTCATCCCAGATATTGAAAACTCGAGGAAATATTTAAGGATTTATTTACGTTTTGGGAGTCCCGAATCCATTAATCCACGGTGGGAAACCGATCCATTCGTCGACTTCGAGGAGTTTCGTCATCGTCTTTACGCGTGTTGGTTGGTCAAACCATTTCGACTTCTTCATTTGATTGTCTATGGCTACCCTTAGATTGTTGATTATCTGATGCACCTACCAAATTAAATTAACTGTAAAATTACGACTATTTCTTGGTTTGACGACTAAGTTCTTACAGTCGCAGGATAATCCTTCGGGAACCATCTAAAGAAGAGTAACTTCTCCAATGTGTCCTGCATGTTATGACTCTCGATACATCCTTGCCATCTAAAAAGATCTTCTGTATCAACCTCTTTCCCATTAGCTAATTTTATTATTTCATATTCGATTTATTGAAAATGTACCTCGGATAAGTTCTTTCCCTTATATAACGGAAAAGATCATGAGGTTCGACGGATGTTGCTTCCAGCAACTTGAACATGTTGTCGCTCAACTTCAGGTGACGTTCGACGAAGTAAAGTTCCATATGTAAAGCTACGGCAATCAGCGGAAAGTGCATTTAAGCATCTAGTTCAAGTTGTACTCGAGAAAAGGGCATACCTATAACTTCTTCGGATGCATCTTTAAGCAAGGCCATCAAATCAATGAAGTACTGATTTTGACGCAAGCCAACTATCTTTTGACTGTGCTTCGGCGCATTTTGCAATAACAGATCTACTATTTCCAACCAAGGTATCTACAAAAAACAGTTAATGAAAGTATAGCTGTAACGCCAAATTGATTTAGTCGATTTTTTGCCATACGTCCTGAGTTTTTGTGATGCCTTGGAAGGTGTCCATAAACCAAAAGTCCAACTGTTGCCCAGTTAATGGACCAAACATATCGGGTGCTATTTTAAAATTTTTCGCGATTACCTAAAGCAGATTAAAGTACTTTAAAGATATCAATACGCAAACATGATTTATTTCAGTCCGCTTACTTAAAAATGTTGTGGTTTATATACCCGATCAAACTTTTTTCGAAACGCGAACACCTTACTGATCCTTTCTTTGATTAGTGCATCCGAACCCGTCAATTTTAGACTCTTCGTAAGGAGAAATAGGAAATCGGTGTAAGCCTGTTCCTCTTGCGCAGTCCAAGCCTCCTGATGAAAAATCGCACCATACGCACTCGAGGGCTCCATTAGCTAAAGGTTGAAAAGAAAGAGCTTGAACAGCGAGAATTAAAAGACTTAGCAGTACTTTTGTCACACTTAACACATTATTACCAATACAAGCGGCGTGCCTCGGGTCGGATTGCTTTCCAGAATTTTATACCCGAAGAAAGCTGACTCGCCTGATAGTTGCAAATAATTAAAATGGATATCCCAAAGAGGACTCTGTGGTACACGACCGATCTTCATAATTTCTCGTGTAATTTCCTTTGACGCACTGATTGGATATTCAGCTGCAAACATTATTCTTTTAGCAAAAGATTTTCATCGTTAATCATAATAGAACTGTTGCATTACGAATTTTGGCGCAGGTCTCATAAAGTTCCTTCGCCTTAAGGAACAAGGGATCATCAGCCGGTTTCGGGCTATAATTCTCGAGAGTTTCTGCAACAAGTAATATTGGACGAGTATAATATTTTTATCGAATAAATGTCTGAATTACTTACCCCGAATTATGCGGGCAAAATCGTTATTCATCACGTTCATTACACTATACTCTGGAGCATATTTTGGATCCGGGTGATTCTTATGAAAATTACCACAAGTGAAAGTGTAAAAGTCCTGACAGGGATCGGCCTTAGTGTTCATGTTGTTTTTGTATTCTTTTCCTATCGAGTGCAACGAATTTTTAATTATGCCTGCTATGAAAGCAACATACGCATGAACGTCCTATTAATTACCTCTCGCCACACATTCAGGTGTTTTGCACAAGGCTTCCTTTTTAGAAATACTTGGCGGCTTCCAGTCGCACGACGCTGATTGAACAATGAAAAGTATCAGAGATAATCTAAAAAGGAATAATTGTACTGAAGTTATACAATATAAAAGAAGAGTATATTCCAGGAGACCGACTACCCACCTGATAAGGATCTTTGCGCGAAACATTGCTCCGTCTGAGAACTAATTTCCACTTTAACGACAAAATTAATTATTCAGTGATCGAACTCATTGCAGATCACTTACGAGCACGGTAAAATGTTGCCGGCTGTCGACTGCAAGTCGTGTAACTGCGAGCTACTATTGAGGGAAATACACTATCGAACCGGGAAATGCGGCAAAAAATGTTATGTAGTACTAAAAATTCGAGGCTTTGAGTTCGTGATGTAGTTGTAAAAAATACCAGTTACGCGTGGAGACTAAAATGTTCCACTGTTGGTGGGAAATATAATCATTACTGGACTTCACCATCAGTGTCAAGCTTGCGAAGTGCAGTTTTCCTGCTTAGACTGACGTCACAAACTAAACTAAAATTGTGAGTATCGAATGATAAAGATGTGAAAGGGTAGCGAATCTCGTGGCAACTAAAAAATATGACGTACAAATTCGCGACCAATTTTTGAAATTGTTATTTTCAAGCTATTGGTTTATAAATTGCAAGTTAATTTTGCGCAGTTGAATATATCTTTTATTTCATATCTGGAATGCCTGCGTATGCAGAGGCTACAAAAAGATCAATCCCACATATTCAGCTTCGTCCATGGATGCATTAAATCGCCGAGATGGCATTTGAATGCATCGCCAAAACTTTCCATTTGAGCCACCGCCGCATTTATCCGGACGCTGTCGATACTATGATCCCATTTTCGTAATTTATACAGCGCCGACTTCTTCGTGTCGTAGCCGCAAAAGGACTAAAGAACGTCGTCAGATTAATCCACGTGGCAAATTCATGGGCAACAGAGCAAGCTTACATTGGCAAAAGAGATGTAAAACATTTGGTCGCAACTATACTTCTCGAAACCAGGCAGAACCTGGCAAACAGATTTGTCCTTGTTGAGCAATTCCTTGTAGGCATTGTACGCAGCACCCAATCCCATTACATCAGGGAAGTTCTCGAGGAGAGTGATCGTAGTATTAGACTAGAAAATCAAAGCCTTTTAATTTTTAATCCAACTCCGATCCTTGCACAAAGTTCCAATATACGTTTCAGCACGTTACTTTCACAGTTGCTTTATAACGATGCTTAAACTCCCTGTCTGTGATCTCATTGTACTCCTCGACAAAGGACTCCATCCTCTCTAAGCACGCGTCCCGCATTTCAGACTCCCACCAAACTATGGTCCTGTTCTCAAATGGATAACTACCTACAGTTGAAAATTGGTCTTCAAGCAAATGGCGAATGGCAACGAAAATGTTCAGCCTGCAATTGCCGTTTGTGTATAAGCATACCGCACTCATGTATGACGTGGTATAACTCGTGTCCAATGGTACTCCCGAGGCCAGCATAATTATAAATACTACGAGCGGGAAAATGTTGAATCAGCTTACTGAAAGGGGAGGAGGACTTATTACGAAATCCTACTTACGCCGGTAATTTTGGACCAAATATCGGAGGAAGTAAAAGGGCCGCATGAATATCTGAAGAATACGGCAAGTTCAGTTTCGGTGATGAAACTGAAAGAAACATACTATCATAACGGCACGAACGAAGTACTCACAAAGTAAGTTCAAGGGATTATAGAGTGCGGCGTTTGGCGAGAGAATCTCCATGCTGCTGTGTCTCCTGCCCAGGCCGACGATTGCAACAAATTATGAATAAGTAAAACAGATCACAATTGCTTGAAGTAGAAGAAAATCTAGAAGAATTCGATAACTTACTCTCCGGGGGTCGCGTTTTCACGATACCACGTGGGGAAACCGATCCATTCCTCAAGCTCATAGAGTGTATTTATCGTCAGTTCGTACGTTGATTCATCAAGCCAATTAGAATCCAACATTTGCTCCTTAATGGCTGCCTTTATATTGATAATCATTTCGCGAATCTACCAAATTAAATGACATGAACAATTACCACTGTTTCCTGACGTGACTTCCATCTACTCACAATATCTTCATATTCCTTTGGGAACCATTTGTCGTAGAGCAATCTGTCCAAGACCTCCTCCTGGTTGTGATTCTTAATGCACAATTGCCATCTAAAAACACCTGTGTCAACCTGCTTCCAGCAGCCTTATTCCATTGTTTTGTATTCCATTAATTGAAAGTGTACCTTTCCTTGTCCTTCCCCGATATGTATCGGAGCAAATCATGAGGCTCGATCGATGTTGTTTCTAGTAACTTGACCATTTCCGGGTCCAATTTCAGATGACGTTCGACGAAGAAAATCTCCATATGATGAGCTACGGCATTAGGCATAAGATAGGTGACATAATTAGAGAACATTTTTCATCGGAAATTAGCAGTATACCTAAAATTTCAGGGGTAATCTGTTTAAGCAAATTTATCAAATCGAGGAAGTACTGTTCTTGACGGATTGCAAGTACTCTTCGAGTACGTCTTGTCTCTTCTGGCAAATGGTGCAATAACACATCTGCGACATTCATCCAATTGATCTATAAACAGTAGTTAATGCTAAATTAACTATATTACTGGTCGATGTTGTGTCATACTTTTTGGGTATAAATCATGTTGGGAATTTTGCTTGCAAACCACTCGCTTAACTGCTCTACGGTTAATGGATCAAACTTTCCCGGACTCGTGAACGCATTTCGATCGAGTATCTACAATGAACGTTAAAAAGGTAGCAATGGACAAAAACGACTTTCATGATGTTCCCGCACGATATTGCCTATACCGATTCAAGCTTCCTCCTAAACTCGAACACTTTCTCGATCTTTTTCTTCATTTGCGCAATCGTGCCGAAATCCAGATCCTTCATGATGCCAATCAGAAAGTTGCGGTAAGCTTGTTCCTCTAGCGGTTTCCAGGCCGGCTGATGGAAAATTGATCCATACGCACTGACGGGTTCCGTGAGCTAAAGATTTGAAAGATTTGTTTGACGGTATGTTTACCATATTTTGTACATTATTACCATTAGCACCGGTATTTCTTCCGTCGGATAACTCGCCATAACTTTAAAGTCAAAGAAAGCTGATTCACCACTCAGTTGCAAGTACTTATTATGTATTTCCCATAAAGGCACCGCCGGGTACCGGCCAATCTTCGTAATTTCTCGTGCAATATCGTTGACCTCCTTCATTGGATATTCAGCTGAAAAAATCATTTCCTCAGCAATTTTGTTGATTCATTTTTCCTACAGAATACAAGTGTTGCATTACGTATCCGAACACAGGTCTTATAAACTTTGAAAGCCTGACGGCGCATACTGTCCTTGTCCGATTGAAGATTATTCGTTTCGAGAGTGTCTGCAAGAGAATCAGTTGTATGCAATATCATTCATTGAATCTCACTTCCTGAATTACTTACTCCGAATTATTTTAGCAAAGTCTAAATTCATTACTTCCATCAAATTCCAATCCGAAGCATACTTGGGCCCTGGGTGATTTTTGTGCCAATTACCGCAAGCGAATTTGTAAAAGTCCTGACAGGGTTGAACTTTAGTGTTCAAATTCTTTTTGAATTCATTTCCTACAATATACAATGAATTTCATATCATGCCGTCTTTCTGTTATGCCGTGCATTACCTAACCACCGACATTCGCTCGATCTGCATAACAATTCATTTCCAGGCCCATGTGGCCGCCATCCGCACTCTACTGATTGTGCAATCAAAAGTATCAGAGAGAATCTAGAAACAAAGAATTTTCAACAAAGTTTTCTAGCACAAAAAGGGCGATCATATATCCGGATACGAAAGACCCACCTGATAAATGACCTTGCGCGAGTCATTATTCTCACTAAGTTCTTGTAAAAAGTAATGTTACACTTTGGAAGGAATTATTTGAATCTCGAATTCATCGTAGCAACTATGGGCACACTGAACTCTTGCCGAACATCAACTGTAATAGACTGTGGCATGATCAGGAACTACCTATTATAAGAATTCTACTATCGGACTAGGAAGTGTATCAAATATATTACGTAATTCTGAATATGTTAAACTTCGATTTCGTGATAAAGCAATAAAAAATAATGTGATCCAGCAAAATTCCCACTATTTATGAGGGGTGCATCGTTATACTAGAATTGTAGTATAGAAGTTTGGAATTAACCAGAAAATTTGAAATTTAACATCTCTGCGAGGTAAGATTCCGGCTTCCAAAGATTATATGTTTGGAAGATATTGTTGCCAAAAAATTTATATCATCGATTAAAACACTGATTTGGGATAGCAGAGTGGAATTTAAAATCAATCAACAAGCATCTCATCTTTGAGATATAATATGACTTGCTTCCTTGTGAGGTTCATAATACATATAACTCCGCCATTAGCCTTTCCAAACATGTTGAATCTATATTTTCTAACAGGTGGTACGCAGCATCGGGATAAATTTGTAGCATAATTCGTCTTTTATTATTTCATTCTCGAAATGCCAGCATAAGCAGGTAATACATGAAAACTATTGCCACAGATTCTGCTTCTTCGGTGGATTCATCGGAGATCCAACGGAGCATCCAAATATTGTTCCAAAATTTTTCATCTGAGCCACTGCCCCGTTTACTCTAACGCTGTCAATGCTATGTTGCGATGTCTCTAATTTGTGCTTCGCCATTTTCCCAGTGTAGTATCCGCAATAGCTCTGAGGAAGATCGTCGAATGAAATCAAGTGATAAATTCATACGCGGTTTGTGCGAACTTACGTTGGCGAAACCGATATAGAACATCTGATCGCAATTATACCCCTCGAAATAGGGTATCGTTTGGCAGGCCGATTTGTCCTTGCTGGCTAATTCCGTGTAAGCATTGTAAGCTGCTTCGAGACCCATTACATCTGGGAAGTTCTCCGTAAAACTGGACGAAGTATCGGACTAGAAAGCCAAAATCAATCAATCTATATCACGATTGGGCACCTCGTACCAAAGTTAAAACTCGATTTTCAGAAGCTTACTTTCACATCTATGTTATAACGAAGTTTAAACTCCCTGTTTGTAATCCTATTGTACTCCTCGACAAAGTGGAATTTTTTACTTAAACACTTTATCCGCATCTCCGTCGGCCACCAAAGAATATTCTTATCCCCTTCGAGATAACTACCTAGGATTGACAATTGATTTTGAAGTATTTGATTTAAAGCTTATAAGATATATTGAGATTTAAAGTATAATTGATTTTTATTGTTTCAACACCCACCGCATTCATCCAAAAGATGGTACAACTCGTGGCCTAAGGTTGTCCCGAGACCAGCATAATTATAAATGCTACCAATAAGAAACTATTATTTTATCAAATATGAAGTTACTGGCAAAGAAGACGCACTTAATACGAACTCTTACTTACGCAGGTATAGTCGGACTGAATAATGGTGGCAACAAGAGAGACGCGTGAATATCTGAATAAAACAGCTAGTTTAGTTTTACTGAAAGTCAAACAATGACACTCGCTGCGGTTGATACAGACGGAGTACTCACAGAGTAAGTTCGTCGGTTTGTTGTACGCTGCGTTGGGCAGCAGAATCTCACTAACGCGTCTCCTATATAAATCAGTAATTGTAATGAATAGCAAATAAGTGAAACATAACTTGCACAGTCTAAGTGCAGCGATATCTCAAAGAATCTGAAGGCTTACGCTTTGGAAATCTCAATTCCAGCAGATCGCGTGGGAAAACCGATCCATTTATTCATTCTGTTAAATCTATCCATTGTCTTTGCGCGCGTATCTGCGTTCAGCCATTTGGAATTTATCATTTGTTTCTCAATGGCACCCTTTACTCTGCCAAGTATCTGTTCAATCTATCAAACGAAAGTAGATGTAAAACTAACATTATTTGCTTGGTGGGACGTTTGAGTTCTTACAATTTTTGTGTACTCCGCTGGGTACCATTTTTCGTGGAGCATTGACTCCAAGGTTTCCTGCAGGCCAAGTTCGTGAATGCACGTCTCCCATCTAAGATCATATGTATTATCATATTTATAATTCTTTAATTCTTTAATTGGAATTCTACCTTCGCTGATATCTTTCTCTTATGTAGAGCATAAGGCCGTGAGGCTCGATAGACGTTTCTTCCAGTAACCTGAACATATTTTCGTTCCACTTCATGTGACGTTCAACGAAGAAAATCTCCATGTGAAAAGCTACGGTATTCGATACAAGATAAATAAAGTATCTAGTCAAAATGTTACACTAGAAAACGTGCGATGTACCTAAAACTTGTTCGGGCACATCCTTAATCAAGTTCATTAAATCGAGGAAATACTGATCTTGTCGCATGGCGACTACTTTTCGAGTCTGCCTCATCTGCCAAGGCAAGTTTTGCAATAACACCTCTAGTACTTCCCTCCAAGGTATCTACAATAAGCATTTAATAAAATTAACTCTGATGCCAATTCGATTCCGTCGGTTTCTCTCGTACTTGCTGAGTCTTGGTCATTTTCTGAATGCGGGTTGTGAACCACTCGTCTAAATCTCGGTGAGTTAGAGGTTTAAAGCTGTTCGACGGTGTACCCGAATTTTTCGTGATTATCTGAAATATAGGCATCGATAAGCAAGCGCAATCTCCTCGAGTTTATGAAGGACACAATCTACAATACCAGATTGAGCTTTTTTCGGAAATCGAACACTTTCTCGACCCTCTCTTTGATGACTGCATCCGAACCAGTCAATCTCAGACTCTTCATAAGGAGGAACAGGAATTCGGTGTAAGCCTTTTCCTCCTCGGGTTTCCAACGGTCCTCGTGGAAAATCGCTCCAAATGCACTGGATGGCTCCTTGAGCTAAAGATTTTAGATTGAATATCAGCGGAAATTCAAAGTTTCACCGGTTTTTCATCATGATTATTATTAGCGTATTATTACCATTAGCACTGGTATGCCATCCGAATGCTTATGCACCACAATTTTGCTATCGAAGAATGCCGATTCACCAGTCAGTTGCAAATACTTCTGGTGTATATCCCAAAGAGGAGTATTTTGCACGCGGCCGATCTTTATAATTTCCGGCATAATATCCTTCGAATCTTTGACTGGATATTCGGCTGTAAAAATCATTCTTTCAGTAGCAAGTAATATTCATTCTCAATACGAAAAGTCTAAGAATTGCTGCATTACGAATCTTAACGCAGGTCTCGTACACATCCTTCGCCAGGTGTGACCAACTATGATCGTTTGGTGGAAATTTGTACGACTTGAGAGTATCTACAAGAAATAATCGACCAGCTGTAATGTTTATACCAAATAAAACGTCCGAATTCCTTACCCCGAATTATGGCAGCGAACTCGGAATTCATCAGGTTGATTATTTTCCATTCTGGGGCATACTTAGGATAGGGATGACTTTCGTGAAATTTACCGCAAGCGAAAGTATAAAAGTCATCGCATGGGCTGGTGAGAGCATTCATATTATTTTTATACTCTTGTCCTATTGGATATAACGAATTATTAAATGTGCCTGCATTGGGGGCAATGTATGATCTACCATTTACCTTTCACTATACATTCCCGTGTTTGGCATAGCTTTTCTTTTTTACCATTCTTTGGCACCCATTCGATGCACGATACCGATTGGATAATTAAGAGTATCAGAGATAATCTAGAATTGAATGATTTTATCAAAGTTTCTCAATATAAGATAGGTATAGATTTCGGGAGATACAATATGCCCACCTGACAAGAGTCCTTTCACGTGTCATTTTTCTCACTGACAACGAATTTCTACTAAAGGAACAAAAAGAATTATTCGGTCGGCGAATTTGCCATAGCACCTATTAGTACACTGAACTTTTACCAAATGTCACAGTAATAGAATCTCGCGCGACTGAGAACTAATGTTACTATCGGACTAGGAAACGCTCCAATGTTATGAGGCTTTAACAACTTAAGGCTTCGATATCGTCACGATGATGTAAAAAAAATACCACCGCGGCACGTAAAGCAATAGAACTTCCGTGATTGTTGGCAGTTTAAGATGTAATAGAAGAAGTAGGAATTTTGCTTTTCGATTTTAATTTTCAAGAGATTTATACAGCAAACTAAAACCATGGTAGGTCGATATTATAACAGTAATTTGCTAAATTTTCGTTAATACGTGGCACGGTGTGACATGCTCGATCGTTAGAAATGTATACTGTTACTATATTCCAATGTATTGCCGGATGCACACGAAACTGATGTTAATGTGTCACATCAGTTTCAAATCAGTTTCGTGTCTCTATCGAAGACTAAACACGTCGTAAATCTCGTCCCAAGCACCTCGAGATTGGATACCCCTTCGTAATCCCCAATACTCTTTTCATGCACCGTTGAACCCCCTCCATTATTTTTTAACCGAATTCGAAAAAGAAATGGGTTCTCAATTCGTCCTGTATGTTTTCTTGTATTTTTTTAATATAAAACGAACCTGAATTATCTACTTTAGCGATGAAAGACTATAATTTTCACCTACAGATACGTGTAATGCACTCTCAGGATATTTCTACACAATGACATATCTTTTATTTCATGCTCAAACTGAGTGCGTGTACAAGAGTTACAATTAAATCAGCGCCACAAATTGACCTTCTTCTGCGGATTCATCGGGGTGCCGGGGTCACATCGGAATGCCGCGGCGAAACTTTTCATCTGAGATACCGCCCCGTTTATCCTAACGCTGTCAATGCTGTGCACCGCACCATCTAATTTGCTCTGCGCCGATTGCTTAGTATAGTATCCGCAATAACTCTGAAAAAGATGGCGATGGGGAAAATCGTCGCAAGAAATTCGTAGGATATTCATAGGACAATGGGCCAAAATGGGTCCAGCGTTGGCAACCAAGGAAAAATACAAAATAGGGAGAGAGAAAAATTGGTGTACTAGAGTGTAAGCTTACATTGCCAAAGGCGATGTAGAACATTTGGTCGCAAGTGTAATCCTTGAAACCAGGCAGAGCTTGGCAAGCATTTGATCCTGTGCTGGCTAATGCTTTGTAAGCATTGTAACCCGCCTCCAGACCCATTACATCGGGGAGATTCTCCGAGAGACTGATCCAAGTATCGGACTAGAGAAGCAAAGTCTATTAATCTTTATCCTAATTATACTCCCATTCATAAGAACCAACTGAATTTTCAGGCGTTTACTTTCACATCCACCCTGTAATGATTCTTAAACTCCCGGTTTGTGACCTCATTGAACGCCTCGACGAACTCGTACAATTTAGGTATGCACAAATCGCGCATTCTATCCGACCACCAAACATTGTCCGAATTCCCATCCGGATAGCTGCCTAGAAATACAAATGGCAAAAAGTTTGCAAATTACGTTGACTTTGATTTCACGGTAATAACAGGTATTTTGGGCGATCGACTTCCGCTCATTATAAGACGTACCGCAGTTGTGTACCATATGATACAACTCATGTCCTAGGGTAGTTCCAAGGCCAGCGTAATTATACACGCTGCGAGCGAGAAAATGCTAATTGAAAGAGTATGAACTTAGTGGCGAAGAAAGAGCCACACTTGCTATACCATTTTACTTACGCCGGCATTGTCGTACTGAATAGCGGAGGTAACATGAGCGGCGCGTGAATATCTGAAGAAAATACAACATACAAAACGTGCAATTAAATTCTGCCGAAAGTCAAACAAGGATACTCTCAAATTTGTCAGTACATACAAAGCAAGTTCTTAATGATATTGAGTGATGCATTCGGTGTCAGAATATCTTTCTTGTTATCTCGACTGCAAATAATCAATATTAAATGAATAAAATACATTTGAACCGTTAGAAACTGATTCAGATCTCAAAGAAGACGAAGACATACTGTCCGGGAATCGCTCGTTTAGTATACCACGTAGGGAAACCGATCCATTGCTCGAGTCCGTTGAGTCTCGTCATTATATCCTCGCGCGTTTGCTGGTCCAGCCACGTTGAGTCTTTCATTTGTTTTTCAATGGCTGCCTTTATGTTGACGATCATTTCGTTAATCTGCCAAGCGAAAGTATGCGTAAAATTATCAAAATCTCTTGGCGCGTCTTTCTGGTTCTTACGCTTGATTGTTGCGCCGTAGGGGACCATTTATCGAAAAGCATTTTCTCCAAGCTTTTCGGCATGTTATGATTCTCGATACACGTTTGCCATCTAAGATAACGTTGTACATCAGCCATCAACAGACTTAGACTATTTAATAACTCGATTCATTGAAACTGTACCTAGGAGTAAATCTTTCCCTTATGTCGCTGTAGGGCCCGTGAGACGCGTGTGTCGCTATTTCCAATGACGCGAACATTTCCGGCTGCCACTTGAGATGACGTTCGGCAAAGTACAATTCCATATGATGAGCTGCGTGATTCGGGAGAAGGAATATCAAGTATTTGTTCAAGATTTTGAGTGAGATATGCTCAGCATACCTAAAAGTCCTTCGGGGACGTTTCTAAGTAGGGTCAACAAATCTAGGAAATACTCCTTTTGACGCATTGCGACTATCCTTCGTGTGCGTCTCGTGTCCGCGGGTATACTTTTCAGGAAGAGTTCTACAACTTCCTTCCAAGGTAGCTGTAAACGGCAATTAATGAAATCAGTACCAACTTGATTTAGTTGATTGTCTATCATACTTTCTGGGTGTCTGTCATGCTGCGAAATTGCTCTGAGAACCACTCGGTGAGCTCATCCTCAGTATATGCATCAAACTTCCCAGGGCGCTTGTCTGCATTGTCGTAGATTACCTAAAGTTGAAGGTGGGAAGTTAAGAAACATCAAAGTGCAAAAACCACTTGCTTAAGTTCACGCGTTATTCGATTCTTACCTCAGCGAGGTTTTTCCGAAACTCGAACACTTTCTCGATCCTTTGTTTGACAACTGTATCCGAATCCTTAAAATTCAGACTCTTCATAACTTGAAACAGAAACTCGAGGTAAGCCCGCTGCTCCCGTGGGGTCCAGGTCAGGTCGTGGAAAATTGCTCCATACGCACTGGCGGGTTCAACGAGCTGAAGTTGTAAGACAGAGTTTGAAGAAAACAACTCGAAGGCTTGGGTGGCGGATACTCTATACTTGACATATTATTACCATAAGCACCGGAATACCTTCCGACGGTTTACTCCCTAAAATTTTAGCCGAGAAGAAAGCTGATTCGCCTGACGATTTCAAATACTTAGTGTGAAGTTCCCATAAAGGAACTTTTGGATAACGGCCGATTCTTTTAATTTCATTTGCAACAGCATTCGCCTCCTTGACTTTAAATTCAGCTGTAAAAATTGCACCCTGAGTAAGAGATACAAGTTGTTAATTTAACATTTCTGAGACTAGAATTATTCCATTACGAATCTTAACGCAGGCTTCATAAACATCCTTCGCCTGACGGGCCAAATCGTCATCCTCTGATTTGACGGTGTATGTTTCGATAGTATCTGCAAGAAGCAATTGATTGGGTGCAATACTGAAGAACATATTGCGAAGTGATAGTCAACTAAGTGCATGCATTTCTTACTTTTCATTATCGAGGCAAAACCCGAATTGATCACGTCGATCAAACTCCACTGTGAGGCATATTTCGGACCTGGGTGATGTTTTTTCCAATTACCGCAAGTGAATGCGTAAAAGTCCTGGCAGGGTTGGACACTACTGTCCATGTTCTCTTTATACTCTTTGCCTGCAGGATTCAACGAATTTTTGTATTTTTACTGTAATGCGAACAACATACAATGCACGTATTACCTCTTTGAATACAATCCGCTGATGAGCACAACGGCTCTTTTTGATTTTTTGCATTGTTTGGTTTCCATGTGCATGACGCAGATTGAAGAATTACAAGCATCAGAGTGAATCTGGGACAGAATAATGTCCAAGAAAGATTTGCAATATGTTTGAGGAAATGACATGCCTACCTGAAAACTGTTCTTGTACGAGACATTGCTCTCGTCCAGAGTCAAATTTCCACTTCAGGAACGAAAATATTTATTCATAACACTTTCAAGTACGTTGGACTTTTGCTAAATGTCGACTGCAAAAGCCTTTCATGCGACCTGAGACTACTACTGGAAAAGTTCCACTATCGAACTAGGAAGTCAGCCAACAAAATGTTACTCGGTTCTAAAAAATCGAAACTTTGATTTCGTGACAAAGATGTAAAAAATAATACGACTCGTACGTGGGGCTGCACAACTTCCGCTATTATTGGGAGTTTGGGATGTAATTGAAGGAACAAGAATCTCAACTTTGCATATATTCATGAATAAATACATAATTTAATACAAGCGCAAGGACATTGAAATTATTTCCAAAGATTACACTTATCAGGAGGATTCATCGGTGCGCCTTGAGGACACTGGAAGGCTTTTTGAAATGACTGGCTATTTTGCACTGCCCCGTTTATTCTAACAGAGTCTAGACTATGTCTGGTAGCCGCACTTTCTATGTTCTGCCTGGCTGCCTTAGCAGTTATCTTCCCGCACTTAGTCTGGACAGAGGATCAACAGCAAAGCTCAAAAATGATTACCGTTGACTTTGAAGCCATATTCCACTTTGGAACAGTTGTACTTACATTGGCAAACGAAATGAAGAACATTTGTTCGCAACTATACCTCTCGAAGCGGGGTAGTGTTTGGCAGACACTCTTGTCCCTCTTTTCCATTGCTTCATATAAACGAAAGGCAGCATCCAAGCCCATAACGTCAGGGTAATCTTCTATATACGTTCTCGTATTGGTCATCTATGACACATGTGCCATTTCGAACGATGAGTCAAATAGGAATGTTATTAACCGAAGGTATATTTATATGGTTGATACCTTTATAGTGTCGTGGTACGTCAATAGGAATTCTCTTTCCGTTTCTTCCTTAAATTTATTCACGAAACATTTCATGCGTTCGTAACACCCATCGCGCATTTCGTTCGGCCACCAGTAAATTCGGAAGTCTAAGCCTACATTCATTCCGCATTCATGAATGACGTGATACATTTCATGTCCAAGAACATATCCCATGGCTCCGATATTGTAAAGCCTTGAAAAAGATGAATTTTACAACTAAGATATGCGATGAATACGAAGGATCAATTGATACATACTTTGGTAAGCGAGGATCGAAGAAGGGCGACCGCAGAAGCGGTGCTTTAATAACTGAAAGAGTCAAACAACGTATTTACACTCTAAATCAATTGGGTTTCTTCTAGAAGTGATACTCACGCATCACGTTTTTCTTTATATTGAGATAAGCCTGCGCTAGCAAAGGATCGGTCGCCGCACTTTCAAAGCTAAGAAGAAGAATGTTCCAGAAGAAAATTATTCAATTAAGGGACAGAGATTTTTAAAGGTGTTTCGGAGACCATACTTTGTGTCGGTGGAAGGATCTCTGTACCATGGAGGATAGCCAATCCATGGTTCAACTTTACGAATCCTTCCAATCGTATTTTCTTTGGTTTTGGCGTCTAACCAGTTGCTTTCTTTAACTTGAGATTCTATGGCACCTTTTACACCATTAATCAGTTCCAGCATCTTAAACAAGACGCAATTAAGAGGAGATATCCTTTTAAAAATAATAATTCATATTGTTTAAATTGAAACCTATCCGTACAGGATGTGTGATACTGTTTCCGAACCACCTATCCTGAAGGATTTTTCCGATCTGAGGCCACATACTGTGGTGTCTGATGCATGTCTCCCATCTAAAATGATTGTATTTTTATTAACCGTCGAAGAAACTGTTAGATTGAACGTTCGTACCTAGGTGTGTCACCAAAAATAAATGTGTCAAGGTCACTAGGTTCAATCGATGTTTTTTCCAAAAGATCTTCCATTGCGCTCGTCAACACCGTATGCCTCTCGGCGAAATACATTTCCATATGACCGACTGACAAAATATGTGTATTACTATGTCACGTGGTGAATAATACTAAAGAAAGCGAATGTAAAATAATAATACTAAGGACTTCATTGGATGTAGAGCTCAATAATCTCGCTAGCCCCTTGAAGTAGCCTTTCTCGCGTACTGTGATTATTGGCATGCCATGCTTTGCCTTCGGCCCCTCTGGTATCACCGACAATATCGTCTTGAGAATCTTCTCCCAAGGCATCTACAAAAATAAATTGCAATATATAAGATTGTCAGACTTGCGATAAAATTGAACGATCTAATTGAGTCTCTACCCCTGATTGTTTGGTCCCCCTAGGTGTAAACCTTTTGAACCACTGGTCGAATTCACTGGCAGACATGAGAGTGGTTTGCATTTCAGGCCCCTGTCGACTTTTCGAAATAATCTAGCGCAGAAAGAAGTGGTTGAATAATTACTGTGCAGGAGTAAAAGAAGGGTAGCAAGCGCGCAATTGCCTCGTTTAACTGCTGTCTGAACTTGACGACCGATTTAATTCGTGCCCTGAGAGTGGAGTCCGAACCCGACAGTCTCAAGCTCCTCATTAACTCAAAGAGGAACTGCTCGTAATTTTTTTCCTCCGTGGGTTTCCATGCGTTGTGAATGATTGCGCCATAAGGACTACTTTTTTCTCCGACCTGAAACGCACCGAGCTTGTCTAACAACGTATGAGTACTTAAGGGAATCATAGATTATGTTATGGGGGTGGAGTCTTACGATGAGTACAGGTACCAGTTCTTTTGGACGTAAAGCGTAAGTGGCGTAATAGAAAAAGGCTGACTCTCCGGTTAATTTTAAGTAAGCTTCGTGAATATCCCAAACTGTTTTCTTTCCGAATCGACCGGCGGTTCTAATATGACTCGCAACTTTGTCTGGACTATTTTTACCGTAAAAGGCTGCTAGGAAAAGCAGAAATTAATGGAACTCCCACGAAAATTCCGCAGGTGTTAGAATAATGAGAATTACGTTGTTTCATGCAAATGTCATAGAAATACTTCACTTGCATCAACTCTGGATCCAGTCTTCTGGTTGGTTTCTCGAGAATGTCTGCAATTATGAATGTATAAGACATAACTCGCACATACACCGCACTGTTTCCGTTACCTCGAAGATCCTGTATAATTTGTTTATTCAACACATGTTCAACCGTCCATTGGACCGCGAGCTCCGAAGGCTTGTTCTCCACGTACCAAGCACCGCAAACGAAAGAGTAGAAATCATCGCAGGGATTCACCGCAGGGTTCAAGTTCGCGAAGTACAGTTTGCCTATTGAAGAAAGGTAGAGGGAAAAAACCCAAGGAAAAGTTGCATAAAATATTGAAGTTTTTCTCACCCCTTGCTAAACACGCGGGGCTCCTGCAGACTACTTCGTTCATGCCATTGGATGGTTCCCATATAGCACAAATTACGAATGAAGATTGCCAAGCAAATAAGAGGATACTGTGGAATTCGATATCGATCTGCATTAATTCGTCTGCGTCGCAAAAATACTGAATCGACGCGTAAACTACGTTATTTTCTACTAACCCAGTAATGAGAACATTGCAAATCATGATACTACGATTTACAAAGAACTCATTAGCAGACGAAGATAATTACGTGCAACACCACTACTCAGAACCACTTTACACTAACCGCGACAGACTCTCGTGCGAAAAGAAATTTGCCTTACAATTTGAGTAGGTCTTAAACGCGATAATATGTTAGTAGACCGCGGTAAAACAGTATATGAATCGGAATTGTCACGCTTACTCTACAAAAATACACGTGCGATATATGCAAATAATAAAATGTTCAGAAACGAAATAGATATCATGTACAAGAAAACCGAAATTAATTTGCATCTTTAACATTCAAGCTTGCTGTATGCATATTTCATTGTCAGGTAAAAGCATCACCAGCACAACTGTCTCGAATAAAATACGCTCCTGCCTAGTTTTAAAGTTATATAACGATGCAAATTTATTAATGCAATTAAAATTAAAATTATTCAACATATGCCAGTGGTACAACTAGGAAGCTTCTGTGATATGGCATGAGGGGGTGCGGGGGAGGAAGTCATTGATTATCTACTGGCGCTATGCGCCGCGCGAGGGGCGCGGGTGCGGGGGGCGTATTCGACGACCATCTGGGTCAAAGGTCAGGGCAGACATTTCTTCTGGGACTGCGGGGTATTTCCGGTTGCGATGTAGAATGCGAGAAAGAAAGAGTGTCCTGGACGCCATCTATGAACTGATAAAGTAATCATCATTGAGATGGCAGCGTGTGCGCTCATCATCTACAGAATCGCGCCCCTGGCCACATATCAATATACTTCAACGTCGTGCGGCCGCTCGATCCCATATACTTCCCGCTCTATTTCGTACCTGGTCTGTGGTGATCCGAATTGCGAGTGCTAGACACACCGAACATTGCATTTACTTTCCATCTTTGACTATATAATTTTAATTGTTTTGAATCGACCTGAAAATATGCTGGGTAGATTGCTCTCGACGACATTGCAATTGCTACCGTAGGTGTCAACTCTGTATTTTATTTCAGTAGAAGACACAAAGTCCCGGTATATCGGGAGGTTACTTTTGTTGCAGGAAAAATGCTCCAATTGCAAGTACATCTTCCTCGGTGATTGCTGCACCGAATACAGCTAATGTATGGAGTCTAGACTTTATAAGATCGAGGGTGCGTTATCACTTTCAATATCCCAATGAACGACGGCGTATTTTGCGACAAGGCTACTGGGCTAGAATGGCAACTCCCAACGGCCGTAGAATACTCATGCGGAGAATATTGAAAGGAAAGCACCTACTCAGCCATTAAATTCATATATTTCGTTAAGTCTCTTGTAAATAAATGTTGTTGTGAATGAAAATAAATTGTGTTTCACATATGTACATTTATTCAATTGCAAAGTCGATTTACACATAAAAATCAGTTTTCGATTTTCAATTGCTCTTGTGGTTGCCTCCAGCCGGCAGTTTGCACTAGTAAATTAAAACTGTGCTCCGAGAATAACTGTTTACAAGTCCAATCAAATGGGTGTAATAGTGGTGCTTCCACATAGAAGTCTTGTCCTTTTTTAAGGAAAGATGGGAGGCTGACTGACCTCAAATGCATGTGTACAGGAATAAGTTCCTGTTGGACTTTTGATATAGAAAGCAGCTTTACCAAATCATCGTTTAATTCAGGAGGCAACTGTGTGCCATCAACATAGTGTTTTACAGGGAACCAAGTTCCCATTACATTCCTTATGGAAGAACCATAATAGTTATCACCCAATACTGGACTTAACAATTCAGTGGCTGCAAATAATCTCACTGCATGCCACTTTGTTGTGGATGTCTTGATTTCTAATAAAGAAGACAAGTTATACTTGGAATTAGCTATTACTTTGAATTCCACACGTAAAAGCTTTGTAGCATTAGCCTGTACTTCATTCCTCGACCACTTCTCAACAAGTATTGCCTAAAAGATACATTAAATCAATCTGGGAATAGAAGACCCATACAGAATTTCACTCGATGTTAGTACCTTTTTGTTTCCATCTGCATACTTCTTTAATTTCAGACCCAATGTTCGTTTACCATGCATTTCTTTAGGAACCATTGTAGTTAAAGCCCAAAAAGTTCTATACAAGTGAGAGAATGCCAGAGCCCTCCGGACAGATTTCTCCATTAACTCTTGTAAGCCCTCGCGCCCAAATAAAATTGTCACACCACTGGAGTATCTCTCGGGACATTTTCCAATCGTTAGTTGCTTATAACCAAGCTCGCTTGCAATTGCGGGAAGAGTATCTTCAATGGTGTAATTCACAGGATTTACTATTAGATGTGGTAACACGCGATTATTTTTTGTTTTATCCAAGTCTGGCCTTGCGGATATTCCATAAGGTTTATTCAGCACTACAATCCCCTCTGAAATTCAATAATTAATAAGAAAATCGAACTCGGTGGGAAATAAATATCTCTTTTCAGCGATCTCTAGAGAATATTCTGCTTATTGCACCTTTATTGTAGATCAAGTTACTGAGAAGGTATCTCGTGAACTCGGCTGGCGTTTTCCAGGGATGAATATTCCTGTAAGGATGCGGCTTTTTCTTTGTTTCCGATTCATTGTGCTTTGTTGCAGTACAAAATCGTTGAAGCAATCCCTGCCGAAAGGCGTATGTGATGTTAGCACATGCAAACCTTAAGGTTAATGCCTGTTTCCCGAAATGTGTCATTTAAGGATGAATCGAGTGTAATGCTTTATTCAAATTCTTGCCGCACCGAAAGGTGAATAATGAACGACACACAACTGCAAAGTATGTTGAAGAAAAATCAAACTGCTATATTGAAAGTAACACTTGTCGGATCGGCCTAATGTTTAAATCCTGTGCATTTATTCGCTTTGTGTACACAAAACATTAAGTAGAAACTATCGAGTTCGTCAGTGATCATATTCATGCGGCGAAACCGCTTAGAAGATATGGTAGGTTTGATTCGTAGATGTTGCCACCGATGAATTCCAACATGCACGACTCATTCCGCGCGCAGGAACATACTCTTCGGTGCCTTGTTCCGCGACAGTTAGACAGCAAAATAAGTAAAGATGGCAACTACCATGGATCCAACAAGGGAAAAAGCCCTTCATGATTACCGAAGGAAACTTCTTGAACACAAGGAAGTGGAGTCTCGCTTAAAAGAAAGTAAGTCCTAGCTACCCTGGACACATGATATACACTATGTCGGCCCTGGGGCGCGTATAAGACTTTTAACCTGACGATGCCACTACCCCCTACATTTTGGGACATTTATTTAAATTCCCCGTTTCTTTTTCAACTCGATTACAGTGCGAGAGCATCTCAAAGATTTGACAAAACAGTATGACAAATCTGAGAATGATCTGAAGGCTTTGCAAAGTGTCGGCCAGGTAGGAAGCCCATACTTTCCTTTTACCAGTTTGACAATTCCAATCGGCCTTTCTTCTATTCTGAGTGTGATTTCTAGATTGTTGGTGAAGTACTCAAGCCGCTCACAGAAGAGAAGTGTAAGTAACGAATGGGTAGATCGTAGTAATCTAGTGCGAAAAAAATCTCACGACTGCTTTGACGTTTTAGTTATCGTGAAAGCGACGAATGGCCCCCGATATGTCGTCGGTTGTCGGCGACAGATCGACAAGAATAAGTTGAAGTCTGGTACCAGGGTTGCCCTGGACATGACGACCCTCACTATTATGAGATATTTGCCGCGCGAGGTAAGGACTTTTGTAAGCAATGCACTGATTTACGTATACTCACATTATGTTCACATCTCTTCAGGTTGATCCTTTGGTTTATAATATGTCGCACGAGGATCCGGGTGAAGTTACCTACTCGGAAATCGGTGGTTTAAGCGAACAGATACGAGAATTGAGAGAAGTCATAGAATTGCCCCTCTTAAATCCAGAACTCTTTCAAAGAGTGGGAATCACACCGCCGAAGGGCTGCTTGCTCTATGGACCACCAGGAACGGGCAAAACCTTACTAGCAAGGGCTGTTGCCAGTCAATTAGATGCCAATTTCCTTAAAGTTGTCTCGAGCGCCATTGTTGACAAATACATTGGTGAATCTGCGAGATTAATAAGAGAAATGTTCAACTACGCACGTGACCATCAGCCTTGCATCATATTCATGGATGAAATAGACGCGATTGGTAGAGTATAATAGCCAGTTGCATAGATAATTATGGTTTCCTATGAATTTCACTGACGCAATCTTTCCAATCTTTCCACAGGTGGCCGCCGGTTTTCGGAAGGTACAAGTGCCGATCGCGAGATACAAAGAACGTTGATGGAACTTTTAAATCAAATGGATGGTTTTGACTCTTTGGGTCAAGTAAAGATGATGATGGCAACAAATAGACCAGACACCTTAGATCCTGCGTTATTACGGCCGGGTAGATTAGATAGAAAAATTGAAATACCACTGCCAAATGAACAAGCGCGGCTGGAGATTCTGAAAATCCATGCCAAGCCGATTGCAAAGCACGGCGATATAGATTATGAAGCAGTCGTGAAGCTATCCGACGGCTTCAACGGAGCTGACTTGAGAAACGTATGCACAGAAGCAGGATTGTTTGCTATTCGATTAGAAAGGGAATACGTAATACAAGAGGACTTCATGAAGGCAGTGAGGAAGGTCTCCGACAATAAAAAACTTGAATCCAAATTGGACTATAAGCCAGTGTAATCAGTGTAAGCTTCGCGAAGATTGAATGATTAGGCAGTGAATAACAGCGTGGGATCTATGAAACCAATATATGTTTTTGCAACATTATTTGTATTTTATAATGAAAAAGCCTGTATGCTGATTCAACTCAATACATATTTTAACATCCTCCCACCAAGATATCTCAATTCCATCAGCTCTTAAAAATGTTTATTTACAAATTTCCTGGGTGAAGATAAAGGGGCTGTTACTCAATGACACTCCCAAGCCTCAACTTTTTCCTCTCCAGATATTCTTGAACATTATCGTACTTTCTTTTGTATAAAATTGGGAATAAATCTTGTTTCAATGTATTCACTCTGAGTTTCTCCCATAAGCTATTTAACTGGACAATTTTTGAATGCAGAAATTCATTTGGTTTGAAGCTTTGATCCTTTAGTACATATAAGCTAAGACACGAATGAGATAGTGTCCATAGATTATTGTCTTCTAAGATGCAATCAATGGGTTCGCTTTCTAATAGCAGGGACTGGAAGAAACTGACTTGAAAACCTGTCTGCCTATTACCCTGAATATTATAAACTAGCAGCACTGGGTTGCTATAGAAACTTAGCACGACTAAAGATGTGCCATTGTACGCAGAAGTCCTTAAGTGCTTCACTGGTATAACTTGCACTGGTTCGTCCAAATGGCAGTCTTGAAGTTCTTTGTTGAATTTCTCTACATCTTCTTTCGACAATCTATCATGGAAGTCGAAAGTTAACAATTCTTCGCCCGTGGCTACATCCCAAAGTCTCAGGGTACCATCTCCCCCAGTCGAGATCAATATACTCTTGTCATGGGCGAGTTCGGATATGTTTGTGACAAACTTTGTATGCCCCAAACAGTAAGCGGCGATGTTGTAGGAATTGGGGAACATAGATACTCTTATTTTCTCATCCCGGTCTGTAGTCAAGATATACTTTCCATCTTCAGTGACGAGTATATCCAGAAGCATGGATAGGTGGCCCAGGATCAAGGCTCCATTTTCCAATGGATTCTTTGTTGAAAATACATATGCATCTCCGGCCTTGTCAGCGACAATGATATCGTTATTCGGTGCGAATCGTACTTTGCTTGCGGCTCTCGCGAGGTTTCGGTTTGATAGGAGCTTCAAGCTTTTCGTATCGTAGAGACACAACTGTTTTCGATTGGTGCAAACCAGGAGATATTTCCCGTCGTTGGAAAATGAGACAGTGGTCAGAGTGTGAAGGGACTCAATGTCCACATTATTGTGCTGATCTATCTTCTTCTCAGTCTGCAACTCCGGCAAATGAATTGTCCTCGTACTGTCATCCTCAAGGTTGTACATTACAACCTGCTCGTTATTGCACAAAGCCACACACGACCTAAACGTGCTGAAACTCATAATGACGAGCCCGCAAAATCCCGCTTACGAAATACCTTCGAAATGGCAAAATATATTATATTGTTCTCATAAACAAATCTCGAGTCACGTGTAGGAAGGAGCTCATGTGTATCGTCTCTTCTATGCAACCATGTGCAGCAACAATACAACTACGCTCGCGTATGTGTGTATGTCGATGCCTTCACGTGTCAGTGTTCTCGAACAAAGACCCTATCCGGCTTTAATACATACTTTTGCTCGATGTTATAAGGAGCGAGGTTTAGATAGATAGTCGGCTCGAGAAATATTTCATGTTTCCCTGGTACTACTCTTAACGAGCCGATATTGTTATTTATAGCATATATCAGTTTTTAGTTCTCTCTGTTTCGAAACAGCATGCTCGAGTCATACTAGAGTTTGTTACCATTCATTTTGACATCGCTCAACTGTGTGTCGAACTATCTAGGAGTGTGCAGCAGTGTATGTCGTGTACATACAGCTGAGCAGTGTCGCTGCGACTGCTACTGTCCTATCGCGGTAATATGTTTGTCGGCATTCTCCATAATAATAAACAGAAGCAACATGCCGATTTATTGGGGCGATAATGCATTTGGCAATCGTTCTTTGTACAAGGCCGCGTCGTCACAATACCCGGGTATAATAGGAAACGTCAGCGTCTACCAAATGCAGTAAACTTTGGAGTTCGGCGATGACTATACTATTGCTGATACAATAGACTCTACACTTGTCTAGGTCAATTTCTCGCCTATTACCTGATTCCGAGCGAGTTAGGAAGTCTTCTAGTATTCAATTCCCTGTCATTCGTACACGAAACATGTGGGTAATCGGATTGCCACGGTGCATTTGATTCTCTAGGAGCTCCAGACTGATCTATTGTTGAGCAGCGAGATTATCCAAAGAAAAGTGCTTGAAGATGTGGAAGCCACTCGAGGCTGGAAGCTCTCCAATTGACTGGTGCGAGGGAAATTACAGTATTTCTCCGAGTATCGCGGAATTTATGAATACGGTACGTATGATTCTTTCAACTCCTTGAAAAACTACCAAGCAAAGTTTAACAATTTCATATGCTTTCAATTCCTTTGTAGTTCAGTAATGTAGTCTTCCTGCTACTCCCACCTGTTTTAATGCGCTTGTTCCGTGATTACGGGCGCTTTGTTAATCCAGGAATCCATGTAATTTGGTTCCTCTTGATGATAGTCGGTCTGAGCAGCGCATACTTTCATGCGACTTTATCATTAATAGGTGAGACTTAAAACTGGTAGAATAACACAAGTGTCCCTCAAATGAACAGCTGAATAAAAAGTGTGTCTTGATGATTCAGGCCAACTGTTAGATGAGCTGACTATATTGTGGGTATACATGGCAGGATTTTGTATGTTCTTCCCAAGGAGATATTTCCCTAATATTGTCAGAAATGACAGGAAGTTATTCTCCTTATGTTTAATAATACCAACACTGATTGCCACTGGCCTGGCATTAATACATCCAGCTGTAAATGCATTTGCACTTATGACTCTGGGCATACCAGCAATTGGTTTTATGATTGTGGAATTGAAAAGGTAAAATTTCTGTCTATAACTTTTCAACTATTCTCATAAATGACAAATCATTTCTTTTTTTTTCATTATTAAAGGACAAGTTCCATGAGAGTTTACAGACTGGGTCTCAGATGTGGAGTTGTGTGGGTAATAGCAGTTGTTTGCTGGTTGAACGACAGACTATTTTGTGATACTTGGATGAATCTCAACTTCCCTTACCTACATGCATTTTGGCATTTGTTCATTTTCATTGCCAGTTATACGGCTGCTGTGCTGTTTGCATACTTTGCTGTGAAAGAGGAGAGGCCCCATCAATCAGCTGTATTGAAATACTGGCCGAAAGATGATTTTGAACTGGGCATACCATATGTAACTCTCAAGAGTTATGTAAAAATCGATACAAACACCAACATATAACTCAAAAGTACGTGCAGTGTTGAATTTATAGGGCATTTCTATGTCACCACCAGAGAGAAAAAAGACAAATATGGGTCTAGATGAGAAAATTAAATAATAGGTGACTCGGTGACATGTTCAATGATAAGAGACTTCAGTATTCCATAATCTGATTTTAACAGATATTAGTATTTATATCTCATTGTAAACCCTTTAGCTTGAAATTAATACTATTTGGCAGACATTGCATGTTTATATGGAAATATTATGTATAACGTGTACGTGGAGATTATGACATATGCAATACTCATTGGTGTACTTAAAGATAGCTTGCATACGCAAGGAAATCTCAGACATATTGAATATGTACCTCATAAGGCTGTATATCCGAAGTGAATCCACAGGGAACTTTAAAGTCTGATTGTTAGAAATACATTTATTTATCCCCATAAGTATGTATTTATACGCACCAAATCACTGTATTTTGTAGTTATTTAATATTATTACAAAGAAATTTAAAGTAAAAACATTTGTACGGACATAACTGGAATCCTTGTATTTTGATTTATTCATCAATGTTTACTAATCAGTCAGCCTCCTCCCCTCTGTAGATAACTATGTTCTTATTGGTCTCATGAATTTTAACTTCATACAGCAATTCTGGCTTTGGCATCATCTTCGTAAGTTCGTTAAATATGTAAATCGCTAGATTCTCTGTAGTAGAGACAACATTTCTGAAGTACTCGACATCCTTGTCCAAGTTTTTATGATCCAGTTGCTGCATCAAGACTTTTTCCATGTACACTTTAAGTTCGGTTATATTCATTACCATTCCAGTGTTAGGGTCGACCGGTCCGCGTACTGTAACTTCGACTAGAATAAGAAGATTCCGAAATGATTCTTTTAATTAAACGACCAGTTGAGTTTCCTAAACGAACAACTACCTGTGTAGTTGTGCCCGTGTCCCCAGTAATTATTACATTTCCCGTAGACTTCTTTATTCTCGTCATCAGTCAAATGATTGCTAGAACAAAAGTTGCGCCAGTCGCAGAATCCGGCGAGGTGACATTTTTCGAAAAAAAAAATTATTGTATTTTTCTTACAATAATAGAGTACCTGTGCAACCGATGGCAACTGGATATCGTCTCGACTCTTGTTAGATATGCAATAGGACGACCCATCTTTCAAGCAAAAACGATTTCTTCGAGATTCAAGACGAACTGCTCTCCGTCTTTCTACGCGAGATGTAATGCCTTTCATACGCGCCCGAGCAGATTATAAAGTTACTTAAGCGAGCGTGCGGTAAACGGGGAAAACGGGGAGTTGTTCAAGGATAACGACAATTCCGATCTTAGGGTTACAATGGTGATCCTTTTACCCATTGTAAAAGCCTGTTTTTCTTCCCGTTATACGCTTAATCAATTTTGTAATGTATTGGTCAATACTTTCGGGAATCGATGCGTGGAATGAAATAAATGAGCTGAATTATCTCTTGCAAAACTCACCGTTTACGCGGTTCACGGCCTACAATTCCGCCCTTTATGTGTGAAATATATACATATATACACATTACAGAAATTCCATCATGCGTATTGTGCGTATTCTTATACACATATATTTTGCTGAAAATATTGGTTTATTTTCAAATATTTTCAAATACCGAACTCCAATAAACAATTCCCCGGCGTTTGATTGGACTAGGACTTGCCTATATTCTTTTAAAGTAAATGAGGAACAAACAGTTATTCTTGTATGTTCCATTTAATTTAAATAAGTGACAGTTGTATAATATATATATCATCGACTGAAAGACTGAAAGTTACACGTCAGTCATGTGTTTACGCATATATATATATATATATAGAGATGTGCATATGTGTAGCAGTGCAGTGTTTGGTGTTTTTGCTGGATGTGCCGCCCGGGAGTCCCCGTACTCAATTCCGTCTGATAGTACAACATTATTAGACGTCAAAGGGGCGTGTGTTTGTACTGGACATTTGCTCGGAAATTCGCGATGTTCTAACTACAAAAAAAGTTTCTTCTATTGTGCCGGCGGGAATAACCTGCGTGAGGTTCGTCGGGACGCTTACGACAACCCAACAAAAAGGGAATAAAGGTCTGGGCTCCTGAAGGCCACCTGCCAGTTCAGCTAATACAGGCCGTTGAAAAAGGCCTCATTCGACGACCTCAGCATATTTGCAAAGTGCTAGCAAAGTGAATATTGTTATACGAAATCGAAAATACTACTTGGCAAAGTGAAGTCTCATCCCAGATCACTAAAATGGAACAAGATCCAGACGAGTTTATCGCGAGATCATATCAAGTGGAGTTATGCGAGGCTGCGATGAAGGGCAATATTATTATTTACCTACCCACTGGTGCTGGAAAGACATTCATAGCTGTGATGGCAATAAAACAGCTGAGCGGAGAACTTCATAACCCAGACAATACTAAAAGGAAGCATACTGTATTTGCAGTTAGAACTATACCTTTGGTTGTACAGCAATCACAATACATAGAAAGATTGACTGGGCTCACCTGTGGATCATACACAGGAGACATGAATGTTGACTTTTGGAAACAGGAGGATTGGAACAAGGAGCTGGCAAAGAATCAAGTACTTGTTATGACTGCACAGATTTTATTCAACATATTATGTAGCGGCATTATGCAGCTAGAGAAGATCAATTTAATAATATTCGATGAGTGTCATTGTGCTGTCAATGATGACCCAATGAGGCAAATTATGAAGCTTTTTGCTTATTGCCCAGTGGTAAAACAACCTAGGGTAATAGGACTAACTGCTAGCTTAGTAAATTGTAATGTCAAGGTGAAAGATGTTTTACCAACAATTGAGCAATTGGAGACTACCTTTCATGCTAAGGTTGCAACTACAAGCTCGTGGGAGAGTCTGCGGAATTATTATGTATCACCAAAAGAAATAATACAGTCTTTTGATCAATACGACGTACCTAGCGTTGGAAATGATGTGTTTACTATTTTGAATGATATACAAAAGGTTGTGGGATATATAAAATTTAAAGTTCACGCAGATATTGAGGCTTCGAGTAAAGAATTTCAGCCAAGATCTATGAACTCAAAGTTTTCCTCTATATTGAGAAATATATCCGACCAATTGCAAACTGGTGGCCTCTATTCTGGCACCAAATGCATATTACTGTATTTGATACAATTGGAGAAGTATAAAAGACTTTGTACCGACACTGAACAACTATATCTGCTGGAATACATTATGACAGAATTGATAACAGCAAGAATGATGCTTGAGCATAAAATGCAGAATGAATCAGAATTGGAACGCATTGTGAAGTACACATCTGAGAAGATTAGAAAGCTGTTTATTTTACTGAAAGATGATTACGCTGCGCAAGCTAAATCTTCCAAATTCTGTTGTATAATATTTGTGCAACAGAAAATTACCGCAAAGATACTGTACCATATTTTGAAGAGTTTGAACGCATACAGCGATGACTATAAGTTCTTGCTACCGGATTACATAATTGGCCATACAGTTAATCCGCTGGTAGATACTCGTGAAGCAATGTGTATGTCAAAATGGAATAAAGAAGCATTTCACAGATTCAGAACTGGTATCACAAATTGCATTGTTGCTACGAATATTATTGACGAAGGTGTAGATATTCCAGTTTGCTCATTAATTATTAGATATGATCCACCACTTGATGTGAGATCCTACATACAAAGTAAAGGTCGAGGAAGACATAAAGAAAGTAAATTTATCTTATTAACCCCGAACAATGATAAACAACTATTAGTTAGATACAACAATTACAGAACTGTAGAATCCTATTTAAAACAGGTAAAAACGTAATATTAAGTTTCTTGAAATTCTTGGTATCAACTGGATCTCTTTTACAGTACTTATCAAAATATCACAAAGACCGGTGCACTCCAGTGCAGGAGGACATAGAAAACGAATTATACGTATCTACAATAGAGCCATATATTATGAAACATGCTGATGGCACTCAATCGGTCCTGTGCGAGACATCTGCAATTGCAGTAGTGAATGAATATTGCATGAGTTTGCTTAAATCAAAATTCATTCGATTATCACCTATATGGCGCTTAAATAAAGGGGGAAATGAAGAAAAAACTTATCAGGTGCAGCTAATATGCTAGTAAACACTGCTGCGCGTTTTGAACATGTTGATATACTTCTTTATATGACTCAGGTTTATTTAAAGCTACCGATTGTATCCTTATGTAAGGATTTAATTAAGGGTGACATGATGGGATCGGTAAAAGAGGCGAAAAGATCAGCTGCTATGAAAACGTGTATCATGTTACATAAAAATGGCGAATTGAGCGATAATTTGCAGCCGTCCACTAACGGCGGAGTTTTGAATGATGTAGACTACTTATATCCTAATTGGAAAGACGAGAAGATTTCAGAAAGTGATAGTAATGGAAAAGGCAAACAGACTTATCCCTTAAGATTTCCGGAGGCAACGTTCGGAGCATTTCCTGTCAAAAACAAACTGTTATACCTTCATATACTACATATGAAACCCACATATTCAGTACCACATGATAATGCGAGCTTGGTATTCTACAACTTGTTAAAAAAGGATGCGGGCTATGCCATTCTCTCAGCAAAGGAACTGCCAGAAGTAATCAAGGATAATCTATAGTATGATATTTTTATGTGTGTATGAATAATTAATTTCACATGTTCATTTTAGATACCATCGTTCCCGCTCTTTATGCGCGTCGGCGAATTAATGGTTAATGTTCAAGTAAATTACAAAAGATTAGAATTGACACAATCAGATATTGATAAACTCATCGCTTTCCATTCTCTGGTATTTGATGAGGTATGCCGAGTCATCAAGTCCTTTATGGTTTTCGACACATACAACCTCGATAACTGTTTCCTGATTGCTCCAGGTATTGTTTGGACATAATAATTTCAGATTATGCTATGCGGCTTGCATTGATTTCATATCATTAAATAAGATTGTTTTCAGTCGACGAAAAGTCGGACATTAATTGGAATGTCGTGAATGAGTACCAATCAATACGGCGTATTGTACCAACAATTCCACTTGAATTTCAAAGCAAGGACTATGAATTAGCTGTAGTTATACCGAATTATAGAGGCTCAAATGAAGTGTATGTGATTACTCAAATATGTGACGAACTCACACCAGAATCATGCTTTCCAACAGATGATTACACTTCATTTGCGTCTTATTATGAAATAAAGCATGGGATAAAAATTAAAGATGTGACGCAACCTATGCTCGAAGTCAAGCCGTTATCCAACAAAATTAACTGCATAAAGCCGCGGTACTTATTTTGCGTATTTGAAGCATCAAGAATATTTGTTCAACAATACTTTGACCGCTCATTTATTTTCAGAGATATGGAGAAACTCGGGCTCGGTAAACGAAAACGCGCTGATCTAATAAAGACCGGTTTCATGGAACATTTAGTTCCAGAACTATGTACCAGAATTATATTTCCAAGTCTCTACTGGCTGAAAGGCACAACATTGCCTTCAATTCTTCATCGAGTCTCACAGTTACTTGTTGCTGATGATCTGAGAAGAGTCATTGTTGAAGAAACGGGGCTAGGCTCAATTTATTTGCCAGATGGCCAAACATGGCCCGAGTTAAAGCCGTGCGAAAATAATGAAGCAACTGATGACAATGAAATAGTACAAGACAGACTCGCCGACGAAAGTGTAGACTATCCACAGGGAAACTCTAGTCTATGCGGTCCCGAAATCGATAGTGCGTATTACAAAGTTGCTTTTCCTTTGTTGTAAACATATTGACACCATGGCACTTCTTCTTTTCTTGCCCTTCCACGCCCTCAGTTTTAAGCGAAGAAACTGATCATTATCCATGGCCAAAGGATGAGGAACCTGTCGAATTAGAGAAGAATATCGATCGTATTCAAGTTATTGATATCGATTACTATTGCAAATTCATGGCTGAGACTTGTCCTCTGGAAAAGGTATTAGAATTGATGGTTGTTTAGGAGGTCGATAACAAGATTAACGATAAGTATTAATTACTGGACGGTAACAATCATTCGTTCATATTATAGGTAAACTACCATACGTATTTTCAAGCCAATCCCGGGGTAGCTGCTCCAAATTTAAAAATCTTTATGCCATCTGACAAATTTGGGCCAGACCCTGTACAAATCATGTGTGTAAGTGTGTTGATTGTTGCATATTTTCTCAAGTATCAACAAATTGTATAAATCAAAGGTACATAATTCGTTAACTTTTCAATTAGGCATTAACGGCGAAATCTTCACATGACATGTTCAACTTAGAACGATTAGAAACGCTCGGAGATTCGTACCTAAAATTTATTACATCTCTGTTCTTATTCACGATGTTTCGAGTGAATACTGAAGGCGCATTGACGCAATTAAAGGGAAAAATGGTCGGAAATCGAAACTTGTATTATGCCGGATGCGAAAAGCGTATTCCAGGAAGTATGAAAATCGACGAATTTACGCCCGACACCTTCATTCCACCAGCATTTACAACATTTCGGCCACTTCAGAAAAAGTTACTTGAGGATGGGGTACTCAATTTTGCTGCTTTCTTTTATGTTTTATGTTTAAGCGTGTAATAATCATCCACTTTGCCTTTTCATTAAGAAATCGCCGAGCGTATTATACGAACTTGATATACCTCGCGAAGAACGATTCCGTGGGTGTCTTACAGAAGCTACGATGGAAAAAATATTACACATAGTGCGCAATTGGAATGATTCCGAATCTCCGACGGGGATGGAGCATTATCTGGGCATGCAAAACGTAGGCCGTAAAAATGTAGCCGATTCCGTCGAAGCTTTAATTGGGGTATATCTTAGGGTACGTGTCATCATTCTGCGCCCTTATTGCCAGAATTCGATCATGGAGATCTCTTATTGTACGTTAACAGAGTATGGGAGTACGAGGCGCTGCAAAACTGCTCTCGTGGTTTGAAGTTATTCCCAAGAACCTTGACATTGACATGTTATTGAACAATGATTCGTGCTATCCGATAGTTGACAATGTACACGAACACTTGCCTTCGGCTTCTGCAATTGAAGTTAAACTTGGATATCAATTCAGAAACTGTTCATATTTAGTGCAGGTAGAGGTTCTATTACTCAATACTATCATTCTATACTGGTATGCTCTATTATACTATGACTACTCTATTTATTTTTGCTTCAGGCTCTTACACATCCATCTTATATGGCGCAAGGAATATCTGAATCATACCAAAGGTTAGAATTTCTGGGAGATTCAGTGCTAGGTAAGAATTTCTCGAAGATGACACCACAATTACGCATAACTTTCACATCGTCTCTTTATTTCCCAGACTTTTTAATCACCGCGTACATTTATGAGAATTGTGGCTATTTGACACCAGGCGAATTAACTGACTTAAGGTCGGCACTCGTCAACAACATTACTTTCGCATGCCTAGCCACACGCTATGGGTTCCACACTGGTCTGTTGGCTCACGCACCTGAATTGATGAAAATGATTGATCGATTTGTGAAATTCCAAATGGAAAGGCAGCATGTTGTAGACGATACGGTAATATGAATTCACGTGTAGAATGAATTGAGCGCAAATAGGTGACTATGTACAACTTAATATTGGCCTATGGACAGCTACTCTGGATCCTATTAGAAGAGGAAGATTGCAACATTGCTGAATTTGTTGATGTCCCGAAAGCTTTAGGTGATATATTCGAGTCAATTATTGGGGCGATATACCTCGACAGTGGAAAGGATCTCCAGAAAGTCTGGCGAATCATATACTCGCTAATGCACAAAGAAATCGGTAAGGAAGCGCATACAAGTACCCGTCCGTATGTTCGGTCGCCAGAAGTGCTAACTAAGTTGTTACTTTTTAGAATCATTCAGTAATGATGTGCCCAAAAATCCCATAAGAAAAATATACGAAACTCCGGGTGCTCGTCCAGTATTTCGGTAATTATCTGCCACCTCTCCCGTATGAGAAACCAACTAGAACAATCCTAAACTTATTCTTTTATTCTAGTAATGCTGTAACGATGGATGGTGGGGTATGTATGGTACCACTGCAGGTCACCATTTCAGGAAAAGTAAAAAACTTTCACGGCTTTGGTTGCAACAAAAAGTTGGCAAAATGTGCAGCAGCGAAGCAAGCTTTAAAACATATTCTTTTCAGCAAGAGTTAAACAGTTTTTGATGGCTTAATTGTCATAATTTAATAAACTATAAATGTTATAAACTAATATGTTCCTAAGATCACGTCTGTATATATATTAAGACAGAGTTTAAACAAATCTATGTTATTAATTGTTTACTGTTTAATAAAAAAACCGTACCTAAGTCTCAGTTTTCCTTTTCTTTAATGACGGCCGGTCGAAAACTTGTTTCATGCCAGCGGCTTGATTGTTATGGAACTTCAGGTTTTGCGCAGTCTCCGATATCCATGGTGAGTCAAACTGAGTCGTGTCTTGATCGACTAAGTGAGTGTATTTCGTTCTACCGCTGCGTCCGAAATTCTTTACTTGCATTACTTTTGGTAAAATAGTCTTGTCAAAGTGATCTTCGAGTGTAGCGCCAGAGAAGTCGCGCTTGAATATGGTATCATCTTTGTCCAAATAGAATGCACCACGATGATAATACTTCTGCAGAAATTTGTACTTTCCTTTGGCTGCTTTATTTGTAATGACTTTCGGATTCAGTCGAGCTTCTTGCCTACGTTCCTCTTCCGTCATATTTCGTATTCTCTCAATTTCCAAACGTTCTTTCTCCAATCTATGGAACAAGTAATTAAAACCATAATGTTATTGTTAATGAAATGACATTCAACACACTTAGTATACATAGAAAAAAACGTACAATTCTCTTTCTTCGCGATCCCGTTTGATTCGTTTTAGTTCGCGTAATTTCCAGGCTTCGTATTCTACTTCATCATTCTCATCGTCTGTACAAACATCTTCAAGTTTACCTTCCTGATCAGCATTATTTCTATTAACTTGTGTCTCTTTCCTTATTGCCTCTTCTACCATCTGCAAAAAAGGGGAATATATTTTCTGATTCCTGAGTACTTTGTATTACCTACACCCTAGCACATACCCTCAATGTTTGCCGTTTTCGATCTTCGGCTAATTTTTTGGCCTCAATTTCGACCTGTTTCTGTTTCATAGCTTCCTTCTCCTTTTCCATCACAGTGATTCTATCTTTTTTTCTGACAAAAACAGGTTTCAATCGTGGTCCGGTCTCCTCTTCTGAATCAGAATACTCTTCATACTCAGAGCTCTCTTCTGAACTATCATCTGATCTCTCATCTTCCTCTCTATGTACAAGCTCTTCCTCTGCCTCCTTCTTGGACAAAACTCTTTGCTTAAGAGCTTCACGTCGCCTCTCGATTTCAGTGTCCGATAATTCCTCATCCTCGGATGAATCCGAGCTCTCTAACTTAATTCTTTCACGTGTTCTTTCCGGCTCAGCCTCAATGAGTTCTGGTTCATGTATATGCCTGTGTCTTTCTGCACGCACTTCCGTGATAGACTCTTTCTGCCTTTCTAGTCGTGTTAATCGTCGTATGCGAGGATCATCCTCATCCCGTATTTTAATTTGTGCTTGGGATGATATATCGTTTGTTGTATCATTTTCCTCGTAAGTTTTGTGAGTTCTTCTATCAAGAAAATCCTCCTCTTCAGACTCTTCGTCCGAACTAGCTGCTGGTGCATAATCTGGCCGTTTACCCGAGACATACCTATGCACCTTCACTTTTTTCATAGAGACTTCTCCTGCAAGAAGGGATAAACAAGAGTTTAGTGGAATTACTTAACTAATGTACTATCGACATTTCGTACCGGGCATTGGGTACAAAGTTTTTAGATTGAAATATTCTAACCACAGTTGTATTAGGAATGGAACTGTAAGAGAATTATGGAATTAATTTTGACGCAATCACAAACTAACCTTTGTCATTTTTTACTGGAACTGCACCCGCTGTGCTTTGGATTCCCATGGGCGCGGGTGCCAGAGAATTATTCGTGACAAAGTAGTCCATCATCATCTTTACGATTTTGTGAGAAACAGTTAATGGGAGTTCGATAACGACTCGTACGAGCAATATTTGGAAGAATCAGAGCAGACCCGAACTTGCCATCGCTGCCACATTAACTATCTAAACTAATATACACAATCACTACACAATTACACACTGATGCGGAATGGCCAAGAGTTGTGTACAACATTACATACACGATAACAGGGTTATGTCTATACTGTGATAACAGGTGTCAATTCACTCCGATTTCCTAGAATTTACTAGTGGCGCACTAAGTTTGGTAATTATGCAGAATAGGGTTGACCCCACCGATTTGAATGAGATTGACATATGCTGTAGAGAACAACATTTTGAACAACATTTTCCTAATACATGTATCCGCCGCTCGGCTTCTTAGGTATAAAACAATTCGGAGCGAGCATGAGAAATTCCAGTCTACCAGGCGCCTGGTAGACTTCCGCAATTGGAATTGGAAAAGCAATAATATATACTACGAAGTCTACCGATTGGTGGTTTTTATTCGTTTGTTATTATGGCGAACTCAAACAAGTCGGCTTTACCCACTGGCGTTAGTGGTGTAACCACAGTATAGATGTCTATACTGTGGGTGTAACTTCGAACTCGATGTCTTTCAAATGCGACTTTACTATTGGTGGGTAATAGATATCATGAAGCTAACGAGGACAACATTCGCACGGGAAAAGCCTGTAAAAGTACGGCTCCCATTAAATTTGTACGAATCTAAGAAAACTATTCAAGAACAAACGGAGTCTTGAAATTCCTCGTATCTTCTTCATTGAGAGCTTATCAATTGCTTCTAGAATCTTTCGAAGAATCTCCGATGACAGGATGACAGGCAGTTCTCCTAACCTGTTATACTCTCTTGTTTCCTAACCTGCCGGGAAGGCACTGCGCCGTGTAATCCAGAAGTTGCCGGGAAAACGCCCGGAAAAGTCTAATAATTTTTCGCTGTTAATGAAGTTCCTCTATTTCGGAAACTCACAGAAGCTTAAACAATGGTACGTTATACTTGTTAGATGATGTGATTCAAGGTAATCATAGTCATTATGTTATGTACAATCGAAAGATACGAGAGAAAAACATTGTAATATTGATACGAGGATAATGAGACACAGGTGAATTGATAACAATAACACAGCAATAGAAATAGTTGGAAAGAAACAATGACGACAACACGAATTACAAGTATTATTTAAAACATTGCTAAAAGTTTCTGGTGCATTGAATGTGTTATTATTGTTACTGTCAATTAAATGGGTACGCTGAGAAACCATATTGATTTACAGCCGCTGTTAAAGCACGACATTGAGTTACCAGAAACGCACTCAGACTTGCTGATAGACAAGCATGCGGAGTACCTGCTTTCTTATGGCAATGACAAGGATGAGTATGTGAGTATAATTCAACAATTATTCCTATGGTTATTAGTAATGCTGGCTCCAACTAATCGTTCCCATTATTCTCAACAGACATATTGCATGACAGAGCACTTGAGGATGTCCGGGCTTTACTGGGGCCTCACTGCCCTCGACATGATGTCCAAGATGTCCACAGACAAGCGTGACGAGCTCTTGACCTTCATCAAAAGCTGCCAACACAAGTGTGGGGGCATCTCTGCCAGTATAAACCACGATCCCCACATTCTCTACACATTGTCAGCCGTCCAGATTCTCAGCATGGTCGATGCTCTCGCGGAAATCGACCAGGAAGCGATAGTTACGTATATAAAGCAGCGTATGAACGAGGACGGCAGTTTTACCGGCGATATTTGGGGCGAGGTCGACACAAGGTTCACCTTTTGTGCGATGGCGACCCTTGCTTTGCTGGTGAGTAACAGTAATGGGCATCTCTCGGTACGAAAAAACCAGCAGAACGAGGGAAGGAGATTTACAAGTTCTTTTAAATGAATTCGGCCCAATTAGGACTAGAATATCTATCTGTTAAATATAGTTTAATACTGTTTGCATGCACAGGGCAAATTGGACCGCCTCGACACCGAGCTCGTAACAAACCACGTCCTCAAGTGTATCAACTTCGACGGCGGATTTGGATCGAAACCTGGTTCCGAGAGTCATGCGGGCATGATTTACTGTTGTCTAGGCACTTTATCGGTAAGAAAAGTGCTAGGATGATCATGTAGAATAAAAAGATTATTTCCTTTTCATCGAAATTTTAGGCATAAATAATGCCTGTATAATAAGGCGATAAGCTTTTCCAATGAACCAGGCTGCCTTATCATTTGCAGGTATTAGGCGAGCTCGACAGGATACAAGAATCAGCCGATAAACTCGCGTGGTGGCTCTGTGAGCGGCAGCTGCCGTCTGGCGGCCTAAACGGCAGACCAGAGAAGCTTCCGGATTTGTGCTACTCCTGGTGGGTGCTCTCCTCCCTGACAATTATAGGCAAACCTCATTGGATCGACAAGGATAAACTGGTGAATAACTTACTATTACGACTTCGGTGCTTCTATTTCCGTCACGTATTCCGATTTTAATTGGATTGCTCTGTAATCAAAGCCGGAATTTGCCTACTTAAGACCCTACTGAAGTAGTAATGGAAACAGTTAGTGTTAAAGTGAATTTTTATTGTTGTTTCAGGTGCGCTTCGTCCTTGCCTGCCAGGACACTGAGTCTGGAGGCTTCAGTGACCGGCCCGGCAACATAGCCGATCCTTTCCACACTCTCTTCGGACTCACAGCGCTCACTCTTCTCGAAACCGATTACCCGCTCAAGAGGATCAACCCCACCTTCTGCATGCCGCAATACGTGATAGACCGGCTCGGTCTCCGACCACAGAGATTGTAAAAAAGCTAGGGAACTACGGAGGATCAGGGAGGAGGAAGCGGAAATAAACCGATTTGTCCAACACCTGTTCCCGTTCAGGAGACTCGGTAGAGTCTCGCGCCAAGTAGTAGTCCCCTACCCACGGCGCGCGACAGCCGAGACTATATTATCCCGAAGTAACGCGGATTCGATTATTATTGTGTGCACGTATGTTTCTTGCCAGTGAAACAAAGGAATAAGCTTCAATTGACCTAATTCGACTGGAATTCCGCCAAAAATTAATAAAGAGCTGATTGATCGAATGTTTAGAAATTCCAGACCAATTTAAAACTAGTATTAGAGGAAGATCCGGAACAATTGTGTATATTAGGTCCATTTTGTACAAGTATAACTCATTCTCCGCATACAGCATTGCATCGAGCTTAAAGGGGAAGGTGCGAGCTTCAATTTGACCAGCCGTTCATTGAGATTGGCCGGGAATCCCCGGAGATACGATTAATCAAATTTTGGGCTCACCTCGTTTCACGGTGCGTTCACCGTGCGCTCATTGTTCTCCATCCAGTCGAGCCGACACTGTTGCATTTTGGCTTAACGAGCTCTCGCACGTACGAAGAATGCAACGCCATTAAATCGTCAGTGCGGCGATTGGCCGGGCGGACCGACCAATCAACTCGGCTCGACCTCCGGCGACCCTATTGCCACGCCCACTGACAAACGAGCATCACAATCGAGTTAATTCCAGCGCGATCTCCGCTGGCCGGGTGTCGAATTAAAGCTCGGACTTTCTTCGTCGAGCATACAATGATTTATTGGGGGTCGAGAGTGTATTGTCACTGATAATTAGATGATTAGCCGCATAGTTGGCTTCCGTCGGACGCCTTCCCTTGCAAACAGGTGAAACTCAGGTGTGACTGAATTTCGGAAAGTTGTAGCCGGATTTTGATGGGGCTTGACTTAAATTGAAGTTCGTTCCTTGCTCTTTAATTCTATTTGTGACACATCTTACAAAAAATACTTTTACATTGCGAAAAATAGTCCGAAAAGATAAAATAGTTCTAAAACAACTTTTAAAGCTACTGCAACTTTAACTAATTATACTTTCTAGGATTTGTATCGTATCTTAATCAAACTAGGCTCCAACAAAAGATCGTTGCTCCCCCTTTAAACAGATGCTTACTTTTTTAGAACAATAATCAACAGTCGCCACTAAAGTGATCCAAAGTCCCAAACGAGACTACGAAAACCAATTCCTTGGTAGAGTCCATAAATTCAAACTTCAGTTTCTTATTATTATTCACATTTCCGCGTGTAAGCTTTACAAAGCCAGAAACCACAGTGAAAAAACGTACCAACAATTCACTTAGTTAGTCACCGACGAGAAAGGGTAAAGTGAATAAAAGTAAGGAAGACGGGGTTAATTTGAGAGCCGACGGTACTTACGGGTTAACAAGCCAACGTCCCGCCAACTTAAACCGCCCCTGGCAGCCTTAACCCGTGAATAACTCGTTAACCTGGTAAATGGCAGGGAAGCGCCTAACCAAATCCCCCAGCGATACAATTCGGTTCCAATTGGAAGCAGGCGTCCTCGGATTTCCACGGCTGGTCCGCTGCCATCCTCTCGAGAAGTGGCGGGGGCGAAAGGGGGCGTGGACCAGGCGAGGAAAAGCGAGACGCTATCCAGTGAGTAATCAATTAAGGTGCTCGCTGGAAATCAATTTGCAAGCTGCACGGACTACGAGTTCCGAGCGCTCCCCTTTGGTCCGCGGGCTCCGCCCCATTGGGCCCAACGCCACACCCGCAATGCATTCTAAACGCTCAAGTCACGCCCCCGATGCATTTTGCGCGCTACGAAGGCAGTTACCACGCCTTCGGTGCAGGTGGCTGGCGGCCCACTTTGGACATGTTGCGCACCCCCCACTTTAGTTGGCCACGCCCTCTGTCGATTGGCGGGCGGGCGGCCAATGGCAGGTGTGTCGGTGGTGGGGGCAGGACGCGCGCGTCAGTACGGGCGCAGCCGCCGCCGGCAGTGGAACTGCCGTCCGCCGTCCGCCTTTGTCGATCTCCAAGTATCAAGTGACTCGCCGACGTTTTTCACCTGCTTTCACGAACTCTCTCGTGTTTTCAGTGATTCCCATTAACGATCGGTAGTTCAATTCATTCCCATAAGGTTTTGCGACCCCCGCGACTGTTGGTATTATTGATTGGGCCTGAAACCCAACCTGAGCAGTGTTTTGAACGTTTTTCATCTGTTTTTGGGACTTTCTCGTGGTTTGTGACTTATTTGTATTGGTGACTGTTGGCTTGAATTTGGTGGGGTTCTGGAGTGATTGGGGGTGAGTTGCCGGTGGATATATTGAAATCGGGGTGGACCCCAGGATGTTTTACGAGGATCAGGGAAGATATGCGAGAACCTAGCATGAGCCAGGAGGGTACAGGAGGATTCGGAAATATTTAGAAGGATCCGAGAGGATCTAGAGTGGTCCAGGGAGTTTAGAGCCTGGTCCCCGGGACCAGGTTCCCAGGATGTAGGGTCGAGGATCCTTCATGAAGGATCCAGTCCCGGTGGGACCTGGTAAAATACGGAAAATATTTCAAAAAGTTTGTGAAGAGACTGTAAAATCTCGTAGAAAAGCTGGGGAAGGTTGAACATTGGAAAACCACATGAACCCAGTGCAAGAAGGTTCAGAATCAACTATTCCTACAAGAAAAAGGTCATAAAAACCTAAAAAGGGCTGAATAGATCTGGAAAATGTCGATGGCCTGAGAAAAACGGAAAGACATCTGAAATGTTCACACATCTTCGGAGAACCGCTTGGCCAACGTGATAAGGCGTTGAAGGCGTTTGAAGGACACCTGAAGAGGTTAAACAAGGTTGAAAACTCTCTCAAATCCTTAGATTTTACTTGAACCCAGTGATACACCGTCGGACAAACCTGAAGAACTGAAAGAAGGTCTCAAATCCTTGGATTTCATTTGATCTAAGTGGTAAACATTCGAGCAAACTTGAAACTGGTGAAACAAGGTCGAAAACTGTTTCAAAACCTTGAATTTCACTTGATCCGAGTGATAAACAGTCGAACAGACTTGAAACAGGCGAAACAAGGTCGAAAACTGTCTGAAACCCTTACGTAAAAACCCTATTCAGGGTGACTTGAGGGGTGCAAGGACTCGAGACGCAGAAAAGCGAGCTGTAAAAGGTGGAGGCAGAAGAGCGGTCGGACCGAGGTGTGCGGAAGGATGCCCAGGCCGTCAAGAGACACGTACGGCGACCAGAAACCGCCGTACTCCTACATCTCCTTGACGGCAATGGCAATCTGGTCGTCGAGGGACAAAATGCTGCCGCTCGCCGAGATCTACAAGTACATAGCCGACCGGTTTCCCTACTACCGAAAAGACACCCGCCGCTGGCAGAACTCCCTGCGCCATAACCTCTCCTTCAACGACTGTTTCGTTAAGGTAAGGACTTACTCCACCTTCTAATTCTTCTCGTCGTCGAACTTTGCCAGTAACATGTGATGCAAAAATCGACAAGCTTTCGGAAAACTTGCAAAAGCTCGAAGAGTTGTCTCTTGACCTACTCTGGAGATTAGAACAGTTTAGTGAAGCCATTTCAGATCTCCACTTTAAGTAAGAACGGTTTAATCGTCGATCGTGTATAACCAGGAACAATTATAGGAAATTAAATGGTAATTGATTGGACGTTGATAGGAATTTAATGGGATCTTAAATAGAGCTTAATTAGAGATTGACAGGTATTTAATTGGAATTGATGACGATTTGTATAAATCGGAATAATCTACTTTCCGAGGACAAAGAATGTCTTGTCGTTTAAGTACTTGGAAGTGAACAGCTACTTTTGTAGGCAGTTATGTGAGTGTCAGCCCCTCTGACGGTGTCACGTCGTGCGGTCCGCACCCTCGCGACGGCTACTTATTGGGACATTAGTTCTCGCATTGAAATTGCCTGTTGATGTGACCTATCGTTTTTGGCCACACACCGGGTGACCCAAAAGCAACTACCAACCTACTATCAAATTTGCCAGAGTTGAGATATTATCTTCCTAATCCGACCTTACCACTAAATAAACTTTGAAAATTTATACATTTGAATTACAAACATAATCCATCGAAAGCATCTTAAGGGTTCGTACAATTTTGTGTTGGAGCGAGAGACTTTAAATTTTACCTTATTTCTTATAGGATATTTGTTTATTGGATTATATGTATTATTAAAGCTTTTTTCATGTTTTAACTCAGGTGCCACGTGGTCCCCACCGACCTGGAAAAGGCGCCTATTGGACTCTGCATCCAGCGGCCATTTCGATGTTCCAGAACGGCAGTCTGCTCCGTCGCAGGAAGCGTTTCAAGCTGGAGAAACCCGACAAGGAACTACTGAAGAGTGAGCTTCAGGCCCTGGCTGCATCGATGCAGGCTTCTGACCTCAACTACGCGCCTTTATTCGCAGCCGGTGGTGGGGGAAACCATAGCAGTAGTGGGGGGAACCTTCCAGGTAGTGGGGCGAACCTCACCAGTGGTGGGGGAAGCCTGATGAGTGCTGGAACGCTTGGTAGTGGCGCAGGCACCCTTCCCATTGGTAGCGAGAGCCTGGCTGGAGGGGGAAGCCTCAACAGTGGTGGGGGAAACCTCAGCAGCGGTGGGGGTAACCTCGCTGCGTCAATCGCGCCAGGTTTCCCAAATTTGGCAGGCCTCGACCTTACGGAGAGCCTCACAAACCTCGCCAACCTCAACGCCAGCCTTTCCAACTTCGCCAGTCTCAACTGCCAATTAGCAGGCCTCGGAGCTTCCAACTTCGCCAGCCTCGGCGGAAGTCTCACTAGCCTCCAAGGATTTGGCGGTGACCTCCAAAGCTTCGCAGGGAACCTTACTAGTCTCCGGACTCTGCAGGGTAGCCTCAGAAGCCTGCAGGACCTCAGCGGTAGTCTTACGAATCTTCCAGGATTGGGTGGGAGTCTGCCGACCTTAAGGGGGAACTCGCAGACTTCGTGCGGCAACTCGGAGAACCTCACTTCCAACTCGGAGAACTTCCAGGTTAATGCGAATCATCACCACTTCCACAGGCCGGCGCCGATTTTCCAGCACTTCCCCAACTTCCAGCAACTTGCATCGACCTTGCCGACTCATAGTGCACCTGACTTCCGAGGTCCACTGCAACTTGGGCACCCACACGCGCATAATTTCACTTCGAACCTTGTCGAACTTCACGGTGCGGATGAAGGCGCTGCAATTGTTCTGAGCCCGAGGAGCGATGGTCTGCAGGCTGAGAGAGGTCGGCCTGATCATGGCAGCAGGGAAACCAGGCTCGAGCCAAGGAGTCGGAAGAAGAGGCCGTTCACTATTGAGAATATTATTGCTAAGGACGAGGAGGAAAGGATGGACGTCCTGCAACCGAGGCCTCTTTATCCTGGAACCAAGTATGGACCCTGAAGACTTTCACAGTTTGCGAGAAACTTGTCAAGTTTGAAAACTGAGCCGATTTTGAGGTCGGTGTGTACAGTGGCCCGCGATCATGTATTGCTTGAACTCGTCCGGAATCTGGACTTTGTAGAAGCTTGGGCAGGCCGGAATAGCTTTGGTTTTTGAGCGCTTTGACTTTCAAGGGCTTGGAATTTGTAAAAGCTTTGACTCTTTGAACGCTTCGACTTTCTGGAAGCTGGGATCTCTTACGATGGTCAGACTTTCCTGGGTTTACACCCTAAAACCTTCAAGTTTGTGGAGCTATGATTTTTTAGATACTAAGACTTCCAGGAAGAGCTTTTTACATGGTTTATTGAAAGGATGAATTATGTACTTCAAAGTACTAAGGAGCCTGGCGGAAATCTGAACCTCGTAAACTCCTCTTGGACTCGACAATAGGAGGATTCCGACGGGACCGGTGTATAATTAAAGCTTAGATTTTCCTCATTAAGCACATATGTTACGGTTATCGTACAAGGAAGACTGAGAAGAACGTCTGGCGCCACCGAGACACTTAAATTATTGTAAATAAAGCGAGCGTCGAACCAGCAACGAGACAACTCATTTGCCTTCCATTCTCCAATCAGCATTCCTAGTTGACTTCACTCAAATGGCAACTCCACTGCACTCAATCATTTAGTTTCAAGAACAATTAATCATCGCTCACCGATCGTACTTCGCCTAACTTTTTCACTGACATCATCGTCCGCGCAAAAGACATCGCAACCCTGAAAATACTCGTTGAAAGCTTTCCGTCCTTTTGATTTTATTTGGCGCTCGAAAGAGATTCGCCGGAGAATTGCCGAGCGCGGCGACGAGGAATCGCAACAGTTCGTCTTCTTTTCTCTCGGCGACTTAATTCGAACTTTCACGCCACTGGACCACCTTGCCGGCATCTCGTCGCCGGTGTTCCATTCATCCAGCATCCGATCTGCTTCCCCTTCGCCGCCAGATGAAGAAGAAGAAGAAACCGAGCGTGAAATCGCCACGTACTACAGAGAGTACGTGCCACCGACGCGCTCCTTCGACAACTTCGACGGCTTGTATCTTCGCGAAGATTCGAACGATCTCGATGGGACCGAGATGGAATTAAAGCTTTGTCTTTCAGCTTTAAACTGATATGGGATTTATTGGGAATCGGTCGGGTATTGTCGGAGATAATTGCGATTAAAGCGAACCCTTGTCGCGCCGTATGGTGCGTTCCAACTTATTGATTCTCAAGGATTGGGAGAAATTTGAAAAATCGGAGCGTTGTCCATACTAGCACCATCTTAATGAAATTCATCTAAAATTAAACCTTCAACTTTTATCTTTAATTTGATTTCCAATGCATTGCGAATCACTTGAGTATTCTCAGAGGTAATTCCAGTTGAAGTGAACCCTTATCAGAATGCGCGAGGTCGGGCTCGCTGCTGCATGAGCTTTGGAAAATCGTGGTCGAGTTAATAGTCGGGCAATCTTGATGGGAAATGCGTTAAATGGAAGGCCTTTCCGCTTTAAACTAACGTATAATTTATTAACGATCCGGCAAGTATTGACGGAGGAATTGAGGTTGAGTGTACATTTTAACGAGAACCGAGCGCACCGAGCCCGTCGGCGTGCCCCAAACAAGTAGAACTTTCGCATGAAAAATATCTCCGCCGTTTTTCAATCAATCGGTTCGACACTAATATCAACTAAAAGTTTGATTCTTCGATTTTGTAACAAAATTTTAAGCCGGGCTGAACACTTCATTTTTGGTCATTTTTGGTTATCACTGGGTGTTCCGGAACATTGTCCTCGCTCGATAATCGCTCGATCAGCAGAATTCGTTTTATTATAACTCAGTCAATAATCGACCGATCTGTCAATATTCCCCTTTAGACACTTATGTATAATATATCGGTGGGCAGGTAAATCTGAGTATTAAAAAAGCGACCTTAAAAGCACCTTCTCTCAGACGTGAGTGTCATCGAAACCCGTTCAAACTTTAATTAACCAGCTCTTTGTTAATTTCAAATCGGCCTTAATCAACAGTTGTCCATATTGGAGTCTATTTTTTAGTTCGTATTGATTTTATTTGAGTTTTATTACTCGAAATTCAAGGTACATTGTAAGGAAGCAGAGTCCGAGGATGGAAAAACCGAGCCGAAGTGCAGTTGCACGCTTGCCCGGCGGACTTGGTGCCGGAGACGCCTGAGCGTCTACCGTTGCAGTTCTCCAGCCTCTCTCTCTCTCTCTCTCTCTCTCTCTCTCTCTCTCTCTCTCTCTCTCGACAAAAGGAGGATGAATAATGGTCCAACACGGGGGATGCTGGCTTGGTGTTGATGATCCGGCAGGCTCGCTCGCAGGAGCGAGCAGGACGCCCGAAGAAAAGGAGATAAAAGTCTGCGGAAACCCTTCGATCTTCGTTAATGGGCTTCTGCTCCGCTCTCCTGGAGGTTCCGAGCTGAATAGAGCCGGGTTTGCTCCGCTGCGCTCGACTATTCCTCGCTGCAATTCTCGCCGAGAGTGCTGGACGAAACACACTCCGGCTCGATTAGAGAGCTCAATGCTGATAACAAGTACTCAACAAGTTCACAAGAAACTCCACAAACAAACCTTAGAAAAGTATAAAATCGAGTTTTTCTCATTAAAACTAGTGAAACTCAAGCTGGGAATCCGTTTAACTCAGCCCAACGTCTCAATCAAACCTGTTCAAGGTCCCAGCGAAACTTGAACTCGGAATTCCCTCAAAACCAACAGTCTCAGACCTTAATCACAGCGGCGGGGACCTTAATAAAACACCGTAATCTTAGTCGAAAGCCCCAACACCTTAATCAAAAGCCCTGAGGCCTTAATCAAGCCTTAAGTAAGTCAGGTTAAATCGGCAAGAAAGCCTGGGAGATGGCAAACTACCCGAATCCCGGCGGAGTGTAAGAAAATACCGCAATCACCCCCGTCGCCATCCATCCGTGTCGTTGCGCCGGGTTCGCCACTCTCTTGCATTGTTCTCCCCGCGCCCGCAGTGGCGGCGAGCTCGTCCTGCAGAAGCGGGGCCGGAGTGAGGGTTGAAATCTGCTTACTAAGTGGGCCCCCGACGCACAACACACAACACGTGTTTTCCTCGGGTTAATGGCACGTGAATATTGCCGCGTCCACGTGATTCATGCGCTCGACGCTTTCCACTGCCGCGCCGACTACGCCACTTTCCACTTGACTCCTTGGATTCCTCCCCTGCGTGTGTAGTTCTTCCCTTTATGGGGGCTTGCGCTCTTCTCCTGGACTTTAGTGCTTTCTCTGGGGCTGCTATATGCTTTCCGGGAGTAGCTTTGGTGGAGTTGAATGGTTATTAATTTAGTTTTGGTAGAGTTCAGTGGGCTTTCGGGAGTTGGTTCCAGTTTTATGGGTTTTTAGTGTAGTTTATACTGTTTTGGGATTTCTCCGCGAGGGTGGTATTGTTTTCTGGGACCACTTTTAGTAGACTTGACTGAGTATCAATTTGTTTTTGTTGGTTTACGGTGTTTGGGGGTTGTTTAGTGCATTATGGTTTTGGTGTTTTCAATGACTCGAAAGGCTACGCCACTTTCCACTTGACTCCTTGTCTTCCTTTAGTGGCGGAACTTTACTGGTTTGTGAGCGGCTTTATAGGCTTTCAGCTTTGTGTGCGGCTCTTTGTATAGTTGACTACGGTGCATCAGAGTGTTTTCGAAAGCTTTTGTCGATGAACAGGACTTATTTTCGGGTAATCTCGAAGTGTGGACTCTTCAAGGTCTAGAACCAATTTTTCCGAAGCTTTTGAAAAACTTGAGAAGCTATTCCAAAGCTTTTAAGGACTTTTGGAATCCATGTCGCCAACAATACAAATATTCTGAGACTTAGGAACCTTTGTAAGGTTAGGATTTCTTACTTTTGCGATGCCTCTCAACCTTTCGCAAACTATTTTGCGAAGTACTTAAGATTCTCCCGTACTTTGGTCATCTTTGGACGACTCTGCAAATCAATTGGCCGCTCTAGTACCCTTGGTAAGTGCGCAAAATCAGCGATTGCGCGGCACAACCCTCGGAAAGGCGGCAAGAAAGTCTGGGAAGGTGCTAAGAAAGTCTGGAAAGGCGGTAAGAAGGTCTGGAAAGGTGGTGAGAAGGTCTGGGCCCGGCGGGCCGCCGTTGGGCCCTGCGGCCCGGAATGCCGGGCGAGAGATGAGGGGCCCCGATGATTACTAGGCGGCCCAGCGGTCTTTCGGCAAATAAAAAGGCGCACGCCTCGCTCTCTCGCCTTTGCACGCCGGTGATGCCCGTCTCAATGGCATCGGGCCCATGCCCGATCCTATGTATAATACTTTATATGTCTGTGTATTGTACATATGTGCTGCCTATACACTCGCCGACACTTAAATGCAATAGTCTTCCTTGGTAACACAAACAATATTAATAACAACAGATAATAAGGTCAGAATTTCTTTTTGGCCCTTTTATTGGACCTATTAATAAGTATTTATTGTGATTTTTGTTGGAATAAAGCCTGGGGTAATACTTCATTTAGAATGTCCGTAATATAATTCATGAGTTCACAATTTAATTAATTTATTATTTATCGGCTATTATTTCTAAGGAACTCATCTTGCTAAGGATTTATGGAACAATATTCGCAAAACTATAAAATGCATGCTTATTGAGAATTGTTCTGTAGAAACATATCTCAGATTCTTAAGTAACAATTTGTCCCACTTGTTGATGTTTCAATCAATCTGGTCTAATCAATGATTAATAATTAATGTGTTATGATACGATATGTGATAAAAGTGGAAGAATATATGCGTACCATACTTTCTACCTGACCTTTCCGCCGTTTCCAAGTGCAGCTTATATGTATGTATACTATATATATAATTAATATGTTATAATATTATGAACGATGGAAATGGGCCGAAATAGCGCGGCGATCGTATTGGTAGTGGCATAACACAAAAGAAGTCCGGGCTGCTCGGCTTTTTAAAAGCTTAAAAGCCCTTCCTTGTCGGCCGGCGGCGGCCTCATTATTTTCCCGGGCCCCCCTTTATTTTCCGCTCGGCGTCGCTTCGCTACGTGATATTAATACGCCGGCACACAACACACTGTGGAAACACTGAGAGTGGAAATGCGAAAAGGCGGGCCGAGCAAGGGCACGCTTCGGCCCCATTGTTGTGCGCTTTATAAGATATGGACTTTCGTCAGTCATTTCTTCGACGATTCTTTCGGCGGCGCGGCGCCTTAATGAAGCCCTGAACGAATTACAAGCACTTTCAGTGCGCGCGCGGCAGATTTATTTCTAGAAAAACGAGACTGACAAATATTTTTTGAAAAGTGTGGCGCAAATTTGACAAGCGAAATATATTTGGTTTTATATTTTCGATTATAGTCCCTAAATAACGTAGTGTAAGGCATACACTGTAATCGCTAGAAAATCGGTTTGATAGCATATCGAGGATCACCAATTGTATGGAAAAGAAATGTACAGTTACACCCTTTATCGGAACCGCACTCTTATCAGAAATCTCTACCGTCTGAACACTCTGTTATTCCAATGCTGTTATCTGAACACGTAGGTACTTACGCAGTACAATGAATATCTATCGGAGCAGCCAATAAGAACACCAGCGTTGACAGCTACATAGAAGGATATCCAGGTCCCGTATGATTCTTTAACCGAATCATATTTAATTTCAGTGTTTGTATTTATTAATACTAATATTCGTATTAATTTGTTAAATGTAATATTAAATCTGGTAGTGCAACCAGTCGCATTTTTCTAATCAAAACATATTTAATATCTGTGTTTTGTATTCGATTCAATTAATATTGATTAAAAGCGCTTGTTTACACAAAGAATATCAATATTATTTGGTGTGAGTACAAAACACTGAAATAAAAATACACTGATTAAAAAATTGTGACTGATGGTTGCACTGCCAAATTTAATATTACATTCACAAGTATTAACAGTTTTATTATCCAAGAATTCCTTTAACCGAGCGGGCATGCGTGCCGATTAGTGCGGATAATTGCAGTTGTACTTTACTGATGCGGATGAAATCGCGGAGAAAACCGCCCCCAAATAGAAGCCGCTTCTTTCCCCCTTTGGCAAGCAATAAATTATAGATGGAACTAGTTCCATTAGAAAGCGGAGACAGACAGGCTGTTTTCCCGAGTTGGATTCGGCTCGGCGTAGCGCGCGGCGCGGTTGCCTTTTCGATTCCAGATCGAATTCGAATCTGGTCGGCGAAGGGTCGCAGGGGCAGGCATTGTACGAGAGCCCAAAATGTGTTTACAACGCCTGGTAAACGCATTATTATGGCGAAATAATGGAGAGAGAGTAGATTCGAAACGCTGCGGAACGAATCCGCCCGACAATACACTTCGGGGTGAGTCGGCGGCCACCCCGAGCCGCGGCCACTGGACCACTGCAACCCCCCGAGCCCTCACAGCCACCATAATCCATTGTGCACCGAATCGAAAGGGGAGGGACGAGCTTTAATTTGACGCTTGTTTTATTAAGGTACTTCGTGGCAAGTTGCGTCGGAAAGAGGGAGCGAAATTTGTCAATCTTTTCCTTAAAAAGTCATTTCGTACAGTTTGTTCTACACTTATTGCACTAAATCGATGGGGTGGTGCGAGTTTTTAATCGAGCATTGTTTATTAAGGTTTCTTTCTGCAAGTGGAGGTGCAATTTGCTAACGTTTCCTATGCCGATTTTTTAATATTCACTTTACATGTATATTGCACTGAATCAAGCTTTGATTGTAGCTTTGCTTGTTAGATAAAGTATTTTGTACAAGAAGAGTTGCAACGGAAGACGAAATTTGCAAATGTTTGCCCTTCCAAACTATCTTTTCCAAATTCATTATGTACTTATTGGAGTACACAGTTTGGATGAAGTGTAGTGCAACCCTTCCCTCGGTATTTGGAATAATTACCATCCTACAGCAACATACGCGAAGCCATATACGCTGTAGCATGGCCCCATGCTGCGGCCATTCCAGGCCCGCCATTTTTTATCTTAAACGAACCAAACGACTTTTTTTCAACTTACAAGTTAAAAAAGTCGTCTTACCCTTCTCCACTCTTACCGGTAATCGAGGGTTTCACTTCAACTGCAATTATCCTTAATAGTACTGAGTCAATTATTAATAAATTATACATGAAATCAAAAAGGAAAGTCGAAGCTTTCATGCGAGTCTAATTAAATAAAGAGCCCCTTACTAGTGTCATCGCCACGATTTTTAAAAAATCAGTCAACTCTTTTAAGGGTCGATTGTTACGACGAACTCGTACGGTTCGCTTCAACTGGGATTATCCTTAATAGTACTGAGTCAATTATTAATAAATTATACATGAAATCAAAAAGGAAAGTCGAAGCTTTCATGCGAGTCCAATTAAATAAAGAGTCCCTTACTAGTGTTATCGCCACGATTTTTAAAAAATCAGTCAACTCTTTTAAGGGTCGATTGTTACGACGAACTCGTACGGTTCGCTTCAACTGGGATTATGTTCAACATTACTCGGTCATTAATTGATGAATTATACATGAATCGAAAAAGGAAAGTCCAAGCTTTTATTCTAGACAACTCGCATAGTGATCGCGCGAATATTAACTTGGCAGCGGAGCACCGAGTTCCTCGTACAGGGCGGCGGGCAGCGGGTCACTCCCACGGGAAACGTGGGCGGAGAGTTTCTCTTCCCTCGGCTTCCTTTACGGCCCCTGGATCCTTTTACTGCCCTGCGAGCATTGTAACGACATAGTGATACGACACAGCAAACAGGAAGCAGAGCGAAGGAGCACAAATTGCCAGCGCAAGTTTTACTTCACTCGGCAAGCTGCGCTCACGCCACCTAATTACCGTGAGTGAATTTCCGAGGATCACTGCTCCGTCAATTCCCAAGCTATTGTGATGGGACCATCGTAGAATTGAAGTCTCGACTTTCCTCTTTCTAGGCATGTCTGATTTATTAACAATCGGGTCTTTCTTCATTGGGAAAATAGTATTTTAAGTCCACCTGCCTCTGTTAGAACTCACTTATACCCTCTGTTCGATATTGAAAATAATTTATTTAGAAATTTATTACGATACCCAGACCTAGTCGGTTTTTCATGCGATAAGGCTAAAATTAAAGTTTGTTCTTTCCTCTTTAATTTAGTATAAAATTAATTAAGCATTCGGAAAGTATTGTTAGAGATAATTGTTACTGAAGTAAAAAATCGAAGTCTGACCTGATGACTAAGTTTTGGAAAGTCGTAGCTGAGTTAATATCAGAGTAATCTCAATGAAAAATATATCAAATTGAAACTTAATCTTTCCTCTTTGAACCACAGTATGATTAATCAGCAATCGAAAAGTATTGACAAAGAAACTTTTTAAATTAACTCGCAATTTTTGCTCAGAAAGTACATACATATAAACGTATGTGAATTGCTATCTCATACTTTCCTGCCATGGAATATCTAAACGATTTATTAATGACGGTGTAAAACTGCGAACCAAATCAATCGCAGGGGGATGCACGCTCGAGAAGACTGTCGCTAATAATAACTCCTATCAAAGAGATTAATTAGCAGTGATTTAGTACTCATATCTCGGCCAGTTCTTAATTAGTCTTGACGATCGACCGCTCATGTTAAAGCGCGCTGCCTCCCCTTTTATTCTGTGTGTAATAAATTACAAGAAGAGTCAGTTTCAGCCTGAAAATTCGATCAGGAAGGAAGGCATATCCGGCGTCAATGATGTTTGCAGGCGGAGCTCATCGCGCGGCGTGAGCGTCGACCGTCGGCATAAAAGCACGAATAAAGTATGCTTTTTAATACAAACACTAGTGTCTAGAATAATGTATTATACACTGAGTTAAAGCGAAAGAGACTAGCTTCAATTTGAATGGCTGCTCATTAAATGTTATTAAGAATTCGTGGAGATATAATTAAGCAAATTGAAAATAGCGCAGAAATATAATTGATGTGAGAAATGATCTGACATAAAATTGCACTTTAATTCCATCTTTTAACGACGAATGTACGTATGATTAAAATATTAAGAACGAACTGTAATTCAGGCTATCATTCGCTAAGATCCAAATATAGTTCCATCTCAGGGGAAGCCTGCTGTTAAGGTGCACTTTACGTATGTTTTTCATCACTCCAAATCGCATCTAATAAAACGTGTTACACATACAATTAATAGGGATAAATAATTTTCAATTTGATTGGTCATTTATGAAAATTGAGGAAGAGACAAACACACAACAATTAATCAAACTTGCACTTACAGCTTCGTAAGAACTCTGCCAGGTATTCTTCAGAAAAACGGAACATTTCCATTCGAAATTAAACTGTTAATTATTCTCCGAATTAAAAATTGCATGAAAAGTGCACGAATATCATTAATAAATCCAAATACGCGAAGACCTTTTATCGGGTTGTCGTATTTCCAAGTTCCGAGCCTGCTTTTTCGCCGAGTTCAGTTTACTCTGAATTGTATCGATTAACAGTTACCGGTTTCGCGATAAATCATACGTGTCGTCAAAGGGGAAAGTTCGTGTTTTAATTCCAGGTGTGCGGCGGCATTGAGACCGCTCGAAAATCGAGGGAGGCATCGCACTTTAAAGCTTTCCTCGCACGGTAACAAGAGGATCGCGTGCAGCCTCCGCGCCGTGAATCCCTTTGTACTTCGGAATTGATAATAATTGCACCCTCTCACGGAAGCTCAAGTGTTTTTAGGGATTGCTGGTACTGTTACTGTTATACCCGCACTCGCCACTTTGATCTCACGGCCGTCATGTTCGACGAGGATTCATTCCCCGGCACTTTTACTGAACGTATTTCATGAAGGACAACTATAGGCTTACGTGCCTGGCGAAATCGTTCTTATTGATATTGACATTACTTTTGTTGCAGTTGTTCCTTGAGTGGGTGTTTTATCTGTTATTTGTAGTGTTGCAAGTTCCCATTGCTTTCATCTTCAATTATTATTGCTGTCATTCTCTGCATTTTGTTTTCTGGCCGGCTTTGTTATGGTTATAGTACTTTCATTGCTCTTACCTGCTTTCGGTACGAAGCACAAGTGTTTTGTTATTGCTGCCGCTGTGGCTATTAGTAGGTTGCCACGTATTTTGGAATGGAAATCACTGCTACTGTCAAGTAACAATAATAAAGAATGATTGGACACGTCGTACACGAGATTATTCTTACTATATTTACTGTCCCATCTTTCTCCCGGCGGGAATCGGCGTTACTTCATCAATTCCCCATTACCGTCACTGTTACGCTCCCAATTCCAGGGCGACGAGTGCACAAAATCCCCCGTTTACTATCTTTTGTCACCCCTGTTACCCTCGTGGCCCACCGCCCCTCCCCGCCCGATTACTCTGGAAGGTGATGCTGGAAAGTGTGGCGGCGCACACGGGCCCCGATATACAAAGCAGTTCGGGGCCCTATGGGGCCCCACAAACAGGCAGTTCCCTCTCCGTTTTAACCGGATTAATGGATTAGCTCAGGGCTGGCCGGCCGGGCGGCGGCGGCCGAGGTGTTTTGACTTTGATCTCGGCACTCTTTTGATCGGCCTGGAACACACCGTGGGCCCCCATCCCCCCTCACTGCCCGCCATTGGCGGCGGGCTCCACCCGAAGAACCAAGGGAATCTCGGCCCAACCGTGCCGGCTCCTCTGAACTTAACCGACGTGGAATACCTCCCGTGATTTCGATGTTACACGAGAACTTCCGCGGAAAACATTGGGACAATTAAGTGTTCTTTGTTTATAATTGACATATTATTCCAATTAATACTGTCCCGATTATCTTCTGGAGTACTTTTATTATTGTTTGTGGATCCGTGCAAAGGGCGGCGTCTTATTTGCATGATTGTTACGCAGTATGCAATTTGCATAGCAAAAACCCGCATCATTCCCCGAGTTTTATTAGCATCACTGGCCCAAATCCCTATTACCATCAGAGTCATTTACTGACGCTCGTATGTGGGACGCCGAAGCGTGCGGAGTGAAGTGCGGTGTGCTGTTGCGACGCCAGTGAGCCCCGAAGCCGGTAATTACCGGTGGGCCCGACACCTTAAAGATAACATTTAGCCGGGGCCCTTTATCCCTCACCCGCTCTGGCTGGTGCGCCGGCAAACAAACCAATTTCACTCACTCGCTCTCTCTCTTCCTCCCTTTCTCTGCCCATCGCCCTCTCGCCTCGCTCCACGCTCTTTTGTCCGGGGCCCACTCGGCCGCCCGATATTAATAGGGCCCAGTGTGTTTTTCGCCCACACTCCCGCTCTCGCTCGCTCTTTTGCCCTTTCTACCTTTCTTCGTTTCGTTCTCGCTGCCTCTTCGTCTCCCTTGGACGGGAGATGTCTTCCAAGTGTTCTCCGGAACGAGGCCCCGGCTACAAATGAGCCGATTAGGAGGCCCGACACCGACTCTCTGCCCGGTGAACACGTGTTCCTGCCGCTCGGCATTAGTGATGCTGTTTGGTGTTACTGGTATTTGGGCCTTGTTGTGGAATTGTTATTAGTATTAATCGTATTGACATATTTACGTACTCGTAGGTTGACATTGGTGTGTTGGTTTTGATTGAACGAGGCCTTAGCAGATGCTAGTGGGCCTTAATGTTAATGTATTGCATGTACACATACACTGTGCCTTATCTTTAAACATTTCGATATGTTGAACAGTATTATTCTTAGATTTCACTGAAATTGCGATAGATTTGAAGCCGGTTATTAAATGGGGAGCAGTCCCAATGTCGGTGGTCCCCTTGCGCAAGAGATATGGGCCCTTTTATGCGTCGGGTGCATCACGAGTAGCAAGAAAATTATGGTGCCGCGACATTTGCGTGGAGAAACAGGTGTTCCCTGACTGTCGTCGGTAGTTCCATTCTGTTAGGGAAATGGGACTGCTGACAGGCCCATTCTCGGAGTCAAACCACGATTTCCGGCCGCCGGAAACACGTTTCCTTCGTCTTAGCACGCGATGTACACGGTACTTTGCATTGCCTTGCTCTAATTCTCGGCCCGTGGTTTGGCCCCATTTACAGATCGTCTCTTGGGGGTGATATCATTTTAAAGATAACCTTTCAAGCTATGAAAACATTGAAATTTCATTGAGATCCATCCAGTAGCAGAAAAGTTAGAGCTCTGCAAAGTCAGCGCAAAGCGTGCGTAAGTGGACCTTACCACTCCCCGGTGGGCCCGGCCCCAAGTGCCCGGCTAATTAGCATGTAATCGTTTACTTCACAGTGGATTTCTTTCTTTCTCGTAGTAAAAGCCGCCAAGAAATGGGCCCAAGGGGCCCCGGGCCTAAGTTATTTTATTAGGAGGGGCCCAGCAAAAACGCGCGAAAAGTGGGCGTTTCTACTGCTCTCTCTCTTTCTTTCTAGCCCTTTCTCTTTCGCCCGAGAAATTCCGTGCAGGTGTCCGTGGGACCGGGGCCCAGACCGCTGGGCCCCAAGGCAGCCGGACAATTGGAGAGAACCAAAAAGTTTTCGGGGAAACGCCGGCAACGTCACTGCGTCTCGGCGGGCGGCAGCCCTCGAGTTTGACGTAATAGCGGACATGAGATATCGGTTTTTTTATAGTAAAACTAATTTCTCCTGTAACGAGTTACATATGGCATTATAGGGGGAGAAATGGGCATCAATATGAGCCTACTCCCATTAAAATTCGTTAAGAATTGCAAGAGTTGTGAGTAATCAAATTTTATATAGTCCTGGCTGCGGTTAGGTCAGGGATGAGCAGACAATTTATGTCTATGCTTTTCAAGAATGACACTTGTTTCTGTATAATTAATTATCTGTGGAATTGAAGGGGACGGAGACAAGGAGACATGACCTTGTCTCTTGATTATCTGTGGAATTGAAGGGGACGGAATAAGATGGAATTGTAAACCAATATAAACGTGAACATAATCCCATAAAGTTCACCTTCATTATAAACTAAGTATAATACATTTTTACTTATATTAAACACCACTTCGAACAGGAAGTTGAAAAATTATACAAACAACGTGGTCTATTGAAAAGTTTCGTCTTATTCATTCATATTCTTACAAAGCAGTCCCATAACGAGCCACAATCTGATTCTTCAGCCACTCCTCGACATCCAGGATCGACTTTCTGTTCGTCATCTTCAAGTTGAAGCTCAGGAAAACAGGAACTCCGAGTCTCTCGCCCAGTCTCCTCGAGATTGCGGTCGATACCTCGTTCTCCTCCTTGCCGATTAAGTTGGAGCTGATCGTTTTCGCTCCAGGTGACACCTGCATCGCCACGGATAGGTCGGTAAAGCTGGTATCCGCTTTATCGCCAAGATAAACGAAAAAACTGCCTTCCAGTCTGGTCAAATTACACAGGACTCTCGCGTCCCCGAAGGTTTCCTCGAAAATGCTGAACTCCAGCTGGCATTTCTCGTCGGAATTACTTTCCCGATTTTCGGTAGACATCCTAGAATATAAGGTATTCCATGCAGGTGGCAGAAGTGTTCGGCGAGTGTCGGTAAAGTAGGGGAAAGTTTCGAGGTAATTCATCATTTGGGGCATAGGTGACGCAATATATGCGCGGGAATTTTGAATTTTTGTTTTATCCCTTTGTGAACATTCGATCAATTTTAATGCCATTCGTGACTAATTAAACATTCTCCCCCGTTTGATACATGCACAGTGAATTACATGAAATGCGAGTTTTGATACTGAAACACGACCAAAAGTCCACCCTTTTCCAAAGACTTTCTTGTAACTGGCTTGTAATTTCCGCCAAGGTAGTTCGAATTTACCAAAACTGGTAAATAAAAAACGAACCACTACTTTCAAACCTGCCAGAAAATGATCTACAGTCTTGTTCACAGTGTCATTGAGCTGTAACAGCACTCATAACCTCCCAGCATGCCGGCAAGTTTTCCTCATCACAAGCAAGCGTCGAAATCAACAAACACTTGCGAAAGGAAAAGTTGAAAGTACCAAAGAAACAGATTGAAAGTGGGAAAAAGTGACGTTCAAACAACAATCATTACTGACAGCAGCTGAACCTCAGTGAACAGTGGTAGTAAATAAGTGCGGACTTACTCGTGGTTTTGCTGCAGCTTCCAGGTTAGGTTCGAATCTGGGATCAAAACAAAGCGAGAAGCAATGGAACAGGTAGTTACTGCCAACCTCAAATTGAATTATTTTTAAATACTTCTCACGAAAGTTGCTAAATTCGACTTTTCAACTTTATAGAGAAGCTTTTGAACAACGTTTCGATTTCTTTAGGAGCTGAAAGAAAGAATCGACCAGGCCTGTCGAACAGCCGAGGAGTTCACCAAGCTCTACTATGAGAGTCTCGACAAACGCCGTTATGTATGCACATTTCTACAATTTTTAATCAGTTCCGTCGAAACCAAGTATTTCATTGACGGATCAATTTTGTTTTCAGTTGATCTCGAGGCTCTACCTAGATACAGCGACCTTGATTTGGAATGGAAACGGCGTCGAGGGCAAGGACGGTATCCAGAAGTTCTGGAATGACTTGCCACCCTCGGACCACTCAGTCTTCACCCTAGATGCCCAGCCAGTTACTGGTAATTCGTGCAATCTCAAATAGATAACATTTAAGACTTTCTGAGAATTATTCTACGTGCTGAATTTTCCAGGTCCTCAAATGTCCAGCCAGTTGACGTTACTCGTGAAGGTCGGCGGCCAGGTGAAATTCGAGGAGAAGAATCCAAAGAGTTTTAATCAGAGCTTCCTCATTGCCGCGATGGGCGACAAGTGGAAGATCGTGAGTGACTGTTTTCGGACTCAAGAGATTTTGGAAAATAATAATTAATTTTCGTCCCACACCTCACACCTGCTGCCCATGTATTATAGACCAAGAATCTGTATAAGTTCAGAATAAAAATAGGTTTTATCGATAATCAAAGCCGGTTTTTGTAACAAGAAACCTTTGTGAATGGGAAAGTGGCGAAGGTTGAGGAGAAAACTTCACCTCTCTCGATTCACGAATGTCTTTATTGCCGGATCCGTATATCAATGTATAAAGCGGTTATTAAAATCGCACGGACGCCTATGTATATATGTATATACGTGAATTCAGGCACCCATACACACAGGCACGCACACAGACTGGCAGGCTGGCACACTAGGCATTCAAGCGCACGCACACAGTCTCACACACACACGATCGTTTGTTCATTCGCACCGAAATAAATAGTGGAACCTCGCACGGATACATAAATATAGTCGCTGGGCTTATCACACTGTCGTATAAAACACCGAAGTCACACGAGCATTCCCGACTCCCGCCGAGTATTTCCGACTCCCCCCCCAACATTCTCGAGCGCAGTGGTGGAAGAGGAAGTCTCCCAATAGGGCCTCCGGTGCAAGGGGAAGCCTTTTGATTGGCCATCTGGCCTGCAAAGCCTCCTCCAGTCAGCCGGACTTCGTCGATTAGGTCAACTCCATTCTGCGAAGAGAGGACGAAACCTTCACTTAGAACACAAGTGGCTACTTTTGGGTGTACGATCATAGGATTGTTAAACGAGACTTTAGTGACACAACATTATAATGAATAAAATCTCCACCTTTGGATGGCATTGAGCAGGTCTTTGAGGCAGTTCTGCAGCTCGCCAAGCAGCCTTGTATTCTCCGTCACGTTTCTCGTACCTGCTGCTCGTAACTGCTTCGCCAGGAGTTCCAGCCTGCCGAGGAGCTCACGGAACTGAAATCTCAGATGGGGTGGACAGCCAGAGTCCGCAAGGTTCGCACATACGCCATGGAGAAGCCCAACCTGCGCAAGAAACAAGCAATAAGCTTTGATCTAAGTATATTGAGCGCGTTTGCAAGAATGTAGGGAATCGAAAAAGATTGAAAGGCCCTACCTTATCGCTCAACTGGAGCCAGCTCGCCACGACAATACCACTGCTACCCTTCAAGTGTGCGATGCTGCCCTCAACGACCGCCACCAACTCCAACACACTCGCCCTACTGCCTTCTCGGGGGGTCTCCTCGTCCCTGTTGCAATTGGGCGTCGCGTAAATCGAGGTGAACAGTTTCGGTGAAACCTTGGTCGGTTTTGCAGGCACCGAGGGCTTCTCCTGCACTTCCTGGCTAACTTGCGACCTGATCTGGTATGATTTCGCCTCCTCGGGGCTGTCGTCCTCCTCGGCTTTTCCGGCGCCTCCGCGTGGGCCCAATTTCGGACTGAGGTTCTGCGTGTCCGACTCCTTCGTCTCCCAGATTCGTTTCAAACTACTTATCGAGCCGGTGCTCCGGCGCTTGTCATCATTAGCTTCCTCCTGCTAGAATTCACAAGATAGAACTCAGTCTTTGACTGTACAAAAATATAGAAGATGATCAGAAGTGTCTGGTTTGAAAACTTACCTCGGGTTCCGTCAGCAAGACGGTACTCTCTTCCCTCTCGATCCTCTCACTTTTCTCGACTTTTCTCAGTCTTGCCTTGAAGTCTATAATTTCGCTTTTCTCTTCGCACTTGGGTACCTTTTTCTCTATCTTTTCGGGTTTCTTCTCGATCCTCTTGAGTCGGAAGTTGACAGGATTTTCCGGCGATAAAACGAGATCCGAACTGCTGGCATACTCGTTATTCTGCGGCCGCTCCATGTTGAACGAAGCGCAGAGCTCTGAGAGCAATTGCGATGCTGGGTCCTGATGAGTCGGCGGGGTGGGCAGAGTGCCCGGGCGTGGCTTGCTGGCGGACTTTGATTCGGAACTTTGTTTGATCTCATTTATCAGCTTCAATTCGAGCATCTCTTTCATACCTGCTCACAAAATAACAGATGAGGTCGCACCGAAGAGACGATAACAATAATTACTCTAAATCAAAAAAATTACCTGGCTTCGTTTCGAAGCTTTCACCAGGTGGCATCGGTGGTGGTGGGGGTGGTGGACCAAGCTCTTCCTCCTTCTGACTTGCCTTCGACTTGCGCAGGCTCACACCGAACCTGGAGCTCGCCTCCTTCACCGACGGCTCCGAGCAGCCGATGTCCTCCACGCTATTGCCCCTGGTGGCTGCTGGCACCACAGATCCTACGCCGTCCGGCGCCACTGTCAGCGGACTACTCGGCTTGACTCCTGGGTTTACGATATTTCCAGGATTTCCAATGTTCACCACCGGATTGCCGGCGCTTCCGACGGTTGGCGGTGCGCTACCCAGGTTTCCTGGTGGGTTGCCGATATTTGCTGACGAACTGCTGGCGCTTCCAAGATTTCCGCAAGTATTTCCCACGTTTCCTGCAGCATTGCCGCTACTTCCCTGCGTAACCGTGACGCTCCCCGTGTTTCCCTGATGATTGCTCGAGTTTCCAACGCTTCCTTGTATGTTCCCGATATTTCCCTGAAGGTTCCCGGCGTTTCCTTGGAGAGTTCCTATAGGGCCTTGGAGACTGGTCGTAGTTCCTTGGTTAACAGTGATACCAGTGGTGCTTGTTTGTAGACTGGCAAGGCTTCCTTGAAGAGCACCAAGATTCGCGACACTTCCTTGGAGAGTACCAAGGGCAGGAACGTTTCCTTGAAGACTTCCTATGGGTCCTGGGCATGTGCCGACGCTCGGCTTGTTCCTGGGCCTCCTACTCATCCCGGGCGACCTGCCACTTTCAACGTCGATTTCTGCCCTAGCCTCGGCCATGTCGTCGGTAGGAGGAGGTGGGAGGTCAACAGGTGGCGGTGGGAATTCAAGATCCAGGAGAGAAGGTTGGCACCTCGAAGGACTGGCATTACGAAAACCACAACGGAACGTACGCAGACCAACTGCCGACGTGTCGTTTGTGCTCTTACGCACCACGGAGGAGCGACCTTTGGGGGAGTCTGCGCGGCTTTTAGGCGAGCTGGGCGGCTGGAACGTCGAACACTGCGAATAAAACATATGTGTCAAATAGCTTCGTATGTTGATACTCCAAGTTGAAGATATGAACAATTAAAGTAAACCAATCATCGAATATCAAATTACCCCGTTCTTGCTTGCTGTAGCGGCCACCGAACCTCCTGATGAGTTGCTCCTTGTCATCTGTGCCTTCAAATTGCTCTGGCGGGGACTGAGCGATCGGTTGTGCTGCTCAAATCCCTCGCCAACTTCCGGACCGTTAGGTCCACCAGGCGTCTGAGTCGTCTGCGCCTCCGGAAGGCCACTCTGCCGAAGGGACTCCAGATAGGCACCGATCCTGGCACCCTTCGGCAAAGTACCATACCTATTGATTGCACGTTTCACATTCTGTACCTCGAGGGCTCCCACTTGGACCAACTGAAACGAAAAGAAACTGTTCTGTGGCTGTACAGACGAAGATCTGAACTACTATATCACATTTGAAAGCTCACCCGTTGCGGTATGGCATCCTTCACTGGCAGGTTACGGATCTTGGACGCTTTCTGGCCATTTTCAGGAGATGTGGAAGCCTCTCCTGTGCCCTGGGAACCGTCGCCGTCTTCGTCGGCCTCGCAACCGCCTGTAAGCATCGCAAAATCAGCTTTGATCCAGTACTATTTGTACTTTCTATAAGTGATTATTTTTCTGCATTAGTACTATTAAAGCGTTAAGAAAGCTTCCAAAGTCCAAGGCAGGTCCATGAGATTGCTCGGAATCTCATTACTCTTGCTGATTTGGCTCTAATAGTATACAAAATAGTACAAATAATAATAATTATAATAAAAGCCTTCGAATAATAGTAATAGGAATTAAGCAAGTGATGATGGGAAGTTCGAGCTATAATAGTAGTAGTAATAATAATAATAATAAGAGCCGTAAGAATAAAGCATTGCCACTATTAACAGTGATGTTACATGCATAATCAGGCTGCCAGCCTAATTTCTCAAAAACAAAACCCCTGAAAATGACATTATTGGTACCATTAGAACACTATAGTTAGCATTACTGTTACTGTTTTTTAGAAGAACTTTATTTACAAATAAATTATATGTACAGCGAGGTATACAATGAATGACAGATGATTATTGCGGGGTACCGAGTGCGATTGATTACGATAGATCGCTCCGCAGCACATGAGAAAGGGTAATGGGAAAGAAAGTGATTCGTCGGCAAGTGGAAGAAGTTCGTAAGGAGAAACATCAACTTAGAAGGGCCAGGTTTAAACTCATCGAGCGCACGAATGAGCGAAATGGATTGCGAGTGTTCACTAATTCAATTAAAAATGATACTGTTCCCATGTGAACGCACCGTTTAGATCGCCTGCCTCTTCGGTCCCAGGCTCCTGGCTCTCCTGCTCTTGGTAGGAACTCTCCCGAAAGGAGCTGCAGCTGGAGAGGAGGCTGGTCCGTTTTGGAGGCGCTGGCGCCTGCTTGCCCTTCTTGTTCGTCGAGCGACGCATCTGGACCAAACCCGAACCCTTGAAGGTGCTCATTTTTGAAACTGGAGCAGTATTTCCGGCGTCCGGGCACATCGAATTGTCCGAGAGCAAAACGAGGCCGTGTAGGTTGCCGGTACTTCCAGCCTGGGACTTCTTGAAGCTCAGGGGCGGTAGATCCTGTAGCTGTTTCTCAACCTCTGCAACGTAATGACGGTTCGAATATTTTATCTGCCTTAATGTCAGCGAGATGTTAATGCGAATGGCACAAAATTAAATCTCGGACTTTCCTATTAATTTAAAAACATGTTTTTTCAGATTAATCGGACTAATCAGATATTTGAACATTTTTAAGAAAGCGCGAGTCAAATTGAAGTCGTACCTTCGGTAATGCTGCTCTCCTGGAACATGTTCTCCAAGCCGTGATGAATCTCCTTGAAGCTCGGCCGGTCGCCGGCGCTCCATTGCCAACATTGTCGCATTAATTCGTAGACCTTGGGGGGGCAACCGGGCGGACACTCCATCCTATATCCTTTCTCCAACATGTGATAGACGTCGGTAAGGTCGACGCCGGGGTACGGACTCATACCGTAAGTGGCAATTTCCCACAGAAGAATCCCGAAAGCCCAAACGTCCGATTTTGTGCTGAACTTGTTGTAGGCGAGGCCTTCGGGCGCCGTCCACTTTATAGGGAATTTGGCTCCAGCGTGCGCTGTGTACGTATCGTCCCTCATCAGTCGTGCCAGCCCGAAATCCGCAACTTTCACCAAGTGGTTCTCCCCGACCAGGCAGTTCCTGGCTGCCAAGTCCCGGTGGATGAAGGAGCGGGACTCCAAGTACGACATACCACTAGCGATCTGGGTGGCCATGTACATCAGGACGACGGCAGTAAGCTGTGCTCGGCTCTCGTTGCGCAGATAATCCAGAAGATTACCCTTTGACATGAACTCAGTGATTATGTAGAACGGCGGCTCGCGCGTACACACCCCCAGGAGCTGCACGAGATTGCGATGCTTCATTTCCTTCATGATCGAGGCCTCCTCGAGAAAATCCTGTGAATTGAAATCAGTATCGAATTAAAACCGGTTTCCCCTCTAATTCCCTGTATGATATATCACAAAAAAGCGCGAATAGCAGCAGTTTGCAAAAGCATCGTCACCTTTAGTGCCATCGTGTCCTCCTTCAGGGTCTTCACGGCGACTGTCATATTGTACCGCTTCCAGACAGCCTCGTACACGTCGCCGTACTGTCCGCCGCCCAATTTATGTCGCATCACGATGTCCGTTCGATTGATCTCCCATTCGTCCGGCTCAGGACTAAGAGGGAACACAGTAGGCTTGTTGTGCTTGGGAGCTGGGTAAAGTAGCTGGGTGATGAGGCCGTCCGACAACATTGAGTGGTGGTGGACAAGCTCGGCGAGCGTGTTGAATTTTGATTCTGTCGTCACGAACATCTGGAAATCGAAGATTATCTGAGTGCTATATGAACGGAACTAATCCAAATCGGGCCAAGATGAAATCCGAGGAAAATCACATTGCATTGAAATTTGGTAACTGATGTACCTTGCCCTCACTATCCTCGTTTATCCGGTAGTGGTAGACCCTGCCCTCGTACCGCAGGCTTATGCTACGCTGTCCCGGGCTACTCTCGGACTCCCTTACAAGGAAGCTGCCGTTGATGCCCGAACTCAGCAGGTACTCGGCTGCATTGCGACTGACACGTCCGTGATACCACGAATGTTTCTCCAACGAGTTCACCGGAGTCACGTAGTTCGAGGGCACCCAGCCGACCTGGCCGGAACTCGAATGTGCCTCGCACCACTCGCCGGACTTGTTGTAGCTTAGGATGCGCACTTGCTCACCTGGGACACACAAGAGAAATCGAAATTTTTTCACTTTTCTTTCATTTTATACATGGTACAATCAGAGTTTGAGGAAGTGAGAATGGTGAGAATGAGATGATTGTGGTTGAAAGGAACTCCTGTCTGTGTCTTCGCCTCATTCTCTGCAAGATGGCCATAGTCATTTACGACATTTACCAAACACTTGTGCAACTTTTCTTGCGGTAGTTGAATATCTCTAGCGATACTCGTCCGATTTCAATGAAATAGTTTGCCATATTAATAGAATTATAGCAATGAAAAAAAAGAACAATAATTCGGGGAAAGGCGTACCTTTCTTCAAGCTAAGCTGATTCTCGCCGCCTGCCTGGAAGTCGTAGAGGGCGACGAACAGCTGAGGGTCATCCTCCTCTTGGGCGAGCAGATTCTCCTTGCTGGTCCATCTGTTCGCAGCCTCCAGGAGGCCGGAACCCACAGGCGCGTGTTGTTGGATGCTGAGCTGTTGGCCGATGTTGCTTGGACCATGCGGCGCTTCTCCCTCCGGCAAAGCCGGTATGTGCGGCAACGGTCGACTTTGCAGCAACGCCTCTGCCAAAGCAAAGGAGACATTAGGAACACATGAAGGGTTTTTAACACTAGAACTACCCAATGTTAACCTGTGCCTGTATGCGATTATCAAACAATACATTTTTGGACCGGCAGATAGTTCTAGTGTTAACAACAATGCGGAACTAAAGCAACACAACTTCATCTAAGTTTACCAGATTTACACCAGAAACCACAGCGTGTTTCGTAAATGTCGTAAATGACTGTAGCCACCCTGGAGAGAATGAGGCGGAGACAGCCAGGGCTATGTTTTCGAAATTTTTATCGTAGCTTCCTTTTGCGAGTGAATCAGCAAGAATTGTATGCCAATGAGGTGTAGAGTGTAATTGAGCGATGGTTATCAGTGCTGACTGATAGCTTTCGATTAGCCACCAGCAATCATAATTCCAGCCCATTTTTTATTCCTTTTCCCCAGTAGATAGAACTCTAGCTCTGATCCCGATTATAATGATTAGATTGTTGAAATTCAAAGAACTCTGGCAAATTGGGAAAACCTTCGTAGAATCACGTCTTTTTCAAGGTTTTCCCAATTCGCCTGAACTTATCATACAGTTCCGGCATTAAAGCTGACATTCTGTACAGAATCAGTGGGCTGTCATTCTATCGTTAGGCTCACATCCATACAAAACCCACCCCCAAATAAAAGCACCTTCCCCCATCAATGCTCCGTCGGTGCTTTGCCGATCCTCCCTTCGTTACCGACCCTATGCAGCCCAGGGAAGGAGAGTGCAAAGTACATACCGGAGACGCTTATTCCCACGTTCTTCCGGTAGCACAAAGCAGAAAGAACAAAGGAGCATCTACACTGCCCGCCAAAACCCTAGACAATCGTCAAATGAGTTTCATCCAGGAAGATGTTGTTGAGGAGGAAGTAGAAGCGGCGGGAGGGGTGGAAGGGTGGCAAGGTCGCTGCAAAATAACAGTGGGAAGTACTTGGTAAGGTAGGAATCAGTAGGAGAGACTGGGAAAATCTAGGGGAAACTAGGAAAGGGTCCTGAAAGATAAGAAGGATACTGTGGTAAGGTAGGGATCAGTGTGCAATGCAGGGAAAACATAGTGGAAACTGGGAAACGTCCTGAAAGGCCAGGATATTGTAATGGTAAGGCAGGAAAGAATAGGACACAGAAGAAGAGCCTGGAAGAACTAGGAGAAGGTGGAGAAATGACTGAAACCCCAGGTCATTTCAATACTACTGGTCTCTAGATATTAGTTTGAGCCATCAAATTTCTCAAAGAGGCTTCAAACCTCTGATAGAAGCTTTGAGAGTTTAATATAGAAGTTCAGCGCAAGGCTTTGTACTTCAGCACAAACTTTAAAACTTTGCTAGTACTTCAAAGAGTAGTACACATTCTGACAAGTAGCACAGAGCGTTTGAGAGTTGTAAACTAAGCAGTACAAAGGATTTGTTTGTAATTGAACTTTGAGAGTCCAGAACGTGCCTTCAAACTTTAGTACAAGACTGCAATAGTATGATACTCTGTTGTAAAGTCTTGCACAGACTTTCAAAGCTCTAGCATACTTGTTAAAAAATTAAGAATAGGTTTTAAAAGTCTAATACAGGTTCCAAGTGTCCATTGTGTATGACAAAATTTTGTCATTCTATTCCAAAGCTCGCAACAAGCATTGAAAAATCTAACAGAGATTCTGGGACTTTAATATACTACACAAACCAAAGTAAACTCCAATATAACTCCCCATAGATTTAGTATAACTCTGATGGCATCTGTGCGAGTCAGATATAGTTGGACATCCATATCTCAGAATACAGCTGGTGAAAGAAGTTCACGTGTACTCTGAAAGGAACTTCCCATAAGGATCTCCCTTAAGCCTCTCTCGAAACTTCCCATAGAAACCTAAAACTTGACGCACAGTCCATTGGAGACGAATCCAAAGAAAATTCCATTAGAATTCTCCAAAGGTTTCAGCTGGGTACTCTGAGGATGTTTGTACTAGTAAGTAACAACAGGCCACCCCGACTCATCTCCCCCTCCCCGAGTCGCCCCCTGGGCGCACTCTGTCTCTGTGTGTCTGTGTGGGTGAGATGCATATAGAAAGAAGAAAGTGAGTAAATCGGCGAGAGGACTCACCGGAGTGCTCGGTGAAGATGTTGGAGCCGGGCGGTCGGAGCTCCTTGGCTGGCCTGCTGCCGGCGAGGCCCGGACGCCTCGACGCCGGCCTCGGCTGCTCCTTCGCCTGCTGGGCGCCCATCGCCTCCTCTCCGCACTGCACTGCACGGCACTCTCTCTCCGCTCTAGCGCGCGCACCCACGCACGCACGCACTCTCCCTCGGCTGCACTGCACTGCCTCTCCTTGGACGCTGCTCTCTCCCTGGGCTGCAGCAGCGTCGAGGAAGGAGCTGCTCTCGGCACAGAGCTGCACTCACTGCACACTCTCTCTCCTACGTGGGCCCTAATGGCCCGTCGCCGGCCATCACTGGCCACTGGCACTCTGCGAGCCTCGGGAAGGCCGGCCAAGTGCGCAGCGAGGTGCCGGCGAGGTCGTGAGGAGAGCGAGGTCGCCTTCAGAAGGGAAAATCGCGAAGGCGGTGGCCCAGCTTCCCTTTAGGCCATTAAGGACGAGCGAGCGACCGACACACCAGCAAGCACGCCACCGCACCGACGGTGGCATTGAGCGATCGTTTGTGTGTGTCCTCGGGAGCGAGAGAGAGAAAGGGAGAGGAAGAGAGAGAGAGCTTGCGAGCAGGACGACGGAGTGGGAGGAAACTGGAGAGAGAGCAGTCGACCAAGGGAGTTTAGAAATCGAATGTTTCTAGCAATCCAAGTAGCCGGATGTCCTCGGGCTTTTCTCCTTACGAAAACTATATCAACCGCAGAGAATGGGATTGTGAATATCATACGTTGAAGAGGAGAGAAATGAGCTTTAATTGTAGTACTAGTTGATTGGATCATTTGAGAATTGGTAAAGATGCGGAGAGGGAAAGATGTTATAAGAAGGTCGATAGGCAGGGATTTTAAAGATATGCAGTTGTAGACAGGAAGTTTCGATTTCGATTTATATATCGAATTGCGTGAATCTAGGGAGTTTCTCGTGTGGATACGCATTGCGTGAACCTCAAACTTCTCTCTCGCTCTCTCTCGCTCTCTCTGCTGGCGGTTTGTTGGCGTCCCTTGGCGTCAGCTCTCGTCGTCGTGGTGTGTGGTGGTGTCGCCGAGCGGAGAGAGAAGAGAACGTGCGCGTGCGAGCAGAAATTCGTGTCGGGAGGAGAAAGCGATTTGTTTGCCGGGCGAGAGACGTGAAAATACGCTCGGCGAGTCGGGCGAGTTAAGTGCCGGGAGCGCAGGGAAGCGAAGGAAACGGACACAGCCAGGATGGAAGTGAGAAAGTTAACGGAGCTGCTCGCAGCGACGATCAACCCGGCCGAGCAGAAGCACGCCGAGGAACAGCTGAACCAGGTGGGCACACGTTGCAACCATGAGGCTTTCCACCCCGAGCAACTGCCCCTTGCCCGAAACCTCTCTCGACCACGCCGAAGCCTGGGAGACGCGCGGCAAGAGGCTGCCCGTTTGAATAATATCCTCTTTAACCTAGCTGAGCCGCCTCCAGGTTATTCAGGCCCTTCCGAACCCGCCAGGCGAACCGAACCTCCCACTGCTCCGAAACACAGTGCGGCGATGGATCGACAAAATTCCTCTCGATTCTTTCGCGGTCAATTTAGACTCGACTCGCAGAAGGATCATGGGGACGTTTGAGTTTGTCGCCAGGAATTCATTGGCCGATTCCTCGATTTTCCTTGGATGCTCTCCGTGCCGCCAGGCGATCCTAACCTCACACGATTTTGAATACATACTACGGATTCTGTGTTTGGCAATCCTTTCAGAGTTCTTGCGATTCGTCAAATTCGCGAAATCATTCATAGTAACGAGGTAACGATCGCAAAAGATGATCGATTTTGTGCCTGAACTACAATCTTGAAATTCAGATTTACGGGGATATATTTTATGGAGAATTAAATGGGGATTTCTAAGCTTTAATCCGAGTCAAGTTTCATTAAAATCGGTAAGATTTTTACAGAGGTTTCACCGATAAAAGATGAGTGTCTACTCCCATTTGGTACACCGACTACCCGAGAGTTTCGACCATTCATTTTGTAAGGGAATTCCTCCGCCAAGTTGGAGCTTCAGTCAGCTCCGAGGAAAGCTCAATTTTAGTAAGACGGGGTCACTTTGACCGGATTTACGACTGTTCAAAGTTCACCTATTATCGCACGATTGTTACGATAATTCTTCGGGTCACCCGGTACACGCCCGAAAACTAGGTGTCGCTTTACCTCGATTTTCAATGCCAAAACTTACATCTGTGATAATATATCACACACTAATTTCAAGAGGAATATACAAGCTTTCAATTGACTCGAGTTTTATTACTATATGTTTAAAAAATCTGACGAAAATATGATTAACACAACTCCAATATGATGCAAGAAACCACACTTGCTCCAAATTACAATGTAATGCAAGAGTTCACCTCAACTTGAATTATAGCTAAAAAGATATACTCAAATCCCAATGAACGATATGATAAATTAAAGAGGAGATCTCGAAGTTCCGTTTTGTAGCACCACCATTAACATCTCTTCATTCTTCGCTCTTTCAGATCCATAAAATCATCGGGTTCGCGCCAACCTTGCTCCAGGTCGTCATGACCGCTGAAGAAATGCCCGTCCGGCAAGCCGGTAATTTTAATGTTGTTGAATAACATCGATTATTAACTGATTACCGATTGATAATTGGGGGCAACATTTTCCAGGCGTGATATACTTGAAAAACCTGATATCGGACAACTGGGCCGACCGGGATCCCGAGAACCCCCAGGAGTTCAGCATCCACGAGCAGGACCGAGCGATGATTCGGGACGCAATAGTCGACGCCGTGGTTCACGCACCAGAATTAATAAGGTCCACATGATGCCTTAGAAATCCATATAATTCCATCGCATACATAACTCGATTTATCTAAAGACACATTTCGCGATTTCAGGGTGCAATTGGGTGTCTGCATAAGGAACATAGTGAAGCACGACTTCCCCGGCAGGTGGACGCAAATCGTAGACAAAATAACAATTTACTTGCAAAATCCCGACGCCAGCTGCTGGCCGGGCATACTTCTCACGCTCTATCAGTTGGTGAAGAATTTCGAGTGAGTATCGAGGAGTCAGTCTCGGCTTACAGATTTCCGCGAACTCGATCGAAATGAAAACTTGAACTTCCCAGGTATAAAAAACCGGAGGAACGAGTGCCGTTAATCGAGGCAATGAATCTCCTTCTACCAATGACTTACCAACTGATCGTGCGGCTCCTCCCCGACCAATCGGAGCAATCGGTTCTCTTGCAGAAGAACATCCTCAAGATATTCTTTGCCCTGACACAAGTCAGTTGCACATTTATTATTTTAATCAACAGACTCTTTTTCTCTTACTATTTCTGATGAATGTGATTTCATAAATCAGTACACACTGCCGCTGGACCTCATTACGAGGGATGTGTTCACCCAGTGGATGGATGTGATACGTCAGGTGGCCGATCGCCCCGTGCCTCCGGAGACGAATAATCCTGATCTCGACGACGACGATCGTGCCGAGGTACCCTGGTGGAAGTGCAAGAAGTGGGCCTTGCACATTCTCCACCGGGTGTTCGAGAGATATGGCAGTCCTGGTATGGTCAACGAGGAATACGTGCAGTTCGCCGAGTGGTATCTACAGTGAGTATTTGTAAATTATTATTATTGTTATAGCTAGAACTCTATAACCAATGATTTTGCTGGCGACAGAACCTTCAGCGGTGGCATCCTCGAAGTCCTCCTGAAGATTCTGGACCAGTACCGTCGTAAGATCTTCGTCTCGCCGCGCGTTATCCAGCAGTCATTGAATTATATTCATCAAGGGTATGTTCGGCCGATCTTCTTAAAATTAATACTATTAATATCGATTTGTTATCGTAATTTGACTAATATTCGTTCACTGAAATTGAAAACAGAGTCAGCCATGCGTTCTCCTGGAAGTTCCTGAAGCCCCACATGTTCGAAATCATACGTGACGTTCTCTTCCCGATACTGTCGTACTCGGCGGCAGATGAGGAGCTATGGAACAACCACCCATATGAATATATACGCGTGAAATTCGGTAAACAATTTCCGTTTTGTAATAGAATTACGTTTGGGATTATTATTTACGGAGACATAATGTGCCGAACTTGCCGGTGATGCCCGACAGATATATTCGAGGACTTCGTATCGCCAGTGACAGCTGCGAAAGATCTTCTACAGTCGGTTTGCAAGAAACGCAAGGACATGTTACAGAAGACGATGCAGTTCAGCATGGAAGTCCTAACAAGCCCGAATGCCGATCCTAGGCAGAAGGACGGCGCTCTGCACATGGTGGGAACACTGGCCAGTGTCTTACTGAAGAAGACGATCTACCAAGAGCAAATGGACAAGATGCTCCTGCAGTACGTCTTCCCCGAATTCAACAGTCAACACGGTCACATGCGCGCTAGGGTGAGTTGGTTTACATCAAGGACCAAAGAATCACACGATTTAATGACAATTCATAAGTAAAACGCTTCATCTTCATTGCAGGCGTGTTGGGTGCTGCATAATTTCAGCCAAGTGCGCTTCCGTCAGGAGCAAATCCTCGTCGAGGCGATTAGACTATCGACGAATGCTCTCCTCACCGACCGGGATCTTCCGGTGAAAGTCGAGGCTGCGATTGCCCTACAGTTGTTCCTCATTTCTCAGGAGAAGTCAAAGAAATACATCGAGCCCTTGATAAAGGAAATCACTCTGGAGCTGCTGTCGATAATACGGGAGACCGAGAATGACGATTTGACTGCCGTCCTGCAGAAAATAGTGTGTACGTATTCGGAGCAGCTGATGCCGATCGCCGTGGAAATCTGTCAGCATCTGGTAAGTTTGGTGTAGAATTAACTCATTACAGTCCTTGCGCAGCCTAAGATCTCTGGCTTTCCAGGCGGCAACGTTCAGCCAAGTGCTCGAAACCGACGAGGGCAGTGACGAAAAGGCAATAACTGCAATGGGACTGTTAAACGCAATTGAAACCTTCCTCACTACGATGGAAGATCAACCGCAAATCATAGCTAGTCTAGAACCAACCGTCCTTCAAGTAGTGGTACACATTTTCGGCCAAAGTGTTATGGGTGAGCAAACATTACCACTGCCTTCATCTTCTAGTAATTATCGGAAATGTGACATTGATATTGTGACTGTTCATCCAGAGTACTACGAGGAAGCACTGAGTCTCGTGTATGATCTGACTATCAAGACCATTTCGCCGGACATGTGGAAAGTACTCGAGCTGATGTACCAGCTTTTCCAGAAAAATGGCGTCGACTACTTCACCGACATGATGCCGGCCCTTCACAACTACATCACCGTGGACACCGCCGCATTCCTATCCAACGAAAACCATATACTCGCCATGTTCAACATGTGCAAAGCCGTAAGTGACAAGAATTTGGCCTTGCCTTCCAATTCATTCTTAATCGATTTTTCAATGATTTCCTCTCAATTTTACTGACAGATCCTGACAGGGGATGCCGGCGAGGATCCCGAATGTCACGCGGCGAAGCTGCTGGAAGTAATAATTCTACAGTGCAAGGGTCACATCGATCAGGTGTGTATTGACTTTCAGTACGAAGTCTTCCATCTCCCTAGCGCTGTATAAACTTTTTCCTGATTTTGTCCTGTTCCAGTGTATACCCTCCCTAGTGCAATTGGTCCTTGAACGGTTGATGCGCGAGGTGAAAACTTCGGAACTCCGCACGATGTGTCTGCAAGTGGTGATTGCGGCTCTTTATTACAACCCCGCACTCTGCCTAGAGGTGATGGATCGGCTGCAAGGAAACTTCGGTGCGAGCGGCGAGCCAATCGCCTCACACTTCATCAAACAGTGGATACACGACACTGACTGCTTTTTCGGGTGAGGCATCGCTCATAACTCATTACCGAGAAGCAATGTACTTACCGGCCACTTTTTAATTATGCGTTCTTGTTATCACAGTCTCCATGATCGCAAGCTCTGCGTCCTCGGTCTCTGCACTCTATTGAGCATGGGCCCTACCAGGCCGGCGGCAGTAAACGAATGCGCCCAGCAGATCATCCCGTCATTAATAATGTTGTTTGACGGACTGAAGAGAGCATACGCAAAGGCGGCGGCAATGGACGAAGAAGAGGATGAAGACGAGGACAGTGATCTCGATGAGGGTAAGTTTCTGATTCCCATATTCGTGTAAATGCCGCACACGTATCGTAAGACAATCCACTTTCGCCCAATAGTTCTGTCCTCGGATGAGGATGAGATCGACGAGGCCGGGCAAGAGTATTTGGAGAAACTTCAGGACAAAGTAACGAGAGCTAGCTCAGGATTGAGAATAACTGCTACGATACAGGAGGCTGATTACTCAGGTGAGAAATGGGCGAAATCGGGTAAACCCGTATTTTCTCTCTATTTTCAATATTAATATCCCTGTTACTGTTCTCCAATGTGGAAATATAGGTTTTCCTCGAGTTTTTCATTGATTTTTCATTAACTTTGGATTATAGACATCAGATCAGATGACGACGACGGCCTGGACTACGACGCGAAGGAAGAGACGCCCTTGGAGAACTACACGACCCCCCTCGACGATGAGGGTAGCAACCAGGACGAGTACATGGTCTTCAAGGATGTGATGCAAAGTACGCCGATTTTCTACTATTCTGCCCTTTGACCGTCGGTTTTGCTTAATCCTCCTTAATGTTATGTTGCAGATATCGAGAGGACAGATCAAAATTGGTATAGGGCCCTAACTGGTCACCTCACCGGCGAACAGCAGAAAGCCCTTCAAGAGGTGATAGTGCTTGCGGATCAGCGCAAGGCCGCCCTCGAGAGCAAGCGAATCGAGCAAAGCGGAGGTACGCCACACGATACCATATATAGACAAGCATTTTCGTAAATGCTCTTTGTATTCTACTCGCACATCCCGTTCCGTTCACTTTCAGGCTACAACTTCCCCTCGCAGACGGTGCCAACGTCCTTCAAGTTCGGCAGCACGCCACTCAGCCGATAGGATGAATCAACGCCCTCCTGGCCAAAATTGTAAAAGACATCGAGCGCGATAGTACGATACACGGTGCGAACGGACTCTGTACCTTACTACCACGCAGTGCATGGGACTAAATCTTTAAATCGGACGGAATGATGTGAAAATCTTGGTGGAATCGCGTATACAACAACGAACAGGAGGGAACGGTGGGAGGGTAGGGAGGGAGGGGGAAAAGCGTATTTCGAAAAGAGATATCGTGAAGTGCCTAACTTCGCCCGGTTATAAACTTGTATTTACTATTAAACGTACGTTTCGTTACCACCCGTTTATGATTCATTTTCTCCTCCAATCCCAATATCGTCCATGAAAATTGTCCTAGTTTTTCTAGAGTCCGCACCGGTAACTTCCACGCAGTCGTTATAAATCCTACATGCTTCGCGACGAACTATATCTCCCACATTTGCTACATATAATTTTTATTCCCATATAAGTGCTCCTGAACACGCCAAGGGCGAAAGTCGAAGTATCAATTTTGAGTTCGAGGCCTCGATCGACCGATCGACCGCAATCCCGAGAGTTGTGAGGGGAAGTTGCGCGCCTGAGTGCCTGTGCTCGTTCGACCTACCGTCGACTTCACCTCGGTGTTCCCGTTGCGTTCATGGCGACGGGAGGTTTTCGAAAAGCTGTCTTGAGGAAAATAGTGCAGTGCAGCAGTAGCAGGCCGAGCGAGTATCGAGAGATCGAGTGAGAGAGAGGCGCGGAAGAGTGGCAGTTTATTGCAAAATGATAAAGCTGTTCTCGCTGAAGCAGGCGAAGAAGGAGGGCGAGGGTCCGAAGCCCGGCGCTAATCAGAAGAAGGCATCAGCCGCTCAGCTGAGAATCACGAAAGGTTAGCTCTCTGCCCAGTGCTTTCGCTTTGTTACACTGTCATTCCTTGCTGCGGTTCACCGTTACTGTTGCTACCACTGTTACTCCCTGTGTTACGACCACCACTACTCTTACTCCCTGACCGATTCTGCTCCTGTCTTACCGTTCGGGTGGAGTGTTACTATTATTGTTAACCAGTTACTGCTAACGTTCCTCTGTTGTTGCTGAACGTCCGGATATACTTTTTCTGTAGCCGCCTTCAATCTCGATTTGGTGATAGCACTGTTGATAGTTGATGTTACTGTTATTGTTGCCTTTCGAGCGATTCTTTTTGTGCGAGTTATTGTGAGTGTTAGGGCCCCTTGTAAGTATTGTTCGGACGTTATTTGTACTGTTTGTCTTATTATTAGTGTTGTGATTATTGTTAATTGTTTTTCTGAAATTTTATTCTGTGATATGATTGTTATTATTGCTGTTGGAGTGATATGAATTTTTTTACTGTTGCTGTCCGATTGCTAGTTTTAGTCTTCAATATTTGGGTTATTAGATTTATCAATTATTCTTTAAATTCGTTGAATTTATTTCAGATATAAATGAGTTGAATTTACCACAGACCTGCTGCACAGAATTTCCAGATCCCGATGACCTCCTTAACTTCAAACTGATTATCTGTCCTGATGAAGTAAGTAGGAATTCTTAAAATAAACTCAATCGGTTTGCAGTAATGGTGTTTACAATTTTGACAATTTCAAACCTTTGCTTGCTCCCAGGGCTTTTACAGGGGAGGTCGCTTCGTCTTCAGCTTTAAGGTCGGCCCGAATTACCCGCATGAGCCACCCAAGGTGAAATGTGAGACACAGGTTTATCATCCTAATATCGATTTGGAAGGTAACGTGTGTCTGAACATACTCAGGGAAGATTGGAAGCCAGTTCTGACAATCAATTCGATCGTTTACGGCCTCCAGTACCTCTTCCTGGTGAGTATCTTGTACTTTGGTCTGGTTGCATTAGAATTTTAATATATTCAACTGCAATACATTGGAACATTCACTTTCTTCAATTCCAATTGTTCAACTCAAAACAATACATTACTCCAGTGTATTTCACCATTTTTACTCTGAACTACAATCCATTGGAACTTTGATGCATTAAATTTCCGTGTACCAAAATATAATGCACTTGGCTTCAATACATTGGAATTGGCCATGCACCCGCACTTTCTCACCGATTGGTAAAACAGGAGCCGAATCCGGAGGACCCACTGAACAAGGACGCCGCCGAGGTCCTGCAGAACAACCGACGGATCTTTGAGCAGAACGTGATCAAGGCGATGCGCGGCGGCTACGTCGGGTCCCTCTACTTTGAGCGGTGCCTCAAATAACCACGGGAAAAAAACACCATGATATGCAGAATGCCAGCGAGCGTGTGTGTGTGCCTGCGTGTGTGCGAGCGAGAGAGTGTGCGTACTAAAATAAAGAACGTATGATTAACTGAACTGCTATTCCTCTTAGTTTCTCTGTTATACAAAGAATAGTGCATGATTTTGCCAAAACGGATCGATCGGTGACTTGACATTGACACAGTGGTATCCACGGCTTGTATGAAATTTTGAAAAATCGGCTTTGTAGTCAAGTAGCTTTGTCTATCTCTTAAATAACAAAAATTATTTGGTTCCTTCAAGATCAAAAGTGACGAAGCCAGAGCGGCCGCTGTAAACCATGTTTAAACAAGCATGGAAGGTTTTTAGGATGTGCTCTAAGCACGATCGTTATTACAAATATCAAAATGAAATTAACATTCACTCCTAGCAATATACGACGGGTGACGAGTATGAAATAAGAGTTGTTTAAAGAAAGAATTGCCACACATTGGCCAAGTTGCGAGACACCTTGATCCAACTGGCACTGTTAACACCGATCTCGGTTCTCGAGGAATCTCGTCAAAACTACTTCCAAATCGAAGCTTACCTCTTCCTCTGTAACCTCGTATGTAATGCATTATAGGAGAAACGAGTTTTTATATTAAAAAGCAGCTTCAAGTCCTTATCCTTACCACGTATCCTTTTAAACTGGTCGTACGCCTTCGTGCGTCTTCGCCCGGCTCCGGTCGTCGGAGGACAGCGCGACGGCTCAGTAGTGAAGCGACTGCGCTGGTGCGCGCAGGTGGAGCCCGAGTGTGTGTGTTCGTGCGTTGGTGCGGTGGACTTTGTTTACTCGGTTGCAATTTTTGAGCGCTTCCGTGGAACACTGCAGGAAAACTGGGCGTCGGAGATCGGAGGTGAGAGTGGAAGCGGGCATGGGCAGCAAGAGTGCCGTCGATCTGAGGGCCGAGCTCGCCGAGCTGGTGAAGCGAAAGGCGGAGATCGCCGTGAGTACACAGCGAGCTGCCATTGGCTCCATTACTGTTGTCGTTGGCGTCACTGCCGCTCTTACCGACCTACGGCACACGCATATTGTTTTACCGACTGACCAATACGAATTTTCCGCGGGCCGCAGGACACCCTGGCGAATCTCGAGCGACAGATCTACGCGTTTGAAGGGAGCTATTTGGAAGACACGCAACTATACGGTAACATAATACGTGGTTGGGATCGCTACCTTGCGAGCAACAAGAACACCAATAGCAAAGCGGACAAACGCAACAGGAAGTTCAAAGAGGCCGAGAGATTGTTCTCGAAGTCGTCGATCACGTCGATGGCGGTGGGTAGTAGTGGTCTACATATAAGTAGTAATCGAGTATAAATGGTTTATTGTGCAACTGATGCATTTGCAGGCGGTGAGCGGCCTCGTCGAGAGCGCCCAGGAGAAAAGTAAGGACGTCAATGGCTATACCTAGCTCTACCCAGCGGAGACGAGAGCCCTTAACACCATACCACCGCCCTTTCCTCCATCACTCGTTTTGCCGACTTTTTTTACCTTCCGCGTCTTCTTCACCTATCTTTTTTTCATCCGATTTCTTGGCTCATTGCGAATTGTTTCCAAGTACAGCGTGCCGCATCACTGTCACTGTTCAGGGACACTGGGGACTTAATTAAGTTTACTTTTATTTAAGGAGAATCGAGTTTAATCGCGGCGCTTCTCTAAGAACTTTTCTCTAAGAGCATTCTCTGAGAACGGAAAGATTTTGGTTCCTTGGCGAAACGACGATTTTCCGTTGTTTCCCTTCGCTCGCCACTTTGTACAATTGTCGTTGGATCAGCTTCATTAAATTTCTACGTTATTTTCAAGCCCGGATTCCTTGGTTTTTCCTCCCTGGATTCTTTTTAGGTATTCGATTGTGTTCTATTTGGTTTTTGGTTGCTTTCGTTGCGGTTTCGATCCTGACTTTCCTGTGGGCTGTTGGTAGCGTGTCGGTAGGTATGGTACTATGCGCGGCAGCATTAACTGGATTACTAACCGAACTTGGATTAATATAGACCTGAACTTCAACTTAGTTCTCTCCCTTTCATGGTAGAAACAGTAACAGAAATTTAAAGATGCCTGGTCCGCGCATAGTACCAACAGTTGCCTTGCATTCGTTCGGCAACTGCGTTAGGTCGACACCTAACTGTGTTAGATGCATTAGGTGCGTTCGGTGTGGACACCTGACACAGTTAGGTGTTTTTCAGCTGACCGCTCGAGCGAGAGCGACTCCCAGGCATGCCAGAGCCCGATGGAGGAACATCCAGTGGCCCAGTCCAATCCGGCAACTGGGATTCTAGTTGGCCAATCAGCGTCGGCGGCGGGAAAAAGTGTCTCACCAATAGAATCGCAGGAGGCCTACACGAACGGACACACTCTGGCGAGCAACGGACCAATCGAGAGGGAACTGAAGAAGCAGCAGCAAGTTAGCGCGAAGAAGAGCAACAAGCGCCGGAACAGGTAGATGGAAGCCTGAAGAAAGCGGTCGACGGTTCGGCCTACGTTCGAGATACGGGAAAAGTGTCCAACAAAACTTGTTGACGAGGCACTAAGCCACACTTTTGCTTCTGTCCGCCGAATTGATATCTCGCTCAGTCACCGAGATATCGAATGTCCAATATCACAACTGCGGCGTCGGAGCAATGACGGTGCGTGGGAATTTCTTCGGCTCATATCGACGTTAGTGTTGAACCCACGAGGAAATATGTCAAACAAAAGTTGTAGAGGACACTTCGAGCTACATTTTTGTTTGTGTGTTCAAAATAGATATCTTTGATGCCCCGCGAAATACAGGTGATTTTCTGGAGACTCGCGTCAGTGCGTTGGACACGGGGTGTGTGAAAGGGCATCTACGTCATTCTGTAACTCTGTAAATAAAAGAGTTTGGCAAAATTGTCGACTAATAAACTCTCTAACTCCGTTAATATCAGAAATACAAATAACTATTTCAACAAAAGTTCGAGGGGCTCGTCCTACTACAATTGTCTTCCACTACGATCTACTCGTATGTTTATTGGTGTTCGATAAAATCGCCCCTAAATTTTGCGCGGCCGACTTTATAATCGGAAGTGAGTATTATCGGGAAGATGCGTGGATTTTCAGGCTTCTTGGGCTCGTTCTTCGTCACAACTGCATGGAATCCGTGCTGGTCATCGGCAGTGTACGTCACTGTCCGAATTGAGCCGTCCGCTTCAAGTATCGAGTATTCTCCCTTGACTTTATCGCCGTTTCTCTCCTCCCATGCCGATTTCGAGTCGCCGGTGTAGCCATCGAGAACCCCATAATTAAAGGAATACCTAGGATACTCCTGGAAAAAAAGAATCACTGCTTAGGGTCACCCCATACTTGAAACGTCCTATACACAAGAGAACGGGTCCCACAAAGGTTTTTATGGTCTAAATTTGTTATTATGAAAATTACGAGAAAAAGTTTCCAATAAAAGTTGTAGAGCAGAGTTCGTTTCACAATTTCGTTTTATTTGATACATGACCGTATCTTCTTCGGTTACCAAGATAATCAGATTGAAAGGTGAAGTTCTCACCTGGTGCGGCTGGCGTACGTCGGCAAGGACGGTCTCTACGGACTTTATGACTGGCGGAGCAAGGATTACAGCCGACAAATCCCTCGGCAGCGGTTTAAAGGCGAAGGGAGCATTCACCCTGACGTATCTGGAGCCGAACTCCTCCACGGAATGAACGCTCTTCACTGCACAGGTCTGAAAAATGCAGGGAAAAAGTGCGCATTGCGCCAAGTGCGCCTCTCTATGTGCCGAAGTTTGCGCAATTGTTCCGCTCGCTCACTTTCACTATTGTCGTTGTGCAATCCTGTGCAGATGCTGTGCAGCATCCTCACGCGATTGCACAACTCTCGGGCTCGCATCTCCCTGAATGTTGGGGAGATCTTGGTGCGAGACGTTTTAAATCGGAGCTTACTTGCTACCCCTTTCATTTCGTGTTCAGTGGCGAGGAGATATAAATACGAATATTCTGTTTCCATAACATAAACACTTATATTGTTCAAAAAAAATGAAGTCGAGGAAATCGAGCCCTTTGCAATGTTTTGACTGTTACTTTGTGAGTTAACGTTTTTAAGTTTTTTATAATTAGTTCGTTTTGGTCGATCATTTAAATCAGTACTATTTATTTCTAAATTAATATTATTATGTAGAAGAAAATATTCGTGAAACTATTATGATATAAATATGGAAAACTATATAGCGTCGAACAATGTAGTCTAAACAAATATTAGAAATTTTGGAATTACAATATTTTCAGTCAGAAATTTAAGCTTGTTTTTAAATACTCACCGCTACGAGTAGAAATAGCCAGGCTTCCATGGTTCCTTGGAAGTTCCACTCACATTTTCCGAACTTTCCCGCCAACAAGACTTAGCGGGTTTGCAATGCAGCCTGGATTCGGTGTTTCACGTTACGAACTGTGATTCTCAGCGAGGAAGATCGAACTGGAGCTGATGGGAAGCGGCAAACCGCTCTCGCTTTATACATCTCCCACCCGTACATTCACTTTGCCCGATTTTTATCTTCCTCATCACCGTAAGCATTAGAGTTACGGCGAAAAGCTTCGGACAAAAGTTGCGGACGATGGTTTAAGCTGCAACTTTGGTCCTTTCGGGTATTACTTTATCTCCACCGGTTTTGGAGATCTTGAACTTAGTTCGGAGAAAAGATATTACGAGCAAACGCAGTTGAATAGATTTTGTATGTTTAATGAAGCTCCATTATAAATATGTACAGGTATATCCATACAGGTATTTAAACAACATCGTATTAGATACACGAATTTAAAGTACTGCAAGCTTTCTTATACATGGCAGATACAAGTTTCGCTCTCCAGCGCATATGCGCTACTAAGGACTAATGTGCAGATTCGCCACAGGAATTCACTTCGTCGCTATTGTTCTGTAATTGTGACTCAAAGTGCGCTGATTCTTCTTGGACATTGTGATCCTGAGAAATGGCGTTCTCACTATCGAACGCTTGGTACTGCTCATATTGTGACTGATTATACTGCAAATTATCTTCGCAAATATAAGTATCTACGTTTCCCGTTTCCTCGGGAGCTGGTGCGTCAGTGTGTTCGGGTTCGTATAATTCTTCTGGCTGTGGGAGTTCCTGGGTCATTGGATCGTCCGAAGTACTCTTTTCGTTGTTCTCATCACGCTCGATATTCTCACGTTGTTCTGGCAATCCTCCTGGCAAATACTCTTCTACCATCTCCGATAAGTTCTCCGGTTCCTTGGCGTTGGAAGTAAACTCAGTTGCAGCGTAATTTTCATTGGGCACCGATTCAACTTTCGTCGCTAGAGTATCTTCTGTTGAAAGCAGATTGTTAATTACTTTTGTTGACAGTCAATTATTCCTCGGTTTTGAAGTATTACCTTTCGGACTCTCCGTCGACTTCTCGATTATGTGCGTCAAATATTCTATGTTGCTTTGTAGACTGGCAATTTCTTCCCTGCGCGGAAAGAACGAGATTACTGGCCGAGTCTGTGCATTTACGTGTCGGCTCTATGAACTTCGGCGATCAAGCGATATTAAAGAAATCTAGCATACGTTTGGCGAATGATAGTGTGATACTGTTGCTATTACTGTGCTGATAGAGGCGTGACGGGCGCAACTCTTACTTCTTTTTCGGTATGACTTTTACTTTAAGATCAACGGTAACTGTGCGCTTCTTGTTCGAAGAGGACGCAGTTTTTCCAAGAGTCGTCACATCTCTCTGAGCGAGGCCCTCTGTCAATACAGAATAGCCCGGGTATATAACAGGATAGAGGTGCACTCGTACGTATGCATGGCGTACCAGAGAAATTACGCAAATTTGCTTCGGCTAATCGTGAGTGGTCACACTTTAAACAAGACATTCATCTCTACGTAATCTATATGTTCTAGTCTAATCAAAGCTAATATAGAAAGAACTATGGAAACTTGCGGGATTCTAAATCTCTCTTAAGGGGTTCACTTATTAACTAACAATAAGGATATACTTGTGTTTGCGGGTGTTCGCTTCCATACGCTGTGTGAGAGATTGGCATTCGGCCGTCAGCTGAGAGACGATCGTAGCTTGATTAGTCAAGACATCTTCTAGACCGGCCACTGTAGCAGCTAGGAAATGCGCGGTGTTAATTGGTCAATTTCTCGCAAATTGACTAATCTCTTCTCTGCCCATGTTAGACATAAGCTCGGTATGCCGATTTCCCACACGCGACGCATACGCACTTTCGTAACATCAGGCAGACAGGACAAGTTTTTCGAGACAATATACCTAACATAGGCGTAACCAAGCACCTGGCTTACCATGCTTGCTCTCCAGATCCATTATCATTGACGTCAGTTCCTTCGGATTCTTGGATTTGACGGAGTCCCGCTCTCCTTGGTTGCCCTCGTTATTCGCAACTTTAGTCATGCTAATCTGTAATGATGGATTCGTGGCAATTCAAACAATTCAAAAGACGCACGAACCCTTCAAAACTGAAGGACCACGTACTTCTTTCTCGAGCGAAGCTATTTGCTCCAACAATCTCAAGTTCTCCCGTCTACAGTGCACTAAATCGGCATCGGTTCGTTCCAAGCGCTGTTTGTACGAATTAATTTCCGACTGCAACCGGCTTTGTTCTTGGCGTGCCTGTCTCTCATTGCGTTCGGCAGCCAGCTTTATCCCGAGGACCTCCTGTTCGGTGGCGTCTTTTTCTACGATCGTCTGATTAAGCTCGCTTTGCAGAGTTGCTGTAAATGGTTACAATTTATTATTAGGGTGAACCTACTATTTTTATTCTCTTAGAAATGCAGGGTCATAGTTACAGATTTTATTTTGCAGCTCTTTCTTCAGATTGTCTATGAAGGATTGTTTCTGAGAAAGTTCTCTTCTGAACTCGGTCAGCTCCCTGCGCTGTTTCTCGGATTCTAGCTGGGTCTTGTTCGCAACGTCCCAGTGCGATTGGACATCGGCGGACAATTGTTCGACTTGCTGGCTGTATCTGCGCTCGGCTTGCTGCCTCTCATCCGCAATACGCCGGTTTGCTTCCTGTGCAGCGTCTCTCTGCTTCTCAAGCTGTCTCTCGAGGTCACCCTTTAATCGCCTGATTTCGGCCTCATACTGGCTCTTCTCGAATTCGACCTGCTGGAGACTCTCGGTTGCACGCTTTGCACGCTGCAAAGCTTCGTTCTCTCGGTCGCGCGCGCTTGACAAAGTCTTCTGAGCGTCCTCCAGTTTCAACTCGGCTTCGTACTTTGCACGAATTGCGTGATCCAACTGTGCTTTTGTCTCAGGAGAGCCGACATTGGCGCAGTTCTCCGATAAGCGTTTCAAGTTCTGCTCGTTCTCCTCTTGAGCCTTGCGTAACTCGAGTTTGCTCTGAGTCAGTTGAGCTTCCAGCTCGCTAATTCTTGACTCGAATACTATGATGGGGCCATCGAGAACCCGTGGGTTCCATTTTTTCTCGAATGACTCTGTTTCTGGAGACTCCAACTTTTTGCTGTTGCAAACCTCGCCGTTGACACTTGAATGTTCATCGAGAGCCGACTTTAGAAAGCCAGCTTTACTTTTGTTGTGCAGTGCTTCATTCTCGGCCACAACCTAATGATCGGAGCCGGCAACAATTCTGTTAGGATGTGATGGATTTTTGTATGAATACCTACACGAGTGCATACCTCCCTTACTTTGCGCAGTAGATTTGTCAGTTCGTCCCGGCAGTACTGGGATTCCCTTTCCAACTGCTGTATGTACTCTTCTTGCCGCTGGATAAATGAAGTTAACTCTGGCGGGATCGATTGAAGATCTGCCGTCGATAGTGCTAGATTGTTCAATGCCTTCGAAGCGTGAATCTTCTTCGCTGGGGAAAAGTAGGATCGCGCGAACGGCCGCACGTTCCCATCTTTGATACGGGAGTTATCACTTATTATACTGTGATCGTCTGCATCTTCACCGCACTCGCTAATCCTGCAAGAACTTAATTAGCCAGAATTAAACAGACAAATTTAAGCTTGAATTACGTACCCTGCGATTGTCTTCGGCCCATACGACTCAGCTAGCAAGTACTTCAATTTGGAAACTGCTTCCCTGTACGCCATCTCCGTGTACTCCGCGGTTCTTCTCCTGTTGAATTCCATCTTCTCAATTCCATTCACCTTCCTAAACAGTTCAAGCAGCGAACTCATTCGCAGTTAGAGATTAACTCTTCAGAAAGCAAGATTTGCAACTGGTCACATAGCTTGAATAATATCTTACTTATTCTTCAAGCGTTTCATACGGGCAAAACTTGCCGGGTTCACTTGTAGCGAATGCAGGGAAGTGTCGGGTAGTTTTGATCGGCTATAACTTCTCAGGGGTAGGCGTGTAAAGTAAGAATCGGCAAAGGTTTTGCTGTTGTTGGAGGTAGCAGCGTACCGGCTCGGCCGAACGTCGTTACTATTGGCAGTGAACATGCTGTGCCCGCTTCTTATCCACTAGGAATCAATGCGTTGCGGTTCGCAACACCGCCTCGCGTATTCCCTTTCCCACCCTCGAATGACGGACTCCGCCAGGTATCGTGGAGGTGTGTCAACAGACGGGAACTGGGGAAAAATCGACCTTTCTCCTGTCGGGGGGGAACCAGGCGCAATACTGTTGGTAGCGCCTGGCAGTGGATCGCGTGCTGTGGTTGCATTTGCCCTCGACAGGGACAGGTACCGTACCATCGCGTGACTTATATCAGCGAAGCTCCCGCTTTACCTCCAAAGAAAGTGAGAAGAGAGCCGAGGAGGATAGTATGGCTATTCCATTCTGGCGAAGATTCCGCGGCATTGTTTGCCATTCCTATGGAAACCCCGATGTCACGAGTTCAATCGATACCCCACTATTATGTAATGCCGCTATTGCTAGATATGATAAATTACACTCCTCAAATCTATCTGACTTTTATTCCAACTGCTCCCATTCTTCTGAGATTCCATAACACGCGCATCCATCGCCTCGCAAATATCATTATGTCTCGAAGTAATAATATCGTGTCGCTAAATCAGCATAACAGGTCAAAATTCTGCGTAACCAGTGTATAAAATGTAACATCTAGAAAAAGGAAATGATCGGACGATCTACGCCCGTCGCAAAATATACTCTGACGAAAATATTACACTCGGTCGCATACGGTGGCCTACAACACTTAATAAATATGTCTTTATCGCCGGTTATTAAAGCACGCGCTCAATTAATTAACATCTTGCGGCGATAGAGCCGCTTCATATTCCAGATGTTCCTGGCCAAATAGTGTGTGTGACTGGTCTTCGACGATGTGCTCCGGTGTCAATGTGGCGTATGCTGGAAGCGTACAATACGCATTCGATTACAATTTGTCCGATTGGGATGTTAAAAATAAAAAATGTATGCAATATTTACTTGTAGTTGTTGAGAAAGGCTTTATGGAGATTATCATTAATAAACCCAGAATTGTGGCACCGCCGCACGCATAAGCGATTACGTCTCGATAGTAGTCTGTACAAGAAACGGAGCACCGACTAAAAAGAAAGGAGATAAATCTTGAGGAGTGAGGATAACACACGTCTTGATTCATATGAAGAAATGCTTGATACTAACAAGTATTGGATGAGCATAACAGCCAGACCATTACTGAGCTTATCTGTGAAGCTCATAACACCGTAAACTAAAGCACCGCTTTCCGTATTTTGTCCGATGAAGTCTGCTGTAATGCCGAGACTCGTCACCAATAGAATTGAACCTGCACAACCTACAAAGTTAAAATAGCATTAACAATATACTAATTGAAAAAGATACTGATTGGGAGCAAAACGAATGACTACCTAACACCACAGAGACTGGATATATCTGATAGTTTATGTAAGTTTCGCCGCTTCCGAATCGAATCCACGTAGATGCTACTAGGCCGAGTAGAACGCCGAGCATATATGAAACTTTTCGGCCCAACTTTGTGTTGAGCTTCTCAATAATTAGGGACATTGCGAAGCTGCTTAAGAATATGATTAACGGTACTACCGCTAACGAGGTAGCAGGCATGCCCAACGTTTCGTGCAAGTAGAGCGGAACGTAAATTTGTGATAGATTCACGAATAATCTCGTGAGCATGTACACGCACGCCACTTGGTACAATTGAGTGTCTTTTAGTAATACTGATACTGTTCTCGTGTGCCTTCGTAGTGATCCTAAAACATTACCAAATCGAAAATGATTCGAATTTAATGAAAACAAAACATGATGTCTTAGAAATATTGTCTATTATTTCTTTCACATTGATATTTAATATTACCATTAGCATTGTTAGTCGTCCCTTCCCTCACAAAAACGTGAAAAATCACTGAGGCCACTGCGCCAATTCCTAATCCAATATATACAACTTTTTCGAATTTGTGCGCATCCGATGGGCCGATCTGGGCACTGGAGTTCCCGTCACTGGTAATATGCAGCACTGCCCATGTTATGGAGTAAACAAGTATATTGGAAAGTACAGTGAAACTATATCTGTTTGATAAATAATAAAATTATTACCTTCAGTCAATAGTTTCAGTCAATTATTATCAATAGTTTCTGAGCAAGCATGATTACCTAATTGCAATAAGCTCTGTCCTCTCGTGTTCGGTAGGTGTAAGCTCTGGTACTAATGAGAGATGCGATATTTGTACTGATGCCCAGCCGAATTGAAAAATCACCACAAATGCGGCATAGTATATCAATTGCGCCCATTGGTCGGCAGTGTTGCAGCCAACGCAGGGTGAAAATATAAAGGGAAATGCGAACAGAACCCATATTGTTCCTGTGTAACAAAAGTAGCAAAGGAAAGTAATTAGCATGGGTACAGATTGAGACTCCCTAGTTGTCAAATCCTTTGAAAACCTACCAAGTAAATGCCAAGTTTTTCTCCTGCCATATCTACAGAGCCAGAAATTGTCATTCTTGTCTGAATGTAGGCCAACGAACGGTGTGGCAACTGCGTCCGCTATTTGACCAGTAAGTAATACTACCCCGGCTAACGTTGGATTAAAGCCGAGAACAAGGTGGAAGAATACTAATAGGTAAGTGAACCACATAGAAGCGCAAATGTCGTTCAACACGTGTCCCACGCCATAGGCCAGCTTCAGCGAACATGGTAGGTGCCGTACCATTTCGGTATAGTCATTTGGTATTACTCTGTGATCACCCTCCATTCTCACTGCTTAGATCTCCCGAGCTATAAAAAAATACTGGCCTTCTATCGTGTATTAAAAACACCTGATAATCTCTGTTCTCTTATCTGAAATCGGATTAAGTTTATCAATGACAAGCAAATATCCATTGTATTCTAACTAAAGTTCAAATATGTAACACTGTACATTCGTCCCTTCACATTTTATTGAAATAAAATGCTGCAAAAAATGGCAAAGAGGAAAATCGAAAATTCTCAAAGAAAATTGAGGAATGTTTTTTTAAATCAATTAAAACTTGCAATTCGAATGTCGTATGGCAGTCTTTGCCCATAAATCCACTCACAACTCTTTACGACTACATCATCGGCTATTCATGGGATGAACGAAAAAAAACAATAAACTCAAACAGGGAAGTAAATAATATATCATGCCTAATCATCATCGGGCCAGGTGAGTGCAGGTGATTTTCTACACGTAGGCATTGGGAAACAACATAACCGTTCATCGTTCTACTGTCACCCGCTCTCCTTCTCCTTTTGTCTCACTGAACCACCACCTCTCATCACCTCTCATGACTCTTCGTGGCCGCGTGCATCTTTCTCACGTGACGTTGACGTCTACAGTGTGACAGGGAGGAAGAGGGACAGAGGGCGAAAGAAAGAGGGGGACAGAGAAAGAGATCGAACTTTTTCCTTTTTTAATTCTAATAAAGAATGCCAACCATTAATGTTATATGCGCACTTACCTTTACGAATTCAAATCACAGCATAACAGTCTAAGGTTTTTTAACACTTCTTTCATATAAATTTCTCCATAGCACTCGGCGACACCTTGCAGCAGACTAACGGCCGATTTTAGTGAGCGGCATTAGATAACTAAAGAGACATATAGGAATGGGAAGCGAGGGGACACTTAATCGCAACTATGATTCATTCGCGCTTATAGTTGCACGAATGTTTGTACACGAACTAGATCGTGTGCCGCGATACACGAGCTTATGTTTCTACTCGCGGAAGCAATAGGAGGAAGTTCCTTTGTCAGAGAAGTGCGCGGTGGTTGAAGATATTTAGGAAGATTTTATTAACGATATCGAGTAACGTGAAATAGGGGCTATACAATCACACTTTTTACAATCGGTCGGTCTGTACATAAAACACATAGGACAAGCTAGTAATACATTAATAATCGATCGTGCTTAAAGCGCTGGATCGAAAGGGATTTCTTCCCATTACTCTCAAAGGTAGTGTAGGCAGCTGTACAAGCATACAATGTGGATAGAAGAATGTTAACGATGAAGTAATACTCTAAAACGGACCGGCATGAATCCTCTATCAAGTACTGGTATATTCTATCTCTAGATGTATCATCCATGTTACAGGATCAGGGTCGCTAGGACGCCTCTCAATGAATAGTTTGGAATGCACGGCGGATGGTAATTGGTTCGTACTGGCACGCGCGTCTACGTGGAGTTAACATAGAACTGGTGACCGGAGAAGAGGAACGTCAGGACGTATATGCAGGCTGCGATCCAGCAGTTGTAGGCGTTTTGCGTATAGCCTCTGTCAGCTTCCTTATAGAACTCATCCGGATCAGCAAATTGCTTCCCACCTAGTGGAAGGTCCTCGACCAGAGCGACGCTTCGTACATAGAAGAATATTCCCATCAGGAGCTGGAAATGTAAATCGATTCCTTACTAGTTTCCACTTGAATTCGGAGTAGGAGTTAGAGATTGAAAGAGAGCGAAGTTAAAGACACGTACCAACTGGAATATCCCCCAAACAGAAAGGACTAAGCCGCAGAGAGCGTACTTGGGGCCGCAGACCTTCATCTTCCCTGTGGAAATTGTTTCCTCGGTCCTCGGAAGATCGTAACCTAATAATAATCGGAATCAGCAGGTGCGCTACACTACTACGCCCTCGGCAATCATATGATTCTGTTCGGCTGCTGTCGGCGCCCTCGGTGTCGCTCGGCATCGCTCGCCACTTGATGAAGTTGATGACTATCTAAAGAGCCTGCGATCGTCAACGATTAGTCGATAGCTCGATCTGTGAGTGGTAGGAATTGGTAGGAATGTCGCCTGCCCCCCGCATCCGCTGTTCAAACCTTGGATGTTCACTCCGAATCATATGCTTCGCATGTTTACGTTTTTTTATGCAAAATCATCATTTTCATACATTATCCTTGGCATAAATCTATCGCCGACGACATTCGAATGTTGTAGTTCGAAACACTTATCTAACTTCGTCACAAACATCCGCGAAAGTCGTATCTTTGAAGACATATTATTTACCGCACATAGCATTTCTATATTGCGACACAACAGAAAGCCTTATCCTTGCACGGTGCTCCTCGTATACGAGCGAGACTATTTGCAAGATCCGCACGTATGTGTGTTGCGGTGTTCTATTGTGTCTGTCTGCGGTGTGTAAAGAGAAAAACTCGTTGCCCGTCACACTGACAGGGGCCGCTTGGCTGTGTGGGGAATAGCGACGACGGGCACGAATGTGATTCATACTTCCTGCTGGTGTTGTCGGCCCTGAATCATTGGATCATGGTTGACCGACTGGGTTAGTTCGTATTCCACTTATTAGACTTTCGTTAATAATTCCGAGATACGAGGGAGAAGGCTAGCGGCGGCCTTATTCGCGACTGTGCGAGAGGATTCCCGTGAGCTCGGGATGGCTCGAGATCGCATTGATGGATCCCTCCGCCCGGTAGGCTGGCTGGCTCTTGCCCGCGGAGTAACGGTGCCAGTGAGAGCGGCCAGTGTTTTTGACAGTTGAATTAAGTAGATAATACGTCGGCCGGGAAGCGCACTGCTTCCCTTCATTAATGGGGAATGAGTGGGCAGCAGTGCTCTAGCCAGACTCCCTCGGGATTCTCGCAGCCAGTGATCACGGAATGCTCTGATTTGTTGCAGTAAACAGCGAGGCCAATGCCAGGCGTATTGCTATGGTCGAAAACTGCTTTGGCAGTTCGGGCCAGGTAAGAGATTCACCTACTCCTAATTGATTCGCATAGAGTGCGTTTTACATAAAAAAACCATCGTATTCCACCGAAATTTGGCAGTCAATTCTCTAAAAAATTCCCGTTAAATCAATGATGCTTGTGCGACCTGTCATTTACAGGGAAAGGGATTGGTTGATGGTTCATCGGATGTTCTGTTGTATACTTTTAGCCACTCGCAGTACCCGGCAGAGTTCTGGTTGGAGAAGGTGTCCTGACAAAGATGTGCAGGAAAAAGCCGAAGCCGAGGCAGTTTTTTCTATTCAATGACATACTCGTCTATGGAAATATCATGATCAATAAGAAAAAGGTATTCTCGCTCTCCCGGATTCGGTTACGTTACTCGATAGGATTGTCAGTGATATGTGTTTTGTCGTTGTGTTATTTTGCAAGGTGGGTCTTGCAAGAGTTCTTGAGTTAAGTTAGTCATGCACTATTATTTAGTTCTAGTTGTTTCTCCCATAATGTACTAATGTTATTATGGCACATTTGTAATAACACGCCTTTTACATATTGACAGTACAATAAGCAGCACATTATTCCACTCGAAGAAGTCAAACTCGAGTCTTTGGCTGATGATGGTCGTAAGTTATATTTTCATTATAGTTTTTCTTTATCATTCTCGTGTAATGGTAGTTCTATCACCTAGCGATTTATTATTTCATGGTTAGTGCTTTGTTTTATTTGATTTTTTGATCACTGTGTTCTGCCAGTTTCTCTATGTATTTGCGTTATAGTTGATTAGATTAGCTTGACCGTATTATTACAATTAAAGGGAATAAAATCAATATCCCAATGCAAATACACTGTAATTTTGGGGCAAAAGGGAAATAATAGAAAGTGGCTCGGAAAAGGAACATTGGCAGGGTTGTCAAGGTGGAATAATTTCAGGGGTAGCCCTTCAAATATTAAGCAGTGGCATACCAAGCCACTTGATTACCATGAGAGTTCGCCTTTAGGTAACGATAGCAGAGTAATCGATTATTATTTATAGAGTATCGCAATGGCTGGCTCATAAAAACGGTAACAAAGTCGTTTGCTGTTTATGCTGCTACCGCGACAGAGAAGCAAGAATGGATGGCTCATATCACGAAGTGTATCGAGGATTTACTCCGAAAGAGTAAGTGATTAATCTTTCTAAAACATTGTCCGCGATGACGAGTGGCCGGCCCTACGAATGACTCCGATTCCTTTCATTGTCAGGTGGTAAGAAGCCAGTCGAGGTACACGCAGCAGTTTGGGTACCCGATAACGAAGCGACGATCTGCATGCATTGCAATAAAACTCAGTTCACCGTACTCAATAGGAGAGTAAGGATTTTTTAAAAGTAGCGCCATTATGGTCAAGGTAAATCATGATAAGTAATCGAACAATCTTTCCAGCATCACTGTCGACAATGTGGAGCTGTGGTATGTGGGCCGTGCAGCAATAAGAAATTATTATTACCTGGCCAGGGTAATGGAAAGGCAGTTAGGGTCTGCCTGCAATGCTACGATGCTGCTAGCAAAGTGAAAGCAACCCTGCCCACTGGCGTGGACAGTTTAAACAATAAAAATCAACAGCGCAACTCTGCCGACAGTTCAGGGGGCGACAGTTCAGGCGACGACGACGAAGCAAACAAAGAGGAGAATCATGATGAAGTACGTGAATCAACTTTCTCAAATGAAATCGATATCTTTTTGCTCCTCAATCACTAACGGATCTCATGTTTCCTCTTTCGCAGCCGAAATTTTACTCAACACTTGCCCGATGAAATCAATCGTTTCGTACGAGCGGCGAGGCGAGTGGGGATATAAATATTATTTGAGAACTTGTTTTTAAAAAGCCGATGAAACTGGATCACAATTGAACGATGTGAATCTAGCGGACTGGAAGGGGGCGGGGAGGGGGGAGTCGCTGTACAAATTATGCTAATATTTTACACTGAATCTTTCTGATCCTCGGGATCGGACGTGTACCTGTGTCTCTGTCTGTATGTATACATATGCCCGCATATCTATACAGACCTGCACATACATAAGTACACACATGTAATTTATATGACAGTGTATTTTATACCGGTTCGCTGAGCAGCGAATTTTAACGTAATGACGACACTCGTCCCGATGAATTTTATGTAATCATTTCTATATGTACATATACCAGAAGCATATAGACACCAAGTCTCTTTTGAATTGTGTACGAAAAAGAGCGGCGAAGATGAACAGCGAAAGACAGTGGAGATCTTGCATTTTCGACGGTTCACCATGGTCTCGCGTTGTTATATGAAATTTTAATCTATTTTAACAATTTACGTATAAGTAGACCTAAATTCTTTCGTTGATACATAATGCTGTAAGAATATATGCCACATTGTGCCTTTCTTAAATAGACCACACGTCCTTTTTCACGCATTGGCTATGCTAAAAGTTAACCGGTGATAGATCTGAGAATTCAGTTCGGAAGCGCGCAGACTTGTTGCTTCGTCTAACACACCGAGAAGGAAGAAATTTTCTAATCATTTTTAACGATAATAACACACACTCTCTTTCTCGATGGTCCTTTACACGGCAAGCTTTCACTATATTTTCATGAAATGGAACAATTTTGGTAAATAAAGATACAGACGATCACGTTGTTGCGATTCATCCATTGTCTACAGCTACATTACTCCCTTTACCCACACATAGACACTGAGGTATGCATAAATATATATCAGTGATTCTGTTTGTGTGCGTCTACACATTCATATACAAATGCGTTCCATATATATGTGCTTCGAATTGCTTCGAATGGCAAGTGGGAAAGAGCAGATAGTATATGATGGATTCACAATATAAGTTCGTATCTTACAAAACTGAAAACAACACCCTTAAAAAGAAGATACTAATTTCCATCGATTCTGACAATTTTACGAAGTGTTCATCCCTACAAATATCGTTTATTCGACATTGTTTATATCCTACCTAACCTTATCGATTCTCGGGGTACTTTTAAACTTCAATTAATGACTTAAAGTTGCATTTTGTAACAATTACATTTTGTATAAAAGTAATCGATAAGCCGATACTGTGCATGTACGAAAGAAAATCAAGGTTTCCGTGTGCCTTCATTCATTTGACGGAGCTTGTAGAAAGAGCACGTGAAACTGATGAAACGTATTAGTAAACAAACGTGTGGATGTAAGACGTAAATAATAGACGAACAATTAATAGAGCTTTTATTATTGATTTATCATTCACCCTTTTGTATAGAACAATTCATCCGGTAAAGTATCTTCAGGATCACCTGGTGAGTGAAGTGAAATAACAAATTTAGTTATGACGGATCTTCCATCACTGCAAGCATTCTTGATCGGCGAATTTTCATTTTCAGGCGCAAGGACTTCGGCCAGATGGCAGAAAATTCTTGTGTTTCCGACCAGTAAGCGTAAATATATCCTCCATCAGCCATGCAGATAGTTCCAGCATATTCAAGATTGGCAATACCACTGTCGTCTGTGGAATCAAAGCTGTAAGATCAACTGCTTTCAACAAAAAGAGAGTAGAGTTCTGTATAAGTGTGAAAAATTATATTTGTCCTTGTAACAGGAAGTAGCAACACCAAGGATAGAGTATCCCGAATATGGCTGCCTTGTCCCTAATGTAGAATTGTCATCCTTGTGCTCTCCAAAATTTCGTCCTGGTCCTCCCAGTGATCAAGCACAAGTCATTTCCAAGACTATAGAAACTATCCTAATCAATTCGGCTGCTGTAGACTTAAAGGATCTGTGTATACACAAAGGAAAGCTTATGTGGGTGTTGTATTGTGACCTGATCTGCATTAACTATGATGGCTCCATTATTGATGCCTGCACTGGAGCACTGACTGCTGCATTGAAAACACGTTAGTCTTTTATAAAAGAATTGAGAGTTTCCCCGCATTGTTTGAAAGCATTTCATCTCATCAATGTTTTGTCTGCGTACAGTGACTCTGCCGGAAACAAGTTATAATGTGGAAACAAATGCCATCAGTGTGGATCCTAAAAAGAGGATTCCACTTGTAATAAAAACATTGCCAATTTCGACTTCATTTGCAATTTTTGAGGAGTAAGTATGGAATAAAATGATTGTGAAGCAGAGCTGATACTTTATAATATTGTTTGCGTAGTCAGGTACTAATTGCAGACCCCACTGAGGAGGAAGAAAGTTTAGCTTTAGGCAAACTGTCCATTGTGATGGATGAGGAAAGAATTTGTTACATTCACAAGCCAGGTACTTGATACAATCACTTGTAAATCCACATTGGATTACTAAACATTACACTTTGGTTTCAAAATTTCAGGCGGCATTCCCATATCGCAGCACGTCTTAAAGCAGATATTTACAAAGTCAACAATACGTGCAGAACTAATACGTTTAATGATAGACACTGCGATATCATCCACAAAAGACAAGGAAGCGAAGACGTGACTCTGACCATGATCCAGCTTTACACAAAAGTGTTATTTTTGTACTCAAATCAAGTATAAATAATTGTACATTTTTAATAGAGATATGTCTTTTTCATAATCTGTAAGAATTCCTCCTGGGAAATCTCGCCGTCCCCGTCTTTGTCAGCCTCATCGATCATTTCCTGGAGATCCTCATCCGTCAAGTCCTCGCCGAGCTCGCGCGCTACCCTCTTCAAGTTCTTGAACGATATTTTCCCGGTGTCGTCGTCGTCGAACAGTCGAAACGCTCGAAGCACTTCTTCGGTCGAGTCCTTCTCTGACATCTTGGCGGTCATTAAAGTTAGAAACTCTTCGAATGACAGTGTACCCAAGCCATCAGGATCAACGCTCGATACGAGTTTCTTAATCTCTTCTTTCTTCGGCTCGAAGCCGAGCGCTCTTAGAGCCACTTTAAGCTCTTTAGTTGCTATTTTTCCGGTCCCATCTGGGTCGAACAAATCGAATGCTTCCTTAACGTCGGCTTTCTGCTCAGCAGTTAATTCCAACTTCGCTGCGCCCTTTTTCCTGGTGGTTTGTTGCTTCTTCGATGTAGAAGCCTAATTACATTCAATCAACTTATACAATCGTTCCAAACATTTCGTGTTTGCATTTGTATTATAGTTTTACTGACATATATTTACCATTCTAAGAAGTGGGTGGCGAAAGCGCTCTCCACCCAAACGCACTTCTCGAAAACTCTATTTTGGCGCTGAATACTAGTTGCGCATAAATGCAGCACGAATCTTTCGCAGCCTAACTAAGGAATACAACATCATTCGAACACGGTTTTCATTCTGCTTCTCGTTTGTTTGTTGTGCCTGTTGCGAAGCATCGCGACTCACCGGTGTCGGGCAACAGTCTGAGCTCGGAAATAGATAATAGGAAACCAATAGCTACAAAAAATATAAACACGTGTCACAGAACTATCCAGCCAATTAGAGCAATTCCGCATTGCTCGTCAACCAGCCAATGAGAAAGCTGGGCAACTACAACTGGCCAATCAGGCATCAGTCTCCCATGCTTACGGACTTTCCACGATAGGCTGAGACTGAGTTGGCAGCTACCCTGATTTGCTCTGATTGGCCTGTCCAGGAGAAATCCATCATGGCCGACAGAACCTCTGCCAAATGTACACGTAGCGCAGCGTAGTCTCGTTTATTTCCCCGAATAATCACGTCCAAATTGCCCGGCAGGCATGTGGGTCGTCGGTGTACTTGTGTGCGCGTTACTCTCGAGCGTCCACGGGATTATGTTCCATTTGGACGCGAATAATGTTAAGTGTCTGAAAGAAGAAGTACAGGCTAACCAGCTGGTTACCGGCGAGTACGAGGTCTCCGAGGCGTTTGGCGTTAAGGTGGAATACATCGTGAGTACATTACACAGTTTCTCTTATTTACCTCACCCTTTAGAGTACAATACAACACCCTCGAAGTCTCGTGCGTCTATTTTGTCGTAACTGCGCGTATACACGGAAATTGCAACATGCTGCTGGTGGAGAGCAATATATGTCTGTCCTTTTTTTACGGGTTCAATGTCTCATCTGTCACTCTCTTACAAGTCAAGAAAGAAGCTGCAATCTTCCCACTATCGTGGTTTTTGAGTTAGGAAAAAGTACACTCGTCCTTCTCTTACACGGTAAACTTGCATAAGTGCGTCTCTCTCTTACACGCGTGTTTGCACACGGGAGCTCCAACACATCGCAGGTGGGAGCGTATCTCTGCACGTCGCTACATCGGAATGGAAATATTCTTGATTGTACACTTTGCACTACCGAGTCTAATTTTCTGATTCCTGAAATTTGAAACAAATATGCTCAAGCACTCTGGTTACTTTCAGATCAAGGACTCCAAGGGCCACATCCTCTCAAGGAAGGAGGACATTCCTCATGCAAAATTATTAAAGTTCTCCTTTGTCACAGAGACATATGACACCTTTGAGATCTGCTTCATCTCTCGTGCGGTCCAGAGTGCCATTCCAAGCAGTAAGTATCAGTGTCCAGGTGATCATGACCAATTAAAGTTTCCAGTAGTTAAACATTGTTTGATTGTTCAATTTAGATACCAGACAGGAGGTATTGCTCATAACAAAGCGGGGCATCGAGGCTAAGAATTATGAAGGAGTGAGTGACACAGCTAATGACATTCATGAGAGAATTTTTCTCTGTTATATATTTTCTTATATTTATATGTTTGTTACTGTTCAGATTGGTGAGGCAGCAAAGCTGAAGCCTGTTGAAGTTGAATTGAAGCGGCTGGAAGATCTGAGTGAAGCCATTGTCCAGGACTTTGCGCGCATGAGGAAGAACGAGGAAGAAATGCGAGACACAAATGGTAAAATTTCAAGCTTCAAGTATTTGTTTGTATTGGTTTTCGATCGGAAATATAAATGCCCATTTGTTTACAGAGGCTACAAACACCCGAGTGCTGTATTTCAGCATATTCTCCATGTGCTGCCTGTTGTTACTGTCAACATGGCAAGTGCTGCATCTGAGAAAGTTCTTCAAGGCAAAGAAACTCATTGAATAAATTGTACTTGTACCACACCCCAGAGCCCCTGTGTGATTTAGCATTAAGTCCAAGAGTGTTTAATAAGAAAAAATGTTATTTTTTAACGGAAATATTTTTGCTTTTTCGTTGTACCATCCGGGAATCGAACACTCGGCTGCTTCGATCACTTTTCACCAATCGAAACGCGTAGATAATCGAGGTTCCTTGAAGCCAGCGAATCAAAAAACGGCTCTGAATCAAGCAACCAATCACAGTATTTGTCCTATCTATAACTGAGCCGACTCAATCCCGCCTAAAAGCGCAGCAGCCAATCGAGTGCTGGTCCCCCTCCTTATAGCATAAGGGTGCTTTTCATTTAAGATACAGAGAGACGCATTGGCGGTTCTGAGACTGAACGGGCGGGTCAGCTGTGCGTGTGTTCTTATTGGTCGGCCCAATGGAAAGTCAAAATGGCAGACGTGTTTACACAGGGTGCGTTCGGATATGTACTGGCAGTACTGGCAGTACTCCAATGAGCGTTCGGCTATAGGCCGAAGTAAACTTTGGCAGTACTCGCGTAGATTCATGACGTCACGGATTTTGACGTCACTTCCTACTGCGGTTACTACGGCTGGGGAGGTGGTGTAACGCCAGTAAGATCAGAAAATCCAAAATGGCAGCGCCCACGGAAACATTGCGTATTTTAGATACAGAATCTAATAAAGAATATATTATGCAGCTGCCTGTAGAAGATGCTGAGAGAGCAAGAAATGCTACATTTGTGACTTTTTACATTTGTTTATGAACTGTGGATAATTTCTATCAATGTGTATATACATAACCCTCATAAATATTCGGATGCTATTTTTAACTTGGATTAGTACTGCAGTATACTGCAACGCCGTTCGGTTTTACGGCCGTATTCTGCACGGAAAGTATACTTCCCAATAGCCGAACGCTACTCGCAGTATACTTAATGACGTCACATTGCCAGTACTCGCAGTACAAAAACGAACGCACCCACAGTGTCTCCAGTGGTTCAGACGTGCGAAGTATTTTCGCTAATTAATTCCGGAAATATCGACCAGGCATGGGCGATACTGCGTAAATTCGGTGAGTGCGAGTTGCTCCTCACTTGGGGCAAGAAATCACTTAGATCATTTAGGCCTTTTACCTTTAACACTACAAGATGTCCGCGATTAGCCAATCGTAGATTGACAGATACCTATAGATTCGAGAGAGAGACAGAGAGCGAGGGCCTTTTCACTCTAACAAGTTACAAGCGTAAGCTTATCGTAAACACGGTAAACTGATATGGATTCCTGGTGAGCGCAGGACTCAACGAGGATGGCCTTCCCACCTTTGGTGTCGTCGACGCCACCGCCCCTCGAGGAATTCGAGGAGGAAGAAGACGAGTTCGGTGACTTTGCCAGTGGTGGCATGGACGGTTAGTCCATATTAAATTAATATAATTAATTAAATTAAGTTAGCTCTTTTAGTTCATTTCACGCCTCTTCATTTTTCTAGGTTTGAGCTTGTCCTCGGGATCGCCACATAAGCTGCCGACACCTATTAAAACACCCATTGGTACTCCAGTGCATGTTGTGCCAGAGGAAGTGAACAAGGCACAGGTGGAAATTCAAGTGAAGGAGGTGACACCTACCAGGCTAGACAGAATACAGGTGGAGGATGTACAGGAGTTGTCTGGCAACGATCAAGAATGGAAGGAGCTCCATGTTGAGGTGACAGAGGTCCTTGCAAACGATGGAAAAGGAATGGAGTCGGACGGGGAAGATGGAGAGGTGTTCGTAGAAGCAAAAGATCAGTATATTGATTTCTATAGCAGCGATGGAGTAGAGCAAAGGGAAGCAAAGAACTTATTTGTAGAGGATAAGGAATCAAGTAAATTAGATGAGAAAGGGAGCAATGAGTATTTGGAATCAAAGGAGCAGTTGTATGGAGAGGACATACAGCAGTTTGGGGAATCAATTGACTTGCACGGAGGGAAACTTGAACCGATTGACTTGTACAAAGAATATAATGAAGAATACAAGGAGCCCAAGGACTTGTATGAAGAGTATCAGCAAGAATTCACAGAATCAAAGGATTTCTTTGAAGAATGCCAGCAAGAATTCACAGAACCAAAGGACTTTTATGAAGAATATAAAGCAGAGTGCAAGGAACAAACAGACTTCTATGAAGAGTATAAACCAGAATACAAGGAATCAGGAGACTTGTATGAAGAACAGAAACAAGAATACACAGAATCAATTTTGTATAATCATCCCATTCAGGATTGCAGTGTCAGTGAGGTGAACAAAGACAACAGCAGTCTACCTGCAGTGCAATCCACAAGAACAATGCTTGATGATGACGAAGATGACTTTGGGGACTTTGAGAACTTCCAGGCCTCTTTTCCACCAGCGGAGCCTCAAACAGTATGGGCAACTCCAGAGACAAGTAGTCAGGAAGAATTCCACTGTCCTGCAGACTTTGGGGACTTTGAGAGTAATGTGGACCTTATTGGAAGTATCAAGCGCATTGAGAACGAAGATGTAAGTCCGTTTTCTCTTTCCTATTGGATAGACAACACTCAGATTAAAATCATGATTAAAGTAACTATTACTTCTAGGCAAGCAACAAGATCGAGGACATTCTCCGAACGATGTTCCCGCAGAGTGCGCCGGCGGATGACAGCCTGGAGATCAACGTTGGCAGTCTCATCGGCAATTCGGACAAGCTATGGGTGCGCATTAAGAACGTCGAAGAAAGTCACGCGCTCAACTTCCACTGGAGCAACAGCAATAGTAACAACGTCCTCTTGGAAGCTCTGGGCATCGACTCCAGGAACATTGTACGTTTTACTAAACAAATTCCACCGCATTCCTCATAATCACTGCTGTTGTTGACAATTGCAGCTATTTGGCCCGAGATGGAACCCAAACGTGCCACGTTTCGCAGCGAATCTCGGTTTTGCCCCGCTTGAGCCAACCAAAGCGCCTGAAAAGGCTGTGTTCGAACCTGAGAAAAGTACGGAGGTATGCATGTAAAGTAGCGGAGAGCGGTCTGTTTGCCATTGTTAATGTGCACTGCTAGTACGTATTACTACAAAATCGTGTAAACGTTTGTAAGCCTGTATATGTACGTGTGTAGGAGGTGCCGGCCGCCCAGTTCGATTGGAACAGCTCGGGCCTGGTGAACCCGCTAGAGGCCAGTGAGTACACTAGTTCTCTACGCTTCTCTACCGTTCTCCAATACTTCTATCTCGTCCTATAGGCTTCTGTGTGCTCCCCTAACGCATGGCTATTTTCCAAATTTTCAATGGAGCTTTCGCCAGTAACTCAGAGACACTGTCCAATGTCTAACTTACGACTTTTACCAAACGCCCCGTGCATGAGCCCAGTTAAACTGCAGAGCTTTCAACTAGTCCCACACGCTTCCGTTTCTACACCTTCCACAAGCTCTTCCACCCGCTCCCACATGCTTCTAAGCGCATAGCTTCCCGAACACGCTTGTCCACACTCTCCAATGCTTCTCCATGCTTTAAGGTGGTGGGATGTCCGCCCTCTTACCCCTGGACCTTCTATTCGATCCCTTATTAACGCCAGACGCGCCCGCCTCTCGCAGGAAGGCTAGGAATCCGCGTAAGTGGGGATTCTTCTACAAGAATCACTCCCTTGCCGTTCGCACAGAGCGTCAGTGCTATTATCCCTGTTGCAGACGTAGAGGAGCGGGAGGAAAAGCGGAAGAGGCAGGAGGCCAGACGCAGAGAGACTGCCAGCAGGCGAAAAGCAGGCAAAGAGAACTCTGGAACGGTAGTTGACCGGCACGGTCGGCAAATGCCTGTGCAGCCGGAAACCGTGAAGGTGTTGAGGAAGCTGCCCGATTTGACCTTCCTCAGCGCTAGGAGCCTCATGCTCGACAGATCCTTGATCGAGAGCCAGTTGGCCGGCTGAGTAACGTCGGTCTGAGCGCAGCTTCACCGCACGATGATGCGCTTGGACCGCCCTACCCTTGAGAGACTTTCTCGGCCTCCCGTGTGCCGTAATGCGTGAAAGGGAGCGCCAGGGTGCACAGTGTTTGGGAGTTTGGTACTTTGGAATGAAGCACGTGGAGTTTTTAGTATGCGTTCGGATTGGCCGTTTTCCGCATTAAACGCTTATAATCATCGTTCGGTTTGGTTCGCGACTGCTTACGGACATTTTCAAATCGCCGTTCGCCGCATCGCCAAACCGAACAATGTAAGCACCGCGCATTGAATCTTAATGCGAACAAGCGCTCGGCATGAACGCGCTTTTAGTGTGTTGAACTGCAAATGTGAGGTATGGATGTGGATTAAATAAGTAAAGGAGGCACGGACGTATGTATATGGAGTTACACTCTCGCATTGCGGATTATGGGATCCGAGAGCTTGTAATATAACGTTGGATGTACATATGGCGCTTGTACTTACTATTATTGTTAACTGGGAGCTGTGTTTGTTTGATTAATAAAATGGAGATCATTTGTTGCACTCGCTTGAATTTCACACCAAAGTTGGTCTCTAAGAAGTTCTTTACCCGCCGTAGATATACCGTGTAAGTTTAGTTCACGAGACCTCTGCAGGCGCAGCAGCGGATTGCCAGTTTCGCAAAGGCAGTGCGCGCTAACGGTCGTCTCCTTTGTTGACATAACATTCTGCACGTGCAGCTGTCAGCCGACGGAAAACAGATTTTGTTTGTTAGTGTATGAAAGCTCTTTAATCACCGTGGACACCTGCGAAAATGAAGCTCGTACTCAGGACGAGCCTCAATCGGACCTACACGCCGCATTCTTACTCTCTGCGAGATATCCTGGCGACGGAGGAGCTCGCCACTTGCCGGGTGCTTGTGCCCATTCGAGGCATTTGTGAGTTCGAAGTTTTCATTCGATTAACATTGTTTTAATAGCGCGGGAAGTTTGATTTATACTCTCGAAAGATGAACTATGTGCGTTAGTGTAAATCTGAATGTGCTTATACCTCACTCTGGACTCTGGACATGCAGGTAAGCAGCAAGAAAACCAGTTCAGCAAGACTCCGTACGTGAAGGATCTCGAAAAGGACCAGATAGCCGATATACCATGGTGGCTCGCAGGATTCCTCTTCAGCATGGACTTGCAGAAGGTCGCTGTGCGTTTCCCGGCAATTTACGATCGCGTGCACAGGTACCTGCATTTATTTATACATTGATGGTGTATTAATTGTATGTAATGACTAATCTCCGAAACTACTAAACCGATTTTCTAGGGACATATTGCTGGCTGATCCCTGCGCCGTACCCCTTCAGCGTTGGAGTTCCTTCTACTTCGACATAAGTCTGATGATGGACTTATTCGACTTCCCGGAAACTGCTCTGACGCGGAAGATCCTCGAAGAGGTTCGTTTTATTCTTAATTAGACGCGTCTAGTTTAAGACACCTGGTCACTTATGGAATGCAACAGGTGAGTCGAGATAGGTGGTGGGCAGTGGTGACGAAGGCCCTGAATGTCTACAACGACGCGAGTACAGAGAAACGGATGCCCAGGAGTGAGAGGGACGTCTTCATCATTGGCAGGGAGTACAGGGTGCGTCTGGAGAAGTGGCTGCGGCGCGGCTGCATGATCACTCACACTGGAATCGCTACCGATCTGCGCGAGAAGAAGGAGAACGAGACCAAGTTGACGAACCGCTGGTACTGACGAGTTTACTCATCCTTTACTTCCAATTGAATTTCCTCGTTACTCACCACTTTGCCTTAGATGTAAAGTAAAATTAATAATATTTGTACATACAAAAAATAAAAGTAAATTTCTGGCCGATCAGTTGTTTCCCCGTCCCTGCGGTCACTTCCCATTCTACGATAAATCGCCGAACCAAAGCGTACACTTCTTAAAACTGCCGCACAGGAGAATCAAATTGAAGAATGGGCATTTTAAATCGATCACAATGTTTATTCTGGCGTTACAAAAACAATGTTCTTCATACAAAATAGTTATTTATATATATCCTTTGCTATGTAAATATATTAACTACACAAAGTCATAGTGTAACATTTGTATACATATACACATATACATATACCAAATAAAATGTTAATTAAAAACTGACAACTGGTTTGCATTGCTTCGTGCCTTGGTCTGGAATGTAACAACGTAAAAAGTATACGAACAACAAGTAATAATATACATATATATATATAAATCTATATATATATATAATCCACGTAATATGTATAACAAGTTAACATCTTAGAAATTTGAGCAAACGTTCGATTGAGCTTGGCATTGCACTCCCATGCAATTGGACGAGCTACGCGCGACATCTGTATGGGAATTACCACAATAAAATGGTATGTAGGATAATAGTAATTCCCCCGGAGCTCCCATATATCCCAGGCCGATACGCCGGAACTACACGTACCCTCCGCGAGACTCCTTGCAACTCCGAGATAAGTGCACTTGACTCCACAGAACTCCCACACAGAACTCGTGCACGCAGCCCCAAGAATTCCTATATACAGAGCTGGCACTTTTCCCCCTTCAGAAGTTCTCACCCTCGACGGTGGGCTCCTGTTTGAACATCCTGAACGCGGTGGTGTCCTCGGGGATGCCACCGAGGTCCCTCAGTATCATAACGCCACCGGCGCCGGCGGGCTCGGTCATCGTCTGCTCGTCGGTACGGCTCTCCTCGAAGTTAGTTATGGCCGCGCCGTTCTGCTCGCTCGAGATCCCGCCGAGCAGCATCTCCTGGAGCAGACTGTCGATGTGGGCGACGCCGAACAGCCGCACGAACTGGATCTGCTCGATCATCTGCCAGGAAATGGACTGTAGGGCCGGCAGTGTTAGCAAGATCTCGCCGAAGCGGCCCCGACTGTCGTATTGCCGGTCGCTGATGTAGTCCTCCAGGTTGATCTGGATCTGGTAGCGCAGCTGCTTGATCCTGCCTGGCTCGCTCAATCCTTTCGCGTCTGCAATCGGGAGTCGCAGGGATTAGTTTAGAGGTAGATTGGGAATGGAGCCAAGACTCCCTCTCTTCCTCTCACTCACTTGGATCAAAGAAAACAATGGCTTTGAGACAGGCGAATTCCGTGTCGTCTATCTGGACTTCATTCAGTGGCTTCACCAATTCGTCCATCACCCGGACGCCCACCTTGCTTATGTCTAGGTCCTGAGTCCTTCCCTCTGTAATCGAAACGCGCAATGTTAAAACCACCATATTTTCGAATTATTAAGTAACAGTCGCCTTGAGTACTGTGCGTATATACCTTGAGACAACTTCCGTAAGGCAAGCATGAACGAGATAAACAAATTGTAAGAATGAAAATAGAGGTCTGTATAAGATCTGCGCGAGCAGCAGTGAAATATTCTACCTGGACAGTTCTTAGTGATGATACAGTTATTGCCGAGCAGGAGGAAGTCTTTGAGGTGCATCGACCTACGAGCGACGCCGAGGAGCAAATGTTCGCCGGCGTGCGCTCGTAACAGGGCGACCTGATCATCCAGGCTGAGCTCGGTAAATGCTGGTATGTACTTGGCCCACTCTACCAGGATCAGCAGCTGCTGCTTCATGCTGTCGCACACGTCGTTTATATTTGCTATCTGCTTCCCGGCGAGCTCGGCCTCTACCGTACTGCCTAGCTGTTTGACACGCTCGTGTTAATTAAGATTCGGCTTGAGAATGGGGTATACCAGTACGGACCTCGAGGGCGGCACCGACTTGTCTGCTGAGCATCTCAGCCTGGAGTAGCGAGACGACCGAGAGACCAGTTCCATTGCTCGGATGTTCTTCGTAGCTGGGTCTTCGGCAGCTGATCCGGTCTCGCTCGTTCTGCACCGCCTCCTTCTTCATGCCCGCCTTGAAGCACTTGCGGAGCCGGCAGTACCGACACTGGTTCCGCTTGTCCTTGTCGACGACGCAGTTCCGGCTGAACCTGCGGGAATAAACAAACTACTGCATTACCTACTCCATAAGATGTGTACTACATAGATGCATCAGTGCTTCCCACACATACCTGCAGGTGTACACGTGGTTCTTGCGGACGCTCCGCCTGAAGAAGCCTTTACAACCGTCGCAACTGGCCGCCCCGTAGTGCTTGCCGGTCGCGCGGTCGCCGCAGATCGCACAGAATTGCGCGCTGACGATGCTCACCACCGAGGCAGCGCCACTGGCGCTGGCGCCAGCGCCAGCGCCCATACTGAGGTCCGCGTCTGGGGAGAACAGAAACATTTTCAATTAATTTGACAGTTCAAGTTATTAGCAGCGTTTGGCTTGTGTTCATGGAATCTGTGGACGATGCAATTCGCCACTATCAGGCATACGCTTTGCGTATAAACAATTGGACAATGTCGGTAAATATTACCGATGGAGTACTTTTTATCGATTTATGTTTTCATAAACTAAGCATTTTATAAATTTTCTTGGAAATATAATATAGGCTTTCTGGTTCTGGTAATACGGCCAGTGACCAGGGTAAACCGAGGCGTATTCAGCGCCACGACGGTCCCCTACGGCCCACCACACGGGACCCGCGGGAACTAAACTTTAGTACGAGAAACTGCCGAAGGGTAGAGCAGCACCGTCGCGCCAATTTCAAACATAAAACCATCACTTTCCTTGCCTTGCTTCGTTTTCGATTCACCGCTCGCCGCTAATACAGACGTCCCGTTTACACAGAAAACGTCCATTTATACAATTCTCATACTAAGCCACACAATTTCCCGGAACCCTAATCACTGGTTTGCAATTAGCACGACGCACATATCTTTATCCTCGTCCGAATGGCACACCAGCACGCTCTGCCTATCTATCCCTCTCTTTATCGAACTGTCCAGACAGGAGCTTCGGACTGGCAACACTTATTGTTAGACGATTCCCAAAACGAGCAACAGTGTTTGCCGATTATCTCTCTCCGCAGTGCTATCGTCCGGGCGATAAGCGATTAGATAGAAATCCCCAAAACGTTGAGATACACGCTATCGAACATTCGTAAGACGTAAGTACGAGGGGGAGAAGGAAGAAGGGGGACAAGAGGAAGAAGACAGTGTATGTGTGTCCGAGGGGCAAGGAGGCCCGTTGCGTCAGAACGCGGCGAGATTCTGCCTCGTCACGGCGCGTCAGCGAAATCTCCGGCTTGAAAACGGCAGAGAGCTGTGCTTCTATCTCGCCAGTGCAGCCGAAAGAATGCCTGGCGAATTATCCGCCAGTTGGAATGTACTTGATTCGAGTGCAATGTAATCTCTAACAGCTAACTTGGAATTCACAACACGGCAAATAAGATTCCCACAAGAATTCCTTTTCAAATCTTCCCCTCGATTACCGAAAGTCGAAACAACTCAATTAAACCAATCAATCAGAGCTGCCCACTTCTAACAGACCAACACTAGAAGTTCGAAAAGCCCGCCAGTATTCGTTTCCAAGAATCGAAAGGTCTGAGAGAGCCGGCTGTGTACGAGAAACTCGATGAAATGCAAATGCAGTCATCTCGCTTAAAAGTGTCTTTCTAGCTAAACGTTTTAACTCGGCGACGTCACGAAGGCGCCAAGGTTCGATCGTCCAATCCGAAGCCGATCGGCCTGCGGCACACGGGAGGAATAATCTCTCTCGGTGATGGATGCCGATATAACTCAGGATAAGAATTCGGTAATAGAGCGGTCGAAACCGCTTCTACCACCGCGTCCCTCCAAATACGCTCGCTCGCTCGCGAGTGCGAGCGAGAGACAGACTTGTCGGCGTTCGAAAGCGCTGGACGCGCGACTCACTGCCTGTGTGCGCTTGCTTGCGAGGCGAGACATTCTTATGGACGAAGCAATGTATGCGTGCGCGTATTTGAAAGAGAGAAAGAGACTCTCGCGGAGAAACGAAAAGCGGCAGAACGAAGCGATCAATGGTTCAGCGAGTCTACCGGCAGCCCAGCGAGGCGGATGATGATTTTCATAATTTTGAGGCCGACCGAAGCCGAGATTGCGTAAGCGCGTACGAGCGAGCGAACGCGCTCGCGCTCGCTAGGCCGTCCTTGCCGCCGGCAGATAGCCCGTCGGAGATCAGCAATTAAAATCAGCGGAGCCTCGCATTCGTAATGAGCGTGAACGGTATATTTACGTCTCCCTCTCCCTCTCTGTCGCTCTTTTGCGCGACAGCCGTCCGCCCGGCAGAGACGGAGTCTATGTGTATCGGAGCGCGCGAAAGCCTTCCATCGGACTGACGAGTTTACTGGACATGATGTTATTATGGGGATGACCAGGCGTAGCAATTTCGGTACAGCCGTCGTTACGATAAGCTAGGATCCGTTGGCATTGGGCTTACAAAAGTTCCGATCCATCGTCTCTTGATATAGTTGCTGTAATTTAAATTGTTCGGAGCATGGTAGTTCCAATCCATTCGAGTGGGGCTCGAGCATACTCGACCCTCTTCTAATACAATTAATTCGTTCCATGTTGTATCGAAATCTAAAAGAAATTCAAATTAATAGAAGGCTTGCCGCTAACCGTCTTATAAAAAGGCTGAGTGTTCCTCCATCCTCTATCTCTTTCCGAAGATTCCAATATTTGCCATATACGGTTCCGAGAAATATGCACATTACGATTACTCTAAATGTAATTTCAGGGAATCCAGCAAAGCATACACGTCCTTCTCTCACGCCAATCGGCGCGCGTCCGTCTCCCTTCCACCCAGAGTGTGTATGGAAGTGCGGCGTTTTTCAGAATCGCCAATGGCACATAACCCCTCTCCCAATAACCCGTATCGTTCACGAGCAAGCATAGACTATCGCTGTCTACCTTGAATGCACTGAATCGCCGATGAGCTTGTCCTGCTCGCACACGCTACCCGGCTACCAAGTCTCAAGGCGCTCTTCTATTACCGAACTCTTATCCGCGATGCTTCCATCCTTCCCCGGCACACATTGCTTCCAATGCGCCGATCTCCCTCGCACGCGCGCGGCCGGCGCCGATACGTGGAACCTTCCGAACTTCCAAATGTATTTGGTATACCAACTACACACTGGCTTGGAGAAATCGAGCCCGAACCTAATCTCCGTCTCGCTCGCGCAAGTTGTCGCCTCGGCGCGACCAGACAGAGAGAAATCTCCGCGGAGGAGATAAAGAGAGGTTCGCTGGCTCCCGCTTGACAAAAAGGCGAGAAAACAAAGGGGCAAGCGAGAGGTCTAAATGAGTCAATAAGCAAGCGCGAGATAATGGGAAATTACTTGGCCCGATAACGCGGAGAGACAGAGAGAGAGAGAGGGAGGTGCCAAGTGAGAAACTTTTCTGAGTGAATCACGGCGAAATAACGAGTCTCACAGCGCACGCTTGTCATTACGCTAACGGGCCTTTTTTACCGATGCATTGTTATTACCCTGTCAGCCTGGCGAACGTAATAAACCCAGCTAGTGGAGAAGGCGGGTGTAAAATAGTAAAAAAAACGAGTGTAATAGTATTGGCGAACCATTAAAACTAATGGCAACGTTGGGGGTCCCGCAAAACACAAAACCATAAACGGCTGTGCTAAAGTAGCGATAAAAGGCTAATAAGGGGATGCAATGGCAGCAACAGCAATTGGAAGCCTCAAATCCCCCGGAACGCCGTCAAAAGACAATCTTATCGAGTAAGAATCGTGCTGATAATAATAACGGCAGCGGAAAATCCTTAAAAATGAAAACCAATTTATTGAACTAATAGTACAAAGGGAAAGGGGGTGGGACGGCAGTAACAGCGCAGTTAGAAACCGTACATCCCCTGAAAACCTGTACAAAACTCATACGAAAATCGCATCAATAACAGCAATTGCATTGAACGATTCTTCAAACTCACAAACTAATGCGCTAAAATATTAATGCAGACGAAACTAGAGGGAGGACTAACAGTAATCGTAACGCGGGCGAGGCTCCGATTTCGAAAGATGCAAAATCTAGTAATAATTACATCAACCGCCCAAAAATGTAAAATATTTAAAAGCGAAGCTGTAACATTGTACGTACACAATGGAAAGAGATGAAAAGCAAGTATTTACGAAAAAGTAACTCGAATCCTATGCAGACCTTTGAAAGACCTTGCAGACCTTGTTACCTTTGAAACCCTTAAAAAGACCCATTCAAGAACTCGGAAACAATTACGATCTGGCGAAACTGAGCGGAAAGTCCCAGTAAAGGCTGGGCGGAAATGATTGCAAGTGAACTGCGTGTAACATATGATATTATATATGAGTGAAACGAAGGGTGGCATAAATGAGAAAGGATAAGACGCCTACCTAGCGCGTCGAATAACTGCTCGTCGAACCTCATATCCCACAGTTCGGTTGCACGTGTCACCGTCTCGTGCTGGGCAGTGCATTAAAGGGACACTAGGCACACCGAGCGATCGCACTAACCCACTGGAGAAGTGGATGAGACATAAAGTGAAACGGCAGGGAAGGAACGAAGAAAAACGAGTGTGCCGCCCAGCACGTCCGGCTAGTACGGCGGTCACTCTGAGACTGACCACTTGGCTCCCCCTCCACCTGTGCCTGTGTACTTCTCTTTCCCTGTCTTTCTAACACGTCGCAAGTCCCATAAATCTCTTTCACTCTCACGCATTTCGCTTCACGCATCATACCAGAGCTCCGAAATTCTCCAACGCTACCCCCGTAATCCCAGTAACACGTTGCGTGTCCCATAAGTCTCTTTCGCTGTTTACGCACTGCCGTCTCGTGCGAGACGGAAGCTCCGAACTTCTCCATCGCGACCCTCATAGTTTCAATAATACTCAACTACGACTTGCATCTCATTCAGTGAATTTGAATGGTGATTCACAGATTGTATTGATATGAAACCAGAAACGAATGACTTTCACCCGGTTTGTGGAAATAGATTTAACTCATAGATCAAGCCCCAAGTAAAGTTTCTCGTCCATTACGGCAACGAATGATTGCAGTCGATGGTTGTTAGAGCCGTCGAGTGTACCGATAGTCGGTCACTATCGGAACAACTCGATAGCCAGTATTCAAATACATAACATAAGTCTATTTCCGAAATTCCTCGACGTTATTTTTGTAATCTCGCTATTCTTGTCTGGTATCTTGGGTCGTCGATAAGAGCCTGTCTCTGTTTCTCTTGCACGTTGGGGTGTATGTGATTCTTTAGTGTTCCAATACTACTTCAATTTAAAAAAGAATTGCATCAGTCCTTGCATATTAGGTTGACACTTTTGCACAAGAGAGCATTTCTTTCTCTTGAAAATCGGATTAGAGGAAGGTTCTGAAATTCTCAAACAGAACATTATCCTTTAATGCTAAATTGTACTTTTCCTTCCTAACAGGCAGGCTTCTACCACTGTAACTCTACAGGATTATACTATATTATGTGGGTACCAGGTTTTTCAAAGGAACCTACCATTTTAATATTATTGATATGCAAATCTCATTCAGCAGATGTTGAACATCCATACACCTAATGCCAACTAGTATTCATATTACAGAACAGTATTAACACACTGCAGTTCCCATGTGTCTGACTTCCACTCTTCAGTCCAATGCGCAAGAATAACCAACATGCAACAAGGTCTAAGATACGGTGAATGTACCACTCGTGGCCTCTGATTTATTCATTCTAATATATTAATTATTCTTGCGTCGGCTTCATCATAATTAATCGACTTGTTTAAGCATGAGTTATGTTGGTTTTTTAATTGCAGTGTTAATAGAGGAATATCATGAGACCAGAAACAACAGAATGCACAACAAGTGCTTGCACTGTATAGTGTCATGGTGTGTTATGTAATTAAGTTTAAAACCGTGTTCGATTTTGTTTTTAAATTCAAGTTAAATTTAAGTTACATATCAGTGAATGGTACGGCGACGACTGGTACAACATCTACCCTAGTATAACCTTAAGTCGAGCTTGCAGAAGTGCGCAATAGCGGTGGAGGGGGACAGGGGAGGTCTACTCACCGCTGGCGGCTTCGAGGCGGCTCGAGGTCATCTCCCGCTGCGTTCGCCGATGGCAATCCCACGTGGAGGATGCTGTGCTCCAGCACGCATCCTTCCCTGAGAGCGCAGTGCACGTACTCCTCTCGACTTCGACGATCAAACGCCAGCAGAACACATCGCAGCCGAACTACTGAGTTGCGAGCAAGATGGCGGAGCGCAGTCCGCGATCCCCATGTCGATATCTCGAATCGCTAGCCTCTCGAAATTCGAGATTTGGGAGATAAGATTTCCCCCTCAATTTTGGAAAACAATTGATTCTGATTTGAGATTCTGGAATTTGGAAGTAGAATGTTGTTTGAAATACGAAGATTTGTGGTGAACGACCTTCGTTCGTTAAGATTTGTCTTGTGGAGTTTCGACAGTTCCGAATATGTTTGTGTTTGGAATTTCGAACATGTATAGGATTTCAATATTTTGAACGTTGAACCGCCCGAATACTCGCATCGTCGACCAGATATCATCGTTCGAATGTCGATATATGCAACTTCGGACGATTGGGAGGGTGGCGATATAACCTCGAACTCGGCGGGAGAGCGGCAACTTCGTGGGATTCGCCATTGCGTATACCACGGCAAACTTGTGATGCGTGCAGCTGTCTCCCGACTTACCTGCGATTATCTATCGAAAGCCGCAAGGATTGGTAGAGTGAGAGAGTGAAATTGTGTCGGGGCCAGGAAGCCTCGCTTGTGATGAGATTTCCCTGGAAATGTCGAGCTAGAGTGTGAAAACAAGCCTGGTAAGTTGCCAGTGTCTGCCCACTGTGCATGGACTCGACCGCTATAGTCTTTCCAATTACGCACTTGCTGTTTTCCAAGGCGAAATCCTCGCGTATCACATAACAACGCACACCCAACTACTTGCCAGATCTTTAGACACGTCAATAGCAAATTCCTACCCAACATCCTATCGCGCGGTGAACCGAAAAGAACTATGTCTGTCTTTCCCTCGCACAGTTCAATTCGAACAGCTACGTATTGATAATCCTGAAAAAACTCTCCTTTTTTCAATTTGAATGCATTTATGTCTGTTTTTCTTTCAGTCAATTTCCATTTGTTTCCTTTTTCTATTCGTTATCATGTGTGACTCCGATGAACATAGGGAAACATTTCTGTATCGTCTATAGATAGCTGGCCAAATTTTCACAAGTGCTCTTACAGTTTTCAAATTTATTACAGAAATATGGTGTTGATATATCGAGTGCCGATCCCGTCACTCTGCACGTACGTTACTCTAAGCGTATGTGCGCTGAACTGTTCCTTGTATTATGCCTACACAGTGCTGAATGCAGATCAAAATGCAAACAGCACTGAGACTGCATCAACGGGGAAAGCAGCAGGGCAGCGGGCTAATTTTAAGATGAAGAAACTGTTTGAGTGTATGCTCGATGAGCCGATATGTATGTGGGTAAGTGAGTCTTTTATTGGACCGTCTATATCTCGAAGTTATTATATTGAAGTGAATGTTTGTGTATTTCCAGACCCTTATTAATATGGCTTACTGTGTGCTCATCTTCCTGGGAAAGAGCATCCAAAGGCTTGTGTTTGGGAGCTTGCGAGCCTCGGAGAGGCAGCATCTCAAGGACAAGTTCTGGAACTTTGTCTTTTACAAACTGATCTTTGTCACTGGTGTGCTCAATGTTCAGTATATGGATGAGGTGTTGATGTGGTGGGCATGGTACACGGCTCTCGGATTCCTCAGCCTTCTCAGCCAGTTATGCAAAGATCGCTTTGAATTTGTGAGTTCACTGATGAGGCAAATCCATTCTTACAGCAAGAAAAAGCACAACTCTAAAGAGAGATATTTCAGCTTTCGATCTCACCTACTACCTCAAGCTGGAGTCACGTGCGCCTGCTGGTATTGCTCGCCTCGATCTTCTTCCTCTCCAGTTTCATGTTACTACTCACCACCACTGCTGCTGCCTTCTCCCTCATCAGCTTCAATACTTTCGCCTTTACCGCTGCCGAGGTAATATTTGTATATTCCGCGCACATGCTGTTGCGCTCGTCGACCAATTTGACCGTGTAATTGTTCATTTAGTGTATACTATTGGGCGTCCGCACCTTCCACGTGATTCTTCGATACGCCGTCCACTTGTACGCCCAGCGTGCCTGGGAGAAGCGCACCCTCTTCACTTACTACATGGACCTAGTCGCCGAGCTGATTGTCCTCGCGGTCGACTTCCTCCACCACATCCACATGCTACTCGCCAGCAACATATTCCTCTCATTGGCCTCCCTTGTCACTTGCATGCAACTGAGGTACCTCTTCTACGAGATACAGAGGAAGATAGGCAGGCACAGAAACTATCTGTCGGTCCTCCTCCACATGGAGCAGAAGTATGTGTTTCCATTCCATAATCCTAAACACAATGTCCTTCTGATTTAAAGGGAAAACATTCCCCTACCTGTTGCAGCTACCCAATGGCAACCAACTTTGAACTCTCCAGTGCGGACAAGTGTGCCATCTGCTGGGAGCGCATGGACAGCGCCCGGCGCTTACCCTGCTTCCATATCTTCCATAACAATTGCCTACAGCTCTGGCTTGAGCAGGAGACCTCTTGTCCCACCTGCCGGCTGACCTTCACCGTCACCCAGCCGGAGGTGAACGTGGCGAGCGATGTATGGCGGAACGAGCACCTCTTCCACTTCGACGCCTCGCGATATGTCTACTGGCTGCCGAGCTTCTCCGTCGAGGTGTCGGACAATGTCCTCTGGGGCAACATTAGCACCGGCGGTCAGATCGAGAGCATGGCTCGGCAGGTGAGGATGCACGCCATAATAAATATAAACGCGTGTACTCCACTGTAAACATGACTGACGGTGAAGACGCCTCTATTGATTCAAGGTCCAGCAAATGTTCCCTCACTACGGGTTGGTTGACATAATGGAGGACCTGCGGCGGACAGGTAGCATGGAATTGACTGTGGAGAATATACTCATCGGTTCCGTGAGGAACGGTAGGGTAGCTGGGGAGTTTGACGTTGAGCACGACAGCGATGTAGTCGAACCGCCGGTGCGGGAGCCCGAAGAAGTGGAGGAGGCTGATGTGTAAGTGGAGAATAAGAGTTAAAGAGTGGCTACACCAATACAAAGTGAAATATACCTTGGTAACACACGCCGTTCGCATTGCAGATCGGTCCTGGAGCCGTCCACAATGAGCAGCCGGTTCTCCAAGTCGTCGGAGGAGCGAGAGAAGATATTGCAGAATCGGAAAGCCCTGATGAAAATGCAGGCCAGGCGGAAGTACTTGGAGAAGCATCAGAAGCTGAACTAATCTCCTTTTCCTAATGTCTAGATGTCTACCCTACTGTTACGTTTAAGTGTCTTCTCTATTTATTCGAGCGCTGTAAATACATAGAACAACTATTCCCGAACAGTATTAACGAAATAAAATCCCATTGCTATTGCACAAGACATCGACTACACAATGCGAGTCCGTCGACTACAAGTAGATAGCCAATCAAGAATCTAGCCTCTAGCGATACTTATGAGTCTGAATTGGTGTGCATTGGTCCGAACGAGCCACCACCCTAAACTCTAGTTGACAATATTGCCACTTAGCGGGGCGCCAGTGTCGCCGGTTGTTTTCTACAGTGCGCGCTAGCATTGGATATATAGTGGCTGCTACAGGATCGTAGCGTTTGGCAGGGCGACTGAAGTGACTCTGACTGGCGAGTGACTTGTCTCGAGGGCTTGTCGAGAGGGAATCGAAGGCAGAGACGAGTGTTAGGCTCGCAGTGGAAAGCATGGCAAAGACGTACGACTACCTGTTCAAGCTCCTGCTGATCGGGGACTCCGGGGTCGGCAAGACCTGCGTCCTCTTTCGCTTCAGCGAGGACGCCTTCAACACGACCTTCATCTCGACGATAGGTTAGTCCCAGTGGCCCAACCGAGTCCCCCTGCCACTGTCACTATCTCCGCGATATTTACACCCTAGAGACCCGACAATATTCCGCCGACTATAACCTGTACCATCCTCTTTCTTCGGCGCAGGCATCGACTTCAAGATCAGGACGATCGAGCTCGACGGCAAGAAGATCAAGCTGCAAATATGGTGAGTTCACCTTTCACCACTTGGCATCTCAAAGGAATCTCCTGGTGCCGAGTACTCCGCATCCGCGCACTGGTCCTGGAATTGCCCATTAATGTTCTCTTCTGACATTGTCAGTGGAAATGTATTGTTAGAAGGACACAGACAATGTATAGTGTACCAGCTGTATGGGTTGTTGCCACCCGTCTCTAGTCTGTGGCATAACTTGTCTTGTACGCTGTTTCTGCAAGATTGTACAGAATGTAATTCTAGTGCCACTGCCTTTCCACGGGAAAAAATGCATTCTAATGGTGTGGAGTGATTAGTTGGGGTAATTTTCACTGTGAAAAGATGGGCGGATTGTTATGCTGGATGGAAACAACGCTGGGAGTACTGTTTTGTGTGGGAAGATAGAATCAGAGTATTTTGCTAGACAGAGATTGCGTCTGGTTAGGATTTTGAGTGAAAATGCAAGAAGAAATATTTTATCGACGTGTCGTCCATCTCGCAGGACTCGATATCAGTGACAGTCCTGTTTTACCGACTGTTAGATCAAGTATTACCAATCCGTACTCGGCCCCGCCAAACTTTATCGCGCAGGTGCTGCCAACCAGCGGACAGGTTGGCGGTAATTTTTCGAAATTTCGAAATTCAAATTCCATTGAGTTTATGCCTTTAAACGAGAACGATCTTAATGTTATGAAACTTGTTTAAACCAGGGATACGGCAGGCCAGGAGCGTTTTCGCACGATCACGACGGCCTACTACCGTGGCGCGATGGGCATCATGCTCGTCTACGACGTGACGAACGAGAAGAGCTTCGAGAACATCAAGAACTGGATCAGGAACATCGAGGAGAACGCTTCTGCCGACGTGGAGAAGATGCTACTCGGCAATAAGTGTGAACTCACCGAAAAACGCCAGGTCTCGAAGGAACGGGGCGAACAGCTCGCGATTGAGTATGGCATTAAATTCATGGAGACCTCGGCAAAGAGTAGCATCAACGTCGAGGAGGCCTTCTACACCCTGGCGAGGGACATCAAAGCGAAAATGGAGAAGAAACTGGTATGATAATCGTATCTACGTAATTTGTAGTTGTATGATGCTCGTGCTAATGTTGGTGGTTGGGACCTTGAGAGCAAACATTATTTCGCCCTGTTGGGTGTATGTTTGTTCTTAATGCAATTCTGGGTTTACATGTGGGAGCTACGGTGCATTCTAGTCCGATTTACGGTATTTCCCATCGCCTGGGAACAAGTTTGATGTCTTCCTATCCAACACATTGGAACTGCCATAAATCTTTCCTTTCATACACATTACGATACGTGGGAGCTTCAATATACCAAATTTTGCTACTCGCGATATTTGAGAGAGCAGTGTCCTTGTCCTTGTCTAACACACTGTAATTCTGATAAGAGCCCCAACCCTTTTGTACATTCGTATTGTATAGGAACTCCCGTATCCCAACGCTACTGCACTCAATTTCAAAGAGTACTTCGTTTTATTTGTTTAACTCATTGGAATGCACGTGGAAGGCTTTTTGCTTCTGCCGTACATTGGAGGGTATGGGAGCTCCCACGTTACTATGATTGGGATGAAACCATTATTGTCATTAATGCAAATCTCGCTCTCTGTTCTGGCCGTGCCTGTCCTCTATCTCTGTCTCTCTGTCCCTGTGTGCTTCGGTGGCGGGCGTCCACGTAATGCAGAAGGTACATCTACGAGAAGAGTAACTTTACCGCCAATGCATGCTGGCGCGCCTATACATATGAACGTATAATTTGTTAAGTTTGTTTAGAATTTAGGTCATCGAAAGGTGGTGCGATCGGAGCATCGTACTTGGCGAATGCACAAAATACTTGTCGAATTTCGGCGCTCTGATTCATTTCTTTCCGTCTGAAAATATGCGCGGTCAATTTATATCACAGATACTCGAACGCCTTAGCGTAGAAACCCAACAATCTAATCTCTTTGCGTTGATAAGAGAAAGGGAGTGACGAAAGAATTTTTGGAAACGGACATCCGGATTTCAAGATATCGAGACAGTCAGACGGACACGAACGATTCGAATCGCCTAGCAGAGTACTAACTGCCGATGATCTAGAATCTAAAACCTAAACAGTTCCCAGCCGTTAGCCAAAGTTTAATCAACCATCTTTTCGCCGATGCGGCCAACCCAGGAGGCGTCGAATCCACCGAAGGGCGGCGGTACGCACCAGCTGAAGGCGACCGAGCCGCAGAGGAAGCCACCGAGCTGGTTGGCACGCTGCAGCGTCCTCTGACGAAACAACAAGCGCGTAGGCAGCAGCGAGCGCACGGCAGAGCGGCAGCGGAAGAAGACGACGTGGTGGTGGCGGACGGGGCGGACGAGGGGGCGTCGGAGTGGGGGCGTGCCGGCCGGCGATAGAAGGGGGTAGCGCCGTTGTTCAACTGGGGACACTGTGATCACACACGCCACTGCGAACGAGAGCAAATGCGACGAGAGAATGATAGAATGAGAGTGCGAACGAGCGGCCGAGAGAGTTAATTAAGGGAAATACCTGGAAAAGTTTTATCTCGGCTCTCAAAGAGTAATACACCCAGGGTAATCCCTACAAGAATGAGCTGCTTCTCGAGTTCTAGATAAACCCCACTTTAACGAGCGATCGGATTAAAGGCTGGTTTACGTAAACCTCGAGAAGTAGTGCATTTACAAAAGAACCACACAGTATGTATACTCTTTGAGTGCCCAGATGAAACTTTCCGTAACGACCGACCACTCGAACTCTCGAGTTCCTCTCGAGGCCCGTGCGAGTGACAAAGGGAACTAGTGCGTGCGTATGGAAGCGAATGAGTGAATGAGCAATCGAGTCTGTCCTGCCTGCGATTCACGGGGCCCACATTTCGCCCGGACTCACACGCGGGCCTGTTAGATTAACGTACAATTTGTATTGGAATTTACCAATGCCCGTGGGTCTGAGCGCCAAGTGGGAGCTGTGCGAGTGAGTGGTTTGGATGCCTGTCTTATCTGTTACACATTATAACCGGGAGCGCCTGGACGCATACTGTAACTCGGATATAAGTGGTAATAACAATTTTATATTAATCCCGAGACAAGTGTACACCTTTAATACCACTTGGATACCTTGCAATTGTGTATTGTTTCGCATATTTGTAATATAGAAGTTTTAAGGGAGTGGTGCGACCAGTGATGCCAACCCTAACTCTTCCAAGTAGAATAGAAGTAGGGTAGATCATTAGATGAGGAAAGTGATAGTCACATTTTTAGAAATAGCGTCCCATCATAATCGTGATGTCTTAATCCGTCTTGCTTTTATCACGTGAAAAATAATTGGAGGTATTCATATTTCCTAAACGAATGAACCGATTCGTTTGATTCATGGCTCATTGGATTTAGAAAAATAATCGATGAAATACAACATTCATAAATAAATCTTTGGAGCTGCAACTTTTGCGTAAATGCAGGTGACAGTTTGATAACTATGGAAACAGCTAATCTTCAGGATAAGTATCTTCTACTTGGCGCGAGACTCTACCGAGTCCCCTGACGGAGGCTTTTCTAAGGATTTTCACAGGAATTTACTCAATGAGAATACACTTCCGTGTTTCTCAGTCCATCAATAGTAGTTGCTATCCTTGTCAGCCAATCACAGCTCGTCTCTGGGCGTTCCGGCTGGACAAAGCGAGTCTCTACTCTGCTCTAGAGATCACAGTGGATCACAACGCGTCTCTACTTACTCCAACCAATCACAGCGAGTCTCGAAATGCATGAGACAGCCACCTGCGCTGTAAACACAAGCAGTCGAAAACGGAGCCAAAGGGAACTAAAGGGAACATAACCAACGATACCGTGTTGTTGTGTCAGAATCGTCAGAATGCCTTCTCACCTCGTAAGCCTTCGGTTTTCTTCAAGTAATTGCTGGTAATTGAGTGAATGCTCGCCCCATAATTAGCCGAGGAATTCGGGCAGCATGGCCGAGGAGCGGGGTCCGACCCAGGAGTTCAAACTCGAGCCTGATTCCGAGCTCAGGTTTGAAGTGGAGAACAAGAATGAGAAGGTTACCCTAGAGGTAAGAGTCATTCACCAATGTCGCCCCAATTTTATAGATTTACAGGCATTACAAAACCTGAGATTGAGAAAGATGTTGTTTCCAGCTGAAATCCGGCCTGGCCGAGGTATTCGGCACAGAGTTAGTGAAAGGGAAGCAGTACACCTTTGCCCAGGGCGCGAAAATGGCAGTGTTCACGTACCAAGGGTGCACACTTGAAATCTCTGGCAAGACTGACGTCTCCTACGTAGCGAAAGAGACGCCAATGGGACTATACCTGAATTGTCACGCCGCCCTAGAGAGTCTGCGAGAATTGGCAGAGAAGAAAGAAGCCCGGGGACCAATCTGTATGATTGTTGGACCTTGCGACGTCGGCAAGAGTAGTCTTTGTCGAATCCTCCTAAACTACGCGGTCAGGATGGCCCGTCGGCCGATTTTCGTCGATTTGGACGTCGGGCAAACTCACATCGCCATACCTGGCACCGTCGGCGCACTCCTCGTTGAGCGACCTGCCGGCGTCGTCGAGGGCTTCAGTCAGCAGGCTCCGCTTGTTTTTCACTATGGTCATAAGAGTCCGCAAAGCAACGTTGCCCTCTATAATTTGCTGTGCGTATTCGCGAGCCACTTATGTCATATTTTTACTCCTTAAACAATTATTAACTAACAATGCGACACTTTTATTCCAGAGTGACAAGACTAGCGGAGGTCTGTTCGGATCGGCTTCAGGCTAACAAAAAAGCGCGATCCTCGGGCATTGTAATAAACACCTGCGGTTGGATAAAAGGCGACGGGTACAAGCTGCTCACGCATGCGGCGCAAGCCTTCGAGGTCGACGTCATCCTCGTTCTCGACAAGGAGAGGCTGTACAACGAGCTAGTGCGCGATATGCCGGACTTCGTAAAGGTTGTCTTCCTGCCGAAGAGCGCTGGCGTCGTCGAGAGGAGCAAGTCTCAACGCGGTGAGTCGCGGGATCTCAGTATCAAGGAGTACTTCTACGGCAACCGAACACCTCTTTACCCACATAGCTTCGAGGTCAAGTGGAGCGAAGCTAAATTGTACAAAATAGGTAACTGGCTTACTCTAGCTAATGAATTAGTCGAGATAAATTAGACAGACGATGCGCTAATGGACGATTGCTAATTGTTATAGGCGCCCCAGTGTTGCCGGCGTCTTGCATGCCGCTCGGCATGAACGTCGAGGACAATTTGACGAAATTGGTCGCCGTGAATCCCGGGGTTAATCTGCTCCATCACCTCTTGAGCGTGTCGTTCGCTGACTCGCCCGAAGACGACGTCGTACAGACGAACGTTGCTGGCTTCATATGCGTGTAAGTGCATTCTGGAAAAATATTCTTTAAATATATAAACCTATTTCGAAAACAGCTTCTGTTACATGCTTCTTTATTAATCGACTGTTGCTTATTGTTTCCCTTGCAGAACGAACGTCGACGTAGAAAGGCAGGCATTCACAGTGCTCAGCCCCCAGCCCAGGCCGCTCCCTAACACTGTGTTATTACTATCTGATATCCAGTTCATGGACAGTCATTAATTGTATTTTTATAGACGGTATTTTTGTACATTAAATCAAAGAATTTGTTAGTCAGTGAGTGTTTTTATTACCTGCTTCCTCTATACTTATGCGTTCGTATTTAAGACGGAAGATCTGCCGAACAGTTGCCCAAGCTCGCATTTAGGAAATTCCGGGAGCTTGCACCTATAACATAATTGATAATTTAACTACGACAATATAACTATCGGTTTTCAGGCGCGGAATTTCCGTAATCGAATTGAACATGCAACAATCGTCTATTGAAATTGGCGCGATTTATCTATCTCCAAAGCGGCAGTATCGATAAGTATCGTCTAACACATTCAGGGTGTAAAGATTGCGCGCACGCAACAATGGTGCTCATGTATAGTTGAAGTGAAGTATTCACGCGCGTTGTTTGGTGCTGAAGATTCGAGCCGAAGATGACTAATGGAAGCAGAAGTGAGCCGAACATTTTGGTGACAGGTACAGGAAATGGGCTAAGAATAACATTCCGACCAGCTGTAATTAACAAACCGCACCTTTCAGGCACACCCGGCGTTGGCAAGAGTTTGACATCGCGAAGATTAGCCGAAGAGACTGGACTCGAATGGATCGATGTTAGTAAACTCGCCGTGGAGAAGAAATGCTTGGAGGAATACGACGAAGAGTACAAATGCCCGGTTCTAGACGAGGACAAGGTGCTTGGAATGTCCGCGTAATTAGCTGACAAACTGAAATGTGGTTATAAAGACTCTTTATTATTCCTTTCAGTTGCTGGATGCAATGGAAGAACTGATGGCCACAGGGGGCAAGATAGTAGACTACCATGGTGCAGAGTTCTTTCCCGAACGGTGGTTCGACATAGTCTTTGTGCTAAGGACAGATAACACGATCCTATACGACCGGCTCAAAGAAAGAGGATACACCGGCAAGAAACTGGAAGATAACATAGATTGCGAGATATTCCAAACTATCTTAGAAGAAGCCAAATCTTCCTACGCCGAAGAGATTGTTCACGAATTGCAGAGCAACTCAGAGGAACAAATCACCCAGAATGTAAATAGAATATGTCAATGGATCAAGCAGTGGAAAATAGACAATCAGGAGGACTAGTATTAGGTGCAGTTTCCTTTCCTACCATCTTTCTAAATGTACATTGTATTTCATTACATTTGTATGGCACATGGTTTTATACACTGGCGATTGTTTAATTACACGTTGTTTTGTATTACGGACACCTAATCTTACTCCACAATACCCAAATCGTGTTTTAGTTTCTTCAATCTACTGTCTATGCTATCGTAGTACTTCATTTTGATGATGATCTCCTTGGCCTTGCTGATCTCATTCGTATTGAAGGCATTTGCCAATTCCCTGTTGTGGAAATATGAGTTCAGTATTGGCAGTCTGTGTTTTAACAGATAGTGCTAAGAGGAATTACTTTGACATGGCATCCAATGTATTTCTATTCGTCTCCACCAGCTTCAAGATCTTGTTGCTATCACCTTCAGCACTCTCTAAATCCTCGTTCCTTTCCATGATCTCCATGAGGAACATGGGATTCAAGTTAGTAGTCCCCTCAGGAATGGAGACACCATCTAGCTCCAGCAGATACAGTCCCCTGCTCAATGGATTGATCAGGGTAGTATAAGCCTTGTTAACTAAGGTGGAGAAGCTCTCAGAGATTTCCTTCTCTTTCTACCAGAAGATACAATCAATAATTTTGCCAGGAACTACTTCTTTCTAAGCAGAGGCTATCAGTGTTGAGTGATACTTGCCTCCGACTTACTACCAAACTTATCAGGATGCAACTGCCTCTGTAGATCTTTGTATCTCTTGCGAATATCGTCGACAGACACGTCGTAACTTCTTGGCACACCGATGACGTCGAAATAAGTCAAACTCTCCGGCGGCTCTTGGAGAACTTTGCATTTCGAGCAGAACAGCTGCGACTTGAATACAAAATTGCAATTCCAACACTTGTTCGGCGCTTCGCTTGAGAAGTGCAGTTTTTGCTGGAACCTTGAGGACGCGAATGAGGATTTCTCCTTGTGATACCCATGAATATTTCGTTCGTAGCTTGTGTTATTCGATAAAGAAGTTAGAGTACGTCTTCTAGCGAGACCAAAGAGGAATCTTCTGCTGGCCATTTTTTTAGCGGGTTTGTAACCTACGCGTTAATTATCGCAGCTCTTTCAAAGCCTCGCGAGTCGGCTATCTACGAGTTAATGATGCAGTCGCGGCATTATGCAATGCCAGCAACAAGTTCATCGCAGTGAGACCGACTGACAAGTACTCGATGGGTGAGCAGTGATCGGAGTCGAGTGGCTCGACAGAGGAAAGCATACGACGCGATTTGTGAGTGCACTGCGCCGATCACAGTCAGCCTCCCCGTGCATGTGCTAGTTTGTGTACGAGTGAATCTTCCAGTCCACCAGGGAAATCCTTACTGTCAGTGTAGTGTCGAGTGCGCATTTCCTCGAGAACAGCACCGTGAAACATGCCGACTTACGAGATGCCTATAATTATTCGGCTGATGGCGAAGGTAAGGCGGAATTCGGGGACGAGCCGAAGCACGCAGGTTAGGCTACGGGAAAATCACATTTCCTTCAATCAATTTGTCTTTTAATTGCACAGCCGCAACTCCACGATGCCCTGAAAGGTGTCGCCAAGTCGATATTCGGCAGTGGTGGTTACATACGGGCGATCGAGAATTGGGGCGAGAAGAAGATGCCGATGAAAATATCGGCGCACGGCGCGGTTCATCGCGAGGCTCAGTAGGAAGACGATTCCAAATCATAATTCTATTCTAACTTGGATTGCTCTTCGAAAGAGTAATACTAAATCGATTTCCCAACTTTCAGTCATTTCATGTTAACTTTCGACGTGCCGCCCAGTTCCCTGCAGAATCTCCGCTTCGAGTATAAACAGAACAACGACGTGGTGCGCGCCCTCATTTTCAAAAAGCAGATGCAAAAGGAAGTGGAATGCACGATTGCCGAGGACTTCCTGCCGCCAGTCTACAGGTATGACTTATCGTCGGACAGGAAATGGGTTTGAAAGAATCATATATTATTCGAGTAATATAATTTTGCAGGAAAGACGTGGCAGCTATACTAGCGGGCGGTCGCAGGACCAAGCGGAAGACCAAAGTTTTCAAGCACAACACTGGTCTGGAAGTCCACCCCTTCTAAATAATTAAATATTCTCCTTTCTCATTTTGTTACACGACGTAGAATGCATTGTAAATAGACATCGCGAAGGAATAAAGGCTGAAATATGGGTATTTAGGGTACATACTACCTATGTGCCGTTTATTAACTCATGGTCATCGATACACAGTGAAAAATTATTCTTATAATCATCAAAAGTTTCTTTTTGTACAAAATACTTAATATAATATAATATATCATTTATCATTATATGTAATAATAATAGAATAATTAGTATATCTCACGCGCAACATCAAATCTTTGAGATAACTCGGTTACACATCAACAAAGTACTGTAATATATTCAACAGTAGATCAGAGTAGCCCTTCGCGGTCGGGAGCTCCCCGCTAAACACCTCTATCATCACACGATCTCCATCGACAGAACAAGAGAGCTAATTGACATACGATTAATATGCCCAGATGTCCGAGGAAGGTATGCAGGTCAAAATCTCTAAGTTTAGTCTGGTCTAATGCAGCGGCCGAATTACTATGTAAAATCTACCGATGTACCGTTCAGGTACACACGAGTGTCTTAACTTAAGTCATCTCACGGCCCCGGTAAATGCTTGGAGGATCCATTTGGTCGTCCTCGAGACTGAGGATCTTTATTGTGCACTCTTTCTCGTGAAGCCTCGATGTACTCGACATATCGCGTGAAAGAGAGGAGAATTTCTAAATGCGGGCTAGATGCGTGTCGTAGAGAAACTGTGAGTGCATTCGTAAGAGTCGGGATCGTCGGAGACGAACGGATTGCGAATGTATCACGAGAGTACGGAGGGAGGGCGGGTCTTTACATGTGTCTGGTGTTGCCGAAATTGATGCCGCTCTGATTCGCCCCTTTATTGCTGCCGTATTGCAAACTAATCACGCCCTGTCCGGCCCTCAACTGCTCCTCGGTGAAGTTGCGCACGTTCTTGTCGGCCTCCTTCGGGCCGATGCTCGGCTTCCCATATTGGCCGGCCTGCGGACAAATTATTATTGACCTTTCTCTCTCGAGCAATGATCGAATCACTTCCAGGAATGACTACACACCTTCCGGCCAAGCGACTGCAGGCAGATGACGACGGAATTAAGATTCTGCCTTTCCCAAAGGTCCACCGTCTGGAAGGTTTCCTGCGCGGGGACCCCCAGTCCCTTTGCCGTCTCGAGGAATGCGTTGATGTTCTCCATACACTTGAACGCCAGTGTCGTCTTATTAATTTTTTTCACCGAGCCCTCCTTGATGTGGTTCACCAATCTAAAAAAGCACCGAGATTTAATACCGCGGTCCAAGCGACGCGGGGAGTTTCTACGTACTGGCAAAGTAGAACACCGTCCTTCAGGATCTCGTAGAAGTTGTCCATGTCCCCATTCGTGCTGATGTTCTCGCCGGTGATTGTCTTGATCCATTCCAGGCATTCCTGGGCTAATTCCTCGCTGTATTTGCTGTTGATCTGTGACAATAAACAGAGGCGCGTATTAATGACTACGCGAGTGATTTCATTCATGACTGGCTCAGCCAAACACACTCGTAATCTGCCTCTAATCCAAGTATGCGAATACACCCTAGCGAATACTCGGCTATCGTGCTCTTCCTGAATGCCGAGAGTAATGTTTATTGAATCACTGCGATAAAGTGCGAAGAAGGCGACGCGACGCCTGCTCACGGTTGCTTATTAATTATGCGACGTTTCAGTGTTCCAAGTAACACATCCTGTGTAGGGTCTCGCCGCGGTGTAAGCGTGGCTGGAGTCACTGACCTAACTCGTTCGAACACCGGCCCGTTGTTCCCTTCGTCTACCCCCCTCCCCCCCTGCGCCCCTACTTTACTTGCCCTCGTAAACGTAAAATATCGAGCCCTCGCGTATCTTTACGAGCTGAAAAAAGACGGGGATTGGAAGGAGCGTCATTGGAGCAACGGGCCAACAGTTAGCCACGAATGTAAGATCGCCTAAAAAGGTAGGGTTCGCTTGGACCCTCGTGTTCATCCTCCAGCCGTATGCATATATGTATTCCGTTAGGCATACGGTGCCTCGATCGTGATGCATTTCACGTGACCACTCGTAAAAGCGCGCCGACTGATCACTGCTCTAGATGCACCGGCAATTATAATAATATACGGTGAAATCGGCCATCTGGCGAGAAGCCCGCTCTTACCCGTAGCTTCCAGGGTCGAGAATTCCACTGACTACTGAAAGAAGATACGCGTTGCGGCGGTGATTTATTAAGAGTTTGAGTGCCACGTCAGCCAAACCTGAGTAGAATGTGAGGCTGAATCGTCAATCCACGGGTATAATTTTTTAACGGAGAATAATTGTAATAAACAAAGAGACTCCGCAAGCGGCTTTCATGGCGCGTCGTCCGGTGTATGTTTGTATGCACAAGGTTGCGAAAGGGACATCGAAGATTTCTCGGCGAGAAACCTAACGGAAGGAAACAATTCCGGCGCGCACGAACCCGCGCGCCACACGAAGCAGTGTCGTCCGTGATAGCCTCACGCTCGCGGTATTCACTTTCACCGTGCACACGTCTGCAAGAAATCGCATCTCCACCGCAAGAGCCGGAACCGCATCGGGCGCCGATTAAAATCCCCCTTGCGATTCGAGTTACAAGCGACGCCGACGGCCCACCTATCTATCGGGCCCGCGTGCCCGGCAACTTTCTCCGCAAGGTAACCCAGTCGCAGGTAGTCTAGAAAAAAGTCCCGCGGCTTTCGGCCGATATTACGCATTCGCCGATCGATCCCTCGCGATTGGCATGCCGCGCATATAAATGCAACAACAACTGTTACGGGCCTCCTCCCGATAGCGCAGGCCACGCGGCTATATTTAGGCGTTAAGTAAGCGCGCGAGATAATTTCTTTAACGTCCAAAGTGAACCGACGCGTCCTATTTGATAAGCATTGGCCAACAGGGTGGTCCTGCGACTCCCTGCGAATCTCGCCAGCGGATGTACACCAGCGCTTGTGTCCGATTACGAAAGCGATGATATAATCCTAACCTTACGTCGCCTCTTCCTTTCCAGGCGGGTTCCCGCGCATTCTAGATACGGCAGCAAGTAAAAGTCTCTATCTGCACGATCAGTACACCGAGCCCAGCGCGGCTCGTTACTCGCGGCGAGCGTAAGGAAAGAAATTTCGATAAGTATACGTCGACTTTGTTCCTTGATTTACGCCCGGCAGATACTCGGGGATAAGCGCGGTCCTATCTAATCAAGCTGGCACCGATGGAAAAGGCCTTTAATAAATCTTTGATAAACGATCACGACTACACTCGATGCTGACGTGCGGCTTCGAGCCTGGACAATGTAATAAGCCAGCGAAGCATTAATAATGCCGTGCTAAAGGTGACTGGACCAAGCCGCCGGGAAGCCTGGAGACCACAACTTACTGGATGTATTGGGTTTCGAGAGGCGCGTGCTTCTCCGAGGAAGAGACACAGGCGAATCAAGAGAGTCTAGGGTGTGACGGCCAATATACCTGTAGCCAAAGCATTCCCCTGCATACTCGACGATCTTACAATCTCCGGCATCCTCGAACTCGCTCTCCTCCAGTGGGAAGACTGGGAAGGGCGTGGTGCGTCCCATTGTTGAAAATATCTGGGGTCCTATTCATCCCAATTCCCTATCCTATCTCGAAATTATAGTCGCTGCCAACTGAATAGCTGTCTAGCATTTTCGGTATAATATTGGGTACCAACTCGTGGAACTTCTATTAGTTTTCGTATCAAATCATATAAGCTGGATAAATTGGCACCAAATAATAAAAGTTGGATAAGTTGGTATCAACTTACCCAATTTCTATTATTTTGTACCAACTTATCCAACTTCTATCATGTGATACCAACGCATGCAAATTCTATTATTTGGTACTAATTTCTATTATTTAGAAGCAAGTTTCCAACATATATCATGTGGTACGAACTCATTGAATTTCTTTATCCAATTTCTATTATTTGGTACCAACTCATACAATTTATAATATTTGGTACTAACTCAACGAACTGTTATTATTAATCTTTTGGTACCAAATTATATGAGTTGGATAAGTTCCTTTTCCTCCTGTGCTATCCTTTTCGGGGTACAGAAATGCGCCCTTGAAACCGCCTACCCAATTGACGGCGACTATACTCCGGTGACGAGATCCACCAGGCTCTTCTCCTATCGAAGGCTCAGAGTGCACCAACAAGAATTACGCAGAAGAATCAACTAGGCTGACTATGACAAATATTAAGATAGAAGCGTCGCCGCATTGCAATTGCGCCAATAAAACGTAGGAGCTTTCGCCGCAAGATAATGAAGCGTATCGGTGATGGTTTTTTCACGATGCGGAAAGGCTCGATCTCGATATCCCGATAACCAGACTTGCACTCGATGCTAGAGCCGAAGTGACGTTGATTTCCGTTAATAACGGGGCTTATTGATAGCGTCTATCAACCTCGCATACACAGGCACTGAGAGCGAGCAACGCTGTCGCCCTCCAAGCGCACGTGCTGGAAGTTATGAGAGTTATGCGACACAGTGTAACTTAAGGGTCAGCTCGACGTAATTAAAAGATTAGCATGTATTGCTGGCGGGCACGTTGTTGCTACTATCGTCGGACACGTTCGCACGTTCACGGTCGCGAAAATTGGGTCAGCCTGAGTGAATCGTGGGGCAAATTGAAGGAATTGTTGCTCGAGCTCGATGCGGATTAATTTATATCGCCGCGGCGACGCTGATGGGAAGCTAAATAAGTTATAAGTGGGATCTCGGCGAGTGCTGGTCACTTGCTTTTGCGGGACAAGGTATCCCGAGCTTCCCGATAAAGGTATCTCTAGTTATAAATGATTGCAAAAGCTGATATTGTATTGGGATGATAAGTTTTGAGAAAGAGTAGATCGGAGTAATCGTTTCGTCATGCGGCCTATGAAGTCATTCGTCTTGGCTGCCACGTAACATTCCCAAAGACTGGATTCGACCTTGTTCTTAGCTGGAGGCCGTAAGAACCGCAATCGATTACATCGATCCGCCTTGATCGCCGGCCGGCGGCGCAAGGAGAGCGCGCACGCACACTCGGCCGACAGGTTTCCATTTGGGAGTCCGAGCGCACTCCGAAAGCGGAGGCCGGGGGATTTGATCCTTAAAGGAGCCTTGCTCGATCCCAACAGCCGATCGAGCTTAACGATCCGCCGTAAAAGGATCCTCGCCATTACGGAAGATCCCCATGCGAACGCACGAGTCGATCGATCGACACCTACTAATTCGTCAACCTACTTTCCGCGCACTCCGGCTTGTATGTACACTTGTGACAGTCGAGCCATATGTACTTTACGATTGACACTCGAACGTAGTAATCGAACGTCTTAAGATCTCGAGCGTGTACATGCAGATGTACTGGCGATGCTTGACTCTTGTTGACTTTCAGGCTCTCTTCAGCTCCTACCGCCAATTTATGGAGTTGCCGGCGATCGCCGGTATCGATACGCCAGTCATTATAACTTGGACAAAGTAGCAGTGGAGCCGCAATGTTTCCGAGCCTACCTGCTAAGAATCATCGAAACTGCACCTCGCTCCAATTGAGGCTCGCGGGCTTTGCAGGGCAAATCGGCGAAAAAAGAAGAAACAAATCACCGACCCACTTCGTGAGGCCTGGCGGGTTGCGTAATTGGCCTGCACACACTTTAGCGGCCGGTGCAAGGAGTTTTCAAATGCGAACTGCCTCGAAGGTTACTCTACTTGCGCCCGTCCATATATGGTCCTCTAAACGAGATGAGGTGCCTGCCTGGCCATTAAGGTACACCGCGTCGCTCTCTAACACGCTCGAAACCCAATCGGGAATGCCTGTCTCCAGCAATAACCATTCGTTCGGACTTTCCAGGATTAATTAACAATCGGCCGGGAGTCTTTTGCATCGTCTGATTCACCGCGGGGGCCCCAAGGCTCAAGTGGATATGGGCCTCGAGCCCCAGTCTCTCGAGCGTGCAAGATGCCAGTCGTGGGAATTCGGTGCTACTAATTTAAAAGGGTGCAAGGTCACAAGGGAAAGAAACTCTATGAGCTCAACTGGTAGAGTTTTCTGATTGGAACCTCCACTATCTTCACCATTTCGAAGCCACTACAATTTCTGGGTCTGACGACCGAGCCCTGTGCAATTGTCGTGACTCGTGCACTTACGGTAATTAAATGAAATCGAGTCTAATTTCTAAATGGACTCTTTGCGTTTTTGGATAAGTTGAATTTTGAGGGAAATTTAAGAATGTGCAAGTAGCCAGGCGGGTGCTCGGGGGAGTGGTCGTTGGACACGAGTGGCTAGCCAATTCGGCTAAGTAATACGACATCAGAGTTCACGAGGTCGATAATTAGAGGCGACTAGAAGCATCGATTGACGGGAATATGAGATAACGAGGAAGCTATGTACACCAGTGACTCACGAGTCCAGGAGAAAGTTTCCTCCGGTAAGGTCAGGTCCACTCGCACTCACGTTTTTCGTAATAGCTTGCATCGTGTTCGTCGACAATCTCTCCTTTCTTTAGAGAGGGCGAGTTCGCCAGGCAAATATTGAGAAATGTATGCCAAATAGCTGGGGCGAGCAATGGGAAGCTCATTAGCTGAACAATCTAAAGTCGGGATTACGTGTCTGTCGATGACGTTTCCGTGTCGCTAAGAGGCCGAAGACGATCAGCAGACTTGGAATGGGATACGCGTGTATTTGCAGCGTTCTCCAAGCCCTCGGGCTTTAACAGGATCAACGTGTCCTTCGCCTCTATTGCCACGCTTGGCCTGGCATGTCGAAGAGAGGCCGAACACTAACGATCTCGTGTACAAATTTATCGCCCGCGTCCCTCTTTCTCTTTCTCCCTTGCGCGTGCACATGCGTCGCTTTCGCAACTCGATTTCGCACTTGGGTCCCCGCGAAATTTCTCCGATCTCGTCGCGAGATCCCCACGCGCGCGCGCGCAATCTCCGAAACTACCTCCAATGCTGACAGCCGAGAAGAATTGCTTGGAAGATGGAAATTGAGGAGCCGAAGAGGTATCTGGGCTGTTTTGGTTGTTAGTTTCCAAGACGGAGGAGAATCCAACGCTCTTCCACGTAGCGAGGGTGATTGGCCCCTCGGCAACGTAGCAATTATTAAAGGTGATCGCGGTTCATTGCGCCCGACTTATCATACCGATAATAATAACGATCGCTCGACCTATCCTCAATTATCAGGAGGTCTTTTCTCGTCCTTTAATCAGCCGACTGCTGTAAGAGGCACTCGTTAAATGTCTATCGAAGATTTGATACGTCGAGCGATGCGCCTCGCCGATTGAATTACTGACGCGAGCGTCTTGAAAAACAAGCGGTTTCCTTTAGTCTGGCAGAAGTGTAGCGAGCGACTAGCCGGCGCGCGCGCTGAATTGCATTCCGATGTCGATAAGCGTATCTTTGGCTCGTAACGAGTGCACATTTCTTTGCGAGCGCCGTTCCCGGCGAGCGGCCTTCGGCCTTGTTATTCGGCAAATATTTCTCGAGAAACGTAAGAGGCTCGCGTCTTGTGCCCGCTGAAGCGAGCCAAGAGGCACAGACGATCCACGGGCAATTTCGGTGGGAAGGTGGCGCGCGGTACTTGCACGAGATTCTATGGAATAATGTCTAACAGTAAAGAACTACCGCTTCCCAGGGCGGGGAATGAAGGTCGCGCAGCTCGTCCTAACTTCCAGCGAGTATAATCTGGAGCGAACTAGACGGCGCTCGAGGCCAAGATAAAGCGCGGTGGCTTAGAAAATCGCCTTCCTCTCCCGAGTGGCAGGAAAGCGTTGATAAGCGGTTGACTCATCGCGAGCTTATGCGGTAGGGTTTCCATCTAGGGGAATTATAGAGAGAGATATTATTCATGACGAGTAGCCCGCCGAATCTCCCGACTCTTGGTCTCCGTCACTCGGATTCCTCGAGGCGAAGAGAGGCCGTCGAGAGCGAGCTGGCTCTCGAGTGCACTCCGCCGAGAGATCCGTCCACTCGAGGGGCCCCCGATGCCCAAGGAAGTTGGGTAATGCTGCCGGTAATTCCTCAGCTAAAAGCCCCTAGCGCGCGCTCTTCCTATTCTCCCATTACGGGCCGATTAACCGAGGCTTCTAAAGCCCGGAAGAAACCGGCGCGGAGGATCGGCTCTTTAATTAAAATGTTCTCTCGGCCGAATTTCCGTGTGGCACGCGAGGAGGAGCCGCGCGCGGCTGCTGCCCTTCCGCGGTCGGGTATTAAGGTGAGGCCGAGAGAGTCCGAAGTTCAGAAGTGTACCATGGCCAGCGAGTTTCGCGAGGGACGCTCCCTTCTTTGGCAGAGCGCGCGCGCACGCTTGCCCTCTCATTTTCATTCCCCTCCGAAAGAAACCGACCGCCTGGCAGCTGTTACGACCTCGCGGGACGCCCTGTGAATATCCCGCACCACCTCTCACGGTACCCTCTCGCCCATCCGTCTCATGCTACTTCTTCTTTCAGGTGTTCTCCCCTGACTACCTGCTCGAATACCAGCTATCCCACAGCCATCTCACTCTTCGAGGAATCCTATCAGAAACTTTCACGCGAGGCTCACTCAACGCTTTTCCTCCGATGAGCTATCGGACAACCCTACGCGCCTCCTCGAGTTGCTTCCTTGCCTTCTAGGTCATCCCGCGAGACTTGCTAGAAATTCGATTAAGCCAAGCCGAGTAAAAGGGTACGCGCTACCACCGCGAAGCCTCACTGGGACTCTAAGAAAACCTGGTAGCCCAATATACTAATACTAGACCAATTGTGTCTTCCAGCCGACTTATCGGATTAGCCTCCGACAAGTGTTGGCCGACGTAGATACAAGCGAGAAACGGGCGAGCTGCGTGGCAGAGGCCGGTTCTGATTGCCAGTGTAAATACAGGTGGTAGATAAACCGAGCGGGAAGAGTTTCTGGCGAGAGGGATTCCTGAAAATATGTGGGCACAGCCGGGTGCGATTTGTCGAGGAGGAAGTGGAATAAGTAGGACAGGAACTGGGAGGGACACGGGGTCGACGGGTCCACTGCAGCCTGTTGAGGGGTTGCGCGCACTCGCGCAGCCCTTACTGGGTCGCCGGGAGCGGGGGTTGCCGGAGTAGGTCAGGGTGGCAGCGGAGGGAAATGGGCCGATGGGGATTCAATGTACTCACCTTCCTCTGCGCCTCAGCGGCGAAGCCCGACTTCGCTGCTCTGTTGCTGGCCATCTCGCTTTCTCTCGCTGGCGAGTCAATCTTTCCACCCGATAATCCAAAGAGAGGAAGAGTATCCCGAGTCAAGACACGCCTGGTACCCACCGCGCCTCGAAACCAGAGACGATGTGTATATCACGTGCGACGACACAACGTGCACTGTTCGACGATCGCAACTCGACTGACAGCCAGTGGAGCCGAGCGTGTGCCGCCTCGCTTCTGGAGAGCGCGTTCGACGCCTATTGGCTGGGCTTAGGCCTCTTGGAGTATTGAGTTTTCGTTCAAAAGCGCGCACACACGTGACCTCCGTTCTCCAGCTTGCTACGGAGATGACGTCAGGCTTGGCGCCCGTTAGAGGGACGGAGAAAGAAGGGGGCAGGGGGGAGGGGGCAGCTGGAGAAAGAGCCTTTTCGAGAAGGTGGATCGCCCGAAATTTCTATGACGTTACCGCCTCCGGCATAAAGAGGGGACACCGTCGCACACTCATCGACATCTACTAGAAACCATAATCCTCTGTAATGGTTTTCAGGGAATTGCACCGGCACCGGCTATTCCAAGAATGTGCTCCGCCCGATACCGTTGTTTGGCTACGATTGGGCCGCGTCCCTAAGAATTGGCAAGGGACAACATCCTCGACGGTACCTGTGGCCGACCACTTGTTGAAAGTTGTTGGATCTCCGGAATTGTGCGATGCTACCGCGTACGCTATTCAGTGGTACGTGTACGTCTGAATTGGACTTTCTCGGCTGGAGGAATCGTGCGGCTTTAAGGTCTGGCAAGGCACTGGGTCGGCTGGCAACCGAATAGGCAATTAGCCAAGTTCCCGTTAATCGGGGGGCCCAGGCAATGCCTGAAGTGGCCGAGCGGCCGAAATCGCTTTTTTACAAGTGCTGCTTTGTTAATTTCCTGAGCGCGCGACCAGCGCTGCTCGCTGGATTTCTGTATACACACGCGGCCATGACGTCAACTCCAGATGTAGACTGACGAATTCCCCGAGGGGCGCGCGCGTGCCAGCCAATCCTTCCGGAGGGCATTTTTGCAGGGACGCCGATCATTAAGGTTGAAATATATTTTCAAGCGGCTGCTGGATGGAAATGACGATGTAACCGGTTGCTCCGTTTCGACGAGGAAGAACCACCAGTGGATTCTGGCTGCTCGGATCCTTCGGAGAGAGCCTTTCCTCTTCATCGGGAGGGAGACAAAAAATACTCGGCGGGTCATGGAACTCTCAATGAATATAGGATGCTGTAGCATCCTTCAGGTACCTTGATACCGCCCGCTCTCGAGGAGGCAGCCCTCTCTCTGTTGCTTTAGGACGCGACACGACCAGAACTCGTTCTCGAGCCGAAACTGGTATTAGACCAGCGGCGCGCCCGAATATACTTTTGATACCATTTAACACTCGATCTCCTCGGCTCGCCCTACTCAGAGAGTTACAAAACCAATCGCTTCCGAGGCTGATACTTTTAGTAAGATTTACACGATGCTTAATATACGTGCGTGGTTCTGCGAGGAACCTTGGCAGAATGCACACAATTCTTCCGTTGGTTCGAGCTACGATAATGATAAACTAATATAATCGGCCTTCGTCGATCCTGCCGGGCGCCGTACTCTTTTTACCACTGTTCTTTGGCTCGCGCGTCACATATCGATGACTCAATCCACTGGCTGCTAAGTCCGCCGATTTTTCTGCGATTCATTCCTCCCCGCGCGAGTGGCGCAGCCTCGGCCGGGGAGGAATTTCGAGGAGGGCTTTCGAGGGAGATTGAGTTACGCGACGATCTCGCCCCGCGCGTTGGATCCCGGGGGATTTTTCATGCGGGCCGTGGAATCCGAATGCCGCTCTCTCACATTACGCCATTGCGTGGGACGATGCAGTCGAGCAATGCACCAAGGTCGAGGCCATGTGTGAGAGCGGTAATCCAGCCGTGGTGTGCTCTTTACGAGCGTCCGTGTGTCACGGGTACACCTTTGTACCTGGGAAGATGCCTGTCTTCTTTACTCCGAATCTAACGGGCTTATGCCTGCCGGTCCCCACCCAACTAGCCAATAGAACAACTTCCGACCCTGTATCGACTAATGAAATCAATATGGAAATGGGAGATTAAATTGGCCGATTGATTTCTGTCGCTCGGCTCAATTGGTCGATGGTTATTCATCGCACGACACGTTTCGTCAGTGTTAATGCCTGCTTGCCTAAACTCCGGTCTCATTTTGTCCCGACGGGGGGCGTCGCGTTACGCAGACTAAGCGAAAAATCTGTCCGAACACAGGCGCCGCAATGTCTAAATACGCCGGTTGGAATTCGAGGCGACGATTTGGAAATGAATTGTTATCATAAGAAGCGCGGCATTCCACGATTGCATTTTTTAAGCGAGCGAGAGCTAAGTATGTGTTAACGCGGGGTGTTACGCATTTCGCATGCGGCGCGGCCGGCCGGCTTTTTGCGGGCGCCGGTCTCCTTAGGATTTCCTTTCGAGATTGATTAAAACCGGATTCGCTTAAAACCAGTCAAGGCAGCGTCCTTGCGATCTGGAGATGCCCTCGTGACCGAGAATGCGCTTTTTTCTGCCGGCCTCATTAGCCCCCCGCGCTCAAATAATTAGCCGGTCACTACCGTACCGGACGGATTTGGCCTTCGACGCCAAAACTTGTACTGTCTATTTTCTAAAGCATGACTAAAATAAACTAGGCCGCGTGTGAGTGTATCTGGATGGCATGGCCCGTAAAGGGTAATGTGCCAGGAGATAAATCCGGAAGTGGCACGTGCCAGGAGTAGCCCAAATCCAGATGGTATGTGTCCCAGATGCATGCCAGTTACAGTTGAAACCGAGAACAGTTGGGATGAGGAGGTGGGAGAGGCTGAGAGAAACGGGCGTCGAGTATTTTCTAGACAACTTTATTACATATCAGAATACAGCCTACAGTTGGTAAATTAGATACTTATTAATATACTCTTAAATATAAGTAACATCCGGCAGGCTTAAATAAGAGAGGTTGCCATCCTAAATTCGTTAAAAATATGAAAAACGATGTAACTGGATAAAAAATAAATCTGAAAGTCATAATGCACATTGCTCCGTTTTCATTTATTATCGATTACAAAAAGTTCCCGTGGCGATGTGAATGTCTGTGTCTGTATAATATCGAGTGTTGTGTCTGTCCTCCATGTGATATCGGTACGTCGTGTACGCTGATGATTCAAGATTCAAGACTTAGCGAAGTTAGTAGAAGATCGGTTTTCTAGATATGTTCTCTCCGACAATTTCACCTTCCCCCTTTTACGAGTCTTCTAGAATCGCAACATGTACAGTATGCCTGTTATATCGAGGAAGAGCCAGTGGCAGTGAACAGAATGGGTATGGTAAGTATGTATAGCCTACGACCTATATAGAGTATGTGATTTGATACATTGCTTTTGCATGCATTGTTAATGATATTTTTCCCTTCGCGTATCTTTTATAATCATTATATTCTTTCTTGTATAGTTTAACTAGCAAGCATAACAACTGACATTTTTGTTTCATTCGTTACGATTAGGGTTTCTTTTCTCAATGATATGACGTGTCAATATGTAGTAAAGTTACTTTTGTTTTTCAGGGGACCGCCAGAGCCAAACCATACGTGTGTGTCTGCGTGTGTCTTATATAATATAATTTAGCTATACAACGGTGTATATCAAAACTTATAAAATACCCAAAACCACCATGGCGGCTCCCCTGACCCTGCATTTTGGTAGTTACACCATCATCTCTGTCGCTCGTTCCCTCTTTGTCTCACCCTCTTTTTTACCCTCTCTCTCTTTCTCTCTTTCTCTGATATGCGTTAGAGCCAGACTTGGTATTGGTCATTGATTAAGACTAAAGTCTCGTGAGTCGCGCGCATGTGTGTGCATGTGTGTGTGTATGTGTATGTGTGTGTGCGTTTTTGTAAACTCGTGTGCGAAACCCTCGGTCGGTACCTTCCGCTCGACGGGGATTCTCAAGTACTATCAGTAAATCGTTGGAACATAGTCTTCGAAGGTTTGCGTAGTCATTACTTAAAAGCTGGCGGAGGAGCTCTCTGCCCGTTCGTTTTCGACGAGTCCTCGGTCATTACTGTCACTAATTCGCCGACAGCTTTCCCTAAGTCACCTAGAAAGAGATCAGTCCACACGCTGAGTGAGCCCAGCCCTCGGAACAACGTCCTCCACACAGTGCAAATAACACTTATTCAATAGAAACAATCCAGTGGCACTTAAACACAGTGTAACGTGGAAGCATTATAGGCGAGATGACCGTTAGAGAACGCGGGGAAACATTGTTTTCTGGAGATGGGATATGCGTATGATATGTATCCGAGGCGAGTAAGTGGGGAGGGAGCGAGCCGGGAGGGAGGAAGCGCTGATAGTCTCACCTTACATCCATCCTGTCGCGTGAAAAAAAACAGGAAAGCATAGTTATTGTTAAAGCAGACCAATGACACGTGCAATGGTGACACGTTCGGCGAACAGCACAGTTTTGTTAGACGTTACGGTAAGGAATGATCAGACGATTATAGATTAGTGTACACGAACGAAGAGAGTGAACGAACCTGCCATGTGCAAGAGATTGCCCACATTGTGAGCAACGCTGTGTGAATGTGGTGGCGGTGGTGGCCTCTCTAAACTGCTCACTCTGCCCTCGTTCGAGCCTCCACCACCTAAGTCCATACACCCAATTGTAAATGCGTTAGATCTTAGACCACCCTCGAGAGAGACATGTCTCTGATTTCCTTTAGTTGCCCAATATTTAGAGAATGCAAATGATGAATTAAGTGCGAGGAATTTCCTGATTAGCACGAGATTCGAAGTTACTCTCACAATTACACATCTACACCACTAGATTGATCGAGTATGACTGAAATACAGCTACTAGTTGGGCTCCAGTATTATCTCCGCTTTAGTCGGATCCCCCAAAGCATTACTGTTAATGCTCGATCGAGCCAATTAACGTACCTGGCGAGTCATGATAGTGGCCATTCATCTTGGCGGGAGAATCAGTTGCCAACTGGGAAGCCGTAACACTTCGCGTCTGCAGAGTACCCGTCTTCGATGGAGAGGAAGCACCAGGCTACGCGAACGAAAGAAAAATAGATGCTTGATAAATCGATTCTACTTCACAGTAAGGATCAGTTAGGAATTCGAGTCGAACGTACTTCGTCCAGCAACAGCTGCTTGAGTCTCTCCAGCTGTGCCTCCAACTGACAATTGTGGTCCTTCAATATCTGCAATCGCGTCTCGAGTCTGCCCTTGTGCTGCAGCAGCAGTTTCGCTTCGGCGAGCATATCGCAGTCAGGCTGCCTCGAGCCAAGTCCATCCTCCGGTGTGGAATCCGGCGTTTGCTTGGACAACAAACTCTCGTATTCCGCCTGCAAATTCGCGTTCTCTTCTTCGAGCTCGCGTATGATTGCTTGAAGCTCTTCCCTCTGCTCGGCGTCGATCGCGGCCATCACCTGGACCGGGCTCCTCGGCACATTAACGTTATCGCCGCCGTTTAGGCTCTGACAATAATGGGCGATCAACTGGTGCTCGTCGTCGCTGTCTGGAGTTGAATTGCTCCTGGCGCGAGACAGCTCGACCTCCGCCAACCGGGAAGCGTACATTTCCAGGCGCGTGTGCATATCCTGATTCAAGGAACTATGCTGAGGAGACGGTGCCGGGCTCTCGAGTGCGTCTCCCTCGAGGACTGTCTGCACTGGCAGATAGCCTACCCGCGGGTGTTTCTTGAAGTAGCGTTTCGACTTGAATTTATTGCGCAGGGCCCGCGTGAAGTCACGCACGTCCTCGCCTGATGTCGTCTGAAATCATATCGGATTGCCAATTGTTAGTGTCGAGCGAGCAAGAGGAGGAAGAGCGGATCGAGTATCCCTGGAGATAAAGGCGATGATCTTACCGCGGTACAGTACTCCTGCATCGGATGTGTCAGCTTGTGATTCTTAGCCTTGCGACCCGAGAAGAAGCAATTCTGGCACATGTCGAAGTTGAAGCACTTCAGGCAACGGTACCTGGAACCAAGTGTTCGAATTGAAAGGACCGTTCGGTAGAGAATGGAACCGTGGGTTACAGGCGAGGAGGGAAGATGCGAGTTGAACGGTACCTGAATCCAGTGATGGGATATTCCTTGCATATGTTACATTTAGCTTGATGCTTGGCACTCTCTGCTGCGGAGAGTCTATGAAGCACAGGCAACCAGACCATACTCTGCGGCTCCTGCTGCAACCAGCTCAAGAAATGGACCGCCTCTATCTCGTTCTTGTCCTTGCCGGCCTTCTCGAAACAGCTGCGGACACTAGGCTCGATATTCGACCCGCCGAATGCAGCCACCTCCCCTAGCTGCCTCGGCACTTGTATGCAGTCGTGCAATAGTAGACCCAATTTCCGCTGATCCACCAGTCGGTTCGGATCGGCGATCAATCGGAACAGATCTGAGGAGAACGAGATTTCATTAGTTCTCTGCACTCGGTTGCGTTTGGTGTCTGCTAGATACAAGCTTGAAAGGATATACTTACATCTGTACTTCTCTTCTAAGTGACCTTTGCACAGTAGGACCAACCCGACCTTAAAGGAAAGCACTCGAATCTGGCCGGTCCGTTGACTGGAAGCAAATAGGAATACATTGAACCTCATATCTTCCCTTCTCTGCGATCTCGTAGACGTAGATACTTTGCGAGATAGACGGGTGATTGATGATCGCGACGAGCGATATCTCTTAATGGAGTCTTGCTCCGATCCGATCCAAACTAATGCTCGATCAATCCGATGGAAGACTCGCGATAAAAGTTCTATTCGCTCACCTGTCGTAGACGTTGAGCAGCCAGTTGATGGCCAGATCGATGCATAATGGCACGGAGACCGGAGTCGGATTGTCGGTTGTTATCACTTCGTAGAGGGACGTCAGCACAGTAACCATGTCGGGGATGTCGATCAGCTTGTCGTTCTGCGCTCGGAGGCCGTGCGAGTCGAATTGCTCGAGGGCGGTCGAGAGGCTCAGCATATCCACTGCAAGATTATCATTTAATAATAGAGGGCCAACACAAACTCTCCACCATTCACGCGCAACAATCAAACGCCGCATTGCCGAGTATTCAGGCCTCGAAGAAGACTCGTCAAAACAAAACGACGAGACTTTAAGAGTCCTGATAATAATGAAAGGCGTCGTTACAGCGCTGCAGCCGGTGATTAATCGGGAAAAGGACGCCGCTTAATGAACGAGACCGGGGAATGGGCTACTCAGCAAAACACCGGCAAGATTGATTGCGAGCGATACAGAAGGGAAGTCGAGAACAAGTGGCGAGGGATAGACTCACGGCTTAGTCGCTTCTGAACGGTGCGCAGCTTCATCGCCGTCCGGTACGCGGAGAAGCGCACTTCATTCAGGTCCGCCAGCGAAGACATCAGCTCGATCATTTTCGGATGATCCCAGTGCGTGGTCTCCGACTGATGGCTGCGGAATAGAAGAGAATGAGTCTTCAAGAACATAACGGATGGAAGGAATGGGGGGCCGGGTGTGAATTGTCTCGAGGATTACTCGTGCATTTACAGGCTGAAGAGAACCTGGCCAAGGGAAGCACTAGTTATACATATAGTCTGGTGTGTGTGTCGTGAGTGGTGTGTGCCGACAGGGCAGAAGTGCAAGGAAGATCGATTACTTGATATAGTAAGGCACTTTGGCCGGCGTGAGGGCTCTCTCCCATGGTGGTTCGACGCTGCTAGCGAGGAAAGCCTGACTACCCGGAGTGCTGCCGTCCTTTCCAAATCCGCTTAGCAACTTGTAACGCTCGTCAACCGCCACTTGCAGCACCTTCCACCTGCGAAAACACACGAAAAACTTAGCGCCTCGCTGAGCACCGCGGGACAAATAGAAAAGAGCGATCCTCTCTAATGCAACAACCCCCCACTGCGAAACAGACTGGCCTGCAAGTTACTCTCGTTCTCGCATTCCAAATGAGACTGCGACTGCTTTCTTACAATATCTGTCTGCGATCGCGTGGAGTTCGGGTATTCACACGATCTCGGATCGTAATGATAATTGGCAGTTTCGCTGGCTCGCGCCAAAAAAATACCCATCAGACCCTCTTATGCTGAATATGCTCTAGTGTAAGACTTCATCCAGTTCTTAGTTCCAACCGATTCGAAATCGCCGGGTAGCGGGATCTCACCCAGTCGCAGTTGTATTCAAATTCCTGTTTCTAGCGATTGTAGTTTTTGATTTTCAGAAACTGAACGGATGAATATAATCCCCCCCCCCCCCCCAAATGACATTAAAATGTAAAAAAAACGCCAAGTAGTTTTGTCGCAAACCTCAAAAAAGTTCTTGCATGATGAACAAATGTGCAGCACTCTACAGATCTACATCTTTTGTGCGCGTGTCGATAATCTTCGAGGAATGTCCTGATTATTGGGGAGAATTGATTTTCTGGCAAGCGACGGTGTGAGTATGTACTGATGTGTGTGTGGCTCATATCGTTCCTAGCCTGAAGTGGGTGCAGTGATGTTTCGCGCAAAACTCTTTAGATAAAAAGTCATCGTGACGGTGGTCAAGGCACAGTTCGAGTAGCCTGTTGAGCACCTTCACCGCTTATCTCGACCGTATTGCTACGCTACGGTATTGCGACGGGCAGATATGCTTTCGTATTGAAAGCGTGGATCTTGGACGGCATGTGGGTGCGCGAGAATATAAAAATGAATCCCGGAATCCAGTGCAAATACCTGAGCTATCCATTAAACTTAATGTTAGTGGTAAGTGATTTTGGAGCACAACAGTTGCGGCACATGCTTATCATAAAGACTTAGCTTTCCAACGATATCAATTTACGTTCTTGGTCAATTAGGTAGGATCAATACTCAACACTTAGAAATATATTTTTGTGGGGTATTTTGTGGAATGCGGCACACTTTTTTCATGAGGCATGATGGTTTTTGGGCTGGGGAACAAAACTACTTGGTGCTTAATTTACATTTTAATGTCGTTTTTGAGAAATAATTCTTCCTCGTTTCTTCTTATCGCTCTCCAATCATTTAGCGCGCTATTTATCAGCGGCGATTCATGCCACGCACGTTCCTCCGTAATGAAGGAGCGGATTTCTACGCGACGGTCGCAGGTAGAGTTACGTTGGCCGAGGCAAAAATTCGTGAGATAGTGGACGAGGGTGGGAATGAGTAGTCTCTCACCTTGTGTTGAGGTCTTCGAGTTTCGCTAGGAGAGCGTGAGAAACGATGACGCTGCTCGAGGCGAAGACGCTCGCCTGATCGTTTGCGTCCTCGATGTTCCTTTGAATGGGCACGAGTCGCTCGCCGAATTTCTGCAATTGCTCCAATAATTCTGACGCCTCGCTCGCGTCCCCAGGATTCTGCCAGCCGCTCTGGTTCGCCTCGGCAGCGGCCATCCGCGAGGAGAGCTCCTCCAGCAGCTTTTGGAAGACGCATATCTTCTGGAAATTGAAAGGGAAAGTTGTTAGGTCCGCGCTTTGGACGCAATTAATACAAGTTTCTCCATACAACCGGAATCAACCGTATTTTTTATTCGCCGAGTACTGTTACATTAATTTTACAGTTTTTACTGCAATAATAAATTATTTTCACGGTTTCTCTTGTAAGAATAATATAAAAAAATTATCGGATAATAGTAAATTCGGATAATCGAATCCGAATCATCCGGATTTTTGCTTATCCGAACACTGTTATATTCATTTTACATTTTTTCCTGATGGAACAACGATTTATTTTAAGTTTTTCAAAGCTTCCACTGCACACGACAGTCGTAAGCCCGTCGTGCAGAATCGTTTCCAACATAATTCCCCGGGGATAATGAACGGCAGGCACATACAATCTGACAGGAACAAAGATGGATTTCCGGGCGTTACTCTTTTTTCTCAGTAAAAAGCAGACGCGGAAAACGTCCTGTTTCAATTTCATTGGCTGATTTTCATAATCCCGGAGCGGAAGGATCGTCGAATGAAAAAGCGTGGAATAAGATTTAATCTGATCAACCATTAGCCGGTTGCATGTCACTCGTTAAAATCTGTCTTTGGCCGGACGCTAACGGACAAATCCCCTCGCAACGTGCGGGCGAGGCCGTTCCGGGGGATTCTCGATGGCCCTCGGCATTACTCGGATATTCAAGCACGTTCCATTCAGAGTCCAGTCACAGACGAATGAAAGATTCCGCCCAGGGCCAGATTAGGAATCGGCTCATCCCGATTCTGTCGTCCGCGTCGCGCCGCGTCGCTCCAAATACTGCCAGCGACCCATCAGCCGACGGCGCCGGCGCGGCGCTCGGGAAATAATACTCCAATTCGAGTAAGAGGAGGAAGCTCCGCCGACAGAATTCGGCCAGTGAAAACAGTGCCTCCCGAATGCCGAGCTACCACCAACACCGGCAACCTGTCTGAATGTCCTCCGCTTTCTGTCGCCAAAAAGAAGCTCGCGGTTGCTGATTGTTCATGCAGAAGTTTACGCACATGGAAACCGCATTCATGGTTTACCGCACGCACGTACATATGTGTTCCGCTCTGCGACTAATTGTTACTAAAATTCACTGTAAATACTGTGCTTAACCAGCTGGTTATTTCCGCTCTCGCCTCCCCCCACCAGTCGCGAGCCAGCCCGCACCATTTCCAAGTTACGGACGTGTGTCAGGGTAGGTTTCATAATTCCAGGGGTGGGTCTCGCGTCGTTGACTGGTGGACTACTTGTCAAAGAAGGAATCGCGAGTGAGAGACTCGTTGCAGAGGTAAACAAATGCGGGGGGTGAAAGGGCAGGTGGAGTTCCATTAGTAGAGGAAGAGGATAGAGCTCGCTAAAAGCAAGGGGAAAGAGTGGTCTCCGGGCAGACGAGAGTAAGTCAAACTAGTGGAAAAAGGAGAGAAGTGGAATTAGCAGAGGAAGCAGGAAGGCGCGAGGGAACGAGGCGGGCAACATGCAAGGGCACAGAGCGGAAGCTTCGCGGAAAGAGAGAAAGAGAGTCCTCGGGGCAATGGAGACCGGCGGAAAAAGCGGAATGGAGGGAAGCCGAGCAGAAAGTTACGGGGGCAAGGGTTGCCCGCTACTTGCATTTGCATTCCAAATAAACGTCGACGATGGACGCTAAATCGCTCTAATTAGTCGCCGCACCACGTGGAACTCTGCTTTAAGCGTGGCCGGGTGCCGCTTGTTCGATATCCCCGAGGCCAGTTCTTCCGCCCTTTCCACGGGAATAGAGTTGAAAGAGGCCCAAAAGAATCCCCGATGCAAGAACCACTCGCGGATCTACTCCACTTGCCCTTCCGCTGCTCCCCACTAAAGTAGATCCGCCGACCAAGAAAGCGCAAGAACCACATACACCCTAAATTACCTTTCCACCCTGCTCTTCGAAGCCGCAGATTTCTGCCAACCCTTCGCCTCAACTACTCGCGGACTAATCGCTCTTCCCATTCTGGCCAAAGACATTCTAACCAGCTACATCCGCGTATTATTAAAATGACACACCAAATCTCGCATTCCGCGAGAGTCGCGCGGCACCAAAAAGCCGACTAATTTAATTGTATAATGAGATTCCAGTAGTACCAGGGATAACTGCGGCGAAGTGGGGGAGGGGGGCTGGGATCGCATTCAAGGCGCATTCAACGGGGATTTATCGTGGAGGTAGAATCACCGTCGTCATTTCCTCGAGGAGGGGAGCGGCGGAAATCCGGAAATCCTATTTCCACGCTGCATAAATTAAGCATCGGTTCTTCCGCGAGGCAGCGCGCGCGCCGCAGTAGGTACCGAGTGCTCGCCGGTAACGCGACAGTAATCCCGAGCGCTGATTGAAGTCAGCCCAGTTTCATATCTCATCAATTTCCATTTCAATTCCGCGGGAGGAGAGTAAGGCCGCCGCGCCGCGGCGCCCCAGGCGCGGCCGATCCCGCTCCGTGCGACCGTAGCGCGCGCGCGCCCGGAATTTCAATCTGCCGGGAGGTGAAAAAAGGCTATCGGTTTAACGCGCGATTCAATCGCATGTGTCTCGGCGAGCGGAGCATATTGTCGAGGGTGAGATTTAATTCGAGTTATAAATCGAGGGGGGGAAGGTGACGGCGAGCGACGCCAAGACGGATGCGGCGCTCGGAATTACAGGAGCATCAATGCGAGGGGGATGAATGGATCGGGCGAGCCAACAGTGGCTATGTAGAGTGTAGAGTGTGTTGTCTCGAGGCCGAGACAATTTTTTCCCCGCTCAGGCCGTCTGCAGTGTCATTTATTATGTAGCCGCTCGGGCAATTAAACTTAACTCGGCCGTGTGCGAGCTCTCTCTCTCTCTCTCCCTTTCCCTCCTCTGACTTCCACTCGCTCTCTCCACGGGGTAAGAGAAGTTCTTCGTGGAATTTACTAAGCTAATTGTCTGGCGCCATCCAATACCCACTTCGCCCGGGGAGCATCGGCCATTTGGCAATTAGCCCTACACCCGGACGAGAGACGGCAATTTTCTACCGGACCAATGCTTATTCCCCCGATCCCACGGAATGATAGCCGGCTGCCTAAATGTTTCCCTTCTGACGTGCGAGTATTACTGCCGGCGTTTACTTTACTCTACGGCTATTCTGCTTATTAGCAAAGAATTCGGGGCTTTCGAGACTTTGAATTCGTCGCTCGTCAGATGCCTTTAAAAGCCGCTCCCGGCTTTCGAGCGCACACACAATAGCCCGCGAGGACATTGTCTCGGCGGGCGAGGTGGCGAAAGTTGCTGATTATTTCAAGAAACGATTCCCCGAGTCCGCCGCTCTAATGGGACAGCGGCCATTCTTCAGGGGTTGCAGGGATTCCAGGGGTCCACGCGAGCATAAAGAGACTGCGTGATCTTAAAGGGTGCCACGGGGTTAAAGCAGAAAATCGAGTTGTTTGAGAGAGCGGCGAGCCGTGGAGCTCGGCCGGCTCCGAGAGGAAGCGGATTCCGCGGTCGTCGGGGAATGGAACTTCAGAACTGCGTTTGGCCGCAACGAGCCAACTTCCTCGCACAGTTTCCTCCGCGTCTAACGAAACAAAAAGCGGAGGGAATCCGCGCTCGATAGGGCGGTTCGATATCCCGGGGCGAAGATGGCAACGTGGAAGCGCGAAGGCCGAGGACCGGAGCCGACGACCGAATTCTCTCATAAATATCCGCGATTCTTTTTTCGAGGCCGCGCGCGCGCTTTATTTATTACAACGTCGTAGAAAGGGGACAAAGAGGAAGAGCGAGGTGTGTGTGTGTGTGTGTATGTCTGACTAAGCGGCGCAATATTGCGGCGCCTCGAAGCTGGCAGAATGCCACCTGCATCTATTATAAGTCTGGTCCCGTAGCCGCGTCCAAGTACCCTAGACCTTAACCCCAGTCTCTTCGCGATCCCCGAGTATCTGCACTCATTGATTGAGAAAGGTTCGACTCTTAAAACGTCGTGTTTTTACCTACGAGATAATAAAAAGTGGGAATTCATATCACCAAAAATGACTGAACCAATTCGCAAAATTCTTCGTTCATTGGATTTAGACAACTAAACAATGAAATACAATTTCATAAATTATTGCTTGGACCTATAACTTTATCAGAATTCAGTGGGACAGTTTTATTTCCTTTGTGCGAGACTCTAACGACTCTCCCGATTAGTCTGGGAGGCAATGAGCAAAAGATTTGTTATTATGGGGGACTCGGTAGAGTCCCGTACTGGGGCGCGACAGCCGAGAATACTTTTCCCGAAGTACAACGATTTTCGATGGATACAATAGTTTCACCTTCATTTCTTATGGATTTTATATGTCATTAACTAGTTGATAGAAATCAATCTGGTTAAATTTGAATTCTTTAAATTAATTTGACTGTAGTCGAATCCTATGTCAAAATGGTGGTTTAATCGATTTTATTACAATCACTAGACCTGTTTTCCAGATAAAGCTTAAGTCTTTTAAAACTGTAGTCAAGTCTTGCAGTGTCACTTTTCAACTGAACAATTTACTGAAATTAGTGAAGCCTGGAATCCAACACTTTGCCAGGCTTACCAGTCCCACTGACCCGGTCAAGTAGTATCACTAGCATGCATAATCATCCAACCCGTTAAATCTGCCCGATTATTCGAGGCTCGTGTCAAGCACGTCGCAGTTGCACCAAGATTCGCAACTTTCCTCGAGCTAAGTAATCCAATTCCAAGAGCATCGCCCGGCGAACATTCCGCGCGCCATTAACGCCGCGTTAAAGACCATTTGTAACAATTCATCGGCAATCGTCGGATACCTCGAACGCCACTCTACGGAAGAGGGTGATTCATCGGCAAGGCGAGGGGGGCAAGTAGACTCGATTTCGATTCGAGGAAAGCGAGGAGGCGCCGCGCCGTCACACTTGGCGTCGAAGTGAGCGTGTCCCAAGTGCGCGTGAGGCGAATGTTAAGGTCGTCGCGAGGCTTTTTTAAGTGCCGCTCAGCTCGACGGTGACCGGAGGTGTAGAGGTGACACAGTAGGAACGTGCGGCTCGAGCAGCTTCTTTCGATGCCTCTCTCGAAGGCATCCGACTCGCGCCGCCGCCGCTGCGAGATTTATTACAACTTCCACGATGGTATTCCGAGATCGAGAGTATCTTCATGGATCGCCGGAGCGAACTGTACAATTCTTCTTCCACGGAGTGAAAACTGCGGATTTCCATATGTCAATTTGCATTTGGAGAATTCCTATTTGAATTCCGTTCGCTCGAATGTATTGAATACTTTTGGAAAACTTTTTCGTCGGATATTATGGAATCTACAGAATTTAAATCCAGTTTTTCTCCATGAAAAATCCGCAGTCCAGTAATCACCCAACGTTCGTGGTGTAAGACAATTGTGCTCTCGCGTTATGAAAAGCCGTAGTACCCGCAAGGAAGCCGAGTGCGAGCGGCTTGAGAAATGGCGAGGGTCGGTGGCGTCTCAAGGATTAATTTCTCAAATCCCGGCGTACACAGGACGACGATGAAGCTATCTCGCGGCGGTTTTACGCTCGTCATTTCCAGGGGAGAAGTTAACGAGACGAGGGGCGCGAGGTCGGAAAGGAGGCAGTATGCAGCTGGATCACGCAAGGATGTTACCATAAACCGGTGGCGCAGGACGCAAGGAAAAATGGCCCGCAGAAGGATAGAAATTAGATACTCGACGGTAGGAAGGCTATTATGTGGGTAAACCGAGGAAAACGGATCCCTCTCGGATGACCATCGATACAAGATTTTGTTCTCTCCGCGCGATAGTGTTCCACCTTCGAAAGGTCCTCGGCGAGCGGCTATTGGGAGCTCAACCCGTCAGCCTTAATACTTAGACACTACGTTTACCCCAGCCTAGCCGTAAGCGGACTTTACTATCCAGTCGCGAGTCCCCTTTTTACCTTCAATCCACTTTCTTAGCCCCCCCCAATTTATTTCGCCTTTCTCTGTGATACGACCTTCCTCTTATCACGGATAGCAAGGCGAACGAGCGAGCGCGCGCGCGCTCGCGTGAACATAAACCAGAAGGAGATACGCCCTGATGTCAGCCGAGAATATTCATGAGCGCAGATCATTACTCGGATCGCCAGGCGCATATCAAATGGTGCATGAAGGATATCATAACCGTGAGCGGTAGACACACGAGACTAACCCACCTATATGTATGCTCTCGTGAAAACATTTTGCGGCCCTCGTATGCATTTCTCGGCCTCCCTCTTTCCTAGTATTCTCAATTCGTCGGAGTACACGGTGATTCACTTGGCTTGAAATCATTAGGCACATGTATTATAGACTGTGATGAATAATTATGGATTATACATATACTGGATTGCTATTGCATTACTAATAAGAATATCCCCTTTGGGGCCACTGATTCCTTCCATTTTTTTTCTAGTTTCTAGGGTCAATCTGGTGGATTATGAAGGATTCAGCCAAGTTGGGCAACCTACGAAAAATCGACAACTTTCCCTTAGTATTTTTTGTATTTCTCGACATTTTTGCAATGCATTTCGTTTTAATATTTTTTGATCATTTTAGTCCTAAAAGTAAGATTCTGCGTGGAACTAGTGGGCCAGAGTCCATATTTGTGGTGCACGGGCGATATTTCGTCAATTTTTTTACTAAAAGCCTCGAAATCACATTGGTGCGGCAGAGTGAGGACAAACTAATTCTCTGCTGACTCTTAAAGGCTCTTGCAAGGCTTTTTTCGACTGTACTAGCTCGTACTCGTACTTTGAGTTTTCTTGAAAAGTTAGCAAGTTATGATTATATGTTTCAGGGTACATGCGGTACAGTAAAATGAGGAAAAATCGAATTTTCAAAAAATGGGGACTAAGTTCAGGCAGGCACATGATTCAAAGCCAAGTGAGTCATCCTTACACATTCTCAATTGAACAGAATTCCGCTTTCTGTTATTGCAATTGCGTGGGAATCTCGCGGTAATGAACAAATCGACGGAAATAAACTAAGTGGGTTAAACGCGCTGGGTAGAACGAACCAAATCAAATTTCTCGCCATTCCTGCCGGAATTACTCCCCGCCAATAATATCGGAATGTCGGAACTTCGGGGGAGGCGGTGATCGGCGTTTAACGGAGCGTGAAACAATTCGATGGAGAGCGGACGGGCTTTCCTAATTTCGGCCGATATTCCGGCCCGCGGCTGATGATTTGCTGGTACAGTTTAAAAAAGAGTGCTTGAATAAATTTCAATTACCGGTAAATTCAATCGGATAGTCCGCCGCGGGATGCGCGCTCGGTTACATCGATGCTGTTTTTCATTTCCGCGCGAGAGGAAAGGAAGCGTTGCCGCTCGCTTCGACGGGGGGGTGTGCATTTGAGGCGAGGGCATCGGGGAAGAAGAGGGGAAAAATGTGAGTATGTGAGTATGTGGTTCGCCGAGATATATTCGGTGGTCGGCGGATGTGTCCCGGATGTATCCTGGCTTGGTAGATGCGCACAAAGCGGCCGAGGCGTGAACGCCTCGTCCCCGGGATACAATGGATAATTAACAAATTAATTAGCAGCCGCAGCAGGGGTGGTCGGGCGACGAGGGGGACGCGTGGCGGCTGGCGCTCAAAGCGCAATGTGCCCGAGAGTGATAAACGCGATCGTCGGCGAGGCAGCTCACCCTCGATCGTCACTCTGTCGCCTACCTGTCGCAATATCCACGTTATGAGGATCGTTCCCGCCTTTAATGCCCCGCCGCCTCCGACGGCGCGGCCGCCTAATAATATCACGTCGGCCGATGCAATAAATACCTGCCCGCATTTATTACACTGGCCGTGCCCAGAGCTCTGCTCCAGCCGCCGCGCGAATTACGCTTTATCGTCCTCAATAAAACCTACTTTAGCCTGCAAAAGTCCTTCAGCCAGGATTCACTCGTCAATAATCCCAGCCAATTGAAAGCAGGAACCGCGCACTCGTAAATCGAGACTCGAGTCCCCGCGCGATATGGTAATGCGAATTGTTGGAAATCTCGATGGCCCGGCCTGTGTTCGGGGGGAGTTCTCTGTTGGAATTGTGGCTGGCGTCCACCCTGCATCATGTACCTCTTATCACCGGACGGTCATCTATTCCTTATCTCGAATCAGTCATCCGGCGACTTAGTCGCGCGAGGAGCAGCAAGGGGCCTGGCCTCCTGGCCGCACTGGAATCGGATTAGCAGGAGAGCGGCGTAGACGGTAAGAGCAATTTCCGTGATTGTATCTCTCCGGTGGCATCGCGCTCGCTCCAAGAGAGAGAGGGAGAGAGAGAGAGGCCGTGTACGTAGACAGGGAATCGGGGGGCCTGCCTGATACGCCACCGGCTCTCGTTGTCCCGGGCGGACACACTCCGAGTGGCTACGGTGTTAATTACGCGCAATTGTCTGGTAAACTAAGTCGCCCGCGCGATTAAGTGGCCCCACGAGTTACCGAGGCTCGCGAGCCTACGCTAATTGATTTATTACACGCACACGTTCACTAACCCCTGCGTCTTACCAGCCTCTTTTCAAACTACCCTTTGCGCATTTGATTTCGCGTCATGCGAGTTATTTCCGATGTCTTGAGGGGATGTTGGACAGTTAATCACGTAATTGTTATATTTTTTAAAAAAAATTTATGAAAATTGCCGTTTGAACTTTTATGGCCACCCCTTTCGCACAGTAGTTTAAACAATCAAAATTAGAGTTTCAAGAAAGAATAAGGGAGTTAGGGGTACTTGAATAAAGGAAAATATTGAGTATACATATGAATATTCTGCAGAGGAATTTTCTGCTACGGTTGGTCCAAGCAAAATCTATTTTTGCACAGTTACTTTTAAAGATATTAGCTTAGCATGAACTAGAATAGTTAGCATACTCATTCATTTAACACGTATTTGACAAGAAAAGATTCTAAAAAAGTGTAAAAACTAAATTATTCTACGAATAGTTAGTTTTAATAATTATTTTTAACCCAAAGTAAGTTTTCAAGCGAAAAATATATGTTTCTTTGTTCGAAAAGGAAAATTGGAGGAGGAATCTTTTTGGCCGCTCGTAAGGAGAGCTGTTCATTAATCGAGCTGTGGACATCATTTTGTGGATAATACATAAATAAAAAATTCTAAATATTCTTCAAACTACGTGCAATAAAAACCTTCATACAGATTTTGCATTGCATTTACTATGTCGTCATAAAAAATCGCCAAAATGCATCTATCATCGTTTTCGCCAGAGTGGCATTGCAATTTAAAATCATTTTCGAATAAATGCAACTCTAGTCCGGGGCGAGTAAAAAGTTGATAAAAGTAGAGAGTTGAAACGGCGAGGTAGGGATGCCGTGCGATATTATCACCGAGCAAGCTGGCCCGTGCGTTTGCTACCCTTGCTATCACCGGGCGCTGGCAATCGGGGGAAATAATTTGTCGATATCATCCTGGAGCCAGGGCCCGATCCCTGCGAATATCCGCGTCCCGTAATATCTATCCGAGGGTCTCGCCGAGCCACCTACACCATCGACGCCGGCCGTCCGGCTGTTCCACACTCGGCAGCAGCCGCAGCCGTAATCTCACGAGTGATCCGGTTTAGCTTGCGAAGCCAAGCGCCGCGTTTACTCGCGGATTAAACTCGCAGCCCTCACGCCGAGCTCCGCACACGTAGACGAGGCTTTCCTGGGAGCAAGCAGCGTACGTGAGGAGAGACCTCCTCCGAATTCCACCGGGTCGCCCGATAGGCTTATTATACGTGTATAGCCTCGTTCGACCTCGCCGAGGTCGAGGAAAGTCCCATGGGGCTGAATTGCCCTGTGACTCCACTGCTTGATGCATAATCTACCGAGCGATAGACTCCGCCTTTAAACCGAGGCCTACCAACCGCCTCCCTCTCTCTCACAGATTTCCAATCGGATTAACATTAAGAGCGCGCAATTGCCGTGCAGATCTGGCGAAAGGATGCTTCCAGAGGGAGAGAGAGAGGGGCGGAGATGAGGGAGGGTTGCCCTCGCGGTAATCAGGCCAGCTTGGTGTTAATTACGCCCAATTGTCTGTGAGATCAGCGGCACCGTGCCCTCTCTTTACTCGCTAAAGCCTCTAACAAGGGCGAATGCGCTCGCTGCAATGATTATCGCGCTGGTGTTAACGGGATTACTGAATCCTGGGCCTTCATGTCCCATTTCGAGATGTCACTCAACCCGTCATCTTCTCTGCCACGTCTCGTTGTCTTTATTAACACATTGTTGACTGCAGTCGTATTAACCCGAACTACCAGGTCAAATTAGTGAGCTTTAGACTATTTTTTAAAACAATTATTAACCTTCCATTGTTAAGACTTAATAAAATAAAAACTCTTACTAGAATTCGACACACACTTGTATCTTTCAATGCTGACTCGTACGAATAATAGTGGCAGGTGTTAGTTCTATAAAAATCGAAATGAATAATGTGTTAACATATTGTTGACTGGGCGGCAGTCGACTCTTGGCGCATTCATCCTACAAGTACCACGTCACGATGACTAGACCTTCCAGAGGCGCACAGTGAATTATGTATTTCCACAGGTATAGTCTGGCGCAGAGGATCGAATAATAAATTCGTAAGGCGAGAGGGACAGTAGAGCGAGGAAAAATCGGAGTCTCGTTTGCGGCCGAGCCATTACAATCCTCGTCGCTGGATCGTCCTACGTGTGTCTGAGCGATCCCACGTAGAGAGCAGCCCACGTGGCTTGCCGAGTCTTTGAAGTTCAAACAGATCTAACTCGGCGAGAGCAGTAGAAACCGCTTGCCGAGAATATCTCAATACGTGCCAAGTACCGTATGGATTTCGTCGAGTCCTCGAGTGCTCGAGTGGGAGGAAGAAGAGCCGTCGGACACGACCACTTATTAGCGGCGATGGAGTCTGGCCTTTCTATCTATAGGAATCCACCAATTACCCCGGTTTTCGGGGGATGTGCCGTCCCCCGTAATTAGCCGCTTTCCCAGAAAGCAGGAATTTTCCTTAGTGAGTACAGGTTGACTATGTAGACGTCGAGGCGTACGTGCACCGACAATCGTACACACATGTCGAACACGTGTACAGCTGGGGCGAGAGATGTGAAGGAAGAAAGAGGGAAAGATAGACAGAGGGGGGTGGAGTGGGTTTCTTATGTGGCAGGCGAGGTAGCAGGTTTTCAAGAAAACGGGAACTGGAGCTGCGGATGAAAAGGGTCAAGATGGATACGTGGAACACACAGACTCAGCTTCTCTTCCCTTCTGTGGCTACGTTTCTACTGCAGCGCGAGAGATATGCCGTGGAAAAATCATTCCCCTAAGCGGCCGCGTCTAGTCCCAGCGATGAGAAAGACACGCGTATAGAGGGAGAGAGGGAGAGAGAGAGAGAGAGAGAGCTTTCGCGGCTGGCCGCGAGAGTGGCCGGGAACTTAATTACTCCGGCCTCTCTCCGATCATTACCAAAGGTAATTAAAAGCCCGCCACAGATTAATTTCACGCACTGCGGATCGCATTCGATCCTGGCGACACGGAAAGTTCGCGGGGCGCACACGGCGCGAGCCGGGCGAGTGCTCGATCGATTAATCGGTCCGAGTCTCTGCCAGGCTGAAAGGCAGCAATGGAAAAAAAGCATGTCGTAAAGTGGAAGTTGGCGGGGCGGGGGCGAGCGGCCGGGCCGCGGAGTTGTTGCTCTAATTAGAAGACTCGTGTGATTAAGGCTCCTTACATTAAATAGCTTTCAGAGAGGCCGAGGGGAGCAGCTGGAGAGAGAACGCGCTACGAAAATGGATCGGCTTTTCCTCGAGAGAGCTTTCCGCATATTTCCTAAAGAATCCTGGCCAGCTACTTAGCTCGGAATTCAAGATTAATCCACCTTTCCCCTGCGATTCCATCGAATCTAGTCTAAATGAAAAATGGCCCTTGTGAGATGAACAAGGTCGTAATAAACTAGGCGTAGGATATTATATAAATGAAAAATTGCAACTGTCGGATGAGTAAAACTCGTAATAAACTGGCTATAAAATCATAAATGCCGGATGTTCGGCGACCTTTTCCATTTGATAAACTGCGACATCGGCGTATAATGGCGGGGCGCATTGAGACGCCATCTCCGAGACCAGTTATCGAATAATGCCAGCGTGGATAGGCGAGTGACGAGGAGAATAAAGAGCGCGCCGCCGAGATTTTCGCACCCACGCACTGGTACACTTTGCGGCCTGGTACAAGTGGTCTCGTGCGTGGCTTGGCATTATCGTGACTCGAAGCTTCCCTTTCTTTCTCCCTCCAGTCCCTTTCCGGCCGGCATTCTGCGTCTCATTTAGTCGGAGTTGCTCTCCTCGCACGACTCTCGCCGCGGCCAGCAGCAGGACGAGATTGCGCGCTCTCCTACTTAATGGGCCTTTAACCCTTGCCACCGCTCCATCAAGCCACGTTACGCGCTATGCTCTCTCGAGATTTCCGGCACAATTTTCCCATTCAGAGCGCTTCGCTCTCCCGCCATCCCATTAACCCCCCCCCCCCGCCGCTCGCTCGCTCTCTCCTCAGCCCTTTTCCTCCCTTCTCACCTCGCCACGTAGTACACATGTGCGTACATTTATTGTCCTCTTTCTCACTCGCCTCGTGCCCTGCGGCTGGCTTTCGCGGCGACCGCAAAGAAACAATCCGTGTACCCTGTACGCCAAACACGCCACTCGAATTGGCGACCCGTAGTTCTATGTTGCTCACTTGCCGGTTCGGTTGAATTCGCGAGGGTGACCGAGAGAAGCAGAAGGCGAATCTAGTAGATTTTTCTGTGGTGGAAAGACTGGGGGAGTCTGGGTCGGCTCGCGGTGAGTAATTGTGGAAATCTGTGCAAGTGTTGTAAGGTCTTTCTACACGATGCGTGTGTTTTGCTTATAACAAATACCGCACAGACCATGAAATTGGTTTGAAAGTGCAAACAAATATTTATAATTGTCCTCGCTGCAAGTACTTTACTCGCATCGTGCACAAACACCTTTATGCAAGTTTCGATTATTCCTGGTTTAAGAAATAATGTTCATGTATAAACGTAAAGAAAGTTTAGATAATGGAATCAGGTCCATATTTACTGTTGGCGCGTATATTACTCATCGACATTAATAACTGCACTTTAGCTAAACAAGTTTTGTTTGAAAACTAGAAAAGTCGTGTGGTGGATGGTTTTGGAGTGAATGGCGTTGCTGGTGGGAAGAAGAGGGGTATTTACTCTGCGTGACCCAGTGTTTCCAAGGGGTTCCGGCTGGATATGCTGGCGAGGGGGATGGCAGGGCGGTCGTTGCAGCTGTGCGCTCGGTCTTAAAGGAAGGAGCACCTTTAGCACCGTGGCGGGTGCCTCGACCTTTCTAGGGCCTTGTTCTCCACAGCCCTCGGGGCCCCTCTCCTTCGTGTTCAATGATCGCGATGAATGGACGACGGGGGGAGGCACGCTCGACTTAAATCTAGCTCACGGCACTCCGATTGCTGGCAGCCTTCAAAAGATTCGAGCCTCCACGCTTCGCTTGGGAACTCGTCCAACTGGCGGTGCCTGGGACACGCGTGAATTCCGAACGACTTCCTTTCCTTCTGCTCGCTTGAATTCTCCCCATCCCCCCCTCTCTCTCTCTGTCTTTCTTTCTGTCTCGCCTTCTCTGCCAAGATCAATAAGTGGCGGGATTCGGGGAAATCCGCCATGGACTTTCCAGCTTAAGACAATCTCCGCGGCTCAGACATTTGCGGGCAAGTCCCATCTGTTTTTGTCTTGTTTCACGCGCGTGGCAGGAAGACTACTGCGACGAGAACCACTTTGTCACGGGAGCCGAGCGCAGGAACTGCATTCGTCATGGAAAGTTAAGTCGAGCGAGAGTGCGAGGAGACGAGGAAGCGGATACGCCGATGGAGATTAGATCAGTCGGCCGATTTTTCTCTCGGACATAGAAGAAAAGGAAGAATCGAAAGAATTGTTGGACGGTGCTGGCCGGCGAAGTTGTAGAGCAACCAAGTATACTTGTCCAGCTCGGTGGAGTGAAACGCGAGTTGAAAGGCCATCTGAAATCGGAGAACTCGAAGCGGCTTGTCTCCGAGCTCGATCTTTGCCTGCTCGGCTCCATCGACCATGCGCGACAGTCTCGCAGTCTGCGCCGGCCTAATGATAATTAATCATCGAGCCAATTTGTCCATTAGACTTTACGAGGCTGCAAACCGTTCTATTAATTACCTCCCCCGACATTCTTAAGTCCTCGACAGCCGATTGATTTTCCCAGTACAGGTCCCGCGCGCGCACGCCTTCGAATCGCGGGGATCGGAAAACGTGTCACGACCGGCCGCAGCTCGAGGCAAGAATGCCCGTCTACTTTCACGCGCTTGATCCCGGGCGCCCGATGTCCTCGAATGATAGACAGTGGCATGAATTAGAAACATAACCTATCTCCGACGCTATTTACGGGCGACGGGTGTCGATATCTCCGCCTCTAGAGCCGCCGCGCAGTCCCAACAGGTTTCCCAGCCACGCTCTACATTGGTAAAAGGTCAGTGCACCGCAGAGGGCGATAGCTCTGTTGACCGATGACAATGACGATAGCTCATTGCCGATGCCACCTGAGCCGCGCTCGCAATGTCTCTTTTAACAGTTAACCCCTCTGGCCAAGCACACACCACACCCCCCGGGGAATTCCCCAGCCCCGTCGATAAAGCCCGAAATAGTCACCGCTTGATATTGAAACCATCTCCTCCCCGATCCTCTCCTCTTCTCGCCAGTTTTACGAGCGTTCGAGGATCCATCGGCTCGGAGAGAGAAAGATCGTAATAAGAATGCGGGAATCTATTTTCGCCGCGGGTTCTCCCGGCTCTTTCCACGTTTTTGAGCGTCTCGGGGCATGCTTCCACGAACATGTATACACTCTCGTTGATCCCAAGCGAGAGCTCTATCGTATATATAGTATATACAGGATGATTCACTTGGCATGATGATGCTATCAGTGTTTAGTAATTTTTTTTAGAATTTTTGAAAATATGCTTTGTAATTCATTTCATGTAGAATCTTAGTTGTAAGGCCAAAAGTTTTGAAAAATGTCGAAACCGGTCGTTGATGTTTCTTTAATTGGGGCCGAGAAACTAAGATTTAACGTCGAAAAAATAGGAATTTTCGAAGGTGGGCCAACTTGGCCGAATTTCTCAAATTTCACCAGTTTGGGTCTAGAAACTAAGATTCTCGAGGAAATCAACGCCCCAAAAGGGACATTCTTGTTAGTAATGCAATAACAATCCAGAATAATCCATAATTATTCATCGCCCCTATACATCCCACTAATGATCCAAGCCAAGTGAATCGCCCTGTATTTCTGGAGAATGTCTTTTAAATCGCGCGCCATGGGGTTGCTGTATTTGCATGAAATTGCACGAAACTGCGTGTGCTCGCTCATTTTACAACCCCCTCCCAGTGCAATCTTCTTTCCCACCGCCACAATGTATTCCGTGCATCGTCAGGTGCTTGCTTTCCTGGAGGATTACGCCGATATTTCACCTTGGGGGTAATAATAAACACTAAAAGCTCGCGTCCACCGCTCGGTGTAGTCGGCTTCCCACTTTGCATAAAGCGACATTGATATTTCACGGGCGAAGGCGTTAATGTTTGCCTCGTGCGTGTACTTTTAAATTCCCTCTATTTCAAGATTCACCTACAGGCGGCTATCCCCTAGCGTAACGCAACGTTTTTAACAAAGACCTGCTTGTCTTTATAAAATATCACATTACGGTGTTACGCTACGAAAGTGGATCCGCGTCTTACCAGGATAATTGAGGGAATTACTGAGGAAAGGGAGTAAATGAACCTTGGATAATTATCGATAGTGGACGTTGGGAAGAGCGGGCGATCGTTGTTGCCCGGGGCGAACTAGGAGTCTAGTGTCTGGCAAGTGCTTTACAAATGACTTGGAGGTCTGTCTCGATAAAGGCATAAAGAGAGAGAGTTATCGCGCGCGAAATTGATGGTGTTGGGAATTGGAAGCCCCATCATTTTTCCTGGCTCTCTCCGCCACTTGTCGGACGGATCATGTTCCGCTCCAGAAACGAGTCGAGCCTCAGAGGCGAGGGAAGAGGTGAAAGAAAGAATAATTCGGGTTTGACTTGACTAGGAGATCGGCCGACAGTTGAACTTGTAAATTTCGTAAGGACGGTGCTGCGCGAATAATGAGAGGTATCCACGGTAATTAGAGGACTTCATGTATTACACGGCTCGGATTTGAATATGAAAGAAGCGTAGCCGGGTTTACTAGGGTCCATGCATATTAGACTAGTCCCGGTGTACTGTGCTATGCTGTGCTATGCATCAAAAGAGGTCGAGGCTTCTTATGTAACCATGTCAAGTGTGCTTTAATTCGTTTCTTTGCCTCTCTTCCCATAGCTCGTTCGCCTGCCCTAATGAACCCTTGCGGCCTGACGCGTCAACTCGAATCGAACTAATCATCCTCTTCGGCGATCGGATACTTTTACCAGCACCAATGGACCGGCACTCTGCTCTCCGGCTCCGATCCTGATTTACATCGGAGATGTATTTCGGATACGTGGACCGAGCGTGTGTTGCTTAATCTCCGATTAACAAGTAAGTCTTGAGACAGAGCGGGAGCCCCGATACTCCCATGCAATCCGCTTACTTTTGACGCTATCTCTTATCTCCCTTCGCCCTTCGCCCAACATTCAGCCGGACGTGTGTCCCCTTGATTACTTCTGACGTGATCCTATTTGTTCGGAGACTCCCTGACAGCAGCACTAATGCCTCATGTTAGACTATTGTCAGTCGACCCTGAACTTTGATGGGAATTCCATGGTGGCAGGCGAGAGTGCAGTTTTAATGTTTTTCGGTGGATTTCGGAAATATTTTCAACTGGTTTTATGTGATACGGAATTTTATCAAGTATGTGAAAATGACTGCAACTAGCAGAGTTTCGGTGCCAACTAAATTTTGTTCAAAAAAATAAAATGCAGTGTAAAAAAGTTTGAGGATTGAAAAACCATATCGTAGTGAGGCCCGACAAGAAGAACAGGTTTATACGATAGGTAGCTTACTTTCCTCAGGTACAAAAGTTAAGAGTTTTTGGAACCTGGAGGTTGCCACTATTCTTGAGTTACGTCACGAAAAAGATGACGTTAATATCTGTCCCGCTTGATTACAATCCTTTAAACTAAAATCTGGTACCGACAAAAAATAGTTTCATATCATGAAATATTTTCAAAATTGATTGAATATGCAGCTTCCCTAGTGTCCCCAGTGCGCCGAAGTCTGTTGAAGCAACAGGAAAAGAATAATGCCAGCAGAGAACCTCATCGAGCAATTACGTCAATTCGACAATTTACGACGTGATCATCGCAAACAGCCTCGCCATAAATAACTATTAGTTCAACCGAACCGCTCTCACTCTGTGTCGGAGACTGGGACGGGTGATCCCCGCGGGAGCTGTGCTTCGAGAGAGACTACCCTCGAGGGATTCCCCACCCTCGAGAAGTCCATCGAGACACTAGGACTTCGTTTCCCTATTATGCATTGTCTCATCGATCGCCAGCTGTTTTGGCAAAGCACAGAATCCCAAAAGTCGAAATCTCGAGTCGAAAAGACGTCTTCCTATTTATCTTTCCCTTCACTCGCCCGGTAAACAATGAATTATTTACTCCGTTTGAGACGGACCTCTATAAAACAACAAACCAGTGAAGGTTACCGAAAACACAGACGAATTTCGTCCCTTCGAAGAGACTTTTCGGCAGATTTACCCGAGTCCCATCGCGGTACGCGGTGTTTCTAGCTGATTTACCTATCGCGGCATCTCCGCTCGGCGAGAATAAGGTCGACAGAGAGTCCCGCCAACTATTGCAGGGGCGCGTCTACAAAGTGTCAGTACATAAATTCACCTATTGTTCCTATGACAGCTATAGCGGAGGCCGCCGCGAGGGGAAAGGGGTGGGCCTGGCTGGCGCCTCTCTGCAGGCGACGAGGACTTTTTTAATTTTGCTCCCAGCCACCGGGCGATATTTCATCTTTCCCCGAGCATCTGTATCGTGGCGAGGTATCGCCCTATTGATTTTCGATGCACTGTTCTTTTGTGCAGCTGGGATAAGGGCTGAGTGCCAGCCGGAGTCATCGGGTGTTACAATGCAAGGGGCTGCTGGGCCCAGCATCTGCGGGCTTGCGACTTGCAAGCCCTCGTTCGCCAGTACTCCAATAATTATTACAATTATCCTTCCAGCATTACTAGTGCCAGACTCCAAGCTTCCCATAACGGATTCCGGCCAGAAGAGTTCGAAGAGGCGTGCAATTCTCGGATGCTGGCCAATCCGCTTTACTTACTCTAAGCGGCAACCTGCTCTCGCCGGAGCACTTGCGGACACCAGGACCGCAGGAACAAGAGCATTACCGGCGACGCGAAATACGAAACGGGAGTCGGCGAGCCACCCGCTCGATCCAGTCCTCCTTTTCTCTGACCCTGATTTTACGAGCGCTGCTGCAAGTGAGCCTCCCACGAAAAACTCGACGCTGTCTCCGCGCGTCTATAACTCTACATATATCCCCGTGGCGTGTCTTCTCGCCCAAGCAATGGATCGGTTCGGCGCTCGTGTCTCGAAGAGGCGTGTCCGGCACGTAATCGACGAGGAACGGAGGAACTCGGACGTACACGGGCTAAAGGGACCGGCTGAAATTCCTCGCATAACACGAGCGAGTGACGAGGATTTTCGGAGTAGTCGCCGGAGACGTGACTAGTCGTGCGATGATCTACGGGTCCCGACGATCGTCCCTTGAATGACTAAATCGATTCTTCCGAGGAGAACTTGAGTAATAAGCGGCAGACACGCCAGACCGGGAATTTAGTGGGCGTGCTGGTACTCGTATTTAAGAAGATAATCCTCATGGTCTCCCGGTGGCATTACAGCTAACATTATTTATACCGTCGTTTTATCAGGCGACCGGTTCGCCTTGAAATCTAGGTATCCGTTCATCCACCGCGGTGCCGGCAGCGCATTGCACGCCAGAGAGAGAGAGAAAGGGAGAGAGAATCTCGTCGATAGCTGGGAGAGACAAAAGCCCGGGGAATCTTGGCCCGACCCAGCCAAGAAATATTCACTCGCGGTTATTACTGTACCGTGTCGAGTTCTCAACTTGGTAAAACTTCCAAAGCAAACTTGAAAGGGTAAGAGAGAAAGAGAGAAAGAGAGAAACGGTTTCGGGGGAGATTCGCAGTGGCTCGAGAATGCAAATGAAACAATCCTGGCCGCGTGCACTAAACTCGCCCGAGTGGCCATCGAATTAATGGGGGGAGGAGGCGCGCGATTCGAGCGCCGGCGAATTCGTTAGAATCGAATCGCCGCCGGGTGGCTTATGAGCCGGCGCGGCGGCTGCTCGAGTGGAGATGCAAGTGCGACACGCAACCTCTTGCCGCGCCTGACACTATCCACTTGATGCGAGCGAAGGTGCGCGCACTCGGTACAATGGACCATTTGAAATTCATACTGTTTCGCCAACTTCCCCGAGACTCGCGACGCCGATACAAAAGTCCCGGAATCCTATGAATTCACAATACACTGCTCGCCGAACCAATAAGTATCAGCCGCCGGGAAAACTTCCCGCTGTTTTCTTTCCATGTGAAGGAATAAGCAGAACTGGAGGAGAGAAACTTTTCCGCACGATGCTATTAATTCGTTGCATTTCAATTTCTGTTTACGGACAATTCATTAATAGTCTGATCTAACCATTTGCGTGATCAACCTCCTTATTAGTTTTGCCGACTCCATTACGCAAAAATGGGATGGTCAAAAATTCCAAGAAAAATGTCCACATATTCGTAGAATATTGATAAAGCATGTGGTGCTAATTTTACGCGATTTTTAAGAACCGTTTTAGAGTTGCGATTAATACTGTGGGTAATTGGATGATGTTCTCTATCTGTCCCGTGTTAAAAGCGTCCATTTGAACATCCATTATTTCGGAAACGGTACGTAGTCAAATCCAATAATAATCAGAGATAATTTGTAAGACCTCATAAAGATTATTCTAACAAAATTTCGACACAATCTTAAGAAAACAGTGTTTGCAACCAACTACCTTATGGTACTGCGCGCAAGGGATTGTATTTCCTGTGCCAAGTCAAGCAGACGTTGTTAATCAGGTTGGGAAAAAACGGAGCTTTTCTCATGTTTACGATCACTTGGTACAGAAAAGAGGAGGTTTCAGTCGAGCCGCATAATAGAGTGATGGAGGCACTGGCATAATGAATCGACAGCACGCGAGAGTAGTAGATTCCGCTTCCAAGTTCGCCGGGATGAAAAGCCGACTCTCAATGGCAAGGGATGAGCCCCGGGAGCGTCGACTGGCATGCAAGCAACGCGTTCAGGACAATCGGTAATGTTAGTGCGAGTAGCGAGGCGCTACCATCTGTTATTAAAGAGCGTGTGTCGTTGTCTAGTTGCGGTGGAATATACCTCCTCTTTCTCGAAGGACGAGATGACCTCGTAGTAAAACTCCTCGGCCAACGAGAGATCGATTTTCAAAGAGGTCCGGTCCCCCTCGTCCTGCTGCTCCTCTTCCTCAACCGTCTGGACGTCGTAATCCTTGATCGCGATGCTCCGACGCGACAACATCTCGATCGTACTGTTCTTTACCAGCTCCATCTTTCAAGCTTCCTCTAGTCCGACACTTGGTCCCATTGATCCTCGGCCTTGCTCGCCGCACAATTCTTCCTTGGCACTCGCCGCCGGTTTCCTCCAGCTCTCATGTAAATGATCCCCGCTGCTATTTGGTGTTTGTTGTGTCAGTGTGTGTGCGCGATAGGGTTAAATTCGATGGCGTAACTTATCACAGATGATTCACTTTTGGTTGGCTTTCACTATCGTCGGTTGATCGGCAGGTGATTGTCCTTGTGAGATTTGCGGGCGCGCGTTCCTCCTCCGCCGATCGGGAGAAATGGGTGCGCTGCTATTAGGAATAGCGTCCGAATGCGCGATGATTGCGTGCACTCTTTTTAACTGTCCCTCTCGCCGAGTGCCGCATTGTTCCTCCTTCGAAAGCCGAATCCTCGCCGAGCTCTCTCAACGAGAGCGTATTAAGAGCTCGACCTGCATAATCCGCGCGTAAAAGAAGCTCATGATGCACTTTTCACGCCGGCAACTTCCTACTCTCGGGTTCGGCTCGGGCTCGCTTACTCCGGCGTGGCTGGCTCTGCTGTCGGAGATTTACGAGGTTTCTTTAAACAGGGAATGTATATATCTCGCGCCTCGGAGGCTCGGCGCCAACTTAGCCGCGAAAACAATGGGCGCCGGATTATAATTCGCAAGTTTTTCCCCCGGGGGGCGGCCGAGTGTGCTAAGGAGAATGGATCGCGGCCGGAGTCACGAAGAAAATGTGAGGAAAGCGGCGGCAGCCGCCGCGCCGAGTATAAGCTGCCCGAGCCCCGAACGCGTACACCATGGCCGGCGGCTACGCGACTCAATGCGAGAAAGAGAGAAGGAAAGAGGCACGTCCGACACACAAGGCGCGCGCGGCCGCACACTTGTGTCCGCTCGTAAACGCACTCTGTCAACCAACACACTCGCCCGCTAGCCCGCTAGCCCGCTAGCCTCGCTGTCGCTAGATAAGCTCTGCCACCAGAGTGAACAGAGCGAACAGAGTGCGAGCGCCTCGCGTCCTCTCCTACTGAGAAACAAATCGGCTTCCCCCTCCGCGGCAGCCGCCCCCGACGCACCCCCTGCGAGCGGGGCCCACTTCTCTCCCACATGTGTGTCTCTGCATGGCTCAGGAAGAACCGTCTCCCATGCGAGAGCTGCGAGTCGCCTCGGACTTTCCCGGCAGACCAGACTGCGTCCACCTGCACCTACCGCACCAGCCGCCGACGCCAAGGAATAGAGAAGTCCCGGCGAAAGTATTTCCAGGCACACTCATCTATGATATCACTACCGGCCCGGCCGCTCCTATTCACTGAAGAATAGAGGAACCCGAGTAGCCAAGGAGCACAGTGCAGGAAACTCGAGGCTCGCTTGCCCCGGAGAGAGGACCCTCATTGCAGTAACAGGGGAACTGGTTTTTAACACGAAAAGTGAAAACATACAAGAGCCGAGCGCGCGATGCCGCGATAAAGCCAACGGCGAGCGCGTGTGTACGTCGAAAGGCACGCGGGCCCACTTGGAACAAGTGGAAGCCGAGCGAGAAAGAGAGCCGCCCGCGAGTTTCCGTATCGGCCCTCGTGCAATTCCGATGAATACTCTTCCAGAGGTTTTCGAGGGGCCTCCGCGGCTAAGCAGATTAGAAGTCCGCCGCGGAAGCCTCTCGGCCGACACGCGATACCCGTCGATGCGCCGTCGCCTCTGATTATCATAAAAATCCCTCACTCCCAGACGATGGTTTATTCAAGAGCGGCCGATTGCCATGTAATATTAATTAGGAGTGAAAATTCATACTTGCTCGAGCTTGTTTCGTAATTGCTGATTCCTAATTGGAATTACTCGAGCGGTGCTCGGGATTCCGCGGATATTTGAGTATGGAAGTACGTACGCGCTGCGTACTGTGAATGCCAGGTACATTCATTCACGTGTGCGGCTTTCTCCGTTGCTCCCGAGGCGCGCGCGCGCTACTGGCCGCGGCGTTACATTATGCACCATCTGCATACCATTTAGCCAAGCAGGTATTCGGAATTTTGTCGCGTGTTTCATCGCCGGATTAAAACGCGATCGCGGCCGCTCTCCCACCAGTCCCACCCGCCGCACTCTCGGCGGGGACTACTCCCGCCCCCACCTCCGCCCATAATTACGCCCGGTGATTAGGAACAATTAAACAGACGTTTCTGAATGTCACGCTCGCTCGCGCGCCAGTTGACTCGTTTTTTTGGCGAGCTACCACTAGTCATCCCCCCGCTGGCCCCTGCACTCGCTAAATGCTCGACTAATTGCTCCAACGGGCTCGAGCGCTCGGAATTGAGATTACCGCTTATGGAGTGGAACAGCGCTACTTAAGTGAGCACGTTAATCCGATCAATTCGCGAAAGAATTCCAACCCGAGGGATTCCAAGAGGGAAGGAGGCCTCGAATTCGCCGGTCGATGAAGCCTCGGTCGGTGCGAAATTGATTAAATCCCCTTTCTCTCGGCCCCAAGGAAATAGATTGGAAGGCAAGCACTCGGCCAGGCGCGTTCGCGGCTACTACCAAATCGATAGTAATTTCGAGAATGAAGCGGCCACTCGGGCCCCCACCGGCACAACAGTCAGCGGGATTCGCGCTATTTGCTTTATGATATTTGACTACCAACACTCTCGCGCGCGCGCACGCTCTCTCTCTCCTCTCCCGTCGAGAGTCCAACTTCCGCAATTACGTTACGGCCATATTCCCGCGGAGATCGAGTTAATAATATGAATGGCAGATGATTGTCCGGCGCGCCGCCTCTCCCAATTATCGCTCCGGGCAAACTTTCCTAATTCGTAAACAGTAGCCCCCGTCAAATTAGCGAGGCGTCACTCGGCCGACTCGCCCCGGGGACATTCGCCGCCCTCGCGTGTGTCGCGAAATTAAGTCTGAGGAATTACGACACATTTCCATGCAAGTGACTCGATGAAGGAGAGAAGTGGCCGGCGAGCAATAAAAGCGGTGTCGATACTGGCAAGAGTCGAGAGGAGTGTTATCGGGCGACTGGCAATGCGGCTCTCTATCAGCATTCGCTATCGCGAGTAGCAGAGGACCACTGCAGTCAAGAGAGCCGTCCAGGAATCAAAGAGAGAGAGGGAGAGAGGGTGTACCGCGCGGGTTATCGTTCGACGAGCAGACACGCGGAAAACCATTTGACTCTTCACCCAATTCCATTTAAATCCCCCCCGGCATTTCGCCAGCCGTTATCCTGGATTTGCCCGAGTCCCAAGTACACGTGTTCGCGCTCATGCACCGGCTACAGAGAGGAGAGGGATACGTGTAGAGAGAGAGAGAGAGTAGATCGGTGGGCACGTATGGCATGCGAGTCCTGGCAGCGCAATGCCTGTCGAGGACGTTCTAACGAGTAGCGACGTTTAATCGGATATTCAGCGAGGACCATCCGACAGGCTTAGCCCAACGGGATACAAGGCTTTCGGCCCGGCGGACGAAGATACGAGGAAGATATCAGGAAAAAGATCTCGCAAAGAGTATCGGCGGATATCGCTCCAAGTGGCCATTCCCGGGAAACGAGCGCGAGGAGACGTTTTTCGTGATCCTCGATACAGACTCGCCGCTCGCAGTCTGCCGAAGGAAAGGGCAATTTGTGCGAACAGCATCCTTCCTTCTGCCTGATAACAAAGCCATCCCCCTCTCTCCACCCCCCGGCACAAAAGCGATCCTCTCCACTGCTCGATTGCTTATCGTTATGGAAGCCTGGCTAAGTGCTAACCCCGAGAACACTACCGGGCTGGGAGAGCCCGTGCGGATATGCATTTTCCCTGCCGATTCCCCGCTCTTGTACCGAGGAGAAAGGATGTAGGAGAGTGGCGGGTGTATCTCGATGGGAGAGTGGATAAAGGGCCGGGCACGCTCCAGCGGGTGTTTTACGGGGGCGGGGGTGCCGGTGATAACCCGACGCGGTTAATCAGACACGAGGAGGACACGACGAGGACACGACGTGGCCATCGGCTGTCATGAATGGACTCTGTGACATAATTAAAATTCCCGAGCCGGCTGCCTTTCCTCGAGAGACGAGACGAGACTCTTTGTCCTCCCACCGCCTGTTTTTCCATCCTCCTTCTCGAGCAGTGAGCCACTTGAAGTCTCGCTCTCCCGAAGAAATAACCGACGGCCAGTCTTCCGGCGGGCGATTAGATCGCGAGGGAATGCAGGATATGTCTGATAGATTCGCTACGAGCTGTTACCGTCGCCCTGTTATTAATTAACGTACCGCCGAGCTATTTTCTCCCTTCGAGGCACGTCGCTCCAAAGGCGGAACGCGCGCGTTCCTTGCATAATTAATTCGGCCCTCTCGTCGCGGCGCGCACCAGCTCTTATTAAAGATCGCGAGACCTTTTAAACTCGCCTTTAGCGCCGGCTAATTACGCTCGTTACGCCGATACAGGAGAGCGAATGATCGCGCGGAGATAAACGCCATCTAAAGAAGCCTGCGCGTGAAACAATCGGCCCGTTGTACACGTGGAATTCGCCCGGAGAGCTGAGTTAATTTCGCTTTAAGCTCCAACTCCCTCTCTCTCTCTCTCTCTCTCGCTCTCTTGATTAAGAGCTCGCGGTGAGTAGGTTGATTCTATCGGCGAGAGATCTCGGGGCTAGCTCGCTCGCGGGAGCGGCGATCGGAATGCGATATTTTGACGTGGGAGCGTTGCTTGGCGGTCATCATCCGCTGGCCGCCAGAAAGAGAGTAAGTGCGGAGAGCGGGCGCGCAAGGCGGGCGGGAGGAGAGCCAAAAATAACCCGGGCTTAAGACGGGAAAAAAGGAGAGGAGCGACGAAATCCCGGCGAACTACCAACTCGCCCTTCTTCGGAGGCGGCTTCCTTCGTGCTCGACTCGCTTTGCTCGTCTCTCTGCCTTCCTGCCCGGCTCTCCTCTGGTCTGGCCATCCACGCCGGCTCTCTCATCTCTTTCTCCCCGGCTCGCGGTCCACCGGCAGCTCGGACCTTATTTTACCAGACGCACGCGCCTGTCCCCTTTGCGAGGAAGCCCACTGCCCGGCGGCTGGGGATCAGGCCCAATTTCGAGCGGAGTCGATGACTCGCGTAGGCGTGGCAGCCTCGCCACTTTTCCCGCTATCATCGCCGCGGCGATAACGAAGCGGGAAAGTTGGCGGGATCCACGAGCAGCAGACCGTGATGGATTGTGTAAGAGAGAGGCCTGATTAAAAGTGGAAACACGGGGGGCCGTGCTGGATGGCTGGCTGGCCTGGCCAACTGACTTTAACCAGCCTCTCTGCCATTCTACTCGAGCGTCTAACCAGAGCCTCGCTCGAGAGATCCAATATTCTAGATTTCCACAACAACTTCACCTCTCTTTAATGAGACTGTGTCTGCGATGCGTCCGACCCCGCTCCAATATAACTGCGCGCCAGACTAGAACGTCTAGAACTATAACCATCCGAGCGGTTATTGAGATTCGAGTGGGTTCGCTCGGCGGGAAATTAGGGAAAAGGTCCGCCCCGGAAGGAATTGGCCGATCCTCCGAGCAGCAACGAGCAGCGCGAAGCAAGTGGAACACGGATGGAGTAACGCACGCCGCCACGCCGGGCACAAGAGACCGTTATGCTGGCGGAGCATTGCGAAACCGGCGAGAGAGAAAGAAATGGGTCATGCGATTCAACTGCTGACTCGCTGACTCGGCCGAGGCCGAGGGGCCACGCCGAGGGAAAGACTCGCAGGAGAAGACGCGTGCATTCAATGCAAACCGACGCATCCTTTTCAACAAGCTAGACACGCTCGGCTTGGCCCAGCCCGCCAAGATACACCGGCAACGGTGTAGTTCCCTCGCCATTCTCTTTCCAGACTCCCGCACGCCATCGCTCGCCAATAAATCGTTAAGTCAACGAGGAAAACTGAGAGCCAGGAGCTTTAAAGCTCCTCGGCCGGCCTGTTTAACGAGGATCGAAAGTCGACTGGGAAGAATCCCGAGAGTCCCCCGGGGCAAAAAAGCAGCTCGGGCTCTCACTGCCTTCTCGAGAAGAAAACTTAGCGCGGCGAGTATACATCGTAATTAGATGAGAAGTTGAAGGCGCTCGACTTTGCGTAGAGGGCTGCCCCTTTATATCAGTAATTAATACTCCAAGTTTCCGATGGCGCAGGAGGCAGGAGCCGTCGCGCCCGCTCAATGCCATACTCGCGCCAATTTCCACCACGTGAATAATGAATAACTGAATACACTCGTTAGCAGCGCGTCGCCCTCGTGTTTTCGCGCGCTAAGAATCTGCCCCGGTTTCCATGGCCGAGAGGAGGAGACGAACAAGTTTCGCTCGGTGGGGTGGGTGAGGTCAGTGTTGCGGCAAGAAAGACGGCCTCAAGAGGCATTTTTCGCCGCGGAACTTGCTTAATTTGTCATTGGCTTGTTAAGAATGGCTGAGCGCGGAAACGGGCTCGAAGGGACAAAGAAGACGAGTAGAAGAGGAACAGGCTGGTGGGAAGGTGCTACTTGGTGCGATAAGGAAGCTCGACACTCGCACTCGCCGGATGTTGGTTTATCGTGAAAAGTGGATCTTCTGCGATTGTACATTTCCTGTTAAAAAGGTCCGTCGAACTTTATCAACGCGAGTAACTGCGCGTGCTTATCTGAAGAGTGTGCCGAGGAAAGTCCCTCGGCCACTCAGCTAATCGATCGGTGGAAAGCTCGAGTTTTTCCCGAGGCAAGCGAGGAGAAACTGCGTCAACAGCCAGGCTGATCAAAGCTCGCGCCTTATGAGCGCGTGTTCGGAGCCGCGAAAGGAAAAAGATATCGAAGCCGCGCTGGCGCCCCGAAAGGGTGGAGAGAGCGGCGACTGGCCATTAAAGAGGAATTCAAGTACCAGCGGGCAAACTCCCCGGGGGAAAAAAAGGAGGAGGGCTCGCGCGAGCGGACGTTTACGACCTGTAAAGAGATCCATTTCGTCGAGTGGAGTTGAACGTCGACAAATACCTAACCAGTCAGAGAGAAGCCCCACCTTGAGGAGTAAACTCTTAAGACACTCGGAGTCGCTCGCAGGAAGCCTTCAGACCTCTCACCTTCTCTTTCCTCCCAACCGTCTGCCTAGTCCTCTGCTCCCGTTAGATGAGCCCCATGTCCCTCGAGCCCTTTCGCTATCCAAGTGACAAAAGTCGAAATTGCTCGGAAATCATCGCCATCCAGGGGCCATTTCCATAAACGCCAACTTTTTTGCATAAAGCACACTTGATCTCTGACAGGGTAAATAACAGTGGAATAGAAGGCAGGGCTTCTTCCTCGTAGGAAGCGGACCCTTCGAATTCAAAAGTCGATGTTCTCCGAAGCACGCTCGTGATGGCTTTAGACTTAGACACCGGAAGGCTTTCAGCTTTGGAGTAAAGCGAATAGAAGATTTATTCCCGGAAATGGAGAAGTGATGAAAAGTAGTCGGCTTAGCGATTAACTTTAAGAAGATCGCATGTCGTCGCTCCGGCAATGATTCCGCTGTAAATAAGCCGGCAGGTTTCCACGGATCGTGAAATAGCTCGTATGCGTGAGACTCCAAGCGCAGAAGGCGCTCGCTCCACTTTTACTCAGCTGGCAGAGACAAACCTCTCTTTCTCACTCTCTCGCAGGCTCCTTAAAGAAGCGTGACGTAAAAAAGGGCAGGGAATACAAGGCAGAAAAGGCCGAGCGCACTAGAAAACAGTGTGTTTGTGTGGGGAGTGGGTGCTCTCTAGTGATAGGTTGGCTGTACGATATGTATGCTGCGATACACTTGATAAAGCAGTCGGCGGCGGATCAGTTTACTGGGACGTCAGCTTGGGAGGCTGCGGTGCTCGATCGCGTCGAGTCAGTAATCGAATCATCATCCCCCTCCCGCTCCCCTCCCCGTTCGGCCCGACGCTCTCGCTCTTCCGGACTGGCATGCCAGGGGGAAAAACTCTATGGGAGAGCGCAAACAGAGCGGCTTTTGATCGCCGGCCGGGGCATGCAAATTGGAGCGGGTGCCTCGGACTAACCGGAGCGGTTTCTCCCATCGGAAACCGGTCGCGGATAATTTGGCCGCTCGAGTTTCTCGCGCCTATCTACGCTATATCTCTCCTCCAATTAGCCAATTGGCCGTTTGCCGTGCTCGCATTGTGTGATCGGCGGCCGCGCTCTTTATTTCCAGGGGAATCATCGGCGAGGAGATCGCGCTCCGCCATGCGTGTCCAATGCTGTAAAGATCGAGCCACTTTCTCGGCCAATGCGAAATTCCACCCACGATTTATTGTCCCCCGATCGCGGCCCCACGTGCTTTCCCCGAGATCCTTAACATCGCTCGGCCAGCCATGAAATCAACTATTTGCACAACCTGCGCACTCTCCGAGGCAAACCGCCACCGAGGCATCATCGTGCCGGGATACCGCGTGAAACGAGCCTGGCGATAGGTAATGGCTGGTGCGGGCTAATTGGCCGATAAAGCCGGCGATTATTCGGGATATTAATCGACCGGTGAACCGGAGGCCTGTCTCTTTCCCTGCTTACTGAAATCGAGGGGCTGGACAACGGGTAGACAGTTGGCGAGCGGGCCAACGTCAGTGGCAGCCAGGCAGTCTCTCATTTAAATTCGAATCAGTCTAGTTGGAATGCTCGGGCGGCCACTGTCGTTTGAATTAGTTTACATCTACTATCGATGGACACGGCTCGCCGGGTCGCCGCTGACGAGTATCAGAAACCTGTTTAATAATCGAGGGAAACGGACGTATCGCGCGTTTCAAAGTCCCACTGATTGATCACCTTGGTTCCACAAAGCCACTAATCGCGCACCAACTCCACTGGGTGCTGCCCCACACATGGTTAAGTATGCACGCTCGGCAGATCCTACCGAGACGACGCCTCGTCCCCGAGCCGCGCATTAGTCACATTTTTCCTGCCCAATTGCATTTCTGGCGCGCGTCCGCGGGCACACACTCGCGCGGCGCCGCCGCCGGCGCAATGTCTTCGCCTCTTCCTCTCGCGATTTCCCTCCCGCTGCGATCGCGGTCGCGAGACTTGTTCAAGAGCGATCGAGCGCGGCCCGGGCCGGCCTGCCAGAAAAACGAGAGTGACTGCGAGAGGGACAAAGCCCCGGCCGAAAGAGGAACGCGCGATGAAAGGCGTCCGACGTTCGCGCCGGACCGAGCGGAAGCCGGCTTGTGTGCCTGGGTCCCCTCGTGCCGCGTCCACGGACTCACGGCCCGATCTCGGCTTCTTTCGACTATCCTCGGCTCCCCACGATCGCTTACTGGGGACCCTTGATAACGAAGAGACCGCGTTTATCCGGGGTCGGCTTTATTTCCCATTAATGTCCATTTCCCTATCCAGAAATCCTCTCGTACACTTCTTATTTCGATTTCAGCTGGATATTTCATTCCAAGAGATTTCTGCCAATCGAATATGTATGTTTCATAAATCAATCGATCTGTCGATCATTAATGTTTTAATATACGCTTTAGATTGGAGGTTCTTCTGACTGTCGATCTCGCCGGCGCGGCGCAGCTCGAACATAGCAAGGAGAAAGCTAATCGGAACAAACGTGTTCATATACCCGCGAGAGTGATCGATAATTAATTAAAGCCCGATCAAACGCGAGTTGGTTACTCGATTAATAAGGATTTAATCAACCGGTAATTGCTCTGACTGCGGTTTGACAGATCGCAGCTGTTTTATCGGTGGATCCTTTGCTGGATCCATGGGCAGGAGGTTTGCCTTCCGGGAGCTAGTGGAAGCCTGCTTTAATTCTAGCGCGCTCGCAATCGATCATTCCAAGACCGGATTCCCCCGTGGAAAACCTGTGGATTCAGCTGAGCGAATTTCGACCGGCAGACTTCCGCCCCAGACTCCACCGAAACTCTTACATTTTCCCGCGGTATTTTTCTCTCTCATATCTGTTTCAGCCAGCGAGCGACGAGCGAGGCCGAGCGCAAGCTGTTATTAATCCACGACTGGAAGCGCATAAAGCCGGCCGAAGGATAAGCGATGAGTAATGGTTCATTCGTCAATTATAAATACGAGGGGCCAGTAGCGCGAAGCGCGGCAAGCGGCTGGCATTAACACGGGACATGCCGGCAACACCATTTGTAAGCGGCAGTTTATTTTATACACAAAGCTCGGGAGCGAGTGGGATGCGATAGGCGCGCGGCCACTGTTGCCTTTATCTGTTGTCAAAATTAATCCGGCGCGCTTTGTTATTGCGGCTGCTTATCTCGGCCGAGCACGGTCGCGAGCTCGGTCATCACCGACTTATACATTCCGCGTTGATTAATTCCCGCGGTGAATTTTTCAATCAATTAATCAATTCGATCTCGATTGCCGGAGTCGATGGTTAAAAATGCGGTTGAATCCCGCACGTTTTCCTTAAGGTAGTATGGTAGAAGGGAATATCTGAGCGCTGACACAGAACTCGGACGGATTTTCAAACTACAATAAAACTAATTTCAAGTTCGAAATTCAAGTTGATATGTTGTAAAGGGCCGGAGTGACTGCTAATTACTATCCTGTATAAATTTCAGCCCAATCAAACCATTTTCATTTTCATGATTAATTTTGTCAGCTCCATTAAGCCAAAATGGGCTACTCAAAAGTTCTAAAAAAAATGTCTACACATTCGTAGAACATTGATAAAGCATGTGTTAATATCTTTACGCGATTCTGGAGAACCGTTTTCCAGTTAGAATTAATAATGTGCGTGATTGGATGCTTTTCCTTGTCTACCCCGTGTTAAAAGCGTCAATTTCAACCTCAATTCTTTCGGAAACGGTACGCGGCCAAATCCAAGAAAATGTCGTGACAACTTGTAAGACCTTATGAGGATTATTCCGACAAAGTTTCAAGCTAATCTTAAGAAAGCAGTTTTTGCGACCAACTATAACCTTAATGCCACGCTTGAGTCCGTCACGTCCCGTTCAATTAGCATCTCCATAAACATATAATGTGGATTTAGTGGTTTGGCGGGCAAGCTCTCGCTGCACAATGCGAGCTCATGCATAATGCATCGGCGCGCGAGAGAACTGGTAGCAATGCCAGTATTACAATACGTTATCGCGAGGCCGATTTCCCAGCAAGTTTTCCCTGCCAATCCAGCGGAGCCTGCGCGCCTTTGATGGATCGGCAAGGAGCTCAGGATTTCCGAGCCTCCATTATCGCACCGCTGGATATACATCTCCTGCTCTTCCAGCTCCCATTGCGATATCAAAGCCCAAAGACACGCGCGCTTATGTATGTGTGTGTGTGTGTGTGTGTGTGGCGGGCAGAGCGGGGAATTCGAGTTTCGAATTATCCGCCTTCAAAGACCGGGCGTCCCCGAGTGGCGCGGCCTTAATGAGACTTTGCACGCGAAATAATTAAGAGGCACCGCACCGGCCAGTACCTGCGCTCCGCACACAACGCGCGCCCCTGCCGAGTACGAGCAACTTGAAGCTTATTTGAAGAGCGGCGACAACGAATTTAATGCCCGGCTGAGCACTCCGGAATGGGAGTGGATGATGGTTTCGCCTCTAAATGCCTGCGTCCGGTTTAATACTCGGGGGACTCGCCGTTTCCCCGGCGCACCAGGAAAGATGTTTAAAAAGCGATTCGTCGTGTGTCACGTGTGTTTATTCGATGCACACACCAAACCGACGCGTAAGAGACGAGTCACAATTGCAGCCAAGTGGCTGTTCCTTTCGAGCTACAAATTCGCCCCGGCTAATTAAACCAATTAGCGGCCGCTAACTCACTGATTAAGTAGCCTCTCGTCGCCAACCACTGATACTGCCAATTCGTCCCCGCGGACTCGCTCTCTCTTTACTCGGCTCATTCGGAAAACTGTTTACAATTTCCCTCGATGGGAGTATTTGTGTACTTGTACTTAGCAACCACTCGCTTTATATTCGAAAGCGATAACATTGAGCGCCGATCGCTAGTTCTCCCACACAATACCCTGTACTACTCTTTACGGGTATTACGTCTGATTAGCTCGGGCTTTGCCCGAAAAGGAAACACTCGGCATATTCTGTAATCGCGTACTATCCACCGAGAGACGTCCGGCAAGTACGGTTCGGGGTGTGCGAGGACTCGGGATAATTCAAAAGATAATCCGATGGCGCACGGTCATAATTTGAAAGATGGTGTTTGACTTTCGAGCTCTCGCCGGAATACGTGTGCGTGCGTATGCATTCACTCGGCCGCTCGTCCTTTCGAATATGTGTGTGTGTGTGTGTGTGAGTGTGTTGAAAGGTACGGGCGTTGGGAGAATAGGCGGCGTCGAGGGTAGAGTTCCAGTGGGCTTGGTAGAGTGTGTGTATGCGGCTTGGTAGAAACTGCTGCTGGCTATATTCTCTGATTGGGCTTAGCCAGCCTTCCTCTCTCTTGCCTTGCTTCCTGCTTTGCATACCTAACTACGAGACTACGGCCCGGAGAATTCCTCGCCGCGGGACCGACTCGGATCTACCGTCCAGGATAAAACACCGCCAATTCCCGAAGAATACATCGGCGCGCGCGCGCGCGCGTGCGACCAGTCGTATTTCTCGATTTAATGCTTTTCGGGGGGAGGGGAGGATCGAGTCGATTGGGACCGCGGGATAAAAGTGCAAGTGTTCCTCGGACGAGCCTGTTTACCCTTCGCAGGGATAAGAGGGTTTGCTATCTTGTTTGCGCGATGGGAGAGGCCTGCCAGAGAGTAGACTCGTGTTTGCGGGCCTTCTGTCAATAATCTTGGAAATCCGAGGGTCTCGTCGTGGAACTCGCGTGGTGGCGAGTCGTGCGCAGTTGAGAGCGAGAGGCTGCGAGAGAGACAGAGAGAGAGAGCGTTGGATTTTCTCGGGAAATATGGACTTGTTTGGAGAATCAATAACGGGCGGGCTGCCGAGGTGTTGAATAAACGACGGCACTCATCTCAATTTCTCTGCCGATAGCCCTCCCCCTCTCGCGCTCCGCCACGAGATATAATCGAGATATACGGGGAAACGCTTGTACTCGATAACCCGGCTGGAAAGAATGAATTTCCATTGGGCGCGGCTGGACGGCCGAAATCATTGCCGGCGCTCGCCGACACGCCCGCACCATTAAGCTTCGCGGGATAGAGAGCGCACTGTGTATCGATGGAAGAAGCCGTTCATTAAAACCGGCAGCAAGTTGGACCTCGGGGGAATCCAGGGCTTCCAGGACTCGGGGCAAGGTGTCGGTCCTTCGAGGAGAATATCGGACAGATAAAAGTAGCAGAGGGTTCGTCCAATTCATTGACTCCCTTTCGTCGCGGCAAAGAATTCTCCTCCTCGTTGCGTGGAAATCCTCGAGTCGAAGGAACTTGGGATTCGCCTCGTTTGTTCGGGGCTCCGAGAGCTCGGCAAAGAATTACAGTCCGACTGTCTTGGCCCGCTCGTCGCCGACCCCGTTCGACTCGGCCAGATACATTGCGAAATTAATATAAAGTCCGGGAGGAGAAAGAGAGGGGGGGGGGGGAGAGGGGGGGGGTGCAAACTTTGGCCGAGCGGGCCGGCGATAACGGGTCGGCCAAAAAGAAGGTGTCGGCCGTAATTACCGGATAGCCGATAATTAAAGCGCGCGAGTGCACTGAGAAGAGGACGTCCCTACGCGAGAGCGCGGGAGGACAATTTAAAAGTTAAATTGTGTTTCGCTCATGAATTATGTATTCGCCGGGCACGTACTCTGATTGCGCGCGCGCGAGCGCACGGAAACTTTGATCTTCCGGCTGCGTGTCGTATTTGTGCTGGAATGGCCGCCCCCTGCTAATCGGATGCACTTTTAATCACTTGTCTCGGAGGACCACCTTTTAACCTGCCACTCCATCCGCATTCATTGCGCCCCGGATTTCGATCCGGTTAATGAAGCCTCAGCCAATTGCCTAATCAATGTTTTTCGAGGACTCCAATTCCGGGCCGAGTCCTCGATTCTACAGGAGGAGGCTCCCAAATGAAATTCCCGTGGTTTGTCGCTCGTCAGTGCAAGAGCTAGGTGAACTTAATTAAAGTTATTTAAAGATCGTTTAACCCGCCGGTTAAGATAATTCGCGATAATTGCCGCGCGAGTCAACGGAATTGACGAAACTCCGAACTCCACTTGTACAATTGTGATCCAATGGAAACATGAATCAAGAGAAAATTCAGAGTGGAACTACTGAAAAGTAGAACATAGTCAACTCGCGGACGAGCTGCGAGTCCTAAAAAAGCCTTCGAGTGCCCACTCAGCCTGTGGGAATTAAAACGATCCCCGAACTCGGGGAATTCTCCCTTTCCTCATTGTAGGGAAAATTCACCTTTCAATTAAATCTGATGAGATAGCGCGTCGTAATACAGGGAGCAAGAGAGGTACACCGGCCGAATGATTTTTGTGCCAAGGATGTCGCTTCCCTTTTAATTAAGGTAAAAAGCTTCGAGAGCGCGAGTCGGCTAGGTATTATAGGCGGATCGCTAATGAAGATTCGCAGTAATTTCTGTCGGGAAAAGGTGAGTGGTTAGGTCGAGCTAAAGCAGGTACCAAGGAAACTCCCTCCCCGACGGGTCTCTTTCACCATCCAACTTATTCTCCAACGGCGAAATCATATTACATGCAGTTTTCGCTGTTATAGAAAGAAAGGACTCGATACTTGGAGAGAAGGCGATAGAGTTAGTGCCTCGAATTACACCGAGAGAAATGATGGCTGACCATTACCTTGTACGTTAGCAGCAGTTTCTCATGGAGAAATAAACATTTCAAAGCTCCGCTGGCGTTAGGGCGTCGTTAAACGAGCGGGTTCGCAGAGCTCGTGAAATCCACGGGCCCATCCCGCGGGCTCATGTACACGTAATATCGGCTGCGTGCGCGGCATGCGATATGTCGCGTGTATATCCACGCATTCTGAATTCCTTCGCGGCCAAACGGCCCCATAGACACGTACACACACTCGGAGTAACCCGTGGAAGCGAGCGGGCGTTCGCGCGACATGCAAATCGTAAAACCGCTTATGAGATCAGGTTGTAATGCGTCAAAAAGTGTGTGTGAGAGAGAGAGTGAGAGAGAGAGAGTGAGGGAGAGAAAGGGAACCGGGTCTAAACCGGGTGAGAAAAAGGGGAAGGTCGTGCGAGATGCATTCCAGCCACGTGCAAGCGTTAAGCCTGGATAGGAGGAACCTGCTGGAATGCTCCGATTTACACTTTCCAGTTTCGCAGATCTCCCTGGCGTACAGCTCTGAATGTACCATCGATGAATCGAACACGATTATCCGAACCTAAGCATAGTCCCTTCGCCTTCCCAGCTCCATTATAAATTCCGCTCTAGCTCGACTCCACTTTTTCCAGGGTGTTTGTCGCCGATTCCAGCCGATATATTTACACCCTGTGGAAAATTCAGCTCCCTCGACTTATTTATCCCCAGCCTCTGGAAATACTCGAGTGCTCCGCTATTGCAATACCCGATCGCCTTCCAACTAACAAAGCATTCAATTGGCGGGGGCTGAACCGGCGAATTAAGCCGCGATTAATTGTAGATTGGGAAGAAAGGAAGTCGATCGCGGTATTAGTGGTAAGAAGGAAACGACGGACTTCCGTGTAGCATTGGCCGATCGAAAGCCAAGGGGAAAATCCGATCAGGCGAGCATTGCTGGGGATCGTTCTCGCCGTGCGGCCACTCCGCGCGCTTCCGCCTTCCGCGACGTCTTTCGCGAAGCTTGCCAATAAATGGCACGGGCTCACCCCCCCAGGCCGCGGGCCTGCAAGTCGTTTCGACAAATGGAACATAGAACACACACAAACACATACCACTGCAGGAGTGGAGAGAAAATTGCAAGGCAATAATAGGGCGATACTAGCCCGAGGCGGAGGTAGAGGAGAATGGGGCCTGGCTGGACCAGGGTGGAATTCTGCCCTCGTACAAGACTACCCAGCTAATACAACTCCCCAAATATTGTCCTACTGCAGTCGACTATTTCCTAGCTGCCGAGCGGATATCCTCGAGACTGGCGTCTCAAAGAATCCATTTCGAAAATGCTCCGATAACTCGAATTACCTTGTTCGAGCGTCGAGTAACTAGTTACTTCCGGAGGCAATACATCCCTCACCAGCGAGCACGCACGAGACAGAAACAAGGCCGGCAAAGCCAATGGAGAACTTGGCCAGGGAGATACTTCGGCAACGAGATAACTCATCTATAGGAGTTCCCATCAAAGCTGCACAAGGCGAATTTCCATGGAGGGGCAGAGTTGCTGGGAATATGGGAAAGAATGCTGTTGGAGGTTGACCTGGAATGCCAGGACCGCCGGGCTAGACTAGCCTTACAAGGACTCGCTATTGGAGCGCGGTGGGATTATTTAGGGGAGGCGAAGGCTCGCTTCAAAGCGAACCTAGTCTGGAAAGGACTACGTAGGCGAGCGTACGGAGCGCGGCTGGGAGTAATTGGCTTAGGAAGAATCAGGAAATTGGTATTCATACGGGGGCGTGGGCACCCCCGTCCCCCGCCCCCCGAGGGGGGTGAGAGGGTTCCTGTGTAAGCGGAAGCTCCGTTACCCACGATACACAGCCGCTCGCCTCTCCCCCTCCCCCGACCCCCCATTCGGTCTACCTTCGCCACAGTGTTTGTATGCTGCATGTATGCTGTACTCACGTTGGCGGTGTCGTCGAGTTTCCGCTTCCACGCATCGCTACGTTCGATTAGGGCGTTCCACTGCTCCGAAAGTTTGTTTACCTCGCGGCGGATGCTGCGCGTGAGCTCGCGCGCCTGCTCCTCGGCGCTCCGGTAGCCGCGCGAGTCCCCGTCCAATTCACGGCCCACTGGAAACAGTAAGCAGAGGGGAAAGGTCAGCATTCTGGTCACAGTGGTAGGTTTTGGTGTCACATCATATTTGCTCAATGGATTGTAATTAGATTCGCTTTTTTATTAATTCATCCTCTTTTAGACGATATTTCCAGGTGCAATCGATCTCATTCTTACCACTCGTACATTTATACAGGATGATTCGTTTGGCTGAAATCGTTGTGAAGGTTTAGTGACTTTCTTCGCAATTTTTTAATATGCCTCGTCCGACACAATTATGGCTTGTGGCCGAGTAATTCCGTGTTGAATTTTAGTTCTAAGATTAAAACTATTGAAAAATAGGAGGAAAAAATAGGAGGATTTTGTTTTGAATGCTTGACATTTCTTCGGTTTGAGCTCAGAAACTAAGATTCTACACGGAATTAATAGGCCTGAGACTCTTACTGTGCCGCGGCAATGAGAATAAAAGTGAATGAAGTAAATGAGGCCTGATCAAGAGGGTCCGATAAAATGGAAGCGGCCGCCGAGAACAAGATCGAACGAGGCACCAGCATGCATGGGGCAGGTTCCACGGACGGTCTATCGGCCGTGAATGAATTGTCCTATGAATCACGCATGGTATCAGCCGAGATGGCTTTTTATGCGCATGTTTAGCATTGATAACAGTACGGAGAGAGGAGATGCGGCAGGCCCGGATATGCCGGGACTGCGCCTGCTTCGATATCGCAGCACGGCGTGTTATGCTGATTTATGTTTATGGTAGCAGCTGCCCTTTGGCCGCGATTCATCTGCCGCGGGCTCGCTCGCATTCAATCGCTCATACTCCGAGGGGCCCGGCTCAACGAGTCCCATATATACATGCATTCTCAATCAGACTATGGAAATCAAAGAGCACCGATCAATGCCCCGCCGAATCTAAACTCGCTTTCCCCGAACAGTTGCTGCCTCCGGAGACCGTTTGATATTGCGAGCGCGCGCTCTTCGACTCGCGTGGATCTTCGATCTCGCAGCCGTTTCGACTTGGTTCACTGCTTTCCGGAGATAGTTCGATTGCGAAACGCATCGACAGGTGGATGCCGAGAGAAAGAGAGCGACAGAGAGAGAGAAAGAAAGAGGAGAGATACACTGGAGCCAATTGTGGCAGAGACACAACAGTAGAAAGCAAGGACGAGCGTCGTGTGTCGAAAGCTCCCTAGCTCGCCAAAAACTGTTTCCACCGAATTGAATTAGACGCTCGTGTTCTTCATTGGTAGGGGCCATCTGCTCAACAGTTTGCCGCTACTCTGCTTTCTAGTCACGAATCCCCTCGCTTTTCTCTCGCATTACCTTCCCCCCTTTTCCTCTCCATCTCAGCAGGATCACTTCTCCTCCGCCGACTCCCTCGGGAATTCATTCTCTTCCTCACGCCTTGCCAAAAGTTGCAGTGCAATTTTTATTACGCCACACTGCGATGGACTGATTTTTACTAGGTGAAAGTACGAGTTCCAGCGTCTACTTGGGGGGGATGCGGCAAGTTCTCCGAGGTGAATACGAGGAGTTCCGGAGTCCGCGACTTCGAATACCTCGTCAGTGGGACGAGGAGAATATTGTATAATCTAACCCGGTGACACCGTGTAATGCACGGTGAAATTTATTGACGTCGCCGGTCAGGGCAGCGGCGAGATTCCTCGATGCCGAGCACGTCCCGGCGAACGTGACTCCCAGCGGTAGCACAGAAATCGTGTGACTTGTCCTCGAGCCGTTCTAATGTTACTATTGGATTCAGTGCCTCCATCTCATAATGCAAAGTTCATCTCCCTGGTTTAGTCAGCGATCCGATCCACGTATCGGCCGAGCTCAAAAATCCCAGCTAAAACTTGTACACCAATGAAAATTCGCGACTAACGAACCAAGTAATCACGAGGCGATAAAGGGGAGTTGTTCGGAGCAGTGAAAATTGAGTCTTACACAGCTGAGAAGCGAGGGAACTCTATATCTCGACTTCAGTTCAAACACTCCGGCCGTCCAAAGGACAAATTACCCGTCGAGTTAGAGCGAGCTGCCTCGACGATTTATTACGTAAGTCGAAGTATTCGCTGACACGGAAAGCGAGGGAGATCGGGCGAAGTAGGATGCGCGTGGAAGAAAGACCGAGGGACATTAGCGGAGGAGGGAAGCGCTTTCCTTTGGGAGGAAGTCCCGCCCTGTCGAGTTTCCCACTGTCCTCCGGGACGGCTCGTCTAAACCTCACAAGTTCCACTAGTTTCGGTGTACTTCGATACTCGTAACTCGATTGAAAGGCCCTCCCAGGACTACGTACCCCCCATCCCCACCCTCTCACTCCCTCCCGCCCTCCCTCGCGAGAGAGAGAGAGGGGCTCACGGCAGTGGGAGATAAAGGACCGGGAGTAATTCGACTTGCACCGTCGCTTGCAACCATTTCTTTCCCTCGTTTTTTTCGCTCGGTGTACCTTTTGCGCCGGAGGCACCGCTCCCGGGGAATTGCATTATTTTTCATTTTACGGAATGGCGCGTGCACGTCGCGCGTCAAAGGGATGAGTATAAGCGATGCGCCATGGTCAGGGCGACGATAAAGCTCCTTTTATCAAATGACTCTTTGTACCAGAAGGACGCGGGGGCTCGCGCTGCTAGTCGGTAAAAATGTGTATCTGCGCGCCCGGATACAAATGGTATTTGGTATACTGCGTTACTCGAGTATATCGCCTGTATTTTTCATAGCCTCGTGCGCGGCGAGACGCGCCCGCTCACCCTCCGCAATAAAACGCGCAAAGTGCCACTCTTTTTCTTGTCCCGGCTGCGAATCTATTTTCGAGCCGGCTCGGCGAGCGGAGGCCCGAGGCCGGACGGAGAGGAGGAAGCATTTTTCGGGGGATTCTCTCGGCAAATAAATCCCGTATTTCACGTTTCTTAATATCCGCGACGCGGCTCGCCACCGCCGTCGGCGCCGCTCGTTGGAATTACACAAATGAAATATTCTCGGCGGAAACAGGAGGAAGGAGGCGGCGGCGACGGCGGCGGACTTGGCGTATAACGAATGAACCTGGTCCCTAGGCTGGCTCTTCTTCCCGGATTAGCCGGAGCACGAAGGAAAGAATGGTCGAGCAAAAAATCGCCTTCTTCTTCAGCCGAAGCTCCGACCAGCCTGGCAACTTCCTGCGCGGCCGCTGCTACGCTTTTCTTTGCCGGGTTTCTCGAATACTTTCGGGCAACGGCTACGGAGATTTTCAATTGTTATTAACGCCGGGAGGAAAGTATTTCACGGGAGAAGTACTAGAGCATCGGCTTTGCTCGAATAGTTGGTGCGGAGGGAGAAGAGCGACGTGGAGCTTTTCTTGATCGGAGTTCCCTTGTTATATCTGTTTCGGTGTTCGAGGGGAAGCTGGGAATTCGAGCGACAAGCGGAGAAAGCTCCGGAATCTCCTACGAGCGCGGCCTAATTGGTAGAGAAAATCGGGAGCGGAGTAGGGAAAAGGCGCGATTAATTGGGAAGAAAGCTCCGCTGCCACTCGTAATTACTAGGCCTCCACTATTGGTGTGGCTCAGTGCCGCGTTCTCTGAGACGGTTTCGCCGGACTAACGACGAATACACTTGGCCGACTTTCCGCACTCTCTTTTCCCAAGATTGCCGTCGCGCAATCTCCACTCGCACACCTCGCACACCTGCAGCCAGCCTGCCTCGCCGGGTCAACCATCTCTCACGACTTCCGCCGGATCTCGGAAATTCAACATTCAACTCGGCCTTTCGTTGATCTGCTATTCGCGAGTGTGCACCATTCCAGGCATCCATTAGCTCTCGTTGCAATTAAACCTCAGGCGCTGAGTGATACATCATTGTGAAGCCACTTCATCGTAAGAAGACATCGGCAGGCAGCAAGTACATCAGCAGTGGTGGGAGCTGCCTGGCCAATAACTCACCTTCGGAGTCTGAAGTATCCGACAAGGGTGGCTCGTTCGCGATGTACTGGCGGCCACTCAACAAATTGCTCTCGACAACTGGTCGCTTATCCTCTAACTGTCTCCGGAAACCTCGGTGATCGTCCTGTAATTGGTAGAAGGACACAAAATAAACGTTTAATCTTTCAGTTTAAACTGCTTAAATATTTAGCAATAAATGATCGAATTCGGCAATATCTATCTTTAAACATTAATGTAATGCCAGATGACACTCGTGGGAACATACCAGTGTCAATATTTTACCAACCGACCCCGAACTTGTAATCATAATCCCAAGCGGCGCATAGTACCACATAGTGAAAAATACACGTGTCTGACCATACGCCGACCTAAACTACTGCGCCAGCGGGGTTTCGTATATCACGCGAGTTGTACGCTCGTATACACAATTTATACTTGTATCGCACAAGAAAGAGGATCAAGTTAGACTCCCATTGACCCGTTTGGCCTTAACAAACATTATAGCTAGGAGAATCAATAGGAGATGGGATGAATGGGCAACTATCTTCTCTCAAGTATGTCTGGCGCGCGCGTGTATCCGGCTAAGTCGAGTGGGCAAAAAGCTTCGCTCTTCTACGATAGAGCTGGCCTTCGTTAACGTTATTATCTTGCACCCGTGTGTTCGCATATGAGCCGGGGACCTCGAGGATTCAGCCGAGATGAAAAGTGAAGGTTTCCGAGTTGGGCAGCGAGGTTTTTCGAGCGGGGCGGCAGCAAAGGCCGCCGCGTTCTTGTTCGGCGGCTTTGAGCAACGAAATCTTTGCGGCTCCCACTCGAGCTGCCCGGTTAATTCAGCATGTGCAGTCTCTCGCGGCTTGGAGAGGAGTTCGCAACAATGTTTTACAAGGCTCGGAAGGCTAGGATATAGAATCGTTACGCGTAATGGGCGACGCTGTTCGTATGTGGCACATCCTCGCGACTTGTACGCTCGAAATACGACGTACTAATTTAAAGGGACGCGAGCCTTCCGAAATCACTGGTTCCAAGTTCCAATTCTCGCGGGCGGCAACGCCGCGGAATTTCACTTCCGGAGCTCGGTGGAATGTATGGGAATAGGATGTGTCGGTGTGGTTGATTCGGCGCGGTGTTCATTAGGCGGGCGGCCTCCTTTTTGGATTTCTTTCATACGCGCGCCTCTTTTTCCGACAGTCCTCTTTGCCGCAGCAGGGGCTCATTGCCCCCGTCGACGCATTGCTCCGGGCCTAGAGCCTTTTGTACCGCGCGAACAAGTGTAGCCCACGCACCAACCGTCTCTCTACACATGCCTCGACTATGCGACTATATGTATGATCTCACCGAATAACTGTGTTTTCACTTTAAAATCGATTTGGTTATCGTTAAAAACGAGCTGAAGCCAATTTCACGGGAAACCGACAAGTTTTCTCTCGAGGAGAATTCATCCACCGAGTTGCCGTTCGGGTCAAGTGACACTGATTTTCCAAAGCTGGTCTCGCGAGCGCCGAGTTTTTGCCGTCGAGGAATCGGGCGAGCTGCCGCTAATGAACAAATTGGGAGCAACTAGAGCCTCCCCTTCGTCCCCCGAGCTATTAAGCAAGCCGACATTTTCCAATTGTCCGCGAGCGACGATACTCGACTCTCTTATCAATGCGACTATCAGACTGAGTCGGGTTAATTATGCGGGCGGAGCCGGCGAGCCCACTCCAGCGCGCTATAAAGCGTCAAGCGTACAATGAAGCATATCGAGATTCCGTAATAAGGACGCGCCCGCCTCTCCCGATCGTTATCCAACCCTCCTTTTTTAATGTCCGCGTGAAATGTATTTTAACTGGACTGCCTATTACCGGCACGGCCCGCCATTCCACGCGCCACCGCAGTGGGCGCGGATTTAATGGCCATCGGGATATATCTGCCGATATGTCAATATTTTACAATAATATCCAGGCGTCATGCAGCCGCGGCGAGACTGATTAAAATCCCGTCGCGAAATTTCGCCCCTGCATTTTCCTCCACCGGGTCCCCCACCCCCCCCCCCCCCCCCCGGCGAGCGCGCGGCGCGTGTGGCGGTATTCGCTAATTAATATTTAATATTGCGGCAATAAAAGCGGTGGCCGGCGAACAGGCTGCTGCGCACTTGATGTAATTCAACGCCGGCAGGTAATTCTGGTTGTAAAATGTATCGGGAAAATTTCGGTATACTTTAAAAGGAACTGATGTACACTTTTCTCCGCGGAATTCGCTACTCTACTCTCCGGCGACGGGTTATCGCGTCGTAGGAATCGATTCTATTTTGTTGAAAGGATCGTAACAAATGGACGGAAGGATACGCGTGTGTGCGAGGGTAGTTCGTAAAATCAATCGTAACTGGAAAGCGAGCTAACTGTAATGGTGGCCGTTTCCGGCGTGAGTGCGACGTCGTAACAATTTCTTCCGACCCCTTTTCCCGGCCCGCTCCCGCACGCCCGCGCATCCCTCGACCGTTTCTCCTTCTTTTTCTCGTACGGCGTGTACATCGGCGATCAAAACTTTCGGGGCCGATAACGGGCCCCGGATGCAACTCGTAAAACGAGGTGCCAATTGAATTTCATTCGCAGCCGATTCGCCGGCACCGCGCGCCCGCCACTCTTGCAAACTGACCGGGAAATTTCCTTTACGGCTCGAGGAATTGGCAGGGTCGTCCGATTTCCAGGTGAATAACCAAAGTTACGGCCCATTAACGCGAGTTCTTTTCTCCCGTGGTGGAGGATGCTCGAGCCGATTTCGGCAGGCGGCGTGAAGTGAATTAGCGATACGGAGGTGATAGGGCTGGAAACAAACTTTGCCTGGGGAAGCGGGCTTTATATCGTCGCGCACCGATCGATTTCTCGGCTCGCGTTCGAGCTCTCTGCCCTGGGAAAAACAGTATCGGATCGTTAGGCCGTCATCGGCGATTCGTTTACGAGGAAACCCGCTTTCCCTCGCGTGTGCGGGACCCGCGTGTTTTCCAGCGGCCGTTTCGTTTTCACGCGGGAATATGCCAGATAAATCAAAACCGGTCGGGCTTACTATCGATTCCAGAGGTCGACATGCGCCCTTGTCGAGTCCTCCCTCGGTGCGTTCCGACCGATCCTATCTCAACAGATATTCTCCTCGGGGAAGGTCACCCTTGCCATTCCTTCGACTCGGCCGTTTCTCTTCCGCCTTATGATTCCTATCAATGTTACTATTCAGGACTCAGACAGAAAGTAGAGACATTACTGAGAAAGGGGACCAAGACGGATTCCAGGCGCGGCAGGAACTCCGGAGAGAGTGGCGCGTGCAACTACGAGCCTCCACATGATGATGATTAATTGCAGTCGCAGAGCGCGCCGCGGTCATTTGTGGTCTCCTTCATTTGGCCGGTGTGCGCTAACGATTTACATAAATTATTCCCCTGCCTACTGTACCCACCAACCAGCTCCCCCACCATACGTCGCCCGTGTGTTTGCCTACAAATATGAGGGCGGCGTACAACTATTTCTCGAAATTCTCACGGTCGAGCTACGGGTTTCACGGCGCCACCAAAGTGCATTGTTCCGGCCCGGCTATTTCTCCGGATAGTTTCGCGAGATTTACCTCGGCCATTAGCCGCCCGGCATTCTTTAGCGACGCGGATTTCGCGCGCAGGAAATATCTACTGGCAACAGGCGCAAAGTAAACCCTTGCATTTTACATGGAGGGGGAAGCTTTAAAGGGAGGAGGAGCAGGAGCCCGGCCGGGGCAGAGGGAGTTAATCGCGCTCGTCGACGAGCTGGTAAACAATTATATCGGGGCGATACAAGCGGCGCTGCCGTGCCCGAATGAGATTTCGTTATTTTGTAATGCAGCTGCTTGAATTCCAGCGTCGTTCGCCCGGCGCTCGCCCTCGGGAATGCAAATAACGCACGTGTTGCAGCTACGCCAACCCGCCCTGATGATGCTCGCCCGGTGGTTCTGCCCAGGGAAATACGGTCGCGACTCTGCCCGCTCTGCCGCCGGGCGACGGCTTCAAGTTGAAACAAGCTCTTCAAAACAGCAGGTATTTAAACGCGCTTCGAACGCTCAGGACAATACAGAAATATCTGCGATCGATTGAAGGACAATTGCAAGTTGTGAGAGTGATGATCGGAAACGGTTGGGGAACTCGGCCATTGAAACTGGCCGAGGACTCGGGCGACTAGAGGGCCATCAGCGATCGATCCAAGAGGAAGTGCAAGGGCTCGCCAGGGTTAAGGGTCGCGGGGATTAAGTAGGTGCACAGGTGTGATCGTCCGATGACATCGATGATCGCGGTGGACCTACATGCACCTTATCACCTCGGTACACTCGAGGAGTGGCGGTATAGGACGCGAGAGCTTCGCCCGGTAACATGCGCGTCCTAATCTGGATTAGTTGGAACTAGTCCGCCTTTGTGCGCCCAAACAGGCCCATGGGGTTCGACCCCGGCTCTGGCTATCCCCCGGCCGCCGCCGCGCGATTTCCCTAGGCCTAGCCCTGCGACTACGTCACCCTAATTGCATCATTTTCGTGTAATCAGTTTATCGGCCCCGGACTTGTAAGCCACTCTCCGCTGCCTCGGCTACCGGGCCTACGCTTTAACGTTGATTGACCGCGTCCTTTACTCGAACGAGCTAGCCCTAAGTGTCGCCCTGTCGATCCATCCGGTATGTTCCTCCGAGACTGCTCCACTTTTTAACTCGCACTTCCGGCTTAGAGATGATTCTCGTCCTCTATGTACCTGCTGCTTCTGCAGGGCAGCGACGTCGCCGCAAACGGGACCCAGCCCGGTGAGCTCGGTGTCCTTTCTGATCACCCACTCGATGAGCTCTCGAAGCGACAGCAGCAGTGCGTTCCAGTGCTCGGCGTTGCTCTCCAGACGGTTCCTGGAAAAAGAGGAATAAAGCTTGTATTAGCAATTTTCTCGTAGGAGAATTACCGCTTGAAATGGATGGGGGCCGTGGGATTTTCAATGGAAAGCAGGCGTGCGGATTGTGAGGATCGGAGGGAGGGAGATGGAGTGGAGGAGGCTCGGTGCTGCTTTTATATGAGAGGAGTGATGGCTGCGAAGGGTTGGCAGCGAAGGTGACAGCCACGCTGGCAGGAATGCACCGCGGAAGAGAAGAGGAATGGAGAAGAGTGGGAAGGACGGCGCTCGGGATTTAGATTTATATTTCGCCATTGTTGTACCAACGTCGACGTAACGTGCCAAGCCTCTCCGTCACACACACTCGAAGACCCCAACACTCCGTCTACTCTCTCACTCTCTCTCTCTCTCTCTCTACCCGCCCGGCAGGAGGAAACGACTTTTCAGGCGCAACCGGGAAGCAGCCGCGCTCCTTCCAGCAAGGAGCGCCACTGTCCGGATATATTGCAGTTATTCTAACGTCGATGAAAAGTCCCCGGAAATTCCGCGAGCTCCCATCCTGCGGTTATTTCACCCCCGACACCCATTGTGCCTTCCCTTAACACCCTGCGATAACGACCAAACTATGCATCGCCGGATAAACGCCGACATCCGCCACCGGAAGCAGATCCCCCGCGATGGAAATTCCGCGCGCGCGGCGTCACCGCGCAACTAATTTGCGCGGGAGAGACATTACAAAACGGCCCAGAGAGGAGAAGTGAGACTGCGGGCGAGAGACGGATGAAAGTAGAATGAAAAATGAGATTCTCTCTCTGAGTGTTGAAACGTTGAAAATGGCGAGAGGCGGAGGTGCTTTCCGCGGCCATGGAAATTCCGATCAGCGAGAAAGAGGATCCGACTCTCATCGATCACGTTAATTCAGTGGAGATTATCGCGATGCTGGCAATCGAGTGTTTGCCGGGTACGGGAGGCGGGCGGGCTAGCGGCGAGGGAGGAATAGGGGCTGAGGAGGACGGGTAGTCGACAAAGCCTTTTGATCTATCATCCCGTCGCCAGGCGTCCTCCAACGTTTCTCCAGAAGCGGCGGCCTCTTCCCGCCCGCAGCTCCGCCTGTTAACGCAATAAAGTCGGCCGAGAATGGAATTGCCGCGAACGGGCTCTCGTGATAATTCAACCTGCTCCCGGGGACAATCTAGCGCGCGCCGGGGCACAATCCGCACAATCCGAATCCGGCGAGAGAGTGCAAAACCGGTCGGAACTTGGACGATAAACAACGGCAATAGCAGTGCACGTCTGCGGAAGGCCGCGCTGGACGCGACTCGATTCTCTGTGTTTCGAGGGTTGCACCAGCGGCGGCCGGGAGCCGCACAATTCCCGGCGAACCGGACCCCTGTCCCCTCCCTCTATTTACATGTAGTCGCGCTTCGTTAAGAAGCCGAGCGGCCCTCCGCTACTAGTAGTTCCAACCAACGTCTTTTTCCCCCGGGCTCGTTCAATCCCGACCCGATGCAATCTGCATGCTCGCGGCACTCGGATTCCCGCAGACACGGGGCGCGGCGTGCACATAATGCTCTAATGGCAGCACGCGCTCCCCTTCCAAATTCAATTTTATCCCGCAGCCGCCTTCCTCGCCCGACTAACGCTATTCCGTTCTCGCACTCTGCATCTTCGCCTGTCTCTCTAAATAACGCTAGAGTGCAAATTGCTTTTGAACACTCGCGGTGTATTCACTGCTCGGCCCTCTTTCACCAGAGATTCTGTCCTTTCAACGCGGTCGCGCTCGAATTCCTACTAATCTTGTGGGGGTGAGTCTGTCGGAGGCTGGAATAATTAATCCTGTGATCGCCGAGTCATTACTGGCCACTCGGAGCGCATTAATATTCGACCTTAAAGTGGACTCCTTGATGGAGCGTAACCAGGGCCGCGCGCGGCAGGTATCGAGGAAATCGGTCTGGCGAGTGTGGATCAGTCCACTTGATCGGACGGAAGCTCGAATCTCGAATCCCTAACCCGAATCAGCTTGCGGCATTTCCTAATGAGAGAGCAAACACTAGTGATGCGGGACCGCCTGTTATCTATGTGGTCCCCGCCGCTCTCCCTCCACTGTCTCTCCCTCAAACACCAAGCCCCCAGCACACATCTGGCTCACATGTATTGCGCCGGCCAATTTGTACCTTTCGTTGATAGTCGACTTGGCGCGCCGCGATCGAACGCGCGCGAGCGAGAGCGCGCGCGCGCGCCGATTATAATCGTCATTGGCGGATTGCGCGCGAGCCTCGACCGTCATTCCCGTGCGTCCTCCCCGCTTAATCTGTCGGAATTAATTTAATACATGGAGAGAGGGGGGAGGGGAAGCCCCGGCCTCGCCGCGGAATTTAGCGGAATAATTAAACAATTCCACTGGGAGCCAACGGGCGGCAACGCCGGCAACGCCGGCGTCCGGACGGACGATTTCCAGATTAACTCTGGCGGGCTAGTATTGTCGCTGTCCGAACAATGAAGCGGCGTCGGAGACTAATTCGGAAGAATCATTCGTCATCGCATTCTCTTCGGACGGGCGGATCGGCGGAGAGTTGTGTTTTCACCCTGGCGAAAATGAGCTTCTATTCAGAGGGGGCGGAATGCAGCGAGAGGATTCTGTGTGTTTGAGCATGTTCGCAGCTGGTCTTTCTTCGTGACAAGCTTTTAGACAATGGATTAACGCGGTGGGATCGCGATGACCCAGTGACCGAACAACGCGTCTTCCCCATAGCTTCAAGACCAGTCTTTTGTTCTGGGGAGAGCTCATCTCGAGGATTTCCCTTTGGGCCGAAAGTCCCCTTGGAACACTGGGCCTGTCTTCCTTTCATTCTTCATCGACGATCACATCGTCGCCGCCTCTTTGAGATACTGGGTATACTTCGTAGACTCTGGAGAAGTCGGCGGAGACGTGCGACTCGGCCCGAGCACTACCAACTAATTCGTAAACTTCTCGGAAACTGAATGGAGCTCGATGGGACTTGAGAAGAGAAGTACGACGGTCGATTCCGGGCAAGCCTGGCGCGTTCCCTTTTAAAGGTAAAAACGATTTCGATTCTTCTTTGATGGAAGTGATCGGGCCGAAGGACACGGAAGACCGTCCCATAATCTCTGTGAAATGGAGAGGTTCTCCGGTGCGGCGCTTGCCGATAGCAGTTGTCATCTTGACTGAACCATTTCCCTTGGACAGCAGGCCGAGCTTCACCTTTTCCCTCCGGCTCCCTCTCTTTCACTCTCTCACTCGGTCTTTCGGTGAAGTGCTCGTTTCTCGGATTTTACTTTGAGCCTGGGAGATTCTAGCCCGAGGTGCGAGGGCCTCGTGTCCCTTCCCTGTTGTCTCTAGGAAACGAGAGAGCCTCGGCTGCCCACTTGCCAACGTGTTCGTCATCAACTTTTGTCCCGAACGAGAGACAATGCCCGCCAGATGGGAAGCTGGAAAAGCTCTGCTCGCCTCCTGCAGCTACGACGCGTCGTCGTCCAAGCCAAGCAATTCTGCTCTCGGGGAAGAGCACCCCCGGAAACACCAAGTTTCCAGGTCGAGTCACCGTGTCACTCGGCCTCCTCCACTCATTTCGTATTTACCAGCTTCGAACTCCCCGCAACTTCCAACAGCGCGGAATCCATTCGCCGATTATTCAGAGCCAGCTATAAACGTGCATTTTTATTCCTCGGCCAATCCCACGGGCGACCGAGCCGAGCGAACTAGGCGGCCGAAGCGAGCGGCGCAAAATCGCGGTATTAATTGGAGAGATTTATTAAGGAAGCCGACACGCTCGAGCAAGCGAGCGTCCTATAAATTGCTTCAACGACTTCCGGAGCCAACACCAGTGCGAGGACTCCGAGCGGCCGAAGTAAACCGCGGCTTCCAGCTAATTCGTAGGACACATAACCATTCACGGTATAATCCTGGCAAATCCCTTCCCGCAACATCCACATCCTCCTTGAGCGGGCGCGTCCAACAATAAGGTTACTGTTTCTCGATTATTACGTATCCCCTAAACTCCATCTCTCGAGGAGACGGATGGATGGTGCATTTAACCGGCGTCCTCTCGGGAATAAATCAACTAAGTGCTCGCAGATTGGACGCCGCTTCGCCGGTGTAAGAGGAGAGTTGTGCGCCGCCACTCCATAAATCCATATCGAGCGGCTTGTGATTGACGAGGACGATGTTACGCGGCTGAAGTGAAGGCGATCGCAACCTGGTGCTCCGGGCCAGCTACATATCTGGTGGGAATGGGCGAAGCGGGCTAGCAGCCGGAGCGGGTAGCAGCTGCTCGCTCCGGGTAGGTTCTAATGCCCGGAATATGGAGGGCCGTGAGTACCGTCGGGTAGGGCCGGTGCATTTAGCGGGCGCGCTACGAAAACCAGGCGAGATTAACTGTAAGCCACACCTTATCATACTTTAAGCTCGCATTACCGCCAGCCTCGCATCCGATATACATACAGAGCGGCTATGCTCGTGCTTACAAGCGATCTCCGCTGGTGTGGCCGAGTGATGAGTTACGAGGGCCACTTCGAACCGGAGGGAAATTCTCCCTTTTCCTATAGCGCAGCTTCCACTCGCACTTGCTGTGAATTTCTCAAGAGTAAACCTATAAACCCCGCGGTTCCAAAGGAGAGCCAAGAATTTCTGCTCTTTGATTAATTGGGAGAGTTTGGACTGGTGGTCGTGCCGGGATATGTGGGCATGTGGAGTCCTCATCGATAGCCGGAGGAAAGGAGGAGCATCTCGACGGGACATCGAAGATCGAGACGATGGCCATTCGTTTCTGCGGTCTCTGCGCTCGAGCTCGTTTCCACGCTTGCCGATTGGCAGGGCGACGTCACGTAAAAATAACTTGGATGTCCTCGGATCGAGGGGGACCGAGGGAGAGGTAGGGAAAGGGAACTCGAGCGAGTATCCAAGGAAAGATACAGAGGAAAATAGGAGAAAAGGCTTGGAGGATGGAAGAGCAGTGTACGTGACAGATTTCAGCGTGTTCGCGAAACGACGCCAAAAGAACGACGATGTATACGAGACGAGAGCGGCAGGGGGAGAGGGAGAGAGCGAGTGGTCCGATAAGGGTCCCGGGGTGATTCATCACGAGCCGCGATTATCAACCTGTCAAGTTCCGGTTCGGCTGGTCCACGACGAGCCAACAATCCGCGCTACCCTTTGATACTGCCAACCTTTTTCCCCCGAATTAATGACATCTGTTCCCTCACACCATACACGCACACACACTCCCACCCTCCCCCCTCTCTCTCTTTCATCGGGGATTATCTCTTTCGTAGATACTCAATGAATATGAGCGATTCGATTTCGAGTCGGGCCCGTATTTCCCGACACGTTTTCACGCGCTATCTCCGACCACCCTTTGAAACGCGCTCCTCCAGATTAAATACAGCTCTGTCCACAGGCCAATGGAAACATTCGCGGCGATAAGTCCCAACATGCCGCGGGAGCCTGGAATGTCAACGTAACGTGGAGAGAGGAGTCTGGCTAGGGGTCGGGTTGCTGTTAAGGCTCGAGTCGTCCATTAAGTCGCAGGTAGCGGAGCATATACTTCATAACGAGAGTTACGACGACTAGAGGAGGCGTGCGATCGCGGGAGTTCTGACGAAGAAATCAGCGCACCCGCCGGGGGATCTAAGAAGAATGATGACGGGGCTCGAGCGAGGAAAGGGAATCCGCCGGGAGAAGGTGGGTAAAAGAGCTTTGATGGCTGGTGCCAGGGTCACGACGGCCGCCTCATGGCTAAAGGAAAACTTTTTCCTCCTCTCCCCTTCTTTCTCTTCCAGGCCCACACACTTTTGCCTGTCTAGCGGGCTGTTTTAGTTCCGATGATCCATCCGCTTTGACGTGCGCCGCTCCGCGCGTGACACCGGCCGCGCGTGAATGCACGGCTGAACTAATCCGCAGCGAGTAATGGCGTCGACGCACCAGGAACCGACCCTTCGCGTCTGAGGATCCGCGAGCCGTCTACCACGACTTCTGCCAGCGTCGAGAGATTCCCTTCGAGGAGAAACAAGACGCTCGAGCGTGGGGAGTGAATTCCTGCCTGACTCTCGTGTGTGCGCTGTTTGACTCTCTCCTTTGAAGTAAGATCTTCTTTCCACTCGCTCTTGTCACTTTCTGCCGATTTTGCCCAACGCCAACGTGCCCGCCGCGACTCACTGACACGCATTACTCTTAATTACTGGCCGGTGAATAGCGAGGGATTTGACGCTCACTGCTCTCTTTGGAGTGGACAGTGGCGGGATGGTCCTCGCAACGTAAATCCCCGGCCAGTCGGCGGGGACTTTTGTTCGGAGCGGCGAGAGCGGGCCGATGCAAAAGTAGCGCCGGATGCTGAACAAGTCCGAAAAGTCCGTGTATCCGACCGCCGGATGCGGCCCGGTCCTCCTCTCCGGCGCGTGCTGCGCTAACTAATTGCTCTTGCTATTGATTTCTCCCGCGCCAATCCGCACTGTAGCCACCCGTCCGCCCGTCCGCCCGTCCGCCGCCCTCGCGCCGATCCCCGGCGAGACGTCCCTTGGGATTTTCGGCCGACATCTATATATTTCGTCGCCTCCCGCGATAAATCTCCCTCTCTTCCTGCGGCCGCTATGAAATTCCCCGCTTTTTCCCCGCCCCCACCTGCCCGCTATACCCGACAATAACAAATGGGAGACAATGGTGTAACGGGACTCATTAATTCCGGGCTGATTAACCGACGAAAGCCAGGTGGGAATGAAACGTCAAGCTCGCATTGATGCGCTACCGCGAGATCGGAGGCGGATAATTATCCTCGCATTAACCAGCTTCTTTACGGTGATTGTGCAACTGGCGAATCCGCCTGAGCGAGCGGACTAATAAGGCCGCCATTCGATTAGGCGCCGATTGCGTTTCATATTGGATGCGGCAGAGTTGAGCGCTCTCGGTCGATGTCCTCTCATACAGCGGAATCCCAATCACAGAGTCAGAAAGGCTCAAATCAGCCAGACTGCCGGTGTCTAACTAAGCTGCCGTTCCGACATTTTCTCCGCGATATATCTGTATAATACACAGAGCTCTCGTGCCCGGCTATCAGAAGCGGCTGGTCTGCGGCCTGGTTGAACTCAGTGCCAGAAACGATCGCCCGGCCGAATTATCGGGATCAGCATTTCGGCGGGCATTTGTGGCCTGATTGCGGATTGCCCTCGTAAAGCGGGGGAGGTTTCGCGAAAGCGAGAGAGATGCGAGAAAAGTGCAGGGGAAGTCGAGTACACTAACCGAGAGAGAGAGAGAGAGGAGGTGATTGCTGGCCACCGATAAATATGGTTCACTGCGATCAGCAGAGAGCGATGATCGCATCCAGACAGACAGAGACTGGGGAACTCCGAGAGTCCGAGAGAGAAGAGGGAGGGTGGAATCAGAAATCAGACATGGGAAAGGTTAAATTCCCTGGGTGGGAGAGCGGGGGCTCCCGTTAGCTAGAACGAGAAAACGATTGAGCGGAGGCTAGTCCTTCTGGTCACAGTTCCCGTTGTTCCACGTTCACCAGAAATACGCTTCCGGTAATCAAGCCGGCGAGCGCGCGCGCGCTCGCGGGTGCAAGCAGCTCGGACTAATTAATGGAGACTGATTGCTCCACTCTATCCGGGTCTAACCCTAGCAGGCCGGCACTCGGTGCTGACGACGCGCTATCGGCGCTACTTAAATTTCCGAGCCCTCCCGCGGACCTTGCGCCACCGTCGCGTCCTGCCGTTCCTCTCCCGATTGCTCCAGCTCCGGATTAAAATTAATGCCCCCGAGAGCTACTCTTTATCGACACTCCACCGCCCCCAGGATCGACCACTGTGCAGTTGTGCACACCGCACTATCGCTCTTCCTATCTGTCAACTCCTATTTTGTCCTCCGCCTATTCGCCGCTCGCCGATTGTTTATAGAAAACGTCTCCATTCCGAAGCAGAGCTCGAGGTTTGTTCGGATATCCTGAGAAACAGCGGGAACGGCGCCGCTTAAAGTAAACAGGAGTTACGTAGACCGAGTGAGAGTCAAACCGGCGGCATATACATATTGTGCGATCGACTTTTCGCCCGGGCGGACGAGAAGATGATAGAGGCGAGAGATCACGTAGAAAATAAGCTTGCCGTCTATTGAGAGAGGGAAAATGCGATCATGCGAATTCCCCGATAAATCGGCCCAGCTTCTCTTATACTGCTATATCGCGAGTCGCGAGTTATCGTCGAGTCGAATGCGCCGCGAGAAATTCGAGGGAGACGCCCGTGGAACGCGACGAATCGCATAGTTCGCCAAGATAAGTCTATGGTTCCAAGTTCCTTCTGGAATTAACACCGCCATAAAGTTCCGTAGGGGGAATCCGATTACGGACCGGCGCGGAACGGCGATGGGAGTAGAGTGGAGGATTCGCTCGTGAGGTCGACAAAGTGTAAGGCGATTCGGATACCAAAATCGAGGCAGGTTTCAGACATTCGGAGTAGCAATCGGATTCGTCAAAAGACGCGTATTCATTAGCGTAACTTAAAGGTTTTAACAAAGACTTGCTGGTTTTGTGTATAGGCAAAGCTCTGAAGGCGCATGTCCACCGTTTTTGTTAAACATTTGCCTACGACTATCAACAATTACACCATACCTAGTTCAATTGACTTGTAAAAAAGTTGGTTGGAAACGAATGGGATGAAGAGGAACTGATGCTTTTCTTACAAATTAACTTGGTCCAATTGGAGAGAAAGGTCGGCGCGAGGAGATTAATCGGAGACGTAACAAACCGGATTCCGAGGACGATAGAGATTCGCTGACCAACAAAACTGCGCCCTGTTTCGGCAGTGGGGAATGCAGAGCAAACCTCGCCTCCCCCAAGGTACACACACCCTGCAATAATCCGGCGCGGCGTGTGCGGACGAGGTAATCGCTCGACCAAACTTTCCAGGTGTTCGCCGGCTAAAGCTGACCCACGAAATCTGACTGGAACTTCGTTCTGACAATCAGCCCGCCTGGCGAATCTACCAAATTGCCGCCACTCGATTCGGCCGGCTCCCGGCGCGCCGCGCCGGTTAACTTCGAGGAAAGAATGGGGGAATTGCCGAGTGAAAAGTTGGAACATTGTCTTCCTCATAAGTCGAATCTCAGAACTCCGGAGAAAACCAGGCCCAAATCTCATTTTCACCTAAGAGCTATGAATTTTGACAAGTCTTGCTTTCGTCATCCGTGTAAAAGCTACGCGTTCCTCCCGACTTTACTTTCTCGGGCAGGAAAGTTTGCGCGGGAGCTCGCCATTTGGCGAGGGCGCGAACTTGGCTGAAACGCGTTTGAGGGGACAGCGCGAAGAGGTCCGCTGGCCCCAGAAGCCCAGAAGCCGCAACCGCCGAGATCTTTGGGATTGTTTGCGCGTCAAAAGCCATTGTTGCGCGGTGGACACGAAGGAAAATAACTCGCGCGGTTCTCCAGTGTGCGGAAGGCCACTGGCAGGAGGCTCTCGCCAAAAAGTGTCTAGTCCTAAGCAAACATAATGACCGAAGTGAAAGAGGGAGAGAGAGGGTGAGAGAGAGGGGAGTTTCCACCTCTGATGGAAAGAGAGGAAGAGCGGAATGCAAAGAGAGATTGGCGAAAACTAAGCTGTCTTTCTGCGAGTGAACGCGAGGCTCTCTTTGACGCTCTCCTTTGAATCATCCTTCTGTCACCGCTGCGCTCTGCTTTCCTTCTCTCCCCCGCACTCGAATCCCTTTTTCATCTGGACGCACCTGTTACGGCTCACGGCGACGGAAAAGTTCGCTTCTCCACCTGTCACTGTTCTCAGCGCGACCACTAATTGGATTTAAAACTGACGTCAGCCCTACATACGCGTCCGTGTGCACATTCTCTCCCTCTCTCTCCCTCTCTCTCTCTTTCGAAAGGGAGGAATGTCGGAATGAAAGGTTGTGCGGAATGTTGAAGCGTGAATTATGGAGATTTCAAACGGTCCTACCTGATAGCCATGCTCTTTGCCTTGAGGTGATGCCATCGCTGGTTCATTTCGTCGAGGCGTCGTTGCAGCATGACCGCGTCATCTTGGCTCGCCAGGGAACTCAGCAGCTTCCGGCCAGTCCCGTTTAGATTGGCGTACACGTCGCGATGGGTCTCGATCTCCGACTGCAGGTCCTGCAACAATTGTCAAAGCGACTCGTCAACGCCAGCCTCGAAATTGGAAAAGTGACAATCTGAAATATGCTGGAAATCGGTCAATTAAGAAACTTGGGAAATCGAGCCCGCATTCTTATTGGAGGTCAATATTCGCCAAATTCTCGCAGATTCCTTGAGTGTGCTTGCATTCGAAAGGTAGAAGAGGGTGGTTTATCGAGAACCATCAAATCAGTCGCCCCACCCGGATATATATCTGTGCCAGAGAGAGCGCGAAGGTTCGCGTCAATTTCCGCCAGTGAAAATGGCGAAATGCCTGGTGTGCAGGCTCTCGCTACCACCACACTGGAGAAGCCAGCGAACGGTGTTACGTCATAGCGTTGACGTGAATCGCGCCCGTTCTCGCGACCAGCCCCACAGGGGGCCGATAGAAATGATTTATGCCGGCTTTCCACGTGGCGGACTGCTAGTCTGATGGAAATAAATGGACGCGCCGATGTCAGTGAATTAAGAAGTATTCGTACGTCTGGCGCTCGTCTGGTAGACCTACGCTTTCAATCAGCCTGGGATTTTCCGCGATTTATCATCACCACTCTTACGACCTGTTAATTATGACAATGTTAATTGTAAAATGTAATGTAACGGAAAAAGTCTCTCGGCGTCTGTCCCGTCAACGAATGAAAGGTTAAAATTCAATCTTGCCTTTCTACCCTTAATACCTCGCCGCACAGATCCGGCGCCGGCCGTTCAAGCACATTATACTTTTAAGAGGGGGCGGGCCCCGCCGAAAATCGCGGAAGAATGGAGTCCCGGAAATCCAGCGGAATATTTCATATATCCCCGATGGCTGTCGGGAAGAGAACATGTGGGCTGGCTGTGCGCCTTCGATCGAGTGCGAGGGAGCGGTTTGCTGGGGAGACCTGGGGATTTTTGAGGTATCCGGCTGCCACGGCAGGTTCGCACACGCGGTACAGGATTCCCATCTGGATTCGCGGATCGACGGGTCACGATATTTTCCAGCTGCACAGTTTCCGGCCGAATTGACGGCACGCTGACACTCCGGGCAGAGACATTTCCCCGGGCGCGGAGAGGACGGGAAAAATGGGCCTGGCGGAGCGCGTTACTGCCAAGTGCGATGAATGTACAGGTTCGCCGTGGACCTGTGCGCGCGTGTGTGGTCCGATGGTGTGTCGGAGGACTCGATGACACTGGCTTGCCAAGAACCGATTTACTGCCCCATGAACGGTGCGAGGAGGCTCCTGTACACGCCCGAGTGTTCCGTGTGCCAAGGATCTAATCCACCTTTCCCAAACTGCTCCATTACCTTCCATTAAGTCTGCTAATAGCACTCCGGGCGGTCGAGGGTAGCTGCATCTTCGAGTGCAGCGGTGATACTTTCCCTCATCTATCACGACCGAATGAGCCGCTGCTAGCCTGTTATGGCACATTTTCTCCGAGGAATATCTATGACGAATGAGTACTGTCGCCGGTAACCAGGGACGCCTGCGTCCCGACGCGCTTATCTCTCTCCCGCCGATCGTATTTCAGAATCCATTACCGAACAACCCTCGCCGTCGCATTAACACAGAGATTCAACAAAATGGGAAGGTGATGAAATGAGAATCCAGGAGCCTTTCCTCTTCAATTTACACCAGTGTTTTTCGATTTCCAGAACTTCCGTCTCGTCCACCTTCACGCCTCACCCTCGGCTCCTCCATTCTCCAAGATGAAAGCCCACGGCTCCGCACGAATATTGCGTGCGACCGCGCCGTTTAATCAGTGGTAAAAATGGCCTTCAGCTATTCCATTCATACGTAATTGCCTTCTATCCAGTGGAGCGAGTGCGCGGCATTCGGCGAATGAAATGGCCCGGTTATTATTGTTTGAACGGTTCCGAATTGCACACTCGAAATGATGGAAGACCTTAATACTGTACGACAATTCCGCCAGTTTCCCTTTAATGACTGCACTGTCGGAACCGAATGAATTTGGTGCGCGAGCTATTATGACTATGTACAGTTAGGATTGTAGTTATCTGATTGTGACGTTTTACCTGTTCGAAGAGATGAAGCTCCGCCAGCAGGGAGTACGAAATGTAAATGTAACGAGCGTCATCGGGCTTCCTTCGGGCACGTACCCCCCGAGGGGGTGCATTCCCGTGTAGGGTGGCACGCCCCCCGGGCCAGGTGCCCCCCTTTCGTCCAGATCCACGATAATCCACGGTAATTACGTGCCCCGAACGCCCCACATCCTCCCAACATTCACTCTAGCCAGTGTTCCACCGTCTTTCCACGAATTTCGATCTGCTCACTTAGTTTCACTTTTCTAAACTCACTTCCTTCCACTCCTCCACTGCTCTCGCTCATTGCGCGTCTTATTCCACCGTTGTTGACTGGCGACATACTAGTTTCATGTCGATTTGCTAATAATCCACTGGTCGATGCGAATTTCAGGGAGATTTCGAGGAATTTGGGAAAATAGCTTCATAAGAGTGTAATTGGTCTTAGCAGAGTTTGTGGTTTTTGCATTTTTGCGAGAGGAAGTAGACTAGCGATCTGCATGAACGACAGCATTCCTGTTTAATGTAATCTGCCTGCTATCTCCATGCAAATCCCTCTAACGCCTGCCTGAGTGTGATCGATCACCATCAACGATGTCACGGCAAGTATCGTCGCTGTAACGCCCGGCCGGCCGCGCGGGCCATTTATGCCGGGAAATGGGGAAAAAGTGGACGGGCGGTCATTTTGATTAAATGAGAGGCGGAGAAAGTGTATTCAGCGCGCATTAAACTCGCCCGACGAAATGGCCCGTTCACCTTGCCACGTGGCGCCGCCAAATGCGAGAGTAATTCCTGGCCCGCGATGCATATCATTCATGGAGACGATTTGCGTGCTCGGAGTCACATTCTCTGCGTCAGATACTGAATCTGTTAACGAGAGCGGCACTCGGGGGAGTCTCGTGTTCGTTCGGTGGAATGAGGAATTCTCAGTCAGGAGAAAAGATAATTATCTAGACACAAGTGGTACTTGTGTGCTCATGCGCAAATGAAGGAAACTGTTGTATTTTAGGATGGAAATGCATTAATTGGCATCCAAGATACTTATTTACGGCGGAAGAGCACCATATACAACCCATCAAAACACCATACAATTTTTGTTTTAAAGCCTGAGATAGGTTCTACATATAGTCGCCGTTAACTCAATAGGCGATTTAACGTCGCTTTTCCGGTTGTACTCGGAAAATGTTAACACCGGAGGAATTGGAACTTATTCAACTTATAGGATTTGGTACGAAGAATCATACAAGTTCAACGAGAGTTGGTACCAAATATTATACCGAATAGCACAGCAGGTATAGGAAGAAATGCGATCTTGACACCGCCCAGATTCTTTTGGCGGCAACCATAGGTTAGGATTCGAAGACCTAAATATTGGCATAATCGGAGTACGATTTGGTCCATCTTTTTCGCTCATGAGATTGTATGGTTCTCCCCACCGCGAATGGGGATGGTGAGTGGAGGCAAATGCATTTCCATTACTAAAAACAAACAATCTCTCTCCTGTCACACGACTAGCATTTCTGTATCTTTAGCAGAGGAAAGATGTAAGCCGAGTGGAAGCGATAACGGAATCCACCAGTGGACGTCATAACAGAGCGGTCGCTCTTCCACAGTAATCCAATTCGGTGAAGAAAAATTATCCGAGAAGGGTAGAGACTCGAGGACAAATGGAGGTCGCTGAGTGGATACCAGCTACCTTGTTACCGAATCAATGACGCGTGTCCACTCGTTCACGTCGCCAAGGATAAAACGGCCCTTTTTCTCTGCCTCGAGCCTGATTTCGTGGAGGAGTCATCCCTTGGATTAGGAGCGCGCGAGAGGAATCGGCATCGCGCCTCAAGCAGCGGCTTGGCATCGGCTCGCCGGCGCTGGTCGATCGAAATAAAATATACGTTCGGTGGAAAGGAGCCGCAGCAGCCGCCGCGATGAATAATGCATGGCGACGAACAGCTTGTGGTAAGTAACGAGGCGGATTTGTAAAACAGCCCGGCGAAACACGCCCCGGCAGCGGCGCGCAAATAATTTACCGACCGCGCGCGGCGACGCCCCGCGCCTTATACATATACCCCAGTCGTCTGTGAAATTCCGGGGATTCAGCCTTCCCGAGGCTGACAGCCTGAATCAATGTAACTCAATGAATACCACCGGCTGAATCATCGGAGGCGATAACTCTCGCGAGATGCAGCCGCTCCTTCCATCCAGCCACCTTTTCCGCCCCAACTCACTGAGACGAGTCTCGAGAGAGGGAGAGTCCTCGATGTTTTTTCCTGTCTCGAAGAGGCGCCGGCGAATTCGTCCGAGATGAACTTGCAAGAGTTTGCCTTCGGCGTGGATTTAAAGGGGAAGTCGCTGCGCACCGGATATGAATGGAATATTAATCTGGCCGTTCTCGGGTACATTAATAAGTTGAGCGGGTTCGTGCGGCAAGTCGGCTCGAAAAAGATTTTCCCAATTATGAAGTAAATCGCTCGAGAAAAAGAGAAGAGGTGTGTGTTTGATCGTCGGGAAAACCTGGAGCGTTGAAATGGTAGCTGTCTGGCTGGCCTCTGTGTCCACGTCAGGGAGGATCTGGAGCAACTGCTGTCGCCGCGTTTCGCGATGCGTACCCGGTACCGTCGCTGCTTTCGCGCGTTGTCGATACACGCGGCCCTCTTTTCACCTGCCAATGAAAACCTGCACGTGAAACTGGTCGTCGCCGCTCGCTGTCATTAGCGGCGAGCTTGCGCTACCCGGACAGTTTCCCTCGCCCCTTTTTCCACCGTTTTTCGAGCGGTTGACACGAGCGTGGCAGGGCCACGCGATCAAGAGTACAAATCCGGACAAATCCAGCCGAATTCCAGTGGAATGTCAGACAAGACGAATTGTCAATCGAACGTGAACCTCGGAAGCGTCCCGAAAGGGAATAAATTAGGTTGGCCGGTGCTCCGAGCGGTGGACAAGTTGATTCAAGCCACTTGGGCGAGGCCGCTCTCGATTCCCTGATATGTGGACCGTCCCCCTTTAAGGGCTTTCACGGAAAAGTTCAAGCTCCGTTGGAACAGCCGGTGGGAAACTAGAGCGACGAGCGACTCGCCACCGGAGCCACGGTCCATTCACCTCTCTCTAGGCGCGTGTTCCGTTTATCCCGCCATAAATTCCGCGCGTCCTTTCGGAAGAGAAGTAATTCGCACAATGTTTTTCGGGCCCCCTTCCCCCGCCGCTTGCGGCGCCCTCAGTATGTGTTACACTTATTTCGAGAATCACAGCCGCCGGGGATATCTCTGTTAACGGATCCTGCTATCCCGGAGGGTTCGAGCGAAGAGAGATGTAGCAATGTCGGGGGCTCAAAGCCCCTCGAGCAGCGCTCGGAAATGCCTGCTCGACTTTTTTTTTTACGTCGCCGCTCCTCCCCCGAATTATCTCTGGCGTACCGTTTTCAACCTCCCCTTATTTCCCGAGTCCACCGACGCCAGCAGTCAAACAGACTGATGTGTGCGCTTTCAAGGATCGAGCGCTGTAAATGCCTCCCTTAAAGAAGACGTAGTCGACTAGGGGATCGATTTCCAGGAGAAAAGTGATGTTTGAATGAAATCCAGTGGACCGGCTCGGATAAAAGGGTTGTGCTCGTCGCAGTGGAGTTGGTAGTCGGTTCAGGAGTGGTTCGGCGAATTAGTCGGCAGGTTATCAGTGCGCAGGGTGGCTTATGCATTTCTGGTGGCTGCTGTACGAGAACCGCCAAGTGGAGAGGAGCATCCTACGGGAAAGAGGAGGAGGTGGAGGTGGAGGTGGAGGTGGAGGAGGATGAGGCTGGAGTCGGTGGAGTACGGTTTAAGCGGCTTGCGGACGATTAGAGGCCGCCACAGCAACCATCGTCGCGTTCTGGCTTCGTCCCCATTGGCGATCAAAACCCAACTGCTTCGTGGTCCGGTTAAATACAAAGTACTCGAGTGCTCCGATCCCACCCCCATCTTCAACCAGACGTTTTCGACCTTGTTTGGCAGGGGATAGTACGCGGCAAACTCGATCAGACGGATAAAGATGCTCTCTCTCTCCCTCTCGACGGCATTCGAGGACAATTTGACATATTAAATGTATGGTTCTCGAGCCGAAGGGGATTGAGAGTTTTTCAGAGAAATTTCGAGATGAATGGAGCTCTTCTACTCCGCCTTGGTAAAACTCGCCGGGCGTTCAGAGGGCAGCCTCTAAGAAGGGCGTCGAGTCTGGGCCCATATTGGATATGAAACTTCCTTTAGTAAATGGAATGGCCATCCGCGTCCAGGATAGCCTTAGATCTTCCGCCGAAGATCCTCCAAGAAGTTTCGGCCGCCAGGAAATCCCGGGGAAATGCCGCGCCCGGCCAATACTAACGGAGGACACCTTACCCCCCTCCCTCCCGCCCTTTCTCCCTCTTTTTCTCGAGTGGGGCGTGCAACTCTTTGAAGCTGTTATCTCGGGGAAATTGCCCTTAATCAAGACAATTCCGAGCTAGGAGTCGTTGATCACGATCGGCTGGAAGCTGGTTTCCAATGACAGTTGAAAAGGATCGTAATTGGCAATAAAAGCGGGGGCGGAGTGCTGTTTCCGAAACTCAGCGGGAATCCCTACCAGCACGTCGCGCCGAAGTGATTCCTCCGGCGCGAGTAGATCCTTTTTTCCTTAACTCCGAGAGGGGCCATTAGGCCGCTGTTCACGCTCGTCCGACATACTCTCCTATCCATCAGCGCTTACTCGGTCCTGTTCCACGGAGATTTCGACTTTACGAGTCCTTCGCGCTGGCGGCGATCCCAGCGAGGACTTTACGACTTTCTCAATTTCACCAGCGCCGTAAAACTGCGTCTCCCTGATTTGATCGAATATATATATCTATACTGTTGCGTTTTACGTTACTTGGCTGGCGCGGGGGTTAATATCAAGTTTGATGATAAGCGTGGACTGCGGCGAGCAACACTAGGAAGAGCGGAGCGGCCTCCAGATGGAATAAGGCTAACCCGATCGATGGACCCAGCCGAAATTTGGATATTGGCTCGAGGTCACTAGCACCACGATTCCTCGCTTCCGGATTACGAACGTTCCCGATGCGTGGCATCGGCATATCCACCCTGCTCCAGTTTACCCTCCTCCGACCTGGACCCTCGGCTTTCAGCCGTTCACGAGCGCTCCTGCAGCTCGATTTATTACGAGGCCAGTATTAATTAGGGAACTGCGCGGCTACAGTATGCATTTGCGGGGTCATTTTCCTCGTTACTGAACCGTAAACCTTCCCGGGCGACGCCGCACCCGCTTATAATAGTTACTGCTCGTCGCCGCCGTCGCCGCCGCTGCTGAATACACCGGCGATATCTCGCGCGGTTATACATCGAGCGGAAAAATTTCATGGGAAAACTGACCGGCAGCACACACCGAATTAATCTGTGGGGGTTAGGAGGAACTTCGGAATCTCGGCGTGATTAATGAGCGGACTGGTCTTCCACGACGCTCGGCGTATTAATGACGCGAGGTACACGAGAGTGCGAACGAGGGATGAATTAGCGGGTTATTAATGTCCCCGAGAAACACAGCCTTAGCCGAATCAACGGGCGCCGGGGCACGGGCCTGTTAAAGCAGGGGACAATGTTCGATTTATACACGTCCTCGTCGTCGGACAAGCATGCTCTATCAGATGGGAAATAATAGCGGCGTGTTGCGCGCGCTCCCGGCCGCTATAAATTTCGAGGGACGTGTATCGAGGAGGAGGCCGGGCGCACTCTTCAATCGCTTGTTTCGATAATGGACCGCGCCGGTGCGCTCCGCGCGGCCCGTTTGCTTTCGAGGAGTGGAAGGACCCCGTCGAGGGCTGACTATTGACTTGGCACTTTTCGGGAAAGCGGCGCCAGTCTGCGCGCGGAGAGAGTGCTCGCGTTTTGCGGGGCCTGATTCGTTGACTGCTCGGTAAATAACTGAATATATTTGCGAGCGCAATGGGCTGCGCGCGATCGCATTAGCACTCCGATAGAATAAACAATGACTCTGTGTGTGCCGACATATACGGCGAGCCGGCGGTGCAAGGTCCGATTGAATTCGGCGAATTCCCGCGGCACGTCGGCCGCTCGGAATTACCGCGATGATTGGCTAGCAGCTTAATAGCGTCGCGTCTGACCATACGCGGCTTGTACTACTGGAATGATTCTCCGGGTGGCAATCACTAGGATGCGACGAGCCGCCCCGCCACTGAGTGGGGCGCGGGACGCGAGGGAACGAGGGGGATTCGACTCTCTGCTGGCAGTGAGCATCAGGTGAATGAGACCGGCGGCTGGCAGGTTCATCGACACTTGACACTTTCGCAGCGTACTCCCCTCGGCGAGCGTTGTCACTTTCCAGTTACGACTGGTCTCGGCACTGTGCTGTGCTGCTGCAGGGCCTTTCGCTCTCTCGCTTTCCGCCTCTGCCTCGTTCGCATCCTCGAAAGCCGTCTGGCCTCGCTCGCGGCGGAGGCCCGCGTTTATACCTACGCGCATAAAAGCTCGTCGTATGAAAATGGGAAGAAGGTACTCGCGCGGAAGTACCCATTCATGGGGCCCATTAGCCTCCTAATTAGCTAGAATGATGTTTCCAGAGCCGCGGTAAAATGAGCGAGAGAGCGAGTGCGCGCGCGACCAGTTGCAAAGTGGCCTCTGTTTGGCGGACGGAGCTTCCCAGCGATCGCGGGAATGCCGAAGCATCGATCGTCGAGCCCTTCTAGCCCCGAGGCCTAGTCCTTCAGACTGTGTGCCGTCGGCATGCTCGACAAAAAAGCAGTAATGGAGATGGTAATTATCAAGAGGCGGGAGCCTTGTTAATCGATAATATGCATTGTCGCCCGGCCCGCGTGAGTAATGAAGACGCTCCAGCGATATATATCCATGCTAATGACCGGTGACTAGACACTTTACCAGGCCGGTCGACGATCACCTGGGAAATCCCTGTCGCCCCCGAAAGAATCGGCGGTGACGAAAAAAAAATAAAAAATCGGCGTAGATGGAAAGTTCTTTAGCCGAGGTGTAATCCATCATATCCCTTTCGTGGATGCAGTTTGCGGGGCAATAACGCGCGCCGGCCTTCCGCTGCAACACTTTCCAACGATGTAGCCCCGTACACTTAATTAATTACCCTATCCAATCCACTCTACTTCCTGATCCATGCTAGCCCCCACCCCCTTGCAGCCACCCCGCGCGCTTGCGATTGAAAGCAAAAGAACACACAGCCGAGAGCCACGCCGTTATAAACTCCATTCCGGCGCCCAAAAGGTTCGTAATTAAAATGCCGGAAATTCATTAAAACCTGGCATGCAGGCGCGCGCTGCCGCGGGCAAAAATCGAATTCGCTTTCGGCGGAGAATTAATTTGCGCGAGTCTCCGCGCGAGTGTAGTTCTGAGCGAGCGCATTCAAGAAAGCGAGTAATCTTGATAGGCGGTCAGTAGAGAAGGTGGGTGGTAGGGCTTTGGTTAGCGATGAAGCCGGAAGCGCGTCTGCATGTCTCATTAGGGGTTGGATGATATATGGTATTTTATTGCGCGGGCAAACTTGAGGGCGGCTTTTTGCGAGGAGGGAATTTAGGGGGTGAATTACGAGAGGTTATGTGCGTCGCTAGGTTCGAAGGGAAAAGCGCTTTCGTGACCCTCGCGGTTATACGCTCTCTCCTATTGCATTATAATCGTGCAATTTCGCAAGCCGGCAGTTTTAATCGGGTTACACTGTTACTCGATAATTACGAGCCAGCCGCCGCGACGCGCTTTTACTTTATACCCTTCACGATATTATAGCCCTCGCCGCCGTCGTCGTCCTTCCCAGCCCGTCTCGACATCGAGGGCCAGCACTAGCCAACCCCGGCCACGATGCTCCTCGCCGAGACATTTCAATTAGCGCCGGTTTTATGAGAATACCGAATTTTCCTAAGCAGTCTGCTGCCTTAAAAAGTCCGAGGGTCCCTGAAAACACGAGGGTCGCCGCGCCGCCACTTGCTCTCTAAACCAATCACCGGCCGCACTCGAGGTGCCCCGTAGAAAAAATGCGCGCGGGGGGTGGTGATGCAGCGCTGAGGTCCACACGATAATTATTTCAGCAAGGTTGCTGCTGCTCAGCCGGCGCTCGGTTTACCGGCGAAGAAGAGCCACTCGAAATATACGCTTTTAATCAAGATGGCAGAGCAGAAGCCTCCGCGGAAATTCGGGTAACAAACTTTTTTTCGAGGACCATCGAGCCGCGAGAGTAGCAGAGCAACTCTCGCCGGTGCAAGCTCCTCTCCTCGAGAGAGGAGGCGGAAAAGTCCGGATATAAACTCGCTGCTTCCGCCGATTGGTATGCTCTAACCAGCCGGCGCTCGCGAGCCGTAAGTTCGGCCCCGATCGAACGCGAAAGGGGTGGAAAAATGTAATAAATATGGAATGACGCCGGAGTGGACGTAATTAAATTCAGGAAAAAACTGAGAAAAGTTGGGGAGCCCGACGACGACGCCGACGGCGGAAAGCCGAGGGAGCGAGGGCTTTGACGAAGGTGGATGCTGCCGAAGGAGCATCGCTGGCTTCCTGCCAGAACTGTGGCTGCACCGTTTATCTCGAGCACTTTCAGTAACTCTTGCCGCAAATATAGAACGAGGCCGCTTCGAGCGAAAGAGAAAGAGAACACTCGCTCGCGCGGCCGCGCGCACTTTTTTGCAGTCTGTTAGGCTTGGATCAACTGCTGCTGGCGTTAGATAATGAGAGCCAGTGCCAATATTTGCCTGGAATGTGCCACGAGGCCACTCGAGATAATGGATTACCAGCTTCAAACTGCTTCTATCCCGTTAATCCCCCGATAACTGATCGATACACGTTTTTCACCGTGCGGTAATTACTTCGAGCAGGTATTTAACAGTACAGGTGGAATCGGGCGAACTGGAAACTGGAAACTAGCGTATCCAGTGTCAGGGAATGCGGCGGGAGCCTCTCGACGAGCGATGCCACGTTCCTTTAAACACCGCCAAGTATCCCCGAAGTCCCCGTAAACGTCAAAATCTGATTATACCGCTCGGAAGAGGAGTAATTATAGCAGGAAAACCTGCAGCAGCAGTGAAAGATCGAGGGGAAACTGTGTGCCGTAGAAAGACGACTCGTATTAAAATACAATGAAATCCAGAGAAAACGTATAAAGGCTGGCGCGACCCAATTCAGCGTGTTTCCCGGTTGATGCTTTGAAGCGAGGGAGTCGCCGGTCGAAATTAATTACAGTTTACTCTCGTTAGAGGCAATGCTCGTCGCCGCTCTGACTAATTAACGGGACGGATATCGCCGGGACGCCGGTATTGGTAGTGCGTTCGGCCTCATCGTCCGAGGGGCCAGGAATTATCGCGAAATTTCGTTGGTGCCGCGCTCGCACAGCGTCAGTCCGATCGGATTGGGACACGCAGGATGCATCGCCCGAGGCGAACTGCAATTCCTCGCCGCATAATTCCAATCGCAATGTCCTGCCCTCTCGCCTATCTACGCTGATGGCCGTATTAGTCGACGAGCCATTGCGCTCGCGGCTGCCAAGGCGATCGAGCTCGCCCCGACCGATTACCGCTCAACTATCAATCCGCCCGGCTAATATCCAAGCCCTCCATTGTAAGTCGATCCTCCGCGGAAAATCTGCTTTTGATCTGCGGCACGCGCGCCGCTCTCGTCCCGCGGGACGCAGCATCGCACGCTTCGCTGCAAAGTCACGTGTAACCAGACAGCGTCATAATCGGTTTATTCCCCGCGTAATCCCCGATCCGCGATCCCGAACAGTTTGCCCCGCATTAACCAGCCACGCTTTCGAGGCAACGATTTGTCCCGGGAACGCCGCCAATTAAGCCCCCGCGCGACCAGTGTAAACGTCCGCTGGACATAACATCCAACTCGATCCGAAGAAATCAACCGGCTGTCAGCTCGGAATGATCGCGTTGAATCCCCTCGATCTTCCGAAAGACGCGCAATTTCTCGGTGCATAATTGCAATTGGAGTGCGAGATGTGCATCTGTGCGAGAAACGGTGGTGGCCGCTGGAGGGCGTCGTTCTGGGAGGGTCTCAATCCCTATTAACAGCGAGCTCGGATATAGTCGAGCCGCAGGGAGGATTTGGCAGAGGGTCGGGCCCCGTCACCCCCGCCGAGGTCAGAGAGCGCCGGGAGACAGGGCGTCGAGATAGGCACCGAGAGATAGAGCAGGGAGCGAGGGTCGGTGAGACAGGTACAAGTGGAACGAGAAGGCGAGCCGCATCCATTCCAACGCCGCAAATGATTACATTGCGGCCGTCCACTAACTGGCCAGCCACCCTCGCGCCTATCTGTCGATCAACAGGGGCTGGGGGGGTGGACTGCAGGGAAGGGAGGGTGTTGATGTCCGCGGTCAGGGCTAGTCAAGCCTGTCACCCCCAGCCACCAACGCCGACCCGGCAACCCTTTCAACTTTTCGTCTCGTCCCCAATCCAACTTGCCAACCTCACCGTACACAGGTTCACACTACGCTTTTAACTATCGGCCATACCCCCCCGCTCCCTTTTCCCGCGACCAATCGATTTTGTCCGCGACTCTTCATTCACGGCCTTTTTTCCCCCGCGGCCGCCCGCTCAATTGGAACTCCATGAAAGGGACGTGTTTTTCCCGTTTTGACGCCTGTTTCGAAAAGGCGACGCTGTCGACGCGACGCCAGCCGTTTATTGACACGGGATTGGCGATCCCAGTGGGACAGGTTTTCGAGCTGCTCCGAGCCGAGTGTGTTGGTGTTGGGTGATCGGCGCTGGTCCAGGAAATGACAACTCTTATCGCTGTATTCTTTTCGACGAGGACGCTATTAGTCGGCGCACTGCAGCTTTCGAGAGCAATCTCCTTTGACGGGGCAGTCGGCTGCGGCGGCGGCGAAAGCGTGCGTTTAACCGGCGAATGATTTATAACTCACACGGCAGCGCCATAACTCGCCGCTTCCCGTCCTCGAAGAGGCTCGAATGCACTTGGCTCGAGAGCGCCAGCCCCTCACCCTCAAGAGTAACAGAGACTATTTACATATTTCATTATTTAATATCCCGTCGAGAGCAGGAGAGTAGGAGAGCACGCGCCTCCTGCCAAATTCACTCTACTCACGCGATCCATCGGGCGACTTCCCTTCTGGCGAGGAAGGCGCGCGCGCGCCGCTGCTAATGCAAGCTTTAATAAAGCACCGGGTTCGACAGCCCATTTGTGATCGGGATGCACCGATAACTCAGTAATAATTGAAATTCTAGGCATTCCACGGCGGCTTTATTAAAAACCATACAGTAGCTAGGCAGCAAGTTTGATGGGAAACGAGTACTCTTAAGCCCCGAGACGGCTTCGACGGAGGAAGCGAAAGAGGCCAGGGAAAGCTCATCGGTCGTCGGCGAAAGTTTTAAATAAAGTTCAGCAACTCCGAACTAAGGTTAAATTGGTGGCTTGCCTTGGGTGTACCTTGTATACCTTTAAATTATAATTTCAATATCGGCTCGCGCCGGCCATGTTTAATACGGCTTTCCTGCGCGGCCCGAAGCACCGAGGGGATCGGAACTTATGCCTCCGATAAGTATTAACGAGTCCACTAAATCAGCCCGCGAGAGATCGAGAGAGAAATCGAGGGCTATCTTCCTCCTATCAGAGATCGCATTAATTATTCGCGTGGAGGAGAAAAAGGGAAAAGGGATGTACCGCATGTGTGGCCCATGGCCGGCCTACTGCCGGCCGATAATTCTTCGCCAACTATCGGGAAACGCCGGCCGAACCGCAACCCATTCCCATCAATTATTTCTCGACTTCTCATAACCTCCGGTGCCGAGCGTCCACCCAACTTCTCGCCCGTTTCCCCATTCAACTTACAATTTCAATGAGCGCGCGGGCCCTGGAAAAGTATCCGGTAACTATCGGAGCCAGGATCTTCAGGGGGCGAATTGTAGAAAAGAAGGTTTGATCGTGGAGCCACCATCAGTTTGTATACGAGGATGCCTTTCATTTTAAAGGGAAGGGGGTTGGGTTGGATGCACTCTGTCTGGCCTGGAAATTATTAATAACCCGAGAGAGAAAGAGGGAGGGAGAGGAATTGGGTGTAGGATGGAAGGACGAGGCCGACAAAGAAGCTTTGATGGATCATCGGACTAACGGGAATGATTGATCGCCAAGTGGCCATGCTCTTCCGCAAGTACCCGCTTATTGTGCCAGGCTCCTGCTACGAAGTACGAATACTACAGGGGCTCCCCTCCCTCTCTCCCAGCCATCTCGCCCGGCTCTCTCCCCAAGGGCATAAACTTGCCGATCGGAAATAATCTCGGTGTATCCCCGAAATTATGAAGGCCGGCGAGCGCCGAGGAATAAAGGGGAGATTAAAACGAGGGCGCGGCTGTTGCTCCTATAAATCAGAGGGAACGCAGGTGCGTTGCATCGATCAGGCGCAATAACGCGGCGGCCCGCTGGCTGCAGCCTGCACGATAATCTCCCATTGAGCTTTAAAGCATGACCAGAAACTGCCTGCGTTACGACGGTGGTGATGTGCGACAATAGCTCGCCCCGTAAAATTCTCCGTCGGACCCCGCGATTTCGTCGCCCAACTTTCCAACGAGACTGCAATCGGCGAGTCATTTCTTTCAATATTAAGACTGCGCCGGAGTCCCCGCGGGGCTGAACGGCACTCGTCGGGATAAGGATAACTCCGAGCTCTCTCAGTCAGCCTGGAGAAATTGCTACGAGGAAATGTGAACGTGGCATGACGAAATTCGTGGAAAGTTTCGGTGGAAAGAACGCGGCTCCTTGCGGTTGCCACAATCTCCAGAGAAGGAGGAAGAGAAACAGAGAGAGAGAGGGACGATTCTACAAGAGGAAGAAGGAGAAAATCCTCGGTGCAACAATGTTTGTCCGCGAGCGGAGACGAGACGGGGACGATCTTCAGAAGAAGAGGGGAGGAGTGCGAGGAGGTGGCTGACGGTAGTACAGTCTTGCGTGCTCGCCTCCATCAGCGAATCCTTCCCTTTGTCTGGCCCGACCACGAGGTACACACTAAAGTGCTCCCGTTAATTGCCGTTGCCGGAATTTCCCGGGGCGCACCGCGGGAACCGACCGAAAATTCCAGGACGGCGGTGCGCAAAGCTCCCGCGGCACTCCGGGCGGACCGGCGCGCATCGCCACCACCAGGAACGCCCGCCCCGGCCACCCATTTGTCCTCTCCTCCACTACTCGAGGACACTACCCGCCAGAGTCCTGCCAGAGAGCCAACACCCCCCACCCCTCCACTCTCAAGACCAAGAAGACGATGTAAAGAGACGCGCCAGCAATTTGCTCTTCTCCCACCCTCCCTCCTTTTAAACTCGGCCGCCGCACTACCCTGCCACCCTCGGCACTACGTACACTCGCCCGGTAGCACCGGCTCCCCTCCTCAGCCAAGGCGAACATACAGTCAATGTTTACCCGGAACAAGTGAGCGAAATTATTTCGCCGGCTCACGTGCGAGCCGAAAATGTCCCGGCTCCCAAGTCTGAGGCGCGCGCTGGGTTGGTCTGACTCAGGGGCTGACTACGTAGGGCGTATTTCACTGGGGACGCGTAACAGGCCCGGCGCTAAAAAGTGGCGGCGCAGTCAGCGCGCGATAGTGTCACCCGCGTGGGCAAACATTCCCGTTTAATGCAAAACGGAGCCGGCGCGGCCGAGTGGAGAGGAAGAGATGCGAGTGGGGAGCTGGGGCCTGAGATATAATGAAGAAGATTATGCGGCATGTGGTCAGCATAGATAACGAAGGCGCGCGCGCGCGCGCGCGAGTTCTCGCACGTTTCTCGCGACCTCTCCTGCATACGTACGCAGATAGATAGATAGATAGAGAGGAGGCGCGTGTGTGTGGATGCGGGTGTGAGAGAGGTGGGAAACTATGCTAATGCCACCATAACTTTCGACATTATCATAGCTCGATAGCCTGCCGCGCGCGCTCTCGCATTACCGAGAGCGGCCAACTTCGATTGCGAATCGATAAAAAGCCGAATCGAAGAGCACACGCGCTGCCTCGGATTACTCGAGCACTAAGCCTGGCCCGCGAGCTTAATACGAAATCGATAATGACCGTAACTCGATCGCCGCCCGTCATGTGTATTCTAGCTGAGTTAAGGAGGATGTCCCTCGTAATTCGTCTCGTCTCGTCTCGCTCGGTCTCTTCTTGCGCGGGGCGCGAGGGCCGCTCGACATCTGCCAGCTTTTTACTGTCATTCCGAGCAGCCGGAAGGACCGCCGGCGAAAAATGTCGTAAATGCGAGGGACCGCCAAAAGATTGAATCCGAGCGGGACGCACCGAGAGGCGAAAGAGAGATCTCGTCGAGGATAACAAGCGATAAATTCAGGAACAAATGCGCCCGGACGAGATCTCTCTCTTTCTCCAACGAGTGAAAAAACTCGATGCTTTTAAGCTCGACATTACAGTATTCACGGGGAAATATCCAGGGTGAAAGTGCCGTTTCGGAGTTCCCCGCAGCCTGGAAGGCCGCTCGGCGAATTAAATTAAAGCGCGCGAGGCTGAAAGCGGCGTAAAACAATTACCGAAGACGCTCGCTGGGAAACGCTTTGATAATCGCCCGTCGTAATTCCAGGACCCGTGATTTACGACAAGCACTGGCCCGCAGTTTCCAATACTCACTTCTTATCGAATATGACATAAAACAATCCGCTCGGAGCAAAGAAATTTCCAATTAATTCTGCGAAGCACGAAAAAGCCATAGAGGCAGAATCTACAGTTGGGAATCCTTGCCAATGCAGCTACACTGCCGCGAAAAGGAAAAGGTGCTTTGTGATTTTCCTCTCATTCACCGGTTTTGTGGGAAACACAGAGGAGGAGCGAAAGGAATAGCTCATCCCCTACTGTTCTATCAAACCGGTTCTCATGAACTGCTAGGTACGTGGTTGAACATGTCGGTTTGCTCGATAGCTGGAGACACGTCGGGCGAACGCGGTCTACCAGAATACAGGCTCCTCGAGAGCGCAAATGCACTGGCGCATTACAGGGCTCCGTAATGGATTTGTAATTAATGAAGCATCGATCGCATGGTATACGGGCGCGCGCGAGCCTCGATTACACCCTCGATGGGATCGGAATGATTTAAATCGGCCGAGATATACGCGAGCGGCCCTGCCGGAGGTGCTCCTGCTCATTGAAATCCGCTGACACTTGGATTCACGCGCATTCCCCAAACTCCTCAAGTTGCCCGCGTGAGTATGGGGAGGAGAGTGAGGGATAAAAATTCCCGGAAGCCGCGGGAGAGGGAATCGAGGCTTCACTGGCCCATAAGTCTATTGGTAGCGGTGGCCGGAAGCTGCCTCGGGATGAGGAGCACATTTTTTCCTCGATGTTATTGCGCCATATATCTGAGGGAACGTCCGGGCGAAAGGGTCTCTTTTCCTTGCTCGCAAGAAACCCATTTCTCAGAGTATCAGCCTCGAGGAAATACATCCTTCAACCGGCCTAACTTCCTTGCAGGAGAGCCGGCTACTTGGATGGCAATTGCGAGCTCTTCTTTTCGGTAATTGCTATCCCCCGATAGCCCGGGCGATATTAATGACCTGCAGTATCGCCAATTCTAGCGTGGCACAATTTACTTTGACACACGATGCGGGTAGAGCCGAGTGTTTCCGTAGCGGCGGGGCTGCTGTCGGCGACATATTTTTTTGCACGATCGCACACACTCCTATCGGGCCACGATGTGTCACGGCCCCGAGGTTTTTGCCAGGTGTGTTTTCAGCATGTAATTTCGCCCAGCGAGCAGACTCGCAAATCGTACATGGATCGCGGGTGCAACCGGCCAGACGTGCTTGTAGTTTGTGTTTAAAAGCTGGCGGTATCTGGGCCGAGGTATCTGTGGACAGATAGGTAGAGAGAGAGAGAGAGAGAGAGAGAGAGGGAGAGAGAGAGGGAGTGAGAGAGAGGATATATCCGATCGCGATTGCAAACGCTTTCGGGGGAATCGAGGACGACCGGCAGGCTTCCAGCAAACGGCAATCGGCCCAGACCGGGACGTGGACTTTCATTTCGTACGTAACGTGAACGAAATCAGTCGTTAACATCGCGTCCACATGACTAAACAGCCGATCGGATTCTCTTCTAGCAGAGAGAGCGCGCGCGGCAAGAAGCCCCCGAGAGCTTTTTCGATCGCCCTGCCCGACAAAACCGAGCGAAAAGCACGTTGCACAATTCGGACCCTGGCACACAGCGAGCCTTTCGCGACACAAACTACCAGCTGGCTGTCGTTCATAGCTATGTCGTTGGTCTGATGCTTGTTCCGACTGGGCCCCCCCTTTGACCCTCGAAAATCCAGACGAAATCTATCCGAGTGGTGATAGTACTGGCTGGAAGCGAACCGGCCAAGGAAAACCTGATTGTAATTGCTCCCCTTTAGCGAGATAATTATTCCTGGCGCCACGGAGCTTCATCTCTCTATTTGAGCCTCCTCGACGAGCTCCAGTTCATCCCCAGCCCAGAACGCACTGAGCAAAGGACGTAGTCGACGGAGAGAGAGAGGAGTTCAAATATTTGTCCACGATTTTTCATACGTTCTCCATTCCGAAGGGAAAACATTATTGAAGTGAAGTTCTCTTTAAAGTTCCAAAAACTGTTTCTATTTAATATTGTTCTATGACTTTATGGAACAGCTGCACTGAGTTCTCAAGGGTCCGACACTTGTAACAAAGTCTCGGTGGTAGAAACGTGTAAAGGTCTCTCTACACGATGCGAGTAGAGAACTCGCAGCGAGTGTTTCACTTATAACAAACACCACGCAAACCGCGAAATTTGTGTGAAACAAGACATATACAACTGAAAATCTGCTCGCTGCGAGTACTCTACTCGCATCGTGTAAATAGGTCTGGGAGCATCGGACTCGAATCCTCCAAGATAAAAGATGGTCGAGCCGAGCGATCAGCAGTGCAAGTGAAAGACGTGGAGACTAGCTCCACGAATGCAGGAAGAAAGACGCCTGCGAGGAATTCCCCTTTACAGTGAGAAAAGGCAGAGGGGCCCGGTTCAGCCGAAGGGGAAGGGAGGATTTGATTGAGACGGATAACATTGCTCGATCACCGCCGGCTATTTCTCGTCCAATTGCTCGGGAAGAAGAAGCCGATGCCATCCGCGATGATAATACATCCTTGCGGCTCTCTTCTCCACCGCTTCCCTATTTGTATCCTCGGCCCTCTTTCACTCGCACAGTCATCTTCCCAGTCCACCTTGCTCGCCTCGATTACCAGCTCGAGGAGTTCTCTCATCACGTTCGCCCTTTTGCTTTGATAACTCTTTCCCGACGCGCCGCTTTTGAGCCCTCTGAATCGACTTTAATTCAGCCTCGATTGCTCTGGAAATTAGTTGGGATGATCGGCAATTCACCAGTTCACGAGCGACGTCCCCGGTTCGGTGGACTTTCCGGGGAGATTTCGTGACCAGCCGATTTCCCCGCCACTTTCCCCACTAGGAATTCTCCAAATCCGCGCCGCTGCCCTTAAACGCTCTGGTATAATATTGAAGTTACAGGCGCACGGATGAGCCTTGCGAGAACGGCGGCCCGAGAGCAAATATTTGCGGTGGCCTGATCGAGAGAGAGAGAGAGAGAGAGAGAGAGAGCGAGAGAGCGAAGGAAAGATGAAAAAATAATGTGGATTTGAAAGCGCAGAAAATTGCGTACCACCACCACTTCCTCCGAGTTTTCTTTAATCCTCGGAACGTTCTTAATCGACAGAGGGCAGAGAGAGAGGGAACTCGTAAACGGCGCAGCCCGTCGGTTATCGACGCGATTCCACACACCTGTGTGCGCGTGCGAAAGAAGCGCTTTCCAGACATTTTTCGCCCAACTTCTCGCGTTTCCCCGCTGAGAGTAGCGTTCTCAGAAGAGCCTTTCCCGTTTAATTGCCTCGGACTAAACCAATGAAAAAAGACGGCCCCTCTCGCAGTAACCGGTTCCTAGGCGAACTTTATCAACGTCCGAGCGAGCGGCGCAAATGGAGCCCTTTATTGGCGCACTGGGTATTGCCAGGGTGGACCAGCACTCGCGAGCGCTTCCTATATTTTCCGGTGTATTCAAGAACCCGGACTAATTTGCCTCTCGGTTTCTCACGTCTCGCCGGGAAATTGAATTACATTCGGCGATATGTACTTGGTCGGGAGAACTGGGTGGAGCAGTGGGAGGGGGCGGCTTGTTGGAAGAGGATGTCGCCTTAATGGATGTCCCTCTTTCACCGGAGGAGCCAAGTGTCTTGGAACATTGGAGACGGACCATTAGTGCTCGCAGGCCAGCTCTCACTCTCCTCGGGCGTCCAATAAAAGAAAGCTCGCACAATTAAAAGCGTTATCAATGGCCGGCCCATTTACTGAATTGGCGATAGTAACTGCTATTACTCTTTTACCGGTGCTCCTCGATCCTGTCAGTGATGTCTCGAGGTCTACACGAGAGGAGGAGGATGCGAGGCGGGAGACTGATATTCCAAGCCGAGGGGAAGTCTCGCCTGTACAGCATCCCCTTCGGCCTGGAAACGTCAATCTAACGAGGGAAACAGTCGTTTTCTCGGGACGATCGATCACCCCGGCTCCCTCCCTCCACCGCTCGTCCCAGGAACCCATGTAAGGTGGGCCCGTGAATCTTGGCCCGATTACCCAGCGAAATAAATCTCCCGCGAGGACCGGAAAACATCGAATCCTCGCCAATCGAGATGCTCGTCTCGACGGGGGAAGGGGTTGAAGGGGTTGAAGGGGTTGCGGCGGGAAGGGGTTGATAATTAGCGCGACATTACCGGGGAAGGTGGCAAGATGAAATAGCGGAATGAAACGCGGGCCATTTGGCGAAAGGCCGCTGGCCAAAGTCCGTATTGAAGGCGAGGAGCTCTCGCATAATTGCCGCAGTGTGCACGGCAGCGGAGCACAATGGGCCGACTGTGAGTTACGAGTGGCGAGAAATGCTAGCAAAGACAGAGGAGAGAGAAAGCCAGCAGGAGGACGCGAGGCCGAGAAGGATGGACTCTCCTCGCAGATTAATAACTTCCTTTACCGGGACCAAGTTCGGAGAGGCCGGGCGACTAAATGCCGCCGGAAAGAAAGTTCCTCGTGAAACATTTACGAGGGCCGCCACTTGGAGCGAGCCAAGCCTCCCGAAAGTTCCTTCGGCCGGCCACTCGGCCCTCTTCTCGCCCTAGCCAAACTTATCAAGACCCATCCGCGCGCCCATCCACCAGAGTCTCGTCTCCTTCCCTCTCTGTTTATCCAGGCATATTTCGCGCAGAGCCGATGGATACGCCCGCGAGCGCCCCGCCGCGCCGCTCCTATGCAGGAGATAAACGCACGGATTTCAAGTCGCGATAATAGAAACTTGGATTATTAAGTCTGGCGGCCAGTGCCCCGTGGAAGTAGACTCAGGAAACTCGAAGTGCGCGATTACAAGCTCTCGCCTTGGATTTTTCATTCACTGGAAACTTTGACTCGATTCTTACAACTCCGTCCAAGTCAAGCTCAACTCATAATCGGTGTTCGATGGAATTATTTTAAGGTGGGACGTTCTGCTCACTGAAAACAATGAAAGCTCCGCGACTAGGATAAGGCGTGGCGGGGCGGGGCGTTTAGGGAGATAGGTGAGGCGCGTCGAAATTTCGACAATAAAATTCCCTTTAATGTCAGTCTCATTAATTTCCTCGGCGCTATAGTAGTAGCAGAGGAAGAAAGGGGAGAAAGGGGAGAAAGGGGAGAAAGGGGAGAAAGGGAGATGGCGCGCGAGGGTGTACGGCTGGCCGGCTACGCTTCCGAGAACTTGGGGAGTCGACTTAATAAGAAAGTTATCGGTTATCGGGCACACTAAATTCAGCAGTTAGTGAGTGTCACGGGCCATATTGGCTCGTTTATCTTACATAGTCGAGTGTGTCTAGCCGAGCCACCGCTCCATTTGATATTCCGGTTGCGAGCATCGGCCAAGGGCGCGCACAGACTAGCTAACATGCACCACCAGCTTCGGCAAGTGTCATCTGGCATTAACGTCGCTGTAGTGAATTGCTTATGTCATTTTGCCCGCTGTCAGTCGCCGCGAAGGCTATCGCTTCTAGTCTCATGCTCCGTCGAACTCCTCTAACTTCCGTCGATTCTCCATCGATACGTCATATATTTCCCACTAACTCAGTTAAACTCGGCTGAACCCGGGAACATCGATGGCGAAAGATATGCGCAATACCTCGCCTTTCTGGAAAGCAGAATCAGTTTAACGGGAATAAATAAGCAACAGACTCCAACCAGCCAACACACTCGCTATATTAAACAGCTGGCTCAAGCAGCAGGCGCATCATCTCCGATAGGAGCTCATACTTTACGAAATGCATTTATTAAATTTGGCCGCTGGAAAAGCAGTCAGCCTCCCGAAGATTAAAGACGAGCTCGAGATTCGTGCCACGGGAGAAAGAGTGTGTGTGTGTGTGTGAGTGTGTGTACAGAGGAGAGGAGAGGCGGCTCCGCCTCGGTCCGTTGACGCTCGATCGATTCTGCTAGGGGAGCGAGTGCGCCGGGAAAAATCGCGGCGGAATGTCCGATTAATTGAATCAGCAGCAGGCTTTAAGCACGCGGGGCCGAGGTGCAACGCTCGAGGAAAGGGCTCGAGACGCTCCGGGGAAAAAGTCTCCGGGACGCGCGAGCGAGGAGCCGGGTGGATCCAGTTCCCTTAAAAAGGTCCGTGCCAGATGAGCGCAGTGCTCGTGAAAGGCAGAGCCGGCCAAAGAAATCTCGCCACTTCTTCTCGATAGTTAACAACCCCCCGCGGGGAAAACAGGCCACATCGAATCTAACTCCGGCAAGAAGAATCTGATTCAAACCTGCTCGACTCCGCTATTATCCCTGATTCATTCGGCCAGGAAATCCAGATGGATCTCACGATTCTCGTGGCAAGCCATTAGGCTTCTGGGTGGCGGGGGTGGAGGGTGGAGGGTGGAGGAGGCTTGCTCTCGTCGAGATCATCAGAGTGAGGAGAAATATTTCAGGCGATGGAGGCCGACTCCCTCGCTGGGCGTGTGCGCTCGGGGCCTAAGTAGTGTTTTACGTCGACTTTCCTCGTGACATACGTCCACTGCTTACGAGGACCGCGCTCGGACTTCTCCCGGAGAAGTAAGAAGAACGATGAATCTACGTGCCGCCTATAAATAAACCGACAGAGTGAGTGCCGTTCCCTGTTCAACGGCTCGTGTGTGCTATTAGTTCGATCCACGTGTTATAATACCCTCGAATATGGCATTTGTAAACCTGCCGCCCTCAACCCTAGTTTATTCGCCCGTCAATGATTTACTTCACGTACCGCACAACTGCGAGAGAGTTGAAAGCTACTCTCATTCATGAAGCCTAGTGGATTCTCAGTTTTTGTTACTCTAATCGGCGCAAATAGGAGGCTTATGATCCGAGTGAAGTAACATTCATGAATTATCAATGACGCCTGTTATCGGAAGTGAGAGGCAAGAGGCGTCTAAAGTCGGCTGCGCCAAGGGGAATTATAGCCCGCGAGATAATCGGCGCGCGCTCCTCGTGTGCATGGGACGCCATTAATTAGAGCACGGTACGGCGCACTTGCTTGGAATGCCTTAATAGTTGGCTGCGTCCTGCGAATACTACTTTGAAACACAGACGACTCCTTCATTATGCCCTCAGGACATAATCGGGCTTGAAAGATTCGAGGAAGAATTTTTCCATTAGTGGAACTGCTCTTGTGCAGTGCAGCTGCATCGGCAATAAGGGAAGAGACGCTCGATTTTCTTGTTCGTTTACTTATAGGAAGGTCTAATACTTGGTTACAGCGGAAAGTTGGAAAAGTCGTCTGGCGAAGAGCTCGAAGAGGAAGAGAGTGCTGGGATGCTGCGATTTTCTCGCAGTATATTTGATCAGAAAACACTCTTTCGTGAGGCAGCCGCCCTCTTTGCACTTCCATCGACCGTTCCCTCGGCTGGTTCTCTCACGCGCGACGACGTCGAGGATGACCAGCTCGACCTTCCATGTCTCTTCCTTTCCGCGTCACCTTTTCCTCTTTTCTTTACTTTCAACAGTTTCAACCCTCCGACCTCTGCTGGCGACTCTCTCTCTCTCCGCGGCGCACCGGCAACGACGACAACACAACGGAAGTTACAAGACGGCGCGTTCGCATCTTCCTCCCCTTTGTGTTGCAAATTTATGTGGGTATTTCGAGCAGGGCGGCCACTGGTTCGCTGCGCCAGCTGGCTAAGCTCGATTCTTTCGGGCGTTCCTAGCAAATGGAGCGCGATAATATGCCGGCGAGCTGTGTCGCGCGCCGCTGCCGACATTTTCGGATTACCCGTCGACTTAATTGCTCTATGAATCCCGAGCGCGCCATTAGTGGCGGATACACAGACGGGCGAGGATTTTTGGCCGGCTTGCACGCTTATCACTATATTAGCGAGGGCTTTGCGCCGCCTAGTATTAATTAAACAGTGAATTCGCATGGAAGGACCGTATGATTTCGACTGTCGCTTTGTTTACACGACTTTTTACCGAGATGCGGACGCGGCGCGGCACCACTTTGACGTCACATTTTCATTCGACGTCCGCTCTCCAATATTGCGCTCACTCGCGTTTATTGTGCGGGATTTCGCTGCTGGGGGAATTTCCGGCGACTTTGAAAGTATAGCGGCAGTCAGTCAGTCAGGCACTGGCCGCCGGCATTCGGGGAAAGTGAATATCAATGAGTTCGGATTGATATTACTAACGGCGTGATTAGACTGGCGCGATGCTCCGAGCGTGGGGAGAGAGAGAGGGAGGCGGCCGACCGTTAATTATTCCCGGGCGAGCTGACCATCGATTTAAATGGTTAACGCGACTCAAACGGTTAATTTTTAATCCGCCGTATCCCCGGCTGACTTCGGCCGGTGCGCTCGCGCCAATTAATGGCGCATTCCTCGATGGCCGCGCAGGCTTATGATTCTTTTATACCGTTTGCCCATCACATACCGGCCGCACTCTCCGCCCGGGCAAATCGACGGGAAAATGCCCCCCTTTGCGAAATAATGCAACGGATTTCACGCCAAATGCCGCGCATCTATATTCGGGCGAGAAATATGCTCCGGTACTTTAATGGGAGCCGTGCCATTTGGAGTTTCGGGGGGAGATATAGATTCGAGGACGCCCGTCGCCAGTCACCACCATCGCAGTCCTGCAAAACAAGAGTGAATATCGATCGAGTCCTCCCACGCACACTGTATCAATCACTGTATCCATCTTTCTCCGTTATCTGACGAATGGCGTCTAAATCAATTTTTATGCAAACGAGAGCTCGCGATCCTATCGCGCTTTTTCGACTCGACCGACATATCCGGCGGGGGATGCCGCGGGATTCCCGCGCATTGATTTACAGCCGCGTTTACACACGCGCAAAGGTGGGCGGTTGGCGGTGAAGGCAGAAGCAGGAAGAAAGAGAGGGAGCGGCGGAATGGACGCATAGAAGTCGCGGGCGTCGCTATTGTGTATCGGGCATCGGGAATTCGTGGGGCAGAGTTGACTCCGCAATTAAATCGGCGGAACGCGCCGGCTCAACGAGCACAATCCGTCTCGACGACTCCACCGTCCACCGCTGCCCGACGGAGAATTATTCTTTATCGAGGCTTATTCGATCCAGTCCGATTTACGCTTTGCCGCCTCGAGCGCGCGCGCGCCCTCTTTTCCACGATTTCTCCAGGCGACGGCGACGGCTGCGCGCTCCTCCGCTATCGCATGATCCCCGACAATGTCACACGAGCGGCAGCGCTGGCAAACCGCATTTAGAAAGCCGCTGGAAATCGCGGCAAGCCTGAAACCTATCGCTTTATGAGCCGATAAACAAGCGAACACGTCTATCACCGATGAAGCCGATGAAACCGAAGCGGCCAGACGACGATTTCACGCGACGCGCCGTCCACTTGGCGGCAAAGCCGGGGCGCGTGTATCGAGAAACGCTAACCGCATCGCCTCTCAAAAAGTGGCCGAGCGAGAGGACTGATAACACGCCGAGCCGAGAGAGACACGCTCGCCAAGTGGCCGAGACCACTCTGTCACCGAGCGCGATTTCATCCCATTAGCGCGGCACACGACAAACGGCATAATTCCGAGCGCGGCTTCGACGGCCTAATAAAAGGAGAGCGAGAGCATCGGTTAATCAGGATTATCCGGGGCTCGAGTATCGTCGGGCGCATTCGATAATAAATAGCCTGGTCGAGTTGAATTTATGCCTGTCGTTGTAAATATCAATGGCGAGTGGTATTCCTAGGCCTGCGACGCGTGTCCTTCTAGAGGGATTGCCGCTGCTTGTTAGAGACTTCACTTCCAGCACCCGACTTCCTCTCTTTCTGCTTGATTTGCAATTTCCTGTCTGAATCGCGTATCAAGCTCGCGGATGCATGTCGCATAGTAAAGAGCCATCTTACCGCTACCTGCCAGCTACTCCTTTCCCCAACGATCCATCTGCAGAGCGTTCGCTCCATCTTACGTGCGCCACTTACTCCAATATATGTAGTATATACAGCATGGGAGTTTTCTGCTCCATGTTTTCTCCCTCTGCTACCACTTTTTTTCTCTTTCCCTCCGGAGTCTATCGTAAAACGATTATTATAGCTCACCGCTTGCCGCGGCGTACAATAGCTTTTGTAATAAGGAACCGTTGGTTTGGCGTATTCCGCGCGGCGAGGAGGTCGCCGGGACTTTTCGCCGCTCGCAAATCAACCACCCACGCTCTGCTTTTCCCGCCTTTCGCTCGCATAAACTATATGTGTGGTCTTCTATCGATGGGAAGACTCGGGGAATCTAGCTGGAAGAGCTGATCGAGCGATACTAAGCGGCCGACGGTCCAAGGAGCCGAGACTGCTTCGTGATCGTCGGTGGCAAGAAGGATCCTGCTCGAAGGAATGCAACCGGGCTCCAGCCGCGTAACGCAATTACGGTCGTTTACGGTTTTGTCGCGGCCTTTCATCCGGGGATTGCATGGCAACGAGTTGACGGGGAGCAGAGGCCGCGAGTACCAACTCCCAGCTACTATGATTTCTCACGGGAATCCCTGGCCTGCCAAGTATCTCTCTGTGTCTCTCTGTTTCCACGTTTCCAGGACTGCATATCCCCAGTCCCATCCAGTGGGATAGTTCGGCTTCTTTCCCTCCCGAGGCCTCGCCGCGGGCACAAATCAAGCCGGGACTGCAAGCGCCCGCACATCCCTGACAGTGGTGCTGCGCGCCAGCCATTTCAGATCTATGAGCCACGATTTAATGGACCGCGAGAGATGTCAGTGGATCCGAGTGCCGATTATCTGGCAAGAGTCAATCAAGTAATGAAGTACAGGGTGATTCATTTCGCTTGGAATCATTGTGATTGTTTAGTGATTTTCTTCAGAATTTTTAGAAATATCCCCCTTGTGGCCAACTAATTCCATGTAGAATCTTGGTTTTAGAGCCAAAACTTTCAAAAAAGGTCGAAAAAGGTAAAAAAATTGAGAAAATAATAATTCATTATTTTTCCAAGGATTTGCGATATGCTTGAATGCTTGATCTTGTTATAGTTTACAAGATTGATCTTGTACCTTAACTGTGATGCACCAATAAGATGTCAAGGACTTTAATAAATAAAGTTGGTGAAATATCGACACAATTACAAACTCTGATTTACCAATTTTGCGTTAAAACATAATTTTAGATATAAAACAGTCAAGAAATTACGAATTCGAGAAAATCAGGGAATCTTCGAAAAATCGAAAATATACAAAGGACAAATTTCGATTTTTCAAAAGTTTCCCAACTTGGCTGAATCTTTCATAATTGACCAGTTTGAGTCTAAGAACTAAGATTCCGGGGGGAATCAGTGGCCCAAAGGGGATATTCTGGCTGGTAATACAATAATAATAGAAGATAATCTATAATGATCAATCACACTTTACTACTTTCCCCAAACCACAGTATCATTTTCCGTTAATCCCCGATTAATGCCATTGCGTATGAAGACTTGTACTGCAAAAAAAAGTACAGAAACTGGGTGATGAACAGAAAGCCTGGAATGATACTGGGAATAGCTTGTTACGCGCGCGGAATAACTTGGCGCGGGGGTCAGTTCTCCGGTGTCCACGCCGTAATATTGGATGACATATTGGATTTCTTGATTTTACAGAGACCCGTCTATCCGGCTTCCCGATTTACGAGGACGGAACGCGAGGATCGGCGTACACATCTGTGGACGGAAGCTTCGAGCTCAATAGAGCTGGGGGATGAACTTACCAGATTCACCGAGCGAGACTTAGGGGTCAGTGATGAGGGCCGGACCACCTAAACTCACGATTCCTTTCCTTCTAGCAGATATAATACACCGAGGTACATTCACCCGGGCATTGTATGGCTCAAGGCTCTAAGCTGCGGATCGCGTGCACGATATTGCATTCTTCCTTATTTACGAGGAGTGCGGCCCGCAAAAATGCCAGCCCTCACCAGTGCACGCGATGCTGCTCCCCCTCCTCACTCGCTTTTTATGATTTCGGAAAGAATAATTCCCGCCGGCGCTAGATTTGATGTGAATGAGAGTGACGTGAAAGAGAAGAGTTGGCGGATACGGGTGGAATTAATGCGATTACGCTAGCGGGGAAGAAAAGAGCATATTCGGCTCGAACGAAAAACCACTGCGCGGAGTAGATCGATCCCCGGCGAGAGCGAGCCCGCCGAGAGAACCGATCGCTTTTCCAATAGTTAATGACCGATCACGATGCCAGCCAGCTAACAGTAACGAGCTCCTGGTGCAAGCTTCTTTCGGGACGCCATGTACCAGCGGCGTCCGCTCGTTTTTCGTCGAGAGCTCAGCCCTCCCCCCCGCGGTCATTGTCGGGGGATATGTACCATTCTCCGCTTGTATAACGACGCACTTAACTAGCCGTAATTACCTGCTAGCGTGGAAATGGCTTCGCAGATCTTTCATACTCGGAAATAAGTAACCCGGCCACCATTGTCGAGAGGCGCTGGCGCGCATTGGAAAAACGTCCGGGGATACGTCCACTGGAATACGAACCTCCTACTTTCGATGGAAGCGAGATCCAGATTATTTTTCCGATGTCGAACGCTCTTGCGAACGAGCTGCGCGATCCTCGCCGATCCAAGTGAACGCGAGGAATTTTCACTACCGAGACGAGTGGTAGTGTGTCGCGTGTTTCGAGATGGTCCGTCAGTCTCCGTTAGAAACAAGTTAGTTTTTTCTCGGGCCCCGTGTCGCGTAATGTGAATCGAGCTTTATCTCGGGACAAACGCCCGGCAGACAGCTGACGTAGGCGGACAAAGGCGGACCGGGACAACTTTACTCGCTTCGCATAAAAGAGATACACACAACGGGTTCACCGGAGTTCCCTGCCCTTCGCCCTTAGAGCGTCCCGCTGCGCGCTCTCGGGGACCTCGCGATCGGAGAAAGAATATCGCGCGCCTATCTCTTTCTCCCTCGAATCCACGGCCCAAGTCGAGCAAGCACGTAAAACGTTTGCGGGACTAGCAAGACAATGTACTCGGTCACTGGATCAATACACTAGCCCATCAGAGCCCACTTTTTCGAATTCCTCTACCAACCGAGAATATATCATGAAGGGAGAAATGTGAGGGTTTACCCGCCGGTGGTCAATGGAAAACGGATGCCACTCGACGGAATCAAGGTTAAATGCCTAATGACCAGGAAGAGCTATCAGCCACTGTCTCGCCGTCCATTCACTGCACCGACCGTCCGGCCGTTCCACCAACCGAGTCTATTAACCCTTTCCCGTCGACTATTCTCACTGACAACTCTTGACACTGGCCAAGTCCGCCAATTCAAAAAGCGCCAGCCGGAAACATTAGCGCGAGCGCGGGGAAAATGCTGGAATTAATTATACGTAGGAGTCGGACTGGCGGCGGGAGGATGACTGCCAGGTGGAATTAGCGAGAACTGGCGCTCGTCCTTGGAGCGCGCAGTTGCCTAGGCTTTTAATTACGTAACAGAGCCAGGGAGACAGGCGTACGCAACGCAGATGCACTCGTAACGTATCGGGCGGGCGTGACTCATCGGCGGGCTTGAAATGAAAACCCATAGGGAGCGGGGCCCGTCGCTTTTCAGAGCGAGTCGCGCGCGTCGCGGCTCGCGGATCCGGCGGGTATCGATGTCTCTATTGGAATGACGCGCGCTCCCCCTCGTACCTGGCTTCACTTGGCCTAACGCGTCAAGTGGCAACAGGTTCGCATAGAAATCAAACGCCCCGGTCACGTACGCTCGCACGTACCGCCAGCCGCCGATCGAACAAAACGTCTGACAAAAGATCTCGCTCGGTTCCGCTCTCCCCCTTTATATTTCCCCTCCCACCGAAAGCCCGGAGAGAACCGCGAGCGGGCGAGCTCGATGAAGAAAAAGGCCAGCGATGCGGTTGCTGCTGGCCTTACCTTATTACCAGGCCCATCACGAGCGAGCGAGCTCGAAATGTTGTGCGACCGGCATCCATGCCCCCCAAACCCCCCACACCCCCCAGCCGCCCTTTCCCTTTACCGCCACTCTTTGCCCTCGTTTTTCGAAAGCTCACTGGCAAAAGCTTTTGATGATATTCGCGCGATGTGAAATAACTGGCAAATGAATGTCCGGATTCTAGGCATTCCGGCCTGGATATGTAGAGAGAAAAGTCAGCACAGATACGCCTCTCTGTGTAGGTGGGGCATGAGCCAGGGAATATGGAGAATTTTTCGAAGCGCTCGGTGAAGTAGAGTCGTGCTAAATTGTAGCCCGCGTAACCGGGGATCCCCGTCGACTCTGCCACGCACTGCGCGCGCCCAACCTGCGCGAGGAATAAAAGTCTGGCTAGTATTTTAGGCGAAAGAAAGGAACCGCAACCGCTCTCGACTGAACGCTCATCCAATCGATAGTCGAGCTGGTAGTATTTGCGGTTCGCTCGAGCGTTCCCGCCGCTAAGATTTCTGTCTTGAAAGAGAGGCTGGTCCAGTGGTACGGGAGGACGCGATTTACAAACTGCATATTCAATTTCCAGATAATAGCTTGGCGCCGAGAAACGCCCGTCGAGGAAACGCACTGCCGGAAATGCAAATATCCCGGGCTCGCTCAATTTCCCTTCCAATCCCGATGACGGTCAGAAAAGTCCGGTTTCTCCGGTTCCTGTTTACTGTGACCGCTCGCCACTACTACTTGCTGTCTTTCTTTCCTCCGCGCGGTCTTTCCCTCGCGCGCTCTCCCCCGAGAAACAAATCCCAGACACACGTGCGAAAGAGAGAAAGAGAGAGGGGGAGGGTTGCAACGGCAGTTTAAAACGGTGTGCACGAAATATCGAGCGGGTCCTTTCAGACCGCAACGTACTCCGCACCAGCAACCCCTGTTTCTCCTCGAGCCCTCGCCCGCGCATTTTTCTCGGCGCGCGGCGACGCTCGACAGTCGCCTGTAACATGTATATACATACAATTATTTCTCGAAGCCGCACTGGTAAATCGAATCGATCGCCGAGCCAGTAAAAGTCCGAGTTCCTAAGCGGCGCCGTAAACTCGTGCACGCTCGGATACTTTTCCCACCAACTTGAACTTGCGTCCCACTCGGTTTCAGGGTTGGCGAGCTTTCGCCGCTTTTTAGCCCCAACTTCCGACTGGCGCGCCCCTGCGAGAGGAGGCGGGCTCGCACGTGGGTTGGCATTAGAGCTCGCACGTGGTTTCCACATCAAAGGAGCTATCCGTTAATGAGGCATAATTATCCGAGGGGTCCAGTCTGGCGACAGACGGCGACACGCGGCGGCTCGCTCGCAGAAACCAGAGTGCGGAGCGGGGTGTCGTTGCTTTTCGACAGTAAGAGAGAAAGCGGGGGGAGGCTCGGCGCGTAGGTTCCCTTGCAGACAGACGCGGAGGGTGTCCGATAGAAAGGAAAAGCAGAGAGAAGCTAGACGGTTTCTCGCCGATTACACGCGCCCGTGTGTACGTCTCTCTGCCTCGCATTCTCGACCGGGCTTCCTAGCCCTCTGTCCCTCCTCTGTCCCACACGAATGAACTTGAATCTCCACCACCAACTCTCTCTCTCTCGCGATGCTGCTTCGTCGAGAGTGCTTCCGTAAATTGCGACACATCATTCCGAAATTACACCGTCGCCCCCACCCCAAGCCCGCGTCCCTCCACCCCCCACCTGGTTTCAATCCGTGCGAATTTATTTCTCGGCGTCGCGCCGCCGGTTATCGCGGGGACTCCGAGCGACGAATAATTAAGCGGAGATGCGACGCTGGCGGGCCGATAATTGCGTAGAAATTTGGAGGACGCCTCGCTTCCGGCGAATCAGCCCGGCCGATGGAGCGCGCACGCTCGAATGGAAAATTCGCGGTGGAAATAGGAGGGCGGCGCGCAGCGCGCGCTTAATCATCGATACTTAAATTTAGCGATATTGGGAGGAAGCTGATCCGTAATCAAGGGCGCGCGGGGCGCAGGTGATCATCGGGCGATAATAGTATTAATACATCATCTGTCCCGGCACGGCTCGCCGCTCCCTGATTGCTCGCCGCCGTCTCCTCGGCTGTGCGTTCATCATGTGAAACGACGATAAATAATCGAACCCGGGACACCGTCGGGGGCGCCGGGGCGTCGGGTCCAAAGGACGCGTCAGCAGGCCTCGAGACATCAAAATGGTCAATCGGGCGATTGCGGATACTCCGAGAAAACGAGTCGCGGAACAAAAACCGCAACCTCTACTGTCTGCCGACCATTCATTCGAGCGATTGGACTCTCTAAAAACAATTGTTCGATTAACAGGCTGCTCTTTCCGCGCCACGTCCACGCCACCGCAAATCCGCCGCTCGCAAAATGGATTCAGCGTGGATTATCGAGTGGATCCGCGCGGCAACGCCGGGTAATTGACACCTCGCATTCACGCGGGCCGAGAGTGTAGTCGCGCGAGCGAGCGAACGAGCGAGAGCATCGTGGGAAAGCGGGGGATGGTTGTTAAAGTATCAAAATACTGCGGCCGGGTAGCATAATGGGCTTATAAACTTGTCATCAATACAGGATTAGCAGGGCTTTATGAGCCCAGTGCATCAAGATATCCCGGCCAGCCCGCTCACCAAACCGCCGCTTACCGAATTAGAAGCGATACTGCAAATTTCCGTAATTGCCGTCGCGTTTAAACCGCCGCGCCGCCCGGCCAATTCATCCAATGAACACCGTAGGATGATTGGCCACTGCCGGGGAAATAAAAGCCCTGGAAAAAGCGAGCTCGCCCGCGCGGTGGACGCTCTCGCTCATTGAATCCGATCGGCGAGTTATTACTCCGCGGTGCGGCGGGAGAGGCGTAGTCAAGAACAATGCCGAATAATGAGGAGCTTTTATCGAGCCTAATCAAGCCAGAAGAGTAACTTCCGGCCGATCTGACGTCCGCCATCTAGTAGGCGTAGCTACTACACGTTAACTTAACACTAATGACTCCCTCGGCAAATTTCCCCCGGCCGGATATATCGCGGAGGATCTGCCAGTGAGATCGACGCTGGTTATATCGCCGGTGCAGGCAGAGTATCGGGAATCGGCTTCTCCGATACATCGGAGATTAACCGACACTCCGAGACCAGCAGGAAAACCTGTCGTGCTCGATTCCTCTCTCGGAATCGAGATTCCACGACTCCACCGGCGACCACCGCCGCTCGTCTTCTTCTTCTGCGATCCGCTCTATGAATCTCTAATGTCAGCCAGTATTGATGCTGCGATTTTTCTCAATCAATCTCCTCGCGTTCTCCACTTTTTCGCTTTGCTGAGCCACTTCCTGCGTTATCAAGAGACTCGCGGTACAGCCTCGCGCCAAGTAGTAGTATTTACATAGCACGATGCCTGACAGCCGAGGATACTTATCCTGAAGTGTACCGATTTCCGATCGATTCTAATTTTTCACCTTGATTTGAGAAAAAGTTACACCTCCAACGGTTAATGTATGAATGTTCTCTTTCATCGTTTATTGTTCTGAATTACATTACACGAAAGAGACATTGGGCGCAACTTAAGCTCCTAGCTCGAGCCTGGCTTTATTAACAGGCGCCTAATCCTGACTCACGGCTTCCCATAAATGCGAGGGGGTCAAGGGGACCACGGGAAACAATTTCGACGCAGTGAAGGAGCGGCCAATTTGCGAGTCGTGAAACGGTCATCCCTGGGGCCGAGTGACGGCGGAGTGCTAATTAATTATCGAAGACAAGTTAATTTCATTAGGCCGCACTCGACGAACCATGGTTGTCCTTGGACGGTGCCCGTCAGCCCCGAGTCACCGAGTCAATCGCAACCTATCGAACCTCCTGTAGAGCAACTTTGTGCGATCCAAGAGCCAAAGGAAAGCGGTCGATGGAGCCGAGTGCGTTCATCACGAATGGCCGAAGATTGTTTACGAGGGTCAATGAACTCGCTGGCACTTGTAAGCGCGAGCGATACACAGGGCAAGAGGACAAGGGTAAAAGACGGAGGGCGAGTGGGTGGTAAGCGGGGGAGGTTGAAAAACGGAGGGAAAGAAGGTCTGTAAATAGTGGCGGCGCGCGCTCTAATGCCGCTGAATGCCGGTGCCCGTGGAAACGGGGCCGTAAACTCAAGATTTCTGCAGTTCCGCCGAAGCGAATTATTCTGGCCTCGCGGAGTCAAGTTACTGTAATAAAAAAACGTAAATCTCGCATTAAGCGAAACGAACCCGAATGCCCCCAGCGGGAGCGCCGCGCGCCTTCTCAGTGGCCGCATTGTTTATGGCAACGGCCCATCCCATCTCTCTCCCTCTCGCTCTTCCTCGAGTTTCTCTGTGTCGGCCTTGTAGTCTCGTCCTCTTTTGCGTAGCAGGCATCGCCGCCGCCGCCACCGCGCAGTAAAAGGAACTCGGAACGATTTTCGTTTACGCGTGCACTTAAATCGGAGCCGATTCGCCGGATCAACGTAACGCGCGCGGCCGCGCGGTATTGCATTCCATCGCGTCAAAGGCTGCCCCCGGAGATAACCGGATTTCAGCTGAATTCGATATAAAGTTCCGCTGGCGAGCTCGCCATTCGGCGGTGCGAGAGCGAGCGGCTCTCCCGATTAAACTGAGCCACCCCACCCCCAATGTAAGATAGAACAGGATGCTAATGGCTGGCGGCATCGGTTTTTCGGAAAATGCTCGCGATGGTAGGGCAGTCGCCCGGCTGGAATTACATCGGTCCATTCTTTAAAACTAGATGGTGCGTGCGGCGGATGGATAGAAGAAGAGAAAGAGAGGGAGAGAGTGCTCGAAAAATGCGCGAGATATACCTGAAGAGCGCGCGCGAGCGCCGGCTGCTTTATTGATTGATACTACGCTCGATAAATCCCATTAAACGCGGCTGTGATACACGCGCCATTTAGTGGCCGACAAGATTGAAAGCAATCGAGATAATTTCCACTCGAATTGACCGGGCGCGCGTCCGAGATAATTCCCGCTCCAGAAATAAAGCTCTATCAGGTAGAGGAGTGGCTTTCGCTGGGACTTTAAAGTTACCAGCTGCCACGGCCATTCCTTTTTCTTCGCGAGTGATTATCAATTTAAAAGTACGAGGGGCCCAACTCGCCGCCGGCTGACCGCGGCGCGGAGGCCGGGCTGCTAAAACTGGAGCGAGCACCGCGCGCCCCAAGCCGCGCTGCCTCAAGTGCATTCGGCACGCCACAGATCGATCGCCTCTTTGAAAACCGCTTCAAACTGTTTCTCGAACTAGATCGTCGCGAGAGGGATGGGATGCTGCGGCGAGTACTCGCCCGTGCATGCATACATCACCGCAACCCCACCTGCCGAACCACATACACACACGAGTGCGCGCGCGCATAACACATGCACTCGAGAGAACGCCCGACAAAAAGTCCTCGCGCAATAGCGACACTCAAAGTCTGCGTGCGCCGTGTGACCTAGTACACGAGGAGCTCGGCCTACCATAGACTCTGATCTGGAACACCGTCTCGTCAAAGGAAGCGTCGCCAAGTCGGGATTAATCAACACACTCGAACACGTACGATTTCCATTTTACCCGAGCGCGCATTCGAGGCCTACACACCTATCGACGTATAGTACGCCGTTCGGCCGCGGGGACAATATGTATGCGCCGCTGGCATCAGCATGCGGCTGAATTTTGATTTTCCCCCGCATTAAAATGCAAAGTCGCGGATAGGTGAGGCTGGGCGTTGATGGGACTGGTGGGTCGGTGGGGTTGGCGGTGCGAGAAAAAAAAGGGTGTCGAGAAGTGAGAACGGTATCTATCGGAGATCGCGTCGACAGGAGGAGCGAATCGCAAGTGGGCCGAGAGAAACTTGGGCAGCCGGGCCACCGGGTATTACTGATCCCCGGGACTGTTCGATTACCGCGTACCGACTCGGCGAAGTTTGGCTTCGCCGATCACTGATTGCGTGGGCCGCTGTTGATTACTCTCGTCCCGCTCCCTCTCCTGCACCCGCGCGCCGCTGCGCCGCTCGCGCAATCGATTGCGAAACTTTAATTAAGGCCTGCACCGTCACCGAAACTACCCGCTCTCGAGCCGATAGCGCTCCTTATACATAGACCCGTCGGCCTCGCGTTAATGCCGGCTCACGTGGCTGCATTCGCTACCCGCCAAACTGACACCCGATCCACCAATCCCACCATCCCAACTGACCGCTTCATCCACGCTTTCTTATATCCGACTTCCGCAAATGCCAGCTTCTCCAATTGCCGACCTCACGAGCCACCTAATTCAACGAGGAATTATTAGTCGAACGTTGAACTCGACGGTTCAAGGGGGAAAATCGGAGAGTCGGAGTGAAAAAGTTGCAGGCCGAGAGTGCTGGCATCAAGAGTTCGAGCGGCAACCATCAAGGATTAAGAGGAGATCGGCAACTGCGTAGCGTAATGGGAGTACGGTGTTACTCGGGCGATAGCCCGTTGCCAGATGAAATGGCGCTTCTTCGCCGAAGCCGTAACGAGCGGCCGCCGAGCGGCGCACTCGTTAAGAACCATAGCGAATTAGCGCGATATTCAGGATTAATTAGGGGGGTGTGTTTTCGGCCGGAATTTCTATTTGCCCACCGCGGAACTTGGAGGGTCTAACTTTCCGCCATATCGGCCGCCGGCCAACTCTTACGCGGCCAACAAGTTTTGCGGCTTTCAAACTTTCATTCGGCCCCTGCCTTCTTAACTCCGCTTCTTTACCATTAGGCTAGGTGTAAAGCCGGCCGCGCACCTGCGCCCCTGCGTGATTAGCAATAATGAAGACAAATCCGGCGCGCAGTTACGCGGGACTTTACGTCGCTGCTTGAAAAACTTGGATATTGCGAGGACCGCGATTTAGACGGGCACCAGTTTTTTTCCCCATCCCCGCGTGGAATATTGATGGCTGCGGAAACGTCTAATTGGACTCTGCACTTGAATAGAAATGGAACCGAGGACCAATGATGTCCAACTGACTACGCAAGAACTCAGCTGACTTCTTACGCAACCGAAGGACAATAGCGCGCGCATCTGGCTCTAATTGCGAGCTGATGTAATTGCCAGTCGAACTGGCACGTACTGCGCGCCGAGGTCCCATTCGGCCTGGTCAAATCATGACAAATTGTTGTTTAGCTCGCATAATCGGGCCAACGCGCGTTGATTGCATAATCGCTGACATTCGCCGGGGCGGGACGTCATCGCGGAAATAGAACGGAACCACTGTGCTGGCCATTAGTAGTAGCCTGCGACTAAATCCAATGAAAATCTATCCACTAATGGAGCGGTGAAGTGTTTGCGCGCGCTGAATACCCGCGAGATTTCAGTCTCAGCTCGTTTGTATAGAGAGCGATGAGTGGGGCGGTTGCGACGACACCCGACCACGCAGACACAAGTGGGAAAATGAATCGGCGAGGTGTCCTGGCGCGTGGAATCCACGGAATGAGAGAAATTCACGGGGCGAGGGTCACGCCGGCACTTAGATGCGCCGATACGCCGTGTTAACTTAATGACCGCGACGTTCCCTAAGACGAATGGCTGTCCTGGTATCCGAGGTAGCCTGGTGAACGCGGGGTATACCTGCTTGAGGCGCGCACCGCGAACGGTGTCGGATTCCGCTGCGGCATTCGATTCAACCAAAAATCCCCGCTCCTTTCCCCATCGAGAGGGGACCTCGCCAAAACTCCCCAATTCACCGGGCACTCACTCTTCCGCCACTCGTGCAATAATTACACTCGTTCATCCTCGAGGAGAGGAGGTTTTCCTGATGGAAGGTAACGACGCTGCTCCCGGGAAGATCATTGAAGAGCGGAGTTTACAATCGCGAAGCACCAGCACATCCAACATCCAACCGTGAAACACTGCCGGAGAGTAAAGTTCCGAAGGCACTTGTAGTAGTACATGGGAGACTTTGGTAGCCACTCTTTAAGAAGAGAGGAAGAGAGAGCCTTTAGCCCGAGGGACAATCGGAGTCGACGAGTGCCGAGGTTACCTTTGGAGTAATGCGACAAAGATGAATGTAGCGGGTTCGGGAGAGGAGAGTCGAGCTACTCCTCCCGGAGTACCGCCGCCTCCAATTTGTCATGTCGAATGCCGGCTTTGATTGACTTTCTCAGGGATTGCGAGGTGAACCGCGACGATTTCGCTGCTACCCTGGAGACCCGAGGCGCACTGCGGAATAAAGCGAGCTTGTTCCGATCCTCTCAGCTTCTTTCTCCGCCTAACCTTCCCATTATTCCTGCTCCCGAGGCCTCTTCCATTATTGCCATCTCTTCCGCCACTTGACGTCGTGGGAACAGCACGCGCCTCCTCCTCGCTTTCCTTCTCTGCTTCGTCTTCATCCGCGCGACGCTGCCGCCCGAGGATGTCCACTTCTCCCGCTGAAACCAACCGTCCCGTCCACTCGAATAACGGATACTCCCGCCGGGCTGCTCCTTAATCCCATTGTTAGCCCGCTTTAAAGCAACGACGACACTCGTTGCGGATCGCCACACTCTTTCCCCGCCCCCGCCCCGCCGCACTCCACCCGCGCGGTTGCTGTTCTTATCAGGATAATTAGATCGGTCCTCGTTACTCCGGCCTTACCGCGGTTCATCCGGATCCTCCCGGCGATAATAAAGCACACTCGGTCCTTCCTGCGTTCACCGACCGCACTGCTTCCCGATTGGCAAGGACTTTGGCGAGAACACGTGCCACGTGGCTCGACCGCGATTCTCCCTCGATAGAATTCCTTTCTCGCAGCTACCGATCGACGGGACACAAGTCACTGGGGATGCACCTTTGACGATCGAGTGGATTCATCGAAGTCGACCATTTCGAATGTTCTACTTGTTTCCGTAGTCCTGCGAGGCTGCGTGGCGATTGCCTGGCGCGGATAAAGGAGCAAAGGAAAGCGGTCCGTGCTCTATCGCAGGAGACCGCAAGTCATGAGTGCGGAAGGTTGTGGTGTGTACGCGGCACTGTCGTGTCCGTAGTCGTACCCTCAACTCCGTAGGTACTCCGCATCCGCACACTCCGCCAGACCAAGCAGACACCGTTGCCCTCTACGTACCCGGCGACTCCGCGTCCGTGTGCTGTGCACGTGTACCCGCGGGTCCAGTGAGACTACGTCCACCACACACGCGCCCACACCCACGTGCGCCCAGTCGCTCGAGAGTGTTGGTAGCTCGAGCGAGAGCCCGAGAGCGGGAGAGAACCCACTGGGAGAGGGAGCGAGAGAGAGAGGTCACTGGTGAAACGAAGCGCGACAGACGGAACGAGCGAGAAGAAGCCAGAAGAAGCGAGCAGAAGGGGAAGTAGACCAGAGACAGACAGACAAATAGGCAGGAGAGACGAAGAGTAAGATGAAAGAGAATGGAGAAGAACAGGACTAAGCGAGAGCTAGCGAGCCACCCAAAGGAGGAAGGAACTCGCTCGGATGGAGAAGAGAAGGAGAGCCCTCGTAAGGGCTCCCATGCAACGATGCAACACCCTTCGAGCGAACAGGAAGACAACACAGTGGAAAAGGATTATGACGTGGTGGACCCAGACCGAGAGAGGAGGGGACTGCAAGTCTGCAAGAGGAGACTCGGCGTCGGAGCAAGTAAGTAGAATATGAACGAGCCCTGTCCGGCCAGTAGATTCTCCTGCGATCTCGCCAGCGGGAGGAAGCTAGAAGGAGTTCATACATCACCGGGAATTAATGACATACCCTAAATCCCACTACACACGCTTCCACTCGGAATAAAACAACACTGTAATCCTTCCGAGTGTACAGCATTCCGTCTTAGTAAACTCTGCGGACTCTGCTGTCGAGGTAGTTACGCGGGAGGAAAGGAGGGGGCGGCCGATTAAAATGCCATTGTCCTGTCGAGCGTATTTAAGATGTCGCGAAGATAGCGCGGGCCCCGCGAATCGCGATACACGCGCGGGGAAAGAATAAAGGGGCAGGACGTCGCTCTCGGTATTGGCGAGGAAAGCGAGGAAGAAGCGGCCGGCCTCTGGGAGAATGATGACGGTGCGGAGGAGACGGAGCGAAGGAGAACGGACGGAACGAACCAAGTGGTATGCGCGTTCCCGGGTGGAAGGGGGGCAGCAGCCGGGGAACGCGGCGAAAGAATGGCTGGATATGCATGGAGGAGAGCGGAGTCCGCGAGTCCAGCGGAACCGATCCTACAAATCAGCAGGGGCATTCCTACAGCTCGTCGACCGTCGTCCCTTTGCCTCGGAATGAAGCGGGCATGAAGCGGGCATGAAGCGGGCATGAAGCGGCCTCGGACTCGGAGCGCACCGGGCGGACGCGCGCGGCCGCGCGACGCATGTAAACAGCCGGGCTCAAAGTGCTCGGGTAATCCGGCCGCAGATAGCGAGCGAGCGAGCGATTTGATCAATAGGGATAGGGGATGTGTGGTACGAGTGTGGAACACTCTTGATAAGAAGCCAGCGCGTGGAAAGGCCGCCCGATACGAGGGAGTGTGAGTACAGCAAGGGGAGATCGCGTGCGGAGAGTGGATGCGGCTACAAATCAGAGATAGGAGCGGCTCTTCTACTCGGTTTCTCTCTGTCCGTTGGTTCTTTCGCTGCTCCGATTCCTCGAGGCTCCATCTCACGCCCACCTAGCTGATATCGAGGCTGACCCGTCGCTCCTTCAGGCAGATTGGACGATAATTCACGGTGGCTCCGGCGCGAAAACAGCCTCCCGTCACACTAATTGCTAATGGGACCGCTCCACTCGGCTCCGTGCATGGACAGCCTCGTCTTCGGATCAATGGAGATGGACGGTGTATCGAGGATATTAATGTATCCCGAATTATCCTGCTCCTTTTGGTAATTAGAGCACGGTATCCTATATCCGACCGCGGCATCCTGCGATACGGGCCCCGTGCGTGGTGCACGCGTACACGCGGTCCACGGCTGAGCTAAGTGCGTGATGGAAGGCCTGCCAGGGGATCAATGAGCGGCTGATCGAATTACTCGCCCGCATTACTCGCCGCCGGGAATTAGAAGGCCGACCGGCTACCTGCCTATAAATTACCATCCTTTCAACCCTCCGAGCCTCCGCGTCTAAATCAAACAACCAACACTCCAACCACTTTTCCAACTTACCACCTCGTCGACCAGTAATTTGGCAAAACTATATATGTTCGAACAAATAAACGATGGAATACAAAATTCAGAAATTAATTCTTGGACCTGCGACTTTTTCAGAAATTAAGCTAAAAGGTTTTTGTCGGTCGAAAACCTGCTTTTCCGACTGCTTCGGGAAAAGTATCCTCGGCTGTCGCGCGTGTGTTAACATTTTCGGCATAATACAATTTCGTAGCAACTTCGTCGAACTTCTATTATTTTTGGTACCGAATCATACAAGTTCAATAAGTTCTTATTCCTCCTGAGTTTTTATTTTCAGATTACAATCAGAAAAGCAACCTTGAAACCGTCTACATACATATTGAGTTGGCGGCGACTATAATACTAATATTACTACTTGGCGCTCGGCCCGAGCAAATTTTCTCATCTACATATAAACATATGTGATCGGCGCGACTGACGATGTTAACGGTCGACCGAAAGAAAGGCTAGAATCAAAGGGTGGAAGGGTTGTGCTCGGAGCGTTGTGGTCGACGCTTGCCCTGGACCTGGTTTTAGCATGAAAGAGCACGTGCGCCCACGTTCAGTGGCTCGCTAACGAATTCTATCCTATTCTCTATCTCGCTGTCGAGCTTCCCCCCACTGCCCCTCACTCCCCCAACGAGAGAGAGAGAGAGAGAGAAAGAGAGAGATAGAGAACTCTGCGTATACGTGTGCTACGTGTACACGTAATTGCACTCGGCGGGCGTGCAACAAAAATGCAAATGCGCGCGAGATAATAACGACAGGGCGAGCGTCGCTCTCTCGTATGCAGGCTGGTTGAGGCGCGTGCTTCTACCTACCGACTAGTTCTCCTCCCTCTGTGTACGTTTGCGACTACTACTACTACGGCAGTATAGTGCGTGTACTACACCCCTCTACACTCCGGCCCCTCCCGGCCAAAGGGTTTCTCCAGGGCGGCGAGCGAGTGGGCCACTGCTAAACCGGGGCCTGCCAGCAGCGAGATAAAGAAGGTCCAGTTTCCTCCGGTGTGGCAAAAGAGCCTGCCGAAATAATAGGCTCCCTCCATGCGGGGAATTTATTCGTCGAGACCAAGGAAGGAGTTCCTTTTCGGCCTTGAGTGAGCCTCCTCGAGTTTCTTTCCTAGCTTTCTCCGGGCAAGGTTCGCCCGGGCTGTTATACGTCGCACCCCTTTTGGCTAGTCGGGGCGAAACTCGGCGAAAGGTCGACTGGTCGGTGACGCGATCTCGAAATTTGGGTCGTACGGTCCACGCGTGTACTGTGCAGTGCGGGTATTTACCGTGGCAGAGGCGGCGGGCGGCGCTCGGTGTAATTTGTATTTGTAACGCTAATGCTGCTCTATGGATTACGAGGTGCGGCGGCGCGCTGGCGGCGTAATGCCCCCGGCGCGTATATCAGAATTAGAAAGGACCATTAATATTGTGAAAGAGCCGGGGCGAGAACGGCCGGGGCCCGGCAGCGAGTGTTGTTGTTTAAAGCAGGAAAAAGTAACTTCGTCTTCCGGCCGGGGTGAGGAAGCAGGATTGAACTGGTGATTCTCGTTTATCGCGACTAATGCCACCCTTGCGGGAGGATAAAGCGGCGCGACGGCGACGCGTCGCTTTTATGACGATGATTGCTTCGCTATCCGTATCAGCGGCTCCCGATTGAACGGCCACACACGCCGCGCCGGCTCGGACACATAAAAAGCTTAATAAAGGCGGGATGGGCTCTCGCGGCCGCCCGCCCGGCTTGTCTTCATTTGTGATCTTAATGCGAGCACTGAATGCCATCGTTACACTTTAGATCCCCCGGCGAGATCGCGGACAACTGCGACTCGTAGCCTGCACTACGAGCGCATTTTCCGGCCGTAACGGCTTTCCCCGAGGTCCTCGAGCGGCCGTCGCGCCGTCAAAGTGGAATAAAAGAAACGCCTGTCCCCTTCAATGGATTAAACGAAAATTCCCTCGGATTCTCAGATCTCAGATCTCGCCGATCTTTCTTTCTGTATAGTTGGCCAGTGCGAACTGCGAAGGGTTGTCGAGTCAAATGTGCCTGGCGTCGCTCGACCTATCACAATCCCGGGAAATCCGAGTGATGCCCCCAAGGAATTCGCTCCTAAATTTTCCGAGCGATGTACATCCGCGCGTGTCCCGGTTATGACAGGAGGACATCAGCCTGGCAAATGTCAGGGCTGCACTTGGCTGTTCGCCGGGCGGTTTTACGCGGCGGAGTATCGTAAAGGCCGAAGTGCTCGGAGCGAGTCACCAAGTTATGAAACAGTACACGCGTTACGTGAGGCTGGCAACAACGAGGCGAGCAATTACTATTGCCGATAGTTACGGCGTCGGTGCGCACTGATAGCCAATCGGAGCTTAACATTAATTGAGGCGCGCGAGTCTGGCGGCGAGGAGCACGCGTACCTACTCCATTAGAGGGATCTCGCTATGGCTTTGAAATACAATACAATCCCTTCAAGAGGCTGGGGCTGCGAGATCCATAGCGGGCACAAGAGCCGAGCACTGCGTCGTCGTAAACGATGAGCGACGTTTACGAGGCCGCAGATTTCAATGCGAAACTCCTAGGAGCTCGGCTCCCCACCGCCAACCGAGCCCCCAATGAAACTTCGAATGCCTTCGCCTGATTGTCAGCCGGAAACTTCCCAAGTACCAGTAAAAATGGAGTTACACACTGCGGATCGCAACTTGAATGTCAGCCGAGCAGCTCGCCGCGGAGTCACTCGACGGATATTGTACAAGTGTAAAGCCCCGTTCTCGCAATCGGCAAGCTCATCGGATCATCATAAATTCATTATTAATAAACAGTGGGAATATGATAATGTATTACTAGGCGATCGGTTTACTCGCCCGGAAAATGGAATAATCGGCTAATTACTTACAGCGGGTTCGCCAGAAATACGCTCTCCCGTTCTACATACCTGAAACAATAAAGTAACACACGTCAGAGCCGCGCACTCAAGCCACTCGCAATCGGACAATGCGCAACGTGACGCGCATTGCACGCCCCGAAATACACGAATGGAGCTAGGCAGCGAATCAGTCACATAATCTATGGCAGATTACGTGCCTATGCGACTCCACTACGGATTCTAGCCAGGCAATCAAACTCTCCTACATTCTCGTGTAGCAGCGTTCAATTCGCACGGTTGACTAGACAGTAGACACACACAGGCTGGCGCTCTAGGAAAAATTCCCCTCCAACTGGGGCGGATTTTAGTGGAGTGAAATTTCAACTCTAACCAGGTCGAAGGCCGACTGCGCGGGTCGACAGCCGGCATCGTCGCTCGCATTTTTTGAGTCACGGGGCGCAAAGTCCAGAGCGTTCAGCGCCTGCAAATTACCCGGGGCGCCTATTTGCCCCGGCGAGGTCCTCCACGCGAGCTTTCACTATGCCAGTGCGCGCTGGGAGAGGAGCGAAAGCTCTGGGTGCAGCGGCTTCCTGCTCGGCGTTTCACGTTCCACGCTCACTTCTCCCGTGGAAAATCTCACTCTCGGCAATGGAAAGGGGAAAGGGGAGAGCCGGCCGGATGAAAAGCTGCCAAGAACCTCGCGACTTGGAGCGACTAATTGAGGAGTGGGCGCCAGACATGCGAGCATCTCTGCTTCCTCTTATCCCTTCAGACTTCGAGAACACGTGGATTATCATCCTGTCTTTTTCCAAGGATAAGACGCGAGATGCTCCGCTCTCCGAGATTTCTATCCGATTTCGAGCTCTGGGAAAACGTACGCTTCTAACTAGACTGCCTTTTCCCGGGCTTTCCTCCGAGTCGGACTCGCCGGCTTCGAGGCAGCGTGGCCTCCGTGCGTTTTCGTTGGTTGGCCGGATTCTAAATAACGTCTGGGCGGAAGCCGCGCGGCTGGCTGCCACTGCCGAGGCGCGATAAGCCACTCGAGAGTTCTCGAGGAGACGCTCCATTCCTCGTGAGCGAGAATGAAATTCAATCCGGCCGGAGCAGTTGAGACGGGGAATTCGCGGTGAGCGACTTCTTCCGCGCGCGATCATTGAAAGGAAAATAGTCGGGGAAATAGCCCGCAGGGAGCCCAAGTAGGTAGAGAGCTAGTCGCGGAGGCGTCGCTCGAGGCTCGCGAGCCCTTTCCCTCTATCTCGCCGAGTAAACGACATAATGGAGCGACCTTCGCTTAAAGACTCCTCCTTATCTCATTTGCCCCGGCAAAAATCATTAAACCTTTCGCGAAAACTCCCTCGCACTATATGTCCTCGACAAGTGGAACCGTCAGCTTCAACCTTCTCTCACTCCCCACTCCTAGATTTCCTTTCATGTTATCCCTGAAAAACGAAGTCGTCCTCGCCTCCGCTTCCACATTGCTCGCAGTCATTGAGGGGAATTGTGCGCGAGGAGGATCGTCGGGATTCGGCGGGTGGGGAAGCAGCGTCGACAGACAGACACGCGTGGCCCGTTTGACTAGAGCCTGGCAATCGGAAGGGAGAGCCAGGCTTGAATTAGACTGGTTGCTCAAACGGAGCCAATGCTCGGCCGGCTTCCTACGGATTCGCACACGTCTCATTCAGCATCGTCCTGGAGCGAGTATCGAAATCACTCTGGCGCACTATCCGATAGCCCGCGCGCATTCGAGCCGCGTATCAAAGCACACCAACATGAATATATCGCTCGGAGCCTCGAGACATCGATCGCTCCGAGTTACATATTAAACTCGACTTTTCAAAAGCAGAGGGAAGCTACATTTTATTAGGAAGCCCGGGCAAATGATTTCCTCCCTGTCTTAACCAGTCGGCTACTAACAAACTTCCCCAGCTCGTGGATCAAGCTGCGACGCTTGATTTCAGGAGGAAGCTTTCACCTCAAATTTATTAAGAACAGAGTTGTATCGCGGAATTGTATCCCCGGGACAATGCGACCGCCTTCACCATTTCTCTTCCCCCGGCTTTATTTATCCAGCCGCCAGCCTTTAGCTACCCGCTCTTTTCTTACGACCTTTTTCACTGGCAACCAAGCGCGCGAGTACAACGGGGAATTATGACCGCGACGCGCGGTATCAGGGAGGAGTAAGAATCAGCAAGTACAGTGGGAAACGGGAGTGGGTCAGTCAGTGGGAAAGCGAGCTGGCTGGGAGAGGGAGCTGCCACTGATTAAAAGCTGGCAGAACCGGAACATCCGTCGGGTGCATGTCCGGGGAAAGTCTGCCGTTAAACGAACTTCGACGTGAATACCCCTTGATAAAAGGATACTTCCCTCAATGCATCGGCTTTCCCGCAGCCGCCACCCACCCTTTAAATTTGCGACCACATTCTTCGTCCAATCGCACCAATAATAATTCTCATACAACACCGCTCCATGGAATAGAAAAATGACGTGGGAATAAGCGTGCGATGGTTGGTTTTAAAAAAGGAATAGCTGTATATATTAAAAAGATATTTCCGTGAGTAAAGTCCACAATTAGCATGGTGGGTCGAACCGCGGCCTCGCCGGGTTCGCAGGGTGCACCGAGCACTTAGGCCACATTGGAAAAGGAGGAGCGAGAAGTTACGTAAACCCGGCAGCCTCTCGGTTTGAAAGAAAGCTGCGGCGCGCACGGAGAGATGGGAATTGCGGCTGGTATATGACCGGCACACGTTCAGGGGCTTCATTACAATATATGAATATTCAAGAGTGCAAGCCCGCCCCGACGCTGTTCTTCCGTCGGCTCTTTCGAGGGCCGGCAAGAGTCTCGACCAGCTCCAACACTGACCGCCGCTACGCCTCCACCCGTCCCCCAGCAACTTCGGAAAGCGGCTTAATTAATTCCCGCGGAAGTAAAAATCTCCGCTAACACCGCGCGCCGCCGCTAATTAGGGAGAATTAAGGAAACAACGGCCAGAGGGCTGGACGGCTTTCCTCCCTCGTTATTGTTGCCGATTATATTTTCGCCGCCCTCGCGAGCCCCCGGCAATTAGTCGCGAGTTATATGTATGCCTGACGATCATACCAGCTGTGTATTTTGGTGAAGGAGAGGTAGGGAAAAAAGGGGTCAACAATCACAGAGTGCTCGCGGGAATCAGGAGAATTCGCGCGGTAGTGGCCGCGTGCAGGAAGCATGTATGTCGATCAACTATTTCAATATGTTGAGCATCGACGAGGCCGCGCGCGCAAAATTCACCGGCGAAATAAAGGACGCGCGTGGTGCAAACACAGAGGTGGAAAGCAGGATCGCGTCCCGAAATCCCGACATCGTTCGAATAATTCAGCCAACTATGTCATTCTTCTGGTTTATAACGAGATGATCAGCGGGTCGTTGGCGAGGTTCTCTCCGAGCGGCAGGATCGCTGGGTGCGCACGCGCGCGAGTGGCCCGGCGAGGGCAAACGGAACTTTGGAATTCAATCAAGCTTTGATGGGGCCCCGGAGCCGGCCAGCGTTTCGCCGGCTTTGAGAGCGGCCAGTTTGCGTAAGCGACCTATACACGATCTCGGAATGCCGGCGTACACGTTGATCCGCCGTGACGACAGCGTCACACCTTAAGTCTAATCCACCGCCCCGGAAAATAGCCAACGAAACGGAAGCCCGAAATCCAATAGGCCTTGCCTCCCGATCGATCTGCGATCCAGTAAAATACGTCCCCGACACTATTTCTCTCTCTCACTCGGAACGAACCGCGCCGATTCCTCCGAACGAGAGCACCGGATGGGCGCCCGATAAACTCTTCCACGTGGATCGGTAATTCTCCATAGATGCGATCGAACAGTGAGAGCTCCCTCGCTCGCTCGCGGTAATCGTCGCTTGCGCCACTGTAATCGCGATCGCTCTCCACTAATGGCGAGCGACATATTAAACCGGGAGTATTAACACTGCCATTCCCAGGGAGCGTTTTCACCAGCGGCGATAAAGTTTGCATGGAAATATATCGAGTCACGGCTCGGGAATGCGATCGATCATACTGCGCGGCGATGAGTCCACCGACAGAGAAAGGGAGAGTGAGAGAGAGACGGACTGTTGCGAGGTACATACAGGGTGTTCCCAAAATGTTCTAAATGAGTATAACCATCTTGATTCGTCTTGATCTTGATTCGTTCTTGATTTCCCGATAAAATTGAAAAAATTATACGTCAATAAGATACTTTGATGGCCTCGCTGGTCAGCGGATAGGACCCACTGGTTAAAGGTCAGCCCTTTCCTCTAGCAGAAGGGATAATCTGTCCTTTCAGTGATGTGTTTTATTGATGCATAAACGGCTTTGGCACCACGCATTTCCGAGAATCAACCGAATAGATCAATCGTATTGGCGCATCATTTTTTGTATTTTGTCGCGAAATAAAGCGCGAGACAACATTTTGAGAAAAGCCATCTTCATGGCCGCGAAATTCTTAACAAGATGGCAATACTCCTTTAGGACATTTTTGAAACACCCTGTATAGATATTGTGCGCGCGGGAGTGCAACGACGGGGAATGTTAAATTCGAGCAATAAGCGTGCGATCCAAGGTAGCCCAGAAGGAAGGCACGAAACTGCCGGCCTCTAATACGCATTGACGTGGAGGAGGAGAGAACGGGCCGCGGCGGCAGCTCAACTAACCCATGCAAATGGGCACACACGGCTGTGTGCTAGGAGCTAGGAGAGGCTGAGCGAGGGAGCGAGAGCGAAGGCAATCAAAGGGCCATGGTATTCGAGCGTACGTACCGCGAAAGCTAAAGGCCACCGCGCTCCTCGAGAGCCGCTACTGTAGAATAGTTTCCCGGAGTCCAGTCACGAAGCTTGGAATTATGATTTCGCAAGCTTTGACCGATTTATTCGACGAGGAGAACCTCGAGATCGTTCAAGCTGCCTCTAGTCTCCTCCTCCACCCCCGGCGCTCTCGAGCAGTGAGATGCGCCAATCCAACCTTCCGGAATTCGTTGTTCGACGGGATTACCGCTCGCTTTATGCCTGCCGCCAGTAGACAAAGCCTCGGCAAATTGTGCCGCGAAATAGCAGAGATCCACTCTGCCAGGAGGGTACGCACGGAGCGGCGCGGTGCTATTAATTCGCGGGATCCTGGCGATCCGGTAATATTTACCGTCGTGCAAAATGCCTGAAGAATGATAATTATTTAGGAGAAAGGTCGCCATGGGTGAGGCGGCGCTGCCGCCGCCGGAACAATTGGCAGAATTAGCGATATCGAGATAGTGAGCTATCTATTAGCGTGTCTATCGAGCCATTTGTTATTATTGCTGGAATATCGGCTGGCCGCGGTGGCTTGTCGCGATAACGAAGACAAATTCGCCGCGCGGCTGCCGCGCGCTCCTGCTCTCTAATGCCCGGCGACGAAAAATCCTCCGACCCATATATTCCCGCGGTATAAATCACAGCGCGCGGCCGTGCAAATATTTCGCGTCCCCGGCGAAAAACGCGCGCTATGCGCTGGCCTACTCTCTCTCTCTCTCTCTCTCTCTCTCTCTCCCTCTCTCTCTCCACCGCTAGCGACGCGATCCACCATCACTGGCTCGTCCCGGCACTCCCGCGTGCTTTTCGCGATTATGCCGGAATCCGATTACAAATTTATAAATCGCCAGAGATCTCCGCCCGCCGGTGGCTTCCACTACTAGTATCATCGCCGGCTCCCGTCACGACTAGAGCTCGTTCGTGCTCTCTCGCGCGCGCGAGCTTTTTGTTGGACGGCGGAACTGGTGGGAAAGCCGGATTAGCCTCCGCTGACACTGAGCACACGTTATTAGATCCAGAAGTTAGCCGAGGAATTTACTAGGAGTCCTCGCTGCGACCTGCGCGAGCGCGAGCGCCTCCTCCCGATACAATGGCAAGTGACAGGGAAATGAGGAGAAAAAAGTTGCTCGGAGAGATAAAAGGAGAGCAGAGTGCTGGAATGTGTGTGGGCGCGAGAAGAGAAACGCGGCAATGGACCACGGTGGCGGTGACTGATTAAGCGCGATTTGCTAAATTACAATATCCACGCTCTCTCTCGCTCTCTCTGTCTCTAGCTCGCTCGGCCCTCTCTTTACCAGGGGAATATTAACGGGAATAAAAGCACCGCGGGCGGCAGCACACCGCGCAGGTATTAACGTCTGCAGGAATTACCTATGTATCCCGAGCGTAATTAAGAATATTACTGCGGCCGTGCAGTGAATACCATCTTGAGGTAGTGGCGCATCACTTAGTGCCTATCATCCCGACTGCATCGAGATAGCGGCGCAGCGAGATTTTATCCCGCAGGGAGTGCGCCAGGAATATCCTAGGAAATTGACGTGTAAGATCAAGCATGTCTTCTTGACCCTCGAGCTCCATTTAAATGTCCACTGCCACCGAGAAAACCTATCCAAATTCAGGCGAGGCGAGCTTTCTCCTCGGAGTACTAATTCCCTTACAACTTCGCGGCAACTGTTTCAGCAGCCGGAGCAGGCAGCCTTTGACAAGACAAACAATGTTTCGCGCATAAAGAAAAAAGGCGGAGAACCTGTGGAAGCCTGTTCGGAATATCGAATCGGCGTGCACCGCTCGGGGAGTGGAAAGAGAACCGCCAACTATTATTAATCCGAGGAAGATCGACTCGCGGGGACACGCAGTCGAATCGGAGGCACGGCTTGTCGAGGGTCGGATTCGTCGAACCCGGTGCTGAATCATGCAGAAAAAGGGTGGACCAGGAGAGGAGACGACAATATCTTGGTGAACGAGGCTCGAGGAGGGAATGGTGGGTGGGGAATAGAGAGGGTCAATGGAAGTGGAAGGAAGAATTCCGAGTTGCTGGAGGGCAGGACGGCGGGAATCCCGGAGAAGAGGCGATACACAGGGAAAATCCGGGTTCACTGGTGTTATGGATGTGCGGCTGCGAGATATTCGCCCGGCGGAATGTAGAGATCGACGTCGACGGGAGCCAGAGAAGGAAGGCTAAGGGTATAATATCTCGGGAGCCCCGGCACCCGGGGCGTGCAGCCGCGTCGAAATGAGAGCTGCGAGAAGTCGGGAAGCGATTTTGGAGCCGGCGCGGCGATCCCGTTGAAATAAAAGGGTCCGGGTTCTGAAAGGGTCGCCGTATATGAGGAGGAGTCGCAGGGGCGGAAGAGTGCGATATGGTGTCACTAATCCGGAAGTGGTCGCGACTGACCTCCTCGCCCGCTCGTTCGCCCCGTGTTCGAGAGGTCCGCCAATTGCCGAGCAAACGATTGTCGTTCGGGAGACAGATAGCCGGGGGTGGAGGCTAAACTCATCGTGGAACGTCCTTTAAGCTATAGCCAGGCCGTTCTCCACCCTTTTTAGTATACCCAGCGGTATACCTAAGCACCGAGGGAAAGCCCAGCGCGACCAACTAGTAGTAGTCGGAACTAACGGTAAAAGCCGAGGTTCCCGAGCGCGCTGACGAGGGAAATGCGCGATCAATAGAAAGCCTCGGCTGGACAATCCTTCATTAAAGGACGATATAAAAGCGGAGGAAAAAGCAGCAAGTTTGCATCGCCTAGCTACTCGGTTTACAGTTGTCCGACGACTCGAGCGAAAAACCGTATGATTTGCGAGGAAAACCCGGCGCTGCTGCTAATTGGCCTGGCCGGATAACGAATCCGAAGACTCGACGGTACAAAGCAGTCATGTACGCCGGGATATCCTCTGGCGACAACTTGGAAAAGTGTGAGCCGAGGACATTGCTTATTGTCTTTGGGTACGAGGAGCAAAAATCCCAACTCCTGCCTCGCCGCGTGGAACAAGGAAACTCTAGTCTCCAGTGTCATGTCCGAGGTGCGAAATAAATCGCGGTCACCCGGCGACTATTCCCCTCGTAAATTATCGGTGCCGCGTGATTTATCATCGCGCGGACTCGCCGCGGCGAAAAATTGATCCGGAGAATCCCGCGGAGGGAATACGCGCCGCCCGCTGAAAGCGGCTAGATTAATTTACAAGCCAAGCTATCGGCGAATTTTCCTAGGCCGCGGTGAAATTGTGAAACTGGTAAATACGAGTGGGGGACTGGGGGAAAACGCGACGAGACATTCATCTTAATAAGAGTCGCCTTATATTAAAGCGAACAACCGAGATAGATGGGATGGGACTCTTGAAGAAACGTACTTTCATTCGTTAATTAGTGCATCTCTCCTGCTGGTGGAAGTTGGTGCGAGTGACTGGCTCGAGTAACGAGAAGGTGAATGCATGCCTGCCAGTAGCGCTGATTGGTCAATAATGCATGATGTTTTAACGACCATCTGCCTCGGGTGGAGGCAACGCTGGCCCGATAGCCGAGTATCCCGATTCCTGCTAACTATTCCTCGAGTATCCCCGAACTCCTCGAGTTTTGCCGGGGCCGCTAGAAGCGGCCGCCCCTGGGCAAACTTCCGGCCTGGCGGGTCTACGCCATGATATCCCAAAGATTTAATAGCGCAACTATGGGATATCGCGAAACAACGGGCGAAACTACGCCGAGCGTTTATGACGTCTTCGCTAACGACGTTACATCGCCCGGCCGGAATATTGCACTCGACGATTATGAGCTGCGCTGCTCGGCAAGCCCACGCACTGCACGGACCAGTGCACTTTGTCTCTGCTATCAAACGCTCGGCCGAGAACTTCCATCTCTCCTGCGCGACATGAAACATTGAATTACATTTGTTAGTCAAGGTTCCTTTGGCGGAACTCCCTATTAAAACGCGACTGGACTCGAATGCTCGCTCGAGCGGGCTTTTGAGATCCTTATTCACACTGACTTCCGGCGCTACTCTCTGTTTACTCTGAAACGAGCTTCCACCCCCGGCCTCAACTAGTCAGTCTACGAGGAGGTTTGCTAGAAATGGCTCCGACCACTGCGGAGGTTCGTTCCAGCTTGGAAGTACCGGTTACAGTGCTCGACCGCACCTGTCAATATACCCCGGCTCCATTTGCAAGGGAAATTCGTCGGGCACGAAAAACCGGATCGTCATCGGTAACCAATAAATCGGCGGTGGCGCGCGCGCGGCTCATCGAATAAATATGCACACGAATGTCGCGCGGGGGCCGCGCGATTATTATTTCGAGAGGGGGCGGGGCCTGCCATTATTCTTGCAATTAATGGATTCTATAATTCTCGCGCTTACTCTGGTCCACTCATGCGGCGAATGCATTAAAGTCCGTGATTGTTGGCGCGTTAATTGCGAGAAGGCCCGCCGCCACCGCCGCCGCTCGGTTTAATCAATCAATTATGCGCCCCTTAATCGCCCTCAAACACGAGGGTGGTGGAGGTCTTTGCCGGATTATGAGGCTCTCCTTATCGATGCTAATCACCTTCGCCTCAGGCATTTGCATGGGTCGCTTTATTACCAAGCGATTAACATACGCCTGGCCTGGACCCGGGAGAGGGATATCAAGGCTCCAGCAACGAGGCTCCAGGTTTTTAGCTGAGCTCTCGTAAAGGAGTCTGCGAGCGAGTGATACCATCTGATTGTCTAATGCGGATGAGCAAGTGAGCAGTGAGCGTTAAACGGTGGCAAAGGGCGCTCTCTGCGTAAAGTGCTGTCCGCCATTTTAAATGGTAATGAGTCCCAGTGATTCGAGCCCGGCCGCCTTCACCGGAAGCTCGACGATCGCCTCGCGAGGGTGGCCTGAAAGCTCCTGTCAAAAATGCATTCCCCACTTTCGCGCTCCCCATGTTTCCCGAGCGCGCGCGCGCGCGCGTTTCGATCCTTGCGCAAAATCACCGAGTCCCACGGAATGCACATATGACGCCGCTCGTATTTCCCGGCTTTGCCAAGGAAGAATCGAATGGGCGAGCTTTCGGATTTATTATACAAACAGGCCGGTCATAACGAGCTGACACTCGCGCATAAAACCGGCCATTAGCCAACGTTGAATTTAACATTCAGTGCTGCCGACCGGCCGCTATCCACGCGCCGATGAAAGGCCTCGTTCCACCGAAATTCGTGTAAAATTTGCATGCGGCATTTCGATCGGCTGCCCGTCCTATGGCTCGCCGTGTATCACCGGCAATCTCTATTTACAATCGTCGCGTTCAATGGAGCGTTCCTCAAGAATTCTAGAATCCACGGGCGTCGACTCTCAGATAACACACGACACGACGTACTTGCCCGACGCCGTAAAAGACACTATTAATTAATACCCACAGAGCCGAGGGAAACTCTAATTCCAAGACTAGATTCCGGGCGCCATCGAGCCGGATTTCCCGGCAGCACCCTCTGCCGGCCGGTTACGATTCGCGAAATTACGGGGTTAGTTCGTTAAGTCGGCGGGAGAGCGCCATTACGAGATCCCGGAGCTTTCAATGAAGCCGGTGGGAAAATTTGCCCGAGGAATCCCAAGCCTTTTTCGGGAGTACGGCGAGCCGCGATAATCATAGAGCAACACGTACGCACGCATGACAGATGATCACGTCTATACGCGAGAGCGAGCACTCGGATCGAGAGAGTGGTTCATTAACTTTACGACGCTTACCGGATACCCCGGCGGCTCGAGGACCTACCTGGAGTACCCAATTAAAATTCTCTGATGCTAATAGAGGGCCGCGAGAGAGAGAGAGAGAGAGAGAGAGAGAGGGGGGGGGAGGGGGGGGATATCGTGGGCGATAGTGAGCCAGACCGAACCCAGGCAGACACACACAAACAGCAGCGAGGAAGTCGGGCGAGGGTTCCTGTGGTAGAATTGCTATTGCGAATGTGTTGGTCCCGGCGCGCGCGAGCGGCGTCTCTCCCTCGTTGTTTCCGTCGCGACAAGAATTTCGATTCGCGGAAACACGCCCGAGGAAATACGGGAATTCATGTATGCATGCATGCGTCGCGAGGCCGGCGACAACGGAGCGGCTGCTTGCCGGCTTGATTGCGATCCTACGCGAGAGAGCTCGATCATTTGCAGCTGTCAGACGGGGAAGGAGCCGGCGCGAGCCCCAGTCGAGAGGATCATCGTAGCGAGCCGCGTTTCTGCTCAGAATCATCGCGCGATCATCCAGTCAACTCGATTCCCGATCGACGAGAGTGAGCAAACGAGAGCGACAAATGATTCCTCTCGTTACGACGACTCCCCAGCGAGGGGAGTTCATCTGCTACTTAATTAATCCTACAATATGGGCCGCACGTGTCCCGGAGGATCGCAAGTGTTTAATACCTGTCGTTGAGTTCCCCGTAAAGTCGTGGGGGCTTTTAAATTGATTAAAACTCAAGTTGCGAGGGGTTGAGAGGGTTAATCCTCATCGCGTGTGGCTCTCCAAGACAAGTTGGATTGTCGAGCGATCCTTTCAAACATCTTTCCAATTGTAAAACAATCGCGAACAATGAACAATAAGACGCGGGATGGCCTTTTCCTTGCTAATCACCTTCGTCAGCGTCTCACTCAAAGTTTCGAGCACGCAGTTATCTGATACCTCGCGAATTGTGTCAGCCGAGTGGCGCGGATTCGGAGTAAGCAGGATTTATTAATAGTCGGATGGGCAAAAGGTCGCTTAATAACGAGAGTACTCGAAATCCGGCGAGGGCCGAAGCCGCAAAGCTACGAAGCCTGCGCTTAACTCGAAGCTAAGGAAATCCCCGAGTTTACTTGGCGCGACCAGTTAGTTCGGCCAAGTGCAATATTGCTTGTTTGCGGCGACTTGGCTGAGAAAATAGTGGCTTGCGCTCCTGTCTGCGGCTGTGCTCCGACACAATCTCCCGGCTAAACTTTTCTCGGCGGGAGGGTGGGATCGAGTGACCCGCATTCTGCGGGGGCGTTGGTGCCTTTAATATTTTATAGCTGTCGAATTGGAGGACGGGACGGCGATTGTTGGGATGGGCGGCGCATTGTCATGAGGAGTGGGCGCGGGGAGGGGGTGACTAGGGTTCCTCGAGTGGATGTCGATGGACAGATCTCTAAGGGTTGCTTTCACGGCGCCGCGCCGGCGGAGCCCAAGGAAAAGGGGATATGCCGGAGGGGCTGCCGGGATATCTCACTGGCGTGCCGCTCTACATAGAGTGCTATCGACCTTACGCTGGAAAGGTGATACGACACGAGCGCCCCGTCCGCCTCTAACTATCTTCAACCCCGTCACCGATATACTTTCGAGTGCATCTTCGCTTAATAATACTCGAAAGCCAGAATTATTCACTCTAGCTCTGGCCTCCTTTTGCCCGATGGCTAGATCGATCCGCCGCGCCGCTCGAGAACTCGCCTCAAAGCGAACTAAGACCGATCGCGGCGGCCGAGGTCCGCCCTCGAGTGCACGCTTCTCCTCGAGGCTCTCGAGCGGCACAAGTGGTCAGCTATTTCGTATTTCAAATGACCCGAGGAGAACCGCAAGAACGAAACGGATTAAACGTTGCATGGGAGAAACGGCGGCCGAGTGCTAGCAAGGGGAATTTTTCCTTCCGATCGAGTACTTCTTGCGCCTAAGTGGATCGCTCTACTCGAAACCACCTAGCCTGAGTGGTCGAAACCAATGGGGATAAATTGTGCTAGAGCAGCTGGACTTACCGAGTGCACACCTAATCGAAATAGTCTCCTTTACGTACCTGCAACAAAAAGAGAACATGCAATTATTAGCAGGGAAAAGGACTGGTAACATCGCTCCATTTCTTTTAGCCCGAAGCTAGCCCCGAGATTTATCACGGCAATTTCGTTGACCGCGATCAGGAGCGCGATCCCTTTCAGGCTTGCTGTTCTCCAACCAATTAAGTCGTTATTCCGACCAAGTTCAATTGGCGTGGATTCGACGCAACAGGAGGAACGCGGACGCTTCTACGGGCGCGACGGCGAGGCTCGCATTGTTGACCCGCTGCTTAATAGTCGCTGTATCCGGTTGCAATAATAATGCCCGGGGGGTTCAGTAACCCTACGCTTCACCCGGTAACCCGACCTCAGGGCCAGCTAGACGGGTTAAAGCCGAGCTAACACAAATGAAACCGAACTTTTCCTCTGAAAAACAAGGGCGACCCTTTTCATCTCCGCTTTCACCGGCCAAAAACATCGACCAATATCCCGGAGAATAAGCATCCCAGACACGACTGCGGCTCTCGTTTTATGAAAAACTATTCCCCTCGCGGAAGGCGATCCAACATTCGCGCGCGATACTCCACTCGACGATCAATTACTCGAGTGTGCCTTTAAGGGGTCATATATGCCAGGCACGTCATGAAATAAGTAAAGGTTTGTTAATTTATTGTCCTATTAATACATCCTGTTATTAAGTTTCTATCATGTGTCCGTTATTGTACATACTTTGAAGTATTTTCTCCGAAAAATACAAATAAATAACTAGGTTATGTACGACGTAACTGGCATCGTCTTAATTCAAATTGCAACATGCGGTGGTCAATGTATCTTGGTCAATTGTTATCCAAAAAAAATATAAAAAATTGAGCGTGAACTAGACACAGAAAACTAGTCCTCAACGAGCCAGAATATTTTTTTTCTTTTTTTTCACAAAGTTACACGCGAAAAAGTCACCAATTTCGTAGGAACACTTAGAAATAATGACATTTTCGCGTGTAACTTTGTGAAAAAAAAGAAAAAAAATATTCTGGCTCGTTGAGGACTAGTTTTCTGTGTCTAGTTCACGCTCAATTTTTTATATTTTTTTTGGATAACAATTGACCAAGATACATTGACCACCGCATGTTGCAATTTGAATTAAGACGATGCCAGTTACGTCGTACATAACCTAGTTATTTATTTGTATTTTTCGGAGAAAATACTTCAAAGTATGTACAATAACGGACACATGATAGAAACTTAATAACAGGATGTATTAATAGGACAATAAATTAACAAACCTTTACTTATTTCATGACGTGCCTGGCATATATGACCCCTTAAGGTAAGCCTTGGCAAGATTACAAACTCCAGCGGACAGACGCGAGTTTAATCCTGTGCGACTGGAACAACACTGGAAAACGACACTGGCAACCGGCCCTCGACCCATCAAAGTAGGCTAATCATAAGCAGAAATTAATTCGCAGAGGCGATACGCTTCCTCATAAATTAATTAGCAATTTCCCGGTAACGAGTAGGGAATGTAACGCGATACCGTTGACTCCCTCTACCTCTCTCTCCCTGGTCCAGTGTGTGCCTGGAATCCGTCCAACGCGTAGGGAGGCTGGTGCTCGAGGCTCACGCGTGGTCCATCTGCATACAGAGATATGGCTCGCGCGGCAATATCCCTATCGCAGTGGACCGGCGGCGAGGAACCGCGCGAGAGAGGGTGAGAGAGGGTGAGAGAGGGTGAGAGAGGAAGCCAACTACCCCGATGGCATTAATTTCGCCGTCGAATCGTCAGCAAGCTATGAGACGCAATGTTTAGATTAGCGGAAGGGTTAATCTCACGGTCATCTGTCGCTATCGACCGAAAACAAGCTGTTTTGCAATCGGAACGGAGGCCAGTCGCACCAGCGATCGTTCCCATAACGTTTCACGGTTCTGGCGTTTGATCGCCGAAAGCCACCACTAGTCGATAAACAAGTAAACACCTAGAGAAATTAATGTCTACTCGGCTAAAGCGAAAATTCCCCGAGCAAAGAGTCCAAGAGGGGGGAGATTGGTGCGCTGGGGGATTTATCGGGGTATATCTAGCTAGTTGGAGTTGCGCGGCGTACATGAGATTAAAGAGAAAAAGAAGTACAATGCGAAACGAGAGCAATTGCCGGGGGCGTTCTCACTCGCGGTAATACCGAGTGACCGTGTCACGTGACCCTTTTAAGCGGCGTCACGTCGCAAAGATGCTCTCCTCTCTCTCTCTCCCTCCGCCGCGTACCCGTCGAGGGGACACGTGCGAGAGCTGCGAGTGGCCTTTATCCACCAAGAGGCGCGCTCGAGGACGCGGAAAAATCTTAATTAGAACGGTTCATCCGGAACACGCCGGCCCCCTGCTAATGCAAGAAAACCTAGCAAGAAAAGCTGTAGAAGGAATGCGCCGAAAGATAGGGCAGCTCGCACAAGAGGCAAAAGGAAAACGGCGTCAAAAGGAGCTGCAGTGAGCCGGCTAATGGAAAAAGGATCCAGTCGCGCTCCCTCGGCTAACACTGAAATGATATCGGCCGCCAGGGACTGCGCCAATTAATTCGATTATTCGACTCTCTTTGATATGCACATTTCGCAATTGCTCCCGCGCGACGTACAATAAAAATGATCCGCGCGAGCACTTAGCTTTCTCTCTCGTTCTCCGTGGCGCGGACCATCTCAATTGTAATAAGATCGAGCGGCAAGCGGCTCCGTTTCCGCGAGACCGTTGCGAGGCCACCGGCGACGCCGGTTGCGCCAGCGTAACCAAGCGAGAAGGAAATACCGAGGAGAATGAAGCCGAAGCACCGACGCGACGACAGCGACGCGGTAAGTAGACGGAGAAAGAGAGACAGGTGTATGGGCACTTAAGATGAGAAAAGCGCCATTCCAGCACGCGAGGCCCGTTTCCAACCTCGGCTCTAGCTGCTCAAGAGTACGTGCGGCTAGAATTTTCCGGCCGGAGGAGGAAGCGAGGGAAGACGGATCGGCTGGAAGGAAGCGGTTGCAGCGCCGCGCCGAGCCGGGCGATTAAAGGTAGTGCGGTACTCGTTGCTATCTGGATTTCGCTAAAAGGTGGTATTTGCTGAATTAAACCGCGCCCCGTCTAGTCCTCGCTCCGAACCCCCCGGCAATCGCTTTACACGGCCAAGATGAGACTTCTAATGGGCGAGCCGGTGGCTCGCGTTCTATCCGCTCGCCAGCAAGAAATTATACTGGCCCGGCCGTACGTGTGTAACAAGCTGTCGCTCCGGGCGGAGTGAAAAATTAATAAAAGAGTCGGCAATACGTGTCGCCCGCCGGGATAAAGCTGTACCGTCGGCTATAACGTACTTCACACGGCCTGTGCGGCTGGAATGCGAAATTTACGTGTGTATCGGGAGGATATGCGCTCGCTAGGGTAATGCATCTGTTGCGCGCGCGTTCTTTCGTTTCATTTCGGCTCTGCGGCCAACGGGCGCGCCATGCCCGGCGCCGCACTCGCAAATGCATTTTCCATGCAGAATCGACACCGTTACGCGTCGGCCAATAAATCACGCGGCGGAATGAAATTTCGAAATTTACGAATCGAGTATCAAAATTCTATATACGCCGAGGGGCGGCAGAGCGATCGCGCCGCCCGCTAACCGCAGGGGTAATGTTCCCTCGAACTCTCATGCCACGCCGAGCACACGCACACTTACCGCGGCGCATCCAACTAATAGAGAATCAAGTCGGAGCTTTACAGTGCGCCGAGCGCCTTGAAATCGGCGAGAAAAGCGGCGAATCATACGAGAGTTCGATGAGAAGCTTTAAAATGCAAGACGCGTGGGTGCTGGCGGCTTAATTCGAGAAAAGTTCTAATTTCTAATGCTAAGAGTGACTCTGCTACAGTAAAGAATATGTCAACATTTAAATACCTCGAAATGGTAATCTGGCGATCGCTGTCCTCTCCCCCGCTGTCCCAATCCTTGGTCAGTCACTCGCGAGCACTCCCGACAGAGAAGATTAAAGATACTAATAGCTAGGATACCAGTTGATGGGCAGGGTAGGTGAGGGATATGTCGCAGAGGGAGCACTAATCTCGCTCGATCGTCGATTAACAATATATTCCGAAAAATCTCCCCTTATGCCAGGGACCAATTACCCCGACATTCGACGAGGGAGAGTTGATTGGATGGCTTTTGAAAAATCGCTACTCCTGGCACTGGATCGACCGGCTCAGCGGAATTTCCAACATCTTGAGCCGATGCCTACAACTTTCCCCATGACTGCCTCCTCTCGCGATGAGTACCCAGGGAGATTCAATGATCGTTCCTCGCCGAGAAGCCGAGAAGGTGCCAAAGAAAATCCATCGTCACTCTCTTTACCGAGAGGACAGGGACCAATGCACGAGGCGCAAGATTCCCTCGGCCAATTGGAGGAATATCGGTCGAAAGGGATGGGCGGAACTCGGCCTGCAGGTTCAAGCTCTGGCTTCCGAAAGGGGAAGAAGGTCGATCTGGCGGGTGGCTCGCTGCGGGGGTAGTTCTCGCGAGCGGAAGCTGGAAGGTCTCGAGCGGCACTTGTGCATAGAGCGCGCGCGAGCACTCGAGAGGGGCCAAGAGAAAATGGGAGAGGAGGAGAGGAGGCGGGGTGAAGAGACGCTCGCAAGGAGGAAAGGGTACAAGTGCAGCGAGAGCGACGACAGCAGCGAAAATGAGAAAAACTGAGGCATAAAATTGCATTTGCTGGCGTGCAGCCGGCGCCGAAGTAGCCGGAGCTCCGGCGCACGACTCTTTACGCGTCGCGTCTGCACTGCTTGCGGCACGACTATTCTCACCCTGTCATCCGGTCCACTATCTTCTCAACCACCAACCCCCTTTTATCTCCGTCCCACCTCCAACTTCCTTTCGACGCTTTAGAATTCCCCGCTTAATTAAGCTCCACCCGTGACAAACAGCGGCTAATTCGAACCTTCGCACGCACTTGAGCTTCGGAGAAAAATCGGTCAAGACTGCGAGCCTGGCTCGCTCTCGGATTCGGTGGGAAAGTCTCGCGCTTATTTTCCCAGAAGAGGTTCTTTCCCGATTTTCCCGGCGGACGAGCGCATCTGCAAGATGCGCAGCGTTGCATATTAATGGCCGGGACCGTACTTAGCGAGCCCGCCGGCTTTCGAGGAGGATCTCGTGAGGGGAAGAGGCCAAGGTGGAAAGTTCCAAGAGGCGTTCAGCGTATATTGTTTGGCGGACGGATCGACCACTGTCGAGAGCCCCCACGATTGTCTCCCGGCACTCTGCATAGACGGAAGCCGAGGAAATTGATATTGGCCGCCGGAGCAACTTGCGGCGGCTCGCCGAAGAGAGTCGCTCTCGCCACTTGGAGAAATGTGGATAAGAGCCGAAGACGGTGGCATCGATCAGTTAACAATAGATGCTTCGTTAGGTGGGATCTTGCCATCTTACTCGAGGCGCAACTCCTCACTCCGCTCATTTACTCCGCGGCTTGCCTCTTGCTTCTTCTACCGCGAGAACGCGGCCTGATCTTGTTATAATAATAAATTTCGCCGAGGAGAACCATCGTCGTCTCACTCGACCGCGAAACCCAGTTTCCTCCCCAACCCCCCCAAGCCCCCGTCGCCTCGCGCTCTCGGCGTCGGCCTGGCAGCTTCAAGCTTAGGCCGGAGGAAGGCGCGAATTATTTTTCCCATCGCTTTCTGACGCGAGCGTCAAGACGTGGCGAGGCTGCCGGGTATTTTCGCCTTCTCTCTCTTTCCATCGCTTTTTTTCCAACTCGCGCTCTCTTCCCCCTTCCCTCTCTCTCTCTCTCTCTCTCTCTCTCAGCTTCCGCTCAGAGGAACTTATTAACGGGGTTAAGTGCGGCTTCTTTCGCGAAAACCTTCCGGTTCGCCTAGCATCGCTTGGCTGCTGGTGGCTTTCCACATTGCACAAGTCACCGGGGTACTCGGATGATCTTCGCCTCTTCACCTAATTAATACAATGTCGACGATCGATCGGACTCGAGTGGGCCTTTCGTCCAGGGACTATGGAGCCCCGCGTTGAAAGCAGCCGAGCGCCTCGGCACACGGCCTGCGAGCCTCGAGCACACACATCGCAGGGATTTCATTATGAAATTCAGTAATTCGCGTGCAGTGTCGATCGTCTTTGCTCAATAGGCAGGCACCCCGGGCTCAAACGGCTCTTGTTAGCTTCTCGGCTTTGTTTATATGGCGGTTTCTGACAGAATCGTTTGAGCAGTACAATACACTGGGCACGAACACGGGGGAGAGAAATCGAGTGAGGGAGAGAGATTGAGGTGGTGAGTTACAATGAAATGAGATTTATGTTTAATACCCGGGAAGTTTTAAGCGAACGAGCGAGCGAGCTACCGAGAATGAAGCACGTTTCCTCGGCAAAGGGTTAAATCGTATATAGTGTTTAGCAGTGTGCAAACGCGACTGCGGACCACTACCCTCCTAACTCGGTTTCTCCTGCTTCCTCACTTTCTCCCTCTCTCTGTTGCTCGCTCGTTCTTTCTGCCAGCCGGTTGCTCTGTGTTCGCGGAAACACTGACATCGCCAGTCGCTACGTGCGCGGAATATCAAGCCGCGTTTTAGCCTCAATCATCGGATTACCCGCTCGCTTCTCGCGGCTCTTTATTCCAGCGGCAGTGGAGCGCCGTAGTAACCCGGAGCGGGCGTAATGCGGGCCACCGAGGAGCAGCACACAGCACAAGCCCCGACGTCGGCGTCGCTCGGAGCGAGTGGGGCATTCGGCGGCGGGTTCGCTCTCGCCCGCTAAAAGTGTAAGTCTGAGCCGAGCGCGCGCGACTCCCGGGGAACCAACCGCTCAATCCCGCACTCGGCAGAGGCTAACGATTTTTTGCCTGGCCTGGTTCCCATTCTTTGTCGGCGACACCGGAGCCCACACACCTACACACACGCCTCTCTCACTCTGCTCGGCTGGCACTCATTTACCCGCTGATAAATGTAATGTCATCCGGCAGCGGTTCCGTTCAAACGCGAGGGCGACTGAACCCAATTCTAAGGGGTCGAGGGGAGGATCGACAAATTTGCACCGATTGGGAAGCGGAAACGAGGTGGAGGAGGAGGAGGGGGAGGAGGGGGAGGAGCGTGACGGATAATGCGGGAATGATATTCAAAGGGGTAAGTAAGCGAATCGGAAGGTAGTAACGGGGTTGATGGGCCAGGCGTTTCTCAAAGTCTTCCTCCATCTCAATTCTCGCGAGAGCCGGACTTCTTCCGTACACTTGTGCCGGGCCATTCGTCATAGCCGTTGGCCTGGCACCAAATCCGAGCGATAAGGAGCCACTTAAGTGCGAACACAAGGAATCAATTTGCACGTAGACGTCCCCGTGGTACTTTTCCCTCGGCTACTACTCCTCCACGAGAGATCCCTCAGGATTTCCGGGGACCCGCCGTTCCCTCTCTCGCTCTCCGTCTCCCTCGTCCTGGCAGCTCCATCGATCGAGGATCCGCGCAGCAGCCGAATTCTAAGGTGAACGAGAGTCCCTTCGCCAACTGCTGCTGGACCAAGGATTCGCCGGGACTTTTTGCCCACTGCAAGAAACTTCTCGACGGCTTACTTAGTCGCGAGTTTCGCGCACTAGTGGCGGGGGAGGGTGCACAGGCCGCGTCGGATTCCTCGGGGATGAGCGTCGGCCACGTAAGGCTGGGAGCCTCGGCAGATAATTTGATTGGCATGGCACAGTCGAATGCAGCAACTCCTCAAATCCGCCAAACTTTTTCCCAAGCTCCCACGGATGTCGAGAGTTAGCCCATACTCGGTGCACTAGTTCTGCATTCGCTCCCTCCTTCCCCTGGTGAAATAGCAATCGTCTACCCTCGCGTATGAGCGTACGACCTCTTCCACCTGGTATCCGGTGCGGTTACCTTCTAGCCTCTCTCTAATCTCGTTTGCACCGAACCAACCTCTGCCTACCACCTCGAAATTCTAAGTCAAACATCCTCCTCCTCTTCCTCCTCCTCCCTTTAACCGAGTGAATATATCCGGCGGATCAGCGCTCTTGCTGAAATAAACCAACCCTTTGTGCGCAGGACGTCCTGCCACATGGTAACTTTTTCCCGATACCATTGGTGCATCGGCAGATCTGTTTGCCGGGTGGAAACACGCTCGAGTGCATGTCTTATGGATGTATTCCCCGTTATATAAAATTCTCTCATATCTTAAGGTAGTTGGCTCGAAGGAACAGTTTTGGATAGATTTTTTTTAAACTCTGACAGAACAATCTTTATAAGGTTCTGCAACTGCTGGCCAAATTTGATTGGACTTGACCAAATGGAATGGGAATCTCAAATGGAATCAGTAGCAGATTCTTTGCGATCACTTAGCAAGGTGCTTCCCTCGCAAATGACGTCGCAGGGATCAAGCTGTGACGAATGATTGAATATCGCGTTCGATTACCAAGGCTTGAGAAAGGGGACAGTTAAAAAGCGAAGGCCACTGGAACGAAGAAAAGGGCTGGCAATCTAGGATGAAGTTGAATTGGAGATATCGCAGGGAATCCAGAAGTGTATTCGTCTCGGAGGAAAGGAAGCGATCCTTAACTAAGGACTACTGGTTCCGAGAGGGTAAAGAGGGCTGGGGCTTCCGAGCGGCAGAGGATCTCGCTCGACTGATAGGAGTTTCAGTCATACTTTCGATCAAAGGCCGCAGTTCCGTTTGTCTTTGTTTCAGATCGGCAAGTCACAGCGCGCGCGCGCGCCCGGGGTGAGAGAGAGAGAGAGGACGACGTCGAATATATATCCAGAGGAGCAGCGGGTAGGGAAGAGAGCGCACGTGGCCCGTGAATCGTTGGCTAGAGGAAACTTGCCACCGAGGAACTTACTCTCGCTCGGTTGCCCTGGGCTTCGCTGGCAACTCGGCAGACTTCCTGTTTCCACACTGTGTTCTCCAGCCTTCTGGAGACTGGAGAACACAGCGAGGAACACGGCGGCCGAAGCGCTCGGCCGTGCTCTCCCCGGCTGAGCTCCCGGCAAGCCGCTCTTCTTCTCCGACGCGAGGTTACTCCACAATAGGGACGGATCAGTGACTACGACTTATGGTAATTTCATAAGACAGACTGACTGTACCTGGGCCGGGAATTAACTCGAGCGAAAAAAGGACAGGCAACCCTTGCACCAGATGCTAGCCTATTTCAACGAGCAGTTAGTTACGCTTCAAGAATAAGAGCAAGAGGAAGAGAAAGAGAGACGGCTGTGCTATTCAATGAGAAATTAGGGTCGGATTCACGTCAACTAGGGACTCTAAAGAAAACTAGACCGCCATGACTGGCATATCATTTATAGGCAGACTTGCAGTTAACTTGGAGACTTGGAGGCTGCGGCTTGAGGTGAATTTCCATCGGGATAGATTTTAAATCACCTGCCGAAGGAACTTGCTACGAGCGAACCCAGCCAGACCCAGCGATCTCCCCCCAAGCTAGCTAACCCGGCATAATCCAACTTAGCGATCTGCTTGCGAAGAAACTCTCTTGGACCGCGTCGGAGAGTCCCGGATCGCTCTGGTTCAAAAGAAATCTGGCAATCCTCGCCGAAAGAAAAGTGGATTAGTTTAAGGCCCTCGAACGGCACGGCGGTATAATGCGATATAAATTGCAGATATCCCGCGGCGCTATGAATAAAGGCCATGCATAATTCGCGCCTTGATTCCGTGGCGCGTTCCGGCGCTGCCGCCGCGGCGACGGCGCGCATTCATCAGGCCGGCAATTAAATTAACCTTTTCCTGCTCGAACCGGCCGCGCACCCCGGCCGCCCCGAACGACACTCGCCCGGCAATGTTTCACGCGGCGAAAATTAATTAGTTGGCAATCCGGCGACGTCCGGAACGCTCGATCCAAATTCGAAGTGGCCCGGCCAGCCAAGTCCCATCGATCCCGGGGAATATTAGCCTGAGCGCTCGCGCGCGCGCGCGCCGATGCAGCTTCCAATGAAGGGGCGAGCCGTTCGTTATACGTCGCGACGTCTTACCCCTGAATAACGAGCATCTTCCATTAAGCTTATTGCCCGGACCCCCCGGAGTTTACCGCGGATTTCCCGGGGATTATATCCTAGTGAGTGGCAGAGGCGGCGCGGCGCGGCGTCGGGAAGCCTGACGCAAAATGTGTGCTATCGAATGCGCGCCTATTCTCCGAGGAGCGGCCGCCGACTGCGCGATATCGTGCGGGCCTCTGTCCATCCGAGTAACGAGTACTTGCTGCTTTCCTCTCATCCATCCACCGCTAATGATATCGTGCACCCCCTGTTCTACATAGATCCAGCTACCGCCGCGCTCGGACTGGGCTACTCCAATTCTACGACGTCTCTGGGCCCCTGGCGCATCCCGAAATTCCGCCAGCGTGTCTGTTATACTCGAGAGCGGGCTTCATTTCGCCCGTTCGGCCAAGTACGCCGGAGCCAGAGAGCCGATGGAAAGTTTCTTAATATCGGATGGAGCCCGAACTGCGCGACCTCGTATGAAAGTTCACAGTGCTCTTTCTATCACGACCTCCTACCCGATCTCTTCAACCTCCGCCCACCATCACCAATCTATCTACGAATCCATTTCTCCGACCGATACTTTATACTCGGCGCTGATGTTAGCTGGCTCCTTTGCACTCGCATCATTTTTTGTATTAGAGGAGCGGAACTTTTAGTGCGCCACGCTTGGAGAGTTGCTTGCGGATGGAGCGATTGGTCTTGAACCAGGGCAATTAGGCTGCTCCCATCAACGTTCCCGGAATGAAGGTGTACCCAAGTAACATCGGCGGCCACCTTAGAGCGGCTCTTAATTGCCGGTGGGAGGGTGCTCTGTTGCTCCCCGCGATTGCCTCGTGTTTCTTGAGAGGTAAAAGGGAACGGGAGCGAGCGAGCGAGAGGGAATCGCGCGAAAGAAGCAATTTCCATTTATAGCGGTGGCAGGAGTCGTCTCGGTGTATGCATGCGGAATGAAACATTCAGCGGGTAGCGCGTTGATAATCCCTCGGAATATTCATAAAATGCATATCCTTCCGACCCTCCATCTTCGAATGCCCGAGAGATTCACTATGAATTCCCGAGGATTTTGCGCGGAAACCGATCGCCCCGACACGTCGCGTCGCGTCGCCCCTTTCCCGCAGCTCTCGGATGGCTCGGATTTGCGATGAAAATTAGTGGAATGCCGCCAGCTCCCGCACTAATAAGCAGCGAGCGAAAACTAGGAGGACGCACGCTGCGATAAGCGACGTCCGCCCGGTTCGTCCTCTCTCGATGGATTATTTAGCCGGCGGTCGTCGTCTGCGCGGACGTCGCCATGAAAAATGCGCGCGCTCTCCCCGAGCGGCGCTGCCGGATTTTTCACAGTCATTATGTAAGGGGAATATTCATCGCCGCCATAACTCAGCGCGGCGGTGGCCCTTTAATAATACACGGAAAGACTCTCGGAATAGAAAAATTGTCCCACTTAATTCTGGCGCATGGACCGCACCGCAACGCCGCGTCGCGGCGCCGCTGTCGTCGCCGTGCGTTCACCCGCACACTCCGGCCAAGACTCCTCAATATTAGCATAGTCTCTCGCACCCTCTTGCTAATAAGATGTTACCTCGCGGAGGAAACAGCGCGGTGGCAGGAGGCCGCGCGAATTTATGCAAATTGCGGCGCGCGCGCGCCCGCACGTGGCAAGTGAAAACTTCACTTGGCTGCAGCCTTTTCCTAAAGTGCGCCAAGCCGACGCTGCCCTTTTAATGACACTGCTTCAACGACCGCGCACTCCTTCGCCGGAATTAATTCGTCTGGCAGTGCCAAGAGGAAAACAGGTGTGCGCGTGTGAAAAAAAACCCGGGTGCAATGGATTCGCGAAGTGATTACTTTCCGGGCTTGATCTGGGTCACGGTTAATCGCGTTAATCAGCAGTAATCGGGTTTATTAATGGTATGAAAGAACACTCGTTGGATCGGCTGTCAGCAATTAAACGGTGCCGGCGCATCGGCAGCGAGGATTATCAAAAATTCCGACTAATTATACGTCCAATCAGGAGGCGCCGACTGTTGCCGGAGAAATGAATATACATGCCTCTAATTGGAACTGGGGGAGCTGATGTGTGCGCCCGGCAAAACGTTGCGAATAAGTTTCGATGCCGAATTACATTCGATCATACAGCGATCGGGGGCCGATCGTTTCGGCTTTTATTCCATTGAAGAAACTGCCGGGCGAAACACGCGCGCCGCGCCGGGAAATTGATCCGGCAAACAGAGAGGCATAATGTGCCGATCCCGCGCTGCGCGAGCATTCAAAGGCTTAACGCGGCGCGATAACATTTACTTAATTTTGGCAAATAGCGCGTTAAAGCCCCCTGGCACCGCGTATATTAGCCGGCTCTCGATATCAAAACGTCTGCCGGTGATTCCGGGGAAACCGGCCGCGCTCGCGCTGAATAAACGCTCGACAATGTTGATGTAACGTTCCAGTGTAAATTGAATTTTACGTGAGTGCAGCACGTGCATTCCTTGACACATTAATGAAACGCGCGCGGCTAATACAACGATACAGCGGCCCGCTCTCGGCTCATTTGCCATTAAACATCGAGTGGACAAACAGCCACCAGTGGGGAGAAGCCGATCGAAGAATCAGGGAGCACTGCGAGCGATCCCTCGTCACATCGACGAGCATTCCACGTATTAATGATTGATGAATGAAGGATTCGTTGGAAAGCCGAGAGCGCTTTGACAGTCGGCCTGCAACGGCTAATCTGCTTACGGCTCCTTCCGCGCCCGGGATATAAAGAGACCTCCTGAATTAATGGGGAGTGGAAGACGATGGCCTCGTATTCCACTTTCGCCTAATTGCGAGGGCTACCCGAGTAGAAGCCGCCGGCTGCTAAAAGCAAACTGTTGGATGCTATCGGAGGGAGCATGGGAGAGAGTGAGCTACGCTACGGTTTCCAGTGGCGAGTCCGCGGGAAGAAAGGATTTTATGTAAGAGCGCGTCTGACCACCTCGCGGTACGCTACTTAAACCAGGGGAGGCGCGCAAGCTGCAAAGAGCAGCACGCCCGATGTAGGTCAGTTTTCTCCGGTGGTTCAGCGCCGCTATGGATGAGACACACTCGAAATAATTTAGTGGCGATCGATGCCCACCCAGCTGGAAATAGAGCTGTCCGCTAGCGAGAGATCTAATATCGCACGACACAGTCTGGCATCTTCGGCGTCGATTCGCTCAGCCTTCCACTAATGGCTCTCTCTCCGTGCCTTCCCTTTCTTAGCCGACGGCTCCACTGCCCCCGCGATGAATATTCCAGGCTGAGAATACTGGCTTTTGCCCCGAAACGGCCGAAACGGCCGAAACTCGAGACTTCCGCGGGCAAGTTTGAGCGCGAGGACTAGAATCGATTGGAGTTGGATCGAGAGTTTGGATTAAGGCCGCAGGAAAAATGCGGGCAAGGCGAGCAATGCCCGGGAGAATTTCGAGGGCAGACTCGCGGCGACAATGGTCAGGGTAACTATGACGGTACTGGTCTCCGGCGCACGAATTTGAGATTGGTCCGCGGCAACTTCCGGAGCGCGCGGGCGGCTTCCGCTGTTTCGAAAATTGGGTTTGCAACGGATCACCGCAGCCTCCTCCCGACAGCCGACCTCCGCATTCTGCGCTACAGGGAGTAGGGACGCGCGCGCGCGCGTGTCCTTGTCGGCGCGGGCGAGGGCTTTTACGGGGAAGTTACTACCATTCCCTAAAAGCCCCGCTGTCCAACTTGGATTTGAGAAAGTTTCGCCGAAAAGCGGCTCTGGATTAAACAATATCTGCTGGCGCGCGGGCTACCGGCCGGATGTTCCAGATTCGCGTGGCAGTTTTGATTGAGGGGGCGAATTAACAAAGCCCCAATTTCGCCGGCGCTTCCCTTGGGGCCGGCTTGATATTGGACCGGTTTCCGAAAGGTTGCCGCGACTCGCCGATTGATACTGGAGAAGTCAGCCTGTTTTTATTTCATCGGGTGTCCCCGCGAGCATATCCGGCTGACTGCTGGTCGACCACTTTATCACGAGCGCTTCGGAATGGAAAGCATACGGAAAACACGTCGACTGGCAGCAGCATAAACGTCCGAAGGATGCCGGATTCCCGGCCGTATATTCCTACATCTTTCTCTTCCACAGCAGCACACACACGAGAGTCCAGGAAACGCGCAGCATTTTATAAATATAACGTCTCGACACACCTCCCGATTCGACTCGTAAAAGGTCTGGCGACGAGTGCGCGCCAGCTTTCCCAGGGAAAAAGTTAGAGACGCTGCTCTCCCTTTTTCGGTGATAAATCTGCGATTCCGTCGCCAGATAGTGCGCGATCCTTCCGCGAGTAAATATTTATGGTCTACTTAAAGCCAGGCGGCAGCATCTCAACGGGGCCGAACAAAAATAATTCCTTGCTCTATTGATCCAACTATTCTCGCTCTCACCGAGTATTCCCATTCGAGAACACTGGCTGGGAAAGCTCGACTAGATATTTCAGTGTCAGAACCTGCCCGATAAATCGACCCACATCACAGGGGCGAACGCTCGCCGAACAAAACAACCTTTTATCATATCGCATTGCAAGCTATAGTGCTAAAAAATACTAAGCGCAACTGTGCTATGAGCAAGGTAGAGACTAGCAAGCGATTTAACACGAGTTAAATCCGCGTCTGCCGATAACGCAGCACCTCGAATGAAATGAGCATCCAAGGAGCGAATCCCGCGAGGTGTCCTGATTAATTAGTCTCACCGGGAGACAGGGAGGAAGTGACGTCAAGCGGTGATGATGCAGAGCGCGCGGATAGAGGCTATAATTTCAGCGGCGCTAGGAGGTCACTGCCACCTTTCGCCAGATATTACCCGGATGAATGTCCATCAACGTCCGACGTACCCGCCGAACTATCCTCCGCTAATCGCAGCCCCCGAAACTCCACTCTCCACTCACCGGAAATGCGGCACACCTAGATATATACTGGAGCGCGGTTCATTTGCCGCTCTCGGAATAAAGTTCGAGTGGGTGGGTTCGAAAATGGGGAGATTATGGCTGGAGAGCGATTAACGCGATGGCTAAGAGCCGTGTACCGGAGCACTGCGTTAAAGAGCCGGGGGTAGATGGCTGGCCGGGAATCGCCGGGCGATAATGCGATTCCAAGATCACCCTCGGATAAGCATGGAGAATAGCGGTTAACTCCCAACTCCTGGACGACTGCGGTAAACGCGATCCACCATTTTCACGGCGAGAATCGGCCCGCTCCTGCAATTGGCGCCGATTGTTCGCCCAAGTATTATGCAAGCAGCAGCGCGGCACTGCCTCCAGGCTAGAATCCAGCAGGTCCGTTCCTCGGCTGCTCGAAACCCTGGGAGGAGAGCGCTCGCCGCCGCGTCCCTGCTCACTTGGTTCCCTCCCCAACGAGACTTCCAAGACAGGAATTGCAGATTTAACAAGGACTACGACCAACTTGCCCGGCCGAAGGCACAGGTCCGAAATGTCGCCCGGCTAATCTCCCGTTAATTAAATAAAGCCGGCACTAATCCTCTCCCCAGCTCGGACCCCTTTTTATTCCGGGAGGAGTCGAGTTCCCCGATGAATGAGACCAATGCACTGGTGGAATAAGCGATGGGGCCGACTAGTGCTCCAACTCGAGTATCTAAATTACCAGAACTCTCCAATTCGCGGTGGTTTCCAGCTGCTCCTAATGCGACTTGCTCCGAGCCCAGGCTTGCGAGAGCCAACTGGACGCGCCAGCCGAGAATAGTCGCTGGCAATCGCGCGCCAGCCAATGGCAACGTTTCCCCGCCGCCCATGAGTAAATATCCATTTTAATTATCGCAGCAATTGCCTAGAAGCGACCGGGATAATTCTGGAGCGAGGTGATTCGCGCGCTGCTGAGGTAGTGAAAGGCTATTCAGCCCGGCGCGGCGTGACGAGTGCTCTCACAAAGAGAGACAATGTGTTGCGCGAGTGCGAATGAGGGCAGAGATGCATGCGACGGCGGCGGCGGCGGCGGCAGCCGCCTTGGAAGACAGTGGCGGCTTGTATATGCACACTTAAAGAGCATTCTTTATTCAAGGGAAAGCTGGCGTGCCGATATTCATTCTTGTCTAGCCTGTTCTGGCAGGAATCCAGCTGCTACCGCCCGAGCAAGGTTACTCGCCGGGGAGGAAGCTACCGCGAGATTTATGCGGCTATTACTTCCAGGGAAACGCACCATGTGGGGAGGGGACTCTCCTCCGAAAGCACCAACACACACGCGCGCGTCCCTTTTCTTATTCACTATCTGACTAGCTGATATAACGTCTCCTCGGTGTAATGATACATCTCTCGGGCGGAGGCCGCGCGCTATACGGCAGATCGACCGGGCGCATCGCGCCAAGAAAAAGTCCTGCTCGCCCTCTTCCCGGGGAAATGAATAGCTTTTGCTTTAGCTCCCATTTAATCCGCAATTAACGTGGACCGCCTCCCTTGAGTGGAGGAGAGGAGGGCCGCTCGCTAATTGCAGGGAAATTATATCGAATTTTCTTGAAGCCCGCGCAGAATGCCGGCAAGATTACAGGAATCGAAAACGCGCTCCTCTAGAGCGACGGAAAGCGAAGGAGGAAGGGGTTCGGGCTCCGAGCTTTCTTGGCCACTGGCCGCGTTAATTCTCGATTGTCAGTGCGGAAATGCCGGCGCTTTTTACCCGGCTTTTTTTAATTAAGCCGCTGCCGGCGAATCACCGCCGCTCTCTCTCTCTCTCCACGATTATGAATTAGTGGAGCGAGCGCAGGAGGGGAGGGGGATTTATTGTGCGATCGGGCTTTGTCGCGAGGGGTCTCACACTCTTGTGATTCAGAGAGCCCAAGAAATATCAGACAGAGTTAATGGACTCTGGAGGGAGAAAAGTCCTCGGTGAAAAACTCGGGCGAAATAAGATGGGGAAAGGTGCAGTCGTCGAGAGAAACGTTCTTCTGGACTTAATGTCGCCGTATTGCGGCTAGGAGGGCTCGCGCCTCTTCTTCCGCCAGGATACACAATGCATTCGCGTCTCTCGCGCTCGCCTTTGTCCTTCCTCGCCCACTGCGATCACGTCCACTCCTCTGTCCCGCGCAGGATACGTTCTATCCAGGACACACTCTTTAACACAGGCCGGCACTCTCCAATGGGAGGAGGAGAGCATTGAGTCTCGCACTTGACGGCGAGAAATAAGAAAAGCCTCCTCGAGCTGACGACTTCTTCCAATCTGAGGCGAGGTGAGGGACTTTAGCCGGCGGAGTTGGTAAGCTCCCGGGGGGAGCTTAGGCATCTCGGAGTCATCGGAGTTCGACGGCTGTCACGGTTCGCCCGGCAAGTTGGACTCCGCCGGGAATTAGAAAGGAATCGAACGGCCGCTCGTTAAGTACCGCTGATATTTGTAACTCTCTCCCCCGAGAAGATTTAATGGCGCACCTGCAGCTGCGGGCGCTCGAGATTGAGAGGGAAAGACGAACAGTGGTCCACCGGGACGAGGTACAACGAGTTCGCTGACAGTTTCAATGATCGATTATCTCCAAACAGAAATCCAATTTCCCCCCCTCTGCTCTCACTCCCCAAACCGTCTATTTTCACATCGAAATCCAGAGTAATATCGGACTATTAACATTTATGAACGGGCAACTTTCACCCAAGACGGATAATTGGACGAGTGGGCGTTGAGCGCGCGCACGCCGAGCAAATAGCGGAACTTGCACGGAAAATAAGACGACACTCCAGTTAAGGGCATTAGCGCGGCTCGAGTGATTTCGATTCTCAGGCGAATCACGTGCGGCTAGTTACTCACTGCGCACCCCGGAAATTATAGAACCATTCCGGGCGAAGCGCGCCGCCCTTGGAACACGCGCGCGCCTTGCTTCCAAGTTCTGCTGGCTGCCGGCGAGATTCCCGACGTTTATGAAGTCAAGTTTTACCGCGACATCGCACTTGGAACGACCTGTTAATTATTGCGCTGTTTGCGCGGTCATTGGACTTGATGAAATCCTGTTATTACTAATTAGATTTGAATAATAAATAGCCCGAGTGAATGCGGAACCCTTTCCCGACGATGATTCATTGACAGTGATACCTTCCCTCGGAAATTGCACAAAGACCTATGTCAGTAGCTGAGGAAGTGTATATTCGAACGACAAAGAAATCCGACATCGGCAAGTGGAAAGTTGGAGGTTGAATAGGTGGCAAACTTGGCGGCTAATACTCGAGGTATAAGGGGACTCCTAGCATTGAATTCCCGTGGCTGGGTGCTGTCAAAGTGGTCCGCGGAAATGTGAAAGGAGTTCGAAGGGCTACTCCACTCGACTGGCGAGCGGCCGAGGGGTTAAAAGGAGCGAAAGGACCGCGTAGATTTTCAGGGCGAACGCGTAACCGTGACACGATCTCCTTTTAGAGCTGGTTGCGCCGCACGCGCGCCCGCGCTCCCGATCCCACGAGAATTCTGATTACTGATTTACGAGGTTCCACTGGAGGGTGGAAGCGATCCTGGGCGAAGACGACGACGGTGGACCGACGGCAGATGCCACGAATGCGCTTTGAGAGAGGTAAATCCTATCAGAACTACTTAGAGTTCGGCCTGGCACTCTCTCTTACTCCAAGCGACGCGGTGCTACGCCGCCCGTAACTGGCAGCGGTTCCACCCTAGTTAACCACCCCGACTTGAAATCACCTTGGCTGACACACTGCTCTCGCCCCATCTCTCTCTCCCTCTCTTTCCCTCTCCACTCTATCGGCTTGCGACTTGATTGGGCTCCGGCCAAGAATTAACTCGGCCGATGCCTATATCGATGTTATGACACTCGCTTCACTCTCCAGGAGACTATTTGCAATTCCGAGCGGCTCGGTATTTACTTTGTGAAGAAGAGCCTGACGAGGCTTTAGGAATTGGAGACTTGTACTTTGGTGGATGGGGGAGGGGGAGAACGATGTCGGCGAGCAGGACGTCGCTGCAGACTGGTGGAGATGTACTTCTATCCAACTATCGGCTCGCTGACGCGGTGACGCGACTCGCTAGAAATACACGGGGAAATATCGGGGACACGTGCAGACGCGCAAGGAAGGACACCCCGTGGTGGCATGCACGGTACATAGAGGAGGGTACTCGTCATTCCTGCTCTTGCTGCCAGTTGCTCGTGACACCAGACGGGACGTATTTCTCCCGAGCGTACATATGTGCTCACATATCGCCGAAACGCCCTCGATACTCGAACGGCGGCCAGGCGACAAGTGTTGTATCTCGCACGGCGACGGCGGCGGCGGCATTGCCCCGATAATAGTGTGCTCCGCCGAAAAAAGAAAAAGGCCGAGATTCCGCGCTAATTTGCCGGGAAAAGTTGGCCGGCGGGGAAAATGCCGGAGCTCGAAATCGGCTCTCGGCGCGAGGTGCGCCGCCGCTCGGAATTCCCGCTTTTCCCGGGGGGCGAAAACATTCGACGAGGTTGGAGAGGGCGCGTGATCCCCGAAGTGGGGCTAAGTGAAAAAAGCGTCGGCGGTTTGCGGGCTCCTTAGGGGGTGGGAGCTCGAGTCTAGCGAGCGAGCTAGCTGCCGGATGAATATATATTTGTCAACGTGTTTAAAACGCGCGGCGTACTCTCGGTAGTGCAATTCGCCCTAATTTCCCAGGGGCGGCATTCGTCAGGCGATTTCGCAGTCGCGGCTCCGAATCATACGCCGGCGAAACAGACGCGTGTAATTCAGTCTTAATCGATCGGTCGACCGCAAGAATTAGCGGTCTATCCGTCGAGATAAGAAGAGCCACTTTCCGTGCTCTCCGCGCCCGGAACAACTAACGAGACGGGTGACGCGATGCGACAGGCGAGAATCGCTGGTTAGGATGCGCGAGGGAAGAAGGGTTGCCGGGGATTGGCCCGGCAGACACGATCGGTGGAAATAAACCTGAGAATGACGCGGTGCGAAAGAGAGTCCGGAGATAAAGAGAGAGAGGTCCTTTATCCCGAGGCCGTCGACTGAAATCGACAGTAGCTGCTATCTGCAGGAACGAACGCCGAAGACAAATGTAAAGGCCGGCCAGCCGGTGTCGAATGAATTCCTCCTCGGCGAGCCAATTCTAGCTCTGGCAAGGCCGCACCGCCAGACGACACCTACTCACCAGCCGCACCAGCTATCTCTCGCCCCGCCACTAGCGCGTAAATTCTTTCGAGCTGCAAGTGCGGATTCCAGCGCGCGGCGCGAGCGATTAATTTAATCGTCTCGGATGCGGCGAGCGGTTTTACCACCAGTCCTCCCTCCAATTCGAGTGGCCCCATTCAGCCGCGCGCACTCTTTCACACTCTTTCACCTTGAGCAGCTGCCGGTGGCTCGCTCACTCGCTAATGTCGCCGGCCAGCAATTAATCCCCCACTTTCAGGGACTTGGACTTCGACCGCCGCCACTCTCTAATCGGTTGCTACGACTTAACGAGCACATTTTTTACCCTCCGTCGCCGCCGCCGCCGCCGCTCAGTCCACTCACTCAACCCGGGTACGTTCACACGTGCTTCCGGCGAGCTTTTCGCCTCGAGTTATCCTCCCCCTCGAAACTTTGAATGAAACAAGTTCTTAGTGCGACACAGGAGGCATGCCAGCCGATTATTTCGACTGGGCTAAAGCACCGAGTGTTTGCCCACTAAATATTTGATAAAAGCCTTTATCCCGGGCGGAATGCTCGTAAGTTTCGATCGAACGCATCGATAATTCCTCTGTGCGGCTGGGACTGGCGGAGAGCCGCCGGGGCCGCGTCCTATTATCGGATCGCCGGAAAAACGGCAGCAGCAACCCATTAACGCCACTGATAACCGTTATTTAAGGGAGTTACAAACCATAGTCCGGTGCTTTTATTTCGTGGGAGAAAAAGGTTTGTAATAAAACCCTATTGAATCGAAGGCAAGCGGCGCGGCGGGCGGAAACCGACGCGCTGTGTGCGCGCCTCTGTCTATATCCCGCGCCAGGTGTTCCGGCTCCTAATAAAATCGGCGCTGCCCGTTTTACCAAGGTTCCGTCCGGGATTATTAGATTGCCGGCACAAACAGCCGCGCTTACTCGGAATCTCGCTGGCACGGCGCGAACGATCCAACCAGACGGAAGGGAATAAACGCACCGACAAACCCTGCGAATCCCCGTATCCCGAGAAAACTCCTATCAGGAATCCTCAAACGGCTTGAAAAGTGTTGGCATCAGCTAACTTTCCCAAAATGCGAGAAATAGTGAGGGGATTGGTTAATTTGAAATGGCAGGAGGCGGCGAACGATTCTGTATGCTACGCCGAATGAAACTGCTAATGGCATTTGGAGGATTCAGCGGCGAAAAGGGAGCAAGTGAAATTCCCGGAGCATCGCGTAGGGGAGCATCGCCTGGTTGGTCGTTGCATGGCGCAGCAGCTGCGGCTCGCCGCAACAGCGGGGCCACAGCTCGAATTAATCAACCTGATAAATAATAATAAGTGGCCGTGAGCTCGCGCCTAGTTAGTTCGTTATTAATACGCAATTCATATTAAACGGAGCCTTCGCGAGCCAGCTGTAACGACGTATGGGCCGGGACCAACATCCTCAGTCCCAGTCTACCATCTCCCTTTGGTGACGCTACCCTAACAGGCCGCGCTCCCGATCGTACCAACTTCCTCTCCACGCATCCTATAGCGACCCTTGCCATATTTAATTCATCACTTTTTCATGCGCGTAATTAATTCGATTACAATCCACTTCCCTCCGTCTCCGAGTTTATCGGCGAGTGTGTTCGGAGGTGGAAAACTCGTGGTGCGATCGGGGAAGGACTTTTCTATCGGGTTTCGATCGAGTGCCAAGAAGCGCAAGGTGCTCGGGAAACAATAACAATATTGCCGAGCGGAGGCACGGGGGACGAATGTGATATCGGAAAAGAATTAGGATGTTTGTGCTGGTTGCAGGAGTGAGCACATCGACTTTAAGATTAACGGGGCTTGCGTGCTCCTGGGAGAAGTAAGGGAGGAGCCCGGTAGCAGCAGCGCCAACGAGAGGAAATATAATAGCGAGGAAGAAAGCACCTGACGAACAAACAATGGGACGGAATCAACGTTCAAACAATTACTATCTGCGTTCTCGGTGGCTCGGCGCTCTCGGTTGATAATAATTCCGTCGGCCGGGACAATGCCTGGCTCAGCAGGAGCGGCGGAAGAGTACAGGGAGAGGCCGAGGAGAGCTCGTGCCAGAGAAAGAAGGTGGGCTGGCTGGTTTGGGAGGCGGACTTGCTGGGAAGCAACGAACGCGAGATAAGCTTTTAATTTGCACGTGGGTTCGCGGACCTGGCCGTGACAATGCCGCCAAATTAAAGTGGCCCTGCGACTACTCCGGCGCATACACTTTGCATAATCACTTTGCGCCTGAAATCGGCCGCTCCTACCTTCCGGCCCGATTTCCGCCGGCGAAACTGAGACCGACCCGATTGCTCGTTGAGATTGAGAGAGAGAAAGAGGGAGAGAGGACGTCCTGGGAATAGTATGGAAAATCCACGTGGTTTGCTCGATTTCACGGACGATCTGCTCGCAAGCTTCGATCATCAATTCCACCATTATTCCGGATTTACGATTTACGGTTGAATCGCGACCGATTGCACGAGATGAATGCGCGCCGAGTGAGAGAGAGAAAGCGAGAAAGAAGGAGAGACCGAGAGACACACGCAGAGGGAGCACCGCTCTTCGATGTATCGACAAATATGAATCGACCAGGATCGGATCTACCAGCTCGTAATTCGTCGAGAGGCGAACGTCTAGTGGGCCATGACTCTTGCGGCGCGCTGGTCGACCTTCTACAAGGAAATTAACCAGTGGGGCACACACGCGTGTCGTGCGTGACAAAGGAACAAAACAGGCGGCGCGCCACTGGCCGTCAAACGAGGGAGAGTCCTCGAGTCTGACATACTGCGAAGCGCGACACAAAACAGGAGCAATCGCAGCTAGAAAAGATAAAAGCAAGAGAGATACACGCTCGACAGAGGTTCAGTTGCTCTCCACCGGCGACAATGGACGGGAATTAAAGTGGCGTGTATAATTGTTTTACGAGCGGATGAGACACTCATGGAGTGGCGGGCGGGCGCGTGACACGAGCGAGTGTTTTCTTTGGAGACGCCTGTGTTCGTTTGCGAAAAACGGTCCGCGGAACACGCGGCACTCCCCTCTGTAAACGCACAATAAATCTCCCTCGGCACGAGCGCGCGAGCGCGCGCGCTCGGCCTCCTCATTTCTCTATGCAATTAAATCCAGAGAGCGCATCCTCGCCCCCGCACTCTGCCCCTCCTCGAGACCGCGCTCTATATCCACTCCGCAAGCCCGCGTGTTGCCGGTAACTCTCATTATGCGCCCTGGCAAATAAACCGGGCCCACACCTTGCCTCGAGATTTACCTCGCTCATTAGATGCTGCCAGCCGAGTTACTTAGGAATACCCGAGGGACAGTGTTCTTCGACAGGCGAGGAGCCCAATGAATCCAAGGAATTCGCGGGGGAGCGGCATTCCATCATCGCCCGGGAATGCATGCGCACGCCCGGACAACACCAGTGCCAGTCCCGTTGGCAGGCTAACACCCTAATGACATAGTGTCGCTGAGGAAAGAATGTGCGCGCGAATGCCAGACGCAGAGAAGTCGGGGCTAATGGCTCAAGGAAACCGGGTAGGGTAAAATGTGTCCGAAGTTTGGACGTGTAAGGGGCGGACGCCGTGAGCTTTAAGAACTTGTCTCGAGCATAGCGTCGTTCCTCGGGGATGGCATCTATTGTCTGGCCCGTTCGAGCGGAGCCTGGCTAAACCCTTGGCAAGAGACCACCGCCCGACACGCGGGACACCGTCTCCTGATGGTCTCGTCAAACATTCACGATCGCGCCCCCATCAACCCTTCCTTCCATGTCCCATGACATTTTTAGCCTCCAAACTTGCCGGTTACCCTTCCTGCCAGGGACGCGCATGGGAATTCTAATCGACGTGCGAATAGCGTCGTATCGACACTGAAACGGGGGAAGAGAGAGAAGGGGGCGGCGGGAAGAGGTTTCTAATCGCAAGGACTCGAGTTGGCGCGGCAGCATTAATTAGCTGAAGCCCTGCATTGTCGAGGTGAAAATCGAGCCGAGATTTAATCAGGAATACGATCTCGTAAACCAGTTCGGACACTTGGAGTGCGCAGTGTTCGGTATGCACCTGTGTGTGTACGTGTGGAGTGTAGTGGCTGCGTTCGCCCGGCAAGTTCCTTCCGTTCCGAGTTTAGCAAGTATATTGGCTTAGTTTGGAGGGCGCGGGTGCGCGCGCGCGCGAGCCAGCGCGTGACGTGCCCGGATGCAGGGATAAAATGCAGCCACGGCACAACACGCCTAAGGCCATGTCGCATCTCCCCGTGTCCCAACCTCCTCCGGCAGCCTGGTTCTATCTACCAGGCAAACTTCGAAATGCACGCCGGATTGATTCTATCGTACTCGCTAGACTGCCGCCGTATGGATCTCGAGATTACCCTCGCGAGGGAACGGCGCCGCTTCTACCTCGTTCAAGAGAAAAAAGGCGGAAGGCGCGCTAAGCGAGTGAGATAAATTCGAGCGATCACAGGGCAATCGAGCGCGAATTAGGATGGCGAGCTGTCCCGGCGAACGACGCCCCGCCCCGCGCCGCGCCGGCCCGATTAATCATTATCAAGATATTTCCAAATGGCCTCGCAGAGCTTGGCTCGAATCCTCGGAGAAGCTGCCGAGATCGGAAAAGGTGTCGTCCTCTCTAACGACGAAGATTGAAGAGTCCGTGGAGCGAGCCGAGCCACACGTACACCCGTGATTCCGAAAGAGTCCTGCATCAGCTGCCGGCGACTGCTAATTTCCTTTCTGTCCGTCCCAACGGCGGACGTTCCTTCATTGATTTCGCTAAGACTATTCCCTTTTCCCCCGCGGCTCCCATTTATCCTAGGATTCTATTAGAAATTTTCGGGGCACACTTCCTAAGCTAATTATTAGCTACGCTGGATTGGAAGGATCTGCTGGAGTCGGGGAGAAGCGTCGAGAGCGCCGCAGCCGAGTGCGAATGGAGTTATATCCGAGAAGTGATGAAACAGTGCGAGAAAGACGTTTGGAAAGTTTTACGGTGCAGTGCTGGCTACCGGCCACTTATACTCCTTTAATCCTGCTTGCTCGGTGGATCCCCGAGGCCGGAGCGTTGCCCGGGATATACATATTTAATAAGAGAAATGCATAACAATGAGTACACTCTTAGACACAGAACTGGCTCGCCCCTCAGCATTATACTCGCTCCGGCTCGCGACCTCTCAGGCAAATTACTTCTACTTACTAGCACACTCTCTACCGAGTGCACCCCCCAGCGCCTTTCTCGCATTTAAACGGTCAATTAGCCCCTGCCTCACACTACCCTTCAGCTACTGTGTCGCTGACGCATTGACTCCGAGAGAATGCGCGGGACTAATGACGAGCGACGTCACCGATAAAAGCCCGAAAGTCAGGCCGCCCTGCTATCTCACTGAGCGTAAGCGGGTAAGCGGGAAACGGGCCATCGTTCCTTCATTAACGCGCAGGACAAACAGACGCCACGTCTGTAATCAAGGTAGGGGGACAAGGCGACTACGAGGGGGCTTGTAATAAAGCATTAACATCAGGTCGAGTACAGTGAAAAAGCGAGGCGAGAACGACGAGGACTCTTTTCCCTCGCAATATATGTCGCAAACACACTCGGCGCTCGTAGATAGCCAGGGCAGAAATTCGCCCGGGGAATTTCCATTAGCCGGGCCTGATTTCGTGCCTGGCATAGTGCAGCGCGCGTTGTTTCCCCGTGATACGCGCGCCCCGCTGAGTTTTCACGCGACAATCGCGGGAAATCGAGAGGTCGACCAGGACACGCGGGTGCGTTTAAAGCCGCGGCCGGGAAATTGGAATAACCGGAGCGAATGGTGAATTCTTGGGCGATGATCGGGCGGGAACCTACTGTTGACTCAGCCGGATAGTGCGGTACACCAGGCTGGCATAGATATTTCCGGAAATTCACTGTCGCTGTTTCTACTAGCCGGCGAGGCTGGATTAGAATTTGCGAACTCGTAATGATCGGAAAAGTGTGCTGACTCTGTTCAAATGTCCTTCCTAGCGGATTCGAATATTCGAACTCGACTGCCGGATTTTACTGGGTCGTCCCGAATAATATTACTTTATATCTTCCCACTGATAGGAATATTATTGCAATCCGAGTAAAACTTGCTCGTCAATATTCCGAGATTTTTATCGGCTCGAAACAGCGAGAATTCACCTGTGCATTGAGCATATAATGCGATTCAGCAATGGCACGAATTACACCAGTTACTCATATTTGCCACGCGAGAAGCAGAGGCACGTATGTATTTCGGCGGTACTTCATCGGAATGGTATTCATAGTCGGAGCGGCCAATTACAATCTCGTTAATTCATTACAAAAGGTATCAGGCGGAAACGCGGCCAAAAACTCACTTCAAGTGGCTGCCGCTCGAGAGCCAGATCTCGTTTACATTCATCAACGGGGGAGGAGGGGCTCGCAAGCTTGTACCGGGGTCCTTGACATCCTAATGCATGGGTTAGTATATACTCCAGTTCGATATCCCCTTAAGTCACCCAAGAAATACAAATTAAATTGACGTACGATAAGTGAATGCTTGAATAATACCAAATCGAGCAGGGTCTGACCAACGATCGACCTATACTACTTAGACAGAAAGCCCGCTCTCCCTTTAAGCACATTTTCCCATGAGTTTTTAAAAGATTGCAATATCTGCCGATTCAATCAACACTAAGTGAACCCTACCGCATAAAATTTGAGCTTACGCTCCCACGATATTTGTGGAAATGAAATTGCGCTGTTTACCCTAGCGGCATATAGAGCTCACGGGAAGTCCTTATCAGCGAACGTTAAAACACACACTCTCGTGGGATCTTCGATCCTGGCCGAATGGAGAGTTCGAACGAGCAAAGCAGCGCTAGCGGTCAGCGCATCGCGAATTCTCGAGCAGAGAGAATCTGAAAATAGTGTTTTCCCTTTGGCTGGTTGATGCCGGGCGCTCGCCGGGCCGGCAAGCCAACCTGGCGGAGCGACCACTGGCACGCCCGCTGGAGATTGAACCCCTGGACAAATATTTTCGAAGCGCATTATTGATATTTACCGGAAACACACGGCGAGCAGCAAATATAGATCGAAGGCGGAGATGCGCCTCGGTAAGTTGGGTGAGTAAGCGCGCGCGGGTTACAAGGAAGATTCAGAAGCACGCGGTCCATTTTGGACACGGACACTCTTTGTCCGAGCCGCACAATCTCATTACCAGCGTTTCCGCGGCTGGTCGAGACGGAGACGCGAAGCCCGGCGTAGCCGGCTTAAGAAAAGGGAGGAGGTGAAGACGCTGGAAAAGAACTTTGGCGCACCCTTCACAAGAGGAAGCCGGTTTTCCTTAAGCAACTCCCCCGTACGAAATTCCCCTTAAAAACATGTAGACACCGAGGCGCGCGAACGCGAGGACTTGTGTCGGGCTGAGAAAAAGCCGAGGGGGACTACGGCGCCTCCTCTAAAACAGATTCATTTGCGCCAACATTTCCGACAACTCGCTACACGCTGAGCAATCGCGAAAGCTGCTTGCTCGCTTGCTTGCCTCCAGCTTTTTCCCTCGAGGCGTCCTTCTCCGCAACATTACGAGGACACGAGGGAGAGAGAAAGAGAGACATCTCTTCTCCCTCTTTCTCTTCCGATATGACAAAAAGCGCAATTGCGAGTAGTCTGGTGAATGGGAGTGCTTAATTTCCTCTGTCCCCGGTGGAAGAAAGAGCTCGTTAAGAGTGGCTGCCGCGTGAGGACACGGCCGCACACTGGCCAGGCGCAGGATCGGAATCGTAATGCGTATCAGAGGGAGTGATCTCCTCGTGTTAACCTGGCCATTTCCGGTGCATTATGCGGCTGCCGCCAGCATCCACGGCGCCGGAACTGCCGGTAAATCGGATCCGATGCCAGCCCCCCAGCCCTTCCTACCCCCCCAACTCCCCGTTCCGCGAGCATTACGCTCGCGCGTATAAATAATATCGCGAGACGTCCCCGCTAAATCATAAAGTTTCCCGCGTGAACAAGAATTTGTGTGGTGGTATCTGAGGGCCCCCGGCACTGCCGCGGCCGGCTCGGCGCGGCGGCTCCAGCTCGTTGCGTTTGGCGTCTTCGAATCGATCGACACCGAGCGTGGAAGCGAGAGAGCGGCCGACTGGGTACGCCTGCCGTCACATTTATTTTTCAACAGCCAAATTTATGTATGACCCTCTCCGCCTCGCCGGAGATGGGATACTTCCTCGTCGGAGAACGGCGCATTATCGATTTAGGGCGCAAAACTGGCTTAGCCGGTGAATCGCTTCCCAAATTCGATAAAACGCCAGTGCCACCGCACCCGCGCCACACCACACACACTCCGGTGAGGCTCGCGGCAGGACAATGAGCCGGCGAGCAATTTATCTTGGCTGCTGAGAGAAAACGAGTGAAAGAGAGGAAGAAGAGAGGGGCGTTGCTGGGAGAGATTGATATCTAATGCCTGGAGAAACTGCGTTGGTATCGCGCGGTCGTGAATATATCGAGTTATATGCCCCCTTTGCGAGAAGAATCTATCGAGGATTCTATTTAGGGGCGTGAGATATGATGAGGTCAGAGAGAGGGAGGTCCGAGGACGGCAATGGGTTGGTGGTGGTGGTGGTGGTGATCTGGACGCGTTCTTGAGAGTCTCTCCAAATAGAATCATGCAACTGTTCGTTGCCACTGACCTTGGCGAACCTCTCCTGCGTGTCGAGGATTTCGATGAAAAGCGAGACCTTATCGTCCATTATCTTGAATCCGTTTCGTGGCTGCGCCAGCAGCTGCTGTATCGCCTGGGAGGTCGTGAGAGGCGTCGCGGGGCTTGTCGCCGGCGTCGAACTCCTAGTACCAGTACTAGTCGTGCCGCCGGAGCTACTATTATGCAGATGCGTGCATCCGAGAAAGATCGGATTCCCGTTGGGCGATACGCCGCAGGTGAACGGTCTAAAGGGCAAGCCATGGAAGGTCGGGCTGGGCCTCGGAGCGGAGGCTCGCAGTAGAGTCTGTGCCGAGGGGAGTGAGAGCCTCCGCGTGGCGCTCTGAAAGTTGTGCTGTTGAGTGGTCGGCTGGCTCTGCTGCTGGGACCTCGAGGGCGACTTCAGGATCTGATAGTCACTAGCTGCCGAGGGCAGGGACCTGTATCCCGAGTCGGAGGGCGAAGCAGGAGGTATCTGCGCGGCGGTCTGCGATGGCGTGGTGGCGATGCTGTGGGGCCGGTGCCGGAGAGCGGCGCCGGGCGTCCAAGTGTTGGAGTTGCCAGGATTCGTAAGGATACTCAGAGCGGGCCCTTGTGACGTGGGCGTTGGTGGCTGGGGATGTGGGAGGGTCGAGGCGTACGGCCGACGAGGAATGGGCTGGTGCAGCACCATACCGGAGGGGCCCCACTGTATAGGCTCGCCTGGTGTGCGAGCGGACGGTGGTAAGCCGCCGCTGCCGCCGCCGCCGCCGCTGCCGCCCCCGCCGCAGCCGCCGCCGCTTGCTGCTGTTGCTGCTGAAGTTGCAGGCACGCCTGCTGCAGCTGTAACGGGTGTCGAGGCGATGCTGTGAGGCCGCCGAGATACGGACTGGTGGTGTTGAAGTTGACCGTTCCATAGAGACTGGGGTGGTACAGCGCTGCGAGTCGGGGGTCCCAGGGTACCGTTGACGGGGCCCCCGTTGCCCCTTGGCTCCGACTGCCCGTTGATACCATTGACAGGCCCATTGCCGTTACTCCCGGCGGATAGAGACACTGGAGTCCCGGCGACTGAATGAGCCCGCCGTTGTACCAACCCGGGTATACCCCCGGATGCTGCTGCTGCGGTAACTGCTGGCCCGCCACCACTGACCCACGATGCTGCTGCTGCTGCTGCTGCTGCGGCGGCTGCTGCTGCTGACGTGATTGCTGCTCCTGATGGAGCTGGTGGGGGTGGTGGTGTTGCTGATGATGGTGAGGAGGTGGCTGGGCCACCGGATGGAGGAGGTGTTGATAGTGGGCCTGACGGTGGGCCTGCTCGACCACCGAACTGACCAAGGGCGTGCTGCACACCTGCGACATGGTGGTATGGTGGAGCGGCAATACTATGAGGACGCCGCGCTGATGATGCTGATGATGGCTGGGATAGCCCGTTGGGAGTAGAGCGAACTTTATTTGCGCCGGATGCTGGTATCGGGGCTGGTGGGGTGTAGAGGGCGAACCCGTGACCATTGTGGTTCGGGCTTCTGGAGGGCAGCTGGTTGATCGGGGACGACTGGAGACTGTTGCGCTGCTGTTGCTGCTGTTGCTGCTGCTGCTGGTGATGGTGGTGCTGTTGTTGTTGTTGCTGCTGCTGCTGCTGCTGTTGTTGTTGTTGGAGTTGTTGTTGGTGGTGGTATTGCTGCTGCTGGTGATGCTGGATGTGCTGTTGCTGCTGCTGGTGGTGCAGGTGGTGGTGGTGGTCGCTGGCCGAGCTTGATCGGACCGTGTTGGACGCGGCGTGCGTTGGGGCCGGTGGGGGCGGGGGTTCCAGCAGATTTTCAAGTTCTGCAGAGAGCGACCACGCTGGAGGTAGTGCTGATAGTGATGGTACTGTTGGTAGAGCTGGTAGCTGGACGGCGGAAAGTGCTGGACCGCCACCGGGCTCCGAGTTGTTGATGAGTGCGGTGGTAGGACTTGGCGAGGAGGACTTGCTGTTAAGGCGAGCGGCGGCGCCGCGTCCACCGCCGACGACAGCGGTGACGTGCTGTAGATGACGATCATTCAGGCTCGCGCGTCCGTTGACATTGCGATAGAAACCGGGACCCGGAGCTAGGTTCAGGCTCGTCGGCTTCTGCTTTACTCCGCCGTTGGGCTGCGGAGATGAGGCGGGCTTCGGTTCGCCCATTTGGGTCTTAGAGTCGAGAGCGGACACGACCGATTAGGTGCCCACAGGCACGATCATCGTCGTGTCCTTCACCCACACAATTACTTCCTTCCTTACTTCCTTACTTCCGTCACCTCGGCGTAACTGCCACCGTCGTCGCGACGCTCAATGTCCACTGGTGTTCTGGTCAATCGGGGCCATTTTTTCCGTTCCTGCCTTCGGCCGAATTGCTGCCGCCGACGAATTTCCTCCCCTCTGGCGTTATGGCCCGACGTTATCGGCCTGCTCTGCTCTCGATGCGGCTCTCAGGTTAGCTCCGGCACATTTCGCGCGCGACATGTTGCCCCCGCGTGGCTAAATCGATAATCCCCGGCGTTTCGTCGTCTGGCGGGCTTAAGCGTTTACCCCGGCGACATCGTAAACCCGAGCGATTACCATTTTTATCGCCGGCCTGTTCCTTCCTGTAATTTGTATCGACTTCCACCAGCGGCTGAACGATGAACAAACTTCTATTTCCTCTCGTATTCTTAGGAAACTCCCCGGCCCGACTCTTCGCCTCCCTGTCGACGCGACTCTTTCGCACTGACACCCGCTAATTTCCTATATTGTCGCCAAACTGCCGCTCGATTAATCGCTGGTTAATGGCCGGGCTAGTGTTCTGCGCGGCGAATTTTCTTGCCCGATCGATCGTTATCAATTGCTCGTCGATTGTTGGGCCGATTAAAGTGCGAGCGCGCCTCGCCAGCCCCGAGCTATATCCCAGGTCATTAACCGGCAAACGACTTGCCAAATATCAGTGGGACTCTGACGTATTAACCGAACCCTTCTCGTCGCGATTGCCTCTATGTATTGATATTACTTCCCTCGCCAGTTACTTAGACTAGTATAAACAGTCTTCGATGATAAATTTCCACTAACAACGATAACAATCACTAAACTCTCTAGATATGCCCTTAATGGAATTTCGCTACGACGATTTGTATATTAGGATAGTAAACTATATCTTCTAGTCAACAACCTTCCTCCTGCGACACGATTCCCCGAGAATACAATTCGGGGCAGTCCAAGGGATTCCGAATCTGCTTGGACACGTGGGCGACGTTGGCACACAGTAACTCGAATACGACTACGGAACAACACTAGAGTCTCGAGATCTACCGCTAATAATTCACTAGATACTTGGTGGGTGGTAGTGCGAGACTGGATTCTTCCTTCAACTTCGCACTAAACACAATATCCGCCAGCCGGCGGCGGCATCGACGAACTCCGCGGAAGACCGTGTCCGAAAGCGATCAGTCGAACGAGTAACAATCTGAAGGATTCGGACGAGTGAGCGACAGTCCTGCGGTCTCAACCTGACACTTGGACCTCTTCTCTCCCGTAACTCGAGGCTAGCTCTCGATTGGACTAGATCCTTCGACAGGTGGGATATCAGCGAGGCCTTGGCCTTTGAGAGATTTCACTTGAACTAGGAAGCCTCGGACGCCCGGCACTCGTAACGAACATGGACCGACGTGGAAATGGTTTAAGCGGGCTTCTCGCGCACAGTTGGCGATGCGGCGGCTGCTCCTCTCTCATGTGGCGAGCGCGGCGCAGCAGCATCCGGCTGCCGGTCCGGCGAGCAGCAGCATGCTTGCGGAGGCCGGCTGCGGTGTGCGTGCGAGGAGGAGCTCGGGCGGAATGATCGGAGAGCGGAAGAAATCGCGGCCGGCCACTCTGGCGGTCTGACGGTCTGGCGGACAGGCGGGCGGCCGCGTGAGGAGTCGAATGTGCGCGGGTCAGGAATCGAAGAGGGTTGCTGGCAAGAGTTAGGGAGAGGAGGTCAGTCGGTTGAGACTGACGCGTGGCTGCCGTGCCGGGGGCGGAGTGGCGTGCTCCTCTTTGGAATACGGCGGGATTCGAGCCGCGACGAGGCGCACGCCTGCGCCAACACAACCGCCCGCTTCCACTCTCTCCTCTCTCGCTGCTGCTTCTCTCCCTCGGCATCCCTCGGCGTCCCTCTCGCCGCCGACTCCCTCGCTCCCTCAGGAACATCGCCATGGACCAGCTAGTTCTACCAGCCCTCTCTCTCCCTTTCCCCGACGGGCTCCCTCTCTCCGCGGCGCGTTCTACTCTATCCTCCAGCCTCCAGCCTCCCGCCACACTCTCTCCCTCGCGTTCATTCCTCCGCCGCTTCTCTGTGTCGCGCGGCCTGTTCACCTCTTTCACCCGCGGTTCTCCCTCGCCCGCCCAGCCACCCCCGCGATTCTTCCTCTCGGGCGCGCGCTCACTCCGGAGCTGCTGCTGCTCCACTCCGACTCGACGACAACGACCACGGCGAGGAGTCGGCGATCCTCGCTGCCGTTACCACTGCTTCTGTCGCACGAGCCTGCAATGCCGGCAGACTGCGTCGCAGAATCACACGAGGGAGAAGTCTAGTGTGGAAGAAAAGGGGGGCAAGGAGATTCCTGCCTACTTCTTCAGTCCCGCTCCTTGCGACGGACATGCCGACAGGAACTACTCGAATCCCTAAAATGTCCCGTGTCGAATCCCTTCTCTATACGCGCGGCGCGCAGGATGAACCGACCATTAACCCCATTTCACCGGCAGCGCAGCGCTCGAGGGCCGGCACATATCCCCGCACCTGTGAATCCGCTACCTTGACAATACAGGGGACGCCATGTAATTATTCAGCGCTCGGCGAACGAGAGATAGATAGTTGGAGGGAGAGCGAGAGGGCGAGAGGACACGCGAGGGAAGAGTCAGCCTCCATTTCACTGTCCCGCTGACAATGGCGAAGCCAGAGAGCGATTTCTGCCGACATGGCCGAACGCCCGGCTGGGAAAAAGACAGAACAGCGGAGCACTTTGCAAGGGCACATTGCCCTCCTGCCATCGATTCCTGACTCCTCTCGTTTCCCATTGCCTTTCGCCCTTCGTCACTCTTTCTCTCGGCGCATCTCCCTTTTTCTGTTTGTCGTTCTGTTCCGCGGGTGCAGCTCGGCGAAAGCGGCGACGATGAGCGCTCGACAAACCCCCCCTGGCTGCTGCCTCATGGCCTCGCGATCTGGGTATGTGGGATCGTGGGATGTAAAAGCGCCGCAGCAGCTACACCATGGAGCCGCCGCCGCCACCGCCCGGGATCAATGCCGACTACAATGTCGCCGGCCCGATGACAATATCGTTACGATTATTGCTGATATTATCGATGCCGCAGCGCCGCCGGAAATGCCTGGAAAAACACACTCGGAAGGGACAACGCGCTTTTATCTCTCGGAACAATACCCGGGGAGATATACATATGCTTCGATCGCTCGGTAGGAATATGATTTTCCCTGTCGATCGGCAAGGCCGGCCTGCTCGTTACGATTGTCTCTTTTATTGGATAATTAATAGCCGGAGACTGGGAGTATGGTTGGTGGTGTTTGGGGGACCGGTTGCCTGTGTTGATTTTCGATAAGACAGAATTGGCGAACGCGCCGCGAGGGATGTGTCAGGTGGGGTGGAATGGTTAGGCCGCAGCTGGACGCCAGGTACACAGATTCGAACTCGAAATGATCAATAATTAGCGGGACGGTGCTACGGCGAGCGGCGGCGGCGGAATCTGTCCGTGTTTCAGCGGCGGTTTCTCCCGCTGAGAAGCGTAGAAAAGAGACAGATGAAGAGAGGGAGTCGCTCGCTGGCAGAATCCAGTGAATAATTTAGGGTGGACTTTGCACACTCTTCTTCCCTCATCTTGGACAGAAACCGGAGACCGAAATGTTTAAATAAAATTCGGACCCCCTGCCGCCGTAATCAACCTCTGTGCAGTGCCGGCGCTGGCTACTCTACTACCTCCCTCTCTCTCTCTCGCCCTCTTCAACCATTCAGGAAGATAGGGCGAGAGCGAGACCAATGAAAAAAGCAATGGCGGAGTACGGTCTCCGGGCGCAGAGCGCGCTCGGATGAAAAAGAAAGCGTCCAAAAAGTACAAAAGAGAGCCGGAGAGAGAGAGAGGGGGGGGGGGGGAGAGGGAGAGTACGACACGCAGCGAATGCCTGGGCGAGAAATAAAAAGCCTTTGTTTTGTGCGGGGACGCACTGCCCCGAGGATAGGAATTTAGCGCGGTTGGCTAATTATCGCGGGCCGTCGGAGGCTGCGGTGGCACCGCAGTCGGTGACACGCGTGCGGAAAAGTTAAGAACGCCCCCGCGTTTCCCGTTTCATTAGGCAGGAACGCGCACGCCTCTCTAAATGTGCCCACAAAGGCGGACTTTGGAGGATGCACTTCATCAAAATTCTACGTAGGCCGCGAGTATCGGCACGACGCGGCGGTCGGGCGGCTTTCCACGATGCTCGGAGGGACGAGCGGTTCGATCGGAGTCTGTCCAAGAGCGCTTCCGATATTTCATAGCTCCCACGTCGCCTTTTCACCGGCGGCGTCCGAGTTTTCCGACTGCAGCCGGCGGCCACGTAGTCACGTGTACTCGAACGCCGCGGGGGAGCTACATACTCCTACTCCTGGCGTCGATACAGACCGAAAAACTTGGGCGCAGCAGACGCGCGACGTCTGTCCAAGTTGCCGCATGAAAATGTCTACAGAGAGCGCCGCTCGATATTCCACGCGAGCGGCGCCAGCGAGAACAGCATGTTTCGCGACCGAGCGAGATGGAGGGAAAGCTATACAGAGTGCGTGTTGCACCTGCGGATTACACGATGGAGGAAGTTGCCTTTGGACCTGCCACTTGCCAAAGAGCTAACTGAATTTTATCGTCGTGGGAAGTTGGTCTCATGCCAGCCACTATTAACCCACTCTTCCTCGTGAAATGATGTCCGAAGGATATAGGCCCCTCGCCCCTTTCCCGAGATTTCCGGATTCTCGTCGAGGCCGAGATCGCGGTTGGGAGATGGGGAAATAAGGAGGAATGATGCCCAGTAAAACAGCCGACGGGGGTGACATCCGCGACACCCCTCGGGCCAATAGATACAAATGGAGTGGGCGTGCGCGCGCGAACCTTCGCTAAAGCTCGGCTATACCGAAACTTATTCGATCCGGCACTCCACGTCCAACGAGATTACGCCAAGTTCCGATGAGGCAGAGGAGGTCGTTCCTGCTAGCGATAGATAAATCATTTCCTATACCATAGCCGGCAGCGACGCCTCGCGCACAAAGCAAAATAAGAGAAGCCCGCTTCGAGAATTGGGTGCCAATGGAGCAACGGAGAAATGATGACCCTGTCCCTCTCGCTCTCTTTCTCTCTTTCTCTCTACGCCACTCGAAACTCTTGGGGACGTCGAAGGAAAACTCTGCAGCGGCGCTGAGTGATGCCCTGCATAGCCGAGATAATGTACACTTCCGCCTGTACATACCACTCGAATGTCGCATAGAAAGCCGCTAGAGGGAAAACCTGTCGAGTACCACCTATTCGCCTCGAACTTTCTACGTGACAATGTCCTCCGTCATATTTTTCCACCGCGAGTACTCCCCCTCAAGCCCCCCCGGGTTTCAATTCGAGCCTATAGTTTACCGAGACACGATGCGAATACCACGAAACGCCCGAGCTACTCTGACTACGCGGCGATAAAACCGGCAGGATGTTCCTCGGGAATTACAAGCAGCTAAGTGCGGGCCGCCTGTGTTCTGCCGGGAGAAAAGTGGATCGGAGGAAAGGCGAGGAGAGAGAATCTCGGGGAAGACAGTACTCGCGCCAGCAAGCGTAATGGTGTAATCCATTGAGACAATCCGAAATGCTAGCAAGTGCCATACTGTGCGGTTTGCGGCTCAAGATGGTACAACCTGCACCTGGCTAATATGATGTACGGCTAGCTCGTATCAGCCCCCAATTGCAGATCGAGTCGCCCAGCCAAACTAAATGTCTGTCGCCAGTGAGATTAATTAGAATTATACTAAACTCCAAAATCAAATTCGTAGGAGCGCAGCTCTCGGATGGAAGCGTGAGCAAATGATCGACCAGTGAAAAATACAATGTTATTCGACTGCGATTCAGGCGGCGTGGATGGATGGAAGTTTGCGTTGGGTCAATGTTTTTCGGCGAATGCGTAGCGTGTGCGATAGCAGAGAACTGAGTAAGAGCAGAATCACAGTATATAAGTCAGAGTGAGAGACTGAGTATCGAAGTGAGAATAGGAGGACAGATCGAAGCATTATGGGAGCCATTCCGGTCTAGATTTCAAAATTATTCATCATTTTTGGGATGCCAACCTTTTTTCTACATTTGTATGCATCTTTCAACAATAAGTACATACACATTTTTGCGGAGCTGAGAAACGTACTCGAAAAATGGGTTAAAGAGTCGGCGAAAGGAAAAGCAGTCGCGTGGCTGACATGATTCCGGATGCATGGTTCATCTGAAAAAATCAAATAAAGTACCCTTTTCAATCTCTAAAGATGTGATTCCCACTGGAACCAGGATCAATATAATAAATTGAATAATAAACAAATTACGATGTTTCACATATTGTTTATTGAATTTTCCACTGTTTTTCACGTATTTCCGATTTAATGAAAATGAATTTTAAAATATGCCGACTTTCGGCGGAAATCACATCTTCAGAGATTGAAATGGCACTTTATTTGATTTTTTGCTAAATGTGCCATGCATTCGGAATCATGTCAGCCGCACAACTGCTATTTTATCTGGTTCTTTCCCCGTCTTTGGAGTACGTTTCTCAGTTCCGCAGAAATGTGTAATTATCGATGAAAGATGCACTTCAATGTAGTAAAAAGACCCAATCACGTTCTTCTAATGTAGCAATGATCCCACAAGTGATGATTAATCGAGAAAAATCTAGACCAAAATTTCCCCATAATAAAGAGACATTATCGAATTGAACTGCATGTGCTTTTTCAATGACTTGGCCAAGGACACTTTGAACGAAACCCCCTAATCCAATCGCACAAATTTGACGAAAGAAATCAGTGATTTTAGGAAACGGTACGATATGACGTAGAAGGTTTATGGCACATTAGAGTTACTGGCAATAGATGGGATTTGCCGAGGAAACGTTGGCCAAGACGCCACAATCGGTTCGTTAGGAGGTAGGCGCTAAGCGGATCAGGGAGAGGAAGCTCGAAATGAGGAAGGAACAACATGCTGCAGGTGTGGGAGGTATTCACCCAATCCGCGGCTCATTTTCCTCCTTCAATATATTCGCAGCTGGCTTGCTCGCCTTCGGTGGATTACCGGAGAGGCCGAATCCTGGAGATTCGTCTCGCTGCCAGGCGCGCCTTGCACTGCGCACGTGCCGTAACACGTCAACAGAGGGAACGCTGGAGCTAGGGGAAGCCACCCTCTCTCTCTCTCTCTCTCTCTCTCTCTCTCTCTCTCTCTCTCTCTCTCTCTCCTTTATCAATATTCGCCTGAGCTACTTCGGCATCCAGTGTGCCGCGGAGCAGCCTCTCAATTACGCTTAATTACAATGAAACTGTCATGACTAATTTCACGAGTGAAATGCACCTCAATCCTCCCGTCCGAAGGTAACAGGCGCGCCGCTCCGACTGCCGAGTGCCACCGAGTCATGCCCGCCACCAAGAATGTCAATACGAACTGGCGGATGAAGCGTTCAAAGAGTAAGACTACGAGCGGCCACCGAACGCCCACCGTAGAAGTCAATGAAAACAAGTGGCGAAATGAAGTCGGTGCTGCTCGGGGAAAAATAACACCGGGAGAGTGCAAGTTCCCGGCGCGGACGAGTCCGAGCGACACTGCCAAGAAGCAAGAAGCAAGAAGCTCCAGGACTTTTGTTCGGGGATTTGGTCTTGGTGACGACGGTGCGCTGCGGCGGGCCGGTGTAAAAACTCCCCCGATGTATACATATATGTAGGCGGTGTAGGTATATATGCACTTAAGGGTATCTCCAGAAGGCCATATACGCCGAGAGGGAGCGCGAGAGAGGGTGGTGTCGGGGGTACGAGGTTACGGTAGCAGGCGATTCTTCCGCGAGGGTCTAGGAGAAGAGTGTGCCCTGGGCTGCGGCGACCTCGGCCGAGTATTTTTGTGCGGAACGAGTGGCTTTGTGAAGGAAGAATGGTTGGAGTAAGTGCTCCCCTGAAATATGGGTTACCGCGTTAAGGCTGAGGGGCCGAGGGGCCGGACGCCCGCTTTAATGATACATCCGGGCTCGCTTCTTTCGCGAAATCCCCCTCAATTAAATTTCAGCATAGACCTCCGCGGCTAGCTAGCATCGCCCTGCCAGCGACTGCTCTACCTCAGATATATATATATATGTATCTATATATATACATACATATATATATCTAGTGCTCCCGGCGCTTCGAGCGGGAGAGGAGGCTGCAACGACGGCAATGCACTCCCTTCGATTCCACGAGAATCTTAAAAGCCTTTCCTCTATTTACACCTTACATCTTTCATCGACCGCCCCGAGCTCTGCTCCTCTCTTTCTCTCGAGTTTCACGCCGAGGTAACATAAAGTGTTCGGCCGGGATTCTCTCTCGGCGCCGCGCCGGGAGTGCGGATTTCAGGCCGAGTATTATCCGCGCAGGATGTACCGTCGTCTAGGTTGAATACATCTCGGGAGGTGTCTCGTCGCGGAAATCATTGCTCTCGGCCGCGGAAGGGCGAACCGATGGGAAATGTTAGTTATGACCGGGTCATTAGGGCTTTTTACGGGGCGCCGTATCGCTGGGCGGATAATGGGCTGGGGCGCGGGCTCGGGCTCGGCGCGGGTTGCCCGATGGGCAGCGATGGGTTGTAATGAGCGCGCGGATGGTCAGACGTATTACAGCCTCGCTCGTGAAAAGGTGAACGGGCCTGCCGGCAGTGTTTCGCGAGCGTGTGCGGCTAATAGAACGCTCGGCTTTAATCCGCCGGAAATCTCATATCGTCCATTAACGCCTAATTGAAATTCTCTTTCGCTCCGCTGGAGATCCCGCTCGTTTTGCCAATCGAATGCGCGTTCCAACTGGACCCTCGTCGCTCTTCCCGCCCTCCTCATCCTCCTTCTCCTCCACCAGTGGTCGGGGCGAGCGGCACCGCGAATGGGAGCAATGCGTCCACTCCCACCTTTCAATTAACAGCGGGGCCAATTAAAATTCACGAGTCGCCCGTAAAACTTAACGATTCGGGCCCAAGTCACGATAACTTACTCCCGCGGCACTTAAGCCGGGCTCGAATCGCCACCATTGAAACTCTGACAATCCTTTAATGCCTATTCCTCGCGGCTGAGGCATCAAGTGGAGGTTGTGAAAGGCGGTGGATATAAGAGAACAACAGTCTCTGACCGGCGGCTTACTCTCGCCAATATCTGTCTATTCAGTTACGAGCCGACCCGATGTCGGGTTATACATATGTATACTACCTTCAAGTCGAAGGACGCGCAAGTAGAAAAGCTATCAGAGTCACTCGCAGAGAAAGTATATTCAATCGGATCGATCGGTAAGAAAATAGCGACTTTAGTCGAGGCACTCACCCTTTCCAAGTCCTGATAATAACAGCCCAAGCTTCCTTACCTGCAACAAAGAGAAATAAGGACTTGCATAACGAGTTGTTGAATAAATGGCTCTTTTCTTGGGTAGTAAGGAGTCTCGGAGAATCTCTGAATACTATGCTCGGCTCTTAATTAAAGAAATCAGTGTGAGATTGTGTGGCGAGGAGGACAGCAGCAAGGTGAGGAAGTATCTTTTCCTAAGACGAGCCGCAGGCAACGAGGCCAGAGCTCGAATTCAAAGTTCATGTCGCGCGCGACAATAAGCTCGTGGCAGCATGAAAGAACTCGAAAATGACGTTCTACCATCGCGGACGGTGAATGAAGCTCGCAGCGCACGGCAGGCAGCCACACCGTCCGCCACTCGTGCCTCCTCTCTCGCATTTTTCCGGGAAACCCCTCGGCCCACTAATGAAACCGGCATTCAACAGCCGCCGAGCTCAACGCGTTCTCCATTCCTGTCCGAATCCACCGAATTCGCCGGCGGTAATTGTTAATTGTTAATAAATTTCATTTGTCCCTTTTATTTGCCAGTCACTCGGCTTTCGCTCCGAGCGGGGGAATTTCGAGGTGCAATTAAATGGGATTCGTGGGTGTAAATGGTTTTATCGGCGATTGCGGGGAAGGAAGTGTCGTATTATTCCTCGAGTGGCTGGATCGCGAAAGATCCGAGGCGTCTCGAGAGTAAAAAGGATCTATCCATTAAGCGGCTGGTCCGTCGATCGAGAGCGGCACTTTCGGCTCGCGCAAACTTGTTCCATCGTTCATCGACTCCGGAGAACCGCTCGGCCCTCTGCGGCCAACTTGCCGCGCTCAACTAACAGCGAGTGCGCCCAAGAAAAAGGAGGACTTGCGCGTTGGTTCATGTGGTACAACTTAGGAAAAGCTGGCTGGAACAGCGCCGGCTCTACTTCCTCAGAGCTAGCAGGCTGCAGAATTTTTCTCACTAGGAAATATTTATACACGTAGTCCGGAGCGAGCGGAGGCCTTGGAGAATCTCCTAAGTATCCAAAGCCCGGCGACAGAGATAGCGGGCCGGTAAAGTTATTAAATTAAAATAGTTATTCTACTTGGAGGCTTGTTGACTGGTATGTCGCGGCGACGGGGCCCGAGGGACGCCGGGAAAAATGTGGCTGCTCCATAGCCGAAATAGTTGGCAGGAGGATGGCGAATCTGGCGAATTCTCGGTGGCGGTTTGCGCGCGAGCGGAGGTCGCCGCTGCTTCGCATAAATTCCGTGCTAGCAGATATGCGGCAGATAAAAATGCGGAGAGCGCGAGTGTGTGTCTGTCGGGGGGCCGGTAGACTGCCAGGGCACAAATCTCGTTTGGAATTTTTCATTTCCTCGATGGCCGATCGGTTTCACACAAAGATGTCATCCGAGCTCCTCCGCCGTCGAGGATATAACCTCGTCTTCCCGTTACTCCGCCTCCTCCACGGGCCTGTAATTTTCTTCCCGGCATTCCGCCGCCTCCGCCGCCTCCGCCGCCGCTACCTTCTTCCCTTTACTTTATACGCGTATATATTAAGCCTCGTTTACGCTCTGTTTCCGAAATTTTGCTAGCCAACACGCCCGCGCGACCCGGGAATATACGAGACAGCCAGGAAGAAATTCGTTGGGAGGCCGTCGATCCCTGAATATATATTGAACATTAACCTGCCGCGGCGACGGCACTCCGAATTGACGAAGCAGGATGAAAATGACCGATGTAATTACCCGTTTTATTGAAAATCCGATCCTTTTTCATAAAAGTATAACGGGGGACCAAATGTGGGGCTAATTTATGGCCTCGATGCGTCGGCCAAATGAATTCCAATAAAGTAGCGAAGGTAAGATCGAGCGCGGGGGCGCGTGGGTTAAGGGTTGAAGATTGAAGTTGGTGCCGGGCTTGATTTGGAAGCGGTGCTGGAAGAATGGTGTAAGCCGGACCGTCGCCGGGAAACTCACCACCGCAGGAAATAATGCCGAGAGAAATGAGGAAAGGATTGGAGGGAAGAAAAGGCGACGCGTTAGAAGCGGAGTGCGAGAGGCCGCCACTTGCACTCGAGCCCTTTCATCGATATTCGCCGTGCGATTGTTATCCTTTCGCAGCCGGCAGAGTCTTGCCTCTGTGCGCCGGCACTGATTTGACAGCTGATCTGACCTTATCATTCGCGCGTTGTCCCGATTCCTTTTTCCCCGGGCAACAACGCGCCGGCGTCTCCCTTTGTTAGAGACTCGACATCGGTGGATCGGCGCCCATTGTCCCGGCACCATTAACGGCCAGTCGACTCCTCAATCAACCGATCCTCGTCCAATCACCACTGCACATTTTATTTCGCGCCCCCCGGACACTATTTCCTCCCGTCTCTCTCTCTCCCTCTCTTTTTCCATCTGGCTAGTGGAATCTCCAGAGCGACCCGACCGCTCGAAATCTTATTTTTCCCCTCCGCGAGTCACGTACGTGTCATTAAACACTATCCTGGCCGACCAAGCCCAACTCGCTCGGTTCGCACGCGGACTAGAGTTCTGCCTGGCGATCGTTTTCCGGAAGGGAATACAACATAAACGTGCCTGTTAGTCGAGGTTCGGTTCTCGGGAGTTGAAGGGAAATTCGAGGTAGAAGGTAGAACCAGCAAGTCCTGGCTGTCCACGGATCTATTGTGTCCTGCGCTCTGGTCGCCAGGGAGGAATGTCTCCGTGTCGACACTAACACTGAAATATGAGCGGGTAATTCGAGGGCTTGTCTGGGGAGACTGACAAGCGGAGGTTCGAAGGATAATTCGTGGGGAGGAAATCCTCGCGGGAGAGGCGCCTCTGTGTTTTTCAATTTGGCGAACGAGCGAGGCGTGCACCTTGAGTCCGAGGAAGACTGAGAGACGTTCGCCAGGGCTCGGAGGAAAAACGAGTGGCGAATCCCACCCTCTGCTCGCTGCGCCAAGATAAACGAGGAGCGGCCTTTAAAGCTCGCACGAGAGATAAATTAGTTGGTCCGGCAGGTGGTGGTGGGCTGCTGTTTTTTCGAAAAGCCGTCTCCCCGGCAGGCTTTCACCAAGCAATTGCCGGACTCACCAATCGAGAGAGCATCGAGACCATCTTCCGGCGCACTTCCACACCCTGTCGTAACACCGGCCACTCCCTCGCGTCTTCCAAACCTTTTACAGTCTCTGCAGTCCTAATGCCGAAAGATCGATGGGAGAGGAGCAGCTAGCAGCTAAGAACTGCAACCCACCCTCTTAGTGTTTCAAGATCAACCAGCTACACACGGGCTCCTAAATCTCTCTTTCTACCCGAAAAACTCCAAGAAATCTGCTGCCACTCTAGAAAAAGCTCCAACTAATAACAATCTCTAGCACGTTACATTAGTTCTCCCCGGAGGTGTTAACGAGAGGAATAATGAAGCTGGCGTTAGTTTCACATGCCAAGAGCGATTCTCGATATCGCGAGCCTCAGGCGAAAGAGAGAAAAGCGGGTGGGAGGAGAAAAGCGGAAGCGGAAGCGATGTGATGGGAAGGGAGGGAAGGGGAAGGGAAAGGAAAGGGGGAAGTTCTCGCGAAATGTAGCGAAGACGAGAATACGTCTGGGAGGGGGATAGCGAGGGGGGCTGGCTCTCTAAGAAATGGCAGCTTTGATGTCAAAATAATTGAGTTTATTCTTCTGGCCGGAGCGCGGGGATGCGCGCAGCTCTTTTCATCCTGGCGCGAGATAGCGTGGACTCCTTAATGGTACAGGGGAGAGTCTGGGCGGCTCGTCGGTTGTTTTGTGAAAGTTTAAGACGTACTTCTCTCCTCTCGCAGCAAACACGGCCTCGCTAGTGCACCGCAGAGCCAGAGAACTGCCTATCTTCCTCTCGGGCGTAGCTGCCGCTCGGAAGTATGATCAATAGCAGCAACACTGAGCTCCGTCGCGGCAGCTCTCTATCGTTCCCGGAATTTTATGGGGGCATACGAACGCCCTGCGAAGCCGGATATTAGAGGAGCCCGTTCGCAGGAAGGGATGCAACTAACCCGGAGAATCCTTGAGCCCAACGGTCGCGCGCCGACAATCTCCAGGACGTGATGGATGAACACCGCCGCCCAAACCGCTATCGTCCAACGGATTTCGGGAATGCGGAGCATAAGTGTGGGAATTGATAGCTACGCACGCGACAAGGAGGAACTCGCCTTTTTCCAACATTTTTATTTAGATATAGTGCGGGGATGAAGAGTTTTCGGGCTCGATCGCAAATTCCTGCAACTAGTTTCCACGAGATGGGCCGCGCGCAATATGTTGATTGATCGTGTTCGAGAGGAGTAGTCGTACCGGAGTATCTAGAAGCTGTAGATTTTAAATGCGTCCGCTGCTTCCCCCCGGGGGAATCGATGGATATTCTAGCCTAGGGAAGAAACGGGGCCAAAGCGGCGAAGCCATGGCCCGCACGCGCTTAACTCGCGCAAGCTGCTGCACCTCTGCCGAGCTGATAATGCAAGGATGTGGGGCAAATGTGTCCGCCGGTGTTACTCCTGTGGGGCTGCGTGCCTCTCGGCAAATGCAGCCGCTTTCTCGAAATATTCCCGATCGATGCTCCGAATTTCCCCCCTTTTACAACGCCGACCTATCGCCATTCCCTTCAGAGTAGGCAAAAACCGCGGGAAAAATGTCGGCATACCGGCTGTCGTGATTTTATTATCCAAGTGCGCCGTTAAAAAAGAGGATATTTCCTGTCCCGACGATGAAAATGTTGCAGGAATGGGAAACTGAGAATCAGAGAGAGAACTGGCGGCGGGATGATTTGGTGGCCTGGCAATACTTGCTTTTATGCCGGCAATCATGGCTTAACGCCGGCGAATATCGCGGCGGGATGGAGTATGGTAATCGAGGACGCCGCGCCGTCGAGCAAGATGTTCTCCGGGGCGACTCCTTATTTTCAGTGTAACACACAACCGCCTCGAGCACGAGTCGAGGAACCATCTCAGGCGGAACGAGGGAGTTTTTGCTAGCCCGGGATGATAGCTGTTGCCAGCAGCGGCGGCAGCAACAGCGGCGGCACCACTTCAGCCTACTTACTACCCTCTCTTATCCCTGATACGGAACACATCTCACAGTGGATTTTAAATAGAGCCGGCCCGAGTTTAGCTAAGCGCCTACAACCCTCTTTTCTGCCCGCCCTCGAGCAAATACTTTCCGGTCCTCTCTGTCTTCTTTTTAGTTGATCCTTTGTCGACGTTCTTCTTCCACGCTAGACTGCAATGTCTCGAGACTCTCCTTATCAAATCAGTTTCCTATTACCCGCGGCTAACTTGCAATTTCTCCTGGCAACGTCCCTCGAGGAATTACGCAAATGCACAGTTAATTACATGAACGAAAGGCGCTTTTTCATCTTCCGATGCGGAAAATGTCATAAGGATTCGATGTGGAGCGGCTCCTGAGAGGGAGAGGGAGGCTGGCATGTCCATACCGAGAAAGACGTCGTGACCGATATTTTAGCTGGGCTGCGCCCTATCTCTGGGATCTTAGTGTGGCGTGTACGACACGGCGCGCGACACCGCGCCGGGAATTCAAAACGCCCCGTCCGGCCTTTCAAAGCACGAGTCAGCTAAGCTGACCTCTTTTCCGCGCTCGAGCGAGAAACCTCGATGATCCCTCGCAATCAAGGCTCGCGTCAGCGTAGCGCAAATATTCGAGCGAGCGAAAGGGAGCGACGCGGCGCCGCGCGCGTGTTTCACTTTTAAGACGGTTATAATTTATGCGCCGCCGCTTGCCGAGCCGCCTCTTCCGGCCTAACGGGGGCGGAAAAATAATCTTTCCTCTCCTCTGGCTGTTCGTTTCTTTAAGTTTCTACCGGAGACAAATATACCACTATACTAGCAGAAATTTCAATGTGCTCTAGGAAGTGGGTGGAATTTCCCGGAGAAAGGTGTATAAATCTATTTGAAATTCGCTGTGACAAATTCTGAACAATCTACTAAACGTTTAACAGTTTTAGCGTTCTTAAATAGGTTCCGCCAATATTACACACAGATCTGAGAACAAAACTGGGCAATCAGGGTGACAGATAAAGTGAAAATTAAAAGTGTCCGATAATGTTTATTCTATCTCTGGCAATTGAGCTAGTGAACGTTATGCACATTTTTAACAAATATTATAAAATGTGTCATGAACGTATTGGGAAAAGGCTTATGGCTTTACTTGACAGATCTTCAACTTTTAAACCATTTAGTGGACGCTCGAAATTTCTCTCAGCGAGTTTCTCGATTCATAAAATAGATTTATAAACCTCTGCATAAAATTTCATTCATTGGTTGGCATTTTAAAATTTATCCTAGTAAAGTAGTTCGACTTCAATACACTTAAGGGTGAAGCCCCCATGCGTCACCACGTCTATAGCAAGATTCAATTGATAATGTTCTTTGCGGAAGTTGGAAGCCTATTACTCTCAAATTAGTTAACTCCTGTCGACATTTCCCGATAGATGGTCAATTCTTTCCTGTGGTTAACCAAATTGTTTCTCGCCGGCTTAACATCGGCTCAGTCAACAATGTTGTCGAAGCCACTGTCGAAATCCCACTAGCCATTACGTAATTTTTCTGGCCCGGCTCACGTTTTCCCGGGCGCAGTAACTGCCGGGGATTTCACGTTCAATTACGAGTCCGTTAAACGGCCGGCGGGGGCTGGCCCGATATTTTGAGCTAGAAAATCAGGACTCTTCCCCGGCCTGCTCGTGACACGTATGAAGGCAGGGTTCCGGGAGAATTACGCTATTGTAAAGTTACACGGATAGAACCGGCAGACAGCGGCATCTGCCCGCAACGTTATCTCAGATATCCCGAGAAACTACCCTCGGAAACTCGCTCCCCACCCCCTGGTTACAGAGGAACGAAAGAGGAATAGTGGGAACAGGGAAGAGAGAGAGAGAGAGAGAGAGAGAGAGAGAGAGAGAGAGAGAGACGAGGTTGGTTGAAACTACGAACTATCGGATTTGTAGAGTCAGCCTCCAGTTGAAAAGAGAAACAGTGGCAGAACAATTTACGGAACAAGCCCTCCTTCGCCCTACAACCACATGCCCCATTCTCCTGCCGTAAGAAAAGAGCTGATATTTTCGCTCTGCCGCCATATAAACTGGAACCGGCGTTTTGGTCAGCCGCGGAAAAGTGTTGCTCCGCGCCGATTTCCATATACATATTGGAAGATTAAACAGGAACGCGAATGCGAAAGAAGGTTCGTTAAGACCGATCAATATTTGCCGGGCGATATAACGCGGATATACATACATATATCGGAGGCTGCAATTTTTTCGCTCGCGAGGATAAATAGACGTGAAAAAGATGCCTCCGCCCGGCCGCAAGAATGCCGCGGCAGCCCGCTCGGTCGGCTGGAAACAACGCTATGGAGATATTTACTCTTCATTTATTCAGTGCGACGAGTGTGCCGAGTCGAGTGTCTAATTGCGTCGGCAATTACATAAGCGATTAGCGAAAATAAACGTCAGGTTTGCCTCTCGCAAATGTTCCAATCAAATAATTATGTTACCGAGCGTCGCGTGGTTTCAGGTGCTAAGACGAGCCGCGGGAATCCTGTCTGTTCTATTCTCCGATTTAACGACACTGGAATAATAGTGAAATCAAGAAATGGGAAAATTTAATGTGGAGCTCATTAAAATGCAATTATACCACCGATATAGTCACTGACACGTATCTGTGGTTATATCGATCGATTACGTCAAGGAAAAGGTCCGAATAAGGCGCGGCGTGTCTGACCACATATTGACTCGAACTACTAGCAGACTTGATCGAAGATCAAGTGAGAATATCGTTGGTCTCCAAGAGGTCCAAGCTTCGAGCATTAATTCTCCACTGAAACGGTACAAGCCCGCCTGTTTTGTCCGCGATAACAATCGCAATTACCACGCGCCACACGAGCGGGCCGGAACGATTAATCGTTGCGAATTACCGGAGAGCTTTTTTCAAGTGGCAGACAATGCTCAGTTATTTATTGGATCGACATCGAATTGCCGGGGGGAAATGAAACAGTTGGTTGGCCGCAAAACGCGCCGAACAAAACGGTCTTTTCACGGCGAAAACACTGGCGAGAATATACGCGGTTCGGAAGTATTACGAATTGCACTGCGAGCTGTCATGAATTCAGGTGGTCCAAGTCCTCGCTGTCTGCCGGAAAAATGTTGAGTTCTCGGCGATACGTGTAGCACATAAAATGCAAAGTATGTACTACCATCCATCTCGCGCCTTCCACGTACGTATTTCCAGTCCACTGCCTTTCAATTCCGTTACCCCACGATGTCACATTAGCTACTGCAAACCACCCCCTTCTCACTTACCGCAGTATTTCTGGCTTGACTAACGATGAATAAAAGTGAGTATACCTTTGAGCGAGAAAGCATCATACTTTGATAAAGACCCAAGTATCTCGGCAAGATACCATGAGCAGAATTGTACCAGTGAAACCCTCGACCGATGGAAAACGCACAGCATCCCTTGCAGGACCAGATCCCGTAGGAACCTGTCGTCCAAGTCTTACCGACAGCAGAGACTGGTAACCGTTTGCCGGATCTCAACCTTGAGGAAACCTACCCTTCCCGCAGATGTAAGCCACCCTGGCCTGCGTTACCGACTCTTCGATTCCTGGGCATCTCGACGGCTACTGCCCTCTGAACTAGCTGAGAGCGCATGCGCGGACTATTTCGATCAAGAGCACCCCCCTTCGTATCGAATTGAACGCAGTGCCTGAACAGGCGAGGGGAGGGGGGGGGGGAGGGGTGGCGAATCACCCGAGGGCTGCCACGGACAGGATATCGATTTTCCTCACCAAGAATTCATCGAACATTGCTCTCCATTTTAGACATTTCACCAAAAGTACTTGCATGCAGGTTGAAAATCGCGTGCAGTTCGGATTTCTATGACGAAAAATGCGGCACAGAGTATCATCCACAACAGTCTCGTGGAATGAAAGAAGATTGATTAAAGCGTGGCTGAAAAAGAGCAGAGAGGAAGGATCCTATGCATAGAGCGTTGCGTGGAATTCCCTCTGGCGGATGCACGCCAGGCCGAAACGCGCGCCAACACCATCCCCCGAATTGCAGCCCTTGATGGAGACGACAGCGGAGAGAGAAGCGAGCTCTTGCACCGCCGCTTTTATATCCGCTTTTTTACGAGGTATCCGTTCCGCCGGCTCTCTCACCCGTCTCTCGTTCCGGCGACTATGTAAAGTTTCCCAGTGTTTACGAGAGCGCGCGCGCGCGCGCCCGCCGACTTGGTGCGGCTGAGCCGGCCGCCCCGGGAGATGATAATTCCGGCGGAGTAAAACGCACGAAACTAATTGAAAAAGCAACTGCTCCTATGCGCGCGGCCTCGAGTGCACGAGGGAATTTAAAGACTTAATGCCCGCGAGATGAGGGAGAATAAATGGGATTACAAGACCAGGGCTTTCGAGCTTGCGAAGAGAGGTGGGTGGGGGGTGTAGAGGGTGGTGGTGGTAGTTTAAAACCCGATGACCATGCACGGCGGAGGGCTGGCTAATTGAGCGAGCTCGCAAAGAGAGGCCATACGTGAAAAAGGAAGCGGCCACACTTTGTGCGGCCGACAGCACGAAAAGCTCTCGGAGGGTGAGAAGCAATGTGCAGGCGGCGGTGTTCTCCCGGCATACCTTGCCCGCCTGAATAGATGATTACACGCTGAAAGTGCTCGGATCAAACAGTCATCGTTAAACTTAATTCCGGGGCTCGGCAGCCCCGAGCTCAAAACTATCCAAGCCATAAATTCACCAGGCAATTATTATGCGAGTGGAATAAGAAAATCTCCTCTCCAGCGGTGCTCGTATCCCGGGCGGATCTCGGAAAATATATTTCTCTCTCTTTAAAGGGAAGCAGCGCGCGGGCGCGTGCTGCTCGTGATTTACGCGCTCGCCTCTCCTTCGGCGAGAGTTACGCTCCTGCCGTAAATATCCCGCAGCCTCGTCCTCCGGGCACTAACTACGGAATACGGCGGGAAGGAGGTCGGAAACATTGAGGCTGCCGCGAAGAGTACGAGGATGTAATGGAATAATGGCTATCAACGGCGGGGCGCGGCGGGGCGGGCGGGGGGAGGGGGTAACACAGCTGGCGCACGAAACGTCGCCCCCAGAAGGAGCCCTTCTATCGATCCACCCTCGTCGCCCTCAGACAAGAAAGGGAAAGTAGCTCTGGAGATAGTTCCCTTCATTCTTCTCCGGGCTTCCTGACCTTCGCGGTCTCGGCCAAACGCAGCTTCCGTCCCGTTAACCGATTCTAATTGGGCCGAGACGGCTCAGCTCGTCAAGCTCAACTACCCAATGCACATCCGCCATCGGCCAACGAAGAATTACGATCATTTCCACCTTTCAACGCAATCTAAAAGGCAGCGAGCTTCTTTCTTGTTGCTCGGAGTCTGGCGTGAAATTTGAGTTTCTAGCCTCCTAGAGCATAGTTGTGTCGGGGAGTTAGGGGGTAGTTTGTTCTCTCTAGTTTACTGCCTTGGCAAGTTGTTAGTCCAACGAGGCGAGGGGGCAGTCTGCGGTGTATGTACGAGGGTTGCAGGTAGGCAGGAGAGTTCAATGAAAAAAGGGCAGCAGCACAAAGTGAAATTGCGTTAGGTCGGATTAGCCACGGCAGGCTTGATTTAACGAAGCTAGGAGGATGGCGTGTTTGCCATGAATATGAGGAAGGAGCCAGCCTCTTTGTTCGGTCAGCGGGGAAACGAAAGTTCAGGTCACGTAAGCGCCCGCGAGACTTCCAACGAGCCGATCGATCGACTCTACTTTCCGTGTAAATGCCCGAAGCGACGAGGCACATCGACCTCCACCAGTTCCCCAACACTCGCGCACAAACACACACACTCATACACCCTCGCGTATACTGGAAAATGACAAGAAGCTCGCCGAATAAAATTATGCATCCCCGTGCGTAAGGACCCTCGAAATTTCCCGACCCACTTATTTCCCTCGATTCCCACTGTGCTCCAAACGAACCCCCAAGTATTAGCCCCGCGAGGGTGAACCAGTTAAATTCCCACCATCCGCCCCGATTGCAAATACAACCTCGCGTTAATGCAAGACCAAGTATAATGAAACTGCAATCAGAGCCTCGAAACTTTTGGAGATCGAGCAAGTCGGTTGTAGTAACTTGAGATGAAATGGTGCGCTTCGCGCCGTTGCACCGTGCCCGATCGAGCAGTTTCCAACTCTTAATTTCCTTGCCGAGGGAATATATCGGGGATCGGTGGTATTTCGATTTGCAGTGACTCCCGAGGGCCGATCCAATATCGGCCAGCCATAACTCGAGCCCCACGCAAATTGCGACTCATGCCCACTAACTATCCCTCGGACGGTAATATTAGAAATTCCTAGGAATTCGCCGGAGAAAGATGGGGACTGGAGTGGGAGCGGGAGCGGGAGGTATGCATGGCTGAGTAACGTCCTGGAGAGTGAGCCTGGTCGATAAGTCATTAGTCGAATCGGGCTCCAACCACTGTGGCGAACACGTCCGGGAACACGGGACTGGCGCTGTTCAACGGCCGGTGCATAATCCAATTCTTCTGCTAAGAAGCGGGGTCGAAAGGGTCCTTTAAAAGGACGAGGAACTCCACTCGACCCGTACAAGCGTAACTCGAGTATTTAGGTCGACGGGCTGCCCTCCGACAGATCCAATAAATTCAGTACAGGCTGGCTCGCGAGGCACAAAGGTGAGTGACGAGAGAATGGCCGGCGAAATTGAACTGTTATATCGAAAGGGGAGGCGGGGGGCTGATATCCATCGGGATAGGAGAGTTTTTAATTGAAAAACCTGATATCGCGTGGCTTGGACCAGATTGGATTCTAAATAAAATGATGGCCGAGAGAGCGTTTGCGAGGAAAACCTATTACCCGATCCATCTAGTAAGAGCGGCTGCGGATCGCGCGTTTGCTGACGAGTCGCGCTAATTTTCCCGCGGGCATAATTAAGTCACACATCAAATATCAGGAGAAATCAGGCATACGGGAAGCGCAGACCGTGCCGAACCGCACTCATCGAGAATGGAATACACAAACAGCCGTAAAGCGGTGCGACGGAAATGGGAGGACGGAAGATCGACGCGGTTCGGGTATGATAATGCCGCTGCCGCGGCAAACAATATTATAACATCATTTCGTGAGCTCGTTACCTGCGGGTCGAGGGAAACCGGGCGACGAACAGAGGGTTGGAAGGGACGGGGGGTAGGCGAGAAGAGAGAGAGAGAGTATTGGGCGCTGCGAGAGCCAGATTAATTTCATCGAGATTCGCGAGGCGAACGTGCCGGCTGGAGCGATACACCGGGTCGAGTTGGCGGTCCATCAGTCACGGATTTGCAAACACCGGCCCCTGAAGCGACCGCGAACCGCACGCGGCCATCATTGAACCTCCTATCCGGCGCGTGACCGTTCATTTAACTTTCACGTCAGGCTCCGATTTTTGCTGGATTATTTAAATGACAGGGAATTTAGCTCGGCTGCCCTCTCTATTACCGGCAACGCCCGCTCGACTGTAATGCCCTCGTTTGGGACACGAGCCCCTGCCACTCGATAATAACATCGCGAAAGCTCCACCAAATTTTCCCCATCATTTTCCCCCCCGCGTTCTCAGCGGACGAATTTTACCGTCGAATTAGCCGCGAAGAATGCCGGATACACTTTCGAGGGAAGATTGGATGGGCCCGAGAGCGCTCTTTCATGGAGAGTGTATGCACTAGCTGGGAGAAGACGACGCCAGGAGTTTTGTGCCGAAGACTGATGGACCGACGCCGCATTATGCCGCTGCCCGATATATCGAGCTTATTCTTCCTCTTTTAATGGATACGCCGATAGATAGCCCTTCCCGGCCTGGCACACCTCCCGCAGACTTTTATGGCAACCTGCCGAGCGGCCCGTAAAACCTGTAGCCTTCCACGCGACCCATCCGAGTAGCGTTGACTTTTTCAGCCGAGGCTGCGAACCAACACACTTTCCGCCAACGCGCACTCCTCCTTTCCCCAGTTTCCCCACTGATTTTCTTCGTTGAATTAATAGTTGGCGTGGAAAGAAGCTTATCGAACTCCACGTAAGTTGGTTATTTCGAGTGTCGGGTGAAGTGTACCGCGGAAAGATCTACTTGTGGTGGAAGAGTCCGGCACTAACCTTGAGTTGATGCTGCGGTCGCCTGAGAGCACCTTGGTCTCGTCGTCCACCGAGTCGATCAGCTTCCGCCTCCAGTCCCTCCATCGAGGACTCGGCCTCGCTCAGCCAAGCCAGGAACTTGTCTAGCGAGCGGTCGAAGTTGTGGAGGGAGTTCATGGCCGAGTGCAGCAGCTTCCCCCGATTGATGATGCTGGCACAGATTTAACAGGTGTTCCGCGTCACAATCTACGTTAGTTGGTGCCGCCGCGCGGTGATTTTCTCGCGCGACTACAGTCAAGCGTCAACCTGACTCGATGAGAAACCCTGACAAGCTCTGCAATCGATATTACCTGGTATTGAGGTTGTTGTATCGTTGATTAATCGTCTCGGTCATCTTCTTCACGCGAGTAGTGTCGTCCTGTTGGTAGACGGCGATCAGCTTCTGCGTGAGCTGATTAAAAAGTTCGATCTGATGCTTGTACTGGTGGAGCTCGGCGTGGAACGACTGGAAAGAAGCAGAGCGGCGAGGAAATGAGAGCGGGCGAAAGGAAAGGAGCTGCGAAAAAAGAAACCTATCCGACTACCGGTGGCTTGAGTGCGGCGACTCTTTTGCACTCGAAGGGGCTCAATTGCTTAAAAAAGCGAGTCAAGTCACGAGCCCGAAGAAAGGGCCAGCGGGCCAAGTTCCATGGCACTGTTCCATGCGAGTCTGATTAACATCGGCGGGACTTATAATCCCCGAGATTAAAGCTCGATGAAAATGGAGGGAAACGCGGCTCCTTTGGTTTAATACTCGACCCCGGATAATTCCCGCTTCATATCTGCCTATATCGCGGCCGATAGAAGCCGCTCGAGTTATGCCGGCACAAGAAATTTATGCATCATTAGCTCCGATGTTATATCCTCCGGGCTAATAAACCCGCTATAAAAGAAAGCAATAATGGCCTGAATTATCGTCCTGTGCGGAATTATTAATGGACTCGTAGTCGATGTATCATTGAATTCGCCCGATACTAATTCTTATGCTTCTCTCATCCCTGGAACAGGGTAGCAGAGAATTTTTTCCGTCCACAGTGCAGACCCGACTATGCAGACGAGCTTGACGAAAAAAGGGCTGAACGCGCGGAGCCAAATGGAATGCCGAAGTGGTCGGCGGGCTTTAATCTTACTCGCGACGGGCGCAAAACTTGCACGACTTCTGCTACTGATTACTACTTCGGCGAGACTCGTCGACTCGCCGACTCGCCAGCGAAACGAATGTTCCGCCGAGGTGGTTCAAAGTTCCGGCGTCTAGTGAAAAAAGTGTGGAGGGCAACGCGCGGCGCAATTATTGCACTTGGTTGCGCCACTTGGTTTCAATTTCTAAGTTAAGGGCGAGCGGGCGCGAGACGCTCGGCGTCGCTTCATTCTGCCTTTCGAAAAAGGGAGGCAGACAAATTCGAGATACATACGCGCGCGGATCGTGAGAAATGCATGTCTAGTATACCTTTTGCTCGCGAAGCTGCGCTTCGAGGACGTCCGCCGTGTGACCGACAGCTCGCATTCTCTCGAGTCGGGTTTCCATTCGGGCGAGCCACACTTCCACCTCGTTCCTCTTCGCTTCGTATCGCTGACTGTCACCGAGCATGGCGTCCAGTTGCGTCTTCCTTTGCATCACCTTTGAATTCGTCTCGTCCCAGTGCTCGCGAAGCTTGGTAACTGTAACACGACAAAGAGAAAAGCGACCTTTGAGCTTGGTCTCTTAGGCTGGCGACTGGAACTGGTCAGCTCCGAATGCGCACAGGTGGTTCCCAAAAACCGGTGGGCAGCGTTAGCAGGTTAAATGGCTCTCAAACTCTGCGAGGATTAGAGGACTGCGGGCGCGCGGGATTTCCCGGGGATTTTGCCGCGATAGTTATCCAATCCTTCGATCATCCAATCCTCCGTCAATCACAGGAGAAACCAAACATTTCTTTATGCATATATGGCCCGGATTCGCCGGCGTCAAACAGCTCTCCGAGAGTTCGACACGGCCGCCCAATGCAAACAGGGCGCCGGGCCAGGGGGAAAAAAGCTGGTGCACACTTTTTCCGCGCGTACCATGTATCGGCGGGGGGTAGCATCAATACGCATTGATTTCACATGAGCGGGTGTAAGAGCCGGTGAAATTGATTGAACGTTTCATTCGACTGGTTCGACAACTGATAAACGCCGATTGATAGGCAGGGCGGGCTGTTCGCCGGGTGTTCGGGCTGCGCGAGACAATAAAGCGACGCTGCTGATACCCAGCCGTCCGCGCTAAAAAGCGGCTGCCATTAGTAAAAGAATACGCCGCTGCCGGCGGAATAAGAGCGAGCGTTTATACCCCGGCGAGAGGGCGTTTCCATTATCAATTCATCATACGGCATGGCCCGTGCCAGCGCGGATTAAATGATCATCCGGGCGCCAGGCCGGTTAAAGCACTCTCGGCGCGCGGCCAGTTTAATTCATTGACACGCGTGAAACGATCCATCCTCGAGGAGGCGAGGAGGCGAGGATGCGCTCTGCAGGCTTCCCCATGCAGATCGCAGAAAGCCTTGGTTAATCGAACACGTGCGCCGGCTTCCAAGATGCACTCGGACGCGAGGGCGGATGCGAAGCGCACACGTGGAAATCCTCGAGGCGTCTGGATGCGGTCCAAGCGGCGGACCGCTCCCCTGCCAAGGGAACTGGAGCATTCCGGGGCCGCAAAAGCAAGCGCAAGCTTTCTTCACTGGCAGCCTCTCAACATCGGCAACAACAAAATTTGCACCCAGCGAGCGTGCCGCTCTGGCCTACCTTTAAGAATGCAGCGTATGTGCGCGAGGTTGCGCCAGTCTGCTCCGCCAAATAGCAGAGAAACTGGAACGAAAATGGCATCGGTCATTCGAGACTCTCTCTCCCTCTCTCTCCCTCTCTCTCCCGATCAGCGAGGAATCCAGTACAGGTAAAGTGTCGATTTACCAACAGCAGTGCTGCTTGGATTACTCCAGACACCGTCTACATTTCCCTAGCACCTCGTGCAAGCACAGCATAATACATAATCCGTGGGCTTCTGCCAGAGGATTATACCAGACGCGGAATGAGTCTGGAAATGATCTCGGACCGCGGGAGAAGAGGAGTGTGGAGGGTTTTGATATAATCCGGCAAGTCGCGCACGCCAGACTAATGTTGCGGAGTGAAGAGGGTCCGAGGGTTCTCTCGCGCGGTATGTAGCATGCAACTCGTGCATCCCCGGTAGGTAAGTGGCTTGATCTATCACCCGCTCTTTCTAAAGAGGGGCCGAGTCAGGGGCCAAGAGGAGAGTGCCGGTGTCTGGTGGCGGCTTGTCGCTCACTGACTTATTACGCGGGAGTGAGAGGGTTCGCTAGCAATTCGCCCTCATCGAGCCCATCTCACGTCGACGTCGTTCTCGTCCTCACCACCCTTAAAGCGACTGCCACCCCCTTGGATGCTTGCGAGTAGTACTACTCGCGCTAAGAGAGAGAGAGGGAAAGAGAGAGGCGCGGGGTGTTCAGCCGACATTAAAGATGGCACGTACACGTACCGGCTCGCCCCTCGCAGTTGCAGAGGTAATTCCAACTAACCCTCTTACGCGAATGCTGGTCACGCCCGGCGCTTCCAACCCTTGCCGCCTTTCTTAGGGCGCGGGCTCGAGCCTACCAGGCCCGATGAAGGTCAGAGGAAAAAGGGGGGAAGACTCGCATTAATGAAGCAGACACCTTTTCTCCCATTCGTCCGCGGCCAGTTGTGTCCCGGCTCCCGACGAAAAGACAAACTGCGAGTAGTCGCGCCCGGGGCTGAGAGGTCGAGTGGAGGACGGCGAGTGGCAGTTCCAAGTTCGAAACGGACGACTAGTGTGCCAATCGAATCGATGCGCCAACAAGCAATCTCTATATCGAGCTATCTGACAGGGCAGTATGTATACTCGCCGGAGAGAGTTACGAGCGAGCCGAAGCGTCATAGGCGAGGCTCGCGCAATCACGAGCGAGCGATTCACCTGTAATTCCGAGCGGCCTCCGGAAGCGGGGGAGAAAAAGCTGCTGCTGGGGGAATCACTCGAACCGTATGTCGAAGCGGACTGCGCCAGTTGGTCGCGTTTACGAGGGCGACCAGCGGAACGATAATCGACGATGGCTGCGGACGCACCGGAACAGACGGCCGAGCTATCTGGGAAAGGGCGCGGGCCAAGATAACGCAGAGAGAGAGGGGAGTCAGACTGCTCGATATTCCCTTGCGGTATTTCCCGCCGATATAAGACAGGAAGTCCCTGGCAGCCGAGGGCTCGCCGTACTGCTCGCGCGTGTCCCTTATTGCCAGGGGCTCCCTAATGCACCTCTATTAAATTCAGATGGATCGTCTAATACATTCAAATTGGCCGGGGCCACTAGCACCCTCGGCCAACTGAGCAACCCGCTCTGTCTCGGGAAAATGGCGGGGCTTCTCTCCCAACCTCCGCGAGCACGGTCCCTTCTAATTGAGGGCGTGTGCGGCAAATAGCCAGAGATCGTCGTTCCCTTGGCTGATAAATTCCGACGCTTATTCGAGGAGTCGGCCTGTATCCGCGTGTCGGACTTTGCTGTCGGCCGTGTTGACGGTAGGAAATTGGTGGGGAAACGAGTGCAGCCGGCGAATCGCAATGCGGATAACGCGCGCCGCCTCGAATAACGCTCGCCGAGCGGCAGACGGAAGACGGAAGACGGAAGTTCGTTAGAGCCCGGACTTCCGGCCAAGATTTCCGAGGACTCCGCCGGCAAGTGGATTATGTTCGAGCGCGGCCAGACAAAGTTACTCGGGGAAGTTTCGCGCCTTGTTGTCCTTCCGGCGAGGAGCTTGGAGCCGGCAGCCAGCTGCCGGTCCGAGGAACAAATAAACCGTGCGCAAAGCTGCAGAGGGACGCGACGGAGTTTAAGGGGAGGCCGAATTTTTCTCGCGCCGCTCGCCCCAAGCTGCAGAAGCCTGAAATGTTAAGGAGCTAAAGCGGTCCAGCGCGCTCCGCTGACGAATCGTTGGTGTGGAGGTGTGGAGCGGGGGGCCAGCCCCCGGTGCTCCGCGGGGGAATCAAGGAAGGCGAAAACTTTGGTTGTTAAAATTCTAACATATCCCGAGGCATCGCCGAGGCGGAACTTTCAACTTTCGCGCGGTCTCCGTTCGCGAGAAATTTCAATTAAAGTTCGAGCTTCTCCCCGACGCCGCCCAAGAAAAACCCTGCAACGCCAAGGAAACAGGGAAGGAGTAGTCGAGAACACGGGGCATTAACAACTAACATCAAGTCGAGGGAGCTTCCCCGTATGCTTTGTCCCGGCGACTTTAAGTTTAAGCAACTGACTACTCCAGTCTCTCTCTCCCTCTCTGCGGCGCGCGCTCTCTCCACGCACGAGGATCGACAGGCGAAAGTAATGAGAGGAGGAACCGACGGCGATCGTAATGGAAGTCTTGGCGGAGAAGCGTCGCGGCCCAAGCAGAAACGGACAGAAAGAGATAGTGGCTGCTCTCTAGGAAACTTTACACGCCCGAGCTGGAATTGCCGATAAACTTGGAACTTTAGTCGAGCGCGGGGGACATCGGTGCCGGGCTCGCTCGTCTTCTATTACTGCTCTCCTCTGCAGTTTCTTTCGCTGGGCCAGCGAGCAATTGCTGTCGGGCCTGCCCTTCCTCTTCCCGCCGAGGAAGAAGAAAGGCCTGCCAGGCCAGGAAGTGGCGGTCGACGAATGAGCAATGGCAGCCGCGCAAGAAAGCCTACGAAAAGGACCAGGGATACGTGAGACGAGTGCAAAACGATACATTTTCGAGGCTCCCACCGTTATACTCTCCGCCCTCCCAGTCCTTTATAACTGCTCGAGAAACTCACGAGCCCCCGCTCGTCATCCAGAAAATCTAGCTCGTGCCTACTTCCCCGCCCGGCTTTTCCCGCTCGCCGAGAGAGCTACGATAAAGAGACACTAACGGGAGGACCGTGGGCCACGGCGTACCTTCGTACAGCGTGTACTTCCGTGTCGAGAATAAAGCGGGATATTCTCCCGGCCGATATATCTGCCGGGAGTCAGAGGGATTGCGAGGAACAAGACGGAACGTGCTAACGTGCCCAGCTGCGAAAGGTCCCTGACTTGGAGAGATACGAGCGAGGGATGATCGCCGGGAGCTAGGGCCACTCACTTGCCCTTGCTCTACTCGTGTACACTGCCAACCCGAATAATCTTAACCGGGTTCCATTCTTCGCGGCTTTTCCGAGACCGTAAATTTTTAATGACAATCGTACGACAGACTATGCTTCTCTCGAGCAAGATTCCTCGCGATAGCTGCTGTCTTCGACAATCTTCCACTCGCTTCCCTTGACCTTCTTCAATGAAATCGGCCGCGCGAAGCCTAGCAGAGGATGAAATTACAATGAAAAACTCAGCTGGAAGATTAACGACACGTGAGAAGAGGGTCGCGGACCCAGCATCTCCACCAGGCGCGGGTGGCCCTCGACTTTAAGAGGCTGAAACTTTCGCAATATTCTCGCGACGAAATTTCATTAGTCGTGCATGGAACTTGTGCCGCTCGTTACGCGGACGCGCCTCATTATCATTGCGCCTCGCAAAGACAGAGTGGGGCGAAGGGGTGGCAAACGAGAGGGAGGGAGAGGGGGAGAGATAGGAGCGGGTGGAAAGGCAGTGGCAGGCCATTAACGACACGCGAAGCCGTCAGCTTACATAAACTGCAAAACTGCAGCGGCTGCGGCAGCTACAGTGCACCGGGCCAGGAAGGAATAATGTGGCCGGGGGAAGAATTAAACGCACACGAAAGTTGAATCTAATTAGCCGACCCCGCTCGAGCTTGAGATCGAGCCGCCCCGAGAGAGGATGGAGAGCAAGTAACCGTCGCACTAGTCTTTTTATTTATGCTCCCAGTGCCGCGCACCATGTTACCGGCTGATAAAACTAAATACTTTTTATGACTGTGCCTGGCCTGCTCTGCAAATTGAAACAACGAGGCGCGAGCTCCAGTCGGCGAATACGCCCCACCCCCCAAACCCCCACCCCCACCGGGGGGGGGGGACTCTATGATTGATCGAGGCAGCCGGTGGGAAATTACCTTGCAATTTCTGCGAATTATTTGGAAATTGCCGCCGATTACAATGCCGACGCGGACTCGAATAGATGAATGCTGGTGCGGCGACGGCGCGGGGCGCTCGGTGTGAATGGGTTCGCTGGATCGCGATGACTTGGTACCCGTGAAAGGAGAGAGAGGAGAGAGAGGGAAGCTCGCCAGAATGAAAAAATCCAGCCGCCCTCCCGTTTAAGCGAGCTTTATTCCATCTGGAACAGTCGCATCTCTCGGCCAGACTATGAATTATTTATCCTCTCATCTCGATCTGCGGTCGCCCTGGAATCTATACATTATGATAATGCGTCCTAGACAGTGCACACTTGGAATCCTAGTTCTTCCTGTTTACTTGAAACGATATCCGTGTACCACTCTTTGAAGACGATATCATTAGAGGTATTTCTCTGTCCGGTTGGCATTAAAACTGCGCCTAGTGAGTGTCTCAACCTCCACTACCGCTCATTCCGCCGTCCTAAGTCTCGTTAAGCTGCTTTATCACCAGCCCTCCTCGTAAACATATATATCTCTTTGCCAGCGGAACCATCAAGATCCGCCTGGGAAATGGCTTCTTCGGGAGCGAAAGTGACGCCGAGTATTCCGCTCTTCCCAGCAAGGAAGTCATCCCAGGTTTTAATGGCTATTACAAGAACTGGTTGCTGTGCCTGCGGAAGCGCCGAGCCGAGCCGAGCCGCGCCGCGTTGTCCTCGGTAAAACGGGGAATCCGTTGCTCTTTGTTTCTTAAGAGTAGTCTAATTAGAGACGGCGCGAGCGAAGTTCACTGGAATCGGAAGGCAATTAAGCCCAAGTCTGTATCGAGCTCGAAAGCACAGGTACACAGAGTGTGTACTTATGCTCACGAGCGATATCGGCTAAAGAGGCGAGAATTAAACTAATCGATAGGAACACCATGCTCCCCGAGAGGAAAGGGGCCGAGCTAGAGGGAAAGAGAGAGGGAGAGAGAGAGGGAGAGAGAGAGGGGCGATAAACAGAGCACGCCAGTGGAAATGGGTTGATACAGGATGTCGAAGGATTTCGCGAAAATCAGAGGCGATTCAGAGGACAGCGGCAAACCCTGGGAACTTTCAGTTGCTTTTAATGCGATTAGCCGGCGGAGATGAGCGGCAGGTAAATCGACTCGCTCTCGCCTTCCCTTGTACAAATATCGACGTGGACACCGAGGAAGCAGTGAGTGCGCGCCGGATTAATAATTCCATCTCTGGCAACTACATCGGCCGCTCCCCCCGGCCAGACAGCAAGGCTATCAAAGGAACTCGTTAAAAACACCCGCACAATTTTTCCGCGCCGTCGTCATCGAGCGAGATATACCCTTCGGGCTAGGATAATTTACTTCCATTAGGATGGCCGGTTTCACTGAAGAAAGCCGGACTAAAAGAGCTTAAATAAGAGGAGGATAACTAAGCCGGCAGAGTCTCGAGCTGTGTTCCCAGCTGGGCCGCCGCCGGCCTGTAAACGATTCATTATTACAGAGGCTCTAAATTCGTCGCTACGTAATCGAATAATGCAGTTGGCCCTCATTTGCTTGAGCACCAGCGGCCGCCACCGCCGCTGCTACTCTCTCACGCTCTTCCTTCTCCTTGGGAGCCGGCAGGAGCCAGGAGCGCCGGTCGATAGAGACGAGTTGAGGCTTAAACGGAGCTCCACGAGGTCTAAGTGAACATCTGTCTCCCCATTACTTGCGTCAATACCGCGAGGGCTCGCTCTGCTTACGAGGTAATTCGCTCGCGCGGAAAAACCGCTCGCTCGCGCGGAGGGAAAGGGGTTTCGGGCGGAAAACGGAAGCTCCGTATCGGAAAAGCGGCGAGTGGCTCCTTGCTGGAGTGGAGGCTCTTGCGGTTAGAGAGGGGCGGGGGAACGCGGTACGTCCAGGGACACGGGCATCGAGCAGCGAAATTGGGTGGTGGTCGGCTGAATAACGAGCTAGCAGTGGCTCCAGGGAGACAGAGATGCGCTCGGCTTCCCTTCGCCCGCTCTCTTCCCGGGCGCCGCGTCCTCCCATGAGAGAGAGAGCGATAGCTCACGAATCGCGTGCGCGGCGTGCGGATAATTTTCGTAGGTCGAGAGAGGGCCGGCGCTGCTTCGATATCCTCGAGTGCGAGGCAGGGATTTTGCAGGTATATGCCGGCGCGGCGTGTGTACATGCAGACGGTTTGTCTTGTTTATTGGCGGCGTCAACGAGCCGGACAATAAAGAACGCTGCTCTGCTCCGCCGCTGCCGGCGCTCGTGCCCCGGCTCGCACGCAATTTCCCGGGACAAAAATCCAGCTGTAACGAGGTCCACTCGGCATGCCAGTCTTTTTCCACCCAACTATATCGTCGACACTCCCACCAGGCCTCATAGCCTTTTCATTCCCGTCGGCCACGCGCAAATCTCCGGATGCCAATCGAACCTCCGGGGCGATTGCGACGCAATTACTCGGAAGGTGCCTCGGCAATCTGTCAGCACACAGAGACTCCGGGAGGCAGGGGGTTGCGAGGTACTTTGAAGGTACTCGGGAGCTGTTAGCTTTCGGAGGCGATACCTCGGGAATCTTGGGGCGCCGGGAGGAGCCGCTGCGGGAAAGAAGCCTGGGAGATGATGCGAGAGATAATATTTGCGGGGTAAACACAGAGCCAGCCTGATACTCTGGAACGCGTCGGGCAAAAGGGGCAGACGAAAATAGGGGCCGAGAGAGATATCCTAGTCGGCACACACGCGCCACCGGCACAATAAAGTGCAACATAAAGGTCCACCGATGGAAACACGGATAACAAGCAGTCTCTAGCTGTATTTCCCCGCTATTGTACCCGCCAGCGAAACTCTCTCTCTCCCTCTCTCTCGCGCACTCCCGCCTAACGAGGCAGAATATTTTCTTCGCGTTCAGCTGCCAGCGGCGCGCAGATCCTCGGATGCGAGAGCTCGGACCAAAATATATAGCGGGGCTAAAGGCCGCGCGCAGCCCCGCTGGGGGCGCTGGGAAAGGGTGTGCCGGGTATTTTGTCGGGCTTTAATCGGGAAACTGACGGAAGGGAGCATGTAATTTACGCCCGAGAGCCTTACTGGGTTTCGCAAAAATTCACTCGCCGAAAATGGAGTCCCATTCGCCCCGGAACACCTGCCCCCCCCCCCCCCCCCCCCCCCAACCGCATTCGTGCCGCGTAATTATGTCAGGGGTGCTGGGGGCTGCGCGGCCCGCCGCGTTCAAATTAGATCAGAGAGTGGAATATTTCATCGGGTTCAGAGATGAATCGGGAGGAGAGGATGCTCGAGCTCTTAACGTTACTAGCTAGAGGAGGAGGAGGAGGGAGGTGGAGGAGGTGGAGGAGGTGGAGGAGGTGGAGTCTATAATACAAGTGGAACGGGAGAGTTTAGCTGGTCGGAGGAATCGCGGGGGGTTGTACCGCGACAAAGGCAGCTCGAACTGGATCACCATTTTAATTGGGCAGCTCTTCACCTCGCGCAAGAAGTTCATGTAGTTGGGTGCATTTAAGCTCCGGCCACGGATACTTTCCATGCAAATCGATGCGATGCCCTGGAGGAGCTTCTTCGCATCTCGTTCGCGTAAGCAGCGCGCGCTCTCTCCGAGAACAAGAAGAGCTGCTCTCGACACGTGGAGCTTAATTCAAGCCGAGCTTAATACCAGTGGCATTTCAGCCGAGCCAGCCTGAATCGACTATCGACTGCATAATACCCGCTAAAGCTCTCGCGAGCCCTTTCAATTCTCTAATTTGTAAACGAGACGAGGAAAGCGATCTCACGAGTACACGCTTCTAGCCAGCCAAGTGCCGTCTCCGTTCTCCTCCCAGTAGAGAGAAAGCATCGATTCTATTATCAGGGCCGATAATTATGGAGGGCTCGTTAAGCGGAAGATCTGCGCGGCGAAAAAGAAGCCGAGGCATAAAGACTCCGCGGGCCGATTAATGGGTCAATCTGTTGAGGAGAAAGAATGGGCTGACTGGCCGGCGCGGCGTGCCGGCATCGCCCAAGATGACAGAGAGGCTTTAATAAAGGCGCGGCTCCGCGTACGCCACGCGGAATTTAATACGTTTCAGCCGTTATTATTTATTACTTGCCAGGGCACATTAGCGCGCTCTCCTTTCCTTCTTTCATTTCCGCGAGAAAGCTTGCTCTCGCCCGCCAGCCCCCGAGACAACCAACGTCTAAACCGACTAGTTTTTCCTTATCGCCGGCCTCGCTCATTCTACTTGGCGCGCAAGCTCGGGAGCTTTTCGGGGAAGAGGGCCCGACGCCCCGGATGACTTTTGTCCGCGGCGACCGCCGCCACCCCTGGCACATCGGCTCTATCGCAATTTCCCCCCAACTTTCCACCCTCGGACGGATGCGACGGACGTGACGGGAAAACGGCGATGGGGGACTGCGTGTCCTTTCCGTCCTTTAGCTCGCGCGGGAGGATGTGGCGGGGAACGGGGACCTCAGCCGAGACTTTTTCTTGCGGGCCGGTACTCTTTAATGAGGAGTTGGCCAATTCCGCGGGAGTTTCCTTGGAGCCGGAAACACGCGTATATACTCTGCTAGAAAAGGGCCGGCCGGAAGGTGCGTGGCTCAACATTCCCTGGATATAAACGAACTCTCTCGGGGCCGACGCAATTACGACGTCGCGGCGCTACGGGGGAAAGGGCCGCCACTTATTTTCCGGGAGCGCAATACAGTTTACGACGCCAGCGTCGCTTCGTTCGGCGAACAAAGAAACGCTCACTTGGAATATTTCAGGGGCGCGACGGGGCCGGAGGTCTGGAAAAGAAAGCTGCGGATGCGAGTTATAATTACCGGTGGATCAAAGGAGAAAGCGGAGGAAGACAGGGCGGCTTTTCCCCGGGGCTCGCTCGTCTCTGTTTGTCCTCTCGTTACAGGACATGTCTGACACTGATGGACTCACTTGCGGCGCTGCCGCGAAAAGGGAAAAGCTCGCCGGGAGAGCCGGGAGAGCCGAGAGAGACGACGGGGTTGAAGTCCAGGGGTGGTTTTGCATGCAATCGTGACAACGAGTTACGAGGCGAAGCACGGCCAACCCTTCCACGCGATACCACGCATGGACACGCGCTTGTACTTTCCCCCTGCGGCCTGCACGTACTCTTCTTCCGCGAGACCCCTTTGCTGCACTTGCAGTCGCGAGCACAAATACTTTCTCTGAAATGCCGGCGAACGAGTAACAATGCCCTCGAACGCCATTCCGGAGTATAATCGCGGCGAGGCCGCTCTCTCTCCCTCTCTCTCTCCCTTTTCCCTCCTCGCTTTAAGTAATTCCAAGGCCACTTGTTCTTTCGGCAACCACCACACCTCTCTTTCCATCTCGCTTTAACCGGCGCAGCGAGCTCAAACGGCTTAAGAACACCAGCCGAATAACTTGCAGCAGCCCCGCGACCTAATTGAATGCGGAAATTTACGCGGCGACGAGTAACACGCGGGGAGAAAAATGAGTGGGACGTGAGGAGGGTTCCAGCCTCTGGAGCGCGCAGCTTGCGTGCGTCCTTGGCGCCCGTTCATTCCACGGTTTACTTTAATATCCGGCGGGCTCTTTCCACGGCGCCTCATCTCGCGTGCTGCTGATTAACGAGCCGAACTGAGAAGAAGTCGAGAAAAGTAACTCGCACGAATCACACGGCTGGATCTCCGAGGAATGAAATTGCGGCTGGAATGCGCTTAAAGTTTCGCCGGCTTCGACACGTGGCCGCGTGGCAAAGGGAGCCAGCCAACGAACGAGATTTCCTTTGACAGTAACGGCAGAGCGTGGGCCCCGGTGTAATACGTATCCAGGGCCACATTGCACAAGCCACAGGCCGTCAGATCAAAGGGCAGAGCGCAACCCACGGTTTCGAAGGGTCCTGGAAATTCATACGCGGATACGCGACGCTTGTCCGCCCCAGGCGGCGCGACGCTCGCTCGCGGTAAGCTCAATCGTGCGCGTTATCTCAATCAATAAAACACAGGGCGACACGCGCTGCGCCGACGATAATAAACACGATCCACTGCCGGCGCCTCGCCATGCCGTGCCGCGGCTCTGCACTTGTGCCTGCTTCTTCATTCAGCCACGCTTCCAGATACCACGTGCATTCTTCATTACCCCGAGAGAGACCGCGTTACTACCACCCCTCTATTTCACACCTGTTACGTTGTCCTCATATCCCTCACACGACCGCTCAGTACCTTCGTCATTGAGCTGCCAGCGATTCTCTGGTACTATCAGTTAACCGCAACGATTCATAGAAGAGAGGTCGGTTCAAAGGGCCACGTATTGAAAGGGACACTGTAATTATCCAGAAAATTAAGGATCTCCCCAAGACAACAGTACTTTTGTGTTCTATCAGCACCTATGCGTGGTCTCCCACGCCTGCCTTCACGTCGCTGCTATCGCAAAGGTACCGGTGATACATTGTTAAAGTTTCTCGTGGTCAGAAGTAATTGTTCGGGTATACTTATCAAGCTCCTAACAAAGTCCTATTAGGTTGCTGCTACACCGTCCGGTTTTCAGTCCCACCCATTGCCACCTCCCATTTGAAACCACGTGCTGTCCCTATCCGATTTGGTCGTCACGGTACATTTGGATGCATCCGGCAAAACCAGAACTAACTTGAGTGTTAGGGTCTGTATGCACTAACGTAACGTGACGCATTTGTGAAAGGGACAAGGTACAGTTTTCTAAAATGTCAAAAATTGAATAGGTAAATGCTGAGATGAGCTTATTATTGCCGTAGTTAACCAACTGACCTTTTTAATAATTCGAGTTTCGATGGGCGTAGTTTTTTTCTCACTTTTTTTAACCAAACTAAAATGTCTCTTTTATCCTACCTCTCATCTACTTAGCCACTGTTCTACATATGCCATACAACTACGATGTAGTAAAAATTCCCGAGAGTCAAACTCCAGACTAGTATAATGTTCCGAGCACCCAATCAGATCGAATCGAACCTTCGGGCAGTAATAATATTCCTTTCGAATGATTAGTGTGAATGACGAAAAGTTGTAATGAGATTATTGGAGTGCGCGATTCTTATCGTTAAAAGTACGTGTGCGACTGTTCCTTGGAATGGAATGGAGTTAAGGGTCGTCGAGACCTACCCTGATGGGGACTGTAGTCGGAGCGTCTTCGAGCACGACTATCCGGTGATCCAGCGGTAGCATCCGGCAGTGGGGACGCGATATCCGAGGATCCCCGCCTGGACACCACTCCAGGCGAGTGCTCGGAGTCCCTGCGATGCCTGGCCACGTGGGGCGAGTCCTGTGGGGTGGCGTGTCCCGAACTGATCGGTGTCCTCAGCGGCGAGCCGTGCGAGGAATAGGGCGAGCCCGGCGCCGACATCTTCTCCACGCCTTTAAGTCAACGGATCGGCGTAATGCTTCGGCCACTCGTGCCATTCTCCAGACGCGAAAGACCGGTGGACCTCGTCGAAACATCCAAGCCGAACTACCTCCCCGGCGGAACATCCGAGCCTTCTTACGATTGCATTAAATAAAGCGTAGCCAAACACTGGGGAATCCAAGCGGCCGGAGAAGCGAGCGAGCGCCAGCGACAGAAATCCTCGGAGACCCTCGGAAAGTTTTATTCGATGCCGAGGAGCAGTGAATTTTCCAGGCTGCTCCCTGCGGAAGCACGTAATAACGAATCGAGAAGCGCGGCGCCCTGCTTCCAGTCGGGCACGGGACACTGTATAGGAGACACAAAGAGAAGAAGAGGAAGGCCGAGGAAAAAAATGCAATTTCATTTCGCGGCTGGAACACGTGATAGCACCGCTGACTTTTAGGATAATTGAAAGCGACGAAAAAGTGCGCGCTCTACAGGACTCGGCTTTGAAGCGATTCCTCTCGCCCGAGATTGGCCGCTCCTCCTCGGCTTCGGCAACCTTCTTTCCGCCACTGCGCTCGATGCTACTCTCCGAGGATTATCATCGCGGCAAAATAATCATAATCCCTGCATCGCGCCAGAAAGTAAATGGGACGATTGATCGGATTGGTGGGATAAATCGGTTTAGGGAAGCTCCCGAAGTAGCCGGGGGATAATTGCATTAACTATTTGCGAGGTCGGATCCAGATCGGAGAATAAGCTTATTGTTCCATCTTACCCGAGGCAAACAGGCAACGCAATCGCCATACCGGAAAAATACTAGATTGCGAACGAATCAGCGAAAGTGATGGCAATTTCGCGTAGAATCGCCGCCGAAATGCGGCCTTTCCAATCACGAGAGCACACTGAGAGAGATGGGGAGGGGGAGGAGGAGCAGAGGTTCGGCTATCTTTTAATCACGAGCACGTCGAACACGTCATATCTCATCTATCAACGCGGTTCAATTACTCGCTCCAGCGATCACCAGGAGATCAATGCACAGGGCTTTCTCGACTGATACCACTCCGGCACACACTATCCGTGCCCGCTCCTCCATGATCAATATCGCGATCGCTCGATAATCGCGGCCAACCATGTTATACATATTTCATCCCCGGCGAGCCGGCGCGCTGCGCCGCACGGTCGCGAGTAAGCCAGAAAAGAATGACAAACGGACTAGTTACGTAATGCGAACCGTAAGCAAGTGCGGCTTTCTAGGACGAAAGAGTAGCACGCATACTCGATGGGCCTGGAAAGACAAGAGGATATGATAGTGGAAGGGCTGGTTTGAGAAGGGTCGAGCGCCGAGGTATGTAGATTGCGAGTCCACCGGTCTTTCAGTGGGACGAGTTGACGAATAGATGGTTCGGTGGTGAGCTACCTTGAAGAGCAGCGGCCGGATGATGAGAGATCCCTACGTGGGCCGCGGAGAGTACGGGCGAGGGATGCGCGAGGCCCGCTGGGCCAAGAGGATTCACGAATCCGTGAATGGGGTTGCCGTGCATGGGATTGCAATGAAGGGAACGTGGCGGCACCATGCCCGGCAGGGGTATTCCTCGTGGTTGAACTTCGTGGGTGGTGGAGACGGGCATGGCCATGGGCATGGGCCCGGGCGCACTCTGCCCGGGCAGCGGACTGCCGCCGTGCACGGAGCCTCTTCGATGCTGCGACATAATCGGAATCCGATGGCCTGCGCCGCCAGAGGAGAGACCAGGGCAAGCTCAATGCACTGGGGAGGCACGCGGCATCGATATGATTGGAGCCGAAGGTGCTCGCTTCCCTCGGGTTTGGCTGGTCGCGCCTCTCGGGAATTTGCTCATTGGAAAAGCGCCGCTCTCAGTGACGGAGTGAGAGGGGAATCGATGGCCCCGCACCCTCTCAGATGCTGATTCGAAATATTCAATTGGTCCTTCGAATTGAATTCCTCTCCTCGCTTTCTCTTTCTCGATTTCCGCTCGTCGATTTCCGCTCGCCCTGCCCTCCGATAGCGTATCACGTACTGCGTGTCGAGATATTCCAAATGAAATGAAAGAGAGCGAGAGAGCCTGGCCTGAGTATGAGTCCCAAGACCCGCGGAGTATTCTACTTTATTCGAAAGTGATATGTAGTATGCTTCCTTGGTTCCCTGTCTTCCAGTCGATGATATGTCGTGGATATATATATGTACAAGCGTGCCTAGCATACGAGTATATATCAGCCGCAAGAAATAGTCGGGCAGCCGAGTATTCTAGGATAGGAAAGCGCTGGTTGGACCCTGCGACGCAGTCTTCCGATCTTCCAGCCGTGCGATTAACGACACGTCCCCGTGGGTCGCCCGTACAAAACTGGAGAACGTGCTTCTCCGCGTGTCCCGATTATCGCGCGTCCTTTCTCGCTCGTGTAGTTAACGCCGCTTATCCTCGAGGCTCCTGGTCCCCCGTGCCATGCGAATTTCACGGAGGCTGCGGACGGAGATTTATCACGGCGAGTCGCGCTCGCTCGCCCCGGAACTCCGCCAAGAGAAACTCCGCTAAATCTATTCCTCCGCGATTCTCCCAGCGCTGCTTACTGGCATCGCTCCGAGTGTCCTTTATCGAGAGGATATTAGCAATGAATCACGATTTTCTCTGGCCGATGCTCGAGGCAGCACCCTTTTATCTTGCTACTTCGACTCCGCTCCGCCAGCCGATTCAGAACTGGCCCCGGGTGATAATGCTCGCCATATTTCAGACTTAAACTTTCCCCGATAACTTCCTCGGATAGTAATGATCCCCTCGGAGCATTCCCCCTCGTATCTTCCTCCCGTATTCTCGATAGTCCGTCTCGACTCTTACAACTCTCGAGTACCAAGCGGTGGGATTGTTTAACTTGCTATTGTTAATATCGAGTCTCGGTGACACGTGTGCACTTTTCTCTAAATGTGCGGGATCAGTTAAGCGGACGGCCTTGATCCGATTCTATCCGGCGAGGAGACTGAAATTGTCACTCGGTCTGTTTGACTGCGGCCTGTCATAGCAGTGCCACTCAATTAGACGTGCGAGGGGAGCTTGGCAGTGTCAGTGCAAGTCGCGACCTTGTCACTTTGAACTTGTTGATTTAAGACACTTGTTGGTTTTGGTCCTCGGTAATCTTGGTCATCGCGTACCTCCGCTTGTTCTTTTGACAGGCGTCTCTTGGTCGACGATTCGACTTTGGTGGAGAGTTTCGTGCGGTACGATTGGACTGAGGGGATCGGAAGTAAGGAGAAATCGATGGGAGGTTCGAAGGAGTGTGGGTCTTCCCGTCTCGTTGTAGAATCCTGCTGGGAGGTTCGCATTCACACCCTCCAAGGGCTCTCGCACGCACTCTCTGTCTAGCTCGGCGCTCGGCCCCTCGCACTCGCGCCGAGCCGGAAGCTACAAGATCAAGGGCTCGCGGAGGCGCGACGCGAGCCAGCTTTAAACAAGTCCGACACTGCTCTTCACAACTGGCGAGTAGGAGGAAAGGACGCTCGCTCGCGACGGACGGACGGTGGTCTCCGCGAACGAGATGTATCGGTGTATCATCCACAGGTGGAAGCAGGCGGGCGAGCAGAGTTCGCGAGAGTCTCACACGTCTCGTCTCCTCGAAGCACACGTGTGCCGAGAGTGTCGCAAGAGTCGCCGCCGCGCTATAGTCGATGCACCTTTCCCAGGGGAGTGGAGGAAGCCGCACACCTCGCACAGAGGGGATGGATGCGTGTACGCTCGCCGGCTCGCCGGCTCGGCCGACGATTTCCAAATGGAGAAGTCGCGCCTCCGAGGGAGCGAGGGTCCTTTCCCGTGGAGGGTGGCGGGGACTTGGCGCGGTGTGGCTGGTCGAATTTCACGGTGGAGTAAGGCCACTTATCGCGAGAAGTCGAGGCGCCACGCTCTCGGCTCTCGGCCCTCGCAGTACACGTCGTATGGGGCGTGCGTCTCGACGCCGGGTGAGCGAGGACGTCGGGGTGAGTCGGTCGGTGTGCGACAGGGAGCGGCCGCGCGAACACTGGAAGCGAGGCATGCCTCCTCCACCGGCGGCAACACTACCACCGCCGAACACCACCACCAGAACAGAGCAGGAGCACCGGCAGCAGAAACGCGCGCCGGCACCACCGGAGCACACAACGCCACCAGAGCAGTAGCAGCAGCATCAACGACGCCGCCGCCGACGCCGACGCCGACGCCGCCTCCACCGCACCCTCCCCTCGCCCTGCGCGACGCCGGCAACGGCGCGCTACCCTCCACCTACACACAACCACCTTCCCGCCGTGGCCGCACCACCACCGAAGCGGCCCACCAGTATCTGCGCCCACCGCCGGCGTACCAGGCTACGGCAAACCAGCCGCACGTTCCCTCGCCCGCCGGATTCTCTACCCTTCAACCGCTATCCCTCGCCGCACCAGCACCCACCGACACACGGCTCGCGCGCACCCCGTCAACCGCTCGCTCCTCTGTGTAGGTGGCCTCTCCTCTGCCTCGAGTAACCCGCCACCCCCTCCAACCTCCACCCCCTTCACCCTCCTCGCGAGACGAGAGAAGAGAGACCACCACCACCACCCTCTCCGACTACCGGTACGCGCCAGGTAGATACTGACGACCCTAACGCCACACGCGCCCTGCGTTCTTCGCCCGTCCGCCCATCCACAACCGACGCGACCCTCACGACCCCACCTTACCGAGACCTCCCTTACTTCCACACTCTCTCTCTCACTCTCTCTCTCTCATCTCTGTCTTTCAGCCTGCTGCTCGATTTTTCGATACGAATCCTAAGGATTCGACGTGCGGCAATAAGTCAGAGACTGGGTTGGTCGGATAATTCGCCGAGATGAATTCTACCAGGAGAAGGAATAAACAGTAAAAAGTCATATCTCCTGGAAGACAGAATCGATTCATTCAACTATTGGCGCATTGGATTTATAAAAATAATCGACGAAATACAAAATTCATAAATAAATCCTTGGAGGTGTAACTTTTGCGGGAATCAAGCTGAAAGTTTGGTATCCATCGGAAACCGCTATGTTTCGGGGAAAGTAGCCGAAAAGTGCCAAAGGCTGTCGCGTGGCTTTATTGTATTAGCGCAAGACTCTACGGAGTGTTGTGCTGAGCACGTGGTGGTTGGTGGTGGTTGTTTTTCGATGGTTTAGTATCATTTTATCAGGCAAGAGCAGGCATGTGTCAGCGGTTGGCTTGGGGGTAGCCGACGTGCCCCGGCTCACCCGGGAGTATTAGGACTAGCTGGCGTCGCGGCGCGGTGGAGAAGCGCGTTAGGCGTGCGTAATTACTCGTCGTCGACGGGGTCGGCCAGAGTGCGGAGGCGGAGGCGGAGGCTGCCGGGGACGGCGACGCCGCGACGCTTGTATGTTAATGAACGGCGAGGTAGCGCCGGTTTCTCGCTCTGCCGCGGGTCGATGGACTTCATAAGGTAGTCTACTCTATGCGGAACTCGCAAAGCCCCGTTTCTGCCGCTTCCGTTCTCGCCGCCTATATATCCCGAGCATCACGAGCGGCGCCTGCCACGACTGCCACGACTGCCACCACTGCCACCACTACTCTATCGGCTGAATGTCGGCGCTGATTGAGCGCCGTCGAGATTACCGAGTTTCTTCCGGGCCGATGGAGAGGAAGAGATAGTTATCCGCGAGCTCGGCCCTCCGCGCGCACTTATTAAAAAATGCCACTCCAAGCCCTTCGAGACTATCAAGCGGCCGCGCGGCCTTATCAATTTAATGCCCGGTAAATCGCAGGATCGCGTGTCGCGCGCGGTTCCTGCCCTTTCGCTTAATGAGCCCGCGGGGAAAGGACTAACGTTCTGCAGCTACTCGCTTCCTGTCGCTCGCCTTTCCCCCGCGAGGCAGAAACCTCCTACGCACGAGACGAGATTTGAGACTCGGCTGACTACGTGTGCCGCTTGCCCGATCGATCCGGTACATATAGAAAACCCGCCCGGTGCATACATTCGCAAAAACGAATATCACCCATTGTCAACAAAACTCTTTTCATTCCCGAGCCCTTCGATATTAATCGGCGCCGATATATCTCGAGAGAGAATGTATTCGAAATTAAAGCGAGCGAACTATCGAAAATAACCGAGGGCTTGGTTGGTCGAGTGGCTTATCTTCTCGGTGGGGATCATCGCCGGATCCTCCCTGCGATCATTTCCACCCCTCGAATACCCTGTAACCAAGCGGAATAACGAGGGCCGATAATGCACCGATCAATTCTTTCGCGCGCGGTATGATTCCAGTATAATTCGCCGGCGATAACAACCTCGTTGCTGATCCACGCACTGCTATCTACTGCATCTGCCGGGCGATCGTGTGTGTCTGCGATGGAAGATACCAGGCATTATTCGCGGCCTCGCGGTGGTATCGGTAGCTTTCAATTGGATGTGTTGTAGCAATGTAGATTAAGCAGAGGACTCGTCGAACCAATCAGCGCAAAATCTAACGCAATAGAAACATCCGAGAAATTAGGCACGCGGGCGACAAAAATATTGAGTAACTCCCGCACTCGGCCAGTAATTTCAACTGGCAAGGGGAGTCAGAGACGTTAATGGAGGATTCGATGAATGTCGAGCGGCGCGAAACACTCGCTCACCCGGCCATCGACTAACGAGGGCGAATATGTACATATATGGCGTCGGATTTCACGGGAGATTAAATGAAAAAAGCAGAACTCGAGTGCGTGCGCTCGACGTGTCCATGGTGTGTTCGATCGCATTATCGGCGGAGAGTGCAAAAACATTTGCCTTATCCTGTCAAGTCGCCCTCCACCGGGATCGCGAGACTATCCGATCGGATCAATCGGCCATACAATGGTAAAAGCCGCGCGGCAGAAGCAGCAGCATTCGTTTCGTTAATGTCTTTTTGTGGCGAGGTTTGGGAGGGCAGGGTGAGCCCGAGCCAAATCCCCGGGTCGTTTATTAGCCGAGGAAAGCACGCGCGACACTCTCCAAGCCGATAAGTACGAGCGAGAGTTAAATCTCGCCGAAGCTACGGAGAAGCCTGCAACCTCCGCGGGCTGCGCGCAGGGTTCGCCAATCGAATGCGTTGGGGGGTTGGAGAGTAAAATGTTCTAGGGTTCGCTCTCGCCGCGACGAGTCTTGGAACCGAAGCATTCTTTCCGCCAGAGACTCGTACCGCTGGGAGAGAAAGCACGCCCTTCGCGTATTCGGCTGCTCATAGAAATGCACGGTGAATAAACCAGGCGAGGCGATACGATGAAACGTGCCTGCGTGATTCGAATGTATCGGGTAGGACGTGTGCTCTTCTCCAGCGAGCTTTCGCGGATTATGAGCCCTGCGGCCCCGTTTTGCCCCGGCAGCATCGCCAGTCACGTCTCAAATCCTGGAATAAATACTTCACCTGCCAGGGCAAAATAGGTTTTGCCCGCGAACCTGCCAAGACTCCGCTCGCCCGCGAATAAACCGGGAGACTTGCTCGAGGAAGACTCTGTTCTCGGCGAGGTTGCCTCGCGACTCTCCCTCAAATAGGCTTAACGCAAAAATCCCGTTCCGCCCTGGCCCGCCCTTTTGTCAGCAGAGCCACCTACTTCCCTCGAGGAGGACAAATATGTAAGAGAGGCCGCCCTGGAAAATGCAATTTACGGCGCGACGGCGCGGCGTACTCTTCCTCCGGAGATGAAACGTCCCTGGGATGTTTGGAGCGTTGCACACTGGTATTTGCATAATAAGAATGAGTGGCAATCGCTAGCCGTGAGCTGCGAGGCAATGCCACGCCTGCAATCACTCTTTCTTATCTACTTTATGACGGCCCTGTCTCATGAGGAACGTAACGCGCGAGCCGATTTATAGCCGGAAAACGCTTCCTTCTCTCGTTACGCACTGAACCCGCGTCGCGGAGAGATAGAGATTGCTCTCCACCGTGGAACGTCCACTGCTATCGAGGATGCCGAGCGCACACGCAGACGACACCTGCTAACTGGGAACTTTAGTGATCGGAATACAAAAGCGAGCGTTAGATAAGAATGAATATCAAACGAGAGACTTAAGGGGTGGGAGGCTCAGGGAGAGCTGCAACTGTTGGGAAGGAATAGGAAGGGTAATAGATTCTGTAAATTCGAGGAAGGGAAAAGTATATTAAAGCAGAGACAGTCGGATTCCAAGTTGGCCGGGAAGAAAGTCGTTTTAGGAGGCCTGTTGCCTCCAAGCGCAGCTGGGTTCTAATGTCTCTATCGGCCATTTTTCTCATTATGTTATTTCGCTACTTCTTTTTATGCTGTTCGCGGTGGTTCAAGTTGAATAGAAACTCGGTAAACTATCTACGAAATGTTGCTTTAACCGAGGCATTGGCAATTCTCTCTTCTATTTACGAGTACATACTCTTAATAATCGCGATTTTTGGAAAAGAGTGAAGTTAGCTCGGCGGGGCAGGCTATTAATCGGTGTAATTAAGCAATTACACGGTAAGAAGCCGCCGGATAGTAGGTGGCCCGTGACGTTTAAGTCGCCGTAAGTCAGCCTTAAGTAGGTATAATTTGGCCGATATGCAGCGGGCCCGGCCGCAAGCCCGCAAGTCGCCGTAGATTCCGAGGTAATTGCGAACTGCCAGGTCCTCTCAGCTTGAGCGCCGCGAAAGAGCCGACGGCGAACTTTCGCCCGGCGATTTTCTGCGCCGATCTCCCACTAGGGGGAGATTTTGCCGGGAAACGCGCCGGAGTGAAACACGAGAGACAAACTGGGAGTAACGTGCGCCCAGTGTACAAGTCGAGACTGACTCCTCTCTCAACCTGGATTCTGTAACTTATTAGGAAAGCACTCCCCGAAATGGAGCAGCCACTCGAAACCTGGCAAACCCGGCTGCAAACGCGGCCGCTCACCGGCGCGCGCGCATTACTTCCCAAGCACGACGGTCATTTTTCCCCCAACGTCGAAAGGTCGCCTTCTCTCCTCACTTTACTGCCGGTGGAATTAAGCCTTTACTTGTACACTCGAGAGAGCACTGCTACGAGAGACGAGTGCACTGAACAACTTTCGAGAGTATACTGTGCAAGTCAAATTGTCCTCTCTGTTAGTCTTTCTGCGTGTTGCTTCCGCTGTAATGAGGGCTTGCTTTGTTATTGCGTGTACTCGGCTCGCTCGACAGTCTCACAGAATTCGTGGAGAATCTGCGACTATGATTACAGATTTCCTCGAGGTTCTTTTTGCTGCGGTGAAAGCGTGAGCGAATGATCGACGAATGAAAAATACAATTACATATATGTATACCATGTACAGGGTGAGTCATTTGCCTTTGAATCGCTGATGATGGATAGTTCCAGTTGAAAACGTAATGATTCTATGAGGTTCAATTACTTTAATACAAAAGAGTCTTTGTTAAGTTTTTCCACGTACTGAAAATTATTCATAATATCGAATTGTACCAATAATAAGACACGCTCTATCAATGTTCTACGAATGTGTAGGCATTTTTTTTAGAATTTTTGATCTGCCCATTTGTGCGTAATGGAGCTGACAAAACTAATAACGAAAATAAAAATGGTTAGATCAGACTGAAATAGTAATTAGCAGTGACTCCGCCTTTCTACAATATTTCAACTTGATTGTTCGTACCAAAAAATTGGTTTTATTACAGTCTGAAAAGCCTTCAGAATTTTGTACCAGCGTTCAAACGTTCCTCCCTTCCTCACTGACGAGACCAACTACCTTAAGTGCGCGTGACATTAAAAGGACTCGCCAATGTTAACAATTACCAAATTGGCGAAGGCGTTAAACACGCGGAACAGTCAAGAATGGGGTGTTGCGTTATTGGCATGGTTTATTCCCCGGAGGCTGCGGGTGCGCGGCCATCGAACAGTAATGCACATCAGTGCTCGCGAACACGCAGAGGGTGGAGAAGAGAGGGAGAGAGAGAGAGAGCAACAGTGATGCTTGTGCATGCAGCATCGGCTTTGAAGTGGCTCTTGCCTCGGTTTCTGCTGTGCAAGTCGGCCAGCAGCCACCGGCTCACGCACGCAGATGCTGCCACGCCATGAAACCGTCACGCAGGAATGTCATGCACTTCCTCAACTACCCACCGGAATCCGCTCCCCATTGATGCCTCTCGGACGATTTAAATGAACCGCAGACTCACCAATACAACAACACGCCCCATCTCGAGACGCGGACAAGAGGCTGGGGGAGGAGAGCGAGAGGGCGAGAGAGCGAGAGAGAGAGAAAGGTTTGAGAGAAGAATCGTGCAGCTTCCTGGGGAGTGGAAAGATCCGCCCTCGAGGTGCTCTCTTTCTCGGCGCTCCGGGGAGAAAAAGCGACACGGCTCGCCGCTCGGGGAGATGCAATTTCGAGGAAGATTAATAGCGACGACGATATGCCAGAGCCCGAGAGGTATTCGATTAAAGGGAGTGGCAGGACACGCCGAGACAATGCGTGGAATTTCCTCAAAGGACCCAGGCGCGTAGCCACCAGTCGCCAATAGTGAAGAGTGTGGGTGGATGCGAGCTTATCCCAAGTCGGCTGAGAGCGGCTGGCTCGCAGCAAGCAGGTCTTCGCGAGGAAGAGTCACGGAAGTGCCGGGAGCGAATGCGAAATCCTGCCGGGCGGAATCAATGCGAGGAGAGTGTGCCAGCAGGTGCCTACTCCTCTACTTATCTACGTCCCTCGCGTTCTACCTTTCCCAGTCTGGCCGCCTCGCTCTTGCCGGGGAGCGACGAGCTGCACGGGAAATTTGACGATCGATGCTTTCGCTCGCTGCCGCTCGAACCAGTCGAACCACTCCTTGCGAAGGGAACGGGCGACTCTCGTCGATCGATTAGCACTGAACTCGCCTTCCCGCCGGGAACGGGCCAGAGGGGACACGGCAATCCACTGTGTATCGAGGCTACCACTTATCCCGAGGCATGAAAATTGAACTACGCTTACGACCCTCGAATCTGGGTCAATCGGTAGCCTCACCTAGCTCTCCATCCAGTACCAAGGAAGACTAGAGCACCGGCTACTCGCAGAATCTACGAGTCCCCGAGGAATCGAGCCGAGAAAAAGGAGCACGAGCCGCCGGATGCCACTCGCTCCAACAACCTCGGCGGCAAACTGCGCCAATTAAATACGCGCTGAGAAGACCCTCGACGGCATCGTCGAGCGAGAGTATGTGCCAAAAAGTTCTCCAGACAACTTGAAGACGCCCGTGTAAAAGCGGACTCTCGCCGGCTACTTGCCGATTAAAGCCTCCGCTCGAGTATCGAAATCTATACCTTTTCCTCCAAGCGTCTTATCTTCAGGGACAGCTTTCCAAACTTACGAGTTGCACTCGAGTATCTCTCACGCGGGAGAATACAGCAATGCAATACCTGGGAGAATACCTGGCGTTTCACGCAAAATAGGTAATGTCGACTACACATACTTCGCGTTGGCCTTCAAAACGCTTTGGATTCCCAAAGTTCCGCTGCTACTCTACGCAAAATCGGCGACACAATAAGGTATTCGTGGCGAGGACGGAAATCATCAAGAGCACACACGCGCGTATAATGCACTGAAATATTCAATGGCACCCGAATAACATCATTACCGAAGCCGTGGTATACGCGGAATGAGTAAGCGCGCATTAACATCGCCAAGCTAATTAGCCATGAAAAATGGCTGCAAGCTCTGGAGCGCGCGGGAAACGCGGGCCCAGTCGGGCTCGTTGGCAAAACTCGGGGAAATCGTGAAATATAGCGCGGCCATGTGTCAAAGAGTACAATGGACAGGCGCGTGGATCGCAGAGAAACCTTAGCGTCGCTGTCGCCCCAGCAAATAGAGATAAACTACCAGTCCCTCACTCCGCACTAGTTATACACCTGTCCAAGGTGCATTCCCATTCGTCTTAATTGTCCGGATCTCTCTCCTCGGCCGCGACTCGCAAATCGCAATCCCCTTTCTTCCGTGCGATCGTCCGATTAACGAGACGGCCGATAAAGAGTTTCTATCGCGCACGGTGCTAGAGGAACCTGACTCACTGCGTGTGTACTCTGCGACCTGCGTACAATGCTAGAATCGGAGGGCGGGGGCTTTCCAGGGCCCTCGAAATAATCAGTGCCGCCCTCCGCGCGATATCCCAATGAATATTGCATGCCGGAGCCGGTGGACACTGGTCCACCTTACTCTCCCAGTGAAACTACCCCCGAGCGGAATGGGCTGAAAATAAAGAACTCCGGGGGAGAGAGAGAGAGAGTTCTGCGCCCGGTAAATAGTCGGTCGCCAATTACTATGGCGATCGGGCGAGCGATCGAAAAACCAATTTGAAAGTTGCTCCGGAGAGGGAGCCCGACAGCCGTTCGCCCTGGCACACCCTCACTCTAATGACGAGGACACAATTAAATCGGCAGAGTAATTAAACGAATAATAAGACACGCTCCGGCTGGCAAAGCTACTTGACCCGCTCGGTGGAAATTCGTTGGCTGACATAATGAGCGCGCGGCTACACTCGTTCACTCGTTCACTCGTTCACTGTGCGCGCTTGACTGGTGCTCGGGAGAGGTGGCGAGAGTAGTACATTAAATTTCAACGCGATTACCAGCTCGACTGCTCGTCGACTTGTTAGATATTCTCCTCTTTGCCGGGCCTCGAACGACGATCGGCGCCGCTGGCCATATGATACCGGGAGCAGGTATCTACTAGTAACTCGAGCACGAATGATAGCTGGGAAATGGCGGGCGCATATCCATTAAAAGTTGAGGAAACTGTGCGCGCGAGTGTCGAGGCTTTCGACGGCTCGAGAGGACGCGGCTTTAACGAGCCGATGGAAAAAGGAGCGATGGCTGCCCTCGCCCGGCTGAAAAGCAAATAATAACAGGGGCGGCGTACTCACCTTTGCCGTGTAATTGCTGTCGATTGGTGTCGGCGCGTAGATTCTCCGCCGTGTGAACCAGCTCGTCCAGCTGCGGCTTCTTCTGCTCGAGCTCCCGCAAAACATTCTGCCAACACACACAAGAGCGGATGTAGCAGTTACTAGTTCGGACAGGAACTGTGTGGTACTAGTTGGCCGAACAGTCCGCGTTTACTATTGCTCGGAGGCTCCGCTTTGGCTTCGAACTCACTAGAGTAATAAGTGTGCATCGACTTTAGCCCCCGTGCAAGTCCTGTCAGTGGGCCGCTCGGGGCTTGGGCCGCGCGTGCAATTGGAAATCGATCCATCTCCCGCATCCCGGCAAAAAGTACAAGTCGGCGCATATAACGACGGCTAATCCGGCGGGGCCAAACCAACTCGACTCCCCTCTCATTGTCGGCAAGTTCCAACGCGGATAGCAATGCCGCGCAGCAATTTAGCCGGCTTTCCCTCGGAGCCGGCGGCCCCGCGCAACTTGCTGACAAAACAATCAGGTCAATTTCCTGGCCCAAGTGAACTTGGCTGCTCTTAGAATGAAAGCCGACGACCCCCGCCTAATCGATGAGCGCGCTGGCTCGGCTAGTTAGTTAGCCTCCACCTTCCTTTTAACTTTTCATCGACGATTTGGCCTTATGAGCCCGTGAGCCCGTGAGCCCGTGAGCCCGTGAGCCCGGTACTCTGTGCATTCGGCGAGACCAAGTGTTGGTGAAGTATAAAGCGAGCTTACTCGGCAAGCCGGCGAACCTTCTGTCTTTTAGTGGGGATGAGTACTCATACAACTCCGTCAAAGGTGCCTCTTCACCATTGGCCGAGCACTCGACTAGTTGAAGAATCACCGATCGCGATTGCAGCCGTTTAGAGAAGAAACGAGTTGCCCTTTCAGGATCCAAGTAAAAATAAGCCCCGGCAGAGTGCCCGATGAATTCGAAGGCCGGCGAACTTTTGTCAGGCATTGCGCTTCGAAACACTCGGCCCGATCGAGGGCCGTTTTTCCTGTTGCCTCGCGCTGCACCAACCTATCGATCGTTATAACCCCGACTGTCCATCCCTTGGTCGACTGCCGAGAGTTCTCTCCGACCTTATTGTCGCCGCGCCGGCCGCGTTAGCGGGTCGCCTCTGCGCTTTTTAACAGGAGGATTTCCCGGGGCAAAAAAATTGTCTCGGGACATTTTTAACCTCGCACTTCCACCGGCACATTTGCGAGACCAGTGTAATCTGCATAGGAGCGGCCGGGGGAAAATCGAGGAGTACCGAGGCATGAAAACGAGACTGCATAACGAAGAGTGCATAAGTAAAGTAGCCAAACAGCTTTTTGCAAGCTCCACTGTCCGCTTCATATCGTGTATTCCTAGTTCCGCCGAGCGTTTTAACCAACCAACCCCCTTGTATCCACCGGCACATCGAGCGCCAAGTCGGCACGGATTTGGTAGAAAGGGGAGGTGGATTTTCATCTCGATAAATCCGAGACGCGAGCAACTGGCGCTCGCGCGTCGCGAGTGTCGCGAAAATATTTGCGGAAGCGTAGGCTTCAAGCGGATTATGAAAACAATAACCGTACTAAGTCTCACTAATCCCCGCTCGCCGGAGGTAAAGGCGCCGCGTCGAGTCGCAGCGGCGCGCGCTCTCTTCGCGGCCGACTGGCCCCGCATCCTAATCCCATTCTCGCGCCCGCCTACCGATGAAATTCATTTCGCTCAGGCTCCACTAACTGTCAAATGCGCCACTCGCCTTCAATTTTCCCGGCCAGTGTTCCTTAAACTTGCGAGATTACCGAGTCCTCCTCCGGAGATCCAGCCGGCGAGTTGTACAATTCGACTCGCTCGGAGATGGAGAATCCCCTCGAGAAATAAAGAGTGGAATCTCCGGCGGCGGGATCGCTTCCGATCATAATTCCAATTGATACTGCGCTTCCTTTTATTGCCGCGCATTCCAGCGTGTTTCGCCGGAGGTAATCGAACCGGCGGGGAATCAAGGGAGCAAATGTTAGTCTGGTAATCCGGCCGAGCCATTTTCCAGGCCAGTCTGCCTCTACATATATACCCTCGGCAGCCAGGCGGCCAGGCAGATTCTACCGAAACCATGCGCGTACTTTATGCAAGATCGATACGAGCTTCAGCAATGATTCACGCGAAATCTTGTTGAAGCTAGGCAGAGCCCGGGGCGAGGAGGGCGCCGCTTTCAGGGAGAGGCTACGTGTTAACAGGTACGAGGGAGAAGAAGAATCGGCAATGGGGGCGGATTTTTTTCCCGGGAGAAAAATGCATAGTGGAATTATGCAACGCGGTCGACGAGTTGCTGAGTAAACGAGGAAAGTTGAGCCGAGTGAGTGAAGTTGCATCTTGATGGAATCGACCCACGCGTCTTCTTATTTTTAATGCTCACTCCTTTGAGTACACGTGAGAGCTATTTATGGGAGACTCCTCCCCCTCTTTCCTCACACACACACACACACGTTTCCGCCCCCTTCTATGTAATCGATCGAGAGGCATTTACTTCCGTGTCACCGGCGGCTCGGAAAACTGGGTGTACGCGGCCTCCTTGAGCTGATTCAACAAGCAAAACCCGCGAGGTTTCCTTCCGCGGCGATAAGAGTACATTTTCCACGGGCGAGTGCATCGCGGCCGAGTAATAACTCCAGGGCCCGATTTATCCGCAATAAATGGCCAGCAGCGGGCGAATTAATGGCGCATAAATGAAGCGCGATCGAGCCGGTCCTTTGTGTCCGCGCGGATAATTGCGAGTCCTCGCAATTGTGACTTGGCGATTATGTTATCGAGCGCACGCCGATACACCCTCGAGATTTATTTTCCCTCCTATTCCATTGGATACTCGATCGCGAGGCGGGAATGGCCGAAGGAAAAACAACGAGCTGCCAAACTCGCTTTGTCGCCGTGTGTATAAGGGAAGCCGGGGCAAGGAGGAGGAATCATCCCCGGGAGGCGGACGAGCTGCCCGACACATTGGCCTGCGAGTGCTGCGGGAGCCCTTGATAAAGCTGAAAGAATAGCCGGCACCTTTTGAGGCGCACTTACATTAAAGCGCAGCTGGAGAGTGCCGGTGTACATGGAGTTGGCCGAAGTGCTCGGCTGGCTTTCCTTCCGATCCATCGGCCACACCGGCCCTCGCACTTCTGCGACGCACGTCCTTCTTCCTCGTCCGCTTTATCTCACCGGCTGCGACGCAGCAGCCTGCCTCGCTGACACCGCTCCGCCACTTTACCCCTTTCTTCCTCCCGATCTCCACCGACCGCGTCAGCATTCGACATTTCGTTCACCGCTGGCCTTCCATTCCGAAAGGCAGATCTCTCCCAATACCGCTGCTACCATAACGAATATAAGCAATATTTGCCAGGGAAGGGTGGAAATTGAATTCGCCCGTCGAGTATAAGTAAGTAACCGAGCGTCTATCGGGCGCGCGGGAGATGAGGACTCGCGAGGTGACAGGATGTCAGAGCGGTTATCAGACTGTCAGGATGGCCAGTGCGCAATAGAGGGTACGCCGTCTGACGAGGGAGACAATGCGCCCTGTCACACCTTGTCAAACCACCTGAATAGCCACTGACATCGCATCACCCGAGCTCCCCTTTAATCTCCGTCTATAACCTCGAGGATCGATCGAAACTAATTATTCCCATCTCCAATCATAACCCGAGTCCGCAATCCGATCCCCCAATAAAGCGCCGCGCCGCGCCGTGGATAAGAGCGCGAAAGCCTGGAATTCCGCTCCTCCACATTTTAATCCGTCCTACTAAACCGAGCGCGGGAGACGCGGAAAAAGGGTGTAGGAGTATAGGATGGTGTTGGTAGGACCCTACGTGACCACTGCCAGATGAATCCTGCTACTTAACCGCATCCTTTCCTTCTTCCGGCGCGCATTCCGAGCTAGATGTGAGCGGAGCATCGAGGATGCTCTATTCTATCTCGTTCTTTTACGAGTCCCAGCTCTCTCTACGGCTCTACGCCGTACGGCGTACGGAGATACGTCGGATTTGAGGGTGAAATAGGGTGGCGCGCTGGCCTCGGGAGAAGACAGCTGCGCGGCGAAAGAGGGAGGAGAGGCCGCCGGTGGGCCCGAGGGACGGGGGATGCAAGGAGATGGGGCGGAAGGGTGGATTGGAAGGAGCAAGAGAGACAATGGGAGAAATTGAGAAAGAAAGGTGCAGGGAGAGGCGCGCGGAGAAAGCTGCCCACGCTGTGTATCGATTTTCGTTTCGTTTCCCTGTGTGTTTCGTCGGCTGCATCAACGAGTGTTCTTTATCGGCCGCCGCCCGCCACCCTCTCCGCTTCTAGATTCTAGACGAAATCACATCGTGGACCTCGCGAGAGTGCGCTAATGATAGCACAAGATAGACTGGACTCGATCGAGCCACATACGTCAGATTAAAGTACTCGGTACAATTAGGAATTGAACGGAAATCGATGCCGCGCCGATCCAATTAAACTTCTCCGCTAATTTCACCTTGCCGATGATTGACCTTCCATTCGGCGGGAATGCGTTGATTACCGAGCGTTCATCCGCGCGAGGGAGCACGTGTGCGCGGAGGCGGCTTCGCGAGGAGCACGTTGGCACAGACAATCGTTTGCCGGGAGCAGCTTGCGAGGATGCGGAAAGATCCAAGGCAAAGGTAACCGGTCGACGAGTGATAGCATTCGCTCTTTGCACCGAAACTCGCGTGCGCACTAATTAATTAATTACAAGCAACGGGGCGATTTTAAACGCGTGTATTTCGGAGGAGGCGCACCGAGGAACTGGCTGAATTCGGGCAGCATCGGTCGCCGATCCATGGGTATCCCTGGTAGCTAGGGAACCGTAATGCCTATATATGTATACAGGAGAGAACACCCTCTCGCCCGATCCCTCTCGCTCTCGATCGGTTGCTCGCGCACTCCCTCGCGCTCGCTGGAGCCGGAGCCGGAGCCGGAGCAATGAGGAGCATGCGGGAGCCTCGAAATTCGCGAGGGTGCCGCTGCTCAGCAAACGCTACAAACGTCCTTTAAACCTCGAGTGGCGAAACCTCGACCGATTACAGAGTGCACACTTAAACCGGGCCTCCAGAAACAACACCCCCAACCCGTCCCCCTCTCTCCCTCTCTCCCTCCCCCATCCAAGAAGAAGGATTCGGTCGCAATTCCCGCCGCTGGATTGACGGGGATGTACGCGGTGGTAAACGAAAATCGATAAGAGCGGGCAAGTTCCTCTCGGCGAGAAAAGCCTAGCGGACGAGGTCCGCGCGGCCTCCGCTCCGCACCGGGCGCACCGGCTCGTTCGTATGCCCGGAGCGCTGCCGGTTGGCCAACTTTTTGCCGGGGATTTTTCGGGCTTACTGCTCCGCCGACAAACGGGAAACTTTGGAGGGAAGCTTGCGGGCGAAAAGGACGACCGGCGGTTCGAAGCCCTCGCTGATTTCGAGTGCGATCGCGCGATGGGGTGGTGTAAGGCGAAGCGGCCAACGCATGGTATACCAAGGAGCGACTGGAGCGACTGGCTACATTGCGCACACGCAATCTGCCCCACCATTGTAATTGGCGAACACGGAATACCATAGATACCATTCCCCTCCCGCCCCCTCAATACAAGCCGGTGAAACCGACTCCCATGAAATTCGTTGGGAGAAGCAGCTCGCAGAAACGAAAGTTGGAGCCGATTGCGCTCGTCCATACCATAGGTATACAGACGGGAGACTCGGCTGAAATAATTGATCCCGGAGGGGGAGCGCGTAGATTAAACATCCAGCGACAGCAATGAGAATTGAATCCCCGGGCAGCGCGGCGCCCTCGCGCCCGTCGCGTTGACTATCGCTAATGAAACAGTGAATCCGGATGCGGAATTGCGTGCGCTCGCCGGGATTACCGGCGGCCGGCGCCAATTTACTAACTTGGAGATAATAAGCGCGATATGTGTGTCACGCACACGCTGCACTGGGATCGATGGGAGCCGAGGGCGGATATGTTGCCCGCTTGATTTCCAAGTGCGCGAGGATGATGGCGAGTGGAAATGGATGCGGCTGCTGGAGAGAGGAGAGATATTCAGTGTCTGGCGTCTCATGAGCGCGAAGACGTGGGCCCATTCTATCTAGCGATGATGAATTTCATCATCGCCCCCCGGGGGACTCGCTGAAAGAAGAAATGTTGGAAGAACCAAGCGTCGCTCCAATCAAAGAGCGGAGAAATGAATCCCGTGTATTCACACAGTGACGCGTGGAAATGACGAAAAACTTTCGGAGATATTTCCCGATGTTAATAATCCTTGCGACGTCCCGCGTCTTCCTGGGATTGTCAGGTAACTAGTGAGAGCGGGAGAAGCGAAAAAGCCGGAAGGAATTTTCTGTGTATTCGTGATGGGAGATCCAATTAAATGGGATATCGAACGCGACTCTGTCACTCCTAACAAGTTTGGCCTACTTCCTCTTTCCCTCTCGTTCTCCAGTTAACTATAAGCAAGGAAAACGCAAGCCCCTTGACGGTAATTCCAATAAATCCCACGAGGAAGCAGTCTCGGTATTCCATGTTCGCCTTCAGCGACAAATCTTGCACTTTTACTGCACAAATGGATCGGAGTTCCACTCGCTCGTTTTTCGAGCGCGGAAACTTCCGCGCAAAACCGGCCGAGAGAGAGAAAAGTAGCGGGGGCGAAGTCGGGCGATACGTTAATTGCGGAAACCATTACAGAACTCGGGCAAACAGGCTTCCGAAGTTGGCGAAGCTCGGAATAACGAAATGCCAGATTGGAAAAATCGAAGCCCGTCGGGATACAAGTGCCCGAGAAAATAGTGAGGAATCGCCGAGCTCAGCTCGGCAAACGATTCCATCAAGCTGCACGATAGACAATGAGGTGTTTGTCAGAACAAACTCCACCGGAGACAGCCAGAGAACCCTCAGATACGCCGTCGACGAGAAAGGAGAGCGGAGGAACCTGCGAAGCACAACTTGCCAACTATAGCACGCGCGCCGGCAAATTGATCGAACAATACCGAGAGGATTCTTCGCTTCTTCGCTTCTTCGCTTGAAATGGAGTCCGATCTCCTCTCATCGCATTCGAATTGCCAACAAAGCACTTAATAAAACGCGCGGTGGCACAAAGTGGCGCCGAAAGAAGTTCACTGGAACAGAAGAAGTACCTTGGCTCCTCGATGGGTAGTGCAATGCTCCTGTTGCTTTGACGGCGACTCATGTATTATTCAAGCGCGCGACGGCAGTCGCCGGTGGCCCAGCGCCGATTGAACAAAAGGCGAAATGCAAAACGCAGATATAATAACGCACCCAACCACGGCCCAGGCCCCTTCAGCCCCGAAGCAAGGGGACCGGCCGATTGAAGCCCCACCGAGAATAATCCATATTCCAACGGTAACCCAGATGTAATGCCGAGTAGTTTAATTAGGAATCGCGGAGTCGCGCACTCGGCAAGAGCTCGTCGATCGAACGGGCTGAGTGATAACTCTTGAGAGTAGCAATCCCGACTAATCAGCTTGCCAGTCTAACAGGATCAAGGCTCCTAAAACAGGCGGAGGGAGCGAGAGAGGAGAAAGGACAGGTTTCAAGCATAACGCTGGTATGGGTGAGAGAGCGAAACCGTTATTACTCGGCCATTCCCCGACAGGATGTAAGGTGGCGCTCTAGCCGGAGAAATTCCAGAAAGCATCTACCCTTCCTCGGGCTGGACCGACGAGGTCCCCGAGGTTCCGGAGAAAGAGGCAGATAATACGGCCACGGGGCTTATCAAGAGGCGAGGAACAAAGCCCGGCGAGCGCGGCCAATGAAACGGACGTTTATTGCTACCGAGGAGGGCGCGAGGGGGCCGGAACTGCCCGTAGCACTGTGTTTGACGGCGTTTAGTCGGAATAATAGCAGGTTGTCCTTCCGTGAAACCTACTTGGCAAGTGCCGCGAGAAAACGTTTATAATCTCCCTTTCCTCGGGCCTCCCACTAAAAAGGAGTCAAGCCTGCCAGCCACTGCTGGCTGCTGGGAAACCGTTCGCTATTGGCCTCGCGCAGAACACCACTCGCTTACTTGGCAATCGAGGGAAAAGTCGAAATGAAGTAATAAATGAAATCACGATCCAAGGTGAATGGCGCTGGCTTTTGTAACCCGGCGGACAAAAGCGTCTCGGTTGACCGCTGGCTGCGGAGTGCAAAGTCTGCCGCAAAGGACTTTAAGCGGCCGAGTAATATCCTCGCCGATTCTCGCGCACAAGAAGTTCGCCGAGCGAAAAGTTGGCCGATCTCGGGAATTAATCCGACGGAAATCGGCCGGCGTCGTTAGAGAGCTTTCCGAGCGAGATTCTCACTGGACGATTCGGGTGTCCGCTCGCCGAGGACCAACTAAACTCGATCTCGCACGGAGTGGAGTGCGAGGGAAATGCATGTGACGTGGACACGTTCGAAATGCCGTGAATGCGTGTTTGTTAGCGGGCTGAATGTACGCGTGATTAAGCGACGGAAGAAACGGCGGGCGGAGTTTCGGGGAGTGAACTTTTCGTGGTAATAGCTTCGGCTTCGTTTAAAGCTCGGCCGCAGTGGACAGTGGACAGTCCGTGGCGACTGGCACTGTCGCATTCACTATTCACTTGGTCCACGTCGACGCGCTCTCCGGAGAATTGTCCGAAATCGATGCTTATCCCGAGTTTATCAATAAAATGAATTTTATGCGGCGGGCGTATCGGGCCGCGTCCGTTGGGCCTCTCTTTCGCCCGGTGGCTCATTTATTGCTTCATATCTCTCGTTTGGCTCTTGGCGATCGGAAATCGATAGGAGGGAGAGCTGGCGCGCGGCTGGCTGCCAATGTCGAAGCCGCAGCCCATGTTACACATACGCATGTGTGTGGGCCGGAGAGTTCGGTGGTGTTTTCGGCCAGCCTCAAGCGGCATTCGAGCACTGTGCTAGCCAGGCCTGCTTCCCTTGCCAAGCCCCACAATCGCCGCCCGAAAGAGTAACGCGCTATGACCGGCAAGAACGCCGTGTGATCTCGTTCAAGCGGTGCCCATTGATCAGTGGGACCCGCCATTCTTTCTCCAGCCCCCCCAGCCCCCTCAAAGGCTCAACTGCCGAATGCAGCGGCGAAGAAAGTAATTGAATCTCCGTCCCCTCTCTCTCCGAAGTGGCCTTTTAAACGGCCCGCTTTCCTCGCACTTTCCCACTTTCCCTCGCGACCGTCGACACTGCCATTCAACCAATTATTCACTCTTTTCACCCTCCCTCTATTATAGCCAACCGTTCGACTAGGGAATAATAGCCGCCATCGACTACCAGCTGAACGCTCTATCAAAAGTATCTCTTCATACACCGAGCCCGGGGCGAGTACTGAAACGAGCGCTCCAGCAACGAGCAACTTCTTACGAGGGGAAGCAGAGAACTTATAGTATACTCGGGTGGAAAAAGCGCTCTATTTTTATCGACCATTAAACGAAAGCCCGGAAGAACTGCAGTCCGAATTACCGCTCGGCTTTAATAACTCGAGCGGCGCCACTCCAAAGTGGCATTACCGAGCCACGCGGCATAATAAATAGAAATTCGTTTTCACTGGCTGCCGGTCGGGGGAGTATAATGGTCTGTTAAGGGGAGAGGAAAATTGGTCGGGCAGGATAATGAGGCCGCGAGGAAGTGGCTAAGAATGAGAAGTCGCCGTCGTCGTATGCTGCTCTGTAGGGAAGGAGGGAGGAGCGGGACGCAACCCGCTCGAGTGATCAATAATCCGAGAGAGCATAACTATTGTGCGGCGTGAAGCAACAATGTGCGGTAACCCCCCGACACACGAGGAAGGCGTGGCAGCGTTCATTGGACCCTTAATGCCAATGCCAATGTCAGGGTTCTCCCGGTCAGTAACCCAGCAACCGCCCACAACCCCTTCCGCCTCCGAGAAACCCGGGAAAGCGCCAACTCACCAACTTCCACCGTCAAACTAGCGAACCAACGGCGAAACTCCCTGCCACCGTTACCAGCCGTTAGACAAGCCAACCCTAGCATGATAACTGACGAAGTTCCCGGGCGTTTTACCCTCTGCCAGGACTGGAAGGTCCACTTTACTTGGTGGATACTGCAGGGAGCGCCGTCGATATTCCAGAGCATGCAACCTCTCCCAGGAACTACACTTCTACCCTCGCAACTACGACCACCAACCCCTCGGTAAACAGGAGCTCGCGTATGGTAATTGCACAGTGCTCGACTCCGCGAGAGTCATCTACTCTGCCTCTTTCGAGACTTCTGTAAATTCAGCTCGGACTCTCGTACTCCAACGCAAACTCGAATTAACCGAGTTTCCTGCTTCGAGGATGCTGTTTGTAAATCTGCTTTCTTGCGCTTTCCTGAGAGAAGTGCGATGATAGTCGGGACTCACCTTCTGCTTGTCCAGGAGCTGGAGGATCTCGTCGACGTCGCCGACGACCACGGCCTGTTGGCGTAGCATTTCTTCCTCCACAGTGAGCCAGTCGCGTATCTGAAGGAAAGATACGGGGATGTCATTAGATCGGTCTCCAAGTGGAAATTGGTATTTTTAAGAGCTAGAGTTGACAAGTAATCGAAAAGAGAGGGGAATGCTGGGAAGCATCGTAATAGAAGGTGGAGAAGACCGGAATGGAGGCATTTGTAGCCGGAAATTAGGTAGGAGTGGTCGCTCGTAAGTGGCCCGACAACTTCGATTCGACTGCTCTTCCAATCTCTACTGGGAAGGGAATGGGGGCGGGCCAATCGGGCCATGAGGGGAACAGTGTTCGAAACATGAATATCCATGCGTCCGAAAATACAGTTTGATGAATCGAGGGGGGAGGAGGGAGAGCACGTCCATCAGAAATTGCTAAACAGTTATTGGCGGTCGCATTACGGTGCTTGGTTTATTATCAGAGCGTCGGGGCGCAGCAGCCAGCTTCCGGTAAGCGTCACTTCATTCTCGCAACGGGATTAAACCGCGGGCAGCCGGCCAATTGCGAGGGCAAATTTGCATTTCAAAGTGTCAGCGCGGAGACAATAGTTTTTCCTTGTTAAGGGCAGCGCCGCGGCGCGTTTAATTAAATATGCTCGCGCGCGCGATTCCACCGACAAGCGTAATTACGTTTCCATTGAAATGCGAGCCAATAATACACTTAAAAGGTCCGCGAGCGAGGGCGTGCGTCCCCCGGTGGCCGCTTCTGTACCGTTGTCTCTCATTGTACCATGAGCAATTTGCCACGCAAGCCCCCAACGAAATTGTGAACGCGATTTCTCCGTACCGCGACGGGCCAGCTTAATCGGCAATCGATTAACTCGCCGGGCTTCCTGACTTCATCTGTTTGCGAAGCTCTCGGGAGCGCCGGCGATACGGGAATGGGGAAACAGAGCCACACGGATTCGGGCATCGAGGGAAGGAGACACATCTCGGGAGCGTAATCGATTTCGGATGCAAGGAGAGAGACAAGTGTCCGAGGGACCGCAAACTTTCGCCCGGCCGATAAATCGTCGCGCAGATAAGCCGAGATTCTCCAGGAAATTAAGCTTCCTCTATGCCGCCCGGCTAACTTGGACCTCCCCCCTTGGCTGACCTCGATACCGCTCGGACCACTAATCCACGTAAATCAGCCTTGATTAAGTGCACCAGTGTCGAACTAGTATCATATTTCCCAAGCCGACTAAGCTGAACTTGGTACGAGAGTGCGCGCGACACACTCAAAGCGGCCGAGGTACAGCTTGCAGATTGAAAAGCCGCATTTGCTTTGCATGTGTCCGGGGCGAGTTTTCGCACGCCAGTTAACCCGACATTCGCCGAGAATTTCAGCGGTCCTTGACACCGGGTTAAAATGGTGATTATCATTTGATGGGGCCCGCAGAAACCAATTTTTCCGGCCTTCCTCGAGATATCATGCATTATTCCCGAGGCGTCCGTCGCCCCCGTTAATTCAATGCCGCGCACTCTATGCTTAAACTAACACTGTTATTAGCATATATATTATTTGCTCGCTCCCGCTGCCGCCGCCGCCTTAACAGCTGGCGACGGTGAAGTTAGACGTGTGTGTGTGTGTGTCTTCAGTAAAGAATTATTATTAAAGACCGGCTAATTTCAACGTATTATTGGACCAGCTATTTTCTAAACGCGAGACTTCCAATTACGTTTGCCTACTTAAGGAAGTATTCTGGTCTCGATTGTAAAATGTTTCATAATTTTTCCGATTTAATTACTGAATTAGAATAATATGTTAAGTACACATTTTTGCGGAATTGAGAAACGTGCTCTAATTAAAGACGAGTCAGATCAAATAAAGTACCATTTCAATATCTGAAGATGTAATTCCCGCTGGACGCACGACTACTCCAAAACTCCTTCCCCATTCTATTTGTATTAATTCGGAAATATCTGAGAAACTGTACAAAAATCAATAAAAAATATTCGAAATGTCTCAGTTTACTTATTGTTATATTTTGTATATAGATATGAGCCAGTGGGAGTCACATATTCAGAGATTGAAATTGCGCCTTATTTGATTGTTTCAGATACACGTCATGGATTCGGAATCATATCCGGCATGCGACTGTTTTTTTTCTCTGTCCCTTCGCCCTATCTTTGGTGTACGTTTCTCGTTTCCAGAAAAATGTGTACTTATGATTAGAAAATGCATATAAATGTAGAAACAATCATGTTATTCTAATGTAGTAATTAAAACCTTGCCGCTTTTAATAATTTTAGAATCCAGAGCAGAATTCTCTCTTAAATTGGGAGAGTTGGCGACTCGCTGACATCTGCGTAGGTAAACGGCACTTCTTCCAAGTTGCCACATTGCGAATGCACTTTGCGCCGAGTTGGCTGATCCCCCCTTTGACCTTCGACCGCAGTAAAGGGTTCTTGTTTTACTTTCCCCCTCTGATCGCTCCTTCTGTGAGTTTAGCAGTTGGTGTTGCCTAACTTCCCCCGGGATGGCAGGGCGCGTCGCGCTAGTCTACTTGAGGGCCTGTGACCGAACGATCACAGTCTATATTCCTGGAATGAGGCTCTGTTTTCTCTGCAAGGCTCGACGTACCTTCTTCTTATGAATAATGAATGGATAATCACGAGTTTTAATTTATGTGCTACTCCAAGAGGAACATTTCCCCCCGGGACAACTCTTGCCAACTCCTCAAAGAATGTACTTTTAATTAAGGGACTAACTGAAACAAAGGTGCTAGAACTTTGGAAGACCAAAGGAACGAAATGACCGGCTGAAAGAGTAAAAGACTTGCGGCAGAGTGTAAAACTCAGGCCCGGAGCAGCCTCACCGAGCCAAGGAGAGTAAACTTTCCACCCACAAAGCTATAAGAGAGCCACACCTCATTCATGTGGCAATAAATATTTGGAAGTACAAACAACAAGTTCGGAGAGGCTTAGATATTTCCATTATGCAACAAACACTGGCTGGACTGTTCTAGTGGAAGAAAGGACGCGTGGAAACTGGGGAGACAAATGGAATATGGCAGGAAATTGTCATAGGATTGCGCGCTGCACTGGAGCACAGGTTGCGTGGTAAGTTCGATGCCCCTGGGCGAGCGAGTAAGTGGAATATGGTATGAATGAAGATGAGGGTGGCACGAGTGAAGCAGGCTAAGCCGTAGTAACTCGATAAAACTGACCAAGTTATACGTCTGCATGTGCCCCCCTCCTCCTCCTGCTCCTCTTCCTCCTCCTCCTACTTCTGCCCATCCCACTGACCGACGCTGTCCGCCAGCGTCGTCACACAAATCTAATTCCTCTCCCCGATAACCGAACCTACTCGCCGTGGAATATTCTCGGGCGCCTCCTCCCGCTCTACCGGGAGATTCGCCGACGCATTTCGAGGCTGACTGCCTCGCCGATCAGATAGGGAAGACGCGAACCTCGTAAAGAAGCCGTCGCTGATAGACAGGCAGATATATATATACAATATGTATACGAGACACTCGTCTGGAAGGAGTGCGCCGAAGAGAGAAAGAGTACGAGCGAAAGGAAGCGTCGGTGTAGATCGCACGAAATGAAATTTACCGAGGCCCATTCCCGTCTCTCTTTCGCTCCGCGAGGCTTATCTCGATGGGTTTTTGCAGGTATGGCTAGCCGTTCAAAAGGTCGACACTAAGGGCAACACTCTAATTATAGCAGACGGAGATCGTTACCGGAAAGGTCGCTGTTCCAAGAAAGCGAGGAGAGTCGGTGTCGTGCCATGGCGGAAAATCTCGCTATCGGAGTAATATCGATGAATGATTTGCCGAATGAGTCACTCGATCCGATCCTTCTGTACCAGTGCGTCGGTGTTCAGATTTATTTCTGATCGCGAGGACAGGCGCCCGTTGCCCGTCGCCCGCCGCCGGGCTAATCGAGTGCGAGCGCGGAATATCAAAAGGGGAACTAATCTCGGCGACTCGCTCCCGATAATCCAGTTAAGGCAACCCTATTCCGGCGAGCGAGAGGACAATATGTCGGACCTTCACTGCCGCCGCCGGATTACCGGATGGCCCGTGTCCCGAGTAGGCTCAACATCGATCAAGGATTATTGCAGTTACTTCGCACGGCCGACGACTTCGAATGGGCCATCGGCACGCCACTCAGGACGATACGTCGACACTTCCTCCCCATCAACGAAACTTCGCTTACACCACGCAATTAAAGAGGATCGCGGCGAACAAACGATTCTACGTGCTTCTGCGACGCCGCGCCGCGCCCGCCGGTGTCGAAGAGGGATTTTTTGGAAGATGGCGCTTACGTCGTATACCGAAAACTTTGAAGTAGATGACATCGACTGTACTTTATTTCATCGATCCAGAGGGCAGTTAGGTTGTCATTATCGGGGAGGAGGGAGCTAGATACTCTGTGCTTCGTGGATTGTTTAGTGTGTTGATTTCCTCCGAGTAAAGTGAAGAGAACTTGGTAATTATACAAAAGGGCTACACATGTGAAAATGATTTTATGATGAAAATACATTAATAAACAACTGAGAGACTTATTCGCGGTGGGGGAGCAGCATCTAACCTCATAAGAACCCCATCAAAACACCATACAATTTCTTGTATAAAGCTGGAGATAGGTCTAGGTTAGGATCCAAAGGACCAAATATTGACATAATTGGAATATGGTTTGGTCTATACTATTCCTCCGCCACCGCGAATGGGGGTAATGCATTTCCCGGTCCGGATCATTTTTGGTTCCGGTAGAAACTGGTCAATTGCATAGAACATGCACTATCTATATAATATAGTATGTATACATTTTCCATATCGAGAAACCACTACTTTGGGGTCAAATGCTAAAAGCATCTCGAATCGTATATCATTTTCAACTCTCATGTGGATCTTATGGCAATTTACAGTTTTCCCCCACCGTGAATAAATCTCTTGCACGGTTATTAATACAATTCCTTTAACAAAAACAAAAAATCTCATCACTTTCACATGAGTAGCACTTGTGAATGTTTGCCGCATTCTTTGTGAAACGCGAAACAAGTGCATGCTCACCGGACGAACCCTGCTGCATCACTGGGACAATAACGTGAGTGGATAGGACTGGCAGGTATCCTAATATTCAATGCGTCTCCCGCACTATTGTCTCCGAAGGACAATCGGCATAGTGAATAGGATTCGGAAGCGGGAATCGTAATAGCGGTGGCGCGGCTTCCTGAAAGATTAGATTCCGGAAAGGTGAGGGGGTACGCGTGGCCGGGCGAGGGCGACGGTTCCGAGAATTCCGTAGTCGGCGCGGCGCAATTAGCATAGTAAAGCCGGGCGGCAGCCGGCAAGGAGAAAGGCGATGTGGTACGGACTGCGGAACGCGCGCGTCGAGGAAAAAGCTCGCTGTTGGACGGTGGAACCGTGGAACGTAGTGGGACGACAGTGTGTGCGCGACGATTTGCAGCGAGCTGAGACGAAGTGGAGTAAAGATCGCCGCTTCGCTCGTGCTTTAACCACTGCTGGCTGGTCTTCAAGCTACGCTGGTACTTCCACTCGGTCCAGTCCCTTTCCGCCTGAATCCAAACCGCTCGTTCATTGTGCTCGCTTCTAGCCGAGCCTTTACACCGGGAAACCGGAGCGACACGGCGACGACGACGACGACAGTCACCGGTGACGTTTAGCAGATTTTTCTTCGACGATTCAACGACCTGCTCTCTCCTTCTCTCTCACATGCTCTCGCTGCGCCTGGTATGTCGGGCTTCCGCGTCGGCGTATAATTTCCAAGCTTTAATTAGCGAGGCGAGGTAGCCCGGTGTTCTCGCGCATTATCCCAACTAACTTGATGCTCTCTCTTCCACTACGTCCGCGCGACACTCTGCCAGCTGTGCCCGACATGAAGACGCCGCGACGCGACGCGACGCCCCAAGTTTTGTGCGAGGTTATCGCCAGCTACTTTGGAATTAACGTCGGCTTCCGTCGTCAGGCTCGCTTAATGCTCGATCATTATTCTTTCAGAGTCGTCGACCTGAGACTACTACGTGGAACGCGGATTATTCCACTGAGCTGCTCAAAGGTAAAAGCGGAACTAATTAATCATTTGGTCCTGCCTTCGAGCATATGCGGAAATGACAATGTAAATGAAGGGGAAAAAGCGCAGAGGAAAGGCTGGATCAACTTAAGCGGTAAAATGGTGAAATGTAATATTGAAATTGGGTCGAATTGAAAAGAAGCTGAAAACTGGTTTACCTGAAGTACTGATTTATCGAATCCAGCGAGTAGAGCCGAAGGTGAGGCAGCAGACGAGGGTGAGGACGATGTCGAGGAGGCCAAGACTGAGGTAGATAGCGTAGGGCTAGTTGCAACGGGGGTCGAGGGTGTCGAGGGGGCAGGAGAGGGTGTCAACCCCCGAGGGCCCCCTGCAGCTGCACCCGCCGCCCCCGATGCTGTGCCGACACTCCTTTCCTCGTCTGCAACAGAAAAAGAGAGCCCTTCTTCACTTATGAACCACACTGCCTCCATTAAAACACGCTCAGACATCTTCCAACATCTCCACACATCATCCGTCCACCTTATCAAGCTGAAAGTCGCTCGGTTAAAAAAAGCTTCAATAATTCTCACACCCGCAGGCTATTCGACGGCGATTCTACCAACAATGAAATGATCATCCACCTGCCATGGGAACTAATAAGTTTTCAGTTAAGGGTCGGCGAACATAGTCAGCCTGACATTCGCTCGAGGGGTAATAGTACACCGGAGAAAAAGGATCCGATGGGGAAAGGGCGGCCGATTTCGAGGCACGTAGGCCAGTATGCGAGATCAATTCACTGAATGGGAGAGTAACTTTCATAGTTTATAAGTTTACCTAGCGAACTCTGCCGTCGATAGAGCGCAACCTTCATCCGATGGAAAGGCGAGCGTCCCGGATATCTCGGATGAAGCTCTCGAAGGGCCTTTTAACTGTGGCCTCTTAAAGGCTCGCCTCTAATGTAATTGGAAACTTTGGCGAGCGCTTTTCTCCTCTCACCGTTTTCAATGCTATCGGAGAATCAATGGGCAGCTGCGCCTCGAGGCTGCAGCATCCATCGCCCGAGAGCCGCGTCGAGCGGGCCAGCTTTCCTATGCATGAAAGTGACGCAGTATTTCCCAAGGAATTTCGCGGCCTACTTCTCGCCGATTGTCGGAGAAAAATTCTCCGAGCCGCTCAAAGGGAATCCCGGATGTTCCGAAAACATTTCGGCCTCGCAGGGTCTCTCAAGACGGCGAGTAATGCAGGGGAGTCTCCCTCGCGATCCTCTTCCGCGCGCAGAGTATGTGCCATTATACTTTTATTGCCGAGTTTTCACGAGGCTGCCGCATTATCGTCACGGACGCCAGTGTCTCCTTTTACTAGCGCTTTTTCGCCCCCCTCCCTCGCCATTCTAAAAAGAATAGGGCAACAGCTAACGACGAAAAACTCGCCCCAACAACGAACACCGACTCTCCCGCCTATATAATTAAACGGGAGACAAGGAACCTCGTAAGAAAAACATGAAGACACCGGTACGGGCATTAAAATTACAAGCTGACACAGGAAGTGGAGGATGCGAACTTTCTTACTGCGTCGCGTATCTAAGTCAACTCCCTTTCCGGATCACGAACGCCCCATCGAGCATACGAAAACTTGGCCTCTCGCGGGTGCATGCATATGTATGCGGGCGTGCGGAAGCTAAAGCTCCGGTGCTAGCTAGTCGAGGAAACTTGTGTCATAAGTTGCTGTAACACCGAACTTCCCCTTCTTAGTATTCGCAAGTTAGTTGATCGCTGGGACTAGTCAACCAACTTGAGACACCTAGTAGATGTGTAACTTGGTCTAACACTGTTTTTCGCAACCAGTGTTGTTCACTTGAGCAAGAACCTTCAACTCTACGCGCCGACCTCTACTGCGGATAGTTGGAAATGTTGGATCGATTGATATCACTGGTCCTGCACTAATCTGTCCTTCCATCAGTCATAGAAACAGCGGAGCGACAAAGGCAATGCAGGCAACGAGATAGCAGGAAGCCGGGATCACAAGTGGAAGACAGAAATCCCTTGTTAGTGGCGACTGGTCCCAGCGGGCGAAGTGGCCTCCGACAGGCCAGCGACGATGGCGTGTGCAAGGAGAGACACAGAGCGAATTTGCAGCGGGAAACATCAATTCTCGGCTCGCCGGCAGCAGTTTTATTCCGAGCAAAACGAGATGGAGAAATAGCCGAGGGGAAAAGGAGAGAAAGAGAGTATTTGGAGGTGACTGCCAAGTGAAAAATAGGGAAGGTTGCCCTCTGCTCGAGCTTAGCTCTGGACTAGTGTCCGTCTGTCTTCCTGGGGGATAAGTGATGCGAGGCTGCGACAGAGGAAGCCGCGGGGATGAAACAGCCCGCTGAGAATACTCCTGGTACTTTCTTTCGGGCTCGAAAGACACTGGCACAGTCAGGCTTAGGACTCCCTTCAATGAGAGTGATAGATTGCTCGGCAGCATCCACTGACACGCTTTCAGACCTGGATGGACCTCACTACCCCTTACGATCTGGATTTCCCTTCGAACGGACATTGCGGACCCTACACTTCGCACAGACATGTAAGGGCCTGAAAGCTTGCCAAAGGATTGAGTCCGCACGATCATTCCGAACGATTGAAATCCCCCGGATTAGTTAAAGTCGCCTTGAAATCGTTTTAATCAAGTGAGTGCGCGTGTTACAAACAAGTTGATTGCCGGCTACCCTCAGCTCCCTTTCACTGGTTCGGTCTGCGTTAAACGACTTAAAGTAATCGGGTTGTGTAACCTGCTCGGGGAAGATTAGTTCGACCCACTTGCAGCCCTTTCCCTCGGGCCAGCGTGGAAATGTAAAGAGAGCTGCGATCAATCGCCAATTCCAACCGACAAATCGAATTAGTCCACGCGATTTTCCCCGTATAATTAGGTAATAAGGTTGGTAAAGAAAACCACTTTTCTTAAAGTTTTCTTTAAACTTTCCAAGTACTGCCCAACTTTTATTGGACTTGACCACACCATTTCCGAAATAATCGACTTTGAAATTGGCAACTTTTATACGTGCGACACAGCCAAAATCCGCCAGTCACTCGAATACCATAATGTTTCGAAAAATATAATAAAAAAATGTTGTGGTCAAGTCTAATAAAATTTAGCCAGCAGTTTCAAGTCCCTGCAAAGATTATCACGTACATAAGTTTAGGTTTTTTGCACCAACTACCATAAACACGTTACAAAAAGTAAATAAAATTGACAGTCTCCAAATAACAATCGCGAACCTAGCAAACTCTAGTTTGATATTTCGCGTAGACGCGCGGATTTGGCAGACAAATCGTTGTCAATAGAACCAACAGCTCGCACTACAGATGTAAATGAACGGATAAAATCTTGATGAATGGCAACGGCCAGGAGGAGCAGAGGGAAGAGATTAAAAGATTGCTGCGGATAAACTGGCAGAAGCTCCCGCTGCCCGCCGGAGGCCCTGAAACTCTTTCCCCGAATGAAAATCAGGCGCCCCCCACCCCCCTCCCAGCTTTCGTACATTCTAATTCCTCCATCTAAAACCACCGTCTTTTCTCCGCTGGGAAAGTTGCCCGGCGAAGAACCCTTGAAAATACAACTCGGACGCATCTACCTCGAATATAGCCGCGAGCGTCCGCGAGTCACAAGACCAAACTAATACTTGATTTAATCCGAGGGACGAAAAGAGGATCGCATTACGCAATGCAGTATCAAGCATGGCCATAATTAATTCGATCGGTGTGCGCGTGGACGAGGGGGAAAAACTCGGCTTTTTCAGGCTCAATGGAGGATGTCAAGCATCGGAAAGGAGTTCGGTGGAGGAAGGGAGGCGGGTTCAGTCCGGCGCGGAGGAGAGGACGAATTAATCTGGCTTCACGCAGAACCTCGGAAGGATGGGGCGGAAGAGAGTAGGGCTCGTCCTTTGCCCCACGTTTTCGATGTAATTGAATCTCTCGTCTTTGCCGGGCCAATTGTGCCGGCCTCGGCTCCCACCCACGGACTCGGGGGCTGCTCTCTTACCGCGAGAAATTAATCTTCCCTCTCGTAAGAGATTGAAAGATAGAGAAAGAGGTGGGCCGCGAGGGAAAGTGAGGCTGACGGAGAGGGACAGGAAAAACAAAGTGATGGAGGTCCACTCAAGGCTTTCCTGCTGCCTCTCTGTTCTTCCTCGCGCGCGCGCGCCCGCGCCGAGGATTGAAAATGAATTTCTTCCCAAGAGCGATCGATTAAATTCGCCGGGGCGAATTGAGCAGCGGTGTGCCTCAATAACGCCGGATATCCGGGGGATCTCAGCTAGACGCTCTCCTCGCTGCGCGCTGCGATAGAACAGAAAGGAGTGAGGGAAAAGGGCGGATAAGTGGATCGCTAGGAAGACGAAGAACGTTGAGGGACGTAATTTTTCGGACGAGCGCGGATTAACTGCGCGGGATGGCTCATAATTAGGGCGATTCAAGATCGCCGAGAACAAGGACGGGGACAATGGGAGACTTGGGCTGAATAGTGTCAGATAGGATTGCAAACCACTCGGAGCTAGTTGCACCAAGTGCCCTTATTAAACTAATTGCAGGGATGCTCGGAAGGTATATCCGTCCATCGAATTAAATAAGTTCGCGAGTAGCCAGCGAGCGATATCCGATTACTTCTTCTCTCCCAAATGAATCCCATTAAGTCTGATCATATTAAGATAATCGGATTACTCTTATTACGCGGCCCTCAGACAAGATTTCCTGTTTATCAGCGCGACACAGTCCCCTCCTATTCTCGGCCCAGCTTCCCATCAGCCCCGCGACTCTCCACCGTCTCACCTATCTCATAAAAGTCGCTTCCCCGGCTGATTACCGCCGGAAATACCCCTTGGTTTACTGATTACGCTGGAGAGCACGATTTTTCATTCCGTGCGCGAGCTATAAACGGAGCGCGCACCGCCAAGTCCTTTCGGTCTTGATGTAAGGCAGCTGCCGTAAAAGAGAGAGGAGTGACTGGCAGCTATAATAATGAGACGACAGATAAGACCGCAACATGCTCGGAAAGCCCAAGGAGCTCGGCGGCACGTGACGCTATTTCGGAAAATTAACTTGACGGCATCCAGCGAGACCTCAGCCTGACGTGTTCGATCCTCCGTCGAGTTAATATCCGTCACATCGGAGGGCCAGACTACTGAAATTTCATTGCCACCAAAGGAATTTACTTATTGCTCTGCCAATTAACAATCCCCGGAATCAAGCGGCGCTCAACGTTTGATTCCGGCTTGTTAGTGTTTCCAGGGGGAGATTTAACAAGAAAGGGAAAAGGAGGAAGGCGCGAAGGAGATGCTTCATTTTTGCATAGCCACCATCACTCACAGTCTATCTCACCGACCCGTCCCTTCTTTACGATGGGAATTAACATATTCATAAGATATTTATCGAGGTGCCTCTTTGACGGCCGCGATGCTTTAAACACGGCGCTTATGAGCGGAATAAATTAAGCGGCCTTTTGTCATTCGGCCGCATTATGCAATGGGATTACCGGCCAGACTGGTGAAACATCACCTGGAGCCACTCGCGAGAATAAAGTATGAAAATAGCCCGGTCATATTTTACCCTCTCGCGGAAGGATAGTCGGGAATTTGCGAGGTAAGCCGGCTCTCGGTGCATTCTCCATGTGTGTCCTCGCGCTCACAAGGGTTCCGGATAAAGGGAGGGAATTGCAGAGCGATACATACGCGGCTCTCGTCGATAATTCCTCCCATACATCATGCACCACTGTCAGCATTATTTAAGCGATTGCGCGTCGTTTATCTTGGTAGATGCAGCGGCATGATAATGCTCTACCATTCGGGACACCGATTCAGTTAGTAATTGAAGCAATGAGATAGCGCCGCTGATCTATTGGCGATCAGTTAGCGCCCGAGTGAAATACCACCGCGGTACCCAGACACAGCACCCCCCTTTCTGCAAACCACTAAAATTCCACTCATTCTGGAGCGTGAAAATTAAGCTCATCACTACCGTTGGGAATGCGACTCTTATGGAAAGCAGGTAAGTCCAGTGGGAATCTTGGGCTATTTTTGGATTTAAACGAAGGTAAATTCGGGTGCGAAAGGAAGGAGGCGCGGAGGGGGAGTCGATGCCTTTCGACAAAGGCCGCCAGCTAGGATTTAGTCGGGCAAATACGCGCTAGACGACCTATGCATAATTCAGGAATGCACGCGTCGCCGATACTCCGGAGAACGGGCGGCTTCGATAGTTATGCATATGCTCCGTGCGGATGCTGCTCGCATTTCTGGCGCAGACCGTCTTCTCGGGCGCGGCACCGACACGCACGCACGCACACACACACATGCACGCAGCCACCCACCCACCCCTCTGATTTGCTGGCGGGCTGCCAAGCTTCGCGACGCCGGAGACTCGCCGGAGAAGAACACGCGCACACACCCCATCTCTTGCCAGAGATGCGAGGATAACGGGCTGGTATATCGCGCCATCCCCGAACGGCCGCCAGCTCTTTGTGAATGGGGAACTCGTTAATTAGAAGATCCGCTAATGCGCTCCACCACCTCCACCCCCCGGCGCGCCCTTCGCCGCGCAACTTTCGCCATCCGATAATAGGGCGTCTCTTTAGCTGGGTTGCGCAGTGAAAAGCGAGCTCCCTCCCTCGGAAAAAAAGAGAGGTAAAAGCGTGCCGCGAAGAATAGATAGTAAATATATTTAATTCAGTGGGGGAAAGAGGGGTGGAGAGAGGGGTGGGGGGGAGGGCTTACGAGAAGGACAGGCTATATCCTTAGAGTACGTGGTTAAAGAAGCACCCTGGGAAACGATGAACTTCTTATCCGCGCATTACAGCCACCCCCTTTTCCTTTCTCTCGGAAGCCTGTCGATCGGCTTACGGCGAGGGTGCGCGCCTCCAATTCACTCTTCCTCTCGTCAGATAAATATATATCTCGCTGGCCGAAATGGAAAAATTCTCATTTTCCTCGGCGCACTGCTCTCCCGCGCGCGGGAGCCTTCGCGATCTGCGGCCGGAGAGTTGGAACGAAATCACCGGGGCAAGGTGGGGAGAGCGAAAGAAAGTTTCGCTTGAGGGAGGGAGAGAGAGAGAGAGAGAGAGAGAACCTCGTCTTTGGAAAGTGGCTGGGCCGAAGCGAATTGAGAAGTTGGTGATCGCAGCTTATTCGAGAAGTTCGGCAGGCGGGAGCATCGAATGCACGCAGACACTGGCGAAAGGCGGAGGGGAAAGGAGTTGAGGGACCTGCACGTATACGCAGGGCCTTTCGAGTATGTCATGGGACAGGGAGGCCTGGCCCCCGCTCTCCTGTACTCGAGTAAATAATTAACCGTATAGCCAGGGCCTCGAGTGCTCGCTCTCCTCGACTCTCAAGGATTTCAACGTGCACCGCCTTTCTTCCTTCCCTGTCTTTTTCCTCCCTGCCCTTCGCGCCAGCCGCCCAGCCAGCCAGCCCTTCTTTATCTCGGCAGACCTCACGCGTCCAAAGATGCACGCACGTCCTCATTAAAAAAACCTTGGAAACTTCCTCGCCCGTCGCCGCCAGACGGAAACAACCCTCGCGCCTCCCCTTTAAATACAGAGTTTTAGACCGCGCAAGAAACTCTCTCCGCTTCGCGAGGAACGCGCGCTGGTTTCCTCTAAGAAAAAGCCGATCAAGACGAAAATAAAAGAGGCAATCTGTCCGGGGAGGGGAACCGTTCGCAGCGCGAAAGAGATACATCGGGAAGGGCGAGAAAGCCCTTGGTTAATCGCGCAGGTAGTATCAGTACGGCCTCTCTCGCGATTTTCTACTCGCTTTAATTAACCCGATAATCTCGGGAGCCGCGCTCAACCCATCGCGGCAAGTTTGACTGGGCCGTTTAGAGTTCCAGTGCAGAGGTAAAGCCGCTATTTGTTTCGCCGGGGGAAATCCGGCGGGATTAACACCTGGCGAATGCCGGCGTAGTAGTTGGCTGAGTTCACAATGGCACGCATCGAACGGCAGTGAATGAGCGAGTGATTGGGTTTGGAGCGTGCGAGGTGGAAGGCGGTGAATGGGCCGGCCGGGCGTATCTGGTTTAAGGGTATCGAGATCAATAGAGGGGGGTGGCTGGGATAGAAGGATACATCTCGCACGGCTCAACCCGAGGCCGACTTGGATAAATCCAGGGGAGGTAGCGTAGTTCGACGCGGGCCGCGCCGATAGCTGCTTCTTCAGCGAGCTTTCGAGCGGACGACTGACTAGCGACCGGCGTCAGATCGTGCTCGGATTCCAGATAGAGAGCTTCGTCCGGCGAGCGCAGCCTACCACTCGCTGCCCAGGAACAGCGTATAAAGAGCTACAATTTCTCTCGAGTTGGAAGAATACTGTCTTGCTTCCTTCCTTCCTCTCTTTCCAGGGAGAATTCCTTTCGAGTGTTGGTCTCTCCTTTCAAGCCGCCCGTAAGCAACGCGCCAACTCGCCCTCAATAGTTCCGCCGCGGGAGGAACAAAGATTCCCGCAACATCGCCGGGACTTTTGAATGCGCTTTCAAGTCGGCGCGCTCGTCGGAAATTCGCGGGAAAAGAGGCTGCGAGAGCAGTTTGCGCGCTTCAAACTCGGTCTTAACTGCCGAACTATTAGGAAGGCGAAAGGCGCGCGGGGCAAGCCTCTCGCAGAGAGAGGTGGGATTCAGCTCGAGTAAATATTAATGCTGGCTAAACTTAGGAAAACTCGTAGCTCGGATTGCGGCTCCGGGCTTTTTACCTCGTTTAACGTCGCCGATGCTAATTGGAGCCGAAGGAAAGTTCGCTTTTCCTTTGTGTCAGTTGCGAAACACGAATTGCGGAGGTTGCCACCGCCGTGTTAAGGACTTGACACACGAGCGGGCCGGCCCGGGTCAACTTAAAAACCGTGGCTCGAGTCAAGGGCTGAACATACGATTGGGCCGAGACGCCCGGGTCGCCCAGCCCACCCCCTGCCTCACATTCGACTGGAGTTGGGATGACCAGCCACTCGATAACTCGAGGCATGGTTTTTAGCTTGATTGGCCCGGGCCAGCCTGCTCGTGTGTTTAGACACTTTAGACCCTAGGCCGCAAATTATATACGATCGTGGCGACTCGATATTGTCGTTGGAGTGATAATCGATATTTAGGGATTGCCAGCGGCAATTCCCCAGTATTACCTCCCGCAGCCTATATGCCCCAGCTGAGCAATTAGAGCAACTTCCGGCGAATGCGTATCCGCGCTGCTCGCATTAGCTGACGCATTGACACGCGAATCCTCTCGCGATATCCATCAAGACAAGATCCAGTGGATCCTCTCTGAAAGGCTAATCCCAGGGCGGGAAGCAGCGCCGGAATGTCTCGAGTAGGCTCGCGGCCGCGCCATCGGAGATAAGCTTTAAAAATATCGAAATTATTCGGAGGTGGATCAAAGCGGGAGTATTCCGTGAAAGGGCGAGGAAAGTGCGAGGGAAGTGCGAAGCGGCTCCGAGGGAGATGTCGGAGGAGGCGTGGAGTGGTGCGCGAGGCGCGCGCTCGAGAAAAATTTCATTCATGATCGGTGAACATAAACGGAGACGACTGGTGCTTTCGGGATTCGAGGGTTGCGCGTACGCTGAAGCGAAAGCTCAAGTAACGCGGCAACCAGTGCACCGTCATTCCGCGATATAAGAGTGGCAAAGCGAGGAGAGGCCGAGGGACGCGGAGAGTGCGAGAGGGAGTGCATAGGATAGGACGTATGGGCTATGTGCGATGGCGGGTGCATTGAAAACAGGGCACCGTCGTCGTCGTGTATCGAGCAAATATTGATTCTGAAGCGTACCTGTTTGCCTGCTTGCCGGCTACCTCTCTGTACCGTCGAGCCCCGCCTGCATCCATACGTCCCTTCTTTTCCCCATTGCTACCTATGCACACGCCGATCTCTGCGTTCTACGTGTGCAATCCCACCCCCTTCACCGTCCCCCGTATTCATGGCGATGCTCGCGCAACCCTATGCATCTAAATATCCAGTCAGACACTCTCGCCCGGGCTAATCCAATCACGAGCGCCCACTTATTAATTCTCGAGCTTTTTACCCTGCGAGCTAACATCCGCGCTTCGATTTCGAGTCATCCTCTCCCGTCAAGTTCAATGGTCGGGAACGTTTATCTAGCAACTTGCGGTATATCGAGTGCAGTTGAGTGGAGAAACTTGGAGGACTCGAATTGGAGAAATTGGGGATTTGGTATGCGGGGAGCGCGGGTGGCGGCCGGTTCCGAAAAGCCATGAAAGCTTCCTGTCAGCCACGCGGAGTCCTTTCAGCATGCAAAAGGGCCCGGTGTACAATGGCGGTGAAAGTTGGTTCAAATGAACGGTGCGCGCTGCGAGAAAAATGGACGAGTGACTACCAAAGCCATTAACTCGTTTAACCACGAATATCAAACGAATCGCCGTCGAGAGAGGAACATGGGGAAAGGGGAGACTCGACAGGACGAGAGAGAGAGAGAAATGGGAGGGAGAGGAAGCACAGAGCTGGTTCGGCTTTGTATCGGCAGAATCGATTAGCTGTCACAGGCAACACTTAAAAGCCCGACATACTAGCGACTGGTTATTCATCAGAAGTCGAAAAGTGCTAATCCCATGCGCCTCGTTAAACAGCAACTCGGGCAAACATCTACTCATATCTCCCACTGCCAACTGTGTCTGTCTAATGCGGGAAAGAGACAGAATCTAAATTCTAAATCTAAGAGGAAGCGCACGTGATTCCTAGAGATTTGGAATGAGAATTCTCGCCATTTTCGACGCGGATTCGAATGAACTCGTGTCTCTCGGGTAAAATAATCCCAGGTTCTAACGATCCCCAAAGAGAAGGAAGAATCGAATCTCGAAGTCGTAAAGTTGCTTGGCTTCGAGAAGACCACGCGGCCGCAGGCCGCCACCCCTCAGTGTCGTTTACCCACGCGCGTGCCCGATTACTGTAACCCGATGTCGATTTTTACGAGAGAGCCGGCCACTCTCAGTTGTCGGAGTAACGAGGCGTAGACGCGCGATGTGCCACTGAGGCATCATTTGATACGAGATCATACTTCAAGCCTCGGCTAATTAGGGAGGGACGGGCCCGGAGAAAAAATTCCATTACGCCCTTTCGTCCGCCCTTACTGCTCGAGTGCATTAAACCTCTCCCGTGGAAGACGCGCTGCCCGGACACCTCGGCCAAATGAAATTCCACTAGGCCATCGGGAAAGTAGAGGTTTCCGCTGCTACTGGAGCCGAGAAGTGTCGTTGACACGGTTGATTCGTGAAAACGACACTTTAATGCTCCTTTAAGGAGCAGAGCAAGCTGGGCGCGCCGCGATGAAGAGGAGTCCGAGGGAAGAAAGGTGGAGTCAACCACTATTTGTCTCTGACATCCCTCCAAGAGGGAAGCTTCTGCCCGAGGAACCCAGATCAACTCTACCCTACAATTGACAACTCGTCGCAGAAACCATCCTCCCGACTACTCCCCGAACGATCGCGCAACCCCGACCAAACAAAATTCGAGGCGAAAGAGCATTTGCGCACAGCGCCTGAAAGAGATATCTTTTCCAAACAATAAGCGGGACTCGCGACTGGGAAATTTCGAATGGTCCCCGAGCATTTAGCAGGGCTTTTCTCTCCCACGAAATTTCCGGCTTCGAGTGGAAGGAGGAGTGAGCGCTCTCTCTGTCTCTCCATCTCTCCGCAGCGTTTTCCGCTCCAGTTCGCGTAAATATCTCCCTCTCCCCGTCGTGATTACAGTCGGCGCTGTCTCTCGCGGAAGAAAGCGAGAGACAGCCGGTGGAGGAGGCGCAGCCCCACCGAGAGGGTGAGGCGGGGCGGGGGTGGCTGAACGAGGGAAGAAAATAAAAACGGGTAACCGAAAGACGAGACCGTCGGAAGGAGGAAGCGAGGTAGGGAGCGGCGGCGCGTGCTCGTCGAGTGCTCTCGTTCGCGCGAATTAAAGAGCAGCGTATCCGGCATCCGCGGGTACAACGACCCGATGAATCCGCGCGCGAGCAAATGCTGGAGGAGGTTCTCTCGGCTCTTCAAATATTTCTCTTCAATTTGCGGGAAGCCGGATATATCGAAACAATATGGACCAAGCCCTCGTCATTCATCTCTCTCTCTCTCTCGCTTTCTCTCCCTCTCTCTCTTTCGCGAGTCTCAACCGGGGGACGCGAGGGCGACGAGCGCGACACGGCGGACTCTCCAGGTGCGAACGCGAGGCGAGCTCACCCCGGCACATCATCTCCGCCTCCTCCGTCCCTCGTTCTACTCCAATTCTCGAGAATGCGAGCGGCAAGTACTGGCTGGCAGTAGCACTCACTCACTGCGCGTTTGCTGCTACTACTTGCTCTCACAGTCAGTCGAGGACTCGCGGCCTCGAATCCGATGATGATGCTTCATGTGAGCCCGCCGCCGCCGCCGCCGAGCGCAATGTACAACGAGTTCCGCCGTCAAGATCTAGCATCGATTTTTCAACCCCCGTTGGCCCTACTCTCGCGTCCCGTCCGCACCGGCCCAGGATTCAAGCATTGTTGACGGATTTACTGTGCCAGTCGGAGCATCGGCCTCACCGATTGTTCCCAGTAGCCTATCGTTCATCCTCCCCGAGTAGCCGCACATTGTGCCCGTCCCGATAACTTCCCCTGGATAATTAAGCCACAGCGACCCACTCCCATCGCCGTGGAAGCACCTTTTTCCTACCTAGTTTCACTCCCGATTTCTTACTCGGTGCTCGGCATTCGCCGGAATAGTCGAATTTCAACGCGAGTACTTGGCTGGTTTTGCTGAAACGCCGCACCGGTGGCTTTAATCGCGGCCTGCAGGCGCAGTTGTTGGCGCGAGGGCGGACAACATATGCGAGGCTAACCGTAGGATTACAGCTCGCGGCAAAAAGGCGGCGCGGATTTATGGTTCGGGATCGCTGTAAGCGCCCGATAGCTACACCCGGAAAAGCCACTGTTTTCCACTGGAGCCCGATACTTGGGCTATTTAGCCAAACGAGCCCGGATCAATCGGGATCGACGCTTCGCGCCGGGCAAAAACTCGAGGAATTACCGGGCAAGTACTCGGCCCTCTGTAATCCCGAGGAAAGCAAGGCTCGTCTACTCTGTTAGAGGCGAATTAACTCGGAAAGAAATCGAGGCGAGCTGGCGAGCTGGCGAGCCGCTTACACGTAAACGTGCCATTTCACGGGCTAATTAGTCCGCCGGCGCTCGCGGAGAATCGAACTGACAAAAAGAGCACGGTGGGTGGGAGGAAGGTGCCGAAAAAGCAGGTCTTAATTAACCTGTGCATTCACTTAGAGTTTCGTTGATTCGAAATCCAAGTAAAAGGCTCCTTCCTGCCAATTAAAAGGAAAAGCCTCCTAATCTGTGAGCGACGCTTTCACCATTACTCACCTACCATCTGTAAAAACGTAAAAAGGAGGTTCAGCCTCGCTCAGTCTACCCTAGATTTCAAGCCATCCCTCGCAAGGTTGAATGCCAGTCCGAGGATAAATGGCTCGTTCTACTTTTGGGTGTTGCAGCAGGCGCAGTAATCAGGCCATTAGATTATGATGGAGCGGCGAGTGGTCTCTTTGGCCGGGCAGTACTTTCCCGGCGAATATCTCGCATTTAGCTGATGGCAGTCGTGGCGGGTAAAAGGCCTCGGGGCGGCGGAACTTGGATGCGCGCGTACCACGTCGCCGGCGTCCTAGAGGGTTTCGATGCGCGGGTGCGGGCGGGCGGGAAAAGAGCCGGGCGAAAGGAGAAGAGCCAGCGGCGCGGCGGGTGATAATGGAAGACATTACTTACGCTAACGGCGCGAACTTCCCGCTCGGTGAAACTTGGCCGAAACAAGCGGAAAGGCGAGTGGGACCGGCCCGTGAATGCACCGGCGCCCATTACTCGCCACCCCACTTTAGCCCGGCAGTACCTACGACGCTGAGAGATGCCGAGGGACGATGCGTGAAAGTGCCGCGGCGTGATAATGCGATTCTCGCCTTGGGAAAAGCCCTCGATTTCCACCGCTTCGCCCAAAACCCAGCGCGCCCTCCGATTTTATCGAACTGGCTCTCGAGTGAAATCGCAATTGCAAGCTCGAGGTACGTGTGGAAACTAAATGGCTGAGTCGCGAGGAGAACAAGGGATTATCTCGGTGTGCCGGAGCATTTAGTACGTCGGGCGCGCTTTGGCCAGTGCATCTCGCGCGGAAGAGCATTATTCGCCCGAGAGTCCAATGCGAAGGGGCTTTTATCTCGCGGCGGTGTTAGCCGCAGTTTAAAGCTAGGGTGGTCCTATCAGCCGCCTGTATACACACATGCACACAGTGCAGCCCCGCTCGCCGAGAATTCCGCTGACCTGTCGCTGCGGACCTTCATTAAATATAATCTGCCGGAAATGGGGAATGTGCGGCGGGCGCGCTCGCTCCTGAATGGAACACGGCGAGCCTACGCTCGCCCATCCGCGCGCTCCGTGCATTTCCGAACATTAAAGCGCCGCACTCGTGTAAAATAAAAGCGCGCCGATCCCTGCGCCAGTTAACCCCTTTGACAAAACAAAGCAAAAGCGCGAGCGCACTCGCGACAGTTGGTCGCGCGGACAACTTTTCGAGCGGCTTTGGAGAAACGCGAGTTGACTTATGTTGGCCCGGTTAACCGGACGGATTATTTAGCGAGCGCATGAAAGGGCACCCCCCCGAAGGAAGGGTAGGACCTATTGAAATGGAAGGGCAAAGTTCGGTTAATTGGCAGAGGTAAAAATATGAGAGGCTCGCTGGATAGAATGTAGGCGGAGGTTGATGCTCGTCGAGGCTGGCAGAAGAGAGTACACAGGAGAGGAGTGCATTCATCAACTAAAAGCAACAGGGCGGTGCTCGCCGGTGGCCCACATACGCCGAGGATACAGAGAACATCCGAGTCATCCGAGGAAACTATCGCTTCTCCCTCCAAGCGTCGCCCATCTTCGTTGACACTCGCCAGCAGAGCGGAGCCCGCTACCCGCTACCGGAATTAGCGGGGATGAATGCCTGCCATGCCGCTCCGATCGCAACTGGGTCGCGCGCGGCGCATTTTCAGACAGGCCTGATTCCACGCCCAAATGCCCGGATATTAGAGCTGCGTTCTGGGACGCGGGGCTTGCCAGGTGCACCAGGGGGCGGAGGGTCCCATTCTGCAGTAGCATCGCGCTCCAACAAAATATCAATCAAACACACATGCAGCCAGGGATGAAATCTGCCCGACAATATTGACGATGGTGGGTAACGATTGCTCGGCCCCGATGCGAATAATCCGCGCGTCGATTAGCGACGTCGATTTGTGAGGGGTGGAGTGGCTCTGAGTTCTCCACCAGGAATCGAGGGAGGAAAAGTCAACGAGATTCTTCAATGAAAAGAGAGTAGGAACGTTTACGATCCTAATACACGGACATTGGCGAGGATAGGGAAGAAGACTCTGCGCGGGATATCCGGAATAAGTCGAAAACTTGGAAACCTCAATCCCAGACACGCGTCCCCGACAATCCCGCACCACTTTCCACGTCGTTTTCCCATCGGTCCCCACGGAAACTTCGCGGCTGCTCGACGCGCACTGGGAAGAAGGGAGTTGCTCTCTTTCTCCCACCCCCTCTCTCTCTCTCTCCCCGCCGTTCCTTTTCCCCTGCATTCGAGTGTACGGGCGCGTGTGAGAATCTCTTCTCTGCGAGTGGCAGCGCGCGGCATCCATCCGTGTAGGGACGGGCGGAAATAAAGCGGCGAATAAACGTTTCTTCTCCGGGCAGATGGAGGGCCGAACGCACGATAAAATCCGATAGTGGCATGCAGCCCGCCGCCCACTCCGTCCTCCTTTCTCGGCCACCGAGGAATAAGCCGAGAGGGAGGGAGAGCCTTCTTTTTCTCCCGATCGCGAAAGCTCGCCTCGCCGTTTCTTTTTCACCGGAATGAACTTCTCTCGCTCATCCTCCCCCACCGGTTCTATCGCTTACTTCCGCACGCTTACGTGTTCGAGTAGCCGACGAAAATACCCCCTTTAACTGCTACACCCTCGCCGCATTAGCATAGCCCAATCAAGATACTGCTTTTTCCAGCCGCCTCCTCTGTTTCACCTCCCAATGGACTGCGCGAGTAAATTCTCCGGGCTCGAGACGAGAGAGCACTGCAGGAGGATCGCACTGCGAATTTTCCACCAAAGGCCCTAGGAAAAGAAGCGAAGGGCGCAGGGAGCTTTCAAGACAGAACAGAACCGCGTAATCGCGACCGAGGAAAGTGGAGCATTCCGGGCGTCGTCGGTTTGGCGGACGGGCGAAACGTATTACGGAAATTGCGTGATTTCCTTGGGAAAAGGGGAAGAGGGGAAGCGCGTCGAGTGGGGTGGGCGGCCGCGCGTTCTCCAATAATTATGCGGTTGCGCTCGCACACGATTCCTCCGCCGAGCGGTGGAACACAGCGAGAGACACTCGTTTACCCCGGAAAGAGCCAGCCCTCCTCGATCCGCATTCACCGAATGTGTACCTACGCTCACGGGGACGAGGGGGAGGCTTATGGTACTCGGTCCCAGGAGAAATCATTATGGCGAATCAAGATGGCATAAAGTTATCGCGCACTTTCTACTCGTCGCTCGCTCGCCCGGGAATACAAAAGCGAAACGGAGTCATGTCGGCATAACAATTCACGGCTGAGCTGGCGCGCGTCGAAGCATCCTCGCCCTCTGTCTCCGCGCTGTCTCTTCGCCGCAGTACATTAAGCTCTACAAGCTCCGTCTCGGTGATGGGCCGAGCGAGTGCGCCCGGTAATCTCGCTAATGCTCACGCAGACTCCTAAATGAATCAATCGATAGTGCTCGTCGTTAATTCGCCGCGAAAGTAACTCGTCTCGTTATTAAAAAGATTCCCTCGATAAAGCAATCCCTCGAGCTCCAGTTTGCCTTGAGCTGGATCTCCTGGAATCTCATGATACCAGCGATCCTAACATAACTTTCGATAACTCGCTCTAATCAGAGGCAAACTCTCGAACCTCTCCAATCCCAAACGAATTCCAACCGCTAACTCAAAGGGTTGCATGACAAGGACGGTCCCGGGTCCGGGGGTTAAACTGACTTGCAAACTGTCCCATTTATCCTGCGCCAGGATCCGGCCGCGAGCACCGCACCGAGCAATTTAGCGGAGCTGGCTCCTCTTGAAACGTGAGATCGAGGCCGAGACACGCAATTATGCTTTTGGCCGAGGCAAGCCCTGGTGTCCGGTTGGCAGAGGTATGCGCCGGGCGTCGGAAGGCACGCGTGTCGGGGGCTGCTTTACGAGGAGAGCAAACGCGTCCAGCGGCTATTTCGCACGCTGCTCGCAGCCTCACGGGGATGGACAAGCAGCAGCAGCGAGCGAGCGAGAGAGAGAGAGAGAGAGAGATAGAGAGAGTAGGCTTGATCCACGCCACCATTCGTCTCTCTATCCGCAACCCTCCGCAGTTGCATCCGGACAAGCACTATCTGCGGCCCCGCTCCCGCCGATAACGACTCCCGGCCCACCCTTCCTCCTCCGCTCGATTAATCCCTGAGCAAATCTCCCCTAAAAACCTATGCACCGGCAGATACCCTCTCTCTCTCTCTCTCTCTCTCTCTCTCTCTCGCTCTCTGGCGTGCCCGCTTTAACTTGTCCCTCTATACTGGTAGGAGTAATTAAACGGATGAACCTGCGAGCGCGTCGAGCCCTACGAGAACGATAGTCCTTCGATTATTCTAATTACGAGGAGAAGGCACCGATCGAGCCACCAGGCACATTCGGCTGATTTAGCGGGAGCGAGTTATAGCCCGCACGCCCCATTCCAATTGGGGGATGAGTCTTCCTCGCGTCTGGGAGCTGCTCCTCTTGAATTATCCTATGAATGGCCCTAGAATGTTTACGTCCAAAGGGTCGTCCTCTCAGTCTCTCTTGAAGCATGCTGCCCTCGAGAAAGGGGTGGAGCCTCATTCACGAGGAAGCACAAGACAATGAGCATATCCAGCCGTAAAAGAATATCCGACGCTTTATCCTGGGCTACTAGGAGGCTGGCTCATTGATTTGCCCCGGGAACACACGCCAGACTCCTGGTGGCCGGAGAGAGTGGGTGGGCGTGTGGGTATTGTTTATAACGTGTCTCGAGCGGCTGATTCCGGGGAAGAAACGCGCGGCTGCATTGTTCCGGGGCGTCGCGGGCCGCGCGCGCTAAGGGGATTTGTCGGCTATTGTTCGGCTACTACGGCGAGAAACTAGTCCGGCAGCGGCACTCCTGTTTTTGGCTTAAACTGCTTAGTTCCATTAGCAACTAGCCCCGCCGGGGGCAAACCTGCTAATTCGCCGGAGAAAGCTCGCCGCTGTCGAATTCCAATCGGATCACACGATCACGTGGAGAATGCGAAAGAACACTCGCCCCTCGCTCTAATTCAGCTGCGCGAAATTTCCCACCTTTTTCTACGCCGTCTCGTCTCGCTTTCCCTTAATTAACCTGGCTTTTGTTGGGAGAAAGTGCTTCAATTGTTCGCCAGTTAGCCCAGCCGAATGCTGGCTTCATGTTTTATTCGTCGCATTCTGCAGTTTGTTTTGACTAAATATTTTTCTTATTTGTAATTACATACTGTAACTGATTTCTCGATCTTTAATCATTTTTGAGATATTCTACTCTAGACTGTAAAACTATTAAAGGAGTTTGATTTTTAATTGCTAAATTAGAACAACACGATTGGGTCACAGTGGGAATCACATCCTTAGAGATTGAACTGGTACCCAATTTGATTTTTATTTATGAACCATGGATCCGAAATCATGTCAGCCATACGACTGCTTTTTTTCACCTGGTTCCGCAAAAATGTGTATAGAGTGATTCACTCGCCTTTGAGTCGCTAATGATGGATGTAAACCATTGCGAACGTAATAATTATACGATGTTCACTAATTTTAATATAAAAGAGTTTTTACCGAGATTTTTCCACGCACTGAAATTGACTTACAATATGAAAACGTTCCAATAATGGGAATAATTGGAATCCCAGTGTGAAAGGGATGATTAAAAGGCGAGTGACTCACCCTGTACTTATCGTTGAAAGATGCATACAAATGTAGAAAAAGTCTGGCAGGCAATAATGTTGTTCTAATTACGTAATTAAATCCCAAAAATTATGACAAATTTTACAATCTAGACCAGAATACCTCCTGAAGCGATAAAATGTGCAACTCGCGGCACACAGTCGCCGAAAAGGGGGAAACCAAAGTGGATGAGAGTGATGTGTCCGGTGTGCGGCATATGGGATATTGGAAATGGCGTATAAATATGGTGAGTGTACGGAGAAACGGGCGGAATTATCCTGGGAGATCGTTCGACAAACATGTATGATTCGATGGGATGGGATCGATGCGTGACACGGCAGAGCTTCCTCTCCTACCCCTGCGGTTTCCTCTAACGTACGCCAGTATCCTCTGCGGTCTCCAGTTTATTTGCTCGAGCCGCTGGCGCCCCTGTCCCGAAAATCGGCTCGCTTAACGACCGCGTTATGTCAATGGGAACAAACCACTCCGATCATTTGCTCCCGTCACTCTCCCCCCTCCTTTTATCTCTCCCGCTATCCTTTCCAGGAGAAAGCCTCGCAAGGCGACGAGGGAGATCTCAACGAGAGAGCGCGCCGGCAAACTTTCGCACAACACTGTCACCCTCTGTCGCGAGTGAAAGACGGATCGCGAGGCCCAATGGGAAGTGCGCGACTGCCTAGGGCCAACTTTCAACTGGACTCGCCGGGAGCTCGGAATGATGAGGTGATTAATGGAAATCCCGTCGTAAAATGCAGCCTGCGTCTTCCGTCGAGCTCGCACGAGCCCACCAACCCACCAACCCACCAGCCCCCTCCAACCTAACGAATATAACCCTCAGGGTTAATAGCCAACATTTTCCATCCAAGGATCCGGCCAGATAACTTGCCAGATTGAACCGAGCGCCCCACGTATTCCCTAATGAATTCCCAGTGTACAGCTCGAGTGGTATCTAATCTCCGCCGGGTGAATAATCCTCTCCCCATGCGCACCGGTACATTCTCCGTACATACGTTTTCGGAATTCTCGGACGACGCGAGAACTGGAGTTATGAGAATTCTTTTTTTACCGGGTGCAAATGGGTGGAGATGATGTGCGGTGGGTAGCTAAGATAAGCGAGAGCCAAAGATCGCCACGTGCGAAGAGAGGAGGCTCCCCTCGCCTATACACCGTGACTAACGTTCCTTTCAGAGCTGACATGTGCTACCATCCCACGCAAGGCTTCATTTCGACGTCGGCCGAGCGTCGGACGATATAGCGTTTTTTTTTTCTCTTCGGGGAGAGAGAGCGCGCGCGCGCGCGCGTCAATAGGCGGAAAGGGCCTGCGCTTCGAAATCCAAGGAGCACTCGGCCAGACTGAAATGTTGGAGCGTGAAAAGGCGGGCATGCGGAGAAAGAGAGGCTCCGAGGGAGAAGGAGAAACAGGCTGGAAGGAGGCAGCAATTTATGAAAGCTTAATTCACAAAGCCCTGCCACCGACGGTACCCAGGCATTAAAATTGCTCTCGCGAGCTGGAGGAATTCGGGGGTGGACTCGTGGCTGCGCCAGGCGACCAGCTGGAAACCGACACACAAATGGGGCGGAAAGGGAAAGGGTTGCGCTTTAAGGCCTGCGACTCGTCTTGGAATTAATTCTACAATCCCCCACCCCCCCACCCCCCATTCAAAAGAAACCTGAGGAATATTGAGGGAGGAAAAGCGCAAGCAGCCGATCGGAGCTTTCCCCTCGATTTTCCCATCACGCGAGGATCGTCGCGTCGATGCAGCAATTACGATAGATTTCCTTCCGCGACGTCGGCGACGCCGGCAGCGCGTTGTAACAAGAAAAAAGAGGCTCGCCACGCTCGGCTGCCGCGCAGCCATACATTATAGATCATAAATATTCATAGTGCTGAGTGCACACCAACCACCAGCCGGCTCGGAATTCGCAAGTTATGCGCGCGGATCCTCCCCCCCCCCCCCCCCCGTGTCTGCCTCTTCCGCGATGATAAAGTCTCGAGCGGAGGGAACGCGAGAGATTTAGCCCCGAAATAAATCGCCGCGGGACGCGCGCGCTCGATGCCTCGACGTCGAAGCGAGGGCCTTCGATAGCCGACGGTCAGCGTGAACGTCGACGCTCCAATTTCCAGGGGCGCGCGCTTTAATCGACGCTAGCACCCTTACATCGATGGGATATACGTGGCGGTGGCGGCGCACGAGGCATAAATTAATTCGAGATTATTGCACGGGAGAGCGCGACGCGGCTCGGCGCGGGCCCCGATTATCGGTGTCTGAAATCGGGGTTAATGACATCAGCGTCGAATATCCAGTGACACATTCGCGGTTGTTGCGCCGCAGGGAACCGAGCAGCCACGCTGCTCACGAAAGTGCGCTTGATTGTGTGCAAATATACAACTGGGCCATTCGGCCGCTTCGAACGCGAGGGATTCGCGGATGGTACTTGCCGCGGGCGGAGATTCTACGAAATATTGATGCCAATAATCGCTAATGAGCCTTCGGGACAAGAGACGAATCGACTGGGCATTCGGTTTCATAGCTCGAGTCACTCATCCGGCTCGATTGGCGACGGTATCGGGGAGAACGTGACCAGATCCTCTCGACAAGTGGAATATCGCAGGTGCCCGAGGAACTTGGCCAAAGGAGGGTCACGATCTGGCAACCTGTCGTGGAAGTAGCAGGATGGAGAGCAGGCTGGAAAAAGAGGGTGGCCGTTAAAGCGACAGGATGAAATCGCCAATAAAGATTAACTATTGTCTCCGGGAGCGAGACTAATCGAACGCTCGATAACCCCCAGTGCATACGAATAGCCCGATATGACTGCCGGATAGGATCCCGACTTCCTACATGTTCCGCTCACTCTCCCCGAAGTCTCGTGAAATCTAAAATGCGAGGAAAGGGGAGCCGCAGTAGTCCCATCCGGAAATCTTCGCTAAAACCGATATGAAATGATGGAAAAATTTATACTAAAAAAGGTGACAATTCTCTACGTCATACTGGAGGGAATCGGTTGGTTCTGAAGTAGAGATCGGCTTCGTTAGAGGAAGCTTCCGGGCCAGCCAAATTTACGAGAGGAGCTTTAAGCGCTCGAGGGAAACTCAATAGCTAAGATTCCACGAAACTTCGGGTGTACTTCAAGGAAACTCGTACATCAGGCTTTAAACATACATACATACATACATACATAGATTGTATACCGGCGGGTGGGTGTTCCGTTCACCGGCGAACACGAGGGCCGGCAACACAAGCGCCATAACAAGAATCGAAGTTCGCCGAGCGTGGTAAACGGCCACTCGCTGTAATTAGCATCGCGTGTTCTCGCACTCGTCTCCGGCCATCTATCTTCGTACTTACAGGAGATGTTTCATAATCGAGCCATGCGACTCTCCACGCAACAGGGTATCCAGAAGCCGGAAAGCAGCAGCAGCAGCAAGTGCACTTGTGTATACACCCGCGAGAAAGCCGAACGAGCACGACGCACGCACAAATTTAATGAAGCCGGTTATCAGCCTTGTATCACAGGGTCTCCCAGCCCGCACAACTCGCACTCCAAAGGTCCCTCCGGGAAGCAGCCACGCTGCTCGGAAACGGCCGAGAAAGAGGAGTGCGGTCCAGCGGAAAATCAGGAGAAAGCCAGCCGGAAGACTGGCAGCGGAGGAAGAGAGTGGGAATGGCAGTGGCGGTGAATGATATGCATCGAGCGACCGAATCCGATATCTCGGCGGAGTGTCGGAGTGTCGGAGATCGGGGCCGAGGGTGAGGAGGATTGGATGCGGAGAAGGCGAGGACGACTGTCGGCGCGAATTCCTTGGAAGGCGTGGGGTTCTGGTGGCCCGTGCTTACCCCTCGGCCGGCCGGGGTCGTACTGTGTTTTACCCCGTCATCCCTTCCTCGGGCCGGCGGCTCTCTGCACGAGAATAGCAGCGGGCGCAAGCGCCGTCTCCACGCGCCAGCCACCACCGTCGAGCAAGGCTTAGGGAAAACGAGATGGAGCGAGGGAGCGAGAGCGAACTCTACATCCCGATCCGACTCGACGACCCTCCACGGGGCTTGCTCCACCGCGGTCAATGTCACCCAACATCCCTGACTCTCTTCTTCCCCCCGCACGCGCCGCACTCTGATACTGCCACTTTCGGCCGGCCAAAGCCGCGCGCTGGCCCAACGGCCGACATTCGCTCACTCCTCGTATAATTAATCAACAAACTGCCCGCTTAACACATCCCTCTTTCCATTTTACTATTGGCCAAATCAAGTTTGACTCACTGGCGAATGAGATAATTAATCGGCGTCTCGACGGTAAGAGTCATTAGAAACAGGCGCGTCGTGCCGTCACGTACCAGTTCAATTTGCCGTCCTCCTTCCTCGAGGAAATGGAGCGATTGAACCTCGAGTGCTTGTTGATTACCGCGGGCTGATTCGCCGACTAGTCGCGCACCTCCCGTTTCCCCTAGACTCGGCTGTGTTGGAGCAGCCGCTTATTCCTCCGGCGGCGCAATCGAATCTCCCGAATACCTGTTCCGCTCCGGCCGCGCTTTTTTCCCCTTCTTGTTCGTTTTGTTGTTTCGCTCTTGCAGCGCGTACCTACACGCCTGTGTATTAACTGAATATGCATGCGGGGGAGTATGTGCCGGCCGCAGGCGTACACACCAAGCAGCAGAGCAGGGCGACAGTCTCTCGCGCATGCATAATCGGCGAACGCCGGCGTATCCGAGGGAAAAACCGCGAGCTCGGCCTGCGCGTGCCGGGAGGAGCCTCCCCTGATTAACATTGACTCGGCATCCGGCATGATTAACCAGAAACGAATCGCGAGGCAAGCGTCGCCGGACAAAAAGTACGCGTCTCGAGACGCCGAGGACTCGGAAAACAGATTGCTTTTGTTGCAGGCCGAAGAGAGCGAGGGGATACAACGAGAACGAAGGAGAGGAGAGACATCTCGGCAGAGTATTGAGCGTCCCCCTTTCGTTCCAGTCTCATTCTTCCCGCCCGCTTCCTACAGGAATGCTGCCGGAAAGAAACCTACATTTGTATCGAACAATAGCGATCCCGCCGCCGCAACAATGAACGGATAGGCCCGACCCAGATTGCCCGATTCTCTACGCCGCCGTCTTTCAATCCCATTCGCGGATAAGGTGAAAATCCCACCCCCCTCGCCTTTCTATTCGCGCGACCGCGACGCGTTTTAATTTCCGCCGGCATCGCCTGGGATGAAAAGTTTACGGGGAGCTCTCGCGCACTGAGTACACACACGCTTTTTCCGGGCAGCAGCGGTACTTGGGTCCCTTAGCGGGGCATCAAAACTGATTACGGAAGTTGCCGACGAGCGTATACTACGGACGAGGGGGTTTGTTTTAATTTCGAGGGGACCGGCTTGTCCCGGAAACTCATCGAGTCTCCTCCGTGGGATTTACCGGGGCTTTGTGATGTTGCGCGGTAATTATGATGCCAGCAAGTGGACCGGCCTAGGCGATGCAACAGTCGGAGGAAGATGAAGTAGTCCATTATCCCCTGTAGAACGCGACAACTCGCCCGGAGTGTGTTGGTCCGCTTGTGCCCGCTCTACGACTTCCGCTTTCACGGGGTTAGTGCGATAACACGATTTTTCTCGGATTCGCCCGGGATTTCCAGGGCTCGAACAAAGGGAGAGAGCGAGAATAAAAGGAGATAAGCAAGGGATGAAGAGAAGCCAGCTCGAGGCGGAGGAGACACGGAGCCGAGGCGAGAAAGAGAGAGAGAGGGTGGAGAACCGAGTATGTGGAAAGGCGCCAACAAGCGAGCCCACGATTTACGAGGTGTCCCCGAGGAACACACTGATTTCAAATGTTTCCCGACGCCTCGCCGCTGCTTCCTGGCAGCCTCGGTCGCACCGATATCCTCGGCGAACGCCTCCCAACGAGCGAGGAGGACGACGGGCCCCACCTTTTGTACCGATTGTACTGGATTGTACTGGAGGCATCGCCTGCCGAATGGACAGAGCCCGAAGTCTAACGTCGATAGTGCGAGAGCAGAGAGGGTGTCTTTTGATGGTGCCGGTGTCGAATCACCCCCTTTTCCACTGGCACACCAAGGACCCTGCGAGAGGGAAACTTTTTCGAGGCCGACGCAAATCACGAGCGGGGCTGCTCCTGCTCATAAGTGGTGCGCGTACTTCGTCACGAGAAGTTGTCGGGTGGGGGGGGGGGGGGGGGTGCGGCGCCGCACCTGCTACCGTTCGCCGGCACCCTCCGGCATTCATCCTGGAAGGCGAGGAAGCGAAGAAGGTGGAGGAGGCCGAGGGCGCCGCGCGAGTGCCAATATCAGAGAGGGATGGACTCAGGCGCCAGGGGTGTATGCCTCGACGTCAATGAAAGCCAGGGATTTTTCAATATCCCATTCTTCCAGCAGCTGCTACCCCAAACGCGAGGGAACTGCGACCCACTGACGACGGGGGACACGCGACGCGACGCTGTCTTTGGACGGTGCCAAACTAAAACACCACTTGTCGAATCGGCGCCTTTCACACGCACCGAGATATCCGTCGGAAGTCCGGGAAGACTCAGTAAAATATGTATTTAGCCAGGATTTTTCCTCGAATCGTCCGAATTACAAGGCTCGTCCCGTGAAATATGGATCATCAGGCCGGTAAGGGTTGCTCACTGTGGCCACGCACGCAAGCAACGAAAGCGAGGTAAACTGAGTCCGCGAGGGTTAAAGCCTGCCCTGTTGCAGCCGAGTTGACCTCGGCATAACAGTCCTTATAGGGATCTCCACCCTCGGCATTAGTAAGCTGGCTGCTTCCTGCAGGACGGCCACTAACTGCTAGCCTGTCTTAATGGACCGTTTTACCCTGGCCGACCGAACGACCCACCACCCTCAGATTACAAGCCTGACCGCCGCGGCTACACTCGCTTAACCCACCCCCCCGCCAAGGCCACTTGACCATCGGCCAGCTTGATTGTCGGTGCAGTAATGAACGCCCGCCCTTAAACCTCCGCGGCGACCACCGACCTTTCCACGGCTCAGCCTCGCCCTTTTGATTGTTAGGACTCTCCCGCGGAGCTGCGATCGCGATATCTTTCTCTCAGCTTTTCATCGCTGGCGACAAAGGAAAGTCGTCTCTGCGAGTCCCCTGTCATTTACACCAGTCGAAGAAGTATGCTTGAGCCAAGAGGTTAATTGATCAAAGGGACAACAGCCACGAGGATAACCAATGGTAGGTTATTTAAAAAATTCGATATTCGAGACAGATTTTTCATTAGAGCATTCGAGCATTCGAGCATTATGAGATTCGAGGGTTAACTCGGCTGTCCATTTCCGCGCTTGAAAAACTGGGCAAAGAAGCGAGAGTGGAATTTCCGAGTCCCTTCGGCAGCAGGCGCGAAACTTTTTGCCAAAGCGGTCCACTCCTCGCAAAGCGTCCCAGATTTCCAGCATTAAAAATCATCGGGAATGGTGAGGGAGCGCACGAGTGCGCTCTTCGCTCTCCTCGTGCGCCAGCACTAGTTCGCGTGAAAACACCCTGAGCGCGCGACTTTTTCTCGCTTCTCGAGTCATGCGCGTGCAATTTCCCAACGCGTGCAAGAGAGAGTGAGAGGGGAGAGGAGAGGAGAGAATTTCTGGCGATCTAGAGCGAGAATGATAGGACGCAGGCGTGTGCGCACATTCAAAGGCGATGATTGTCTGGTACGCAGGGCGAGCCAAGTATTCAAAAGCTGCGGGACGGTGATTATCATTGAAGTTACGGTAACGAGGGCTGCTCTCCATTGTTTATCGGGCGGCAGTCGATTCACTAATGAATCGCGCGAGCGAGAAAAGGGCGGGCGACGCGCTTTAAGTATCACTAGCCGACGCTTCTTATGAATAAGCAAGCTTCAATCGACAGCCCAGAACTTGACTCTATCGTCGAACCCCGCATCGAACGGCGACGTAGCTCGCAGAGATTAAAAGTAACTGGGCTCCCGCCTTAAAATTCCTTGACACGAGTTTAGAGTGAAGATTGGCCACCAAGTTTTCCCCGGAGCGAGGCAGAAGTCTACGGCTGATGAAGCAAAGTTCCGAAACTCTCCCGGTTATACTGTTGGAGCGCAGTTTGTAGATCGTTCTTCGAGCGCCGTCCTAATCTCCAGGCCGGCCACGTGTTCTCCGAGGATTCGTTGCAGCGAGCGAAACGCGAGGACACTGGCTCTTAGCAAAGTGACTCCACGCCCAAGAGGTCAACGTCGCCCGATTCGATTCGTATGGTGACAAAGCATCAAGTACTAACTCACCCCAGGACTGCGCGAACAACTCCGAGAGAGAATATCACAACACGCTTTCCTAGGGATTCCTGGAGGCCAGGGAGAATGGAGGGCGAGCAGGGGAGTCGGACAATATCCGGGGATTTCGTCCTCTGGATCTACTTTGTCTACGCGCTTCTACGTATCCTGGTGTTTCTCGTGGATTTTTTCTCATGGACACCTAAATCCCAGTATTGCCCTTACACAACCCCTTGTACAATTGATCTCGATTTGGACATCTGTAAACTTGTAAACTGGATCCTCCCAATTAAAACTTTGTGATAAATCAATCAGACGTTTGGATGTTAGTTGAGCTTGAGGACGCTTCGTTTCTCATTGACCTAATTGCGTGTCGGCTTGCTCTCAATTCCTCTCACTCTCGCCGCGGCACAGTGGGAAACTCGAGGAAATTGAATCCAGGGCTTACCACTGCGTTAAAGTGGCGGCTTACACGCGGTGTAAAAAGTTGCAAGAGGCTGCCGCGCGGTTTTCCATTACATCCCATCGGACAGCCAGCTCGACACACACACACACTCTCTCTCTCTCTCTCTCCGCCTGGGTCACCGTAATACTGTTATCACACGCGCATACATATTTAAGCGGTTAAAATCCGCGCCAACAGACTCCCACTCGCCGCAGTATACTTTATAAAAATGCAAATAAACTACCCGCCAAATTGAAGGGCGCGCGCCAGGGAGAGAAAAATAAATCGAGTTTCCGCCGCGCTTCCAAGCAGATGCACGCGAGCGAAGAAAGGGAACAAGAGATCGAAAGTGCATAGACATTGCTTGCGTCAGAATATCGCGGGAGACACACTGTGAAATCGTCTGTTCCCATCAAATCGACGTTAAGAATTTGATAAAGTTTCGATTTGCGAAGTATACTCAGCAATGCGCGGTCACGATCTCTTCTCTTTACGTATGCAACCCTGGAAGCATGGAAGAAAAGCATAGTATCATTCGGCCATCCATCCAAGCCCCGGCTTTCTTTCGCCGTTGGCATTGCCAGTGGGGTGCCGTCCACGGTGCGTCCCACATTACCTACCACCTCGAGCAACCACGCGTAGCCGGTAACGTATGGCACCAGGAACGTCGGGAACCACCCCCGACATCATACGCAGAGGCTTTCACCGAGCGGTATACAATAAAATTTCACGGCTAAGCTCACTCTTATCAAGCAGCCCCCGCCAGCAGCCCCCGTCTTATTTTATACGCCAAGAGACTCCCTCCTAGCTCATTCCTCCTCTCGGCCGATCCCCTCAGCCTTGCCGGGCACGGACACGCGCGCTTCCTATGACATTTACGGGGCCGAAAGCTCGGAGACAGAGTCTTTCGGCGTATCATCCCTTTAAAGGGTCGGGAAAATGTCAGTGGGGCAATGACTCGGTTCCTATCCGAGTTGGACTGAAAATTCAGTGTCGGAGAATGCGAGAGGTTGTCGGGTGGAGTTTGATCTTTTTGCCGGTGGATTTCGCCCGATGGGAAAAGCGCGGAGGGGTGGAAAGTCGGCGAGGGAGCGGGAGGGGGTGGAGAGAGAAATAATAGGGGGTCAGCTGCGGGAGGCGGATGTCATTACCAGTCGCGGCATAAAAAGCTGCCTGGCTCTCCTGTCTCTCATTCCCTATTTCCCCGCGGTCTCTCTTTCGCCCGCTCTCCTCGCCGCCCTTTCGCTTGTCCGTACATACACATGACATACAACGAGTCGCGCAATTAGCAGGGGACGCGTCATAGAGGAGACACAGACGGGGAAGAGCGCATGTCAGCGGCCACGGCTACAACCACTCTCGGACACACATTTCTCATCCGCGTTTACCGCGCGGGCCATTTTATCCGCTATCACCCCTTGCCGGCGCATCGGCCGGCCCGTGCTGATTTCTCTCCGGGAAAAGGAGCCGCTAGCAATAAACCAGCCGGTAGAGAGGAGGCGAGAACGGGGAAACGGCTAGACGAAGAATAGCGGGGCCCGGTTAAAAGTATGTATGGGAAAGTGGTGCAAGGACGAGCCTGTCTGTCCTGACAGAGCTGAGCAGCAGCCAGTGATTAAAATTCGACGCGACGACATAAATGACTTAGTCGCCCGTCGATGTAAATACATTTCCGAAAGAATGGGAAACGACAGGAGAGATGAGTGACGGAACTGTCGAGCCCTCGAGTAACATCGGGAGTGCGCGGATTTTTTGAAAGCCCTCGCATTCCGCTCCAGAAGTAAGCTAGCTTCGAACTCCTCTTTTTCTCTCGAGCCCATCCACCCCCCTACCGAGCCCTGTTTTCTCCTCTATCTCGCATTTTTTTTTCGCGAGATTCATGCTGCTACGCCGACTGAAAACGTGACCGCAGAAACGTGAAAGCCTTAATGAGCTCTCTCGCTAACGAGGAGTGAGTTTGTGTTCGAGCAGCACAGCCTGGAAATCAGGTCTCCGCTCGCTGGATCGACGTGATTCTACTCTGCCATTGATCGCGACCACCTCAAAGCCCCAAACGGCCGAAGGCGCTGATTGAAGAGTGTCATGAAATAAGTTCATCGAACTCAGGAGAAAAATTGTCTAGTGCTCGGAGTGCAGTTCCCAAGCAGCCGGTGCTGCTAACCGGTCGATTCAACCTCGATCTAATTACCGTGGAAACCGCTTGTTAATAGCTTGAGGATTCGTCGGCTGGTTAGCCCGGGTGTCGCACTGATACCGGAAAACCGACGGACCAGCGGCGCAATTAACTCGCTAATTGGACTCGAGTGGCGTTCGCGTGTCGCCTGTCGCCCGTCGCCGCCGATCGTACCTTCGATGGAATTGCCAAGTGTGAAACGTCTGGGATTGGATCAGCGGTTCCTTAGGATTATTAGTGTGATCGATCATTAGCTAAGAAGCAAATGATCGGAACTACCGGGATAATAAGGAGACAACCTCTTCGTTGAAAAGAGTGCACTTAACGCACCGGATTCATGTCCGGTCGGTGTTTGGTCTCGAGTAAAATGAGGCCGCGCTCAGCGGAGCGACTATAACCCTGCTATTTATTGTCCGGTCACCAGCTTCCTACGGGACGGGCGTCGACCCTTCTTCCGCAAGGAAACCCATTTACCAAGGATCGGAATTGCTTGGTCCACTTCTGTTAGCGTTTCGGCGCTCGCGGCAAAGGCGACCAAGAGTACACACGGGGGACGCGGAAGTTGCTCGGCTGGACCCAGTATTCCATATTTATGATTTATGATTAGTTGCGTAGTTACGTCGGCGAGGAAAAGAGGCCGGCGCATAATGAGGGGAATCTTGTCCCGGCGCATTGAAGTGAGTAGATAAACTTCCTCGGGAAATCAAAGGAGGAGCGACACGCCGGATGAATGACGCGGAAAGTAATTCGGCTTATTAAGCTTTGAATTGCAAACTATGTAATAGAAGATAGAGGGCCTGGCCTCCCGTAATCAAGAGAAATGGAGCGCGGAGGACTGGCGCGCCGTGAAGGATGGGGTGAAGAGGAGTCGCCGCCGTCGTCATTGCTGAGAAAGAGGACGAGCTTACCCCCGGGTAATGGGAAAGGGGGCCACGGGAGGCTTTAAATTAACTTTCCTTTCTTTCGCTGCGCAAGGGAATACCGCTCGGAAGGACGTATGAAATATTTCTGATACGCGTGCGAGAACGCTGCTCCCGCAGGCTGGCAGCCCTTTCGTTTTTATCCCCTGAATTCCTCCTGGACTCGCTAAAGCAGACTAATGCTGCGATGAAAAGTAGGGCGCGCTGTAGTTAAATATGAAAATGCGTCCTACCTTTGTCGAGATTGTGGACGGATGTGACAGGCATTGCGGTGTTCGCTTCAGAATGTTGAGGGTCGCCGCTGTTCTTCACGTGCATCCAGTCTTCTCGCAATTTTTTCAATTTTTCCTTCAAAAAATCACGTGGTTCAATCGTCTGGTAAGGTTGTTTGATTTACGTGAAATTAATAGGCAGTGTCGGAACTTACTTGTAGCTCGATCGAGACGGGTTGCTTGGCGGACTCGCACTCCTTCTCCAAATTGGTGTAGTTCTCCATGACGTCCTTCACTTCCATCTCGCGGTCCTCGACTTTGTGCTAAATTTTCATCGGGGGGAGAATTTTTAATTTCGCTCCGAGACTCGGCTCAACACGAATCTCATGCAATTAGACTGGCGGGACGTACCATAACATTCTTAATAAGTTGGTTGCGCTCGTGCTGTGGCAGTTCCCGGGATATGTTTATTCTGGTCCGCGTTTCCATTACCCAGGCCATTACCGTGTCCAAGGTGCAAATGTATTTTTTCAACGACGCCAGCTTGCTCTCCACGTACTCGCGGTGATTGGAGAGGCTCGCGTTCGCCTATCACGATATTAATAGTTCCCGTTCATTATTAACCACATTTTTCACCAAGATTCACTCGACTCTCGCGAGATATCGTGGGATTCTACCTTTTCCATGTCGGCGAGAAGTTTGTTACAGTCCTCTTCCCCGCGGGGAGCATTTTTCTGACTTAGAAGCGCCTGCAGTCCTTTCTTCCGCGATAAAAGCTCCTCCTCCCTTGCCTGGAATATTTGTTTTGTTAGTTGATTTCATCATTTTATGTAAGCACTTTCTCGCGCCTCTTGCTACTAGCTGGTGGGAGTGGATTACGGTAACTAGGTGAATGCATAACATCGCGCGGCGGAAACGTGCATCCCAGTTTACCGCTGAAATAAGTAAAAGCATGGAGCAGACGCTATTTGTGTCTTGGCACACTTTCCTTTGCATAGTCATGACACGAGCCTGTATTCTTAGGTGCACTTTCCGTTTATTTACCAGCGCCGCGCCGGCTGCAGAGGCGCAAGTGCTGCAAATTGCCCTTTCGCAGCTTCTCGTTAGAAATCAATGGAAAACCCACCTTGATTAGAGAGAGTCTTATCGACAAGGACGTCTCATCGGACGGGTTTGCCGCGGACACCAGCAGGGAATTCACTTGCTCCACAATTCCGTGCGCGCTCTCGACGATCTTGCCCTCGTTGCTCGCCTTCTTCTCCATGGCGAAGGTCCTTAAAAATTTGCGCAACATGAAGAAACCCGCGATCGATACAACAAGCTTCTGCCTCAAATCCCTGTCATGTCGCGTGGACTGTCGCTCTATCAGTAAAGGGTCTCGAATTCGCGCGCGGTTATTCCGAGCCGATCATCACCCCGGCGGGCTCACATGGCAACTGAAATAGCCGGGCGCCGAGATGTGGCCCGACTGGCCGATGCATCCTGCCTATCATAAAGCCGCGGCCTATTATTAGAAATAATAGAAGGCGAGTCGAGGCGATAGACCTCAAGCAAGCGTCGCGTAAGACGGACGAGCTGTCGAAGGAAAAAGGCCGGCGATAGTGTGTTGGCCACTTACTTTTCCTTCCGAGCGTTTAAGTCGCCGACTAGATTGTACCATCGGCAGCGGATGCTTTCGACGGTGTTCTGCAACTCAATCACATCCTCGGCCGAGGCTCGGCTCAGGATGTGGGCGCTCGAGGCGTTGATATTGTTCATGATCCTTTGGACTCGCGAAACTTCCTGCTCCAACTCGTACAACTTCGCCCTGGAACCCTTGGAGTGGTCCAGTTTCTTGACGGACTCCTCCGCCTTGTCGAGCCAATCGGAGAAACTCCTGCAGGTGTTCTGCAGGTCCTTCCACTTCTCGTGGCACTTGGCCCACCGGTTGTATCGGTCCACGTAGTTCTGATTGACCGTCGCCCACTCGTCTCTCAGTTTCTCGATCTGTCGCTTTATGTGGTCGGCTTGCTCCTTCTTCATTTGGCGGGTGATGCTCTCCGAGACAGGGTTGATCTCGTCGACGCTCGGTTTCAGGATGTTCAGAGCGTTGGTGATCTTCTTCAAACATTCTTCTTGGTTCGTGAATAACTCGAAGTCCTCGCCGTTCAGCGGAACCGAATTGAGTGATCGAGATACGGTGGAAATGGCCTCGCGGATCTTGTTGATCCTCGTGATAAACTCTTGCACGTTGACGGCGCCGAGATCCTGCGGAGAAAGAGAGAATTAAGGTTAATATCTCAGTGAAAAATGTCATTACGAGCCTGATCTAAGGATTGGAGAAAGCGATACATACAACTTCGACCTTCTTGTCAGTGACATGCTTGTCCTTGTCCTTGCTGCCGCTGAACCGCTTGAACTGCGAGCTCACTTCTTGCCACCTGTTGTTGATGCCGTAACGCTGGGTCTCCGAGTAGCCGATGTTCAGTCGCTTGAGCTCGGCCGCGAGGTCGTTCAGCTTATGAATCTGGACTTGCTTCGCGTCGAACTCCTCGGTGAAGGACTCCAGCTGTCCCTCGTAGTTGTTGGCTTGCTCCAGTTTCAGAGGCACGTCCCGATACCACTCCTCGAACTCGGCGACAATCCGGTTGTAATGGCGAAGGATCTCCTCGCCACGCTGCGCCTGGATCCTCCTCGTGTCGATCTCCGTCATGACCTGGTGCCACTTGCTCCGCAGTTTGTCTTGGTGCTCGTTCTTGATCTTCTCGGCACGGGACGGATCCGACATGTGCACCGTCATGACCAGACCATCGCCCTTGCTGATCAACGCGGCCGCGTCTGGCGCGAGAGTACTAACTTCGCTCTTTAGTATCTGGAAAAATCAATTAATGTAATTAGGGAAGTAACCTTTAGGGGCCCGGCATAGCCATTATATTGGCCATGCACATAGTATAATGAGGTTAAGGGGGTTGAGTAGGATGTGAGAGTGTGTTACGTTACCTCGAGACGCTTGGTGGGGTCCTTCTCATTAGAGATCCCGCTAATGCTCATGAGCATGATGTCCATCCTGTGTAACATCACCTGAGCAGCCTGTTCGAACTCCAAGATGTTCTTCTCCAATCCTGTCCGCGAGAGCGGCATACCACCTTTGGACACCTTCTTCTCCGCACCGGCACCACTTTTCTCCGACCTCTGCTGTAATAGCTGGGGGGTTCTTTTAACGTGTATCTAAGCAAGAGAAGAGGCCGAGCTTTTAATTCTATTTGTGGGGAAGAAGTTGGCTGTCTTAAAATCCCTAACTCTACAGGTGGATAAGTGATGGCGATGCAGTTGAGTAAGTGGTGCTCGTCTTATTAGGAATGCAGAGTAAGTTGCACATTAAAGAGTACGTGTCGGGGCTCCGGGGAAAACTTATGTCACTGGATTTACCTTGCCCAAGAGGTGTTCAACGTGTTCACCTAAATTCGGGTCTTCGCCATCCGAGCTGGAACTTCCCACGTCGATCTCGGTGTCGTCCGAAAAGATGAGAATATCGTCGGTCTCTTTGTCGCTGCCGTAGAAGCTCTCGCAGTCCTCTAAAGTGTCGTCTTTCGGCAGACTCTTTGATCGGCGCAGCTGAGGTGACTTCTTGTCGGCTTTCTCCTCCTCTTTGCTTATACTCCCGACGATCTCGTAAGTTTTCGAGTACTCGATTTCCTTCTTGAGGGTGATCTCTCGAATCTTACTCGATGGCGCCTCTTTCTTGCCGGAGCGTGTGCCGGCTTTCGGCTTTACACGGGCGTCCTCTAGGATCAGATACTCCGCGATGCTCTCTTTATCCTTTAAAGTGGAGATGGTGGTTTTCTCGGACTTGTTGATTTTGTCGGTGATCTGGAGATTGAGGGAAATCGGCTTGGGGGATTGCGCCTTGCGCGATCTACCCGAACTGGAGCCATCGGTGTCGTCCTCGCTCTCCAGTTTTAGAGTTAATTTCTTCACGTTCCTGATGGAACAGGACTCCAAGGATCTCTTTTTCTTTAAGATAGGAATAAGTTCCTTCTTCATGCCGGAGGCTTGTCCACCAAGGACAGGACTTCCGCCCTTAACTCTGGAATCCTTATCTTCCGTGTCGGTGTCCAAGGATTCCGGCTCAGTCTCCGTATCCTCGACGATCTCAACCCTCTCGACGACCTGCGGCATAAGGCCCACGCTCACATTCGCGCTGGGCAGGATCACGTGGTTCTCCGGGGACGCGATGGACTTTACGATCTCCATCTCCTTGATCTCGACGATGCGAAAAGGGTTCGGCTGGGCGACGTTGTACGAGCTGTTGTACGAGTTGGACTCGCTCGCGGTGAGAGTATTGGCGGAGACCTGGGAGAAGAGGGCACTGTTCTTCGAGAGGAAGAACTCCTCGTCCTCGGAGACGTAGAGATTGGTCTCGAGGCTGGTGGGCGAGAGCGGCTCGTCCTCGTCGGCGTCCTCCTCGATGCGAACCACCTGGGGTTGCGAGGTTTGCACGAGGTCCGGGACCGAGCTCATGTCTAACTTTCGCTTCACCGTCCGACTAACGTCCACGAGTCTCGCCCTGACCTTCTCCGACTTGGCGGAGGAGGACTTCCGGCTCCGGTGGGGTACGTCGATCGGGGTACTCTCGGGGGTGGCGGGGCCGCGATTACATTGATTATCATCGAACGCCGGATTAAGATATCCTATACCATACATCTCCTCGTTCTCGTCTATGAGCTTAGTCTCTTTTTTGGCTAGCTGCGAGGCACCGTTCGGCTCCAGCTGCCTGGGCAACTTGTTGCGCCCGTGATTGTCTCTCCCCTTACTATCTGCCGGCTTACTTTTTACTAACAAACTGTCTGTGATTCTGTGGATCCAGTCCTGCGAAACATATCACACGAAACACAGAGTTGTCACACATGTGTGGTACAGGCACGTTGCGCGGGCAGTCGGTCAATCAACAAGAATTGGGCAGGCGTGACAGTTAATTTGGAAGAGCGTGGTTAATTATTTATATACATACATATATATATAAAATCTGTATACATATATATATATATAAATATATACATGGTGTGTGTGACGAGTATAACAAGCGCTCGGGGACCGAGATAGAATGCTAGTGACGATGCAGTTCACTGTGCGAACGAAGCTGATTCTCTTTTGCGTGTGTGTATGTTGCCATCACCAGTACACGAGGAACCTTTGAATTTGCTCGACGCTTTTCTCCTCCAATTCTCCTCGATTCTCTCCCTCTCCCTCTCGCTCTCTCTCGCTCTCTCTTTCTCTCTCGACTCTCATTTCTTCTAACTTGTCCGTGACAGTGAGACTACTTTGTACAAGGTGGGGGAGAGACAATCTCGCAAGGGAGTACGTTCCATTCACCATGAGGCACACGAGGTTCATCTTGGGCGAATTGTGCTGATATTATTTACATGACCGAAGCCACCTCTTGGACGGGCAAGGGATTCAGTGACGCCCCACGTACATTCTACTCTCGAGCTCGGAGAAGCTCGCGGAGGATGAGCCTCGCCAATCGCAATCATCCCTCGAACTTGATCTCCCAACGAGACGACCACATCGACACACGACGCGAGAAAGAACGTGGCGTTCAACACGGTGGTGGCAAGTAAATCCAGTGTATTTCGGTAGAGAACGTGATCGCCGCAGTTGCGTGGTGCATACACAGGAGGGGGTTGCCTTAATTATTAAGAAAAGTCCAGCCGCTCGCCGTTTCCCGGCGAGATATACGCAATGGTACTATGAAGCATCACAAGCATCACATATACTGGACGTGTTAAGGTGTCAAGCGTTACAAGCCATGGATGCAGAAGCGATGGGTGGTACACGTTCTTTGAGGGCGGAATTCAGAGAACAAGGTGCAGAGTTACTGCTTGAGTTTCACATGAGCTTTACGTACTTGGATCCTGTTGGACATCTCTTCCCATTTGTCGCAGACCTCCGCTACCCTCGGGTAATACGAGTAACGTTGCAATTGGTTGATCTTTGGTTTCGCTTCTATCATCTCGCTCTGCACGCCCTGCCGAGGAATACAAACAATTACCGATCGAATAATAATTCGATTAATTTTTGCTAATTTGATACTTGTGGTCCTAAATGGAATTATACCTTGCACTGCTCGAAGTGGTGCTCGGTCAGCTGGTCGACAGGAACAGCGTCCAGTTTGCTTAACTTCTCACCGACTTGCAGCAGCCAAGCATTTATCTCGTCCACATTCGGCTCCTCCTTTATATAACAATGATGGAATATTATATCCTGGGAAAATCCAATTGTTTTAGTTTCAAGATTAGTTGTATTCTCACCTCTGAGCCGCTGGAATGCCGCAGTCTCTTTTCCGTGTTTATCAGTCTCGTCACAATGTCGGATAATTTCTCCTTCAATTGATCCAGATACATCGGATCGCAAAGTTTGTAAAACTCTTCCTGCGACTTGAGCAATTTATCCTTTATGACGTTTAGTCTCGGAACCACTTCTGTTAGGGTTTCCTAGTTATGATAATAGAAGAATTAATGACTCAGAATCGTGGAGTGACGATTTTCTGGAACTTCAATTTTCACATACCCGAACGTAGATAGCATTGACCGGCAAATCGGGCATGTTCTTCTGCGTATCCAATTCCTTATTGATACTTTCGATTGACATATTGATGTACGTCATATTTTTATACATGTCCCGTGAATGCTCAAGAGCCGACTCGAGGGAAGCTTTCGACTCGGTTATATGTAGACCAAGCTGTAATCAAGGAATTACTTAATTTTATACTTCCAATTTAATTAAACATTACTAAACAAACCAACAATACCTTATTGTACAATTCCTTCAACATGTCGATTCGCTTCGAGAACTTTTCAGGCTCGGAAACACTTCTCTCCTCGACAAGTTTTCTGCCGGTGGCGATGATGTTCTCGATTTCGCTCTTAATCTCACTCAAGGTTTGGTAGAACCGCTAGAAAAGTTGCGATGATATCGACGGATATTAAGAATCGATTCTATAATAATGAGAGTTACTTCAGATAAAGTGAGCATTTACCAAGCAATGTTTGAGCTGTCCTTCTATCGCTTCGGGGTCCTCGGTTGAGAGTTCTAACAAGCAAGTGGCCTCCTCGATGCCCTCAAGTTCGCGCAGAGCCCTCGATAGTCTCGGCTCCAAGTTCGTCGGACACCGGAAACGCTGGAACTTCCGCTGAACTTCCGAGTACTTCTGCTCGATCAAGGACATCTGCTCCTGCAGCCTGAGAGCGGCTTCCTGCTTGCCGGAGGCCTTGTACGACTCGATTTGCCCGGCCATCTCCTGCAGCGTCGCTCGCTGATGCTCCAATTCCTCCATCAATTTCTGCATTCAGAGATTCGGAGAGAATGGCGTTAAAGGACTTGTGGCAGATGGTAAAACGAGTGGCAAAATCTCGGCCATTCCGATTCATGCTAGACAGACCTGGTAATCGTGAGGCAAGTCATCGGCAGTGAGGTCGCAGTCAAGGCGTGCAGTTAGTACAGAGTCTATTTGCGTTAGGGAATGCTGAAGGGCCAGGATTCGGCCCTCCGATTGTTGAGCTTGTTTCACTGATCCTTCCAGCAGCATGGCACGTTGCACTGCCTACTCAAAATGATCTAGTTTACAGGGAGCACTTGATCCAGCGTATGGCTTTCCCCAACAAATATGTTAGCGGATGAAAACCGTCTCAGGACCATCTCGAGAGAAACTCGTACATGCGGTTACAAATCGTGAACGTGCACTTTATGAATCGAGTCCTGAGATTATGCGAACGATTATAGAAGAAATGATACTTGCCTGATTGTTCAGACTCTCCCATCGATTTGTTAAGTTGTCGACGTCAGTCTGTATCGACTGGGCCATGATACTACTGTCGATCAACTGCTTCCCGATCTCCTGGATTTTCTCGAGCCTCGACTCGGGATGATTGCGGATACAATTTTCCAAGTCCTGTAATATGATTAATCGAGTGAGGCATTGAAAGTATGAGAGAGCAGGATCGATTTGTACTCACGTCGAGTTCCTCCGAGATCTCCTCGGCATCGGCGGCACTTTTCGTCGAGCGTTTCAGCCGCTTTTCCAACTTGTCGAGCCAGTCGCTTTCCTGAGCGACTAGAGCGCGGAACTCGCCGTATTCGTGACTAGCATTTTGCAGGTGTCTATAGCGCTCGTAGATCCGATCAGTGACGTCGGTCCAGCGTGCATTGAGGAAGGTAAAACGCCTGCCGAGTTCCTGCACCGAGGAACCTTCGGAGCTCAGTAGTTTGTCGTTGCCCATCTCGTTGAGGTTCCTGAACTCCTCGACCCGTCGATCGACTTTTTCCTTCAGCGACTGATATCTCCCGCGAACTTGGAACAATTCGACCGACGACGTTATCTTACTCTCCGCCGGAATCTCCTTCTCCAGGCTGGACAGCCACTTCGTGAAGTCCTCGATGCCATTGATTATCTGAATCGGAGAAAAGCAGTTCGCTCGATACTTGGCTAATAAGGAGGGGAAGCTCGCCGGGGAAAGTTTCCTATACTCACTTCGTCGTTCTTCCTCAGGGCACTCTCGTACTTGTCGTTTAGACTCTTAGCACCGTCGACTATCGCGTTCCACTTGTGGGAGATTACTTCTAACTTACTGTTCAACACACTGGCGAAGTTTGGCTCGGAATTCTCGAGCAGTCGATTCGTCGTGGTTTGGAGGGCCTCGATTTTTGGCTTGGTACCTTCTATGTCTTGGGAGAAAGACTGGATCTCCTTTAGTCGGAGGCTCGTCGCCTCGATGTTGTTCACTGGACTGTCGCGCGAGAGTTGGTCCAAGTATTGGTACGATTTCTCTAACCAGCTTTCCAGGGCTGTTAGGTCATCATTAAACTCCTTTAAACACTTAATATCTGCGGGAAGGAAATCAATAATGTAGCATTTGACAGAATTCAGCATTTAACACGTTCAAGAAAGTGTACCTCTCAACAGATTCTGCTGACGTTCCTCGAGTATAATAGGAATATCACTCCACTTTGTGTTGAGATCCTGCAATTCGTCCCTGAGTCTCTGGACCTGTGAGTCGCTCGACTTTAAAATTAATTCATGCCCAGTACGATTGATGTAATTAAAGGTATCATCGTGTTGCTTGAGGGAGTCTTGCAACTCCTCGAACTTCCTCAATTGCTCTTTCATCGTTTTCTCGTCGGACATCACCGTGTGTTCGGATAGCAGGACACTTTCCACGTTGTTAATGAACAGCAAGAGATTGGCGACAGCCTCGGTGTATTTTTTGGGAGGAGTCTTGTCGAGCGCGTTGTTCAATTCAATGAGCCTTTCGGATAATCTAAAAACATACCGCGGGTGAGAATTGTATTGAAAGATCTGTATATACTTGTAGCGTGTGACTTACGACTTCTGTAACTTTTCCCAGCTGGCCACGAATGTCTGGATTTCGTTATCTATGCTCGAGCTTTCCCTAGGAGTGCTCTGCTGGCTCGACAAGTCTCCAGCCCTCTCGGCCAGTTTTCTAACTCGATCCTCGTGGGATTTCATCGATTTCATTTTCACCTGGTCGAAGGACAGAATTAGAACCTGCTTACCAAGAGGACCAAGGTTTAGAAAGGAATCTCGCTTACTCTGAAAGGTTCAATCTGGCTGTTTCCTTTATTCGTGTCAAACCATTTCGAATAACCATCGAGCATGAAACTCAGGCTCGACAGCTCCGTGTGGAACTTCTTCACTTCCTCGAGGTAGTCTATGCGATTTTTGATTTCCTGCAATCGGCTGTTGATCGCCGTCCAACAGTTTCGAATATCTCTGATCTTCGTCTCTTCCTCCTCGGTGGATTCGTTAGCGCGCGACAACTCCTCGAGCAATTTCTTCCCCAGTTCTAAGACCTTATTGTATTCTTCCGCTCGTGATTCGATGTCGGAGATGGCGTCGTTGTAGACGACTTTCTTCTCCTCGACACTGAGCTCGTCGAAGACGCCCTCCGAGCGACCGATTTCCAAATCGACGTAATCCAACCACTTGTACAGATTGAGCAACGCCGACTCAAATTCGTGCTTCATGCTCGTGTCGACGCGTCGTTTCTTCGAGTCGCTGTGCGGCGTCGACTGAATAATAAAATAACAATTTTGTTTAAAAATTCCCCTGGTTTATTTGGGAGATGACTTAGGATATGAAATCTACCGTCGCTACGATTTCCTCCTTGTAAGCAATACTCATCACCGACTCCGACATCCATTCGTTACCGGAGATGACTGTGGTCTCGTTTTCGGACTTCAAGTCGAACTCGAATCCGGAACTCGATATCTAATGAATCAATTGATTAGTGGTATTAATAAGTAATTATTCATTCCAAGACAGTAAAATGACCGTACCCTTTGACTCTGCACTTCCATGATCTGGCCGACGGCATCCCAGCGATCCTGCAGGTTCTCGATCTTCTCCAGCATATTATTGCACTCGGGCGACGCGCCCCGGCTGTCTAATTCCTGGATCGAGTCCTGGAGGGATATCAGCTTCTTCAGATTGGTATCCATCTCGATCTTGAGGACCTGAAGCTTCTTGATCCTGTCGAGGACTTCGCCGAGCTCGGAGGCCGGACTGGCTTCCATCTGCTTGAGGGTGATCTCCGTCTCGTTGAGCCAGGACACGAGCTTCTTATAATCGGTGTTCACACTCTGCCAGAGAGAAGAGAGAGCTTCGAGACGCTGTCTCCTTTCTTCCTTCCATTGGCAGATGTGGGACCAGCGTTCGCCCAGGGCCGATAATTGGTCCTCCATCTGAGCGTAGACCGTCTCGGAGTTGTCCTCGTCGACGACCACCACCATGTTCCTCATTCCGTCGACCACACCTTGTTGCGCCTCAATGTCCTGTTCCAGTTCGTTCAACTGCTTCGATTGCTCTTCCAACGAGGACTGATTCAACTCGATCGCCGCCATCATCGAGATCCGATCTTCGATCGTCGTCAGCCACTGGCGCAACTCGTCCAGCTGACCCTGCTGCATTTGCATGAGGACCTGCATTTTTGCCGAATGGACCAAATGGTTATTTGTGAAAAGTAAGAATTAGGAACTGAAAATTGTCAAGAGTTCTACCTCGTGGATCCTGGTTTGCCTCTCCATCGCGCGGACCCGAAGTCCTTCCCATCGCGAGTTCAACAGGGACATCTGCACGCGCACTTCGTGCTCCTCGTCCTTGTGGAGGCCGCCCTCGGCTAATAGTCGGGCACCTTCTTCGAGCACAGCACCCACGCCATCCTGGTGTCCGGATAATTCCATCAAGAAGGTCTCGTGCTCGTGGAATTGTTGCTTGAGCTCTTCCAGGGTGGAACCAGGCTCCGGCTCGTGGTTCAGTTTGTCCTCCGCCTCCAAGAGCCACGTGAGGACTTCCTCCAGGGCGACTTGGTAGCCGCCAAGCTCCACCGACACGTTCGTCGCCAGACTCATCGGCCGCGATGCTGGCATCCCGAAGTTCACGAAGGACAATGGATTCTGAAATTTATTCAATATTTTTATATTTTGTTTTTTAAAATGATTTTCGATTTGGGAAATCATTCGTTGCATACTTCGGCGCCGGGCGTTGTTGCTGGGCTATTGTCGCTGGCGATCGACAGGTCCATCTCACCTACATCGTCGCCCGAGTGTGGCAGCGATTGAAAGAGGCAAGTGACGTACATCATGATTGACTTCTTGTCCGGCACCGACGTGTTGACGTCTGGAAATCGAGAATGCGATAAGCGGGGTTACCTTTTTGTCAACTCGTAGTGACGAATCGAGTGACGTACCTTCTGGATCGAGGAGTCGCTCGATCCCCAAGTGCTCCTGCGCGATTCTGAATGCATGATCCAGTCGTACGTTCGGGTGCTTCCGAGAGACGTTGTTGAAGTCGAACAAATGCGGCTTCCATCGGTGGAGGATCGCATTGAACGCCAGGCCATCCGACCACGAAGTCGTGAAGTTTTTAATGTCCACACCGGGATAGTTCTGATTACCCATGAAAAAATGAAGAGAAAAATTTATATCTCCACGACGACTGAAACGATTCACTTGATTATTGGCTCATTGGATTCAGAAAAATAAACCATGAAATACAAAATTCGTAGATTTAATTTTTAGAGCGATAATTTTTTCGGAAATCAAGGTGAAAGTTTTTTATCGATCGAAAGCCGCTTTGCTTCGGAAAAAGTATAGTCGGCTGTCGCGCCAGTACTTATATACTTGGCGCGAGACTCTACCGAGTCCGATTACTCAAATCCCACGATCTTCGAAAAAGTCACTATTTAGTATTTACCTGAGAGTTCTGCCGACACCAGGCGAGCAAGGTTTTCTCCAGATTGGTCTGTTGCAGTTCCGACATTAAGTCTTTCAGATGATAGTGTACCTGGGCAAACCGTCCGTTTAAATGTACACATCGAATCATTCATTATCATTGGCTCAAGAAGAATGGGGATGCAACAGCTTGCGATTGCGAGCAACTTCGTTAAGGTGTCCGAACTGAGTCACGAACGCATTTCGGATACATCGGAAGGTGAGGATTTTCAGGAGCGGATATCAAGTTGCTCGAGTACACGAGATTCATAGTTTCACTTGGATTTTCAATAGGCAGTAGCTGGGATATTTTCAAACTTATTATTCTACCGGGTTTGTGGATGCGAGGGGAGTTTCTTTTAAAGCCACCGACCTGCAGTTCGATCGGGCAGAGATTAAACTACAGAATCTACTCTGTTACTTATGTATAATGCGGCGGCTTACCTGCCAGTGCAAAATGATACTCCAGACCAAGCCAAGTGTTAATTTCGGATTGCCGTCGACGATGTCGTTACTACTAATATTTACAAGTTTCACCTGAAATGCATTATTCAATTCCCATTAATTATCTGCCCATTTATTATTCCAATGAAAATGGTAGATTTCAAGGACTCACGTTATTTTGCTCGAGGATCTGCAGCGCCTTATTCACATTGTTGAGATGGTGGACCCTCATGCGACCGCGTTCTCTTTTCTGAAAGGAACAACTGGTCGGAAAGATGCTCGGACATTGCAATAATGCGAAATGCATCTCACGAACGAGACGCGTCTCGCCAAGTTAAGTTTCGCGGGTGCATGCAAACGTGGCCACAGAAAGATGTAGCCGAGGCACTTTTTGCAGTCACAATACTCTTACGCCTGGCAGCCGCCCGAATAATCGCCGCTCTTATGCAAACATCGTATCGGCATTATATCCGACGAGGCCAGTTGAAAAGTAGAGTAGCGGCGATAAAGAGACTTTTAGTAGACATGACGCGCCGACAAATGCGTCGATTGAAAGGCTGGCTCTCGGGACTTACGTAGTTCTTCGACGTGAGGACTTCCAGCAGGGACAATAATCGATTGCCATCTCTCAGGTCGAGGAAGAGATCGGAAATGGGTTCGTGGTGATTCTGGAAAGAACAAATCATCAGCCACGATTCCTCAATTCTTCCGACAGCAATTTCTAAGTGGGCGCGACTTGGCTCTTTTAGGCAACTCGGCAGGAATGCGGAGAAACTCGAATGATCCTCACCTTGAGCAGCTGGGAATTTATCCATTTAGCGAAGGTCTTCTTCTGCACGTCTTCTCGTTCATCTGCAACAAGATCGCAGGGTTCGATGATCCGCGAAGGGTTCGCTTTATTCATTAGCCTAATTCCCACGGGACGAGGGTAAACGAATTGGCAAAGGAAAGAGTAGAGATCCGCCCGTGCGTAAGAATTCCTCGGGCTCGCCGAGCGGTTTCTTAGAAGCTAATTTACTGAATGCGACTCGCGAAGCGGCAGGCGGCCGATCTCTTCGCGGTAGATCATCCTCTTCTGGAGCAGAATCGCCGGTGAAGAACCTACTGGCCGACATCGAGAGCATCTTGCCGTGTAAGCGCAATCCCCTGGCACGTCATTACAGCCAATTTAATATTTCCCCGAGGCTCCCGGCGAGCGTGCGATTAAAAGGCGAGAAAAGGACGCGGAAAGTAATCAATCGTGGCGCAGTACCGCTTGAACGTGGCCGCGCGAGATCATCAATCGAGACCGGAGATGATGGAGAAAAAGCTATGTGCTCATCGCGTGATGTCATGCCGCGGGATCTTTAATTAGGATTCCTCGGAGCGCGCCGCCTTAACGAGTCTATCTAAATAGCCACAATAACGCGAATAGAATTATCTTATCCAGCCGAGCAATACCAGCATAATAGAGAAACGCGTCCCGCCACATTTTGCGAGCGGTTTATTATCAACCACAATTACACTCGTCCTACAAGTCGAGCGAAATCCGCCCTCTCTATGCGGAGTCAACTGACATTCCTTTGGTAAAAGGTGCCGCGAAACTTCTTAGATATTCTTTGCCCATTTCCATCGCGAAATTATTGACCAGTGCAGACGTCATCTATCGCGTTGACACTTGTTGACCTCCGGCGAGTGTTGCAAAGCGGGCGGGAAACTCTCGAAATTCAGGTCGACGCGAGGCCCGAAATGAGCGCGACCTGTTCCATACGGTGGTCCAAAAAGGATATTCCCTGCGAGGCCTTACTGTCGAATCCAGCGAGGAAAAGACCACCAGGAGACCGCGAGCGCGCCCACTGAGATCGATCAACTCGATTTCACAGCTCATAATGCAATTTGCACGCGGAATGCATACACTAGGAACGGTGGCCGGCGAGGCACGCGGTGCGAGATCGGCACGTAACTCCTGACAACGGGCATTTCCCGCGTGTCAAGTCTCTTCCATGGTGGCAGCTGTCCGAGCGCGGATTCCAGTGCAGCGCCGAGCTCGGAGAGACGCGAGAATCACCGCAGGAATTCCTAATCAATTAATCGAGTCTAAATCAGCCTCCAAGATATTTTCGTCGCGGAATATGAGAGCTTACTCTCTCGAACCAATGGCGTTCGCCTCTCAATTTCCATATTCCGAATTCCGAGTTGGCATCGGAGTTAACAGCGGACGTAGCAGGAAGAGACGGGAATGAATGAACGGCGACGGTAGTAACAAGTGCGGAGGGAGGAAAGAAATCAGGGATGACGGTCACGTACATGTTACACGCGAAGTTAAAGTAAGCCGTAAGATCTTTCCCCGGCATGATCGGCCAATGCCCGGCGAGCAGCAACGGCCAGCAGGCAGGCCCTCTTTCCCGCCGCTTCCGAATATGGTGCAACGAGTTCTTTCAGCGGCTCGTCGTATGACCGCGCTCTTCTTTTCCCTGCCGATCGACGTCTACACGAAAGGGGTGGCGCAGCCTGAATCCCAGCCTATAACGATTTCCTGTCCCCCGGACACTGTCTCCGGCCTCGGTAACGAGTCCGGCCAACTTATACAGCCGACCACTCTGTATTAGTTGCCCGTAACCACGACGGAAACCCGCCTAATAAGTTACCGTCCTCCGCTAACCAACCTCTCTGCTTCCCAACTTCTCGCCTTTAGAAAAATTACCCACCGAATTCGGTCAATCGGTGCAAGCATTAAAATAATTAAAATATTCTGGTTGTTTCTTTGGAAATAATTTTAATAGAAAAGCATTTGTATCTCATATTTTGTCCTTGCAACAGTGGCATTTAAGTTTTAGGGACCTTTCTGGTCCAGACGAATGAAAATCCGGCAATTTTTAAAATGTTTTTCTAGAAAAATGAACGACGGAATCTTAATTAAATTTACCATATTTATTGTTTGCACTTTGAACATTGATCAGGATTCTTAATTATATTCATTATTGGTACACTTTGATATTGTAAATAAGTCTTGGTGCGTGGAAAGGATGCGGTTTCAATTCCTTTATATATATTAAAATTCCTGAACACCGTATAACCTTCGTATAGAACACCTATATCGATCCTTAGCAATTAAAGGCGAGGGAATCACCCGGTACATGTTAAGACAGCAATGAGGTAGGGTATAAACTAAGGAAATTGAAAAAGACCAAGAAACAACAAGATAGCAGCTATCTGGAAGGGAAAACACAGCTTTACACTAAAGTTTTGTCCTTCCAGGGCCCCAAACAAATAGTCATTTTAGGAATTTCCGATTTGTTTAGTTCACGCCCTACCTACAGGTATACTCCAGATTTGTGCAAAATTTGGTAAAAATCGGACCGGTAGTTTTCGAGTAATCCCACTGACCGATTTTGGAAAAGTGGTTCCCTGGTTACAGGTGTGATATATGTTTGATTAAACATATATAACTTTATGGTAATTTTTTGAATCTTGAAAAAATCTATTTAGAGTGACACTTTCACGTATCCGTAGTTCCCAAAAATGGAAAAAAATGCAAATTTCATATTCTCAAGAGAGGAAAGATCCCTTAAATCACCCAACAACTATGAGCCGAGGGTTAAACAAACAGCCTGCAGCCTGGAATAACTTCGCCAGCATTCTCCGGACAGTTTTTCATCGACAGGGGACAGATCGAACATGTGGCACATTTTCGAGGCGAGGAGGAAATACTTGTTGGAGCCTCATTTAAATGACACGCGCCTGTGCTTACGGACGTACACATCCGCCCGCTTTCTTCCGAAGTAGATAGCGCGGGGGGGCTAACGCGCCCAGCCGTTTTCCCGAGAGAGACGGAGGCTAAGAGGAACGAACTTTGCTCCGAGCAGACCTGCCTGACAAAAGATCCAGCGGCATGTGCTCCCGAGCAAAAGCTCCTCTCCGCCGAGAAAATAAACCTTATGCACTTGCGTCGGTAGAAGGTCGCTATGGAAAGAATCCATGCGATTTAGGTGCACCAGGCTTGCATTCGTCCGCGATATCGCATGCTCCGTCGTGCGTCCACGTATATAACCCGACGGTTGAACGAACGGCAACAAGCGGCAGACCGTTAACGCTTAGATAACACATCATCCTCGATCAAGCTCGGTGGAAGCCTGCAAAAGCGCCGCTAAACTTAGCTGGACCATCGCTAACAGCCTTTCGCAAACCCACGAGGCTCCTTTCGTCTTAACTCTAATACTTGAAGATAAATGGAAGAAAGTGCAAGAGTCCTCTGTTTACTGCTGCTTAATCTGTTGATTACACCACTGATCATTACGCCACCGATAGCGCACTAGGTTTGCAGTATCGCTGTCGCAGCGAGATCTCGAGTGTCGGTTACCTCAAGGACGTGGCATTTTTCGCAGCCCGACATCCAGTCCGACGACGTTCGAGAGAACCAAGGGAGAGAGAGAGAGAGAGTAAGAGTGAAATGTCCCAGGTAGTAGTCGTGCGGGGCCGTGCCCGCTCGAATCCAGGGGACAATCGCATTCACTGATCCATAGTTCCGTGTCACCTAAGCTTCCCGTGGTTAATGCTCCACCGAATGCATCGGATGTGATCGATCGGTTGGTATTAACCAATGCAATTCGAAAACCTCTGCTCCTACCAGCCCTGATGAACGGGGGCGACCGAACCTTCTCCTCATTAATACCAGACAGTGAGAAAGCACGCAGGAGACCACTGGCACAGCAGTAACGTGGCCAGCAAAAAAACCTAGGAAAAACAGAGCAGGCTTGTGTTCTTCCCTCGTGGCAGGGAGATGAACCGCTTTGGAGGAAGCCGCACAAACGTTTCTTCACTCGCAGTATGTATTTGTCCACGAATTATAAGTGAACAATTCCAACTTTTGCCCTACTCAATCCTATTAGATTTGTCCGTATAGTTTTTGAGTAATCAATTGCCAAAGTTTTTCAGTACGGCGATGCGGTAAAAAAGGACACATTCATAGCTTAAAAGCTTGTGATGAACTAATGATATTTGCACAAAATATGATTCATACGATAACTAAGACATTAGGGAATAATCGGGTAAAGTTTCAAAAACCTTGTCCGTCTAGTTCGAGAGAATTTGAGCAAAGAGTGAAGAAGAATTCGTTTCATTTGTAGAAATAACGTGATGGAGAGTATGCAAATAGAAATACATTTTTAAAAGGAAGTGTAACAAGCTTTATTTCAAAAGGAATTTTCGTATTCGAAAATAAGTTTTATTGTAGTTTGAAATGGCCTCAGAATTTTTGTCAGAGCTCAAATCAGATGTTCCCCTCTTACCTCCGACGCACCATTTTAGAACTAAAAGGCTTTAAAAAGCAGATGAAGCCGCTCCACAAAGAAGACACACGAGAAAACGATTCCAGTGGAACACCGGATCCAGACAAAGCCGAAATCAGTTGGGCGAGTGGGTCCAGTGTCATTGTCGGATTTCGACAGGTACTCGAGCCAGGGCTTGTTCAGGGCGAGAGAGCCAATCCGAAGAATTGGCTCGGCGGGCATTCCAAGTTCAGGATGCTCGGCCGAAAGGAGCGGACATCGAGTGGTTGTCACTGGCGGAGAATAGCCCGAGTGTCGCCGCCTCGCTTTTCGAGTAGCCGCTCCTTCATTCAGTGGCGCCAAGCACACATATGAACCGCCCGAGAGAGAATAAGAGAGAAGGAGGGAGTTCCATGTGCGTCGAGCAAACAGAGCAGCGGCGGCCGAACAATTGTTTAAACGAGATGACAATGCCGACTGTCGCGCTGGAGAGAACGCACTTCTATCCCGGCGCTGGCTGCTGGAACGCGTGTCGTTGGCCCTAAACGCGGTATGATAGGTTCAGGGGTCAAATGGCCTGATGGGGCCACGTAATGGCAACGCGTGCCCTCCACTGTTTAGCGTCCATACAGATGAACACAGCCGCTCCCAGTTAGATTGCAAGTGCGCCGAGTGACTGTGGAGAAGTGCCACTTGCTGCTACGCTCAACTCCCCGCTCACTTCCAGTTTATAGACTGGCTCCACCGATTTCACTAACTTTGGCAGAGTTATTCTTCCTGGTAAGCTGCCATGCAGAACAAACGTTTACTAGAACTCGTATACAACTCAAAGGAAGCTTTATGAGGACTTCATCAAGTCTATCCGACTTTCGTGCTATTTGTGCTGGATTTGAAGATGCAAGGATCGGCTGCTCCTTAGACCCGGATAATTAGATAAATTGGTTACGAGAATATAATTAATTATACAATTACTGACCCGTTAACAGGTAGACTAATGAGGAGTGTTATCCACTGGCTGACTAATTAAGAATAACGCAACTATTCCCAATGGCACTTGACGTAAGTCTCTTATCAATCGAGTCGGAAAATGCAGTGTAAAGTTTGCTCGGTCATCGTTGCGCTCGATAGAAAGCCATCGACTTCCCTTGTTGACAGTGGAGTTTAACGTGCCGCTCACGTAGTATACTATTATAATTGGCTCGGGCTGGGTTAATACGCTGATTAACGGGGTGTTCCAGGGGCCGTCGCGTCTGGTTGCATCTTGCGGAGTCGCACGGTTTGCACGCGCGACTTGCTGGAAATCGTGACAGGTGCCCACCCGCTGACGGGTCTATTTTAATCTCGACTAATTTTATCGGGGCGCGAGGGAGTAGCTCGCTTAAATGCTAATTCGACAGCCCTTCTCGCCCTGCTCGCCTTGCAATTCTGGAATACGAATCGCGCCTTAATGCAATTGTCCCCCCCTCCCCTGGGGGGTGGAAATGGGTATTCGGTCTCCACCCTCGACCCTTGCATTTCTCCCCGGGAGAAAACTCGAGGAGAAGTCATACACGTCTTTTTCTCCGTCAGTTCCATCGGACTGTTGGGTGGAAAGTTCTCGGGCACTCCTGTTATATCCGAATCCGCACTTAGCCACTGCACTGCCGCGGCACGAGGAAGCTGGAGCCTTCTGTAGGCGGAATCCCCCGCATATTTCCGTAGCGCGCTCATCGCAAGAGGAGCAAGACAACGCGGCTATTATTTTCAGTTAAGCGGAATTAGTCAGCGATTGTGCGGCGAGTCTGTTCTGGGATCGCTGCAAGGACAGCGTCACCCCCGCATCATTTCATTCGGAGGAAGGAGAGTCGAGTTCCATGGCACAGTCGAACTCTATTCGAGCTCGCCGAGCGTGATTCCGTCAGTAAAATCTACACCCACGCGAGACTAGTGGTTGCGATTTTTCCAAACACGAAGTCCTGTTTTCAGTGGCGCGCTATACAGTAGGGGAATTAGATAATTGGCTAGGGCTCTTGCATACGGCGGGGGTTAATTTTCATTTAGAAAGAAAAATCAACGCTAGTGGATTTCGTGCGGACGAAGGGTCTTCCGAGATTCGAGGGTCAGAAAATCGAAGTTCCAGGACCCAAAGGTCATAGAATCGAGGCTCCAAGAAAACGATTAATTTTCTATGGTACGATGTAAGGGCCCCAAAATATATTCTGTCTAGAATCCTTAATGGTCCCGACACATCACTGTCTGTTTTTACAATGCGAGCGGAAAGCTGTGAGCTCTAAAGGGCGCCACTCGGAAGAGCATAAGGCGCACGTGTGGCGAGAGTCCGCCTCCTCTACGCATGCAGGCCTTTCGCGCGCATGCCGCTCAAATATTCGGTAGATTAGATAAGACATACTTGAGGCAGACAGATAACCTCATTGCCTACTGACGGTGACAGGGCGGAAAGCGGGCCAGGTAGGCGCGCACGGTCCAAGAAAACCGGTGTCTGCCGCACGATGCACGCCGCCACGCAGCTAACAAGCTGCACCGGCCGAGGGGCAGCCTCGTGTCAGAGACTCCAGCGACGGCGGCTCGACCGCATCGCAGCTATCGCTCCACATAGATATCGCGTGAATCACGTGTGCGTCGGCTAATCGAGAAGCCGATAGTATTCGCTCGGCACAATTCAGCACAACGGGCAATAAGAGCTAGGCGGTGAAAGAGGCGACCACTCCCAAACGTACACACTGGATTAGCCTTAGTTCTCGGTTAAGTCGATCCTTTCAGTTCCAACTACCGATTGGAGAAAAGCGGACCTTCAATTCTACTAGCCACGGCATACAGCGTGGTATGCTCGGTGGCGGCGGATATTTAGATTAGAAGTCGCCGAGTAAACAGAGAAGTAGATTGAGTGCGCAGTGAGGTCCGAGCGGGAATTAAGAGTGTCGGGAGCCTAGGTGGCTTGGAGACTGGATTGATGATCCACGCGATTCCCGATCACGTGTGGCAGACAGTGGGGATCGATGGATTCCGCGCGCTCCAGAGCCGCAAGACACACTGACGTACCTATATAGACGACTTCCATCTTGAGGTGTTCGGACCCAGCCACCGGATCGCCGACGTAACGATATCCAAGGGCACGTTATGCCTCGCGGTATCACATCGATTGCCGTCGCGCAGTGCAGAGCGCCGCCGAGGCACTTGCCGAGGCGAGAGCAGCAATTGGCAGGGACCGCTGGTGGCCCTTGGTGCCGCTGGCCAAAGTGTTGGGCGAGGATCGGCGCGTGGGCGGTAGCGAGGGAAAAGCCGCGAGCTCGTTGTCGAGGAGGTTCGCCGCGACTTGAGGAGCACCGAGACGTGTTCGGTGTTCTCCCGCTCGGCGGTGTGGCCGCGTAGACGGACCCGCGACACTTGTTGATCCGAGACTGTCAACGGAGACAGGCGGACCGACACGTAACAGTGCTCGGCGCGCGCGGAGGAGCACGCAACGCATTCATACACAGGGAGACAGCCAGACACTAACGGAGCACGGAGACAATCACACTGGCCAGTAGTACACAGTTCTCGGGCTCAGACAGACGACTTTTGGCTTTCTCTCCTTTCCACACTGGCGCGTACTCCGCTCTGTCAGGCACACACTCGGTCCCTCGATCGTTGGGACCGTCCATCCGTCGAGGGGTCCTCGATGCCGTTCCTCGGGGCCTTCAAGGGGCCCGTCACGGCCCAGACCCACTCGTCGCCACAACTCGACCCTGCGACATTGCAACCTTTCCCTTACACTGCACTTCTACCGCGGGAATACTTGACACTGCTAGTTGTATGCGTGTGGTTTCAATGGGCCCAGCGCGATCGCCGTGTGCAATGTGTTGGTGGAGGATCGAGGAATGAAAGCGAGCGGACGGAATCGGTTCTTTCTTTCGGAGTAAGACGGCTGAGCGCGACGACGCACGCCGGCGAGTCTCGAGCGAACTGGCAACCTCGGACTAGTAAGGCCCAACTCTCCTCCCTCCCCATCGCCTTCCCCGGGGTTCTCTTGTTCGGGCTCTATGAACGCCCCTCATCCTTCCACTCGTCCGCGTCCACGCACACACACGCATTTCCCCTTTCCCCGAGTCACCTCCCTGCGACGACCTGTTAGGTACGTATGTGCCCGCACATCCAGTCAGGAATAATAGGATGCGTCGCGACCGGCTCTGGGTCCAGCGTGCATGAGGCCCCGCGCACTTTCCCACCTCTCGGCCCCTCGGAATATCCAAACAAAATGCTGGATGACAACCGGCAAGCTAATCGCTCGGCCGTTTGATGAGATTTCGAGCCCATTCGGCCGCCACCCCTCAATCAAAAGCGGCCGGACAGCATGCAAATTGCAATTGGGCCAGTCTCATCAGCGGCATCAGCGTCGTTCGCCTGGTGAAATATGTATGAGCGCCCTTCGCGGGCATATATTATAAACTCGTTAAAAGTGAGTCGACGCGCTATTCAAGGAAAGAACGGGGCACACAGGTATTGGGAACCAGTGGCGGTGAAATGGGGCCCGACGCCCCACTCCGGCGAGCGTAAGGCCCCGCGTGTCACGGGCGAACAGGATCCCAGGACTCAGAGGAGGTTCGACTCCCGTGCGGCGAACAGGTAGCCGAGTTTGCTTGGGTCCTTTTCAAAAGTTGGGCCCTACCGTGCGGCAAACAGTAGTAAATCATATCAAACGCGGTTACCCCCGGAGACTTTTCCAACATGTATATATACTCAACTGACAACCATTCATACTCATAATGAATTGCGCATGCTTTTTTTTAAGTGTGTAATCATCGGTTTCTCAGATTTATCGCGAGAGTCCGGAAAGTATGAGGAAGTTCTCGCAAGGAAGGACACTTTTTGGCAGTCAGTTATGTAGGAGTGCTAGTCGCAATTGGCTGAAATTAATGAAGTCGAGGTTTATCGTTTTATCGTTTCAAAGTGTACACACCGCGGCTATGCGCTATCGCGGCGAGATACAAGTTGGAGTGTTCGAGTGCGCTTCTTGCCTTCGAGTTAACAGGAGAAAGTGAACATTCCGCTCGTCATTAGAGTCTTTGCAGACTTATCTAACAGTCTGACTACCTCAACAGTAGAATGGTGGTCAGAAAAAACGGGGACTACTCACAAATATCGTCATCCATGCTTTTCCAATTAAATGCAGCCAAGTCCTCCGTGAGAATTCCGCTTTGCCATTGACAGTTCACTTGGGGAAATCACTTGTTAACATGCGAACAGGACGTAGGCCGATGGGCAATATCCCACGACAATACGGAAACGCGATGCATTTAACACGTGTCTCCCTCGACCAGAATTACAACGCATCAGTCCGTCCTGCTGACCGGTGGGTTTCCGTAGCTCCTCCGCGAGTAATTCGATTAACACGTTTTACTCCCATCACACGTGTGCACAATGTCGCCCGGCTAATTGCGTTAATTTAATCGAGTTCTCCCCGAAATACGTTTAACGAGTCGATGCTGCTCGATTCGCGGTACAATACACGCAGAGTCTTACATCTCGTCGATCGAAACCTATCGGCGAGAGGATAATCGAAACCGTGGAACAATCGGCACAATGCACTTGGAAAGGGAGTCGTCGATTAATTGGCAGATGGGACGAGCGGGCACAGGTGAATGAAGGGATTTTGCATAAAAGTGAGAGGCAGCCACCTCGTTCGATGCAGGCCGTCCCGACACTGCCGGTTGTCGTGGTGGCTGGCGTTGCGGGCCGGCTCTCTTCTTTGCAGAAGTCAGCGCCGACGCATCGAATAACAGGATCGGGCGCCGAAAAATGTGTTTGATCCGCCTTTATCAGTAAGCCAATAATTGCACAGGCATTGCAAAAGCGGGCCAGGCCATCTGACATGCGATCGCGTATGCTCAGCGCGCGCCACGAGATATTAGACATTCCACTCTCACCGAAGACCACGTGCTACTACAACCACCTACAAACTGCCAATTGCAATTGGACCAATTAGGAAATCCGAAATCCGCGAGGATGCGCCGGAGGCGCCGATGCACCGGGACTGGCAAGGCGCCGCACTCTCACCGTCTTACCAAAAGTGGAGGGCCGCGCACTCCAAAAATACCAGCGCGTGCAATTTGCAGGAATGAAAAAGGTGAAGGTTCCTCCCAGGGCTGAGAGAGGACCGCTCGATCTTTCCTCGCTTAGTCAATCGTGTATAAAAGCCCCAAGTGTTTGGAGTTCAGGGCCGTCGGGGCGTCGAAGGCCAAGCCGAAAGCTCTGCCTGCCGAGTGCCGAACTGCCGAGTGGTTAGAACTAGAGTTGAAGCCTCTTTGAAGCCGCTCCTTCAAAGTATCGCGCGCTGTGATAGAGCACCATTTAACTCGGATGGTGCAAGGCCAATTATCGGTGCTTTCCGTTTGAGGGGATCGATGCAAGTCACGCAAGCCTAAAACCCTCGGATTAAGGATGACTTTGTGCTTCAATCATACATTTAGCTCGCTCGGTTCAACAACCTCGGATCTTTTCACTTTTACAAAGGGTTGCGTAAGTCATCGACGCCCGCTCTGACCTCACCGAGCTCAATGGGCTATCCTTGCATTGTGCCCGAGGGAAATGAATCTCGAGCTTTTCTTATCCGCGTTTATTACTCGTAGAAATCGACGCTTTGCAATTCGTGCTCGATCCTATGTTCGCAGCTTTTTTCCGGAGATGCTGCAACTGCGGTGTCCAAGGTAGAGGCTCTGCCGCGATCACTTCTATTTATAATTACGTAAATGACATGCTGGAGTCCGCGGCACATTCGCTCGCGTCGGTGTGCGTGCCTGTCGAGTGAATGAAGTTTTACTATTAGATACGCCTGACGAGATTAACCAAGGAACTCTCGCGCGGGTTCAAGTGCGCCATAGATAAAAATACGCGCACTGTTTTATTCGCATTTTACTCTTCCATTAATTGTTATGAGCCTCCAAGTCGTTTTTCATTAATTGAGTGTATCGCCAAGATTCTTCTTCCAGTCGAGCCTTACCTTTAATGTGGGAGATTTGCTCTTCCAAAGTCTCGGTTTGCTCCGGCCCCTCCGGCACTTGGACCACCCATCGAATCTTCCTCGACTGCATCTACGAAAGCACACACTAGTGGGATTGCACAGTGAATGAGGAAGGAAAGTCGGATTCGAGGGAAGTTGCCGTATCCCGTGTCATAGATCGCGCACTCAATGAGATTAGTAGCTCAGGCTAGATTCAGTCGCAGCTTCGGTATCGTGCGATTAGTTTTTACGGATAGCAAGCTGTGTATTACAGATAATGCGAGTAGTGTAACGCGAGCATCGTTTCTTCCTTAGGAGATTACATATACATATGCGTGCGTGTGTCTATATATGTTGCGTTCAAGACTCGATTCCCTCTGGTGACTGACTTTTAATACTTTCGGTCTAATGCCACGCGAATTCGATTAATGTTGGTGGTTTTAGTGTTGAAAGTCCGAAGGTCGTCACTTTCTCTCCAAGGTATTATAATATTCTAAAATATTCACTCAAAGTATTACAGAAAGAATAAGAGACCGATTGTATGAAAATGTATTGGTATGTACCGACTTTTGCAAGTGAACTCGAGTGCTTGGAAGAAGCAAGTCTACTCACTCTAGCAGCGAGTGGCTGTGGGAGTGCGAGTATTATCTCGCAGAAGTGACACGAGCGTATCGCGGTAGCCAATGCGAGATCAATCGCGAGGAGCGAGGTTCTTGGCCGGCAGGCATCGCACACTTGAGTCAGAGGGACTGGTTCCCGCGGAATTGGCGAGGAACCCGCTCCAAGTACTCGGAGAGAACGATTGCGGACAATAGCAGCGGTGCACTGGCAATGATTTGTCTGTTAACGGAAGTGACACCCTGGGCTACCGTGACTATCTGCCGGCCGGCGCACACTCGCGCTCGACCGCGTGCGTGTGTCCGCTCCGCCCGCTCTGCCCGCTCTGCCCGCGGAGAGCTTGCCATGTGCGGAATTGTCCGAACCGCCTACACAAGCGATTCCTCCACGCTTCTACAGGGACTCTGTACGATGATTGCGAGCGGTCGCCAGATATATCCACGATAGAAGCGGATTCCTTCATTCGCCGGCTTTTTTTCCCTCTCCCTCTCTCTTTGCCTCTGATAAAGTACGCATACCAGGCCCGGCTGCCGTCCAAACTCCCGCAAAAACCACCGACACGCTCGCAATTGCATTAATTAGCGGCAATTGGAGAGAGTAGCCAGCCCCCTTACAGATATCAATTAGTGCGGGGACTCCTTCCGTCTAGAATCTGTATGGCTCGCGCGCACACTGGGAATTTGTCAGTTTTCTGGGAAACAGTGTGCAATATAGCTGACGAGCGAAGGAAATGCGTCAGAATGAGATTTCTAGACGAAGTTGAAGTGATGAATTGCGTATACGCAGTGGTATCGACATTTCAAATTTAAAGAGTTCTATCCCCGCCCGATGAGTGGAGAGAGTGAAATGGTGGGGATTGCTGCGCGGACCTAGTTGCGCGGGGCGCGTATGTGTATTTAGCCCACGAGGTCGCTCCGAGGCTTCTCTAACCTGCGAGACGGTTCCTGCGAGAATAACAACGTGACAGAGAAGACGAGAATCATTCGCCAACATGTACTTGATGTATTATTTCAATGAGAAGGGCGAGCGAGTCTATACTCTCAAAGTAAGTAATTTGGAATCTTTCGTCTTTCTTGGAGAATAGTCTGCTCGAGGCTGTCGAATAAGAATACAATTTGAGCGAAGATTGCACAGGACGTTGTGAGCTACGATATTAAAGGATTCCTTTTTCTATTCTGACAGAAAGTCGACCCCAATGGAAAACCGACGTTCTCCGCCCATCCAGGTAATTAATTGATAATCTAGAGAAATTTAACTCAATAACTCGGCGTTAGATTGAACGGTGTTTAACATTGAATCCGATTTCAGCTCGCTTCTCGCCAGAAGACAAATACTCCAGAGAAAGAATCACCCTCAAGAGAAGATTCGGCCTACTACTCACGCAGCATGCTATGCCAACTTATTAAACTGACATTAAAAGCTATCTGATATTTAGAATAAGTCGCATGATGTGCAAGAGAATGAAAGTGCCACGAGTGGCGAGTATTGTGAAGGAGAGACAGTTGGAGGGGGAGCAAAGCGAATAACTGGACACTTGTAAAAAATAAAGGCTCTATTTTGATTTACTATACAACGCTTTTCAAACATGATACAATTTTATTCAAAGAAATCGTAATTAACAGGATTACATAAAAGCATCTGCAATGCTTTAACGTTTTCGCAGAGGCTAGTATATAGATATGAAACAGCTAAATACAATTACTGTTGAACAAAAAACCTGGCAACCTAAGAGAAACGTACAAAACATCCTGCTGCAACCTAAACATTTTGTACCTTTCGATATACATGTATATAAACGTACAATATCTGAAATGTATCTTCCCCACTCGTTGAATGCAGCGAATTACAATAAAAATAAAATGTAAAGGCTATAACTGTGTGTACTATTTGGTACCGTAGCTATGTACATATTGTTATATACACTCCGCTATACAATTGTACTCGCACATATATACAGAAAAGATCGCGTAAAGAGAGAAAGGGGAAATTAGGAGGACTAAGGAATGAACGGTGAAAGTAACACGTATGCTATATCCACAATGTAGGAGAAAGGATTCTAAGTGTCATATAAAGAAGAAAGAATTTATTATGTCGGCTCGAAATCCCACAACTAAAGAATATCATGCCTCGAGTATTATCATCTTCGTCTTATTTACATAACAGGTGCAGTGGTAGTTTTTCAGGGGAAAAGAGTACATCAGGCAGCATGGCAATGTGGGGTCATATATATCATAGTGTTGAACCGTTTTCATCCAAATGCTAGTTAAAGTGTGCCTATCATAGTTTGTTCTGTGCTTACTTACATTTTATACAAATATTTGTCATAGACGAGCATGTTTTTCGTAATTCAGCTGGACTTGACTTTTGTCGGCAACCCCCACCCGCTACGTTCTATCGCGTATAAATTCTAAGTGAATGGCGGTATTAACAAATACTTGTACAAATTTTACAAATTCGAAGGTAGATTCTCATAAATCTTCAGATCACAAATTTTGCAACAACGACCTTGATCAACTGAAATCTAACGGGGGAACTTGGTATATGCATCAGGTAGTCATGCAATATTATATACAGAATAGAGAATATGTAAGTACAGACTCTAAGGGGAACAAAGTAGGAAATATTCCAATTGTATCGTAAAACATAAACTGTGTATCGGCAAGCACGTAGTTTGTTAAAGAGAATTATCTGTCGATTGGTGCCGTGAAACTAATGGTTAAATCAAAAGTGAATGGAACCACGTATAGTATTCTAAAAGATACCATTCAAAAGGGCGTAACACTTTATATCCCCAGGAAAGTGTTACAGCCCTTTGAAAACAATGTTACTCAGCTGTATTTAGTTGTTATCCGTAGGTGCAGCCGGTAGAACATGAACTTGCTGTGCTTTACTTGCATTATAAACTTGCCCGGGACTGAATGGTTGTAATTTCGGGCCGGAGGAGGCAATTTCGCTTTTACGAATATTATCTTTAAAAAAAAAGTTTTAGTCTTTCATCAATCCTGATGGAGCAGCCTTGTTATCATCATCATATATGCATTCTGTGGATCCGTGTATGCTTACCAGATTTCGACTCGGCCGCGGGAATATATCGAGACAATCTAACAACGGGAAGAGGTAAATAACCGCTGGTTAATGGCATCACGTCCAATGTGACGCTTTGTTTTTCTAATACTTCCAAGGACACGATGCCCGCAGTGCGGCCACACACAACCCACATTGCTTGATCGGCAAGGACCTCGTACATTAATTGAGGTGGAGGATTCGGATTGGGACTAGGTAACATGCGTGTCACTGTGAGATAAAGATGGCACATGCTACCAGCGCGACAGAACTCGCCCCCATTTCCAGCTGCCTCAACTTTCGAGGTAACTGTGAACAAAGTCTGGAAAACGACAGCTAATAAAGTACACACGCGTCGAAGGTGTATTTCGCATTATATTAAAATTTTCTGTTATGATACATTTAGTAAAAATATCACGAATCGTTCATTTGTATCACAGCACTACTATACATATTGTCATTAGTAAAGCGCCATAGATATTTGGTACAATTGCAGTACTGTATATATTGGCGAGGTATTCAGTAGGCAATCAGTCAGAGGAAGGCAAGTTGGGCTAAACTCTTACCACGTAATCCGTGACATCGAAATTGCACCTATACACGCTGGAAGCTTTCTCCACCCTCTGCAAGTTATGTATGTGCAGCGGATCGTCATTAAGATGCGAGCTAGTCGATTCTTCCGTATCGTTAACTGGTATATATTTTACACGAAAATCAGTCTTTATTGGCATCGTGGATTTCTCGTCCTTGCCAATCTCCAGCTCCCACATGAACGGCACATTCATCCCGTTACCTATTATTAATCTCTGGCCCGCGATAGGATTCAAGCTCTTGAAATTGACATCTATCGATGTGCTTGTCATAAGTTCCGGCTCGGTTAGGTGTAGCAACTGGCTTGTCAATCCGGTCACAACGATTTGGATAAATTTCCTTTGTTTCGCCGTGTGAAGCTTCATACTCGACATTAGTGGTGGGCCAAAATGCAATGGTATACCTTCCTCGGTATCCCAAGGACATTGTATATTCAACTAAAATACATTTTAATAGACACATTTATGTTAGAACAGTCGCCCGTAATTATTAATCGCCATGAAAATGAAGTAAAGTTACCTTGTGCTCCATAGACAATGTGTCCTTCTTTGGTGGTAACTCGGCCAAAACTCTCAGTTTCAATGTTATACTTTGAAATGGTTCACATGTTGGCAGTGATATTTCTAACTCTTTGCTCATTGCTTTATCAGAGTCGTCTAATTCTAGCTGTAATCCCCTAGATGTGCGCAGCTTCAGTTTCATATCCTTGGTGATTTTCATGCTCCCACTGGTAACAATCAGCTCGACATCTTGGGTAAGACCTGCTAATAACTCCCTTTTGCACTTTAGGCTGACCGCTGGCGGCGTCTTCGCTACCTCGTAGCATAAACGTGGATTCAGCACGGGTGATAAGAATTCTAGTTTCTCCTCGAGCACTATTGAGAGTTGGCCGACTTTATATACACCTGGGTGGTCTACACACGTGGATAATACAAACATATTAACTCCTGGTTTAATAACAAAATTCTCTTTGTACAGCGCCTTGCTGAAGTCGCCCTTTGAATTGATGGAAGGCTTCCGATGCTTGGCACTATCGGAACGTCTCACGACGGGCTTCGTGACTTTGTTTACCACTCCAGCGGCACCCACGCTTTTGTCCTCCTTGCAATCTAAGTACGAGAAGACTTGTGCCGGAAGCAAGCTGGGATCGACTGGTTTCATATCGTCTATGGTGCACTTTGACAATCTGAAAATTGTACATTGCTTAAGAACATTCATACATGCAAGGCGACAGTTCCTAGATTAGAACGATGCGTACAACTGAATGAGTGCTTCGGCGGGCGGTTTCACCCCCTTCTTCTTATTAGGCAACTGAGGCTTTGGAATTTCTTCGACAGAGATCGATGCTCTCGTGCAATTAACTTCTCTCGGGAATAGGCTCTTTACCGTGACCTCGAGTTTCACCACGCAATCTTGAACTACCTTGTCCATCACCTTGACTTCCATACTGAGTATTGTAAAACTGCTACCAAGTTCCGTGAGTAATGGCTGAGGCGACGAGATCATTTTCACGTACGCTAACATCTCTTCGATATAGGTATTGCGCACAGTTGCATGGAGTACGTCTATGCTTGCAATAGCAGCGCAGATTTTCGTATATTTCTCGACGTCGTCCATTCGCCTGTAGCACTGCGCCAATTCCAGTTGAGTTTGAGCCGCGAGATGAAGCCAACCCTCGTCGGTATAAGTTTTCAGAGCATCGGACAGAAAAGCGACAGCTTTTTGATTTTCGCCCAGCTCGCTGTAGAATCGAGCCAGCTCTTTCCCTATCAACCTCGCCGAACGTATACGACCTACGTGTTTGTAGGTGCCCATCGCCAACTCAGCATGCTCGAGGTACTGTTTCTTAAATGCCTCTTTGGACGAAAGCGCTTCTTTTAGTTTGTCGGTGGGGGTCAATTTACCTTCAACTTGGGGTTCCGAATCGCCGATGCCAGCTATCAAGTACACGACAGTGTGTAATTGTTCACTGGTCGGATCATTCCCCGGCATAAGACCACACAGTTTTCCTAAATCCCCTAACTAGAAAAAGGTAATTGTATAAACTAATGGTCTAATGGTCTAATGTTGACTTAGTCTAATGTCAGAATTCCGTCTACTCTTCCATTTACCTTGTCTCGGGCAAGGGCCCACAGACTAGCTGTATGCAAGGAGCAAAGGTCTAGTTGTTGATTGTTATCGACGATATTGTAGCACGATAATTGACAAGCTTGTAATACCTCCAATGCACAAAGGAACGACCAACACGCAACCGCTCCCTCGGGTCGCGAAACATCTAACATTCGTAATTCACTTAAAGTATTATGAACAAACGATAAGCACCTTTGCGCAACCTGTGTGGAAAAGCAACATTCTGTACTTGAATTGCCTTCTCCTAACTACTCTGTGAATACACACCTCCCAAGGTTTAGTAAGGGCTAATAGCATGGCACACTGTCTGCTAAATAAATAACTCCTAAGATCTAGTAGGGATGCTTTGCATTCAGCCAGAAGATACCTCAAGTGATGATTTGTTCCGTTGTTTAAGTTAACACCGCCCCAATTATTTAGGGGTGTTTGAAATATGCTTAGCCAACTTGGAGTTTCTACAAAAAATAAATCGATCGTAAGTATTGTAATTGAGAGAACTGCGATAAATTGTTGCAGTGACACTACTATACCTCCTACATTGGAATTAAGCACAAACTGAGTAAAGAGAGCATCAAGTTCGTCATATTGCACCAGGGCCTCGTCGTATAAACCCAAAATTTGAAGAGCAAAAGCGAGTTCTTCCTAAAGTCATAATCACAATACTTATTTGTGAGGGCAACTGATATGATGTATAAAATGTGGAAAGAATATATTCATGTAGTACTTGTAATAGGAAGTAATGACAAAAGTTCCATTTGGGATGATTCCTGCTTTCACGCTGTTCCCGGATAATATCTTCGAATCGCGATAGAGTCTTATCGTATGCTGTAAGCATTAAATGCCGTATTCGCCCTATTAAGCCTCTCCATGATTCAGCCGATCTATTCTCTGACTTGATTGGATTTATCACCGCGAAACACCTGCTCATAAAAACACCTGGTTGACAAGGACTCGGATAACTTGATCTTCAAAATATGGACACATTGCATTTTACCTGTCGCCAGTTTTGGAAGCAAAGTCACTTCTAATTTTATCTAACACTGTAGTCCTAGGTAACAGCTTATTAGTCTTCTTTATATCATAATTTTCTACTAAAACAATCATCCAGTCTTGAATCTGAGAGTTCCCTAAGATTTTTAGCCAGCTGTCTATATCGTCCCTGACAGTAGCTTTATAAGTATCAACATCCTACGAACAAGCCACAGAGAAATAAAATGTCATCCAGCCATACCGGGTAGCATGGTCATGGTTGGTCTACTTACAGGACATTCTGTCCAATAAATATGAAATATCGGTTGCTTTATAATATGCCAGTCCTTATCAGTCGGTAGAATATCTTTGGAGAATGGCACGAACGTTGCTCCTAACTTAACTTGTTTAATGGGTCTACTAAAGGACCTCCTCCATTCCACCATGTCCGCAGGTATAGCTTGGAGCAAGGCATTCTCCAACGTAGAAAATAATTTCTGATCCCCAGCATCTGTGTCAGATTAATTGGTACTTTGGTAGGAAATATCCGCAAAAGAAAATCGCACACCCAATGGAGATGTGCTGTTTTATTCTGGGTTTATCTCTAAATCTAAGCTCTAATACATCATTCTAATTCTGAATAGAATAATTTCTGCTCTTGTCAATGTCACTCCATATGACAGTGCAGGAAGGCAATGTTCGAGAAAAGGCGATTTATTTGCAAGGAACGACAGGGGGATGAATGCTATCACAGTGCAATAGTAGTCGAAAGTAATGTAGAATAGTGGAATAACCTAATTGAACTAAGGTTCAAGATGAATAAGCATTTATTCGAGCAGGAGAGGAATGCCTGTAAAAGGCGCACTTGTTACGAACTGGACGGTTCGATTGGTTGCAGGAAGTCAAGACGCGAAGTCTAATTTGTGTGTGGCAAAAACTTGGGTAGCAACGTCAGAGAGACTGACAGGCGGTCAGGGGCGTCAATAACAATCGTTGATGATAATGTCATCACCGAAAGGAGGTTAAATATATTAATTCGAGAATTGATCAACTCACAGGTGATGATTGGTCTGTTGTCCATGAAAGCGGTCGGCTTACGCTCGCCAGCCAGAGACGACTCCCCATTGCAATTCATATCTAAAGATTGGAAGGTGCTTCGCGAGCTCCCTTTCAATCATTACAGCTTGTACGTCACTTTTGCCACTTTGCACAGAAAATTCCTACCCTCGTCCTCGCGAAATCGTCCCTGCGTGTGCCGAATGCCACCAAGAGAGAGATCACGTCGCGTCAAGATCGGCGCAGTAGGTTCATAAGTCGGCGGCATAGGTCGGCAAACCTCGAGGGCGAGCTTGAGGCCGAGGCATTTTAAATTTTAGCTCCTCGCACACCTCACCCACTGCCAAACACTTGGGAGGCGAAATCCTGCTCTCTCAGGTGGGATTTCATTTGATGCCCCGTTTAATGCGACATACGACCTGCAACCTATCGACGTGTTTCCTCCTGAGATCTCGACTCGATATCTCGGCACGGACTGTCCCATGTGTGTGACTGTGTGATGTGCTTCTCGCCTGTGTGCGGCGGCGGTGGACAGCCAGCACCACTGACGGATACCTGCGTATAAACATATTCACGCGAGTAACCCTAAATCACTACTCTGCTAGTAGAAGCGAGCGGCGACGATATAATCATTTCTTACGCGCGAAACCTATGTGCGTTTGCTTCCCGAATGACTAACTAAAATAGTGGAGAGTTTGCTTTCGGCGAGGATCCAAAGGTGCTCTGGAGCCGATCGTGGCGGAGTGCAACGGGACGAGAGGCGACAAGGTGAAAGCTGGCCGAATATTCGCCAAGTGACTTTTGTTAGCATTACGTCAAATGTGGATATAGCAACATCAATAAAAGACCGTCCCAAGTAATCACAGCCGAAGGAGCAGTATTACTTGAAAGCGAGCCTATTTATTACAAGGAGCAATATGTCTTCCCTCCAAAAATCCATGTTAAAATCTAAGCTTCCACCTTCTGGTGTGAACCTTGGCCTAAGTAGCAGGTTAGTCAGCTAGCGGCATATATTACACGTCTGACATCCTTCGTGCCCACTCAACACCTCGTGTTGTTTTCATTAGGAATAGCAAGGCAAGAAGTTTCATGAGGAAAAGGGATTACGAGCCAGTCAAGTGGATTACTTACTACGACGAGTCCAACGATATCGAGATCGATGGCAATACTTTTCACATGTATTCTAAAGGAACCGAGGGACCAACATTGGTACTGCTGCACGGCGGTGGTTACAGCGGCCTAACTTGGGCAGAATTCACGGTATGTGTCCAAAAAAATTTGAGGATTTCTATCAGTAAAAGGGATATGTAACATGTTCTTGTTTATAGAAATCTATTATGGCCATGGTGGTCTGCAAAGTACTTGCGATTGATCTGAGAGGACACGGAGATACACATACATCGAATGAGGATGATTTATCTGTAGATACCTTAGCAGCGTAAGTAAAGATTCAGCATAGAATTCCTTTATTGTGACTGAAACAATGACTTATCTGCCCCATGATTCATTAGGGATGTAGCTGCTGTTATTGAGAAAACTGTCAAAGACAGTGCAACTATCTTAGTTGGCCACAGTATGGGTGGTGCCGTGGCAGTAAGAGCAGCACCATTAATCCCCAACTTGTGTGGAGTGGGTGTTATTGATGTTGTTGAGGGAACAGCTATGGATGCATTGGCATCAATGCAAGGCTTTTTGCGATCGCGACCTACTAGCTTTGGCTCTATTCCCCAGGCTGTGGAATGGTGGTCCGTTTCCTTGATATACATCAAAGCTAGCAGAACTAACAGCCAAATAATTAACTACTTTTTATTCTAGCGTACGAAGCGGCCAAATCCGTAATATAGACTCCGCGAAAGTTTCGGTACCTGGGCAGCTAAAAAAGTTCGTGTATACGATAAAACTAGATAGTAATATTGTCTTGAGACCCGCAGTCATATAAATCGATGATGCATCTAACATTTTAGCGTTGAAACTGATAAGTTAGCAACTCACGACATTGACGACCTCTTGGAAGCGAATTGTGAGTGCGTCGGCGAGCCGGTGTTGCCACTGAAAGATGTTATCCATGAGGAAGAACCTCTGGACATGCCCCCACCTATACCTACCACAAAACCTGCTGGTACAAAGTATACTTGGAGGATAGACTTGGCGAAGACTGAACAACATTGGTTCGGATGGTTCAAAGGATTATCCTCTGCATTTCTCAATATTCCGGCGCCGAAAGTATTACTGTTAGCAGGCGTTGATAGATTAGATAGAGAACTGACGGTCGGCCAGATGCAAGGTAGTTAGATTGATTCGAGCTTTCTATTCTTATTCCGGTGGAAGCTGTAAACTAATGCTAATGGGTGAAATGTTGTGCTTGTTGCAGGAAAGTTTCAAATGCAAGTGTTACCCGCTTGCGGCCACGCGGTGCATGAGGATGTCCCTGATAAAGTGGCAGAAGCTATTGCTACCTTTATGGTTCGGCATAAGTTTGCCGAGCCCGCGTCTGATTTTCCTCGGTGAGTCCTAATCGTATGCGCATCAAAGCATCGCCCTCACCCTTGTATATGTGTCCTGTAACTATTTCGATAAATACACCTTGTATTTTCTGTATCTGCAGAACATTTCCCGCTTGTTAGAAGATCGTGCCGATATGCTTGCGATTGTAGCGTGAGTCAGCAACGAGTGAGTTGGGTGAGCATTTTATTTATTTATAAAAATATATATATTTCGAAAATATGTCTGTGCGTAATGAGTACTGATGTAAATAGAAGCATTAACTGGGAACAGGAAATGAATCTTACATAAATTATTATCACGTTCGTACATAGGGAATATATATATATATATACAACATACAGCCGTAAAGACCGCAACACGTATCGAATTCTCTCACTTGTACAAAGCTATCAGTAAATTGCAATAATAAGAATTTTGTTAACAAGTTTTCATACTAATTTTTTACATCTAGCAACAAGTATTGTTTGGCATTTGAATAAAAGTTGATGCGCCCGTACAAAAAATATGAGTAAAAATATATATGTATATAAATATATGTACAATTGTAAAAGGGATGCGTCCATTGCTTGCGATAAAATATTGGGAAGTATTCAAGTCTTATGTGTCGACAACAAATGAAATCTTATAAATACATTCCACCCCGCTCTTATGTAAAGATATTTGTTGTACCTTCTTAGCCTCACGGCTTTAAATACTTGTTAAATTCTTAACGACAACGCAGGGTGGGCCCGCACGTCCAGACGATAAAGGCGCAATCTGCAAAAAGCATTGGTTAGTCCAATTCGACCCAACATCCATTCCCTCACTTACCGAATCCCATTCATCGACATGGGGATCATATCCTTCGGCAAGCGTTAAGTATTTACGACCATCGTAGCCTCCGACAGCCATGAGCCGATGGCCGAGCACACAGACTCCCACGGCATCGCGGGGAACACTCATTGGCGCCACCATGGTCCAGCTGTCCGTCTTAGGATCATACCTAAATAATGGGTGGATCTCATGATACATCCACTGCTCAATGCTGCATTACGGCCGATATAGACGGGATCGGCGCTTTGCGGGGCATTAATAACCCCGTCGATCCCGTGTATTTCGACCTTTAGTCCACATATACAAAGGTACCTTTCAACACAGTCAAATCGACTCGCATTCGGATTTAATGTGGGTGCATCGTGGCCGCCCAGTGCATATAGACATCCATTTAATACACCTACTCCTACACCTCCACGACGCTTGGACATTTGCGCGCATTTCGACCACCTATTCGTGTGTGGATCGTAGCACTCCATTGTGCTCAAACACGAGCTATTGTTTTCCCTTCCACCGACAGCATACAATCTGAGGATACGGAAGATAATGTTATGTTCCGTAAACATAAAGCAATATGCACAACAGCTTTGTGATGTACTTGTTGTTTAGGACAGTAACGCCGAGAGTAGATCGTTGAATAGACATAGGAGAAACCGAACTCCACTGACGTGTAGCTGGATCCCATCTTTCTACAGTGTCGAGGTAACTCCAACCATCGTGGCCACCGATGGCATACAAGGCTCCCCCCAAAACGGCGACACCTGTTAGAATAAATAAAGAGTTGCCTTTCTGAAAGGAAAAATCAAACAAGAAAACTCAAGATTCTTCCAATTTCGTACTCGCCTAAACCATGACGCGGGACATTCATGGGCGGGAGGGTGCTCCAAGTGAGGCTGTCTAGATCCAAACAATCCACTGCATTCGACGTCTTCAGGCCATCTCTCCCACCGGCGACTATTAATTTCCTATCTATAACAGCAGCGCCCGATTGAAATCGTTTACCGCTCAAAGTAGTTAATGTTTTCCAAGCATTGGCGCGATAAGAAAATGCATCAATCGATGTGACACCTACTAAAAAAGGCATTCGGTTAGAACACAGATCCGTCGCCGCCCTCTTATTTTCTTATATGGTCTAGTTATATCACCCTTATTAGCATCCATCCCTCCCACAGCTAGTAGATGACCCACAGTAGTTTTCCTAGGTTTCGTACGGCCCGATTGAAGCTGCAGCCGACGTTCAGGCAGAAGATGGTATTTCAGGGCTTCTATTACTAGCCCTTGAGCAATTTTTTCATCTTTGAACATTTCATTGCTTTCAATATTATCGGCTATGAACTGCAAGATAATATTCGTTGTGAAGACATTGTGTCAAGCAGTATGGAGAATTATCAAACAATATTCGCAACGTACTGCTGGTGATAAGAATGGTAATTTGACCAAAGTTAATAGTTTGCCAGCAACACTTTTCCTGCTTTCACGATCATAGTCCACCCATGTAAGCAGTGCCTGAGTACAGTAGAAATAAAACCAGAATTGTGACTTTGTTTCATCCACTCATGAGACATGTACTCACATGGTAAATTGTTTCTTCAGAAGGAACATTTAAATCATCAAACTCTAATAACGTGGCTACTTCATCAGCAGAGAGTAGTAAGAACTCTTGATGTTTAATAACTTCCATGAAATGCTCCGAAGTATATGCATGGGCATGATGAAATAAATCTGTGCAACCTTGGGTGTCAGCAAACAGTCTAATACCAAGGCAGTTACTTGGATGAAGTTGTTTTATGAGGAATTGACAGCAAGCACTGACCACTGAATTCAATTGCAATAAACATGCTGTTGCCAGTAGGGTTTCTACACTTTCTTCACGTAATTCTATACAACCTGATGGCAAATATTAGAAATACGAGGTTGACACAATAAATAATAGTACCAGTTTAGGTGTACTGCTATTTACCTGAGTAACAATAGCAAACTAATGACCACAGAGCATCCGCATCAACACCCTTTAGTTCGACTTCGTCTTGAGCAGATTCTTTTAAAGAACCAGTGAACATGGCAGCAAAATATTCTGAGCCGGCACTTAATACTAATTTGTGAGCTGGAAAACGTCTGCCTCCTAAAATGAAAATCGTCAATACTCGTCCAATCAAAGAGACACAATGCCTTTCTGCTTAATGCTAATCCCTAGTTACCTGCGATTAATGTGACGTCCGTTAGAAGCTGTTCGTGTAAATACCTTTCCATCACTTGCAAGCTACTATCGGCATGTTTGGTCTCTCGGAAGTTTTCCTCGGTGGAAATTGAGACGCTCGAGAGTCTCGACATCATGCTCGAGATGCTGTGTGCGCTAGTGGACGCATCTTTGTTAACAAAGGGATGCTGTTCCAGCTCCCCTTTGTTCTCACCGCTCGCTGTATGGTTCAACTTGGACATAATCGTGGAAGACCTTTCCGCAGGCTCTTTCTCTTCTCGAGAGAAGATCCGAATGCTCAATGTTTACGCTACCATATAATTGTTCTATCAGCCTTTGACAACTAATCGAGCACTTTGACAATAAATCAACAACTTTTTCCGACAATAGAAGCCGCGATTACTCACACGCGTCTCACCTCGACCACTTTTGACAGCGCTTGACAGTTGGAAACACTTTCAAATTCTCCCAACCCCCCCCTCTCACCCGTCCGACATAAACTGACTCATATATGACGTATGTGCGTGTGTTGCATTAACACATGTATACTGACGGTCAATGACCATGTAGATGTCACTGGTTGCGTTCAGCGGAAAAACTTGATGGGGATGAAATGGACAAAAATTGCATACAAATCAATGGCACGTTACAACCAGTAGGAGTTCTAGGCAAAAGATAAATCGGGGCCGTTATTTTATACTATTAAGATTTAATGATTTTCTTAGATCTTCATTTCTACAATCCTTGGGTCTTGGAACTTCGATTTAATGACCCTTGGGTCTTGGAAGAGGCGTGGTCGCAGGAAATCCACTGGCATTGAATTTGTTAGTTAAAAGAAAATTGGCCTCCGTCCTAAGTAAGCGACCTAGCCAATTACCTAATTTGCCTACTGTGTAACGCGTCACTAGTGAAAATATACAGGTTTATGAAAAATATTTCTATATTTCACATGTAAAACTTATGTACACTTTTAACCGAAGTTTAATAGAATTCTAAAACAAGAACACCCTTAAATCTTTCCTGAGAATTTGTAGAACTTGTTAAAGGTGTCGACTTGCGTCTTGAATATCTCTTGCATGGCGGATGGCAGCGTGCGGGATAACAGAGCAGTTCCATGCTGATCACACACGCTGATCCATTGACTGATACAATTCTGCAACGATCCCTGCGAATTTCATTTGCGTTATTATCAATCAGGTCGAAAAGTTGCATGTTAGTTCTCAGGTTAAGACCGCAACGATACCTTAACATAGACTGCTATCGTCGCATCGGCGAAGAGTTCCAGCAAATCTGCGACCAAGTATGGTGCTAGGCGGAGTAAATCTTTCTTCATTTTAATTAAGCTTCCGGTAACCCTGTAACACGGGAAAAAGGGAATGAAAATCGCTGAAAAACCCTTTCAATTCTATAAGATATCACCGCACTTTTCTATATTCACTGCGAGGCATCTCAGCGCGTATTCCGTCGGCATATCGACCGACGTCTTCGAAGCCATTGTCACAGCGATAATTATTCGCTTATAAAGCTGGAGCAATATCGGTAATCTGTCGATAATCAAACTCGACCTGTTCCCTATTAGAATGCTACAGAGTGTTAAAGCATCATCGCACACGGCGAGTTTTGCCTCGTCCACGGATCTCAATGCTAGCTGTAAGCTAGCGTCGACAATACTACCAGACAAATGCAAATGCTTGGCATTTGCAATATCGCATAACAGTTTCAGGACAGTCAGCCAGGCTTTCTCCGATATATTCAGACTTTGAACTGCTTCTAATAGTTTGCCAATCGCTGCGAGTCGTACTTTGCTTCTTTCGGAAGCCATATCCGTCTTCAATATGGACTTCCACATTATTGAGATGTTTTCTTGCTTGATATGGTTGTTATCAGACAAACATTCTATCTGCAATACCAAGCAATGTTAGATTTCTTTCGGATTGTAATCATAGCTTTTCTTGAGTACCTACCAGCCAGGTGTGTAAGTTTTGCAAGATTTTTGGGAGATCTTTCTTTTCGGTGGAATCTACCAAAGCCTGCTGTAAATTTTTATTCGGATGATCTAACATACTGCGCCAGAGCCCTGTCACCGATTCGTAATCGATAGTGAAGGCATTGCGTTTTCGTAAGGCAATAACAGCTAATTGCGCCGCTACTTCTATCGCTGGAGCTGACCACCTCGAAGGTTCGTCGACAAATACATTCTTAATAGCGTTTTCGGTTGCACTCCGCATTTCCGTTTGGATATTCTCGGTCGACAGGCTGTGTTTCACCACTGCCAGTATAGCTTTCAGGTCAACTATTGTTTTCGCTTCAGCGTTTAGCAACGGAACTATTTTGTGTACCAATTGTTGTTCGATGACCTTCATACTTTGTCTTTTCTTAGAAGTCACTTTGGATTTTACGTTTTCAACACAGTCCAGTAGGAGGCACACGTCCTCTAAAAGTACGCAACACTCGTGAAGAGCCGTCAAACATTTTTCCGACTTTCCACCCCGAAGAGAGAGTTCTATTGCTGTTTGGTAATATTTGTGCTTGGACATTTGAAGTATGTATAACTTCGGTTTTAGGTATCGACACACATCGATTCCTGGCCGATCCACCAGATCTTAAACGAAAATATTAAAAACTGCATTGGTAAAATATTGTCGAAGTATTGAAAGAGTTTTAAAGTATTTTCACCTACCTGATAATACTGCGTGACATACCTCCTCTGTTTTCACATTGTTATTAGAAGCACATTCTTTACAGATGGCAAATATTATTAAAAATGTAAACGCTCTCACATCACCCGCGAGGAAAGCCACGGGCAAATTTGATAATATGTTCAATATGGATCTAATCTTCTTCAATGCCGATTTTTTTATTTTACAGCAAACCTGATGGCCGAGTATTTTTTTCACCGCTTTCATATCTTCCTCAATCTTATCACATTCTCCAAATTCCGCTGCCATCATGTGATCCTATTTTGAATGAACCCGTGATATTAATTACGGTCGTAATTAATAGAATAAAGTATATACATCAAAACTAAGCCAAATTGGATATTCACCACGTTCACGCAGGACGTTAAGTCTTTTATAGAACTCTCCGGCATCATATTCCCTATTTTCATCAATGCATTGCCCAACAGCAATAAAACAAACTTCCGACATTCCTGTATGTGATCACTTTTCAATATATTAAGCCAATAATCAAATTTTTCCTTATCTAACAGCATCTCGTCGAGAAGATAAGACGTCAGTTTCTTCAACTCCGTCGTTTTCAGGCAGGAGATAGTTTGAGTGTTATTTTGCAGCAAGGACGGCCAGGAATGTTCTACACCACCTATTAAACTACTAAGCTTCACCGAACTTACGGAAATAGTATTCTCCAAAACTTGGCCTTTGCGCATAATCAGCCTATTCTAAAATTGGCGCATGATTAGAAATGATTATTTTGTTGGCTGAATTCAAATTTTTTGAGGGAGAAGCGACTTTTCTTTCTTACCATAATAGTCCTTGATTGGTCTGGACCAAAATTTGCTACTCTCTGCACAAGTTGCTGCCAATGATCCTCGGAAATAGGCAAGCTGCTTGACTTTTGTGCAACCATTTTTGGAGCATAATACTGCAGAGCTGCATGAACTTTACTCAGTGATTCCATCGCGTTCAAAAGTAGTTCTATAATCGTCTCGTTGTAATTTAGTTGCATAGCTTTGTCAACTGAACTCGCGAGCACTCTTCCAAGCTCGTCAAGAGCATTTATCAGCTTCTCGTGCCAATCTAATGGTCCTTTATATTCGAATATGCAAATGCCATTGAAGAAAGCAGTAAGTAATTCTACTGTGGCTTTCATGATCGAATCTTTCTCAGCTGTAAAAATTAAATTCGTTGACCTGGTGTTGCTTTGATGTTAACTATCCGCAATCCGTGTACTCACCGAGATCTTGGGAATCCAACATGTTGATGCAGTCTGTATTCAAATGATAGATTAAAGTTCTCAATATTACTATTATGGTCTGGGAACTCGTAATATTATTAGCAATTTTCGTGAATTTCTCAATGAACTCGTTCGGGAAGAACTGTTGCAAATTGGAGGGAGCAGTTTCTTCGGCCAAGCAACTTCTAAGTGCGAGCAATATTTGCGAAACTAGTTTCTCTTCCTTTCTCAGGCGAACACCGGCATCTAGGATTGCCAGCATTAATTCGCTCCATTTGGATGTTCTCTTCTTCAAAAGTATTTTCTTTAATATGTCAGGGATCTTTCTCTCAATTAGCAGAGGATTGAAATGAGCCAGCTGCGCGACTAGCTTGAAGTCTGTGTGCGTAAGTTTTTCTTGCAACAATATCGCGTCCACATTGCTTTCACAATAGGCAAATAGCGTGACGTCGTTCACTTTATGATCGAAATCACACGTTACGTCTTGCATACATTTCAGGCAAGCGCTCATAACTACTTTGCTGTGCTTTCCAGCGGAATCGACTAGACCTCGAAATATTACATCGAACTTTGCACTGTCGTCTTTGAAAACGCCAATCGCCGTTCGGAACAGCGAAACGAACACTAAAATGTTACTCTCAAGATCCGTATTCTCGATGTTCTCCTTTAATTTCTCCTGGAGTCTTTGAAAGGCATTGTCGTTCGCCTCCTGACTCTTGCTCTGTGCATTCTTTCTGCCATATATCAACTGTTGAATGCACTTGTGAGCCGCCGCACCTAATCTGTTAGTATTGTCAAGACACTTGTGATCAACTATTCTGCACAGAGGGTACAGAAGACTTGCTACGAAAGTGGCCCTCAATTCTTCTTTGGTCGAGTAAGAAATCTTGTAAATCTGAAGCACCGACTCCACTATGTGTATTAGAATAGTGTACGTGTTCAATATCACTCCTCCTAATTCATTGACTACTCCGATATCTATTCCTTTAGAAAAATCAGTGTGCCCTGCATCTGTGAGGCTTTTCTTAAAGAACTCATAGGTGCTCTTTAACACAGATTCTATGAACCGAGCAAATGCTTTTGGTTCTCTGGCAAAATACTGTTGCATTATTGGATTTGACACCAAAAGCTTGCAATAATGCATCAAGTTATGACTAGGTTCCCCTTCCAAATCAACTCCTTTGCATCCATTACTCTCTTCTACCGGCTTCTTGGTCAGTCTTTGCACGGCTATATCTACAAGTGATTGTTTCACTTGATCTTTGACGTCCAGTTGATCTTGTTTCAAACAGTATTCCAGCGCATCCCAAGCATCTCGATCGTCCGGACTTATTTTGCAAAGCCACTCCAAAATTAAAGCCTCCTTCCGTACAATTGGTAGGCTGCTCGCGCCAAAAGCGTTCTTCGCTAATTTAATACGCTTTCGGAGCGGCTCATCTTCCGAGGTTAGCCTCTTGAACAATTCTGGAAAACACATGGGAATTGTTTCACAAAAAATAACAAAAAACCTAGCGATTGTTTCATGTAAATTGTAAACCAACAAACGTGCTGACGATTCTTTTTTACTCCAAAGTACGACGAACAAAATTCATATGTTTACCTGTTGACAAAGCCATGTTGGTGACAATACGATTTCTTATGCGGGCTCGATTAGATATTTATTAATAATTGGTCATTATGTATGCCGACTGACAGGCCCGCTTGAGATTTGCATGCAAAAGCCAGCCGCAGTACACGTTTGGCAATAGAGGTGTCGGGAGGTTTAAACAGTGTACAGCCGGCCACGTGCTTTCTCTATTGTTGCCGTGCAAGATTCCAAGGCAACTTCAGCGCCAGGCCGACTGCCGTCGAAGTTTTGGAGCGGGAAATCCAAGCTTCCCACTAGGAGGAGCCACTGAAGTACCAAGTACCGAAATAAGCCCGAAATCTATCTTGGAATGATGCATTGTAGCCGAATATCCAAATCTTAGGGCTGGGCAGAAATACTCTCAAGTTTTCGATGTTCAATTAAGTTTATTAAAATTACGCGGTTAACCCTAACTCCCTTCGTGCTATTCTCGCATTTTCCAAGGCTCGATCGACGTCCTCCTGTGTCACCGATTTATGTAGGCCGTACTTCTCTTCCTGGCTCATCATCTGTTTGAGCATCTCCGCCATCTGCTCGTAGAACTCGGGCTTCTGTCTGTTCAAGCTTTCCTTGTAACTGTTCAGTTTTTGAGTGACAACTTCCTGGCAGTATTGGTCAGTGAGGACTCTCAAGGCACCCTTGCGGCCTATAACCGCCGGTGCCCTGCAATAAAAAGAAAGCCAAATCAATTACTCTTCATTTGTAACTCTATCAGAAGAGGATAAATTTGCCGAGTATCGAATGCCTGACTCACGTTGGATAAGGTTTGTAAACGAGATTGAGTCTTTCAAGAAGCCATTCAAATCGCTTGTAATCTAGAGTTCTTAGGTGTTTGAGGAGTACGGCTCGTTTGTCTATCATGTGTTTCAAGAATGACTTCATCACCTTGTTCCTGCTCTGAATCTCGTAGATCTCCAACAGTTGATGTATCTCGCTGGTAATTGCAGCAACTGTAACAGCCAATATCATTGTTAATATTCAGCTGTGTGAATGTTAATATTTCATTTACTTTTCACTTCGGGCGAGCCTCGGTCCAAGCAATGTCTCTTCACTCTGGCTATGATCCTCTCTGTTCTTGCCTTCATTGTTTCCTTTCTTGGGTGGAAATCAAGAGTGAATGCTCTTTTAACATAATCATTGGCTCTGAAATACAAGGACCGTTTAATTCATTTTTCAGACAACAGCACTTGTAATGTCATATTTGTTTGCTTGTATCTTTGTTAACATTAGGAATTAAACTAGTTTGCAGTGGTGGTTTAAACTCAACTGGAGTCACCCTGCTGTCATCTTGCCACTGAATCGCTAACAATGGATATAGGTTGTTGAAAATGTAATAATTATACAGTGTCTCCGTAATTGAGAATTCAAACATCGCAGATTTTAAGTTTGTATAAAAGAGGCTTTTACTGCTAACGCAAACTTACTCACTTACCCATCGAGTTCGGTAGACTGCCCGTAGAATGCTAGGAAATCAGTGCCCTTTACTCCATGTTCCAGGCCCAAGTCCCCCGTTCGTATTGTGTCGCAGAACTTGACAGGCTTTGGCCGATTGTACACGATGTTGTACTCGGGTATTGCGAGCAGCTGGTTGCCGGTGTTCGCTCTCGTAATGACAACGCATGTTCCCGCACTGTTCTTCGGGAAAACGCCGCTGATTCGCAAAACCCGCAGCATTGCAGAGGTTAGGTTCTCCCCTTTACCAGTGTTTACGAGTACCCAGCTGTGTGCTGATTGTCGAGTGAATTCAGCGGTGAGTGCGGAGCAGATTGAAGTTGGCTGTGTTCGAATGTACCGGGTGCCCGAAAAGAAAGTTGTGGGACTGTTATTCACAAGACATCCTCAGCTATCACTTTTTTGTGATTCGCTCTCCGTGAGTTCCCGATCGCCGTATTTTTAAAGGTGATTCGTGATTTGGCAGTGATCGACTCTGATTGGTGAAGAGCAAGACCAATAACGAATCACCGTTAAAAATCGCGGTGATCGGGAACTCACAAGAACGAATCACAAGTGATCGCTGAGGAGTCGCCAATAATAGCTAGCCCTAATCACTATATGTATCCTTCTTCTCGCTGCTTCTCTCGCCTCGGTTCTGCGTTACTCTGCTCCGCAGATAGCATTCATTCGATAATATGTAACGCTCTCGAGTACAAGTAAACGAACAGCAGAAAGCATTCAGTTACTGTCAATTGTAAAGTAAAGTAGTTGAGCGCAATCGGTATATTTAATAAATAACAAATTCTAGCCCGAATTTTTACGGGTAGTTCGGATATACCAGGCTACCCTTTATATTCGACTCCCGAAAAATTGAGCCTCCGATCGGCTCGAAGATATGAGGCGAGTTAAACTCGGTTTGCCAATTCCGGGTATTCGCACACCTCCAGTGATAACCGCCTGTGGCTGAGCACGGTCTCCCTTTTTTAGTATCGTCGACCTATACTACTAGAGTGCACCACTAGAGCAGATTTCCTCGCACGGGTAACACAGAACTTTAGTTATTCCATTCACCGGTGATATTAATCCAGAATCAGTTTTTTACCGTCAAATAGTATATAATTCAGCGTTTGCTTAATTGTTCTCTTTGGCGTCTAGTGTCACCTGCGTCGTGTTTCATTGTATATTTTATATTCATATTTTATCTGTGCAAATAAATCTCTTAATTGTACTGGTTTATTAAGTTAATACGATCGTAAAGATTTAACAAAAGAGCCATAAATGTGATGGACAAATGAATTTGATATACCTCTTCGGGAGAGGAATGTACTGGCATGAATACTCGGAATTTCATTACACAGCCACTTCGCCTTATGACACTGTCGAATTTTATAGCGCCGAATTTTACGGCGGTTGCCCTTTTCCGCTGACGAGCTTTATCCACCTAGTAATCTGCCCGTAACTTGCTCGACGAAATGAAAAAAAATATTAAGTCACTCTGGAATGAGGACATCAAGAAGGTCCCCCGCCGATCCCTCAGAAGGGGAGTCACGAATTTCCAAGAATTTTTTCATAAATTAGATTGCTTATTTTTTTTAATAACAAAAGAAAACGCGGTAATTAAAGTTACATTTTTGAGAATTTTATTCTATTCCACACTTTTAACTATTTCGTCGGTAGAAAAGTGAAAAGTGAATTTTAGAACTAAGAGCTAGAAAAGCGGAAAAGGGGCGGCGATCGGACGGAATAAACGACACGAAAGCCACTGAGTTTCCGATGATCCAAAAGTTCTCAGGCCAGCGTGAACTTTGCACTAGTGCGTTTTGGCTCTTCCGTCTTCGGCGATCCTAAGCCGAGCAAATCCGATGCAGACAGTCTGAAAAAGCCGGCGGCCGAGGGAGAGAGAGGGTTGCTGTTCCGGGTGACTGAGGGCGCACTGCCACCAGGGAGAATCAAAAGAAAGGACTCGCCCCTTGGGGGGTAAACGGGAGACGGAGTATTAGAATCCCGGTAGCTGCCGCTTTCGAACGAAGAATGATCACCGGCTATTTCGACAATCTATCGTCTTCCGTATTCCTTATCTAGACCACTGAGTCCGATTCTGTTCTTCTAGTTCGGTGTCACCGCTCACCGATTTCCCCGACACTGAGTTGGCAGGTTCACTTCAATCTTCCAAGTAAACTTGATCATTCCTATTCTTACAGGATTAAGGTGGTTGGTAAAGAAAACTACTTTTCTCAAGAAGTTGTTTCAATTTCTACGTGATAATCTCCAATAGGGCTTGAAAGTTGAAAGTACTGGCCACATTTTATTCTACTTGACCAGAACATTTTTTTCATTATATATTTCAATATGATGGATATGTATATATGGTAAAGTCCACCAGTATGGTTAAGTCCAATTATATTTGGCCAATAGATGCAAAACCATTATTATGTGAAAGTTTAAACAAAATCTTAAGAAAATATGTTCTCCTTACCAACTACTACCAAACTATTTCTTTCATGGCCGCAGTAGATTATCCAACGAAATGCATATATGCAAATATTACATTCGCCAATCTTGTAGTACCTTTTTCCTTGAGCGTGTGGTGAATACCATCCTCCCCGATTATTCTTTCATACCCGAGATGTGCGGCGACCCTCTTTGTTTCTTTGTTGCGCGGGGAGTGCAATATCTTACGGGGCCAGTAAAGGGTTAGGAGAGCTAAAGAGAGAGAGGGAGAGAGGGAGAGGGAGAGAGAGTGGATATGAGCGGCGAGGACGCGCAAATGTATTAATTGCCGAGAAGTGCTTTCAGGGTGCTTTGCATGTATTAACATTTCATGATGCATTTCGGTGTACGCGTGGCTATTTAAAATTTAAATCGCCTGCACAATGGTAACGCGTGACACGGAGATCCGCCCTTACCGTGTTACGATCCTTATTGAAAATGCCTTTTCCTCCACGGCCAGTTCCTCCGGACGGCGCCGATCCTCTCGCCGGACTAATCCATTCAGTCTAACCCGATTATTTGCAAAATTACACTGGCCGACTGTCTGCATCAATTACACCTCGAGCCTTTCATCAGAATCGGCCCGAAACTGCTCGTGGATTGTTAGTTATTGTCTGGGCGAATAGCGTGGACTGTACAATACAACTGTTTTGTGAAACTATTTCTGAGAAAGTTTGAGAAGATTGGGATCGCGAGCTGATTTCCCTCACTGATGTCCATTTAGTTCAACTATCTTTAACTTAATTGTCATCAACACCAACAACTATATCAACATAATCAATTTCCTGACACATCTATCAATGCGAAAACTACAGTTCGATATGAAATATGGCGAATCTTATAATTCCAGGTGCCACGGGGAATGGAGCCGGCTCACAGTGTACATAAACCACCGGGAAGGAAGTTCCATTCGCGCGCTGGGCAGAGGAAGCGGGTGGTAAAGAAAGTCAGTGCCATGAGAGACTCGACACGTATTTCACGCTTTTTCGTAGGACGAGCGGAGCGAGCGAGGGCAGCGTGTGCTGGGGTAGTCGTGTTTCCGAGACTGCTCATTCAAGGCAGTCCGGGTCTGACTGGACGAGAAATAAACCGGCTGTTGAAAAGCGCCATGAATAACAGCGTGCAGTTACAGCTGGCTCGCTAGCCTGCTTAGCATTCTGGCCGAACTCCTCCGTCCCCGCCCAGCACAGGCCGATGAAAAAGAAATATCATTTCTAGCCGCTATCTCTTCCTCTCTCGCTGCAGTACATCATCGTCGAGTGCGTCCTACTTCTTTGGCGTTAACAAAGTTGTATTAATCATACTCAGCGGAAGCAGCAATGACAGTATTGTTGCTGCGGACGTTTCCATTAAGCTTTAAGTGGAGGAAGTAGTCGGGTGTAAGCCAAATCCGCTCCAGACTTTCCCTTAAATTAATTACTTCTTAATTATAAACTAATCCGACATTTATTTGAGTTCAATCAAATAATTCCCAGAAAACAGGCGTGAAATCAACTTAATCACTTTGTCGTTGTACTTGGGATTAACAAAGAAACAGCTCGACACTGACTTGAAATTCAATTGACTCGGAATCAACTCGGTTTCCAACTATGAGCCTGGTGGGGGGTCGTATTGTCTTTGCGAGCACTTTGCCGCAAGGAAGCAGATTCCAGATAATTAACGCGCCCGGGACTATGAGCTTACCATCTTAATCCTCGCTTACGCGTCTAAGTCCCCACGTAATTTTCCACCCCGCCGAGGGGGGGTTTCAATCCCACCGCAGTTACGTTACAGCAGTGTCGAATCCGATTAATTCGCCCACTTGTCATTTAACCCTTTTTGTCCCGGAAGTTTTTCCGATTTCTAAGAGTTACTCTGGAGTCGGAATGAAAATGTTTGCGTCGTCGAGTTGGTCGAAAATGGTCAGGTTGTCTTTCGCCGTTGCAAGTAGGACGCGCGTCACTTGACCAGGGGAGTTCGATATATCGATTATATGCGAGCCAACGTTAATTATGTTTCTACTGGCTCTTTCGTCCGGAGCTTCCGAAGGAATAGACTAATGAGTTCCCGGCTTTTATGTCATTCCTCATTTGTTCGCCGTCTGATATTGCTGGAAAAGCGTGTAAGGCTGGACCAATCGAGCGGTCGATCCTCGCAAAGACTTCCGTGTATGCTGATGGCTTCTATTAATCAGTCATGCGGCGTCACGAGCGCCCAGGCCCTAATTAGCCGGGTGCCAATACTGCAAAGGCAGTTCGAATGCAATAGCAGCCGATTGGTCGAGAATTTGTTATCTAGGCGAGGAATATGTTTGCTTCTTAGGGTTATCCTCCCATTCCCAACAATATGATTGTCTTTTAAAATACTTACTAAATTACAATTGGTTTCAATAAATATTGTGCATAATGCATTTTTATTTTAGTCGTGGTTTGCCTCAGATATGTATCAGACAAAATTCGAGTCCGGAAGTCAATTTCAGTCCAGTGGGTATATCGGCCATCATCGTCCAGGGCTTCTTATTTTTCTTACTTATTTCATTAAGCTGGGGCGAAGACAGTCGCCAATCCTAAATGTCTTCGACGGAGAATATACATTGCCACCTGGCCGGCGCGTCTCTTCATTACGGGCGACTAAATAACGAAGTGCTCCAACACCGTAATTACCAAGTCAGTAAGCCATTAAATGAAGTGTACTTCGATGAAGGCCCGGAGCTCCCGCCGGAGTCTTTCCTCCCTGAATAGAGAATTAAGCGGATAAGCACCACAGTAGGAAACCACCTCGAGACACACAGAGCTCGACAAGCCTCACGGGGATTGGACGGTTCCAGGGTGGTGAAATAGCGGCGGTGGCAGTGACCAACCAGCGGCCGCACAAATTGCAATTAGCTCAATTTATCTGCGCCCCTGTGATAAAAAAGCCGAGCTGGTAGTAGCGTGCGCGGCGGCCTGGTGGAAGAAGGCTTTTAATGGCGAGCGTATTCCTTTCGAGCCGGAAATACGTGAGCTCGGAGTCAAGCGGCCCGCGGATAAAGTCATTTTAGCGATGTCATTATCGCGCCGGGACTCTTTGCCCGCTGTATTATTCTTCATTCAGTCGGCGCCGTTATGTACTTACTGTTAGGAATAGGAAGACCACCCGGAACTTGTGGCAGATGTGCTTTTAATCACAGTATTAACCCTGGCTTGGTCACGTGCTGCTTCAGCAGTCGGCTATATTTCTCGGCTATATCTTCATCCGATGGATCTAAGTTAAAATAATGGATATCAGACTTGTTTTCTTTAAAATTGTTCAAATCATACCTGGTACAATACTAGCATTTTCCCATTTTATTATGAAAGAGAGCAACTGCTGAATTAGCATATTCGGTGAAGGTTGTAACCAACGCGAGTGACCCTAATTACTCTACTGCAAAGATGCGTGTGTCATGTGTGTGCATGAGCGGAAAAACATGAATTAATATACAAAGTGCGTTAAGGGCCGACAATTAGTACTCACTCATTAACCACTCGTTACATAATGAGCTTATTAGATAATATGCTTAACGTAAAAAATGTACTTGTAACATTTATATTCAACAAATTAATTGAACGGTAAGAAAATCTATACTTACCAATAGTTACACTTGGTGGTGTTCTTGCACTGGCACAAGTACAAAATTCTTAACGTTGATTAGGACAAAAACTATAATCGCATTCCTGTTTTTATAAAAAATTGTGAAACAATAAGCGCACTTATCCAGATTATTGAATGCGAGGTAATCAATAGAAGCGATTAAAAGGATTTTGGATTTTTAACGAAGTAGTGTTAACGAACAATTTATAATTCTTGAATAACTCTATACATAAAAGGTTGATAATTCGATAAAAATTGTGAATAATAACGTTATAATACTATGACAATAACGGATTGCAATTGCTAACTCTGCTGCGTCGCATTACTCGAACACATTTATTATATTGAGAACGAGTCATTATTTAGAGGCATCTCCACGTTCTTGGATGTATAAACCAAGTGGCGACCGGGTCGCATTTGCAATTAACCGCGAAATATTCTGTTGCAATTAACAGAAATACGCCAATTATTCGATTTGACTAACGGTTATTATTAATATTAGTATTCAGTGTTGGGAAACAGGTTGGTCGAGCTGATTTGGAGGTGAGGTCGTACTCTGCTTTTCTTAATCCGTGGACTTGTTAAAGTTGTCAGGTTCCGGGACTCGCCTCGGCATAGCGATGGCAAGTTGGAGCATCGACGATCACTTGGACCACCATCCTCTCTGTTCTTTCCTAGCAAGGTTCGAAACACTCGGGCATTTCCCTCACGTGCCCACTTTTGACGTGCCAGGTGGATTCGAGTAAACACCGCGGGGCCAATGAGTTCCGCCGGCGGGAAATATGCATGGAAATTACCGGGGCGCCGGCGCGCCACTAAATCACATTGGCCAGGAAAGAGTGAAAATTGTCTTGGGAGGGAGAAAGCGTGGATATAAGCGGAGCGTGTGGCCACCCTGGGATAGAGCAGGCCGCGCCAGCCACCGCATCAGACTTGCCAATCCTCGAGGTATGGTCTTATGGATACACCTTTCTTTGTACAGGGTGTTCCGAGTAACATCAAGCCCGGCTTACGTTAGTCAAGTTTCGGACAAAAAAACATGCTTTTTAATTCTCAACACTGCCGTTTCCCCTCGCCTTTCTAGTTGGCTGATCTAAACCAAGGAGCTTCTACACTCTACAGCATACGAATGAAATACTCGCAAGGAGTTTGCTTGTGACAATATAGTGACAGTTGCACAACAGAATTGCTAGAAATCGACTTGAATACAGGGAAACAGAACTAATTGAACTTGAACACTTTTTACTGTTCACAGTAGGAAAATATAGCAGGAAATATTGATTGTTTATTTGATGAACCATAATCCTTTAATAACAGCTTTAATTTTGTTACACCCTGTACGTAGAAGCGGGAATATTTCGCCGGATATATTCCCGACAGGGAACAGACGCCTGTTCGAGAGGAATACCGAGATATAGCACTGCCAGCGATATTTAGGAGGAGCGTTTCATGCAATGCCGTTTTTCCTTCCGCAGCATCTGCAGCCACGTGCTAGACATACGCGTGTACTGCCCTCTTATTTGCGAGGAGACCTTATTTCCCCGGCGTCCCGTAGAATGAGGCCAAACCCTTCAATTCAGCCCGCCAGCCATAACTAGTCAATCAGAATAAAACCATTCTTCAGTATACATATGTTGGCAAATAAATTTCTGCGTTTTCTTTTTATTAATATTTCACTCGTGTTCGGCTGCGGCATTTTACAATTAGAAATAGAGAATGTGTCTGCAGAGAGGAAGATTTATCCGGTGTCTCATCCCTCGCTCTCTTTCCCTTTGCTCTCGATGGCCATTCAGTGCTTTCCTCCGGCGTTTCGCAATCGTACGCACAAGAGCATTTGGACCGGAAGACTCGTTGGCTATGGGCCGATATCTCCGAGAGCCAAGGCAGCCGAGTAACGACTAGCTACTATTGGAACTTCAAAGCCCGGAGATTGTTGAAACAATTCGCTTTTACGCTTCCACGGCGAACGCGAGAAGCATATGCGATCCAGCGCCGACTAACGGCAATTGGGAAAAAGGTAGTTGGGATCAAGGAAAATGGATATGCCACGAATGTGTCTATTGCTGTGCCTCTGGTCGACCTTATAACCCGTCTGTAGTTTCCCCCTATACGTGTGCTCCAGGTATTCGTATGGTAATCCGCAAGGTGTAACCTGGTGTACAGTTTTACTTATCCAGTGAACCTCGAGGGATTTATTTAGATCATTTCATGTTACGATTTTTGTTTTATTGTACAAGATTTTTATAAAAATATTGTTTGTAATGTGGTTGTATTAAAATCCAGCGATGATTCCGGGAGTCAAAATGGCCAGGCACTGGTCGATCGACGGTTAATCGAGGCGCAGAATGGAAAATTAAACACTCGGCAGGCAAACCGGGGAAATTTGGTTTCTGCGTTGGTTTTCCGGCGTAGCGATGCGGAGCGAGGGAAATCGAGTTGGATAAAGGGTGGGGGGATCCATCCTTCGGAAACGTTTACCAGCCGAATGGGAGAGAGTGAGAGAGGCCGAGGGAGAAAGGGGTGTTCCGGTTGCATCGACTTGATCGTCAATATGTGCCGGGCGTCAAAAATACGGAGGCAGCTGCGACAAATCGAGTTACGCGGTAACAGCCGAATGCAAATCGACGCTCCACGGGATCTGCGCTGGTCGGTCTCTCTTTTTCAAGCTGGTCTCATCCATACTGGTCCATAGGGCGAGCCAGAAGTTTCCTCGCTGCCGGTGAAACTAATTACATCCGGTTAATGCAAACAGGAGCCTCATCAAATGAAATTCGTCCACGCTTCCGACCCAAGATTCCCTCCGATGAGGAATTCTTTCTCGAGGTGCTCGAGTCCTTTCCTAATCCTACTTTCTCGGTTATCGTAAACTCCACAATTGGTCTGTCATTTTGCAAGCAGTCAACATTTTCATGTTCTTCTCAACTGAAAGTACATTTGCGATTTTTCAGTTGTAGTACTAAAACGGAATCTTCCTGTTTATATACTTGCCAGTGTGTTTGTTTTCAGGCGATTACATTGTCCTTACATTGTCCGAAGTAGCAGTGGATACCCCAGCACATTATGTCCTGATCTTGGTAAATAAGGCCGACCCACTTAACCCTATAACAGCGCCACTCGCCGACCGCGCTGCTGTCGTGCAATTAGCGAAACACCCTGCGCGCCGATTCCAATCGAGATTAGAGGTAATTCATTATTACAATCAATTAGAACGCTTTGTTCGTGCACGCCAGCCAGAAATTACTCCTCGTGATAGTATCGGTCGGGAAATATTGGCGCAACTATCCCAACTAGTATTAAACGCGCTTTCCTGCCCGATTATTACTAGCTCACGCATGTTTATGGAGAATTGGCGCTCGCACTTGCGTCCCCGATGCTCGATTATCTCTCGATGACTAGCTGCGTGAAAAATTAACTAACTCGGTGAGTCAGGACATCAACTTTACCAGTAATTTTATGAATTAGGACTTTTTTTCTTACTTTGAACAAAAAGTAAGAAAGGGAGTGGGGGAGGGACAGACGACAAGAACTTTGACAATTATGAGAGTCGCGATGGGAAGAATTCAAGGATCAGCCGGGCGAATCGGGGATGATCTGTGAAGGCAGCGGCGTTTCGGGGTATCTCGGCGCTGATAAATAAGCCTGACCCATTTGAAGCCGGCGTCGGCGACGGCCTGGGCGTCGTCGACGACGAAGGGTCAAAGTGCATTGTGTATTCCAACACTATATGTATATATATATATAGATATATATATAACGGGGTCACGGCAGCAACATACCAATTAGCCGTTTTGCATGGCAAGCCCAGCAGTGGCCTGGGGATACCAGTATTTACCTAGCGTCCTGCCCCCTTTCTTCCGGTCGGAAAAACAACCGGCTGCAAAGACTAGATGGACTGCTCTAGCCGGTTCTCTAACTTCCTGTCTCTTTCCTAGCTTTTTGTTTCCGTTGTGCTTCCGATGCAAACGTAATACGCCAGTGTCGGATACTCAGATTTTAGATACCGTTGTTTATAAACCACTGCTAATTTATGGGGAATACACGGTGGACCGAAGATTGCTCGGTGCAGATTAAGTTTATTGCTAGTAGAAATATATGCATTTTCCCAAATTCGTGTCCTGTCCTCGAACGACTAATAAAAATTTGAATTATTGCTCTCTCGTAGTCCTCCATGCAGTTCTCCGAAAGCAAGTGTAAGCTTATCCGTGTGCGGTGCCAGTTCTCGCTTCGCGATTAAAGAGAATTGAATTCGTGGTGCTAGGCATCGCACGCTACGCGCGTGGTCGACTACGAAATGGAAGTGCGGCAGAACGATCGCATTCGAGATGATCAGGGCTCTATAGCCCGCTCTAGAACTATGCAGGGCATTTCCAATTTCCACATACGCATAGGGGACCGCGCCATGGGGTTTAGACGCTTTTGTCCTTCCTAGTGGAGGATCCCCCTTTAGTGGATTTGTCGTTTCCACCTTCCCTGGCTTTATTATGTGATTCAGTCGCGATGAAACCATTCGCTGCAGGTAATATTCCCCATGGAAAATGGACTAGCTTATTATAAATTCTTCCTTTTCATTTCTTGTACTATAACTTTGTCAGGAATACTTAAGGTAGATGGTAAAGAAAGACACTTTTCTTAAGAATTTCTTTAAACTCGCATATAACGATCTTTGCAAGGGCTCGAAACTACTGACTAAGGTTTATTAGATTTGACCCTAACATTTTTTCATCATATTTCTCGAGACTTTTTTACACGGTTGATAGGTTTTGACTGTGCGACACGTATAAAAGTTGCCAATTTCAAAGTCGATTACCTCGAAAATTTGGCCAGTAGTTGCAGAATCGTGGAAAGATGAATGTTCGAATGTTTAAAGAAAATCTTTCAAAAAGTGGTTTTCTTTACAAGCTACCTTTTAAGTTCATGAAAGATTAGTAATTAAAGGTGGTAATTTCGTTTGCTTTCGTTTGCAGCAACTCTGCATTTCATGAGCAAGGATTCTTCCTAATTAATGATTCTATGGTGTCGAACTCGAAACGACCTACATGGGTTTACCCGGCGGCAACCTCGAGCAGCTCTGATCCTATGGTTCGAAAGTTGTCACGCTCATTAAGGCGCCGGTTAACCTTAATTGAATGGGAGTGATCTTTAGCGTGCTAGCAGCGGAGCTCTTATCTGTCCGGGGGAAACTGGCAAGCGCACCCGCGTTATCGAGCAAGCTCTTGCTGCCTCGAGTGCGCACTTCATGCACACGTATGTGCAAGTAAGCGCGGGGGGGAATACCCCCCCCCCCCCTGGCAACTTCCGCCGCAGCTCGCACGTGTCCAATTTCGGGCTCGGACTTCGGCCGGGGTGGCATGAAAAATTTACATAATCGTGGGAAAACCTATGCATCTCGTATCTTCCACCTGCGCGTCTACGACTTCCAATCCTCTCCGCGGCAAACCTACGCTTTCCTCCTTCCTTTTCTCTATGATCGTAAAGTTTGTCCTCTTTCGAACGGCCTTGCTGCCCGATACAATATGGGCTGAGTGTGCAGCCTGGATTCACTTGCCTTTCAATCATTGCTGTTAGACTATAATTATTCTAGCAACTATAATACAATACGAATGATTTCCGTGTTGCATGTTGTTGAGAAACAGTACCTGGTAATTTCGAATCGTGGCGTTGAAATAAGACGGAAGCGTTTTGACACAATAAATGAAGGGAAGCACTTCCGCTCTGAATTGAAGCCAGGAGACAAAATGTTTGATGGATTTATTAAACTTACTTTTGTTCAGCGACTAGTAAACAGATGGAACAGTTTTGTTTTGCTCCTTATAATTCTCTAAATTGCCGTATTCATAACAATAAGTTTAATGTGTAAATAGACTTTATTTATTGAATACAATAAGATTGTGAAAAGCATATACTTGTTCTACTTTTATCTATTACATGCTTTCAATGCGTGGATAGTGCGAACATAAATTACAACAGATGTAAATTATTTTTTAAAAACGGACTCATCTACTATTTTCCAGTGTGAAGCAATTTTGGGAAAGCTCACTTAGCAGGTCAAAAGTAATCAGATTAATTTAGACGAAGAAATATTGCTCGAGGAATAAGATGAATCTTTATCCAGCAATGCTCCGCCACCCAGCTAGTATTATAGAACACGTTCTACAACAAAGCGGGTAGACATTATGGAAAACCATAAACAACGCCGGTAATTACCGGCTCCTCTTTTGTGCAAGCGGTTGCATTGGCGTCGAAAGGGCTTGAAAGATCGTTCTTTCGTAAACAGCGAGGAGCAGAGTAGATTTTCAGGTGGTAATCCTGGCGGCGCTTAGTAGAGGCTGCATATTAAATTCAGCGGGAAGCCGAGGATGTTAAGGTGTGTAACGGAGCCTGGCATGGTGGTGTGATTGCAGGGATTTCCCGGCTCACCATAGATAGATGGAGAGATAGATAACTGCAAGAGTGTGAGAGGCAGAGAGCGGGGGAAGGAAATAGAGAGGTAGAGAGTAGAAGTCGATTATCTTCCTATTAAATTATTTAACTCCCCAAAGCTCTAATTAACGGAACGACGGATATTCAGTGGAAAAGGGCGGCATTTCCAGTAAGAGTACAGTTTATCGAAACAAGAGCTCTACTCCAACTTCATCATCGCCATAATTATAATGCATAATTACTTAGGGAAGTTTCATCCCTGAGAACTTGATAAAACTCAGTAAACCAGATTAACCGACCGTGGGTTTTAAACCTCGACGTTTTCGGAGTAGCAGTGCTATCATGGTTTTAGTGAATCGTAGCCTGGAAGAAATGTGTTTGCGAACCATCACTGTTGGACATGAATTTTATTTTTGATTGGTTTGCAGGCTGACAAGCTAAGCACATGAGAGGCAAAGGCTGTTCGGTTCCGGTGCCGGGATTTCCATAGAAGAACACTAAGACAGAGCTGGCGCGTTCAAGGCTTAAGGCCGGTACTCTCTCCTGTCCGTAAAATTGCGTCCCTTTGCAGGCCCGAGTCCCTTTAATCACGCTGGGCATGCCGCGAAAATAAAAGGGCCGCTCGGAAATTTTGGATGCGCGCGTGATAAACGGCGGACCGAGGGACGCTCTCGGTGATGTGGTCCAAGCGGCGTCGAGAGTTTAAGCGTAAATGAACCGTAAAAACTTAAAAGCGCCGCGCGTAATTTCATTTTCGACACACGAATCATGCATAATTCTCGGCCTTACAAAGGCCGGATTTTCCTGGCGAGTATGATGTCGCCGTCGTCGGCTCGCGACAGAGAGAGAGGGAGGGGGAGAGGCAGAGGGAGAGGGCGGGGATACTGGAATCGGGGACGCGAAAATTGGTGAACGTTCGTTATTACTGGGCACGCCTCTCCTCTAGACGGAAACGCAAACACGCCAGGTAAACGCAAACAGACGACAAAAATACTCGAGTGGGACACACTTCTCAGTTTTCGATTTCGCACAGCCCGTCAAGTGCAAATCCCATTGGCAGCCGGAATCCCGTCAAACGACCGCTCGCAGCTGCGCGCAAAAATATGCCTGCTCTTAATTCGTATACATTTGGATCGTCTCAATCGTCCGATCCCCTCATTAACTCCGTCCAATACGATATAATTAGGCATCGTTTACTGTGTGCCACAGTTGACGAAAAAGTAGAAACATCTCAAGCTAATTATCGATTTTCTCTTCTTTTTTCCCCTAGAGGAAATATAGGGTTCCGTTCTGGCTGAATTAAATAGATATATTCACTTATTTGTGATATTAACCAATAATTAAGCGGTGACGTTTTCTATATTTATGCAAACTCTACTTACCAATGATTGAGAATTAATCCAAAGTGCAAACCCTTAACCCTCGACAATCCTGCACATAACACATGTAGTAGACGAAGTGGATATTACAGAGCGGGCCAGCAGGCCGTACCCGAAGCAGCTCGCAAAGAAGGTGTTGCATGGTACCAGGAAAGGGCAGCTTCAAAGTTGACGAGGTTCTGGGCGGGAGTACTTGCAATAAATGCAAAGTACGTACTAACGGTAACGGAAGATAGAGGCTCTCCTCGCCAGGGCGGACGAAAGTGAGGCTGGCTGGCTGCGGGAGTCTCTTTCCCCTTGACAAACCGGACACGTACGCGTTCTCACTCACTCCGCTCCTTTTTTACTTGTCATTTCTCTCGGGCCACATGCACACGTGCGCCTCTGTGTGTCTGGCTTCGGACGTTCCCATGGTGGTGTGGTCCGGCCTTCTTGCAGGCCGCGCGCGTTCTTATGTAAATAGGTGGTAGGTGCGAGCATGGACTCGTGCCTTGTGCATGCTCCGCGTGCGCTCCCCGGCGAATTCGGCCGAGAGGAGCTGCGATTTTGGAAATTGCGAGCTCTCCTGTGTGCGGAATTGAGGGGCTGCCTGCTTGCCTGGTTTATAGTTTCCAGCCGGAATCCTACGGCATCACCGAGGCACGTGCTACTTGCTCGAATCTCTTTCGTTTTCGCCATACTTTCCTCCCCTCGTCACTAATTCCAGGCTTGGATTGCACCACGTGTGAAATTCTCTCGCCGCATTCAGAGTACCTTAATGAAAGTTGGGGGATTTTCGTGTCGAGTATCCGACACATTTTAGGATAAATTTAGAATATTTTTGGATGTTAATGCTGCATCGACTGGGTTTCGTTTTAATGACGACCGGGGAATTTGCTTAATTGTGGGCCCAAGTTTTTTAGTCGCTTTTTGCATTTTTAATGCAGTCCGGAATGAGATCTCTGAAACACTGGGTGGCTAATAATTTAGATGGGAGGTTAATGTCACACATGCCAATAAATAAAAAAAAATGCGAGCCTGACAATGAGCATATGCAATCTTGAAAGCGTGATCATTAATTCAGCAAGGGGCAGAGCGAGTCGGTGTCGAAGGGCGGAGCAGGTCGAGGGAGAAATGTCATTCGGAATGTGAGGTTCGGTAAATAAATGCTGGGCGAGTACGACGCCGGAGACGACATAATGCTGTGGTCGGGCTGTAATTAAAATTGAAAGTGCTCGGATGTCGAGCGCGTTACTGCGAAATGCACTTTGCACACAGAGAGCCGAGGCCGAGAACCCAGGCCCTGGCAATATGCATACGGAATTAGTACCACCACCCACCCACTCACTCTCTCACTCACTTGGCCGCCCCCTCTTTTTCTGCCAGCTATTCCTTTTGGCGTTTTTATTATCATTCACTTTCTGCCTTTAGCTTTACCCCTTTTCTCATCCAAGCATCGACTTTACATTCTTCCTCCCGACTCGCTGATCTCGTCGACAATGTAACATTCTTGCTTTCGCAAGAATTCACGTGGAAAGCACGCTCGAGGAGCTTTTGCGATAGTTCCCGCTTCGATTTCCAGCTCCAAGCAGCACAATAAATCGTTGCTATTCTACGCATTTAGTATCATTTCAGAATGGACTTTCAGAAAGCAAGGAATTCAGTTGGATAAATGTTTGGATGAGCTGTTTCGAGAATTGGTTTTATTAATAATCGGAGGGTCAATATCAAAGGGACGCGGAATATTACGTATTCCTTTGGAAACTCGAAGCAGGAATCAGTTCATTATGACGAACCACGGATCTGATTACAGTAAATGATGCTTAATCCTTTGCCTGCCGAGATCTTTAGCACCACAATCATGCAGGTTGCACGTAACCTCGTTAGCCCCTTTGATAGGTTGAGGGAGGCTTGATATTGGCAAATGTACACTCGCGAGGCATCATGCAATATTCCAGCTCCAATGACTAAATGAGCCAATTCACTTCCGGGTATTGCGTGAAGCGTTCTATGAAGACATTAGCGTATACCGCACCGGCAGAATTCTCGGCGAAGGTAAAGCCAAGTTTGAATCGATTAAACACACAAGTAGTTCTCATATCAAGATAAACTTTAAAATAGCAGGAAAGAATAAACACTTGCCAATTCGCACTTTCGATAGAGGTGAGATCTAACTTTTTATCCAACTAATAATTCTATTCCACTATATACGTGCATTGTACAGAGAATACATATAATATTAAATAAAATAAATACTCGTTAGAAAAGAGTTGGCAAAGATTCGCGAATAATTTTCGAGAAATAGATAATTTGTAATTAGGCTGTATGGAAGAGCGCGCAGTCTAGGATGGTGATTGAAAAGAAAGTGAATGATCCTGTACGTGTGTCCTGGCTGGATAGCGGCGCAGTCGGTTTCGAGGGAGGCTGGAGAGCATCCTCTAATTTAATAAGGAAACCTGGAGGGCCTGCTCGCTCGCAGTCCGCTCTGAAGGGTGCTCGTATTCGGCCGATTGACGGGCGGGCCTAGATTTCTGGCCTACTTCGACGAGATGGAACACAAGCGCCGCTTGGTAACTGAGTGCGCGCGTAAACGAGACGCGCAGGCAGAAAAACCCCTCGGGCTACCGTTCACTCATACATTCTCCCTGTTACGTCACATATTCCTCACAAGTCGTGTCCTGAGATGAGTGTTGGAAATCATCGAATTATTGCAAGTTCGCACTTAAAATGTCCAGTGATACTTTTGCATTTGAATTAGTATCGTTGAATCGCCCATTTTCTATATGCGCTGCGAAACTAATATATTTTTTTAGCTAATTCAGAAAAAACCGTTTGAAATGAAATTACGATTCGAAAGCGAGTGAATCAACCTGTACATTCGATAGACTAAATATACTAAGCAAATATTGGATAGGACAGGTCGACTTTTCGCAAAGCGTTTTCCTCTTTCCCATTCTCGACGGCGCGGCGGCGCCGTAGTATCGAGACGACGTCGTCGACCCAGCTAATACAGACGCAAGCGTCGCAGGAAAAGGCACCGGGTCGCAGCGTCCCAGCCAACAATAACCACCGGTTACACAGCGCTATCTACCGCAAATATTTTTTGAATTCCCGCCCTCCTGGTTATCTGCACGAGCCCGCGTGACTCTCACACGGGTAACCGGGGCAAATGATATGTTTATCCACGCCCTCTCGCCTCGCCTCTCTAGTCCCATGTACTGAGAGTAACGGAGCTTGGCGTGTTAAAGTAACCATTAAGAGAATAGCCTTTCCTTGGTTGTTTTCTTACTCGGTATCGAGTTTTTTGATTTTTTGAAGATACGTAGATGTGACGAGATTCGAGATTTAGATCTTAGCTGAAATCGCAGTTATACCAGCTACTTAAGGCTGAAAGTCGTTGGATACAAGCAGTATAGATCAACCATCCGACCCCAAAACTTTCAAGATATCTTTTTCAGAAACTAACATTTCATGTCTTGTCCTCTGCTTCCAGCTGAAAATCACATTCATCCCCCAATATCGCCGATATCCACGAATACAAATTTCATCGTCCTTTACATTTCTTGCCGAACTTGCACTCGACTTTCCCAGTCCAGGACCATTTCGAATTGACACCAACTGGCTTCGTGACAAGTGGTTATCAGAGGCTCGCCGTGGGGTCAGCCGGACTCGAAGTCCAGGTTTAGAAAGCCCTCTCCACCCTCTGGCCCCCCTTTGGCCCCCCCGGTGGCAGTGGCACACATAGACGAGCGTAGGCGTGGCACACACTGCTCGCCGGCCGGTTAGAAGTTGGCGCGCGTGCGAGAGGAGCTGCAGCGCGAAACGAGGGCAGGCGGACACACACGTCGAGCGCGACTGCGTCGGGGCTGGAAAAGGCTCGAATGTCTCGGTGGTGCGTTTTCTCGCTTTTTGTCGCCCGCAGCGATGTAAACGATAAATCGGAGCGGTCTCGAGGGGGGAGGGGGGGCGAGTGGTCAATGAAAGAGTGGAGGAGAGGGCAAGGCTGGCAAGGGGGCTGGGACGGGTCGGATTGATAAGAGGGAGGGCGAAGGAGGAAGGCGAAATTAGAGGGACGCAGGACCGATACTCCGTCGCTGTAAACGTAAAGGGGTGAATGCTTCGGAAGACAGAGAGGCGAGGCAGACGTGTCGAGAGGGTTGAAGAGAAGGAGATATACGTGTACACGTATGTGTGCATGCTTGGCAGCAGTGCCGAGAGAGAGAGAGAGAGGGGGGGTGAGGGGGGGAAGAGAGGGTTGCTCTCTCTCATAGAGATGACAGAGCGAGAGAGGGAAAGCCTGCGCGATACTGGCGTGGGAGAAGCTCGAGCGCGCGTGATAAGGAGAGCGAGGGTGCCAGGAGAAAGAGAGAGGGAGAGCGAGAGAGAGAGAGGGCGAACGCGAGGCTGATAAGCGAGAGGGCTTCAGTCACCGCCCGATTCTCGGCGCGCACGGTACTTTGAGCCGGCGGTTTTCTCGCTCCCCAGGACGAAGGACTTCGTGTGCCAAAGCATCCCCCCGTGAAAATCATCCTCGATTCATCGATACATCGAACGCTCGAGACCACCGAGAGAACACGGGTCGGGGCAAGTGTCGTTTGTGTGTGGTGGGAGTCTTCGGTGCTCGTACCGGGGACTGGAACTGAGGGACTGGTGTGGTATTAGTCTCCTGGTGAACAGGAGTCATCGAGTGCGACTTGATGACTGGTGGCGTCCTCGATAAACAGTGGATTGGAATAGCCGTGCACGGGGATTGCGGGATAGGAGGATGTAGTCGATAGCCAGTGGAGCGATGATCGAGAAGAGAGAGAGCCCTGCGGAGGTGTGCGCGTCCTGGATCGAAGATCTCCGTTTCCGCTTGTAGGTGGACCAGCTTTTGTCTCGTTAATCCCACTGCGCCACCGCCGCACTTCTCTCGCGTGCTTTGTGCATCCTGGCAAACACTGACTACCCCTTTTGCCATCGGATCCCCGCGAGTACCAACACCCGGACACCAGTGGGCACCAGTGGCGGAACCAGTGGGATGCGGAAGCTGCCTCCCTCGTGCCGAGTCTTCCAGCGGATTTGAGTAAGTCATCCTTAAAATGACATTAGCCGCGCGCAGGCTCTCCTACTCCTTGAAAAAGCATTATAGCCGCCGAGCTCGCGTGGGCCCAACTAGATCCCTCCAGCGGATTTCGAGCTTCTCTCATCCAAATATCCATGTACGTGTTTGCGAAACTTGAACGATACCGAGCCACTAAGCAGAGTGGATATGTACCTCGAATCTAGAGACGAAGCTTTTATGCGTCAATGTTGCCTCTGCCGATGTATTCATGCGTGATTTAATGCTTGCATCCCAAGTAACCCTTGATCTTTGGGAAGTTATCAACTCTGAAATGGTAACCGGATTCCAGGGACTGATGTATCTCTCTAGGCTCGTCCTCTAAGCGTGGCTCTCTAATGGAGTGTGTTGCAGAACGCAGTAAGCATTTCCGGGATTTGCAGTCGAGCATCCACTCGCTCTGCCAGGTGCGACATTAACCCGGTGGCATTGCCGTGTTTACCTACAATTAATGCCTATTACAGGGGCGCACGGAGCTCCTGGGGCTTGAACGCCTGCGTGCGTCAGGCCAAACGCTCCCGCCCAATAACAGATTTAACGGCATTAACGGCTTTTAACCTTGACGAGTCGGTTTTGAACCTTTTTGCATACTCGAATCCGCGCCAGCAGATTCCCGGTTGCTGTTTCGCCGTAATGGGAAAAGCTAGGTATTTTTAGTGAAAACTCCGAGTTATTGAAGTTTCAATAGAATTGTATTTAAAAATGTAATATTATCAGAATTATTACGTATCGTCCCAGATGATAGTATTGTGACATTTTCTTTTAAAAGGCGAGCTCGCAGCACCAACTGTGCTCCAATTGTAACAGGATGCGTCGGTGTGCGATCGGAATGCATTGAATGCGTTACGAAATGCATGGAAGTTTGTAAAGTTCAGGTTCTATGCGCCTATAAAATCCGTGGGTGCGGGTGCAAAGTGTCCATTTAAAAGGCGATTCGGCAGAATGTGCTTCGATTGTAAGAGGATACGTTTGAATGCGATCTAATTATAAAAGGGCGTATTGAATTTATAATGTTCGGTTTCCGTACACCTCCCAATTCTAACATAGTCTTTCAGTCTAAGGTGTTAAGAAATATTCATTCAAAAGGTTTTCCATGCAATTCCATTTATTTCTTGCATGCAACAAAATATGCTCGAATAATAAAATGCATAAAGTTCATAATGTAAAGTCTATACGTGTGTCGTTGCAGTCTTTCTGGTTGCAGAGTATCCTTTCAAAAGATGATCCTGTGTAACAGGAGGCTACCGGCTTTGCTATCCACAATGGAAAAACCCGTAATTCTCACAATAGTATATGCTATCACTGTTAGCACGCCGTGTTCCGGTCTGTAGGACAATACCCTTGCAATGTATCACAAGGTGATGCTCTGTGACGGAATTCGGTCCAATTACAAGATTTATCCGAATGGGGCCCGACTCTAACGAAAGGCATCGGAGTTGGTAAAGATCGGGTTTCCATCCGTTTAGTATACATCGGCCGAATGCACGGGGCTGGAAAGTATCCTATCAAGAGGTGATTCTCTGTAACAGAATTTGATCCAATTATAACAGGCTGCCTTTCGGATGCGGCTCCATTGTAACCGAGTGTATATGCGACGCCGATCCAATTATAACAGAGCGCATCGGAAGACGCTCCAATTGTAACAGAGTGCCATTGCATCCCGCGTACACAATAGTGTGTCATTTCGCACTTGGCGCCGTTCCGCTCTAGCCCCAGAAGAGCTCCGGGTCGTTGGAATTTATCAGGCGGGTAGTGTCGATCGAGGAATAATGCGGCGCGGTGCTTGTGAAAATAATAGAAACAGGCCCGCAGTGAGTTATTACAGTGCTTCATCTGGAGATAGCAAGATTTTCTTACGCAAGCACATACGTCCCTTCGATCTAGCGCCTCACGCGCGCCAGGCATCCTAAGCTCGGAGAACTCGAGTGACTCCGGCCGATCTCGAAGTTCAATAATCCCCGCGACAAATTGGATCAGCATTGGACGCAGAGTCGCAGGAAGAGCAGAATTGAAATTGTTAGTGATAGTCACGCTGGCTGGTGATGAGGAGCGACGCGCTCCTTTAAATTGTCCCAGCAATTCCCAAGTGCGACGCGAATTGCGCATTACAAAAGCTATCGCTTGCGATAGTGCGCTGACGGCGAAGTCGTATTGGCAGTAAAATAGAAATAACTTGGGCGATGTGGATAAGACAGATACGTTTTATGGTAGTCGATGATGATTCGGTAGTAATAATCAATCTTGCTCGCGGTGAGATCGCATTTCCCATCAAATTCCAATGACGGCAGAATCATCGGCAGCCGAGCAACAGAGATCGAATGAGCACAGTAGTCAGTAGCGACGCGTTTCCCCCGCGTGTCTGAAGTCTCCCCCGATGACAGTAGACTGACAAAGGAGACGTCCAATCGAACGCGGCCGCAGAGCGAGTTGCCGCGCGGTTGGCAGCGTCGCTATCCTCGCAAACGCTGCGTTCACACTTTGCGGTTACGGCGGAGCTCGATTACATGACAGGATGCGCGCTCCTACCCTTTTAGATGGCTCGCCACACTTCCCAGCCCTTCCCTCCATAGCCTCGTTCCAATCAATGGAACTTTTCCGATTTCCAGTTAAACGGCCCCGATCCCCTTTTTCAGCTCACGACAATTCACTGCAGATACGAATTCACCCAGCGCCGCGCGCGTTACCTCACACTCAAGCACTGTTGATGGATTTGTTTAATTGCGCACAGTGGCACGTGCATAGCTGGTAATATGTAAGAAAGTATCGTCAATGCAGTTTTTAACGATGAATAGAACGTTCAGAATGCTATCTAATTGATGACAAAGTATAATGTACATTTGTTTCTAGAATAGCCTTGGATAGAAACAGGGTAATCTTTTATGGTTCTAATGTTAATCCCGAAAGCATCGCTTGGATTAATTGCCGAGGGAAACATAGTTGCGCCAGTTGTGTAGAGTTTATGTGACAGTGAGGAGAGCTTGCTTTGGGTAGTCCGTAGTCAAAGGAAGTCGATTGCTCCCAGTAGTCAAAGGATACCATTAAACGCGGCGACATACTAGAGGCAGCTAAACATCCAAGAGGTCCCATGGAGCCCCCGTAAGTCGAGTTCCTCTTGGTTCCGTTAAGCCGGTTCCGAAACCCGAAAGTCATGGGGCTTGGGAAAAAGTTGGGCCGCAGACTCCCTCGGCCGTCTAATTAGATTAAAAGTAAAGAAGCGCGCCCGGCGAAGGTGGCGCTCCGCTCGGATTAACAGTAGCAACTTGTTATCTAACTAACCGAGAGTAACGCCGGCGGAACTTTCCGATTTCTCGGGGTAGAAGTCGATCCTTTCTCGTCGACGGCTTTCTTCTTTGGACGTGAGTCTGTCTAAACAATGATATCCAATAAACCGCAGGTGTCAACGTTATTTAGATTTACGAGAGCCTGAATTATTATTTATCCATTTCCAAGTTCAACATTTTGTAAGATTTTCGGAGTTGGCCAGCATTCTTCAAACCTCACTGTTCTAAGTTTTAGTTGGTGTAGTTCCAAATTATGTTAAAAGTATCGAATGCTTTGTTAATGCGAATTCCGATGTCGTCTAGTTTCATCAGACATTCGAAATTGTTGTGAATCCAATTTCGCTTCCTTGCACAAATATCCGCAGATTACTAATTCTTAACTTATATTACAAGCTTTTGATGTGATCCCATTTTATTCACTGTTGACGTACATTAACTAATTCCATAAAGGGTAAGTCGCTTCGGGCGACATTCAAACTCGAAATTAGTCTCGCATTCCCCCCCGCCTCCTCTTCACGCTCTTTCTCCCGCGCTGTTCAGCCGTTCTCTCCTAAGTACCGAGTGTCATACTTCCGGAAAAGTTTCGCCGATAATCCGATGAAAAGCTCGTTAACTATTGAAAACTCTTGACACGCCGATAATATCGCACATCTCATTCCAAGCCCCCCCTCGTTTTTCTCGCCGGCAGGCTTCTGCCCCCTTCCCCCGAAACTCCACGCTCCCCGGGTAATTAATGGCGACCGATGAAACCCCTTGGATTTTTGAGTCGGCTAATAACGACACTCGAGGTGCTTCGGCAATGGGGGTTTGAGCGATTTATTAAAAAGTTCGCGGGTCACGCGTCATTAGCTTCCGCGCGTTACCCCGGATTTTTCTGTAAATTTTCACGTGCCTGGACGGTTCTTTCGTTCAACGCCAATTGGTGACCCTGTCGGATTCTGGTTAAGTAGTTCAGACCGTGACGACGGGCCGGGCCGAGTGTTCAGTGCCCCAATTTCATACATACAAGGAGTCTCAAAGATGTGGTCAAAGTTTGTTAGCCATCTTGTCGAGGATTTCCTGGATTATGTATGGGTTAGGTTTTCGATTCTGTGCTTCATTTTGCGAAAAAATCCAAAATTTGTGCTCGAATAAGGTGCTTGCGTGGCACGGTTGATGCGGCTCACTGGTAAGGGTCAGCATTCTTCGGTCAGAAGGGATAATCCGTCATTTCCGGGATGTTTTGTTTATGCCTAGACGATTTTGACAAAACCCATTTCTGAGAATCAACTGAATATGCTGGTTGGGTCACACAGTGCCGCTGATGAACCGTATTGGCTTACATTTTTTTACATTTTTCTGCAAAATAAAGTGCAAAACAATATTTTGAAAAATAGCCATCTTGCCCCTCGCGAAATTCTCGACAAGTTGGCTAATTTGTTACCACATTTTTAACAGCACTGATTAGTGATATTGATGTTGTATATTTATTATATTTCAATGGGACGTTATTGAGAGCTGGTTGACAAACTCTACTGTATTATAAATAAACATGGGATGTACTTTATGAATAGCGATATGTATAATAATGTGTATAAATAACATACAAATATCCTGAATTTGTGTTGGTTCACACATAACTATTGCAGGCCAGAATGTGCATTACTTGCACTACTGGTCCGCAGTTTAAGCATGCACAATGAAAGCTGCAGAAGCGAGGCACCATAGAAAATGTCGACTACACATTGTGCGCACAATGAAATGGCTGTATTCTCTAGGATTGCTTGATAAGCCGTAACAATCGCAGTAACAGATCGCCCATTGGCAGAAGAGGCGTACGCCGGCGTTAGCCGTTTCTATTAGCAGCAATAATTCGCCAGTCATGAATAATGTATGTTCCCATGGCCGATAGATTGTGCATTGTGGTCCGGCGATGTAAAACTCGGGAACGCCGGAATATAATTTTCACCGACGACCGGCCGCGCCATCGGAAACATTAATTATCCCTGTAATTTTATCGCGATATACACGCCGGGCTAATAAGTGTCTGTAGGAGTGCGCGGCCCGACACGTATTATTGTTCCATTAGCAAGCTATTGCTGGCGCCGCAATCTCATGGAATCGTGTGAGGCATCGCGTTTTATGAGATTCTCATTCACACGGTATTTTTCATACTTTTGCAATCGTGTGGGATGTTGGCTGTTTGTTTTTCGTAGTAAACAATAACTCGAATTCATTTGGCTTCTTGCAGTCAAACGTACATATGTGGATAGCGAAAAATGTAAATTAATAGAATATAATACTTGGCTAATAATTAATCATTGAGCAAGACATTAAACGATAGACACGATTAACCTCGTTTTCCGGGGCGAAGGACAACCTGTGTCGCAATGTACGGTGCGCGGATTAGTCTCACCTTCGAGCTCAGTTTTATTAAAGCTCGAGCGGCCGGCCGCTTTAAAAAGCGCTGCCGACTTAAAACAAACGTCTCGTTAAATTTGCATACCTACCACCGAAGTGGTCTGCGCCCGACATTAAAAGCCCAGTGGCTTTCATTCTGCCTCGTATTTTTGCTGGCGAGAAGGGAGAGTGTCATCGTCGACTCAATCTTGGATGACCGAAAGCGTAAAACAAAACAAGTTTGCAAACTCAAGAAGCCCCGATGAATATTATTTCATAATTTTTGTTCAAGGTAAAGCTGGAACAATTTTGTGGTCGGTTTTCTATTGAAAATTATGGAATTTTTTGGAAAAACACTAGAATTTAATTGGTCTTTTGAGCACCCGCCAAATAACTTTTGTACTCATTGGACGTAAGTCAGGAAAGGGTTAACGAATAGCAAAGACTAAGTGGATGGACTTCATGAAGCTGACGTGTTAAGATACTCGCAGGAGTGAAGAAAAGTGGAGTAGAGAGTTGGCCGAATGGTTTGAGAGCCGGAGCTTGCAACAGTGCGGACTCGGCTTGGTGGTTTCTTAGGGCTCGTTCCACGCTCTGAAAATAATTCGTTTCACGTACATACTTAGTCTCCGGGGCCGCAAATGCTAGCAGGGATTACTTCTGAAGCTCGGCCACATGCCTCCCGGAATATCCGCACATGTGGGTAAGCTTAAGCCGCCGCGGATGCTGCTTGGAGCTTCATTTCCCGGTTTCCGTCACCGCCTTTGCTCTCCTCGGTCAGCGCATCCTACGGAGAGCCGACCACTCTGCCGTTCGTAAGCCGGAAAACCAACCTGGGAAACTTTTCTCCGCTACTCCTTAAGGTATCTCCTAAGTACATGTAGGACTCCGAAAAGGAAGGCAGAATTTGAGGGTTCTGTTCTCACAGATCTCACAGTACGAGCCTGGAAACTTCACCGTTGATTACATTGCCCCGTATTTCATACTAATTAGGGTAATATTTATTCGTTAATTATTCCTGAACCATAGAAAATATGCAGGAATAAAATACGTTTTAATCTTTGTGTTTTCTGCATCCTTGGAACAGCACTGCATTTGTCAATATTTAATTGGCTTGTCTCCATTTGGTTTGTGTGTTGGTAATTGAAAAATCCGACAGTAGTCGAATGTCGCGACAAAAGGTTAAACCGCAACGGTCAGAGGTTTTTTTTCTTTCATCACCCCCCCCCCCCCCCCGGCCCCTTTCAGTTGCAGTAGAAGCTGCCCCTGGCGGCGAAAGCTCCCCATTCACCACTCGAACTTGTGCATTTTGTATCGGAGCGCTAGTAATTCCGGGCCGCGGCTGTTTATTCGCAGGCGTCGCGGCGCCGAGCGTCCTTCTACCTCTGCGATATTGCACCTCGTGCCCCTCGGAGAATACCAAGTCTCCTTGGCTCTGTTCTACTTCTCGGGGAACACGGCCTGCAAACCGCAACTTGATCCACTCAACTTCCGCCTCTTTGGTAGTTGGGAAAGTTTTCTTCCCGGCATCCACCCCTTCTCCAGCCCCGGCGAGACCCGCCCTTCTTAATGTCATAGCGCGGAGACAACGTCCTCCGCCTCGCTCCTTTCATATTCATTGCAATTACTTTTTCATGGCGATGCGTTGACGCAATGCTGTATGCCAGATGCACCACGCGATCCCATGAACACCTGGGCCTCGACAGCAACGTTATTTGTTGCCTTCTGTGAATTAATGCCCGTTGCGGGACACCCGGCCCACTGGGCGGGGCAAGTAGATTGTTCCTTGGACGAAGGCGCTGGTAATTATTAATGCCATGGCAGTGCAATGGTTGCTTTGAATTTTTGCCTTTTCCGGGATGACTTGTTACCCAGAACTCGAGCTATCTTCTCTCACGAATTCTCTTGTTGCTGGTTCAGTGTTAAGTTTAATATTAAACTACGATGACAGAAGTAAGCAGCTCAGTGCAGATAGAAGCATTTTCATTTCAAAGCTTCCAAAGATGTAGGTTTTAAGAAAAAAATTGCTAGAGAATGACGAAGGGGTAGTCAGGGATGATACCAGTCTAGTCATTTGCGAGCAGAGAGTCCTTCCAGGTTGATGATGCCTCTGTCATCCACCCTCCGGGAGTCCCCTTAATTTATTTAGGCTCCTCGTCCTTGAAGAAGCCTCGCCAGGAACAACAAGCCGGATGAATACTTTTTCGGCCTGCTCCGCACGCCGTTCTCTTGAATCTTTGTCTCTGTCGACTGTCGTGGTGGGTGGGGGTTGGCATGCCTACAGGGCTTTTTTAATTTTTCAGCCTGGCCGCCCGTTAGTTTGTCCGTGGCAGGGCGCGCAATCACGTTGCCACTCTTTTCATAAACAACCCTGCGACCCAGCACCGCCCTTCTTCGCCCAATCCCTTTCCCGGAGTGACGAAAGAGATATTGGGCAGCGGGAGAGGGTGCGATTGCGATAAAGCTCTTTTATCCTCCGCCGCTCGCCGCTAGAGGGAGGAAACACTCTCTCGAATTCCGGCAGCTTCATTGTTACTGGCGCACATTTTTTTGGGAGCCTGTAGCAAGTTTTCTAAAGCTTGATCTCATTGATAGTTTGCGCGTATTAAATCAAATCATACTCGATTTCTTATAGGATCCTTTGTCGAAATAAATAAATAAATAGATTTCTTTCTGTATGTCTTTTGATGATCTGAAACTTCAAATTACCGTTAGATTTATCTCGTACGAAATTCTCAGTGGTATACTCGCCTTAGCCAGCCACGAGTGACAGATCTATAAACATTAAACCGAACCCCCGACGTTGCTCGTATGAATAATACGCGGCGAAGCCTCACTGCGAATTCACCCGCGGGATTTGGATTCGTGAAATCTGAAACTTCTCTAATGAAAGGTGGGTGAACTTCGAAGTCTGCCGGCCGGCGATACACACTGGGAACTACTTCTCGCTTCGAGTTATCGAGCTCGCTGCTGACAGAGCGAGCTCAGAGAGTATAACTCATTTCGGAGTTGCTTGTTTCCTGCTAATGTCTCGCCTACGAAAACTTGCCTTTCATTTCTTGGCGGCGGCACTCTCCACCCGCCGGTCCTATCAGCAGCTCAGCCATTTTGCCTGCTAAATGCCAGTGTGTTTCTGCCGAATACAGCAAGCGGCACTGGCTGACTTTCGATTTTCGAGGCAAAATGGTGTAGCTTGCGATTCTCGTGGAAAGTTGCAGGATCACATCAAGCATAATATAAATATTAAAGAAAAAGAGTTTAAATTATTGGAAGATTTCTTAAACACGTTTCGATTGGGGAAAAAAATGTAGAATATGTTAATTTCTGATTTCTGTCTAATGGCCAATGTCGCCCATGTATTGTTTCTTAGATTTGTTGTGGAATAATTAGGAAGCCACCGAGTCACCGGGGTGGAGCATAGTTCGTCCCCCAGCGTTGGGAATTAATGAGATACATTAGGCTGATAGGAACAACTAGAAAGCATTTCCATCCGGCTGCGGTTGAATGGCCTTCTGAGTAATTTCACGATTTAATTCAATTGCGTGCGGCTACACTCGCAACATGCACTGCATCCCCGCATCCCATAGCTTCTCTTCTTGCGGCATGTGAAAGGCCTTAATAGTGCCGGCGAAGTGAATTGTTCCCTGTGGCTCGTAGATGTACTGGCGAGCATATGTATAAATAGGAACATTCTGTCTTAGTAACTCAAACAGCGTTGCGGCGTTGGAAAGAAGCGAAAGTTCGATTCCAAGCTGCCTTGCAATCTTTTGTCCGCGGTGGATAAGTCTCGTGGAAGAAATTTCAAATTGGTAAGAAGTGGATTAAAATTTTGCGGGGAGTTTTATAAATGTATTGGATACTCCCTGACTAAAAATCCGAATATTCTACTAAAAGTTGTCACAGTTCTAGCGTTGTATACATATATCAATGAAGATTTGTCTAGTAAACCCGTAGAAAAAACACCGAGACAGTTTTCCGCATTTCGCAATACATAAATAATGCATTGAATAATCTTTGTTAGAAATTGGATAACATTATTTACAGGTTCAATTCCGAGAAATAGAATAAATATTATCGAAAAATATCAAAAACTAATAAATTTGATTTTCACTTGGAAAATTTGTTTAAATCTTCTCTTAAAATGTTAACCACTTCTTTTAGCCTTTTGAAATTTCGCCTAATAGTAAAGTGCTATATTTGTCTTCAATATTTCCATAAATGTCCTTCCAAATTGAGCTTTTAAAATTTGGTGATACCCATTTTGCCGCAGCATTGTCGACAATGCCAATCGTCAAGCTCAATATATCCCACCTCCGATTTGGTATCGCGTGGGGGTGGCCGAGTCTGTTTCTGGCGAGCACTTCGTCACACGAAGTTGCAGGAAGTGGTAGTTGGCCAACTCCGATCAAGTGTGGCTTGCGATTGCGCGTGCAGATTCGGTGGCAAGTGGGGGAGAGAGGTCCGTGGCAGTATTATCTCTGCGATATTAATGCAGGCCTGATCCCGAGCCCGGGGCTCAAACTCAACTGGGAACTTGGATTGTGCGCGCGTCAACTGCTGATCCACGGTTAACCCGGCCCGCTCGATTTAGGGTGCGCCGAACTTGAGGACTTGAGGATAATGCCGCCGGCGATAAGAGTAATGTAAGTTGAGTCACGTAGCCTCGCAGCACATTGAGATATCAGGATGAGCGCCGCACGTATAATCGTGTCTGCCAACTACTCCCGTTCCTGTGTAGCTGCCTGTTAATACATCATCGAAACAGCCACCCCCTTCGGAATAGCAGCCGGAGCTAGACCCCCCACCCCCACCCCCACCCTTTCCTCCCGATGCGCCCTGAATGACATTATGCAAAATCAGACATTGCGTTCGTGCTGTCGAACTACTGTGGGGCAGTAATCTAGGCAAGAGTCTCGGCTTCCTCTTTTTCTTAAACCCTTTGAAACTATACTTATTTCAAGAACCCGCACAATTATTGCTAAGAATTCGAACCAACGCTGAAGATCTTCACGATTGATAGAACCTGGCTCAAGTCAAAACTTCAAGATTCGCGTAAGATAATTTAAATTGAAAAAAACCATCGCTGTAAATCTACATTTGGAAGAACAGTGGTATAAGTCTAAAAATCACAATCTGGGTAGATTTTTGAGGGCAGCGGGCTTTTAGCACTCCAAGTGTTAAATCCTGGTGGGAGGCGAAGCGACGAGTCCGCACGCATGAATGCCCTGCTATTCTTTGATTCAAAGGCACCACGGATTTGGGGGATTAGATGTGCCGGTATGTAGAAGCGTTTCATTTTCTAATGGTGCTGCCAGGCCGCCCGTGTCCTCGACCGCGTAAGAGACGCCCTTCTGCCTGACACGCCGCCGCATGATCATACACGATAGCAGAGTGATGTCTCGAAAATGAAAGGTGCACGGGAGGATCTTAGCCGAGTCTGCAGAGGCGGACAGTTTCCTGTCGGGAGTGCCAGTCTTGGCGAGGGCTTCTGCCGGGAAACGCAGGGTGCAACCGTGTTCAAGCAATTGCCGAAATCTCTTAATGTCAGAATCTAATCCCAAAGATAGCTGTGCCACTAGACTCAGTCGAAAACTATCCGCAATGCGGTTGGAAACTTGTTTTGAAAAGAGAACTTGGAAATGATCAACGTTTTATATAAAATTATATAATCACAATCAAAAGCGCAGAATTTCAAATATTTGTATTGACAAATGTGTTAAAATTAAATCACAGAATTCCAGAGAAAGCACTGGAAGAAACTTAGAAATAGAAAATTGTTCGATTAAGCTTATTTCTTTATATTATTAAAGGTATAATTGAATTGCTTGAACTATGATGACGGAATCTTCCGGTTTATTGTGTACGCATATCCTCAGCATTGCACACATGGGTACTCGAGCACGCGATGAAGCCCAGCAATAATCCCCCGGTGCATTATACTGTGGACCGCGGTTGTTCCTCGCTCGAGCGTCCATTGAATGTTTATCACGACTGTTTATTGCCGGCCGAAAGCTCGCAGATTTGTCCAATTAGGGGAGGATCCGCGGCGCATAAGCAGCTTTAGAAGGAAAAAGTGGGCAGGTTACGGGGGATGCTGCAAATTTTCCGCTAGCTCACCTGAGAAGATCGGATGGCTTAGGTAGCCATAGACACACACACACACACACGCACACGGAGCCGCCGTTCGGCATTGGTCGACGCGTGTCTGTGTCGCCGCAGCTTTGTTGACAGCTCAAAGAGCAATGGGCGCGGTTTTCATCCGATGTGCCGCGTGGTCCGCTCGCTCTATTGATTCGACGTGGGCGCGCAAACCCCCTTTGAAATCGACAATGAAATCCAGGCGGCTGCGAAGGGCGCAACCCCTGAAATCCGGCCCGTTTACAAGTCGAGCGGCCCGACACATGATACGCAAACCCTTCACCCCCCCCCCCCACCAAAAAAAGCTGGCGACATCTTTTGAAAATGATCTCGCATCCACCTGAGAGGGCACGGCTCGTCTGGGAATTCGTCGAGCCGCTGTAACTCGATCGAATCGGCTGGCGTTGGTGCTGATAAGTAGTAGTAGTCAGTTCCGAGTGGGGAAACGGTCTGACCATACGCGGATTATACCACTTGCGCTCGGGTCACCATTCCTGAATGTATTTCTATTATGGACGGCTATCTATTATACATATTTTACGTATGCACAACATTTCTAATGGCAGCAACGGCATTTTGAATATGAAAGCTGTACCAAAAATAGCGGAACATTAAACTATGCATATCGTATGAAGCCAACCAGCCAGCCGTGCGTATGAGTGGCCCAAGCGATATTGGAGGGTGAACCAGAGTATTGCAGCGGGCGAGCATTAATACTCAATACTCAATTACAGATAATAGGGTAGACAGTACTATTTGTATATTCGATACCGGCGCAAAGCGGCACTCCCATTGGAATGTGTGTGTGTGAAGATAGGCAAGAAATGTCAGGCATAGATGAGGCTGACTGGGTGGGATCCCATTTCCATTCGGAATGAATAGCAAGAGGGGCGAGTGGCCGCCCACCCCTCTGCCTCTTCCTCGAGATTCCCGACGCAATGCTTGCGCCTGGCATTCCCGATCCTCGATGCTTCCTGCATGTGAAGCTTATTATGCAGTCGAATCCAAAATCCCGAACCCCGAATCCATTGCAGACTGCGACGCATCTCACCTGCCCTATTTCTCCCCACCAGCGAGCATTCCGATCTGAATTGATCAGTTGTTTAATACTGGTTCCCCTCATTTGCAAACTTCGTATTGCTTTGTTTCCTTATATCCCCGTTTTCGTCCGCTAAATATGCTTTACCCACTCGACCGATTAATACAATGCTAATGAAACGGTGCAAGCATTAATTTGCCAGTAATTTAAACGTACGTATTCATTATAATCGAGAAAAGACTGCAGAATATAGTCCACCTTTAATGGGGGAGAATGCGAACCTTCATTTGCCATTAATTTAAACTAGCAATACCTTGGAGCTGCGAGTACTCCTGCTCGAACTGTAATGCATGAGAGGCGCCGTCGAAATGCCGACTGGTCCGCTTTCTGGAAAACTCTTTGTGCAACATCCACAGGGAAAAAAGAGAAGCAGGGGTTGAAGAGTGAAGAGGGGCAAGGTAGTGGCCGGAAAATTTGCAAGGATCGCGCGCGTTTAATTGTGGAAAGGCGGAACTTTCTGATGGAAAGGGCGGAAGTAAGCTACCTCCCTGATGCTTTCTCTCTCTGCCCCTCCTCTCTCTCGCACGCATATACACAGCTTTTCCAGCCGAATGCAAATGTGCTTATCGCGCCGTCTGTTCCCGCCGGCGGCGCTGCCGGCGGCCACCGTAATACGCGCGCGTCAGAATATACAGGGAATTTAATAAATATACGACCGACGAAGGGAAGAACAAACTAGAAGAAAGAAAAAAAGAATTTCATTATGCAGGGAGCGGAGCGCGCTCCGGTCAGGAATTTCGCTTATCAACGGCGACCTAGTTCTGGATTGGAATCAGGAGAATTGGTGTCCATTAATTTGTTAACCAATCTACCACTCAACGTATCACGTGACGTGTGGCTTCGTAGAAAGGCGGCAAAGTTCAGCAATCTTGAGCAAACATCTACCAATATTTCTTCCACAACTCCGCTGCAGTTCTACTTGCGCGAGATGCATCGTCCGACTAGACAGTGGACAAGAGTTTTTCGTCGGCAGGTTCGTCGCGCGAAATTTACCAGGTATTGTCGTGCTTATTAAATTCGTGCCGCCCGGCAACGCAGCAGCGCGAGAGTGTGTGTGTCGCGAAGCGCCGGAAGTTGAAATTAATTAAAGCCGCCTGCGGTGAAAGTTTAAATAATTGGGCTGAACGGCATCGGTGCGCGTAGCCGGCGGGCATCGCTCGCAATTGGCCAACGCCGAGCGGAATTTTTCCATTCTCTTGCCTGCGGCGAAAGCGATAATTAACGAGCGCGTGCTTTAACGCTTTGACAACTGCACGTCGTATTGCTTGAGATAGTTGTGGTGGGAACTGTTTAAAAGAATATAACTATGAAATAAACCAATCTTTTCGGTGTACATACATGTTCTCTCGGACACATAGAGGCCTCGAGTGTTAACAAACATTTCGACTGGTTTCCAATGAATTGGAAATTGCGGAAATAAATTTTCGTAAAGAAGACTATTTTTCTTGTTTTTCCTGGATGAACGCACGTGAAAGGTACGAGAGCCCGACTATCTCCGAGCGATTGTTTGCAGAGGGAGGCCAGTGCGGCGCTCGGATGATTGGCCAGTAATGATTGCCCCGAGGAATGATTGGGGTGAGTCGGTCGGCCTGTCAAATAAAATCTCGCTGATATATCGGCGCATCTCATTATGCAGGGGCGTCCGATTAACTATTTGCCAGGCGAAACACTTCGGCCTCGCTAACCAAATACCAATCGGAATAATAATGACCGGCCTAAGTGCGGCATTATGCCCGATCGATCGCCGGCTAAACTAATTAACCGACACGGCCGATCTGCGCGAGAGAAATTAATTGCAGGATGAAATCTCTTGGCCACCGATCGCCAATGACTGATTACCGTCCACAATCGGTGCTGCGGCGAGCGGGTATAGCCGCTTTCCCAGTCCGATATACTATTCGGACAAAAGCGGGGCTAGCCTCTCTTTGCAATTAACGACGGCAAATGTATTGTCCGGCGAAGAATCGGACCCAGCATCCACCAACGTTTAGTTCGAGTTGCTCGAAATATATTCCACCATGCTTTCGACATGCAAATTTCATCTCGGTCTTTGTAATTAATGAGGAATAACAATCCTTTAATATTCAGATAATCCATATACGCTCGACTCCTGAAGCGCCCGGGCGAAATTGTCGACGGGGAATTAATACCCAGAACCCGGAATACACTGTGCCGGCGACCGGGCTTGCAATATTAAAAATATTCCCACACAATATTAGAATGCCGAAACTAGTTTAATATCGCAACATCGCCATATAACTTTATCCCCGCAATTACTAGGGAGGGGGTTGCGGAGTTGAGAGAATTAGAGCCGCAATCGGTGAACACTCAGCCGGGCTTGCGGTCCGCGCGCTCTGCCCCAAATATTGCATTTTCATAGAGCGAGCGGGCGAGCGCGAGCGCGCGCGACGGATACAAACAGAGCGGGCGGACGGACAGATTGCTACTGCGCGCGTTCATCGGAATTTCATGGCGCTCGGCGAATTGTCGCAAATCCTGGCGAAGCGACGGCACATTTCCAGGGCGTCGCTCGCCGTCGCGCACTGCTCTCCTATCGGTGCGGGCGGGGGAGAAAAAAGCTCACGGCCTTGTTGTTATGCGCCGGTGAATCCCTCGAGCGAGTGAACCAGCGACGATCAAAAGGCCGGCGAAGAAGCGGCCTGGAATGCGGGAACAGCGTGAAATATTATATCGGCGCTGCCAACCGCCTCGCATAATACGTTTAGATTTAAATACAGGGAAACCACGCTGGAAAATGCTCCAGCTGTATATCAGCAGTTCCAGTTCAATGCCGGGCAAAGTATTGTTAAAGCTTGTGCAGTAATTCTGTAAAGTAAGTGAATAAATCTATAAAATCAACATAAGATTCAGCGTATAAAATTCTGTCACTGAATTAGTAGTATTATATATATAAATTATCATGACACCGCGCAGAATTATTAATAATGTTATTCTCTATGGCATGTCTGTTTATCAGACCAGGAATTCCACTTCCAAAATGCATTAGAAATGTCCCCTGGAGGGACATTAGATATTAGAATTTGTCCCGAGGGCGACTGACTAATTCCAACAATCGTTCCATACGTTGGGTCAGTACAAACAGAATGGCAGAATTCACTCCGAATTATCATCATTAGAAATTATCACACAAGGAACTCCAATCCATTTCCAACAGGAATCAAATCATTAGCATATGTATAATTATTGAATTAATTCCAGCACGAATCTCAGGCAGCGACTACACTATTACCACGGAAGGAATTCCAGTCGCCCGACGCATTCAAGCCTTTCGCATGTTGTAACCGGCTGTTAAGGGGTTACATGCTGATTTCAAGTATGGTTTGTATAAAAGTATTTTGCAGTGGACACTGTCCCTGAGAAACGGTTTATTATGAGCAAGAAGCTCATATAAGCTTTGGAAATTAATTACGTTCGTACTTTGCTCGATATCCCATTTTTACCCGCACTTTTTTGTTAACTTTCTTTTTAAAATTTACCCCACTTTTTGCAACTGTACACTTTTTTAAGACTGCAATTAGAAAAAGTGTCCGCATCAAGTACTAGATAAAGGATTGAAGAAGATCTGCTATAAATTTCAACTCAATCGGTCGATCAGTCTTCGAGCAATCGTGTTGACCGGTTTTGAAAATTGAGTTTCGAGAAAAACGCATTGAAGTTTGAAGTATCCGTCAATTATAATATACCTAATATTACTAATATTTATATCAATTAATTGCAAAATCATTAATATTTCAGATATTGGATTGAAATCTTAAGGTTATACTCTTGATACTCCAATCTTTTCGAAAATACAAAAAAAGAACAATTGCTTTTCTGAAATTTTTCTCGACAGATGTAATCCTTTAATCGCACTCAATTCGATTCGACTATTCGAGTGTACACGAGGATATCGTCGGAGTGTGAGACATTAGAGAGTGAGGGAAGGTCTCGGCGGAGAAGAGGAGCTAAGAGAAACGGATAGTCGGGCCTGGGATACGCCGTGTCGGGAAACGGCATGGGGCGCAGAAGTTAGTGCCTGGAGCTCGCTGCTGCCATAACAGTAACTGTACCGTGGAAATGTACGTCACTGCGAGAGCGAGGATGTATGTGTAGGGTGAAGATGGTAGGTTGGGATAGGACGGAGGATAGATCGTCTTCCCATCCGTTTCATCGGGGACTGTTCGATCTTCCACGATCGCATCTGCGCCCTGTCGATCTTAGAGGAAAGCGAGCAACTGCTCCGGTAGATGCTCCCCTTTAATGTGATCGTGTAAAGTTGCGTCAAACTGTAGCCAAAGCGTTTCTCCGCCAAATGAAGGGAACGATTGTATTCGATCTCACCTCTGATCAAAGTATATCGCAGTATTTGTAAATGTCCCGCTAGTAATATTGTACCGCGTTAGTTGGCAGTTTAATCAAACCATGTTTTACTCAAGCAGCGTGTCGTTATTGGAAGCCAACAGGTTCGCCGGCGCGCAAAGGGTCGAGTAATAAATATATTTCCAATTATGCCTGGAGTGCCTAATGAGGCGCAGGTCAGCCGGGAGGGAAAAAAGCGTGAGGACCCTGTGCGCACAGGATGCGCCTAATCCTCTTAACGAAACTCCCGGCACGTTGCGCTTTTAATTGGAAAATTCTTCTCCGCAAAGGCGCAAAGCGAGAGGAGCGCGCGCCGCCGCCCCCGACACCCCCAACACCCCCGACGCCGACGCCACCCGAAGATCCCATTACCGCTAATGTCGAGGCGAGGAAAATGAGAGGGGTTGCTGTGAGGGGCTACTATGAAAATAGCTGGCAACTTTGATTACGATAGGACGATGCCGGCCGGCTAGGCAACCTCTATCTACAATCTACTGAGCTCTAATCCCTCGGGAGTCATTCGCCTACCGTGTGATCGGATCGCAACAAAAACTGGAGCAACCGACGAGCTTTCCTAACAAACTCAGTTTACTCACCTTCGAATCAACATTACCAGCTATGTCGCTCGTCTAAAATGTAATATTCATTCACACCCTAACATTTATTTGCAAGCTGTTTTAGTAGGGCATTCTATTATTTCTTACTACAGCACACGAATATTATCTACAGGATGATTCACTTGGCTTGGAATCATTATGATTGTTCAGTGATTTTCTTCAGAATTTTGGCAAATGTGGTCAGCTTGTGGCTGACTAGTTCCGTTCTGGTAACTGGTAAACAGAAAACTGGTAAAATTGTTGATCTTTCAAAGGTTTCCCAATTCACCCAATGCTTGATATTCTACCTATTTAAATCAGAAGGTAAGGTTCCAGATGAAATCAATGCCACGAAGGGGTTACTCTGACTAGTAATATAATAATGATACAGAACCAGCGATGAATAATCTATAATTATTCATCGCCACCCATACACGTGACTAGTTGAGTTCAAACCAAGTGAATCACCCTGTATACCGGGTTGTTTATCATGAAAAATGACTATCACAATATTGGTAGAAAAGCGCGGATAATATCGATGTAACCTTGCAGTATTTCTAGACGCATAGTGTAAATTGCATGACAGTAAACTTTACGTCGCCTCGTTGATGCCGCTCGCATTACACACTAGCGTCGCGTATAATGTGAATGGAGCTTAACAGGCTGCCGCGGGAAATGGCTACTTTTTCCGTGGAAAACCGGATCATATGCGGCAGTGGCACTCTCGATTTATGAGCGAGGCATCCGGGATATACGTTCGTTCCATAAATACGCCGTCGCTGCGTAACCTCTCGATATCGGCTATAAATACGCATTTTATCTATCGCGGGATTTGAAATGAAAAACAGTCGTCAAGGGCTCACGGGATTAGCCGGGAAAGGGATCGGCCGGAAAAGGACAGCAAAGGGCTGAAAGTGTTACATTCCGCTGGAAATTCCAGCTGCAAATGGGACCGATGGAATTGCAGGTGTGCAGCGCGACAAACAGGAGAGAGCGACTGGTGGGTTTTAAAGGTTGCGCCGCGTAATTAATTACACCAACTATTTGCTGAGAAGCACCGATTCTAAGCGGCAAGAGGCAATCTTTAATGTTTAATCTTTCGGCGCCCTTGGCGCGTTGTATCGTGCGATCGTAAATATCGCGCGGTGATCAACGCTTGGCCGACGTACGTATACGCACACATGTGGGTTAAGTAGTTGGAGCCGTCGAAATGCGAGAGACCCTCGGCCCTCTGACCTCGTAAATCTTTGCCCGACGCATCATCCCCTGGGAGAAGTCGAACAACTCTCGCAGCCTCCAAAGTTATTTAAACACCCGGCCAACTTCGAGATGGCGGATCGAAAATTGTTCGTGCATGGCGGAGGACTACTCGAGGGAGAGGCGTCCGGCATCCTGGAATCTCAGTCGACTAACAACTCCACATATAATTAAAAAAGAAAGCCTTCTAATCCGCAATGAATTGAGGTAACTCGATGTCCTCTCTGCTTTTCAAAAGAATGACCTTTGCCAATGGCAAAACTAAGACATCTTCGACGCCACTTGTGACATAGCGAGCGACAGCCCATATGCCCAAAATACCTGTCCCAAGGCGCCCACGCTGCCGTAAGGCGTAAACCGGGCCAGAAAGCCCAATTCAGAAAGAGCTCGACTCTACACCAGGTATGTACTATCCTATCGGAAGTAGGATAAGGGTGGAGAAGGGGGCAAATTTCAGAGGGCAAGGGTGAAAGGGAAGTCCGTGGAAGGTGAGGGGAGGCAATCTGATTCGTGCAATATCCAGTAGCGGCATTTCTCTGGGCAATCGCGTACCCGCAGTACCAGCGGGTACATCGTTTCGTCGTGTTGGCCGAAGCCCCGAGAGCTCCGAGGCCGCAAAATGTATCGCACTTTCGGGACGAGGTCAGCTGCGACTGTAATTTCGCTCCAGCATTTATCTCCCGGCTAACACCGTCCGGCTGAGATCTTTATTGAGTCGAATCGGAATGCTGCCGATTTACAGGCTCGGCTACAAAAGCAACCCTCTGCTCCATGCACCTATGTACAGCTTGAATTACTCGACTTTGAATCATTACTGTTCGCGGTGTTGCTATGTAATCTTTCATTATTTTCTGTGTAGCTTTACATCATTTATATGAAATAATATTGGACATACATGAACGTACTATAATGAAGCATATATTCCTTTAAATCCTTACTCATGGATCAATATTACTTCTACTATACATATGTATGTATAGTCTCTTGAAGTGAATCACGAGGAGCTATATCTGCTTTAGATAGTAAGTTTTCAATAATAAATCGCCTATCCTTAAATGCGGTAGTTGTACTTAATTTATGACGTTTTTCAAACACTGTAAAACATTTGAATTTTCTGTCCTTTTCTCTAATCGATCGACAAGGATAATCCCTCTCACCTGTCGGACTGACCGATGCAGGCAAAGCCCACCAATAAGAGTCGCGCAAACGGGCTTCATTCCGACGGAAAGTTAGTTGGAGCGGAATCGATTCCAGGCTGACTGGCGTATCGCCGTTTGTTCCCTGAGACTTTATGGCTCGGCTAAATAACCGGCGGACAATCGAGCTGTAATTCGATATTTTCGAAACGCCCCCGAAACGAGAGCAGCGGGGCGCCGCTCAACTATTACTGCTCAGCCCGGAAAGCCATCGGTCGTCTGTTCTTCGAAGCGGAAGCGCGGGAATAGCACGCCAGGCTGAAATAACCAGCGGGTGGATGGTCAAAGAATCGTTGTGGCAAATCCGTCAGTCGCTTTACTGATTATCGGCCTCGCCCAGCCATGGTGCTCGAAGCAATCTCCGTTGGTTGCCTTCCTTTTCTCGGAATCGTGATGGAAAGCCCGACACCCAGCACTGATATAAAAACAGCTTAATTAAGGTAAAGGTCAGAATAATCTAATCAGGAGAGAGGACAGTGACTAAATAGGGCTGAATAATGAGACCAAGAATAGGAAACTAAACGACTAACAAAACACAAGGCTTGTGGAAATTAGACTCACTTAATCATTAAGTGCCGCAATTTTCATGTCATCCTCTACATATTGGAAAGTGGCGCGGTAACTACTCCAATAAAGATCAAGCACGTGGGAATAAAAAAACTTATTGGCAAATCCGAACTCCGAAGTGCACTTCTTAACCCGGCTCGGGGTCTGGCAGAGGGAACGAGTGGAAAAAGGGAGAGATGGGAGTGCAGGGGCCTGGTGATCCGATCGATCCGGTTGCTTTTAAGATCGTCGCACAATGGGAACGCCATGCCAGCAGAGAACTGGGACACTTTTAATCGGTAGGTAGGAATCTGGCGAACCGCTTCTTCGTATTACGCCCGCTAAGCCCCATTGTCTTCGCAAGACATTTTCGCTTGGCCCTAGATGCATCTTCCAGACTTGCCAGGGATTACTTTCTGTTACTTTCACTTGGCTTCCTTCCTCCGCCGGCTGCACAAGCGTCCCGTTTCCTCCTCGACGTGTCCCCCTCGCGCTTAGATTTGAAACACTCGGCCCCGATTGGAGGTGACTGCTGAGACTTTGGGTGTGAAAATCTTCCTGGAAAGGAAGCTGCGATAGTGCAGGAAGTGATTGTTTTTATTGATCCGGCCCCGCCGTCTTCATAGATAACAATAATTACAATACGCGCGATCAGCAATCAGCACTTTTATTTTTAATTTACTAATTTTGAACCGACCATTTTCCAGATTGTGCGAGGTAGATCGGACGACTAAATAAATGAATCGATTTGTTTATAACAATACACGCGGAGGAAGTGGAGCAGCAGACACTTGGGCGAGTAAAAGGACACTTTTATTGCCGCTATTGAAGTGAGCGATCGATACTCACAGTGGCAAATGTACGAAACGGCCCAGCCATTTGGCGGGAATGCGCTATGGTAAATCTACTGGTCGGAGCGAGGATTATCCTGCCAATGAGTAATTAGCAAATGGAGCTGGCGGTATAAGCGGGCGGTATCGCATTAAATAGGCCGATAAAAACAGGCGTCAGTAAAAAACGAGGAGGCCCATTTTTAACCGGCCGTGAACTCGTTAGAGGCCGATTGCCGGGCTGATGTAAATCCGAGCGGGCGCTTCGGAAATGCAATAAAGCTGCTGAGAGTGCCCGGAGCCAAAGGGGAGCTTACCGATATACGCCATCGTGGCCGGTAAATGCGGAATTAGCAACGGCAATTCCACTAATTCTCTTCTGCGCAACGCACCGACACACTTTGCGGTAAACTAAAGTCGACCAATGGCCCTCTATACCGAGAAATTCGAGCTAGACATTAAGGAGGTTCGAGCCAAAAATGAAAATAATGCGATTCCTCTAAAATGTATACGTCATGTTAAGTAATAGTCATTGCATTACTCGTCCAATTTTAAACTGATTTTTCTATAATAGTTTCAGAGTAATATCAATGACCAAAGTTCCGTTGCCATACATGGACTCTTATATAGTCTTATGGCGAGTTGACGACGCGGCCAAAAATGATACTTTCATAGCTTAAAATCCTGCGACAAACTAATGATACTTGAACAGAAAATATGGTTCGTATGTTAACTAAGACATTCAGAAATAATCAAGTTAAGCTTCGAAAGAGTGAAAGAGAAATCGATTCATTTGTAAAAATAACATGATAGAGCAAATGGAATTATAGTACTGAAAAATTAGATTTATTCTAGTTTGAAAAGGTCTCAGAATTTTGTAGCAAAGTTCAGATATTCCTTTCTAATGCAGGAGTGATTTTTAATAGGACAGTTGAATAGGTGCGGTCCATTTCCTCTAAAAGAACTCAATACACATTGTTCATCCAAGGAATTAATTAATTGTCCCATTAATTGGAAGACCTGCACTGTGCCAACAATTCATTTCCACAGTATTCTGCGAGCAGAGAGTGGCAATAAAGGCTGAAACACAAAAAGCGCAGTCAATTCTCCGGCTCCTTTTGATTTTCTTCCCAATAGGTGATTCTTTACCACTCCGTCTTCGTCGTCCGTTCTGGTTGATTGGTCATGCGACGCCACTAATGCAGAGTAGTCCCTCTGGGCTTCTAATCCCCCGGCGACGAATCGACAATGCGTAACGAGCCTGAGAGCTCCCTCGTGAAATAGAGCGTGTGTCTTTGATGACTGCGTAGGCAGCAGCCAGCAAACTATTTTCCCATTCTACTGCGACCCTTGAGACTCTCAGACCTTGATCACATTCTTCGTTTCTAATTGCAACAGATACCACATTTGCGGCCAATGCGCAATTGTTTCAATATAATCCGCGGCAAGACAGGCTTGTTTATTATAATAAAACTAGTCAAAAACTACTTAATATTCCTATCAAAATAAGCGAATTTCCCTCACGAGCACTCGGCCCTTTACAATACTTGACGACTCTTTCCGGTGAATATGCATTAGCAGTGAAAAATGATGTCTTCCTTTGTGATTGTTATATAATAGCAATATTATATGTATATACAAGAAAATCAAAATATCGCAAAACTTTCCAATATTTCAAGAATGCGACGCGGAATTGCGAAAAGTATTAAAACACTGTACAAGGGCGTAAAGGGCGCGTGAACGGAAGTTCTTGAGTCATTCTTCAGCGACGAGATATCACAGTACCGGTCTTTCTACGAAGCCGAGAGCGACTGCGCGGGGAAGTGAGAGCGAGTCTATTCAACAGTTAAATCGGTGTTTATGAGGCCATTAAAGTAATGACCGTCCTGCGCTCCCAGGATCTAACAGCCAATTGCACCCTCCGCCAGGGACATATTGGCCCTCGAAGCCCCCCCCCCCCCCCTCCCCATACTTCTCCCTTAGGTTTAACCGTCGAAAGAAACTCCCTTCTTACGTGTCCGCCGAGATTTCTCCGCGACACGTGCACAGCTCTCTTCCTATCGGCGCTGCCGACCATTTCTACTATTGGCACCCGCCGTATATCCCATAACTCCAGTTGTGAAATACCTGCGGGGCGTTTTATACGCGTGTACGAAGCTTAGCGCACACTTGGATGCAATTTCGAGGAGGTTCGATGTGACTAATAGCTAATTATGAAAGATATTAAATAGTGCAAAACCGCATTGTACGAGAAGAAAAGAAAACATTTCGTAAAAGGTCTTCCAAGGTTGTAACTTTTTAGATGATTTTTTAAGCCGGCGGAGCTTAATTAAAACTAGGGAGAATATCAACAAAAAACAGTTCGGATCTGGAATAAAAAATTTGACACTTTCCGAGATGAATGCGTAGAACACATTTCCAACCCACACAATCACGCAATCCAGATATCCTACTCCAGATTTCGAATCAGGGCGACTACATTTTCCCGGGGGAATTCGAGCGAACTAGTGCGCCCTAACACAGGCGCGCGCGCGCGTGCTCACCATAAAAGCAGCGTAGTCTTCCAGCAAATTAATGACCGCATTTACAGTTCACAATGGCGCAATCGATCTCGCATCGTTCCATTTCGCATGCACGAAGCGCGCGTGCATGCCTTCGGTGTGCATTTGCGCATATGCAACCGACACGCTTTCCCATCTTTCGATGACGGCGCGGCTGACCTGAAAAAAGCCTGACACGAAAAAAGAGTCGTGAGTCATCGGAAGTCGAAGTCTATCTAGAAAGTCGTGAGGGCGATGGATGAGATTTGATAGACAAGTTAAAAGAGCTTGCCATCAACGGACCGTTCCACTGTCGATGATCCACCGGTCGCCGCCTCCCATTCAATGATCCCAGGTCAATTGAATTTGCCCGCGGCGATTAAAACGGCAAAATCTTTTATTTCGAGCAATGACCATGCCAGTGATTTTCACGGATGATTGTGCCCACAAGTGGCGTCCGTTAAATGATGCTGTGTTAATTGGCCCGCGCTCGGTCACGCGTGCCCAGTCATTGACAAAAGTTGTTAATCACAGAGGCAGCCACACTTTGCGTTCAATTATCCGTTTTCATTTCTGTCTGCAGGGCGGAGCTGGCTAGCCCCAGATTTGTCACTGAATCAAATGGCGGGTTAAATTCTGTCATCGCCTTCTCTTTTTGTCTTTTCAGGAAAACGTTCACCTAGTTCTTCTTGGTCAGTCACGTTATTATTTCGTAGAATTGGAATTTTTCATTAGAATCATTGACCACAAAGAGTATCTTCTCAATTTCCGCCGACCAAAGCCGTATAAATCCACACACGTAACATTGTTATCAGGCAACAACTTGAGAGACGACAGAGGTATTTGGATGCCGGAGCCAAAGGAGATTGCGTGGAGAACGGATGGCCCAGATAGTATCGATACTATCTAGTATCGACTTGCCAGCTTTCATCGATCGCAAGCTCCAGGCGATAGCCGGGAAAGGGAGGAAAAGCTCCGGCGTCGTAAGGCAAGAAGAGCAATCTGCTTACAATGCTTAATAATGAAAAGTGTGCGCGCCTCTTTGACTCCGTAATTGTCCACCCCCTTTCGCTCACCATCTGAAAGTTCGCTGAAGAAAATCCGAGACAGAGAGATTCTGAACTCGTTTCGCTTTTCACCCGATATGCGATCTAGTCCCTATGGAATTTGATCGGAAGTCGGCGCTCACTTGTACAAACGGCACACACTTTTTCCAACCTCCCGCCGAGATAATTAATCTCGCCAACAAGCCGGAGCTTCTGGCCTGTTCTTCCGTACGGTTTTCTACCCGTCGGATTCTCTATCCTGGATGCGACTGGACACCTGCGCCAATAGAGTACGCGGATTTGCTGTCTTTTGCACGTCATCATTTCAAGCCGATGATTTATACTTAATCTTCGAAGCGCGTTTGATTGGAGGTTATTAATCGCATGTGACTAGTGCTTCCAAGCCAAGTGAGACATCCTGTACATTACAGTTTCCTTTCAAGCGTTTTATTTTTCAATGATCTCCCGAACGTATACAATGTAAATGCACCAAAACCCGTGAGCAGTTTAGTGTTAAGTAGTAATCTCGTTCGAGGGAACCTGCAATAAATCTACCAGGGAATGAGTACGTGGGGAAAAAAAGGTCAGATATAAGGTTTGTCCAGGGGTATGTGTCTCGTTTGAACGAAGATGTATGGGGATTGACTGAGAAATTTATCCCATTTAGAAAGAGAGGTAACCCGGCTAGAGTGTCCTGCTGGCAGAGGGTGACTTTCGCAGAATGGTAATCCGCTTAGGTCGGTTAATTATGATATACACGCGGCTGCGGTTACCGCGCTCCCTCAATGCTCGCTTCGAATCCTCGAAGCTGTGTCGGGCTTTGCCCTACAAGGAACGCGCAGGGTGCTTCCGACTACGTGTTAGGAAAGAACTGTCGGGATATAACTTTTCGTTAAAAAGATGATCAGTGGTCAACGTGACTTGGTTCCCTAGCTGTTTTTCACAGATTAACTTTTACACAAACAGCTGATTAACAGTGCGTCAAAACCGAATACGACAACTTTCAAAGCGCGCGGACCATCAGTCTTCCTTTCTTCCTCCATACTTGTTCCTTTCCGCTAAAGCGGCGATGTGGCAAGGACTCGTGCGGGTAAAGGGCGGAAAATGGATGTGCAGGTGACAGTTGCTCGATTCGGCGTCGTGATCGGCGTGACAAGGAAAATTTATTAGGGGACGGAGGGCACGGGGAGGAAGAAGAGGACCGGAACAAAGTAGCCACAGGACCCCGGTGGAGCGTATGAGGGCTGCGGTGGCTCGGACGGCCGTGTTGCGGCCAACCAGACAGAGAAACGTAAGCTACGTCCTCTGTAACATTCGTCTTCCCGTGACAAGGCAGCAAATTGCTTTTGAGAGCGTCAAATTAATGCCCCGGACCTATCCTCCTTGTAAGCAACAGCTCGCAATGGTAAGAAGACACCCCGTAGTCTCCGACTGCCGGACAGCCTCCTTCATCTCATTCAATTGTCCTCGTACGTGTGGCGTTGATTTCCCAGTAATAAGGAACAATGGTATATGTGCCTTTGTTACTGGTACGGGTACTGTGTTTCACTGGCTTGTTATGGTAATTGTGCTACTGTGAAGCTTGCAACATGTGTATATGTTTGAAGGGTAGCTAACAAAAACTCCTAACATTCGTTCCAATTCAATGCTGGAAGTATACAATTCACAATCACCAGAAAAATCCTCGTTGTTTGTGGAAACATTTGTATTTCTTTGGAAAAAGGATTCTTTGCTCGTGTAATACATAAATCTATTTCTTTCACCACGAAATGTTCAAAGGGTAAACAGGCATGCTTTGTCAGTGGTTGGTTCGAATATTTGTGAAATAGCATGTGTATCTTTGCTCCGACAATGCTACTTGTTCACAGTGACACGAAGGGTATCGGGGAAAAGTATTGCCGCGCCCGAACGTTTATCAGGCGGACACACGGCCTCCTCGTAATATTAATTCTATCGCAAGAGTAAATCAAACCTGCTAGCGGTGAAGGATTGGGGCAACATTCCCATCGGATATTGTTGATCCGGCGGCAAAATCAATGACGAACGCGGTTGCAATAGTAATTGAAAAAGCGAAGTTCTCCACGTGCAGGTAACTGGCCTCGAATTAATTTCGATTCGTTCGTTAGTTTTATAAATTGATGGACGAAACTTGTTGAGATATTGGATCAATTTGCGGAGCGAACAAAAATTCGCTTGATTTCTCACACTTTTAACATTGCCACAGGAACAGAGCAAATCAATTTCCCAGTGATTAAAGCTTTTGTTTTTTTATTATAACCTCCGTTTTTGACACTGAGTGTAATTGAACGCCCTAGCTTATCCTAAGTTAAACAACCCAACAGCAACCCTGGAGTTACAGTTTAGGGTGGGTTCCGAACCACCGTGCTTCCGTGGGACTTGTGTAGAATCCGCAACTAGAATTAGAATGCAAAGTCCATGAAAACTCGAAGTAGCAAAACCCTCAATGTACCTATACTGCCGGAATCGAATAACATCGCTATCCAAGAAGATAACCAGAACGTGGAAGTTTTTTCCGCGGCGATATGCGGAAATTGAGAATAAGTGGGTTTTAGCGGCCGATTAAACCGGACGCAAATGGCCGATAAGAGGATCGCATCAGTACGTAAACTTTAAAAGTTAGGTTGGAACAGCCACATTCTGTTCTGCGGGCCATAAGATTTCCCGGGGGTCTCGTGCTTCATCTCGAGCGAGCGACTCTGTTATCCACCAGCATCGGTCGCGCACAACATCTTTTTCCGCGGCTCCTTTGCCCGCTTTCTGCTCGACTCTTATCAATCTCTCGACGGGAGCACGTGCCAACGTCCAATCCTTGGATTGTTCCGTCGCAAGATTCGGGATTTTACGCTAAAGAGAGTAACTTGATGAGAAAAGCTGTTTTCAAGTTGCATCCTTGCCCATAACAACTCGAGAAAACTTTTTCGTGCACTAATGACTCAGCAATCACAGAAAAGTAATATATTAATGTCATAATAACCAAAGGTTAATAGACAATTTAATTGGCTCTCGATAATAATTCACAATCCCAAGAGCCTCCAGAGTAATCATCCATCAACAAGTACAGCTCTTACTACCGCACCCTTCACTCCAAACGGACAGGTTAACTATGCCAATACAGAGAGAGCCAGCCAGCCAAGAATGCGCGTGTCTCGGCAAACGTCACGTTCCAGTGGGAGGTGACAGCTGTTAATAATAATATTGAGATTAGCTGGGAGGGTTGGGGGTGCGGCGGGGGTGGATGGCTTTGTCTGCTAATCAGATATGTAAGCGTCATGTTTAGCGGGAGCCGGAGACAGCGTGGAGACGTGTGGTTGGAAAGGGGCGGCTTAAGGGGTGTACACTAAAATCCCGCACGATTGGGATTCAAGGTGTCGCGACGCGACGCGCCGCCGGTAATCGAGGGTGGAGGGGGCCGGAAGGACGAGGGGTTCGAGGAGGAAGCCTTGCGAATATTCAAGTCAATTCACCCTCTGTCCTGAGGTGGGGAGCCGGACGGCTCACTCCCTCGGCCCAAGTCGAGTCAACTCGAGTGCCGAGACTCGAGTCAACTCGAGCGAGTCTCGAGTGGCGCGCGCCAGGTGCCGCTTAATTCACCCACCCAGGTGAAATTACTCCGCAATTCCGGATGCACGCCGTCTCACGTTCGTTTTCTCGAGTGGCTTACTCGCCATGCATTATAATTGTCCCGGACGCGAGCTTTATTGGTGCTATTAATGGCGCCGCAACTCCCCGCGAGCCCCGATGACAATGTAATCCTGCCATTTCGAGTCTCGCGCACCGCGACGCTGCCCAGTAATTACTGCTTCCTCATGTGATGCAAATGTACAGGCCGATACATAAGATAATGACCCTGGCCAGTAAATATATATGGAAAGTGAAACTGTCGTTGATGTATTGTGGAATTGCGGATTTGTGAGTCGAGGTTAGACTTGTACAATTACTATGTCAATAAAGCTCTTTAAACAACCCGAAAAGAAAGTGCGATGGCTTGTTGTAGGTTTACATTTACTTTACTCTTAGTTTCAGGAATCGCTGATTTATATTGGTCCCGCACAATGTGAATGAATCGTGCTTAAACGCTCGAGCCACTATTCAGGGGACAGTAATTTCTCAAGTGAAAGTTCTCGACCTAACCTCAGAGTGCTTAGAGGGCGCTCACCGACGCTGGGAATTATAACGCGGGCAGCAGCTTGACGCATTAGTTTCGTCTTAGGAGACCGCAGCAGCTCCGGGAAGCGGCTTTCCCCTACAACTTCTTTCCCGGCCAACCTGCTGCCCTCGTGTTCGCCTTTCTTCCGAGAACTTGGCTGCCCTCGCACAACGGACACCGTCCGAACTTACCACACAGTAGATTTACCGGCTTAGCGTGTCGTCAAAGAGATATTCCACGCCGGCGGAAAGTTTGCGGACTTCGAATTGCTCGCGCGATACTTTCATTGTGAACCTCCACGAATTAGGTTAGGCTAGACGCGCCCTTGGGATTGTTTGTTGGGTGACAGAGACTTACATGCCGACCAAAGTAATGAAGAATTTTTCTTTATTTGTTGAGAGGGATTTATTGTCAGAAATGCATGATTTTAAGGGAATTTGGGTCTGGCATGGTTAATGATCCTTATTGGTCCTCAATGCTGACTCTTTCATAAAACCCTTCATACATCTGCACTGGACTACCTACCAAGCTATATGTCGCCACGATGCTTCTCGAAACTTAATTCAGCAGGTTAGCCTCTTAATGACAAGAAAAGTGGCGCCAAGCCCGGCAAGCGTAATCACCAGGAAGCGCGTCGTAGGCTCTCCGGGCGAAAAAAGTCTCGTTCTCGGAAAGTTTCATCGTTTTTCGAGAGAAATTTCGCCCCCGAGAGGGAAACTTCCCGGGCGAGATGAAAAAAGTGTAAGCAACTGGCACTTCCGCCGCGACGCTTTTTTCTGCCAACGACGAAGCCGAACGTGATTCCAGGCTAGCATGACTGCCCCTATCCTTCCCGATCACAGAGACCTTTTTTTACCCCCTGGAAGTGCTTCCTCCTAGTGGATCCATTTGGGATCTTCGCGTCTTTTTCTAAGGAGCTATCGGATCAATCCCGAGTGTAGCAGCTCGCAAGAAACTTCACGAACCAACAACACATCGGGGTGCTGTTAACCCTTTGACGTTAGTGGCTTCGATGGTGATAGCACTGTTATTATTTTCTCTAATGAGTGCCTCGCGTCGAAACGAGGGGACTATGAAAGACTATGAAGCTTTGACTAAGGTTGGATGGAAATCCTTTCAGAACCGCATTGTTCGTGTCGCACTAAATACAGCTTCAAAAAATTAGTTTAAATTAACAAATAAGTATTGACTAATCTGCAGTTATATCCAATAATATGATGTAAACAGGTGAAGAGATGTAATCCACCCAAGTTTAAGCAACCAGGTGCGAACGCGAGTAGAAATTGTACTGAAACAATGTTGAGCTGCACAAGTGTCGTAGGATAATTGATCGAGGATGTAAATCGAGCGTAAAGCGGCACTTACTGTCTCTTTGATTGACGACGGGCTTTCCAGTGATCATTCCATCATCGCTGAGCGTCTCGGGGGATGCGAGGCGTTTTCTCCAAGAGCACATAGATCTTGGCTGGAGTTGCGCGCATGTCTATGCGGTGTTGAGTCAGTTGGGTGGGAAGTGGCAATCCCCGTCGATTTCGAGGGCGGCGTGCCGTTAAATTGAAATTACCGCAAGTGCGCACAATGAGCATGTAAATAACGTTTGCGATAATGGCTTTTGCAAGCGGACGCGTCAATATTCCCCGAGAGATTAGCGAGTGTTTAGTTTCATCGTGCCGGAAACGATCTCGCTGACTGTTTCAAATTTCAAGTGAATCGGTGCGCGTTTTCCATTATCATCGTCAAATGTTGATTAATCATTTGAAGCTTCTGGGTTGTCTCCTTATTGTTCGGCCAATCATTATTTCTCGATATTTCATATTTCTTCGACAATTTTTCACCGAGAACGTTTCATAATCGATTGGAAATTAATTGATTTTAACAATTAATTCGCACTTTGTTAAATGATTTCTATTTACGTAATTGTATTAAATTAAAACTATTAAAAGGTATTCGTTCACCCTGAAAATTAGCAGCTCCCGGAAACCACCAAAAATTGCACATTCGCAGCAAAACCAGAACGCCGGCGGGGGGTTAAGAAAATAATTTCTCCATAGAAGCCCATACTCTATTACATAGACCTGGTGTTTTCACCAGTGAACGCGATCTCCATGCAGGCTTCGATGGTACTATTTATGCAAGCGGGGAGACTCATCCCATCGATCTTACTGTTATGACGGGAAAACCGTGGCCATTAGGAGAAGCACTCCTCTCATCTCAGGGCTCCGAATGAATTGCTCTCTTCTTGCTGAGCTGCCAACTCACCGCCGCCCCCTTGGCTTCTTGCTACGCCAGGGGCGACGTGAATGCGACGTGCGAGCGGCTATTCTTCCTAAATAGCTGCCACATTAATATCATTGTAATTTCATCGCCTCTTCCGATGTCAAAAGTAACGTTCGATTCGATGACGAAGCGCGGAAAATAAATACTACAACCTTACTTTCCATTTTTCCGTGCTAATTGATTTATTTTAGTTGTATAAAATGCCAATCATGCCATTCCTCTGATCAGGAAACTCGGTAGAGGCTCGCGGCAAGTAGTAGTATAAGTACAGTGCGCGACAGCCCAAGATACATTTTCCCGAAGTGTAGCTGTTTTCCTTAGTTACCAAACTTTCACCTTGATTTATGCAAAAGTTACAGCTCCAAGGATTTATTTTTAAACGTTTCATTTCATCGATTATTTATCTGAATCCAGTGCGCAAAGAATTGATTGAATCAGTTCAGTTGTTCACGAGATATGAATTTTCGTGTTTGTTTTTCTCGTTAGTATACTATGGCGCGTGACAGCGGAGGATACTTTTCCCGAAGCATAGCGGTTTTCGATCAATACACATCGTTCACCGTGATTTCTGAAAAAGTTATAGCTCCATGGATTAATTTAGGAATTTTGCATTTCATTTATTGTGCTGATGGTACTACTCTCCGAAGAGGAATGACGACGCGTGGAAACTACCAACGGCAGTTTACCGGCGTTGAGAGGAAGTTGGCCGTCCTTGCAGTTAGCCGACGCCCGCGTGGGTGACACGGAGGGTGGCGTTGCCAGAGGCGAGGGCGGTTTGAAACAGGGCGACGCGCGATAAGTAGAAGCGGAAGGATTCAAAGTATCGCCGGAGCGATATCCCGTATCTTATTACTCTTTGAAACGGCTCGCCAATGCAGAACGAGATAGCGAAGAGAGAACGAGGACCGCGGGGGGGTGGATGAGGGGGTGGTTGGAGTGCCGTGCTCTGTTATCTCCGGTGGGAATTGACCGAGTGTCGTTGCGTTTTGCTCGGAATGCGCCGCCGGAATACGAATTACTGCATACGTTATTGTACGCCGAGAGCAGTGATGCTGGGAGCGCTTCCTGGCTTTAACTTGGCGATGCTAGAAAAATATGGGGGCGTTCCGCACCGCCAATGACCGGGCTTCCCCTTTCATGGGGCGAAATCATGATATACCCGAGCGAATGTTTTTTCTTCCCCTTGGAAGCGCAAGCTTTTGAGAGCGCTGGGACTCCATGTGTATGTATGAATCTATGTATGTATGTATGGCTTGCGCGTTCCCTCCTTTCTTTCTGGAATACTTGATTAACCCTTTGGGCACCGTTGGCTTTGCGCTCGACTCGATGTTTCCCAGTGTTTGTGGTGGTGGTTGCTTGGTTTTGATACGACGACAGTTCTCCTCGACTCGCACTGAAGTTCTCCGAAGTTCGTGTGGATGTTTTCCAACTGTGCCAGTGGAACATCAACCTTTGCGAATATATAGTGAATATATGATAGAGTCAAGAATGAATAATCGATGATCGGTACTTACAGAGTGTACGAATTCGAGTAGATAATCACGCAAGGCTGGCATTGGGCAATTTGTTTAGAGGGCGCAAGCTCGCGATTAGAATTACGTTTATCCCTCCAGTTGATTAGCCGGGCGCTCAATTTCCCGGGGCAAATCGGCAAATAGAATAGCGGTGGTTCAGGCAATCGAAAATTACGCCGCCGTAAAGCTGTCTGGCGCCAGCCATAACTCAGCAGGCCGGAACGAATTATCGCAGGCCAACTGGAATAACCGAATATACATGTAATAAGCGTGCGAAAGGCACCGCCGTCCGAATTAATTATAGCGATTGCAATTGCTTTTATAGGTCGAAGCTGCATTAGAACAGGCGCGGCCGCGCTGACTTATCGATGCCTGAAAAAGCTCGTTACATCCGAAACGTTATTTGCATTGCCGTTGGGGAACACATGGTATTTATGTTGGCGAAATATGGCCCATGTAAATGCCGCGCTAACCAATCGTTTAACGACTTGCGATTTCGTGTTTTGTTACATCGCCGATATCGATGTCGATATATCGAAGGGGCGATATCAATCGCGGCCAATCGATTTAAGAAACAATACTCTGTGGAAAAGAATACTCGTGTGCAGCCGACTTAGCAGCAGCAATAGCAATTCGCTGTGTACCTACTTCTTATAATCGAGTTGGGATACAAATCGAGCAAGGATAGAACATTGAACTCGGAATTCTTCTATAATTGGTACTTGTAAAGATGGCAGGCAAATGAATTCCGCGGCGACAAATGAAGACATTGAAACTGTCACGCACCCAGGATGTCAGGGTGAGTTGGAGCGTGGCGCGCAAATGACATCGCGGTGAGTACGAAGTAATCCAGGCTTCATCGGGGGGTACATCGCATCGGCGCATCGCTGTTCCGCTCTCCCGTCGCTTTCGGGATGTCAGCGCGCGCGTAAACACACGATCACTATCAACCCCGCTGCTGGAGGCTTCCCAGAGAGAAGGGAAACAATCCCTTGCCGCTGGAAACAATCGAGCTTTTTTGCAGGGACGTGCCGAGGGAGAGAGAGAGAGAGGGAGAGAGGGAGAGGGCGTTGATACTCACGGATCGTCTACCACGAACAAATCAATCGGCAGCGCACGTAGCGCAAACACGCTAACGTAGCCGACGCGGTTGGCCCGCTCGCTGGAAAAAGGACGACGGAACATTCGTAAGCGAGAGAGCCAATTGGGCACGGGGCGTCGCTATGTACGCGTCCCCTCATCTCCTAGAACAGCAATTAGCGTCGCTGGTGTGCCACGCCGAGGAGAGCGGCGAATTCCAGCGCGACTCTGACTCCCCGCGTGGAAAGCGCCTCGGCGGATATTCGCCGGGATTCGACCTACGTGCCGCTTACTAGCGAGCGGATAAACTGCACTCGGTTCTTCGTTCACTCGATCAGGAAGATTACGTTCCGCCCGGCCGGATATCGTAACACTCGCTCTTCCAATGTTTTCTTCCACGCTGGATTGAACGCGAGACCCGATGGGATTCTTTTGTCGCGCGAATTTTAGAATCGCGCTCAGCCTTGCATCTGTGAGTCGATTCGGCAATCGGAACCCAGAAATCACTGTATTAGCAGGAGACTCACACACGTCGCCTATTCGTCCAAGCGAGAATTCCAATTTCGCTCGGCCGGAAGCTGCCTTGAGCTTGGATCAAAGTTAGGGGTGCCTGGCAAACTGTCGCGCGCGTTTTCAATAAACTGCCGGCTGCTTCATCGCTGTGCGTTCGAGACCGCTGTAACTTTCGGAACGTGTGAAACTCAGTGGAAAATACGAGCAGCGGCCAGTTTTTGGGCAAACTCATAACGGAACCTGTAAATCTAAAGTCGGATATAATGAATGATGTCAGTGAAAAAGGTTAACGAAACTCTTTATTTACGCTGAAAGATCAAATGATGTTTTAAATTAAATAAAAATAAGCAGGATACTCAAAATGTGAAAGATAAAAAATAGCATTGAATCTGTTAAAAATAGGCCGCCGAGGACTTCCATCATTGAACAAGCACTCTCTTCTGTTCATCTCAATGTTTCAGTGCATTATAAGGGAAGGTTTTTCCAGCGTTTTAATTGCAGATTGGAAATCCCCGGCCGCCACAAACGGCAGTGGAGACGAAAGGGTTGCGGGTGTGGTCTCCGATTGGTCGACTGATACCGCAATCGAGGGCGGATGGTCCCGGGGGTGGTTCGGCAAGTGGTCCGAGGGCGTTTTGCAAAGCGACCAGCAGCCTGAGTAGGGAAAAACAGGAGCAAACAGAGAGCTGCAGGGAAAGAGGGGGGCGAGGAGACAGGGGCGGACGCCGAACGAGAGAAAGAGAGAGGGTGGGAAAGAGGGTAACAACCTTGAAGGGATTACTCTGACCTCTTAAGCGATTAACTGCATCGCTCTCGAGTTCACACTCACAAACACGAGTTCCGAAAGGTCGGCGCACGCGTTAGCGACTGCATTCCAGCGACTGCAGAGGAAAGTATGCATCTTAGTTTCCCGAGAACCAATCCAGTCCAAGTTGATACGAGTATTAAAGAATTCTCAAATTACCACTCTCCCAATAATCGTCACGTGAAAATCACCCCCATGAATCATAATACAAATTTCAAGCAATTCCCAAGAAAAGTAGATTTATGCGACAACTGTCCCAAGGATTGTTATGCAAATGCAACGTTCGCCCTCGCAAGCACCATCGTTCATTCAGCTCGACGACTGCGCGCTAACGACTGGCGCGTTAAAAACTTGCCAGTAAAAAGTTTACGCCTTGGCTAATTCCGAGGAATAACGAAGGAACGGCGGCCTCGCGTGCGCCTTGCAATCCTGATTTGCCGGCGGCGAGAAAAATCGCTTTGTACGTACAAATGTAGAGGCGCTGCACGGCGAGCTGCATGCGACGCGGGCTTTGCACGATCCACACCCTCCGGCGGGATTCGCCGAAAGGGTGGGGGATAGCGGGAGGTTTCTCCTAAAGAATCCGGAAATAAATTTCCATTGGTGCGTGTCTTGTCCGAAGCATATACGTTCCTTGCCTGTCGGATCCGTTCTTATTGCGCGAACTCTTTAGCTCGGGGGGCGCCTGAAGGGGATTTGTACCGTTTGTAGCCGGGCGATACAAGTGGAACGGAATTTACGGAGCATCAGCTATGATTGGCCTTCTAATGCAGCCCGCGCAACGGGACGATTCATTGTGCTCGCAATCGAATCGCTCGCAATCCAATGCGATTTCGCAGCAGGCACGCGAGCGAGTATGGGGGTGTGTGTGCGCCGGGCACTGTCAATTACATTAGCGTGCAATTCCATTGATTAGGCGGCGCGGCGCTCGCCTAATTATGCACTTTGTCCGCTGATGGGGAAAGGCCGTGCGAGTGAAGCTTCAACGATGAGTCACACGCCTCTGATGCATGAAGAGCCGCGTGTATAGAGCAGCCCGCAATTAAAGGGACTTTCAAACTTCTTAGCGTCAAGACTCTATCGATTTTCCCGATTCCAGCTGTAAACTCGCGTGCGTCATTGAGGGAGTATGCTGGCCCAGATTGTAAAATTATTCGTATTTATGGGATTGAATTGGTAAATTGGAGCAACAGGATTGGATGCCAATATTTTTTATACATTTATATGCATCTTCCAACAATTACGTACAGATTATTGTGGAATTGTGAAACGTACTCCAAAAGACAGGGCAAAAAGAGCCAGACAAAAAGCAGTTGCATAACTGACATGATTTCGGATCCCTACAAAAATCAAAGAAGGTGCCATTTCAGTCTCGAAGATGCGATTGCCGCCGGAAGCAAGAATATTTCAAAATTACTTATTGTTAGAATTTTTATATTGATCCTGATGGTTCAAGTAGGAGCCATATCTTCATAGCCAATATTTGGCTCTGAACGCAAAACCCAATATTTAATTGGCTTAAATTAAAACCCAATATTTTTTATCAGGAGACTCGGTAAAGTCTCGACGCCAAGTAGTTGAAAGCACACGTGACTGGCTGGCGAGACTCGCCGAGGCTTCTTTTCCCGACCTGACTCAGATTACAGTGGATTTTCAGGCGCACGAATAATTAAAATTAAATTTTGTAACTAATTATGGAATTGTTTTACAATCCAGACCAGATTACCCCCTCTTAAAGCACATTTGAGCGCTGACAATTCGTTCCAAATTCTGAGGGATTTTCAAAGTAGAATAAAATCAATTTTCAGTTCGAAATTCAAGTTGAAATTTTGCAGACGTACGGAGTGGCTGCTAATCACTATTCTGTATAAATTTCAGTCTGATCTAACCATTTTCATTTTCATTATTAGTTTTGTCTGCATCATTACGCAAAAATGGGCTGGTAAAAAATTCTAAAAAAAATGTCTACACATTCGTACAACATTGAACTCTAACGCGTTCAACATCCATACGTAACAATATTAGAAACTCTGAACATGCTTGGTATAGTTGAAATGAAATTTATGCAATAGCCGCAACAAGTTTCATGTAACAGCAATATTTGGATATTAAACGTCTCAGTTTCTTTTACACCTGCCTTCAAAGGGTTAAAGAAAATACCTTCTCCGTCCGCTCGAGCGTAAAGTATTTGCTTTAATAAGCCGGTTGGATTTAACGAAGTATCGAGACACTCAAGTTTTCAAGGGGCCAGGCGAGCGTGGCACGGCACGGCCGGTGCGCTGAAAATGTAATTAAAGTTCGAGCTTTATTCATCAAGGAACTTGCTCATCGATTGGAGCACTACAATGTGATATTACATTTTCAACCGTTCCCCGTGCAACAGGACTTCCGACAGCCTCTACGCCACCTGTCAGCAGAAACTTCCTGCTGGCGCAGAACGATGATCAAATCCTTTAATCGCATTGATTACCGATGCACCAATCACTCCAACGGGCAAATATCAATTTCATAGGGAGTACCTGCCGATTTAATTACTGTTCGTGAATATTGATCCCTTGTGATGTAAGAATTTCAGAGCTCAATCTCTCCAACCATTGAAATCACCAATCGACTCTTTGCAAGTGTTTCCGACAGACAATACTTAAAAATCGAGTGAAATAGTATTTTCCTTTTAATATCCGATTATTTATGAAGGTGAAGTAGAATGAAAATGATTTACGATTGTAATATTTCGCTCATATATTCTTCGACAATTTTCTCGGTAAACCGATCCGCTTCGTGCGCTTCCGCTAAACGTCTCGCTTATCAGAATTTACGAGGTCGTTATCAGTGGACACGAAGATCAAACAGAATAGCGTCCCGGCGCCTTCTGATCGCACGGTGTCAGGTGCGTCGCCTTTATGGAGACTTTGGCTTCCAAGTGCACGTTGCCAAGCCTGAAGACAATTTTCCGCCTATTTAGCGCGTTCCACTCCTCCGTCGCGCCGCGCCGGTTTGATTTATAGCGGAGCGAAAACTCCGACACCTAAGCATCGCGTTGCTCCACTTCCTGTCTCCGCGATACTCGTCGTTTATAATGGAGGGCTCGCTGCAATATGCTACGAGATGATCAGCCAATTTTTCAGAGCAAACGCTTCGTCTTCGCGCGCCTTTTGTTGAGCCGACTCTGCTTCGACCTGGATTTCCCCAGCACTTTGTGCTGGTTGATGCTTTTCCCTTGGAACCGATGATGTTAACATTAGCGTGCTTGTGCTCGACTATAATATATTGCATGAAAAGCTACTCGCAAAATTGAGCTCATACTTTTAGACTAAACAGTCTAGAGTATAAGAAATTAATACGCAGTGCTGTCGAAGAGTTACTCCCGAGCGGATATCGTCACCCAATCAGAGGTTCCATTCCTTGGGTTCTGGACTTCCGATTGGCCGATCTTGCACTCAAGAGCAGGACTTGGACAGCCTCAAATTAATATGAGAGTAAAATTCGTCCGGTTTTCTTTTGCACGACTTGGCGGGTTTAATTGAGACATGCAAGATTTGAGAGAAGTTTCCTGCTAATATAGAAGGATTAATATTCGTAGCCCGAGGGATTACACGCTACATAGAAAATCAAAGCCGATCGAAAGGCGAGCCATTCGTAGCGCACGAGATATAGCGGACGAAGACGGATTTAACCGCAAATTGAGCACCGATCGCTTCTGCAATTACATTGGCCAGCCGTCAGGCTGCCGCTGTCTTATCAGTCATCGTCCCGGCCGCCAGGAACACGCGGCTAAATTAATTAAGCAGCGCCGACTAATGATTGATTCGTGAATCGGTATGTTGGCTCGGGGACCAATCACCGTCTACTCGATTCGCCGCAGACACGGCGCGCCTGTAAATTACCGACCAGCTAATTGCAATGTTCATTTGTCGTCTCTGGACGAAACGCGTATGCATGCAGTATATTTGCCGGCGCATCGAATTTTATCGCGACATATTCGCATTAATTAAGGGGACTTCACACCGATTTCAATGGGAAAACTCCATTCAATTCGAGGAGCACAAAGCCGCGGATTTAAAATCGCATCTTCCGCCTGCTATAAGGCTCGTTCACCCTTTTCCGTTGAGGCAGGCTGGCCTGCTTCCCATTGAGTTTAAGCAGCCGAGCAATTAGAGACATACGAGCCAGCCGGCTGCTGCTGCTGGCGGCGACGCGGGAGTGGAAGGCTTGCGAGCTTTTCACCCGGCTAAAGACGCCACTCGTACGCGCGCGGGCGCGCGCGCACATGTACGTTTAGCGAGTAAGTTCCGCAAAGTTTCCCATTGGGAAAAAGTCCCGCGCGAGACGGGGCTGCGAAACATTCTGGCATTTAATTAGAGACCTTTTAACCCGCCGCGCGTAGCCACGCGCAATTAACTTGCCACCGAGATCCGACTGGCTCAGCCGGAGATCAGGCGAAATTCCTCTGTTATTCCATGGGCTTAAATGAATTACCCGGGGAGTAATCTCCGAAATGAGCTTCTAATAAGTAGAATTTTCACGAATAATGAACACGGCCTGAGTAATTAATTAAACTATCACTGCTCTAATAAACACACTTTCCTTTCGATTCGCCAACCTGCGACGAGTATTTAATTAAAGCAGCTTAGCCGCTCAAATAATTAAAAACAATTTTCATTTTTCAACGAAATACACATTTTCTCTGACGCGGGGTGATAATTAGTTGGAAGAAGAAAAGGTGGAGGATTGAATGTAGGGAAAAGTGTCGACGGTGGATTCGAGTGGCGTGGAAAGCTTGGTTTGTAATGTAAACAGGTTGGATGGGACAGGGGCGGATTTCGAGTGGGAGGTTCTTGGTGAGAATTATCGGCGTTGTACAGGAGGATCGAGCCGGTACATCCAGAGTAATACGACGTCGACGTTATCGGCGTCGTAACTCGGTTGTATACATCGATAGGAGCGTGCCTACAGGATTGGATAGCAGGTCCACCCTGAATTGATCCTGGTAGCGGGCCAGTGGTTCGCTCATCTCCAGATTTGATCGTGGGTGTTCGCCTCGGCCACAGCTACCCGTCAAACCTGTCGAACATAGGTTGGCAAACACGTGGATTCCGCCGGGCTACGCATTGTGGTGACGTTCGCCAGATCAAAGTGAGCCGACGCCAGCGTCGCTCGAATCCCTCTGGCTGCTCTGGCAGGCTTGTTCCTCCGGAAGCTCCAAATCCGTGCCACCTTCGATATGCCCGTTGGCTGTCTGTTCTAGGGACATCTGAAGCAGTGGTTTGATTGAAGTATGTCTCCAAATGTATCTTAACATAATTTTTCCATTAAAAAATTACTCATATTTCCTCAATTGGAAGACTTTAAGAAGTATGAAAAGGAAACTAGAATATTGATCGTTGATTCTTTTTCGACAAACGATTTCGAAGCCAACTAAAAATCATTCTAGCAAGGATACGGTCGGAGACCCGTTGCTTTTCGAACTGGAGCGAATCGGCGGGTTTTCGGTTTTCGGATTCGCATAGGCGAGGCGGTATCAGAAGTTCCCCGAGTTTCCGACGGGGCGGGTAGCGGTAATTACAGTAATGATCAAATATGCATGTGTACCGTGTATACCGTTTTCAATTTGAATTAATTACTTCCAGTTGGGATTGCCGGCTTTGGCAAACTTTCGGCCGCAAACTATGGGAGTTATGGCTCCGCTGGCTGCGCAGGCCCTTTGCTCGTCGCTTGTTCCACGCCCGGGACTTATTGTCCTTCCGCCAATAAGAGTTTAGTTTGATAATGCAATTGATTCCCAAGCAAACTCTGCGATCTTCGGTATTGATTCTCTCAGTTTAGGAATTTCAATATTAATTCGTGCGAACCGCTAGTAATTGCAGAGATGTAATAATGCGGCGAGTTAGGATCGCCGAGATTTAAGGCAGCAATGTTAGAAGCTCGCTTATTAGCGAGCAGATTTTCGGAAGGAGTGCACCTTATTCCGAAGCGCTCGGTATGCAGCTCTTATTGTCCCAAGAACCTGGGAAAGGAGTGCTCATTAAACAGGAGGGAACACTACTTGGGCGCTACTTTCCTACGCGAGAGGTCCCCTTAATTTACACGGGATTCTTCCCTCCCCTAATTACACTCCTCTAAATCCTATTCCACTCGAGCAAATATTTTATACTCTTGGGAAAGACTCCCTTTCCGCGACCTCATTTCTACTTGTTGACAAGTTTTCAGTCGGTATTAAGTACAATTCGAAATTGTCTGTTGTGTGCAAACTGCCAGTTGAAAAAGGTTCTTTACAGGGTTGATCTCGTAATTTTTATATATATATTTTAGAAAATTTGAATGATTTGACCAAACCCGCGCAGTGGCTCAGGGGGATAAGTGCCCGACTGGCAATTAGCGGGGTTTGATCCCAACACCTGTCATCGCCGATTATCGGCACGTTCACGCACTGCGCGGGGAGTGGTTCAGAATCCACCTTAAAAATCGTAGGTCCACCCGGTATGAGCATAAATTTGGTGTTCTCCCCTGGCTTATGGACTCTCATACCGGGTCGGTATGTGAATACAGGATGTATTCCATAGCCGTCTCAAAACCCTGCGGGGGGAATCGACGTTAATGAAAACAAAAGAACAGAAGAGTAGTCGGACCAATGATTTGATAAAAAATGTAATTTGAATTTTTATTGGTGTCCTTTTGGACAGTAGTTTCTGGTGCAAAGATAAAAGTTTCTAGAAACAATAAGGGAATCACAGGCACTTGAATAAATGAAAATATTGAGTATTCGAGTTTACAATGAATTGAGTGTGTAATACCGAGAATTGAGTATATGTATAATGAATATACTATATGCGTACAAATATTCTAATACAGTACGATCTACTTGGGCACAGTTACTTTTAAAGGTATGAGCTATAGGATGAACTAGAATGATTAGCATACTCATTAATTATACGTGTATCTCATGAGGCACGTTTTTAAAAAAATGTAAAAACAAAATTTTTGTACTCATTTCTATTTTTAACAATTAGTTTTAACTTAACCCACTGAGACATTACTTATCTACTATCGCCGAACTTGGAAAACTGAAATGAACTCTGGAAAGTAATCGGACAGTGATACACGCCGCTCAGTGTCCGCATTAATACAGCAAGGTGGAGTGAAGGGTTAATGCCTGGGAGGGAAGGAAGGGTTAACAGGGGGTGGGCTCGTCCATGTTGAGGCAGTGGGCGAATGCATTCAACAAGTAGAGAGGCCGGCGGAGTGACGGGCGAACGAGGCGATCAGGACGTGGGCATCGGAGACGGCGCAAATTCACGGGGAGAAATCCTGCTAGGAATTGGTTTAGACGAGCAGGCAGCCGGCTTTCCTTGGTAAACAGGGGCCTGGCACTCCTGGCAGGTATCAGGGTAGCTGTGGAACCAGCAGCCACCAACACTACGAAGAACCGCCCCACCAACATTCTACACGCGCAGACGCCGCGCCGGGTAGCACGCGTCAAATGGAACTGGCGGTTGTGTGCACACCGAATTTCGTTCTCGGCTGATCTCCCGAGTACAGCGGAGCCGTGTTTGCTTATGAATAACCTGCCGGCGTACACTCTGCCTTCGCCACGTAATCTCCGGAAAAGTCTCTCGCTTTATGAGCGGCAATCCGATGGAATACGAGATTCGCCAAGTGTGCCGTGCCGCTAGCTTTTCCTACCCCGTCCTGCACAGAACTTGCGTTAAGACAACTTGCCGGTGGGTTTTCGGAGATTTTTCATTCTCCAGTCTCTGTGATGTCGAATTTGAGTTGGACCTGGAAAGCTGCTGTCGAAAGAGCAGTTTCTCAGTATCTTCCAGTATCTTGCTGGTACGATATTGAATTGAATTTGTCAAAGACATTAGTCCAAAAATGTCCGAATAATGGATCGGTAAGTTTTACTCTCTCTTGTAACCTAAACGGTTGGAAATGGATGAAAATTTGGACGGCCACTTTTTAGACTTGCCAGTCGCCCTGAGATTAATGACACGCGAGTGCCGAGCGTGTAAACTTTACAAGCTCCACTTCGGATTGCAATGGACGGTAAGCGCTATCCTATCAGGAATCAATCCCCCGCTGCACTTGAGCGCCGAGAGAAATATAATGGAAGTTCCGGCGAGGATCGATGACAGCGGTACTCCTTTCATTCGCGCTGGATTGGGAGTTTCAATTATCGTAAGCGTCACAGGGCTTCGTTGCCTTTGGAGGGCGCACGGCGGGAGTATCGCGATTGGTACATTGTCGAGGTGCTGGGGCGAAAGGAATTCGTTATCGATGTTGCCGGCAACGATATTATGTCGTATTGTGGCACCTTGATCATTCCTTTTGCCTCTCGGTGGAGCTTTCAGTCAATGAAGTGTCCTCCCAAATGCGCTGATTCTTCCTTCCACGGAAAATTGACGAGAGCAACACTGCTCCTCCGAACGAATTGCACTGACTCTCGACGAAAATAATCATCTTTTTACCTAATCTTATCAGTGATTTTTCTAATCTACGTTGTCGATTATTACAATGCTTTTATTAAACATGATTTATTTAAGGTACGTAGTTGGTAAAGAAAACCACTTTTGTTAAGTTTTTCGTTAAACTTCCACATATTGATCTTTACACAGTCTTGAAATTCCTGATCAAATTTTATTCTACTTGACCACGCACTGTGTCCGAAATAATTACCTTTGAAATCGGCAACTTTTCTACGTGCTACAAGCCAAAAGCTGTCATTCATTCAAGAAAGTATTGAAAAGTTGATGGGAAAAAATGTCATGGTCAAGTGTAATAAAATTTGGCCAGTAGTCACAAATCTTTCCAAATATTATTATATGCTGAGGTGTAATTAGAATACTACAATAATCGCATCAAGATATACATACGAATGCTGTATACATACACGTAGTTGGTAAATGGCTCGCTTTACCATCGCGTTGCGAGATAATCCGGTATTGTGCACCAGGTGCCTTAAACTTTTACCTTTAACGTTTACCCCGTTTTATCTCACTGCCCTGTGATACGCGCTTTAGTATGATTAAGGCAGTATCGCTCAAGCTTCTTTATGAGTGTGTCTTTTAATGAACGGACCTGCATTTGATTACAGCCTCCGTCGAGCGGGGTCGACGTAAATGTACGTATGGCTGTAACGAGGTTGGGAGCGAGCAGTGCTTCTCGGATTCGGCCAGTGGTGCGCAGGCAGGGGCTAATTGAATTATGAAAATCACGAAACTCGTGCGATTTTATACGAGCAAAGAATTCTTTTTGTAGAAATATGGAATGTGTGTCCGTTCCGTTGAAATGAAACCAGTAAATGTATTGGAAATAATAATGAAATTATGAAACTCTAGTGAATAGAATTACCTTCGAATTATTAAGAAGAATGTTTGAATAATTAGCTACGTGTACTCAGTGCGATGCAGACGTTCGAAAAATGCAGCAACCCAGCTAACCATCCTGTGGAGAATGAAAGGATTAAAGGTCTGCGGCTAAAAGTTAGTCCCAAAGGCGAGTAATCGCCCGCAGTTTTCCCATTAGCTACTTTCGTATTTCAGCGGCTTACCAACTACCATCAATAAATTACCTGGGATACTTAATAAAGGGAACGGACGAATCCGGCAATCGCTCACCATCCTCCCATTAACTATTTTCGTGCGGACGCGTTTACAGCTACCGCTAATAAATAAATAGAGCCAGTTAATAAGGCGGGCTCGATTGGATTTTGGCTCATCGCTAGTAACGAATGGTCGAGGAGGCCTTGTTGCCGGTGGTTTCCCGGGCATTCGAGTGCCGGCCGATTAATTATGATAAGCAGCCGGCGGTGATTAATCGAGCGCACCGCCGGTGCTCTCGGCAGTGGCTCCAAGAAGAGAGACTAATTACTCGGACGCAGGGATTTCCCCGGCGATAATTCAAGAACAGGCTGCCCGGAGAAATGTATCGGGCGTAAACGGCGCGTAAACTCGCACTGCTTTCCTTCCTAGTCTGCCCCCCCCCCCCCCCCATGGAAGCCGCCGGGAAAAAGAGGAGCAAGCTCGCGGAAATATACGAAGGGAGCGGCTCGTAAATACCGGCACGCTCGCCGCAAAAGCTGCTGCCCATCTTTCCTAAGTCTCTCGGCTGGAAACTTTCAAGGAGCCGGGCTGCTTTCGACCGCCACCCCCCGAGATTTTGATCTTCAAACCCTTTAAATTAAATGCGAGTCTCGTAAGAAGTGGGCCGTCGGCATCCGGCCACTTGGCGATCATTAAAATCCCGGTCGAGGTCGCACTTACTGATTTTTATACCTGGGGGATGACACCCTCGAGTTCTTGACTTTGCATCGTCATTCGTGCTATTTCATTTGTGTACAACGCAACTCATGCGAAATTCCCTCCGTCAGTATGTTGAGTACTTTCTTAAGATGTAGGATTGACCATACGAAAATTGGTTTCAATTTGCTTTCTAAATGTTGATGCAATGCGTCGAAGAGAATGGAAATTCGGTTTAGTCTCTTTGGGAGCTGGTTGCTGTTAACGCCGGAGATATTCAGTTGCCAGTACGTATGAAGTTTCAAAGGCTGACCATTAAAGGCTTGGAATGGCTGAGCAATGCAACCTTGTTCGCAACGCGCCTCGAAACCGATCCGCGCATTACAGTTTTATAACTCACGCAATATTCATCGGGATGGTTAAACGGTAATTGGAGTGGTCTTTAGGTAGCCAGTTACCCGGCAATTATCCCCCTTTTGCATGCACACTCAATTCCCGCAGGAATCCAGTCTCATCCCCATACAATCCGCGTAGTACCCAGCCGCAGTAAATGTGACCTTATCCTCTACACTAAACCGCAATGCATTTCCCCAAGAACGCGAATGCAGCTCGATTTTTCATAACTTTAATATCTAAAAGCATCAAATCATTCTCCCAACATCATATATCGGTACTGGAAATATGTAATTAACAAGCGCAATCCCATTTCAAAGAAATCCTGCTGTTGTTGAAAAATGCTAGTAAAATCCCGGGCTTTTTATGATCCTCATTATTTTATTATTACGCCATTCTCAATTTTTGCCCGGCCTTCCATGCATTTTGCCTTTCAAACCGAAGAGAATACAGTATAATAATTCACGTAACACGCGGGACTACAACTGGGAAAAATTTCGTTAGCCGCCGAACCGATATTGCAGTATTTCAAATGAAACAACTTTGACGCACCCCTGTGTATTCTGTCACTGTTATCTGTTATTTATATGTATTTCTTTTTTATTACCTTAAATGTTCAATAATTAAAAAGTTAAATTTCTACTAAAATTAATATAAAAATCCAGTCCTCTATCTTTCCTCCATTCATGCTGCCTAGTGTCTGCGTAGTAGGAAATATGTCTCCATGGTAAACCATAGCCCGAACGAGCTACACGTTAACGAGTAATTCGATTTTAACAGCACAGCGCTCATACATATAACAGTTTATGGCGGAAGCTGCGAAGAGCAGTAAACTTGTTACAATTCGGTGCTGGCTGGGATTGCTGGGAGGGGTGAACGGAATTTTTCCAAAGAGACCTCGAGTTGCTAAGTTGCTGGGTCGCCGATAAATCGTGCGCCCGGCGATAATACGCGCCGGCTGTATAATATCGGCGCGGGACCGAGCTATTCATGAGAGCAACTCGGAGGACACGCCGGGAACTATAATTGAGATTTTATCGGCTCGTTAAACGCTGGAAACTCCTCGCGCAATACGTGCCGGAGTTCAGGGGGTTCGGGTGGCCTGGAACAGATCTCGCTAAGAGGGGTGGTCGATTTCTTAGTGTCAGGAACCTTACTAAACTGCCGTCTCTCGACATTTCTTAGTCAATAAGGAAATCATGTTTCTTAGGAGACATTGATGAATAGAACGGTGCCCTTTTAGTCTCGATATATGCATAAATTCCTGAATATTAACTTTTGTTCAATAATTAAGTTGTGTCCAAAAAACCTTTATCAATATTTTTACCCACGGTATTTGGTCAGCCAGATTTCTTAGAACTTTATTTTTATTGGTGTCTGGTCATTAAGTTGTGTTTTAACAGTTATCCTTTTCCCTTGATTCTCCTGTATTTGGAACAAGTGGAAATGAAAATATTTTTGGAAGTAGTTGATCCTAGAACCAATGAAGGGAACAAGTTCCTCGAATCGAAATTTCGGCCGGCCTGAATCATCGACCTGGAAGTAAAAGATGAAAACGAGTCCACTAGTGGGCGACATGCATATTTTAAATGTCAACGAAGAATCGCCGTTAATGGAATGCCGTGCGCTGCATTTTCCGAAAGTGGAGCGGCCACCTTTGTTCGGCGACCTTTGGAATTTTGAGTATTCCCGCGTAAATTCATCCAAATAATTACTGGCCGCGTGTTTGTGCGTCGGGATAACAAAACAGGAATAATTGGCGCGCGTAACTGTGCCGCAAAATGCAAATAAAACATGATAAAAATGGCAGGAAGCCGTGCGGCAAATCTACGGGGTTAGCGAATGTGAAACATCGATTTGTTCGTGGCAGCTCGGCAGAAATGTCCTCGGAATTCCTTTTTCGCCCCAGTTTTCCAATGTAAATCGTAATTACCTGCTAAAATTACCTGCTTTCGGGTAAAACCCGAAAACTTATTGGAAACTTTCTTCCTAGCCAGTATGTTCCAGAAAATGATTCAGATTTATGGGAAAACATTGTCAAAAAAACTTAGTACTTTGAACGCCTGTAAATAACTTGGCAATATGTTATGAAAATATTCTAATCGTCGAGCTATTTGTCGATTTGAATTGATTGTCCAATCCAAAAGTTAGATCCTCATTTCCTAACCGCATCTCTCTGTTGCAGACTTCGTGCCGCCGCGACACTCGGAGGTCAGCGCGATGACTGCCACTGAACGCTCGCCGGGAGAAGACAGCGCAATTGGTGAGTGCCGATTGATTTCCACCGAGCCTCCAGCAATCGACCAACTCCATTCGAGCGCAGCTTTGGAACAAACTAGACTAGGATTGCATCATGTTACCTTCGAGACAAATGTGAGGAGATTCTTCCCGAAACAATAAGAGTCGTATCTCGAGATGCTCTTTGCCGGCGAAACTTTTGACCCAATGACCCGGTCTTACTAGGCCAGTCATATTATTTGCGATACTCCCGGGCTTCCTTTGTCCATCCGGCAGCTCGAGATTTCAGCCGGCGGACAGATTAAATTCCGATAACGTGTAGCAGGAAAAATCCTGTCGATAGCGCTGCTTCCGGGCGCACTCGCCTGCCAGACGCAGCGCACTCGTGTGTCTTCATCGGGAGCCGCTGGCGGCGCTGGCTCTACGCATTAGCAAGTTTTTCCAGCGAGGATGTGCCGCAGGACGATAAATCATCGACGGGATGGGAATGCCCGATGAAAAATGATACTCGGCCCCTCCGCTGTAAAGGGTGAGCTGGTCAAGAAAACAGGCTGAATTACCATTCCGAAATAAACAGCCGACCCTTCGACAGCGGGGAGGCTGCCGGCTGCCTCTCCGTTTCTGTGTGAAACTGCGAATAAATTATGCTTGCCAGGATAGTCCATCAGCCGTAGAAGCTCGTCTTCCGGGTTTATCTTCGACTAGCTTTGTTTGAACCCTTCGCCAATAATCTCACGAAAAACATCATGCTCTTCTTAAACAAATTCTGCACTGAACTGAACCGACGCTTTCATGAAACACGAGACTTTGTATTTTCAGTAAAACATCGCCCGGATGAATTCCTACGAAATCGTAGATTAGCAGTTGATGGTTAAAGTTGAAAGTTTAACATTGATCGTGAGACTTTCATTTCAACTAATTCTCGAGGGTTGGAATAAAAATTCGAAAATCGCTGGGATCGCTTGCGCAAGCTCCCGACGAACTCGCCGGTTCCGGATTGGCATAGGTCGGGCGTAAGATGAAGCGGGTCGAATTTATTCTGCCAATCAACGACTGTCTGCGGTCGTGCTCGGGGCTATGACACGAACATTGTGGTGGGCGATAAATTTATCGGGGCGTTCAATGTTTTCGGCTCGGCAGGGCCGCTCCGGATTGCCGGATAGCGGGATTTGGAGCGGCGCCAGCAATTGCTCGATTAATAAATCCCAACGTCTGCGGACTTTTTGTGCCCGCCAAAGGGGTTTAATCTCTCGTTATCCAATGTTTTAGCGGTTCCCCGAGACGTTCGAGCACCCTCCAACCTTTTCGAGCCCCTCACCGCGCTCTTCCCTCGTGCACTGCGCCCTCTGATAGCGCACGATTCTCAAATTGTTCCAAGGTCTATGTATGTGCGTACGAGCCTAAAAGAGATTCTGGGCCTTTCGACCAGTTGAAATTTCCTTTGTTCCATTATGCGTAATTTGGAAAGAGAGCCTTGTGAAGTTTCCTTTCATTTTGGCGAGCAAATATCTAGATCATTTCGACATATTCTTCCACCGCTAGGATTATGTATGGTGGCCCATTAGACTCTGTATTTACTTGCGTAAATTCGGATACAATCTCTCCGCAACCGTGCCAGCTGCTTCGCGCCATGCGGTGGAATGCATTGGTAGCTGGAATGGAAGATGCACCAGTAACGGTGAATTCCCAGTAAACTCCATTTAAATTATGCATATAGAAGATTATTGTTACGTGGGAGTTGATAGCAAAAATCACGTAACACCAGAATTCAGACTGAACGCGCCGCTCTCTGCGACTCGAGGTTAATTGAACCTTAAGAGAAAATACCGGAGCGCCCTCGGCGAATTCAATTCTTACGGCGATTGCCTCCGCGGATACAATACTCTGGCTTGCGCAATGCGGGCATCTAAATGCAAAACTCCGCTCTTGCCGAAGCGGAAGCCGAGTGTTCCGGTTGCGCGAAACGGAGAACAGCGGATTCTCGGCACGCGCCGTATCCGAGATTACGGCCGCTCCAGGTGCTGTCGGCGCCCATATTTTTGGCTTAACTATCGATCGCATCCCCGCCGATTAAATATCTCTGGGCGCGCGGAGTAATCCGGTAATGCCCGCTGTCGCGGGAGCAGCGCGCGAGAATTCCGGATGCGAGCATCCTGAGACCTGGGTGGAAAGGTAGTAGTCGGCGCGCAGCAGCAGACTGGGGCGTTTTCGAGAGTGGAACAAGAAAAGCCACTCGGATGATGGCACTCGGAGGAAGCCACACTTCAGTCGGGCGACGTCTTTCTCTCATGCATTACTCAGCGGGCGTTCATTTACGCGTGCCGCAGCCGATGGACGGATCGTTCTGGGGCTTGAAACTTTCATAAGACTTGGTCTGCTCTGCCCTGTCGAGCCGTGGTCGCCCTGCTTACGACCTTAACTCCGATGAATACCAGTCGAGGGTGGCAACAAGTGAGGGACCTGTTTTCCTGTCCATTTATGTGTCAGGCTTTATGCCACTTGTCATGTAGATCGAATAAGAACTGGCTGTCGTCATTAATAATTTTTCTGCTCGCACAGACCCCATTAGAATTAATCAACACAGGAGTCGAATGCCCAGAAATCAAAAAATATATTCATAAAAAATTGGCTGAATATTGGAACACAAAATGGCCGCACTACAATAACCCATTCCCATTTGATCTCCAAAGAACCAATTAGATGCTACGCAACATGTGAAGTCGAAATGTCAGTGCGCCACATTTTACTTGAACGTCCCATACCTCGGTCAATACGCGACCAACTAAATCTCCCCAAGGATACTATGCGCTCCCTACTCAATAATATAAAAAATTGGAAGCTTATATTATAGTGGTCGCTACAGAACCATTGTAGTTTTGAAGCGATCTAAAATAAAGCAATCGTCGGCCAGTCGGTTGTCACGTGCGCTTTCAACTACTTAGCGTCGAGACTCTACCGAGCCGCCTGATTAAAAAAAAAAGAAAATAAATGTTCCGTTCGTCTACTTTTGAAGCTGGTTCTATCAATAAGATGCGTGCTTGTAAAGTACACCATTTACAAATCGGGTCGGCCAGGGCGCATCTCGCGAGCGTTAGATTTGATATTCGGGCTGAGGGAAGTTTCGAAGATGGCTTAGGTAGACCCCATGCGAGCGTGCAGTGCTAGATCGCTTTTTGAAAGAGTTTCCAGCGGGGATATCCGCTTCCCGCACGCACGAGCCTCTCCCCTGGCAAAGTTACGGCCAACTTTTATTGCGGATCTCGCATTCGTGCTTACACAATCGGCTCTCGCCGGCTGAGAGGAGGACGTTTTAAATTCGGGCGCGCAAGATACTTTGCAGTCGGTTCTCACCAACTACTGTGTGAGCATTGAATTCTCTCGACGGATCTTCCCGGCTGCTGAAAGAATGCTTTGGTCGTCCATAAATTCACACTTCTCAACGCCCATTTTTTCGTGTCCATCAAGTATTCCGATGGCTGATCAAAAAGTCCTTTACGCAATTCGAACGAAAGAATACAATTTAATTGAATTTATGTATCTAATCAACTTCATCACAGATAAATTAGATGTACAGGGCGAGTCACTTGTCTTTTATCATTCGCTTCACACTCGATTTACAATTATTTCTATTATTGGTACAATTTGATGCTATAAATAAGTTTCAGGGCGTGGAAGGGACTCGGTAGAAATTCCTCTGTATTCAAATTACTGAACACCGTATAATGGGTCCATTTTCAATGAGTTCATTTTACTTATAGATCATTAACAATTCAAAGGCAAGTGAATCATCCTGTACAAATACCTATAGCCAGATAACAAAATCCAACTCCAAGTCAAACTAAATGCAATTAGACTGCGATTACATGTTCCCCTCGCAGAGAAAAAGGTGTCCCAGTGAATGAAATAATTGGGTGCGCGATAGGTTTGCCGAATGCACAGTAACAATTCGATCGCGGGCGACAGGGAAGTGGAAGTGGTCGGACGAGGCAGACGGGAATAACGAGGAGTAATCGCTCAAGATTCCATTGAAATGCTGCTCTATTATTGCCGGGGGTAGAGGTGCGAGTGGTCCTGGAAGCACCCACTTTTGTTAACAGGCTGCACCGAGCAGGATGATAGCGGCTAGGGTAATCGACAACGCTCGAGAGCCAGCCAAAGGGAGCCCCGGCAAGGGCCAGAACTTTCCCGACTGCTAATTCGATCGATCGCTCTGCAAACTCCGCCATAGAGATGTTTCAAACAAAATGGGCTTTCGCTTCCCAGCCATCTGTGCCCTCAGCTACTCACCCCTCTATCTTTCAAGTAACCCGCTCTGAGTCCAGTTGATCTTTTCATTGCTGTTGTTCTATTTATCCCATCTGTTAGGAACGTTCGAGTCATAGTTTCTCGCGCGAAATTAGCACAATCGTACACGTGTCCACACGAAAATATAAATCACATTCGTTAGTTTTGATAAATGATTCATTGAAACGTACAAAACTGTATACAACTGCATATAACAGAAGACCAAAAATACCAAGAAGTATTATATTATGAAAGAGAACACTATAATTGTAAGTTCATTAGTAGAGGCGCTTGTACATAAGTCTCATTTAATAGCGGTTACACGGCCTCTTAACCGGTGTTGTTATTTTCTCCAGTTGGAGCAATGTTTAATTAAAGTAACGAAGAGCAGACAGCACGAGAGGGACAGTGAGGGGGGGGGGGGGTGCAGCATTCGCAGTTCGCACTAGGTCCAGGGAGAAAAATCCCGAATAAACGGTACGAGTGGGCGATTTTTTTTTCTCGCCGACCACTACTGGAACGAGAAAGTATCCGAGTGGAGAGAACAAAGGGAAGCCAAACGTATTGCATCCCCCGCCTTTAACCGGGAACTCAAGAACTCGAGAGTGGATTCCACTTACGGGCACGCTGCAATTCCGACGCTTTTGTAGGGCTGCTGTCGGACTGTAAACTGAAATTTGCTATGTGTAGTCGGCACCGGCGCCGCGGCAAGGGTCGAATTAGCGGGGCGCTTGCTCACCGGAATAAGATTAAACGCACTCGACTTTTGATGAAGCCGCCTACTGATTCCGACACCCTTTGCGCTTTCAAAAATGCTTTCAAAATTTGTATCAAGATAGTTATGCTAGTAATGTTTTTTCATTGGTAATACCACGAAAAAAAATAAAAGGAGATATTCATATGTCTTGAACGACTGAACCGATTCGCTTGATTGTTGGCTCATTAGATTCAGAAAAATAATAGACGAAATACATAATTCATAAATAAATCTTCGGAGCTATAACTTTTGCATAAATGAAGGCGAAAGTTTAGTAACTGTGGATAACAGGTAACACTTCGGGATAATATATGTATATAACCTCGACTGTCGCGCGCCGTACTGTCATATATGGGGAGGGGACTACTACTTGGCGCGAGACTCTACCGAATCTCCTGAAGGAATTAGGTCTTATTCCATGCCAGTACAGACATATTCCGATATAAAAAGTAGAAGAGCTATAATTCCCCGAGCCAATTACCACAGAAATGTTAATAATAAGGAACATGGGTTTATGGGCGAACCAGCGAAAGCCCCTACCTACAGTCGGCTGTGCGTTGTAGTAAAGAGATCGGGCGGATAAACGCACGTTGTCGGGAAATCCTATTACATATTAATGAGTGAAGGAGTTACTCCGCCTTGGAGAACAGGCGTTCCAGAGGTCCGCTGGCCTGCTTTCTCCCGAGGGTACACATGTATTCCCGGGTATTTACCGCATATGCATCCATCTATACATGCAGCGGCATGTCTCGGCAACATGTAAGCCCCGGAAACACCCCTCCATGCACGGCGGCGCATTCGACAGGCGAGCGCCTCTGAAATGCATTAGATTAGACCGGTTGCCGCTTTCCATGCTAATTCGCGCCGAGAGCCGCCGGGAGTTTCGCTGGGCCGCCACGACGCCCGAATTTCTTGCCGATTGTTTCGAAGAGCTCCTCGGCCTGACGCCCACTCTGCACGATGCACAGCTTAAGGTCATGTATTATTTGATGATAATTGGAGTATTTTGCAGTTAGTGTGCAGTGCCATTAACATTCCACCAGGACTGAGGGTATTGCCGAATACTCGAATGGGTAAAAGTAAATTAATTAATGAGTCACATTTTAGTAAAATTGTAACTTAAAATGATTTTTTTGGAGGTCCAAGTGGAAGCAGCGTCATGGATGGAATTATACTCGACGGGAATTAATATTGCTGAGATCACCGTCGATCATCAGTGCATGCCAACTCCAGCACGTTGCCACCGCACTGTGCGAAGTTTGCCTGGCGCCCGCCTTATGAAATTCGTCGAGTTCCCCTGTTGCCGGGCCGATTCCCATGAAACTTGAATGTTCGATTGCTAGGATCAATTACGGGCTAAACATCAATCTGCCAATTTGCTCGCGGGAGCGACCTCTTGCTGCATATGCAACGCGCGTAACCACGACGTGGTTCGCCTGCCAGCGAAGGCAGCGCCGCCACAAACCTGATTGCGGCTATTATTTCAATAAAGCACGCCGCCGATCTTCCTAAGGCCCTGCACGGACGCACCTGCGAAACAATCGAGTTACAATCCCGAAATGTACGGGCAAGCCTATGCGTTTAACAGCGTTTGCATTGCAAATCCATCAAGTCACGTGAATTTATTTGATATTTGCACCTGTTTTGCATGAACAATTACATAAAGTGCTTGATACAGTAGCGCTAGGGTCGATTTACGGATTTTGAATGATTCAGTCGAAGAATTCATCATTAAACTTATCAATTGGATGTCAATTAATCGAGCGAACATACTCATTAAAGTTTCACGAATTGACATTCGATTTAAATTCAAATAATAATTCAAGCAAAGCCCAATGCTTGGTGAATTTTCATCTACCCCGAATGAATAAAGTATGCAAAAAAAATTAGAGTTTTCCCGTCATTAAATGATCCCCGACGGGAATAAACTAGCGATTAGTCTTTCCTAAACGACTAGCCGCTTAAGAACTTGCGTCCCTGATTGGCGGTGGAACGGTGCGTCGCGTTTACGACGGGACACCAGTCGCTCTCGAAATTAATCCGAGCTTTGTCTAGGGAATTTCGGTAAGTGGGAAGAATGCCTGGGTGTCTCTAGACAGCCGGCAATTTGGGCTAACGCCAGCTTGCATTTCATATTCATATTCAGAAGCGGGCGGAATGCGCTGATGTCTGGCGAGTCACTGGCCATAAATCTTCGCCGACGAGCGGTACCCAATATCTTCCTTACGATTCGGAACCCATACTATTCCACATCGTGGACCGGCCGATACAAGAACAGTCGCTGAGAAGCCCTCGAGATAATTAAGTGTCAGGTTTCTGCGAAGGAGGCTGCAGGAAATATTTCCTGTTAAGTGCACACTTTTTGATATCTTATATCCAAGCTTCCGCAACACACCTATTTTCCGCATTGATTTTATCTGAACGAATTGAAAACCTATTTCTTTCTGAGACGACCCTGTAACTCTAACCGAGGATTGTGCTACTTTGAGAAAACAACTGTTATCCGGTAGCTAATTAATGCACATTGCATTTGACTGAAGCTTGTAAGTATAATGGTTGATATTAGAATGATTAAACTTTTTTAATGAACTCTATTAAAAAGGATTTTTAATACGGATTTTTAAAACAAAACGGACATTCATTTCAGGATTCTTCTAGAAAAGTTTAGTGAGCTTTTTACAAAGGAAATTCTTGAATATAATTAACATTAAAACGGATTACGGAAGAGTGAAGAGTCTGGAAATTGTTAAGCCTATTGAAAGCACCAGTTATGGTTAAATATGTATCCTAATGAGCCTTCCATTTAGAAGGATCGGTTGTTCACACAAGAAACGCATGGCTTACGTCTGGTCCTCCCGTGCGCTTCTGTTACGACGCAATCTAATTAGAGGCTAATGAGCTTCCATCAGGGGTTTTTCGGCACATAATCGGAAGCAAGCCCTAGAGGATTCTCGAACAATCCGGCGCCGAAACAGAAGCTTGCTTTCCGGAGAAATGTTTCTCTTAAAGCACTGGGAAATCACTTAATTAGCAAATCCCAAAAACACGGTTTCATTAAATTTCATCGGGGACATTAATTTATTGTATATCGCACACAAGTAAGGATGTATCGCACAAAAAAGGTGGCAAAATTTTGCAATTTTGTCCACACACGCCATTTTTTTTGTATAAACTTATCGCATGCAGATTAAAGTACGTACTTTGAACTAAATATAGTATAAATTTCATTACCGGCGATTCTTCAGGATGAAACAGATTGTTACATTCATGGAAGTATTTCCTCATTCGCAGGACCGCATGTTAATTATAACGAGGTACGACCGCCTATGCAAGTGGATTTTCGCATTAATTACCTCGAATCACTCGGACTCTAGAATCTCCGATTGCGAATGAAGATGATCTTTTCGCCGACAAAAGGAAGCCGCGCGACTCTCCCCCCGCCACAACTCCTCTTTCCAGGGCACTCCTCACTTGAGTCCCGAAGGCTCTTAGAGTGGCTCCTTTGTCGCAAGCCGATAGCTGCGAAAGAGATGTAAATCAGTGTCAATTTCGTGCCGGGAGAGAAGAGGAGGAGTTAGCCGATGGGAGCCGTTCGGGGAAGAGGAGAGTTAATGTAGGTCGAATGGGATGCGCAAAGAAGTGGGCCTATAAAGCAACCACTGACGAGCACACAACGCAGCCCGGAATACTTTCCTGACAATTTCTTCCCGGCACCAAGTTCTTCAGGCCAAAGTTCCCGAGAGACATCTGCCCTTCTCCTCTCGCGCTCTTTCCCTTCATCGAGTGGTAGGAACTTAAGAGCTCAAAGCGGCCTGTCGATGTGCGAAGCCCCCAACGCCAGCTTTCCATAATTGCTGAGGATGCAAACACCGCAATATGCGCATCACCCACCATATTGTGCAAGCTATTGAATTTCGTTCCATGTATCGAAAGTTCATTTCCATGAGCTTAAGTTCCATTTGAATCAAAACTAAACCTTAAAACTTGAATTTCCCCTTCAAATTTAACGAATAATAAATGAGCTTGTGCGATAGTGAAATTAATAAAACTTTAATTTGACTGTAATATATGACTTTTCGTGCAATTAATCGTCTTGTTTAAGTCAGTGGTATCATTTCCCTTTGAGTCTGAGTACATTTGGAATGAGAGTCCCGCTTAAAACACTTTAAACTTACAAAGTGAAGCCTGCGCAAGGAGGCAAACGTATTCCTTCTCCTACCGACGCTCAGCTTTCTGATATCTGCAGGACAACTCGCTCCGACGAGTTCCGACTTATTTAATAACAATCATTATACCGCCGCACATAAAGTTAACACAAAGTTGCCGGAGTATAACGCGCGGGCGATTAAATGTTTGCATTTCAAGGGGACTCTGTTTCGCACCGGCACTCTCGGAACTCGTTAGTATGCGCCATCCCGTAATCGGCTGGTACCGAGTTCCACCCCGGAAAGTTTCCGTCTTCGGAAACCGGTGCCATTTCCCTTGGCAGAGTTGTTCAGAGAGCCGAGTGCCAATTCTGTTTAGCTTGGGAATACCTGATGGATAGACAATTCATTAATAATAAGACTGGTCGGAATCACTTCGACAGTTTCGGAGAACATCGCTTCCATACGAAAACAGCCATTAGTCGTCAGGAGTTGGGAACGCTCGTGCGGAATGAAAATTAGTATTTCATTTGTAATTATTCGATACAGAGTAGTGTTGCGGAGAGTGGTCGGCCAATGGTAAATAGATCGCCTTGTAAAATTTGGATTAAGCGTGCGAGTGACCTACATTTTGGGGCCGCTTTACCGGCCATAACGCACCCTAACTTAAAGAGGAATTGTGTCGTTCGCGGGGGGCAGCAGTAAAAAAAAAAAATAGAGCACTTTCCAGTTTCAGGCCGAGCACAGCGGAAGCAATCAGTATTATTCGCGCACTGCTAACCGGATTCCAGCTGATCAAGGATTAACTCCATTGTCAAGCACGCCGCTTCCCTCGTGATTTCTGGTGATCACATTTCCAGCTGTTGATCCTAGCCTACTTCCTCGGAATGAGGGCACATTCTTTGTTTCATCGTTCCTTTGTCGATCGTGTTTCTCTCTCTCCCCCTCTCTCTCACTCTCTCTCTCTCTCTGGTGCTCGACCTATGTTGCCTACCAACGACGTCGGGCATCCGGCGTCTGCGCCGGAATCCATCTGTCTCTGACATCTCGCAAACAGTCGGGCACAAAGTGGTCCAGAGACAGTCGCGCTACTTTAAGTGTGCTAAATTTACGTCCCTGTACACTAGCTTTGTTGTTGCGAGCACGAGTTTATTTACTGGGGCTAGCTTGTGATGTGATATGGCGTTGATTGTTTACACAATCCTGTGTTAGACAATTCGAAGTATAGAAGCAGAAATATATGATGTTGACTCTTCCCTTCTGGGCAACCGGCAAACACGGGGGTCTTAAACCCTCAGACTTGGCCACGCTAACGGAGTTAACCTGAGGACGAACCCCTCCTGCCCCCCCCCCCCCCCCCCTCCCCCCACACACACACTATGTTAATTATAACCAAAGATATACATATGAATTTGGTAAATATGAATAACAGCTACATTTCGGGATAAGTATCATCGGCTGTCGCTTGCCATACTATACATACATATACTACTTGGCGCGAGACTCTATCGAATCTCCTGATTGTGCTTTTTTTGTGACCGTACAAAAACTTATTGTTCTCCACGCCTCAACAATTTAACTTAATTTAAACACCCTAAACTCTCACCAATTCTTACAACTGACTCATAAGTGACACGCATCATACTCGATAGTAAAGTTGCTTTCCCCCAATCTTTCTTCTCTACCTCGAACTTGGCGAATTTGAATAAATGAAGCGACTCAGGCAGATTCTCGCTAGCCGGTTGGTTTTCTCCTGGACCGCATGCCCGCAGGTGTCCTTTCTTCTCAATCCCCCTGCGCGCTCGTCCCTACCTCATCGAGTCGAAGTGTCGGTGAAAGGCGCCGGTGGTCTACGTGTATACGCGTGTAAACGTAAACCCAATGCACATCAGACTCGCCCCGGGAGTTTCGGGCAAGATTTACGAGCGCCTGGAGGCTGCTTTGTTTCGGCGTGTAGTTAGCGAGCGGCGCGGTGGCCACTACAAAATTATAATTCATGAAGAGTTCGGAAGTACAGACTTGGGAGGAGCGCGGACCAGATGTTAGCTAGTACGGTAAAGAATCCCGGAGCCCTCGGTGGGTGCCGGGTCCGTGAGATACGGAAATGAGAATTTAGTGCGCGCCCTCGAGGATGATGAATTCTTGACTGCGTGGAGTGTTGTGTAGTGCACGCGTGACTCCGGGCTTATGCCGGCTCTATTCATAATAAGAATTAAGAGGACACAGTTTTCAGTTACCTTAGGCGCTATTCTTACGAACTGCGCTTTCTGTAGTTCCTATGTGCTTAGTGCTTTGTTAAATACATTCAGGGTTATGCGAACTTGGAATGTTACTAATAAATTACAGACGAAACGGATTTAAATCTCAGTAAAAGCGGGGATAAACATGTGCACACTCTTGACAGCACTACAACATTATAATATCCGTGAATATTAATTATGTTATATCATCTTGAAGTTTATGTTACATTAAATATTTCAAAGACGCAGTAAATTCGGCACTGAAGTATTATCGGAAGTCTTCGCTATTTCAAAATCCTGATTCGCCATATAAAATATGCCGACCGAAACGCCTCGCGACGCCCCATGCATCCAAGTGTCATATTATTCGCCTGGGCGACGCTTATCAGCGCCGCGCCGTGGCGAGGTGTGTCGCGGCGTTAACAGCGTCATACGCAGCTTACGTGCCGGTAATTAATTAACGGCGGACGTACTTTTGGACATGCGACATTAATGTTGGCGCTGATGCTTCTTCCAGCGGACAGGTTGTAGGGCGTTGGCCGCCGCCGACACGGCTGGCGGCCTCTCCGATCCGTCTTTATCTTTCTTAATTTCCAGCAGTCATTAGCACGGCTCCATCAAGGCGGTGGCGGCGGCGCGCGCGCGCGCGCGCTTCGACTTTCCTCATTTCAATAATCAATGCGAGGGAGCTGGGCCGCCGCGGTAATCCATTTAATCCATAAAGTAATTAATCCCGACTCCACCAAGGAAATGGAGTGCGACGAGCATTCGAGCAGACTACATAGTTTACTTCCCACGCCTTCTCCCTTTTCACCTTGGCGCCTCGATCATCACGTGACTTACCGCGCACTACCCAATCATAATTATCGGCGAGCACTACTGTCATAACTGAAAATTCCCCCTGCTTTCTCGCATTCAACTGGAAATCGGCCAAAGTGTTGTCGGATATCTGCACCGTTGATCGCTGTCATTTCTCATAGTGGACATTGGACATTTATTTGAATTTATATTTAGGTTCTCGATTTTTTAAGGTCAATTATAATTATATCGTAAATTGTCTGGAAAAACGGGATTCGACAGTGCTGGTTGAGATATAAGTGAATGGCACTGTACACACGGAGCAGAGGTTTAAATGAAAATGCATCCTCCCAAGGGTAGTCATTGGGAAAGGGCTGGCAACTCGGGTTTCGAGGGGTTTTATTCGCTGCGCCGTGCCTCGGTCAATTTAAGCATTTCCGGGCAAGCACTTTCGACGCACCGCAAACGGCCGCTCGCCGTCGCGCCGCTACGATGGTCGCCGCACTCGGGCTCGAAACTCATAATTGTGCGAGCACTCGAAGCTCCTGCGGATGCTGGGACTCGGATGATAGTCATTAGAGGGCGAAGCGGCGAGAGGTGTGCTTCCTCGGTTAATTGAAGAGGCTCTTACTTATACCTAAACCGGAAATTTTCGTTGGAATCCATTTGAAAATGGACTCTCGCTCGGACGAGAACCTACTTTAATCATAGGAGCTTGATTACTTGCGGTCATTACTGTGTCCATTGTAAGTGAAATCCCAGAAACTCACCGCAGCTGCTCAAGAGTAGCAGCAACACCGCTAAAGAAGAAAGAGAGACGATTTTATTGTTTAATACGGTTTTAATCTGGTAATTAATTTTGAAGGGACTTAATTAATGTCATGCCTACAATAAGGACAATTTACGAAAGAATAATTCAATGGTCATATTTTATTTGAATCCATGCGATATTAATAATAATCGTTAGATTCGTATTCTCAGTGAAAAATCGCTGACAGTGCAGCACATTTCAATTAGACGACACGCATCAGCTGTTAAAGTTGAAGAAAAGAGCAAACTTCAATGGCTGTCATTAACAGTGGGCAAACTTTGGTCGTCGGGGCGAGAAAATGCTCGCTGGGGCAGAGCGAAGGAAAAACACTCGGCTGGAATTCATTATCGGTGTGAAATTGGGAGGGAAGTCGTCCTTATGATAGTTCGGCTGGTCCGCTCAGGATCCGAAGGGAGTTGTCCAGCTGGCACTGGCCATCGGCACAAGAAGCTCTCGAGCGGCAGCATAGCGCGGGAAAGAAGCAGTCGTCGGACTTTTTCAGACAAGTCTCTGCGGTTCCCCGAACTCCGCTCGCCACTCTTTTCGCCCTCTCTGCCCGGGTTCTTCTTGCCGAGGAAAATTCCCTCGCCTCGTCGGGGGAACTCGGCCAACTTCCGGACGCTTAAAACTCTCGCGGAACATCCGACGCTCCCGATTACCAAGTGAAAATAGTGCGGCGGCACATTGACTCGACATCGCCCGGACTTACCCCCTTCACCCCCCAACTCCCACCCCCGGCCCCTTTCGCTTGCTTCCTCGCGCAAATCGGCTCGAGGGAAAGAATTGTTCGAGGAGAATTATGAATCTGATGGACGCAATCAACGCCAGAGGGACCTTCCCTCTTCCCCTCGGCTCGGCCCCAGCAAACTTCCAATCTCGATTTTTATGAATATAGTGCGCTAAACTACTTGGCTAATTAAGTCTGCCAATTAACTGAGCTACGTTGTTCGTATCGATTTGCAATAATCCAAGAACGTCCCGAGTAAGGTCTAATAGGTTTTGAGTTTTATAATCCGATTCTCTCACGCATGAAAAGTTGACAGGCGGAGATTCAGGATTTGTTTCACGCGTGAGATTTGTTGTGAAGTCCTAGTGCATTGGCGAGTTCTCTCGCGCAACCGAGGGCAAGCCCAAAGAAACAGGGATTGTCAGCGACTCTGTTGAAATAAAAGGACTTTTTCCTGATTCTCGAGAGCCGTGATAAAGGACTTGTGTACTATTCTAATTGGAGGGCTTCTTTAACAAGGCTTTTACCAGAAAAAGCTTGAAAGGGGCAGTGCCCCAGGCAAAGTGTCCTTTTATCCTGCTGGCCGTTCTAGCACTTCTAGCACGGATTTCTATGAAAATAGAGGCGCCTCCGAGCCTATCTCCGTTCTCTTAACCAGCGAGAAACAAACGATGGCAAGGCTTCACCCGCATAGGATATACTTTGCCCACGAGACCTACCGAATCTCGGAATTATTCAAGAATTATCATTAAAAAAATGTAAACGACCAAGCATTTCACGTTCATACTAAATGTATTTTAATACTTTTTAGATTTCTACTTTTTATGTTTTTCCGATTTTTTTCGAGTTTTCTGGAATTGTGGGAGGTGTCTTGTGACAGTCAGTGTGTTCTATGTGAAGTTAGGATTAAATTCAAGCTTACCGCCAACTCTTCCAATACAAACACCATCAATCACAGGAACAACGCGAGCCTCAGTATCGAGGATAAGCGTCGCGAATTCTCCTTGACTCTGCAAATCGGAAATCCATTCCGCTTATTTCCGAGATAGCCCTGCTCGCGGACGCCGTTATTTGTAATTAGTTTAATTTACATTGAATCCGCGAGAGTTCAAGCGTGACCGAACTCTCGAGGATGCCATATACCAGCAATCTAATATTTTATGGGGGTTGGCTCAGCACCCACCGCTATCCGCCCGTGTGCCTATATGTACTTAATACCCGGCGATTTACGGGAAAAGCTCGGCAACCGTTCGAGTTAAAAGCCGCTGATTCTCTCCGCGTAACGATATCCAATTTCCACCTGCGACCTTCGTTAACTGACCCCATTATTGGAGCTAGGAGGCCGTAACTCGTTAGCAAATTGCCCACTGTCACGCAAATATCACCCGTGATCGATCTAATCCCGATTTTGTTGATGGTGAGAGTCGAATGAATCATATCGAGTTTTATTCTCTTCGTAGCTTATTACAACTGGAGAAAATAATTTGTGGATTTCCAGTAAAAGTCTGTGGATTGAGAGAGGTATTGGTAAGAAACGGTAAGTGTACAATGGAACAACAATGGCCAAATAAGCTCTTTATCCTCATACGTCAATAACAGTCATTCAGAAGTATGATACCAAGACTGAAAATTGAACAGTAACCAACAAAACACCAACAATGAATTGCGTGATAGTTCCTCCCTAACGAGCAACTCGTTTCGCCAGGTTCCAAACGACTCGGCAGTCGGCGCACAAGTTTTTCCCCCCGAAATTAATGCGTGTTTCTCCCCTCGGCGATCAGGTGGCAGCGGCAAGAAAGACTTTTGACGCAAGAAAAACGAGAATGCCGGCTGAATAGCGCGCGTTCATTGCGGTAAGTTTCATTCGAGTGGGCCGGCGGAATAGACGGAAAAAGAAGAAATTAGCGCAATTACTTGTACGCTCGTTCTCCTTTCCATAAGTCATTCTTCTGCCCGGCGAAGTAATTCATCACTTTAATCGGCGCAGGGTGATCGGGACGAATAAGGGATAGTGACAAAGGGCGCCCGACCGACAAGAGTTCCCCGCTCTCTTCCTCGTCGCCCTTTTCCACCCTCATCTAGGCCGACCTTCCTAAAGCCCGCCCTTATCGCTACGGACCGAGTTCGACATTCGGCAGAGGCTTCTTTTTGCAGCGCGGAATATCATAAATCGCTTGGTATCGCCTACACCTCACCGCCTCGCACCTCACATTACCATTCATAATATCTCTGACGTTCTCTCTTAACGTAACTTCTCCTGTATCGTCGACCATTCCTCTTAAAGTCACACACCCACACTCCTCTGCGCCTGGGAGTCGATCCACTTCTGCCAACGAGCTCTAGCACCTCCCTTCCAACACCTCAAGTGAGTTTTATTAAGATTAGATCGTCGTTTGGAGATTTATTTTTAAGAGTAATATACGTTAAAGCCTTTATCGAATAAATCAACTGACTAATGTTTGTTCATCAAACGGTGCAGCGTTACGCCTTGCATTTGTCCGTACCGCCATCAGATGTAACAGAGTCCAGCTTTCCTCGACGGGAAACTGGAGCAGCCTCTTTCCCCTGCGACCACAGAGCAGAGTCGCCTGGCCATGGCGAGTGTGATAAATGCGCCAGTGCTCTGTTATCGGCATTGAAATAAAAGAATCGATTGTACACGGTCCTTCTTACCGCAATGGCTCGTTCTTCATTGCCACGGACTAATTTGTCAGTACGGGTTGCCCCGAATCGATCCACCTATGCATGCACCTCGCGTCCTGTGCCCCTTTCGAACAAGGATACTTTTAACCCTTCAAGACAAAAAATCATTTTTAATCTCACAAGGATATTAATTTAGTGAAATTCCAATGGCAAGAGATGCATTAGGTACATTGAGGTTAATCTATCTGGACTCAAAGGATTAGTAATCGATTTTTACGTTTATGTTAAAATGGAGCTTTCCCGTAGGGCTAAGCTCCATTCGATTACGCACACGAAAGAGTCTTCCTGCGAGTACAAGGGTTAAACACAAAAGTTTTTCCAGAAGCGACGGGGAACCAGCGAGGTGCACGTTCCAAGTTAAAAAGCACTGCTTGCATTTTTTACGGGACACGTAGAAGAGGTTCTCTTGTGGTTAAGAGGTCAAGCGGACACGTATAGGGCTAATTGCTCTGTGATATTAATGTCGCTTTTAATTAATCCTTCATTCAAGTGTCCGAGCAGCCGTAAAACCTGGCGCGGAACAATCCGCCCCCTTTTTGTCCCAAAGCGACCACCATGATAACTGCGAGATCTGACGTCCTGCTTAATCCTGCCCCGTAAAACTATGGAGAAGTCTCGTTAGCCGCAAAAAATTCATCTACAAGGACCGTCGGGACATGGGAGTTTCTCGTGCGGATAATATTCAAGAATTCCTTCGAACTTTTAATTTCGACATTCCCAGCTCAAAAGTCATTAATTATAATTAAAAACTCTCCGATTTAGATTAGAGAAGTTATTACCTTCAAAAGAAAAACATGAGAGGGAAACGATCTTCTTGCAGATATGCCCGACGACATAATTCAGCAAAAGTCTAAATTGTAGATCAAAACTCGATTTATTTACTTGGTAACAAAGTCAAGGCTAATTGCGGTTTCATTGTTACCGCGGAGGGCAAAGTGTTTAGTAAAGTGGGAGAGGATTTTAACGCAACTGCTCCTTTAACTGGGATGCCAGTCGAGGCTGGATGAAAAGTTTCGGAAGGCTGTTTAGGGCTTCGGGATAAGACTCAATCGAACTTTGTTATCTTGCCTATTACAGGAAAAATGATCCGGGGCTTGCTCCGGCGATTACTTTGGGACTCGTCCATAATTATACGCTTTCTGTGAAAGTGGGGGAGAGTTTAGATTGGCCCGTAATACCCTTAAAGGGGGCCCCCGGTAAAATCGCGTAAATTTACTTTCTGCCCTCTGTGGCTTGGTAATTAAAACGATAGGGCAAACGGCATCGCTTGGAACAAAGTGTGCGCGCGTGCCGGTACTTTCGATTCTGCTTCCAAATGCGGAGGGAAACTCTTTACTGGAGAGGTTCGAAATAGCCTACGAAACTTTAAAGTATATGAACTCTTAATTATTCCATTATGTACTTTTCGCCATGTAGTTGTATACTACTTTTGACGTTCATGGCTTTCGAAAATGAATAAATTGGTTTAATTTCCTGACTACTCCTTGGCAGAACACCAGAATAGTTAAGTAATAAAGTGTTTTATGTAGTTTTTAACTAAAAATCTGTGAAATTCGGCGTTTCGGGTTGCGCGACTTTTGCCCGCGGTGAATGCGACACATTCTGGGATTGCGGTGAGACGCCGGAGGGCGCTCGGCGCCCTGAGAAAACGTCGTTTACGTCAAGCCACGTAAATCTTTGTGAGCTTTAGGGTGAGGTAGCTTTGTCCTTCTTGCCCTGGCCGAAGTGGCGCATCCGCCCTGCCGCTGCAACTTCTCAAGGGCTGCGCCGCTCCCGCGACCCTTTCTTTCGCCGCTTTTCATACACGCACCGAGAGAAAACGGGAAAAGTAACTTTCCCGGGGCGCACTAAGTTTCTTTAAGCACCGCGCCATCATGCTCGACGCTGCTCCTCTCGCCGGAATGAATATTTATGCCTGTGGCAGGAGCTTTCCAGTGGATTCCGCATACCGAGCTCAAACAATGCTCGCCTCGCACGTACGGGCTGAGCCACTCTGAATCAGCATTGTCGATATTATCAAACCTCTGCGCCTCGTTTGTAATATGTTACACGTATTATGAACGTGCACACTCGGCTAACTCTGATTACCCGCCAGTTGATGCAGATGCCGACGGAAATAATAGCCGGCAATAAATATTAAACAAACTGTTTTATTGCGTCGAATTGGCCGTCAGTGAATATACTTGCCGATTCCAAGGTAAACGCATCACTCTTTATACGTGCACACCTATAGTAGCATGCTGTAACGTGTAGAGGAATGCGTGTGCGAGCTTCAAAAATTGTTCCTCGGAGAATCGAATGCGTCGATTCTCGCACAGCTACCGGAAGCCTCAGGGGAGCGACGGGACAAATTGAAATTCCGGTTAATCACTGAAATATCGCTTCCCCGGCCAAGCGGCACACTGGCACAGCCCGTTTTCCAGTCGGCAGTAGTGATCCACTTGTGAGGGGATTCTTGTTGACTTTCTTGTTAGATTAAATTATTTAACTGCAAATATTTGCGACAGCAATATTTTGATGTTATATTATATAAGCATCTGTACGGGAGAGAAATGTAGGTATAATTTCTAAATGATAAGATGTCGTGAGGTTTATGAACCTATTCGAAGCATTCCACTCAATGGTTTCTATGATCTACCGGCCGTTCTTAAATTAGCATTGGTGGATTTATATTCTCGAGATTCGGCCAATATTGTGCACAGGTCTGACAAAGGTATGCGCACTAGTTAGTCTGGCCTGTGTCAAGTGAAATTGAAATTTCTTTAGGCATCAATATATCTTGATAATATTAATTCTATTTCTCGCAATTGAGCTTGTGAGTGTAGTTATTGACATTTTTAATAAAGATTATTAATTGCGTCATTGACATAATATTGCGGAAAGCGGAAAACTGTCTCGGCGTTCTTTCTATGGCTTTTGTTTGACATCAAATCTTCATTAATATATATAACACAAGAACTTTTCAACCATTCAGTAGAATATTCGGATTTTTTCTGAGGGAGTTGCAAATAGCTTTATAAACCCCTCCACAAAATTTCAACCACCTTTTAGAATTTTTGAAATTTCTGCTATATTTGTCTCCAGTACACCGTTGAGCAACATGCATGCTCTCACTCCTCCTCACGAAAACGTGGAAACTTATTGTCAAGTCGTCAGCGATCAAGTTGGTTCGCTGAATTTCGTCTTGAAAAAGTTGCGTTGATCGATCGTCGACTATTGGGAGACACTTGCTGACAGATTCGCGGCGGGAAAAGAATCCTGCGCAAAGAAGCGTTGATAGAGCGGCTGGCGAAAGGTATCGGAGGTCCCTGGACAGCAGCCAAGACTTATGTAGAACACGACGCGACGCCGGGTACACAGGGTCACGGGATAAGTCTTCTTGCTTCGGGGAGAAAAACAGTGTTGAGGTTCGCGGCAAAAAGCCGGCTCTCTTTCGCTTGCAAATCCGCCTGGTCACCTAGACTGTCTGTATGCATTGGGCTAGATAAGCCTGACCTCTGTGATATGACATTGACTCACTCCTGATAACCTACGCTTTTCGCACTCTCTAAGAAATACGCTTGGTGTATGTATGGTTTGGTGTATACGCCTGGTAAAAAACCTGTCTTCGAGAGAGTTTCACAAGGGATTATTAGAAACCACTGAATCAGACTTTTTTAGCAATTGAGATAATCAAAATGTGCTGTGATTAATTTTCTTCCAAGGTTTTCGAACGCAGAAGCAGGCATTATGAATAGCAGATACATAGTTTACTTACAAAAGAAAGATAGGAAACCTTTGAAATCACACAAGGCATTTAATGAAATTACTCGAGGAATGATTACAAAAATAAACCCAGCACCTTTGTCTGGAGGAATCTTCAGAATAAATGTTTCGCTTTGAGAAAATCGCACTCCTTTACGTCGGGCCTCAAAGACTCAAATGCCAACAAGGATTATTATTACACCGACTTCTTAAAAGCGACGTTAAACCTCAGAAGTGAGCGGGGGATTGCGGATTCCATGCTTTCCCTCCCATTGCTTTCCTTTCGAATGCACATTAACCGGCACGAGTAGCGCGCTTTTAATTGCGCTTTCCTTTCGCCGAGCTGGCCGAGCATTCCCCGGCGGAATGCTCGCCAGGCAAGAGTATATGGGATGCCGTAAAAAAGGGATTCAAGAAAGAATATGACTGCTCGTAAACTCGGCCTGGATTCCGATGGGAAGCGAGGGAGCGCGATCGTGCAATGAAGAAACGGGGACAAGCGAATGATTCCGCTGTTCTCGGCAATGAGAAAATATCGACCACGCCCAGCGCGCCCGACTTTTATGCCGCTGAATAGATTTACAGCGAGGGCTCTTTAATCCGCAGTGTTCCCGGGCGCAAGCACCTTCGTCCAGTAGTCGTATAACGAAATTTGGTTGGAAATGTGATAATATCATATTTATATTGATCGATATCGAACGAAACGTGTCATGAAACAATACATTGCAGCTTCCTTCGAGCTGGTTATAAAGATTACGATTTTTCAGAAATATTAACCGAAGCTTGTACAAAGTAACAACCTGCAAATAAACTGCATATACAAATTCTGCATATGCCCTGCATATAATCTACATATGCCCGGTATATATTTTGCATACAACCTGCATGTCGCCTGCATATAGGCATGTATGTATATGCCCGGCGCAACCCCTGCCAATGTCCTGTACCCATCCTGCACGCACTCTCCATATGCCCTCCATATCCTGTATATTCTCTGCAATAGCTTACATATAACCTGCATATCGGCTTCGCAGGCACCATTGTAAGTTTTCTGCAGGAGCATTCCTGCATAAGGATCGTCCAAAAACCGCTTGCAGAAGGTCTATATGTATACTCCCTTTTGCAGGATCGATAAGTTCCTGTATATAACTCATGCAGGAGAAATGTTACTTGGGTATTCAATATAACTTATTTATTGTTTAAACAACTCTTTGTTGTTATATTTATTTTATGAAAATTTGATCCTCTGTGAACAATATTCCACTTTCCATTTATTGATATCTCTTTTAGTTGTAGCGCTAGAATTTTTCCAAGGTAGCCCGATTAGGAGAATTCCTGTGTATGGAGTGTGATTGTCCAACGTGGATGTAGATATTGTAGATGCAACCACGACACTCGAAGATCTTTAATCCTGTTTTCCCTACATCCAACCTTATACCCCTCCCCTTCCCCCTCTTCCAACTACAAGACAGAGTAACCAAAGTAAGAGCCGATTGAAACAGCAAGGGCATTGATCCCGCCCTCGACCTAAATATTGTTTGACGATCGTCACGAGGGTAGATTGACCCTGCGAGGGTCGCTTCCTCCCTCGCAGATATCAATGCCCGATTCCTCGGGGATATTATCCATCCCCCGGGCGATCCAACAGCTTCCGTCTCCCGTACATCTTACTTCACCTCGTTCCTCACAGCTTCCCGGCCGCGCGCCTCTGTTAGCCGATTCGTTAAATAATTTATGAAGCACGCCCTTCTCGTTCCGGGGCTGCCGGCTGGGGAAACGTTCGACTGGAACATGCTGTCCCCACCGCATCTTTTCGATTCAGTGTCGGAGCCGGCTCTCTGGTTGCGGGAGAGCCCGCCGAGATCCGAATGATCATATCCGAGGGAACTTGCTTAGTCCTATGCGATAAGCTCCTCTAACTTCCTCGTTACCCTGATACTCGTCGCTCGTTCGCAGGGAGTTTCCGTGTACAGTCTGATGCGTTTACCCCGGAATCAGCAAGTATCCCACTCGATTTCGCCGAGGGGAACAGTTTACTCCCGTTTTGTTACTAACTGTTACTTGTTACTGTGGGATTATTGGATTAAAAAGTGGGTCTGGAATAAGCCTAGTATCCTCTTCGGGAAGGACAACATTTCTAAACTGTGAGAGGACAGTTCGTGTATTACCAACTGCTTCGAAGCTCCGCAAAAAAGAGTCGTTTTAGGGACAATTTCGTTTTTCTTAGAAGACGTTAACCCGTTCGTTCTCCCATTGGAGAGTAGCTGTGCCAGGCGAACAACCAAGGAGGCAGGGGGCAGGCGCATAACTGGTGAAAACGCTGGGTAATTTCGAGGCGAGTCCACCGCCGAGCTCGAGACTACAGGCCCGTCACTAATTAGTTGTTGCATTTAATACGTTTACCTTTGTCCTTTAGTTAAGAATATTCCAGATTCAGCGGGGCCCCCGGAGATTCATAATCCGGCCCTGAAAGCACCGGCTTCTTCCATGGGTGGCTGCGGTTATTACAATTTTCGAGTGCGCTAATAAGGAGCTTAACAAGCCGGGTATTACGAGATGCTGGGCCCATTTTTTACCGGGGCAAGGGCCACCCGGGCGTCCGGTGGACGACGCGACGCTGCCAGGGGACAAAGCAGCCCCGCGAGCTATTTAGCACGAAAACCACTCGGCCTCCGACACGATCCCACGAAAGAGCACCGCGTCTTTTCCACTAGCATCCACGGAGAAATGAGAATTTTCTCCGAAGTTAAAATTTCGTCGCCGATTAATCCACTCGCAATTATTATTTGAGTATTCTAGTCGTACGATGACTGTACCAAGTACGGAATAATCTAGCTAAATTAATCAAAAAGTTAGAAAAATAAAACCGGCACAGATAGTTGGCAAACTCTTGTAATAAATGTCAGTGTTGAATGTATATCAGTTTAGTTTATAATTCTCAGAAGCGAGCAAGAATGATTATAATGGTGTTTACGGAGTTTCGCGAAAGCCACGAAAAAGGATAAAATAACGGCGCCTTGTGTACGGCGATCTCTGTTGAAACGAGGATTCCTGGCGACGGAGCTGTGTGTGGCCTCTTTAAGGTCGCTGGAGAACGAGGTCAACGGGAAAAGGGCGAGTTTCAGTTGAAAACAATGTAGAGAACTGCGATTTTCCCTGAATGAGGAAGGTGTAGCGCGAGAGCACTCATTTTTATGATCGTTCTTGGAATGACGATTGGCTTTTGTCATGTGGAAAATGCTATTATCATCTTTTATGAATGGATTGCCCCAGTAAGGATTCATTTTCGACGAATCTGCTCAGCTGGCAAGCCAGTCATCATTTCGGAGATGACATTTTACGAGTTCTTAGATTTAAAGGCTTCCAGTTAGATTTAAAAGCTTTCTTGCACCGAAAATCATTGTTTAATCCAAGCAATTCTTCTTAAGATGATATGTACAATAACATGCATGGTTTGTGTGCGTCGATATTTAGGCGTGTGACTATGGCAAGTGCGCCAGAACACTGTGATTTACGCAGGCAGCGTACGTCATCGCGCGTACCCGGCCGCAATCAATGGAGCAGGACTTCTCCGCTTTCTGCTTTGTAGCACTGGCTAGTCCGGAGAGTACACGTAATGGGGTTCCTACGTGAACGGAGAAAATCCATCGGTGCGTTATTGAAAACCCCGGCCAGCACTCCCGGCCATACCTTCTCCACTCGGACCTCTTCTTTTTCCAACCCTTCCGTCCCCCGCTGGTACCTTCGCCCTCTTTTCTTCCGCTTCCGTTCCCGGCCACCTGGGAACCTTCGCTTTCTCCACCATTGCACTTCGTTCTACCATTTCGCCCGAATGCCCGAATGCATTTTCCCCGGTCATCGGAATGATTCTCGTAGACACTCGTCCATGTGGAACGAGTCCGCGCGCAGTTCATTCCGGCTGGCATAATCAATGGGCTTAAGTCATTCGGGAATCATAAATGACTTTTTTCCCCAGCAGAATCGTTTGAGGAGTTCAGTGCTTTGGGGTTGGCAAAGTCGGGAATCAGGAAGCAAACATTGCTGAAGGAAAGTCTCGTGGAGAAAGAGTGAAGAGGGAGAGTGGGGAGTAGGATTTCCTGGCTAAAAGATCGATCTCTAAGCCGCAGGCTGCCGTGTACGTAATTGCAACGAGGCTTTTAGGATCCGTCTTGGTTGCACTGGAAGATCCTGATTTCAGAGGGACACGCTCCATCCTGGATTCCAGCTGGGTGTCTGCCTCTGCTCCCGAGGAGATCGTGATTGTCCAATGGCGATCGTGATTTCGTCCCTATTAGCCGAATCCCCAGAGCCTCAAAGGGAATCGGTAATTGGCCCTGCCTAATTGGCCGAGTTTCTAATTAATCCGATCGAGTGACTGTAAATGACAGAGTTACTTTAAGCCAACGCCAATCCTCCCCTTCATCCAACTCGTTCATTTTCGAGTCACAACAAGTTCACATCCAAAATTAACCTGTGCCATTTAATCCGCATATACAATAAGAACAATCGAATACGTCCGCGAATGGCGGAATGTTGCTGAAACAATTGAGGAGGAAAAATGGTCTGCGGCGAAAGACTGGAGAGTCTCCGAAACCGAGGGCGCATTCTCCGGCGCATTCCAAGGGGAAGCCAAGTTCCAAGCCAGCTTGAGAAGCGCAGCGGGAGTTTATGGTTAAGCGCCGTGACGGGGAGAATTCAAGTTTGAAAGTGACCGGAGCGCAGACGAGGGTTACTGGGGAGCGGAGCATAAAGTGTGTAAAAGCTCTTTACGCATCACATATACATACACATACACATACCTGCTCGTCGTACACCACATGTGCTTAAATCTGCCGCGAACTCACGTGGGGAAAGAGTTTCCCAAATTTCGGTGACTGTCCGGATATGAAAAGCAACGAGGACCGCAGCGTTTCCGGCTGGACCTAGATCCCCGGGATTTTAGCATGAGAAATTCGTTCGGGAAACTTCGCCTGGCGCTGGGGGCTCGCGCGGTGTGTATGCCTTCGAAATAATTCACGGAGAGGGGGGGACGGGGGACGAGGGAACGATGACTCTAACCACATTGCCGGACGAATTCCGAAAGGGACTGCTGGCATCCTGCTCCGCTTTAATATCTGGCAATTAAGAGACTTCCCCTCTGCTACGCCCAGTGTACTCTTAATTGCCTCGGGAAATTTGCCTGATGAATGGAAATCGTCTACTGGCAAATATGTGTGTAAGCAAGTTTAATCATTGTTTATTGTTTTTGCGAAATCTGCATTGTGTAATTTGTGAACAATTACTTGCAGCTCTCCAACCACTTTGCTCTTGATTTTAATGAAACTCTCGATAAAAATTATTCACGGTGGAGAGCACCATATAACCCCATAAAAAGTTAAGAACCCCGTCGGAAGACCATACAATGGTTTTTTATATAGCATATGATAGGCCTGGGTTAGGATCGAAAGGCCCAAATATTCACATAATCGGAGTATGTTCGGGTCTATATTTTTCGCTCATGGGGTTGTGTGGTCCTCTGCTACTGCCAATGGGGAATTAATGCATTTCCACAAAAAATCATTGTCACATGAGTAGCGCGTCCGAATATTTACTAAAATTTGATTGAATTTCGAACAATCAGCAGTACTTTATATGCACTGATTTAATAAAAGATAATGTCCTTTGCGCATAGTGCATGGAAATAAGAGGAAAGGTCGCAGAGGAATTTTCACGCTTAATTCGTCATGTGGCCGGCGACCATAACTCGGAGGGTTCGAGAATTGTTAAAAGCAATTGGCTCGTAAACGTTAACTGCTCTCGGGTGGCGTTCCAGCGAGGCCGACTCAAGGCTACCAACAAACCCAATGGTCCAGTGCAGCTTGAGAAATGGCACTGGCACAACGGGCGCGCCTTGCACGCAGCAAGCCTGCTTGCCCCTTTCCGATTGCAGCATCAATTTTAACACTAGGTAATCACGTTACCGTCGTCGGGGCCAATGCTCCTTCACATCGTTCCCACTCCTGCCAGGCTACTTTTCGTCGATACTATAAGGTCGATATATTGCACTTGCCTCGGCTCGCAGCGAGCCTGTTTAGCGCCATCTGCTCGGGCAATAGCTTTCCCCCGTTAAAACAGTGCCGCTCCAACTTTATTGCGTTGCGACGCGCGGCGTGAAATCAATCAGAGTACTCTGAACATCTTGCCGTGCGGAAAGTATACCAGTGAATCGGATGCTATCACAAGTGATTACACGCGGGAAGCTTGGCAGTCCCTTGAAATCCCTAAAGTTACATTAGGATTATTGGCGAGAGGGCTTTCTCCTCCTCGGCGTCATTAAAAAGCCGAAAATACGCTGAGTCTTAAGTCATAGATCAAATCGGACAAGCAATGTGGGAGAAGGTTTGCTTTTCCCGCAGGTAAGCCGGAAGTTAATTTATGCCCGGCTTTAATGCCACGAGGTCGAGCTCACTCTTTTTCCACTCGGCTGGCTCCATTCTCTTGGATTTCAATGCTGCCGATTCCCGGAGAATTGATTTTGTGGAGACGCGGACCTTATTGATTCGGGTCTCGGAGGATCGGGGAGGTGGGTCGGGTGGCGAAGGGTTAGGCGATAGAGAAAGGTTCGGCGCGGACGGGCGCAGCGGGAGAGCCGTCGGGAAGATTGTTTCCTCGGTTAAATGAAAAATGTGCAGCCCCATAATAAAATGTGATGCCTGCGAACGAAGATGGATGAAGTGAGTGCGCTCTAGGCGACACTACTGGCCCGCTTATCGTTAATTCTAATATAACTTGACACCTTCTAGATACTGCGATACTTCGGCTCTTCTTAGTGCTTACTGATTTTCCCCCCACTCCCCACTTTATTCCACTATTTCCTCCATTAGCCATTCCACCGTCGGCTTCAACGCTTAAAAGTAGAGCAGATAAACCTGAATTGCACGTCATTTTCGCGTAGTTGTCAAATATATTTGAAAAGCGAGTGAAAAGTGTTGCTGAAATGCTGCCATCACGTAGTTCGGCAGAGAGGAAAAAGCGACACGCGTCAATTGACTTATGATCGATTATTGAAATTCTTCTCGAGCGTTGAAATGATTAAAGAACCAAGGCTCCGCAGCTGCTGGATAAAAGGGAGCGAGCGCGTGTCGGAGTTGGCCACGCGCGCTATTAATTCCAGCGCGCTCTAATGCAATCCTCACTGGTACTACAGTAATTTGCAGCGAGGGGTAGCGGTCGGTGGTGCGCTGGTTAATGTTGCACGGTGAGCTCCCGCCGGAAGGGAGGACGCCGGAGAAAAATGCAGAGCAGGTGCTCATCAGGAGCGTCGCCTCCTCTAGTTATGCAGGATGATTCCCGAGTGCATTATTCCGCGCACGCATTACATAAATTCCACCCTAATTCACAGCATCCGGCTTCCTCCGCTCTCGCGGATAGTTTAGATGTTGATCGCAGGAGAAGTTTCCGCCGGCTTCTGGTGTTACATCTAACGCGGCCGGGAGCAGCCGGCCAACTTTCGCCGGCTCCCAACTTGCACCGCGCCCGCGCCTGGATAATAATCTCGCATTCCCAACTAAAAACTCCTCTCCCGGCCGTCTTTCCTGCCGCTGCGAGTCATCGTCGTCCGCGCCTGCTTTCGCCCGCAGCCAACGGGATACACTTCTTCTTGATGCAAACTACCGAGTGGATTGATTCCTTTGCTCGCGAACGACGCCCGAGAATCTCGGCCATTTTCACATGGAACTTTGAATGTTTTCACGCGCGGTTATGTCTCGCTGGCTTTGCTCGAACTATTTTCTTGCCTATTGACTGTTTTGTCATTGTTAGCCGCGGATGAAAGGGCGACAGTTCATTTTCCCTTGCTTTACAACGTCAATGACTTTGTCGCCGACGAAAATTGACTTTCCGCCCGAAAATGAAATACTACCTTCAATGGCCGGCCGCAGCGCTCCGCCAGTATACAAGATTTTTTTGACCCCGCGTGAGAAGTTCATCTCGTCCCGTGTGGAGCGAGGCTGGTGAAATGATTTTCCCCTGATAAAAGCTCCCGCGGGATTGCGCGGAAAAGTAATCAGCGTTGCACGCCCTCTACTTGTAACAGCAGGTCGCGAAGAATTAACAAACACTTCAAGTTACTTGTTATCCGTATACTCGAGCAGTGAAGTATTCCAAAGTATCGGCAAGTGGACGAGTGGACGAGTAATGAACCAATGCCTGGAAAACAAATAGCGCCATTGGACAGGATTCATTCAATCGATTACTTAATTAACCATTAGTCAGTGGAATGTCGATTTACTCGGGGGCGGCGGCGGCCACCATGGGAATGCCAGTCAACTTGTTAAAGAGGATGTAGATGGGCCGAAAGCGGAATCGCTCGCGTGTTGATTCCGTTGATTCCGCGTCCGCTAAATCGAACGGTTCGATTAAATCCCCGGCAAAACAGCAGCTTATCAGGCCTGTTTTACATTTCCGATCGCGGCGGCTACTTTAATCGGCGCACGGAAAGCGTTTGCCGCCGAAGCCCCTCCTTCCACCCTCGAGCAACCCTCAACCTGGCCCATTCCGGGGATTCAGCGCACGCGTTTTCTCGAGGACCTATTAATTCCAGCCGATCGGCAGTTGCGCCCGGCGTTAATTGAGCAAACTTTCCCTCGGTGGGGGATGATTGTATCAAAAAGCGATGAGCGTGCATTAAGGTGCGCCAGCGCCCAGCCGATAACTTTCGGCCAGAAACTTGTACTTTTTGTCAGAGCTCCTCTCGATTGGTGTGAGACTCCGGCATCGACTAATCGGGCACGCCCAGCGATCGACTAATTTTGACTAATCCTTCGACGTAGATACATCGATCTTCTACAGGGTGAGTCACTTGCCTTTTAATCATCCACTTCACACTCGAGTTCCAATTATTTCTATTATTCATACACTTTAATATTATAATCAAACTTCTTCATATTAAATTACTGACTACCGTATAATTATTATATTTTCAACGGCCTATATCCACCAGGAGCGAGTCAAAGGCAAGTGAATCACATTGTACAGGGTGATATATAATCCGTTGAAAATATAATAATTATACGATGGTCAGTAATGTTTAATATGAAGGAGTTTGATTATAATACCAAACTGTGCCAATGATGGAAGTAATTGGAACTCGAGTGTGAACGGCATGATTGAAGGACAAGTGACTCACCTTGTACTACTTGCCACTCAAGTGAATCTCTGTCAATATTCAATTGGGAATTGAGAAACTTAGAGTTTGCTCTAAATTCTTAAATAACTCACCAACGTTGGATTAGTTAATTCGTGACCTGCAAATTGTAAGCTGCAGTTTCGAGGAATCGTGTCTCAGTTTCATCAATCATTGTGCACGCGCTCTACAATAGTACAGGACTACAATACATATGCTGGAAATCCTCTTTGCTGAGCAGGTTGTATTCCGTTTACGAGTAACACCGCGTACATCTCTCTCCGCTTGAACCCCTGGTGTGTCTCCTTTTCTCAGTTTGTTACTCCAGCAAACTGCGTTAATCCGCAGCTTGCAGGATAATAGTTTCCATTCAACACGATCCGCCGACAAATGTATGATTTACTTAGTCCATAGCCGAGGAGCTGCCATAGAAGCTTCCCCTGCTAGAATTACCGGCTTGTAATGGAGGTCCGGGTGCAGCGTGCTAGATAAAACATTAAGCCTTCGATGACCCACATACTCCTAATAACGAAGATGTGTCTGGTGTTTATAGTTTGCTTTATCCCCTGGCGACGTGATGAAGCATTAATCGCTGACCCCTGCTCCTAAGCAGTGAAAATGAACAAAATGTTTCCAACTAATAATCGAAAAAAGCGAGATTTGCAAAGGATGATTAAATAAATAAATGGACCACTTTATTGCGGGATGCTCCGTCTTCCAAGAACTTGTAAGTTCGCATAACTTTCTTACCTTTTAACTCATAAACTATTTGATACATTTTTATGAGGTTTTTCTTCGTGTGTAGAATAATTCTTGTCGAAGATTTTGGGCTATTTAATTTTAAATCGAAACATTGTTCGTATAGAAGGTGAGGCAGAGCAGGAAATGATCAATAATTAATAGAATACTCATAATACCAGAAATAATCAACTCTGCCAATAGCCGCTATCGGACTCCGTTTCGATGGGTAAACGTTAGGTTTAGGGACCAAAATTTACCCAGGACACTGTCAAAGTGTCGCAGTACACCTTTGCATCCCCAACGTGCTCCACCTGAGACGGAATATCACGGTCGTCACCAACTATATTTGTTCAACAAGCGTGATAGTGTATAATTATTCGCCGCCCCAGTGTATTCCTCGGCTAATAGGGTTGGGATTTGCCGGTTCCTCGTCGGAGGGAATGTCGCCACGTGAAACAGGCTCGGGCGCATTTCCCCGGATTTGCAAGTGGCTGCGCGGCGGCGGCGCCGCCTCCACTCTGTTCTCCGGGCGGGGCGTTAATTCTTAGCGGCGCGACGCCACGTCGGAATTCGGCTCTGCCGATTCCTACTTTGCATGCTGATTGCCGAAAGTTGGAGAGCGCTGCGCGCTGGCCAGGTAGAGTTTCAGGGGAGCATCGTTCTCGAGCCCATGCAGGCATGGCCAAGTAGCTCTCGAAAAGTTTCGGCAAGTTCGCCGGCCGATCCCATTATAGTTTCTGCGAGGTTAGCCTCGTGTGGAATAGTATTAAGCTCGGCTCACATTATGTTGAGTGTCAAAAGGTATTACGCGAGAGTCGGCAACATTGCGTCAAAGTAGTAGGAACAGATGTGAATTCTGCAATTTCGAATTGTCTTTGCCAGTGAAAATCGAATACGAAGAAAAAGTGTTAAATAAATGCGGTTAGTTTGGTAGTATAAATTGATGAAAATATTCATGTAAGATTGCTGGTGGATGCTTTAGTGTGTATAGATGTGTGAAGAACCGGCATCCGTGGTTGAAGAGGACCGACGTGTCGCTCGGCCGGCTCTTTTTCTGCTCGGCTTGCATGCGCTCGCTCGACTCTCAAGACAGTGCGGTTCAGCCCAGCCGCACCGGCCTGATTTTCGATCCGGCGGAAACGCGCGGCGTCAGCGACTCACGCCACCTCTGCTGATTTCGTAAATACCCGTGAGCGCAGCATCAGCATTAGCTATTCAAATTTCGCCGAGAGATCTTTCGGAATTCCTCTAGAACCGGCTCTCTCTCCGCGCGCCATATACCCAACCCCTCTGCCTTTGGTAATGGCTGTTGAGCGAGACTTACGGCCAAAGTGCTTACTCGTCCTGCTCAATCTGCGCTCGACAGACCCGGATTTTAATCGATATATCACTGCCATCGAAAGCCGAGCTCGATAGAGTCGAGATTTGACAAAACGCGATTGAAAAACTTGCCGTTCTTTTCCAATAGTTTTTTTCGATTGTCCATAATTCGTGCAACTGAGAACCTCCCACTTTGGCAATTGACGCAATTAATTTACCTAATTCCACCTATTCGCAACCAATTCGACCAATTTGCCACGAATTCGTCGAATGCGCGTTAATGAAGGCCCGAAATTCCGAGTCAAAGTGAATAATAATCAGTGTTAACACGAAATTGTCTAAAAACAATGCACTCCGAGGGAAATTCATGGACTGTTAACATGGATATTCAATGAGCAGTGGATTCTCCCGAGTGGCTGGTGAACCAAATACTCGTGTATCGCGCATCCCTAACTTTGAGAGTGGCGCACTATGTGCACATACACAGAGTGCGCATATGCATATACAGCGGGAGTACAAGCGAGGCGTATATGTAACTTACGGAGGCGTACGTTAGGCAAAGATAGATGCCTTTTGAGATACAGGCGAGCGCAGTGGCTTGCCGAGCGGCTGGGTAATACGGCAGCCGGTGGGAACGAATGGAATTATAATAGACTCGCACAAGTTACTCAGCAAATTTTCGAAACTTCCCAGCCACCTGAGCACAAAGCCGCCCTCCATCGCCGATGCTCTCCACGTGTCTTGCGTTATCACCTCGTAAGAAACGTGGAGCGCCTGCCAAAGCGCTGATTCCAATTCCGCCTACTCATCTACACTGGCCCTTCTATTTATTTACGCCTTTCCTTACCAGAGATTGTTCGCACGGCCAACTTCCACCTCTTCTTCGCTGTGTGTAGTTAGAAATGCTGCGAACTCACTTTTCACCGGCATACGAATAGGAGCGAGTACTTGGGCTAATTCGGCGGAATAAATGTTTACTTTGTGAATTACGAATATGTTTTTGTATTACATTCTTCGAATCTTCGTAGCACGCTTGCCAATTGTTTCTTCGACAAGGTAAAAGTATTGATTCATAGAGGGTGATTCACTAGTCAAGCGTACAAGTTGCGCTGAACAATAACAGATTATTTGTATTATAATTATATTACTAGCTACAATACTCCCTTTGGGGCACTGATTTCTTCCGGAATCTCAGTTTCTAGGCTGAAGCTGGTGAATTATGAATGCGGCGGGTGTTTTCCAAAATTTCGACAGCCATAATTATTTCAAGCCAAGTGAATCATCCTGTACATAAGAAATATTAAAAATAACTGGACGGTTTAAGACGTCTTATTGTTTTGCAGAGAGCAAGATACCAAGAACGGTCTTGCGAATGAGTCCATCTGACCAATGCCGAATACGCGGAGCACGTCTCCTGCACATTTCCTATAAAGAGGACAAGCAAGGTTTCCCAAAAACAAAGCCAGTAGAGTGGCACCATGGTGGACACTACCCGCCGCTCATTCTGCGAATACAGAGCAGTAGTGCCTGAGTCGCCAGCGTCTTCTCCCGCCGATTATCTATGCATTCTCTCACTCATTACGCACTCGGCGTACGAAGAACAAAGACAGTCTGCTCTTTCTTGTCGGCTTCTCAAGAGTTGCCACTTACAAAAGCGACACGCCCGCCGCACTACTGCCACCCAAGTGGCTATGCTTATCTGGAGTGCGCGCGAGAATTCCCTGCAAAAGTTTCTGGCTTTGCCAGAAAATGCCACGTAAAGTCTGACACACATATATTTCTCCGGCCCTTTCGGAGCTTTTTAACGATGGGAGTCTCTTGTGCCTGATCGAGACGAGTGTTTGTTGCTTACTGTGATATTAGTGCTCTACACATATGCAGGTAACAACACCTGCATTAGGTTGATTGGTGCAGTAATTATTTGTTGTTATATGAAGCTCAACTGGTGTCGAAGTATGCAAAGATTGGGGAATTGGAGCAGTGGAAAATTCTTTGCCGAAAGTGTGCGTTGGAATTCGCTGGTGTCGGTTAGGCCGTAAACCATAGGGGTTTATGAGTCCCCATGTCTTTCGGGGAAAGGAACTTGAGTCAAAAGTTTACTATCACTCTAGGGCTTCTTCTCCGAAAACTTGTGTTTCACGGGAAGAGCGTCTTGTCTTGTCTCCGCGAAATGTTTTGCGCGCGCTCCCTCGTCACGGTCGCTCGGCCTTCCACTATCTTCTCGGGCAGACACTGCCGCCCTCTACTATACACACAGGACTTTCCCACCCTTCTTTATAATATATTCCCAGCAACCCCTGTGTTTTTCTTACCCGCCGCCTTCCAGCCGACACATTTTCGGCGACCGCACACCATCGCTCCAGCCAACTTTCTCCCTCAAGACGACGCCCGGTATATCCCGTCGACTTTACTTTGGATCGCGGGAGCCAGCAGTACTTTTCAAAACCTTTCTACGCTCTCGCCTCTTTAACCTTCTGCAACCCTGGCGCGAAGGAAAATATGCTGCTGTAAATTGGCTCGTGTGGCTTTTGAGGAATTTCTTGAAATTTCGATATAGATATAGATATAATATAAGATAAAGATATAGATATAATTTTATGGAGAATTATATCTATTATTGCGAGTTCAAAGGAATGATTTAAGATTTCGCGACTGAAAGTGGCAGAAAATAGCAGTTGCGGGGCAAAAGAAGTGGCCGCGAGGATGATTCAGACGTCGAATGGAATTCCAAGGAAACGCGGAGGTGTCGAGGATGCGACGCGTGAGTGGATATCGGGAGTGTTTGGCGCATATCTCCCGGCTTTCCTCGAGATTTGCCTCTGAAAGCTGTCTCTGCCGCCTCCCCCGGTGATATCTCGCTTCGCACTTACAGGCGCGCACACAAGTGGGCGCACGGTAGGACGAAAGTTGGGTAGATCGAAATTCGCCCGGGGGCGACGTCGACGTCGGCGACGCCGAGAACTCTTAATGGATTGTATCGTGCCTGGCCCCGTATTCACGGGCTCTCCCCCCTTTTTTTCAGCTCGGCCGCAGAAAAAGGCCGACGAACAAAAAGGCGGCCCCGGACGCCCTGCTACTCTTATTTCCAGGGAAACCGGCTCAGAAGAAACGCGCACTATTAAAGTCGAGCTATGTATGCTATGCCGCAGTCCCAGCATTTACGCGATGAGAGACGCGCTAGCCCTCCCTTCATTCGTCCCTTTCGAAATGCTCAATGTCGGAGCTTCCGATTTTGAGCGTCCAATTTAGGGAGAATGCACGCGCGTCTCTCTTTCCCCTGTCGTTTCTGTTTCTTTTCGCTTTGAGCCTGCGGTGACTGCGCATGTCGGTCACGTGTCTTACGATATACCCTTTCCTGCACCGTAAATCATCTATTTTCAATCAGATTTATGACGTCAGATTATTCGGAATAAAAGATAAGACTGAAAATACTGCCAGACAAAACTAGCAGAAGTAAACAGTACTTTACTAGTACTTTTTCCCCATTGGCTCGCCCTGCTCTGGGATGCTGCTATCCGCGTTGTCCCCTATTCAAATCTAGATACAGGCGCGATAATAGATGTCCGCAAGAAAAATCCGTGGGGAGAATGGCGCGGACGAATGCGGCGAGCATTTGCATTTACCATTTCCAGAAGTCGCCTGCTCGCTTTTTGCACGGGACGGCTGGGAAAACCTTGCCGAAATGACCTTCGCCTGCAATGTTGGCGAGAAGCGTTTATCTATCGAGTAAAGCCCGCTGTCTCGCGCGCAAACTGCCTTCCTCCCCAGGCTTTATCTTGAATTCGTCCACCAATCCCTGTGCAAAGCACACCATCTACGGCCAACCGAGTTTTTCTCTGTGGGAGACTTTCAAAAGTGGATTTCATTTTCTTGTTTTCTCTCGTCGCTCTTTCCTTGTTAATTGTTGCATTTTGTTTGATGAGTAATGAGCGACTGGAAAAGGCATTTTTTTAAATGCACGCTACTACTAAGAGAAAGTCCTCACATGTGCAAGTTCCTTTGCGAAATGTGGCAGATTTGGAAAAGTGTCCCTTGTCAGTGGCCCTTTAATTGCAACATTTTCTTTAAACTTTGATGATTCCAGGACGAATTAGATTCAAGTCGCGCTTGCGCGGGCTTAGACGAGTGGCTGCAGTGGGCGAACAACGCTATCGCTGGAAGTCCTAAAAGTCCTAAAAGTCAACGATGCACTCTGCCTTATCTGTAGCTGTGATCCCACAAGAACAGCCTGAACGTATGGCTCCTGATAAAAGCTTGGGTAACCTCAATCTCTTGATCCACCGTAACAAGAATCGCGAGTAACCACACTAGTATCCGGTGACACTAATGACTGCATGAAAAGAACGTGTTCTGTCAGTCAAACCAAGCTTCTTTTAAAGTGGGGTCGAAGCTTGGAGATCTATCTAAAATCTCAATTCTCAAAAGTGCCAGAATTGTTATGATACATACATATATGTTTGAGAACCGCCATTCCGATTGGTAAAGAGGGGATAAGAACCTCCGTTGGGAGCACTACGTCACAATATGGCGAAGACCACGAGTCGTGTGTAAGACAATGGAGAGGTTGCTTGCTGTGATTTCAACCGGTGTACCGAAAGTTTATTTATCTCCGGATCATCAAAGTATCCCTCAGACCACGCGTTTAACAGTGTCTCAACAACAAAAATAACATCACAGATACAGAAGAATAGGTAGTTTAATAAATATCTCCTCCGATGAAACTAGAACGATGTTCCACCAGAAATGAATTAACTCCAAATTCTAATCTTAGGGGAATATAGGACAGTTAATCTCCTAATTTTTATATATTCTTTAACAGAAATTCCGTTATCAGACTTGAAGAAAATAGCCATTTGTACTTTTATTGGTATGCTTTTCGACAGTAGGTTATGCTGTCAAGATAACAATATCATGGAACAATAAGGGAGTTTCAGGTACTCGAATAAATTAGAATATTGAGTACGCGTATGAGTACTCTTGCGGAGTTATTTTCTTGTACGTTTAGTCCAAGCAAAATCTATTTTCGCAAAATTCAAATGGCAATTTTCATCAAGTGATTGGTTAGTTTACTCAACATTTTTAAAAAAACATTAAAATTACGAGTTTAACTATGTTCTACATCCCCGTAAGCCCAGACGAACTTTAACATGGAATAAATGTTCATCGGCAAACTAAATTTCCCGGCGAGTTTGTCCGATCGAAATCAAAGATTGGCAAAGGGAAAATCGGAGCAGTTTCGCCTCTCGCGCTCGGCCGGACGAGAGGGGCGTGCGCACTTGGCAGTCATGGGTAGTAAAACCAGCTCTCGAGAGGAGTCTGGGAAAGTCAGTGGCAGCGTGAGGAGCATTAATCCGATGAGCATCCACGTCTGACATACTCACCACGTGGCGAGAGTAAAATCCGCTGAATGGGTCTCTCCGCCGGCAAAGGTCACCCGGGGAATCGAAGCGCTCCCTTTTACGTCAAAAGCAGTGCGCTTATCTGCGCGAGTGCCGCTAAAAATCACTCGCACGGAAGGCACTTTAAGCCTGCGCCGCACTCCCAGTCCTTCGACTTATTTCAACGCCGCTGATCCACTTTATTCGCACTCGCAGCTTTCTTCTGACGCCACTCCCTTTTTCCCTTTGCCGCCGGTTTCCGCATTCGTCCGCTTACTTGGCGCATTCACAAAGTAACGAGGGGATTATTTTGGCCTCGTTGATTATGCGTTCTCGATACCTCTTCTCTTCTGTGGCAACGCACGAATACTTGATTAAGCTTTCGCTCATTCTCTACTCAGTTTTGTGGACCTATAATATTATGCGCCAACATTTGTTCTGCATCGATTTGTGAGTAAAAGGTTTGTTAAAAATAAAACCAATGCACTTGGGCTCGAAATGTACTCAAACCACTCGTAAAAAGCTCCCCTGTAAATTGGCCTGCAGCACGTATGCCTGGGCATGAATCTAAAATTTGACGAGGAAGATGATCGGACAAGTTGAGACCCAAGTGCAAAGGGTTGATGGGAAACTTGAGATAATGGTTAGGAGTGGAGGAGGAGGACGAGGAGAGCCATCCGGAGATTTTACAGGGCGTCCTTAATTCAGGATGCGCCGGCACCGGCATGATTTAGTGGCGGCCGCTTTTGTTTACGAGGGCAGGGCAGCGCGACGGATTAATTAATACAAACGAGACACGTCGAGGAGAATTTTACGGCGGCTTGGATTTTCATGAAAGCCTCAACGTATTTCGGGAGCGGCCGTCGCCCCGAGATTAATGCCAGCCGGTATTAGCGCTTCCCGAGGGTTAAGCCGGCCTTTAAATCTTTTCAGGATGCCGCACTCAACAGCTCGCCGACTCCTCCGCTACTGTTAAGATACACCGGCTCTCCTCGAACGGAACAATATGTGAAAATAATGGAGCTTCATTTATTGAGCCCGGTAAACCCGGGGATTTACGAGCCCGGTAACTATCTAACAACGCACCCCCGCAGTTATGTCAGTTAATTATTCAGCCAATAGAACGAGGGCAACAACCATCCTGGAATTCTTGAACTCGAACCCAGAATGAGTTTGTAATCAAGTTGAATAATATACTCGAATTATTAACTTAGATAATTCGAAATTTTTACCTGAACTCTCCTGACACTTTGCCGACGAGACGTGGAAATCCTGATTTTCGAGGAAAATTTTAACAGACAGAACAGCCGGCAGCAGGTCGTTAATGTACAAATAAGCGGCGGCTCGACACTCGAGAGTTGAAGAACTGCGAGTCCCAGGGGTAGCGGCTGTCGGCTTGAAAGCCGAAAACTCGAGTGGAAGTGAAAGGCATGTGAGTGAGTTGCGGGCGATGAAGAAGTCACCAGAGCGAAAGTGCCCGGCGAAAACTGTCACGACGAATTAGCTCATCCTGCCGACCCTAGTTCTACCAGAACCAGACTGACGTTCCGCCACGCTGCGGCAGCCGAGAATTGTTCACCGCTCTGTGGAAGGTAAATGGCAGCGGGGCGTTTCGACGATTAAGTGTGCACGGTACCTTTCTATCGACCGCGTACTCTCTGTTCGATGTTATATTCCTGTGTTTTATCGACTAAGGGATACAACGTTGAGAGTCATCCAGGAGACTCAGTAGAGTCTCGCGCCAAGTATAATAGTACATACAGCCCGGGTTTCGATCGGAACAAAACTTTCACCTTCATTTCTGAGAAGCTTGTAGCTCCAAGGATTAATTTAGGATTTATATATTCCATTATGTATTTTTTTTCAATAGGCCAACAAACAAGTAGGTCCGTGTAAGCGAGCAAATGCAAGTTAATTAATTAATTAAAGTACGGTGTGTCTTTGCTTAAAAATGTAGTTTTCTTGTATGATATGTATTTCGTTTTTGGCCAATGTTATTAATATTGCGAAGGGAAATATTTGTGAAACTGTTACGGGTTAGAGGGGTTACGGTCACGAAGAGCCAATACAAGCGCTCTTGTCTCGCCCGACATGTTTGTCAGTGATGATGCGGGAGAAAGAGGCTGGATCTTCTCGGTCAAAGTTCAACGCTGACAAATTCGCAGGGGCGTCGGCGTCGTCCGCTCGATAATGTCCTTGGAAGGCGGGGCGCGGCGGCCGATCGCACCTCTTTAAAGTTGATCGATGTGCCGCCGGGATCACCGCCGTACGCTTGTCGCTCCTCGGACAATATTTGACGGACGCCCACTGAATTGCCCTAGCATTCATAATACCCTGATCACCAGAGCATCCCGACACTTGATCAATGCGTGAGCGAGCGTCGAGAATCTAACTTTAATCTTTACTTCGTGACGTGCAACTCTTGTTGTATTTTTCTATGACGAATAAGTAAATCGAAGCGAAGAAGTCAGTGCAAAGTTGTGTTATTAACTCATAGAATGTACAATAGTTGAACATTAAAAATTTTTTTAATTAATAACTTGCATATTCTTGCGATTTCTCTTAAAGAATAACTTGACCCTTTCACGTAGTTATTTTGGAACAATTAACTTCTTTACGAGTCTTAAATACAGGCCTTAGATTATTTATTAAAAAATAAAAAGTAACGAAACGAAAAGTGGTAGTTTATTTTCGAATTTAAGAAAAGCTGTCTCAGAAGGAAGTCATGGGTTAATACGATGGAGGCTCCGATATTTCATACCAACAATGGGCGAATGATTTCGCGGGTCAACGGATGCAGCGAGCATTGGATTCAATTGCGATTTTATTTCACCTCGCAAGGAGTATCGTCGCTTAAAGACGGTCATTCCACTCGGGCAGACGGGAAATGCGTTCCGTCTTCTATTACAGTAACGTCAATTCCCTGAAACGAGGATACGAAAGATTCCAGGAAGTGGGGCGGAAAATTTCTTCAGCTCGCGTGCTACATCCCGTGCTGCACTGCGCCTCGTCGAAAGTTCACTCAATATACATGATCCAATCCCTAATGCAATCGGCTCTTTGTGGCTCTTCGTAGGAAAAGCACCTTGGATCGAAAGTAACATTACTGCTATCGTCCTCAATTCAATCACTTTATGCAAATGTATATTTAAGAAGATAACTTCCCCGCTCGTTCATCACACCTTTGTAGTCTGTAGTCTTCAGATATTCGGCGAATGCAAGCTAAAGTTGTTTATAAACAATTTAAGTTCACTAGTTTACATGATTCATATGAATTTGTGAATAATATGCGTATGCGAAAATGAAAATAATGAGATCGGAGTGAAATTTATACATAGTCATTGCATGACTCCTCCAAATTTCGGAGGAGATTGGCAAAAAGGAAAAAATCTGGATAAAATGAAAAACGCTTATAGATCTGAAGAGCTGGCGTGACGGACGTGAGCAAAGGGTTAGCACGTCCGAGGGGGCAGCGAATTAATGTAGATTTCAATTCTGTCCACGCGACCTTCGCAAGTGAAATAGCCGTGAACTGTCTCAGTAGATCCGACAGGCAGGCAACCACGCTCGAGAAGTTTGACGCGTCGAAAGCCCCGGATAAGTAGACTCCACGAGGAGCACGAGGAGAAAGGGAAGAAGAGGCCGGCGTAAATACGGGGAAAAGGGGACAGTAAACTTCGAACAATCGAACCGCTTGCCAAATAGAAACTCTTCTTCCAAGCGTTTCAGCGCGCTCAGAAGAACTGGCGCGACGTGACTTTCCCGATGCTTTCCGATCGACTTGGAAAGTGCGATTGATATCGCGCGGAAAGTTCAACAGAGGCGTCGCCACTCGCAGGCGTCTCGATTTTATTGTCAGAGCGAGGATTCAATGACAAAGTATCACAAGTGCGATTCCAGTGTCAATGTCTGGTCAAACGTAGGGGAATATGTCGACGTGCCAGCTCGGACAATAATCGCCTGAGGCGCGGGTTTACGGTGTTGAAGCTTTCGCTGACGGACGAGACACATCCACGAACCACATTATTTGCATGTACTGAAAACTCATGAAAACACAACGAAATTACCATCCAAAAAAATCAAGTGGCCCAGGAGGTTGGCAGTGTCTTGTTTGAATAATCGAAGTTGTCGGAAGAATATGCGTTTCCCCACGGATTTCCATCGAGCGCCACTAAATTGCATTTCCCGAGTGGCTCCCGTTGTTCCTGGGAGTGACGGATTTTAATATGATTCAGGTCGAGTTGCTCGCGCCGAGGGAAGGCCCCTGTAAAGTCGAGCTCGCTCGGAGTGCGTGTGTGTTAATAAAACCGTTAAAATTCAGCCGGCTGTCGAGGACTAACGTGGATAAGTGAAAGGAAAAGGAGAAAAAGTAAAAACGGGGTTATTTCAACATTGTCATCTCGTCGCGGCCTGTTTTCCCCATTCGCCGTCGGATGATTCTGCGGCGCCCATGCGCCCGGGGAGATCTTGGAGGTTTCGCTGGCAACAAGTATTTAACAAGTCTCTGCAACTGGTGCAGCTGGTTATCGCTGGGATATCCCGGATTTCCATTCTTCCCCCTAGAGTCAAATAATCGTCGCGGGCTCTGTGTGCCGTTCCACGTGCGCACACACGATTCGGCAGCAAGCCCGGAGGATCTCGCCGGATAAGTGGTGAATTCGGTCGCGGAATTAACGCTCCACCAAAAATAGAGCCACCAGTGTAACGAGCGAACTTAAAATAACCGCCGTCTGGGAGCCCAGCTGGAGCAAATGTAAATACGATGTAGCTCGGATTCATAAGCTGCTCCAGTTTCAGAAACGCAGCGAGCCTCTCCTATGCGCTTCGTCACGATGCTAATATCGAGCGTCCGGACCAAGCTTTATTATCGATTCGCACCTATTCCCGTATCAATTCATTCGTATGCATTCACGTATCAAGTATAATCATACCCTTTTGAATGAATGATGCTCTGTCAGTGTCACCAATCGGCTTCGGTTAAAGTTCTGCCTTTTAAGGTAGTTGCTAAAGAACATCTCGTTTTAATTCTCAAAAATTTCTTTAAACTTGCAGATAATAGTTTTAAGCATGATTGATTTGAAACTATTAGTCAAACTTTATTATACTTATTTATCAACTTTTCAATAGTGTTTAGAATAACTGACAGCTTTTGGCGATGTCGCACGTATAAAAGTTGTCAATTTCAAAGTTGATTATTTCGGAAACGCTGTGCTTATGGCCAGTAGTTGGAAGTTCGTGTAATATCTGAAAGTTTAACGATAATTTTAAGAAAAATTGTCGTTCTTCAGATTATGTTCTCGCTTTATTTTTCTCGACTTTTTGCAACCGAAAACAATACGCGAAAATCACTCGTCATTGATACTGTCGGGAAATCCCGTATGCTGTACCGGAATGTCACAGATACGTGTAAATCGAGAGCCGCAAGGGTAGCGGGGAAATGTAGCTCTTCGGAAACTCGGAGCACGACATCGATCTTCCTTCCAGAAGAAAGCGGATCCACGCTCAGCCCTTTCACCCCCCACAGATCTAGCCCTGCGTGTAGATCTCTCTCTTCCAAGTTATTCCCAGGCTCTTCTTTCCCGTGACTTGTGCCGTTTCTTTCCGTCGCCGGAACAGGAGAACGGGGCCGCGAGCAAATTAAGCCGGCGGTAACGAAGCCGGATAGTTAGCCGTGCAAACGGCGATCTGGAAGAGCCAATTAAAAGTTGCCGGAGCCTTCGGACGCCATCCAGACTGTATGTCGACAGGTCACAGGGACTTACAATTAGCCTCCTCTTATTGTCGGCGACTGTCAACCATGTGTATTGGTTACGACTAACAGACTTTATAATTATTATTCAATTTGCATTATCATTACTTTCACATTATCTTAAGATAAGTGAAAACAGCCGAATAGACCGGAAACTCTGATCCAGTATCCAAAATCAATCATAACAGATGACTCCACTATCATTGCAACATCGTCTCCGGCTTGATGCATCTTCGCCGAACGCAATCTAACACAATCTTTGAATGACTCAACCGCCCGATAAATCAAGCAGGTCGTACTCAGCCGAATGCCAGCGGCAAAACAGCCGACCCACCTTCAATAGCTTCTTAGTGTAACATGAGAGAGGCTAAGTACGTAGATGTTGAACAAGCCGGATAGAGGGGCGTAAGATCGTGGAAGGGGAAAGCGCGGCAAAAGGGAGGGAAGAGTGGGCAAGCAAGTTAACGGCATACCAGGACGAAGGCGCAGAGGGTGGTAGGCGGTAGTGGTAGCGCGAGTCGCTGGATCTGCGCCAAGCTATGAAACACAGCTGAAACTATGTAAAGCCTGTTAACTTCATCTTTGCGGGTTAACCAGGCGGTGGAGCCAGCAGCCTCCTCGCACTCCTGGACCGAGTGTGCCACCGAAACTTGTGCCCACGTGCGTGCGTATTTCCTCGGGATCGATGACCCGATTCCCCGAAAAGCCGATCCACGGATCCGCTTAATGGCGTAGCAGGTTCAAAGTCCCGCTGACTTATGGCCCCAACCTGCTCCCAGGTCCACTGGGATCCTTGCCTAAAGCCGAATCCGTACGGCCCGGCCACTGTTCCTCCTACTCTTCGCCCGGTTGTCTCCGACTGTCTCTCGGCCGGGGGCCTACTGCTCTTACTTTCCAGGAATCGTCCCTTTTTAGTCGGCCGCGAGAGACCGGCGGCAGCTCCCCGAGCTCCTGAATGCGAGGGAGGAAGTCATTCTCCGTTTCACTGCCTCGCGAGATAAAGGAATTCCCGTTTGATTCCGCTCGACATCTCGAATGTCTTTTAGTGTATACTTTGCCGCGCGCTACATTTTCCAGTCGGTGGCGGAGTCTTGCTTTTTCATTCTGAGTCTAGTGGATAAGGATATACTTGGGGTGAGAGCGCGATATGTCCATAACACTGGATGATTCTAAAGTATCCTCACGTGTCCCGAGGTCCTAGCATTCTTAAATCGGTCTACTTGCAATGTGGAAGTATGATACTCGGAGTATTATCAAGTCTTAACCCTCGAACTGCACCGTCAAGAAAACTGGACGACGCGGCACGGCTGAGTAGGAGCTAGTGCTAGTTAATCAAAAATTCCATAGCTACGCAGTAAAACCAATCGAAATGAAACTAATTAAATTTTCAAGTTTAAATAATTGTCAAGTATTTATTATAATTATTCTACTTATTACCCCGAAATGCTTGGGAGCGCGTGTTAGTAGTCGGCACATTAGCTCGGCCTCCGCACGAATTCCCCGAGAACGAGGCGTAAATATACATAGATATAGTGTGCGCGGGGAAAGTAGCACTACTTAGGCAACTCTATCTGCAAGCATCGCAACTTTGTCGGCTGCTTCTTCGAGGCCGATTAGGAAATGGTTAGCCTTTCTCAATGCAGCGCGCAGTGGGCGTCTCAACGGGGAGGCGCGATCAAAAAGAAAAGGGGGGGCCGACGCCTCGAATTCTCCGTGGGAAAGAAGGCGCCGGCGTCGCTCGCTCGACTGCTTTAATAGAGAACTGCGGATCCGACATTCAAGCCTCGTTGCTTTTAAACCGGCGCTAAAACTCGCACTACGTCCGCGAATTCTCCCAATCTTCTGCGGGGATTAAATACTCTTGTGCACGAACGCACACGCTCGGGGATCTCGGGGGATGCTCTTAGTTCCGGTTTGCCGAGTTTTCAGGAGCATATTCGCGGAACACCGCTTTCGAGTGTTATATTAGACACGCATAAACAGATTATTGACTCGATTTTTATGAATGCTGTATGGAACGATATTTCAAAAGTATATTATTCTGCTACACCTAATTGAAAAGGAATTATATTTTGGATTAGTACAGAAGAAAGCTCGTCGACCATTGAGATGGGATGTCGAAGATAACACACCTGATCATGTCTGATTTAAACATTTTGCGAAAGCGGCTAGGAGCGAGGAGTAATATCTCAAAAGTATACTATTCTGCTAGACCTAATTCAAACGGAGTGATATTTTGGATCAGTACAGAAGGAAGTTCGTCGACTATTAAGATAGGATGTCGAAGATAACACACCTGATCATGTCCGATTTAAACATTTTGCGAAAGCGGCTAGGAGCGAGGAGCAATATCTCACGATAAATTTTCCCCGAGCACGTTAGACTTCTCGGCGACATTCATAGGAGCTCGAACCAGGAGACTCCGGAGTGGTAGGAGCCCGGTGGAAAGGCGGGCTCAATTTTATCAGGGACAATCGTTGGAGGAGATAAATTGAGCCCGATGTGGGAAGGAGTGAATTAATGCCGAGCGGATTCTGTTAGCGGTGGCAGGAACTTGGTGTCCGCCGGCTGGAGGACGCTGCTCGCCCGAATGATCCTGCGGCCAGGATTAAAGGCCAACGCGCGCAAAAAAAGCCAATAGATGGAAGGCGGCCCCGGGGCGATTCAATTCGGTAAATAGGTAATTCCGAAATGAAAAGCGCCGCACCGCAGCGCTCTCTGCTCTCGCCGCGATATGGGAACTCGATAAAAGTAGAAATCTGGAGCGAGTATCTGGATATGAGCTACGGTGATTGTTTGCCCCGAAGCTAGTCACACATTCCTTTTCTCACTCGAGTTCCCTCCTTCTTCCACCCCCTCAAACACTCTCTCTTTCTCTCCCTCTTCTGAGCGATGTAGGCGAGGCGAGTGCACGCGAACACTAGGTCCTTTAATTTCCGGGACAATTCCGAGAAAAGGATTCCCCCAATGCAGACGATCCTGCGCCGGAGAGATATTCCGGGAATAAAACTTCTTTATGAAAGTCTAATACTCTCGTGCCGAAATGTGGGTGTTCTTTGAAAAGTCTGGCAAACTTGTGGCGCGTGATACATAATGCTTTAACGAATAAACTTTTAACTTGTTTAAAGTATCCTAGCTAATTATACGGAAGTCCTACTCATGTGACAATGAAGGACACTGTTATATTTTATGATGGAAATGCATTAATTGGCATACAAGAGATTTATTCGTGGTGGGGGAGCATCTTTTAACCCCATTAGGACCCCGTTAGAACAATATACCATTTGTTAATAAAGCCTGAGGTAGGTCTAGTTTAGGATCTAAAGACCCAAATATTGACATAATCATATTATGGTTTGGCCTATATTTTTCTCTTGTGGGGTTTTATGATGCTCCCCTTCCGAGAATGAGGGTTAAAGCATCTCCATTAATAAAAACAAGAAAATACCATCTCGAATCATACATCATTTTCAACCTTTATGTAGTTCTTATGGGGGTTTATGGTCCTCCTCACCGTGAATGAGTCTCTTTCATGGTAATTAATACATTGCCATTAACGAAAACCAAAAATTTCTTCTTTTTCACATGAGTAGTACTTCTGAATAGTTAGCATATTTTATTCCGACATCTCGTTAAAATGGTTCATAAATTCATTTTTAAAGGTAAAACGAATTGCAGAAAGAACGGAGTTGATAGTCAGCGTTCTATTTTCCATCGGCTGAAATCGGGCAAATATCGGCGAATATGCCGAAACTATGGAAACTGGAATCCGAGCAGGCAACTTTAAATGGCACGTCCTTGCCCGGAGCTCTATGACACAGATAGCCAGACACAGAGGCACTTAATTGCAACATTGTTGCGAGCTGAATGCAGCGCACACTCAAGGAAAATCAATACGATCCTCGAGGAAAAAGTGCAGGCCGGAGGCAGGCTTGGCTACCCGCGCTGCTGCCGCCGGAAACAAGAGTGAGTCGGCCTGTTGGCATGCTTACCTTTAGGTCGGTCGGAACTTCAAAAATTGCATTTCCCAGATGAAAGTGCGCCGCGCAAGTTGGCACGGCAGTCGAAACGAATGCTTTTGTCGGCGCTCGAGAGAGTTGAGAGGCACGCACGTGGCGCGCGAGGGCGCGCGAGGGGCGCGCGCGAGCACCGATTCCGGGGCTCAAAGCGAACGTTATCGTGGCAATCGCAATTACCGCTCTGGAATTCCAACAGTGGTTTTCGGCCGGAAGTAATCCCGGAATCCAGAACGCAGTTCTCCCCTCCCGCTCGTTCGCCCTGCGGCTCGGAGGACAAGGAGGAAACTCGGCCAAGAATGTGCGCCTTGCCGAGAAATCCCGGGGGAAAGGCGTCGTTAGCCACAAGTTACAGTCTTTTCCAGGATGTTGTGTCGAGCCTGGGCCAGTCGGCCTGCGCGCGGATAATTGTCCAAATAAAGCACGTATAACCGGCGAAGCTGGGAAAGGCGCCACGCCGAAGTCCTCCCCGCAGCCTGATTTCCCCCGGCGATATTTCCGACAGTAATTAACCGCCGCCCATTATACCCTTTCCGGACTAAATGCCGAAAAAAAGGAGTGGCCCGCTGCTGGCCCGGCCCAGCTTCTAGTTGGACCCGTTGGGCTTACGGGCATTGGGGTTAAGAGCGTTAAGGTTAGTGCTGTTAAAGGGGCTTCAGTTTTGCGTCATTCCTCGCTACAGATTCACAAGGCCGCGCCTGAGGAAGTGGTAGTGTGCGCTGCCGAAAGAGCGTCATTATTCCGGCAACTGTTAACCTTGGATTAGTGGTGTGTTTTAATGGTGTCGGTAACAATCGTAATTTTGACGTGCTTGCTGTTAGAGCAGTGTTTCTTACGCGAGAAAATTCAGCGAGCGAGGCTCTTCTTGTGGGAGCCGTGCTTGCCGTCGTGGAGTTTCCCTTCGCGTATGGCCAGCGCTTGATTCATACTCCTCGCGATGTAGAGCGGACGATCCTTTGAAGAAGACTACGACGGTGAAGACAATCTTTGATGCTGTTGGTTATCGAATTCGATATCAAGTAATTGTTCTCATTGTTAAACATCTGAATTGTGTGTCCTAAGTATTGTAATTGTTAAACATCCGAATTCCCAGTTATTATACAATTTCTCCAACACTTTGCGGAAGCTAAGTGAAACTCTGTACCTATATCATATATCATCTTTTCGCTCGAGTATATTGACAAAGTTGGCTTGGATTCCCAATGCACCAACATGCTAAACTCAAGTCGCCAACTACTAATTACAAGCGAATTACAACTTAAACGTTATTAGCCTGGAAGCACGCGTGAAACTCCGCTCGGAGGAAGCAGAGGTTCTTCCCGGGTTCATGATAGGAAAACAGGACTGGAAATTCCGGGGAAGCCCAGCACTCCTGGCAACTCCCTAGGAAGCAGCAGATGCCCGATTGGCTATCGCTAATATATCAAAGGAGCCTTTGTTCGGCCGAACGGAACACCAACAAAGTTGTTGGGACAGCAAGTTAAGAAGGTACGGGCTAGTTCGAAGGGCTCCCGAAAAAGGCGTGCAGCCAAGCCTCGACTTTTTCTCGGCGCATCTTCCACTGACACGCCGCCCTCGTAGAAGAAGCCTGGCGTCGAAAAAGTTTCCGCAGCGCCGGGGTACCCTCCTTGCGGAAATTGGCAGTGCCGGAGCGGGGAAATGACGGTAGTCCTGGTGCGTCCCTGGTATTCCCGACACTCCCGACACTCCCGACTACCTCGGACAAAAAGCCCGGGACGAACTTGCCGCTCGTGCTGTCAGTGACGGCGAACCCATCGGATGTGGCTGGTTCTTCTGCGAGAGGTGACAGTTCATGGGAGATGGTGCCAGCCGCTCGAGCAGGCTTATGAGCAGAAGTGCTTCCAAGTTTCGTTAGGTGGGGAGTTGCAAGATCGTTTAAGGTCAGCCTCCTATCAACTGGCCAGACCAACTTAACATGACTTATAATTGGAAAATAAGCAACTACTTTACTTGTGCAAATGAACTCGAGAATAATTTGGTTATTCAAAATTAATGCAATATATTGAGAAAGAAAATAGAGAGATGAAAAGAAACTCAAAGAAGTCCTGTTGGCATAAATCATTTCTCGTTGTCGTTATTACTTCCTGCTTTTCCTATGATTGGAACAATCTTGCACGAAGCTCTTTTCTAATCGAACTCGACCGATTGAAACGTGAGTGTCGTTGCGAAAGCTGCGGAGCGAGCCTTTGTACATGCTACCTTCATTCTTCCATCAAGCCGGAGATTGCAGCTCTCCGTAGTGCAATTACCGTTCAGCCTCGGTGGCAACCGGCCGCGCTAACTAATGAGAGTAAACACACAATTTACGAGCCGCCTGCCGAGTGAGCGATACACTTTGTTCAATCTAGTTTCACGTGACGCAACGCGCTTTCAGGATTAATCTCTCTTGAGTGTCTATTAAGGTTCCCCTTACTTTTACACGCTGCGCCGTAACCCTTTGTTTAACGGCGGTTTTAAACTTAATCCGCCTTTTTAATCTCGTTTTGCAACCTTTCCTGAACCCCCCTTGTACGAGCACTACGTTCCACGTCAAACAAAACAGCTTTAACACATTTGTCTATGAAAACAAATATTGGAATGTTTTCCAGAAACTGTATTTATTTATAGCAACCAAATAACTTCATGATTGCGTATTTCGCGAATTGAACCTCAATATCTTATATAAAGAGGTTGGAGCCGTCATTTGATGCCTGGTTAAGAGGGGAGCTTCATTTGAGCTCCGACACAGAGTTTAGAGACCTTTTCAAACCACAATAAATCCAATTTTTGAAAATTCCATTTGCAATGTTATATTTCCATCACGTTATTTCCAGAAACAAAAACATTTCCCTTTTGCTCTTTGCTCAAATTCTCTATGAACTGGTCAGACGAAGCTTTTAAACTTTGACTGATTATTCCTGAATGTTTTAGTTATCATACGTAGTTTGTTCCAGCGCGTCGTCATTTTATCATAGGTTTTTAAACTAAAAGTGGTAGGTTTTAAGAGCCCATATTTATTACAACGGAATTTGGGCGATTGATTACTCAAAAACTATACAGACAAATTGTCGAAAATTGGTGGAGTGATATCATAATTATTAAATAACGTTATGTACGAATTTCAGTCGGGTCTCATTATTTTCTTTTTCGGCACCAACCTCCTTAAGCGAGTCAAAGGCAGAGTCGGCCCCTACCCAAAGGGCGAGGGTCCGCGCGCATTAATGGAATGCAGGGGATGTTCAACTTTAATTAAAATGCAAACACGATGAAGCGTTGCATTCCTGGATAATTATGCAGGCGGCCATTGCATAAGTGGCGAGAGTACGAACAAAAACTGCAATGAAGGCAATCTCTTTTGCTGAGGCTCACTTTTAGTTCAGTTTCAACTTAATGACGAGACCCGGCAAAACCGACGGATGCTCGTTATATTTTCGAATTTACTTTAATTTACTGCTATTAATAAATTTCAATACATTTCTCTCTAAATAGAAAGGAATTCAAATTATTTTGATAATTCGTTTAGTATTGTAATACAAAAATTCTCTGATTTGACGGTTCGAAAAATCTGGCTGCGCTTTGAGTCCCGCTCGCTTTTTTGTTGGTTTCGTACGGCGCACTGCGTTTAATGAAACCCGGCAGGTCAGATTTATATTGATGATGATGACAGGTGAAGATTGAAGAGACTGTAATTGCAGTTGAGTGAATGAAATGTTATTCCATAAAAGGGATACGTTGAATCAGCCATAAACGTGACCTGCCAGATTTCATTGCGCCGATGTTTTCACGCAGAACTTCATGCCGCTTGTCGATTCGTCGGCGCAGCCCCAATTTATTTCGACCACTCGGTGGGAAGCAATGCTGGCCCAGTTTTTCCTTGTTTTTTCCTCCACCTGCACTCGAAAAGGAATCGAGGTGGGTCAATCAGCAAACGGAAAGGTAAGCTCGGCATACCCGAATACCGGATGTTACACATAAATTTGGCGGCGAACCAATTTCACGTCGGCAGTTTATATTCTGTTAGGAGGACGCGCGATGCACTTTCCATCCTGCAAGAAAATCCGTCCGACGGTGGATCGGTGCTTCAACGTCTGTGATAAATCACAGCTCTGCTTTTCTTTCTCTCCATGAATCTGTCACTCCTGTCTTCGCCTTCGCCCGCGCGCTTATGCCATCACGGAACGCGGTTCGTCCGAAAATATTAATATCCAGTTGCACAGCAATCGCCAATAAGAACTGAAAGAATTTCAAAAGGAAACTACCCTAAATAAATCTCAGTGGAAGCGAAAAATCTGAATTTCACCACAAACATACATTTTACAAAGAAATTAAATTCTTGCTTCACCGTTTCAACTTGAAGCGCGTCAGGCACCAAAAGCAGGCGCGGCGGCGTCGCGAAAGGCTTTTCAACGAATGAAATTATTCACAGCCTCAGAATATTCTTTTCCTTTCTCGAGGTCCTTTAAGTGGAAACAGTTACATTTTCAAGAGGCTCGGTCGAATTGTTCAGTTGGAAATGTCGGATTGCACGCTGGGAATGCTAATCGGCGGGAAAGCAGTGTGCTTCAATACGCTCGTCCCCCTCATATACCGTTCAAGTATGCCGGCGCGGCGTAGTGATTCCAGGGCGAATAATAATGACGAGTTCGCCTGATGAATAAGATTTGTCAAAAGGGAGGCGGAGTACTTGGGCGCCGTTGTGCTTTTATCGACTGCTAATCGCAAAGTGCACGTCGCCGGTCATGCGCTTCAGTGGCGTCCGATATTCCAACTGAGGGCGATCATTGTGGTTTATTACTGGCCGGCTATTCTTCGCCAGTGGAGGGGGCCGAATGAAGTGATCCAATCGATGCCAAGAAAATACATCCTTATTTCCGCCGTTCTTAATTACCGGCGTGGCCTAATCGCTTTTCCGATTCGCCCGCCAGTCCATTTAGCTCCTGCGCTCGCCCGGCCGAATCGAACTCGGCCTGTAATCGACAACTAATAAGACGAGCAACTTGGCGAATTCTCTCTCGAATCTGTACTGCACCAAATGGAATTCCCCTGCAGATCTCGACCCACTCGCGGATCAGAAGAGAGCTGAAGGAAAAGCTTGTTCACCTACCTTAAACCCGAAACCCCGCTCATTCCAATTAGCAGTCCACCGAGTCTTACACTTCGCAGACACATTAAACCCTTACACTGCTCCTCCTCGCACACAGAATTAAACGACGAAAGGTTTGCGAGCGTTGATGATGGCATACAGCCACGCTTTCGCCGAGCTCCGAAAGGCGAGAGTGTGTGTGTGTGTGTGTGTGTGTGTGTGTGTTCATCGGTCTCCCCCGAGTTTGAGGACCAAGGGCAAGCGGTGTCTGCCAGCCGAGTTCTAAAAGAGCGGCGGTGCAAAGCCAAAGGAAGATGGCGCAATTAGGGCTGGCCAGGTGGAAAAGGGAATAAGGGGCGGGAAGAAAAAGGCGAGGCCGCGCGCATACAAGAAGCCCGGGGAGAGAGAAAGGGTGGCCGACAAAAAAAAGCGAAGAGGTTGAACGCACTGGGAAACTGGAAGAGCAGTGGAGATCAGGTAGCGCGCGCGCTAAATTAAGCGCTTAATTCCGTTTCTTCGAGCCGTGCGGCTGCTAACTCTGAATAAAAGGGCTCCGCACGTCTCTCTCTCCCTCTCTCTCTCTCTCTCTCGAGCATTTCCACTATTTTTCTCGAAAGCCGCCCAGTCTGGCGTTTACCATTAGCAAGCCGCGGATAGCTTTAATGCAGAATGGAGAATGCAGATGAGCCCCCGAACCCCCCACGAAACGAGACAAGGAAATGAGAACGCTTGAAGAGAGCGCAAGAATGCGGCCCGGAGTGCAAGAGAAATGGAAAAAAAGAGCCGAGCAGCGAGGGAGCATGGAATGCGGGAAAGATGCCCGAGTATTTTCGAGTGTCTACATGTTGACAGGAGCTTCCCTCATGCGGCGTGTGCTTTAATGTCGACCGCAAGTGGCTGCTAGTGTGGACGCACGCAGTTCTTCCGGGCCACTGCGATGGTAGACCGAGGTTGATGTTTCGTTGGGATAGTGTGATCCGATCTCGAAAACCGAGAGGCGTTGAACGAATGCTCGCGCAATCAATAGAGAGATAACAACTCTTTGACACCAGCCGTGTTATTGTAATAATAATAGAGTATTCAGTAATTTTAATACAAAGAAGTCTTTACCGAGTCTTGTCCACACACTGAAATTTATTTATAATTTCCAATGGAACCAATAATGGAAATAATTGTAACTCAAATTTGAAAGGACTGATTAAAAGAAAAGTACCCCGGTATAGCCTTCCCAAACGATTCTCTTTGAAAAAACCATATAAACAAAGGCGATAAACTGCCAGAATCGTTTGAGCACATGTAACTCTTTAAAGTGTTTAGAATACTACGTCTCGATTGGGGACGTGCCACAACACTTGGTCCCCACCCCTTGGAGCCTCGGTCCTTGAGGCGCTTGGCCCTAATACCAGGTTGCCGTTTCGTCGTTGTTATCGCCCCGCTGGATGAGATTGCTACTATTATAGCGCCGCACTCAGACAATAATGGTCCGGCTGATGTAAGATGGAAGCTCTAATTCGCACTTTGCATGTTTACAGCGCCAGGAAGGGCGCCCGTTGCACATTCCAGTTGGCGGAGTGTCCTCAGTGTTGCTGCGCTTCGAGAACTTGCCCGAGAGGCTTTCATCGCCCGTTGTTGCAGTCGGAGAGTTATTCTCGGGGCGTCACGAAGTCCGGGAAAAGTGAATGCCGAGTGATTTTCTGAAAGGAAAGGAGCTTCTTCTCGAGTGAAGAGGCTCTGTTCGGGAGTGGCGCTGGATGGGACAAATGGAGGGCTGCATCAACAAGTCTCGTATTTGCAGGCTGCTTTAACCCTTTAAAGTACTGCTGCTGAGACAGCGGAGTGGTGCCAAATGGACGGGGGGGTGAACCTCCGGGACCACCTACTGAAACCGCCTGCGTGCAACCACACAACTATAGTTCTTTCTCGTCCTTTAATTATAATCCGTGAATGCGGCAAATTGGAATATGCAGGCTGATTCACTTGGCTTGGAATCACTATAATCGCTACCAATTCAATAGGCGGTTTCAAGGGCGCGTTTTTCATTGTACCCCGAAACTGATAACACAAGTGAAATGGGAATTTATCCAACTTATATGATTTGGCACCAAAAATAACAGAAGGTCGACAAGTTGCTACCAAGTAATAGAAATTGGATGAGTTGGTACTAGATAATAGAAATCGAATAAATCGGTAATAAATAATACAAGACGTACAATATTTGGTACCAACTTGTCCAACTTGTATTATTTGATAGCAACTTGTCTAACTTATACATGTGATATGGTATTGCGACTTTGGCATTGTTACTACAATCATTGGAATCTCACTAATGCGATACAGAAACGGATTTTTTCCTCCCCGATTTTTCGACTTTTTTTCAATTCGCTCAGTTGCAACATTTTTCGATAGTTTTAGCCCTAAAACTAAGGTTCTGCACGGAATTGGGCGACCATAAGCCGTAATTGTGTCGTGCGGAGGATATTTCCTACAATTCTGAAGAACGTCACTAAACTATCATAATGATTCCAAGCCAAGTGAATCATCCTGTAAATATGAATCCGGAAAATCGAACTTGTGAAAAAGGAATGGTTTTAAATAATCCATGTTTATAAAGAACTCTGTGAACACGTGGACGTTTTCGAGGATCGTCGGAGAGCGAGCAATCTTCCAAAGACATAGTATACATGATTTCGTTAAAATAACTTGCCGAGGGGCACTAAACCACCCGGAGCACTGGCATTTCCAGCGCACTGCTTCCTCAGATAACTATCGCTCGCGGAAATTCCCCGACTCCGCGCCGCGTGCCTCGAATTCTTCGATGACTAACGACCTGCCTAGAATGTGGGCGTCCTGGTAATTAGGTTAAGTGGGAAAACCGCTTATAAAATCTTGATGATGATGTTAGATAATCATAACAGCACTGGCACGCGGGAAAGCAACTTGTACAAGAAAGCAAGCCAGGAGCGAAAAAACGTCATTGCAGAATGTAAGCAATTATCTTTAATTCTAGATAGAGGTAATGCTAATCCAACAATGCTTTGAGGAGGAATAAATTTGTAGAAAGGTGAATGCCTCGCCATTAGTTCTGAGGAACTAATACAAAGTAGTTTAGCTGAATAAAGAAAATGAGTTTTTTTATGAAACTGCTGTTAATGGTCATTTATTCTTAGAAGGAAACTAATCTATAGCTTTCTTATATTGCCGCGCTCTCAATAAACGGGTCTTGTTTGCCTTTCAAGTGTGATACTACGAACGTATTTTGGACATGATTTCAATGTCCACAAAACTCATTCCGATCACATTTGACCGCCGAGCGGGAAATTTGTATTCCCTTAGTAGGACAAAGTGGCACACGTTGAACAGTTTCGCGTAGTCAAGAGAGCAGTTCTAAGAGAGTTCCCGCTCTTCCTCTGACAAAGTTTTATTGTCATTCCTCGTGGAATGACTGGCGCACCAGCGTTCCCCTATCTCGAAGACTATTTGTTAGCAGGGAGAGAGTTAAAGCGATATTTTTGCGTCGCCCCGCAGCCCCGACCGAACAATATGATCGAGAGTTCCAATTTCAACTTTGCGTCTCACTCCTTGGAAAATAGGTTAACGATAAAACGATAGCGGACTAGATAAGTGTATCTTAAAATATTAGACGAGAGAGCGGTTCATGTAAAAGCTTTCTTGGCTGGAAGCATAAGGGGTTTTTATTGATTCTGGAGCCGGTCTAACATCGGGATAATGTTCCCTTCGAGTGTGTGCTTCCTTTATTATTCAGCAGCCCATTTCGAAAAATTACGCTAATGCCTTCCAGGCAGGCCGTTGCCTCGTTCTTCCGAAATGTTCCGCGGAATCTATTAACACAATGCAGCTCTTGGACCTTCGCGTTGCCGCTCAAGTGCAAAGTGTATCAACAAAATTCGGTAGCGCAAAAAAAGCTTTTTATCCAACTTTTTTAATGGACAATTACAAGCCAGCTCAGAATCTAAGTCTGTTTTAAGCCATTCAAATAATGAAAATGTTAAAGCATGCGTACTTTATCGTCTGTGGCTCGAGGTGCGTATTCATGAGAAAATGATAGCGCAAATACAAATAATTCGACTAATAAAACTAAGAGGTACATACGGACTACAGAATAACTTGTACGATACACATTTAGCAAGGGAACTGTGTGAACTTATCATATCTTGTACTCTATTTCCCGTATTCCCTTTTCCTGCCTCTGGAAATACCAGAAGCCGGGAGAACCTCGGCTCCTTGAAGCTTGTACGTATACATTTAAATAATCTCGATGATACACGAGCTCTGGAGAGCTCGGCTTGTGTTGCCGGGAGGCATGCGGACTCAGCGATTCTTTTTCGTTGGGGTAGTTCGAGCCCGCCAGACATTTAAATGGGTCAATGTTCCCATCCTCTCCTCGCCGCGGCCCCCTCAAGACCAAGGCGCTCCGTCAGCAATCCCGTTTTTCAATCGTCCCAATTTTTTTCTTCACCCCCCACATCCCCTTTGCGGGGAGAGTAACGGTTCAAAGCGCGCCGACTCTCGATCTCCGCTGGAAGTTGCAGGGTTCGATCAGCGCCGAGTCCAACTGTGCAGTTCTGATAGGGTGACGCTCGCCCTGTCTGTGGGAGCAGACCTTCCCGTAATTGAGTCGATTGTTTAAGGCTTGGTAAGCGCGAATGAAAAGAATTCTCTTGCACTGGGCTATGTGATCTGATTATAATTGTCAGTTGGGATCCCTTCTTCTTCTGCGAGGAATATCTCGAAATTTATGATACCTTCAAAACTATAATTTCATCGGTAATCAGTTCTTTCCCCTAAAAGAGTGAATGAATGTCTTAGCAATCGCAAATTTTCTCGAGGCTGGTAGTATAATCATATTAATGAGGGGAAGAAGGTCAATCCACCGAATTCACGAAATCCTCAATATACCATAATTAACAACAAGTATGTCCGGCACTTAACGTCAAACATAAAAAGCCAATACGAAGACCATCCGTAAATGACATGGGGTTCGCCGGCCGAAATCCCATTGAGTATGTATTTCGGCTGGTTTTCGAGTATCAGCAGAAATTGCTTGTCAAGAGCGAGAGCGGATGCGATGGGTTTGATTGAAAGATTGCTCAATTTGTGCGTCAAGAGAGCCGGCAGCCATCATCGGTGCGGCGTCGCGCGGCGCGCCGCGGCGGTGACGTGGAGATTTCGGGGGAAAAATAGAGCAGGCATATCCGGAAGTCCGGACGTGACGGAGCCGTCTCGTCACTTGGCCCGTGGGACACGTATCCCTTCGTTAAAATCATTTCCAAGCGGCTCTAATCCCGATCCATCGTCAGCGCCACACGTGACCGGGGAGCAAAGGTGATCACGAACCTCCACTTCCGCCTATACGACGCAAATCAACTCCGGAATGGCTCCCAAGTGGTGTATCGGGAGACGTGCGCCTGAGGAACAAGGTGGATATGTTGAGAGCAGTCGTGGCTGCGACGAGGATACAAAGCCGGTCTCTGCTTCTCATTAATTATACAAAAATCATGGAGCAGCTCGGAGCGCGAGCGGACCCCGAGACGCCGCAAGTCGAGAAGGGCGCTGATGTAGGCGAGGAAGTGGCCCGAAATAAAGGTAGCTCGAAAAAGTTACGTCTTGGTTGATTCGAGGGAGGAACGCGGGCGTCGCGCTCGGCTCAGAGGGAAAGCGGCGGCTCGCAATTTACGTTTTAATTTCGCAGAGTTGTCGGGCAGCCGGGGACTCCCGGAGGAAGCCAGGCAGGAAGGAACATAGCTCTACGAGGGAAAAAGAGGATGGCACAAAGAGAGGAAAGAAGGTGCTCTCCTGCCGGCCACAGATCCGGAGTGTAGCCGGCGAAATTTCGCGAGGGTTATCAGGGCTTTGTCCCCTAACTCTCGGCTTCCCGTGAAATAAATCTCTTCGTGTACAGGCCGTGTTTAACGCTCCTCGTATAGACGTATACCTACCAAGTAGAGTGGGCTGTCGGTGCGTTCTTTATTAATTTCTAAATTCTTTGACTGCTCTCTTCAATCTTTAAACTCCACACGCGCTCTGACCTTCTCCTATCTTGTACTCTCTCTCCTGTGTTCCCGTTTCGAGCCTGTAAAAATATTGTATGGATCGAGTCAACGAAAAAGTCATTAATAATTTTCTTTTCTATCCAAATTTTTGTCCAGCTAGAAAAAAGACGCATAGATTTTTTGACCGAACCAATATTTGTCCTCGAAATTTCGAGCAATTCTGTGTTAATTGACTGTTTCGAGACTGACTTGCTTCGATTAGTTAAAATGAGCATCGTAGTGAGAAGTTGGCGGGACGAAGGTAATTTAGCCAATACATTGGCAGCGGCCGCGCCGAGCGTACTCCTGGGAATGAATACGTCGGGCGGCGGCACCGCTGGAATTAGTTTTCTTTGGTGGCACCGTCCGACAAGATAAAACTTTGCACAAAGGGCCAACTCAAATATCACGTTTAATCAGGGCGGACTAATTCAAACAGCGAGCGAGAATCAACACACGCTCACGGTGGAAAGCGAATCTCTCACTGGCCGACACACTCTCCGCCGCTTGTATTTGCAATTTTTCCCGGCAATATCGCGCCCCCCGAACTGGATAAGGAAAACGCTAAGCGCCCGGCCCCAAGCGAATAAAGGATTTTCATTAGGACTTGCGAGGAGAACGACTTGTATTAGCCCCCGGGCGGTTTCTCCCCGAAAGTACTTTACTCTTTGGAAGCCGGCTTTATGAAATTTGCATCCCGCGTTATGGGCCAACTAACGCTAACAGGCTTTTATGCGACAAGCACCGGCTTCTATCTCCAAGAATTTCGTGGTATTTTCGCCCGTCAAACGTGTGGCGTATGATCCTGCCGCTATATTCACTCATTAGAGGTTAGACAGTGATCCGCACGTGCTCCAACACGAACAATGTGTTCGCTTGACGTTTAAATATGTAAATAAAAGTGTACGTGTTGCGATTGTTCTATTTCCGGCGGAGGGAATGTATTGGTTGAGAGGAATGACGCATGTTTTTATTAAACTGAGAGAGAAAGCGTATTTAACCGATGGAAATACGTCACTAACCTCTCTGGGAAATTAGTTCCTCGCCGGAAGTCGAACTCGCTCTAGTTCTTAGGGCACCTGGAGCACGCGCGCACTCTGTCGGAGCCGGTTAACTTGCGCAGTGGCGCTCGGGCCAAGTTAAAAATGCAGGCTCTCCTAATTAAGAATTTAATCTTGGAAGTTGTCTGCCGGCATTATCGACCCACATGGCCGGCTGTAATGCCTCCTTCCGAAGAGATAATCGAATTGCAGCAACTCTCCCGGCCGATAAATATGATTATCCCGAGCACCGACCTCCAACGACTGCTATCCTAATCAGATTTCCCGAATTTCTTCTGCGAGCGCAATTTCGTTGGCCATTTTTGTTAACTCTTCCGGGATCGAGGGCGAGTGGTTCCTTTACCGAGGAGGTCTGGTCGTCTGGTGGGGGGTGGGGGGGGGGGGGGGGGGGGGATGTTTTCTCGATTTTGTGAAAGCCACAATTTTGGGAGCACGGAGAGCGCAAGACTGCTCTTTGTTAATAGAGATTGCTCTTTTACTGCTGTTTTTCTTAACTTTCCCGCGGCGCATGAGCGAGCTCGTGCGTTCCTTTAACTGGAAAGGGGACGGGGGGAAGGGGAATCGCTCTTCTCGATTTTGCGAAAGCTACAATTTCGGGAATCCGCCGAGCGAAAGAATGCCGTGCCAACATTGCGGCAGGTAACAAAAACCAGAACTAGTTCGTGCGCCCGGAATTGCTTTTTTCGGCGCGCCAACATCGCGGAAGTAACAAAAAAGATTCAGAATAAAAAGCAGTAGAAAACCGAACGCTTTCTGCTGCACTAGTCTCGGGATTTGATGGCGTCAACACTTGATTGACATCGCCCATTTCTGTGGTGGCGCCATGCCTGGCGTGTAATTTTAATTATTTTCTCATTACTCAACCGTCCCTGAATAATACAATCAATGGTAATTGGCCTGTTATAATCATTTAGTCATATTGCATGATACAACGATGCGCGTGTTATATCAAATTAACCTAGGAAGCAATATTTTATAGCTGCGCGAACTCGATTTAGATTCAGCGCTACTTTAAACTTGTTTAGCGCTTCGTAACGCTTCATCGACTAGCTCTTTATAACTGCCAAACTCTGTTGAGCTTTGCTTTTAAATCATACGGTCATTGAAGGTTATAGAATTTCCCATACCTTCCCTAGGCCTTTTCTATGGAAATAGCGATTGTTTGTGTTCGAGTGGAATTTTTCAAAGTTTCAAAGACTGAGAAAATTTAGGTAAATTGGTGAATTTTGACCTTAACCATTGTGGCCAAATGGAAGGGTTTGCCTGGCATTGCCTAATGGACAATGACCTGGTGTCCCCTGGTGGGCACGACGCACTCAGCTCTGCTCTGATATATTCGGGCATCACGTTGGGAATGCGCCACCACCGCCGTGGTAGCATCTCCTTGGGGCCGCTTTAATGTTTCGCAAAATGTCTCTCGGAAAATTTCCCTCGCGCTCTGCGCTCGTCGGCTCCGTTATTCAGGAAGTTTTGCCGAAATCCGGGTCACCGGACGCCATCGGGCGTACTTTGTCTCAGGATTTTTCGGGATTAACCGAGCATCGATTTTCCGGCTACACCGCCTCCGCACTAGCTCTGTCAGCTTGCAACGCCCTCGACTTAATTATTTTCGTGTCCTACGTAAGCTGGTTTCTCCGTCATTAACTTCGTTTCGGCAGCAAGTCCCACTGTCCTGATTGGTAGAGACATTTTTAACCGACTTTAAGAGCAAAGAAAACTTTCTCCCATGCGAGTTTTCCAATAATAGCTCTGGGAGTTCAGAATTGAACAGTTGCTGGTCCGAAAGTACTTTTAATTAGCACGCGCGGGAGTATGCAATTACTGAATCATCCAATTACCAACAGGTTATATTGCAGGTATAATTACCTCACGTACGTCGAGCGTGTAAATACATAGATTAGCAAGTGTATGTATGTGAGGTAGAAATGAAGCCTCGCCGGGTCTCCTTACGTGCTCCGTGTATAGTAGTTGACTGGTGTACAATCGACTTTTTCGGGCTGCTGGCGCCCGGGTAGCTTCCCGTTCTGAGGAACCGCGATTCGAGATGCTCATCGGAGTGATTCATTAATGCAATTCACGTCAGACCGCAATGGGAAAGGGAAACCATTAGCGCGCCATGCCGCTTAAAAAAGTTATTCGACGAACATTGCGAGATTTATCGCTGCCGGCCGAGAAAAGCGTGCGGCAGCTAAAAGGCCCCGAGCGAGACGCTAAGGGACTTTGCGTGTAAGAAAGCATTTGAATAATGAGCACTATTGCGGGAAATATAGTGGAGCGACGCCGGATTCCCAGTAAAACCATGAGCCAATTCTATCAGTGTTACGCGCCTGGCAAAAATCCTTAATCTTAATGCTGATATTCCGTTTCGTTTTCCATCAAACTTACGCGTATGGAATTGTTCGTTTATTTTTCGGTGCCTTTTGATTTAAGGGGTTGCATCTACAGCGAGAAGGCCAAAGTAGTGAAGAATTTGTAATTTTTTACTGAAACTACATAGGATATCAATACCGAATTTATTCCTATGAAAAGGTACATTCATTTCCCTCTTTGTCATACGTTTTTATAAATATATATTGTTGAACAAAGGCGGTTCCATAGTGATTTCAAATACGATTTCTATTACTACTCATTATTCCATGGCTGCACATGGCTTCCCCCACCGTTAGCCATCCGCCACGCGTTCGCTTTACGAGGAGAGGCCAACATAGAAATTGTTTTTTTACGCGACAGTCGTAAAAGGAAGCAGGGAATTTCGCGTGGATGGCAATAAATAGTCGGCGCCGATTGGCGTATAATAAAAATCGCCGGAAGCGCTTGGGCCCGTTTGCAACTTCCGACACGGCGGCGTTGGTGTATCGTTGCCGGATGCGTGCGCACACAAAGAGAACGCGAGACGTTTATGGTCAATGATAATGCGGCCATAATATCGCGAGCGTAAACTTAATGCTCGTTTACGGCCATCAAAGCTCACACGCTCGTACAGATGGCACATCTGAGAGCTCAGTTTCGAAAGCTGTATGTTATCGCTGCAAATGAACCCGCCGGTACTTCAAAATTCTGTAGAGCACTGGGCGCCTTCTGCGACAAGTTTCAGTCTCCAGTTGGAACTGCAAACTGCTAGTCTCTGAATTCAGTGCTTAATCCTCTAATGGGTAATATTAATTATAATCATTTTGTTGTCTTTGGGACTTCTTTGTACTGTCACATATTTGCAATGAGCAACATAACAAAATTCTATATTTTTAACCGTTTTCGAAAAAGGAGGAGGTTTCTAAATCGTCTTGTATATATGTATATATATTGTTGCGAGAGGAACCCGCGGATCGCGTGATCATGAAGAGAGAACTCAATTAAAAGGATGAGAAAGATTTATTAGGAGCGAGACAAGGCATGTCTTTACAGTTTTGGATTTCAGGCTAGAGTTGTATAACAAATTGCTACCAAGTTGTCAGTTGTAGCCAGGGATCATCAAGGTCGCACTTTAAGGCCACGCCTAGGCTGTTCTCTCCTTTCTCCATTTTGATCGCTCATCTCCATGGCCAAATCTCTAAGGGCTAGACAACTATAGGTTGACGGATGAAGCAGTAGACCAACTCCTATGTATTCCACACCCACCACTTTCTCACACCAAGGATATAACATAGGAGTAACATACATATTCATCAATCATTCAGAATGAAGAGAGATTACGCCTTATATACGCCGAGTATAGCCTTATATCTGTTTATTGCGCTCTATTTTTTGTTAGCCTTATTTAATGGCATATTGTTCAATAGGAACATCGGTTCCGCATCCTCAGATTCTTTATAGAGGAATTCTAAAAACTCCGTAATGGTGGGAAATGAATCATTTTCTAGTGACCTTTCCCATCTATTCCGAGTTTGCCTATCTAATTTTGCAGAGACGATATAAATCAGCATCTCATGCCAATGAACCGGTTGGTTTAGGGATTTTAAAGCGCGAATATGAATCTCCGCTCGTTCGGCTAACAATCTAAGAGATGCTGGCGATTCCCCGTTCGCCATTTCTAATTCGAACAGTTCCTTAAGGTGATAATGGATCATTTTCCGCGGCTTATTATACCTTTTTGCCACGCCCTGATTGGCGGATTCTGATGTTGAAGTAGACCTTATTTCGCTTAAGTGTTTAGATATAAAAGAGTGGCATTTGGAATAGGCATATTCTATCTCGGCATGTAATGTCTCATTCTCCGGATTATCCTCTCTTTCTTCGATTTGCAGTTGTACATCCGAAAACGCCTTATAAGCTTCTTCTAATTTTAATTTCCTCACGGATATCCCGGCCGAATCTAATTCTGATGGATCCGATAACGCGTGAACTAATCTATTAATTTGGCCCCTGTGAACGGCCCTTCGTCTTTTCATGACTTTTAATTCAACTGCCATAATCGAATCGAGGCAACAAGATGCAGAAAATAAGAAACAGCAACTCTGACCTGATAATAGTTCGAATTGGTGATGCTCCGAGACTTATTCGAATATAGTTTCGCAATTAATCAACTGTTGTTGCTTATTCTCAATCCTCATAGCATCTTATCGTTCTTTATGCTTGTTCACTGCTGCCCGATGCTCTTCGTAGTAGCCGACTTCACGTCGATCTTCTCCTGTCAATCACGAGGAACTCCAATTCCTTGGGTTAATGTTTATTGAGCCCTTCTGATTCCTCTTTCGTATTTCCAATTTGCCTCTGGATCCGGCTCGAAGGGCAAAATGTTTAAACTTCGGATCTGAGGAAAGGGCTATATATTAATGAATTGTATAACACGCGGTATATTTAACAACTTATCTCTTTAGTAATTTCAGTTGATTGGACAGTCATCTTTTGTCTCTATCATCAAGTGGGCGTACGCCATCTTTTCGTCTCTGTTAATTATCGGGATTGGATTTGTAAGATCCAACCCATTCTTTCTAGTTATGGAAATGGGACTTACGATAGAAGCCTTCGTGGAGCAGTCCTTCGTCTCCTCTATCCGTCACACGTCCGTCATTCGGATGTCAATCCGTCACTCGAATGTATTTTATTCCACAGAGTTCTGACCGTGCGTTGCACATGTGGCTTTCTTGACAGTCGATGAGCGAGAGAGCTCCTCGACCCGGTTGCTCCATTCAGCTGTTTTATAACAAATCCGTGTCGGCATTTCCTTGGCTACAAAAGCCTATGAGTGTCCCCCATACATTTGATCTTAGCTGTGTCGGTGTCGATTCGTCACAGTAATCCTTCTTTTACCGCCGCGCAACGCAGCGGTTTCATTCAAATTGCTCCTTAAGACCTAATGAGATCTCGATCTCATATTGCATTAAATGCATTCTCGCATTTCCAATTAATCTATCTTATTGTCACGCAAGACGCAACAATTACTATATATTATGTATACGTTATATACGTCACGAGCCAGGATTTAGAGCCGGCGAAACACTTAGCTTTGAAACCTACTACTGAGCAAGCTGGCCGAACAGTTCAGGCAGTTCTACTGATTCTGTTGTAAGTGAATCAGGAGCTTTGGATAATAATGTGCAATTAGCACTGCAGTGTTGAACTGATAGTGGTGTACGACACTCCTCTGCTCTGTAGATTACACTTTGACTCGACCTTTAATCCTTTATGAAGAATAACCGTAGGATTAAAGATTACGCGCTTCGAGCTTCAGATAATAATGTGAAACTAGCACTACAGTGTTGAATTGACAATGGTCTGCGAGACTCCTCCACTCCAAGGATAGACGTTCTTGGTTTCTAATAATCTTTCATATTATTTTACTTACTGCTCAGTTGATTTGTCTGGTTTATGTCTCGAGCGGCAAAGACTACCAAGTTTTCAATGCTGTTCGTTCCTGTTATATCCCAAGTTAAGAAAGATATATTTGCGCCGCCTCCGAAAATGCTGCAATCCATGTAAATATTACAAACATTACATACTTTCTCGCGCTTTTTTTTAGCCGATTTTCTAGAAGGTGCTTCACATTTTTAAAAATATGTTTTTAAATTTCTTTATTGCTTAAGTTCCAGGACCTGTATTTTTTCTTAAAGTTATAAAATCGCGACGCGAACACGTTTTTACTTCAAACTTGATAAAGTCTTGTCAAGTTGTTGTGTTCCGTGTCCCCGAGGCTCGCGGTGAAATTGTCCAGAAATTGTAATGAGCCAGACAGTATTCGCATTCCCTGATGTCTCAGAAGCTGGATGGGTTCATGTTCTCTACGACGAAGTAGCAGAGTTGCTAGTGGAAACTGTAGCTGCCTCGCGGCGGTAATTAAGAAGTTCTACTCGTTCAACTTCATCGAATACCACCTGCGACGCACAGCCTCCCACAGTTTCAAGGTTAACTCTGCACGCTAAAGGAAACGCCCAAAGACCACCCGCGCCCTTTGTAACTTCCCATCAAAACAGTTGCACGAGAATTTCACTTACAAAACCCTGTTACACTTAGTGTGTGAGTTGGTTAGGTTTACCGACGTGAATCGGATCAATTCTTGAAATGCTGCTGTTACATCCTCAGCGCCAATCTGACGGGTTGTCCTTTCGAAATACCCTTTTAAATTCACCAGCGGCTTAATTTCTCTTAGCTTTCTCCTGTGTAATATTCGTTATTCATAACGCATAGTCATGCGTTATCGCTTCGACCCTTGACTTCTTCATAGGGGAGAACAATCCCACGCGGCCGGTTGCACCCACGTGCACTCAAAATTCCGACACCCATACACCGACACACCCCACCATAGTACTTATCACTTATAGTAAGATCAATAGAATCGCTAAAAAGGCTAGAAAGCTCAGCAGTATATCAAGAAATATCAAGAAAACCTCGCCGACTTACACCTCGGCTCATAACACTGCCAATGAGAATACCGATTTAGCCGACTATTTGAAAATCTCGGATAATGTTTTCGAGCGTGGTACTTAAATTCTCCTCAAGTGCAATGCAACAAGTGTTATTCTTGCAGGGGGAAACAATTATTGTCAGAATTACTGATATTTAATACGGCAATTTCCAAGTTTTCCTGTGTACGATTATTCAGTTCAAGTACACGTACAATAACATTTTAAATCGTCAATTCTTTAATTAGAATTTAGCTGCATTTGATGGAGCCATTTACGACCGCTTTTTCCTATCATCAGCCGCAGAGAGGCAGTGCGTGGGCCCCTCGAAATCTCACGTGCCCAATGAAACCAGTTCATTCGCAGTGGAAATTACCGAGCGGGCGCGAGCATTTGGAAACTGCGAAACTACGGAAGTACGGAACTGCCAATATCCCGGAAGCGTGTATGCATAAATCATGCACGGCTCTGCTGCCTTCGTTAATGCCCGAAGCGCTGAAAGCGCACCTTCCCAATCGCGCGGCCGTTCGTTACAGCTCGATTTGATAAATTTAATCGTGCCGACCGGCGCAAACTTTTCTCTCGAGGAGCATTTAATTCCTCCATTGTTCTCCCGCGAATTGCATTTCATGCGGAATTGTTATATTCCAGCGCGGTGCTCGAGGCTACTGGAATAAGAAGAGTAATATCGTCACGCGGCTGATTGAAAGCTTGACGCCACACCAGTCGCGTGAATTAAATCATTTCCCCGGTATGCTCAATCTTTATTAAAAGTGTACGAGAATAAATAAATTAAAAGAATGACACATATACTACACACTTTGTAGGAGAGACCGGAGGTAATTGGCCGTATTGAAATAATTCTTACAAATCCCTGCTGTGGGGCGCTATTGATTTTTTCTTATGTAAGTAAAGTATAGTTACACAGTAAAGTAATTACACATTACCAATATTAATTTCCATCCACTAAAAAAATATCGTCTTTTAACACTCGTAAGTAAATTCTAATTTCAACTTCTTTGTTTAGGTGAATCTTTTATATGTATGATATGGTGTATTGAAATCACACTTGTTTGGGTTTGTTTTTATGTAAATATTGTTTCGTGTAGTTGTCTTCTAAGGAAGGTGTCAGCCACGGGAGAATTGTCTTAAATTCTCTTCAAATTTAAACGACCAGTCGATAGTGAGGCCAAAAGAAAAAATGCTTACTAAATATGAAAGTATACTTTAATATTATCGGTATACCGATAATTTGTATTTGATACATATCTGTCATGTTTTACACTATTCTTACCAGCTGACACCACATCCTAGATATAATTAATCCCGGGAATGCAGTAAATTGACAAATAATTTCTACTTTATTTATATTGCTTTGCTAAATACTTAATGTTCTAATTTGGAACATGAACCCGCTGGCCAAAGTTTTGAACTTCATGTATACATGTATTAATACTAAGTAAAACATGTTTTAACTCGCCCCGGTTTTCCCTCTACTTGGAATAATTATAAATAACGGAGCAGGACTCCCTGGTGAACCTGAGGAATTGCTCTAGCAAACGACGGAGGCAGTTCATAAATTCAAGCAGTCAAGGCAGGTGAATTTCCACCAGGAAGGATCAGCAATGATTATGGTTGGTCTGTGGAATTGAATAAGTGAAGCCGACGGCAGCTTATGCCCACCATCTCACCCTCTGTACCGGCTGGATGCCTCAGCAAAGATATTAGTTAAGACGATTCGGCATGAACTTCTAATCGAGTTAGGAGGACCGTTCCTCCTATACTCGAGTTAATGGCAATTCCCTCCGGCTTGCGAAACTCACTGACTGATGGAAATTAGGTACGGCCAACCCTGCCCTGCTACACTCCTCAAAGGCCACCTCTGTAATATGTAATACTATGCTACGCTCTATTACATCGGCGATCGCCGCCCACTTACGAAGAAAGTCCGCCTATCGACATCCTTCGCCAGAATGCAGGCCAATGCCTGCGCACTTTGAGGCACAGTTTAACACCGGAATACGTAAGTGTACATACGTGTGTCAGGGTGTGGGTGGAGTGTAGAGGATTGCAGTAGTAGAGCAAACCTTAGTTCACAGTTGCACGCTCAATTTCCCAGGTGTATTGTATTTGAATCGCTCAATGATTATTGGATAGAATATTTAATTGAAACTAGACGAATAATCTAGATTACTGGGATGTTGATTATTTCCGTTATGACGCAACAATCTAATGAAAAGTAAGCATACGCGCAATGGCTCTGGACGTAGGAGCTCCTAACTCGGATTTATATAAATCCGGCAATATTTGTGCATCTTCTTTATCAAGTGCGCGCATTCCAGCCGCGGTAAGCCGTCGCCGGGAACTGCGCCGGATCCCGCAGTTTACACATAACGAGGCAGGAGCAGGAAGCATGTAATCACATCTCGAGGAATATTTGACTTCTCGTTGCACGCTGAATTTCATCCGTCTCCAGTTGGCGAGTGGTCGGGTAGTCGCGGCGCCCGAGCATACAGAGTGGCGCGCATATGCCTCCGGCCAGCCTCTGTTTCTCCCGGCTATAATTGCACATCTGATTAAACATTATAATTACGAGTCAAACGAGATTTGTCGGTTGGAGAGTTGGTTTGCGTGCGCGCAAACGGGAATCTGGAACATAGGATAGGGCAACCTTGCGACAACAACTCTCGCGGCTAACTCGCATTATACCGCGTTATATGGAGCGAGAAAATGTGATTTTTTTATATCCCTTTTGTTCAACAATATATTTTAATAAGAATTTATGGCAAAGTGGCAAGTGGGAGTATCTTTTTAACCGATTTGGAAAAAGGACGAGGTTCTCAATTCGTCTTGTATACTTTTTTTTTTCTTCATAGAAATAAATTCAGTATTGATATCGTACGTAGTTTAGCTCTTATTCATTCGAGTATTAGAATGTCGGCAGAATTTGCTTGAACTTTCAGTTCTTAAAATCCGCTGGCAATAAAGCAAAAAAAATATCACACCCCTAGTCTCAAACACGGATAATTGCAAAATAAATATCAAACACGGCCCTCGAGAGTGGAGTATATGTGCAAACTGCAAACCCAGACAACTGGAGCGAACCGTCAACACGACAGAATAAATGAATCGCATAAAGCTAGACCGTTAGTTTTTCGGATGGCGCGTTCAAACTTGGAAAAACCAAAAGGTCACATGGTATTTGAAAGCCATTGCAGGTATTTGAAAGCCATTCAGGCTTTCACCCCATTGAAATCTAGGAATCGAATGGGCCATCTAAACCCAATCCTGCTTTACTCGTCGATTCGCAAGGGCTTTCCATCACCAATCCAGCTAACAAGACAATATCAACAATAAACGAAGTATAGAAATTCATTGGAAATATTGTATTCTATGGAGAGACTCGCTTTATGTCAAAACAACGAGTAATAGAGCGCATTCTGTCCGACAGCTGCTTTGAGTTTGAACGCGAAAGAGGCCAGCAGGAAAGTCGAATGAGAAAGTGGCGCAAGGCGGGAAGAAAAATCTCCGACTCGCGAGAACCGAATAGAGGAATGAAGGTTTGCTCGCTCTTGCATTATTTGCCGCTGGTCGCTCGAGCCTCGAGGTGGGGAGTTGAGGGATAGAATACTGCGTAGGATGGTCGGCGGGGCCTTGTGTGCATTATGCGGACGCTTAATATACGACACCTCCGCCGGCAATAATGTCCCGGGTATCCGCTGTCCTCACGCGCGCCGGATAAACACGTGGTGTAAACATCGTTCTCCATCGCCTGCGCCGCCCGCCTTCATAAACCCATTCCCTGCTGCGGCGGGGCGTGCCTGCCGTTTACATTTTCGGAATACATGCGATTTCCTGCGCCACACTACACCGGCACGCTTCAACAGCGCTGAAACTAAAGTTTCTTCGAAATTGAGATGAAACCGGAAGAGAAAATATTTTTCCTTTCCATTATCTTATTGGAAGCTGCACCGGCTCCGGTTGTGTGGCTTCCAATCGCAAACTGAGCATACATCTGCTGCTGCTCTTGGGAGATGTATCTGCTTGTTCGAATAATGTGCATATCGATTTTACAGGCAGATGCGCTTCAGGAGGTAATCTGAATCAGCAGTCCTTTAGATTAATAAATGCCTCACATGTATGTGATTGGTTTAAAAAGACCCCTGCTGTTTCTTGACTTTCCAGTACGGTGTAATTTCTTCAAACTGTTTCACATCAGAATACAGTATGTACAATATGCTGACTTAATTAGCAAATATATTAATAATAATCATTTTCTATAGTTTGTGACAGGAAGTGACGCACTCCACTCACTAATTCAAACAAGTTCTACATTCCGTGGTAATATACATATTTATACATACATGCAGTTTGAATATTTTAAGCCACCAATTACCAACATAGTTCTTGGCCTTGGGTAGAAATAAAACATTATAAATAGGAAGAGATAAAGTTTCAAGATAAAACCCAGCAATAACTTGTAGTTAAACTGTTAATTGTCATCGTAATTCCTCGTGCTCGTCCACTACTTTTGCAAACAACTGCACATGCACTCGCCTCAAATCGAACTAAACCACAGTTTTTAATTGGCGCGCGTCCGCTCGATTCGAGTTCGTCGGACTTTCGTTCATGTAGAACTCGACAATACAAACTATCGGGAAAATAAACTAGCCCGCTGCCGCGTCCGTTTTACGCGATATTGCTGGCATTAGTTTAGCAGAATCGAACGAGTGTGCGGCATGTCAATGCTGCGGCGGACAGAAATTGGGCAGTATTTTACGAAGGTCCCTTATCTCGGCTTTGGGCAAAATATGCGCAGGGTGAGCGGCGTGTTAACAATGTGTGGAAATCGCGCTTCGATAATGATAATCCCGGGCGACGAGATCGGCCTCGAAAATGGGCCGGCGCCCGAGGAAATGCGCGCGACTGATTTGCGATAAATGATCCATCGCCGTCGCACCGGCATCATCCGGCGAAATAATCGGCCCTCATTTGTCCTGACAGCAGCCCGAAAAATCACCGATCGCAGCAGTCCAGGAACGTCCAGTCGAGCCCTTATCGGTCTCGAATAAAATATTGCCTGCTCATAACAAATTGCCATTATCAAAAAGCACCGGATACACGTATCGCATCTGCGCAACTCTTTCTGTCCCGAGGCTCGCCGAATTTATGAATATTTATGTTATTAGACCGACTATTCTCTCACGATAATTTCGTGCCTCTTGCATTGTGTCAACTTCGATGTACATTATCTTAAAAACGGCCTGGTAAAGTCCAATAAAATTTGGCCAGCAGTTGCAGAACTTTATATGTAAAAATTGTTCTGTCAAAGTTTTAAAAAAATCTGTCCAAAACTGTTTTTTTGACAAAACTACCTGAAAAGCATTGCACTTTTTACAGTCAACTTCTAAACATTTCCAGTTCCGATAAAAATGGGGCTACAATTAGTTTAAACATTTTAGTGATTTTATATAAAGAAAGACAAAATATGAAGGAAAGGTTCCTGATTGATCCGTCAGTAAGGACACAGGTTTACAGCGCATGAACAAGTTGGAAACGCTATCGCACATCAGTGGCATTAGGCCAGCGTGGAATTGTAAACTTGGGCACGATTTGCCGGTTTCCAAACAATCCAAACACAGGATTCTACTCACGCTGCTGCCGATTTGGCCACAAATGGAATTATTACGCTGGCTCTCACCGAAAACACCACTGACAGATCTACGATAACATATTAACTTCGCCGGCGGGCAACGGAGCTGACAGAAAGTGGGTGTATTTGCATTTTCGCTCGAAAATATTGATAAAAATTCAGCACTGGCTCACTCCACCGGAAGACACGGCCGGTGTTTCATAACAGTCCGCATTTTTTACGCGACTGTTTTTGCTTCACCATGTATGATCGCTCACTCTCTACATTTCTCTCTTTCTCTTCGCGCTTTCTATTTTCATTCGAGAGATTTTTCATTTAAACTGTTATTCGGACTTGGGATTCCGATCGGTGTATCCTGCTAGGATTTCAAAGGAAAATTTGAAAATACTAACAAATACTAACGTGTTGGGTGGTAGATGATGCGAGGTTGTGTTGTACTTTACAATTCAATCTCACACGAATGTCAGGCGAAGCTTCACACTGCGCAATATGCTATTCAATCAGTGCTACTCAATCGCACATGCGATTGGAATAGCTGTCGAATTGACACTTGGGGTGTCAAATGTTGTGTTAACGAAAGCGGCGATATTCCTTGATCATCAATAAGGAGCTCTCAAGCTCAGCCGTATCGGGCGTATCGCGCGCCGGCGATAATACGACGAAACGCGAAGGGTTTCTTCTGCGAGAGATTGATGTGAGAATGTTGCCTGTGTGCAGGTAGAAGATGAACGAGATGGAGCAGAGTCCTGAAGGCTGAGAGCAGCGGATTCCCGATATGACCAGTTGGAGAATGCAGCCGACCGCGGTATCGGCACTCGGCGTCATCGCCATCGTCTCCGTCATGATCACTCTCACAGCATCAGGTACGCCATATTCGCCTTACAGCATGCCAATAGCAATTCCTCCGTCGATATTGCACGGCCCACCCACTCCAATAACATGTGCCAATAAACATGCCAGCATCCTGACACTGACGTGTTAAACAACCAGTAAACACAATTCTTTACTTTCTCCTCGAAACCTATCTGCGTCGCATTCACAGATATTTCCTGGATTATTGCATCTTTAAAGGAATTCCTTTACATCCGCATCGAACATTTCCGTTGCAATAATACACCTTTTGTTTATCAGATCCAAACTATTCGAAACTACATATTTAACACCAATCGACGACCATTTCTATCTATTCACTTTCCATCCCGTCCTACCATTTCCGAGTTTCTTTATCGAGGTCGATTTTCCCAGCGCCATTTCGCCAACAATCCTCCCTTTCGTCCGTTTCGCCGAGCGAAATCGAGGACGGACAGGACCGCGCGCGCGAGCCGGAGGAAACAATGTAAGTGGTTTTAGCCCTCGACAAACGATGCCGAGTGCATCCATCGCTTACGGAGGCCGATCGGACTAACAGGAAATAGGTGTGTAGCAGGGAAAATCACGGGTTCTCGTTTTTCGAGCGCGCGCCACCGGTAATCTCGGAAATTTGTCGGGCAGCGCGCGAGTTCCCTCGGTGTCAAAGGTCGCTGGATTTCCAGAGCGAGCGCGAGCGAGAAGAGAAAGAGAGAGAGTGAGCCGGGAAATAACGGGGGAAACGTGTGTAATGACGGCGATTCCTGTATTTCACACGGCAGGCACGTAAAACTGCCGGCCGATTATGATCCCGGAGGATTTGTTGGGGCGCGCGAGCCAGAAGTGCACCGGCACTCGATGGACTCGGTTCATGCCATTGGAACCATTGTTGCTTTTGTTGGCCGGAGAAACTCGCGCGGGTAAATCTGCCCTGCTTCCCAGGTGTTGATCAGTCATAACTGGCCTTTGTCAATACTTGGCTTGCCGTGGCGTTGTTACTGGGTCATTGGTCGCTGCTGGCAGTTCGCCTGGATCCAATACAAAAGCAACGTGTCTCACTGGCGCGATAATCCTGGCTGGCAGAATCCATTTCAATCTACCTCGGCGCATACAATAAAAGTAATGATTTCAAAAGAAAGTTTCATTCGAATAAACGTATTCGTTTTTAAAAGAAGAGTTCTTGTAATCGATAACAGAAACTTAGGATGAACGCGCGTGGATTACCGAAGTCAGTAAATTGTCGTAGATTCAAGTGCAAACAGGATTGAATAATGCGAGGAGATTTGCGTTAAGCGACGGGAGCGCAAGGAAGGATTCGTAGAGAGCGGGGAGCTATATTCCCGATTTCCAGCCAAGAAGCATCCTCGAAGCAGCTCACGTCGAGGATTTACTTGTGTAAATAGCATTTATTTCGCACGGCAAATGTCATTAGGAGTGCTCCCACTCTGACGCACGCGCGCGCGTCTGAAATGGACGGCGGACGTCGCGACGCCCAAGTACGGCTTATAGAGGACGCACATCGAGCACTATAATAAAATCGCGAGCGAGAGGAGGCGCTAGGGTGAAGGAATACGTATAGGTCGAAAGAAAACTCGCGCACTCAGCCACCCCATCCTTTTCAAGCGCCTACAAAAACACTCTCGACAATTATCCTCCTAAGCGTCACGGAGAACTGGATTTCGAGCGGGCGTTTTCCCTTTTTTAAATCTCACTCAACGCGCTAGTCACACAGAGCGCACAGCATTTTCCTTCGGCGCGGCGCCGGAAGCTCGCCGGTTCACTTTCCCCTCACGTTTGACCGTGGGAGGTTCGCATGCTTTTAGCTGAGCTTGTCGCACTCGCATTTAGATCTACAATTACAAGTTTTTAGGTCGAACTCTCCTCCCCGATTTCATTTCATTCAAAACGGGTCTTCGACGACTCCAATACACCGGTGGGTTCAAAGTAAACCCACCATCCCAAATGCAATATGTATGTAAAAATCCATGGAATAATATCCAGTGACTGTATTGGTGAATAAAGAAATATCACACAAAAATACACACATAACTACAGAATCCATAACCCTGTAAACGCAAATGTAAGCTATCCATGTACTTAAATTTGAATGCTGCCAGTCATTGCACTCTGATGTTCGTTTGCGTTGTTATGCAAAAAACAAAATCTGCACCAGAATTGGTTGGAAGTTTGATCTTCCCGGACTTCCTTACCGGGCGTAGAGCATGTCTAGGTCAGAGGTGAGGGCGCGCGGCGTAATCGTTCACGAAATTGCTTTGGCGAGCGAGCGAGGGGTAGGCGGACGTGACATGCCAGCCGTTATAGTTGTGTCGCAGGCAGTGCTAGATAGCGAGACCGCTCACTTCCGTCGCTCAATTCCGTCGCTATTGGTGCTCCCAGCAATATCCAGTCGCGTAAACAAGATCAGCATCGCCAAATATCGCCGGGTATACATCAGCTTCGGCCGGCGTCGCGTCGCGTCGCGACGCTTCTATAGAAGCGCGCGGCGTGTTCAAGCTCGGCGCAATCGGGCCCGCCGCCGCGCGTACACGTAATAAATGTTACGTGCTACTCAGCAAGCCTCGATCTATGCCATGCACGACATCCCAGAGCACTAGACGATCGGCCAATAGCCCCAACAACTAAACGACCCTTTACACTCTGGTTTTCATACATATATTTGTTCACTTGCCTGTGTCACTCGCTTCCTAGCTTCCGTTTAATGATTCCAATCGACACGCGTGTCTTGGATGAATTTCGTCCCCCGCGAGATAACCATCGGGGATTTTTATTACAATATCTTCCTGCGGTCTTTCAAGTTTTCCATTACCTCGAACAAATCATCAACGTACATACGTGTTTTTGTAAACGCCCAATAGAAATAATGTCGAATATTACTTCGGATTAAATGGATTAAACCGAACATTCGAGTGCCAGTGTCAGAACAGAATCAGCCAAAGCTTTCGCGGAACACTGGAGAATCAGTAAAACGCGGTGAACTGTATCGGAAAGATGGGAAACACGGCAGTTAGAGGTCTGAATCAAATTTCGGGAGGTTCTTTCGTTCCGACCGTGGCATGTTGACCACCTTCTACCCCGGGGAACATGGCTATTTAACAATGCGGTCGAAGCAATTCCAGGTCCAGGAGTACGAGGGATACGAGAGGTAATAACGGCAGTATCTAATTTCCTTGGCCGGGAAAGGTGGCCTCGGCATATGCCGGATATGCCGGCCAAAAATACGACCGAGTAGTTTCGGTGGAATTTCAATTTGGAGCATTGCGTGCTGTACCGCGCGGGTCTTCCTCTATTAATATTACTGGCAAAACTTTCGCCCGCCACTCCGAGCAGTGAACTGTGCATTCTTCCCGAAGGACTTGGACCGGATTGAGTTAGCCCGGAAGCCGCACAAACGACGCGTATTGCCTTACCATTATCATACACGTGCGGGAGTATCCTACGCGATATCGTAGACGATAATAAACCAGTCGAGTTTCCACTTGCCTTGCCATTACACCACTGTCATATCAAGTTTCGACAGTTTCCTACACATGTTTCGAGCGTGCTTTATCATCAACGTCTGATTAGCTCCTGTAGTTATCGATTAACATTGCATCACGTCCGTCAACGTACTCTCGGGGTTGGGGTGTAAATTAGGTACACCATCAGATCGGGATGAGCTTTGGCCCAAAAGTACCCCTACATGAGGGCAATTAACCCCCAAAATATTGACTCTTAAATCCTATCCTCATATAGGACTACTTTTGGGCCAAAGCTCGTCCCCATCTGAGGGTGTACTTAATCTACACCTTAACCACTCTCGGAATTGACGGCAAGTGGAACGCACTGCGACTAAGCAATTGTGTATGTCGCAGAGTCCGAGAGCGGGACGCTCGAGCAGGGGACCAAGAGGGCACTGGTTCGTCGAGGGGAGTTCCGATCCTCCGCTAAGGAAGACACACCAGAGACCAATAGCGGTAACTCGAGCGCCAGCGCGGTAATAATCCTCTCGAGGAGGAACGACACTAGCAGCGAGGCGGAACCCGCGAGGGAGGACGTCCACGAGGACACTGTTCGGCCGGATTCAATGAACCTGACGAACTCCGAAACGGACGGTCACATCGCCGAGCTCCAAGGAGATCAAAGCGACGACCGAGTGGGGAGCGATCACCGCATGTCCCCGGAATCGAAGAGCGCTCCTCCAGAATCGATGGAGAAGACGGAGAGGCAGAAGAAAGTGGAGAACGCGGAGGAGGCGGAGGAGGCGGAGGAGGCGGAGAAGGGCGCGAGGAGCACCGAGGCGTACGTCGAAGTGGTCGGAGGTTCTCCAGCGAGTGGAGTGGCCTGGCGGGAGGATGCCAGGGGGATCGAGGCGGCGGTTGCATCTCGAAAGAAAAGCGGACAGCTGGACCCTGTCCAAGGAGAAATGGAAGGGCTCTCGTTCTCGATCAGTCGGCAGGAGGAGCCGGCGAGCAGCAGCCCCGGCGAGGGGAGCACGGGAAATTTGTCCGGCGACAGCGGCGGACACTCGAGCGAGCAAGCGATCACCCTCGCGACCGAGGTCCGCTCGCTCGAGCAGAAAAACGTCGAGGACATCAAGGCAATCTCGTTCCAAGTGCCGGGACAGGTGGCCCTCGCCGCGAGTACGCACGAGGACCAGCCAATGAAACAGAATGAGGACTCGAGCCCCCAGGGCAAGTCCGACACCAAGAAGGAGCAGTCGAGGGGTCTCAACAACATGCTGCTCACTGGCAAATCGACCAAGGCCTTCTACGAGATCAAGCCGTCGATCAAGACTGAAATGGAGGGCCAGGAGCACCAGGTGACACTGAGCTCGCAGGTCAACCACCACAGGAAGTTCGTCCTGCCGAGCGTCGACAGTGCCATCGGGAAATATGGCCCTTACTTCGAGGACGGCGATCAGGAGACCAATATCACTGCCAGAATTGGCAGCGCTGTCCTCCTTGACTGCAAGATTGGCATGCTTGGTGACAAGAAGGTGAGTTCTTTTTGCTGTTTTAGTTTCCTGTCAAATCTACTCGCCCTTTTCCACCCCACCTCGTTACCCTTCGACCTGTTTCCTTCAATCTGCATTCTTTATCCTCGGACGCTTTTTATCTCGAGGCGGAAGCTAGCGGGAAACGCGCACGGGAAATGGGTTGGTTGATGATAAGATGGGGGCGGTGCTGGAACGGCGGTCTTGTTATACCTTTACGATCTGCTGCGTTGTACAACGGCGAAAATATTCGACGGCTGGGTATGGGATGCCGACCCCAGAGTGCAAAGGTGAGGGAATGTTCTTCTCCTGGAACGGAAGTAATCTCTCACTAGCAGGCTTTTGTCTTGGACGCTCGACGCTGCGAGGTCAATTAATATTTGTTGTCGGAAACTCCCGCGTTTATGGATTGTTTCAATATGCAATTTATAGAAAAATCATTTTTTTATTTACTTTGATGCTTCCGTGTTCAACGGATAAGCCATGAATACATTTCTAAATTGCTTAAATCCAATCGTCCAGTTTTTTTATGGAAGTTTTACTTCTTGAATTGTAATTTGAGTAGATTACGATTTTCGAGAATTTTTTAATTCGTCCCATTGCTTGGTGAGGACTCGATAGCGAGGGAATCGCGGAAGAGAGATTAGACGAGTTTCCTCGGAAACATGGCCGGACAAGAGATTGGGCTAACAGAAAAGAGGACGCGCTGACAAGAAAGAAAAGTAATTTCCTTCCTGTCAGTGCTAACGAGAAAAAATCCCCAGACGCACCAGCTTTCCTCTCGCACTCATTATCGGCTCTCCGGGATTCATAAAATCAGTAGCTCCGAACGTGCTCCCGGCCAAGGGAGTTTTCGATGGCGATTACCTTAATTGGAATGCAAAGGAGACTCATCGTGGAATCCATACAACGAAAGTTGCCAGCGCTCGCCTTAACCACTGCGCCTACCTTTTCATTTATCGGGCAACAAGCACACAAGTTGCACCCACATATTAAATTCGACCCAACGGACAAAAGTGCGCCAGGCTCATTAGCGGCCAGAGCTAATTACAGGATTTAGTACGGCTTTTAACAGTAATTAATCTGTCATGTGGGTATTAATTACCCTTGAACAATAAGTTCCTCATGAGTGGTTTTATCACCACAACTCACAATTGTAAATATTATTATTGGACAGGATGATTCACTTGGTTTAAAATCATTATAACTGTTTAGTGATTTTCCTCAGAATTTTGAAAGTATACTATACGTACGACGAAATTACAGCCTCTGGTCTACGCAGGTGGCGTAGAATTTGAGTTTCAGGGCCAAAACTATCAACAAATGTTGATACCAATAGTTGAAGAGATGTCGGAAAATCAAAGAAATTTCGATTTCTCGAATGCTTGATATTTCTAAAGTTTGAGCCTAGAAACTAAACTTTAATACAGAATTAGTTGCCCAGGAGACCGCATTTGCGCAAATTCTGAGCTAAATATCGCCTATACGACACAATGCGGACTATCGCTGATTAATTCTATGTATATTAGATCTTACTTTTGGATGTAAAACAATCGAGAAATCATGCATTCGCCAAGATCGGGAAACCTTTAAAAAATTGAACAAATCGAAAGGGGAGAATTTTCGACTTTTCGAAGATTCCTCAACATGGCTGCGAGTCTTTGATAAAATTGAACGAATTCCTCTTGGAGAATTTCTACCACAAACTTTCTAATCACTCCGATTAACGATCAGGCGGAACGTCGAAACCAACCACTGGAAATTGCGGCGGAGAACTATGTTTACGGGGAAATCATCAATGGACCGAAATTCGAGGGTTTACACTTGCCGATAGATTTCCACATTTCGGGAATTGCGACAGCCGGCTTTAAACGTTGATCGACGTGAAACAGTGCGGATAATTTGTTGGACTAGTTATTAGGTCGGTTGGTCCTGGGGGAGAGAGAAAGAGAGGCGGGAGTTGTTACCAGGCTGACGCTACAGATAATTAATTTTCTGCGGCCAACGGGAAGCGATCGCACGAGCCACTGTGTAGTGCGTGCGGCGCCAGAGCCGCCTTGTAATTCATTCGTTTTCCAGTAATTAACACATTTAGCCCGAATTAGCCGTGAATTCGGTAAGGATGTTAATCCGTGCAGTCATAAACCGCTTTGTTGTACACAGCCGGCTGAAAGTGGTTTGCACTGCAGATATGACTGAGTGCGAATTAATGCAAATTTTATATTGACATCATCGTGCGTCCTCATCACTTTATTGGATGATTAGCAAATTTCGCTTAGGACAAATAACTCCGACTTCAAGCCAGAGAATAAGCGCTCTTAAAACGCCCTGCTTTTCCCGACGAGACAAATATAAAGAGGGAAGGCTCATTATTGGATTGAGAAAAACAAATGATGAAATATAATATTCATAAATTAATCCTTGGAGATATAACTTTTTCAGAAATTTGTATCTTCCGCTGTCTTGCGCGTACTGTACCGTACTCTACCGAGTCTCCTGAATTATATCTAACGATTTTCCCATTTTTATTAACCTGTGTAGATTAAATTCATAGAACACTCTCCCGTCTGCTTTCGTTCGACGCATTTTTAAAACTCCCTTGCTAGGACTATAATGAATTATTGCAAATAAAAGGGCTTTTTGAGAGGCTCGCGACAGACGCGCCGCAATAAGTGAACATAAGGCATAATTGAAGTGGCGAGATTGGCCGAGCAGATTCCTTGAACCTCCGAGGCTGCATCTTGTGGCAAGAACTTTGCTGGCGCGCTCGTTTACTCAAGCAGGAACGCTGATAAAGCCGGCCCGATATTCCTGCTCCGAATGCCGCCCTTCCGAAGGACACTCTTGGAGCAAGCATGCAAAAGCGAGAAAGAGAGCGGCACTCTCTGGCGGGTAAAGCTCGGCTGCACTCGGCGCAAGGGAAAGTCGACGAGGGAGGAAGAAGGATCTGCATAAGCCGCTCGGATTTTTGAACGCTTAGCGAGCCTTACGGAAATTACACACTGCATTTATTCTGTGTCCGTGTCATCGGGGGTCAATGATTCAGGGATCGGCGAACTTTTGCCCGACTGGGGAATTATTCGGGATTCAGCGGATTAAAGCCCCCCGACCTGATGCTGCTCTGCCGAATCACCGAGGCACGTGAGAGATTTCCTCGTGACGATTAGTCCGCGAATGCAATTGATCGCCGCTCGTTTAAACTTTAAATGATCTATTCTCCATAAAATACAGATTATCCTAGAAGTTAGACTAATAGTGTTAGTAAAAATTTGGAATAAAATGGGAAACCGCGCATAATGCTAATAAATTCGGGGAAGTCTGTTGGGGATCTCTGAAGTTTGGTTCAACTCTTCTTGAAGCCTGCTATCTCCGTCCCTTTTGAATAGGCGGCCGACGCGAATCTCATATCGGCTTCTTTGTGCCGTCTGGGGAAGATATTTTAGCCGATAGAGGCGCAGTTAAACCTGACAGGAGCTTTACTGGTTGCGTCGTGATTTCAGGTGACGTGGCTTCAGCACAGCAAGGATTCCTTTCGTCTTCTTACCGTCGGCAGGACGCCCTACAGCAACGACCAGAGGATCAGCTTGAATTTCCGGTAAGCGCTTCTGTCACACACTAATCACTATATCTGGACACCTTCCTTCCCCTTCCGGCTAGCCATAGACAAGGGCTCACTCGCACCTTTGTAATGTGGCCGAGCGTGTACACATGTGGTGATTATCGTCACGCTTGCCTCGATGACCACTGTCTGCTGATTCGAATCTACATGGACAGGGCGAACCTGACTGATTTAGCTTGAGATTCTCATTCTTGAGATTCAGTCTTGCGCAGGGTTCAACTCCTCAAGACCCAATAAACAAAACGGTTCCCCTTATTTAAGGGTGTTTTGATAAACAAATATATTACTTTACTAGGAGAAATTTCAAAATGCTAACTAGGGAATGAAATTTTCTGGAGCGGTTTATAAATCTATTCGGAACTCCCTGAGAAAAACTTCGAACATTCCACTAAATGGTTTAAAAGTTCCATCGTTCTTAAATGAGGACTAGTAGGTTTGTATTCTTTAGGTTCCTCTAATGCTTCGTACAGGTCCGAGAAAACAGTGAAAGCAATTTAAGTGAAAGCAATTTACTTTAGGTTTTTATATTTTTCGATAATGTTTAGTCTATTACTCGCAATTGAGCTTGTGAATGTTATCCAAATTTTGAACGAAGATTATTTAATGCATTACTTGAATGTATTGCGAAAAGTCTCCCATACACCTTTAAATGGAAAAGAACACATCAAAAATTATATTTTGAATTTGTGAGGCTCGAACCACACAAATGAATTTATTGTTCTTCCATAGTTTTTACAAATCTGCCGGAACAGCAAAATAATAAGTTTAAATTAAAAAAACCAACAGTTCGAGGCATCCTATCCTTCTGTTCTGTCGTAAACAAAATATTTACTTTGGTATGCCAGGAAAATCCTCGACGCGATGCATATTTTTGCATGGTTCATTTCAATGCGTGCCGATGACAATTGCGGTGAACACGCACCGCTACTCGTAAAACAGCGGCCAATGATATTTCCAACGCTCTCGCACGTAATCAAGCAAACAAATAATAAAAACATACCGGACTAGTTCCCACCGATACATCGGCGCTGAGTGCGAACGTAAATACCATCGGAACACTGAATTATTGAATTACTTCCGAAGTACCAATTCACACCGGGAGAAAAAGCGAGGAATGTCGGGGGAATGTTTTTTTTTGTATTATTATGGGGCGGGGGGGGATATGTTCAATAGCAATATTTTACTTATTGTAGTACTATTTAAAATAGCTTATTTAAATAATACTGGATTTCTCACTAACAAATCTGGCAAATTATATGAGGACGAATGAAAGCAAAAGCTCTGGGATTAAAGTCACTCAAATTAACACAGCTCGAAGTAAACTAACACAACACGAGCGAATCGCCACGAATTTCACCCGAAATCCGCTCATTTGCGTCGGAGCACTCAATATTAGCCGGAATAATCGGGCAGCCTGTCGATGGCCGCGGCGTTAATAAAAGCGCGGTGCTGAAAATGCCGGTAGAAAGAAATGTGGAAATTCGGGATTGAAGTCCCCGGAGCCGCGCGTCGACCTGACAATTGGACGATCCCGTGGATCGAGCTTGAATTATCGCCGTCGAGTTTTACGCCCTGGCAGCGCCTGTAAACCGTAAAACCTACACGCCACACAACACGTCAGTTGGGAAAGCCGCCCTTTGAAGTGTGTGTTCCTTTCGCTCGGAACCATCGACCTGGTTCGCCGTGAAAATCAAACAGCCCCTAATGCTTCCGCCCGCCACGGTATTAAGCGTGCGGCGAATAAAGTGTTTGATTGGTTGGCTTCGACAGGTACCCGAGCAATTGGAGGCTGCAGATCCTCTTTGCCTCGCCGAGGGACTCCGGCCTTTACAAGTGTCAGGTCGCAACTCACCCGCCGCTCATCAAGGAAATCAACGTCATCGTAACCGGTGAGTTCGATTAATTCTTTTGTCCAAGTAGTCTGCACATTATTAACCTTTTGCGCTCCACTTTCAAAGGACGTCCGACAACCCACACATTTTCTTTTTCTTTTTCTATTAAAACCGTCAGCTCCCAACAGAGCCTATTGGAGTGGATGTACAATAAACTTGACAAATTTGACATATGCTTAGCCTACGAGCAAATGTTGTGATAGAGAAAGAACTTAAAGATAGAGTTGAACGCTGATATACAAATAAATCTATAGGTTGATTGGGGTGAAGCAATATGTAGCGATCTGGAAGGATGGGAGCGTTCTCCGAGCCCTCGGAATTAGAGTGGATCGTAACGGACTCAACCGAGCAAGTTAAATTAAACCGCAAAAGATCGAACAAGAAGAGTTAGACTCTCAGAAGGACAGCAGTGCGGATACTATCGGTGGTGAGCGTGGACGGGAGTGCGCGCGGAGAAATCCAATCACCGTAACGCGGGTCAAATAAACAGTTACATCAGTAAGCTTCGGCAGGTCCGGAGTTACGATCGACGTACATCTTGAATCGAGTATCGTTGATTCAACAAGAGGCTGCCGGTGGCGACCGGAGTCAGTGTAAACAAGCCGCCAAGTCAACAAATATCAGTAAATAAACCCGCTGAGGGGAGCTCGCTTAGGGAGCTTTGTCTCATTGCGACTTTTCTTAGGAGAAAAGTCAGAGTTCGAGCTCTCTCGCGAAGTCCATTGGCAGTGGCAGCACGGACGGCGACGCGAGAGAGAAAGGTCACTCGGCTCCTGATTCCGGGCGTGCGGGTCAAGAAGAATGAGTGGCGAGTGTAAAAAACTCGGGCAGAAATGGAGAAAGAGAGAGAGAGAGAGAGGGAGAGAAAGGGTTGCCGAGTCTCTTTAGGGTAGAAGTCCTCGATGGGCCATCCATCTCGTTCCGCCGGCCCCACTTTCCCCGGGGCAGCGAAGCCAGTGTCTATCTCAGCTCGGTCAATCCCCTTACGTCGCCAATTCGGTGCAATGGAAACCCGCATTTCCTCGGTGGAAAGCGGCTGCTGGCCGGTAATCTGATCCGATCGGAAGAGGGCTGACCGACCGCCACCGAACAAAAGCCGTAAGGCGCAACGGCCAACCGGGCCAGAACAAACCCGGATGGCCTGACATTGTTACACGCGCGCCCCTTTTCTACGGCTGCCACCCGAGAGAACATTCCTCCACTTCCGGCGATACCTCCCGCTCCCTCGCTCCTGGAGCCGTTCCTCGATGCCGCCCCTCCCGCCCTCTCGCCTAACCGCACCTCTCGCCGGAGTCAGGGAGGATTTTCTTTGAGTCTGGCGTGTTTCCGGCTGATGAAGGTTCACCTGCTGGAATGGCTGGCCGGCGGGGATCATCGATGACGTTCGAGCCCCGAAGAATCGTTTGATCGATCCACGATGAATGCTCGACGCTCCGGGGATTCCCGTGGAAACGGTGCACTCTTCTCGTAAAAAGGGAGCATCATCCGACGACGACGCCGGCGACATCGCCGACGTTGAATATAGAGAGTCGAGTTTGCATACCGGTGAGGACGGATCTTTGATAAGTCTGGGAATCCCACTGCAATGGTAACTCGCAGACCCGAGATCCCTTTGAATTTGCACGTCGATGACATGCTCCACCCAGCCGCCGCCCACTTTGTTGTGTATTGGTACAATCGCCCGGATGGAGCTCCACTGCTCCGTGTCAGAGGACCATGTAACTTTGTTCCCCACATGCGCGCAAACCGAGAAACGCGTGCATGCCAGTCGCCGAGATAGAATCCCCAAGATCCCCCGAGTTTATCCCATCGAGCTCCAAGAAACTCCCGCTAAACTGGATTCCTCGCGCTTAGATAGCCGAGTATCTAGAATCCAACCACTTTCTTCCTCCGTTTCATTAGCATTGCTATCGGCTTTTCTCCATTTTGAGTCCATTCTTTTGTTTATACCTTTTTATCTCTTCCCCATAACCGACTTCATTCGATAAGAGTGGTTTCAGGACGGTTAATGCGGTCGAAAAGCACCGTCATTTGATATAATAATTGTCCTTTCAGCGTCAATCATTTTTGTATGTCAAGTTGGTCATTGAATGTTTGCGTTTCACTGATTTTGCAGTGAGCACTTTGTCAAAAGTATATTTAGTTCTTGGCTTCTAAATTGCCGAGTACCTTGACGAAGCATACACTTCCGATATTGTATAATTAACACTTATTTATAAATAATCAAACATGAAATGGATGCTCGTCTTCTATCAAAAACACCGTCATTTTACTTCTAATGAACTTTAAGGGGGTAAAAGTACAGAGAATAGTAATCCCGCGGGGAGAACTGCGCCCGTCATTTCCCAGGGGAATTTCCAGGGGCTGGAAATTCCGGGAGAATATCGCGGCGCGACAATAGAGAGGAATATGTCGTTCCTAAAGACGTCTCTATCTGAAAATGATTAGTTAAGGGCGGCGAACAAAAGGCCACGAACTGGATGAACTAGGGCAGAACAAATCCGGACAGCCAGACGATGTCACACCCTATCCACCCCTGCCACCCAGAGTCGCCCTCTGCTCGCTCATTTCCTCTCGCCTAATTGAAGACATTTCTTTTACTCTCGGTCTCATTTGCCCTTTTCAACTCGACGGGATCCCCGGATTCGGCGAAAGATCGGATTGTAAGGTCGATTAAAATTCTCCCGGCCGAATCAGCTGCGCGCCCGCCGCATTCAAGACGTTGGATTTCGGAGTAACTTTGCCTCTCGAGCGAATTCTTTAATCATGCTTTTCTCGTCCAAGTGCCTTTTATTAAAAAGGAAATTCTTCCCATTTCGATCTAATAATTATTATTGTGGTGTGGGAAGCTTGAATAAATGCATTCCAATGCGTCTGATGTGAGTAGATTATGAAAGAATTTGATTTGGCCGGCTTTACATACGGCTTTCTGCTCTGACGGTTGTGACAAGAAGAAGGAAGTACCTAAACCCGCTGGGCCGCTGTGCTATTTTTGGTCTGATTACAATTTCCACTTTTGTCTCTGCGATATATGTTACAAACTAACAGCGCGCTATAGAAATCTGATGAACATACTATAATATATGTGTTACAACAATTATTTACTAGTTGATTGTCTAAAATTATTAACTGAATACTCGTCTGTGGCGGTAGAATACGAAAAGGGTGAATTCAGGAGGGTAAATCGTGCGAAGAAGAATGGCAGATAAATGTTGCGGCAATATTGGGGATACAATGGGTTACCGCAAAGCTATCGTGACAAAATGGCCCGGGCGAGAAGGGTGTAGGGCGATGATGGTCCAAGAAGGCAAATATTGGAGGGCGAATCCTCGGAATCGATCAGCCGATACATCTTCCTTTTCTTCTATCTGTCTGCTCGGATGGCCGTATTTTTTCGTCCGCGCCGGATCGCCAGGCTATTCACAAGTGTGCCACAGGAGCAATCGTTGCGCCAGCGGAAGAAAATTGTTCCTGCGGGCGAAACGACAAAAACCTGGTTTCCTGTAATTGCTCTTTTCGTAGCGGCGGGATTTATCGCCCGAGCGACCGCCGCGCTGTCGTGCTTTACATTTCCACGAATGGGAGCGCATGCATAGTGATCTTCCTAGTCTGAAAAAGGTCAGGAATGTCCCGCGACCTGACTAGGACATTAAGGACGCTTGTGTCGATATTTTCCACTGGCGCTCGTCGATGAATTAGAGTTGCTCTGCGCGCTCGCGTAATTAATGCAAACCCACGCTCGGCCAGAATATATTTGGTGACTCGATGTTTTATGCAATGTCAGCTCTTACGACATGACAGACTCTTCAGGATAACTGGCCGTCAAGAATCCGAGATTTCATATGTAACAACCTAATACATTTACATTTGTGCTTGGAGGGGAATGTGGGTCGAGCACGAATTGTAAACAGTGCTAGACGTCGCGTGCAATACAATGACCGCCCTCTCGAGTTGCAGATTGACTTGGAGCTCGGTATTCTTGGATTGTTAGCGGACGTCGAATTTTTTGTTTGACATACATAAAAATATACATTTTTCATATTTCGAGTTCGTGTTTTAACGGCAGGTGCTTTAAACGCGAGTGTAGTTTCATCCCTCCATGTAGCCCGCTAACCATCGAAAATTAGCTTTTCCAACAAAAGTTATAGCGTCGGGAATTGGGCATATTTCGGGGAAAAAACTGGGACGAGCAAAATAACGTCAGTCATATTATTCTAGGCTAAAAGTTGGGTGAAAGAGGAAACAGTAAAAATTCGTAAATATTTGGATTTCGAAAAAGAGAAATACATGAACGAAATTACGCGAGTGGTATTGAATTCCCTTGACAAACACATCCAATTGATTAGAGCGCAGCAGAATCGATTAAATGAAATGAAATTAAGTTCTGCATTCAAACGCTGTCACTGAAATCTACGCGCAACTTACTTGGAACTCGGCGGAATTCAATTAATTCCGACGGTGATCGGAAGCAGGAAATACAAATCGATGGGCTTCTAATTCAATGATTTAACCCACCAATTCACACGTATACGCGTGTCTTATTCGACCGGCTGCGCCTTCGCCAAATGGAATTAGTTCGACTTGTGCATTCTTTCTTGAGCGACCCAGTTCGCCGAATAAAATGCCCTCGCTGCGGGAAGTCCCATGCCAGCAGTTTGTAATACCAGAATTGCTTCTGCGGCGAGAGGCTGCGCTGAATTTTCATTCGACCACTTGGATGATCAGCAACGCTGATACAGGAAAGCACCGCATGCTTTCAATGCACTCCGTCTGTCCATTCTTCGAAGCGCTCCCGTACGATGACGTCAATTTATGTCGAGCGTCCTGTTTTTCCTTTCCGTCCTTTACGAATTCCGGTTCAACTTACGATTTCCACGACCCATTGCAAGCTTCGCAAACATCGTACCTTTGGTGGGTTTGTAAACTGAATTGAAATGATTATTAATTCTCGAAGAATTTTGCAGAGAGGGCAGATGAACTTGATGAGCTTAATGACATTGCAGCCTCTACGTATTTGGATTAAAGGGCTTGCGCGAGGGCTGAAAACCACCGGAAAAGCATAGCCCAGAGAAAAGGTCTGAAGAAGAAATCTAGGGCTGCGGGTCAATGTTTAATAAGCCTACGGCTGTGTCGGAAGCAGCCAGCAGGGTTCCTTATTACATGGGAGTTTTTCATTCGCGGTGGCACGTCGTGTTTTCCCTGCTGGCTAAATAAGCCTCGACGTGGGAGGACGGCCACCTCTTATTAAGGTCTGCGCGAGGAAAAGGGAATAAAGTGGACCGTCATTACTTCGCCCACGTGCGGCTCCACTACCGATGAAATAAATCGCATGTTCGCTCTGACAGGAAAAGAGGCATAGCCGCGGAAGTGATTAGCCTCGATTGTTTCTCTTTTGCAAAGTGCTTTCGGCTGTTCTGTCCGAAGACTACTCGCTTTCCGATTCTCTCGAAGACAGTGAAAACCAAAAGTGTCGTTTCCACGCCATCTCGATTCGAGCGTCGCAACGCTGACCATTAGCGCAGCGTTTTTTACCGTCGGCCTCCGCGATATTTCGATGAAAGCCATTGGAGAATTGGCATGCGTAGGAGGTGGCGTGAACGCAAAGAATGATCAGGAAAAACTTGAGCTGGAAAACTGAGGAAAGTCGCCGGGCGAACGATGAGCTTTCTCGGTGTGAAGCGGATCGAAATGCATCGTGCACAGGCTTACTGGGCTATTTTCGATGAAAAAGCGGGAAGATGAAAGGGAGAGAGAGAGATCGCATCTGGGACCTAATTTAAACAGTAATCGAAGCCCTTTGTGCGTCATCCAGCGAGGGAAATAGCTCGAACGGTCCATGAGAAATTCCCCGGGGAAAGTCACTCTAATCGAGATCGATTTTCATTAATAAAGGAATCGCGCCGCCGACAACCGGCTTTCGCAATCATATCCCGGCTCGGCGGCATTTCAGCGGGAATTCTCGTCGAATGGCTAAATGCGAATTAGTGAGAAACCTTATGACGAAGGCGCTTAGCGCATCTGAGTGCGCGCATCTCGCCAGTCATTGTCGTCAGAGAGAGGAGCATAATGTGCGCCTCGAGTGCTCACCGTGGCTCGGGGACGTCTTTCTCTTGTTGCTGACTCCAGTGCACTAATCTAGATCGCGTTAATTATGCTGGCGAGCTCTCGCGTAAGTATTTAAGGTGAGCTTTCATTTAACAGAAATTCAGCCCCTCTCTGCTGTTTTCGAACCTGTAATTTCCAAGGTGGAGTATAGTACCGCCTGATGGAAATTACCTAATTGCGTTAAGGAGTATATATGAGATACAAAATCGTAGGTAATCAAATATTATATAATCTAACGTTTTATAATATCTACCACTTCTACCAGAAAAACTGGAAAAGGACTTGAAGAAAAGTCCTCGCGTCAGCCCCTTAAAATCTCCTGTCATTTAAAACCTTCTGTAATCTGGTACTTGCAGTTTCTCATTGAGATTGGTGATTCGCCTGCCAAGAGAATTACAAAGATAGAAATGATATTCATCGGAAGAGTTGCCATCGAATGAAGAAACAGATGAAACCGTAGAAAGGGAATAATAAATAAGAGTTGTTGTGCGACGGCATCAATCGATATTAAAATCTCAGATTAAAGGCCGTGTGACAAGATTCTCCTTTGATTCGGAGAACAATCGAGAGGCGTGAATGACTCGCGATCGAAGGGTTGTTCAAAGAGGAGAACGTGAGGAGCGGTGCTTTCATGAGCTCCGGGGATTGCATATTTGTCAAGCGGACTGGTTGTCGCGCAGACATCGATCATCAATATGATTGATATCGGGATCGATCCGGCCTAGTGCCCGGCCATTTTTTCCCCGGCCCGACAACGATATTCCCGAGACTCCTTCTCACGAACACCCCCAAGCAATTTGCGAGATCCTTTGTCATCCGCCTTCGACAGCGAATCACCGATCGCGATTCACGTCGATCCGCTGACCCAGTCATTTGACAAACTACATCCCAGCCCGAGGAAAACTATTGGTTGTTCTTATTGCTATTTAATAGTCCAGGTCCTGCCTCACTCGGCTTCATTAACACAGATTTCAGTGAAATCATGCGTCTCCTACGATGAGAACAACGGTTTCGTCTTTTCGACAGGTATAACTGTTGCCTCTCAACAGTAAGCAGAGCAGGCGAATCTTTTTTCGTTGCATCTCTCTTCTATTCGTAATTATTCCGGGAATAACGTCGGGGACACGAGGACGGCCGAGTAATTAAGTGCTCGTTTAAAAAGTGGGGGAGAGTGCGGCAAGCGGGCCAGCGGGTCGCTCGGCGAGGACGTCGCATAAAAAATATAAAAACCAGGCGGGCGCGGCATTAAATGAGGGCCGATTCGACGTCGATCAATAACAGCAATGAATATTCACGGTGCATGAATGGGCAATGAAATTTATTTAAAATCTCGCCCGCGATATTCATAGAGCCCAGGGCAACACCCACACACAGAAAAACCAGCAGGCGGTGTCTCTTCGAATCATTGATTTCGTAATTGATGCTCGTTAAGAAAAATGGGACTCCTCCAGTTTCGAATGAAGCATTAATATTTCATCCAATGTGTCAGCTCCGGCCACCTCAACTCACCCCGCCATTCATATCGATGTCGCTATCCTCGATCGGTAGCATGTTCCATTCGGCTGTTATTGATGGTGATATGCAATCTCTGCAGATGCGTTTCTGACGCTTTCTGTCCTGGCGATATTTTGAGCTCGGCCAAATGCATGGTTAACCGAAGACTAGACGTAGGTAAATCTTCATAGTTGTTCTCCAACAATTTAGGTAAACAAAATGTTTCTAAAAGGATTCCTATGAATTGTTTATTCGAGTTCTCCAAACATCAATGACGGCAATGACACAACCAGCGAAATCGGAATTGACTCCCCTCGCAATGCCGAATCAATTGACACTCTCGTTATGGAAAACTTTGGCTTGCTAAAACTGATTCTGTAATTGGGGGGCGCGGAGTTAAATGGCACGATGGCGCGGGGACTGTAAATGGCACGGGGTTCATCTACATCTACATACTCGGCACGATGAGAGGGCTCACTTAAAAACCCTCAGGATTTTAGGAGTCGTTCCGTGGGGGGCGTGAGATCCTTCTAATTAAAGGAGCCTGAATTGAACCCTTCCAGGAAACTTCCCTTTAACTGGCTGTATAGTAACTGAACGTTACAGGGTATTCCGAAGTAGTTGTAACGGAAGATAGTCATTCGGTGGAAAGTTAGCTGAATAGCAAATTTCCTTTCTCAAAAAGGCTTGTGGCACTTCTTCTTTTGTTGTTAATAATCTTGGAAGGTTGTAGGACATAATTTCCAATTTTCACCCTCAAATTTTGAATTCTCTGATGCCAAAAAGAACCTTCTAATGTTTTGTCAAATATTTCTACCCCGATTGGAAAGCCCCAGCTTTGGGGTGCGCGCGTACCGTTTCTCTTAATCATGAAAACCGGATTACAAGTGCCGATACATAAGTGGGGATTCGTCAAGATGAGGCGATCAGCATCCGAAATCCTCGGGAGAAAGGAGGCAGAAGCCGGTGGCGGAAGGCGGCGACCTGGAAACCCGGAATTGTGGAATCCAATTTAAATAATACTCTCCTTCCTCCATCATTCCTTCGACGAGTCTGGGAGCTGATCTGTCCCGAGGGAGAGTGCTGCTGCGCCGCAGCATCCGGGATGGAAGCGTCTTCCTACTTAGAGCCAACTATCTATCCCGCGGGGGCTTAAAGAATCGCTGGGAAAATGATCCGTCGCCGGAAGTATCGTACATGACAGATGCGACGTGAGTCGATCATCCCTTCGCCCTGCGATTTCCACGTCGGATTAAATATTCCTTCCTCGGCGTCTTTCCCCCCCATTCTAATCCACTCCCCCTTCTCCTACGAGATTAACCGCGTGTCGAAGCTGTCGATATTACACTTCGCCGTGTCTTAGTTTCAGGGAATATATCCGGAAAAGACATGCAATGTGTAGTATCGTTTTAAATCGATCTTCATCCTGTCCTTCGAGAGATTTATCTGTGAATTAATTATCGGAGAACTGTCGGTTTTAGTGACTCAGAAATGGTCACTTGTCCCATTTCGAGAATATCCGAACTCTGTTAGTGATAACGGAAAATGTCTGAAATCATAAGTGAACTATTTGCATAGCCAATTTTAACCTCGCTAAATTTATGAAGTAGAAAATCCACATGTGAGGGATTCAAACAAATAAGTTCGTGTTTTGACTGTCCTTTTTTTCTCTCCAAATAAAATATTGTTTTGAATAATTCGAGCGAACTATCAAACAAAGCTTTATCAGCGCAAAGCAAACGCATTCATCAGAACTAATGCGACCAGTGGACAATGCGGCTTATGTATTAGTGCAGGGGGGCAAACTCGTAAAACTTGAGTATGAAAGCGGGAAACGATGAGTTTTCGTTGAACCAGTGAGTAAGGCGAGATTGCGTCCAATTATTTATCTACAGTATTCGATCCATCAGGTCCGGGCTTCCCAGTGTCCACCTGTCGTGATGTATTAGCAGTCGGCTAATACAGGTTCACTCAAGTGATCCATCTACCGTTTCTCATTAAACCAGTAAAAGAAATCTCTCCTTTCACGTGGCTCGCAAGTTGACATCCAATCGGGACTTGACACTTATCGCACTCTTCATACGCGTTGAGATTTCTGATTTATCCTGTCAATAGATCTTATTTCACCGTTCAATCCTTAGTACATGCAATAAACAGTGGAAGTGCAACTGATAAAACCGCCTACATTCTACTTAGTTAAAAGTAAGAGAAGAAATATATGACATTTCGCGTGTTCTATGCCGAAATATCAATGGGCGGAAGAGGAAGCGTCAGTTTTGGATGGGGGTGTGGAAGGGCATCCCGGTGAGGGTCGAAACTTGGTACTCGGTAGCTTCATTTAACCCTAAGTGCTCCGACCGTGTCATCATCACCGGTGTTACGGGTATTAATCAAGAGAGGTCGCCCGAGGGATTCGTTGAGAGGCCGAAGCTTCCAACTTGTATTTACCTAAGGGGACTCACTTGCCCACCCGCTACTCATCGATTCGCAGCTTAACTTTACCAAAGCTTAACTTCATTGTTCACCCTGTCGTTCGTCGGATTGACGTGCTTGCGACAAACCAACTATCTGCGATTTTAATTATTACGTCGTTGCGAATTTCAATTCTTTGTCAATATTGTTTCCCATTTTTAATGGAAAGTATTTCAAATAAATGTTAAAAAAGGACTTGAAAAACTAACGCGATGTCCCTCGATCTGGACTTGGAATAATTGTCCTCACTTGGGACTGAAATTCAGCCTTGTTCTATAGGAAACGTTAATATTACTGATTAATTATAGGGATGATTTTAATGATAATCCCATCACGCCGGAAGATAGGAGATTCCACGTAGCATGTCGGCGTCCTTTTTCCAATAAGTTGGGACTTTCACAACGCCCCGGAAACTAGGAAGACTAAAGGTTGAGCAGTGGGCAAGAACAAAGGGACTAATGTGCAGCAATATCTTCTAATTTTAATCAAGCTGGTGGCAAAAACTTGGCACGTCGCGTCGAATATAACCCGGCCGAAGATCCCCCCGGGCAGGAGGAATATCTGCATCTTTAGTCACGCCAACTTCTGAATTATAGGGGCGCGTGCCCGCGCATTAAAGCCGCATTGTATCATTTCTCATTATGAAAAAAGTTGGCGATTTATCGCCGCTCGAGAACTTTCTTATATAACATGACCCTGCGAGATATGCGGACGGATGGGATCCTAGGAAAAATCTTTCTTCGGGACTCACTCTTCTTCCGACGAAATCACTTTTAATGCTAATTAGAACGCCAGTTAATATTCTTTATTATGTCTATGTTGGTTAATTGCTCGAGGTCCTTCATACTTTCGATTAAGTCCCTTCTATTACTAATTAGGAAATTAGCAAATATCCTTTCTCAGTTCATCTTTCTCATCTACTAGTAAAAAATCGCCGGAAAAATGAGAGTAAAAATAGGAGTTTGCACACGTCGAGCTTAAAATATCCCGTCTCAAAGGCAAGGCGCAGTCTGCATAGCCTGGAACATATCACTTTGCTTCATTGTCATTGAGACCTGACCTAACTCAACCGCCTTGCGCTTCGCTGTCAGGATATGTCGGTGGTTTTAACCTTTAATATTTGCTCGCACACTCTCCTCCACCTCGCAATTATTCGGCTCGCCGGATACCTCGGTGCAGACTACGTCCTTTTCGGGACAATGTTAGCCTACACTCGGCAGCTTGTCCGTAGCTCATTGCGCTGGGAGCTGCAAGATTTACCATTTAAAGCTGAAGAATGAAACTGTTCCTATTTGAGCGGCTCGTCCTCTCGGGCTCTTTTGCATACTTGGACATTTTATTGGGAAGCCGAGTGCTCAACTATTACTGAGAACCTGTGACCAGTGAGAGGTATGTCGATAACCATGCCAGACGAAATTCGCAGGCGCAATTGAAATAATGCGCATACATATTTATTAGTATAACAAATGTTTCCCTCTTGAACTCCGGGAAGTTAAAATCCGGAAGAGGCAGGCTGCGAATAAAACTAAAACGGAAGAATCTTTTGCGACTGCTTAAAATTCGCCGCGGCCGTGGCCGAGCCTTTCCTAGCAACTGCCACTTCAGCGACAAACTCGGAAATGTCCGTTCCAGTCCTCCCCGCATTACAAAGTCCTCGCAACTATGAAAGCCCTTATCCCTCTCCGCTCGCAACGCCGGATAGACAGGATTGCAGGCTCAGCTCTCGCCGAGTAATCACCATCGGCACAATCCATCGAAGACATTTCCCACGAAAATACAACCTTCAACAAGAACATAGGAAAGACCGGGATTAGTTGACACGTTTTACCTATTACAACGATAATAAAACATCTCATATATGTAGTAGACTGTGAGAAGGCACGAGGGCGAGACATTTCGGTGGGTAAAGATTCTCCCTCCCGTGGCCAGGGGATGCGCTGGAGTGAGTAACATCTGGATGTGAATGGCTGGGATAAGTAGTCGGGAAGTGCGGGGGGAAGGTGAGGAAGAGTCGGATGGAGGACTCGACGTTGGTGACGGCGGCGAGGCAAGAAGGATACCTTCGAATTTGCATAGCGGTCGACTTGAGAATCGCAGTCGAATAGTTGCAGCGAATTCTAATGGCAAGGACTACTCTTGCTCTCACCCTCTCTCTCAATTCTTTATTGTCGAATCAGTGAGTGAGAGAAAAATAAGTCGAGATGAGGATACTGGAGAGGCAGTGGGAAGAGCGGCGCTCAAGAAGGTGAAAGGGCAAAAGAAACATCAGCGTTTAGCCACTGTTCCTCCACTCTATTTATGCTTCAGGTCACGAACGCCGGCTTGTCGATTTCCTCTCGAGAAAGCTTGCCATGTCCTCCCTTTGGTCACTGTTTCGCCAGCCCCATCCCTCTTTCCTACCCCGCCCTTTTCCGGATCGCTCGTCGCCACCTCTAATTCGTATGGATTGCGAGCCCCCTTCCACTTGCTATTTTTCTCCCATTTGTCCCCCCGAATGGCAGTCGCTGCCACTAGGATTTCTCTGATCCTCCGCAATTATTGCCGCGGCACCGACCAACTCTCTGGGATTATCAAGCAGTGATCATTCAATGTCCACTTATAGATGGGAAAGCCGCTCGAAAGTAGAATGCTTACACTTTTTTGTTTAATAAGAAAGTCCCTTTACTGGAATGACATTTGCCTATAAGTTATTTCTTACCAACTACATTTCACGAATCGTCTTTTACGAAGAATGAAGAAAGGACTTTGCTTTACCTGTTTCAGCACCGGAGTTGACGATAACTGATGATTCCGGGAGACTGGTGTCGAAGGAGAGGCACCTTAAGGCGGGAAGTGCCCTTAAACTGAGGTGCCAAGCGAGAGACGTCCTCGAGTCACTCGAAGAGTCCGTCATTTGGACACGAGGTGACGAGACACTAACGGAAGACGTCAGGTTAGCGTCCTTAATTGACACAATTCAATTACATGAATTGCATTGAGAAAATGCTTCTCCATTAAGTGGAATGAGTGATATGATTCTTTGGGCCTTAGTGAGAATCGGACGACTGAAACTTCGGGGGACAAGGAGGTCCTTGTAATCGTCAGCACCCTGACGGTCGAAAGGGCGACGCCCAGGCACGCCGGGAATTACAGTTGCGTTGTGCCTGGCAAAGCAAAAACCAGCATCGCAGTCCACGTGCTAAATGGTAAGTCATTGCCCGTGTTTAATCAAAATAGTACAATTCTCCCAATTATGCTTCAGTGAAACTACACTGACAAAACTGAGTACATTGGCTGAAAAGACTTCCAGTCAAATTCTCGAGAAGCTTTAAAAACAAGAACGCGCCTTCTATTTGTTATTAGAATTAGGGATGCTATTTCGAGAAAAAAGAAGAAAGCTCGCTTACAAGTAGTTAAATTACTCCGAGGACTCTCATTTCCAGAGAGGGGCGGCCGTGGAGTACAGTCAGTTAAGATAATTAACATCTCCCCAGAGTCGCACCCTTAATTCGGAGGGAATCCGGCGATGGGAAAGAAAGAGGACTGGCAATCGGAAATCACTTATCCACGGTATAACGAATCGGAAATAAATGGCTGCGAGTCCCGGCGAGGGTGGAAAGTCTCGAAAGACTGTAGCGTGGGATCCGGAAAGAAAAAGGCTCGTGCAAGATGGGGAGGAGTCCGCCTCATTCCGATAATGCGATTAACAGATGAATAACGAAAGACTAGCGAGCCTGATCGACTTAACTACCGGCGAGTTATCCCTGTGAGATCGCCGATATCCTCCTGCCGTTTCACATCCCGCTCGATTACACGGCACAGCTTTACTTCGGGGTACTCCAGCGCCGCTGGCTGGCGCTAATCAAATCTCGTTTTAACTGAGCAGCCCACTTGCATAGCCCCTCTCACTCTCACCAGACGAAAAACGAACGTCGAGTTGAGTTGCTGAGTTAGCTCCACATTAATTATACTGCACTTTTAATTCCATTCGAAGCAATTAGATTTTGAATCCACTTGTTTCAATAATTCAAAGCAGAGTTCATATATTTCTTCTGATATTTTGTATGAATCGCAGCATCGAAGAAATATCGAAAAATTCGTCAAGCTTAGGACTTGTTCGGGTTCGAAGGGACGATGCACAGTTTCGTCCGACTAAATGAAAGAAAAGGGTCCGACTTGCAAAAGAGGATGAAGAAGAAAATCAGTTGATCGCAAGGAGCAAAAATCGCGTCAGGGAAAAGACATCCAATCGAATTAGCTAAAGCCAGAGCTAGGAATGGCGCAGTGGCGGTAGTAAACGGGTTCTCGTATTATTAATAAACGAAAGAGTCCGCAGTGACTCGAACATCAAGCTAACACAATTTTTATGCCGCGCGCCCGACGTATGCATACACCTGTATGGCAGCCATGACGTTAGCAGGCCAACACCCGTCGCGCATTTCATGAAAATGGAAATGCCAGGCTATACACTAATGGGACGCCAGCATGAACCTGCGTCCAGCAGGTAGAAAAGAGTGAAAACGCGTTTACTCCACCGCTCGCTTTTCCCTTCTTCTCGCCTGCCATCTGCGCCTAACGCTCTTTTTATACAACTTTTTATAGTACGCCTGTTGCAATTACACTTGCCCCCTGGCATCGATCGCGCTGGAAGTCTCGCGTCGGGAATTTTCGTTCGAACTCAGACATGATTTTGTGGCCGCGCTCACTGAATGTCGCCACTTTCTGCGAATACTGCGGTCCTTCGATTATTAATTAACCCAGACCAGACCAGACTTCGGAACTTGTTAGAGCGCAACAAGACGGGCGGAGAGAGCGGGTGTAAGTCGTCCTGGAACGAAAGGAGATTCGGTTTAATTGGCAGAAGGACGTCCCGCGACGGAATGGGCCTCTGAGCGCCTTAACGACCTAACTCAAACATCGTGGGAGTTGATTAGCGTCCCGGCGTCCGGCGCTGGTTGGTATTTTAATTGATTCCGGCTAACCTTCGGCCGAGACCGGCTCCCGTAGCCACCGTAATCTCGGCGCCGAAGGGAAAAAGACAAATTACTGGATTACTGGGTCAGCAATCCTTCCCCGCCAGCTCCGTTTCTTCGAGTGGGACTTTTATCGTAAATCAATATCGAGTTCTCCGTCCTTCGATGGCGTCAAGTTTCCGAGAAGGTAACGAGTTTTGGTTGCGCCGGTGTATTACTGCTTTCAAACTTCAATTTCCCAGACACCGTTTGGAGTCTCCTGCCGCCCCCCTTACCGAAAGGCCTTGATTTAAGAGGCTGAATATCGCAACAATTTATTCACCCCCAACCACTTGATCTTTTACTGAAATTTCAAAGTTGTCAATCGTGTCAAAACATGTAGTGCACGATACTATCAACTAGGATTATAAAGGTTCGAGCGACTCTCAGGCCGCAATGGCTTGCAGAGAAAGCCAAAACCACTCGAAACCATTAACACTGACGCCCTCTGCTTAATTCCTGGCATCGCATCGGTTAAATCCAGTTGGAAGGTGGGTGGATGGAAAAACTAATTGAAGGGGTTGCGGACAGTGTTAACCGCGGAGCGGGATCCGACAATTGGAATTCCGAGGTCCGTGGGATAGCGGAGGGACAGGAAGTAGCCAATAGGAAGTGCCGGTACGTGCTCTTGCCAGAGTCGGACGAGGGTTGCGCTCGCTACTCGGAGGAGCGTGTGCTAGTAAAGGGGTCGGGCAGCCATGAATCGAAGTAACAGGCCAGAAGGAAGGGGCTCAGCGAGTTGCGAATATACTGTTGACTGATTCGCTCTGTCCATTGATCAAGTCAGTAATAGTCATTGAACTCAACTGCTCGGCGAGCGCATGGTCAGGCTGTTTTCAAGGAAACTTGATCAGTGCTGTGTCAGTGGCTCCCCTGTTTATTCTGGCATAAAAGGGAACTTGCCGATGGCCGCATAATTCAGTTAGCCCGGGCGCTGTCAGTGGGCCAATCCCATTTAAATGACGGCTTCGCTGCGGGGAAGAAGTCGACGTGGCAGGGCGCCACCACCGCCACCAATTAGTTGGAGAAGGACGCTCCATCGGCTCTGACAGACTGTCTCCAAATTGCAACCTCCAATCTCTTGTAACAGGGTGAATTAGGTCGCTGCCAAGCCCGCCGAGGAGAAGTGCTTGATGGTCAAAGAAACCACGTCTTCCGGGCACCGGCGAAGATTAAAAACTCCTCGAACCAAGTGACGCCAAGTCGCTCGAAAGCAATTGGCGTCCGACTCATCGGGAGATTTAGCAATCATTAAGCCTGCAAGGATGCCGCGACACTGATTGCGAAATCAAGGAGAGGGAAAGGAGACCCGAGTGGAAAAGGGCAGACTGGCTTAAAGAGGAACGTTCCAAATTGATTTCTCCCCCAGGAACTTGAAGCCCGACTTCGATATCTCTTTCCCTTTCGTCTGGAAGGGTGCGAAACTTTGTGTCATTAATTTTAATCACTCACTCGTGATACTTTATAAATACATAAGTCAAAATATTCTGCATTTTGCGCAGAATATTTTTACGCATCGCTGATTCAAATCACTGACTGACGGGTGTCATTGCGTCTTCTTGAAGCACAGCCGAGCACTAACGGCAAACTTGCGGGTAATAATTAATTGCCGGTACAGAGAGGACGCAGAGTAAAGATTGAAAAATTCCGAGAGCAGTACACGAGAGAGTGGTGTAAGAGAGGGTGGCGAAGGGAGTGAGAAAGAAATGGAGTGAGAGGAATTGACAAATTCCCGAGTGGAGCTGGCCACTGGCCAGGAGCACGTTTTCTATCAAAGTCTCAAGGCGTTCCACCGATTGCTGCCTCCGATCCCAGGGATCGATACCTGAACAAGTTCCTCCCGACACGGCATCGCCCAGCCAAGTGTAATTTATCTTTAATATGTATGTACAAGCGCCAGCGCGTCGAGTGAGCCGCCCTTTACGCCGGCCAACAAGTGGAATTAAAAAGGCATTGAAACATACATACATATAAGAGAAAAAAGAGCATTGCAAATATTATAGAGAGTATGAAAAGCAAAAACGATAACAGCATTAGAATGTGGCCGGCCGACGGAATTCCATAAGATGCAAACGAAATGAGGAATGGGGTGGGATGCGATCGGAGGCAGGAATGTTTACACTCGATTTCATCCCATCGATGACACAGCACGGATGTTTACGTACAAACTAATTCTCTTTTTTCCCTACATAAACTCCCCTCGTCGAAGGAGCTTCCGCGAGACTTGCTTAGTCTCGACCGTCTTACCGGGCTGAAGTCAATCTCAATCGGATCTACTCGACGAGGATAAATTCCTCGACGTGGAGAATGTGCGCTCAAGAATATGCAGGGATATATGCATGGTGTATGCGAGGTCACACGTACACCTCTCGAGTAGTCGATCGCGCAAAAAGGCACATTTATCCAGCGAGGGGGAAGTATACGTCGACGACATTTGACATTTATCCGATATCCCGACAAAGATAACTTGAGCTAGTAGCATATCCGCTCCCGCTCGAGCGGCTTTTCTAGAGCAAAACTAACCCGAACGCGTCACCAGAGGTCGTGATTGCATTGTATTCCCTTTGCGGTTTTTCTATAATAGAACCACTTCGTTCTATAACATTGGACGCGAAATGTACAGCACCGCGTTTCCGTCTCTCTTGACCCCTGCTTCATATTGGACAGACATATCTATTTACGTCAAATTTTCCATACTCCAGGAATACTTTCACGAGTAAATTCGTGGGAATATGGGTTTTTAATTATAATTAATCAGCAACCTGAAGCTCTGGTCCTCAATTTTCTCTTGAATTGATCGTATTTGATATTGGACAGACGTATATGTGTTTGCGTCAAACTTTCCTTTCTCTCGAAGAATACTCTCACAGGACAGTTCCTGGGAATAGATGGTGGTTAATTATTATAAATCAGCTAGCAGATAAGCTCCGTTGTCAATTTTGTCTTGAATTAAACAAACCTGTTTTACATTTAATCTTTAATTCGTAGGGGATTTCATACTATGTATTGTCAATTAATTTCCTCCAAATTCTTCCATAAAAATGTACACGCGAAAGCCAAATGCTAGAATTAAATAAAGGAAAAAGTATGACACAGAGACAAGGAACAAGCGGTGTTCCCAGGGTTAACGCCAAGTCGTAAGGCATCGTTAGACATGTCGGGGGAAGCGCGTGAAATTTGGTGAAAGCGTGTGCGCGCAAACGAAATACGCAGAGCTTCGGAGAAGACGGAAGCAAAGGAATTTATTGCACGAGACTCGACGACGTGGACAACATATTTACGCTGTACGATAACTCAAAAAGCTCGTATTTTTAGTTTCTACGTGAGACTGGCAAACGGGAGTTATGCGTCAGCGCCCATTATGGAGCGAATAAAGTTCCTTGGCACCAGTCTTACTTCATATGTGTTGTTATGAAAATGTAAAACTGAAACTCTAATTAAATATATGCGTCGAAAAATCACCAAGTCAATAATTAAGTTCGGGTTAGTTCTGTTTCCATGCCCCAAAGAAATAAAGGTGCCGTGGCTCTGCATCGTTCCCTTGATTTTCCGATGGTTTGAAGTGAAAGATGCCGTCTTTTAGTGAAAACTGCACGGGTTTACACAATGTTATGCAACGACATGCTGCGCAAGCAAAACCGCAAGGGAAGGAATGGAAACGGCAGAGTTCTCTTCCGTTAGTTCGTTCCAGTTAAAAATGAAAGGGAGTTATCTCAGCGTCGTAGCTTCAAGTGATATACACCTTTCTTTTTCCACAATCTCTAACGGCAAGTATTGGCTTTACAAAGTCATCATCATAATGGACTAAAAAATCCTCCTGTACTAATAAAAGTCTCTAACAATAGATTCATTGGTAATTATTTAAAAAGACGGCTCATCTTCGATTTCAATGATTTTTACATATGTCATAGAGCGCATTTTTCTGAATATAATCTTCTGACTATATATATAGATCGGGGAAACTTATTGGAAAGAAATTATACACATTTAAAGATACACATTTTCGAGTTCACCGTAGCCACCAAGAGTTGTGACGGGCTGTCTCGCTCGCATATGTATGTATACATACATATGAAAATACTCGGGAAAGCATCCTCAATAACATATATGAAAATCATTGAAATCGGTAGTAAGCCGTCTTTCTAAAAAATTACCGATGCAGTTAAGAGCCATTAAGCCGCAATCCGAATATACGTTGAATGAAGTCCCGCACTGTGTATAGTATTTCCAATTGACCATTCGCCCGCAAGCGAATGTGTGACTCGAATGATGGGCGGGAACGAAATATGGCGAGGATATGCCGACACTCCGGACTGCGGGCACATCCATCGCCGTATAATCTCGCGTGAAAGCGAATCCGGCGGGATGCGAATGCACGCAAGGATTCATCGGGAGGCAGGCACACGGCGTAAGAGCGTAGATGGAGTCATTAATAAGGGCTGCCAAATTTCGTGAAAGCCCGAGAAGCCTCGAACTATTATCTGGGAAAGGTAACTCGGCCGAGGAGCGATTAAACGGGCGCCGCCAAAATACGTCAGGCCGCGGAGGCTTGCACCTGACAGAAAACCTATATATACCGAACAACCATTAATGAAATGACAAATGTGTTCTTGTCGGCGGCATCCTTGCACGCGTATATCCAACATAGACGGCCCTGCCGTTCTCTCCGCGCGCGGTTCACACAAATAAAAGCTTCTCGTGATTTACGGCGCACGCCAAGGCAACTCGCTAAACAGCTAATTCGGGAATAGTTGTCCCCGTCGCCAGGACACTTTTCAACAGAACTATAGTTCTGGTCGAAGGAGCCCCGAATTTACAGTCATTTCAAGCAAGCTGGTAGAGCGAATCGTCAAAGATTTACAATCAAAATTTAACAATAATCAAACAAATGCAAAATTCCACCGGATCTATGAACTATGTTACAAATAAACTTTCAGATTTCTAGGCTCTTGATTGTGAAATCGGATAATCGATCGGGAACAATATTTGTTTGGCTGGCGATATATGAGCAAATAAACCGGTTGATGGAGTATGTTAATGGGGAAGTCAATGGCGAAGGGATCTCGGGTTGTTTAGTTAGGCAACCCACTCCGCGAGCCCCGGCACTTAGTGTTTTTAAGAATTTATGTGGGTTAGGGGTCTGTTTGGCTGGGTCTCGTCGCGTAGTTTTTCTTTCACTTCTTTCGAACCCTTTCGGATTTCATTCGGGGATGGTCGAGCCTCCCCTATATGATCGTTGCTTTCGGTTACTCACGGGCGGAACGCGTCGCATATATCTTGCATGGAAAGCAAACTCTCCCTCGAGACTGACTCTATTGACGAATAATAACAATAAACACTCTAACTCGGAATTATATTATTTTTTATCATTTGCTGGCTGTTAATTAAAAGTATTTCGGAATAACAAACTTTGTAAATGTGATTCTGACAACAATATGTGCATGTGAAATTGGCTAAAAAAATTTTAAAAATGTTGTTCATTCCTAATTAACAAACCAACAGGATTATTTTGTACACGGACAAACAGATATTGTCCAGAAGTCGCAAGAATTATTATTGTTGCTTCACTGTGTTGTGTTTGTATTTGTTGCAGGCGAGCTGCCGGCAGCAGTGCATGATGGGAATGGAGTCTCACGAGCATTCCTAAACCTCTGGCTGATTCATTTGACTATGAGCTACGTCTTCTCCAGATGACATTACTAAGGTGGGCAATTTCAACCTCGCCGGTATTTTCTCTGCGATCTCATATTTATATCTCACATGCCGCTTGTATATGTATGTGTAACATCCCCATTTCTCATACTGATCGCCGAGCATCGACTGAAGTCAATAATATTGATTCTAAATTTAACAACTTCAGCCTTGGATAATTCTTCAATTCGATATACATATTTAATAAGTATTAAAACATGGCATGCATCATTACACGTTGACTAATAAGATCAATTTTATACTACCAAACTATAGCGATTAGAATTGTTAGCCGCAAATCAGTGAAAAAGTTCAGCGCTTGACCAAGTAAATGCAGAAATGGAACTTACACCAAACCACCTTGCCATTAATTTCGGTCCACTCTCGAAACAAACAAAACTGCCGCGAACGAACATTAAATCAACCGGCCGTTATTCCGAATGAACAATCACAGCAAGAACTTCCTGGCCCCAATTCCGCCTGGTTCGAATATCATTCTACCAGCGCTGCCCATACACCGACACTGAAACCGAACAGGCACTGCGTAAAGCCAGCGAATGAACCGGCGTATTCGTAACTCAAGCTTTTATCTGCGAGGTCGACCTATTGCGAAGATATAATTTCACGCCAGTGCCGGGGAAGGGTCGAAAGGGGTTGGGAGAGGGCGTCGGTCGTTCGAAGCTTCCGGCGGAAACGATAGCTTATGCGGTGCTGTTTGTATCGTGGTATCCTGCCTTCCGCGTGTTCATTATCAGTCACCATAGATCACCCTCTCGGAGCTGCCGTGACAGAGAGCCAGAGAGCGAGGGAGCGAGAGGGAGAGAGGGAGAAGCTTGGTCCACTCGGCACCGTGAAACACCTGAAACCTATTCCAATGATCCTAGCCTATCACCGTATCACGCCCGATGCACATGTGTCCGTCGACGGTTTCATTGGCTGGCTCCAATCCACAATATCCAGATGCCACCATCAAACCACCTTCCCTTATTTCGCATGGGAAAGGAACCGGTGTTTATGCGAAACCCTCAGTTCTAGAATTGTAAATACTTTGTTATGATGTGTTTGGCTCGTGTAATAATAAGTTTAATATTTCTTTCTTTCTTTATGTTTTGTTTACTTTACTTAAGGAGGTTGATGGCGTTATTTGGTGTGGTGGCAACAGGGGAACATTTGAGCTCCACCACAGAGTTCAGAGGCCTTTTAGAACGACGATAAAGCCAATTTTTTAATCCGAATATTCCATTTACAATTATGCTATGTTACGCATCTCTTGATAAGTTCTTTCTACTTTCATACTCTCTATTACGATATTTTTACAAACGAAACGAAAATGAATTTCCCTCTCACTCATTCCGCAAATTCTCTTGAACTGGTCAATTGGTTGTAAGATGTATTGTTCATAATTTCAAGACGTTTTTTAACAGTAGTGATTTCACAGTTTTATATTTCATATTCGTGTTATAGATTTTTCATATTGTGCGTGTTGTTCGAGGCTTGTTTGCGAACAGAATATGTCAAAAGGGCTGGGATTACCGGGGTACACGCGATCCTGCTTCCTTTCTCCCTTTACGATCGCCCTTGCTTTTTCAGGACGATCCAACCTGCTTAGGATATTGTGTACATACATATATCCTCTAGGGGAGAGCTTAGGATTACAAGAAAATTTTCAACCATCCCGCACCGTATTTCGCGATATGAGTTTTACCCAGACGGCTAGTTCGCATTCGCAATCCACCTGGAATGAAGCTCGAATTCGAAAAACACGCAGTTATTTTATTGAAACAACTGTAACACGACTCGGCGACATGTCGCAAACCCGTGAAGTGGAAACATTTGATCCAATTGTACAGTCCTGCTCCGACCTTTGACATATTGAATGGACCCGTTCGTCCCCTTTTATTCTTTTTTTTACACTAGCTTGTAGATTGGGATTTATTTGTTGGCCATTGTTTGCACAGATAAATATATGAATAGACAAATCCATCGGGCTATGTCGACCAATCAAAAACATCGGTGGGAAAACTGAACGGGCAAACCTGTCCAATGCGATACGAGAATATCGAAATAACGCAAATGAGACTATCAAATAGGATCCTGTAATCATCGAAATACGACTGATTATGGAATTACACTGCCAAGAGAAGTAATGAAGCTTAATATCCACATATGCGCGAAGCGCAATACTTGCCTGTACGCCCTGTACGCCGACTGCAATTGGTCCTGCCAAGCACTCGACGTGGTCGGAAATTGGGAAGTTAAAATAAATTTGACACACATTCGCGCCAGCGAAAACCAATTTGACGTGCGAATGGCCGAATTTGAAGTGAAAAGCAATTTCCCCTGGCATTGAGTGAAGACGGCCGACATACATTTCACCAAATGCGGAGGAATGGCAGTTATTAATTAGCTCGATACATTCGCATCAGGGTGCGAGAAAGTTAATTTAAATAAGTAGAGTAGGAAAAGTAATAATACCAGCTGCGGAGATGATTGAGAAAACCAAGTCAGCAAAGGTGCAAGAAGCCAAAGAAAGAAGAGAAAAATGAATATCATATTATATTACATTAAATGTTATATGTGAGATACTGAAGAGTTTTATTCATAGTTGTAAGAAAATGTAAGAATATAAAAAGTCGCAATCCATCGTACGCGGAAACCCAATAATTAGGCGAAATAAATACTAAATAAGAGAAATAACATTAACTGAGTTGCCGATCAGTCGCCGCCTCGAAAATACGTGTCTCTTTCCGGGAAGTCCGTGCGAAGCTTATATTCCTTCTATCAGATTGCAGAAAGGAAATTGCGGATGCGCATGTACATACATTACATCGCTATCGCTCCGGAGAGCTTAACCGTCCGGCGAATTTCTATCTGCGGGCTCACAATATTTTGTTGCGCCGCAAATCGATTGGCTGCCGGCGGACAACAAACTTTTTAATTCAATTCGAAAACGGCCTGGCATGATAAAAATATCAGTCGGAATGTAAAGCGGCTCGGCCGCCAGCCAATATTGAACTCATAGCTTTTCGCTAGTATTAAGCCCGTCGCTTTGCAATCGATCATCCGCTTCGATGTACAAGAGTTCACTTTATGTATGTGTGCGCGTCTATGCATGTGTCATGTATGTACTTACGTCTACATCTCTTTTCGGGAGTACATATAATTCTGGGGTTGGTCATTCCTTTTAGGACAAATCTTATAAGAAATAATGTTTTCTTTTTGAGAAATTATCATTTATTACAACGAATTTTCTGTGTGGCAATTATTATAAACTAGTCATATCAACGAAAAACTATTTTTCTACTAGCGTATATCAACTCGGCTTACCAATATCAGGAGACTCGATAGAATCTCGCGCCAAGTATGTAATAGCATATATACATACATAATATACGGCGCGCGAGAGCCAAGGATACTTACCCCGAAGTTTAGTGGTTTTCGGGCGATACCAAACTTTCACCTTGATTTATGAGAAAGTTTCAGCTAGAAGGATTAATTTATGAATTCTGTATTTCCTCATTTATTTTTACCAATCTAATAAGCTAAGAATCAAGCGAATCGGTTCAATCGTCCGAGTGATATGAATTTTCGGTTTAATTTTTTTCAGATATAAATTTAGAATAATGTTGTATGGAATTAATGAAAAGGTATTTTCGGCACTAATTACTGCAAGATCCTCCGAACTCTTCTTACAATTACAATTTAATGAGGAATTCATATTCGCGACAATAAGCCGGCTTACTCCGCAGCTTAACTGCGTTTTACGATTTAATTTAAGAGAATTCCCCCAGTGATTTTGTTCTATTGTCACGTGTGACGTGCGCTTCATTAACAGCATTAGCGATAATCCGTTACAAGCTTGTAGCATACAAGTGACCACTTTGCCGGTATGTCAATCGATCACCCAGCCGATTATCTTAAACGTTCATGGACTAAGCCACAATGCCGCCTGTCAATCAAAAGGCTGAATTAGACATTGTCACGTGCAGCGTGTGACAAGCTCAGGCTCCGCCAGCGCGCCAATCATCAATTCAAATCGATCACCCTGAAATCCCTGTTATCCATGATACATAACACTATAAGTTTCCTTCCGTTAAGCCCCAGAGAAGTACCTACTCCGAAGTCTCATCACTTCCGAGTGACTTGGGAAATCTCGATTTATCCTAACAAGTTGTAAGTAATTTTCTTCGAGTTGAAAACTCAGATTTCCCGGCCACTTTCTAGGAAATTTTACCCAGATAAGCCAATAACAACCAATTAAATGTACAGGGTCATTGGCGTGGCTTGAAATCACTTGTCACAAATATAGGTTGCGATGAATGGATTATACAATGATCATCTATTATTATTATATTACTAACCAGAATATCCCCCTTAGAGAAGGAGAATTCCTTCCAGAATCTTAGTTTCTAGGTTTACACCGGTGAATTATGCAGGATTCATGCAAGTCTGAGAATCTTCGAAAAATGTTCCTCTTCGTATATTTTTTCGATTTTTACGACATTTTTCCAACCCGCTTAATTTCAACATTTTTCGATAGTTTTAGCCCTAAAACTAAGATTCTGCGCGGAATCAGTCGGCCACAGGACATAAATGTTTCATGCAGACGGATATTTTTCAAAAATTCTCAATAAACTCGCTAAACAATCATAATAATTGCAAGCTAAGTGAATCATCCTGTACGTTCCCTGCAATCTATTTACTCATTACCAAATACTTGTATTATCATAACCGTTTTCCCCCTTCTTCCATCCAACATCTCCCATTTGCCATGTAACTGAAATTGCCCGAATAAGAGGCGTTGGATCCTGCAATCTGTTGCAGGTTCACGCTGAAGCGTCAGTCGATCCACGAGCGGATCCAATGTCAGAGCGAGAAGTGTAAAAAGAAGGGAAGGAATCGACACATCGGCTTCACTAGCCACCACTGCCCGAAACCCGAAAGGACGAGCACTGAGCGGGAGGCTGATGACGTCATCAAAGCCGAACAAGCGAATCACCATTTCTGCTCCCAATGGATCGCGCATGCATGCGATAGTCTTGAAACTGAATCGGAATAGCGGCCCACGCAGCGCGTAAAATTGGCCGAATGTCGAATTGCCCTCTCCTCGCCAGAGAGGATATTAAACGCTGCTGGCGCTGGGACACGTAAACTACGAACTGGTCCGGATAGCCAACATGATGGTCGAGCGGCTTCCTGGGGACACGCGTTCTAGGTCGGGTCGGCCAGTAGACATTTTTCCGGAGCGATTCCTCGAGATCGTCCGTAAGTGAAGGATTCGAGCTTCCCCTGAGCGAGGCTCGCCGTTACAAAGTGGGCCATTACTGTACAGTGTCTAGGATAGGTACACAACGATTACGGACGCTCTGATGTAGGACGTTCTTTCGAATTAAGAGTCCTAGAGTAACAGCGTCGCGTGTTTGTTTATCGCCGGCTCGACGCTCGGCGCTCGGCGCTCGCGATCGCTAATCGGCCGAGATTTTACACGGGTGGCGAATGGTGGGCGATGAATGGCGATTGTTTATTGGTCCTCGTTCCCTCTAAGTCTCACCCGAAGACATTCAGCGAGCGGCTGCGTGATCGCCGCAATTTAACCGAACGTCGCTCGTTTCTTCTCGTTTTAGGCAGGAAAGCTAGTTGCGGCGTCAAGCCACTTGTAGTCTTGAACGGAACAACGAAATGGGGGGAGTCGGTTTCGTTTAAAACTTGATCCTGTAAAGCTGAGATGTGCTGTGCGCTGAGTCTTGGTCATAAACATTCATATGTGACACTGGCTGATCCTGTTCAGAGTGGATTAGCTTGTTCAGTATAATTGAAACATACATTTTCGCGGCGACATCCTCTTTGGTTGTTGTCCTAAATTCGTCAGGTTATACCTTGCAGCGATGATAAATTCCCTATGAAATAGTCGATTGCCGGGAAAGTTCGTTCGCTTCTTGATGTAGTTTTCATGATTTGGGAGGAATATGAACAGAGCTTGTGTTACTCTATATTTCTCTTTTTTTTCCAACTCATGTGATTTGATTCTGTTCGCAATATTTTCACTTTTGACACAAAAATACCACTGGTAGTAGGTGGGAGGTGGCGATTTGGTCTACGTTTTTTTAGGTTCCTCGTGCCCGTTTGGGGCACAAGGCCGAGTCCCAGCCGAGAAGAATAACAACTCCAAATGGAAGAGTCCTAAAACAACCGTTTCGCACTGCGAGCGAAAAAATGCCAGCTCGCAAGAAACAACTGCCATTTTGAACACCGTTCCTACTTCGAACACATTCCTCGACTATTCCAGCATCGATCGGAGCATAGAAACTAAACCCAAACTCCATCATTCATAGTCTTCGAGTCCTCTGCATCCAATATCTTACAGGATCGAAGTTAGAAATATTGTTCTCCGAGAGAACCCTTGGCAAACGCGCGTTCAACTGTTGATCTCCAACTGGATATTTGGGTGTGTTTATTTACCGCATCGGCCTCTTTCGTATCTGGATCCAGCAATGCTAAGTCTGGCGCGGGGATAGAGGCATTAATTGGCTAACTAGTTCTATGCCCAGGCGGCCAACCGATCGAAACTCCTCGCGAGTAAGTCGAACCCGAAATCCTATCCTTCGATGGGTCAAAGGAATAATTAAATAATTAAGGCGCACGGGTTCTAGACCGGATTAGAACCGGCTGCAGCCTTCCTAATTGTCGAACTTTGAACTCCGCCATCCCCCTCTCTCTCTCCCCCCCCCTCTCCCCCTCTCACCTCTCCCATTGCAATTTACTCCTGGCCGTCGGACCTTAGTGGGGATTTTTCACAAAGGCTAGAGCGAATCCTCCGAAGGCGATTCAGCAGGAAGCTTAGGATTTCCTGGTCCTCGACAATGTGATGTGTGCAGACGTATCAATGAAACGCGCGACGTGCGTTTAAGGGATGTTTTAATCGAGCGATAACATTGCGATATTATAAATATTATAAATAGGGGGCCGATCAATCTCGATAAGATTATATTTTTATATGTAAATATGGCGTTCCTTCTTGTTATCTTATTAATATCGCGGCGGATGGAGAGGCGTGCGAGGGGAGTACCGTGGGATTTATGGTTTATCGAGGAGAAAGCATCTTTTCAGCGGGCAAGCGAAAACACTCGGGGAGCGGACCGCTTTATACCATGAATTTTTCATAGGTCAGAGAGGGAAGCAGGTAAGGAGCAACAGCACTTTAAAGCGAACCACCGAAAAACTCTTTCAAAATTTCCGCTGCCGCGCAAGCCTGCGATATAGCAAATGTATTGCATTATTTATCCCCAAGTTTCGCCTTGACTTGTGGCAATTCTCGTCTCACCTTATCAAGACAATTCTGGCCCAGTTTCATTTCGGTTCGGCTGCTGTGTGTACTAAAATGGCAAACCAAGTTAATCTTATCGAACACCTATTATAAAACAAGAGCACTTTTACTTATTCCGATAGGCAAAAATCGATGGGAGAAACGCGACTTTCCGGCTTCGAATGTTCCAAAATAACTGAAGCAAAGTTGCACCACAGGCTGCGAGGGAAATGTAATTAAAATGTAGGGGGTGAGGCTGGTCCACCGAAAGCTTGCGTGGGAAGGTAGGCAAAGTGATTAAAGACTGTCACCGGCGCAACGTGCGACAAGTACTAAATCATCCGACTGACAGCCTCGCGGACATGCATCACTCCGAATCGAACGGCAATCCTCGCGCAGCACATGTAGCCCAAACCGAACGAACCACTCTGCCCGAATACGTCTCTCTCCTCGCTACCTTCGACCAATTGCGATAGAGGGTGTCGAAAGAATCGGGAAATTTCAAACGAACTTCTTCGACTTGAGAAAGGACTCTTGAGAGTTACCATTATTTGATTAAATTTCGAGGGACAAAAAACTACTTTGCATTTTGAACATGTTATACTTGATAAGCGGCATTTGGTACACCGGAATCCTTTGTTAGACGAACGCGCCTTAGTCCCGCAGGGTTCATGTTTTGAATTAATGACAGAAGAAGCAGTTTGTACGCTGTACATGAAACGGGTATTCTAACGAACCATGAGCAAGCAACATACTGATGATTACACCGTTTCGCTTTCATGAAACTAGCATCCATAATGCACTTATTCCAAGGCATAAGCATACTCTACGAAGATGTGCTGTATCTTTAACGATGCGAACATAGTTGCCTCTGAAGTTAATATAATCCGAGACTGACAGCGAAACTTTAAAAAGTCGAGGAAAATTGGCCACGTCATTTTACTCACTTTAAATGTAAAGATCATTCACTCTATCCGTGCATAATTATCAATTGCAAATGGGCCAAGGATTTAAATTAATCAATTCCCATATTATTTACCGTTCTATATTACGTTTCTGATTATCCAAAACTCCAATTGCGGCTTGGTTTATTATCGGAAGTGGGAAAGAACTCGAGAGAAAAGCGACAAGGCGCGTTGCTCCTACCTGTGATGAGACAAGGAAACTACCATTATTAACTAGACATAAGTTGTATAGCTGTTTATATATCAAACAAATCGTACTACGAATTACCTACATTAAGATAACTAGTACTTTAAAGTCCCTCGCACTTACGACGTCGTCACCGCTGTAAAAAAATTACGAGTCGGAATAATAACGAGCGACGCGCACCCTCTTGCGACGACTGATCGCGTACGTACGAAACTCGGTTGTCCAAGGGACTGAACGCCTCCACTAACAAGCTGTATATGTAAAGCAATTGTGAGTTATTAAATAAACCACCTGAAAGCACAGTAACGACCTGTAATCGTCATTAACCTATCCTTTAATTGCAAAGGTTGTATAAGCAATTATTTCTTTTAATATAATGTTGATTGTCAATCTTAATTTGCCGACTTGGAAATCTTCCATTACACTTTTCTACAAATATTCATTAACGTTATTTTCATAGAAGGAAATAGGCCTTTGGGTGTCACTGCCGAATACAACACTTTAACATGTGATGACAGGGTGATGGTCGTCTTGAAAGGCCCAATAATGCGTTCTGACGCTAAATGATGGCAAACAATGCGTACCAGTGATATTAATCTCCGGCGAATGCAAAAGCGAACGGGGAGAATTGGGTAAGTAGGGTGGAAAATGGGTTGCGCGTGAGCTAATTGTAAGCATGTCTGAGTAAAGCAGTCACGTCTGGCAACGTCGGGGCGGAAGAGGGTGGCATTGGTCTCAATGGGGCCGGCACCGGGCGCAGCTCATATTCAACGGTTGTGCAAACTGCGCTCCCGAGTGGACGGAAGGATAAATATTCCCTCGTTAAATACTGATTAATGAATGAAATGAGAAAGTGCACGCTGGCCCACCTGCTCGAGTGCTGCTTGGGTCTTTCGACACGAGCCTGTTTTGCACATCTAGCAACAATCCTCTGTATATGATTCTCCTCTCAAAATCACTAAGGCTATGCTCGCGTGTTAGTACTCCAATATTTTACTCGCTTGAATATTTCGATTTTTATTGAATGTATCCGAGCGAGTATATTGGCAGCTGTATTCGCAGAAATTCCTTCACCCTCCTGGAAATCCTGTAAACCTTGTTCTACACTTGAATCACTTTTTATACGATTTATTTTAGCACGTTTTATTAAAAATATTGTTTTCACCAAATATTCTACAGGCGAATGTACGGCTGTTGAGAGACAGCGCACGATATGAACTACCAAACCGAGGAACCCAGAAGCAAACGACATATAATATTCCGCGAGGTACTTTCGAGGAAAGTTCTCTCGTGCGCGTCGCATAAATACGGAGGAACGTGATAAATCCGAGAGTCTGTCTGGTGCAAATCTTGGGAGGACGCCGGAGTAGGAGGTAGGGGATGACGGAGGGGGCAAAGGGGCGGTGGCAGAAAAATTTCGAGGCTCGTAAGCAAGCACAAAGGTCCCGAAGGGGGTTTGGGGGGTGGCAGGCGGAGGGTTGGATTTCTCGCGTGAACTCCCACGATATCCGAGCACAATACCATCGGCATATTAAACCTGCATAAAGCGAGTAAGCTGAATCTAAATACATTCCGGCCGCCGGGCATTGTTGGGATGCTGTGAGTGCGCGGCGCCTCCTCTCGCCGCCAGCAAGATTGTTCGGCGTCGCGGCGCGCCTGATTCCGAGCCCTGGCTCTGACACACCCGCTCCCCCGACCGCGGATAAACTCCTTCGCATACCATACACACATACATACACACACACACACACTCGCATAATGGGGACGAAATGTGGCCACGAAATTTTTCAACCTCCCACTCGAGCAAATTACTCTGCAGTGCGGTGTGTGTGTGCTTATCTGATGGCACGTGTGTCTGGGCCTGCGATGACTGCTAGTGTGGGCCACCTTATAAATAAGTCTGCTATGATACTACAGCGATAATAGGAGATTTGGCATCAGCCAACTTTGTTTTCTTTATTTCTAACTAGTTGTCTTGTTCAGAGAGATTTATTCCGAAGAAACTCTCGGTTAATAATAACAATAATAATAATTCGTTTATCTACGGACCACTACCCTCTGGCGATACAAAGAGAAACATATACATATAGAAATAAACATATAAGAAATATAATGCATGGTATCATCAGATAAAATAAGAAAAATATAAATGACTACAGAACAGTAGAAGAAAGAAGAAAGAAAAATCTAAAGTCAAATATGATTATTTCGCAATCTGGCGGCACATACGGTGCAATCGGCGTTTAAAACTGTGATTAACGAGGAACTAATATGAATGAATTCTTGCTCGTAAATGAATTCGATTTCCAATCAATTTATTTCACCTCAGATATCAGCAGATTAGTTTACTCCCAATTTCAAACAGTGACAAATCCTTCAAGGACTATATACCTGCCACGTGAATTGAGCTCATTACCGCCGTTTTTTACAGAGGGAACGGGAATTCATTTTGCGTCGGAATGCCGGACACTCGGCAGTCTCTCGGCGTTAATCAAATACTCGCTCAAAAATCCGAGTTTGTGGCGCTTAATTTTGTAAGACCTGCTTAATTAAAAAGTCCAGCTTCACTCGAAGAGTATTCTGGAATGCCGGATTCCCAAGGGAACGGAGGAGATACCTCTTGACGCATGCAGGGAATACACAGGGATGGAGGCGATGCGCCAGCCGAAATCAGGATACTCGGCATCGGCCGGGTTATCAGCATATCGCATGTATCAGTATTCCACGTAATCCCAGTAATCCACGATTTTGCGCGATTAATTATACATTCAAGGCGCATCTCATGTATCAGAGATTTCATGGAGCCACCGCTAACCGAAATCCGGAGCATCGCAGCGTTCGCCGACTTTTCTCGATCTCTCCAGCACCCATTTCCCAAAATATGCTCTTTTTCGGTAGATTCTACTTGACGCGAATCTGAATTCTTCCACTAGGAACAATAGTTCTGTAGCATTGCAAAGAAGCCGATGCCTCGAGCGTTTCTTAGAGAAAGGCGAGCGTTGAAGGGTGCATTCGCTTATTGCATGGGACGTGCAGGTGGAGAATGACGGGCTTTCAGCAAGGTAGCACTCGGACCGGGCGGGGACTTGAAAAGTTTCAGGGGATCAAGGGCTAGGTGGCTTTCGTTTCCGCCCCCCCCCCCTCTCTTTCTCTTTCTCTCTCTCTCCTGCTAGCTGGTGATTCGGAGTCGCGCTCGACACCCGAGATAAACTGGCGATCGATGCGTCCCGAAGGATTTATGCCCAGGCAGCCCCTATCACCCCCAACGCCCGAATCCCTCTTCCCTCTTTCCCTGGCTGGTCGCGGCTTTTTTCGAAAGCCCGGCGCGCTGGCTGATGCGAGCATTTGGCCGAAACCGCTCACCTCGAAATCGATCCCGCCTGACATCGATCCCACCCCCGGCCGACCTTGTTGAGGTAGGCAGTCGTTGACACAGGACATCTACGTTCGTTTCCCTTCGTTTGGCCGAAACTGTGCCGCTCGAACAGCCGATTAAGTTTGTCCCTCGTTACTGGTACCGCACACGCTCTCGCCAAAGCAAAGTCCTTCCGCTGGGAGGATTCGTCCTCGACTATTGACAGGATCGGACTCTTCTTTAGAACTGGTACTCAATCCCGCGTGTCCTAATTGACTTGCTATACAGGGTGTACGAAAAATGTCCTAAATGAATATAGCCATCTTGTAGGGAATTTTGTGGCGATCAAGATAGCTTTTTTCAATTTTTTGATTCGTCTTTGATTTCGCGAGAAAATTGAAAAAATTATACGCCAATATTTAGTAGGATTTAGGCCACTGGCCATCTGTCCTTTCAGTAATGTGTTTTATTGATGCATAAACGACTCTGGAACCACCCATTTTCGAAAATCAACCGAATAGATCAATCGTATTGGCGCATCATTTTTTGTATTTTGTCGCGAAATAAAGCGCGAGACAACATTTTGAGAAAAGCTATCTTCATAGCCGCGAAATTCTTAACAATATGGCAATACTCATTTAGGACATTTTTTAAACGCCCTGTATAAAGCCAAAGAAAATCAATCGAGGGTGAAGCGCAGTCGGAAGCAATAAATTCGGCAGCAAACACGCAGCTATTTTAATCGCGCGAAATTCACGCAAATGTAATCAAGACGTTCCGGATTCTCGATTGAAATCACAGTGGGACCAGCATGCACTGGAGCATGAAATTCAATGAGCAGCGGAGATACACCAGCGGCTGGAATTTATTCAACGCCTTCGGCGCCGAATAAAAGGCAGAAAAAGCGCATCTTCCACTATTTCCGGGGGCGAGCTTTCTTCGAGTTTCTACTTTCACGCGTCACTTCGCGCAACGCTGCCACCATTATTGAGTGCACTGAATAATCGGATAATCGGAGGTAATGTGCCTCGGCAGTCTTCCCCTAACGATAAATAGGACATATTACACCTCGATGGATTCGCGAGCGTCCATTCTTATCGAAAGATGTAATTTGCGGGAAAACCATAGCGGAAAATATATGTATAAAAGCGATTCCGTTGGTTTGTTGAAGAAGGCAGTGCGTAAAGTTGGCTACCATTCGAGATGGATGTCGAGCGGGGCCAGGCGAAGGTTTACTCTATTTCCTCGTTAAATCAGTTGTCAAGGACCGTGAGGAACAAAAGGCCTTATCGTGGTTGGCGGGATGCCGCTCACGCTCCTCCGATTCCACAAAGTAAACCTGGAAAAGAACAAGGACCATCGAGATAGGAGACGAGCGCCGCTGAGAAAACGTGAGTTCGTCAAACGAATCGATCGGCGAAGGGTGGGGGGAGCGGGCGCCGCGCCGGGAGGATTTAGCGTGGCTTTAAAGGACGAATAAGCGCTTCTATCTTCCATTTCCCGGCGCCACACCGCCGGCTACATATCTTCGCCTCACGTACGTGCCGCAGATGATGATAGTCATATTACGCCCGACCGGGAAACTAGTTGGAATTATACGCACTCCCCCAAGAAACTTGTTCGGCCCTGCGCCGCCTCTTATGTTATTTTACTCTTCAACTTCATTGTTAATTAATTCCCCGAGCCGAAATCTATTTAAAATGTTGTAGAGTCTTTGAGAGCCGTGAATTGGGGAAATCAATGAAAACACGCGAGGTGGCTCGTTGCGATCGAGAGTTTTTAGCTCGCGCGAAATGTCTGGCGTGTTTCTTGAAACAATATTAACGCAGAAGCACACTGTTTGCCAAATACCCTCGCCAGGCATATCAGCCGCTCCTCATTGGAGCCGGCGTCGTCTCGAGAGTAGAGATTTCCTCTGGCGCTCTTATGAAAATATTATCGAGCCCTCGCGCTTTTTCATCGAGCAACATCGATCCCTCCACCGTCTACCAACCCTCAATCGGTAATGTTGCACTTTCCTCGATTTTCCTCTGCTGCTGCGAAATTAATTCGACGACTATTGTTACGGGAGAAGCAAGAATATTCTCTGTATGGACAATCGCCAGCATTTATTTCCCATTGGTTTCGAGTGTCGGGCCCTCCATTCGGATTCATTCGCTTCTCGAAATGGCATCGTTTCTTTGGCTCCCGGTGTGTAGAGGCGCGCGCGTGTTTGTGTGTTTGTTTGCGCGCGCGCGGCTCCTCGAATCGCGCTCGACTGCCGGCGGACGACAACGCAAATCCATCAAAGTGCGCAAGCCGAACGGAATAAAAGGGTGAAGTTACTCGAAACTACCAATCTCCAGTAAGCGCTTAAACAGCTTTTTTCCACGGCCGGCCAGTAATGGATACTCGGGACGATTTTCCCTTCTCGCACCCTTTCTCCCTCTCGGACTGGCGGGGAGAGCGCGGCAAAAAATTGTTGTCCCAACGTGCCGGCAAAGGGACAGACTCCACTCTCTACTCCGTCTGCTCGTTTATGCGTCGGACTTGCACCCGCTTTTTTCGAGGATTTGTATCGGCGCTCGATCGGAGCACGGAGCAAACCAAGTGATCAAAGTAGCAGTCGGAGTTAGGTAAAGCAGTTCTCACGGTGATTGATAAATATTGGAAAAGCAACAGAAACAACGAGAGTTACTGTACCTCTCAAGCTCCAATACTTTTCTGGTGGTATGTTTATCTGAGTCCTAACAAATTGGACTAGTACTTTGTAAAGCATCGACCGCGATTTAAATGCATCGACGCACTCATAGTAAAAGATAGTCGATCGCCGAAAGACACGGCGAACATTATTCCAACGACATCGGCGGCGATCTTTTAGAATCCGGAGGCACAAGCTGTTCCGCATTTCGTATCACGTTTTGACTTTTATCGACTTCCGTCCGATGACAACGCTCGAGGATCCGATCGGTTCGGATCGATCGGAGCCTGAATATCAAAGCGCAAATGGCTGCAGGCTTGCACCGAGAACACGAAACGTGATCGAGTGCGAAGTTCCGGAGTCCCAGTGTCGGGGGGAAATGCGGCCGCTCTTGTGCTACTCGTGTTCCCGATGCCCCTGGCCGGGCCAAGCTTGCGCAGCCCAAATTCCCTTTCCATAAACCGACTGAATTCGAGCCAGTTGGAGTAATTGGCCGCGAAACCTTGATACCGATGTACATATGTATGTACGAGGGTGCGCTTCAATGATCCGCGTTGCGGTCCGCACCTGCAATTTTACTGCGGCCACCGACGTCCATCAGGTTTCCTGCCAGTCGAAAAGTCGATTGAACGACTATCAGTTATCAATTAATTCGGTTTCAAATGCCGCTTGAATCATTTGATCAAGTTTGTATTAACATTGTTTTGATTGGAGGTCAATTGTGTAGTGATTGTTTTACAACTCTGCCTCGAATTCGAGAGAGTATCCATGATACACTGTTCTAAGGCAGATTGATCCGAATTTCACTGGTTGGCTCCATTTGCCCGAGTATACATATTCGGGCTGGCGTCGGGCGGCCCTCGCTCGGCTCAACTAAAACTGCGGCGGCATATGACACGAATGACATTGAGCGGCGCGGCGCGTCGGGGCGCTCGCGGAAACGCCGAAGGCACGTGGCGGGCGCGGCACTTTTATTTTGCGGGCGATATGTGGGAAATGTATGTATGAAATATGCGCCCGATGGAGTCTGCGGTCCTTTATCCTCGGGAACTTTGGAAATTTCCAAAGTTCCCGAGGTCGCCGAGAACACGCGTTCTCCCCCTTTTATGGCCCGGGATCCGATTTCAAAGGGGGCCCAACTTCTTCGGTGGGAGCGAAGCTTCACCGTCTCTTTCATCCCATTGCTAGGGAAATTGCGAAATGTATACCGCGCCACTTTATTCCCATGTTTCTCGCTCGCCTTTCCCCGAAATCAGGCGCGCGCTAGTCGGGGCCGAAGCGCATTTCGGGCTGGCGAGTCCTCGAGGCACTGCCGGAAAATATGGAACTCCGCTGCCAGCGAAGTAACCTAGATAATAAAGACATCGGAAATTGGAATAGGTGCGGTTGAATACACCTCAACCAACCTGCATATTCACGCTCCTTGAATCAGCTCCGTTCTAACTCACTTTTTATCAAACTGCATTGTATAATTACAAAAATATAATTTAGACAATAAAATATACTATTTTTCACGTGAGATTTATTGTGGATTTTCATCAAAGGTCATCGCTGGTGGGCAGATCTCGACAGGCGAGAAAGTGCCGGGGAGAAAGAGGACCGGTGTAATCCGGTATGTAATACAGAGAGGGTGTGGAGAAGGGTGTCAATACTGTCTAGACCAACAATCGACTCTTGTCCCCGAGACGAAAATTCCCCGGGAAAATGCTCAGTATAACTGTCGTCCATTCATCCGAACAATCTGGCCAGCGGCGGGCCCGACACTTGTCCTATTTCGGTCTCGTCGTCGGCTGGAAAGACAATTTGCCGGGGCGCTGCCACTTACAAAACGCCAAGGAAATGGATTTACAGATCCGTGAGCGCGGCCGGGCACACACGTCGCCGCAGTAAAAATTGAATCGGTCATTCCTGACAGATTCGCCCCGAGGGGGATGCATCCTACCAGCATCGAGCTCCCGCTACTACCCTCCCGCTCACTAGCAAGCCCCATTCAGCTACCCCTTGCTCTCCAACTAATTCGTATTCGACGCATACTCTTCCACCTCTGCCGGCGGATAATGCACTTTCCCGGCAGAATTACCCAAGATTGCCGCCTCCACTCTCTCGTCCCAGCCTTCTCCATCCGTCCACCCTTCCAAAGGACTCTGCGCTCCTCTTCCTCTCCCTCTACCTCTCGCAAACTTCCACATTACATGCGCGCCCAGCTTCCTTTTAAGCCCGGGGAGAAGTCTTTCGGAAGGGGTAAGGCGTGATTATGAGGGTAGTTTAATTATAAAAATATGAGAAAGTGACTCCTGCCTGGGTGGAAACTCTCTTTTTACGTTTGTCGCGGCATTTCCAGTTAACGAAACAAAGAATTCTTATAACCATTGGGCCAATTTCGATCCCAGAAAATCATATCAGAAATTCATTTCCTTGTCGTTTTTGACTGATTGATCGACTTTCATGATAATTGAACTTGGTCTTTTGGAGTTTCGCCGGGAAAGAAACTTTTCACCGAATTTATATAAGGGCGGTGGCTAAAATCTTTGCGGAATCCAATAATGAATGAAGGCCTGGACGGCTTAGATCCCCGAGCGGGATTTTCGTTTCCAGGTGGGATGAAGAGTGGTAAGTTGATAGTAAAGGGGGCAGGCCAGATATACCTTAAACGCGATTTCGACTTCAAGGCAGATCACATTTAAAAGTCGAGTCTATGATACCCGGTCGCTCTATGCAGCCATTGCGCACTGCGCACTCAGTGTCGAGGCATAGAACCACTTTCTTTCCTGGTCGAACAATACACAGCAATTCGATAATCCCGACGAGGAGGAACTGCTCCCGCACTCGAGCCATTTTCCACGATTCCATATAAATCCTAGCGAAATACTAATGGCGAGCCATTTACTGCATTTCCACTGCGCCGATAAAAAAGGAGGAACGAACAGACCATTTATTTTACTAATACACTCCCAATGACTCAAGTGGGGTTGGAAGTGCAAATCGCAATTTCCAGTTGCTTAATAATAATCATAATCATAATCAAGTTCCATTCCCTGGATAAAATATGAACACATACACAAAAGTCTGGGAATCAGACAAATCCGTGTACATTACCGCTTCAATTAATTTCTAACTGTCAAACTATAATTCGAATAATTGTTATGGAAAGGCGATAGAGTTGCGCGGAAATATATGTATTATCCGGCGTGATGAGGAACAATGAGTGAATCAAATGTATTAGAGTCAAAAGGCCGATTAAATACTGGCAGAAGAGGCATTCAAGTGGAGGCGTGACGGGTAATTAATCAAGCGAACGCATCTTCCGCGAAGCTTAATTGCGAGTTTCAGGAGGGATCCGTCATACTTTTGCATTAATTATGCTTTCTTCGTGAGCGGACCCTCTAAATAAAGTGACTTGGAGCACTCGTGCTCGGCAGCGCCGGCGGCCCCATTACCATATAAATGGTTCCCCAGGGGAAGATTGAACCTCTAAGTAAATCATTGTCCTAATTTAAGTTAGAAAATGTCGCTTTACAAGCAGTGGACGGGGCCGAATCCGGCGAAACGGCGAAATCGATCTGCGGAGTCGCCGGCCTGGCGTACGCAGGAACAGCTGTGACCTCCTAGCCGACATGGATGTGGCCTGGAAGGCCGTCGAACTCGAACTAATGTATCAGAGCGATTTGGGAGGACACCTCGGCCGGGTCAGGGGAGAAACCAGCATCCGAGAGAAGGATTGGCGGATCGCCCGCTTGGTGAATCGTCTGAGAGGGTAGACAAATTACTTTGTTTTCATGGGGAGGAACCGCAGCCTGTCGACCGACGCGCTATCAATATCTCCGGGCGATCAGTGATCCTTCATAGCTATCTTCTTCTCGATATTGATTCTTCCAACAAGGACGAAGGCGCATTCTTGGAATGAACCGAATTAACTCTGCACTTTTAAAAGTGGATTCGGTAAATTGAGCGGGTGCTTGTGACAACACTCAATATGTATCTCGATACAAACTCATGTAATAATATTGTCTTTAAACCATCGGCCAATCACTGCTGGCAAATACGCACAAAACCAATAAGTCAATATAATCAGACAGCTATTGGTATTATTCCCAATAGGCGATAGTTTGAAAACAGAAAGTCTCGATTCCTCTGTATTGGCATTGGCCGGAGGACCGAGCCACACGGCGAGCGCGCGCGTACACATTGCGAGAGTCCCGTTTTGTTTGTTCCTAGGAAAATTCGAGGGGCTCGAAGTGCAGGAGGCACGAACTTCGGACAGCCGGCGAGCGTAAGATTGGCATGAAACTCGTTTCACGATATTCAGACGGTAAACATGCCGAACACTCCTGGCCCACCGGTGGCCAACTTGCCAAGTGGTTTCCTCCGAGGGGAAGTCCTGCGAGTGGCGAGGACCGAAAGCTCTTGCTCCGACCAATTAATATCACCCGCCGCAAATAAACAATTCGCTAAACACTGCCAAGACTGGTCATTGCTCGCGCGCTTCCCCGCTCTTGTCAACAACCTTCGCCAAGCCAACGACACTGCAAATCGGGACTACTCCTGATCCTGGTTTCGAGCTTTCCGAGTGCTCTCCAGTCATTTTACATGCTCTATACACCTGCAATTCGTTTTAATAACAAGTTTGATTTCAGAATTCTTAAGAATTGTCTGTAATTAACTGAAACAGCTACAGACTGGTTCACTTGGCTTGAAATTACTAGCCACATGTATAGGTTGTGATGAATAATTATAGATTGTTATGTGTTATTATTATATTACTGAGTAGAATATCCCGTTTGGTTCACTGAATTCTTCCAGGAACGAAAGACCGAATAATTTTTTGTCTCGACTTTTGGACATTCTTCCAACTCGCCCAGTTTCGACAGTTTTAGATAGCTGTAGCCATAACACTAATTTCTCTCTAAAACTAAACAATCGTAATAATTCTGAGCCAAGTGAATCATCCTGTACACTTTTATACTATTTCGCAGCATCAACTTTATTTCCAAGAAACCTCCAACCTTATACATTTCTAAATTTTAATAACCAACCTGAATACTAAAGTAAAGGGGCGAGTTATTACGATGCCCTATGAGTGAAAATACGCTCGAGCCATTCGGAGCTAATGGACAGATTAAAGAAGAGACCTAAAAGTGCGATGGAAAGTAGCAGTGCACTTGCACGCCACTGCAGAATTCATATCGGGTGTGCCGGATCGAAGTGTGGCAAAAAGGGGCAAGCAAGAAACTATCACTAATTCGTCGAGCGTTGCATCGGCTTTTTATTCAGCTGGGGCGTTTTCAGCGGCAGCCTCGATCGTGGAAACAATTCGCCCCAGTAGATGGTCTGCACGGGCGTAGTTTTCCAGCGAGTTTCACTTCCAGCCAAACTCGTCCCCAACCCGCAGAGCTCCAGTACAAGCAGCGCCGTGAAATAAAGGAGCTCGATCACGCTGATCAGACTGCAGCCCAGAAACACGCAGCAGACACCTCCGATCTCGCCTGTTATTATGGCAGATTCGGGAGAATGATCCCTGTCAAGTGGTCAACTAGTTGCTGTCCAGTGGAGGAACAACAAGAAACTTTTTGTTGATATTTTTTGGTTTCTCAAATTTATGAGGTTTTAAGAAAAAGTCACTGGGTGTTCCTCCAATGAGGACACAGCTTAAGAGGGAAGGCGAGAGTGCTTGTACTCAGAAGCGTGAATGGAGTGAAAAGCAGATTGGACTCACTATCGAAGCGTATTGAACCAAACGCAAACTTAACGAGCTCTTAATAATCAAAGTCATTCCCGATTATCGAAATGTACACGACCAAATCGATCCCTCATTGGTAATCGTCGGATGATACACGCGCGCTGATGTCTACAAGCAGCTACTTGATCGGCGAATTAATATCCGTGTAACGGTCACTTCAAAGGGCCAATCCCCGAACAATTGAAATGCCGGGGACCAATATTGGCTCGCAATTCCATGTATGGACTCTTAATGATCAAAGAGATGTGCTCGGAACTCCGAGTATCATCAGTTTTAAATGCACTGGTTTGCTCATTTATTATCTCCGAATCAGTGTCCTATGAAGTCTAATGGATGACTACGCGCGCGCTCGACAATCGCCCATCAGTGGTTCCATCCCATTTTCTCGGTGCGCCGCGGCAAAGAATGATGCTAGGGAGAAAACTTTCTAATGGAATATCTCCATTAGCCTCTCGCGTTTCACCGGCGAACGAGGCTTCTTCTTGCGTTCGTGAATTTTCATTAACAGCAGGTTAAAATGCTGCTTCTACTAGAGTAAATTGGCTTAACCACGATTTATCGGGATGCGCTTGCATCCTTTTACCAGGCTTTATCGACTTATAACGATCTCAAAAAATGTGTAATAGCCTGCAAAGCCTTGTAACCGTAAATCCACCAGGTAACGCAGCGAGACAGGCAGACTAATATTGAAAAATCCGAATGGTATTCCCAGTCAGGAAAATAAGTTATGCACAGCCGTAATGAACCAATCCGATTCCACTCCCAATTCTCTAATTTAATGTCTGTACTATCAGACAAATTAGAATCGTGCCGATTAATCCTAATCTGTTTTTAATCTAATGGGTGATTACGGTTGGGGGGCTTTGCTAGGCCACTTGTCAACATGATTGCATCCCTATGGAGTCACTGTGCTGTGATTATAATCGGATCAAATATTGCATTGATTAATCCAGGTCGATAGGAATGCAAACACAATAGCGGACCACTGATATCGACAAAATATTTCACTAAAACGGAACTAGAAGGGAACACAAAGTTCCATTTACAGTCAAACGGAATCATTCCACAAATTGATATAATACATGACTTTGGCACAAACGGTCTAAATAAAGAACGTTGGAGAAAATAAAAGATTAATTAAATCTAAATGAAAAAGTAGTGGCTCAAACCTGGTTCCAATTTCTTCCACCAAGAACTAATCTCTTCTTTAAAAGCATATAAGTACACGTTACGTATCGCAAACAACTACAGTGCAAAGGGACACGCTACTAATCCAGGGTTAAGTAACAAGATGCTTGGAAGGATTTAAAGCAAACATCTCCGGAATAAGGGAGAACGGTCACGAGACTGCTGCTGTCGTATTACTTACTTAAGATCTCGTACCACTCGTGCACGACGTCTTGCTTCAGCCGGACCGTTCGCAGGTTAGTGAAATAAATGTGCACGATGCATTCATCGTCCATGTTCAGGCCATCTCTGGAAATATAGAAACGGAAATAAATAAACATTATTAAATTTGAACTCTTGGTTATAACCTCATTAAGGATTAATTATTCAAGCTTTCGAATTAGTATTGAAAAATGGTTTTGATTAAAAAATAAATTATAATACTGCTTTGATGGATGTGTGAAGGACAGTTGTGGACAATGGAAATGTATTCGGACCTTTTGCTTTTTATTGTAGATATTAATTATTTGGAAACTCGATTGAAATATGAGTGTTTGGTTTCAATGTGGAGCGACGAGGTGCACGAAACCCACGAGAGGGGTGCAAAAACTAACATGTGAAATCATTAAATCGACATATCCACTGAAACCTGCAGATGTACTCTTTAGATATTCAATTTCGTTCGATTGGGAGACATTGAATGCTTTCAGATAGCAGACCTGATTTTCGTCAATCTTTACCCGCTGCAAAATTATTTGATATATTAAAACAGTATCAGTGCTTACTGTATTTTGAACTTTTACAACATTAAAGTGTCGCTCGAAATCACCACATGGAAGATTGCACATTCTTAACACAATTTGCAATGTAGAGACAGAGATTTGGCATAAAAGTGCAATACAAGAAGAAGGAAACGTGGCGCGACTAAAGTCTGCTGTGCATTTCGACTGGAAAATAGTTCGACTGCATCGAGTCGCAATTTCTGAGAAAGCTACTTACAGTAAGTTAGTGCTGTATTCACCCGGCTGTATCATCGAACCGAAGCTCGACACGATATAACGAATGTCTTCGCACGACGGATAGCAAGATTGGCATTCTAGAATCTCCGTGCCAACTGGATTCTTAAACGACTTCTCTGGATGTGGCAATACGCTGTACCATTTATCTGTAAGCAGCATCAACTGGCTCCTACAGTTGCTACTATGCACAATCATTACTTATTACCGTTATATTAGAGTGTTTGAATAAAGACTGGGGTTTCCGACGATTTCAATTTACATTTTTGGTAAATTAGGCAGATTACTGTTATATCTTCTATCAGATATTGTGAAATCATTTCTTCCAAATCATCATTTGCTTCAAGTGTGGTTTTGGAAGTTTTTATCCCCTTAATCATTTATTTCCCAGTAAAGAATTGAAAATCAGAAGAGCCAATGGAAATTATTTCACCGAAGTTTAAACTTTAAATTGAGCGATTCAACTACTCTGCCCTTAAACAGAATTTCAACGCCCTTAACTGGAATCATTCTCAGATCCGTGCTATTTTATAATGGAAAGTCTCTGCTGTACATATGGCTGTGCGTGCCTTGAAAGTGGTACGACTTTATAGAGGCCTAAAAAAGTGTCTGACGCCAGTCAAGCGTAAAACCACTTCGGTGCCATGAACCTTACCACCAGCGGGACTGCTAAATCTTGATGGAAAGGTACCAGAACCCATTTCCTGCTAATATATCCCGCACTTTCCCTGAATTTCCAACGCATCACAACTAATAAACGGGAATGCAGATCTACAAAGCTTCCCTGGTTCAACATAAGTTCACAAATATCCCAGTATTCCACACGCATTTAAATTGTAATTTCGAAGGCTTTCAGAAAGTAATTTGGGTTTGCGAGATACTCCTAAAAAGATTTCGTATTTCGTAAAGCACTGCGTTACTGAAACCATAAAGCCAACATTAGATCGTACGAATTGTAATGACTGAGCCTTTAATTCCTTTAGGTTCATAAACTCCTGTAAAGACCGCACTCGGCGAGTCCAAGTTGTTGTCGCACTTTTGCAATGTTGCAAATAAAAAGCAGGCTATCTTGCAGAAACGGTTTCTTTAATCGCGTCCGTGCGTATCAGAGTGCGCAGTGGGCGCAGTTTACTTGATGCCCAGGGCAGGCAGATAGGCGTTCTCGGTAGAATATTGGTTTATTTACGAGGCTCTAGGTATTTATGGTCCTACGATTGCCGCACACATTCTTTTTACGATGCTCTCCATTCGGTTTACGTGCCGAAGTTATGTACAGTAAGTACTGCTCGGCTTGGATTTCGTTGTAAAAGTTAGTACAAGAAGAAGTTATAGTCCATCGGTAGCCACACTCACATTTGTTCCTTACTAAACAGGCTGTGTCCATCACCGAGCAGGTTCTCTGAGTATCTGCAACAGTAAACAGCTTGTTGGTTTTCGATTATTACTCGTCTTACGCCAGGAGCCGCGATCAATAGACGCATTCATCTAAACTTATCGAATAAATTCAATTCCTACAGATTTCATATGAAATAACAATCCTGGGGACCAGAGTTTCAAATAACGTTCCGAAACAAACCCAATGGCATTTGAAACCCAGCCCCGCAAAAGCCCACTTTTATCTTCCATAAATTTTAAAGCACCTTACACGCAATACGACACAGAGTGCAGCATGCGAGCGGGCAGCGCCCGAGTATATCGCGCGATCAGCTTTAACAGGTGCTGTGTACTAGCTTTAATGCCTTAAAGGGTCGTAGACTGGTCGCAGGGCAGATTGTCGGTCCGCCCTCGGCCTTTTCCTATCCACCGCAATCCGGGTGGTCTCGAATGCGGTGAGAGGAGTGAATTGTTAAGTTCTTCGAATTCGACCTCTCCTGAGGTCTCGAGACCTTGCCCGAGCAGTCGCAGTCGCAGCCGACCATCAAAAGCACTCTCGCATTTTAGCATTTAACCTTGGCGGGAGAGGCGTCGTGCCGGCTAATGTAGCGAAACCCGATGACCCGGGGATTTAATGGGGCTTCGAAAGAGCGATATGGCGGAATGATAGAACGCCCACAATGCGGGAGCGGAGATCGAGCGAAGCCCAGGGAATAAAAAGGGCAGGCCGCTTATCGCAAATTGAAAGATGACGGGGCGGAGGCTGCGGCTCAGCCCTGTTTACACAGGCTTCACTGAATCCCGAATAAAACGGCCAATTAGGCGGCCCGAGGCGAACACCAAGGGTGGGGGGCACCGGTATTTCAGTCATTTCAATAAAGATCCCTCGTAAGAAATGAGATACAATTCTTGAACGTCGAGTTCGCCGACTGCGAGATTTCGTGTACAAGTTTGCTCGACTGGTATTGAGAAAGATATTACTCCTCCCGCAACTGATGGTTCAACCCACATTTCTTGCAAGCGAGAACCAATGTGACATGAAAGGTTATGTAATCCTAGCTTGCCTGGATCTGGATAGTAGAGAGTTCAAGGTGACCGAATGCATTTTATCCAGAATATATGTATGTTCTTTTATAATTTGCAAGTGCATCGATGCGATTCCAGTGAGAGAATAACATATGTATACTCAAACCGTGCAACAACTGCCAGCTGATTTTCAATCAATTTTTTCTGATTCGCCGTCGTTCATTACGTAATTGCATTCCGAGATTCTTCCACGACACTCGAAAACCAGAAAAAACGCACCGCATGCATCTTTTTTCAACTTTATCCTTGAATTTAACGAAATTTTATTCATAACGAATAAAATTTGTCTCAAAAATTGTAATTCAACGTGGATTAATTCAATTGTAATCTTGCACAGCTCTATTTAGTGGTGGGAAATATTAACTCTGATATAAAAACGAACACTTTACTGAATGGGCGAAGTATACATCCTGTGTTTGATGTTTGGACACCGTGAAGGAGAAACTTGGAAGGAGACATGAAAGAACCTTGGTTTCACGCCTAACGAGCAAAAGCCTCCTAACGAAGAGGTTCACAATTCCGCGTAGAAAGAGGACGTTTGCTCGGAAAACAGCTTCCACGAGATTAGTCAAAGCTTAGAAAGCGGCGCCCGACATCTGCTCTCATTGGTGCCTAGGGGACTTGTGCGTTTCATTATGCTAATGCCGAATAAACGCCTGTAATATGCTCTATTTCTACTTTGGAGGAATAGCGCATTGTTAACTGCACTTAGCTTCATGCATGCTACCTATGGGAGATCAAAAATGAAACCGCAAATCGCAACAACGTTGGATTCGTCGTACAAAAGTCCTCACAATTCATGCTTAACTCACTTTGCACTCCAAGTCCGTCAAATGATGTTTAATGCAACATATGAAATCACAACATTACACGACTGCAATATGCAAATGTGACACACAAACAGCCAATCCAGATTTAATTCACCGAAGCTGGAAGACTCACACTCTTCTTTGCCACGACGTGGGTAGAAAAAGGGCCTGCATCCGCAAGTGTCCCAGACGGCGGTCGCCTTGCAATTAACGATACAGTCGCTGTAGCTGTAAGAAGTTCTCTCGGTCAGATCCAGCGTCTCATCCCGAAAAATACACTGACGTTTCTCCGTGGAGTAGGGCCGTATGTTGTCCGAACTGTAGAAGGAGAGCGCGTCGATCTCGACAAATCTCTCTTTGAGTGGCGGCACCAACACCTCAGTCAAACCTCCGCTTGTCGCGTCCGGATAGTCGAAAGGGTTCGATATTAACACCTGCCGCATAACAGAGAAGGTGCTACCATTCGTTGATATCAATTCACCCAACTTCTATTATTTTTAGTACCAAATCATATAAGTTGGATGAGTTGGTACCAAATATTGTCCAACTTGTATTAGTTATTACCAACTTATCAAATTTTTATCACTTGGTACCACCACATCGAATTTATAATATTTGGTAGTAACTCATCGAACATCTATTACTTTTGGTGTCGCATCCTCGTACGAATCGGACTACTTTTCTTTTGCTATTTCAATATAAAATCATCGCCGTTTTTCTGCCGCGTAGAATACGCCTGCGTTTTTTTTACCGTTCTCGCGCCGACCCTTGACTTTTCCATAGAGGAGGCCCATCCTTCGCCGCAACTACATGCACTTGCGTGCATCCCGAACTACTACTACTTTTTTGGATTTTTAGGGTATATAAACCCTGGAAATCTAACTAAAGAGGAGCAATTCAGTAGAATCCTTCCAACCCGACGAAGTTCTGTCAGTTAGTTCTGTGAACCATAGTGCGTGAACGTGTATTAAATCGAGCACTAGTTCTCCTTCGAAGCAACCTATTAACCGAAGAGTTCCGCCATATACTGCGACTCTAAGCAAGTTATTGTCTACAACAATACCTCGTTGCAACTCGTGACATTAAACGAAGTCGGTTAACGAACCATACCTACCTTGTAGTTATCGTGATTAGTCTTTTAATTCGAAACGCCCCGGCAGTTGGGGAACTTTTGAAAAATCCCAAATTGTTAAAATAAAGGGAAAAAATGAATAAAACACGTGACTTTTTGAAGGAGAATTAAGAAATCATCCCTGAATAAGGGTTAACCTTTCGACATTGAAGTCCTTGACAACATTTCTTTTCGAGCTTTCTATTTGCCATCAGCGGCGCAGAAGTAACGAGCGCATTATCTCAGCGGGCGTGTTGCAGAGGCGGAGAAGCCGCCGCGCCGGTAGGAAGAGTGCATATAAAAATGCGGCCTACGCGGCCGATATACATTTCTAGGCTGCTCTATTTATACGCGAAGATAAAAAACACCTCGCGCCGGCTATTTCTTGAATAATAAAACTCCAGTGGCCGCGTGAAACGGCCGCCCGTAAGATATTCCCTTAGTAGCAGTTCACTAAATATTCCCGGCTGTATTTGGTCAACTCCCAGCGCACCAGGGCGCGATCCCACTTTTTTTGCGGCTCGCCTCGTACGGCTCGCCACCGGAATCTGTATGTATAATGCAACTAACTCGCCCTTTTCCCCGTATAATTATTGCACTGCCTCTCGCACTCTCGGCGCAGCTTAATCTATCGCCGCTTTTAATGGGGCGCGATTCCTCGCCTTGGATTCCCCGCCTCCCCCAGATAAACTGGACGTGCTCGAGGGCAGGGTTTACCTTAATCTCGTCTGGATTTCGGCCGCGATATATTAATTATTGTGCTAACGAAGAATTGTTACCTTCATGCCCGCCATCGGGAGAATATGGAACAAGCTGTCATTGAGTTCTGTATCCATGACAACCGTAAGACCACCAGATATACCTAAGCTTTTCACGGTCTCCACTTCATCGAGCTTAAAATCTCCAGGATCGCTAAACCTGCGTGTTTAATACATGAGCATTAGTATGACCGGGGAACGCGGTAGAGTCTCGCGCCAAGTAGAAATATACAATATAGCACGCGACAATCGAGGGTTTCGATTTTCGATTCGATTTATCAAAGATTCATTTATGAAGTTTGTATTTTATCGTTTATATTTCTGAATCCAATAAAAGAAAAAAACATACTAATCAGTTAAGTTCTTCAGGAGATATGAATTTCATCTATTTCATCTATGAACTGTAATGACGGATTCGCAACTAAGGAGTCATTGATCTCGGGCATTTGAAACTACCAAAAAGAGATAATATCCCCCGAAAAATATTTAAAAAAAGCCAAGTTTTCAATCAAAGATACCACACATTAATTAACGACTTAACTTGCATCTCTAACTTTAAAGTTTGGCGTGTGCGTACTTCATTGTGAGGTAAAAACATCACGAGCACATAGCTATCCCGAACGAACTATTTTCTTTACTCCAAGCGAAAGTCGCTGCATAGTAGTCAGCCTATACTCACATGGGTATGTCGTCCGGCTCGGCGTAGTAATTGAAGGTGCAGCAGAATCCGTCCTGCGTTTTGCGAAAGTCAAACAATTGTGAGCAGTTGCGCTTCTCGCCATGCAGCATGCAGCTCAGGAGAAACTGGGAACATTGTGGCGCGAGCTGCAATAGAGGGCAAGCAGATACAGAAAAAGAAGCAGGAAGAGGGTGAGGGGGGTTGGAGTCGTGCGGACGATATGAATCGGTCCCACATGAATGATTAAAGAGTCGCCGCGCAAAGTATCCAACCCGTCATTAAATATTAATTCGCCCATCCCTCGCGATGGATCGAGCCTGATGCTTGAAGTACTAGACAAAAATAGGGAATAAATTGCCGATTCTCTATTACCAGTCGAATCCATAACTATTTGATTTTATAACCGAGCATATGCTTCTTTGAATTAACAAGGCTCAGGTATATTGGAGTATATCCATTGTAATATTCAAGTCATTGAATATTATTCAACATTGTATTAATGATTCGACTACGCCTTTTATTTCAACCGTGTGATTTTGGTGGGGAATGAAGGAGTAGGATAATGCCTTTCTACTTACACGCTTCATTATGGTAGTCACATCCAAACCACCTCTGTGCAATGTTTTCAACATTTCATCGACCTCGGATAAGTGATTTTTCGTGACGAATGAGGATTCGTAGAGATTGCCCATTTCTTCCAGCAGGGATAGGATCTTGTCGATAGTGAAATTCGAGACTCCTGTCTCAAATCTGTTTGAAACACACAACCTTTCCATTAGAATTGAGACAACTGATTTCTAAATACATGGGAAACTTTATAAATCGGTAAAGAGAATGATTTTACTCAATTGTCAGTGGGTTGCACCAACAGTCATTAGACGGGCGTTGTTTCGCGAGAGCTTTGAATTACTGGGACTGAATGCGGCATTCGAGGGAAACGGGGACGGAAGGTGCTTACGGGAAATCTCATTTGAGCAGGCGCGCAGCCTTGAGAAAGCGGATGATTAAATTGGAGGAGCGGGTGGGCGCGTGTTCAGGTATTTAACTCATACGGAAATGCCAGGCACCTTTTGATACGCGCGTATGTGAGGTAAGGCGGATTAACACCGGAGATCAGTGGAAAACGATCCTGGAAATCCTCCTTTTCAGCGCTATCACCATACAAATGCCCTCGCATCCGGAGTAATCACGTTTTTCTGAGCTCTCACCGTCCCGGGAGTTACTGCCGGAATTCTAGACATCCGCCTCTCCTCTCATCTCGCGCCACTACAAATGACTTCGCTCGCGCGGAAAATCTCGATGGCGAAATCCCTTGACGCCCTTTTACAAAACCCGAAGGTTTCCCCCCGTTCTTCCAGTCAGGGGAGAATGAATGCATGTGCACATTTATTTATCGCTCGTTGTGCCAGGCGCACACTTGTTAGTTTCTAAACAATGGAATGACGGAGCTGGGCCGACGAGAACGGTCAGTGCGAGTTGTGTACGGCTGGAAACAAAAGGGAACCACGACTCGCATAAATATTTGGATACCACATGTTTCGTTTGCCCGGGTTTCGGGATGAACTGGGGGTGAATGAAAGCGGTGGTTTCTTGTTGCCAAGTTTTTAATTCAAAACTGCTTTTTCTCGCATTTTCCGGTCCAGGCAGCTGAAAATCAGAAAACTTGAAACTTTTGCCGTAACGCTGGTCCCGAGAACGATATGTCTTCGATTAGACACATAAATTTTGTCCTTTTTTAAAGTCATAAAACTGCGACGTCCCATCTAAGCAATCTTTACTTGAAACATATAGAATTGAGAATGAAATTGACAGAATGTCTGCAAGGATCGCCCCTGCAATGGGCTTACGCTCTTACTGCGTGAGTTAAGTATGTATTACTTCCGAACGTTCGAAATACCTCCGCTACAATTTAACTGAACATCACTGAGGACCCTTTGAAGCCCCTGATATGAAAGAGATGAAAAGTTGAAGAACGCCACTTGATGAGGAGATGAAGACGTAAATAACGATGGCACATATTTGTCAAGATCCACGAATGCATTGAGAGCGTTCGATGGGGGAAAAATATAACTACCAGATTGCTCTTTACGATATTTGAAATTTTGTTTTTATTTAACTCGAGTAGCTCGTCATGTCGAAGAATTATGATGAAGATGATCTTAATATTTTGCAAAATCGGCGGAGAAACAATATTACGGCTAAAGAAATGCTACGGAAATGTAAGTGCTCTCGGACGCTTGTAAAGTCGCGGAGTTGAATTGACACATAGGCCAAAACGCCGTAAATATTTGTCCTACTACGGTTTTCCGTTAATCAGGGATTCGTTGGTATGTTCAACAGGAGTTCAGAAAAAAAATACCAATAATTTCGAATTCTTATAAACAACATAAAACATCCGCAAGATATGAAAAATCACGAAATTTACGCCAAAGCTTTGCACTGAATATCCAAGGGAAGGAAGACAAGCAACAAAGATGACGAGGAGACATGTTCGCCGACGAGAATGTAAGTTCGTGGCAGGCTTTCGTCGGTTAATAATGTATCGAAGCAATCAGTCGGAGGCCGTGAATCGCAAAAAGTTAAGATGAGAAGATCGAAGTTCTTATGGGCCAAGAGGTTGATGCATAAGTTCCGGATCGGCGACAGCGCCATCGGCTGGCAGTGTTACCTGCTTCCACATCGCTTATTCATTGCTCGCTAATGGAAATTTTTATTAGTTGCGAAGCGAGCTTCGAGTTGGAGGACTGGGCAAAGTTCGACACTACCAGGCCGATAAAAGGGAATTCTTTAGGCGGCCTTTGCATAAGTAGCAAGTTATTTAATTGCACCCTTGGGACTTCGTCTCTAGCGCACTTGATCACTTTCATCGCCGAAAGTATTATTTACAATAGCTTTAACCGTTGCTGTTTCGTTTTGTCTGGGTCTTAATCTTACCAAGCGCAGGAAACGCCACCATTAATTCCAGAAGTACGTCTAAATCATTAAAAAGACAACCAAAAATTGCAACTACAATAATTAATTATCACAAAAATGGTGCAAGCTTCCCGCGATTCTTAATTGTTATGCCCGCGAGATACAAGCACAGATTACGTGCATTCCTCCAGCGCAATGAAACACGGCCCTTTTACCCGCAATAATTCGGCCGCTACGCAAGCAGAACCAGACACGCAACGAACACCGATCCCCACTACGTCAGGGCGAAATGCATTTTGGGTATGTTGTAGCAGCGCAAACAGCCGCGCTCCAATGACAACCGGGAGCCGAATAACGAGAGAGCGAGTGGGAAAGAATTAATTAAGGGTAGCGCAAGCGGGCGATGTTAATGAGAATTTTCGCGAATCGCAAATCGCCCGCGAGCCTAAATGAAGCAGGAGCAACGCCGAGTAGGAGCGAGAATGCCGATGAGAATTTCGGCAGATTTAAAACTAATTAAACTCGCGCCCCGCTCGACTCGATGACCGTGGAGATTTGTTGGAACTTCAAGTGCAGTTCAAGTTCAAACAAATCCCACCGGATTCGCCGCCGCCGCCGCCCGCGCCTCCGCTAAATGCTCGGACGTCCTGCGAGGAAAAATAATGCCTCTTGTTTAAAGGCTCCTTCTCCACCACCCCGGCTTGCGAATTCTAAATCGCTAATTCAATCCCACCTGTTAACCCAATGACCACATATGCAATTATGATAAATGATAATAATACCAATAATCCTCCAACGTGTACTCAGGAATAATTTAAGTCTGAATTTTCTTGTGCAATTTGCTCCAATTCTTGTGAAGCGGACCAAGCTATTACTGACGTCAATTGAAGGAATTGGCCACTTGAAAGTTTTATTTATCAGGAAGCCTGAATGTCACTCACATTTCCGTCGCGAACTGAGTGGCGGATGCGCGACTTATCCTGTTGATTGGGCAAATTGAAACCCCTGAAAAGAGAAAACCAAATTAAAACGTCACTGGCAGACACGCGGCTACTGAAGTTGACGTTATAAAATTGTCGATTAATTGATTGACAGCGAGTCAAGTGAAAATTGAACTATCAATTCAATGATTATAAATGAATAATACAGATTTAAAAATCTGCTATTCTAAGATTGAAATCGATAGTGTGACAGAATACGAATCTATCGACTACTGCTGAATACGCAGGCACGATCTTATCACCTGGAAACTCCAATTGGTACGTGGGGAAAGAATCCGGATCAACAAGGGTGGAAATAGGAGCGGCGACGAAGTCGCGATAACCGCTCTGAACCATCAGCAATAACGAAGTTAGTGCGATCGTATAAGCCACCATCCACAGTACTCTGGTAAAACAAAAAATTACAGCTCGTTAATAGAGACCGAGGCTAGTTGATACACATTATACGAATTTTAATTAATTCTTGGTCAGCTTTTTTTGAAGTATTAATACAATCTTTGCCCAACAATTACAAAAGTATCCTGGCCGATTTAAAAAATGGAGTATATGGCAGAGCAATAAATAAGATATAGTTAGTATGTTCTGCTGTTCGGAGTTAGTTGGCAATACATATATGTATGTATAGCAGGTTGGCAAATGAATCAACATCTTCAAAAAGATGGTGATAAACGCTTAACAAACTTAAGAAACATGCCGAAACATACTAGATGTAGGTACATATCATAAGTGCGGTCTAAATTGGTAACAATACATTTCCAAAGACAATTTCCTATCAATAAAAGCATATATTGACACCCAAAAAAACACAGCACCGAATATAATAGATTCACATAAACAAAGGAGTTCAAAGTAGAAGAGTATAACACGTCGAAACGGTCCGATCGATCTAAAATTAATATGGATAACATGTAACTACTTTACTTTACATAAGCAAAAATCGATAGCGCTCCACAGCAGCGATTTGTAACAACTATTTACCTTTGCCCGACTAACTCCAACGGCCAACTAGCCCCAGGCTCCCACATTCCCTCGAATCGTTCAAGAAATACTTAAATCGCATATCCATGAATACTGTTTCCGTGTCTTAACGGGGCGCGCCAACGTTTATTGGCCAAGTGCGCTCGTTATTAATGTAACACGCACACCCACATATGCTGCAATATAGCATTTAAGATAAATCAGATTGCACTGGAGAACCGCACTGCGAAATATTATGTCCCCCCTTCCCAATTCTCATTTGTCTCCGGACGCCAACTAGCACGCTGCGATTTGCGCCAGCGCTGATTTGTGATTCGAGATTCGCAACATCCCCAGCGGGCGCTGCTGTCGCTGGCCGTGCGGAGGAAGGAGAAAGCCTCGAGATTCTCTCGCACTCCAATCCCGCACACGTTTATTTCGCGCGAAGCATGCGAGAGAAAATATCGCCGGATTTGCCGAGATCTCTTCTGTGGCGTGTGCGAGCCCTGCAACTAGATCGTTTCGCCGGGAGACTCGCCAAAGTTCGTACGTAAAACTCTACACGCAACTCTGTTGCGCTCACACAATATTCCAGGATCAAGCTATTCATTATTTTAGTTAGTCGAGAATATTTGAAATTTTTATCTGATTTCATTATATTCCTTGTGCAAAGTAGGATAATATTTTTATAATATTTCTAGGACAGTCCACTTATGATCCGATCAGAAGTCACGCGAAGATCTTCCAGTCTACACATATTTGAATGTAAGCGCAACGTAGTACCTGTGTTATCCGAATTCGATTTGGCTGAGTAGTAGCATTCTACTAATCTGCGATAGCGCTGCTTTATGGGTGCAAATGATGTTTACTTATACCTGTGATAAGCGAAAGGTCAGAGTGCGCCAATGATAACACTCAAGCCAATAATAACGACACAGAGCAATGAAGTAAAATGGAGAGAACATGCGTTGAAGTCTCCGAGGTAGAAAAATTAATCTAGAGAAACATTTGTACGGGAACTGTAATACTCAAATACTAAAGTTCAACCCCTTAATATTGAAATCAAAAAACTAAGAAAAGTGGCCAAGTGTCGAATTCTGAAAACTTTTGTGTGATTGGGAGTTTAGTAGAGTTTCGGACTTTCCGGAATTACCGTTCGATCCAGGTGGTCGCGTCCTCGGCGAGGTACTTGAACCCGGTCAAACTGGAATACTTGCAGTAAAGCTTGAAATACTTGAGGATCGTCGCGACGCCGCCAGGCGATCCGGAATGCCTAGGTGTAGTCGGGTAGTCCCAGCCATGGGCGCCTCCAATTTTCACTTTACGCCCGCCTGACTCGTTTACAGTTCGCATTTCATCGCTTCTCTGCTCGTTAAAGGCTCGATCACCTGCTCATAACGAGCGGACGCCAACTGAAACGTTACCACCGTAAAGAGCTCCTCTCCTTCCCACCTCACCGACGCCTCGGGATCACTCCAACTATCACCATTCCCCAAATCCAACCCATTACCGCTCAAACTTGCTCGCCGTCAACAATCAGGCGAATCAGCTTCTGCCGATCGGTGATACCAGCTACTTGAAGGGGCTTGTGGGAAGAGGTGATTTTACTGCATGTGAGTCCGAAACTGTCGGATCACGAGTAATCCGGCAGAGTTGGAGGACGTCGAGAAAATATGGCGGTTGTTAAATCGAATCCTTCACATTTTCTACAGGCCACGAAACAATCCCATCACCTACTACTTTATAGTCTTTATACACACAAACACAAGCTCGCGCAGTGCGACCTGCTCCTTTACATTCGCGCTTGTAAAGCAAAACTGGCGAAGGTTCCGTTTGCCCTTAGAGTGGCACATGTTGCCGGTGCGCAGTACTACGTGCACATGGGATCCCCATTCGACGAAAGGTCAATGTCAACTGTCAACACATCAACATAAATGACTTTCAGCTGACGCTTGATTAATTGGTCTAAGCCTGATTCATCAAACAGTGCATACTAAATACTCTCAAACCAGAGACATTTTTGCATTCAAAGTCACACTCGCCGTGTACATTTTAGTAATAATCTGTATTTAGGAGAAGCTCCTTCCAGCTTCACGTTCATACACTCTACTTGCGTGCAATGTATACGCAACGCTGTATTTCCCGATAACGTGTTTCTTTATGAACACCTGGATAAGCGGGTGCAAAAATATCGCCATAAAGGGGTTAGCGAAACGATGGTAAACAGGACCATACACCAACTGGGAAGATAGTAATTGCAGGAAATCGACCTAATTCCCCGAGTCTTCTCCGAAATTAAAACCCACATAAATACCTATACTGAAAAAGTATCATACATATGTTGAAGTCTAACCTTTCCAGCGTATAAATAAGTTTCAACTTTACTGATGAACAGACTGACATGGCATGATCAGATGAACGACGTATGAAACACACAAACGTCACACACACTAAAGTGAGTTATGACAAAAGCATGTACTGTCGATTACTAATGCCTGGTCTCCACTTGGTCATAACCATCCGTGATGATTATATGCTTTCCTTGTGATAACTGTGTTTATACTATCCATACATATACATATATCACAGACAGAGAAACGATGATGACTATAGGATGATTATGACTAGGTGGAGACCAAGCATAAAACATGTAAATGGAGTACGTATAAATATACTTTAGGATTATATCCAACATGATAAGCACCATCGACTCTGCATTTCCATTAGACTCTACGACTCTACGTGAATTACATCAGAGAAAGAGCGCACACATCCACATTTCCTTCTACCGGAGAATCACTCGCATTGGCCGTGCGCTTCCAGCTAATTTCACTGAAATCAATTCGTCTGGATGATGGCCGTGTCGCCGCGGGTTCATTCGATTCTATCGAAATGCTCGCTACCAAGTGAATTCCACGAGCTTGTCTCACGCTCGATCGGATCACCGGCATCCACGTGGCAGCGGTAGGTAGCTCGTTATGGAAAAAAGGTCCGTTCCGTCGCAACTAACGTTGCAGTTGCAGCTGGCTCGTGAATACTTTATGACTGGCGTACGTGCATGTGCGGGCGTCGCTGCCAGCGCAACCTTGCAGCGCCGCGCCGAAGCGCCGGAAATTAGATCAAGTTTACGCGACGTTAATCGAATCTCCATACGAGACCGTTTCCCGTTTTTCCCTCGAACCCATTTCTCTCTTTCCCTCTCTCTATTTTAACATCGCCCAATTCCCACGCCTTTTCCCCGCATATCCTATGACATGACACTGCGCTGCCATTCGAGGGCATATTTTCCGTTCCGCTTTTTCACTTTAACAACGTGGCAAACCGGCAATTCGCAGTCAATCCGGGAGAATTAACACTTTCCACTCCACGAGCTTTCACTGCGCGGGGTGAAAGTCTGTGTAGTTTGGAACTTGGAGATCAGTGGAATCATTTGAAACCGCACTAATTGCCGGCGACTCTTGGTAGTGTTTAATTAGTGTGTAATTAATGTAGAACGTGTGCAGTAATTGGAGCGGTTTCATTTAGAATATTTGGAGATAATATCACGTCATTAATCATGTCGCTTTATATTTAGTGGTAATTTATTTGTTGTAATCGCGACTGTAGAACATTGAGCCAACCAATATCGGCTTTGATTCAATTAATATACAGATTTTAGGGAGAGTTTAATTGCTCTCGCTAAATTTAATCGTTTAAATTATAATAACCAGTATTTGTCCCCTTTAATTGTAATTCTTGGCGCCTCATTATATGTAGAATAGTGCCTGAATGCTTTATGGTACATACAGAAACTGCTGTTCCATTAATCGATGCGAACTTATATACTCTGACCGAACCCGACTCATACTACTTGTTAGCGGCGCAGTAGTCGACTGATTCCACTAAGATCGAAGAGGACACTCGATTTCTTCGTCTCTCGCTCGCTCCGATCCTTTGAAGGCCTCATAAATTGAACGATAACTTATTGATCAGAACTACGAGAGCACTCGTTTTCCCGTTGCTTCTCAATATCGCCGCCGGCAAATATTTGCTGAATTCGAGGATCCCTCCTCGGCCAGCGGCAGCGCATTCCCGTTCCTAGTATTGTTCGCTAACACCGGATAAATCGACTTCGAGCGCCGCCTCCGATCGAACGAGGAGCATTCTAATTCAGTCCAAGAAATTTACTGCGTCATTTTTTCCTCGCTATTCCCCCCTCGCCCCCACATCTTGTTCCGCGGAGGAATTATTTCGCAAATCTCATCCGCAGAGATGGAGATGGCCTGACCCGGAGAGATAAAGTTTTTGGTAAAGAAGAGCAGTGGTGGAGTTTATTCGCGGGGAAGTGCTCCTGTGCAAGTTCTGTCCGGTATCCTGGTCTGTTTACATACAAAAGCCTCTCGGCAGCCAGTCCGGGAATAGAACACCGATGTTACATCAGAGAGTATGTCTTGCTGCTGGGGCTCTCTCGCTCTCTCGCCATAAACACGGGCGGACCTCCTGGCTACTGGGGCTGTTTTCGCACGACTGAAGTAGCAACGATGTTTATGGTCCGATTCCACCGTACCACGGCCAACGCTAGATACCTGAGCCACCGCAGTCCGAATTTGGCTCTGATATGACGTGCAAAATCCTCGAAGAATACAATTTCCCATGGCGCCCGTTTTAACGCGTTAGGTGCCGTCGGATAACTTTGTCCTTAATGAGTGAAATGGGTGATCCTGAGTTGGCGGTAGAAAATGGAAAAAGTAAATGAATAATTACTGTTACGTCCTAAGCTTAATCCAGGACTGACCCAAATCCCGATGTTCGCTAATTGCAGCAAGTTCTACTCTAGTTCTTCTATCATAGATAAATCACAAGTTATTTAAACTTATAATTTTGTCTATGGTCCTTCAAAAATGCGAATTGTTTGTAGAAAATGCGAATTATGTGTTGAAGTGTTCTGAAAAAGTTACTGGTCCAAGGATTAAATTATACATTTTGTATTTCATCGTTTATTGTTCTGATACTTGCTTCGTGAAACAAGAATGCATTGCTGTCCACTGAATACAACGAACGGGCTTGTTATCCGAAAAAAGGTTGGCGTATATGGGCCAATTACTAGAAAGTCTGTTTCCTTCGTGTTTGCTAGGTGCTCGAGAGTAACGCGTTTTCGACTCTTCCTTAGTTTCCTGTCTTCTTAACTTCCCTTCGACTCCTCTCGCTTAACTCTCATTCTCGTACAACTGAGTGCGCAACACACACTGCCAACTCTTTTCTCAAGATACTGAGAGAATTTCACTTACACCTGCAGCTAGACGCCAGGCTCACGGAGTCCTAGAACAAAGTAAAGTTCCCTGAAAGTACATTGTAAATCTTCGATCCGGCGTGCTCCTTCAATTTTTATTGCTTCCCCGCCGACCAAACGCACTGCGCCATCTGATACGCCGCGGACAGTTGGCGCGCCAATCGGTAAAGCTTGATGCGTACCACAAATTGTTTCACAAATATGAATCAAAAGCAGTCGGTGCGCGCCAGCGGTTTTCGAGGAAACAGTTTTCCCATTGTAAATCAATCGTGGTTTGTAAATAAGCAAGCAACAAATGCAAACATCAATTGTCGGTTTGTTGTACCGCCGCGGACGAATGACAAATATTATCGGACTTGGTTCGCTGTCGGAAGTCAGTCAGGTAACTGAGAAAGTTGAAACCTCTACCTATAGGACGAGCACTCGTCCATTCTTGCTCGATGGGAAACTCGTTATATATACATAGTGTGTGAATATTTGGATTACCCTTTACACCAGGACGAACCCAATCCCTGTTTCCTTTCTGTTACATTTATTCCAGTCCATGTAGATTGCTCTGTTGCATGTACCAGTGCAGGGAGTATTTTCAATTTATTACTAAAATTAGAGTTCCTGGTGCTCGAGGCCTCAAATCAGTTATAGTAGTCTATATGATTTGGTACGAAAAATCATATAAGTGCTACGATTCGGTACCAAATATTATAAATTGCATGAGTATGTACGAATAATACAAATTGGATCAGTTGGTACTAAATAATACGGGTTGAACAATATTTGGTACCAACTTATACAACTTGTATGATTTAGTATCAAAAATAACAAAAGATAGACGAGGTGGTACGATATATTATGCCAAAAATGGTAATACAGGAGAGGAATAGGAAGAAAAGCGACCTTGAAACCGCCTATTCTATTGGTGGCGACTACATACATATAGTACTATACCCCCTTGAGGCTTTCCCACGGACAGACTATGCATGAAAGATCAATTGCTGGAAAGACCAATTTTTACAATTCACAATTTGTTGAAATAAAATTCCCGATAAGAGGGGAAAGTTCTCTTTCGGTTCACTCAGTATGGGCGGAATTAATAACGGACCGCGGCGAGCTGATTCGCTGACAAACGAATCTAAAGCGAAAGCACTTGGGAACAGCGGGAAAGAGAGCGGCGCGCGAGAAGAACTTCAATTGGAGTGGCATGAAAGCTCCGATCGTATCAGGACTTTATACAATCACACGCGAGCTTTCAGCTTCCAGCCTTTTCATCGGTGCTGGGGCCTCGTTCCCGCCACGAGATAATTCATAAATAGCCCAGGGGCCTCGGACACGCTCCTTTTCGAGAACGATAAGCTCAAAAAAAATAGTTGACAATAAGCGCACGCACACACTCTCTCTGATGCATTAATTAAGGAGGCGGACTGCATTTAGATAAGCAAATCCAACTATATGAACCCGAAAACGCGTGACGCTAAAAGTTTAACGATTGAATTAAATACTTTTTCACACTTAACAACTGTATTTCAACAATGAATACAAACGAAAATAATCTTAACAGATAATATAAAAAATATAGTTTTTTGGATTTCAAACTGTAATTAAATGATCATCAGAGAAAGATGCTGTCCCGGCGTGCAACTTGACTCGCAATCTCTCTGCTGCCTATCAACAGAAAGCTCCGAAAGGATTCCCAGGATAAAGGAAAGGAAATTAAGAGAGAAAGGCGAAGCCCTTTTCGTTCTGGTCGAAGGAAGGAAGTGCTTTGTTGAGGCTAAATCGCGTGACTGTTCGCGTTACAAGACGCCCTTCGACTACTTAGCTTTCCCTTCACTCCTTCCCACTGCGGACTCACCACCCCTGCTCGCCCCTTATCGCCGCCCCTTATCCTTCTCTACCTTGACTATCAGCTCTTGTCCCTTTTGTCTTGGGAAAATAGCATGTTACTAAGCCATTGCGACTTCAATAGACATCTGAAACGACTCAATTCGATGTGACCTCGATACCTCTCGCAAAGAGCCTTTCTTACTAATCGTTTTGCGATGGCAGACCCCGTTGGTGTTTCCTACTACAAAATTCAATTGAATTTATTTCTTGAACCTCTAGAAATTATAAAATTCGATTGAACAATATTCAAAATAATGTGTCGAAGGAACAATATTTTGGTGAAATTCAGAAGGACAGTATTGGTGGTAGGAGAGGAGGTTTCTCATAAGAGGTTCTGATAGTTCTCGTGCGCCACTAGACTTTACAGTATCAAGACGACAGGAATGGAGAAGGAATTAATAGAGAAGTGGCAAGGCAGCAGGCACCACCAGTGCAAGTGCTGTCGTGAGTTTGTCGAGTGGTATAACAGCCTGGTGGTAGGGCACACTTTGTTGACCGTAAATTGAAGGTGTATCCCCTTTCATCGCAACCCCTGCTTTCTTCCCGTCCCGACAGCTTCCCTTCTCCCCTTTCATTAGAAAGCAATCCGCACGTTTCGAGAATCCTTTCGAAGGACACTGGGGAACTTCTATAAATATCATTGTGCCATAACTTTGTGCTTCATCCTCTGCTTAACAGAATATTCGTCGAGGGAGTCTTTAAAGGACAATAGACTGGCAAATTGATTAATGATTCATAGATCGAGCGAATTAACTTTATCAGGAGACTCGGTAGAGTCTCGCGCCAAGTAGAAGTTCCCTCTCCATATATATACAATATTCTAGAAATATCTGATAGGAATTGATTAAAATGCGGAAGGCTAGAATAAAGCTTTCGGCTAATCCGCGGAAGCTAACTAGTGTCTAGTATGTGAGACAATTTCAGGTGCTCGAAGAAGATCGAGCGTCCATGTAAAGGACGTCGAGATCGAGGGTGTTGCTACAAATTCAATTACATCCACGGGATATAACTGCGGGTGTAATCACGGGCGATATTGCGCCCCGGCCTGCTATCTCGCCCCGTGTGTGATCGGTGTTTCGAGTTGCCGCTCCACACACTTGCACACACAATGTACACACGCGTGGCCACGGATCACAATTATCCTCTGCCGCCCACTCCGCTTTCCCACCCTCTCCTCATCCTCCGTCGGTCTAACCAACCCCGAAACCTCTCCACTCGTCCTACCAGCCAAGGCCGGCGATGCTTTGAGCTTCGCTTCGTTGCGAATTAATTCCCCGACGCTTGCAGCGCCCGGCTCAACGAATCTGCGACCGCGCAAATGCTCTCATTTCAGGTATGTATGCTCGCCTCCTCGTGGCGTGCGCCGATGCCCCCGTGTGAAAGCTGACCCTACCGTGCCCTTCCTTCCGTCCGCCCTTCCGTTCTCCGCTCGACTACATATAGCCAGGACTTTTTGCGTGGCGCAGAGCCATGTACAGGGTGATTCATTTGCTTTTGATTCGATAAATGATAAATATAGGCCGTCGAAATACTAATGATTATACGGTGTTGAGTAATTTTAATACAAAAGAGTCTTTACCGAGTCTTTTCCAGGCACTGACATTTGTTTATAATAAAAAATTGTATCAATAATGGAAATAATTGGGACTCGGGAGTGAAGGGGATGATTAAAAGGCGACTGACTCACCCTGTACATACATACGTTAATTCTGACCGATAAAGGGGATGCTTTCAGATTCAGACACTGTTACAGGGTTGGGTCCCAAACACCTTTCCGGTGCACGTACCGGAGGCCGATCGGTACAGCCAAAAGGATGGCAGAATAATCGTTGTCATCGACTAAAATCCTGTCGTCAAAGGACCTTTCCCATTTCGAAAGTACAAAATGTTTAATTTTTGTTTTTTTGCATGAATAGCTCTAAAACTATTCGATAATTAGGGGTTCACAAAAAACATAAACAATGTACAAAGTACAAATAACAAATGTGATAAATTTAATTAAGTTTCCGTCGTTCATTTTTCTCCCTAAACATTCCGAAAATTGCCTGATTGTCAGCTGTCGGAACGCGAAAGGCCCTTTAATATAGCTTTAATTAAATGGATACTAAAAAATAGATGAAGGAAGCCGCGTCTCGTCAAAGGGTCCCAAAGGATGAAAATATGACTGTCATAGAAAAGTACGTGTGGAACGAAGCACAGGAGTACAATACCAGAAACGGCGAGAAGGTATTTCACTGCTCGAGTGGCTGTCGTACCTTCGTCAGAGCACCAAGACAATTCACGTCGCCGTTAATCTTCGACAATTTAACCGGGTTAATCCCGAGTGTATAGCACGTTTCGCAGCCTCTTTTACGCACAACTCTCCAGCCGCCCTTTATTTCGTCTCGCAAGACAGGCCGCAACCTTGGAGACTTCATAACAAGCTCACTCCGGAAACCCTACGTGTTCCTCCTTACCCTCCTATTCCCTCAAACGCATTTCCCCACCGTACATTTCTACGACGACAGCGTGAAACTGCTTGGAGCTTGTGACTCCTTCCTACCATGCAGTCGCCATGAATTATTGCGGCTTTTACTAAACCACCCCTCTACATATGTATACGAAAGCGTATGAGAAATTCGTGGGCCGATGGCAGCCGATAATTTTCACGGGTGTGATCTCCCGCGTGAGAGGAGAATAAGCGCGGATGGATCAACATTACAACAATAGCGGGCGATTTTAGTCGCAGATCCTCGTAAAAATTGATTGGCAATCCCTGGTGGAACGCCGGGCGCCACTCGCATTTCCTGAGGGGCGGAGGAGGTCGCCGGTGGCCTCCCTCTAGTGGCAGGTGATAGCTCAATGGCGATGGAAGCTCGTTCAATCATCCGTGGATTATTTATGAACAATTCTACGGGACGAGAATAACAGGACATTTCGGTCGGCCATCGACGGTGAACTCATTTATTTTGCAACACCTCCTTCCCCCTTTCTCTTACTCGCCACCCTCGGCGACCCTCCCATCGCACTTATTCCCTCAGCGGCTCCCTTTTCCACCTTTTTCCCGCCGCCAAACAACGTGTACTGCACACGTGCGTCAAAGATTTCTATTTCGGGGAAGGTGTTAACGAATAATCCGGCACCCTCATTCATCACGCCAGGTAATTCCCGAATACAAAGGGCGACGTTAAAGGGCTGTCTGCCGGTCATACAATAGCAACAGCAACGGGCCTCTGCCAGCTTTTTCCGTTCTATGGCGACAGCGCTGCCCATAAGTGTACTCCCCCGGGACGAGCTTATTTATTTCATAGTAATAGAGGCGCCACCGGGCCCGTTCATGGACCGAACACACGTATTGTTACAACCAAACACTTTTCCATTATGTACGAAAATTCTAAAGAAAATCCAGGGCTACTGTTATTGACGAGAATCGGTAGCTGGATGAACTTCTTGACAATTTTGGCGTCGGGAAACAATGACAGGTATGAATTGCCCATGCAGCGCAACTTTTTTCCGGAACGGCAGGAAACATCTGTTCCGAAGTTGGTTTCCCTCGGCGCTGCTGAATTCGCGTGTGCGAAATGTGATCGGTCAAACTGGCCTCGGGGTATACTGCACTGTTTGTCAGTGTATTATTACTCGGTTTTGTTTGCTCTTAATAAGAACTATGTCATTTATTGTGTGTTGGCAAACTCGGAACCTATTGGCTCTAGGATGCAGGTGCACTTGTTTGGTGCGTATTTGGATATCCTGTCGACTTACCGAATCTATTGCCACTATAACGCGATATTATTTCCATACATGTACAGGGTGATTCATTTGCTTTTTATTCATTAATGTCGGTAATGCTAACCGTCACTTCGTGGTTTTATGGTTCAGCGACAAATTTTTGAAGCTAAACATTCTAATCACGCTTAGGTTCTATTTCTTTTTACCGTTGAACCATAAAGCTACATATGGAGTCGCGGTCGGCAATGTCGCCATAGGTACCTAACTAAAAAGCAAGTGAATCACCCTGCGCCTGTACACCCGACTGTAATGAATTCTCTAGTAAAATAATTATTGCACCATAAAGTGACACGCGGAGGTAACTACTGATTTAGTGGGAACGTGTGATTTTACGAGAACTCATAATTCGAAACGAAACGTTTCACTGCAGTTTAATGAAGCGATGGTAGTCGGCTTAAATGAGATTCACCGAATTACGAAATTAGTTCTGCAAAATGAAATCATATTATAGTACTCGAACTAATGTGCATCATGAAAGTAAATGTGTTCTAGATGGATAGATAGAAAATCTGTCGCAATCTCGATGCCAAAATATGTTGAGTTAATAAAAAGTGGTACGTTCTACATAAAACGCTGCAGAATTAAGCTAACCGCGATCGAATTTCATAATGAATTCTGCAAAACTGATTTAGCAACGTAGCCGATAATATCTAACCAACTTCTGCGCAGTTCCACGCAAAATTCCAGTGGTTTTGGCCATACGACAAAGTGGAAAAGTGGCGTGGGGGAATTTGCCGAAAGCGGCCATTTCGCAACCTAACCGAGCGCCGGCGGACGAGCGTACTTTCAAAATTCAATAGAACGAATCCCCCACGGTTTTTAATCGCAAGGGCACGCGCGCGCGCGAGCTCACGGTGGCAATTTCATTTCAGGCTTTGGCCGCCGCAGCCGCCACCGCCGCTGTGCGGCCAACCAGCGCTATAAATTACGGAAAATTTAATATAGCGATATAGAATTGGCCGCTGCGCAGTAATAAACTTTCGGGAGCAAGCCACCCCCGATGAAATAAACAGTTTCACGGAGATCTGACCACTGTATTTTCGACGAAAACGGTTCGTTTGCCCAACAGCCGCGCCACCTACGAGAATCCAGTGAACCCAGTTTTATCCGCCGATCGCTATAGTCGCCGGTGTTGCATTACCAGCTCAATCGGACTAGCTTTCTTTTGATTTCGTAGTTCAATTCTATAATGCGCGACTGTTAGCATTTTTCCAATGGTAGACGTTTCTAACTTATATGATTGGGTACGAGAAATAATAGAAGATCGACAAAAGTTGCTATCAATTATTATGCCGAGAAAGATAACACGGGAGGAATAGGAAGTCTATGCTGAAGCCTTGAAACCGCCTATTCTGTTGGCCGCAACTATAGTGTTTTGCATTGCTGGCGAAACACCACTGTGTAATTAATGGGATTGAAAATAAGTGAAGTTAGAAAACAGCAAACTTGTGTATTACAAATCTCATGAACTCGATCAGGTGCATGGTCGATTGCAATGCAACTGGCTTACAGTACCGAGCCAGACATGATTCGATCTGTCGACTGGTTGGCTGGACTATTGCCAACCAATTCAAGACAACCCAAGAGCCTATTGACTGTCAATGGTATCGCATACAATCGGCTCCTACATATCCGTAAACACGATCCGATGATTCCAATCTTGGAATGAATCACCTACTCACAACCTAATCGTTCAACTATGTTGTCTTGTATGACAAAATGTCTGCCTTCCAGTATAAAAATTGCTCGTGCACCGGAAAATCATACAATGTTTTTTTATTCAAGTTACCGTTTTCTGGAATTTTATTAAAGAAAATGAGAGACAGGCAGAACTTAAAACTCTCGAAAGTACCACTTTATCGAAATCGCTGAACGACTCGGAGAAAGACAATTTAGATTACAAATGGCAAAGGGAGTTCCACTCGCATCTAACAGTCTTTGCAGGCGGAAAAGCAGTGCATAAGCCAATAGCGGAATGGAATAGGATACCTCTCTCTTGATAATACCCCCACAACTGGCGTCAGCGCAACAGCGACCAAGGGAACATAGCGTCCGCGCGGTAAATCACATTTGAAATATCCACGGGGCTGATGCCGGGGCTTTTTGCAGAAATAACATGCATACGCGTGGCCCGGCGGCCTGTTAAACGACTTGTTCCACGGTAGCGGCATCAGCCCCGCTCCATGAATTATGTACCAGCGAGGTGCAACATTCAAGAAAGATTTAGCGTGGCCGATCTACCGTGATATAAGTGACCCTCCCAACCTGCGAGGTCTCCGCCGATCTACACCACTCGGCAATCATCATGCGACCCCGGAAATATTATGTATACAACAGAGGAATCATGCCGACATAACTTCAGGTATCGAGGAAATGTGAAACGTCACCCCCGGGTTTTCTACACTACATTCTCTTAGCAAAGAAAATGTTAAGGTTTACGAAACCAGAACATTTATTTCGGAAGAATTGAACGTGGAATACCTGTTTACACGATTTATTGAAGGTTTGTCACATAATCACATAATAAATGTCATATATTAAACATTTAACTAATTCTGATTAACACCAAGACAGGCCTAAATCAAAGCAAACTCGGTTTAAAATCCACTGGGTAGTGAATTCCAATGTACTGTATGTACTACATAGCCGAAAGGTGAACGCGGTCTTAAGCAAACAAATTGAGAAAAATTGAAACCAAATATTCGGCTGGCCAAAGGGCTCATTAACCGTTTGCGTCCTGCCAATTAATGCACTCGCACGTATTGTGTTAAATCGCGTTTTATACATATGTATTTGCAGAACACTTTCTACTGGGATGTATCCGGGCAAATATCGCGGGACCTCTTGCAGTGTTGGTTTAATGATAAATAGCTATATTAATCGAAACTGGATACTCCAACGTAAACATTGGTTCATTGGAAACGATGTTATTGCATGTTAATATTACGAATTGCGGATGAAACTCATACGCGTGGTAAGAAGGGGAAAGCATTTCGCGATGATTCACGGAAAGCAGGCGTATTTAACATATTAATTATGATAATAGCATTATTTTTTTGGTTGGCAATACATTTTATTGACCTTTCTGGGTCACTGGAACTTTGTCCATGTCCATAATAGGATTGTTATTTACGACATAGTATTGTTTACTGTTACTGTTGAAACTTTATAAGAATTTATAAGAAATTATAAGAAATTTTACAAGAAATTCGAAACCGCTACGCTTAGGGGAAAGTATCCTCGGCAGCGGCTCGCCGTACAGTACAATAAACATTACTATACTACTTGGTGCCAGACTCTACCGAGACTCCCGATATGAAAACCTTTACATTTAACCTGAGCATACCTTGAAGATAAGCTGACCCTTTTGTTTTATAAACAAAACGACTCTGAACTTCGTTGTCGATAACTCTAAAGTATAGTAACACAATAGATGGAGTACACGATGGGAGAGCGCCAAATAGACATTATTTTTCAACAGTTACATCAATTGCTGATAATCTTTTATAAGCCGACCGAGGAATTAAAACAGCTTGCGAAATGGCCAAAGTAGATGGTGAAGAGAAAGCAAGCGCGCGAGTACTCATTTCCGGAATAGATTGAATAGACTGAATGGTGAATGGACTGTCGAAGATGCCGAGGCAATAGCGACAGACGCCAATACTCTCGATAGACTGTCCGCACCTAAACAGTGCAATATTGACCAGCAAACAGCGGAATATTTGCAGCTTAATATTTGACGTCCGGCGAATCAATGTTTGCGCGTCCATCCTTATTAGTCGGCTTTACTTAAATGTCGCTGGCACGTACACTCGATCCGTCCAATGCGCGGGAGCGGCCGGAATAGCGATATGCAGACATCAGTCAAACACTGTCACATCCTACACCATTTCCCCTTGCAACCGTCACCACCCCGGCCCTGCAGGCCTCTACGCCAAACGCCCCGGCATACTTCATCCCCTGACGGTTAATGTAAAATTAATTACGCCGCTTAACAAGTGCGAACACACGCGACAAGCGCGGCCTGATGCCGCCTCTAATAAAACCCACGGCAAGTAAATGAGATCGTTATTGATTATCAGTTGCATCGGCGTACTCGTGACTTAGGAGCGGGGCAATGAATAATTCTTCGAGAATCCAAAATGCAGCAACAGAGAAAAGACTGATTATATCGAAATTCAGTGTTGGTTACCAATGAAATTCGGAGGAAATTGACCTGAGAATTCGGGCATGCGCGATGCCACTGCAGAGGATACGCAAATGTACACCCGACACATATGCACGCATTCGAAATGCACATATCGGGCTGTTGCACTTATGCCGGAAGAAATCCAAGAAGAAATATTGAGCAAGTTTATACTTAGAGCTCTTGTGCACGCGACACACTGAGATTCCCCGAGCAAATCTCGGCGATGTAACCCAGTTGGAATAAATCCATGCGTGTTATGCCAATTTAAGTTGGCGGAATTCGCAAATAGTAGATCAAGACTCGGCCCCATCGATTGTTGCAATTTTCTTGGGAAAGCTTTTTGCTGTTGGTAATTGGGGAAGGTCAAGACCGGTGCTTTTTGTTAATTGCTGTCTTAATTCGAGGCAGCTCTAACTGACCGAATTGAACGGGGGATGGGGCGCTTTATGCCGCCGGCTTTCATTTACCGTAAGAGGATTATGAAGCGGAAATATTGCGCGCATCGTTATCCTTATTGTTTTGCGCCCATAGATTAGCGTCCGTTCCCTTAATCCTACTGTCGAAAGCGGTAAATATACGGGACAATGGATTCATTTCCATTTACCTAGCCGTTTGTCATATATTCATACTACCCCGTTTCTCTGCCCGCCACTATTTCCCTCCCTCGACTTTCCCCTGCATTCGTTCTCACTAACTTTATTCATGCAGCTTGCGCCGTGTAAAGTTACTCCCGCAAATGTTGGCAAATGAAAATTCCTGTAAATCGGACACTGATGATTTTCGCGAGTAATTTCGTCATTTTTCTAAACCAACACTGTTCTTTGTGGATCAACTGTCGTCGTTTGTGTCCGGTTTCGGCAAGGAGCCCGCATTCCTCTATGGACGAGTGATTCCCGTGGAATAATGTTTAAACTCGAAATGACATTGGCGAAGGAAATCGATGCCACGATTCGGAATTCCGGAATTATTCATCGATCGGCGATGTACGGTGCGCGTGCCAGCCACGGAATACAGCGCGTGTAGAAATTAATTATTCATGCTTAATTCCGAAGCCAACAAACGCACGGCATACATAATGAAATTGTAATTGCCTTCGGCAGGCCGCTGCAGCGCCTCGTGGTTATCAGCCCGGACATCATTCAGGGTATTGTAATAAGGCGGATATAATTAAGAAAAATCTGCACAGCAACTACTCTCGATTCTTCATCATTTCTTACGTGTAGATTTAGTCATCCTAAAACGAAAAAATTTCCCCTTACTTTTATAAGTTGCAACCGCAAAAAGGACTAGGCCAATAATTCCTTCAAGTGAAATTCACCACGAATTTCGAAAATGCAAAATGTCCTCGAAATAATCGACGTGGGACTCCCAGTTCGCCGTTTATTTTTGTCACGATACTGAATATGTCGACAACTTGATCGCCAATCTTGGAGAAAACCACGTGGAAGGTACAGTCGACGTGATTGCGGGGCACACAGACGTGCGGCAATTGTCAAGTCTGGTGTATACCAGAGGTAACTTTCCCAGAAGTATTACTTCCAACAAAAGCTGTCGATTAATCATCCTAATGCGGAAATCACTCGGGAGCAGTAACAAGTGTCCGTTTAATACTTGACTCGACGGATGCCGGCGCTCGTAAATCTGGAGCAAAGTCTACCTCCTTCCTGTGGCCGAAAAAAAAGCGAGTGAAGAGAGGAGGAAACGAGGCCGGCGTAAATCCGTGGGCGAGAAAAAATGATCGATCCAATTTCAAGGGGATGTGACAGGCGAATATCATCGTCGCCGATCGCTCCCGCGCGAGAGAAAGCGAGCAGTTACACTACCGGCTCAAATAATCGAGCCCTCAGCCTCGGCGCTGCTCAATGACTAGCCGACGCTTTTTTTCGTTAGCAGTTTGACGTTAACGCGCTACTGACAAATAACCGATGCTTCAAATGGAGTTGCAAAACAGTGGCGGTGCCGGCCACCTGTCAACGGACATGCACCGTCATCCTGGCTAAAGCGGGACCCGTCAGTGTCAATTCGAGTAATGTAAATCCCTCACAAAATCGACCAGAAAGAAACAAAGAAATTTTCTGCTGATTATGATTCTAATGAAATTATACAGTGACAATATGTTATTGTCGTATATTGTCAAACTATACGAATGTTACGAATTCGAATATTGTCGAAATATTTGGACATTTTTATAAATAAATAATTAGAAATAATTTGAATATTGTCGAAATATTCGAATATTTCAATAGCAAAGCAGTGAAATAGCGATTCATGTTGAAGCACTTTTCTGAACAGCGAATTGTCAAGCGTACAAAATTCCTTTGACAGCCAACGTGCAATTAATGAATCCATTAATTAATGCCTTAGCCTTTGTTTCTAATTTAAAGGTAACTGCGGCTCTCGTCACTGTTTACCCCGAGGGCGGTCACTCTCGAGAAATTAATGGCATTCCTGGCCGCACGAGTGTGCACGTGTCTGGCCGAGGCGCACAATGACTTGGGAAGAGGGCGAATGCTCGGAAACGATATTGGCAGGCGTTCACCATTGATGCGACTTATTTGACGGAGCGGCCCGAAGAATGCCACAGTTTAGTCGAGCGTGTTCTTCCAGACTCGTTAATTAAACCCCCGCCGATTGCCGACAGCGACCCTCGGCAAAAAGCCCTCGTAAAATCCACCGCGCGAGATAACTCCGTTGGCCTCGCGGGCCAAACTATAGTCAGAGTAGGGACAACCCACCTGACACACCATTTGTGTTAAAGGCGAGATTGTCGGTTACAAAAATGCCAATGTGCTGCCACGCTTATTGTGACGCGCGAGGAATGCTGGCCGAGTGCGACTACAAAGTTGGCAGGGTGGTGCGAAATTAAGTCGCGCTATCCGGGAGTAGTCAAATGGACCTAAAATTGAGGAATATTGGCTGCTTTCGTGAGAAGCACGTGAACAACAATCAAGGTGAATTTCTTATATGTGTGTGAAACGCCGGGAGAGAAATTTATAGAAACTGAAGAATGAAGGAATCACTCCGAGGTTATAAGATCGAACCAATCTAACAAAGCTACGGTGGGAACGCAACAACTTGACAAGGCAGATGAGCCAATCGATCGGCCGCGTTCTCAAAGCGTCTTCCAATTAAATTTGGGGAACCGCCGCGCCCCACCGCGCCGCTACCAGAATGTAGACTCGCTCCACTTTTCGCTAGCCGCTTCCACTAATATCGACGGGAAAATTGTATTCCGGACACGTGGCGGGGAAATCGCGTTGATATTGTTCCGAGTGGCGTGCGCGCTCTACGGAATGTCTTCGTTGATTATAATTCGCTTTCCACGGTACGTCGGTCGGCCGCGTTCTTTCTCCCAGGCATTGATTGTCCCCTTTTATTTCTGCCTGCCCGTCTGAAATTTTCAGTAGCTCCGAGCGCCCGCGTATTCCGATTAAGGGAGTGCTCCAAGTGAAGTAATGGGATATTGCGATAGTATATCACACTGTCGAGTGAATTGAATTGGTATTTCGGCTAAAGCTTCTGAAAAAGTTCAACATTTTTAAATAACATATTCTGAAGAAGAATAATGTGAAAAATGACCAGAGTAAGCGCCACTTACACACGCACGCCTGGTCACACCGACACATTACATATGCAGCACCAAGCGTGCGTGAATTTTTTAAGTTAATTGAATATGTTATTAAATTTGATAAATCTAGCTACACTGATCGAAGGAACATGTCATAATACTCCAGTGCATATAATAGTTTCCGTTTAAAATATGCCGAAGGTTTATAAAACCTGATTCAAATACTGTCGCCAGTAACCACGTCACCGTCACGAAACCAAACTGACAGGCCGGTACAATTTGAATCAGGTTTTATGAACGTTCGGCATATTTTAAACGGAAACTATTATATGCACTGGAGTACTATGACATGCTCTTTCGATCAGTGTAGCTAGATATATCAAATTTCACAATATATTCCATTAATTTGAAAAAATCAGACCAGGCGTGCGTGTGTAAGTGGCGCTGTGCGTTCCCCCTCAAGTTCACCGAAGAATCAAAGAATCTTCAAACAAAATACAGCTTTTCACTGCACAACCATGAAACTGGTATGAAAATGCAGACACTGCTCGTTGCAAGTACTTTACTCGCTTCGTCTAGAAAAGCCTTAATACTCAGACTCAAGTAGAATTAGTCATACTCAGCTGGACAATTTACACTTCATAACCACTCATTCACTCATTCTTGTCAGAACGTAAAAAGCATCAAGCACACTACACAGCAGTATCGCGATCCTCGAAAACTTTCATGTCACCCGAGAAACGCCAAGTAATTCACAAAAAATGCAATAAACCAGGTTGGCGCGTGAGAGCGGCAGTGATTAAATGCGCCGTTGTTCTCGCGAGAAATCATATTCCCTCCCAATTAGGAGCGAACTCAATTCCGCATTCTAACATCGTGTTCCGCCTGTGGACGTGCAGGAACGTAAAAATCGCGGGGAAAGCTTGAGCGCCGACTGCGAGACGAGTGGCGGGGGAACTTGTTGCGAGATTTTCGCAATTTCTGCCTGCCACCGACGCAAGGAAGACTTAGCAAGCGTAAGATTAATTAACGTCATGTGAATATACGGAATTTTCACGGCAACTAGGAATAACAGCGGGAAAGGCTTGGGGCTTGAAGGGTGCGAGAAGAAGCTTGGAGAGTGGAAAGTGGAAAGTTTCGACTTAAGCGGGACTAGTCGGCACTCGACACGCAGAGAGGGACACAGTGATAAGGAGCAGAGGCGGGTGGCATAAAACAAGGAGAAAAAGAAAGGCTGGTTTTAAGCATTGTTAGCGCTAGCGGAGACTTTCCTCGGGTATGGTCTAACACCCATCGACCCTTGCGCACCAAGCATCGTCGGCCGTTCTTGCCTCCATAAAACCACCAGCAAGGATACTGTCAGCCTCTTTCCCTCTTTATTTTAGATCCTAGTTTATCTGTCACACGTCTCCACTGTCATCACATCCGCAATCGAACTCGCTATTTCCCCCTGATATTTTTCAAACGCACATTCGACTCACTCGCTGCTGAACCCTCGCTTTCGACATTCCTAATCGCCCAATTGGTGCGCGAGAAAGTCTAAGCTTTCGCGTAGTCAAATAATTCCCCGATTGGTGATACTAGTCGGAAAAGTGGGGGAAGTAGAAACTAGCTGAAAAACTACTACCCTATAAGCACCGAACGTATTCGCGTGGAGATTACTCGCACTCATGGGCTTATTTCGCGGAGAACTCGAGAGTGCGATTCTCGATGCATGCGGCGTGCAGGATGCAGAGGAAACGGCAGATTAAGAGAAGTGAGTAGGCATGGAATAATCTATCGGAGGAAAGTTTAAGACTCCGTTCGGTCGGGGCGCGCTCTGGTGACAGCGATAGCTTCCATTTCGTTTCCGGCTAATGTATGTTCCCAGGGCACACATGGCGAAGGGCTCGAGCCAGTTGGCACGTTCCCGTTGCCCACCAGAACGCTCTTTATGGTCATCGTTAAAGGATTGCCTGGTAAGTGCTTACGAGCCGTCTCCCTCAGGCCTTCCTCTTTATTCCTATTCCTTCCTCTGCTTTCCCTACTTTTTCCTCACCTTCCTCCAACCCTCCCTGGTCCCCTTACTCATCCCATCCTTTCCCTACTTCCCTCGATGGACCGGACCTACTAAGCTTACCGCCGACATATTTTGTAACTCGGCGCTTATGCAAATATTGAGTTTCACTGCCGCCAACCCCCTTCGATCATTTATGACGATTATCGCGGAGAGTGTGTCACGTGGGACACGTTCTACTCCGATTTGTTCTACGATTGGAGTGCTGAAATCGTGCCCCAACTTGGAAGTATCAGTGGAATGAGGGAGACTGCTGAATTGCAGAATGTGCTGAAGAATCGTAATTTTCGAATATGAATACTTTTATGATTCTCTGAGGTGAAATCAATGGGTTTAAAATTTCTACAGAAGAGGTATTCTTCTGTAGATTGGAAAATTATTAACAATTTTTTGGATTTCATTACAAAATTAGAACAACGTCATTGGGTGCTATTCTTTACCCTTTATTTATATCCATCTTGCAACGATAAATACAAATGTTTGCAGCACTGAGAAACATACTTCGAAGATGGCACAAAGAAAATGGGGCAGTTGGATGGTTGACATGATTCCAGATCCATGGTTGATCTGAAAACATTAAAAAAGGTGGCATTACAATCTGTAAAATAATGCACACATATACGTATAAAAAAAAGATTGGCACCCAATGATGTTGTCCAATTTAGTAATTAAATTCCAAAAACTGTTAATCATTTTAGAATCTAGACCCCGTTAATTAAACTCGCACTCTCCTTTCTCCAAGTATGAGTGTCTTTCGAATTCTATGAAGTTCTAGAATAGTGCAAGAGAATCCGTTCGCGCGCAACTCTAAGTGAAACAGCAGTAAAAAAAAGGAGAAGAGATATTTGAATAGAGTAGGTGCCTTCGCTGTGATCTGCGGACGTATCGTGGCCGTTTTCGTTTCCCGGCCGCCCGCCGTAAATGCAAATCCAAAGGGGCTAAAAGCAATTTCCTGCCATTGTAAGTTACAGTCTACCGAAGCGGCGAGAGTCCATGATTCTAAATTCCGCCCGATACGTGGCAGTTTTGTTTTATACCATTCGAGATTGTATCTCGAGCTCCTCCAGGTCGTCCTGGATCCCAGTGACGACCAAGAGGCGACGGGGAAGGACGCTCGGAAATATCGTACATCTTTACCGTTCAATTTCGAGTTATTCCGCGCGCGCCGGCGGCCTCGATGGGAAAACTTTTATTTGCCCAATCATATTATCTCGGAGCGGAAAGGCGCTGCCTCGGATAAGAAACACTCGTCGACTCGTCATAATCGTTGCCGAGCAAACGAGAGACCGTTCGATCGCTTCTTTCTCTCCTCTACCTTCGGCCCCACTTTCTCCCAGTGTCTCTTTGAGTTCTATTGTCTCCTCGGATGGCCACACGAGTTACATACGCCGTCGACTTACGACTTCGGAGATTACATACGGAAGACTTCTCACACCCCCGCTCTCGACCCTTCCTCATCTGTTCATCTGGCGCCCCCATCGCCCCTCGCCCCGGACCTTCTACCGATCAACGAAGGTTTCTCTATTTTATTGTCGCATAAACTTTTATCGTCCTCGCACGGCAAACGTAACGTCGCCGGTTACGTGTGGGATGTGCATATGATTCTCGCAGCAGCTTCTGCCACTTGCGACAGTGAGTCTTCATTCGCGTCGACGGTGGAGTGAGTTATTGGTAATAAGTGCTGTCATTATTGAGACAGAGTGCGTTTTTCATTTTGAAACTTGATACAATTGCAAATTATATGTTTTGTAATATTGAAAGAAAGCGGAATGAGGTGATGAGGATGTATTGAAGCAATAAATAGAAATTTCAAGAAGCTAAGAAGTGGTTGAAATTTCGCCGAGAGTTTTATAAATCTATATTAATGCAGAGATTTGTCGAGTAAACGCCATAGAAAGAAAAACCGAGATAGTTTTCCGCTCTTCGTAATTAGCCAATGAGAGATATAATAATCTTTGTTACGAATTTGGAGAACACACACAAGCTGAATTCCGAGAAATAGACTAAACATTATCGGAAAATGTTAAAACCTAAATAAACCTAATTTATCCGTGGATAATTTTATAGCAGGTGAAATCGAGTGGAAAAGATAGAGAAGTATTCGAGGATTTACCGAAATTGCATTTCCTGTACATTCAGAAGCAAGATTTACAAGACCAATTACCTTTTAACAAGTTTTATGACCTAGTACATTTTAACAGGGAACTTCTTTCAACTGCACTCAAAAATGTCATTTCCATTCTTTACACGTCCCACCGTGGACCATCCCATAAATAATGTTTCCGTTCGAATATTTTTCATCAGGGATTACTCCGAGAGCCAGCATTCCACGCGGAGATGTCCCAGGAAGGGTGAAAAATTCGGCGACAACATTGTACCATTATGTTATCGGCCGACGAAACAATAAGCCAATGGAAGGACAAATGCGACTGACAATGGACAGCGCAAATTTATCACTTTTTCTGTCAAATTTTATCCGTGATTCATCTTTCTTTATGTTTTCCCTCGTCATTTCTGTGCAAACGGTACAAAGTGACCCAATGCTTTTTCTCGTTTTTCAGTACAGTACAATTATTCCAGAGCATCTCTCAATGGGTTTCTACTCGCTTTGGTGCTTCCTATAATTTCTGCCCTTTCACAGGTCCTGTAAAAGATCCGTAATTACTTCTCTCGAACCTCTGTTTCGCACTCTCACGGTCTGCCTCTGACTCTTCTCAGCTTTCTTTCCAACATTTGCAAGTTTTCCCTTTGCGCAAGTTTCCTATAACAATTACGAGATTCTTCCTGCAATTTTATTCATTTACAACGATTCCGCTGAAATGTAATATCCCAAATATATAGTAATACATCGATTCACACACTCATATGTGTATTAAAGTATTTCAATTTCAAATATATGGGTCACATTTATTTTAATATAATATTTGAACGTTCCTAGCACTTCAGCGTTAATTTGACTCTGTCATTGTTTCAAGTTGGAGATGTTAGGATTTCCATTCGCGGGATACGGTGGCAGGTACATACATACATACACTTTGATGTATTTGGAAGGTCTGCCTTTAAGATCACTATTCCGGAAGGAGCGTTCAATGCTAATGCGGCACAATGATCGCATTATAATTGGAGGCTCACTTAAGGAACGCTCGAGTAACCTAGCAATGAAATCGCGCTCTGGCAGGTCCTTTCTATCTCCTATTAATGAAAGGATCATCCCGGCCAGTATGGAGTCGTCAATACGTCTAGACGAGTAGAGTACAGCCATTCCCCCAAGGATTTCTCGAGATTCACAAACGGATTCTTCCTGTCAATAGTTCGGATTCCTGCCTGCGACAGCTATGGATTTAAAGAGCATCGTCAAACCTATCTGCGATTCCGCCGGTTTACCAACTAGAAAGCCTCATCGGCCACCCCTCGAAATCCTCCAACAATCGAGCCGCTTGAAAGCTGACATTTATGGAAGAGACCTGGCGTACACTCTTTCCTCGCGAAACAATAAAGTAACTATCGCCTCCGTTCTTGGCCTTAGCTGTTCATCTAGGATTCGAGGAAAAGGAAGAAACGGAATTCACCATTTCTCCAATTAAAGCTCGCGCCCTCGCTCGAATAGAACTGGCAGTGGGCACGTTGAGGTGGCCGTGCGAGTTTGCTGTTTTTCGCGGGGCGTCGATGAGCGTAGATTAAAGGATTTCTTGCGCGTGCGGCGCACGCTGCACAGCTGGGCGGCGTAAAAACGCGCGAATAATGTTTTACGGCCAGAAAATGGCAATGTGACGATATTACTTTATATAAAACTCGCCATGAATATGCACGATCCGACCGCGCGCGCCGGTAATTAATTTTTAAATCCAAATTCATTAGCGGACCACTGGCCGCCGCTGCTGTACAAGTTTCGCGTATATCACTGCTTGTCCCAACATTTTGCCGGGCTGAGAAAGTGGCGCGAAAGAAAACAGCAGCCCACTGGGAAACGCCATTAATCAACATCGCGCTACTTTCACGCGTGCGCGAACAATTGCCGGCAAGTTTTAAGTATGAAATTCCTCGACGGTTGAACGGATTTCCCTGGAGCACGGCGAGGCCGCGAATTCTGACGAAGTGGATTCTTCTATAATTGATTTGTAATCCTAGATGACGCGGCTAATCGTACAACGACAATTATTAATGAGAGCTTGTCTCGATTTTTACTTGTGGTTCGTTTGGTCCTACGCAAAATTCAATTATCAAAGTTTGCGACAATTATTTTTCTACTGAAAAGCCAAATAAAGTGGGGCCAATCAATTAGCATTAAGAAGCAGAAAAGTGTCTAAATATCGAAGACAAGAAAAAAGAAAATGTTGGAATCGTCGAGTAAGAAGAATTCACCCTCTGCTACCTTGGTGCACGTGAGAAGTAAGTCGGTTAACTCTGCCGGGAAACTTGGTCGAACTTTCATCTCGGAGGAGCATCTCAGCCGAGAAAAAAGTGGACCACTGACGTAGCAGAGAGGAAAAGAGAGGGTTAGAGTCCCCAAAGTAGCGTGCAGTCCACGTGGTACTATTCGAAACCCAATTTTCACTCTGCGTTCTGCACCTTCCACCGGTGCGAATGACGTTATCCCCTGGATCACGTACACCTCTCCCGCAACTACGAATCGCCGGCCTAACAATTCTCCCATAGGTGCAGTTTTTTCTCATTTTACAGCGCAGCTTTATTGATTCTAGCCTTGGGGCACTAAATTCCGACGCAACTAATTGCTCGCAATATTCGCTTTAACAGCACAATCCTAACTCCGACACCCACTCGCACTTATCAAATTATTATTTAAATACTTGTAAAAGTTACAAAGACAAACTTTTCAGATAGAAATCATGTGGTTTGATTAACAAAAATCTCAAAGATATCTTTTGCTTCTAATATTTTCCAAGTGTTTTGACCCCTCGAAGCAACCAAACCCATTTGACTAACGATCGATCTAATAAAATGAACGCGTGTCTCATTAATAGTGGGAACTTTAGCACTTTAGCACCGTCGCTGCTTGATAATTGGCAACACTATTGAAACTTATTGAATATAAGTAGATCCCGGTGAACGGAGCGCGCGAGAGTGGCTGCTAGGGTGGGAGACGTGTATTGCGGCAAGAGTTGCAGGCCAAATTGAGTTATGCCTGAATAAGAACGCATTGACCTCCCGCGCAGTGGTTGGATTGCCATATTTCAAAGAGTTCCTTCGACTCTGCAGCAACTCCCACGGCCCACTGAAACCTGAAAAAACTTGGCAGCGAGTTACGGCTCTTTTAAACTACCTGTGTGCCCAGTCAGTTTAACTTGGTGAGAAAACACTGTCGAACAGATTTCGTTGCCCCAAGGCGGCTACGGCTACACGGCTACTTCTACTTGAACCTTCGATGAAAGCGTACTGTGTCAATCCTGGCTAATTTAACTCCTCCGCGGTCTGCGGGGACAAAAATGTAAATTCCGCATGATAAGTTTGTGTGGCTTCGACATGAACTTCGGGAATTCGATTATCTAATCCAAAGTACTAAACACTCGCGATTCTTGCACTTTTCAATGACTAACTCCGTGGTGGTTTAACTGCTTGGCAAAGAGATGATCGGCATGCGCAATTTCTGCACAAAATCGGATGAAACCTGTAAGATGATGAGGTAGAAGGGCGGAGCGGTGGGCACTCCAATAAACAGAGTCGAGGATTCCAAGATCCAATTCATGTATATTGTTACAAGATCGTTAACGATGTCGAACAGGCAATAATACGTGATGTTGCAAGAGTGATGACAAGTCAATGTCCTACTTGAGAGTCAGCCGGAGAGTGATGCTCTTCGTGACAGCTCGTCCTTAGGTCAGCTCGGTCAACGTGGCCAACTCTGGGGTTTATGACCCCAGGGTTTAGCCTGAAGGGGTGGTGGTATGCGGAGCTCCTTGCGCTTCCCGCTCTACGTCATCGTGATTCTCAATTTTTCTAACAAACCGGAAAAATACCGAGTCCGGAGAATAACGGCCGAAGCGAAAGATTGAATATTGTCAATAGGGATATTTGTGAACACTGTTCGTGTTCACAGAAACTTTTTCGCCGCAATTGCTAAATTTACAATTCCACTACATTAAATATACTACACGTAAGCTAAATGACAGCCCGTGGCCTCTGTTATTCCCATTGGCCTTTCATCGTTAACAAAGGCGGGGTCTTACGAAGGAAAACGCGAGGAAGCATTGAAGGGCCTCGATTCCCACAAAGCGGCGCGTTCATTTTCGCTTCAGATGTCAATAGCAGTCACTCATTGAATTGCGAGAAAGATATTTGCATTGATAATACCAGGAGGACGCACGAGGAAAAGTGTGCTTGACATATTCGTATTTGTCTATTTCCGCATTAATTCGTATTCCATTATGCAGCAAGCAGCGAGAGGACTGGGTGGGGAAAGAAAGGGCGAAGCAGAGTGGCCTGGAAGAGAATTCGAGTTGAAGGAGAGACAAGACCGTAGCAGTGGCTGAGTTTTTATTAGCATAACCAGATGTCAACCGGTCATGTTTCGAGAAGCTGATGATTACTCGGAAAGGGGACTGCCTTTGGGGAAAGAGGTTCTTTAGTATATAATATTCCAGTGGCTTTCGCGGACCTCTCGCAGCGGACACCTCCCCGGGCTCCTTTTTACTTTCTTATCGGGTCAAATGGAAAGCCGAGCCCGAGCCCAAGCCCGTGTCGTGTGACTCGCATTCACTTGATTAGCCTTTAAACCCGCCGGGTTTCTCGGGGCCACGTCCCCCTCGCTCGCCCTCGCCCTCCTTTATCGGCTATCCTTATCAACCCTTCCCGTCTGTGTCGAGCCTCCTTTGCGGCTTTAAAAAGCCGCGGAAATTTACTGGGTCACAACGCCGTTGTCCCACCGCGAAATCCTCCTCCATTCAATTCTAATGTCTCCACTTTACGGATTCCTTTCTTAATCCGACATCAAAGCTGTTTAAATTCCTAACCCACCAACTCTAACCAGGAATGACTGTGCCCTTGAAGATGTAACGAATTACCGATTCCAATTGGTGCAATTGGTGCATAAACGTGGAACGCAAACAAACGCAACGAACGGAAGCAGGAGAGGGCAGAAGTTACCGGAGAACGAAGGGCACCCGCTGAGAAATACGAGAGGCAATAAAGAAGCTCGAGAAGCCGGCGCAGAGAACCGGCTTCCCATTGCCCGGTGGTATTTTCCACTCAAGAAATTTAATTAGCAGATGACCGAGGGCCGCAGTCCCCGACGATGTCCCGGCGATATTTCGATCGGAGCCTCCTCGCAAGGGGAGCCCCTCGCCGGCCATTGTCTTGCAATCGAGAACGAATCGACCGGATTTCGCTCCACCGTGTATTACTGATGGGCCGGCCGTGCTCGTGACAGGGGTGGAAAAGAATCGGCGCTTTATTGGCCACGGAAGTATCTCTATCATTCGACCCAGCCACACCACCCAACCGATACAACCCCCACCCTCCTTCCCACACACTTGCATCTCCGCGCGTTCCAAAAATTTATGATTGCCCAGCCACCGGTGGCTGAACAAAAATCGCGCCGATAACAAACCAGCTGAAATATACATAGGCACATATATGTGTAGATATATGTCGGTAGATACGTATATCAATTCCGAGTACACAAAGTGCCCACAATGCATATAAACTGCCCTTGTCATTTTTCTAGCCCAGTGCGAGTACTAGTGGACAAACCCCTGTCATTTAGTTATTGATACCTGTCACTCCGATGGCTAGGCGCCAATGGCATTTCGGCCGCTCCTATGACCAACCCGACTTATCGCCCCACCCTCCATTTTCCATTGCTCTTCATCGTTCTTCATTACAGTTTATTGTACAGTCCGCTTTCATTGAATTCATTTATTACTAATTTGCTAATGGCAGCCGCAAACAGGAGCCGCGTTTGCGTCGACACTTCGTAGTTGAATGACACCCGCGCGCAGATTGATTCGGACTTCGGATTTCTACAATTGCTGCTTGTAGGATTTGCCGATGAATTACTGCGTTTCCCTAGTATGTTGGCACAATTTACGTACTTGATTAATTTTTTATATGTTCGAGATTAAAGAGAATCATTGATTGGATTCTTCCGTTATTGGTAATTAGTCACTTCTAGAAGTTTATCTCTATTATTTATCACCAATTTTCCATATGATTTAGCACGATCTCATTAAATTTCTATTATTTGATACCAACTCATTCAATTTCTATTATTTGATACCAACTCATTCAATTTCTATTGTCTGGTAGCAATTTGTTGAACTTCTATTATTTTTTATTCCAAATCATAGAAGTTGGACAAGTTCCCATTCCTCCTGTCTTATAATTTTCGGACTAGAACGAGAAAAGCGACCTTGAAACCGCCTATTGAATTGGCGGCGAGTATAGCCTCGATCTCTTCTATCAGGAGACTCGGTAGCGTCTCGCGCCAAGTATGTATGCATAGTAAAACGCGCGACAGCCAAGGATACTTATCCCAAAGTATAGCGGTTTTCGATCGGTATAGTCGCACAGAAATCCCTAACCGTCGGTTCGCAAGATTTCACTCACAATGCATTGCGAGTTGCGACGGCTCTTAATGTGTATACAGTGCATGCGTGCATGAGCTGTACATTCCCAGAGGATCACGGGTAAAACCGTGGCAAAGCTTGCCGGCACGAGTGCCCGCGAAATAACTCAATCCATGCAGAAATCTTACCTTGCAGCTTGCACGCATGGAAGAGGCTCTCCGGGAGAAATACGACATGCAGGAGTGTGTTGTTGAATGTTGAATGGACGCGATTGATTCCCGTTGATGAAGAGCTCGGAGCGGCGCCCTTTGTTCCTTGGTTAGGGTCGCTGAAACTTCCTCGGCATCTCAGGTGCAAACAATACCTCGACCAGGCGTGGTTATTATCGTCGACGCTTTACACCGCGCACGGCTTCGTTCTTGCCCAGTTTCCCGACGCGCCCGCCACTTTTCCCTGGCCAGAAGTGTCGGTTTTAATGGGAACAGTTTTGGCGCGATGCGGTTCCACTTGCTGCTGCTACCACGCGAAACTACCTAACCCCTCAGAATTTCGAATATGAATAATATAATACTTTCCGAGCGAGCAACCTCTGCTAGGAGGATAACCGGATGCCGCACGGTGGTCCGAAACGCTTCTAGCCGGAAATAAATGGTAAATGGGTAATTATCGTATGACCCCGTAATGTAAATATTGATTTCTATCTTTCCAAGGTCCCCGTGGCGAAATCTCTTAGAAAGTAGCAAAATCTCGTTAGTGCATATTACTTTCATTTCAATATTTGTTGGTTTTCGCCAAGTAGTTTCCAAAACATAAGTTACACGAGAAATAAGAACAGAAGATTCATATTTCCTGAACGACTGAACCGATTCGCTGGATTCTCGGCTCTTTGGAATCAGAAAAATAATCGATAAAATACCAAATTCGCAAATATATTTTTGGAGCTGTAACTTTTGTATAAATGAAAGTGAAAATTTGGTTACTATGGATAACAGCTACACTTCGGGATAAGTATCCTCGGCTGTCGCGCGCCGTACTATAGAATAAACAATACTATTATTTGACGCGAGACTCTAGCGAGTCTCCTGATCCAAATTGTACGCTAAAGCTAGTATGATATCCCATCTTATTCCTAGTATTGCTTTATTAAATATTGAATCCAGAGCCGGTTGTTGTCGGAATTGTGCATATATATTTAGAATGTTAAACAGAAAAGTTTGTTTTATCGATTCCAATAAGGGAAAACTTGTAACTTAATGCAACTTTCTTTTGCGGGCTTTTTCCGAACTTTTGCATGAATACAAAGTTTTCAGCTTTTAACTTTGAATTTCTTGCAACCCCGACAATATTAACTATTCAAAACTTTAGTTATAAGCTTTTTTCTTCCGTATTAATAAAACAAGAATAGATATGGGGTGGGATATTATGAAATCTCTTAGAAAGTGGCAAAATTTCATTAGCGGATATTACCTTCATTCGAGTATTCGCTGGTTTGTGTCAAGTAATTTTCAAAACATAAGTTATTCAAGTTGTACCCAGATTGGTATGATAGACGCATGCCATATGCTTCGGATGATATTTATTGTATGTCAAGGCAGCAGCGTGATGAAAAGTAAACGAATAGAGTAAAACAAAAAATGTGTAGGGAAGCAACAATTATTGTTAAACAACAATGTACCGCGTTCATATGAAGACTTGTTACGATCCTCACTCAAAAAACAAGTAACACAACACGGAATTAGTCGGCAGAAGCAACTAAAAAGACAAAGTCCGTGCGCACTGGACTCTCATTGTCTACATAATAGTATCGATTCGCGATCGCGTGACACGTGAATGTCACCGGTACTGATTGCGAAACGCTTTTGAGTGATTTATTGAAGAATCGAGTGCTAATCAAGGCTTCAAGTGTTGGTCTAAAGTCCTGGAGTGTGTGTGAGCAATGATCAATAGGATGAAACGGAAATTCCACGACGAATGCTGATCGCACTCGGTGATGCAGTTGCCGTAATAAATTGGTGAGTGTTTATGCATGTCGTTTGTTATTTCTACTGTATTTCGATGGTTATCTGCTTGTAACTCTGCCTACACCGACTGATTTTCACTGGATTGCGATCTGACATGTGGGATAGAATGTGTTTGCACATACCTAGTGTCGTACTGCTCACGAGCTTATGCACGACAAAGAAAATAAATGGTTGATTCAATATTATTTCATCCTAGCAGGTTTATGAGTTCTCTGCTTTATTGCAGGCTATTGAATTTATTCGTACTGAGGTGTTTTTGAAATATTAACCCTGTGGCAGGTCATAACACATTTAAGTTTAGATGACTGGCTGATATTTTTCCAAACTTTTTCATACACATTTCGGCTACAGTTCCGTTTGCTACCCATCTCACTTTTCGTACCCCTAACTATTAACACTATATTTCGGTAAATTTTCATGAAAATCGGCCCTGGGTAGCAAACGGACACTCTTTTCCTTAGGATTTTGATCCTATTGATTCTAATCCCGGACATGGGGTTAGTTGGCAAAGCCTTTCTACTTAATTTATTGCTTTGCCGAATACTCAATTTTTGTATTTGAAATATGAAACTCCGGTCATTGCTGGCCGAAGGTTTGAGCTTTATTTACATGTATTAGTATTTGAAAGAAGCTGACCAACAGTTAATTACAATTCATTAAGTCAAACTTGTGTCAGCTAGCCTCGATCTCCCCTACATTTTACTAGTAACTTTTTTCTAAGAACTCATTTTGTGTTTTGAAAATCTTAGAATTTGTCTTCTGTTATTACGTATGCAGGTATGCGAGCATTAAGAAATCAATTTGGCATATTCTTGAATGCAACGGCACAGCAGGAAAGTCGAGTACTTCTCAGTTTTCAGCAGAAGATCTGGTGATAGGGCAGCCGTGTATCAGGATCGCGAAATTGTATCTGGATGGTCCCACCGAACCACTGGCCTGCCGGGGAAAAATCGACGTGTCAACTCTCGGCTGCAAAATGCATCAAGTTTTCGGGGGTACGTTCAACGCGGATGAACCTCGACCACCGGCGTTTCCCGATACGGCTCGGGAGGCCGAGCCTTTTAACTCGCACCCGGCAGCAGCGAATAGACATTTCGCCGAAACATTGTTCCCGAATATAGCTCGACCTTCGCCCGTAGAAATACCGGCTGACCCAAAAACTCACCGCGAGACTTTGACGCCCGGCATAAAGCTCAACCTCGGCCGATTTTGTTGCACGCGTTTCCGGCGTTAACTCGGCCCGCATTTCCCCGCGTGCTGGATTCCGAAAACCGAGAGAGTCGAGATGATCAAACGGGAAAATGGCGCGGATGCGAAATCCTGCGAGCTCCCGTGAAATTCTGCTGAGCACATTGACTCAAGCGTGGTGGCAGTGAGGGCAACGAAACGAATTTTATTTTCAATAACGGGTGAATTTACGGGGAAACGTGGCGGGTGCGTTTATGTCGAGGCTTTTAGCACACCCCCGAGCGTCCTGGGCAACTTTTATGCGTCTCTTTCTCCGCCCCGTCCATCTGAAAATGCATATGCAGGCGAGCTTACGAGGAGGAAATGTCATTCCGGAAGAAAAAGAGAACGTGACGCTGAAACTGGATTCCCAGTCTCCACCCTCCCCCCTCTGACTGGGAATCCAGTTTCAGCGTCAAACCCTCCCTCTCAAACCCCCAACCCCTTCTTTTCTCGCTTCCGACACACCTAACACCGAAATTTCGTTGCTTTCGAGAGCGTTTAATAATGGTCCATCATTCTCCGTTATGTCCCTGGCGCCAATGAAATTGGGATTACGAGGGAATTCTTAACCCCCCTTTCCCCACTTAAGTGCTGTGTCTCCGGCAACTAAACTCGTAAGCTCGCCAGGCCACGCCAGAGCGACGAAATGAACAAGTTCCTAGTATTAAGAACTTTAACCCTTTGAGCAGCGAGTTTCCCTGGTGCTAGTCGACCACCTCCAGAAACACTCCTCAGGAATCGGCGCCCCTTTTTATGAGATTACAAATAGCTTCGTTTGCTAGTTAAAAAGTTATTTTCATCCCTAACAATATAAACTCGAATGGCCAACTATACTAATCAAACTACTAATGCAAACTTTCTAACTTGATCGATCAATTAGACAAATAAATTGTGGTTAATATTAGTTGTTAAGTGCGAATGCGAGGTAAATAGTCGCAAGACAGAATGACGAAATTCTGATGTCGGAAACGTGCGGACAATTGGGGGGGTCGAGCAGGGTAGCAAGTGGATGGTGCGGCGAGGGAATGCGAAAGTCGGCCAGGATAATGCATACGCCGGAAGCAAGAAACCGCGGAAAAGTTTGTCGGTCGACGATTGCCCGGGAGAACAATTTTTCTTGGGTCTCGGAGGCAGGGGGAAGGGTGGCCGGGCTCGGCCCGATGTCTCCTCGGTGTCTCCGAGCACATAAATTATCAGCAGTTTCGTAGCTATAATCTGTTTACAGCCGCGGCGGCCCTTGCACCGTAACGACCAGCATTTTTAAAGCGTCGCCGACCGGCCTTTTGTCTCGCGTCTTCCACGCTTCCTTCTTCCCAGTGCCGCCAGTCCCCTTCAACATAGAACAGAGCCTGTCCACCTTCAGACAGTGTTAAAGGGGAAGACCATTATTCCAAATATTGGACCACCGCCACAGTCGAACCACTGTCCTCTCCTACCTCTCATTATTGCTTCGCCGCTTTTCAAGGGATAATGAGAGCTATATCGGCGAGCGAGTGCTGCCCGGGATGAGCAAATGTCTACTCTGAAAAGCTCCGAATCTTCTCTCTACCTGCGATCGTGATCATAATACTTGAATGGGGATCGACGCACCGGAGGGATATGGAGATTAGGAGAAATTTAAGTGTCCCAAGCCACCTATCTAACATGAATGTTGATCTTCAAAGAACCTTAGTCACAGATTAGTATTCCAAATCAAACTGACAGTGTATCCGATTTAGAATATGAAACTCTTTATACAAAAATGTGTCAAAAATACACTAAAATTGCGAAATCTAATCAAATCCCCACTTAGAAGTAAGAACCAGTGCAAGAAACTGTTAGCTTTCCTAAAATATAAGAATACAATACAACTCATATAATGCAATCACCGTGCCGTCAATGTACACTCTGTTATGAATGCGCCACTAAAGCTGCCACTAATGTTCTACCTCAGAAACATTAAAATGTAAAAAAAGCGCCAAGTAGTTTGATTGATAATTAAGTAATTAAGTACGATATGGGGAAATATATATGATAATAAATAAATAAATAAAGAAAAATGTTTCGGAAATACCAGAAATGCCGGGAGCAATGTAATTCTAATTCATTCTGTGATTATGAGAGCGACCAAATTACGGCCAGTCATTCTATTAATTTTCTTCTCGGAGAATGACATCCGTCATGAAACACAGTTGAGGAGTATTTTCACGACTCATTTGCCGGTGGCGCGGTTTTCTTGTTTACAGCTTGCTTCGCGGGATTCACGAAGTCGTTTGTTGCCGAGATCCTCGTAAACAACCCATCAACCGCTTCGCGCGTGGGGATATGAACTCCCGTACGCTTTATATCTCAGTGAAATAGTTGTCCAGGATGTTTTTGCTCGCCTTAATGACCTTTCTCTTTCTACGCTCTTTGGCACAGTGATGGTCAAAATGACAGAGAGTTATTCACAAACATATTTCAATTATTATCACTCTTTGGAGATAAAGAGAAACCAATCGCAAGTTTTCCTTTAAAGATATATAGGAATCGAAATGCAAACAGCACACCCGCGTCAAGTAGTATACGTACGGCGTGCGACAGCCAAGGATACTTATCCCAAAGCATAGGGGTTTTGGATTAATACACAACTTTTATCGTGAGTCATTATTTATGAACTTTGTATTTATCGTTTATTTTTTCGAATCCAATGAGCAAAGAATCAAAGGAATCGGTTCAGTCGTTCGGGAGTTACGAATTTTGTCTTTATTTATCTCGTAAATCGAGTCGGAACTCGCTGAGAAAAATGCCGAACATTACACTAAATGGGTTCAAATTCAAAGTTCTGCCGTTCATAAATGAGTATTAGTGGCTTTATATTCTCTAGGTTCCGGTTCTAGGTTCACCCACTTATAAGCATTTTGAAATGTCTCCCACATTTGTATCCAGTACATACTTAACATACTTGAAACTTGGAATTTGCTTCTAATAAAATGACAAAGATTTGGAGTCAATTGCCAGAGTAATTTATCGATCGTCCAAGTAATACAGAAATCACTGCAAATTGAAATTGACAGTGTGGGTGGCAACTATTAGAGAAATGAGGATATTTATTGCTAAACTCGGGTGGCTAATCGCGTACGAAACTGACGGATTTCAATTTACGTGAACAACGCGAGGGTGGGTCGGAAATTACGAATAAGCTGAGGGGGCAAATTTAACTTACGCGAAGTAACAACGTCAACGTGACGCCCCGTCTAAAACTACATCGTCAAAGTCGTTTAGGAGTTAAGTTTAGCTTCTTCCCAAACACTTGCTAATCACTCGGAATTGAGTACAATTTATTTCGACTCGACAGCCGGCACTTTTACTTCAAGATCTAAACCGGCCCCAGTACCGCGTGGTGCTTCTCCAATTACGGAAATTGTTATAGCCATTACCTATAATTGAAATGAGAAATCACTGCAAATTGAAATTTCCACTTTTGTCAGGTAGCTAGAATAATTATTCCTGCGATATTTGTGTCACACCGATGGCACTCAGTCTCCGAGCTTTAAAACTCCAATTAGTGAGAAAGTGGACTAGACAGGAATTGAATATGGGATTTTTCTATTGGGCGCGTTCGACGTCCAAGGGTCCATGGGAGTTCGAAATCAGCCGCAGGCACCGCGGGATGATTCATAACACGGCGATCGCATAAATTGTGGCCGATATGTTGGCGCGCAATTAGGGTTTGCTAAATCGGCATTACTAATTAGATTTGGCATGGCGAGCTCTCAGTACCGGTTCCGGGGCGCGCGGCAGCGCCGGCCTCCCGAGCGTATAATTGATTTGAGTTTCAAACTAATCCATAGCGGCTGCCTTTCGATGGTGATCGATAATCATTCGCATCTGGGCTCAGCGGCGTACGTGCGCCAGAGGACAAGAGTGGTTAGGCTGAAGCCTCTCGGCGGAGGTTAAGGCCTCTGCAAGCTTTAACCCTCCGGCTTTAGTTCGGGCTTCACGTGCTGCTGGCGACGCCGCTTCCGGTACACACGGCTTCCTCCTATCCCAATGCGCTGTTCCGCTTCCTCTCGCCCGTCAAATATTTCCTAGTCCGCGATTACCGACTATCGTTAGGGGCGCTGGCGCGTCGATTAATTTCGCATCGCGGCCAAACGGCGCTGCATAATGCAAGTGTCTCCTAGGCCTTTACGACCGCCTGCTCGAGCGGAAATCAGGCTGGACACGGCTGCCACAACCCCTCGTTTTCCACCTTCTTGCTCGGCTTCCTACTCCTACGCTAATATCACGCCCCTTCCGCTTGAGAGAATGACCTGGTGAGGATAGAACACCGAGAGAAAAATAGAAGAAGAACGAAAGGAAAAACGAAACGTCAATTGTTTAGTCTATGTAAATGAAGCTCACGTGACTCGGAAGTAACATGGGCGGCGCGGAGGGTTGAAATAATCAGTGGGCAAAAGTGAGCGATCGATTCGGAATACAGGACACACATCCGGTGTGTGGCGTCCGCCGCGTCGCCAATTCTCGTATTAATTCTGATGTGTACTTACTATGCGACGGGAGCGGCTTGTAATGTAAATCTGACACGCACTCGACCGCGGCATCGTATCGAAAGCCTTGCCGGAATGTAATTACCGTTCGGATTTGTTAATGTGCCCTTATGGAATACTTGATCACCGGATGGACGCGCCGGCATGCTTGAACAGCACATTCCCACCGCGCCGTGAGTATTGCATTTGTTCTCCAAAGCTCTGTTCCTGGCAAATTCTTACGCTTGGCAAAGAAAATTACTTTTGTAGAGCATCTTTTTCAACTTTCACATAATCCTTACAAGGTCTTGTGTAGCTACTGTCCAAATTTCATTGGACTTGACTATAACATTTTTCAATATATGTATAGTTTATTGTATATACAATAATATATACAATTATATTTTAGTAACTGCCAGGTTTTGGTTATGTCGCGTATACAGAAGTAGCCAATTTCAAACCCGATTATTTAATATAATTTTGGCCAGCAGTTACAAGATATTGCGTAAAGATTAATATGTGAAGGTTTATAGAAATTATTAAGAAAACTGATTTTCTTTCCCAACTATAGCTTAATTACTTGAAGTTAACACTAATATTTTATTCTATCAATACGATTGGATTAAAATTGAAAATACTGTGTGCGGAGTTGACGCTTCGGGACGTGTACCTCGCGCGTAATCCGAGAATGGTCAGGAATTTTATTTCCGCCCCAACGCCAAAGTGGCCCGATGCATTTTGACCTGGTGGAAAATGTGCCCCGCGCTTATTGAAAGGGGAATACGACTCGAAAGAATTAAGCTGTACACGTCCGGTCTGCCTGACAATTTCAATCTCCCCCGACGGCGGCCACGTTTACTGGCTCTACCATTTTTTTCACTGCTACACTGGCTCCGTTTCCCGGAAAAGCTGCTTTGCCCGGCTGCATTAATCTGATCCCGTCCAACTGTTAGATCCGGCGACAAAACAAACCCGCCAATCAGCAACTTACCCGCGAGAATGACTCTAATCCAAATACATGCCCCCAAAATTGAGACCTTTCTGTCACTTCCAACCTGTCACTTCTCCCATTAACCGACGCAAATTTCAATACAATTATAATTAACTCGTAGATGTTCCGTTCAGGATAGTGAGAATATATCTGCGTTATAAATTACTCTTCCGGATATTCTTATCGTCGATCTAGATAGACTCCATGCGAGCCGGATCAGCCCACCATCGTTGCAACCACCACCACCATACACCCTCAACCTCACTTCACAACCTATACCTTACTCGTCTATTCTTTCCAGCACCAGAATGATGAGTACGCCCAAATAAAAAAATCCACAAAATGCCTCACAAAAATATATTTCTAATTGACCAAAAACGTAACTGACACCATTGAAGGTGGAAAGCCAAGTCTTTATTGAACCACTAACCCAAGAAATATCTTGTACAAACCATCCGGACAACATTAACGAAAGCAAGCTTACCACAGTGGAAAAAGGAACGCATTTCCTCGTTACGCTCATCAAGGAACTCCGGCGCGGATTCTTATCATTTTTATTTGCCACATTATTCATAATTACTTGCCTCTCCGTTTCAGGTGCATTTAATGATCACTTACTTATAATACTTATTCAGCAGATTGTAATCGCGGCGGACCCGGTACACGCGTTAAGGGTGGCGTTTCCATAATCCGTCATCCCCGATCTCAATTACTGGCTGTGCCGAGAGTGTAACAGCAGATTCCGCGCTGGCATTCCCGGGGAAACTGGGGGGGTCAAATCGCGCCGGGACGAAGTTAAGAAGGCTAATAATTTCACGGCGCTCCTATACCCGCCGGCTCTTATTGCCGTTAATATTATGCAATTATTCATCGGGCTATCAGGCCGATCATTATTCATCCGATTACGGAACCAACAATTAATTATACGCGCGCGAGAGCTGACGAGGAGGAGAAGGGGGCGGAGAGGGGGAGTGGGGGGCGGTGAAAAAATGGGGGAGGCCAAGTGAAATCCTGCCATTACCGGGGTCGCCGGGGTCTCTGATAGCCGGCGGTGTACCACTAAATTTGTCGATTATTCCGGCAATTAGCATATTTTTGCGATAACTAGCGCCGCCGGGTTATTACGGCTCGAAGTGTTAGCCGGACTTTTCCGTCGAAATAAGGCAACGGAACTTTCAATTACAAAGCCCTCCTTCGGCTTCCGCTCTTCGCTAACCACCCTCCTAGTAATTTCATCATACAACTACCGCGGCCTTCGCTGAAAAAAATCTCTCCCTATACATATAGGGCGAATGCTCTAACTGTTGGTAGTCGGCCAAGTTTTTAGCAGGCGATTTCTGAGGACGTATTTTTGAAGATTTTATGATAAATTCATGAGGGGATGAACTTTATGAAGTTGGCAGATGGTTGGAATCGAAAAGGTCGGAGGCTTTCTGGAAGATATTGCGGCGACTTTGCGTATTTTGCGCTGACAGTCAATTGTAAATAGGCTCGATCTAAGGACATCTCGAGGGCGTATCGATGTCAAAGGGATGGTTTCGCTTTGAATGCAAATCCGAACTTGTCGCGTCTCGCCTTACTCGGGCGCCTTTCTTGCCAATTGCCTCATCGCGGATCGGCTCGAATCAGTTTCCGTCGATTCTTAATTACCTAGCTGGTAATGCGATCGCACCGCCGGCAAAATTACTCTCGCCGCTAATTCTATTAGCACCCTCTGTTATTTCCCCTCCGCCCTTCTGCGTGTTCCCTTTGCACCGGAATGCTTGACTCCTCGCTAGCTCGCCAAAGCAAGTGGTTGAATTAAATTTTCAGTCGAGCCGATATTGGTGTTCGCAATTAAACGCGTGTTCCGCGTACAGAGCTATGTCGACATTCTCTTTAGAGTGTGCAGAGTGCGTTTCTCGATTTTGTTAATATAGAAAGTGGAAAGCTTTCTACTGCGCTTAATAATTCTTCATTTGATTTTCAGTCAAATTGCATTATTGAGTTCTAGATACGAAGGGAAATTGCGAGGATTTTTTTACCAACTTCATTGATATTCTTTCTACCGCCTGCCACTCGAAGAATAATGTAGTATATTTTCAAACTTTTTCTTTAACTCGTTAAGCAGCTTATTGGGGCCGAAAATTAATGTATAATGAAATCGGGTTGAATTTCATATACGATGTTAATTAATACTATAGTTTTTGAGTAATCAATGTCCAAACTTCCGTTGTTATACATGGGCTCTTATGGTGATGCGGCCAAAACTGACACTTTATAGTTTAAAAACCTGTGATAGAATGACGACATTAAACAAAATATGGTTCATTTGATAACTAAAAAATTCAGGAATAATCAGACAAAATTTCACAAACTTGGTCTGACCAGTTCGCAAGAATTTGAGCGCAGAGTGAAAGGAAAGTCGTTTCGTTTGTCGAAAGGGGAGTATGAAAGTATAAATAACTTATGAAGCGATATTGCAAATGGAATTTCGCACTCAAAAATAGGTTTTTATTGTGGTTTGAAAAGATTTCGGAATTCTATGTCGGAGGTCAAATGTTCCCCTCTTACCCCTGCATCATATGACGACACCACCCTCGTACATAAAACTCAACTCTTTAATAAAACAGCAACAAAACATCCAGCAAAATGGATCGAGCAGTATATAGCAGTAGGAAACATTTCGGCACCAGTCTTGCGCCAGGATTTGAAAAAATCGAAAATCGGACTCGAATTTCGTGGAATCGGAGTTGAGTTTTCGGGCTTACAGTATTGTTCCATTAAAGCGGTGAAATGCGAGCGTGGTGAAGCCGAGCCCCGCCGGAATAGAGGAATCCGAGTGTCAGGAGGAACTAGAGCCGGCTGGGGCGATTACTTTGAAGCCGGAGGCTCAAAGTGGCCCGAAAATTTGCCCCACCCCCCGCCCCGGTGGTCTTGGCGACCGGCTGTTTGTTGACGTGCCAAGTGTCAAGGCTTAAGCTGCGTGCGACGGACATCGTGCCGAGTGCTATAAAGCCGCCCCCAGCAAACAAATTCGGCTTCTGGTTTTCGCCACTCTGCGCCCGCACTTCCCTCATCCCCTTTGATGTTCGTCTGATTCCCACAAAGCCCCCGCCAAGACGCCGAGTAATTGACCTCCGAGCCAATACTCCCGAGGAGTGGATGCACTGGAATATGACGCAATATTGATGTGTCCAATCATTTATTCTCAAAGGGACCGATAATACTAATGGTTGTTGACATCGACAGAGCATATTAATGCCGTCCGAACCTCCCAATCTCTATCAATAAGAGTTCCAATCGATATTGATAATTGATAATGTACAAGCGAATATTCGTTGATTGAAATGCGAAAGTCGGCAACCATTTTAACCGCGTGAAAATTGATACCGAAGCGCCTTAGAAAATGAGAGAGCCGAAATAGTGGAGGAATTCCCCACTCGGCTATATCACAATCAGAATTCGTAATAGGCTTTGGGTTCATTGAGATGCAGGGGGTGGGAAAGATCGGGTGGTACCAGCCGCGGTGGTGAGGGCGGATATATAAAATCGAAAAATAATGGACTAGAAAGTGCTTTTGACCGATCGACCAAGCAGGTTGCTATTGGCAACGGCTGGATTTAAGGCTTTGAGCTTTCAGGTAGCGCAGTTCGCCCCAACGTTGGCTCTGTCGCATTAAAAGCACCGAACTAACGCCCTTTCAATACGACTCGGCCTCTCTATTTCTTCCCATTTTCTATCTTTCCCGCCGTTTCGATAAATCCTATTATTTTAAGACAGTGGACCCCCGAATATATACCCGGACGAATCGACACCTCCACTCTGCCACCCACACACAGACACGCGGGCCTGTCTGACGTTTAATTGGACGAGCACCAATCAGCAGGTACAAACAATCGAACCGAAAGACAGGCGAGAGTGAAGCGAAGTGAACAGTGTGTGGTGAAACGAGGCAACAATCAGCTAGAATTGTGTGCTCGGAGAAAACGGACTCTCTGGTGAATCTAAAGGATGTGAACTCGCAATTTCTCGCCAATAAACAGGCCAATGGTTGGACCTTTGAAAATGCCGGGTCCTTCAATGTTTGAACTTCCACGAAACTACAGTGGTTAAGGATAAATGACTTAAAAGAATTGAGAAACACGAGGAAGGTTCCATCGCAGTCGAAACGGCCAGAAAGTCGCGACCAGGACAAGTGACCTTCCACCCACAAGCACCGCGAGGAAGAGGAAGAAAATAAAGTGGTGGGAAATGGTAGGTAAATATTACGCGTTGCGAAATCGCGGATCCGAGTACGAGGGGAGTTCGGTGACGGCGCTTAATTGATTTAACAAATTGTACGCGCCCGGCGGTGGTTAGAAGGGTTGAAATCAGGCGGAATTTGTAGGGCGAGACTTCGCACTTGGCACGTGTGCGCACGTTTGTAATTTCGCATTGAGCACTCTTCAGAGGAGCATGAATATTTCATGGGGCGGAAATGCCGCGCTCCCGTTCGCCCATACCCGCACCCTTCCCACACACCTTCGGAGCCCCGTGCGACTCTCAGCTGCGCGGCCACCCTACGTGTACCCTACGTGTGTAGGCGCCATCCAATTAAACGGGAATTAAATTTCCGCCCTTAATCGGGCGCAAACATTTAATAAATAAAGCGTAAACACTTAGTTAACGAGGTGGGACGATCCGGCATGGAGCGCGATGAGCCCTCGCGCTCGCCAGCCGCGTCTGCTCGACTGTGCTTCCCGATTTTTTGCCCGTGGAAAATCGACGCTCGATTTGCCCGCCGCGGCGATTTCAATTTATCACGCGCGCGTCGGCTCCCTATACCTTCCGGCCGGAGAAAGGGCGCGCAGGTGCGCGGAAAAAACAGAAATTGTCCACCGTCGCAATTAACCACCCGAATGTCTCCGGGATATCTCCAGTTGCGATGGCCCTTTTTGCCCCAGGGGAATCTTTTTTAAAGCGAGTTCCCACCTGCGGTACTTACGACAGGAACAATCCTGCGAGTGATTATCGCGCGCTTCTCGTATGTTTCAGGTAAATTGTGCTAATTAGCTCGCCGAGTTCGGGGCGAGTTCCCGCAACCGACGGGAGAAAAAAGGCAGGGGGAGGAGGAGAGAGAGTTGGCGAGAAGAAAGGTGGCTGGAGGAGGTGCCAAGGACCCGGCGAATTAATGTAATTTAACTTTCGCGGAGACGCTCAATTAAAAAGGCATTAATGCAGCCATTAATTAAGCCGGAATCCGCGAGTCGCGGACCCGAAATTACCTCCCACGCTTGCCTAGTACATTCTTTCAGGAACCTTATTCAACGAGTGCTTTAATACATATGTTAACATTCATTAGTAGTGCGCATTTCTATGATAATTAAGAAGGGACACGGCATGATTTGCACTCTGCATAATACTACAGTTTCCCGTTTCATCTCAGTGATAGGTCCCTTGGATTAGGAAAGCCTTTACGTCGGTGAGTTTTCCGGTTGCCTCGAGCTGCACTTCCGGCCGAAGAAGAATTAGCCGGCGAATCCCCATCACTCGTAAAAGCTGGCACTATATCCCCTCCCCAGATGCTAAGCTCTCGCGGACGTTCGCCGGGAAAACCGGGAATTAACTGGTGTTCCTCGGCGAATTAAAGCTATTTATGCACTGATACTGCGCCACCGAAAGTGCGAATAGCAATACCTTCAACCCCTACATCTACTTTTTCTTTCTAACCGCGGTAACCCGAAGCCCCCGTTGAATCTCCGTGTCCCAATGGACATTCGTGATTTTCCTAATCCACCAAATATAGTACATGAGTGTTTACAGTTGGATTAATACAAGTACTAGAAATTGTACTTTAAGGTATTTAAATCAAATGTCGGTTTTAACATAATTTGTATTATTAATCAGGAAACTCGGTATAGGGTCTCGCGTCAAGTAATATACTTGCCCAGGACCCAGGACAGCCGAGGATACTTTATCCGGAAGTATAACGGTTTTCGATTGATACTAAACTTTCACTTTGATTTCTCAAAAAACAGTAGCTCCAAGGATTCATTTATGAACTTATATTCATATATTCATTGAACTTACACGTTCATTGTTTATACGGTTCAAACGAATCGGTTCAGTCGTTGAGGAGATATGAGCATTTCTCCTGTTAGTTTATCGTGTGGAAACGATCATCAAGTTTTAATAGTTCCACTATCCAGATTTACTTTATCATAAATTCGAAGAACACGCGACACGCAACTGGCACAACAGCTATTAAGAACCAAAATGACTAGCTCACCCAACGAATGTTCCCGCATGCACCTCGCCCACCAATTGCACTGAGTGCAAGCAGTTTAATTCGAAGCACCGACTGTGTCCGAGAGGGTGCGATGTTCCAGGTAGAGTAGTGTCAATGCTTTCGGCCGGCGCAGTTTCCTGTTTGACTTTTCCCCCGGCCGAGTGGTAATGCGAGCTGTAATCTTTGTTACAGACCGCCGCCATCGTGCCAACAAGTTCGGTTACAATTATACCAGGCCACCGCGAGGGAGAGAACAGGCTCGCTCTACATGCACATATGTTGCACCCGAAATGTCGCATTTCCGCGCATTTGGATTATCACCGCAGCCAGGCCGCCAGCTAATTCCCATCTAATTGTATTGGCAGTGTTCGCCGGGCGTACGTGCTTTCTGGCGGGCGTTTAGCAGTTGTCCGCCCGCCACATTACTCCTGGCCGCGATCCACGTGGCAATGTTTACCCGCCGCCACGTGCTTACTAATGCCGCCCCCCAGCGAGCCTCTCGATTCATTCTACCCCGCTCGCCGTAGAATGCCATCCTAGTAAATCCTTTTTCGACCTGTTTACTGCCAAAGCACCGCAAATCTGGTTCGCCGCTTGCGATACGCTGGTTTTCGGGTGGATCTCTCCTCTCGACTCTGTCAATTCTCCATTGGGCTGATGCCGATTTAATGAGCCGACCAAATTTAAAGGGTCACATGCATCAGCTAATCACTCGATTTTTTATATATGTATAGAACGTGGCAAGCTTTACACTGCGTTTAATTATTGATTTGATTTTCTACCAATTTGCATTATTGAGTTTGACTTCTTAATATCGTAGATACAAAAGGGAATTACAAGGATTTCCTTAATAACATCCTTGACATTATTTCTATCACCTCCCAATGGAAGAATTAGTGTAATATTTTCACACTTTTTCTCTAACTCGATGAAACTCCTCGTCCCTTTAATAAAACAGCAACAAAAAGGTTCTAAAAAAAGAGGTCGAGAAGTAGCAATAGCAAACAGTTGAGCAAAACAGTCCTGCAAAGTATTAATAAATTCTATTAATCCAGCCAGATCTCTCCTCATCTCGATTGTGTTAATTCTCCTTCGCTCTGAATTCGTATCAAATAACCGAAATTGGATAAGTTGCAAATAAATAATAAGAATATTTGGAGTTGAAGAATATTTGGTACCAACTTGTTTAACTTTGATTATTTGGTAGCAACTGATCCAACTTATATGATTTGTTATGAAAATAAATAGAAGTTGGACGATGAGTTGCTGTCAAATATTATGCCGAAAATGATAACAGAGGAGGAATAGTAGGAAAGAAAAACGATCTTGAAACCGCCTATTGAATCGGCGGGGACTATAGTGTAATTTACCAGTTGTATGAGCAACCGCACCGCGGCATCTTAGATAATAAATGTCAATGTCTGGAAGCGCGAGATGGCAACCGTGAAGCGAACAGAAGTCTCCATGCCGGAAATTAAAGAGTTTCTGGGAGGTTGGAGAAACCGCGCAACTGGTCTTCTGTACTACAACGCATCCACGCAGACGAGGAAGAGTGGCAGAAATGGCCAGTACACCAGCGACCGAGAAACTCAGACTGTACTCTTGGTTGATAGGAGTACTTGCACTAGGCGCGATGCGAGAGTGCAGGTCGAATTCTTGGCGACTGGCAATGATAAAATAATGGAAGGGTCGATTCGGGATATCAACCCTGCTGAGGTCTGTCGAGACTCTGATGGGAGGATGGACGAGAGTGCTGTTAAGATACAAAGATTCTACAGGTACGTAGTAAGGAATCGGAGAATTTGGTGGAATTTAGGATTGAAGACTTGCGATAATAATGAAAAACTCTTGATAGGCGTTACCGGCGTGAGAAGTCGGGAAACTCTGAGAAGAGGAACGTGCCGAAGACATCGGCTCTAATCGAGGAGCCAGGAGCATATGTGAGCGGGGATTTCACAATACTGAACCGCAAGTCGCCAAGAACAAGGGGGGATTTCGAGTCGCTGTACTACCTCCTCGATCGGTGGCGCATCCTCGAGAGCGAGAGGGCGGCTGCCGCTTTCTCGGAGCCCTCGAGAGTCGCCCTCTCCAGCCTAATCCTGTCGAAGGAGGTCGAGCTGCTGCGGGCGATCGACTCGATCAAGACACTCGCCAGACTAAAGAGAGCCGAGAAGAGCTGCCGGAAGTTCCTCGACGAGCTTTCCAGGCCGATAGCCTGGAGGAGCAGCGCCGGCGAGCGGATTCTCGTCGACACGCCGCGCGTTCTGCGCGCACGCGGCTACCGAGACGTCTTCCTCCTCTTGGACAAGTACGACTTACCCGCTTCCGAGCGCCTCAACCTGCTCCATCGCGCTAAAGAAATCGCTCTCGCGCACACCTGCAAGCACTCGCGGCGACTGCTTGCTCTAATCGAGCAGGAGTTCGCTCTGCTGACTATCAAGCCCGATGAAAGCCGCTTGACTCGCTTGAGGGACAGGTTGAAGATGTCATTTCTCCGACTCGCCCAGGATGCTCTCGCGAATGACGTCCACGCCGATGTAGGATGGTTCCAAGCTCCCTCGAAGAAGCTCTGCAAGAACTGCGCGAGGCTCCTGCCGCTCGACAACTTCCCCGAGGAGGCTCAAAGGATTTCCTCCAGTTGTAACTATTGTTTGTACTTGCGTGCGAGGAAAGAGCCCAGGGTCGTTTACGAACCTTACGCAAGGATGCTGAGGGATGTGAGGCGCGCCGAAGGTAGAATGGGCTGTTATACGAGCTCGGCCTTCGCCATTCGTCCGGAGATAGTTTATCACCTGGTCAACGACGTCTGGCACGGCAAGTCCGCTATTTCTGGGAGCGATAATTTCGACGAGCTGCGTTTGGTCCGGCTTCATAAAGATATCGAGTGGTCGCCCTGGAACAGCCTCCTTCTCACGGCGAGGGAGGCCAGGGTGCATCGGATGATAGACGATCCCGAGCAGTTTTACGGGCCGGCGTTGCTGCAGAATTTTCGGACCAAGAACTTACTGGCGAGAGTGCACTTTCAGTCGGTCCTCCACTCGACTGTCAAGTAATTGTCCCTTGGTGGAAATTTACTAAATGATTTACTTTTAATGGATGCGCGTTATTATAAACAGATATTAAAGCGCTGAGAACACAATATATTCTGACCACCGAAGACGAATATGTATAACTTGTTCCAAATCTATTTGAATATATTTGTAATAACTGCCTTTACATTGCCATATACATATTTATCAACTATGTATATCATTCGCCCATATACCCATATATCTTCGAATATATTTTATGTTAGCAGAATATATTCGTCGCTATTTTGTAATATATTTTTTCTGTATAGCGAGAGCAAAATTGATAGTTGCTTTAATGCAACATTGGCACAGAATAGGCTTCAGTTCCCCTGCGCCTTAACTCCCAACTTTGCAAGTCTGCTTACACTAGAGATAGATTCCCGGCTGTTGTCCCAAAGATACAACAGGAAGAAGTAGCACACTTTCCGTGCACAGTGTCTACAGTGCAGCGCACACATACACGGATAAATCCAGTGAAGATAAAACTTGAGCGAAGTTCAGGAAGTTTTACCTTTTCCAACAACTTCACTTCCGCTGTTGCTCTTAATGCTGATTTTCTGCATCCTAATGAGGCGGCCGACGAAAGTACCCCGCTTTGTATTCTTAATTAAGTAAGCGCACAAATCACGATGCAAGAACCATCAGTTCCCAGTGGAATTGGAAACCTTCCTCAATTGCAACCAATGGCATGGTGCAAGTTCTCAAAAACTCTTAGAAATGTACCGACTCTTGAATAAGACAAAGACTTGCTCGGACTTTCAACAATGTTGCTAATCCAGGCTTAATCCATATTAACCCGGTGCGATGTTGCAGCCTTATTTACAATGTGATCGCCGGAGCTTGGTAGCCCTGGGACTGGACAGTGCTCGAGTTCGATCCAATTACAAAGTTACGTGTAGGTGTGGCACGTAAGGGTCAGGAGGGACAGGCGAACAGTGAAACACGTCGTTCTCGAGAAGTGAGGAACTGAGGACAGAGTAGGGTGTATCAGTGTCTGGTGAGGGAAGAAGAGTACGTAGATGCAGGAATGAACTTCCCGTTTCTCGTTTTCCTCTTGCTATGTTGCAGGGGACAAATAAAAGTCGGCTCATTGTACAGTAAAGCGCATTGGTCCACGAATAAACAACACTACATTTCATGCGACTGAAAAAAGGTTTGGGGTAATTATCGAACTATTTCACTTTTCTTACGGAATACCTGAAATTTATATAATGCATAGAGGAAATTTTTAACGAATCGTTCGTAAAGTTTTAATTTCAATAATTCCGTTTAAAACTGAACTCTTTCTATGTGGTTGTTATACCCGGTATGTGCGAATGGCATACTTTTAATTCTGACAAGAGAACCATGTTAGAATCAGAAAGAATCATGTTAATATTAGAATAAAGATTCAACATTATTGTTCGTTTTATTAAGGATATAGTATAGGAGAAATTTACAAATCTATTCGCAAGTCCCTGAGAACATTTCTGAACACTTCACTAAATGGTTTAAAAGTTCTACTGTTTTAAACGAGGATCAGTAGGTTTGTATTTTCCAGGCTCTACCAATATTTCATACAGGTCTGAGAAAACAAGTATCCGATAGGTAGTCAGACCCGTGTAAATACAATTTCTTTAGGTTTTGATATTTTCCGATAATATTTATCACAAGATTTCATCCAGTTGTTACCATTTTGAAATTTCTTCCAGTAAAGTAGGTACTATATTCGTCTCGAATACAAGATCGGAAACAGCTGTAAGCTAGTCGCTTTTCCAGGTAGGCAATGCGCCAGTTTCGCTCGAGGAATATCTAATATCGAACTAATGAACATTCCGGTGGATGAAACCGGGAAGCCGCGTGATTCTGCCGGTGCGTTCTCCGAATCCAATTCGATCCAGGGGGCCTGAGTGGTTCGGTTCGACTGGTGCTTTCAATGAGGGTTTAATCGGCAAGCACAGATAGCCTGACACGCAATCGACATTAATAAGGAATGGCTCGTCCTGTGCGATTTGCTATGTAAATCCTTGCATCGCACAACCTCCGCACTCCCCCCTCAATCCTGCCTCGCTATATCTAGCTATCCACCTGGCTATCTCTCTCCGCCACTCTCTCTCTCTCTCTACCCCCTCAGCAACATGTTCGAATAATCATTTTCAGTGTATAGTCAGGCTGCCATTGGCCGAAATTACTCGATACCTTGCCTGCGCATACTAACTTACTGGCATCGCGTACTACCTCGATTGGCATGTAACGCTACCCGCATATTCGATCCACCCTTCCAAGACTGCCTGCTTTTTGCGCATTTGCTACCCAAACGATTCTGCGGTATGTGGTTCTCTCCTGAAGGGAAAGTGGTTTCGCTTACGTAAACGCGTAAATTTGTTGCTTGCCAGCACTGGCTGAACATTTGGTACTCGAACTAAAGAGCCCGCTTTCTTTTAGAGGAGAACCACTTTGCACTGTAAATGGCGATTTCTTCAAAATGTTAAATACACAATTGTTATTGTTCGCGCGGAAATACTAAAAATAGAAGGACGATTGAGGTCAGAATCCATCTTGCAGAGGAGAACCGGCTGTTTCTGCAGAGGACGGGAGAGGCCTTTAAAGTTTATGTTTGTCGGTGCGCGCGCGAGCAAACTCGCCGCCGGCCAATGACGTTCGGCCGGCAAATGACGAGTAAACTGTCCGCGCCGGTCAATAAAGTGCTAAACAGTCGCCGGCGCGGAAGTCGGGTAATTGGGAAATGAGCGTTGCGGTTTCATTCGTCGTGTAACGAGCTGCGAAAGGCGGGCGATGGCTGCGCGTTAAGCTCGCGGCCAGTGAAACGGGGGCAGAACGGCAGAAGGAGAGGCGCGTAAGTAATAAATGGAAGGGTATGGCTGGCCGCTTACCATACACATCTACTCACCGCGGTTAAGTAGTTTCAGAAGTGCATATGGTCAGCCGTTCACCACCGTAAGACGATTATATCGCCGTCGGCATTATTTGGATTAGTATCCAATGGCTCACTTTAATCCGGGGATGTATCGGAGAACTGCCCGCGGTTCTTCCTCGCCTGTCCAACTCCCTTGATACCCGCTCGTCCTTTTTCTATTTAGTTCTTCTTTCCTGTGGGAAGATTTATCGAGCTGCTCGAACTAGTCCTCGTAGAAATAGTACTTGGACCACTCCTTGCCAGACACTCCTGCGATTGTTATGTGATTGCACTGGTCTGTCTACTTGAATTAATCGGTTATATATCAGCCACGTCATTAAACGAATAAAAGTTGATTGGATGTTTATAAATTTGACATTTTTTAAACACATATGCATAAGTTTCTAAAAAAGTAAGCATTAGTACTTAAAGAAAATTAATAAACCTCTATGTGTTTCATGACGTGCCGGCCCCTTAATAAAATGCAGATATTTCTATGGATTTTATTCTAATTTTTAAAATGCCAAGAAATTATTATTATTTTGAGCGCAGCTCCGAGATAAACAAAATCGCGGATATGAAATCGATGGCTAGAAGGGAGAATTTCGCAAGGGCAAAGTTAATCCGACCGCGAGGCACTCCGATTGAATATTTGGCCGGAAATAGAAAGAATCGATCGGGCGTGAGAGGTTGCTGAGGCCGAGGTCCAGGTGGGTAGTAGGCAGAATATGTTCGAGAGTGGAGATCGAGTCGACATTGTTTAGCTGCCGACACGGGATTCCTGCTTCCCGATTCCCCATTCCTGCACCGGCAACTCCCCTTCTTAATTAAAACGCATACCCCGCTGTCGAGCCTGCATTATGCTACGCTCAAGTCCTCCAATTCATGACGCATCACCAGACATCCTTTAAGTGATGGCGAAACTTTTTTAAGTCTGAGATGAGTCCCACATATATAATATTCTATAATATTCGAAAGTTGCTAAATTACCTTGTATTCCATTTATTAAAAACATTGCATAACAATTGTCGAGCAAGACCAGATTTACGATTGTTCAATAGAGCGGGTATTCAGAGATTGTTTGGAAAGTCACTTTTCAACTTTCCAATAAACAAACTGGAAAGCACAAGATGCCAGTTGATTTGGAAAAGTTTCTAAAGGAAGCTTGCATAATAGATTATATTGTTTTTATGAGTTTCTGTATAATCTCGAAAGCCCCTTGAGATGACGGATGGGATCCCCTTTAGGGGGAGGCTTGAATGCCGCATACATTGTTAGAATCCATTAATCCTTCAAGGGGCTGCTCATCCATCGCATTAGTCCAAGCACTCGCGAATGTCGGACAGTCCCGCAAGTTCTTCGCAAGTCTACTCAGCTGCCTGTGAAATAAAAAATCATCCCCGCTAAATACACTGCCGATTATTATTTCTCCATGTGATGATAACTCTCCGAAAGCACCTCTCGAATGAATTATCGAAGCGCAATATTAACGAGAGCCGCCGCTTTTGACTTCTGATCGTCGATAATTACGGCAATTAAAATAGCGGCCGAAGTATTTATCGCAAATTGCCGCGAGCCGGCAAAAGAACTGTTGATTCAAACGAGCGAAAAGAAATTAAAAAATATTGATTCCATACAATGTGGTTAGTGAGGTATTAAATTAGAGAAAAACGTTATTGATCAATTAACCAATCACACGGCTTTTTAATTCCATTTAACTTTATGAAACCTGTACACAATTCACCCACGTGCAATAATAAGTCCCAGAAATTGATTGATCATTTCCAAGTACTTCCCTTGCGCGAGACATTGGAATATTGATTGGCACTGGTTCGAAGTTCGATTTTCAATCTTTCGTGAAAGACGTACTTAAAATGATTTTTGGCCAATTGTTGCGCGAGGAAAATCCGATGACGAAGGTGCTTGGAGTAGACAGTTGTGAAATCATTTATTTTAGCGTGGGCTTCGGCCTCGTCTTCGGTTAGCAGGATGCAATTCCAGGGAGACCACTCCTCGTTCTGGCGATACCTCGCCAGTCTCAGAATGTAGAGATCACTGTTCTCGCTGACGATCGAGTGGCCGTGCCAAATGTTGTTCACCAAATGGAAAATGTCCTCCTCCTGCATCATGAATGCCAGCGTCGACTCACTCTTTCGCCGTGTCTCCTCGGCCCTCGCGCAATTCAGGATGTACATGTAAGGATTGTAAATCCTCCGGGCCAAACTCCTCCTTTGAAGCCAGTTGCATCCTGAAATATTGAAACGAATCGATATTTACGACGCGGGACGCGAATCTTCGAGTATCGTCACTTTAAACTGTAGTCGCCGCCAAGTCAATAGGCGCTTTCAAGCCCACTTATTTTCTCCCTATTCCTCCTGTGTTATCATAATCGGCATAATATTTGGTAGCAACTCGTTTGAATTTCTATTAGTTTTTATACCAAATTATATAAATTGAATAGGTTGCTACCAAATATTGTCCGACTTGTATGATTTATTACCAATTTATCAAACTTCTATGATTTGGTACCAACTGATCCAATTTTGATTGTTCGCCACCAATTCGCCCAACTTCTATTATTTTTGGTATCAAATCATACAAGTTGGATAAATTCCTATTCCTCCTACTCCATCATTTTCAGAGTACAGTCAGAAGTAAAATCGACAGCTTGAAAAGGCATGGAAATTTTCTCATGAGAATGGCATTAATGTTTCGGGCCCCTTTGTTTTTAACCCCTTTTGCGTGATTAATGAAGTCTTTAAATATTAGAGTTTGGCCGTCAGAGATCGATCAACTCCGACTCGAAACGTCAAAGTTCATTAGATTTCGCGGGGTTCTACCGGGCGAAGAAATCCATATCTGAACGAGCCGCACATACCAGTGCAGACGGACAGCTTCTTCATTCTGCTGTGTACCGCAAATCTCCGGTAGGGCACCAGTTTCAAACAACTCTTGCATAATTTCGTTCGGACTTCCAAGGGTTCTCGTAACTCCTCCTCTCGCTTCTGCCGCTGGTTCCTCTTGTCCGAGTTTTTCCCTTCGCTATCCCCTTTATTACCGTCGCTGCAGCCGCACTCGTGGGATGCCCGCAGGAACCACAAGTACGAATCTGTCTTGATATTATTAAAATCACTCGCTCCCGTAATAAGGCAAGTTTGACCCGGAAACTTGCGCCGCCGCGCTGCGTGGTCCGAGTAAATCCCAGTTAAGATTGAGCTTACAGTTTATCTCGAGACACGCGGACGGAAAGGGCGACAGGAGTACGAGAGCTCGAATATTGAACAGCAGAAATCGTAAGAAATGTCTAAAGAAACTCAGGCATTCAAAACCGCATAAAAGCTTAAGGATGTACTGGAGAGAAAAATATTATTTTGTGTTTTAAATATATATTATTATTTAAAATATACATTTTATGCAGAGGTTTATAAATCTCTATTCGGTATTCCCTGAGAAAAATACCAATAATTCCACTAAATAGTCGAAAAGTTCTAGCTCTTGGTGTCAACTATCCGACTGTTATGATTTCATACCAACTCATTTAGTTTCTGTTATTTGTTGGCAACTCGACTTCTATTATTTTTGATAGCAAATCATAAAAGTTAGATAAGTTCCGATTCCTTCTGTCTTATCATTTTGGCGGTAAAATCAGAAAAGCGAGCTTGAAACGGCCTAAAAAGTTTGCGGCGACTATAACTAGGTTTCTCAGACCTGTGCGTAATATTGGTAAAGAAATACAAACCCACTATCTTGATTTAAGAACGCCAGAACTTTTCGACCATTTGGTAGATTGTTCGGATTTTTTTTCATGAAGTTGCAAATAGATATATAAACGTCCCCTTGCAATTTCATCCACTTGTTTGCATTTGGAAATTCCTCCAATATTTGTCTCCAGTCGATCCTTAAAGAGCATTTGAGGTAAAATCGAAAATCAAACGACTTGATTAGTTGGTAAAATAAACGTACATATAATTCTCTCTCGTAGGTAATCCAGTTTGAGTCCATCGACTTCCCTCGCCAACAGTTGTATCTCTTGATCGAGCAAGCGGGTGAGATTAAGTGCGCCAATGCAATTATGCCAGTCGAGCGAACTTCTCAGTGCGAGTAGTCTCGCCAGTCGTTCCTCCCTGGCGACAGTATCGTCGAGCATCGCATTGTAAATGGCCCTTAATTCACGCGCCCTTTGTACCCTCAAGGTGAACATCTCAATCTTGAGATTCTTGTAACCCTTCCACTTTAAGGGCTTGCAGTGTCGAGCGAGGAAGCCCGCCCTCTTGCTATTCTGATCCTCTCGCTTCACCGCCGATCTCTTCGCCTCGATCACGCCGTACATCTCCACCGTCTTCTCCAGGATCGCGCTGTTCTCCGCGCAACGCGCCGCCCGAAAGAACCGAGCTTTCGTGCACGCTAGCCGATCCTGCCGCCACTTGTCAATCAGCTCGTACAGCATATCGAAATCCGAGCGGCTCCTCGGCTGCATCTTGCGAACCAGCTCTCGCCGATGCCGTTCCCTGCAGTTCAATTCATCGGCTATCGACTATCAGGTTCACCTCCCACAGGAGAGAAAAGGAAAGGTAGCTTCGACGCGAAAGGTCAAGCGATAACAGTAGTGACAGTTTTGCAATTAACATCTGTTATTAACATTGGATAACAAGTAAGAATTTCTTCACAACTTCACAACTTCACAACTTCACTGGGTGCTTGCGGTTATTCCACTGATAAAAGATTAGCACAACATTGCCTGATAAAACGGCAATTTCCTCCGTTTAGTATGAAAAAGCTAATGGACCCTCTAGTAAAACTGATAGTATAATTGCGTGCGAAATGTAGTATTCGCATAACTGGACGTTATCTACTAACATTACCCTTTAGGAGACCGGTTCAGACCAATTCTCGTTCCTTGTATCAGGAGACTTGGTAGAATGTCATGCCAAGTGGTAGTTGCAATTTTAGTATTCATTTGTATTATTATGTGAAATAACAAAGAAAAAGAAATATATAGCGGTATAAAGAAGCTACAACCAGTTTTCATGTTCACGTCTTGAGCTCTGGGCAAAGCTAAAGAAACATTTTTCACTTTGAGAATTTGAAGAAAAAATTGAGACAAAAAAATAAGAATAATCGTGTTGTACGGGACCGGCCAGGACCATTTTTGATTCCGGTAGAGACTGGTCAGTTGTACGGAACATGTACTACGAGATAAATAAAGTGAAAAACTCATATCTCACCAACAACTGAACAGCTTCGCCTGATTCTTAGCACATTGAATTTCGAAAAATAAATGATGAAATGCAACATTCATAAATCAATCCTCGAAGTTGTAACTTTTTCCGAAATTAAGGTGAAAGTTTAGTATCGATCGAAAACGACTACGTTTTGGGATAACATCCGCTCGGCTGTCGCGCACCGTACATACTATACTATACGTATGTACTACTACATACATATTTGGCGCGAGACTCTATCGTGTCTCCTGCTTTACATAGAAATGTTCCGTATTGAAAAACCACTATGTTGGGGTAAAAAGTCTGGCCCTCTAAGGGTAAACAGCTAGAATTCGCAATGAGAACATGCACAGCATCGCCGTGGTTCATCGGATCGAACGAGCATTACTGAGCACCAAGTGGGAAAGTGGGTTGGGAGTACTTTCAGTTGGCAACAATTATTCAGCGTCACTTAAATCTCTTAAACACTTTTCTATCTTTATAACGATCGCATGATTTTAATAACACATGTCCCGGCATTGCAAAGCATGAAATATTCACGGCTTTTTATGCGGCTGCACGCTCGCCAAAAGAGAATCGAAAATCTAGCATTATGTTAATGCGCCGTCACTGAAATATGACGGACAATTACTATTGTTAATTATTCGTCGGATAATATTGCCGTTGACGCTTTATGTTTCAGCGGCGCTATTTTTCTGCCACTTAGCAGTGTCATGCGAGACTGCCCGAAACAATTCTAATGACTGATAAATTCGTTTAGTACCAATCAGCGAAGCTCTACTTACTATGCTACTATGATATGAGACTATGAGACTATGATATGAGATCTGTGCTTTTGTATTAATGGCATTCGCTGCTTTCCCATTGATCTCTTCGCGCAATTCAGTGAAAGATGCATATAAGTACAGAAAAAGATTGACACCCAATGATGTTGTTTTAAATTAGCATTCAAATATCAAATATTCTTAATAATTTTACTTATCCAGACCAAAATACCCCCTTAAGAGTACTTAAACTTGCGTGATGGATATACCGATTCATTAAAGCCTGCTTCTCTTTGAACTTCTTGTAGTCGTTAAGAAGGTCACGATACTTCTGCGCACTTTCCCTTATGAGCTTGCGTACCCTGTAAGCTCGATAGTTTCTTTGAATAATTCGAGCTTTCCCGTCGAGGTCCAATCGTGCCTGTCTTTTCTCGGCGGTTTCGTAGTCCTGTACCTTCAGATAACGGTCAGTGTCACTTCGCACGTAGCAGTCTCGCCTGAAAAGTCGAGAATAGAAAGTGTAAAGCTTCATTTATGACAATAGGATTCGCCAGTTAAAGTTGGCGGTAAAGTTACAATCAAAGAACACACAAGTGCTCAATTATTCTTCACGCCTCAATTACGATCGATCGCGATCAATTAGACAAATTCTACCAGAAATATCAGGAGACTCGGTAGAGTCTCGACGCCAAGTAGTTGAAAGCGCATGTGTCAACCCACTGGCCGGCGAGACTTGCCGATAATTTGTACTCCCCAGTAGATATAACGCGATTACTTATAGGTCCTCGCGTCCCACCCCTTACACGTACAACCTGACAGTATACATAATAATAATAAAAAACCTACGCTGGAGCATACTCCAGCGATTGGCAAGTACATACACACCATTCACCAGAGCGCTGGGTTTACGCTAACATAAAGCTAGTCACTTGCGCCGAGGTCGAGCTCACACAATGCGTGCGGAGCCGCCCAATCGGAGGCGCAACGTACCGCCAGATTTGAGTGGAATTGGTGCGCGACGTCTGCCTGCTGGCATTCTTCACCGCCACATATTGCGACGCCGCGCTACACGCCTTCTCCGACGGCATTCGCCGCGGCCCAGTTTGCGATTCCGCGTGCAGGAATTCCTGCTGGCTGATCCTGTGACGCCATCCACCCAAAAAGGGTTTTCTGATTCTCGAATCTTCCACTTCGACCCGGAAGAACCGCTGCTCTTCATCCCCTGCCACGCATTTTCCCAACTCCGCCACGCACGATGCTTGCTCGAACCCTTGCGGTCCGGCGCACTCGTTCATTTTCATTCACTCTAATTATTAAAATAGAAAAATCAGTTTTTTAAAGAATTTCTTTAACTTCGCACATAATAATCTTTACAAAGCTTTGGAGCTACTGGCCAAATTTTGTTAAACTTGACCACAAAACTTTCTCATCATACTTTTCGATACATTGAACGACTGACAGATTTTGGCTATGTCTCACGTGTAAAAGTTGCCAATTTCAAAGCTTATTATCTCGAAACGGTGGACTGAAGGCCAATAAAATTTGAGCAGTGGTTGCAAAACCGTGCAAAGATTAATATGTAAAAGTTTTAAAGAACTTTATGAAAAGTGGTTTGCTTTATCAACCAGCTTAAACCGATTTCATACTTAGTTCTGGTTCGCTGGCATTCGATGGACTCGTCAACGACTGCCAGTGGGTTCTCACTGCCCGAATGCAACTGCTATTGCCAACAGTGCAATAAAAATTGTTTAGAGTCCGCTGACATATTTCACCAATTTGCGACTCCCAAATTATTCATAGGGTCTTCTGGTGTAGATTGTAAAATTATTAATAATTTTTGTTACTCAACTTTTGCGAACATGTGTTTAACATTTTATTAGTTTGAAGATGCAAAAAAATCATTTTCTTCGAATTTCTAAACCAGAATACCGCCTCCTTAATTATAGATCATTGGTAAATAAGTTCTAATCACGTCCGTCGCCAGTAAATCGCGGATGTTTTAAATGAAGGAACTCGGACGGCTCATTCGTCACAGGAAATACACGAGTCCATTCCGAATCTCTCGGAGTTCTTCAACTGGCCTGAGAGGCCCGAGACTTAGTCCTCGTGCTAAACTTCACGCTCGCGATAAAGCAGAAGTATATAGCGAATTTCCGAGAACACTATGTACTATTCACTCCCCTGGCTCCACCGTTTCCCTGGCTCAAGGCTATTGCTGCACTATTGACTGTACTCGAAAGTGGCCCAAAACTTTCCAGGCATTTCCATCCACGGCACGCCGCTCCTGAGGGAAAGAGAGACAGAGAACGGGAGTATTATCGCGGCCGATATTTCTCGGACAATAGAAACTTTTTACCATCCATCGAGTGTTATATAGTTCGCATTTGCCTGGTATGTGTGTGTGCGTGTGTGTGTGCGTGAGAGAGAAAGAGAGTGTGTCGGGCGCGCGCCCGAGTTCCCGGGAATTTCGGATCCCCGGCGAACTTAGCAAGTATTTGGGGAAGTTTGACGGCTGCTCTGATAAATTCCTTGCACTCTGCGCGCCGCAGAAGCTTCTGTATATATGTAGTGAATGTACGTACATAAGGGAGAAATTCGGATTCCTGCAATGCCCGGTAACACGCTTAATAAACGCGAAATACCTCGGCTGGAAGATCATTTCACGATTTCGAAGAGGATGCGTCTGATATGAATCATCGCGATACTTACCTAATTAACTACAGTATACAGTGGAAAAGTTTAAAACCGCATTGCTAACTCTCAATTTGTTTTGCTAGTCAAAAATATAGGTAAGAGGTGGAAGTCTATATGGACGTTCCAGAAGAGGCTGAGTCCAAAGAATGCATTGAAGCTTTGGGTTTATTATTCAAACTCTGTGACGTACGGGTAATACGAACTCCTCGTCGAGATGTCGCCAATCAGATGTATTACCATACAATTATTTGTGACTATATACGTATACTACATTCGGTATTTACAATCCACATACATCTCGGTCGCGCACGGCCGTGCGACACATTCATACACAATATGCACATAGTCGCTCCTGGGAGACGCACACGACTTACGATAGTTATATACAAGTATCAGTTGCACTTGACAGTTGTCGATTTATGCACAAGTTATGCCACCAATGGGACAGTCGATCGCCCATAAGTATGTATTTATACAGCGTAAGAAAAATCGTCGCATCCACGACTGCGCGCCTAAAGGATAACAAAGGGATCAGGGAGATACGTGTCCACGGCGCAAACACAATTCAGCTTATCGGCAGTTTAAAATAAATAATCAGGTCGAGAGCCCTCATATGAAATGACAACATATTACAAATGTGCAATTTAGGTGATCTTTATTAATGGGAAGTGTTGGTGGCAGGAGAAATCGAAGACTGGCGGCTCTTTCGAGTCTTTCTTGTGTCCGTCGGCAAGCAATTTCAGAACGACAAAGTTCGTCTTCGCCACTTTCAATAAATCGTTTACCTGTGAAATATCAAGAAGAAATTGGGCACATTTCTAATAAATGATTATAGCCGCCGCCAACTGAATAGACGGTTTGAAGGTCGCTTTTTTTCCTATTACTTCAGTGGTATCATTTTTGGCACATTATTTGGTAGCAACTCGTCGGACTTCTATTATTTTTCGTACCAAATCATATAAGTTGGGTAAGTTCCTGTTCCTCCTGTGTTATAATTTTCGAAGCACACAAAAAAGCGATCTTGAAACCGACCATTGAGTTAACAGCGACTATAGTACCTAGCATAACTTATACTTAGTGGCAACCAGTTAGAACTATTAAAGGTTCTAGGCAGAAATAATCTGGGGCTCTTATTTTATACCGAACAAATTTAATAATACGCTTAGATTAGAGCTTTGACTCTATGACCATTGGATCTTGAGAGACCCCCGCCGGTCGCACAAAGTGCACATGCGTTGAATTTTTTACTTAAAAGAATGTTGGCCCCCGGTTGAAATAGGGACCCCAGCCAATAGCCTAATTTGCCCAGTGCGTTATACTTGAATCTTCAACTTACTTCATTGATCGTCGTCGAATTCGGTGGATAATACGAAAGTGCCTTTTCCAACATGTTTCTAGCATCGTGGAAATGTTGGTAGCCAGCTAGGTATTGCATCTCACTAGTAACCTTTTCCTATTTTATTAAACAGCAACTTTCAGTGAAAGCGAATTAAATCACACCTAATAAGAATGACTCTCGATCCTACCTTCCGTTTATGCATTTGGGCGTTGGTCATGGTGAGAAACTCCTGGTAAGGTACAGCTGGTGGAGTGAGCAGTGATGAGAATGGCAGTAATCTATGCTGATAGCGTACGCGCTCGGAATCAAACTGTGTCTCCGGAAGTGGAATTCGGCCATCCATTCGGAATCCAACTAATGCCTATAATATAGAAATGGAGGTAAGTAAAACGTAATTAAAGTAAAAAATCGGGAAATAACAGCAATAACGCTACATACCTTATAGTATCCGCCGCAAATGTGCTGTAGTGCTTGATACATGAGCATTTCAAGATTATACGGCCGAGGGTTAGACTTCTTCTTTTTATTTTTAGCACTCTTTTTACCACCCCTGCCTTTGTGCGCGTCATTGTGCACGTCTTGCTCGCTTAAGAATGTCTCGGCCCTCGTGATAGCCGACACCAGCCAACCATAAAGGAATTCGTACAGGTACCAAAATATGTAGTGATACTCGTGAACCGAGTACAGTTCGAGCTCAAACCCACTTAACAGGTACATCACCATCACGCGCAGCGTATGGTACAAAATCCACGTTCCAAAACAGGCGACCGGCGGCCGCGAAGTCTCGGTTTTCAGCGATATCGTGTGCAAATACGCGTCCAACCTTTCCGCCTGAAAGGATTTAGATGTTCAAGTAAAACATTCACTCGACATGGATGTTCTTCATTCTAGATGGAAGTGGCGGTAGCTCACCTTCTCCTGCAGAGTCGCGAAATCTTCCACCAAGTGAGCCAACTTGTCCCGTTGCCTGGCTCTGTTATGCCCACTAAGCTGCAGCAAGCTTCCAAACAGGCTGACACAATGGCCCAAGAAGCTGTCGACGTACTCTTTCGCTTGATGATTCTGCAGCAAGGTGCTCTTAGGCATCAGAACGGGCGGCGCGATGAAATTCCTCACCGCGTCCTTCAGGACGTCCGCGAAATTGTGTACACCGAACACCCGGTTCGAAGGCAAATATACAATTTGCAGCATCGACCTGGACAATATACACGGACTCTGCCGGGAGAATTCTAAAAAGAAGTCCTAAAAACGAATCAGTGCACTTGATATTTGCAGCGGACGCGTCATTCAGTCAGCAAACCGATTCTCACCAAGGCCGCGTGAAAACCGGTGTGCTGCGTTATCGTAGTTACTGTTTTAAACCTATTCAGCAGTTCCTCCAGATACTTGAGAGCTTCCAATCTCGGCTTAATCTTTGTATACCGTGGAAACGTAGGTGGTAGCAATCTTTGATTGACCATAGGATCAAATCCCATAATGTTCGGATAATTTGCTGAAAGCAAGTAAAGCAATTCATTATCTAACCATCTGTGCGATGCTATGGTGAAATCTTTATCTCAAAGCTTACATATTTCGTCAGCCTTTTCACCGCGATCTATGGTCTTTATCATAACTTCTATCATATAAGAACAGTTTGACAACAACCTATAACAGTCACTTAAATTCTGTTGGAGCTGTTCTTTCTTTCCCATTAAAGTTAAGATTTGATAGAAGTTCTTGGTGAAACGAATCCTCGTGTACAGAGCCAATCCATCATTATACTGTAATCAAGGAAAACAGCCGCATTAGCATAAAATAAAGCTGTAACAACAACCAATTGGAGAATCAGCGAATAATAATACCTCCTTCTCAGACTCATTGTCAACAGGTTTTATTCTACTTTTCCTATGGAGTTCCTCCTCCACCTCTCTGAGCATGGAAATAGCTTTCTGACCAGTGATATCTTGCTCCAATTTGTATCCATAGGCAACACTCTGGAAGTCCTCCTCTTCAAAGACTAGAGCTTTATTTATACAGTACCTAATAATCTCAATGATCTTGTAAACAGCATAGCAAAACGTCCTTAATGGTTTGTCTACTATCTGCGCTGGTTGATGCAGATATAAGTTGGTGAAAACTGTCTGTGCTAAACTGTGCCCCTCCAGCCAGGATACTATACACGCGTAAGTAGAGTCTATTATTCCTATCACTTCGGATGGTGTTAGATTGTCCAGTTTCAGGGCACCGGACTCCACTGCCTGGGTAAAGGTACACGGTTTGTTGTTGCCACGGTTGCATAACATGCCAGCATCCATTTTTGGATCCATCATCTCGATGGCAGACATAGCGTCGAATAAGCCGAAAAGGTCATCCCGTAGAAGCTCACCCAACTCCAGATCTAAAACAAGAGAACAGAAAGCTGCAGGATTTTTGTTTACTTGTTGAATAAAGTCAATGTTCAAAACCACAATATAGTTAATGTACTTTTATAATGTAAAGCATAAAAGAATAATGTGGAATGCAGTTGCCATCACCTCTAAAGGCGAGTTGAAGGTTGCTTTTCTGATTGTACTTGGAAAATGATAACAGATAACGGTTTCAAGGTCACTTTTTTAATCTTACTCTGAAAATTAGAACACTAGAGGAATAGGAATTTATCGAACTTGTATGATTTGGCACTAAAAATAGCAGAGGGTCAACGAGTTGCTACCAAATCATAGGAATTGGATGACTTGGTACCAAATATCATGTCAAAAATGGTAACACAGGAGGAATTGTAAGAAAAACAACCTTGAAGGCGCGTATTCACTTGGCAACAACTATAGTGTTAGCCTGCCTTTTATATAACTATATATAATATATATCTAAACATCAGTTAAAGGAGCCTTTAAAGGGGTTCAATGACCTCTCCAAAATTAATGATTAGAACAACCATATTGGCATAGCATGTACTAATATTAAATGCCACAAAAACAACAAGAAAGCTGGCTAAACTGCGATAACGCAAAGTCTATTACTGGACTACCTGTGATCGCTTCGAAGAACTCTTTGGAAATATCCACCCAATTGTAGGTGACCTGGATACATCTGGAATGGAAATAGAAGCACAAGTTAAGAAATACTGTGCTGATTCCTCGAGATACGTCAATTGTTAGGTTAGATGCGAAAGACAACAATGATGATTTTGAGTATCGAGCGTATACAGTGGTGAGGAGAAAGTCTCCGCCACTGAATGCGCACTCCTCGACAATTTCTAATGAACAACGAGGCACTTACTGGGACTCCTTGTCCTCGTTTGTGTCAATTAAACTCTGCTCTTCTACCATGGTCGCCATTCTCCTCGATGGAAGTGGTCAGTCTGTCAGTTTTGCTTTCAACACTCTGCTAGCACAAGTCTCATTAGATATCTCAGATTATGACGCTCGGAAGGGAATGCTGTCTCCCTCAATTGAATATAGATCGAGAGCAATACATAGTACGCAATGATAGGTAAATAAAGCTCACATTCGGGAAAGACGGCTCTTGTGGCTCTCGTCTCGTGCAGTGCGGCGGCTCGCCAATCAATTTTGCTCGGCCTGCTAACTCGAATTCTCCATGTGATTATAGGAAAAGATATCCGGCCAATTTGCCGTGCGCCGCCCGTAATTCATCAGACGGTTACTGGGTTATATCAACTGGTCATCGCGAGCGAATGCCAAAAGCCTAGAGGATTCGTGAATTTTGTCCGCATTCGATCATCGGCCTCGTCCGGGCCAGGCGACTGCGAGTTGGTCGGTCCCAGGAGGTCCCAGTGCCGAAGCCCGAGAAACTCGCCGGAGAGTTTCTTATATTATTTTCTCATTAATATAGTTCGGGCGAGCGCGTATTAGCCGCGCCAGAAGGTTTCACCACTTTTGCCTTCTAATAAAATATACCATAGCTTTGGTTGACGTTGGCGCACTGGTCGACTGATGTCGGACTTGACGGGCAGCGCCGCAGGCCGCGCCACGCCGCGCCACCGCCGATTCCATTTCGATTTGCTGCATGCAGTTGTCCGTTAGGGGTTGGCGCGAGAACGCTGCGAGCACGTTTAACCCAGTACCTGATTCGTTCGTATTGATTCGTATCGCCCTTGTGCCGATCCCCCAGCACGCGCAACTTACCAGAGGCCACGAGGCGAAAGTCGCACGCTTTTATTTTTCACTCAAGGAACAGTAACTAATAACACTGCCAACATGTTCTGGGGTGAGTAACGCGAGAGCGTGGCTGTAACAGTCAAGAAAAGTCACCTCGCACGATTTGCCGGCAAACCGGATTTTCGAAATGGCGTCGCCATGTGCTTGGACGAAATCCGCATGGCACTTGGCAATATTCCCTCTTTCCTCATCCTGTAATTGATTCGTAGCAGTAATTTTACTATGATTTCCTGCAGGGCTCATCATGGAACCGAACAAACGGTACACCCAGACCGTGGACAAATCATTCCACGTGTCAATGGCGAGTTTGGATGCTGCGACCGCCGGTAAGGATAACGGACTTTTTGTTCGACCGCCTTTCAGGCGAACACATTTAATTGATCCTAATTCCGACAGTTCATGAGATTTATCATGACTTATCTCGAGAAGTGGGAGATGCATGTCTAACGCGAACTTGTTCCATTTCGCCCATGTGGCAACTGACACAGCATGGCATAGACATTGTTTACTTTCCTACCATGCTTCCACTGAGCCTCCTTCAGAATATACAGTTTTTTTACTTCAACATGTCGCACTGCGAAATTGTGCTAACAAATTTAATTGTTGCAAATAATATTTGACAATGTTCTCATATGACACTTCTCCCTTCGTAGATGACAGTATCGTGCAAGTGATGGTGTGCTACGAAGACAGGAACTACCTGCTTTGTTCGCTGAAGAAGGAAACGGCCTGGCAAGTGCCGTTAGACTTAAACTTCCAAGAGGGCACTAAAATAGCATTCACATGCAATGGTCATGGACATGTTCACATGACGGGTTATCTCATACCTGACGAGGACTTAGAAGATTTAGATGATATCGAAGAAGAGGAAGAAGAGGAGGAGGAGGAACAGATAGCCGAGGTGAAAGACAAACACTCAAAGAGGAAAGCAATGGACAAAGCAAAAAATGAGAAGAAATCAAAGCGTGCCAAGCAAGAAGCTGAAGCGGAATCTTCGGATGACGAAGACTTAGACCTGGATGGATTGGACGCAGATGATGATTCTGAAGATTCCGAGGAGGGGGAGGAGGAGGAGGCTGCGAACGAGGAGGAAGAGGATGACAGCGATGAGGAGGAGGAAGATGAGGAAGAGGAGGAAGAAGAGGAGGAAGAGGAAAAGCCACAGCCGCAGAAAGACAAGAAGAAGAAACAGCAGCAACAGCAGAAGCAACAACAACAAGAGGCACAAAAAAAGAAGAAGGAAGATAAAAAGAAAATGGTGAACGGCACAGTAGTGAAACAGGACCAGCCGCAGGGTAAAGAGCAGAAGAAGAAGAAAGGCGAGCAGAATCAAAATGTCCAAACTGCACTGAGTGAACAGAAAAAGAGAACAGTCGAGGGCGGTGTTCAAGTGGAAGATCTTAAAATAGGCGGTGGTCCACCCGCGAAACCTGGACGATTTGTCAGTGTATACTACGTAGGTCGCTTGAAGAATGGAAAGAAATTCGACGCATCGACAAGCGGGGATGGTTTCAAATTCCGCCTGGGCAAGGGTGAAGTGATCAAGGGATGGGATGTTGGTATCGCTGGAATGAAAATTGGTGGAAAGAGACGACTCACGATACCAGCTGCCATGGCGTAAGTATAAATCTCAGTCCCTAAATAATTGAAAAACGATCGATGAACAATCTCCTTTGAGAATTGTACTAACTGGCATATGATCTTCCTCTTTCAGGTACGGTGCTAAAGGTTCCCCCCCAGTAATTCCAGGCAACACCACACTCATATTCGAAGTCGAACTTAGAAATGTACATTAAATATTAAGGGCGTCCTGTTAACATTTAAGTATCTAATAAGTGATGTGTGAAGTTTTTAATCATTAAGACAGCTTTTTTTTTATCTTGATCGCGTGTGTTCTGAAGATGATGATGCTTACCGCATGTATGACGGACAATACACACTTTCGTTACAACGGGTGACTTGGCATATTTAGTCTTTGTGTCACGATTCCACGATACTCGGAGACAATCCAGTCTCATAGTATTCAAACAAAACAATGTTACGAATAAATCCACTACTTGTTCAAATAATAAATTTATTCTATTCTAAAAGTTATGTTCTCGTTATTACCGGGGGCCAATCGTAAATGGAATTGCTCGGTGAGGTTCATCGTTTCTAACAAGATATAAATATCAAAGATGCACGAGTCGCGTCGATTCTCACATATTAAAATATTCACAAAGTCCCATTAATACCATAAGAATATCGGAGAGCGGCAGAACAAAGAGCGAACAATATATTTTCCAATACCAGGAATGTGCAAAGATAAAATCAGCTGGTATAACAAATGTCGGATTGTTCCATTCATTGCTAAAGCTATGCTTTGAAATTAATTATTCCAAGGAATCCTTAAATTAATTCACTAATTCGAGGATAATCAAACCAACATTACACACATCCCTGTATACAAGACAATCAAACTTGGTGCTTTAGCTATCTATAAATACAAAAATGTACATCAATCTGCTTTCAATGGAGTGTCTTCCTCTTGCTTGACACCCTTCTTCCAAGAGAGTGTGCACACCCCATTCTTGCAATCCTTCACCAGCTCCGACGATTCTTCCCCTTTCTTTGTATTGTCAATTTTTCCCCTGAACTGCCACCATTTCATTAGTAGTGGATGTATTAGAAATCTCCATATTATTAAAAGCAAGGGTACTGCGACACACGGTACACAAACCATCCTGGTGTTTCACTTTAATAAACCTGAAACAGTGATTTAAACCAAAGTAAGAACGTCCAAGAGGGTACTTAAATACTATTTATGTTCAATGGTCATGGACATGTTGATACAACGGGTGGTTATCTTATACCTGATGAGGACTTAGAACATTTAGCTGATACTAGAGAAGGAGGAGAAGGAACAGGTTGACGAGGTAAAAGAGAAACACACAAAGAAGAAAGTGAAGAATGAAAATAAATCAAAGCGTGTCAAGCAAGAAGCTGAAGGAGAATCTTCTTCTGATGATGACTTGGATGAATTGAACACAGACGATTATTCCCAAGATTCTGCAGAAGAGGATGACAGTGATGAAGAGGAAGTGATAAAACTATATCAGCGAAAAAGTGATTAATGTTGCCATTTATAAAAGAATAAAATGTATTCTTACCTGAGCAAGAATCTGTTATCTCCAAACACTTCCTGTTCGTGTGACAAGCGCACTCAACACTGTAACCTTTCGACTAACTGATTATTGTTTCTCGGAGAACACTTCAATAAACCCAATGATTAACTGACACGTCCTGCTGTGGAATACCATCACGCAGTTTAATATCCCAGTTATACTTACATTTGTGTTCACTGTCAAAATGCGGGCCGTTTAGTTGAAACAATTGATGCAGCTTTCTCCCTATATAATATGTCCAACAAAGATGTTCAATCAATGATTAACAATATATTAATTTGTGCTTTATGCCGAATTGCCGGAGTTCAAAGCAATTTGCAATTCGCGAGTGAAGTGCGAAGGAGCCAGGAGGCGTGAAAGCTATTGGCTTATGAGCGCTCGTGTCGCTTGTCGCTCGATCAGCTGATAACGCTCCTTTATGGGCTTGCATATGTAGCTTGCAGAGCAGCCCTCCCATATGTGTGTAGGAATGTGTCGCACGTTTATATGCAGCATAGGTAGTCCGCTTAACCAACCCCTAGCCTATATGCCCCTCCTATATGAAACATGCACAGTGGCGCGTAACCACAACATCGCGTTGAACCTTTTTCGGGGTTCTTAGGCAGAAATAATTTGGAGCCGTTATTTTATGGCATACAAATTTAATCATTTTCTTGGAGCTTCGATTTTATAAACCTTGGATTTTAGAACTCCCCGGCTCTCTGACCCTTCAGTCTTGGAACTTCGCTTCTACGACTCTTGAGTCTTGGAACTTCAAAGGATCTTGGAAAACCCTCCGGTCGCACGAAGTCCCCAAGCGTTTAATTTTTTAGTTAAAAGAAAATTGGCTCTCGCCCTAAGTAGGGGCCCTACGCAATTGCCTAATTTCCCTATACTGTATAATGCACCACGTGGTATGCAACATGAAAAGACTGGTGGTATCTATAATAGTTTTTCGTTTTTTAATAAGATTTATTTCTTTTGCAACATTGTTCGAATATGCTATAATTCTAAATAATACGCGCGCCGCACTGATAGGCAAAAAACATGTTTCGATCAGGATTAAGTAACGATCTAACGGAACTTATATGTTAAAGAAGTATCTTGGTCGTTGTACGATTGATTTACCTTTAAATCGCTTAAGGCTTAAGGCTTAAGAAGTTTATTGACGTTGCTAAGACTAAAAATAGTCTACCATGCAGAAGTATGAGAAGTGCGGTGCCCGCTTGATTCGTTTCCACGGGTTGTCTCACCAATGTGCAGGGGGGTTGTATTACAAAAAATGCGGCAGCTTCACGAAGGAATACTCTAGAAACGCGGGACCTACCGAATTCCTCCCACTCAACAAACGGTGACTGTGTATAACCAGTGAACCTGTTCTTTTTTAAATCTATACTTGGCATCGTAAAAGCGAGAATTACTTTCCGTACGTCGCGAGTTAGAGATACAAATAACGCTTAGCCTACGTTCTCATCTAAAACCCGTCTTATCCGTACTAAGCTTTAAACTCGTCTTATATAAGTATGATTCGCTGGTTCGTCTATTATTGGTTTCGCAAGGAATAACTCTGCTCGTATATATATATATAATAATATATGCGTCTATAACAATAGTAACAACTGGGCATCGTAACAGTAAAGAAAAAATGGATGACACGACTAATGAAGTATGTTGGTGTAGGCACAAACTACTGTACCGTTCGGTACAATATTGCCGCCAACTGAATAGGCGGTTTCACAGTCCCTTTTCTTCCTCTTTCTTCAGTGTTATCATTTTCGGCATAATATTTAGTAACAACTCGTCGAACTTGTATTATTTGGTATGAACTCATTCCATGTTTATTAATTGGTACCAACTCATCGAACTTGTCTTATTTTTAGGAACAAATCATATAAATTGAATAAGTTCCTATTCCTTCTGTGTTATTATTTTTGGAGTACAATCGAAAGAGCGATCTTGAAACCAAGCGCTTATTGAGTTGGCGACAACTATAGCTCACGTTCCCGTGAATTTCGCTGCCGGCATGCCGGACTCGTCATATATCTTTTCTTTAGCTGCGAAAGAAATGTGGAAAGGTACAGAACAGTGCAAGTAGAAGTACGAAAAGGACAGCGCTTTGCGGGGAGAGCGATCTTGACAATTGTCGTCCCAACAGAACATAATGTGTGATGATAGCACAGGAGTATGTCACCCTCGAGGTACAATGCAAACTTGGTAAACGATGATAGTAGACAGGTGCATTGAAAGCGTGACAACAAGCTGGTATAATAATAGTAATAAAAAAAAGGGTCAACGTAATAATACTAGTTGCGTTGCGCAAAATCAGTTGGTGTTTGAATGAAAGCAGCAGTAGTACTAGAAGTGATAGCAATAGTAATAGTAGCAGTAGTAGTAGTCGATCAGTGCTTGCCAATCGTGAAAATTCAACGGACAACAAATACTGGCACCGTCGTTAATTGTATGCTTGAGAAGCGTTCGTCACTCGCGCTTATCCACCATTGTTCCCGAGTCAATAGTGATGAAGCACGTTTCCTCGTATTTGGCCCCTTGATGATCGGTAGACTTCGTATTCTAGGAAATATAAGATTCAATGGGCAATAACACGAGTATGCTGGGTATTCGAGTTTTATGAACGTGTATTGGATGTCTGGCAGTGCACCAATGTTTGCTTATGCTTTCACCACCTGTCGCGACACTTAATCTATTCCCACTTCTGATTTCCGCCCCTCTTCTTATAATATATGGCAACTTTGTTGATTGGTGAACACTGATTTTGTTGACTGGATTCCTCTAAGCTCCCGGTTTATGCTCGATTTCTCGAATTGGAAAGCACTTTCCATCGCTTTTGCTTGTTGTTGATATTCGTCTTCGCTCTGTTGTTGATAGCTTCTTTATTGCATCTTTATCTTAAAGGCTTATATTGTCTCCAGTATTACTACTTCCTCGTTCCTGTTGTGAGCGTTATTATTTAGATTGTTCGACACGCCTTCCTCGTTCTTGGTATCAGAGTATTTGTGGAATTCTTCTATCGAATTGAACGTGGTGCCGTTCTTCACTTTCACTTGAAACTCCGCGTGCTTCTCCTCGTTCTGGATTATACGATCGGCATCATTCCGCAGAACTTCTTTCTGCGTTCGATCATTTTCCATTGGATTCCTTCCCTCTTTCTGATTACGGTTCCGAACTTCCTCCCTGAGGACAGCCGCTTTCTTTCCTATGGTGGCTGGTGCACAAGTCGGTTCACCAGATCTCGCTATTCTCAGCTGCTGTCCGCGTTCTTCGTCAGACTCCTAGATTTGACAGCGTATTATTACTTTAAAAAGGCAATGCTTTTGACGAAAAACGGCACACCAAGAAAAATCCGACAGAAAGTTTGGTTCGTACAAAATGTATTATGTATGTACATGTTTGTGTTGTCACAGGCATCAAAGAAGCGTGAGTGTTGTGACACACAAATATTCCACCAAGGTTATTTTTGTTAGTTCTATTAGCATTGTTAATGGACCACGTGTTCATCTGAAGGTAAAAAAAAAAGAACGAGCTTTCTCCGGCAATCATGCAAACGAGCCACAGTCCAGTCATTTGTCATTCATGAATATTTTAAAGCCTGAGCGCAATTGCGTTCGAACGTGTGTGTAATAGGTAATGCAAGGTTCTGTTTGTATTCGAGTGTTGTAACAGTCATCCACAGATTAGGTAATTAGTAAAATAAGACAAATCACAGACTACGCGAAGATTTAATTGCCCGACGTGTGAGATCAGATCCAATTCGGCGAATCCGAGATCGAAAGAAACACAAGTGGACAGCTCGGTCTTCGTTCTACTCCTGTGATTTGCAACCGTTCTAACAAGTAGTCTAGAAAAAAGTTAGTTGCAAACGATTGAATGAATGGAAGAATCACCAAATAAAACAAGGCTCCGCAGTTTCATTCGATTCTGTCGGTAATTCTAATATTTTCTTACAGCTGGTATTTGGTCGAGACTGATGAGGGAAAGAGTCATTTTGCCTGATAGTACCACTGGTGCTTCATCATTATCATCTTCTGCCTGTTGCGCTTGTGTCTCTGAATCTGTTACCATTAATTCACATTGCGATGGAAGGGCTCCCTCCAAGTAAATTGGTTTCGGCGGTGTCTTTTCTCTTTCGACGGGGCTGAAATTGTAAAAGAAATACGTTAGGAATATCTTTGCGCAATTTAAACCGTCCTTTTAAGAATGTTATTTGAGACCAATATAGTACGTTACTAGGCGGGATTTCAAAATGGTAAAAACTGGCTGAAATTCCGTGAAGAGAAGAGAATAAATTTATTCGGAGCACCCTGAAACAAATTCTGAGCATTCCACTAAATGATGAAAAAGTTCTACCGTTCTTGAATGAGGATTAGTAGATTTGTATTATCTAGGTTCCTCCAATATTTCGTACAGATCTGAGAACTTTTAAATCATGTAGTGGAATATTCGGAATTTTTCTCAGGGAGTTCCGAATAGATTTACAAAACGCTCGACAAAACTTCATCGGCTGCTTACCATTTTGACATTTTTCCTAGTAAAGTACTACATACATATGTTTGTCTCCGGTAAATCCTTAATTGGCAACAGCATTACCTAGGTGGTGGGGGTATTATCGGTGTCGATGGCCTGCTACCTTTCTGCCCGCCCTCGCAACTGGCAGTCATTTCCATACCCATTACTTTAACAGTTGGTGAATGCTCTAAAATCTCTAATTCTTCTTCTGGTCGGGTATCTACATCCTGGTCAGCGGTATCCTCCTGAAAAACAAGCCACTCGTATTCACCCCCGGAGAATCTTTTTCATAATCTCTGCCGTTGAGATCACGCAAGTCTGCGAGACGGAATTAAAGCTACAGACTCCATAAATGATTAAAATAAGCTGTAGCCGAAGAGTTAGTGCCTTTAGTTCAGTACGAGTTACTTTTCATCTATTGTAAATAGTCCATGCAACGGCAACGCTAAAGGTGCCTGTGATGACAATAAATGAAGAAAAATCAAAGAAATAAAAGGCGCGATGGTGACGACAATTTAAAAACATCATGCACTATGCGAAACTCGGTGTAGTCCGAATGAAAAAGTCCTGTATAAACACGGTTGTGGAATGAGTAAGATTTAACCCACTATTTGTCGATACGAGATATTAGACGATATGTTACAGGGTGGAAGTCGAAGTAATGTGAAGTCGAAGCCCAAACTACTCTTAGGTAACGCAAGTCTGGTATTTATAAATGTAAGATCGGAAGTAACACGGTCTCAGAACAAACTCTCGGTTACTCTTGTTAGGAAGAATTTCGGGGCAGAGAATATACCTTAGAAGAGCGATTGACCCCTGCCAGACGCTTGGACTTTGGAGCCCCGTTTACTATTCAAAATGTAAAAATAGAATCTGTAGTTGCTATTGCACGCAGCGTAACTTGACTTAAGTGCTTCAGAATGGGTACTTCACTCAGGAAGAAATGAGTATGCGTTTCCGCTTACAAAGACGAACGATGAAAGGACTGTTTCGTGACTGGTTACTCGCAAGCATTTGAGAGAATTTGGTGAAAGCCAATTGCCGATGATATCGGCTGTCATTACGCTGAATGCACATCACGCGTAATGTACATTGGATAGTGGGTGAAGCTTGAAACGCAATCAGAACACAGCGACGTGCACATTTCTAAGGAAACTAGGAAACTGAAAAGTATGGACTGCTTCACAATTAGTCTAGTAAACCTTGAGTTCTTGCTGCGAGCTCGGACTACTGATAACTGAACGTGATATGCTGCCCATCTGAACGGCTATTCTTTCCATCGCTGCTTCCGTCTCGACCAATCGTCGTCGCAGCTGATCTATCTCTATGTCTCCTGCCGCTTCTTGTGTGCCAGCATGTACAACATTACCAAACGTGTTCAGAGAATCAATGCAAGTACTTACAATATTTGGTTTTCTTTCTTTTTTTTGTCTCTCAGCCGAATTCGCGCGATACCCGTGACACGAATGCGCGTGTTCTAATTGTGCAAACCTTGCGCCATGCAAATCTCGATTAGATACTAGAGAAGACACGTATTTCGAAGCGATCTACGTTTCTTTCCCGAGGAAACGGTTCTCATGGAGAAGACTGCATCAATGATCGTGTAAACGAGATGAGACAGGCGGATCTTATAGATACAACAGGACATCTTGTACAACTTACGATCCTTCAACTCCTGGATCGTTGGCACGGGTGACTTATTGCGCGGCGATTTCTCCTTCCTGGAGCGAAGATTCTCACCAGCGAAGGCAGTGGCAAACATGTCGGGATTGAAGACCATTTTCTGAAATTCCTGTTCAGCAGCTACCGATGGATACTCGCAAATGATTTCGCTATCTGTGGTCTTCTTCAAAACCTGAATACATAATTCCTTTATTACTCATCTCATATCCTTTGATCATAGTAGCACGATAGTAACTCAACATACCTTCACAATGGTATACAGAAAGAATAGTACTATTCCAATTGTGTATAATGGCATAATAATTCCCATAGTGCCATTGCCTTTGGTTGATTGGGCTACATGGCCGGCACCACCCAGTGGTGGTCTCATCTTTGGCACCACATGGTCAGGTCTGTCCGCTACCCTTGGTACAATGTGTGCAGAGGGAATTGCCCTGCCTCGTTCTCTCAAAGCAGGATGCAAACCTCCTGCATGCGGCGGTGTTCTCCGCTCCTGCTTAATGGTACCTGGCGGTCAAAGTATTCCATCAACAATTATAACATTAAACTTACATTCCTTGCGTAGCAAAATCATTATCTAAAGCCACTCCAAAAAATCCCCCTCCACGCCACCCCCCAACCCCTAAGTGTGATACGGGTAAAATTAGTCACTAATTCTTGGATACATAGCAAGAGGTCAGAATATGTACGTATTAGTATCTACAGACATGGGCCAAGCTTGCTTTTCGCTCGATGTGCTTGTTCACCTGGCACTTTGCCAACAGAAAAGAAATAAGAAATATGCTCTCCATGTATAATCAGTGAATGCTACCCTCCAACTTAGAATGTAGAGTCTACACTGTAGACTCTGGACTGTTTCAAATGAAAAAGCACAAGATTCCCATACAACAATGGTAAATGTTAATTACACTCACTATTACAAGTTAAACTCAAGAGCTCAAGACTGTTAGCGCAACTCTGTATGAACTTGCTAATCTCTGCCTCCGCTTACTATGTGGCATTAAAATGTGATATCTGATAAGGTGCGGAGTTCCCAGCTGCGATAGGGGAATGCCAAAGTGCGTCTTGAGGCAGAGGGAACTGTTAAACGTTCTGATCTCCTCGAAAACTTGCTTGTACGACTTTCCCAGCCGTTCCCTCTCTGCGAGGAAGGCGGATAAGTCTATGTCGCATCTGGCCAAGACTTCTTCCCTACATAAACTCGCACTCTGGCGAGTGAGTTTGCTGGCCTTCAGCGCATCCCTCACTCGTGGGTCGACCTGGTGATGCTTGACAATGTTCTGACATATCTCGTGCATGATATCGGCGGCGGTGACGTCGCTGTCGAATATCACGTCGCAGCATGCTGACAAATATCACATAATTGCGCGTGCTTTAACGGAGTACCATAGTGTCCTAGAGCAAGTGTTTAGTGGAATTTAGCTGGCCCACTGCGGGGCCAACTAAACTCCTGGGTGGATCGAGGGAAATCGGGCACAGCTTTTTCTCCCGACTTCTACTCATCTTGGCAGAGAGAACCGAGAACGGACGGACATTGGCTGTATCGTGCGAATAGTACTCTACTCGTCTCTCAACTCGCAGCCTCGAGTACAAATCGGTGTTACTTGGAGGTACGTCGCTAAACAACTTACCAGTGTCCGGAGTGTGATGTGGGCTGACAGATGCTGCGAGCATGGGGTAGAAGATTTTCGGCCACAACACAGCGAAGCAGCCGGCCACTATAGCCAAAATAAAAATCGTCTTTCTCGGACCGAACTCCGTTATCTCCGCCATGGTCGGTCCGTCGTTCGTCGGTCTCTTTAGTCGTGCGAATGTCGATATAAGCTCGGCGAAAATACGATCGGGAGACGAGCTTGCCTGCCTGCCTCGATCTCACGTCCAGCCACCGCGAGCGGATGGAACTCACAGCGCACTGTCGTCCACAACTATTTCTGTCATGGGGCAGGGCTGCCCCAAGCGATTCTCGTACCCGATTGAATCCTCTGCCTCGCCGATTACTCCTCTAACTCTCGCCGGATTCTCCCCTTTGCGAATTAGCGAGTCTTCGCTGCCGCGACAGCATTACTCTGCCGACGCGAAGATATGTATATATCTATATATATATATGTATCTAGTTGGCTTTCCTCCGCGAGCTCTTTTTAGTTTCCAACTTTTGCGACTCACGGTTATGGAAAGCCAGGACGACGACTGACGTTATGATGGTACGGGAGGAGCGAGGATCGGCATTTTGAGGAATGAATGGCACGCGAGGAGAATTTAGTTGGAAATCGGAATTGGAAGGGTGGCAGAGGCCAGGAGCAGCCCGGAGTGGACTCGACGGTGTGTATAAGCGCTGAGGGCGGGTGAGCAGGCGAATTAAAGCCGTCCAAGAATAGCAGGCCCTGGCAATGTGAAGCCGCAGCCCTGCCCACACCGCGGAGAGACCTTGCCCGATAGCTGGCAGAGAGCGAATATGAAATAAGAGTCATAGGCGTCGCAGGGTTCTTGCGTCATCTCCATTTATTTACAGAACACATAGTATCGTAATAATTTAACAAGAGCGTCTCTTCAACTGCTTGCAATCACCTAAAGCTCGTGATGTCCTAAATCGGGCGGGTAGCGCGCGCTCTATCACTCGGGTCCTCCGCGCTGAAAGAAAGAAGAGAGGCTTGATTTTTTCCCCGGGCCAATTCGCCTCGGCGTACGTCGAATATGATCTTATGCTACTATATGGGATTTCTCGAGTCAGCCAAAAATACTGCGGCTAGAGGGATTAGCTTGCAGTGCGCTCTTCGGATGCGCTGCATCTAGGAGATAAATCGCGAGGCACGTGACCAGGGCGGCTACAGTGGCGTGGCGAGGCTCGAGATTAGGAATATGCACTTGCACTTACGTTGATGTACGCGATCTCCTTCTCGTCGAGGCGTTTTCTCTGGTAGCGTGACGGTAATTGGAAGTCGTCGATCGTCGGCAGAACGATGACCTGCGGCCCCGTTGCGTGTCCTGAGGGCGGTCGGCCCGGTGCCGAGACTGCTTGCGCAGATGGTGCACTTGTCGCTCCTGCACTCACTAACCAACAAGCACAGCCAATGGGAATTTTCAAAGGAGCTTTTTTAACAGAATCATTTGATAACTCCCGGCTCGCACGTTACCTCGGTTAATTCCACCCTTTCGGAATCTAATCATCGGCACGTGCGGCAGCACTACCTGTCAGAAAAAGCACTTTCCGTAAGAGCTGACCGTTTATTCTAATCGTTCGGAATAGGCGAGTCGCTCGGTAATACTGCTGTTAAGCCATTTCCTCGCGCGGGCATAGTCTCGTCGCTGGTACTGACCTTCCAACCTTTGCTTGCCATCATTCTTTTTCTCTAAAACCTATCCGTCCTCTCACGGGGCCTAATTTTGTCTGCAACAAAACCCACTTTTGCTCACTTTTCGAAGCAGCACGTAGATGGCGTTCCCCACTGCTCTCCCTGCCTATACACACTGATACACACCTTTATTTCGCCTATTACGAATGCCCTGATTACGAATGTCACGGCCTGCCTGGCCGAGAGAACGAAAGTCAATGTGCAAAGCATTTTCAGTATCTAACGGCGAATCAGTTGCGTTCGAGCAAAGTTAGTAAATCTTCTATTCCATGAAACTCTTCTACTTCCAAGATTACAAAGGTTTGTCTGTTGAGTCATTAGAACACTAAATATAATTGCAATGGCATACGATACTGTTACTAAATCGAAGCAAGGCGTTATACCTTCGTCAAGAAGTATGTACAAGTCTAATCATTAAAAAGTCCAAACTAATCTTTGATGCAATTGTTCATTATTTTATCTACCAAGGAATTGATCCGATTTATCCAACTAGTTCCTGAAATATTTCTGATAAGGGTAAAGAAGGCAGAGTAGTAAGACGGCATAATGGTGAGAAATTTTATTACATCGTAAGATTAACTTAACCAACAAGTATTTGGCATGTAAAAAGGAGATATGCGGCATGATAAATAAAGGGAGGAGGGTGATATGATACAGCGGATGGAAAAGAGGCGAATTTACTCGCGATGACGCACCACATAAAACGTGGCGATTTCAATAGTCTCCTATGACTACAATGGCGCACGAATCCGATGACAATTAAGAGTGAATTGCTTAGTCTACTTCCTCCATCCGGGAAGAATCCTCCTCGGTAGCTTCGATAGTCGGAGCAACCTCTTCAACCTTCGGTTCCTCTGGTACTGGCTCATCCTCGTCGAGTCCAAGACCCAACTTGATCATGCGGTAGATGCGAGCGGCATGTACTTGTGGCTCATCCAGGGTGAATCCAGAAGACAGAAGTGCAGTCTCGAAAAGCAGGATCACGAGATCCTTGACCGCCTTGTCGGTCTTGTCGGCCTCAGCCTTGACGCGGAGGGTTTCGACGATCGCATGATCAGGATTAATCTCGAGGTGCTTTTTGGCAGCCATGTATCCCATGGTCGATGTATCTCTGAGAGCCTGTGCCTTCATGATCCTCTCCATGTTGGCGGTCCAGCCGTACTGCGATGTTACTATACAGCAGGGAGAGTCGACCAGGCGGTTGGATACGACTACCTTCTCGACTTTGTTGTCAAGAATGTTCTTCATTACTTTGCAGAGGACCTCGAATTTAGTCTTGTCCTCCTCTCTCTTCTTCTTCTCTTCCTCGTCTTCGGGAAGCTCGAGACCCTCCTTGGTGACGGAGACGAGCTGCTTTCCGTCGAATTCCTTCAATTGTTGAACGACGTACTCGTCGATTGGCTCGGTCATGTAGACTACCTCGAAGCCACGCTTCTTGACGCGCTCAACGAAGGAACTGTTGGCTACTTGCTCCTTGCTCTCACCAGTGATGAAGTAGATGTGAATTTGGTTCTCCTTCATTCTGCCGACGTAGTCCTTCATGGAGCAGACGTCGTCGCCAGAGGCCGAAGTGTTGTACCTCAGAAGGTCAGCCAATTTACTGCGATTTGTGCTGTCCTCGTGGATGCCCAGTTTGATGTTCTTGCTGAACTGCTCGTAGAACTTCTTGTAGGCGTCCTTGTCCTCTGTGAGCTCTTCGAAGAGCTCCAAGCATTTCTTGACGAGGTTCTTGCGGATGACCTTTAAGATCTTGTTCTGCTGGAGCATTTCACGAGAGATGTTCAATGGAAGATCTTCACTGTCAACGACTCCCTTCATGAAGTTCAAGTATTCTGGGATTAGCTCCTCACAGTTGTCCATGATGAATACGCGACGGACATAAAGCTTGATGTTGTTCTTCCTCTTCTTGTTTTCGAACAAGTCAAATGGCATGCGGCGGGGCACAAAGAGCAGAGCTCTGAATTCCAGTTGACCCTCAACAGAGAAGTGCTTGACAGCTAAGTGGTCTTCCCAGTCATTGGTGAGGGACTTGTAGAATTCGCCATATTCTTCCTGTGTAATGTCATCTGAGTTTCTGGTCCAAATTGGTTTCGTCTTGTTAAGTTCCTCGTCCTCGGTGTATTTCTCCTTGATAGTCTTCTTCTTCTTTTTGTCTTTGTCTGCGGTCTCAGCCTCGTCCTCCTGGACATCCTCAACCTTTGGCATTCCTTCGTCTTCCTCCTTCTTCTCTTCCTCAGGTTCCTCAGTCTCGTCATCACTGAGTTCCTTCTCGCGTTCCTTCTGGACAACCAATTTGATTGGATATCCAATGAATTGGGAGTGCTTCTTCACGATCTCTTTGATCTTGTTCTCTTCCAAGTATTCAGTCTGGTCTTCCTTAATATGGAGGACGATCTTGGTTCCCCTGCCAAGGGGCTCGCCAGGGTCGTGTCTGATGGTGAACGAGCCACCAGCGCTAGACTCCCAAACGTACTGTTCATCATCGTTGTTCTTGGAGACAACGGTGACTTTGTCAGCTACCAGGTACGCCGAGTAGAAACCCACGCCGAATTGACCAATCATGGAGATATCTGCTCCAGCCTGAAGTGCCTCCATGAAAGCCTTTGTGCCAGACTTGGCAATGGTACCAAGATTGTTGACCAAATCAGCCTTGGTCATACCAATACCGGTGTCGATAATGGTGAGGGTGCCGTCATTCTTGTTGGGGATGATCTTAATGTAGAGCTCCTTTCCACTGTCGAGCTTGGATGGATCTGTGAGGGATTCGTAGCGGATCTTGTCGAGAGCATCGCTCGAGTTCGAGATCAATTCTCGGAGGAAGATTTCTTTGTTCGAGTAGAATGTGTTGATAATGAGGGACATGAGCTGGGCGATCTCCGCCTGGAAGGCGAAGGTCTCCACGTCCCCAGTTTCCGTCTCCATTTGCGCCGACATCTGAAAAAAATTCAGTTAAATTAGCCGATGCATTCTCTATTCCAGCGGGCACACACACAACGTTCAGCGAAGGACGCGTCGAAAATTGCGTGCTGTCCACGTTTCCATAAATTCGCATTTATTCCGAAAAACCGCGGCTAACTACTGATTTCCCAACACGTGGCTCGCGAACCTTTCAATCCGATGATAACGAAACTGATTAAAAGTAACCGCCGATCGAGCATTGTCCACGCGCGTGTCGTGCCACTGCACGCCTTCGTATATCCTGAGTCACGATATCTCACAAAGTACTTTCGTTCCGATTTTCCGCCCTTTTCACAGAAAGCCTGCACTCGAGCTCTTGCAAAAACCCTCAATTCATCCACTGGTATCGCTAAATTGACAGAAATATCGTTACCTTGCTGATTGTTAGTTGATGATTTGATGAAAAAACCGCTTTTCTCGATGCAGGAACGTGGTGCCGCGAACCTCTGTATTATAATGAATGTAGTGGCGCGCCGGCCGAGATCCGCTTTATATATCCGCCAAAATTCTAGAACGTTCTAGAACTTTTCCAGTACGCGGGAGGCCGGCCTTCCGGTGGAATTCAAACTGTCGAATCGAATATTCCAGAAGGCAGAGTCATCGATGGATTTCTAGCCGGTGATTGCTTCGCTAAAAATCAGGAGAGTCCGATTGATAAAGAAAATGCGAGGATCCGGTCGTTATCTATTGGTTTGAAACAGTGTTAGTCTCCCATCTCATAGCGGCGTACTTCCGGCACCTGCGAGACGAAATCAATCGAACATCACCGGATGTTCCAGAGAGCGCGAATACATTCAGAGCTTTATCGGAATATTCTTATTCGATCGCTCGCTGCATTTCCCATACAAACAGGAAAGCCCCTTCTAGAATCTTTCTCATTAGATTTTCAAGCGTCTCCTCCGATTCCAGTCGGACTCCATTTCTCGCCAGAGTATTCCGGGATTCCGCCAGAGCGAATCATTCCCGATTCTGGGCCATACGCCCTGCTCCTGATCAATACACGAGCCTGCTATCCTGAAAGTCGAGTGCAGAATCCGCGTCGTACCCCAGAGAGAAAATCGTTCCCTCTCTCTCTCGCAAGGAGGAAATGATATCGAAACACGCCTGCTTTATCGTCCTATCCTTTTTATTGCCTATGCTGAATCAGTCCTTGCATATGTAATGGAGCTAACTTTCTGGAAAGAACGCGTTTATTCGCTAAGTCGCCGCTCGCATATGCATGCACATTTCCAGACACAGGCTCCCTCGCTGTGTTGATGTTGGCTTCCACGTGCAATTATGTTACACGCCAATGAGAGAACGACACAGCTTCGTAGGATGCAGCGCCTTTTTTTGTGTTTCCCTAGTGGTAGACGATATTTATTTATAGAAACACGCGTTTGCAATTACAGAGTGCAATAATTGATCGCTAGTTAGCCATGCATGATACATCCGATTCAGGGTAAGTCGACGTATGGAGATTTCTAAAGTACCGCCCCAAACACCGTCGGTATTGACTTGGCTGCCGAGCGTCCAGCAAGTGGCGCCATCTAGTCAAGTTTCAAACCATCAAAGATCTGAGATTTGGAAATGTTTATGGATGTAAAAAGCAGCGTGCACCGGTTAAAAATAGATAAACCTGCATTGGAAAGACAGCCGGGTGGATAATGTTCTTTCATTTTGTTTCACTTCACCAATAGTGTCATTGGTGCAAATGCGAATCGTGCGCACATGCGGATGCAATGCGCAGTTAGTGTATATCATTACAAAAGCTGATTTAACCCTAATTTCTATTTTTTCAAATCGTTTGATTATCCAAGAGGAATATCGACTTTAATTATGATGGATCCTTTTCATTTAGCAATGCAATAGGGCAATAAAGCGAGTTCGGATGGCAATGTCGAACGGCAGAAAAATAGTTTCACTACATTTTTGCACGAGGCACGTTCCTCGGAATAGTGAATCAGAGACTGCGTTCTACGTGGCAATGAATGACCGAATGATTATGTAAATACGACTGGACATGTATTTATTAGACGGAAGGAGGCAGAGCACAAAGTCGATATATCGTGGAAGTAAATGGGAATGACGGCTTATGCGTGTGTAGAAATCGACAGTCCGCTCGGGTGAAGGTGAAAATCAGTTCCCGTAATCTTCAATTTACTTTTGCTCCGCGTAGGCTGCTCGCGCGAAAGCGACGCTAGCGATAATTACAAATGCCCAGTCCGTAGGTTCACGCGCGCAGGGAATACAAAAATCTGTTGCTGTTACTCTCTGGACATTTTTTCTTTTTCGACACTCCGTGCATGACATGTGTTCCTAGTGCACGCTCGCGCGCCTACGTCCCGTTTCAACAGGCTATTTTATCGATGGAAGAATCAATTCAACTACAACCGCACGTTCATTGGAAATAGTTGCATTTGGGTATGAATACTGGAAATGAGAAAACAAATAATTGAGCGCAGAAGACTAAAGATTTTCTATATTATTACAGACGTACGTTTATTGTTCCTTGAACATTGCACATTACACATTGAAAATTGTACATATTAAGGTAGTTGGTAAAGAAAATCACTTTTCTGATATTTATTTTTTAAACTTTCTCATATTAATCTGTTTAGAGCAAAACGTAAAATCTTTCCCTCTGTATATAAAACAGATATAGCTCATCGCGATTCATTTCAAGAAACATATACAAGTAATAATATCAGTGAATAATATTGATACATGAGTTGTTGATTGGGAACGAACCGAAAAAACAATCAATCATTTGGAAGCTGTCAAGAAGAACAGAAGAACAATATTCGCAACTTACGGACTACCAAATATTCCCACATTATTATTTAAACCATTACAATGGAACGATATTTCTCGTCATCGTATTGCAGGGCGATAGCAATTATGTTGTTGGAGCATTGTCTCCTGAATGAATCTAAGAAGAATTACAAATGGATTAAGGCATTACATAGAAATTGAACAAATGGAATATTTAAAATTAAAATAAAATGGAATCGATTTAAGGCATTTGCAGTTAATTGTGGTTCATTATAAAACTGAGCTAAAGCCTTCTTAGATTCACGCAATTAACATAATCTTTGCACGGTTTAACAACCACTGGCAACATTTTATTGGACTTGATCACACCGTTCTCGAGATAATAGATTTTGAAATTGGCAATATTTATTAGCAGCTTTTTATTTCGAAGAAACATTCAAAACTATGATGGAAAAACGTTGCGGTGAAGTTAGATAAGATTTGGCCAGTATAGTTTAAAGCTCTTACAACGATTATTATGTGCAAGTTTTAAGGAATGCTTAATAAACGTGCTTTTCTGTACCAACTAGCTTAAAATGGATTGGTGGAATCGGGTGGGCAAGTTTTATTACCAACATGAGAAATACAAAGCAGTGAATGCGGGCGGCTCAAAGCGACCCAGCCGAGGATTCCGACGCAGGAAGTTTCGGGAGTCAGGTGAATGGTCCCCGGCGGCGCGTAAAGATTGCCCGACCGAGATATCCCACTGCAGTTGATATGGCGAGGAGCTTAACTCCGGTAACCTAGCTTTATGATGTCGAATAATACTCATACAGCTAGATAACCAAAGAAAATGTCCGCGCCAAGATCTTCTTTCTTTTCTCCCTCTCAACTTGACTCGCACACTGCGAAAATCGACTCCGTCGTGGACGTGTGGGCAGGTTCACGTTGGTGCGCGAGAGTCTCTTCACGCAATGAATATTCCATCGCCGAGGCAAAGGCTTCCTCCAAGGAAGAGTCCTTGAATAAGAAGTGCCAAGCTAATTCCCGAGTCACTGGAACCCGCGTGCGGTGTATGCTCATAAACCTGCAACAGGAAGAGATGTTGAAATTCGTGCGGAGATCTCGTATGCGCGCGCTGTTGGTGGGACGCGACGCGACGCCATGGGAAGTAGGATGACATGAAAGATGAGATTGCCAAGGTATGAGTGAATCGTCCCTTTATCGATCAGCCCGATAAGCAGTGGGTAGAGCGGTAGACGAAAGCCGGGCGACAGCCACTGACATTTTCGAGTGAAAGTGGACCCGCCAAGATCGATCTCGGCGAGCAGCTGTCTCGGATCAATCAGGAAGTTCGTGGCCCCTCGATCCTTTCCGAGAGCCCCTTGCATCGTTAGTCAGTGATTGAGCCGGAGAAAGTATCGCCGCTTATGAATACGTAAAGCGGATTAACCGGCGTCGCGGTCACCAACACATCGCCCTAATATACTCTTGTGAAATTCAGTTGCGTCATAATCACTTCGATTTAAGAACACGTGTCTGCGGTGTCATCGAGTTTCTCGGTATAATCGGCGACCGCTACCGGTCCTCCGCGCCCTCACCGGTCTATCCCGTGTCTCCTATTAGTCGGAGTAAAGCAAACGGCTACCGCTCTACCGAGACCACTCTACAGATACATATTAAGTTCTTTCTATACGATCCGGGTAAAGTACTTGCAACGAACACAACTCTAGTTGCACGTGAGCATTTTCACACCAATTTCATGGTATGCCGCTCTGCGAGTGGGGGTGGGTGAGTAGGTGGCATTTGTTATAAGCGAAACACTTGTTGCAACTACTGTACTCGCGTCGTGTAGAAAGACCTTTAGCTGCTATAACAGATGCAAATCGAGCGAGAAAACTTTTCCACTACGATTCTGTATTAGCGCGACTCCAAGCTAGTAACTACGTGTGACTAAGAGGCGGCGATTGCCGCGGTAAGTGTGTGCCGAGATTGCCACCATGATTTCGTGTGCCGGCGCACTTCGATTGGCCGCTTTCCTCGCCGTCGGTAGACCGGAATATCGTTTCGTAAGGTAAGCCCCCATTTGGAGAAAGTTATGATCTTGGCGTATTGTGCTCGCCAGCGAGGCCCGTCTGCCTTCCTTATTCAACTTTGTCTTGCAGCTGCGGCTTCGTCTGGAACACCTCGACTTCACCTTTCAAGTGGAACGTGTGCGTTTCGATGCCTGCTGCCCGATGAAAGTCGACTCGCAAGATACTTGCAGAGCTAGAGAAATTATCCTCTCTATGTATTAATAAAACCTTGTATCGAATCTGATAGGAAAGCAGTTCTTGTTGCAGCGGCGAGTGCCATATTGTTAGCAAGGAACTGCCTACCTCCTGAGAGATTGCCCGCCGGATTAGCCCACGACAACGCGGCCCGGCCTTATTTATTGAACAAGCGAGATCGGTGCTTTGGTCGAGCTAGACTATTAGGATTCTAATTCGCTCGTCCCCTGCTCGCAGTATAAGCTCTTGCGGCGCGCATTTTATTGTTAGATGTACAGTTTGTTCAAACGATTCCGCTCGAAATGTCCGTGTAAACAAAGCCGAGACGTTAACAGAATCATTTGAGGTCAGGATACAGGGTGATTCACTTGACGCCTCTGAATCCCTCATAATTGATACAGGCCCTTGAAAGTGTAATAATTGTACGGTCTTCAGTAATTTTAGTATAAAGGAGTCTCTACCGAATCTTTTCCACGTTCTGAAATTTATAATATCAAATCGTATGAATAATGAAAACAATTGGAACTCGAGTGCGAAGGGGGCGATTAAAAGGCAAGTGGCTCACCCTGTACTTCCCCGGAATTATAAGGGACAAGCGCGCTTGACGATGTTTCTTGCTCCGGTGAAAGTATTGGAAAAAGACCACAGTCCCACTCGAATCGCTCCAAAGCTTAAGACGTCCGACTAAAGTTTCTCGTGCTTATTTCCCGACGAATTCAGTGGTACTAGAGGCTCTACTTTAAAATTGGTGCAGACCAGCTCGTACAACTTGTACCTGTAGAGTAACGCGACCTTGGAATCGTTCATCTGCCCGAAACAGTTAATACCCGGACAAGCTCTCCACGTTTATCGAGCGGTCGATAGCGAGGGATGCGGGAATTGCGCTTGATGAAACCAGTACTTGAGACTTATCGTAAAATTACTCGCCGACTGCGATACAAAGGTAGAAAGTCTCGCAATTGTAAAACTAGCAAGAACTCGCCGCGAGAACCTTCTCAACGAGGCTCATTCAATCATTGCAGTTGCAATCGGCTCTTTTTACCGTCGGCGAGAGTTCGTCCCTGTCATTGGCACCGGTCCTCCTCAAGGATCTAATTAGCAGCTGGCAATCTAATTATCGTGCGAGCGCGGATCTATTACGGGGCCGGCGCGACGCGTCCCGTGTTGACCGGCCTTTTTATCAGCGATTTCGCAACACACCTCGCTCGCAGCTCATAGTCGATGCGTATGGATCTCGTGGCGGAAAATCATCGACAACTCGCTACTAGCACCAACTGCGGCGCATTCGAGAGGGGCCGATCGATACAACCCATCTAACATAGATGCCCCTTTTTCAACGTTCCGCGACCAGCTGAGCGCGCCCGATTACCTCACCAATATACGTGCGCGACTTCCGATAGTTTCGGCAAACACAGCTGCACAAGTGCTCTCGAGATACATAGGTGTGCTGTGTGCGCGGCGACGAGTGTACTGCACGGGGCTGACGCCGCTTGTATTATCACTTCGAGTACACTTATCGCTCGGAATTTAACTTCCATCGCTCGCGCTGGCTACTCGCCGACTTTTAACGTCAGTGCCAACCACGGCCAAAGAGAAAGAAGGAAAGGAGAGCGAGTGTAACAGAGTCCCGAGAATCTTCATCTCTCTGTACTCGGGAATATTCCAAGAGCCTGGAATAAGGTCGCCTAACGCTAGAGCGATTACAAAGTGTTCGACAGTCACGTATATGCCTGGGTCAATATTTACATCGGCCTTGTCGAAACCAGTTGTATCTCTGTCCGAAGCCGGCAGGACTTGAATATCCCTGGGAAACAAGTATCTACATCGAGCCAAGCAAGTCGCCGCTATGAAATTCGCCGGTTACGCAATTAGAGAAGGAAGAGCGGCCGCGCCAACGGGGAGAGAATTTATGCCAAGCAGGGCTGCATCTGCCTTCTATTTGTCGGTCGCTCGCTCTACCATGGAAATTTCGAATGCACTGCTGCCGCTAGAGGTTGGGGTAGACTCAAGATCGTCGCTGATAGAGGCTTCCGCGGAGAAGTGGAAGCCCGTGGCGTCGAGTCCGACTCTGAGAAAGCTGGAGGACGACTTTTCGTTGGCTGATCGAGCGTAGGATGTGCGTCGCTTGGAGCAACGATCGAGAGGGAGAGAGAGAGAGAGAGGCAGCCAAGGCCCCCTGGCCGCGGGAACCCCTGGAAACCGGATTGCTCCGACCTCTCCTCGAATTACCCCTTTCAGGGCCTTCCGCCGAAATTCACGCGTCTAACAAGCGTCCGAGGAACATACAGGTTTCCTTTTGTGCCTGGGCAAGCGTCGACTAAACCTCACCAATCAAGTTGCATCGTATTTGAATTCACAAACCGGCGTTCTCAACAAACGACTAATCAAATTTTCGATTCAGGATTTCTACAAACGGAATTAGTTTAATCGCATTATAAAATGCGCAAACTATCGTAATTAATCGCCCTTTTGATGAATGGGTAAGTTAACCGAGAATGCCAATGGCATTTCGAATGCGGACTCTTGGGGATTTCAAGGTAGAGCGTAATGGAGCGGCGACATTGTGAACGCGGGAAACCGGAGGCTGATGGGAAAAGGAGCCACTCGAATGCCGCTTGTTTTTCCACGCGCAGCTGGATAGAGAGAAGCCGTGTTGCTAGGAGGCCTGCGGAAATTCGCACGCGAAACGGTGCGAATCGGCAAGCAAGCCGTGCCGAGGCTACACACGCCCGTGAGGGGATGCGTGCGGTCTAACCGCTCGACGAGGAAGCCATCGGGAGAGTCAAGTTCGAGGAGCCGTGAGAAAAAGCAAACTGCCAAGGAGATTCTGAGGAAGACACGATTCTGTCTCTTTGCTTCAGTAACCGAATTAGAACCGCGACTGAGTATTTGATATTAAGTTACGAAATAAGGTGCACACAAGAACGTCTCCGTAAGAATTGCTCGAGTGCACTGCCCTTCAAGGGTCTAGACAAAACTTTACGTGGTTACTAAGCGATGGCCGGGAGCGAACGAGTCTCCCATTGGAAAACGGAGACTTTCAATACGAGATTAGGTGGGAATGCAAGGTGAGCCCCTCGCCAGCGCGAAACTGGCGAGCGCGCCTCGACCTTGCCGGCCACGTTGCCTCCCAAGATCGGCGAACGCAGCGCGCGCGCAAAAGCTTGATCGGCGAGCGATTGCACGGACCTGCTGACACACTCGCCAGCTCTTCTCCGCGCTCCCTCGATTACGAAACGGCCGAGGACAATCGACGTATCACCGACGCATGCACCACGAGAAGCCGCCGGAGCCATCCGTCCACGATTCCCAACGATCCCCCCAAGCATTGGCTTGCAACGTACGAGAAAACCCCGACGATACCGAATATTCCCAGTGGCGAGTGTGTGCGACTCTCTGCGCCTATCGGCTTTCGCCGCGCAAGTAGTAAGCGCGCGCTGCCGTAGAGCGGGCACGGCCGAGATGCGAACATACCTGTTGCTCGTGCGGAGTAGGCGTGCGTGTGGCCCGTTGGATTTTAGCTCCGGAATACTGCTTCCTGCGCTGGCGGTGGCAAGGGCGCGCTTGGCTCGGCCGAGCAAGAGCAGCACAAGGAGAGAGAGTGAGAGAGAGAGAGAGTTGGAAGCGAGGAAAGGAGAGAAGAGGAGAGGAGTCACACCTGGCGCGGTACGAGAGATGAGATCACTACCGCACTCACTGATCAACTGGCCCCGCGCCCCACGCCCGGAGCGGCACGCACCTTTCGTGCTCTACCCCCTCCCCCTTCCCTTCCTCTCACACACCCCACCCCTTCCCCCCACCCCTCTCCGATACGTTCAGAGCGAGAGAGAGAGAGAGAGAGAGAGAGAGAGAGTCCAGCAAGTCCAGTGTGCCCGCTGAACCCACCGAGCGGAGCCGAAGGGACCCAGCCGACCCAACGGACCAGACCCACCTCCTCTTTGCCTCTTTTCCGCGACCTCCACCGATGCTTCCTCGGCTTCTTCGACTTCCTCGGCCTCCGCTTGATTCTCTCCTACTGACTGGCCCCGCTAACCCCTTCGACGCCAACTCCTCGTAGCCACCAACCTGGCTCCGTCGCCTTATTGGTCCGTTCAAATCGGCGCTCTGACGTCACCGATCCGAGCCAACGTCTCTCGGCCTGTATCTCGCTTCTTCTTGTGACGAGATTCTCTCTTTCTCCTTTCTTCGCTCCCCACTGGAGTCGACTACCTGTGGAGCAGATAGTGTCTGCTTCTACCTACGTCTTTTATCGTCGTGGCCTTTTCTCCCTGTCTCTCTCCTCATCGCCGGTTTCCTCTCGCTCTCTGTCCTCCTCGGGCCTAGTCTTCTCTCGGCAGCGCGCTCTCCTTTTTCTCCGGGAGAAGCGCGCAAGGCAACAGTGCGGCTTTGCCGTCTCTGGATATGTGTCTGTGTATACCTGGCGCGACCGCTCTTCATCGGGCTCTCTTCCCTCTTCCTCTCGCTGCTCCACGAGAGCGTTCTCCTTCGCGTTCCTCTTCCTTTCGCCGGCGTCTCGCACAGAACTTTACTTTCCTCGATCCTCGTTTTCACGCTGGCTCCGTGCTCTTGTTTCGACGGGGGTGTTGTCTCGGCCATGTCTCTTCTGCCTTCTTCGCACCATCTTCTTTTCATCGTGCGTTAGCTGCTGCTCCGACCACCAACGACTCTTCTCCATTCCGCCACCTTCTGCCTCGGCAGTGGAGCGCGTGCGAGAAGTTGGTCCTCCCATGAGTCTTCTCAACCCGGAATTCTATATGAATCTCGAGTTATCTTTGCAGGTGAAGCTTGGAGAGTGGTTAATTTTCAGAAGTTTATTGGAGTAAACGTACCTTTTGCAAATTCGGTGCCGGATGTTGGTAAGTGCAGTTGGTCGACGGAGGGGTGGAATGGTAGCTGACGTCGAGAACGTCGGTGCCCGGCGAGTAGTGAAGCGACCGGAGCAAGAGCAGGAGGCGGTGGCGGTGGCGGCGAGAGCGAGCTGTGGCCCGCCAGGTATACGAGGAGACACGAAAAGGAAAAAGGAGACGCATTCCAACGACTATAGTCGGTCCATAACGATTCCCATACGTTAAGCGCGCTACGAACAACCAATGACCCCTCTACCGATCTCTCGCGCCTTCGCTTTCTCGTTTACAGCCTCTCTCTCCCTCCTTCTCCCTATACATATATCTCTCGCCCCTCCTCACCCTTTCTCCCTTGCTCGCTTCTTTCCTACCTGCTTACCTGTCTACCTGCTTACCTGCCTTCTCGCTCGGCTCTTCTCTCCTTTCGGCTCTCTTCTCCGCTTGCCACGCCAGCGTACCTTTCGCACGACTCCACGTGCCCCCCACCCTCTCTCTCTCCCTTCACCCTTCTCGAGCTGTCTCTGTCTCGCTCTTGCTTTATCATCCTCCGTGTCTGTGCTCGGCTCGCTCGCTCGCGCTCTTCGCTTCAACGTACAAGCTCGAGCGAGAGAGCCTCTCACGGGCTGCCGGCGAACGCTCGAGTTGTAAGAGAGGCGAGCGTACGTGTGCGTGTACAGGGTGACCGCGAGGTGAAGGCTCGGCCTCGTGAGTACGTACTTACATACCCGCATGGCCAGAGCGGCGTCCTCCTCCCGTTTTTCGAGGAATATCGTGAACGTCACGCTGACCACCTTCCAGCCGGCAGAAAAGTTTCGAGCGCCCGCCACGACTACGCTTGGCCCCAGCCGGAATTCGAAGCCGCGTTCGAGATTCGAAGCCGATGGGAGGTCGACTTGCATCTAGTACTCCTTGCAATTGGAGTTAGAATTTGTTGATTCGATGGGGTTTTAGAAGCAGTCAGATTGCTTTTGGATTGGTAGAATTTGTTAGATGTTAATTATAAGAGTTAGGCCAAGGTACTTAGTGGCTTGAGCATTAATTTCAATCAATTAGTGTTTGAATCTTATAGAATAAAGTAAGTTCATGACTTGAGCATTAATTTGAAACTCACGCCATTCTCACTCATTGTCCTATGAGAGTTAAAGTTAATTGTCCAGAGTACCAATTACGATTAATAGCGTGAGATTGAGAAAGCAAATTACATCGATCTTGACGAGTTGGTGGAGACGGACGGATTCAGAGTCCTTCGGCTCCAACGAAACCACTGGAAAAGGCAATACACTCGAGCAATAAAAAAACTGAACCGAGCTACTTACTCGCTCGCGAATGAAGTTGAAAATTCGACAGAAAGGTCTCACTTGGACTGATCCGAACTCGTGGGTGGAAGCGCGCGGCGTCAAAGGATCGAGGGGCCCCGGGCGGTGGGGTCCTGCGGCCCCAATGAGACCGTGTGCAGCGCTGGGGAATGCAATCGCGGCTCGTTGAGCGATACTTTGACCCGGATGCATTGCCCCGACCGCAGAAAAATTGCGACACGCCATTTGCCTTTCCACGTATTTTACTCGGTAATCGGGCATGTATGCCGCCGCTCTGCGGAAACGCCACCGCCGCCACTGTGCTTCGCGCTTGATCGCCCACTCACTTTCAGCCTGGCTTTCTGCATTTGCTGGAAAGCACTCGGCGGCAATTGCTTGACAGTTTATTGGCTCGTTAGAGACAATGCATGTCTGTGTACCTGAAAAACGTTCCAATTCTTGCATTAGTTCGTGAAGGCACCTTGCTGGAAATGTTTATTGTACCAAAACTACCTGCTTCAGTCAAAATGCCTGTTAACATCATATCCTGTGAGGAGAATCGGTAAAATCGTAGCAAATAATCGTAGGAAATAAAGCGATTAGAATAGTAGAGCTGTGCATTAGCTGGGACAAGGCGCGCCTTCGGGAAGGCGGCGCTGGTTTAGTCGCTTCAAAATGCTCAAAATGTATTACATATTTGTGATAGAGAATTTTACAGTTGAAATTCGGGATGGATATGGCCCAACCGAAAATCAGAAGCAAGCAGAAGCAATAAGCACTCGATTCTCCCTTTCACACAGTGGTAAATTAGTATATTTATTTAGTAGTGGTTAAGTATATTTTTGAAAAATGGGGAGTGGACGGTGAGTTGAAAAGGCTCGGGTAGGAGGAGAACGTCATTGGAAATGCGCCCGGGCCTGGTAACCTGTGCTCAGGCTCTCAAGAATAAAGGCCTGGAGAGATCCATAAAGTGAGTTCGGATCTCGGGGCCCATGGGGGTTCTGGCTAGAGGTTTTTCTTTTTACACGGCTCCAGGCAGGTGCGAACCAATTTCTATAGCCCCTCTTCCCTGCTAACGGTTGTCCTTCCTGCTAACCGTCGCCGATCTCTCCCCGCCACCATTTGCCGAATTTGATTTTCCCTTCGCCCTTTTCCAGGATCCTTAGGCTTACACCGCGGGGAGAATCTGTTGGCGGCGACCTTTTCTAGTTACACTCGGCGTCACGCGAACAAATAAGGATTTCGTCAAACACTCGCTGCTTCCTTCATTCTTTGCTCGCAACCTCGAAACGTGCACTTTTAGGTGTGCAAATTTTATACGAAAAAATTCAAGTAAAATAATAATACCAAAAAAGCGAGTACAGAACAATTTGGAAAGGACTACGCACATTCCACGTGCGTAGACTCGAACAAGAACTCTCTCAGTAATATTTCGCGGGCTCGAGGAAGAATGCAGCTGTGCGGAGGATTTTTGCGATTCAGCGATCAAGCAGTACTATACAGATGTATAGTCACCGCCAATTCAATACATAGGCGGTTTCAAGGTCGCTTTTCTTCCTACTCTTTCTGGTTACCATTTTCGGCATATTATTTGCTAGTAACTCGTCCAACTTGTATTATTTTTTGTACTAAATTATATAAGTGGGATAAGATAGAACCAAATAGTCAATTGAACGACTATAATCGGAACGACTATAATCGTTGGCCAAGTTCGTGCCAAATATTGTCCGACTTGTATAATTTCCTACCAACTTACCCAGTTTCAATGACTTTGTACCAACTGATGCAATTTTTATTATTCGGTAGCAACTCATCCAACTTGTATTATTTTTGGTACCAAATCATATAAGTTGAATAAGTTCTTAATCGTCCTGTCTTATCAATTTCGGAGTACAATCAGAAAAGCGAGCTTGAAACTGGCTTTTGATTTGGCGGCGACTATGTATAGCGTCGGTCCGAGGTGAACGAGTGTCTGGTGGACGCGTGTTCGAATTCATTTAGCCGAGGGTGTGTTGGCAGGGGGCGTCGGTCCTGGAAGTCGTCGGGGGACTCGGCTGCTCAAAATAATAAAAAGTCAGGTGCTGGGCGCACAAGGAAAACGGGGGAGGAACTCGACGGCGCGGCAAGGACGACGCACATCCGGCGGAAGTCGAAGGGCGTTAGTTGATGACGGGGACGCCGACGTACGCACGCATACACGGGGGCGGCGGCGGAGCCTGAATCGGCTTTGTGGGTGCGGGGCGTAAAAGGTGGGGCCCAGGTAAGCCGGGCGGAAGCGGCCGGGATCTAACAGTACCGATGCACTAAAAGGATCATCCTGCGCCGGCCGCACAATGAAAATCGTCCTTGACCGTGAGCACCACTCCGCTCTGTCACACCTTGAGCAGCCTCGCTTCTGCCAATCTCGAAATTCCATCCTCTCCCCTCAAAGAGAGGGGCACCCGTCTCTTCGAAATGAGCCCCCGAGCCTGCTTTCCCCCTGCGGCCTTTAACCACCGAGAAACACCAGCCTCTCCCGCTCTCGAGATATTAAACAAAGCGGGGCCAATGCCTGCACTGCGAGGACATTTCGAGTCTGACTCATGTGACCGCTTTCAGGGGGAGAACTCGCGGCCGCTACCGTACGAAAACATGGCATATTGTTCAACGCCGGCAAAGTATTCGTACTTTGAATGCCCCAGTGCCAATTGGATCCGCTGGATACCTCGGACCTTTCTCCACTGGTATAAAATGCTCAGAATAAAACTAATTTTCAGAAATCGAGGTATACATTTTTTATCCATCGAAAACCGCATTCTTGGGCAAAAGTGTCTTCATCGATTGTTGCTTAAGTCGCCGTCAACTCGGTTTTAAGCTCGCTTTTCTTATTGTACTCCGAAAATTATAACACATGAGGAATAGGAACTTATCCAACTTATATGATTTGTTACCAAAAATGATACAAGTTGGATCACTTGGTACATATGTACGAAATAATACAAGTTGGATAAGTTGGTGCCAACGAATAGAAGTTGGATGTGTTGGTACGAAATAGTTGAAATTGGATATGTTGGTACCGACTAATAGAAATTGTATAAGTTGATAATAAAAATCACACACGTTGGACAATATTTGGTACCAACTTGTTCAACTTTTATATTATTTGATATCATCTTATTCAACTTATATGATTTAGAACCAAAAATAATACAAGTTGGACGAGTTCCTACCAAATATTATGCCGAGAATGATAAGACAGGAAGTGTGGGAAGAAAAATGACCTTGAAAGCCTCTATTGGGTTGGCGGTGACATAGTAAAAAGCCGCCTTTAATTTCGGCGGCAGACGATTCTTTCGAAATCCCATCTAATGGTGGCTAATTTTGTGGCATCTCCGTCGACCGGGGTACATGCACCATTTCTACCATCCAGCGGCCGATATTTTTCCAAGCCGGCGGTCCATTAGGGCCTCTTCTTTCCACGCTCCCCCAGCTCGGCCAGAGCCGCCCATCGATTATACGCCCCAGGTAAAATTCGAAGAACGAACCCCTCAATACACCGGTCCACCACCGCCGAGCTTTTCAGGCCTTTCCCACTTAACGACTGCTTCCCGCGGCGAAGAGCCGATCGGCTCTCGCCGAGTCACGAGCTATAAGGTCTTTCTACACGATGCGAGTAAAGTATGTACTCGCAGCGAGCGTTTTGGTTATAACAAATACCACACACACACAATCAAATTGGTGTGAAAATGCACACATACAACTACAATTCTACTCGCTGCAAGTACTTTACTCGCATCTTATAGATCTTTTTATACGATGCGAGTAAAATACTTGCAGCGAGCAGAATTCCAGTTGTATGTGTGCATTTTCACACCAATTACATGGTGTGTGTGGTATTTGTTATAACCAAAACACTTGCTGCAAGCACACGGTGAGTGCCATTTGCCTTTTAATCCTCCCCATCACATACGAGTTCCAATTATTTCCATTATTGGTAGAATTTGATATTATAAATGAATTTCAGTACGTCGAAAAGACTCGGTAAACACTCCCATGTATTCAAATTATTGAACACCGTATAATTATTACATTTTCAATTGCAAGCAACATACTTTACTCGCATTGTGTAGAAAGGCATATCCCGAACGACTGAACCGATTCGCTCGACTCTTGGCTCATTGGATTCAGAAAAGAAAATGATGAAATATAAAATTCATAAATAAATCTTCGCAGCTGTAACTTTTTCAGAAATCGAGTTGAAAGTTTAGTAGCGATCGAAAACCGCTATATTTCGATATAATAAGCCGCGGCTGTGGCGCGCCGTACTGTAAACTACGACATACTATGTATGCAACTTGGCGCAAAGCTCTACCGAGTCTCCCAATATTCTTCGCCCTGGCACGATTGAGGTGAAGCTGAAAATGCGAAAATCCCGTGGCGAGAGATCGGTAACGCTAGGCCGATCGCTCGCCGCCGCCGAAAAAGGCAGGCTTTTTCTATGCGATACCGTTTTACATTTACATATGCCTCGGAATTTGAAAGGCTGATTCGACTCGAGAGTGACTTAACAGCTTCATCCCTCTTTCACCAGAGAGCTGAAGCTGTTTCTAAAGGTGGTCGAGATTGATTCTCCATTTTTACCCTTTTTCAAATGCCGACACGTGTCTGTGCGTTTGCTGCTGTTTGGATTGGAGTGAAATGCTTTCGAATAAAATAATAATACCAATTGGATGGATATCTATTTAGATGTATGTACCTTCTCCTAGTTCTGCCTGGTTTAAGGAGGTTAGTGCCGAACATGAAAATAATCAGATCGGACTGAAATTTATACATAATGTTAATTAATGCTCCTCCAATTTTCAATTGATTCGTCTGTATGGTTCTTGAGTAATCTATGTTCAAAGTTCCGTTGTTGTACATGGGCTGTTGTGATAATGCGGTCAAAAACTAACACTTTATAGTTTAAAAACCTGTGATAAAATTATGACACTTGAACAAAATACGGATCATATGATAACTAAGATGTTGGAGAATAATCAGGGAAACTCTCAAAACCTTCGTCTGGCCAGTTCAAGAGGATTTGAGCAAATACTGAAAGGGAAATCGTTTCGTTTGTAGAAATAAAGTGATAGAGAGTATGCAAGTAGAAAAAACTTATGAAAGGAAGTGTAACATAGCATAAGAATTATTGCAAATGGACCACTTTTCATAAAATTTATGAAATTTATTATGCGAGGTGTGAAGATTATTATGTGCGAATTTAAAGAAATTCTTCAGAAATGGCTTTCCTTTACCAACTACCTTCATTCCTGTCGATTCCAAATAATATGAAATATCTTGTGATTTTTCTTCAAGTATGCACCAAGGCAGAATTATGAAAAACCATAAGAATTCAAACAACAAACATATTTTGCAATAATTTTAGACGCAACTATTGATTCGAGTACACAGACTACTTGTGGATGAGATCCGCCGTCGTTGAATAAATCGAACCGTCGGAATATGTATATCCCCGGGTGGAACTGGTTATAAATTGACGGGCGCAGTGGCGATCGACGGCGACTTGCTCTACAAACTTGCTCCGCGGAGATTTGTGTCTCGACACCGGTGAAAATGGTGGTCGAGCGTGTCGCGCTGGTGAGAAACCGACATTGCGGTTGCGCCTGTCCAGGTATCGAAGTCTCCGGGTCGACTAGACGAGCGGCGAGACTCCGATCATCCGCGCTGTGAAAGCTTCCGACAATAAAATTCCTAGCTGGCAATTCCATTCCCGAAAGATTCGGGACGACCAGACGAAATCACCTCTCGTCCCAGCAAAACTCCAACCAATCCGGTTTTCACCCGAATTCTCATCGATCGGAGCCAACGCCTGGAACATCGGGTATTCCCACCACCGAAAATATCGAGGATTGCAATGATCGTTACTTCGATCTATCGAAATCTTTCAATTGATACATTAACTTCTCAACATTGTTCGATTAATTCGTTCCCATCGCGTGGGTCGACTAATATCCTGGAAAATGTGTGGAAAGAAAACTTAATTTCATGTCCTCCACCTAATTCCAGAACATATCCTATTTTATTGGCCAAGGATCGAGTTGGACATTTCACTCGCTGCAATTGTCGGGCTGGAGGTTCGTGTAGAAGAAGGAGAAGAAGAAGAAGAATCTAGGCGATCGGATCAGCAGGGACATTCTCGCGGGAGTTTCGAGAGAGCGAGACGTTGCGAGTGCCGGGAGAATGACTTGAGGCAGAACATCGATGATGTCATCGGTTGGCGAGTACTCGCGCCTACGCTTTTCTCTCTCGACCAGTTCTCTACCGGCGCGCTTGCCGGCTCGGCTGGCCCACACGTATGTATATCTGTAAGAAACATGGACACGCGTTCCTTAGAGAGGTTACGTGTGTATAGGTAGGTGCTCGATCTCCAAGCGGTAGGTACTTTCTTTCTCTTCCGAGCGGCTGACCATCGACTTCCACCTATAACTTCGCCTTGCCCTCGCTCTTGCCCGGCTTCCCCGGCTTTAACCCGATCCTGCCCCCCCCCCCCCCCCCCCCTCGCAACTCGATTCTTCATCCCTCTTTCTCCTTGGAGCAGCGAGCGGCGCTCGTGTCGCACCAGCCTACCCGCCAGAACTAGGAGGACGAGCGAGAAGAGAAGATGCGGTATAACGTACGGCGAGGACACGCTCGATTCTACCTTCCAGTGCGAGCATACTGCCGGTATACATACCGGTTATGCAGATGGAGGCTCAGTCTGGACCTCCTCGACAATCCCCCGGCGAAAAAGAGCGAGGAGAGAAAGGACGGGAGATAGAGAAAGAGAGAGGGGGGGAATGACGGAGTGAAAAAGTCCGGTCGACCGTCCTCAGCCTCATCTACCTCGTGCACTTCGCTCTCCTCATCTGCCTTCTTATCCCTCACCCCACACTCTTCTACCCGGCGACGATATATCTCATTGCCGGCACCGCCTTCGTCTACTTGTTTCCTCCGCTTTGATCGACCACCTTCTACTCTACTGTCTGTATGTATAGTTCAACTCGCCATACTACATACTTCTATCTACATGTTGAAAGAGCGATGGGCCAAGATAAATCCAACCAAGTCGCAGAGTTTATTCAATCGATTTCTGTAAATGCTAGTTTCTGCTCAAATTACATACTCTGTTCCAGTGTTTGATAACGAACACTTTTTCTCCATGGAAAAAGTGTAAACACGTCGGACGCGGTTTACAGAGGGAGGATAGGTTCGACCGAGCATGTACTCTGGCGATACATATACATATAGTAAGAGGAAATTCATGTATCTCGCGAACGACTGAACCGATTCGCTTAATTCTTGACTCATTGGTTTCAGAAAACTAAATGATGGAATACAAAATTGATAAATTAATCGTTGGAGCTATAACTTTTTCGAAAATCAAGGTGAAAGTTTCGTATTGATGGAAAACCACTACACCTCAGAAAAAGTTTCCTAGGCTGTCGCTTTTGACGCGAGGCTCTACCGACTCTCCTGATGAGATGAAAGAATTGAGTTCCTGTGGAGTTGGGCGAGAGGATGAGTGGCGGCGCGGGCGTCGGTAATTGAAAGACGGCGAGTGCTCTCTGCCGTAGTGCGCAGAGGGGCCTTTTCCCTCTTGGGGAAGGCCGGGCCTTTTCGGGGAAGACAATGAGCGGCGGGCTGCCGAGCTGATAGGGAGGAAGAGCCGGTTTCGTGTATACGTGTCCTGCGTCCTACCTCGAAGAGAGCGCTCTCCTACCTCGCAAGCCGGAGACTGGCTCGCTCGAAACTGGCTGCACCGGCGCTCGATTAAATCGAGACGTCGGCATCTACCGTCACTCGCTTCGTACGCCGGACCTCGTTAAATCGGCACGGCTGTCCCATTCCTCTTAGCGGTGCTGGCCGAGTGTACTTCTGGCCGCAGTTGTTCTCCTCTACCTGCTGGAATTCCGTAATTGGGCCGGGCAATTAGGAAGCGGCGGGACTCGCGCCCTACGAGGACTCTGACTCTCCTCAACGACCTACCTTTCACCCCCTTGGACGTATGCGCGTCTGGGGATGCGAGGATCCTCCTCGGCGCCGTTCAAGTTCACGGTCCCGATTCCTAAGACCGGTATACAATACGCGCGCGCGCGCGCGCACGCACCGCCGCAAGCCGGCGAGAGTCTGCTTTCATTTCCAGTCGGAGACGATCAGGGCCCCGGACCAGCGGAGGGTGTCAGTGACCTTTCGAAATTCACGGACGCGCCTCGTTTTACCTGGTCAGGCCCTCGAGGGAGGGACGAGGTGGCGGCACTCTCTCCGGGGGGCAGCGGCCAGCCAGAGAGGGAGGAATCGTGCCGGGTGGCGACGCGGCCCGGCCCAGCTATCGAACCACCCAAACGAAAAAAGAGCCGCGAGCACTCGACTCGCCGAGCCTCCACGCGCGTACTCCCAGCTCGGGTAGCCCCACGATAAATCGTAATTGTAGCCGAGCGTTTTCGTCCGATCTAACTTCAACGAGGCGCTGCGCTGCTTTCCTACCGCCGCGCCGCCGCCGCCGCGGCATTCGTCACTGTCACCCGGTAACGGATACTCGCTCAACCTGGCCAACTTCCGAGATGATATTGCGCGCGTAATGCGCCACCTCCATAGAATCACTCACTTCGCTTACAATTATTCTGGCTGTTTGGCCATTTTCTTCAGAATTTCGGAAAATATCCTACGTACATACACATTGAGCCGCGCCGAACCAATGAGATTTTGGCGATATTTGTAGCAAAATCGCAATTACCGGCCCCGGTATACTAATTTTATATTAAATTAGTTTTAGATCTAAGACATTGGGGAAGTTATGAATCCGCCAGGGTCGAGGAACCTTCGAAAAATGGAAAAAAATTGCTAGACCCAACCCAGGGAAAAATGTTCAATTTTTCGAAAATTCCCCAACTTGGCCGAATCCTTCATAATTCACCAGTTTAAGTCTAGAAACTAAGATTCTGGAAGGAATCAAAAACGACTATTGGTGTTTATAAAAGCACCGAAAGGCTATTGGTTTATAAATATGCAGTTTGTTTGTCGATCACGCAAGAGCGTGAGTTGTGCAAATATTTGACCTAAGTCCCAGGCGCATCTTGTGTTTGTGGCTGCGGTTTACTGACTATGTACTAGGGCTCCGGCTGTTCGGACAAGAAAGAATTTTCAATGCCGAGGTTCCATCACGATAATCCAACCAAATAAGTGTATGTATTGGACGTTCCTGGTCATATATTTGGTTTACTACAAAAAGTACTCAATGCATAAATGAAATCAATTGATTAAGTCGTATGTCATAAAATTAATGGATTCTCATAAATAAACAAAAACAAATTCTTGTAGCCGTCTTGCCAAAGGTATGTACTTTTTTCGAATTCGAAAAACTATTAAAACCGGTACCGCTCGAAAAAAGCAGGCCGCCTAATCCTGTGATTCTCCAAGCACGACAGCAGAGCGAGCGTCGAACTTGAGAATGCAACATCGAAGCTCCAAATCCACGATAGGAATAACAACTCAACGAATATAACACTATTCCTTCATTGGACACGACGAGCGCACGAGGAGCGGAGGTCGGGCGCGCGACACATTTATTACAGAATAGCCATGAAACCTCGCGGGAGTATCCAATCGGTGCGACCGGCCGGATTCCTCCCTCGTCCCTTTCCTGCCGAAAACGTGGAAATCACGTAATATTCCGTGGAGGGTTCGCCGCGCCGGGCCTTCCAATGCAGGAGACGCCAGTGGAATAAATTTGGGCGGAATATCCGAGCAGAAAGCTGATCCGGCGACCGGAGTTGCGAAACCTCGTCGGGCCCCGCCGTCCTACTGGAATCTTATCCGTGTGCCGTGCGAGTACCGGTCCGCCATTTCGAGCGTGGAAATAATGTAATAACCGGCGTTCACTGCCTCCTAGGAGAGCAGACCGATTCCGAACGATTTCCTCGGCTCCCATCAAACAGGTACGGAACAAGTCCGACTGGTGCGGTTTATCTGCGTCGAGGGGGGAACCTAGTACTTTATAGTCGCCGCAAACTTTTTGGGCGGTTTCGAGATCGTTCTTCTGATTGAAACTCGGAAAACAATAATACAGGAGGACTCGGAATTTACCCAAAGTTATAGGTTAGAGGGTTATGATTTGTTGCCAAAAATAATGGAAGTTGGACGGGTTAAATTTATGCCAAATTATATGCCGAAAATGATAACACATGACGAATAGAAAGAAAAACGTCCCTGAAAGCGCATCACTCGGTTCAGTTGGCGGCGACTATAGTTATGCCTTCGACGCTTAAACGTTAGAGATGCAAGCCAATTAGTTAACGAATCCGAGGTTTCGTGGAATGAAAACTTGGCTTTCTCGTGAGATATCCATTTCCTTTTCCTTTTGATCTACGCTGAGGGAGAGGAAGCATTGGAGGGTCAGGTTTACCGAGACTTTTCTTCGGGACAGGTCCCAACTGGAGTTAGTCGAAGGCAGGCAATTAATTTTGGGATTTTCGCCGAAGGGCGCAGGTATCCTCGACCTGCCGGAGGAAGCCTGAAAAGCCTCTCCCCAGGATTACGAATCTCGAGAGATGTTCGAGATAGCCGGGGAATATTCGAGGCACCCCAATGAGGCCCATTAGGAGCCAAAGGCAGTTGGGCCAGTCCCCCTATCTGACTCTACCCTCTTACTTCTTCTCTGTCACACACACCATCTTTCTCTCCGACAGTCTTTCTCTTTCCCTCTTACTCTCTTGGTTCCGATGATCCACGGCGCTGAAGGGGGGCGGGCGGGGGATGCTCGGCCGGTCAAGCCACATTCCGTTGGCCAACCGGCTCCTTGAAACCCTTCCTCCCCCTCTTTGGTAGACGTTGCTTCTCTATATACGAGCTCTCTCGCCTTCTTACCGGCCACTAGGATACCTGGCCAGAACCAAGCGCCAATATTATTTCGAGCGAGCGACCGCCTCATCAACCGCTAATGCCAGGCCTCCGACCGATTTCCCCTTTGGAAAATTTCTACTCACCGGGCTCAACCTGACGCGGCGATTCTCGACCTTTGCCTCACGATTTATCTACATACATACCTGCGTTCGAGTAGGTACCTACCAGCCATTTTACTTTTAGGGCTGAGATTTTCGAAGTTATGGCCAATCCAACAGCAACCTAATCGCACAGTAAACAGATTTTACAATAAATGTGAGAGATGTCGTAAATTGTCTGGATTTATGCTAGCCAGTGGTATAAATTAATGGTTACAGTCTAGAAGACTTAATAAGGTACGATGATTATCTTCGGTATTTCTTTTAATCGCTTCATTTCTCGACCCCGAGGGTCGAGACGGTTACAAGTTTCTTAATCCTTTCGTTACAGCCGCCGCCAACTCAATTGACGGTTCAAAGGTTGCTTTTCTGATTGTACTCCGAAAATTATAACACAAGGGGAATAGGACCTTATGCAACTTATATGATTTGGTACCAAAAATACTAGAAGTTTGACGAGTTGCTACCAAATATCATGACGAAAATGATAAGACCGACGAAGAATAGGGAAGAAAGGCGCCCGTGAAACAGTCTATTGAGTTGGCGGCGACTATAGCTAGGATCAGTGTACATATATCCTTCTGCTGGCCCGTGTGAATGAATGGCCCCTATAGTAACTTTGTAACCCGGCTTATGGGAAAGCTTCTCAATTCTGTTAACAAATACGCCTTTCAATGAAAACGGTTGCGCTATTATCTGGTGCAGCATCACATACAATTCTGTTGCGAAGTCGAAACACCGGCGACTCGATTGTCCGACACAGTGGCGCGCACTGGCGGCTTCTCAGCCGCAGCGGAGAAGGTTTCGGAGCGGGCCGAAAGCTCGAGCTCGATCATTTCGTCGGTTCATTTCTCCTAGGTTGCACGTTCAAGGCGTGTTTCGTGCGCAAGCACATTAACGGATCGTAAGGTCAAGCGACAATGCCCGTCGACTTGCAGCCTCTTCCGCAAATGGAGAGATGAGCCTCCCCCGATCTCCCGGCCTTTCTCTCTCACGCTTTCTGTCTCTGCCCCCGGCTCAGCCACCGACCAAACGAGCACGTCTCCTGGCCAGAAGAATGCACGAATACCGGACTCACCGGCGGGAAGGTGGTTGGACTGGCCGGGTACGTATGTACTCTTCTCCGAGGGGAGACTCCCGCAACTGGCCGACCTCAGTATCGGCGCACCCAAGAATTTCCATCGCATGTGTCTTGCGAAAGGACGTGTAACGACCAATATAAGAGCTTTCCTGATATCAAAGACAAGGCCTTGTCCCGAGCCAACTACAAAGGACACCCCTTGTATCTTTACCGAGGACAGAAATATACGCTTTTCGTGCAATTCCAAGGATAGCAACGGCAAAATCCTGCACGAGCTGTAATATTACCGGCAAAATTGCAACAATGCGTTTAGATGAGCTGTGAGTCAAAGTGTTAAATAAAAAACGCTGAGTCCCAGTGAGTGAATAATTAAACAAACCTATAAAAGACGAATTAATCATTTTGTACAGTAGATGTTCTAGTATTATTCTCCCTGAAAGAGTATTTCAACCAACCCTCCCTTCGTACGAGCCTGCGAGCCTTGTACAAGAGGAGATCACGTTTGGTGCAGCGCGTGTTGGCCCACCGCTGGACCTGGACTCGGTGGTCCAAGCTCCCGGAGGGTGAAGGGAACAACAGGGAAAGCGGAGGCGTCGACGCGTCCTCGGAGCTACAGGCCTTTACAGAATAAAAGTCTTCTCTCGCGCAGCTGCCATTCAAACAATACACCACTTAAAGTTCTAATACAACCCTTCTCCGAATTCTCTTCCTGTAGTCGGCGCCAATTGAATAGGCGGCTTCAAGGTCGCTTTTCTTCCTATTCCTCCTGTATGACCATTTTCGGCATAATATTTGGTAGGAATCCGTCCAATTTCGATTATTTGGTTCCAATTTTCCAACGTACATGATTTGGTACCAACTGATCCAATTTTTATTATTTGGTAGCAACTCATCCAATTTCTAATAGCTGGTAGTACAACTTGTTCAACTTCTATTATTTTTCTTACCAAATCATCTAAGTTGGATAACTTCCTATTCTTCCTGTGTTATAATTTTCAGAGTAAGATTAAAAAAGGGACCTTGAAACCGCCTATTCAGTTCGTGCCGACTATAGTTAAACAATCCTATCCCTAAACCTACACTTAATCCTGCGAGAGGAAGAATTGATTTCAGAGCCAACACGATGTCCTGATGAAACACATCGATAGCAGGTCGGAGTCGTTCATCTCCAAGACATATATCGGGAGCATCACGATTTCTGGCGAGTGTGATGGGACGGGGAACGGACAGTGGTCCAGGTATTCCCTCACTCATAATCGTGCAGGCTCGGTCGGATGAGAGCCGGCAAGAGGACGGTGGACAGCGCATAGATGGAGGCCACGGTGAGGGAGCACACGTGAGGAGAGAAAGGGAGAGGAGAGAGCCGAGAGAAGCTCGAGGTTGCTGGGAGTAGTAGTGCCAGGAACACATACACACATATGTGTGGGAAGAAGAGTAGAAGAGAGCGAGAGAGCGGGAGGTAGAGGGACATGTAAGTCGGGGGGCGAGGACGACGGAGGCAGGAGGGTAGAGGGCGAGAAGTGACCGGATGGCCTTGGTCCGAAGACTCGGTTAGTTGCCGCGCGGCCGGCTATAACTGGCCGTGGTCCGTGGCGCAGGGCGGTCCTCGCCGGTATCTCCGATTTCGACCGCTTTTTAAGACGACCCGGCTACGCCGCGCCGCCGCCGCCGCCGCCGGCCCTACAACGGCCCCGAGAGCAGGACCCTCGGAACTGAGGGGGAGAGAACTCGCACGAAACCTCACGCCGATTTGGTCTGGCTGCCCGCCGACATTGACCGAAATCGGAATCCGCTGCGCTGCCCACTCCTTGCACACTCGTCCGCCGAATTAACGTTGCACAGTTTACTTCTTCTAGTTGGATGTTACGCTTCTGATGAAACTTCTTCTGGAACCCTGTAGATACGATTCAATGCAACAGTTCTTATAATTGACCTAGAGAAGGTATAGGATAAGAAATGGCGGCTAGCCACAGAATTTTATGATTGAAAGAAAGTTAAGAAGAATTGATATTTACATGAGGATTGGTAGTTAGTTTCTAGTCGGGGGTCTTAGATCCTTATGTGAAAGGTAGCCATGAAGTCGGAGGCTCTCGTTATAACATGCTCAAATTCCAGGTAGGAGAGGGCACCGTCGCCGTCGATGTCGCTCTCCTCCAACACTTTTCGGCACACGGTAGCCACCTCTTCGCCACTTAAGCCACCCTGGACCAGCTGCCGACAGGTGCGTTCTAAATCACTCAGACCCAGCAGCCCGTCCTCGTCGAAGTCTAGTCACAGGAAATTATCGAGCCACCGCATTATATTCGTGCCTTCCTCCCCATTTCGCTCTGGCGCGCCAGTACACAACTTACGGCTCCCGAGAAGAATGAGCAACCATAAGACCACCTCGTTCCCTATCTCATTGACCATCAGTGTGGCATTCAAAGAGCTTTGAGACGATGCTGAGTACGCGCGTATACTTTGTTGCTGCCCGTGCACTCGGTAGAATCGTAGTCAAGGTAGTTGGTAAAAGAAATCATTTTTCTTAAGAATTTTTGTAAATTTTCACATAATAATCTTTGCACGATTTTCTAACTACTGGCTAAATTTTATTGGACTTGACTTCCTTGAATAGTTTTAGTATAAATCTACCTACCAAGTTTCGAATGACTTTACTCCAATAATTATGAGAGAAAGAGATGTTCTGAAAGATTGCACCTCTGATGCTCTAATGGCTAGAGGTTGCCTGGAGAGGTGAGAATCGGGACGAACCATAAATCTTGAAAGCATAGAAGACTTTGAGATCCCGCGGTGCCTGTTCCGAAAACACCGACATCATCTCGAGAAATTCCTCAAAGCAGATTCCGTCGGTGTGCGCCGAGGCCTGCTGCCCGAAATCGTGACGTCGGCTGAAGACCTCCGAGATACGTTGTCTGAAGGGGTTTTCCTAAAACGGCATTAGGCCATGCGTCAGTGTCAAAGGAAAGCGTGAATGCAGTAGCCAATCAAACAGGTTTATGAGTGGACCGATAAGTCGTCAAGAATGTTTAGAGCTTCCATCAAGGTAAAGTCGGAGTGGCCACCTTCAGTTCGGGAATGCGGGCCAAGTATGCGAGGGGTATACGCAGGGAGGATGCCTGTTGAGCGGTCATCGTGCGAGGTACCATCCCTGGGTCGGCCATTTCGCGATATCGTTTAAATATTCTGTGGAAAAGTCGGCAAACCAGAGCTTAAGTACGTGATTGGGAATCTAAACATAGAAGACACGTTCTTGAATACCTCAATATTTCCTTGCGTGTGAAGAATGTGCAATCCTGGTAATCTTCGAGCTGCTCCTCCGAAAACGTTGCCACTTTGTTTCCCATTGCGTATCTTCTTGTGTAAAGGCGCAGTTATCAAACCACTGGAAATTATATGAGCCACTTGCTTCGTCAGAGCGAACTTCTCGGTTTCTTTCATTCAGGAATCGACGACACGACTGAGTTCTCATAGTTGCGGAGGTCAATACGAAATCTAATAACGAGGGTGTGACCAGCCGCTCCCACATTCAGCAACACTTCTATACACACCCGTTGTTCGCCCTCGTTTTACATCCTGATTTAATCAATGTATCTGCCCCTGATTTCCTATTTTCTTTGTCAGGAAAAAGCGAGATGTTGATGGAAAGCAGGGTCGAATTAGGTCGATAGAAAAATCTTTATTGATAATACTACATGTAGTGATCTTCAAATGATTCTTTACAGTCGAGTAGGTGGTCGGTGCATGCTTTGAATTCGTCTTCCTCTAAACCTGCTTCTACGAAAGCGTGGAACTTCTTGATGCTTTTCACTCTGCTTACTTGCTTGTGCAAAGATTCGTACATGCCTGATAACGCATTTCCGCTGTGGAGGCCTGCCATTACTGGGACAGATTTTACATCTGCAAGCAAACAATAATAACGAAACAGTTCTCAAGTGTACAATTATTATTTAAATTAAAGATGATTGGAGACAAATAGACATTTCAAACTAGTAAGAAAACCTAAAGGAATTTGATTTTCACTTAGCACGGGTCTGACGATCTATCGCGCACTTGCTTTCACAGATCTGTATGAAACATTAGGGGATAGTAGAGAATACAAACCTACTAATCCACATTTAACAACGCTAGAACTTTTAAACGATTTAGTGGAATGATTTAGTGCAAAGTCTTTCTCAGGGAGTCCTGAATAGATTTATAAACCTCTTCACGCAATTTCAGTCAATTCTTACCATTTTTAAATTTTGTCTAGTAAACTACTACATTTGCCTCCAATACATCCTTAATTATATTGAGAGTTAAAAAGTTATAGTAAGTTGTACCTGCTCCAAGAGGCCATTCTGCAATATCGCCATTCCCAGCCACGTTCTTATTAAATATTTTTGGATACGGATACTCGATTTGCAGTGGGGAGTCAAGTGTCGCCACATACGTAGCTGACGCCTGAGAAGTGCAGGCCAAATAAAGTGTCATCATTTCGTGGACAGTCGAACATTTATAGGCCGGTTTGCCCATTTGTTTCATCGCTTCTTGCGGGGGTCGCTTCAATCGATCCTGCGGTACACCTCTCAGAGCTATGCTCTGCAAATTTCCGTCCATCGATAATTCACAACTCGGAGTCAAGCTGGTCCAAAGAGTACCTTCGAAGTCATCGAGTATGTCAATTAAGTCTCGTTTCGCAGTCATTGGGAATGGAAGACTCAAACTCGTCGCAACTCCCTTTCGGCCCATCTTGTTCAAGTCCGCGCAAAGATCGGATAAGACGACATTTGGAAACTCCTTGCGACGGTATCGTAGGGACAAAGTATCCAGAGCAGTTGCTAGGAGCGCACTGCTGTGATAGGGAAGGTCTTGGTTGTAAGTTAGGTGACTAAACTGCCGGGCATCACCAACTTGTGGCCAGCCGGTGCTTCCGCAACACAGCGGACTGTAAAGCGAAGCAGATTCGGCCAAATGTTGCCAGCAAAATGCGGTATTGACAACTTTCTTCAAGTCCGATAGCGACGCTTCAGACCTCTTGCTGTCAGTGCATGGAAATGCTAGTATGCTTTTGCCATACTCGTCTTTGAGATAGTCAATGCACGCTGTTCCAAGACCAGAAAACCCATCCGTAGAATCAAAGAGGACCTAAAATTATTGATAACAATGTAGCAGATGAAAAGTGCTGCTTTCTTGTTATTAAATCACTGATTATCACATACCTGGAAACCCTGCATCAAATTACACTCTTCCACATACATGCGTATTCTCTCAGCAAAGTCCTCAGAAAATTCATGCCCGTTCCATAAACTTCTTCCATAGGAAAAAATATCAAACGCTTTCTCTGTAGGCCCATGCGTATATTCATTTACTACTTGCACCGTTCTGGGATGGAATCTGGGCACTAAGTAATCTACCCAGGAATTGACTTCATTCTCCAATTCTACATTGGGCTGATTTTGTTGTTCCAAGTGTTGCATAAATTGTGGCTTCTTAGCTGGCTCTTGCTTTTTCACTTCCAGATATTTGGTGTCCCAGAGAATGTTGCGTCCTTCGGAATCATTTTCATTTGCGTACAGAGTTCCTTCCTGACTCAGGTATCCCAATGAACCTTTCAAATCCGCCAAGAGAAGTCTCGGAGTGTATGTAGTCTGGCGCTGAAAGAAAACTGCATAGGTGAAGATACTATAGTTGATACCAATTCAATAGGTGGTTTCAAGGTTGCTTTTCTGATTGATTCCCAAAAATGATAACACAGAAGAAATAGGAACTTATCCCAGTTGTATGATTTGGTATACAAAATAATAGAAGTTCAAGGAATTGCTACCAAATATTAGAAATTGGATGAGGTAGTACCATTGAATAGAAGTTGCATATGTCGGTACCAAATAATGGAAATTGGATAAGTTGGTAACCAATAATACAAATCGGACAAATATTTGGTAACAACTTGTAGAACTCGTATTATATGGTACCAACAATAGTAGAAGTTCACCAAGTTGCTACCAAATATGCCATGATAAAGTTTATTATATCTGCATCATTAATAATGGAATCGGTAAAAATACCTTTTGATTCTGCCCTTCTCTGTACAAGACATCGTGATTGACCTCCGATGGATTTTCAGGATCGTAGGAAAAATTCAATTCCTTCAACAAACATAAGAAATGTTAGCACGAGTTTCGTATTGGAGCAACAATTACTTGTAATACGAAACGTTGAATTACGTACTTGCAAGTTCCACCAATGAGCGCCCACGTAATTTGCGTAGTGACCCAACTGTATGGTTAATATTTCCCGTGCTGTCATCTTCTTTTATATATTTTACTTGTTTAATTCTCGGCCATGGGTTTCGCGAAATTGTTACAACTCGACAACAACAGACGCACGTGGGACAATTCACAAATTCTGATTCTACGGGTTATCTGATGCTTTTGCCTTGTGCTTCGCGTTGTTGAATGTGTTTTCACTTGTCTAGAAATATTTCTGCAGAGACGCAGATCGAAATCATCTGCGAGAAACACGAAAATGCGTTGTGTGAAACACCGCTCGCATGACATTTGATGCATTTGTCTCAACATTATATCGCCAGTCGGTAAAGCAGAATTGTAGTAAAGTTCGGATGGTATTTTTTAAACTGATAATGAAAAGATTAATTCACAGTGGTGCTTTATGATCATTAGGGGTTCTAGGCTGAAGATAATTTGGGAACCTTATTTTATACCATAAAAATGTCATTTCTTGGAGTTTTTACTTTTTCTCTGATCTAGCTTTGGGTCTTGGAACATCGACTCTCTGACCCTTGGGTCTTGGAAGTGCCGCCGATCGCACGAAATCTACTAGCGTTGAATTTTCTAGTTAAAAGGATATGGGCTTAACTCTAATGACATAGAATACAGGCCTAATTCATCATATAGAATACAGGCTTTTACTGTTCAATATACGTGTATTCTCACAACAGTGACATAACAAAAGGTTACAGTGAGAAAAACTTCGCAATAGCGCGACAAAGTATGAAGTCTCCTGGTGCCAAAGCGAAAGATCTTATAAAATATATGTACATTCAAGAACTTTTGCCAAGCACTTGGTTTATAGCAGACATCTCCGTGCGGGACATTGGTTTCAACATAAGACCCGGTACCGCTGGGTTCAGCTCCAAATCGCGCAATTCATTCACCTTCACTTTCAAGTTGCTTCTCAGCTTGTTAATTTCCACATCACACTCTTGTTGGTCTGCAACAGAATCAATCTGTTAATCATTCTGAGAAGTATGTTGAGAAATATGCTAATTGGAGTATTGGCTACCTTTCACAAGCAATTCTTCTGCAGTCTTGGATGGTAATTTAAGCAGCAATGGCCCTACAGTAATCCAGGCATTTTTGCACTTGGTTTTCTGAACTGCTCTCATTCCAACCCTGTCATCGTTCCTTCTCATATCCAACGCGACAATTTCATGCCTATCTGTTAAAATTTCCCCAGCTTTTTCTTCGACCTGTTGCAAATGTTTCAGGATCGTTCCCTGCTTGTCATCCATTCTGCAATAAAACGAGACGAAATCATAATATTGATATATCATACACAGGATGTCTTCATCTGCACGTCTTAGAAGCCAAACTGATCAATTTTATTATCTGTTCACTTCTTTACAGATAGCAATATAGTTTCAATTTCTCTGATCTCTTAGTGTAAAAGTGTTTCTGCACGATGTGAATAAAGTATTTGCAGTAAGAAGAATTCTAGTTGTATCTGTGCATTTTCACACCAAGTTCATAGTGTGCATGGTAATTGTTGTAAGCAAAATACTCGCTGCAAGTACTGTACTCGCATTGCATAGAAAGCTCTTAAGATGTTGATCAATTCAGCTTATAAGGGCTTCAACCACTTGCATAAGAATATTTCTTCACTTACAGACTTATACAATTAATGATTGGAAAGAAGCAATCATTGCAAATTCAATCTTTCGATATGAAACAGAGCTATCAAAACACGGAGAAGGTATTAGGATAAAGCAATACGGAGTGCTCTCTCCTTCCTAGCATCCATACTAAGCAGCTTATCTCTGTCTCTTTTCTTCAAAGTCTTTGGTTTGGACTGGTTGGGATCGCCAATGGCTTTTGCGTCACCAGGTTTAAAGTGAGTTACTCTCGGCTCATTCTCGATCGGCTGACCAATACCTTTTCTGTCAGTTTTCAAGCAAGTTTTCACTGGATATTTCATTCCTTGGCCAGAAGGTCCCAGTCCTCCCTGCTCCTCCCAGCCAGTATGCAATAGGATTTGGTATCCTTTGTTTTGCTTCGGTATTCCATAAACCGGATCAGGCAGTTTAGGATTGGTATTAAAAATATGGAGGGTAGAGGTTTCGTGACCCTTCCGCGACGCATGGTAAAATGTTGCGTCACAGATCTCGCAGTAAAAGCCACTCTTGCTCGGCTTTGTTTTTTCGCGATTATTATTTGCTATATTCTCGAGGGAGTCTAATGCTTCCATTCTGTCTAATGTAGACGGATTGGCAACAATGTTTATTTTCGGCACATCCCCAGTTGGCTTAGTCAACTGCTCGGTGGCACCACTTTCTGATTTTCTTCTAATCAACGCGACCACGCTGTAGTGGTTCCTTTTTAATGCCAACTGTGCCGCTGTGTATCCGGATCTGTCTTTCACCTTTCGGTTGGCTCCAGCATTCAATAAAAATTCTACTATATCCATGTGGCCGCAATAGGCGGCCGACATTAAAGGTGTCCATCCAAAATCATCGGTTAAGTTCACATTGTCCGCTGCGACATTGTTCATTAAAAACTGTAGATCGTTGCGCTCTACAGCTTTGAGTATGGCATTGGTGCTCGCTTGAGGATTACTTTGTTTGGAAGGCAAAGCAGTCCCGGATGATCCAGTCTTGGCTGTTAGTTCATTGATTGCTTGGCTATTGCTCTTGGAGGGTCTTATTACTTGTTTGAATTGAGCATTTCTCCTTGGTTCCGCACTGGGCACCTCTGTCACTATTCTCTCGTAAGCGTACTTGGCTTCGTCTCCCTTGAACTTCAAGTAAGCTACTTCCTTTACAGCTGTTGTTGTAGGAGTGTGCTCGGACTCCCGGATAAAAGTCTTCCACGGCAGTTTCGTCGTATATGTCGAGTAAGAGATGTGGTGAGCCGACATTGTGACTCTCGATGCTCGTTCTTTTTAGCAATGATCGTCTGGTCTTTATTGTCAGAGCATTCTTATAGTTGTACAAAGATGATCGACCATTGGTCGCGAGGTGGACATTCGACACTCTTGTTTGTACGACTGTATATATGTATTTTCTAGGTTCTACTCTATGTGGTATGACAGTCTCATATTATACAACATGCTACTTGGAAATCAATCTTCGAATTACCTTTGCTATCTTTCGGCCAATCTCATCGATAGCACTACACCGCGCTTACTCTCGCATGCCACAGAAGAAAAGCAAGGAAAAACTTCTTCCACCTCTCGCAATGTGTGTCCACTCGATCTATTTACGTTCTACAAAGTCGACTTGTTCCTTCTTCCGTAAAAGAAACATATTGTATTGTATTGGATATGGTTAGACGGCTGGAGGAACGAGATAGGTCGATGAGTGTATTATCCAGGACCCACTTATGGCAGAGATCGAGAATTTGATTGCCGACCGACATATATCTTGTTTCTGTTCATATCTCCCGAATGACCAAACCGATTCGCTTGATTCTTCGCTCATCGGATTCAGAAAAATAAGCGACGGAATACAACATTCAGAAATGAATCCTTGAAGCTCGAACTTTTCAGAAATCAAGCTGAAAGTTAGCTATCCATCGCAAATCGTTACACTTCTCCGTCGGTACAGTAGACTATAGATTCCTTGCGCTCTATGGTTCACATCATAGACATATATGTCTATGGTCACACAACAAGTCATCAGAAGGTGCTAGTGCGCAGACGCGTTTATGCACTGGTGCCACCTACATAGGCGACATTTGAATTCTTCAGAATATTTCGTTATTTCAATATTATAATTAATAATAAATCCTGACACTTGTTCTGTTTTTATGAAATATTATTTTTGCACAATTCCGCAATCACATATTGTTATTATTCTTGTTGGCTTTCCCGTTTTTGTCCCGAATTCTTCGATCTGCAAAGGAATTCCGAAAGTTTGGATGTTTTTGCGGGTGTGAGTGGAATGATTATTCTTACCTTGTAGATGTTGGATATGCCATTAATAGCTCTACCGAATACCACGTTCTTTCCATCCATTGATGGTAAGGATTTTAATGTTAGATTGAATTTGGAGTCATTTCGATTCCGGTCATTGTTGTACATCGAGAGGATTCCCTTACCAGCGTGTCGCAGATTGAAATTCTCATTCTCAAAGTCTTTACCGTAAATGCTGGCTCCGCCGGTCCCGTTATTCTTCACTATGTCTCCTCCTTGAAGTAAATAGCCGGCGACAATTCTGTGGAATGGCGTCCCTCTGTTCCATAATAGAAGCAATTTTGCTCACTCCAATTAGACCAATAAAACATACTATTTGATTACAGAAGACAAGGATTACTTGTACGATACACCGTTGACGCCTTCGCACAATGCGGCGAAATTCGCACAAGTTCGAGGTACGACGTCGTTGTAAAGCTCGAAAATAATTCTACCCAATTTCAACTTGCTCTCTTGAATTTCAATGTCGAAGAAACATCGAACTCGCATGGATGGTTTTAGGTCCGGCAGTAAGGACGCGCTTCGCACTATGCACCTGTCAAAGCTTTTGTCCTTTTTTGTTAACTCTTCCTCGGGCCCAGGACCATTCCTGTTATATTAATCGAAGTTTATAGGTGCATCGAGTACTATATATATTTATTGAATTAGAAATGAGAAGATGGTTGTAACTTTCTTGTTCAGGTAAACAGCTCGAATTTTATTTTCATTATACATTTTTATCAAGTCAGACGCGCCGTAGTCGCTGACTACATTCGATATCATCCCCAGTATGTGCTTATTGGCTTTCATGATATGTTGATTTTCCTTCTCAGGGTCTTGCAGTTTCGATTTGTACGTCACACTTTGCCGCCAGCAGTCAACATTTTTCTGTCGAGTTTTTTTTCAAACGAGTTTTAATACGTTGATTCCGAAGTTCTTGGATGCAGAAACCGGAAAGTCTTACTTGCACGCGAATCACTGTATTGATCTTCATCAATAATTTCATGTTCTCGCGATCGATTTGCTTCACTCTTCTTGCGTCGAAATTCAAATGTCGTGTTTTGTAATACGTGTACGGATTAAGTTTGGGCGGTTTATTGTCAATTTCAGGCTTGACATTTTGCAAATAGTAGGGTTTGCTATCCTCACTGTCTTCACTTTTCGACCTCATTGTCAATATCTTTTCAAAATCAAAACTAATTGGAGGGTTATAGGCAATTTTTTTGTATATTTCCCTTTTAATTTCCGGACTCTCACTTCGTGATTACATATTTGCAGAGAAAATTTCGATCGAAAACAGGAATTTTAGTGTTTACAAAAACCCTGGGAATTGTTAGATGCGAGCGACTACATGTTGAACACAAAAGTGTGAAGCAGACACAGACATCATCATTAATTATCAGTGAACTTCATGCATGTACCGACAGCATTCATAAAAAGTGGAGAGGGAATTGCACATAGTCCTGGACGTCCAACAGCAACCATCCGCTCCACTTCCGAGGAATCCCTTCCGGATGCTCCTGTCGCCGGAATCCCATAAGGAAATACTTGTTTAACACACCAGCAAGTATGCGAGAGCAATTTTCAGCTTGACAGAATAGTTCAATCTTACGAGAGAAGTGTGCACTGGATTTCGAACGTACAAGCTTTCCATCAAGACCGAGTATCAAGCGTGTCTTAAAGTTTCTTACATCGAGTAATAGAAAGTAGGCGATCATGCAACGCCGTTCGACAGGAAGTTGTGCAGAGCGATGCAAACACGCTGCTCTTTATATAGAATTGTAACGCGTGTGCGAGGACCGGAAGTGTGCGCGCACTGAGCTCCATTTGACTCCCAGTGTCGCAGGATGACGCGCGTTCGACTTCGACCCAGTCTAATTAATTAGACCAGGGTAGATCTACATATACAATTTCTTTTAAGCATTCGCGTAATAGTCTCAAGGATTTCTGCTTTTCTGTCGGAAGGTAAATGCCGCGCGTGTCAAGAATCTACGTTGTGGGATCGAGGCTGCTAATTTTATTAATATCAACATTGCTCGCTTGAATGGGATCGACCGTTTCTCTACTCGCAAATTGCTCGCCAAACACAAGCAACTCTACTTAATTTGAAATCGAAAAAGCGGCAGAAAAGTGAACGAGGCTCCTCATACCGTTGAGGTCACTGATAACAATGCTCCGGGAGTAACGCATTCAGTTCGCACCAACCGCGCGTATACATAACTACGTGTACGAATTTCCCTTAGTCACACCTTCGATTCCCAGGCACGATTGAGTGCAACGAGAGTTGTCCTCCAGTTCCAGTCGAAACTTTCGGAAAGGACCGTGACGGCTTTCGAAGAAAACTTGCGATCCTAATCTTACGAGGTACAGGCTTCTATCGTACTTCGGAAGAGTGACTATCATACCTCAGCATCTTACTGTAGAGCAGTGTACTTGGTCGGAAATAATTGAGGGAGAAAGGAGGACAGCGGTTTTAAGACCGCAGACAGGTTGCGCGTACTAGCTTCTACTAATGTTCTCGGTGCTTCGCGGAGATTTAAACGCACTGGTAATAATCTGCCTTCGTGACTCGAGCGATATGTCTTGTATTCCCAAAAGGCGAAATCTTCAGTTATACTTGGCATGCAGCATCCACTGTACGGAGATGAGACAATACGTCGTGGTCAGCATAAAACGAACGGCGAGAGCTAGATGTTTTGTCGAAAGGCAGTAGGCAGGACCGCTGGTAGACCTTGAACCTGAGGATCCTGCGTGAAGAATTTAAAAAATAAGTCCAATGAACAAGTCTCGAATGAATAGGACGGTCGGGCGGCTTCGATAGCAAATACACGTCGCAATGCCAACAAGTTCCCCGCTAATCAAACATGAGAAAGTTAAGCGCTCGCAAATTATCGACCAAACTGGTCCTGGAATAAAATCATATTCCTCAAAATCTTCTTCATGTAATATAAATGAAGGGACCTGTTCTCTAATTGGTCAATGGCAATGTGCAATTTCGCTAAAAACAAATGGAAACTTATGGGCGAGGCGTGAAAAGTGGGCGATTAACAAATGCCTCAATAAACCATTTAACAGTTAAATCCCAAGGGGGGAAGCCGACCGACACACACATATGTATCCAGGGTATATAGCATACGCGTTTGGCGTAGCGATAGGTGAGTAAAAGGCGCAGGCAAGCAGCCAGACTGTGGCACCGGTACCGAGCACATATGTACCCGATACCCGGGGCCCCTAGCGGTCTAGCCGTTCGCCTAAAGGTGGCTAATACACTGGCTATCGGGCCCAGCATCGCCAAACATTCGTCGTGTCCTCCGCTTGGACAGTGCTGCGTCACGGAAAGTTGAGAGAAAAAGGATCGCAGAGTTCTTTTGAAGGGGAACAGGATTCGGGCGGACTTTCCCGGCTGACAGCGTAGAGTTCCTGAGGATGACTGAAACAGAGACTCGTGACTTCAGTGTATGAAGCAGCTTAAAGCCAAGAGGAAGGAGGGATGGATACTGACCGGCTTGCCAGTCCCGCTCCCGGAATTCCCTCTTAGTACGCAGACCAACTGACTTGGTTTCGCACCTGCCGCCACAATTTTTCTCGTCCCGCGACGACGAGCACTCGTCTGTCTCGCTGCGCCCCCGTTCCGAACTCCATTAGACTAGTGACTGCTGGAAGAGAAACGGCGCGGTGAAACTTGTATTCCCGCTGCGGTTCGCAGTGTCGGTTTCGTGCGAGGCGCAACTTCCCTCCGCGGCCAGAGAGATTTCGCACGGCGCTCCCCAGTGGGCGAAGTGTCGCTGCACATCCGACGAGGGTGGCCCACATACGCGCGCCAGTGCCGCGATGGTGTGAGTGCGAGTTTAGTGGGCGCGCGAATTAATCGGCGGTGTTCGAGGAAAGGGTTATCTATCGAGGGGGCTCACTTGCCGGAAAGTGTATGCGAGCGCGAAAACCGACTGACTTCCTGTTCGAGAGTTCCTTCGTCGAGCGATGCCGGCTTCCGCGGTGAAAAACCCCCCGGCTAGTGTGCCCAATGGGACCAATGGGACCAATGGGACTGCAAAGATCTACGATAAAGATCGCGTGAGTATATTGACTCCTAATAGATAATCAAGTATTTTTCGATTTATTTGAAAGTGACAGAGAAGTTATAAATCTATGATATTGTCAGCGAATCAATTCTGCAACGATTCCATAGTTAGCGGTAGGAGTTATATGTATAGTAGAAGAACTGCTTGCGTAGGTCGCAATTAACAATCGGACGCAAGTTACCGAGTAACTTGCTTGAAAACACGCAAAAAACTGAATTACCATTAATTTGTTACTGTATGACTATACGGTGACAAGAAAGGTGCATGGAGTAGAATCTAAGGAGTCCCCGATGCTTCAAAGCAAAGATCTTCGTGAGAGAGTAATAAAAGGTGGGTGACGTTCAAATTTTATGGAAATCCGCTTGGTTTCAAAGATCAAAAGAATAACTTGTAAACGCATCATTATAATGTTGTCCCCGTTTTTACCTTTTATTTACTTCTATTTTACCAGGCAATCCTTTTGATAAAAGCAAACTCTTGTATTACACGAAACATCCGCACACTCCTTCGTTTTTTCGCAGCGAACGAACTGCTCGCGGTCTTTTTTCCCATCCTTCTATAATGTTCTCTCGCGCGGAGATAGATGAGTGGATATCCGAAGACGGGAAAGGTTGCGACTTCCTGCCACTAGAGGACAGAAGTGCGCGAATATTGATTTCACGCTCGCGTGGAGTGAAAGTCAGTCTTTGACTACCTGTCAGTACCTGTCGTCGTTGGTGGGGTTGTTGGTAGCTAGTGCACAGACCCGAGCAACAAACTAATTCGTATCTACCTCAACAATAGATATATAATTGCTCATTTACTTGACGAACAATGCTGAGTACCATCGCTCTCTCGAAATATGTTCGATGTTACTTTTTTAATGGGTTTTCGAGAGTGCGTTCACTGTAACGCTTCAGGACGCGTCTAAAGAGGCTTCTGCAAAAATGCGTGCACGTCTCATACCAAACCGTTGACCGGAATCAGCGTCTTCTCTTCGGGGTGAGTTGACGCGATTCTAACCAAAAGATCGAGTTTCGTTCGATTCGCCCTTATATTTTGCTCTAAAAAAGGTTAGTCAGACATTGTCATTCATTGATATTACTCTTAATTTGTGTTACGTACATTTTTTTCATAGCAAGAATATAAAAACAATAATAAATACTTCTCTTTAGCGACGATTTTATACAAGTGCGTATTGACTTATTACACCCGGCGCGGCTCTTAAAAAGTAAAACTTTTGCAAAAAATGTACTTCCCACCCAGATAGCATAAAAATCAGATGCAGCTCAAAAAGTACTTCGAAAGTCTTCTCAGAGGAGACTAGAGTTCAAAAAGAGTTCTTTGTGGCGTCCATCCGATTTTTGTGCTATCTGGGCAGATTGCAGTAAAGTTAAAAGTCTTGGTAAAATCTTTGAATCCGTCACTGGGGGTCCAGCCAGTCATTTTACCAAAAAATGTAAACGCTAGCAGATCTCCTGTGTCCTAAGGGTCTTAGAATCAAAGCTATACGAAAGCGATTAATTTCTCATATCACAAAATACGCGGCTCGAATTATCTTCGGCCTAGACCCCCAGATGATCGTACCACGCCACTTGCCTACAAGCTGGCTTTTCAATCTACGAAAACACGCGCTCGGGAGCTCTACAAATCGCAAAGTCCAATAGAGTCCAATTGAAGCGAGACAGGCCGTCCTCGGGCAAGCGATACTTATTGCCGGACTGTGTTACAGGATGTGGAGCGTGGCGAAGGGGAGGCAGGGTCGGCGCGCACGCGGCAAGCGTCCCCGGCCAAGTTGAACTTGACGAGCAGCAACATCATCACTACCACCGGGAACAGCAGCAGCAGCAAGGAGAAGACCAGCGGCGCTCGCCGGGGTGTAGTGAGCGAATGCGACGTCGAGGCCGGTGGCGACGGCCAGGCAGGTGGTTGCGCTGCCGAGGAGACTGAACGCCGCTGCCGTGCCGATGGGGGAATAAGGTCCAGTGGTGCGCCGGTAGTGGGAAGGAAGAATCAGTTGGATGAGATCGGTTCAACTGGTAGCGCTCGCAAGCCAGTCGGCCGCTTCATTTGGGACGTTACGCTCGCTATGCTTCTGCTCGCCGGGCTAGCCGCGTGCATCGCGCTCTCCGCTATCTACCTCGGGACTCTATTCCTCCTTAAAGTCGCGATTGTCATTGCCGTCGCTTACTTCGTGTCCGGCGGCAGGTTACGATGGTTTTACGTCGCATTCAAGACCGCTCCCAGGGACGTAAAGTGAGTAACAGAGATCCCTTTGACGTTTCGTAATATCTAGACCTTTTCATTTCAGCCGGACCCTCGCAGGCTGGTAGAGTGGCTTTAGATTAGTTATGAAACTGTTTGGCACGGCTAACTTGCAGGTATTTCGTATTATAAGTACACTCACATCTAACCCGATGAACTGGAATGGGACAAGCTCGCGTGAGTGGGGTGTAAGTGTGCTCATAATATGAACCATAATATGAATAAATGCATAGAACACTTGAAACTTTTTGTCTCCGCTAAAAAAAACACGTTTTTTGTTAGTAGCACGTGGTAGCTTTTTAAAAATAAAAAAATACTGTATAGAAAACAGGCAAGAACATATTAACAAATGTCATAACTCTCGAGTACTTTACTTTCGAAATGGACAGGCTCGAGTACATACGCACTTGTGCACGTGCCTAGGTCAGTGTTTAGGAAACTATGCCACGCGGAACCACTCTAGGCCAGACCTTTGATCACATATCTCCGCGATAACGACGGGAAGCTGTCGCAGATAGATTGTCACGGCCTATTTGCCCGCAGACGTTGAAGCAGCGAATGGACATGGCTGGCGGGCAGATCGGGAGGGCCGCGAAACGTCGCCGAAGTGACAGGAAATAGTACGACCTTTCGTTGGTAGTTGTGCTCACGTACACCGAGTGTGTGAGAGCACAACATTAGCAATCCACTTGGGGACTACAGTTCCGAATCGTGCAATAGGCTATTGAAGCGAAGCCACTGCGGCCAGTCGGATTATATGTGCGGACTGCGTGACTGCATTACTCTATTGCGATTAGAGGAGCGAAACATTGCGAGAAAGGCTCGAGCAACAGGTGGATTTCGGATGCAGGCGGAGCGAACGTGATCCGATTCCAAAAAATGATCACTTTCGTTCTGGCGCGCGAAAAGAATGCATGGCATAGCCGGCGCCGAAAGGAATCAAAGTGGAGCTGGCAAAGTGCAGCTTTGCTCGGGAATTTATCTGGCACGATTGGATCATTGCGTTGCGTTGAACTGTAGCGAATGTGTGCGGTATGATTGTGGCTTAATGGGGTTTACACGAGCTGCGACAGGAAAGCGTCGACGCGCTCGAATCGGGGTAGACATGTGTGTATGAATACTCGTTTTACTTACCTAGTTGCTCGCTCTAAAGCCAGACTAGCATTCGACCTTATAGAGCTTTCTCCTCATCGCCATAGTCTTTAGTTATTAGTCTTTCACTCTATATACCCGGTGCTCTCAAAGCACGCGCGTGTTCCTTTTAATTGAGTCCATAAAATCGGCCGAAGGAGTTCTGCAGGGTGACGTAGCTGTTTTATGAAGTTGCAAACTTGCACTTGTAACGACTTTGGCAGATAACGCGACACGTATCGCTGCCTCGAAAGGAAATTGGCAGAACAAGGATGTACATTATCTTAATTCCTCTTGCTTGAATGCAAAACGGACTCGTTAGTGCGAGCACAAAAGTGATGAGAACACGCAGAGATAAAAATGTGACAACTTATGACCCCCGAACATTGCTGTCAGTTAGTGTTGCATGCGTGCAAACTGCGACGATGAATCAAGTTTATAGTCTGAACTGGACTACGACATTCCAAGGGAGTTAATAGGCCAAGTTGCACTACTTGCGAATGAACATCCGATTCCTGTCTCTCTCTCTCTCTCTCTCTCTCGCCGTCTCCTTGAATTGCGCATTGCAAGATGATCTTAATTCGTGCCCTCGAGATTCATTGCGTCTACTTGGAGCCGGTCCGCATAGAGAAAGCTGTCACGGATCTCGAATTTCCCCGAAACGGGCAAACGAACACGTGGACACCTTTGTCGAATAGTAAAAGTCCAAGTATGAATCGCCCCGTCTGATTAAATCGCAGCCTACTTTCTGTCCGATGTGTGCCAGAGTAGCAAAGAGTCACGAGTTACAAGAAAATGTCGGCAATTCCCTCTAATTATGCGCGATTACCGTATTCAGCAGGATTTTCGCGCCATTCGCGAGAATCAAGTAGCGGAACCGAAGATTTCACACGGATTAAGGTTGGGGAGACTATAGTTTGTTGGATAGAAATTGATTTGATGAAAATTGAATGTTCATCGCGATTGTGATTTGCTTGAATTACGATTATTAGAAAAGTCGAACTAGTGCATTGCTTACAATTTTCCCTCAATTTGTTTTTAGGGAGAAAAGTAATATATTCTGCGGGTGGAGTTATTTTATCAATGACGTATATCGCACCTTTTTTGCCTTTGTGGCACGGAGATCTGAGATACCATTAGCAGGGAACCTCCATTTCTGTATTACATTATCCTCCGACTAAGCAACAATCCCAGTCAACACTAATGAATTGACAAAGAAATTAAAGGTTTCTACGGACAGCAGTCTATGTTTCCTCGTTAATTTATGCTATTTGTTTCTCGGCACTCGCCCATAACTCACTCCACACTTCAATGTGCAAACTCCCATCAGTGTATGTAAGTACACTTTAAGTCTTAGCGGTGTTGTCTTTGTGGAAGACTGCCTTTGGAATCTGTTGAAATCTTGTGATAAGCGCATATATGTTTTAGGAATTTCACTTGACTCTTGACGCGGGTACATTTTACTCGACCCTTGCACACTCGTCTCTGACCCTCACTGCCGAATCTACTCTCTCATTGTATCACGATAGGAAGCTTTTAACTGATTTCGATTTCTTGATGTGCGTACAACTTTTATCTTCAACATGTGTACACTCGAAATTGCAGGTGTTTGACAGCTGCTTTTTAGTTAATAGCATTTGTGTGAATCATGATTAGGGGCTAAGTAGACTTAGAACCCGTTGATCGATCGACGATTTTCCGGTATTCGATGAGATCGCGTAAATCAATCGCCGAGTACGAGAATTACCGCGGTATAAAGTAATAAAAGCGGATGGGAACCCTGACACATGCTAATCGGCTAGCAGCGTCTATGAATCGTTGTACGGACACGCGCGCAGGGTACTTCGGACGGATTGCGTAAGACACGAGTATCACTTGCATCCCGTCGCATCTGCGTGCTTCCCCCGGTGTATTTTTCTGCGGTTTCATACTGGTTCAATGCAGTGGCAGTACTAGTTCTGCGATACCTGCTGCAATAAAAATGGGAAAGATGCGCCTACCTGTCAGCGTCGACGGGAGCCAGAGAGCCGCGGAATTATCGAGATCTCGCTCCTTCCCGCGACCCGACTGATTATTTATCGTGAATTATTGATAAACAACTGCCAATGCGTACGATCAGTTATCGATGACAGTTCAGGATTGGGCATTTTCTCTTCTTCCTGGTAATTAAAATCGAGCGTTTTTCGGCTTGAAATGAAGTTCTCGTGCGATGCGTAATTAAGTGAATTTTTACGATTAATTGATAAGCCTGTCATTACTGGCCGGACAAGTATTTTTCCGCAATTTGCACGTGCGCGATTGCGCACGTACGGCAATATGCACGCCTGATGGTATTTAATACACTGAATTAAAGCGCCTTCGATGACCCCATCGCGGGCATCTTTTCCATTCTCTGACCAAGTCGCCTATCGCCAAATGTGAATGACGATCCAATTTATCCGCGTACGCGCGCGCGGTCATTATACGGTCGAGTGCATTGTGTGGAAATAAGGAATCTGTGTACATTGACCGAATGACTGGGCATTATTTCAACGGCTAGCAGTAGATAAGCGCCGCTGGATTGAAACTGCCATGGTTAATGAATGCCTGTTACTTCCTCTACGTCAGATAGCTACTGTTAGATACGTCGATTTACCATCATTGTTTATAATAAGAGAAATCTGAGCGAGACAAATTCATATCTCGAATGAACCAAAAAAAAAATCATAAATTCATGCTTGCGATAATTTATAAATGAAAGTATGTAGTTGGTGGTCAAGACGGTGTCAACGTAATATGGACTGAAGTCCTTCAAGAGGACTTTGATTCCTATAGATAGATTCGATTTATAATACGCTTCTGCGTGCTTTAAACTCTGTTCGATTACACGCTCATGCATACACGACGTTTGCCTCCGTTTCCTTATACTACCCGTCTGACCAGTGAACTCCGTCTGGTCAGAGAATACTAATGAAGAGGAAAATCAATCATGATAAACTTAGTATTGTAAAGTCATGCAGCTGATACGCGGTAGTGAATGACAAACAGAAATTACATTAGTCAAGTTCGTCATTCGATCTCGTTAAATCAAGCGAGTTTCAGAATTCGGACAAACCTAACGTGCCACGATATATCTTTTTTGTTCGTTTTGGTGCCAATGGATTTTTTGCGCGCTCGTTCCATTTCGCTTCTCCGCGCGGACACGCGATAATGCGGGCGGGCAAAACGGGTTAGGAAACTGTGAATCCCGTTCGCTTTGCACGCTTACTTCGCCGAGTCTAGACTCTTCTTCCTTCCTCCTTGACCTCGAATCGAACTAACGGAACACCTCGCGCGCCAGCGAACGCCGCCCCGTCCTCGCTATTCTGGATAACTTTGCGATAATATACGGGATTTCGTTTCTCCATAGCAATTTCTCTAACGATTATAAATCGTCCTCTCAAAAAGCGATACGCCTCAGTTTCCATTAAACATAAATTAAATAAAATAGAACGCGCATTTTGTCGGACAAAAACTAATTATATCTTTTCATTTTAATTACAGAGCTGTCTTTCGATACGTCCTGCTGTTATGGAACATTCGACGCCACGCGAAGAAGGATTGGAGCGTAGCTGATGTCTTTCGGCAAAATGTGGCCCGCCACCCGAATAAAATTTGCTTCCTCTACGAGGATCAGCAATGGACCTTCCAGGAGGTGAGAGCGCCCCGGCTTCCCTTGTGGGAGGAGGATCTTCCGTGAAAGAAATGCAAGCTCTTCGGAGTAGCCTCGGCACGTTCGAGTGGCTCGGGCGATGTTGACAGTAGACGGCAAAGTTGACGGCGAGTGGGCACACGTTCGGAAAAGCTGGCGGGCACGAAGGGGGAGAACAAGTCAATTCATTGCGTGCAAATTGCGCCGGACTAATTATGTAACACGATCGACCCTCCAATTGCTCGCACATTGGCATGTTGGGCGATGTGGCCTTTAATGAATTGCACTTGCGACGTCGCGTGATCGACTTACGTGTCCGAGTTTCCTCGCTCGATGCCCTCTGTCTTCTCAGGCAATTCCTCCTGCCGCGATTAATCAATTCCCTGACGTCAGGAATGTTCGTGGAAGTCGGCGTTTATTGAAAAAAATGCTTGATAAACAAATAGGACACAGAATACCCTTTGTTCCGAAGGATGCGTTCATTTGACAGTAAACAAACTGGCGCAGTGTTCCAATTGTTGACGGTCGTCTGATCTTACAGATGGAAGAGTTCAGCAACAAAGTCGCCAATGTCTTCAAGGCCCATGGATACCGAAAGGGCGACGTGGTAGCGCTTCTCCTGGAAAACCGGCCGGAATACGTCGCGATATGGCTGGGCTTGAGCAAACTGGGTATCATCACTCCCTTAATCAACACGAATCTAAAGAAGGCCTCCTTGCTGCACAGCATCAACGTGGCAAAGTGCCAAGCCCTCATCTTCGGCACCGAATTCACCACCGGTAACTATCGATTTTATATCGATAATCTATTCTACTTTCTCTGCTGATACCCAAAGCCCAATTGGACATTCAGAAATCGTCGTCGACAGTAGATTTCTTTGCACTTTCTGTCAGGGTCGAATGATATTCGGTAATCTAAAACAGTTCAGTGCCCTGCTCAGCTACATGCCTGCACCTTCCAGGTTAATCTACTAAATCTATTAACTCGATGAGTGGCTCAAGAGATTTACGAGAACATGCAATGTTACAGCAATATCCGATATCGCCGGATCACTCGACGCTAAGATATCCCTGTACAGATTCGGGAGCTCTGCGACTTCCGAGCCGCCAGACCTTAAACCGAAAGACTTGATTGCATTAATGGCCGATGTACCTGCCACTCCGCCAGTTGTGAAAGAAAAGGCATCTCACCATGATAAATTACTGTATATTTATACCAGTGGAACGACCGGTCTCCCGAAAGCGGCAGTCATCACCAGTTCCAGGTAAGATTAGTAAAGTCATTCTAACAGAAAAATCCCAGCGCGACTAATTACGTCCAATGACAATTGTATCAATACAAACTATAATTGAATAATTGCCTTTTGCTTCCTAGATTCATGTTTATCTCGAGTGGCATTTACTATATGGGCCGGGTTCTGAGCAGTGACAGGGTATACACACCCTTGCCACTTTACCATACAGCTGGTGGTATAATGTCTATGGGCTTTGCACTTCTCCACGGCAATACCGTGGTCATTAGGAAGAAGTTCTCGGCAAGTGCGTACTTTACCGATTGTACCAAGTACAAATGCACTGTAAGTATAAATCACTCGATAGTTTGAGCATTGAAGCTGAGATCACCAAAACTTGCATTGCTTCTGTTTAGAGCGCTCAATATATAGGAGAAATGTGTCGATATATCCTGGCCGTTCCACCAAACCCTGAGGATAAACAGCACAACGTCCGAATGATGTTTGGTAATGGACTGCGGCCGCAGATATGGCGCGAATTCGTCGGGCGGTTCAATATTTCGGATGTAGTTGAATTTTACGGGGCGACCGAGGGTAACGCTAATATATGTACGTAAAATTGTAATTTATATGTTTCATTTTTATATCTGTCCAGTGAGTAGTCGATTATTTCGTAACTGATTCCATTTCAGTGAATGTTGACAATACGATTGGAGCGATAGGATTTGTGTCACGCATCATTCCGTCCGTCTATCCAATTTCCATTATCAAGGTGGACAGTGATGGAGAACCAGTCAGAAATGCGAAAGGATTGTGCCAAATTTGCGAACCAGGTAAAACAATTGATATATTATCTATGCGTAATAATCGTCATACGTCATACTTGCATAATTCTTGTTTAAATTGGAAATGATACTTTTAGACGAACCTGGCGTCTTCATTGGAAAAATTCAACCGAACAATCCTAGTAGGGCGTTCCTGGGCTACGTGGACCAGAACGCCTCGCAGAAAAAGATCGTGCGGGACGTGTTTACGCAAGGAGATTCTGCTTTCATCTCTGGTGATATTCTGGTAGCCAATGAATTAGGCTATCTCTTCTTCAAGGACAGAACTGGCGATACGTTCAGATGGAAGGGCGAGAATGTGTCGACCTCCGAGATCGAAGCCATCATTAGCAACCTCGTCAGCTACAGAGACTGTATAGTATACGGAGTGGAGGTACGTACATCTAGTTGTTTAAAAAATTAGATGCAGGAATTTAAAGTCTTGATATTCTCTCTTGCAGGTGCGTGGTGCGGAGGGTAGAGCCGGCATGGCTGCAATTTACGACGAGAACTTGACACTCGACTTGGACAAATTATCACTTGACATTCGAGAACAACTACCAGTTTACGCGAGACCACAGTTTATCAGAATACTTACGAAACTCGATCTCACAGGTATGTATTAGATTGAGAGTAAATGAAAGTGCCTTGCTACTACTGATAAGTTGTTTTGCTTCAGGAACTTTTAAACTTAAGAAAAAGGATCTGCAGGAGGATTACTATGACCCCCGTCGAGTAAGCGACGATTTATACTACTTGGATGCGAAAGTAGGGTACAAACGGTTGACACCAGAGATATATGACCAAATTCACGAAGGAAAGATTCGATTCTAATTGGTCCCTCGAACGGGACGAAACCTTGTTATGAATAATGTGTGTGGAAGGAATCCGCTCGTGTGAGAAACTTACCTGCGATTAGGTTCGATAATAAATGGAAGAGTTTTCTTGATAGGATTGTGCAAAAGAGGGGCTATTTTGCGGTAGAGAACATTTAATTTATTATGAAAGAAGCGCATCGAAAACGCACAATTCACCGCTTGGCTGGAATTCTCAGAAACTCTCTTTCTGGGAAGGCTTGTCTTCAAAGCATATTTGTAAATAGATTTTATTATATTTGAACTCTACGCAACCGTGGGCAACTCGAATGGTAGCTGATATCGTGTAGTGATCATGGTATCCCATAATATCTCCATCTATCACTGCTATCACTGCTATCCCATAATATCTCCATCCATACTCTCATATTTCAATAGTCAATAGAAATACAGCAACGTAACGAAACATCAAATTCATAGTCTAATTTCACTGACGCTTTCCATTGCCAAGAACTACTTCGACGGTACCCACAAGTTTAGAAAGACTATTAGCACCAGAAAGATCATTTTCATATTTTTAAGCGGTGTATTTGTATTATTGTAAAGGTAGACCAATTGTTACTTGTTGCTTTTTAAAATAAAAGTTTTCTATTTTCTATGTACGGCCTTTTGAAACTCCAGCACAAGTAATTCCAAAGTACCAAAGAATTGATGATGCGGATAGATAAGGGAGAGAGGCATACGAGCAAACATAGACAAGAAGTATAATAACGTGTTCAGAATTTATTCCAAGACCCTTGTACTTTTTTTTTGTTTGTTCTACCACACGCCGAGGAATTACAATGTTCACAGTGTTTATGCTAAACGCGCTCCGCGACGTTGACTGTGTGTCCGAGAAAGTGTGACAGAGCACTCGAGAATTACTGCTTCACAGTATTGCGAAGCTCGCAATTAACTAACTAGAAAACGTGTGTTGGATCATAGATAATTATATACATACAAAATGGTACCTTTGCCATTGTGTGCTTGTGATCTATCCGCTCTGGTTAAAGGAAGTACACACAATCATTAACGCATGAATACATATTTAATGCAGCTACTTATCGTCATGTGAAGTTATAACATTATACAGAGCTTATGTGTGATTGGTGCTTCGTATTTCATCTCTCCATTAGCAAACGCAAACGGTAAAACTGCATGGATGAAGAAAGTGTTAGTGTATTCGCAAGTATATGAATCCATAAGCGCGCAGGAACAAAAGGACAATGCACAATCGCCGAATAGAGCAAGCACACCTTCACACACGATGTAATCCTGTATATCACAGTGTACGTGATAAATGAGCAACGGATGTGTACAAAGTTTGGTGTTCAAATTCAGCCCCGCACACTCGTCAGGCGTATCGGGAATACTAGTAGTATACTTCCAGTTCTTAGATCCGGGGCAAGTGCAATACTGTCAGCATTACCCGGATGAAATACTAATTTACATTACCGAATTGGCATTATGCGGGCAGCATAGGTTTTATTTCCTGAATTCCATCGTTTTACGTACATACAAGTCAATGAATACACTTCCGATCGCGAGCGGAGAAGTAAACCTGACGTCGTCAACTCAGTGAGGAAATACTAGTCAGAGGCGAAATCACTCTGAGGCTCGTCAATTCTAAACAACGCGTCGTAATCCACGCATAAGGGCAACGACACCTTAACAGTAAAACTCTGAACAAATCGTACGGGCTAATCGCGCCTACGATCATGCGGACTTTAACGAGTTACATCGTGTAGTAATGATACAGAAATGCGTACACCGTACGGTTGACAGTATTAACTACTCAATTCGATTCTTTGGTGTTATGGAAAAGATCTGCACTTAATTACCCGGGCTCCAAGGTGATACCGTTGGATTGTAATCTGACGTCACATTTGAGCTACCGTATCAAATTGTCCTGGCACTTCGTGGCTGACCGAAGGACACCTTAGTGTCACAACAACCTCTACGAATTCTGTCGGTTTCCATAAAACTCGGGGGAGGGGCGTACGCGAAAGAACTGTAATGCAGCGAAATCTAGAATTGATATTAGTTCATACTTCTTATCCGTACTACTTAAAACATGACTCACGTTCCACTTATCGCTATTTTGTAACATGCACAAATAGAGCTTTACCGCATATTGCCATTGAGTGAAAAAAGTTATAAAACAGATTCTTCGAAACTTACTTTCTTATCGGTCAGTCGTCTTCCCACCCTTGCGCCCGATTTTCCCTCTACTACCCCCGATATTAAGCACATGAATGTTTGCCTCGTTGAAATTTTATCAAAACGCTGAGTCGGCGCTCTCACACATTTAACAATAAGTGGGGTGTACGCGTTACTTCTTCTCTTTCTCTGCCTCCGTGACTTCCTTCTTGACCGACACTTTATTGTCGCATTTCTTCTCTTTGTCCACTTCTCCAGCTTCCTTCTTCACGGTGACCTTACTATCGCTCCACCTCGTGTCCGCTTTCAATTTGTTCTCTACCTCAGATCCGTTTACTTCCCCTATCTTCTCGTCCTGTATTTCCACTATTTCGACCTTCTTGCTGTCGCTTTGCATGATTTTCGCCGCTATGTGGTACATATTCTTCACCGCCGCGAGGTAGGTGTGACAGTCGGTCTGCAAACGAGCATTTTGTATTAAAGAAACTTTCAATGATCTTAATCGTTTAATATATTGCTATGCAGATATGGGATATTTACCGAAGTTTTCTTGAGCTTTTCGTCGGTACTTCTCAACTTGTCCTTGTACGACTTCAGATCTTCTGTGAGACTTTTTATATTGGTTGATTGCTTCGCGGATTTGTCGTTCGTAACAGTTAGGTCATGTTGCAGCTCCATCATTCGCTCTTCCGTGTCTAATCGAGCTTTCTCCGAACGCTTCAGTTGACTAACAAGTTTCTCTACGTCTAACAGGGCGCCTTTGTACATAATATAGCCTACTGGAACCGAATCCTCAGTGTCGTTATCACCATTGTCCTTCCGACTTCTCTTGTTGGGTGGTCCGCCACTGAGGAATACAGGTAACAATTTCTTGTTTCCTAAAGAAGAAATTGTCAATAAAAACCAGCACGTCGACTAAAGTCACACTATTCCACAATGAATCTTCTTACCAAGAGCTAACGACCGAAGGATCTCCTCTTCGTTGTCAGACTTTCCAGCCTCGCCCTTCTCGAACTCCTTCTCATCCTTTCGCTCGTCCTTGTTGTCATCGTCCTTCGATTTATCCGTTAACTTGCGATAATGCAAGGAATCCCTAGTAACAACTTTTTGTACTAATTTCCGGACTTGTGCTCTGGATAAATTCAATCCTAGTGTGTAGATAAGTTCTTCGATGTCCTTATCGAATATGTAACCACAGTGAGTCTGGTCGAAGTAAACGTATGAGAGTAGGAGGTATGGATCGTGCGTGTACAACTTTGTTTTCCTTTTCTTCCCATCCTTCTCCCGATCTCTTCTGCCATCTTTAACTGAATCGTCATCCTGCAAAGCAAGAGTGTTAGTATACTTGTAACGCGTTGGCGCACCAGCTATTTGTTAAATAATTACATCGGAATCCTCATCATCGTCGTCGTCGTCATCATCATTCTTGTCTTTATCGCGATCTTTCTCATCCTTGGTCTTCGCATCTTTCTCGTCTTTCTTATCCTTGCTCCCTTCTCTCTTTTTATCATCCCGTTTGTCATCCTTTCGACTGCACTTCTTGTCGTCTTCTTTCCGTTTATCGTCCCTCTTGTCGTCCCGCTTGTCATCTTTCTTGTCCTTTTTTTTGTCGTCATCCTTCTCCTTAGGCTTCTCTGGGAGACTAGATAGTGAGCGGTAAATACGGAATCCGAAGTCCCGCATTAACATCTCATTGAATAACTCGGCGAATAATGATACTTCAAAGGAATGTTCCTAGAAAAAAGAAAGAAAGCATAGGTAGAGAAATTCAATGAGGTCACAACAACCAGTAGACGATGAATTACCTTTGTGTCTTCTGGTCTGTAGTCCAATAACACACTTAGAGACATTACTGTACAATCGAACTTTCCACTCTTCGCCATTCTTGAGGGGTGAACGATAATATGAGAGGTTTCTGGCAAGGCGTATCTTTTCTCGTGAGCAGCGCGTTCACGTTCGCAAATCTTTTTCTTATCGTCATCGTGCTACATATTGATTATTCATAGATCATTATTATGCATTCGTGAAGTGACCTGTTTTATTGGCGGCATATGGATTGAAGTATTAAACCTTACATCTTTGGCCTCTCGCAATTTCTTATCATCGTCCTCTCTTGGTGGTGGCGACACATCCTTCTCATTTTCATCTACCTCGTCTTGTCGCCCTTCCTCTTTAGCTTGTTCCGACTTGATGGCTTTAACGAGCCTGGCAAGTAACTGGGACTTCAAGCCTTTTGAACTCAGAATCCGTGCCGCTAACTCTTGTCGCAAATCGATGACCTAAATTGGACAAAGACACCATAACATGCTAGTATCGCTATTGAATGGAATATTCTGATCGCACAGTGTTGGAGACTTACGTTCATAGACTTCGGATCGAGCTCAGAATAATGGGTGGGCTCTTTCTTTTCTGGTGCTGAATCGTCCTGAAAAAAGAAAGTTCATATTACGTTGTAGAAATAAAAAGAGGGGTAGGAATCTACAAAAACAGAAGCAGCCCCTATAACGAAACGAAACCACTCCCTCCTTCATTCTTTCATCACTCTCTGGTTTACCAGCACACTCACACACTCGCACATTACGATATACACGTTTCTTCAAATTCACGATGACCCTCAAGTATGACTCAAGTAACTGCTAGATTCTCATAGTGTCCTGGCTCTGGTGTCTGTGTAGTTGATACGTTACGGGTATATATCAATAATGTTGTAGTATTATAGCGATGATCAAATTGAAACTTTTGACGTGATTGATCAATGATGGTGAAGGTATCGGGAAAGGAAATGGCACAGCTGCGCTCTTCTCCGAGCTAGGCTTGCTTGCTTCTCTTGTTAATGCAATGCGACTGCCACTGGCTAAGGGAGTATTCGCAATACATTACCCATTGATCGTTTCCGCTAAAACTATGAGTATCGTCAGAATGATCATACTTTTAGTGACGGCAATGCAACCAGCACCGACTGCAGGCATCGACATCCGCGCCTTTAGCATTGCGGCAGTGGGGACCAAATTGCAGCGTACAATAATACAAGTATAACTAAGTAAAAACCACTAGGCAGTACGTTAAGAACAATAGGTTCGGAATGTATCCTTCCTCTACCCTATTGAATAACATCTAAGCTAACACTACGAAAAACAAACTTTACATATTGGACCTTTGAAAGGTGAGTTGAAGAGCTTGCATGCGTCCAAGAGAAGGTGGATCGGGTACATACTCGCGAATCAAAATAACGATAGGGGCCAAAAGGACGAGCAACACTTGTAAGATAGAACTAAATTCTCCACTTAAAGGGAAACATACAGCCCGGATGTATCCTGTTGAAGAATGATCTGATGCTGGAAGAGCATTGAAACAAATGAGTGAAGTACCTCTGGGAGGTAAGTACGTTCTGTAGGATCAATGGGCAAGTATGGCCTATTGAAAAGTCCAGTTTAGTATCGGGGGGAAGACAGTTGCACGATTATGTAATATAATAATTATAATAAAAAGGTAAAAGTAATATGGGATGATGTTGGCAGTGCCTTTTGATCAGCGACGGCAGCCTCATCAGTGTCATTGGCAGGATCCGAATCGTCGGGGTTAGAGGCAGCACGCAGCAACTTTCGCTCCAGTTGTTTCTTATAGTTCAGTTGAAGGCCATCCCATTCCAATCTGGTGGGTACACAGCTCCAAACATCTGGGAGAAATAGTATGACGGTTTCAACGCGAGAGGGCACCACTCGCCCCGACTTGTGGGTCGTTTCAGCACGTCTGTAGTAGAGTTCCAGGAAGCGGTACCTGTGCCGCAACGAAAAACAATACCCAAACGTCAACTCAGGTTAATGCCGCCTTAGCCTTGCCTTATAAGCTAAACTGTTCGCTCGCTCGCTCGCTTGCTTGCTTGCTCGTTAAGCCCACGCATTGCATACAAAGCCACACACAGCGTACAACGTAGACCATTTGAGAAAGCACTAGTAATAGTGGCCGAGAGAATGCTAATAGAGTACAGATACTGCTGATCTCTCTCTTTCTCCCTCTGGGTGTGCCCCAACTGCTCCCGAATATCATCACCCTCCACCTGCTCCCGACACAGGATCCAGTGCAGCGATCTCCGTTGGTCTCGGCCGTGTGTACAACGCATACCTACCTCCTCTGTAGAGAGTGAGCTACAATCTTAGTTTATCAAATCAGAATGCGTATTAAATGTTAATGACTGGCCCCCAGAAAATCAAACTCCTGTCGGGCACATTCCCCCTTAATACTACGACATTCTATATAGTCTCCTGGAACTCTATCTCACGCACACGTGCGTACATCTGATACGCTTTAAGATGAGACGGAAAACCGATTATCGAATGAGTCACGTCATGTTCAAAGCTTGGATGAAGTTTGAAAGAAATATCTGCTAAGATATCGGGCCATCAAGTGCAATTACAATGAGCACATTCTCTGGTAGTAATCAGCTTTGGAAGAAGCAACCGATGAGTCCGTGAAGGTGCGTTCGATTAGATTGATAAAGTAGTGAATAATTTTGAAGAATCGTACCACTGAGTGCAGTTGGATAGATCTATCCCTGTCAGAGCTTTGCAAGTCCTTACGGCTGTCCTGATCAAAACCGACGGGTCCTTTTCCGGATTAGGACCATCCAGGGAAGGACTCCATGGGCCTCCGATAGCCATCGTCTCGTTCTTCCCGCGCAAGCCTACCAAGAAATTTATAAGGCGTGTAGGGTGCACGTAATCACGATCCGGATCCCTGTCCTCCGAGACACCGCAACATCGTTTGTATATTTCTTCCATGGCCGGCATAGATATAAGCATTACCTGTAATATAATCCACACGGAAGATGAGTTTACTCCGTCGCCACCACACAACACTCAACTTCGTATAGCGATCTACTGACCTTTGCCGAGAAAAGATAATCAGCATCCGAAGGCTCTAATACTGCGGTGTTGTCTATGTACGGATCAACATCCTTATGCATCACGTGGAAAGAGCATGGCTTGTTCAGAGCGAATGGCATATGCGGCGGAAATGCGTCGACCCATCGGAAGTTTGTCGAGAAGAAGTCGCTCGGAATATACATGTTTTGATAACGCCTTCTGATCTCCAGAACATCCGCTTCCGGCCTTTATTAAGGAAACGGTAGTAGTTAAGCCACGGAAATCAATAGCTAATTCAAGGAAGAGAATTAAACTTACAAGTCGAGCGATATTTTTGGTATCTGTACCATGTAACGTGGAACTACTCTAGCACGCCGCCGAGGTCTTGGTGATTTACTCCTACGGGTTCGCGATGGACTGCGCTCTTCCTTTTTCTCGCGCTCCCGTATGCGCTCTTCGCGCCGCCTTTTCCTCTCGATTTCATCCTCCTCGTTTCTACGCTCCCTCGGTGATCGCTCTCGCACCCTTCCAACTTTGGTGCGATTACTGACTGCATTAGGATTTGTTACACTAGTTGTAAACCTAGAAAATCAAATTTTTGGAATTTGCATTCTTTTTGCTTTTGGATGCTCGTATTACATTTTTGTTGTTAGTTACCTATTATTGACATTTTCAGTAGGAGGAGGCACAGCATTGTATGTTCCTGAGGTCCGGCTTGGTTGTTGGGGTAGCGGCTGTTGCTGCTGCTGCTGGCGATTTGGTTGATTTATCTGCTGCGTATTCGTATTATTATTGTTATTACCCATCGGTAGCACTTGTATTCTGGTGGCATTCCACTTGAACGGCATGGATGGATTGTACGATGCTTCCACCAAAACACGATCGCCTACCACAGGATTCGATCCCTTGACACACGCGCTGAAAGGGAAGAGTTCTCTTGAATTAGAAGCACAGAAAACAAATTACCTCGATATTACACATTTCCTTCAATTCACCTAGTTTGAAAGAATACATCCTCGTCCACAAAGCCAAAATTATCGTGAACTTTGGTAACTGTGCCTGTGAATACCCTTTGCTTAGTAGATGATGAAGGGACATTCTGTTGTACTTGTTGCGGTACACCAGCCACGGATGGTTGAAATGCATTTGTGTTTAATGCCCTTGGCGTTGGATATGATACAGTAGCGACTTGCGGGTACAATTGTCCAGCTATACCCGATTGTAGATTGGAGCCAAGTGTAGCCATTGATGCCATTGTTATATTGGGCTACACATTAAAAACACAGTGAATTTTTATTTCACATTTCTATACAATGGCATACAAACTATTGGAATCTGCGCTAATTACCTGTTGTAAACCTAGACTTTGTTGATAAACTTGTTGTGTCTGTTGTTGGTACTGGACCATGGGTTGCCCACCTATACTACCCATGGCCTGACCTAGCATTTGCTGCTGGATATTCGGGATACCCTGACCTGTGTTTAAAGATCGACTCAATTAGTGGCATGCCTTACATGGATCAAATAACTGTGTCAAGGCAACAAAATTAAGTTTGTATCACATTCCCTTCTCCTACAATGGGACGAACAGTTACATCAGAATAGTAAAACGGAGTAGAAATGATTAATGATTCCAAATGAAACGTTAGACATACTGCCTCAAACATCGAAATGCAAGACCAACTGGTTGAATCAGATACTGAAACCGATTGTTTAAGAAACAACTTGATTTTCGTCTACTGCCATCCTGGCTGGCTCCCTTTCGCAAGCTTTCATTCTTTATTCATGACGCGACGAAGGCGTGAGTTCCGTCGGAGCCGAAGGGCCCACGGAGAGTGTCGTTGCCCCTAATCAGTTATATTGAGGCAGGCCTTAAAAATCATTTCCCATCTCGACAGACACACACATTGACTTGTGGTTTTTGAACGAGACTTGGCAACGTTGTTGCCTTGCACACGGGAACGACGATAAACTCCCACCGATAACACGCATAATCTACCTGCATTGCGAACCCATGGCGGATTCTTGCCGCCGCCGAATGGCGAAAGATTACTCATCTCCCCGAGTCTTCTTACTTTACTCTATAAAACACGTTCGATCCGATCCCATTCACTCGCGGATTGAGCGTCCTTCATTCGGGCGCCATGTTTACAGCTAGCACTGCGCCGAGCACTGCCGAGTCGAGTTTCGTTCGCTGCTAAAAAGGAACTCTCCTCCGCACTCACGCATCTACGTGGGATTGCGTGGGAAAAATAAAAAGAACCGATTCTCAGATGCTCGATCGGAGATCAAGTGCACTTTGCTCTTTCCTAGCCGATAGTTTTTCGGATGGCACTTTGACAGAGGATGTGCATCGACTGCAGTCGACCGCACGCTGTAACGGCTGGCGGCAAATATGAAATATTATTTGGAGCCGCTTTTAGTATTCACGTGACAAAAAAAAAGTGTGCTCCTAAAGCTTTTGTCGATGCTTCCACCGAAATAGTCCAAAATAGTCGTAATCGATATAAGTGGAAATTACGCGCCTATATGTATCGAATGTGCATTCAGATCAAATTGAAATAGCCGTGTGCGTATATATATATATATATGTAATGCGGCTCATTCCTGACTTGCGAGCAATTTGCAAATCTCATCTGTTCCAATTTAATCCTCATTAGGAAACGTCATGTCCGGTATACGATCTCACACGCACATGTTACACACATAACTCATGAATCGCCCAGAATCATCACCCAAGGATAGATATATGACGTAATCGGCGATCGCGTAATTGATGGGTGTATTGTCGTTCGCATATATATCTTCGTTTCGTACGTGCATTGTTTCCATAGTAGCATTGTCAATTAATAATCTGCTAATTCATAAGAATGAGGATGAGGATCATGACGAGCTGTAAAAAATAATGCCTGATGGAGTACGCAGTTGCGGATCCACAACTATTCTAAAATCCGCGGGCTTGAACTTCGTTACATAACCGCAGAATTTGGGTGGCCGACGTTCAGCTCTCGAGATGATTGGTGCTGATTGGACCTAATTCGCGGCGTGATTGGTGCCGCAGTTTGTACGAGGCTGTCAGCAAGAGATTCGATTGGCTAAACAGCTCGGTTTCTCGGCTCGTGAACTAGGAAGCGAGCTCGCGATTGGTCGAGAGCCGCCGAAAGGGAAAGCTTGCCTGGTCGTTCGATAACTTGTTGATTTGTCGAGGAAAAGGGCGATTTATTACATAATAAGGGCAGAAAAAGGCAGATAACAGCATCGTTTACACCGAGTGAGCCGGTTCGGTGTTGAACATAGCAGGATTCAGTGGGTAAAGATCGATTCCCGTGAAAGCGAGATTCAAAAATGGCGTTGAGATCGATCTGCCGGCTCTCAATTGATTCGACCTTCAGCCATTTCAGCCATTTAGGAACCACCGCCCGCCAGGGACGATCGTCTTTCGCGTCGCTCACGAGAAGCTTTGCCGCCGCTCCAGCGAAAGCCATGGGTTTACCCACCGTTTACTTCGATATGACCGCGGACGATAAGCCCGTTGGTCGTATTGTTATGGAGGTAAGCAGAACTTCTGCCAAATGCACGTACTCCATCGCCAGCGAAATCAGCCGTCTTTCCGATTCACTCACCAATGGCCATCTTGATTCCCTGGAATTCCTACGAAGCCGGTCTCCCATTACAATCCCATCGAGGCATGCACCTTCCATTCATCAATTTCACCCGCGAGAGCCAATTTCCCTCGATCCAAATTGCATTTTCATAGCTCCCTCGTGTCGCTCCTCCAACATCTACAGCATTTTTTCAGCGCAAGCACATTGTTTCCCTTGAACTTCGGCCGGCCTTGCTGTAAAATTTTCCACTTGCTCTGCTAGCTCGTCATACTCTTTTTCGTACGTTCTGCCCACGTTGACCAGCCTCTTTTTCGCAAGCTTTTTTCGGCTGATTTCTTACCGAAATGAACTATGAGAGAGACACGAGGGAAGCGCGTGGAAAACGAATGCAAAAATCATTGATTTGTTATAATGGATGCGATGTGCATGGAGACGTAGTAACAGTGCGCGCGGCCTGTATCATTCCACCTTTCGTGTGATTGGCCTTGAAATAAATGTGTGTCGAGTTAACAATGACTCTTCCACTTATTATAGTTCTTATTGCAGACGAACGAATTGTACAATGATCGCGCTTAACGCTTTGCTTCTATTATACAAAAATAGCGGTATATTTTTAGCTGACTTCTGGCTTTATTTCGTTTCGCACATTTATGCCTGTATTGTCCATGTTGCAATTGGCGAAAGTACCAAATCTACAAAGTATCATCCACCCATTCCCTAGTACCCTAGTACTTTCAGCTACGCTCGCCGGTTTTAATTTGGACCTTACTGTAATAGTAGATTATTCAAAGTAACACATTTTAATACGATAAAAATAATCTTTTTAGCTGTTCAGCGATGTAGTACCATTAACAGCCGAGAACTTCCGTGCCCTTTGCACCGGGGAGAAAGGTTTCGGGTACAGGGGAAGCACCTTCCACAGGGTCATTCCAAACTTCATGTGCCAAGGCGGTGACTTCACCAATCACAACGGCACTGGTGGAAAGTCCATCTACGGCAACAGGTTTTCCGACGAGAACTTTCAACTGAAGCACACCGAGCCTGGTCTTCTCTCCATGGCTAACGCTGGCCCACACACCAATGGCAGCCAATTTTTTATTACCTGTGCCAAGACTGGCTGGCTCGATGGCAAACATGTTGTTTTCGGCAAAGTCACTGAAGGCATGTCGGTTGTTAGGAAGGTATGTATTTCAAAATGTTCATTTTAAATTTGTTTTTTCAAGTAAGGCAAATGACACTCGTTCGTGGATATATTTTTTAAAAGCAAAAAATCTTGTTTTCTAATGAAATATAAAAATAACCAGTATTTTTGGTGTTGCTGCTCATCGCATCAGCTTGCTACTTTGGTGAAACAACGAACGAGCGATTTAGGATTTAAAAACAAAACGTCGGGTAAGTGCACAATGCAGCATAATTAATCTTTCCTGGTATTGTGTTTCAGTTAGAAGCGTTGGGCTCCCAGAGCGGCAGGACCACGAAAAAGATCGTTGTAGCTGACTGCGGCGAGCTAAAGCAGTAAACTGGTCCAAATAGATACCTGTCCCGACTGCATCTTTATTTAGCTGTTGCGTGCATCTATTGCTGTTTATTACTCCAATGCATTTCTTTTCCACTCACGATTCCTTAAGATTACCGCATCAGTTTCCGATTCCCGCAGAATGTGCACGGTCTCCGACCGATTGCCTGCATTGTACTACTTGTGTCTCAGCCATCATCAACTTGAGTGAGCAAATTGCTGCCGAAACGAATTGGTATACCTTCATTTCCGTCGCAAGGATATACGATTGAAGTTTGCGTCTATTGTTTTATACCTGTATGAGCAATACATCTATACGACGACCAGATTAGTCATAGATGAACTATTTGTCCATCCATATTCTTCCATATCCCCTCTCTGGTACATTCTAACAAACGGTCCGAGTATTCGCGCCCGCACGTGCGCGCCCGTGTGTCTGTGTGCGTGTTTGTGTGTAGTACAGTACAGCGCATTTATCAAGTGCATTCGCTGAGCACCTCGCGTGAATTTCTACTTCCCCGATCAATGTGACTCTCCAACGTTTATCCGAGATATACCAGGCACTTGCATTTCTAGTTGTGTACTTCGCGGAGTGTTCTATTAGGCCTTTAGTTCGCGGTAAACTATATTCTTTCGTAATTGGAGCTCTGTTACACGTGGGCCTTTTGTGAATGTGGGGCCGCACTCGGTTCAATGAAATAAGCCGTCTTCACGCGTGCACGCTATATCCTTTTCTCGAGAGCCCCAGAACCATTGGGTAAATGGTTAGTCCAGATTATGATATAATTACTATATAAACAGCGCCTCCAAATAAAGTTGCATATACGCACTGTATCTAACACCAATGTTGAACGTAGCTGCAGCGACTCCAATAGTCTGGGTTTGAAGGAAATAAAATTGTTTCCAGAATTCTATAGTGCCGTGTTTTACTTGTCCGCCGCACCTCCTACGATGCTTCTTCAATTATTTTGTTTTATACACGAAAGTTTTCGCGTGGAATTTAGGGCAGTTTAAGATTGGTCTGGCCTAGTCTTGTAACGGATTCAAGCGACGAAAATACGCTACTAGGAAGTGGTTGAAAAATGGGTATAAATAGGCTTTCGTTTCTTATGTGATTCAGATATGTGCGGTTGTATATCACAAACGTTCTTCCGTAAGATAAGGCGGGACAAAGTTAATTTGGTTAAAGCAGAATGAGATATCAGTTGCACATTCTCTGATCGTTGTGTCACTACCGTATCTGGCGTCCTATCTATTGTGACCCTTCGGAATTATTTATTAATATACGCTTTTGGATTGAGCGGATCCTAGATAGATTGACAAATATATATACCTTCTGGTTTATTGTAATAATGTCCTTTATTAAATGCAATGAACAAATTGTATAAACAATTCATACGAAACAATTAGACATCCGCATTCTTAACATTTACAAATTTGTGGCCAATGACGCAAGTAAAGAGGAGCATCTCAACGATTTACCCACAGCGGTGCGACTTTACAAGAAAATGCTAAAAACTGGTAAAAAAGGCGCATTATCGAAAGGGATATGTTTGTGTTAGTAAGTATAATAACGTATTATCAAAATGAAAATAGAAGATCGTCATATGGTATTTCAATGCTTTGAAAGCTTTCACTTATTAGTGAATTTTGTGATTCAGCACCTCCAGTATTAGTTTCAAATTTTAATTTGTCCTGACAGCGGCACTTGGATAGAATATGGGAAAATTGCGTACAAATAGCGTTTGAAAAAACTTGAATGAAACTTCTAAAATATCGTAACAAAAAGTTCTTCTTCAAAAACACTTTACAAGGACGACTTTACAAAGATTTAGCAATGTTCGTTTTCCGGAGCACGCAACCAAGTTCGCGAACAGAAGTATGCGCGTAAAAATAATAGAAAAGAAAGGCGCGATATTTCAAAGAGTAAGGTACACACTTGCTATTTCGTGCCCCTTGTACATCGATGAAGTAGCAACAGTTTGATTGTTATACGTCGACTACTATAAATACTCCGGATTGTTTAGAGTTTAGTCTCTTTTACTTGCAGGTACATACACACACAGGGCCTAGTCGCGTGGGAACAGTCATTGTGACGTAGATGTTTAACATGTATTATAGTTAATCCAACGTATAACCTTAACATTATTTGTCCCGTAAAGACTCTGTAGCCATCAACAATAAATATTTCGACGCTGGGGCCGCCTCTCCCTTGTTAGGTTATGTGCTCAGAAGACTATTTATACCGATACAAATAGCTGACTGCGATTACATCAGGAATCTGATGCCGAAGTTCTCCTGGACCATTCGGCGCGTGAGTTCCGAGCGCTGCAACCATTCTCGCTTTTTTTACTATTCACAATCCCTGCATCACCATCGGTCGGTTCGTTAACAAATTGCTAATGTAGCCGCACCTTTATCTATATTCTCTAACAATAAGAGGACGTAAGACACAATACTAAACATTTCCTTTTGTCTCTGTCATTTAACTACGAACATTATTGTACGACGGTAGTCCTGTAGTTATTTTTTCAGCAGCTTTGGATCCCTTTGCCATTCGGACCCCACCTTTTTTTTAAATTCGCAAAGGTTGTCCCTGCAGGGAGGATCGGGTGGGAAAGGGGAGAAATGGATGGTACCGAGACTGAATGGATTAAAAAGGCTATGCAATTCCTACGAATGGCTTAGCTTCCACATAGACATCTAGGTTCTCAGGTCAGATGTGCGACATCACGTTTTCGTGAACCGCCCCGTACTCTTACTGCCCCCTCTACTTCTATACAAATTACGTCGACATATCATTATGAAAAGTATAGGACACCTTTTGACATACACTGCGCCATTTCCAATAGCGATCTGCATTTTTTGTTTATCAGTTACACACCTTTGCTTATTTATTCATTATACTCGTTTGCTTATCTGCTTAGGTACCTTAACGTTAGTGCCTTCGACCAGCGAAGGCAAATTATTAGACGGGCTGTAAAAGCTTTCTTTAGTTTCTCTCACACACAACCAATAAAAATAGAACATCATTGTGAAGTGAAGTGTGCCATTACTTGTATGATGACGACTGTGTTCGCCTTTTCGCCCGACATAAAGATTCGCAGATTTAACAATACACGATTTGCTTCACTTCACACAAACAAAAGCGAAACGTTACTGACTAGAAATATGGTTCGAATGACGAACTGGTACGTGTGTATGCAAACGCTTGCACGTACCGAAGGAGACTTAATGTGTTATTCTTAAAGGAGTATCAATGATGCGCGGAGACTTGCTCCGTTAATAAACAGCCGCACGCGAATTTATTCGCAGAAACATTTAGCGCAAATATGTTTGCAATGCGACTGCATTATCAAATCGACTGTACAACATACAATTCAATTGCGTTCAACGTCAGAAAAAATATCTCTCGATGGGACTATGAATATGATTTACGTGTAACGCTTTCAGGCCTCGCGTACGTCGACGCTACGTAATATGTGTACATGTGCTCGTAAATCGATTAGTAATTCATTTACGTGAGGGCGGGTGATGAGTGGCGCGATTTTATCGTGAATTCGACAAAAGAATACCGATATGTGCTGGTCAATGGGGTCACTTATTCTATGCCTCGCTTATCCTATCGCAAGTGCTCGCGCATCATTGACTCTGACAGTCTGCCATTAAAATAGGATTGTCAGTCGGTAGGACAACGGCCCAGTTAACACCAAATAAGGAGCTTTAATTAATGTCGGTTAGCAGGTTAATTTCTGCAAATTACTTAACGAACAGGTCCTTCAAGGCGGTGCAGATGGATGGTTCGCAAGCTTCCGCTTGCTCTTGGTCCTTATTCCCACCCGAGAACCAACTTGCTACTTTGCTGGACTTTGGTTTGTTAGGCGAAACAGAGGCTTTGCTTGTTGATGCCGATTGCTCAGATTCGCCCACTCGTTGGGCCGTCAGTATTTTCTCGATCGCGGTACCCAAAACCTGGGAAGATATAAATGGAGTGTAATAGAAATTAAGTTTATTGAGGTTGAACTCCCCTTGCTGTTCGTTTATAATATGCAAAAGATTTGCTCTACCTGGGGATCAACTTTGGTGCCACTGCTTCCGTCCCAAATGACTTTATGCTTGGTGCCAGGAGCTGGCGAAGTTCTAGTCAGCGTGTCCTTGGCAGCCTTGAATGCTTTCGACTTGTCGAATTTAAAGTTGAGACTAGCTGGCAGTACATTGTCCGGTTTTTGTTTCTTCGACATTGGCTCGTGTCTTGTCGCGAACCAATTGGATGGCGAGATGAAGGAGGAGGTCTTAGACGAGCCGGACAACTGCTTGCCCTTGGTGCCATGAAGGATCGAGACGTCAAAGCTGTTCGAGCGAAAGCTCTTCAATTTGCTTCGCTTTTGATCGCCACTTTTACTAGACCATCCGCCCTTGTTCTCTTCGCGCGAGGTCGAAGCTTCATCACCACATCGATTGATCTCCGTAGCAGAGGAAGTCAAGGTACTCAGAATCGAGATCAGATCGGTATTCGAGCATACGATTCCGGCCGCGCCGGAACTCCCGGCTCTTGGTATTTCCGATCTCCGCCGACGAAGGGATGATGTTGGCGACACGGAACTCATCGGCAGCTCGGAAAATCGTCGCTTCTGATATTGCGTGTACCGCTGCGTCGAGCTGTTACCTTCCAGGGGCTCCACCTCGCACACGCTCTCTTGGGAAGGTGTCTTGTACATTTTTACTCGCACCTAGACCAAAGTTCGTCAAGTAATTCCTCGGTTTCATTAAAGCATTTTCAAATGTTCTTTTCTTTAGTCGAACTAATAAGAAACATATGCCGTTCCTACTTTTCTCGCTTTGATTCCCTCAATATTGTCCATGATGTCCAGTCGCAAATTGTGCATGCTGCCGCTGTTGCTCGAGGGACCGGAAATTCCGGAAACCGAGTCCCGACGACTTGGCAATATTCTGCTTCCACCGCCCAGTGGAAAAGCGGCGATGGATTCCCGGCGATCACGGCCCAAAAATGTTGGCGGCACTTTTGATATTGTGACAACGGAATGCCTCCGTCCTCCTGGTTGCGGTGCCGGCGCTTGTGAAAGGGTAGCAAGGAATGCCGCTTCTTTCGGAGACGGACCTGATCCCTCGCCACCCCGTTCACTTAAACGCCTCACCTGAAAACATACGAGGCAACAATCCAACAGTTACATAGTTACCCATCTTTTTAAATAAACAATTGTGCTGCGAAAAGATCGTCTGAAAGTTTAAAGGATGTATTTGTGGTGTGAAATACTTTGAAAGAAAACGGTTTCTCCTCTATTCTCACCTGCGAAGCAGTAATGCCGGATGTACACTGTGGCGTGGGCAGTGAGTGTTTCCGTGCATCACGCCACGGTGACAAAAGATACGGATTTAGGAATGAAACATCAGGATGGACCGAGTGCGGCGATGCTTCGCTTTCCTCGCGTTCCGCTTCCTCCTCTCCGATTGTGCTCTCTTCGACCAAGATCAGGGGTTCACCACCGCAGCTTCCGGCCGTCGGCACCGAACTATACGATTGTTTCCTCATTTTTCCTCCAAGATGTCTAAAACAGCAGTGGCAATTTCTCGTGTTATAGTCCGAGCAATTATTTCCCCATCTGTATACGCAAAAATATATTTTTTTGCACTCCATGTTCTTCAAGTAGAGCAATATATAATATATTAAATAGGAACAATAAAATTAGTCTTAAACCCATCGTTTTGCAAAATAAGTGTATTTCGAAAACAATACCCTTACTTATATATAAACACATATCTAAATATACTGTATGTATATTTAATTCATAAGAAACTTTATCTTTGTAACAAAACTATATTTCTATCATCATAACCAGGAACTTTTGGTAACACTTATATAATAATATAAATGTAGATAATGTAGGCAACCATCGTGGAAAACGTATCTAATATGTATTATATCATACTAGATTAATATGTAATCCAATATGAATTTGTTATAGCTATTTCTTAGCATTTTAGCCATATGTGATTATCATGAAGACTGTTGATGAGTCGCTCCAATAATTGTTTTCTTTGGATCTTGGGGCTGAAGCATATACAAAAGATATTTGTTAATAAAACTTGTCGAACGTGTGTTACTTTATTGGTTTTTACGTGTAGACTCACTGTCTGTAATTGTATCAGATCCAAACATGGCATTGCCGAAACAGTCTATAAGTGGTGTGTGTGGAAACATCTTATTGAAGATCTTAATTGTGGTTTCATTGATCATATTCAAATCTTTAGCAGGTATAGTTGCTGCGAACATTAATCCCATAGAATGTCTCTTCAAATGCACCTTTTCCTTCAATTCCATAAGTTTCTTTTCTATCTGTGCCTCAGTTTCATGGGTCTGATCCATAATCATGGTCCAACAGTTGAAACGCCCAGTCATAACAATGGCCACACAAAATGCATCTTTACCACACAAATGCCCCTTTTTACCATGATGCGCATTATGTATCCTTATGTCGTATGTTGATCCACCCCACAAGCACAGCTTTTCCGAATTACTGATTTAAAGGAATTTACAAGCATTAGAAGCAATCCATACAGTTGACTCTCTGTTAAGAAGTTCTCATTTACCGTGTATTGAAGGATTTCACAAACTTTGTCATACGATTGTATTCGTGCATTACTGAGAGCAATAGAACACATTTGGACGTTTTGGCTTGGCGTTTAGGCTTTGTGAGGGCCTGTGTAATACTATGCTGAAACTTCTTCATAGATTCCTCAATATTATATATACCTTGGAGGATATACAATGTCTTGATGTTCACTCCAGGAATATCCGGGAGAAATGCACCGAAAGCACGAGGTTCGCCAAACGATGCACTTTGGATAATCTTACGGAAAAAAGCTGCCCCTGTGGAAAAAGCAAGAGTAGCGATGGGGGTTTATTATAAATACATTCCTCAAGTGTTGTTAATCAATAATTAGGTGGCATTTTCATTGTTTTCCACTACCTAATTATCGATGAGCAACATTTAAGGAATGCATATAAACCAAAAACAACTTGACCCTTCCGCGTCTCCACAAAAGAACGTATTCGCAATAGTTACCCAAGTTATCCAAATCCAAAGAATCATCGGTGTCGTAAGAAGAGTCACTAGTTATAGAATCTTCGCAGTCCTGAGTGGTGAAAGACAGAGTTATACTGTAGCAATCTAATGGCAAGATATTGCTTGGGCAACCTAGATTTTCGACAACATTGTATCAAACTTGTTTTAGTATGCCATATCCACTTATTAGCATTACACACACCCATTAATTCTCAGCAGTCTTTCCTACCTTGGTTGTAAAATCGATCTAAAAATATTGCCACTTTCGGCTTGATACGCAAGTTTCTTATAATCTTGTCCCGATTGTATTCCAGATTCCGCGAATCCAAGGAATCCTGCGATGCATACAGCGCGTTATCCTCCGTAATGCAGACCGGCCCTCTTCTTTGTTTCTCGTCGTTTGCCGCCTTCAGCCAGATTCTGCGATATTATATACATTTTATATGAATATTGTTGGTGGCCAACAGTTGCCAATGATCGAAAGGGTCATTTCCTGCGATCTCACCTGCAAACGATTGAAGCACTTGACAAATCCATGCCCCCCAAGTATTTGAATATGATCCTCAATACGTCGTAGGGTAAACACATGCCGATCTCTTTTGCGTCATTCTTTTGTCCCCTTGTATTCTTGATTTTGTTAATATCACGGCCACTTGTCGCCTCCATTTCGAGTAAACAGCTCATTGTTCTCTATGCCACGTTTGTCACCCACAAATAGTCCACTGGCGTTCGCAACTCAAGCTACACTCTGCTGTTTTTCCCGGTCAAATTCGCACGCTTCTCGCACTGTTTCTTCGCCTTGGACTCGCCGGCCGCGTTTAGTTGCGTTTCGAAATTGTTCGATGCACCTCATTGGCTGGAGGCAGCGTCGACGGAAGGGGTAGTTTCTTTTCGAATCAACGACGCCGTAACATTTCCCGCCGCATTTCTTCCTTTTGGATTCAAAAGAAGCCGAAGCCGATTGGTAATATGTACATATAGGCATATTGTTGCGGTGTGAGGATTGCGTAATTGCTCGATTGGAGATCCCGATGATATATCAGGACAGATTTACTGTTGTAATCTCTGCTCTACTTTGACGTTTGGGGTGAAGTCGGTCGATGTACTGATAGGCCGTTCTGCTGACGATCTTTACCTCTTGGTCACCAGCCTCCTAACAAGAGTGATTTAAAGCCATCCTCTTTAAAGGGGATGTTTCTTAACGACCTGATAGTAAACACTTTTGTTGCGCACCTGTTCTACGATCTTTCCTGTTCCAGGATAACTACATATGTGGCCTGTTGGCCTCTTAAATTCTAATTTGAAGAGTAGAATCGAATTTACAGAAAAAGCCTGTATGCGTGAAATAAACTGACTGATCGATCGAAATCATAGGGAAGTTTCCGTACTACATATGCATATATATATTGACTTCAATCGACAACATTCACGCAGTGGCTGCGGCGTCGCGTCGCGGACGACTGAAGCTTTTGCCAATTCCAACCGATTGCCATGTTTGCATCGAGCGCCGCTAGGAAATTGGATTCGCAGGACGTCGATGGGTTTATCCGGCAGTCCAGGGCGAAGTTAAATTTAGTGACACATCTCTGCCAACTAATTTCCCTCGGCCGTCCAGGCGCAGAAGAAGAGACCGCCGCACTAAATCAATCTCGACGATGGCGCACTGAGGTAGCACTGAAATTCAATTCTGCCGATACATGGTCGTCATTCTATAACGTAGTTACGGGGCGCTGGTAGCGAGCGGTTCATTATGTTATCTTATTACACATTGTTCAAGCGAATAGACGAGCCGTAGACAATGGCGAGCATAACGACGAAAATATTAGAGGAAAGTCTCCGTACGAAAGCCTATGTTGAGCCACTGGCTTCATTAAAACGGGTATTTTCGTAACGTGTTTACGGGGGAAGTGCGTTTATGTGGCGACTCTGCCCTTGATCCTTCGCCGTTCTTTTAACCTCGAAAGTAAAGGTTATTTATGGGCAGCAAATTCGGATCCTACACAATACATTTCATTATTCCGTTCTGTGTTATCTGTACATTTGTATCCTGGGCTGAATGAAAATTGATAATGAAACTAATAAATTTTTATTTCATAAAATATTCAGTCTGACGTCACACCACGAGCTGTTAGCCGTGTGACGTAAGGCAGCAGTGAATAAAGAAGCATTTGGCCGGTAATTCTAGTTTGTTGCGGTTGCAGGTGAGCGAGGAAGAGAGAGAGAGAGAGAGAGAGAGAGAGAGCGGCAGAGGCCGGTGAAGATGGCACGAGGGAGAGAGAGAGAGCGGGAGAAAGAGAGTAGTGTTCTCATGGCGAGAGCGATCGATCGAACTGTCTAAAGCGGCACACTCGCAACCCTCTTCTCTTTTTCTTTATCGAAAACTAGTTCCCAGCTTTTTCGGACTAACTGACCCGCAATCCGACCCTCCTCGGGGGAAGGCCGTTTATATAAAATATAAAAATAGTCTATTTACACAGGATCTGCCAAGAATCAACCCTCGCGTCGTCGGCGTGGAAAATTCATGTGCGTTCATTGAAGATCACTTTTAGATCCAGTTGATTTAATTACCGGTCTCGGTGACGATAAATCCTACAAATATAAGTCTGCGCAGTTGATTTATTAGTCTGGGAAGAAACGCAGAAACGGCCAATAATTGTCCGCAGTTGATATACTCGCAATATTTTCCCTGAAACGTAGCAACTTAGCGATTACTCGCAAGAAGTAACGCGTTGTTGGATGAAAAATTGATTCCACAACACGTCGGCCAACTTTCCACGTGGATTATACTTGGTTAAAGGATCCTCGCGAGCTCTAAACACTGGCAAGCTCCTCGGCAGAGTTTCCCGGAGAATCCGGCCAAGTTTTGAGTTACGACCAGCGTTATACAGTTAGGTTCAGAAGCGTGGCGCCTCGACGATGCTTCCCGGGGAACGCAGACACTTCTCATTCCTCATAAAGCATTCCGATGTCCGCGAAAATTGCTGGAGCCATGAATGGCCCGGCGTCGGTCTATTTTTGAAAATTAATACCGGAATTCCGCAGAAATTGAATTCAGCGTGAATTGCGAATTCGCGCGGCAAGTTATCTGTGCTGCAATTCTTCATCGCCGGTGGAGAGTGCGAGTTCCTCGCAAGTGGAAAACTTATATCTGGAACGTAGATCCGATCGTCCTTTTGTCACGGACGCTTGGCGATGGAGGGAAGTTGGAAGTTGGAGAAGTGCGGAAACTAGGAGTGGCGAACGGTTTTCATTGGATGTATCGGTGGTATGTCATTCCAACTTGTTCCAGCATTTCCTTTTTGCTCTTTGTCTTCTCCTCTGTTACCGCTTTCCCTTTCAGAGGGACGATGCTTCACGCTTGCGCCGCCTCGCCTCAAAGCAAGCACATGCCATTTTCTGCGGCACCGCAGAAATCATCGAGCTCTTTAATGGAATACCACTTACTTTGACCGGCTTTCCTCTCCCGGCGTCCACACGACCCTTCGTAGCTGTACTACATCCGCCCATGCACGCGCGTATATGTATGTGCAAATATCGATGGCAAACGTGTGTTGGACTGAAGAGCCATTAAATATCCTTTTCAGCGAGAATGCGTCGTCGACTCGCTGCAGCAATGCTGCCGGTGTGCGGAGTATGCAGGCTCTCGCTCCGAAAAATCCATGAAAAAGTACATGTGTACTTGCCCCTTAACTTTGATATCGCACTTGACCTGAGTTCGAACTCGAATTGTGGTCATTGTGGGGCTTCGTCATCAAGATAGTGGAAGTGCAGTAATTTCACACGTGACCTGTATGCTTGACCTATATCACATGATCGATGACTTAGACGATAGAAAGGGTACAAGAATCGAGTGGAATGCAGGCATTCTTCAGCTAAGAACCACTGCACGGTCTGCACGTGTATCACAAGGCATAAAGTCTATTGAGTTTTAAAGGTTTTCTAAATAATACTTGTGATCGGGGTGCCGTTTAGTTAAATCATCCCAGAGATTTAGCGGAGGAAACGTTGCTTACGTAGCTCGGAGGAAAAGGAAAGTGGAAAAACGATTGGTAAAGTGGATTAGAACGTTAATCCGGAAAGTAGCAAACGAACGGGATAGAATTTCCTGCGCACCAGAGTTGGAAATTTATAAACTAAAGGATTAAAGGATTTTCCATCGAAAAATTGGGCAAAAGCAAAACACATAAGCTATTTTTTCACACGTCTTTTTCACCATGAAAATTGTTTCATAAATCGCGTGTTACAGCGCGTAGTGGCACTGCCGCTGTGCGAATAAATATAATTAGCACCATAAGAGACACTCGAGTTTGATGGATTTCAGCCCCTCAGCGGAGGGTTAACGATAAAGATTAGGGGAATGCAAGCAATCGAGGGAGAAAGGGAAACGGCTGAGAATTACTCTGCTGGTTGGGCTTCCACCATGATTTCCCTTTCGAGATGGGATCTGGCTTACTCGAATCGAATTAGCCTGCAGTCCATGTCATCTCCCGAGAGCGACGAGTAGTGGAGGATTATGGCGATTGGAGCGAAATTACAGCCGATTGTCGAATAGATTGCTGTTCTTGTCGAGGGGCTCTGGTCGCCGGGGGAAAAAAGGCCTCGAGCGCCCTTTGATCGATATCCTCTCCGAGGCAGGATTCTCTTTCTATCAGAAAAATTCTACTCACGCCGCACCACAGCACGCCGTGTCAATCCCTGCAGATTTAGGGTAGTTGTCAGGCAAATCCATTTTTCATACCAATTGCCGTGGAACTCGCATGACGCATAGCAGATTATTATTCGACTATTTTCAAACTAGTTTCTGCTTGACTGACATTTTGTCCATAAAAGTGAACACTTTCGAGTAAAACCAAAGTGCGCAACAGGTATCCTTTTTACCTAAAGGGCATCTCAATGTTTACGATTTTAGATACTTTTTTCATTGGCACATAATGATTTTAGAGAGTAAAACGAATAACGAAAGCTATTGGAATATTTGGCTAGTTGATTAAAGTATTCCGTTAGCACATATCCGCTTTACCCGGGCGTTCCCCACCTGCGTCCAATTGGGAATAGCGCCACACCTGCGCAAAATGCGATGCCGATTGCGAGGAGCTTTCCGCTTACCACTGCGCGTGGATTTCGAGGGCGCAAAACAGCCCGCCATTTGTTTACGGCCAAGCCGCCGACGTAACGAGGACTCGAAAATACGAAGACCAGCAATTAATTATAATTCCGCAGCGGCGAATCGGTCGGCGAGCGTCTGATTACGGTGAGGCGCATCGGCGTAAGCGGATTTGTCAATGTTTGTCGCATAACGAGCCAAATCGAATTAGCCGACATGTGTGTGCTCTTTGCGGGTGTATGCATCTATGTTAATTACATTCTCAATAAAGCGACCGCCCGTAACAACGTGCGCCCCTCAAGCCTTCTACGCAACGTCCACCCCACCGCCTTTGGTCGCTTTGCAACTCTCCTAACGAACTTCCATACGTCTCTGTTAGGATAATCCTGCCGCCCCACTGATCCTCTCGCCGATCCCGTTACTCCTTGTTCAAGAACATTCACATTTTTCGACCCAGTTTAACTCTCGCTCTTCGTAATTAATTTCCTCCCGAAAACCACCCCGTTGGCTGTTGCATTAAATGCAGTTTTATATTTTAAACAATGCATCTGTTTAATATGCAGAATCGGCGGCGCGAACATTTCGTCGGGTTCGTTGGGAGGTTTGAAGTCCCAGTGGCGAAGCTCGGAAGAGGAGGAGGAGAAAATGGAGAAGTGCGTTGGCTTTCTCGCGCGCACGATTGCCGAGCAAGTACAATTATTCGACAGTAAAGGGTGTCGGGAATCGATTTCCTTTGGCGTTCCCCAGGCAAAGTGTTAAGCTCCTCCGCTTCGGAGGTACCGCCTCCTTTATAGGCCTCTTATCTTCCTTCCCCTTCTCGTTTCTCTTTCTTCGGAGCCATCCGACTATGGAAAATATCTGCTCGAACCTTCGCGCGCTCCTCTACAGTCTACATACTTATACTTCCCGTGGCTCCTCCGCGGCCGCTCGAACAATCATGCGAATCCGGCGAATTTCTCCTCCAGCCGCGCGCTCCCGCTGGAGAAGCTCCACTCCCCCGGTGTCATTGGGGTTAACCCACTTTCCATAATATCTGATTCAAAGAACTCCTGATAGCCCGGAGGACATTTTAAACGGGCCCTCGAGCCGCCTCTTTTTCTCCGAATCCTCTTGATGCGCGCCCGACGTGCCTGATACGGCTTATGCCACCCCTTAACCGGAAACGGCCACTCTCAACCGTCAATGGTAAATGCGTATAACACTGTTGAATCCGTCATTGTCTCGCGGGAGATGCCACGGGAAGCTCGTGACTGATTTCGACTTTCTGATGAGGATGTGTGTAGTAGAATCGTATTGGCGTGCGCGATTTCGGGTCTTCTTGGATTGGTTATATAGCAGAAGAGACGCTTTTTCGGATTTTGGGGGGATAATTGTATGAATCGTATTGGTGGGGCACAGTGACAGCTTTTGGATAATTAATTCTCGGTGGAATCTTAGTTTCTATGCTGAAACTGTCGAAAAATCACGAATTTGGAAAAACAAGAAGGACCTTGTTATCCAATATTTCTCGATATTTTTCGATATTTTTTGGATTTTTCGAAGGTTCTCCAATTCACCCGGCTTCAACATATTCGACAGTTTTGCTTCCAACATTATTATTGTGCACAAAATCAATAGTCGAGAGAAGCCTCTATTGAATTGCACGGAGCCACAAATCGCCGAAATCTCACCTCAATATGGAAATACTCGTGCTGAGATAGTCAGGCAGGACTCTTCTCGGGGGCGAAGATGCGGTGTGCGATAGTGAAGGTGCTTTCTCCGCATAAAGGTCAAAGAAGCACTTGGAAAGTGCAATACGATGTTGTGAGTACTGGACAATGAAAGCATCGGCTTGGAAATGCGCCCATAACCGGCTTCCCCCACACTCCGCCGACAGGTTATTCTCTCTCCGACGTGAGGAAAAAAGTCATGCACGCGGCCAGCCTCTCTGGCCCCAGCCACAGTACACTCCAATTTCACTGATACTATCTTATAATGGTTTCCCGAGCGGATTATCCACTGTGATTGGACGGGGCAAAGTACACGGTGAATAACGTATTTCCTATTCACTGTGCTGTCGCGGCTCTTGCGTAACGCTCGATCTGTCTTTTTGTTTTGTCCGATTGCAATCGCTTACCTCGCAGGACACAATGCTCGCGGGAATCCGAATATTCTGTTTCCGTAAGCGGAGCAATGTTTCACTATTAAAAGTAATAGAAATTCAGATCAAATGCTACTTGTATCAATTGTTGTTTTTTAAAATATTTCGGACAAAAAGTTGTCGAAATCACTGTTTTTGAATTTGATTGTTGAAACTTGTGACGCAGTTAGGATTCTCTCGATGGAGGGTAGAAAAAGTCAATTAATCGTATTTATTTGCGGGCATTTCACTGAAAACGATTGATAATCGACTCGCTGTGATCATCAATTACTCAAGCACGTAGACATGTTGCACTAGTAACAGTTTCGCGTGGACACGAAAGAAAGGATGATCATTGACGTTTAAGAGTTGTAATCAAACAGGATAGGCCGACACGATGGAATCACACGGAATACTTAATCAAAACCAGCACCGGGTTAACCGCCCTTTATTCCAGACACATGATTAAACCGAAAACCGTTACTGATACGCCGATTTCGCGAATATCCGCGCGGATGGAGACACGTTTGATCGAGCAACCCTCCTGTAAAAGTAATATGTCAAGCGATTCCGACGCTGCCATATTAAAAGGCATTCATTACTCCGTCGCGGAACCGTTTATGCAAATATTAATATTAATTTTCAGCGAGTGCGCTACGAATTCTGCTCGAATTATTATAGACCTAGTCGAATATTGGGCTAAAATTCGACAAAAAAAAAGGTTGACAAGCTCATCACACATCTGGGCCAATAAACATTCCGCGAATGGTTCGGATGGCCGGGGGTAGTTTGAAATTTATTCAAATCTGGTGGGGTTCGGCTCTCCCGGGAGATGTGGGGTAACGCTATTACTGTTCTCGGCAAACTAATTGCGAGTCTCGGCGTAGTTGCAGTCGGATTCAACAGATAAGAGAACGCGGGTTATAACGGAAGCATCCTTTAATCATCAAACTACTATGTCGATTGGAAGAGTAAAGGAACCAAGCGGCACATGAAGCACAGTTGTTCTGGCCCGGTAATTTCCCATTAAAATTCAGCCGGCAACTTTTGAAACTCCGTCCGGAAGAATCGGACTAAGGGACAAAGAGTTCGCTCCTGGATTGTCCAATTTCCGGAATTAATAATTCAGTGACGAATTCATCAGGTACGTTCTCATATTTTTCACAGTTTTTATATTTCTCTCAGTCGGAAAATCAAAGGAAAGTATCGGAGGAATTCGATTTGAGCCCGGCGAGACTTTCCTTGAGTTGCCGTTCTATTTAACGGGACTCCGACCATCCTTAACCCTCGGATGACTCCTGGAGATTCGCTCGGTCGTATCCATCCCGAGATTCCCCGTAAACTTTTACTAAACAGTTATGCCCCATTCGCAATTGAAACGGGGTCTTCGATCGTAAATGTCGCAAACCCAGTAAAGGAGCGATCCAGCAACGTTGCAATTCCTCGAGGTAAGTGGCAAAGTTATTACCAAGATTAAGACGTCGCATCGCCCACGCTCGCTCCTCTAATTACTAAGGAACCTCGGCGAATAGTTAAACTTTACAGGAGCCATTCCATTCCCCTTTGTACAACGCAGTGTTTTACAGTCGAGTGAAAATCCTGCTCTAGGAGTATGACGAATCGGCTCTGGTTCGCCGAGTTAAACAGGACGCCCGGGGCGTTCATCGCCTCGAAACACGCGAGTCTGTCAAACAGAGTATGTATAATTGAAATGCGGCAGGTGGATTTCAACCTACCTTGATCCGCGCAGAGAAGCAACAGCGTGCAGTGGGATTCGCAGTTGGAGCCAACGGGTAGTAAAGCGCAGTCCGCCCGGCCACAAATCGTTCACATTAAATCTCGCCGGAGTCCAGCCTTATCGCACCAAGTCCCGGCTTACTCAGAGAGCCACATTCAGCTATACCTATTGTCCGATGCCACCTCGATTTCCCGCTCGAAACTACTCCGAATCTACTCCCGCCGGATTAAAGCCCGCCACTTCTTATACTACCGCGCCGACTATTCCGTTCCACTTGGAATACATATCCGATTTCCTCCAGCAATAACTCAACCGATAACTTCTACGAGTCCCCAAAGCAACTCTACCAAGACCAATCTCCTCAAAGTCCCCGCACTCGAGACTATACTACTTTTGAGATGCTCATAAACACATTTCCAACGAATTACAGAGAGTCCTTCTGGGGTGCGTTTGCGAGCATGTTTATCCAAGTATGTACGGAGTTGTCCTTGGCCCAGGACCTCTAGCGAGCGAAGGAGGTCGAGCGGTGGTTTAACGGGCGAGCGCACTAGTTAATCAGAGGATGCGAGGGAGAGTGCGACTTATCAGAGGACATTGGGGTCGCGTGACAAGAAGAGTCCCTTTCCACAGGAGGAGCGAAGGGTAGCAAGGATATGACCGAGTCGGTGGTCTAAGCGGTACTGCTAGGCCTCGCGCGACCCGGCTTCCCCCACCACCCATCGACCCGGGCCGCCAGGACCAATGGGAGTCGAGTATTTCCAACCCTTTAAACTGGTTGCGTTGGAGCTCCGGCTGGCTCATGGCTCATGTCAGTTGCGTGCCGGGGGCGGGGGACTGAAGGGCTGCTGGACTCGAAACGCCACTACTCTTCTCGGCCACGTCTCACGTGTTGCTTCTCGGTAAACATCGCCAGCAGCAGCACAACCGCCACAACCCCTCTCTCCCACTTTAACCTTCGCACCGCGCTGGGCTCGAAAAGTTGCGTCAGAGCCCGCGCCGGACGTGCACAGATAGCGAAAGACCCTTTTTCCTATCGGTAAATCCATCCCGCGCCGCTTCCAATTAGTGCGTCGATTGCTCGCTGTGGTGGCTGCGGCGGGAAGGCGGATGTTTGCCAGAAAAGATTTTTTTGTCTAGGGAGCTTTGAAAATGGAGCTTTAAAAATCACTAACCATAAAACAATTGTTTGTTTTCATAGAAATGCGTCCAGATTTCTATTCTGCTGTTTTAAATAAATCAATAAATACTCGCTTTCTATTCAAATTTTACTATCTATATTATACGCTACTTGGTAAGCGCCGAGTTCGACGCCTTGATCCTGCCCAATTCCGACAATGCGAGCGAATTTCTCTGTCACTGTACAATAAAGCCTGATAAACAGGGACGGCTTACTACTTGCAGCTTGCAGCGGTACATGTGGGTTGTGTCAGGGGCCGTAAGCATAATCCGAGTGTAATCTGTCCATATCGCCGGGAGATATTCACTGTCATGCACATTCATGCCGGTGCACGAAATGCAGCGCGCCTTGTTTCCAATATTGTAAACTTCACAGTGAACATGGTGCGTTCTATAATGCCCGTCGGTCCTGATCTGCGCGCGGAAATTAGGCGAACTGCAAGTGCACAGCAATGTATATGTTTTGGTAGAAATGTGGGGATATGTGTATGTATATTGAATTTATTTGGTGCTGGAATTACTATTCATGTCTTGCTATTAGAAAAGGAATTAATTATGTTTATAATAAATTTGGAAAAGCTATAAAATTGGCAGAACTTGAAAAAGAAATGTTGTTCAATTCGGAGTTCTTTTATTTATTTTCGTATTCACGTAAAATGAATAATAATGTGATAAACTGTGCGGCAGATTTTAGTTATAAATAAAATTCCAATTTCACAAGTGGGAATCTTTGTATCAGAAAATATGAGAAGAGTTGATTTTATTTTCCTCGGGGATTTCTTTGATATTCGCATATTAGCAATCGCTGACGGCAATACTGGAAAGAATACTCCGCAGGCTCTCCGCTCGGAAAGCACAGGAAGGCCAAAGGAGCACAGGGACGAGGAGGTAGCGCGCGACTAATGAAAGGCACGCCAGAGAAAAGGCAACTCTCTCCTGAAACTGGATGAACACGGCGATTCTAAGTTCCGCCTGTGCAAACAACTGCGAACGAACTCTTCGGGCGCTTCGCTCCGTCTCAAATAAACTGACTTCCGGAATAATTAAAGCTTTTCCCTTGAAAACTCCCCGCGGGCCTCTGTCTTCCAAGTACTGGCTCCGCGGCAACTTTTCAATACTTCGTGACACGGAGCGCAATTCATTTTGCCAACTATTTTTACAAAATCTCCACTGTCGCTGAAAGAAAACACTTCTTAGCTTTCAATCTCGATTTCAATGTAAAAATTCAATACAAGCATTTTACAATTTCCGAAAAAACATCAAGCGTTTCCGATGACTCGAATGGGCTTTTCCTATGTGTCAATCAGCAGCACTTGCGGTCAATCGTGTTGCACAAACCGGGCTTGTTGTGCAACATGATTGATCGGCGATCGAACCCTGAAACTATTATCTAGCCAAATTGACGTGTAATGTTGGCATGTAATCCGTTCGATTTGACGCGTAAACAGGAGGCGATTTTACTGGACAAGGGGAAACCCACTGCGTAATCCGAGGCTTTCGGTTTATTTAATGACTGTCGCTTGGAGGGCGTAATAACTCAGCAAATATACTTACTACATGTACAATACTAGCCACGCCTCTAACACGGGCGATACATTCTGGATTACAGGAGACGCTGTTACACATACATGACCGTCGGATTACTCGCGTCCTTAATGGACATATCTGAATCCTGACTCGAGTTGTGAGAGCAACGATTTATGTTCGTTCCTCGTATAACAGACAGGACTGAATGAATTTAGTCACGTGAATAAATCAACTGACGCAAATAGTAATTTGCCAACTATACGCGTATTAATCTAATCCCGCAATTTTGCGCGTTTCATCCGAACAATTGCGAAATTCCATTCTGAGTCAGCGAACCCAGATAGAACAAGAATAGGAGCTACAAGCCCAAATACCAAAGGGCACGTGCTATACACAAGTTTTTCTCAGCGGCCGGTTGCACATTGCGAGTAATTTAATGGTGGAATGTTGATGAAAAATCCCGGGGTTCTATGGCGTCTGAATGGTAACCGTCGACGTCGGACTTCCTTCCTGCAGAAGGCAATAACACTTGCTCCGTATAGAGGGTGAGGGCGCCGAGGGGCGAGGGGAGAAATCGATTCGCCTGCGGCTATTCACCCTCAATAAAACATGCGACTACAATAGTCCACCTTTACCTGCAGTCTTTCCAAAGAAGTTGCCAATATCGCTGTTACTGGATATAGTCGTCAGACTTCAACCCCATCGAACTTCAGACATCCGCTGATTACTAATACGCAGAAAACTCATGAATCTCAAGTTAATATTAATTCATGAATTAATTAGCCAATAGCCAGTTACTAAGGATTTTGAAGAAATGCGGAAGTTATTTGTTTCATGAAGTTTGAATGATAGCGAAAATATAGTCATTCGATATACTTCAATAGCCAAAGCCGAGTATATAATTGCTCGACTCGATAATGAAGTCGGGCAAGTTCGATTTACGTAAATTTGCACGTAAATTATGTGGTTGCCGAGTTGTCAAAGTGGCAGGCATATTTAGCGATGCCCCTGGGAGGAACTCGGTCGGACGGACACTTTTCCCATCGCGGCCGCGCGGAGTTCAGGGCTTCGAAAGTAGTGCAAATCAAAGTTGCCTTCCTGGCCTAATCAGGTCCACCTAGCTGCTTCCATTGCCAGTGTACTTATTATGCAGTTCGGTCTAACAAGGATTTCGAGCAGTTTACATCGACAGATATCCGAAGCTAGTGTTTCATATTAACTCAAATCTAGTATGACAAATTGAATCAGGCATTGTTACCTTAATTTCATAATTAGTTTCCATCGTCGAATGCAATTGCTGATTAAACCCGTGTAATCAGAGCTGGCGAAAGAGTTTAATGGAATTCCGGGACGCGTCGGCAGATGTGTAATAATTCAGGATTATAATATTAGCGGAATGCAATGGAATTACTGCTTGAATGTTTAATGCGGTTAATTCCACCGCACTTTTCTCCACTTCGGTAGTTTATTTTGTAATACCAATGCGTTCGGTCTTTGCTAATATGTCGCCGCTAATCCGGTAATGGGAGTGTAACTCATTTGGTAAACTGGTCGCGTGAGGTGCGCGTTAATTATCCCCTCGGCTTCTTTCTTTCTTTCGGGTTAGTTGCTTCTAGGAGCTAGAGACAACGCGCAAGCACCGCTGAAGATCGTACCGTTCAGCCATGCAACTGGACAACTTGGCTAATTAGAGAAAACGACGGGACGTGCTTTCCCTTCCGTTGTTGGGACTAGACTTCCCGAAGAAAACCCTCTTGGAACAAGTGGCCATCATTTGTCATCACGAGTCATTTGCCTGCTTTCTGTTCCGGGCAGGATTTTGAAGTTGCGGGGATCCAGGATTCTCACTCGGAGTGTTTGCTCCGATCTGACAGGCTGTTTAGATAAATCGGAGGCTGATGTTAAAGGTCAGGGGTTGTCTTGAGGTCGAAATCAGCTTGCGGTGATAAGAGACAGGAGCTCTTGAGTATTCTCAACATGTATTTGCGTAAACTACAGGATGTTCCATAAAAGATATTAGGCACCAGAAAATTATTAATATCATGAAGGTATTATTGTATGAATTTCTGATGACTTTTAATACAATACAATTTCTTGTCATTTCCGCAAAGTATACTTAAATATATCAAAACCTAGTTCTAGTGTCAGACGAATTAAATGAAAATGACAAAAAGTTGTGATACAACATAAAATCCATGAAAATATGATAAAAATACTTGGTCCCGATGGGAAAAAAGGTACTTGACAACAATGGCAGGCTCGATTCGCAACAAACTGTTACAACCTAGACTTTATTATCGGAGGTCGCCGAAGTCGGCGAGTTGTGAGGTTGACGTCAAAGCGCTGCGCGGTTGAGGGTGGCTAAAGCTTTCGACTAAGCATGCCTATTGATTTTCCCTGCTTTCGAGGTTTCTGGAGCATCCGGCCTGCCGGCGCAGACGCCGTCGCCAGCCCCAATATGGCCGCCAGCAGGCACACTTCCTCCACAACTCCCGCACTTTCGCTTTTCGGCTCCGTCGCTTTTTCACGCGTGTTCGCCCGACCTGGCGAAATGTGCGTGCGAGTCGCGCGATCCAGGTGCACCGATTAAGAGGAGCTCGTTTCCGGTCATCATCGAGTCATCATGGCCGCCGATATATGGGCGGCGGTCACGTGCTTCCTGATGGTCACGACGATTGGCCTCGCCAGTGGTGAGTGACTCTGCCACACTTTTGCACAATCGAGGAATTCCTTCGTCCCGGCGTCATCGACTTCTTCCTCGGATTCTGCTCTTATTGTTAGAGGTTCTCTCAGTGTTCTGCGTCGTGTTTGAGACTGCGGGGATTATTTAGACTTTATTTTTGTTATATCTGCGAGCTGATTCCTTGGTGTTTGATTGGAGTAATTTTTAGGGATTTTGGATTGCTGATTTATGTTATTGGAGATTTGTGATATTTAGTGTTTATTGGTGGGTGGTTTCTTGGATTGGGAATTAGAGTTAATATCAGAGGATTGTTGAAATTATCTGCATTCCAGTAGGAATGATGAAGTCGGGCCAGCTTGATGCGCAACAAGAACCCACTCTGCACTCGGTTCTCTTACTATCTAAAGATATACACAGTGTTCGCCTGCCCACGTGTACGCACGGATTTCTACGTACACATTTCGCATAGAGGAACACCTCTGACCTCTCCAGAACGTTCGATCCACATACCAGGTCCAAATAGCCAAAGCCTGCAATCGTACAAATATGCTTTTCTCCAGCAGGAATTTCTTTATGCCAGTAAATCCTTCCATTTCCTTTGATACGCGAATAATGTCCTCGAATTAACGCACCGGACATAATAACTTTGTAATTTTCCGGAATTTAAATTGGCTGTAAATGAGTGGAAAACGTGCCAGAGTAAATAAAGCTTGAATATGGAAGTCGATAACAGCTTAATCCAAAATTAAGCAGCGAATCGCATCAAGTTTGGTTGCCTCGTAAATCGTTTGTAATCTCTTCCATTACTTGAAACGCGCTGGCATTATCGTTGGATTCGCTCTCCCGGAACACTTGTTGAAACTTGAAACACTCAAGCGGAGAAAATCTGTCGAGGAGCTTTAAAGAGAAAACAATTACTGGTTTTAAGATAATCCAGAGTTATCGGATTTTTTTTTATTTTTTAACTGCTAATTGCGAAAAGAGGAAATGACGAATGCTGTTAATGATTCTGTAATCAATAGGTGAGCTCCTGTCAACGGAACATCGAACCCACGCTGCTTCCGAGCGGGCGAACGATTTATGGTGTTACCAGTGCGACACCATCGACGACGGCGAAAGATGCTCCAATCTCACCGGCAATTACAGCATCTTCCATCACAAGTGCACCGGCGACAAGAGAACCTGCATGGTATCACTTTCACTTAGTAAACTTAACGAACTAAATCCAAATCAAGACTTGTTTCCAACATCAATTCTTAATTTTACCGTCCGGCGTTCGTTGTTAATTATTGGCGCTTACATTTGCAAATATATATTAATACGACTTTGAAAAATTCATATTATTTCCACCCTGGCCAGGTGAAGAGGTTCTCGTACACAACGAGCACGGAGAACTCGACGTCCAGTCCGCAGACATGGTCCATGGAGAGGAATTGCACGAGCAAGTGCGAGCCAGGATGCATTGTTATCGGGGAGAGGACGAAACTCTACGCTTGTACAGACTGCTGCGAGAAGTCCTTCTGCAATACTGGGACCGGCACTGCCACTGACCTCACAATAAAGGGGATCGACTTCTTCCTGGCATTGATATTACAAATCGTCCTCGCCGTTATCATGTATCCGTCATGACATTGTTAATAAATAATTCAAAGTTTACGATTTACTGTGGGAAACCTACACTTCTTATCCTCTCGCGCTTAAGCTGCCGATTATGAATAAAACATGGATATTCAATTGTCGACATATATTTTATAATTTTTGACTCATTAGTGCTTCCCTTGTGTATTCAAAACACATATCCATGGTTCGCGATTTTCCTTCTGAATGAATGTTGTACAGTCGAAGGATAATAAAAAGAATTTAACACAACTCCATTGTTTTTATTATCGTCGGACTTTGTGGGAAACGAAAACAAGAAGAAACAGCTTGGAATCATGTAATCAAGTCGCTGCCATCTGCGTCAATGACGATGTAAGTAGCGCAAGCTTACTTTCTAACACAAAGAAGTAATTGATGCTCGCGTAGGAGGATTGTAACATTTGCCTAGCACATGTTGCGAGTACTCGAGCTAATTACGCAGATTCCAATGACTAATGATTGAAGTGAACCGCATAGAATAGGAAAATCAAGTAGTCATCAGATTTTCAACTTTTGCTTAGACATCCGCGATGCAAGTAACAGACTTTGAAGTGACATTTTAAAATCAAATTAATAACTAAAATATGAAATTAATAACTAAATGTCAAACCTCTGCAAAAGAATGAATTTGGAAAGAAGATTGTCGGATTATCCAGGAATGTTCACGAGCAACAGGAAAGACGAATAGAAGCGAAGGAGGCCGACAATGCGGGCCAGCTGTCTGGCAATAGTGTTCTCGGTGATTGCATATAAAGCTGCCACTATTAGAAGCGTTTAGGTGGGCGGCAAGTGCCTTTTTCCACTGCGATCGTCGTGCTATCGCTTCTTCCTCGTTCACAGAGCCGACATGTGCCGCATGCCAGTCGCAACGCGGCCGGCCGACGCGCCGAATCTCACTTAATTAACGTTTAATTACCAATTCCGGGTTCGCGCGCGCTCTAGTGCGCTCTGCTTTGCCAGTCCTACTCTTACTTTCCTCGACACTTTCGCTCGGCCCATTTCTTCCTTCGCCGGTGAAACGTGATTTCTACATGAACCTCAAGAGTCCGCGAGTTATTGCGTTTCCACGTTCCGCCGCAATAAACACTGTGTTTTACTCGAGGCTTTAAAAAAGATGTGACAAGTGGCAGTGAAGCCTCACGCGATATGTGTCTGTGTATAAATAATTCATATGTCGCACTAAAAAACAGTCGCAATTAAATCGACTCGCGAAATATTCCGCTGAATAATTAGGATAATTATTAATAAGCGCGTATGACCCAATTACCGAAACTCGGCGTGCAAGCGACAAAGTATGTACATACCAGTAAAAGATGCGTCAAAGTGGTCGGGAAATCTTGGCGAAAGATGAGTTGCGCGTGCAGTTGCGTGGCAATTGGCAGGGATAAGGCGCAAGGACAACTGCCAATCAGGCTGAACGCCCGCGGCCTTAGGGCATGTAGTCCCTAGGAGAGTGAGTCAGTGAGGCGCGAGGTAATTTAAATGTTAATGAATGCAATTGCAGCGGGCAGGGACTCGGCCAGCGGGCATCGCATTTCCCGATGAAATTTCATTTAGAACACTCGTCATGGCGCAATTCAAACTTCCCAGCTTCCTCCTAACGGTCTGCCTGCTACTTCCGATCGCCGTTGTGTCCAGGACGAGCGGCACGTGGACTCAGGATTACCAAGTCGTGCGCCCGAGGATCCTCCGAGACGAGGAGACGCGCAACAGGCGATCCATTCCCGAGGAAGAGAGTCTCCTCTACGTGCAATTGAATAATTGGATCTTACGCACCTTCCATTCAGATCGAGTGGTTCTGTCGCCGAATCTACTTGTTGAGTGGTCCAATTCGACCGGGGGCCCCAGCCAGCCCGACTGCCAGCTTCGCCAGGGACACGTGGAGGATGACTGGGAGTCGTTTGTTGTGTTAACTCTGTGTAAGAATGAAGTTTATGCTCTGATTATGCTGGGGAAGAGATCGTTTTTCCTCGAGCCTTCGGGAAGTGAACACGTGTTGTATGAAGCGAAGGGTGCGGGATTTGCGACGGAAAGAAAGGGCGATGTAGTCGCGGTGATGAAAGGGCCCGACGTAGGTATGAGTATCATTTGTAAATGATAACTTATATCCAAATTTTTATTTTGTATGGATTATTTATTACTAGAGACGCACAGGAGGTACACGCGCGACTTGACACCCGAGGCGAACCCCGAGTACCACAATCTCTCCGGGGATGTTTTCGATTTCGAATATCCGGAAGCGGAGAAATTAATTTTGTACGACGACAGGGAAATGGCAGGTGAAGAGGAGGAGGCGACCGAAGAGCCGCCGGCGAAAGCAGATGCGATGTTTACCAGTTTCTTTTCTGGATTCTCGTCTTATAACAGTAAACCGACCAGTAAGAAGAAATAGGCCAGTTTCGGTGTCATTATTATATAAAAATATAAATTCATCAATTCATCATTAATGATACAGGGAAGAAAAGTGGCAATGAATCCCCGCCGAGGTGGCTGGAATTGGGAATCGCCGCTGATTACTCCGTCATCGAATTCCACGGCTCTCGTGTTCAAGAGTACATCCTTGCTCTCCTCAATATCGTAAGGAAACACTAATAGCAATGAAAAACACAAAGAAATAAAAATGACAAAATTCTATTCACGCAATTAAAATCTGATTTTCGCTGACAGGTCAGTGCAATTTACATGGACCCGTCTTTGGCATCGAACATGGTACTCGTGGTGGCGCGCATGACATTTTACGCGGAGAAGAGCGATGGCATGGTGAGTTGATTAAAATTGATCAAGTAACACACCAGCGGTTGAGGACTCGTAATCACAGGATATTTTATTTGTTTAACGGTGAAAGGTCCGCCGCGGCAACGCGAGGCGATCGTTAGAGAATGTCAATAAATGGAACCGGAAAATGTTATCGTTGAGCGAGGGCGGTCACGACATAGGAGTATGGTTGACGCGTTTGGATATCGGAGGTCCTTCGGGATATGCTCCGGTTTCAGGTGTCTGTGATCCTGCTAGATCGTGCGCCTTGAATCGGGACGAAGGTTTAACGAGCGCATTCATCATCGCTCACGAAGTTGCACATATGTTAGTCTTCCAATTTATACTTGATATTTAACAGACAGAATAAACATAAGGTGTTTCTGTTGAAATAAAAGTAAAATCTCATTCAACAGCTTATTCGATTTCAAACACTGTTTAGCCTAGGATTAACCCACGATGGTGACAAAAGCACCGGAAACACCTGCAGCGAGGAAGCAAAACGAGGAAGTGTAATGGCACCGATGGTAGCAGCCACTTTCCATCATTTCTATTGGTCCGCTTGCTCGAAAAAGGAGTTTCACCGGAGGGTCAGGTAACGAAATCAGTCAAAATTGAAAAAACGATTGAATGGCTGTGGACTCTTAAATATGAGGTAGGTGATTGCAGGAGGTGGTCCTGCTTGCTCAATCAACCGAAGGACAGGACTTCGACGCAATTGAAGTCGCGAGTCAGGGAAACATTTACCATGGACGAACAATGTCGCATGGAGTTCGGCGACGGGTAAGTTGCGAATAACAACTAATAAGTTTCTTCGATTTGCCAGACATGAATGAATTCCAGCTACGAGCTATGTAAAACATTCGACGTGGAGGAACCATGTTCCCATTTATGGTGCGGCAACACGAATCTCTCATCAATGTGCAAAACGAAGAAAGGTCCACCCCTTGATGGCACAATTTGTGGTGAATCCAAGGTATCGAGGTATTTCGCATTAATTAAGTATAAGAGCAGTTTAATTAAAATTGATAATTCTAGTGGTGCATAAGTGGAAGGTGTAGACCGACGGATAGTAAAAGCCACGATTTAAGTGCGGTACTACAAAAACCGAGGGATGGTGGCTGGGGTAGTTGGAGCCTCTGGGAAAAATGCTCAAGGACATGCGGGATTGCCGTTCAATGTCGCTCGCGCAGATGCAACAAGCCTCCGTAAGTACACCAATCATATTCTTCTACAATACAAACAAAAAATTAATCTGAATTCCAGAGTAAAAAATGTGTATTTTATTGGTTTGAAGAGCTGCTTATGGTGGAAAGTATTGTTCAGGAGCGCACGAGGACTGCAAAGTGTGCAACTTGCCAAAGTGTTCGTCGAACGTGGACCTTCGCCTTGAGCAGTGCCAGCAGATCGAGAATGTCCTGCATCCGCGAGAAATGCCAGCAAAGCGAAACGTCACCGGCTGGTTGCCTTACGAGACGAACCAAGAAAACTTGAAGTGTCAATTGATATGTAGAAACAAGGAGACAGGGGAAGTGGTTTACACGAGGAGAAGTCTGATGGACGGGACACCTTGTTCTTACGGGAGCACAGACATTTGCATTCGGGTGAGAGACAACAGAAAATATCTTGTGATTGCAAATAGTGGAAGAAAATTTCTATCAACAATTATAATCGAGTCAGCCACAAATTGCAATAACAATCGACAATCAACACAGGGCGAATGTCAAAGGATGGGCTGCGACAGCGTCCTCGGGACCGCGAAAACCGTGGACGTGTGCGGCGTGTGCGAGGGCGACGGGACCAACTGCGAGAATATCATTAGCAAGTTCCAGAGGAAGCTGCGACGAGGTTAGTACAGTGGCCAATCGAATTAGCGGAGGAGCTGGTCAAGTTTGCCCTGAAGTCGAGGAAGCGAGGGCGGTAATTTTGTTAAGAACTTCGAAGGATGATTAGCTATCAGTTGGCTCCAGTCGACTTAAAGAACTCGAACGGTCCATTTTCTCGTCAGTTGGGTCTCGCTCGTCCAATCAGATTTATTATGCCCTTAAACACGGCTCGGTAAACCTTGGAAACTAAAACAATCCCAATTACTATCTTAATTTAAAATGCAGATTTTCGAAAATCGTTGATTGATTTGGAGAATTGTTTTAGATATCACGCGTGTGACGATTATTCCACGCAAGGCTCATAATATGCTGATGAATGTAACGGTTTTGGATGGAACTCTCCACGAGAATAATATCTCCGTGGTAGTCGGGGATGGACGCAAAAGGAAAAATGTTGAAGAGAGTTTAGCCTCGCGTGTCCGCGATGTCGCGGTATTGCACGGTGCTATTTTTCGAATTCGGATTGTTAATAATAAGACCGTCACAGTCAAGCAAGCTGGCACCACTTTCGAAGACGTTGTCATTTTGGTATGAAATGTTTTATTGCAATTTTCTTATAAATTTACGAGCTTTCCAAGTACCGACGTTCTTTCAGCTCGTAATCCCCAAGAAGAAAACGAAACTGGGAATAAACACAATGATTTCGTTGGAATATTATATCAATCGATTGGACACGAATCTTAAAAGTAGGTACCTTTGGACGTCGAGTGGATGGAGCTTTTGTTCCGCGAGCTGTGGAGGTGGAACGCGTCACAAAATGATTGTTTGCAAGGACGAAAAGACAGACAAGATTGTTTCGAGGAGGAAATGTTCACTTTCCGCGAAGCCCAATGTTGAAATTGAGAGTTGCAATAGTTTCAAGTAAGACGATGATTTATTGTTAAGAATTTATAGATCGTTTTGGATATTAACAATTGCTAACAGTTGCAGCTTCAAGTGGTTGCCGGGACTCTGGGAAGGCTGTTCCACCACCTGCGGTAGTTTCGGCGTTCAATTACGTCAATTATACTGCATTCATTCGGACTTTCGTGGAACCGATGTCAACAGGTCGAACGAATTGGAAGTCTACCGGAGTATGGTGCGTCCGTCGATATGCCGAGACATCCCAAAGCCAATAACAAGTAGAGACTGCAACCGAACACCGTGCCCCGGTCGCTGGATTTTCACGGACTGGTCCTCGGTAAAGTAAAGCTTCTCCGTGTCGGCGGGAATCATTTTAACTTTGCAATTATTCTCAGTGCTCGGGCAACTACGGTTTGAGTATGCAGTCGAGGATAGCCCACTGTATTCCGCCGGATAAGGAAATCCTCTTCGACTGCGGCGGAACGTTGGTTAAGACCGAGATTCGACCTTGCGACGAGGTCGTCAAGTCTACGAGGGTCGTCAAGTCGACTCGCACCTGCTGGAAGGACAAGAGCGAATTCTGCTCGATGCCTGGCTTCGAACGTTACTGCAACGTGCCGAGATTCAGCCGGCACTGTTGTCGCACTTGCGAAATAAACGACACTTGACGCACCACGGGTCAATAATAGACTAAAGTTTATTTGGATCTGCAGTACACAATATACAGTACAATATTAGTGCGGATCATAAATCTAACGAAATATTTTTAACACAAGCTGAGAGGCTTCATGTTGCAAAATATATGCGAAAGAGAGGGTAACATTTAGAGCAAATTCGTCTTCCTAGAGCTTCCTTTAATGATATCATCGCAATTCGTTTAGCACAATGTTGTATTTCTTTTTTTATACTTTTAACGCACACCTTCGTAATCTACGAAACGAAGGTGGATTGTAAATCTTGAACGCTTAACATTTCACGCATGTTTGAGGGCTCATAGCCCTTTCACACAAAGAATTTCGTCCCAATAGAGATGAGTTTCTAATTCTGAAAAATTTGATATGTTCCGATTAAATATCTCAGATTCCGAAATAATGCGCCCCATTCCATCCCTAAACATGCACAATATATAGATTGTCATGATATGCAATATCAAAAGTGGGAATTCGAAGGCAATAAAGTGTTTTGGAAAGATTTCCCTTTAAGTATTGGAACGGCACTCCCGACACACGATCGATCTGCAATGTTTAACATTTATCTCGGTTATGTAGACGATATACGTAAGGGACGTGGCTATATAAACGTCGCTTCGGAACTTTCCTAGTAATTTAGTAAACTGATATCTTCCTACATTCCATTAGCTTTTCAAACTTAATGTGCGAAGCGCACCACTTTCACACTAATCGATTTATAATACAACTGATGAGACGCGCTTCTTTCTGGCGCCAATACTCCTGCAACCTTGTCTTCAACTACATATGTACACATCGAACTTGCAAAGAAAGACTCCGCATCAGATCTCGACGAATGGGATAGAAACGGATTGCGATGGATTAATGCCCTCACTAATAACTCTTCGCCTACGATACTTTTGTGGTAAAGGTTACTGTAATGATAAGTATTGTCTGCTTTGTTCCGGCTCTGGCCATTTTACAGTTAGTCGTAAAATTAGATTAGACAAGAAGGCCCTGGCAACTTGGCGCTCGAGAGTGGCCAGCCAAGTCCTTCAAACCGTCTCCATTACAATGCAAACGACGCGAACAAGTTCGAGTTGCAATTTCAATAATCCGATAGTAATTATTACAAGCTTCAGGGTGTGTACTGGGAGTGATAATTCTTCTTTCGACTCGAAACTGACCGGCCAGAAATACGCCTTCGCGTTCGTCACTCTAACGCGTACCTTGGTAGAAAACCGGGCAAACAAATTCCAAGCACGACTACGTCTTAAATGTTATCACACCTTTAAGTGATGAACGAACGCATCAACCAGTGCAAAACTGCTTTTTCTCGGTGTTTTGCCTCACATGTGTGTACATCTTAACACGTGCATGATTTTAATTGGCTAATCGCTTATATCGTTACACTTTTACAATTATACGATGTATATTTCGTATTGTTTCGTATTTGCATATTTTTCTATACAATGCGTATTTATGTATATAATATATATATATATATATATATATATATATATATATATAACTCTGGGTACAAATAATGTTACAAAAATATTAATTTGGGAAGGCAAACTTTCAATTATAAGCCGCTTACTCTCGGGTACTCGTGAATATAACAATAACATGACTGGTATCTACATTACCAAACTCATTGGGCGATCTGCTCTTTAAAGTTAAATCAAGTCACACTCGATCGGTGGATCAATCGAGATTTGTCGGAGATTTCAAAGGTTTTCTTCTTTTCTAACAATTCCCTTCGATTAGCTCTCAAACTGCAATCTATGGAGTCTTCGAAATAAAACTTGGGTAAAGTCAAGATACACTAATGAACACTCCATTCCTGTTGAGTTTAAGGCCGATTAGGGCAGGGCGAACTTATGTTTCTGATGAGAATAAATCGTCTTTAAACATCCTACCATCTTGGTTTTCTCACGCATTACACGTCCCCCGCACTACTATAAGAGTCAGAACCCGGCACGATAGCAACGCGCGACATCGCCACTGATCTTTCCAACCAAGTTATTCACACGGCAATAAATTACTAAACATTGTTACATGCTACTTACACGCTACGTACTCTAATGATAAGTGTTTTTGGTAAATCCGAGAATTCGACTGGACGCAGTGTCGTTCGCCGTGGCGCGTCTAATCTCGAGGGCGCCAGACACGGTGAGCTTCGATCGACACATCTCGCAAGTACTTGTCAAGTGCCCCGGCACTCGTCGATACTGAATCTCGACGTGAATGGGGGACCCCCCATGCGTTACACTAGAACGGAGTCGAGGCACGGGATTAACGAAAGGAAGACTATTGTGTTTTTGGATGGACCTCTCCTCCGTCTCACTTAACTGTTAAAGAATCGACCTTTCTAACGCTTTGGTGCAGCCTATCGTTTGTTTCGATGCAGTTCGCATTGACGGTCCCCGTTTGCTTTAGCGGCGGAGATCGAGCTTCACAATCTCTCCACGTAGTTCCCGGGGAAGGTGCCGAAGTAGCCGGTACGTTGACTCGAACCGACGTACCAGCCGTCGTCGCACTTCTCCATCACGTAGACTGTGTCGCCTTCCTTCAATTCCAACTCGTCCTCGTTCTGCGGACGATAGTTGTACAGAGCCCGGTACCTGTCATTAGAAAATAATCTCATCGTCCAATTCTCCAACTTCCCCATGAATTGACACTGCGGAAAATGGACTTACGGGACTGGTTCGGAGTGCGTGTCGATGTGCAGCGTTTCGTTGAGTTGGGTCACATGGAGTTTGGTTCCTCCCATGCGCGGCTGAATGTCAACAAACATTCCAAATGGTCAGACTTGTTGAAAGAGAAAAAGGAAGTTAACATGAAGTTGATGTACTCACCAGTGAGTTATAGTGGGGCTGAGTTGTGTTCATATTAACTGGTATGGACGGCATGTAGTGGTGGGGTCCCATACTCATCTTACCCCCCGCTGTACCATTTGTTAAAAGGCTGTGAGCGGCTGGGGATGCGACTGGTTTGCTTTGTGTCGGGGTTTCTGCAATTTTGTCTTACTTTAATAATCGAACAGAGCGGAAAGAATTTTTGGATTCAATAATTCTTCAATGCTGGGAGTTACGATTTAGATACCTGATCTTTGCCCGGGTTCGACCATTACTTCCACGTATGAAATTGGGAATATCCCCTTTCGATTTCCAATACGGCCCTCGTACCAGTTTTCATCTACCCTTCTTGTCAAAACCACAATTTCTCCTGGAATCAATGTACAAAATCCAATTGTATTGGAGTCTATTCGAATCACTTTAAAAGACGAATTGTCAGACATACCTTTTGCCAGAGAAAGCTCGAGATTCGTTTGAGCCACGAAGTTGAACTTAGCACGAGCTTGTCCCTCGTAAGGTTTCTTTGGAGTGGTTCGCATACCATCGTACGGTATAATCTGCAACAGAACGGATTCGCTTTACTAATTAGAACCGTTCAATTGCAGACGTAAAAATGAGTGAAAACTATGATTGAATTTGGTTCATTACCTCGACATAATTGGACGGGAAAAGTCCAATCATCGCGTTGTGTTCTCCCTCGAACCAGTTCTTGTCGATCTGGCGTCGAACGAATATTACGTCGCCGCGACGGAAGTTGAGCTCCCTCGAGGTTTGTCCAACGAAATTGTAAAGCGCTCTCGCCACCAGACGCGGTTCCGGGGTTTGCTCCTGGGACCTGCTGCGGTGGCTGAGATCATCGACGAAGTCATCGTACCGGTTCAGGGGAATTGGCGACTTCTGCGACGGTCTGAAAACGACAAATCTCGTTTATTCTCTATCTGCTTGTTTTGATTTATAAATTAGTAATCTACTTCACTACGCTTTTCATCGAAGATTGCGTGATCGGAGGATTAACTGTTGATACGATTAAATTCGGAGCAATGTGATTTGACTGTGGAATATATAGTAAGAGCTATATTCTCGGATGCAAGCCGAGTACGTTGGGATTACTATGCTCGTGTAGTATGAATCACGATGTAACGTAAGAAACCTACGCCGGGCGCAGTTATGCATTGCACAACTATCTCCGGGTAATGAGAAATACTGTACGCGTGAGGACCCGGATCGAATACTGTCATTGACTTCTGTCATTGCCACTGTCCCACTAATCAATGATATATTTGATCACAGAAACCAATGCTCTCATTCGATTATTCATCCTATCACAACTACTCCCGTCTGGGTAAATTTTTTAAATCTCTATTTCGTAATAAAAACAGTCAACTAAAAAATCATTCTCTCTTCCTGTTCCTGGGTGTAATTGTGACACAAATGTGAAAGCGTGCGACAATTGTCAGTCGGGAATGAACGGTAAAACTACGAATTGCGAGGACTCACATGAAGTTGTCGGTGTGGCGTCGCGAGTCGATGTCTTGGAGCTCTTGCAGGTACTTCCGGCGTCGTTCCTCCTGATAGACGCGGCGCATATTCTCCGCGCTTCGTCTGGCAAGTTCCTCCTCGCTTAGCGGCTCCTTCGCCTCTGTGCGCACCGGTGAACGATAGTGAATGGTCACCTCGCCCTCGACATAACGCCTCGGCGACTCTGCAACACCAAGAATGCTCTTCGTTACGCCTTCGTCCTCCACAGACTTCCCATCACGTCCCATGCGAGTTCAATAGACAGTTTCCGATAGAGTGTCATCGATGGAGAAATGAATAGTAAATTAGTATTTGGTCGCTGCGGACTGGACCAAAGCTAATTAATTGTTCGTTTGAGAATAAAAAGCTCGTGGGTAGTGTGGGATGTATTTGTTCATTTAGGTGAGTGTCGCTTGTACGAGTTCAATAGACAATTGGAGATGAAGTCTTAGACAAGTGTCATAAATGGCCGAGTACATAAGTAGATTAGTATTCAAGATAGCCTTGCATCGGGATATGCGATATGTAGCTAGGTGCCAGTCTCCCCTTTCGCTGGTATAATCTTACGGAACATGAGATTTCAGGGTCCAGGTGATAAATAATCACGTACCTTATCTCTACTGTCATTCGAGCTATCCTTATACCGATCCGATCTAACGTTTCCGCGCCGTTCCGGGAAAATGTTGCTTCGTTCTAATTAAGCGGACAAGTGCCAATAAACATTCACGTCGCGATACAGAGCTGCTTATCATTAAAAATGACACCTCGACTTCTTTAAGTGTCCGTCGGAGCGATGACGCGCGGGAGAAACACTTTCATCGACGAATTTCAAAAGTGGAGCAAACCCGTGCAGATTTAATTCCTGAACCCGGCGAAATTGGCGGAGCATGCAGAAATATCGCGCGCGGGCGCGCCCGCGGCGGAAGTGAGACCTTTTCTGGGGAAAAAACGACGGATCCCGTCGATAAGAGACTCCAGGCTTAACTCAGTATTGAGGTCGCGGCTTGTTAGCCCCCACTGTTCCGAGAGGTATGGCTTCTTCCTCGGAAATAGTTTCACGAATCCATGGAACAATTAGTCGCAATTCACCGCACTCGACTCTGACGTATGCGGCACACAAGTTGAAATTATATTGCGGACCTCGCCGCAATTTAACTGCGATTTATCGATAGTAATGTGCTTTGCGATTGAATGTTGAATTGTGTTAGTTAAATGGAATTGCACTTAATTAAAACTGGAGATATTTACTTTATGCCATGTTCCGGAGAAATATTTAAATTCAATAAAATATCGATTTTAGTATGTGAGTGTTGTTTATGTAATTTACAGCGCCATTTGTTCTGGGATGATTGTTGAATTCAACGACTTTCGTCATTGGAATAAAGGTGAACGCGTGTTAACGACTGCGACGTTTATAAAACGTAATGAACCAGGAACACGATTTCTATATGAAAATTTCAACAGGTTTTTAATTTAAAGTTGCAAACGAAATGTTAACACTTGTACGCAAGCCTGAGCGTATTTTACCTGACGAGAAGGAAATACGTGATCTTATGGAATACCTTGAACGTCTCTCACTGCTAGCACTGCTTAAGATGAAACTCTCCGAGTATTTATTAATATTTATTAATGTTAATCACCGGCGATTAGAGCACTGGCGAGCGCGTCCAGGAAGGATGCAACGAGATCGCACGACTGATAAGCTTGGGGCAAGTGCAATCGCGTCGACTCTGCGACTGCACAGTACTAACGAAGCCGAATGCGCTTGCGTCCGCTGTTGAATGGTGCTGATCCCATCGAGGCTATTCCTCTGTCATCGTAACATGGGTTCACCCAGTCACCGAGCGACCAGACGACTCGACTCATCGTCAGACAAGTGGGGAATTGTATTGTATAGATTATATTTTGCCCATTTTGGGGGGAAGATTGTCTAAGTCTCATCGGTGCGGTATAGTAAGCCCCGCGGGCCACTAATTCTACGTAGAATCGCAGAGTCTAGGCTTATACTGAAGAAATATCAAGCATTCGGACCAATTGGGATTCCTTCGAAAAATGGAAACATTTTCTAGGAGACCACCTTCCTATTTTTTCGATTTTCCAAAAAATGTCCAACTGCCCAGAGTTCATGATTTCTCCATAAATTGAGCTCTAAAACTAACACTCTGCAGAGAATTAGTAATCCACGGGCCTCGTAATGGGCAGCGCACCTTGAAACAGGACAAAACTGACGAGACTAATGGCTGTCTCATTTATGCAACAGGACAATATTCCGCGAGAACAGTTAGAATTTAGGAGCGGAAGGGCATTGTTCGAGAATAGGAATGTGCATGTTTACTGACTGTACGGTATCGGGCCGTAGACCAGTGGAAGCGTGGTTCCGGTGGTGCTCTGCATCTGATTGAACAGAGGCCCATTCGCCTTTCCGGCCTCATTCTCCGAAGCATCCAAACTCAGTAGCAACGAACTTGACCGCAAGTCACCCTTCGAGTCGATCTTCCTCAACTCACTCACTGACTCTTTTAAAGTATGTTCGGAAGCAAAATTGAGTTTTGGCGAACTGACACTGACTTCACTTTGATGAACCTTCTCGGTCTGAGGACATTCGTCCTTCACTACTGTGAGCAGCCCTTTCGCAGGGCAGTCGTAATTTTGGAGAATCTTTACGTCGACCGCGTAATTGTTTAATTTCTTCTGGTGTTTTCTCTCGTTCGCTTCCATTTCCTCGAATTGCTCGTTCACCCTTGAAAGGTCCAAGGGCGCTGGAATTCTTAATCCTCTGGCTAGCATTCGTCTCGAGTCGTTTAAAGAATCATCCGAGAGTTTGGATAAATTGATACAAGAAGCGAAGTATTTCGGCTTTTCGATAACTCGCGTCCTTGCGCGAGATATTCTGGGAAATTGTCTTTCAGCATTTTCGGAATCGTAGATTCGTGGATTCGACATGGAATCGTTCGTCTGGCAACCTGCGTCTCGAACCGAAGCTCCATGATTGTTCATGATAGATAACTCTGGTCTTTTTTCGGATAATATTAAGTTTGGCATAGACTTGCAAATGTCCATTGTCGAGTATGAAGTTTTCTTCAATTTGTTATCCACCATTCTCGGCAAATTCGAGTGGGAATTGCCAATTGATTTTGTTTGGTGATTCCAATCGTCGGCCAAGTTAATACGCATGTTGGACCTTGACAATCGGTAACTCTTATCTGCTGGCTCGCAAGAGCGTTCTTTATTTTTAATGGACTTGTTTTGTTCACTGGTTGGAATTGTTTGATTATTTATTCGGTTGCAGTTGTATCCATAATTATTTAAGGGCGTCTCGTTAGTGTAGCCTGTCTTGTCGCACGTAAATCCTAGTAAATCTTTGGTTCGCTCTTCGACTAGTCGATTGTTCCTCACATTCTTGTGCAGTTTGTTGTACATGTCGCTAAAAGTGTAATTATCTGCTTCCGCGCAACTCGATTCCGATTCTAAGGAATTTGGCTCGAAGGTTCTGACATGTTCCACATCAGATCTTTCACTGTTATGTTGTTCCGAAATATTTAGTCGATTTTCCAAGGTGGTTGGAACTTGAAATCCATTCGCCTGCTTTTGGGTGGTGTAAACTTCGGTTCCTGGCAAAATGTTCACCAGCACTTTTCCATATTTCGTCGTTGCCATTAGACGTTTGTTCGGTTCTTGGGAATCATTGTTTCTTATTGTGTCGCATTCTTCGACTAATAATTCTGGAGTGTCATTTAGAGGTCCTCGAGATTTCCTTTCACTGCTGCTAATCGATGATTGGTTGCTTTGACTGGTCAGAGTTTCTGTACTCCCGTAACCGATGTTCGTACTTTTCGGTACTGTTACACGATTATTACTAAAGTTTTTCGAAAATTTATTAGAACAATCTGAGACTTGGTTGCTGATATCATCGGGGGCCATAGAAAAGAATTTTCTTCGCAGGTATCGATTTCGCTCAAAGATTTCATGAAGTCTTTCTCGGCTGCCACTGTACTTTTCTCTTTGATGATCATCATTTCGTTTGTGCCTGCTGTACAAATTACTTAATTCTGGCTTACTAATGTTATTACTACTTTGAGAGAAAATCTTTTCAGATGTCCTTAAACCTTGTCCAACTTGCCCTCGATTTTCATTATACTTCGTCGAGTACTCTTTCTCGGAATCAGTGTAGCCACGCTGGTAGTCATCGTAAAAATAATTCCTCTCGAATTCTGTCCTTGGTTTCCAACAAGACTCATTGGTATTTGTTGTCGTCGATTCCGGGGGATTTTCGGGTGGTCGCAGGTTGTTTGAGTGATTGTTTGGTTGGACCCAGACAGTGGCAGCTGTCTGAATTTGGGGTGTCGAGAAACGCTGGTAGCGACAGTTTTTCGATGCTTTTTCACTGTTGGGTTCGCTGTGCTGATGATTTTCAGTTTTTTGGTGTAGTCTTTCGAGATTGTCGATTTCACTGGCGAGAATAGTCCACTGTGCGCTGCTCTCCAAGTCTCGCAGCCGCGGTAACAATAACTTGGACATTTCGTTTTGGTTCTGTCTTTGATTCTGTGATAATAACTTCTATTCACTCTGACCCCAACATTTTGCACTTTTTCACTAGAAAAACATTGAGAAATTTTTTCGAGAAATACCAAATATTAAAAAGTTCTTCGTTGTTTAACCAGAGCTAGGATTTAATTTTATTTAATCACGAAACGTTTTCTTTAAGATCGCGGAGATGGATTCGTTTCCGGTAAAAAAAGGGATTTCTTTCAATGTTCCGTTATACATCGGTCGAAGGAAGATCCCAATCTAACTGGAATGATGCTCTCCCGGAAGTCTATGGTGTATTCATACACGTCCTGCTGATTTTCGTACTCCAAAGTCTTGTTCGAGATCACCAGGGAAACACACATTAAGTGGCATGATGCGAAACAGTTATAATTACAGACCACGGTAGAACATAAATTATTCCAGGCTACACCATTGCTTCGTACATTTTTTAAAATTAGCGGATTATATGTTAATTTTATTGATAAAGAGCAATAATAATTTTATTCATTCATATTTCGTTTTGCAAAACCAGCTGAGTCTCATAAAATATTCTCACATATCATTTTAACCATGCCAATTTCAACTTTCAACGAGGAAGTACTTTCGAATCCAAAGAAAAAGGTAAGCGACTGCTTCTTAAATATGGGCAATCGGACGCTCTATTTATCGTCGATACGAGGCTCACAGCAAAGATAGAGTACGCGGATTGCACTAACATGTAACTCGCATCGGACGCTTCTTCCAAACACATCAAAGGCCACAAACACGCGCGGGGAAAACCGTACGAAAAAGCAATAATTGCATTGAATGTGCTAACGCCGCATAGCGTTGCGCTTGAGACTACTTCACGTTAAAGGTTCATTCACACTTGCTACTTGATCATATTCCGTGATGAATCTTTCCGATTTCTAACTCTATTAATAAATCATTCCATCGAAAGCAAGATTACCTTCTCTAAGAAAAAGTTAAAAGTCGCTCTGAACTAAACACTGAGAAATACATAAGTAAAAGTTGCTCAACTGTTTCGAGAGCGGCAAGTGTACCATAAACGAGCAAAAGTCTATTACCCGAACTGGGTCACAAATTAGAAAATGATCCAATTTCGACGTCTATAAAATTAGGTTAATTAAAGAGGCGCTCGTTTAGCGCACCCTGAATTGTAAACGCACCCTAACTCCGAGCTAACAGTGTGCGAAACTAATTGCCCGGTGAGACCGCCGGTGAAAAGGAAAGCGAGCGCGCTTCCCAACTAATCGCCAGTCACTCAGCCAACCTCATTTCTTCAATCGCGGGTTGCGGAAAAACGCGAGAGGTTTACCAACAAAAAGAATGTTTAATTACTTCAAAACATTAGAAAGTAAGAATACTGACTGCAAGTGTTCTAAAACTGTACCAAGCAGGGAGAACTTGGAAAACAGTGCTGGATATATTTCTGGCTCATAAATCTCGGAGCGAGGCGATACTAGACATAATTAACCAGCACTGAAATATGAATGATTCAAGTATCCGTGAAAGTTCTCCCACGCGCTGTCTCCCATTCGACCCAGCGAGATCATCCTTTGTTTATGAGCATAAGTGGCGAGTTCTTTCGGCCGAGACAATGAGAGAAGGTAATCTACTCGCGCTGACTGGCTTACAAGCCTGAATACTCGCGGCCTATTCTATTCAAATGAGGAAGAAGCACCGGGAATGTGGAGTACTCTCTTTCACTGAAGAAACACTCTCCTGTCACACCAAGTACTCACATTAAATCACACTAGAATAAAGAAACGACCAACGATGAATCAATTGATGAAAGAATCAAAGTAGCTTGGTTTTTCAATGACTGAAGATATCTGGGAAATTGTTTTTAAGAATAATCGAGACAATGATTGCGCCGTGGATTTGAATGGCGAACATTTACTTCGCCTGTGATTCCCTGATTAGGCGAGCACGCTAGACAGCAACATGTGTTTCCTCGTAATCTTATCAGGCGTCATCTCGTGCGCCGGGACCGCGCAAACTCGCGTGTGTAGAAACTTGGGCAATGTGACGTCGAGCGAAGAGAACTGCCGATATCTACTGGGCTCCTTCGCATAATTCTCACGCCATACCCGATGACCTTGCGCGAGACTTTGCTTTATCGAACTTGCAGCACGCGTCGATTTCCATCACTCTAAATTTAAACTTTATTAGGCTACGTGTGCTTCCGCGCGGAATAGCGCGCGATATCTAATTAGCGGGTCTGGAGTTATTAAAGTCATAGAGCTGGATCGATTTAGCCCTGGGATGACTCGTGTCTGCGATCATTGCCGGGGAAGTCGAGCGTTGTAATAAAACTGGGATTAATATCGTAAGAGATATGATAGTTTGACGTCAGAATTGTAAAATTTTAGAAATATTTCTGATTTGTGTTTGTATTTGACTTTTGATCGTCGATTTTTCATAATTTGGTCAAATATCGTTCGAAAAATAGCGAATGGTTAATACTCATTCCAATACCGTAATCATAACTCGCGCTTAAACTTAAAACACTATTTTTTCTTTGGTTAAACACACACATGAATACACAAACCGACCCTCGCACTGTCAACTGCAGCCAACCATTCCTAAATATCCGGCGCACACACGTCAATAAACCCAGATAAGCTTAATCCAGAGCACAGGCTAATCCGAATTCCACAAAACGTGAGCTTCCTCCGGGGAGCCGCGGCTGATTTTCCGAGTTTCACATCAAACCCCGTCAGTTCAATTCAAAGCGAGCGCAGCGCACGACTTGCCGCACATCGAAGGACCTCCGCCAGCAGCATTGTCCGTCAAACGTTATTTGCCGTCGCCGCTTTCGCACTGGCGAAAAAGCACTGGTGGCAGCGCGCGTCGGCCGAGGTAATTGCGCAACTGCACTTGAAAGCGATAACTGTCCCGCGGAGACAATCGGCTCCCAGTGGTTGGTCGTTGTCTCGCTCGGGCAAGACAAACAGTAACGGTATCGAGGCGGTTTAGCACCTGTTATTAGCGGATCCGACGCGCAAGAAGCTCGCGGCGCGTCTGCTACTTGCCGCCTTGCCCCGACGCTTAAGAGCGCCGGCACCGCGACGCTCGGAAATTCAGACTTTCGAGGAAACCCGAAAGAGCCGCGCGCGCTCCGTTTCAACCGGCTACTTTACTCGCAGTTTCTTTCATTTTTTAGTATATTTCACCGAATTGGAAAATAGAGAGTTTTTCTACTCTTCGGGATTAATTGCTCGAGTTATAATGTTAGTTGATGTGTAATTATTATTAGTTATGTCTAGTTTGTTTACGAGCGAGTCTGGGTAAGAGCTATTTCGGAGGAGCTATTTCCGAGCCCAGGGACGACAAAGTTAGCAGTTTACGTGTTTAGCTCGAGTCCGAGCGAAGAATGTTCCGCGCACCAATATTGTGCTTTTCCATTGACACTGATATCAACGTAATACGTGAAGATTAATCGCATAGCGCGCCGATAACAAAGGAATGCTCGCGCATTCATTACGGTAAACAGGCGAGTCGAGTAGAAATACAGTCGAGTCCATTTGAGTGGATTATGAAACGATTTAAAAATAGATGTGACCGATGCGCCCGATCGGTCAAGTTTTGCGTATGCAAAACTCGTTTAATTACGTAGTTACAGAACTTCGAGTTATCGAATTCAGTCGATTTTCAGATTTAAACTCCTCATCACTTTAATTGGCCTGTTTCGCCCTGTTTGCACTCTCGGCTTAGTCGAATGTCCGCGAGCCATTCGCAATAGTCTATCGCAGTTCCTCGGCAAATAATACCGAAGAGCAAAACGGTGTTGCAGCGGCGAGATTATCTAGAAAACTGGCGGGCAATAGAGAAGGTGCTAGTATCGCTATCAATCATTTCCCCCGATTAGATAACTCGTAACTGAGCAACAGCTATTGACGTAGATACTTAGCTCAATTTTGACAGTATTCGGTCAATATCTGATAGGGCGAGATACCGATGCGCCTGGCATTCGGAAATCTCAATGTCACCGTGACTCAATCACTGACTCATGCCAACACGCACCACCTATTACCTACGCAACTAATCTCAACTATTATCTTATACCAAGTCTGCTATCTCAATTTGTCTAGATTTCCCCCAAAAAACTAGCCAAAAACTCTAGGGTCATTAGCAATTGAGTTTCAGCGAATTTCGCCAAATATGTATAACGTCGATTTCTAAAGTATCATAATATGCCCATAATTTTACTAACTTTTGATAAAAAGTTTTTTTGATTTGTTTAATAGAGCACGCTTGAATCGTTTCGCGCGGTTTTTACTAGGAAGAAGGTCGTTTCTCCTGGAAAGATTGGAAATGTTATGCTGTATCCTCATTTTTCCAGAGCACTCAAGTGTAAATGACATGGTAGAACTCGTCGATCGTGTATTGAGCACATAAGGTAGCCTCTTACGGTGCGAATAACCGGTAGACGTCCATACTAATCGCATAACGGAATGATAAGGCCCCACTAGCCGACATTTGCTGCGCCCTCCATTCTCTCCGCCATCCTTCCGCTTCAGTTACCAGCTAACGCGTCTTCTAATGCTATACTTTCAACTGTCACACGTCAGTTTGACTAATGCGACGTTGATGGAGCCGCTGCAACCTATATTTACACCATTCCCCTATAAACGGTGTGTCAGGACACTCAACAACAATTATACACTTTGCACAATAATGATTAATGTGTTTTTTCTCCTTATATTCGTATTTTAGAGAATTGGTGGATTATTCACGCACTAATTGCTCAATTCTTTACTACAAATGACCCCAAATCAAATACTGTCTGTTTCTTGTTTATAATTTGATTCAAAAATGCATGTTTATTCACAAGATATTTTCCCTTGCACTTGCTGGCATTCGCGACATTCTCGTTTCATGCAGGATAGTTCATGCAATGATCCCAATTCGTATGGATAGAATGATTGACTTATGGCATTACCTTGACGGTCGTCTCTGCAGTGCTGCGATTTCGGCGGCGGCGGAGGTGCGTTCGAGTATTCTACGGATGAGCGGAAAAAAATGAAAATAATAATTAGCTGCACTACAGCGTATGTTGTTCACTCGGGATGAAACGAAGGCTGTTGACACTCGATTAGCGTAAGGTTCTCAGCGGGGATCTATCGATTTCCGTGTCACAGATGTCAATTCAACTTTTGGTTTATCGACCAAAGTACAAAGTAAAAATGTATTCTATAATTTGTACATTCTTTTCCAATAAATTCCCAACAGCACTTACAGAACTGTTCCAATTTGTAACATTTCTGTCTAATAATTGATGTTTCAGGAGTTTGCGAATCTCTGATCAGCAGAAATGCTCTGGAAAAATGAGGATTAATTTCTTTTGTCGCTCGGACCTTCGAAAGTGACGGTGGGTCTGGCAGCGTACAAAGGAATCGGTGTCCACCATGGAGTTGCTGTTCTCCGTGGGATTGGAGAAGGCGGTGGCGGCGGGGGCTGATACCGAAATCTCGGTCTATGTTTGTCCGGATCGAAAGGCTGATTGGCGAAAACATCGGTCGGCCTCAATATCGACGAGAACGCCCTCGAACTTGAGGAAGCTTCCGGCAATCCGCTCCGATTCTTCCGGCCACTAGCACTTTCCTTCTTAGCACTCTTCGCTTTTCCAGGGGACTTCCGGGTCTCGAGTTCCGGCGGCGAAGACAAGGATCGCATATTGTCTCGTCTGCTGGGATACCTGTGCGCGACCCAACGCCCCGCCAGGTACGGCGCGATGTCTCGAAGGACGCGAACATCCGGCGCTGATGTAAACATCTCCCCCAACAACGACGTCCCACCCTCTTCGCACTGTTCAAACTTCTTCCTCATTCGTCCAACCGATCTCTTCGCCTCCAGTTCCTTTCTCTCCGCGTTCCTCGCGAGCCCGTTGGGAATCACTCCAGCACAGGACGTCGAGTCCTTTAAAACCGCGGTTTTGCTGATCACGTCTATATGCGGCATCGATAAATCCCCTTTGCGCAGAGGGACCCGCGGTATGGGCGGTGATTCGCCTCGTTTCCTTGGCCTCCCTCGTCGGGTTTCATACTTCCGCCGCAGCCAAGCGACGTCCCGACACGCTTGACTCCCCAGGTGGCTCTTGCTCGCTTCGACCCTTTTCAGCAAGCACCTCGTCAACTCCGGGTCGCTTTGAAATCGCTTTGGCCCGAGATTGACTTTCGGCCGGTCATTGGAAAGGTCCTCGGCACTCTCGAATCGCGCCCGCAGACGCTTTACCGTGCCATTCTTCACTAGTTTGAGGTAAGCGCGCCAGTAGCGCTCGGGGTCCGGCGAGCCACTGCGGAGACAGATGCTCTCGAGGCTGCAGGACGAGCTCGAGTGGGTCGTGCCTCGACATGGACTGACACTGTGTGGCCTGTCCTGGTCACGGAGCCGCGAACAACAGTGAATCGGCGGTCGCGTGCCGTTGTCCGCCGCCCTCGATGGACTGCTCGGTTTCCGCTCGCCGGAAATCTCCCCGGGAGAGATCGAGCGTGGACGCCGTCCGGTTAGAGCCGATGTCGAGTACCTTGGGACGCTGCTCTCGCCGAATAGCTCTTTTAAATCGGCGAAACTCTGCGAGGAGGATAATCTTATGGGGAGTCTCATGGGGTTTTTAGCTTTCTCTATGTTTTCGAAGAATTCGATCTTTTTTGGCAGAGTTTCGCAGCTGGGCCGATTGACGACTGTGTTTGTGGAGACTTCCGAGTCGCCGGTGCTGTCTTGTTCGCTGTTCGAGTTGACTCCTGGGGCTTTTGAGCTCGGGGTGTCTTCTGCTACTGCGATCGCGAGAATCGGCGGCTGTTTTGTCCATTCCTTCACTAAGTTCTCCACTCGCTCTTTATCGGAAAAGCTCGCACTGTTCGGTGTTAGAACCAATAGGAAATTGTTTCGATTTTTGTCGGATGTGGAATCTTTTTGCGTGGTTTCTGCCGAGTAACAACTCGCGGGTGAGCAACTCCGGGGTTTTGTTGAATTGCAAGTTGGTTTTGGTAGTTTTGCTGTTGCCAGTGCGGCTGCTATGCTTCCGCGAGTCTCCCGGGGTGCCAACGGAGCGGACAATCTTCTCTTCCCCACTTTATCGAGGACTTCTTTCCCAAGCGTCAATGAAAGCCTCTTTTTTTCGAACTCGGACATTGGAGGTCCGTCGACTGTGCTTTTCTCTGATTGACTAATTAAGTCCGTACCAGTTCCCTGACCAATCGAACCGCTTCTTCGAACCCTTGCGTCTACTTGGCCAACTTTGCCAGGAGTGTCATTTGAGGAAATCATCGAATGACACCGAACATGAAGTCCTTTTCCACTATCGCGTGAATTGCTCGCTTCGCTCGAAACCGGAACAAGAATTTCGTACTTGGAGAAGGTCTCATTTCCATCTTGATAGTCGTCCGCAGGTTTTTCTTGTCGCCTCTCTGATTCTTCGGGATTCAAAGAACCGGCGGATTTCTGGAGATGGTCGCTTCCGTAAATATCATTAAGTTGCTTCTTGAGATTGGCTACTTGCTCGATTGAGAGACTGCTCCAGAACTTTTTGCTGCCACCGAGGCTCCTCTGGAGAGAGAGCCGGTCCAGGGATCTCTGAGCGTCTTTATCTTCGTTGGCTTTCTTTTGCATGGCGCTGGCCACGTTTATTACGGAACTGCCGCGCCAGAGTGGCTTGTAATTGTCCTTTTGACATGAAAACTCTCTCAATCTCGAGGCTTCCAAAGCGTATTCTTCCGTCTCCAGCTTCTTGAAGTGCTGTAAGATGGTCTCGACCGATCGCTCCTTGCATCTTAATCCGTGGTCAGCGTACCATTTGAATTTGTCGACGTCTTTGGTCGTGAAAACGAAATCCTTGTCCTTTTGCACGGCTTTCAATTTATCGTAGAGTGTGTTCAATTCGAGCTCGGCTTTCTCCAAGGATCGAACTCTTCTCCAGCGATCGTAATCGATGATTTCTTTCGTTCTCGGTCGAAGATCGCTCGAGGAGCAGGCCTTCTCGAGTTCTCCCATTCGCTCGAGACTCGAATAAAAATTGTAGAGGTCTTTGTACTTTTTACTCTTTTGTCGATCGTGGATTAATTCCAGCACGTATTGACGGTATTCCTCTCGATCGACCGGCGATGGGCACAGGGAATTAATACTTTTTGTTAATGACAAATTCGAACCGAACTTGGAATCAGTGTCAGTGGCGTCACCGGCACTTCTTGCCCTGACTTTTCTTCGATTGTAATTAATCGGAATGTCAATGTTTTCTGGTTGCAAAGTTCGCACTCGATAGGCTGAAGATGCAATTGAAGAGGGCGATTGCGTTCGTGGGCTCGAGCGGTTCGAGTCTTCGGGTAAAGTCTTTAAAGGTGGTTCACTCAGGCTTCTCTCTTTGTATCGATACTTTGACGATTCGGGACTCTGGGGAGCCAAAGTACTCGTCGATCCGAAATCGTCGATTCCCAGCAAACTGTCGAACTTCCGAACCTGCCGGAAAACCGACCTGCCCGCCCAACTCACCCTGCAAGGGCTGGAACCACGCGAAGAGACACTTTCTCGTTCCCAGTTCTTGAATCGGGAATTCGAGACTGGTTTCTTCTGGGCTAGGTAGAAACTTAGGGATTTTAACGATGGCTCGGATTTGCAGGTCTCTTTGCTGTTCTCTTGGAATATTTTCATGCGGTCGGAAATGAGGTAACTTCTTTGGGTGGAACTCTGGGTCGGCGTTGGCGATGGAGTTGATCGCAGAAACAGATTTTGGAAGAAAGTATCTGATCTAGTGGCTTCGTGGTGTTTTCTGATTTCTTCTGTTGTTAGAGCTCGCGGAGCTTTTGCCTCGGGACTTTTACGGATTATGTTCGGCTCTTCGTTTTCTATGTTCCCCTTTTCACGGAGTTGTTTTTTCTTTTGTCCATTCGGGGACTTTTTCATTTTGATATCCTCTGTTCGATCTTTCTTCGACTTTCGCTTGAAATCGACTCGTTTTCTACCTGCGTCCGGAATCACTTGCAGTGTCTCAGGCTTTCTCACCGGGGTTTTGATAATCGTCTGGGGTTTTTCTCGCGGTCTTTTCCTGATACTCGAGTCACTCGCCGGATCCGACGAAATCGACGCAATTGGACGAAGATTGTCTCTTTTTAACGATACAGTTTCAGATTTGATTACAGGACGTTGTTTACTAGCTTCCGTAAGCACAGGTTTACGAGTGGCCGCACGACGAACTACCTTTGAAGGAGATTTAGCTGATACTGATGGGATTTGTTTCGAGGTAACTACTTTCTCCAATTTCCGTCCAGTTTCCGCTTCCTTCAAAGACACAGAGCTTGCAGTCATTTGCGAAGCATCGGACGAAAGCTTTTCTTTACTGCCACATATTCCCGAACCCCATGAACCGGTGGACGAGCGAATCCCTAAACCTTCCTTGTTCATAACTCTCGTTAAAGTCTTTCGCGCTGCCAAAGTGGGCAGGTCGCCTAACGACTTAGTAAATTTCTTAGGAGAATTTCTTTGTTCCCCAGTCGAATTCAAAAGCGTCGAATCAGCTTTTACGTCCGGCACACTGCGCGAACTTGTTCCAATCGACGTGCGCGAGTGATGGTCGGGTAAAGTTTTCTTAAGAAGCTTTTCCTTAAGCTTTGTCGAAGCGATTGTTTCACTTTGAAATAATCCTCCCGTCGGTTTATGAACTGTCGTACACCGCGAGGTTGATTTCGCCAGGTATTCTTTAGTGCAAGGAGAAGCCGACGTAGAAACTCTTGCACTAATTCTATCCGATACTCGTTTTCCTGGAGGATTGGAACTCTGTGGGAAAGAAGGAGCTTTTTTATACAACCCCGGAGATATCGTCGGAGTTCTCGATCTTAACGACACTGGGCTACTCGACGAGGTTCGTTGAATTCCCGTACCCTGAGAAGATTCTTTCTGTCTCTTCTGTTTTTCCGTACTGCAGACACGACTTTTCAGGGACCTGGCGGAAAGACCGTCTGCAGCGAAACACTGTTCATGCCTGGCTCTCACGCTCGAACAAACAGTTGGCTTCTGTTTCGAGTACAACTGCAGAGTTCTGCTGTTTCGAGAGGACTTCCTCCTAGGCGGCGAGGGCGGCCGAGCCGCGAGTCCTTTCGCTTGGGCAACTTCTCCGGGCTTTAAGGGCAGCGTGGACCTTTTCTTCGTCGGATTTCCGGCTTCCGTTGCGTCAGCGGGCACAATCATCGAGGCCAGTGACGGGACCGATCGTTTGTATCGCGAGAATATCATGGACGACTTATTCTCAGCCATGCTCGCTCGACCGGCTGCGCACTTCCGGTGGACGCGAACGCGCGTCAGTGTCGGCGAGATCGGGAAAAACTCGATCGCCGAACTCTCTGTGGACAAAGGTTCAAGGGTCGTTTGTCGCGCTGTTTGGAGGAACTCCCTTAACCCGCTCACCAAGGTGTCTTGTCTAAGAAGAGAGAGAAAAATTGTCGCTCAAGCTTGCGGTGTTCGGACGCAAGGTGCCCTGAGAATCCCTCGTGACTTTGTTGGCGGTGCATGGTAGAGTTCGGGATTCTCTCATTACTCTGTGACACACTGGCATCGATAGATCCCAGACCGAGCGGTGCTTGTGGTACTTAATAGTAGGTAGTGGAGAAAACAATGCGAAAAGCTGAATAAAACTTCTAGTAGGCTACTGATACTTAAATGTTTAGCATGCTCGGTTTAATTAACTCAGTTTATGGAATACGCATGCCAAGATACTTTGAAGCTGGCTCTCATGTTCAAAAAACAGTTTCTGCTCTGACAAACAACGTCAGAATGTACATTTAGTTTACTTATCTGGATTGTAGTTGAGAAAAGTTGTGCAAATAAATGAAAATCAAATCAAATCAAATTATTTGGGGAATTTATTGAATTCCAGCAATCATGCAGAGCGAGCATTGAACAAACACAAACACAGAATTAGTTTCTAGTACAAGAACGTAACACATACATTTAGTGTAGCCCATGCCTGTTTGGTACGGTAATTTAGATCAACAGTTTCATGTTAAACAAACGCAATTGCAGATTAGTGCGTGAAATTCGTACGAAGGAAAGAAAAAAGTTTATGTAAATGTGCGACTTACCCTTCGGCCGCTCTGGCGCAGGTTTGCGAAGTCCGTGGAGCGGCACATCGCCGCCACTTTGTACGGTTTTGTAGGCCAGTCGCTGTTCTAATTGGCTGAGCGGACTGATGTCATCCCTTCGACGAAACACTAGTGTCGAATCGCTTTCGTACCCTGACTCCTTCAGAGCCCTTGAGAAAAATAGAAAAGTTTTAAGTTGGACTAAATCTTCAAGATTTATTTAAATTCAAATTTTATATTTTACATTTCCCTACTTACTGGGACATGTAAGTCTTAGTCGGTCGCGTAGTGCACTGCTCGAACTGCTGGAAAAACAGAGGAATAACATTAATTTCCCAGCCCACTTTTCTAGCTTTCATACTGATTCGTACTTTAGACATGCTCCGCCCGGGCATCAAAAGAACTCTCGAACAAGAAACCAATGAGACCTTACGAAATCAATATACCGAGAAATTCACATGGAATCATTACTTTCAATCAATCAACATTGGGCCGAATATTGACAGGGCTATTTCATACATCATGCGACATTCGCCTAATGCAAAGCAATAGTTGAAAATCAGAGACCATCGTTAAGCGAGTAAGTGAAATATTGTTCCGTCAGCAGAGTCTCTATGGAAACGAAAGTAGAATAAACAGGAAAACAGGAGAGACAGGAGAAGAGTCATTCAATAAATACCATCAAGAACATACTAATAATCTACCAATAAAACACCAAGAATCTTCAGGATTCACGATTTTCAAAATATTCTCCCATCATATCTTTGCCCACGGCAACCTACACTTTCGGACACAGAAAACGAGCAAAGAAATGCGACATCCAATAACTCTCGCCCTCTGTAAGAATATGTGTGAAAGAGGGCGAAATCATTGCAATTCAGAGGACACGTAGACTGTAAAACGAACACAGGTACGATATAGGCGACACCGAAAACACCAAGTAAACACACACTACGAATTTAGAACAACAGGACCTTTCGCAAAACTGGGAGAATAATTGCATACAGAACACCCAACGCAAAGACACGAATTCCAAACATTACTGATATCGCGATAGTCGGTCATCCATGCCCCCGGCGAGAAGTCCCTTACAACAAAGCGGAGAGTCCTCTGCATCGCGCGGGGGGGTCCGATAGGATAGAAAAACGCGCTAGGAGAACACGAAAACAAAGGTGGTCAGAGAGGGGCAGATACACAGGCACATACTGATGCAGATGAAGAGAGAACGTGAGAGACGCGGCTATGAAGGATTGACACGACTGGGAAGAAGAAGAATGGTAGCAGGTCAGACAGACATTGACAGAGAAGAAAAAGTACCAAAGTTGCTGAATATTCCTGAAACCTTTACATTTTTAAATCGAATACTAAGCAATTCGCAAGAGTTACTCGAGCTGCTTGAATGAAATCTTTTCAACATATTTAAATATTGATATAATATAATATTAATATCCGCGGCTTGAATGGATTTTTTCAAAATATTTAAATATACAAAGTTTACAAGTAAACTGGTCCATTACAAGCGGATTAATCGAAAAATTGAATGATCTAATTGGACTACCAATGGACCAATGGACCAATAAAAATCCACCGATAAAGTGGAGTCGAATGGAAGAGTTCAGCAAGCCTGCCACTCTCAACAGAAGCAAGAGCAGGTGGACAGATATTAAGAGAGGGCAACGTCATCGTGCACTCTACTTGTCGACGATGTGGCAGCCTCTAACCCGTGAAGATGCCGACGGATGACAGTTGCCAGTGTTAATGGAGGGCGTACTCGGCGAAGATGACGGGAGTAGCATATTATAATTGGTGCTAGAAAAAGAAGAAGACGTAGAGGAAGAAGAGGTGGGCGAGGCGCGCTGCTGATGCTGGTGATGATGGTGGTGATGGTGATGATGACGGTGGCACTGTCTCTCGTCGCTCGCCAGCAACGGTGAGCGCAGAGTGGCCGCCCGGGAATTGGCGATGCTCGGGCTAGATTGGCGCAAGCAGCGATCCGGCAGCACGAAGCTCTTCGATCTTCCTTCCAGCATGCCCGCGTGCCACCCGTAATCTCGAGCCTCCTCCGGAGGCCGGCCACCGACTTCCAAATCACTCTTGCCAAATCCCACACCGTTCAATCCGTTCAATCCATTCAATCCGTTCCTCCTCTCAGCGACCCGCGGTCCGCTCTCTTTCGCGCGCCCGTTCTCCCGGTAGGAGCTCGACCAGTTCGAGTGGAGCCTGCTCGGTTGCTCCTGCGCCGGCTGAGCGGCTCTCCCTCGGACACTAGAGACGGAAAAGGAGCGCTCGTGGTGCGCGCCCGGCGATAAGCACTCTTGGTGGAGGGACTTGGAGCGCTCGAGGAGGCCGCTTAAGTCCGGCCACTGTCTTTCCTGGGATTTCTCGCGCGCGCGAGGGCGGAGTGGGCTTTGACTGATCGAGTGGGAGCTCAGGCCGGCCTCGTCGGATTTCGGGCTGCGAAACGCTGATAGCCTTACACTGTGACTGGCCTCCGGACGATAGGAGAGGCTGAGCGCCCGGTGACTCGGCCGCGAACCCTCCTCGGCGTCCCCTGCACCCTGTGGAGGTCCGTTCTCGTTCAACCACTGTCGGGTCCAGACGTGGTTCGCCAGGGGGGTCAGAAGGACGCAATCCGGGACGCGGTGATGGTGCACGCGTATGGACACGATACGCACATACCAACGGCACACGCACGCACACACACGGGCAACGATATCACAATTACGATATCCACGCTTCGGGGATCGGTGGGCGGATGAGAGTTGTGAGACACTTGGGATGGCCATGCGTGATGGGAGTGTGCTTTGCGAAGAGATGACGGGGAGTCTATGAGAAGCTCGTGTCGACTGGATCTTTGGAGCCTGTTGCGGCAACTTTTCTTCCGCGTGTTAATTGGTTAGGCAAAATTCATTCTAGTCTCCTTAAATAGACCTTGACCGGGTGAAATGTTGGAATGTTTAAAGTTTTACTGTGTTGCTAAATCCCTAGAGTGGAAGAATTGTTCTGTTGTCCGAAGGCATTGTTGAAGAATATAAAAGTAATCTCGCAGAGAATTGTGTAAGACCTTGGATCCCATTCTGTAATATACCTCAAGTGGAAAAGTGTAGAAGAAAAGCAAGTAGGATTATGGAAAGGGTCGGCTGGGAGGGGAATATCAAGTTTTCCTTTAAATATGTTAGAGTATAAAAATGGCGTACCCCATCAAATATGTCCATGACCTCGTCCCACCACTAGAAACATAGAATCAAATAGAGCGTTATGCTATGCACTAAGTATATGCGGTTATATTATTATTTCGATTAAAAGATAGATACAAATAAACGCGTGTTGCGTATGGCTTTCCACCTAAAATATATACTTCAATTCTGACTTCGAATGCGTTTCTCGACCAATTACTTACTTGAACGAATTATTGCGATATTTGTATAATTTTACGTGGAAAGCAATTGAAATATTGGAACAGAGGGTTTACTAGAAGCAATCTACGAAAGCGAAATCAACCACAACAATATACAATAAAACAATACTACATAGGTACCACGTTCGGGACGCATGTTACTCTTATCGTGGCAATGAAAGTCCAAGAAAGACAATATCTTGTAATTAACTACTGTAGGGAGCTAAAGAGTCAAATACATGAGCCGTTTCAATGAGGAACTACTTTCCATCTTCCAACTACTTGAGGCTACTTAAACTTCAACCGATAGTCTATTGATCAAGTATTAATCCTCAACTCCCCACAGGATCCAGGAATACAAGTCGCAATCGAGCGTGTACGTCAACTGAAGAAGCACGCAACAAACGTAGGCAACGGATTGTCTCGAAAGCTGGCTTTAAGTCGCTCGATTTCTCGTTTACCTTCCTTCTCGTCCGCGTGAGAGGCGTCGGCTAGAAGCAAAGCCATTTCAAACGATCACGTTCGGCACACTCTTTGCGCAGAAGACATCTACGTACCATTTCGGTATCGTCAACTCGAATTCTACCGTACGGCAACAATCGTATCGGATCGCGCTTATTAGCCTTCGCACGCGATTGGGCGCGCGCGCGAAGACCGCCGCGGCCAATTGGCATCGTTCCAGTTCATTTCTAGTAATTCCAATGGGTCAGCTTAATTGCTTTTAATAATTGGAGCGGCGGGAGTGCGTGGTCGCTTCGCACGCGCGCCGCAGTGACGTCGTGGACGTTACAATGCACCGAGAATTTCTTTCACATCAACACTCTATGGACAGCTGAGCTAACAATAAGTGCTGGAATGGATGAGTCAAGTCATTGCGCTCGTACCTCTTTGGCTTCCTTCTCGGCGATCGACGAGTGTCCTGGCTCGTAGTCCTCGATTCGTCCTGGCTGGTTCTTGTACACGTCGGGCGAGTACTTCAACGGTCCAGGTCCAGTCCTTCGATAACAATAGAAATCTCGTTTTACTTTTTGGCAGATTTTTGTTAATCGAATTTTATTTAATGCTGCAAGTGTTGACTTACTTCCTGGGCATAGTAGACGTTGAGAAGTCATTTTCCTTGTTGCGCAAGCGGCGTCGGCTGTCAAGTGTTGCCGAACGCTCCGAATACATGCGAGGCTCCGGCTCACTTAGGTACCCACTGCTGCTCCCGTAACCATAGCGTGCTCCTTGAAAATAAATAATAAACAGATTAAATCTCCAACGATTTTCCAGCCAAGAGCGAAAATCAACTTTCTATTTTAAATCCTGAGGGAAGTGAATACTGGGAATCAGGAGTTTTTACAAAATAACTGGCAGTTGTACAAAGCCGTTTATTCCACACGAATCTTCCACGTGGATTATTAATAAACAACAGGTGTAACACTTGTTACATTATGTGATAGTTAGAGTAAACAATCGGATGGTTAAATAACAACACTCCATTAGTTTCGCTACGGTTATTCACTCATATTGCTATCAAAACGCATTAAGTCTGTGTCGGGTTAGGCACATGGTTTTTCTGTCCAAGTTACTCGCACACTTCTACCCGGCACTAAACAACGGCTGCTTATGCCGAAGAATACCATGATCGTCCAATGTTAAATGGCTTATTGCTACTCTGCGATATTACAATATTAGTTCGCATTATAGCTATTGGCTCAATCGTAAAACCGAGTGCTGAAGAATATTCACCTCGTCTTGGCTTGTAACGGATTGTTACGTAGTCCTCTGAAAGTACAGTTCAGCATTATCATTAGGGTAATTGGATTATACCTTGTCTTCATTAATTAATCTCATTGTTCATTTAATTTGTATTTGTAATTTGTATTCATTGTCAGAGAAACAGCTAAGGAATTAGTTAGTTAAGAAAATTAGCAGGCAACAAGTTCGAGCCACTCACCATTCTTATCGGTGCGATGCAGCGAATCGTACATTTTCTTATACCATTTAGTCTGGTTGTTTTCCTTCACTTCCTAAAATTGTCACATCGAGTCCAAGTCAGTAAACCATCAAGCAATTAAGCTCCGTGATAAATTACGATGATTTATGCAGAAGTAGCCAGCAGTTTTGTACTTTTCATGATGCCCTGACAAATTCCCCAGGCGAACGAGTGATAAAACCAATGACCAGAACATTGACTCTATGTCGATTGTTAGTTAGTGCGGATTAATGCGGGGGTGCATACGTCAAATTGGCAAAATACAGTTTCTCGTAAAACGGACGATGAAATCGCCACACATCTGTACTTACCCGCGCGCTAGCCTTCGCTCACTGACTATGAGTGAGGGATTATTTTATAGTAAAATGGAAATAGCGATGACGTTATTGTACTCTTCGATTATATGAGTTCGTGATCCAGTTGTGATCGATGGTCTAATACTGTTCTAGATGACCTTGAGAAAATTAGCTTTTGATACACGAGGACCCTGTTTTTCGATAGTGAAATATTTTCTTTCGAATTGCATATTTTTTAATGAATTAGAAATTGTTAAAATTGAGCTACAATCTTTAGAAATATCTGTAATTTTGAATCGTGGCATATTCCAGTTGGGAATTTGAGAGGGTCCTCTTATCAAAAAAGCTCCGGAATTTGTCGCAGTTGAATTGTTACGGTGTTTAATGTTTCGTAGCGATTTAATAACGTGCTCTAGACCTACCGATCTCAAAACGAGAGGTATACCCTCCCTAGTGATAGGGCCGATACCCTCAAACTTTCGGGGGCACAAATCGGCCATCTTCTTCGGCGGCTCATTGTCCGTTTCCGGCTCGCTCTCGTACTCCTTCTTCAAGGTGTAGACTGAGCGATACAGGAATTTAGTCTCACAATGCGGCATGTCCTCTCACTCGCGAATTATTTTGGGTTACGTGTGTTCGACCGATTTCTCAGTCATTTTCGGAAAAAGATATTTGGATTTTCGTTTGGAAAAAATGAGATCCGACCGAGTTCAGCCATAAAACAATAATTCTCGTGCCGTGTAGAGTGTACATGCGAGTCCCTTTTTATTAAATCGTCAACCGCTTTTTCAAGTTTGTTATACTTGAAACCGAAAGCAGTGTAGGGCACACATTAAATTAAGGATTTCTGGGTCAGATTCACGGAAGTGGTCTTAAAGGTAAATTGGATGGATAGAAAAGCGGTTACTCACTAATTTCACCGGGGCTGAGTATAGGCTTCTCATCGCTCGGTGGACGCTTGATGGTCTCCGTGGGTTCCAAGTATGCTGCCCCCTTCGGTAATTGGCCCTCTGAGATCAAAAATCGATACCAAAACATTATATTCATTTCTTTTTCCAAACTGACTTTCCTCCCCAAAAATACTCAACTACATGATACTAACCCCTAGCTTTTTGCAGCAAGGTAATCGTAGGGTTCTGGGCTCGTGGCAAACGTGGCGTGGAGGACAATGCACTGAATCCTTGCGTAGGAGCCGAGTGGGAGTTCACGATTCGTGAAGTACCATCGTACTGACTTTGAGAGTTTTCCTCCCCGTCTTCTCTCTCCCAAGGTGGTTCCTGCGATGTTCTCTATTCACAGGCAAAGGACACATTTTGGTACTCGAATTCTTCCAAAAACTTGGCAACTGTCAAAGAATGCTAGAACTTGAAACTTACTTCTTCTTGCTGGAGCTTCTTCCGACCTAAGATCGGACTTTCGAACTGCACAGGGCGGAATTCCTTTCTATCGGGGAGTGGGCTGGTTCCAGCGTTAGCTGGAGTCCACACTGTCGGGATCCCAGTGTCCTTTTGCCCTTCCTGGCGCTGGGGGCTCGGCTCCTTCGGTGGCGGCTCGCTCCCGGGCGACCAAACGCCTAATGACACACGTACTGATTATTATTGGCTCTTTATCATTGCCGTCGAGCTCCTGGCACGAAAATCGTCTATTGCGAAAGGCGTGCTTCGTGAGATAACATCAAATGGCACGCACAGCGTCTCGGCTCAATTGTTATAAAACGGGATGCACTGTAGACGTCTGTTGCATGACTCTCAATGATTCATCTTGGCGTTAGTCTGGCAGGTGTTTTGACTCATGACTTTTGACGTATATTTCGAGGGATCTTAAATTATCAACCTTTCTCTATTCAGTAACTATTTCAGATCAACCAAAGGTTCTATTAAATGTGCTTTTTCAGGTTTTGAGTAAATTTGTCAAAATACTGGAAAGTTTGACTTGGCATTTTTTTAGCTCCATCAGAGTCGAATATGAATGGCAGGTCTCCCGGTAATAGTACCGATCCGAAACCAGAGAGGTCTTTGCACCGGACTTGGATCCGAATTTCGATGGATCGAGCCAAAAGCAACATTCGAGATCTGTGGGTGCTAATCTTGGCTGGCGGGCGTGTATTATATAAAGAATCCTTCCATCCACGCTGCCCAAGCCCCATCGATCTTCATCCGGAAATTAGTTTTTGGCAGGCTTTCTTAGCAGAGGCAAACAATTACTTTCCTGCCCTATTAGTTCCCGTTCATGTACTTCTATGCGCATCATTAAGCAAGTGTTGACTTGGACCAAGAACTTAAGCGGATTATATGTCGATCAATAGTCTGGTCGACTTGATGTTTCTCGGGTCATTAATAAAAGCAAAGGGGGGTAAAAACCGTATTATTTTGGCTACTTCCGATGTCCTCGAATAATCAATTTTCATTATTTGCAAATCCACTTTACAGGCAGTAAAATTCAATACCAAAATCATCGTTAAGAAAATCACGGAGATCTTATTTTTATTTCCTGAGACTTTTTTTAGAAATGATTTGGATCGGCGATACGAGCGGTTGTGAATCATGGCTGATGACGCTGGGGTGCGAGGCAGTTCTATCTGCGGCCCATGGTAATGATCCAGTTCTAGGCGGTAGCCGGGCATTTCGCGGGGATAATTTCGTCGGCGCACGTGTCCGTTACGGCAACAGGAAACAAGGAGAGCACTTCATTTGGGACGACGCGCGCCTCGGCAGAATTAGAAACTTGTGGGCGAATGATATTAACTCGCACGCATAATTGTAATTGGCCGCCTCCGCCGCTCTCGCAAGCACAATTCGCCGGGGCTCTTCGTTTCCCGCGGATCGTTCTAATTTTCTGTCTGGTCTTAAACTGTTTTCCTATGATTGAATTAATTTCATAAATTTAGACGAGTGGTTCTGTCAGATTCGTTAAAACGTCAGGATAAGAAAAATGTTTCTTCGTTTCGAATTGGCAAGAGATAACTAAATCGATTTTAATGGGCCACAGATTTGTCTATTAGTTAAATATAAATTCAGTTCGGCCAAAGTACCAAGTCAATATAGAACCAGCCAGTCGAATGATTTATCGATTAACTATCGAGCCGCAAAGCCCTCGGATGATTAGGAGGTCAGCCAAGAATCCTTCGAAGCACAGAAGCACGATGAGCAGTGACAAAAGGAGAATACACCAGACGACACGATTGTTCCGTCCTACAATTCCTCGGAAAGGAACGTTAACGGAGTCAACCAGACGTGCATCATGCGGGTACATGTGCTGGAAACTGGAAAAGTATTCTCGAGAGTTGATAGCAACTTTTCCAGATCCTTAGAAAGTGAATATTATAAATCATCCCGTGTTAATCGTGGGCGACTCGGTTGGATTATGAGTCATCCACTTTGCTGTTTTACCTGGTTTATTGGTGGACGCCTTAAACGTTGGCGCGATCATCTCTGAAAAGACGAAAGGTCCTTTTGAACTCTGCCTTGAATGAGCCGGCCACACCAATGTATCACGTCTGCTCCGGTAATTTCACGACCGAAATAGATGTTGCAGATCTCGGAGGATAGATTTATACTTCATCTAATTTCGTCTGGATCGAACGGCCGCCGCCTCCCGTGCGCTCGCGAGCTCACCGATAGTTTAATAGAAACCGGTTATTTTCGATTCCTTTTAATAATTCGTTTGCAGACAAAGAAGTGATTCCGAGCCAAGTGAATCACACTGTCCATTCAATGTGTATGAAGTTGCTAGTCAAAGACAGCGAGTACCGTGTTTACTTTGAGCATTCGCCCAATAAAACCGGCAAGTAAGTGACAGATACGTTCAAAGCAAGAGGACTAAGAATGCAGTCTCTGCGAGGAACGTTTCACCCGAGTCCACAGAGTAGACCGCGCAGACGGACATTTCAGCTGAATGACTGTGTTTACCCTCATGGGGGTTTTGAGTCTGGACTGCGATAGCGAAAAGCGTCAAAGACTTCTTAAACTGCTTCTTGATGGGCGCTGCGCGACTCATGAATACGGAAGTGGAGTTGGGTTGCCCCTGAAAGTACCCACAGGGTGAGTTAGAACTCCAAAGAAATTCGTCGCCACTCAGACGTTACCAATTAACGAGTCATTACTTTATGATATAAGTAATGCGATTTTTTGGAAGAACTTTGGAAACCTGACCAAGTTTATTTTTGAATACACTTTATATTTTCGGTTTGTAATTGGACTTTGTTTATTTGCAGTTTGATATTATGCGCGGATGAAAACAACGGTGTTTCACAGATGTATAAGAATTCATTTGTTTTTATTGACAAAGGAAAAGGAAGATTACTTGAAAGATGGGAATGCTGATTGCGCTGATAAGTATTTGATAAGAGTGAATGCCGGAAGTAAGCAACAACATACGAATCATCGGTGGATTTGTTTTTCATAAATTCTAATAAATGCAAAAAGAGCCTAATTGCCTTGCAACACTGGACGTCTGGTTCTCATCGGGAAATCGCATCAAGGAACGATTTGTTAGTTCTCACGCTTGTTAGTTGACTAATGCCCGCACCGGGTCACTTTCTGCTCGCGCGAATCTCAAAATAGACCAGCCTGTCAAGCACGACGTGCTTGACGAATGCCTCGCATCTCGGCAGTCAAGGCGATTTCCTCGTTCGCGCTTCATTACATTAGAAAACAGAGTATGTAGACCAGAAAGAAAATTTTCGGTATACGTCAATGGTCCTGTCAAAAATGTTATAAATACAATCGCTAACACTTTTTTGATGACTGACAGAAACAATCTATAAATAATACCTCAATGAAAAAGATTTATATAAAAACAGTGTTGAACTAAAAAATTATTTTTGTTTAATGTTCAAAACGATCGTTTTGGGTTTATTAAAGTGTCGAGGGGCTTTTGTATTTCTCGAAAGAGAGCTTTGAAATACAATTGCGGAAAGGCCGAGTGAAAAAGCGAAGAAGCGGAAGGGTTTAGAAGCTGACAAACGAAAATAGCGCGCGCGCAACTTCTGCCTCGGTTATATATTGCAGTTTCGTGCAATTTGTGGAACAGTAACGTGACACCTTTATGTAATCAAAAACCGCACGCTCCAACCACCGCCCGAATTGTTTTCTCGCACTTTCAGGTGCCTCGGCAAGCTCGGCAGTTTGTGCTTTTTCCCTCTCGTAACGTTTAATGGGTCACGTGTCTGCCCTCGCATACGTATGGACAAATGTGCCGTTGGACACGAGACACTTAATATCGTAAATACACGTGGCACTCGACCCGATTGTAAACACAAAAGTGTAATCACGGCGATTGTTAATTACGTCAAGTGACTGTGGATTTCTTTGATGACTTTTTTGGCTTTACAAATTGTAATCCGAAGTATTATAAGTTATCACTCTCGTAAAAATATATTTTTAGTTTATTATTTATACATTCACCGATCAGTTTACATTGAATGATGCCTTGATTTACCAATTTTGTGAGAAAGGTTTAACGAACAAGTTTTCAATGATTTATTTCAAGAGAATTTAAATGATCAAAGCTTTTATGGATTATTTAAATCGATACAATCGATACTTCGGAAAAGTTAAGAGTTCAACGTTAGAATTGTTTTAGAATCCGGTGGGAAAATTCGGAGGACGCTTTTCGCCCCGTTCAATCCAGACTGACATTTCGGAAGCAAAACGGAACAACCTGTTGGCCGCGCGTTCGGTTAGTTTCCGGAAACCACTCGACTTTTTCGAAACTTGTTTGTTTCTCGGAAGGTTTACTGTTGCGGTCACAGGTGCACTCACTTTTCTCCAACATTCTCGCGTGAGGGAGGCGTTCGGAGGCGTCGACGGCCGACGAGGCGTCGAGCGGATCGACGTCGAAACGACGGATATCGAGAGACTGAAGCGTCGGGGCGCCTGGTCGGCAAGACGTCGCCACAACCCACGCTACCCACTACGCAGAAGCCGGCGCTCGACCCGCTTGCGATTTCGAATCGAACGGGGCTCCAACTGCTCGATTTGGAAAGCCCACTCGACTGCTTTAACTGAACCCACAAGCCGGAAAATGCCAAGTCAATTTTTCATCCTTTTCAACTCATTTTCTCTCTGAATTATTACACTTATTATAACGTAAAAAGAGATACCTTCTATTTAAAAAAATAATAAAATTAATAGCAATTAAGCTGCATCGTCCAACGCACCTCGACCAAAGAGAAATCCCTTGCTGTATCCCTTGCTGTATCGCAAAGCGTTGTCTATCTCGTGCAGCAGGTCACTCTCATTGTCATTCCCCTTTCCAGCCAAATCACTACTAGCCCCTTTAACCAAAACCATGCCCCAGCAACCGAAATAATAAACACAAGCTTCATTAAAAACAGTGGCAAAATCATTCCAACTATAAAAAGCATTGCATTCTTTGTTACTGCCAAAGCGTGTTCGGCACAAGCAACATCGATTAACCAATTTATTAAAGTTAATGATCGCATGCAGAGTCTATAATGGTAGATATCGGAAGAGAGAACATTTTTGGGAAAGCCTGTGTGTATGTGAGTCTGGACGGGCGGAAAGGTACGAGCGCTGGCCTATTTCTTAGGTCGGATGGTCCTATATTTAGGCACTCATTCTCGAACGTGAATCACGAACGCTGCAACCACGAGAGGGAGGGACGGGGGGACGGAAGGGGTAAGCTATGATTTGGTCTACCGAAGACAAATAAATCGTGGGTGGCTGATACTCTCAATGGACACCTGACATATTTTTCCAATGTCTCCGCTCGAGCGGAAGAAAGGGAGGGTCGATGGCAACGTTTGATTGGTCTATGACGGAATTCTATTTCTGTGTTTGTGTGATTTCTATTTCTGTGTATTACGCTCGCTAAGATGCACCCTTTCGGTGGAAGAAGTGATTGCTCATCGGAATTTAGTGTCGAGTTGTTTTTGCTTGGCAAGAGGAAGCCGACTAGCAATTATATAATAAGACAAGTTGTAATGTTCGATAGCGATAACCTTCGCCCTCTGCGAAAACCATTAAACTTTATCGCTCGGCCTTTCCCTCTTATCGGCAGGAAATTTGCTCGATTCGTGTTTCTTATGTCGGCGGAGCTCTTTTGTGATTGCATTGGCGCTTTCGGATTTATTGTTATACATGACAAGGGTTTCGTACAAAAAACATTAAAATCGTAAAAACATGTTAAAACTAAAACGAAAAGAATATCGCAGCTTTAATGTAGTTAGTAGCACACGACAAGTTCACACTTACGCATATAACGCACGCGCGTTAGTCGGAGTTATTAATTCAATTATTGTTACAAGTCTCGCAAATTTACTAACTGCAGCATCTCAAGGGGAAAACGCCCGAAAGGGCAAAAGGTCGACACGCAACACAAGACACTCCTCGGCGAGACTCACCCTCTTCGGAGATCGTGAGGAACTCCTGCAGGTGTTTCGGTAACTTTCCCGCGTCCTCAAACTCTCTTCCATCAATCAGACACTTGGCTTTAATCGCACTGTCCTCTTCCTTCGGCCCATTCTCCCGATTCTTATTTTCCCGCTCACTTTTCCCCTCAGCCTCGGACTCACTCTCATCCAATCGAATGCCAAACTTGTTCAGCCTGCTCTTCGCCTTCTCGATGAACTCCCGCTCGACCGCGCTCATGTTCCCGTCGCATTTCACACCCGACTTCTGAATATCCTCGTGCGTGCTAATCTTTATCACTTTGTGGTGCTTGCGCTCCTCGCGCTCGAGCACTTTGTGCACGTACTCGTCGTACATCTGTTTACGGAAGGCCTCGCCGTTCACCCGCGGGCTCTTGATTGGCTCTTTCTGCTTGGGCTCCCCTCTATCTTCCTTTGAAAAAGAATCTTTCCCTCGCATTAAGTGTTCCTCTTTAATCGTCCCCGTCGCCGGCTCATCGTTCCGATTCCTCTCGCTGCTTTCCTGACTGGTTTCAGTGTTTCTGGTAATCACGCAATGCTCGAAATGCTCGACTCTCTTCGAGGACTCTTCCTCGTGGAAACCATTCTGATGGTTTACCTTCTTAGTGACATCAGTGCGGCCGTGCTTCGAAATCGTCTCGGATTGATCCTCGCTTACATTCTCCGATCGCTCGCGCCAGCTTTCGACTTCGGAGTCATTGTACACTTGAAACCCCGGCTCCCTCGGAACATTACCTTTATCGCGGGCTGCTTCATTCTGATGACTCGGCTGTGAAGCGCGCGATAGTCTAGACGCGTCTTCGGTATCTTTGTGAGTCTGCTGGTACTCGTCAAAGGCCTTCCGCTCTTCCTCCTCGGCGAGGATCACCTCCTTCAGTTGGTTCTCCAGCATTTCGATGTACTTGAGCTGCTGCACGAAATAATCCTGCGGCAAGGAATGCCTCCTCTCCCCTTCGTGGTGGTCCGACGTTTCGCCCTGTAGACGCTTTAAGTTGTCCATGATCTCCGTTGCGGCCTCCTGCTTTATGTTCTCAGGACTCTGGTACTTTCGCGGCTCCAAATGACTCCTGGGCGGATTCTGGTCGAAAATGCTGGTTGTGTCGATGCAGGATTTGTCCACATGGACGACGCGCTTCGCGCGGGGAGGGACTTCGACTCGGTCGTCGATCAGCGCTGGGTTCACAGTATGTCTTGGATCGATCGTCCTTCGCGGAGGCGTCTTCTTTCCTGTATCGGGCATTGTCGCCGATCTATCGAATATCGCACTGTTCAAGGTAATCGGACTCCTGTTGAAAGGAGTCGAACACCGGACAGTCGCGTTCTCTTCCTCCATATTAATAAGAGCACTGTTGATGTAGTGTCTGACCCCCGAAGGACTGTCCTGCCGCGGATCCCCCGGTTTAATGACTTCGCGGTAATCAATCGGGGAAGAATGATTCGATGACATTTTCTCCCCACGCTTCCTCTCGCCCGATGATTCCAATACACAGGAATCCTCGGGGAAAGACGGTATCGCGTGGGACGTGTTATCTGTTGACTCGAGTCTCGCCAGATTCAACCAATCACGGAGACGAGTCACTTTCAAACGCTCCCGACCCACGTCAAGAGTGTTTGCGTTGCCCGGGGCGGTCGGTGATCCTGCCTGATTGCTTGACTTCCCGGACAATGTTGGCTTTTCTACTCCAGGCTCCGAATTCTCCTGGATGATCCTCAGAAGTCTATTGGCCGAGGTACTCCGCTCTCTTTGAGTAGGTGATTTACAGGCTGCTTCTACCCCGGACGCGGGCTGCCGGATGTCTATCCTGTACTTCGGAAGAGGAACCGCGTGCGGTTCGTCCTCGTAATACGTCGAACGATTTAGGAACTTTTTGTGCAGATCCAGCAGATTATCAGCGCTGGTGCGGATCGCCGTTCTCTGCTGCGCGGGTGATAAGCAAACAAGTAGTTTTGGGTCTCTGCTAGTGGAAAGGCCCATCCAGGCCTCCGACTTTGTCCCACTCATCTTTTCCTCTAATTCCTCACCGTCGATCCTACTTTTAATCGGACTTTCGTTGACCAGCGGCTCTGAAACAGGATTTTTCTCGGTTTCAGAGGTTGGCTTAGTCGGCGTTAGTCTGCTCTTTGCAATCTTTGGCTCACTCGCTGCATGCATATTTAGTGCGTTGCTACTCAGCTCGCTCTTGTTATCCAACTCGCCGATTGCTTTGAGGCTTCGGAAGATGTTAAACTTTGGCACTGTGATTTCCTTGAGCAGTTGGCCGCCGTGGGGCATTGACACTATTCTTCGGATGCAAAGGTCGCGAAGTGAGTGCGGATCGGAGCTTGGCCCAGTTTCCGATGAATTTAGAGCCGCGCTTTCCAAGGGCACGTAGTACAGGTCTTCCACCGGTGAGTATGGTATTGGCTCCGGTGAAACACCGCTGCGACCGTCCACTGTACTTTCGTTCTCCAGTTCACTTCGCAGGAGAGTGAGTTTGTCTTTTAAGATCGATCGCTCGTCGGCTCGTTTGGCTCGAGAAGTACTCTTCCGATTTTCTTCCTCGATAATCGCGTATATGTCCGCCTCCCAGGATTCCATGGGGTTGTATTTCACTGTGCTAACTGACGCTGCGCTGCTCGAGGAATCTTGCATCTGGGGCTCCGACGAGTCACGTTTCATCTGATCTGTTATCTTCGCTTGTTGATTAATATCTGCAGTGGTTGAAGTATTATTTGCTGAAGTCACGTTGGAGGTTTGTTCGACAGAGTTTTTGGGGTTCGAAGACGATTCTGTTTCTTCGTGAATTTTATGAGTGAAGGTCTCCTTTTTTGTTATTTGCTCGCGAAAGGTCTCTTCCACGCGATTGTGACTTGTACTGTGGCACTGGTTTGTTATTGTTTCTTCTGTCGTCGATGAACTGGTTTTGGTTATCGATTCTTCGTGTTTCGCGGGGTTTGTGGGTCGTTCCTCTGGTATTTCCATAGTTATCGGTATTATCCGCTCTTGCGGGAGGCCCGCGCGACTTGTCGCCGGTAACTCAAACTCGGTACACTTTTCGGCAAGCCTGCCTTGCGTGTAGTCATGCGTTATTTCGGAACTTGCTCCATTGCCAAGCGTAGCCGCGTTCTCGATGTACTTGCGTAATTCGATAGCGCTGTCACCGTCCGAGGGAAGAGCCCTTAAGTCGCTGATGATCTCGCGGGTATTTTCGGGCAATGACTGCCCGTCCATGTTCGCTGGGATTTCGTCGGTTGTCTCTGTGTTTCGGTCTTTCGGGCAAATGGATTCTCGCAGTGATTCTGGATGGTTGGTGTTGATGGAGTCTAGTAGCGAATGCAATTCCGCTTCTTTGGGCGGTGGCGGACGAGTTGGTGGTTCTTGTGGACAAGGATTGTTTGTGGTTGTTTCGAGATCCTCGGATTTAACCTTTTTGGTGGAGGACTCTGTGAGGCTGGAGCTTCGCCTGGGCGGAGTCGGCGGACGCTTTCGCTCCTTTGGTTTTGTCGGCGATTTAGATTTGGTGTTTGAGCAAGTTTTGGGCTCGTACTTTGCTTCCAATTTGGACGAGATCTCATGAGTTGTCAATGTGGTTTCAGATATCGTTTCTGATTTGATACAAGTCTCCGAAGAATGTTTTTGACTTTTGTGATTTACAGTTTTATTGGGGTGGTCGTTACAGGTTTTGTTACCAAAGCTTATTTTACTTTCTAATTGATGTTGGGATTGACTAGTTTCAGTCTCTTTTTGGTGGTGGGTTTGTTCTTCGATTTGTGTCGACGAAACCAAGTAGTTTTCATCGCTCGAGCTGCTACTTTTTTCCAATTCCGTCGCTTCAGTTGCGATTGAATTACCTCGATTTACTTTCCGTGGTTCGTCGTCTTTTTCGTTTCCACTCCCGCGCTCTTGCGATGTACCTTCTGTACACGTTTCCCCCAGATTCGGTGCTTCCTTCGGTTGGCTGGGATCTTCGGAAGTTTTCACTTCGGAGAATTCGCTTTCAACCTTCGTTACAGTTGTAGCCACTTCGATTGAATTTGTCTCATAGTTCATTGCATTTAATTCTGTGTTGGATTTCAGCGCATTTTCACGTGGCTTTCCTGGTTCTTCGCTCAACACAGGTTCTTCCTTTTCTTCCGTTTCAAGTCTCGCCAGCTTTGAATCAGAAACGCTTTCGGTCCTTTTATCTTCTTTTGTATTTAATTTCGGACCACTTTGATGTTCCTCGGATTCCTGGGAATCTTTTACTTCCCCTTTCGCGACTTCTTGGACACTTTGAGCTTGCAGATCCATAGTTGAATTAGTTTCTTCCTCAATGATTTTTTTACCATTTTCTGACTGAACTTCTTTTGAATCTTGACTCGTCCCATTGTTAGTATCATTTCGCATTACTTCACCTCGAATTTCATCACTTTCTAAATCCTCAACTTCATTATCTGTATTTTCATCAACCTCTTTGGCCTCATCATCATTATCGGGCTCGATGATATTTATCTTGATCGCGTGTTCAATATGCTCCTCATCATCATTGTCCTCCTCGCTCTCCGTGCAGGAGGGAGTCCTCGGATGCCTGGGCCGCTCCTGCCTCCGATATTTGCCGATTTCCTCATTAATAAAATCCCTGATATGCTGCTCCTCGTCCTCGGACAATTTATCGCCTTCCTCCTGAATGATATCCAGAAACCTATTAGCATCATGGGTCTGTCGACCATGGCTCTCCAGTACCACACGTTTCTTCGTCTTCTTAGTGGACGTTTCGCACCGTTTCTCACAATTATCGGCCGCTCGTCCGACTTCCTGGACGTCTTCCGCGTAAGTGGGCAGCTTGAGGCCCTCGATGAAGGTGCGCAATTTTCTCTCGACGTCCTTGGGCATCACACTGTCCCAGGGGTGCTTGGCGCGCTCCACTTCCCCAGGGTTCACGCTCGTCTCCCTGGACTTGGCGTCCGCGCCGCCGGAAGTCTCCCAGGTCTCGTTCTCCGCGTCCGACTCCATCTCGGTGATGACGGGCTTAATGTTATCGGGCTCGACGTCGCTGTCGCTTATCTCCCGGATCTCCAGCCGATCGCCAATTTGACCCTCGCGACGCGACTTGATCCTCGCGGATGTCACTCGGTCGAGCGAGCCTGGCTCGGAAATGGTCACTATCGAGTTGACCTGGTGGTCGAGACCGCCGGTTTCCAGGATCCCCACGCCGGGGATATAATCGAGCTTCGCCTCCAAGGGTAAACTGCTGATCGTCCTGATTTCCACCACCTTGACGCGCGTCTCCAAGTTAGCCTTTTCGATCCTGAGCTCCTCCCTGCTCGCCCTGCGCATCCGCGCGGATGATGCTTCGCATAACCTCTCTTTCTTTCTGATCCTCGATGTGCTCGGTGATTCGTCGTCGCTCGGACTCTCCTCTCGAATCACTTTCCTGATGAGTTCTTGGTGAGTCTGATTGGTGCTTGTGAGTTTCTCCGCTGAGGAGTCGTTCGGATTCGTCTTGGTCGTCGAATTGTCGTTGCAGGCATCGTCGCCTTGGCGCACGTCGACTTTACGAGCGCCCTCCTCGTCTTTGGCGCCTTTGTCCGGAGACAGGCGGCGATTCGCGCGATTTTTCGGCCGATTGCGGCGCCCTCTGCGATTTCGAGTGCCGTGCGGCATTGCACTCTCCTCGGCGTCTGTCGCGTATCCCGGAGAAAACGGTGGTCCTGCGAGATTGCCGGGTCCTCAGTTCTCCACCAAGTTAATTAACGCAGCGCGACGGATAATTAGCACTGCTTTTAACAGGCAACTTTTTCTCCTGCGCTTTTCAAGCTGCTGTTTAGTTTGGACTTATTAGCGGCTCCTGTTTATCGTCCACGCGTTGGAGAAGGAAGACTGCGTTGACTAACACTCTCGAATATTCGCACACGCTTTTTTTTTTGTTCTTTAGAGTAATTAGTTCACTTTTGTACTTTTCTACGCTCACGCATGGATTTGTGAATTGAATGATGCGTGGAGTAATTGTGAATGAAAGTTTGTTGATAAAAGGGAGCGAAAGAAGTGGGTCTGATGTGATGCGCTTTGAAATTTGATAATGAAAGATGAACTCGAGATAGAAATGTGATTTGTCAGCAAGCATGCAATAAGCGTGACCCAGAACAGCATTCCAAGGTGTGCTTGATTCTAGTGTTACTTGTTTCTACTTACTTTTCCTCCCGTCGGCCCGATCCTCGGTCAGATTTCGCTTCGGACCACCGTTTTGATTGGCGTAACTTTGGTCGAACTTGGTGTCATCTGAACAGTACATGGAAAACTCTTGTTAGACATTTCTCGCAGTCACTATGTTTTACTACAAACAAGTTTCCTTTGACAATTATTTATTAAATCAGCATTGAGTTTCGATCAGTCAATTACTCGAATCTAACTCAATTATTTTACCCTTTAAAGTTTACAAACGTTTACAACATAACTCAGAACAAAAATGCCCTGATTTATTGACTCCGATAAACAAACAACTGGAGCAATGTGGATTCCGCTAATGTCGTTAACATCGGCGAGCAACAGCAGCTGGAATTGACGTGCAACCAGCAACACACCTGGCGCACATACGATCCTTAAACCCCAGCGTTACATCGGTGGATTTCGACCGCTTATGAATCCCCGATTACCTCGGACAGGTCACATATCATCGAGGTGACCTGCAGGAGCGGCGAATCCCGCGAATCGACTGAACGCCAGCGGACCTGCTGCCCGCTCAAACACGCTCCATTTCCCCACCAGCTCCCGACCAATTGCGATCGCCGCCTGATTACAAGTGTTCATGTATTCACGCGTCTATTGCACACGTGCAACCGACGTACGCTCACAGTACTGCCGTTTTCGAGCCAAGTTTCCTCATCGATTCATCGACTTTGTCGGCTAATTGCCGCGTATTTGACATCATTTCGCTAGCACAATTATTTTACTGTTTAACCAGGAGTGATTGTTGTTCCTTGACGGGTTTACTTGGACGAAGTAGTTGGGCATGTGTTAAAGGCAGTTGGCGCAACTTGTGTACTTGCAGGAAGTTTGTTGGTCTTGCGAAGTTTGTGAATTGTAATTAATTCAGTGTCAATGTTACGACTGCCAAATCGACTTTGATTAAAATCGTTTACTCTGATCGTGTTTCTCGTCCGAGACAGTTAATAATATAGCAAATAATATCAATCGTATTTTGCATGATTTTTAGGAATAATTATCGCATGACTAAGATTGTAAATTTAAAGAGAGCGAATCTGATTACGCACGAGTGTGTGTGCGGAGAGCTTTGTTGTCACCCCGTCGAATACGATTGGCGGCTGAGCTCATGAATAGCACCACTTCCGAGCCGAACTTCCTTCCGAGCAAACAATGCTGACAGAACTCCTGGCCCGAGCGCACCCACTACTTTTTGTTACATCACAAAGCTAAAGCCTGATTCCCGTGTCTCCAGCGAGTTCGATTTCATTCGCAACCGATTCGATCCCATTCAGGCCGACTTATAGTGGGCGTTCGCTTTATGGCCAGCAGCACTCGCCGAGTTTATTAACTCCGCTGGCATTTCGACGAGTTTTATGGGCCTTCTGTCCACGTCAGACGTAAAGTAACGGTTTGAGTGATTTCATAAAGCAAACTCATTTCCAATCTTGTTAGCAATATTTCGAGACATTATGACAACAATTTACCAACTATTAAATTCGCACCTGTATTCATTACATTTTATTATTCCGCGTTTTGATTAATTTTTAATTTCGTCGTTTAAAATATAAAGTTGTACGCATTGGGAAATACTAATTACTTTATTTCGCATCGCATGAGATGAGAAGCAAATCGACTCGTGCAACAAATGTGCGAAGCAAAACTATTTGTCGTCGAGAGTTGAGGTCTTCGGCTGCGCACTCGGACTAAGAGTCACGAAAGTAGCAGTGACGAGGCGGCAGGAATTCATGCGATGCAACAGGATGAAAATATAGGAGGCATCAACTGCGGAAGTACGGGCTTGGCCTCTTTGAGCCATGACGCTCGGCGCGCCCATCTCTCGCAACTCCCGTCCCGACTCCTGCGGCCTAAATCAGCAATTCCTATGCCCCCACTAGACTTTATGCTTTGTCTATGATGAATTCTGACGAGGGTTTTTGCGCCCCGCTCGCCTTCGCCGCTGCTCCGAAAGAGCAATAAAACTTTTTGCGCCGCTCGTGTGTGGCGTTTTGCATTTTAGAAGCCTCTTGCATGTATGAACAACGTTTATCAGTGGAATAAATTGATATTGTGTCTGCGGGGTGCCGGGCAATCTATTTCGATGCTTCGACATGTTTATCTCGAGGTAAAAGACAAAAAGAATTTGACGGAAAATATAAAAAAATTATTGCTTTATGAGTGAAATTTATAAGTTTTGTGTGTCAGCAATGTTTACCATGGTTGACGTCAAACGGAAGGTCAATGCTGCTTTCAATATCCATAAAGTTCAAGGTCATATCGTCGATGGAACTTTTTATGAAAGAATCAAAGCTGATTCTGTGATTCTCTGGGAAATCTGCTCGTGTTTCTATCGCAGAGTCTCTTTCCAATTGGTTTCCATACTCGTTCCAAGTGATACATTGGTCCTGGAATCGCACGCTTTTGCATCGCTTTCCGCCATGGAAGAGCAGACTCCTCACGACGCTTCCGCCTCCGTTTTTCAATAGCGGCGCGCGGCTCAATAAATCAATGACAGTTCGTTCGATATTCCATCCCTCCTCGACGATTACGTCCAATTTCTGCGCCCACAGCTTTTCCAGGCTGAGCCTGCCCCTGTTGACGCTCCAGAAAACGTAACTTCTGCTCCTGCGTCTTCCGGCGACAGAAGCGCGGGGACTGGTTTCCGGCGATTCCGGAATGGCAATAGTGTTCATCATTCGGAAATCGAGGGTGTTGAATTTATGTGGGGGGTGGTGGCCCCCGCAGTTGTTTCTGAAGGGCGGCGGCGGCTCGATGAGGAATCTCAATGTCTCCAGGTGTCCGCAATGTTCACGCTCGGCTTCCTCGGGAATCGTTTCGCCGCTTCCGCTTCCGCCCGCCAGATGGACGTGACGAATCAACGCTCGTCTCTCTCGTCCCTTTCTGAGGTAATTTGTCCTCGAGCCAGCTAATAGGCCTTTTCGCCCACACGTCCTTTGGCCGCCCCTTGTTAGCCATTTCCTTAAACCCTCATGACTTCCTGGACTCTTCGATTTTCTTCCTTCCCGAATGATCGTATTAACGATTCCTCGCCAGAAGCTTGTGCCGGATTTACAACTTGCTCCATTTTTCAATCTTGCTTTGGTTGCATACTGAACCGGGCGTTTTGTTGTGATTAAAGGGTTCACTTGCGTTCCGATAAATTCCTCAGCCGATTGGTCCTCTTCTGTTCTTGTCAAACAATCCGAGCAGCCGAAGAACTTCATCCTCCAGTTCCATGTAACACTGTTTTCCTTAGAAATTATTTATGCCACGTAATACCGAACACGAGCATTTGGCACGAGGAATATTGTTTACAATACCACTGACGTAACCGGAACCAAGCGAGTCATTGGCTCGAGAAGACATGTATGTATCTCGCGGAGGCAGAGCACAAAAGAATCAGGACGACCCTCGTGCACCCTAGTAGCCCGGAGAAGGTGTTCCGAAGTACTGGCGGGAAGGTGGGTCAGATCGAAAGGTGGGTCGCTCGGAAAGAAAGAAGAAAGTCGGCTTCCAAGTGGAGGGTGCGGCGTCTTGTTCGAGCGAGTACAATGTTCGGGCAGGTGCACCCTCCTCTGCCCCTCTGCGGCTGGCTGACGGTGTGGGTAAGTATATGGGATCACTCATGTGCATCAACTCCACGCCGGCTTATTGTCAGTAAAGTAGCTCCTAAGTGTCTACGTACACTCCCTTTTCTCAGCCGGGCACTCGAGTATTCTCAAACACGTTTACTATTACTGGGTCACTTTTCCAAGTTTATTCTTTTTAAATTCGTTAAATTTAAGCCTCGCCTTTTCTCTATTACATTTTCTATTACTCGGTCATTTTGCGAATTTCCATTTTTTGCACGTATGATTAATTGATTTTTACTTACTTGTACCGTTCTTCTTAATATCACACGACTTTATCCCTGAATTCGATGTCGTTATTTTCGTTGTGGTTTCTGGAACAAACGAGAAGAAAATGTTGGGTTTCTGTTTTAGGAATCAAGTATTATTCAATATGTTTGCGGATGTAAATATACGCAAGAGTTTACTTACTGGTGAGGATTTCGGTAGTTGTGTTTTCCTGCAGGCTACTTTTATAGATCCGCCTCTTCGGCGAGCCGATGTTCTCCCTGAAAAAAGAATAATTCGGAACTATCTTTAGAAACTCTGCTCGATTATTGAGTTCAGCGTCGACCGATCGATCATAGACTGATAATTCCGATAAATTCGTATTGATTTAAGCATTTTGCATTATCAGCCGGTTAATGAATTCTGAAAAAGCCGGTACTCACTGATTCAAGCCGAGCTTCAAGTGCTCGCCAGCATTCCGCAAGAGAGCGTGGGCCTCGCTGTTCGTCAAGTCTCTCGTGCTTTTTCCATTAATGCTGCTAATTAAATCGCCCTCTCTCACCCCCTGCTGAGCAGCTTTGCTGCCCGGGTTCACCTGAAATCAACAATGAAACGCGCCCTTTTATTGTCTTTGCCCGGGGAATTCAGACGCCACGGAAAAGAGAACAATAGCCTTCATATAATAATAAACGAATTTCACCCTTTCGAGCTTACTCTTCCTTCTCGCGGAATAATTACGACCTTTTAATCCATATTTCGGATTCAGCGATGTGAATATTAACAATATTTTATTTTTATGCTCTGAATAATTGCGCTTTATTTAGAAGTCTCACCGGTGAGTTGCCTGTGCGTTGTTTCGTCACTCGAAATTTCAGCATAGCGGAAATTCTTGGCAAAGCCACCTTTTTCGGTTCAAACTGAATAAAAGGCACGCGATTTTCTCCGATTTCGAGCGACGCCCTTTATAACTTGGGTATTCGTGGAAAGTTCACATGACGGCCTGCTTGTTTTATAACTGGATCGGAGCGTGCCGCGAAAGAAATGGAGTTATTCGGCGGGGCTCGTTCAATCTGCAGGAGCCATTCAATATCCGATTTTCTCGATTGTTCTCTACTGGCCCGGTGTATCGATTATCCGGGCGCTCTTCCTCTCGAACGGTTGCAGAGGTCAGTTGGATTAACTTTTAATGCTCGATAAATCCGCCCACTTCTGCCGGGCTCAGCTATTATAATTGAATCGTGAACGGCGAATGAGTGGATGGAATGAATGTTGAACTCAAGTGGCAAGAACGAGTAAAGAAAGATAGAGAAAACTGGTCGAGAAATTTTCGCATGGAAAAACCTGGTATTAAAAAAGGTAGATTTTCGGAGAAAAAGTAATATAGAAGACAACAGGTTTGACATTGAATTTGATTATGTTATGTTTCCAGTCTCCGATGATTAAATCGGTTGCCAGTCACAATGACGTGATCGAGTTACATACACAGTGATTGCCTGGCAGATTACGCTTCCTGCTTCGAGCAGTGAACCGTAAATCGCCCGCGGAAACGTATCCGTAAGTTGTTTAATGATGCGCGACTTTTAAATTGCCAATTCCAGGTTTATTGAACGTGGAGGATCGCTCGCCGTCATTACTGATAATTACACGAGACGAGAGCTTTAAGTGTCTGTCGACTTTTTCATGACTCAGCAACGGTTAAGAAATTGTACAAGGCTGAATTCGGTAATTGGCTAGTTGAATAAGTCTGATGATGTTTAAAGGAAAACTGGCACTTGATTTGGGGGGTTGAAATTCGAAAGTTCGGAGAGCAAGAGCGGTGCACAGCACAAGGGAGTTTCGACAGGACTGAAAGTTGCTTTTCGAGGAAACCTCGAGGAAGACGCTGCTCAAGCAATGTCGTCCTGTCGGCGCCACTTTTTGACCCTCGACTCCGCGAATCCTTGCCGCTCGACCTCGCTATCCCATCTTCTCTTCGTAAACAACTGCGAATTACGGAAACCCCCGGGGGAAATCGATTGTCACGAAGGTCAGACGCTTAGGTTTCCCGATGTTTTGAGTAGACGCAAACCGGAACTAAATTTATTTCATTTCTAATAAGAAATCCTGTGCCGGTTAGTTCTTCCAAGGATTTTGCTAGATTCAATGTATTTTATCTAAAATACGTTCAACTCTCAAAAATTCTAAAGTAAGTATTGTATAATTAAAGCTATTAGAATAGTAACTTCTTTATCGTCAAAATTATGACTCGCCAAATGTTGAGTTAGCAAGTTATCGACCAGGCGCGGGCCTCGTGCACGAGCGCTCTGTTGAAACGTGGCACACGCGCGAACTACAAGAAGAACTAAAGTTCTTTGTATCAACCGAGGATATATTCACCCAAACTAACTTTCAAACTAAAATCTTCACAACTGGCTATCAAAAAACTATTCAAAGATCAATCAAACAATTTTCCCACCAATATCTTTCACAGCAACCTTTACTCGATGATTTTACTCAGGCAAGAAACCGCCTACATTCTACGCACCAAGAGAACCAGCCGATCATTGACCGAGGGTTCACGATGATTTAAAAGTGCGTATCAAGCAGCGCGATGCTTATGAAGGCGCATTAACCACGATGAAAGGGAACCCGATTGGCACATGGCACATGTGCTTCCGAAGATGCGTTTCGGTGTGTCTGTGGCGCGACGAGCGTGCATATGCAAGCCGCGTCACATTCTCCGCCGGCATCTGACAGCCACGTAACTCCCTACCATGCAAACAAACGCCCGTTGAATCTCAATTGGATTAGCGCAGCCGGCGTTGGAGCGTTGGATCAACGCTCGTCCGCCCGACAATGAACCCTCCCCACTGACAATGACAATCAAGATCCGCAGCCTAACAAGCAACTTAGCAGCCTCAGCCCCTTTACACCCTGAGTCCCACTGGTATTGGATTACAGGGACCGAAAGAATTGGCACGATTTTGGTGTAGTATTCTCCCGCTGGCAAATACTATGTTTCGTATCTCGGAAGTAGAAGTGAAGAATTCAAGTTAGAGATGAAATGATACTGACGAATTTCAAAGTATATCATACCGTTGTTTCTTCTAATACTAGAACTATTGTGTAATGAAAATTTAAAACGGTGGAAAGAAACTCGCTGTTCGAAATAAAATAAGCTCAATTCTAGAGATTCTGGTATTAGTAAATGAAGAAGAAAGTCGAAAACACAGTTTGAGATTCAAGCGACGTAAAGAGAATTGTTTATTGGCTGGTAAGAAGCAAATAAATAAAGAATCAAACGGGAGTCGAGGAGGCTCGAAGTACCAGCGCAAGTCGACAATGAGTGAAGGAGAAAAACGCAAAGAAGAATGGTGCGTAGTCGATGAGTGCCGGGGGAAAGGAAAGGATGCTAAATGCATTATGCATTCGGGCACTTCCTTCTATCTCAGCGGTTCCGCCGCCCCTGGACAAAGAGGCCCGAGACTTTCATTAGAATCCAAACTCGAGGAAAGCAATTAAAGAAGCGCATATCGAATTTCAGCAGACGCCGCTCTGCGTCCCATTTAATATTCCGTGCGCGCGCGCAAAACTTCAAAAGCCAGCGACGCGGACATTCAGCATGATTAATGCGATCAATTTTGCAGCGTACGGCAGGATAAATAATAGTTTGCAATTAGTGACAGTGCGGCGCTTGGCTTTATTGGAAATTCCGTTGGAAGTTAGTCGTATTCGAGGACGCTAATCCGGATGAATTCGGATGTGATTGATTATCAGTAATGAAACAAAGAGCTTCACCCTTGTTAACTCAGCGATTCAAGAGTCAAAGGCAGTCAAAGGCAGTCAAAGGTGATCGGCAGAGTTAAACCAATATCATCGATCAATATCGGCTTAATTGCCTCCACGATCTTATCTGGAACGTATGACTAACTCGAATTGACTAAATTTACCAATGCCCGTACCATTTATCAGCAATTTCTTAAAATCGAGAGTTCTATTTCAGCATTCTCTCAAATGTAAGGCGAAACCTTACCGGTTTAAATGACGAGAGCATATCACTTTCCTAGTCTACTTCACTTTGATTTTCAAATCGAATCAATCGAATTAGCTTAACACTCCAGTACCAAACTCTGCCGGTTGTGAGAGGTGTCGGGCAGCCGAGGTATTAACTCTGACAGTACTAGTCCAACGACCACTGCACTCACTCGCAAGAAAGAGCAATTGACGAGGCCTCAATATGACAAAGGGTCAAACCCCCCGTTAATTCCGAACAGTGTCAATTGCTCGTACGATCGATGTCACTCGAGAGGCTAATTCGACCGGTTTGCTCCTAACGACCCTTCTTTCTACTGTAGGTCCATGGAAGAAGCCTCGATCGCGAGGCACTGCGTGCGCCGAGCCGAGGGAAACTACGGAATCGAAAGCGATTTCGCTGGTTAATTGGTGCGACATTGCTCTCCTCGGCTCCCATGGGAGGCTGGCTAACACGCCCACAGGAATTATCGGCGAAAAACAGAGCACTGATCCGTGCCAGATGCTCCTCCATCACGATAATGAAAGCTCGCCCCGCAGCTCGGAAGCACGCTCGGCAGCTCCCTTGCATTGCAAATCCGACCCACAACTAAACCTTCAACACACGCTTCAGCCTTTCCATGTACTCGAGAAATGCTTTGGCTCCCTGGAATTTCTAGAGTTAGGAGCTAGAAATAGAAAAAACTTCTTGCAGGAATGTCTTGCTGCGCGAGCGGCCGAGCTATCGAAGAAAGCCGACGACAACGGCCAGTGAGCTTTTGTATTAGTGCATGGCTCAGACACTCAAATATCTTTCAATATAATTTTAAAAAATTGTACTGTTTTTCTTTTTTTTCAGAAGTTGCCGAATTATTGTTGTTAATTGTTTTATTTGGCTGGTGGGTTTTTATGGTTGTGAAAAATAGTGTGCTTTTGTTAGCTGGTTGAGAAAGGAAGAGATTGTTTAGGCGGAAATGTTGGTCGGACAACGTCGAGGGTCCATTTGAAGGAAGTCCAATGAGAGATGAATGACCCCTGAGATTAAGGCGGACACGGTAGTTAGATACTTCAACTGCAAGCTCCACCTACTTAGCCTAGTTAGCTCCTACAAAAAGCCTTCAATTACCAGAGCGCAAGAATCTCACGCTATCATAAAGCAACACTGCGGCATAGCTCGCCAAGCCCCAGACACATAATGGACCCTTAAGAACAACTAACGAAACTCCAATCCTTTGGATTCTTTTTCTCCGTTTCCCTATTATTTGCACTGCTTTCGTGACTGTCAGTAATAAAAATATAAAAAAAGCTCATTAAAAGATCTAAAACCATCAAATGATCAAATCCAACCCGACTCTTACCAAATCGACGACATCACGCGAGTTGGCGGTAAAATTATTTAGATTCGGCTCGAAACTGTTCAAATAGTCACCAGTGAATATATTGCAATATAATTGAAAGCTCGTAATCCAACAATGAGAGGAATTCACATTATTGCCGGGCGCAACATTGACCAGGCGGAAGGTCGGTGCTTGCGGGTCGCGTGGGAGTTTGTCAGCCGGCAGACGCTGATACCAAATGGAAGAGGGTGCGATGAGGTAATTCGTTTAAAAATATATTCCCCGCGACTCCGTCGACGCTGCGGATTTACCTAGCGCGTACTTCTTAAACAGACGCAAAAGCCTCGGTGATTTCCGATTCCCAAGAGAGGCCAGTTCATTTTAACAAAAACCGCATGGCTCTGTCCGTCAAAGTCAAGAGAGTCGGATTCAAGTTTCGTGTCGCCGAGTGTTGACGGAAGTAGCTTCTTAAAAGTGTCACTAATTACTAATAATAATAATGATCATAAATTATTTAAACGAATGTTTTATACATTTCTTCGCATTTATAGATTGACACGCGTCGAGTAAAAATAGACTATTAATTTTGGGAAACCAGCTGCGCCGCAATCTAGAAGCACTCGAATTGCAATGATTCAACCTGAGGCTAAATGACTGGCGAGCCCTAAGCTTCCTCTTTTTTCACCGCGGGGCTTGCGTCCAAGTGACCTTCGATTGATGAGCTCGCAGAAGAAGTTCGGCCAATTTAAAATAGACACTGGCTCCGCGCGGCTCGAGTTTCGAACTGTTTCGAGCGAATTCTGGCCGAAGAACTGTCGGAGCCTTCGACGCGCGGCGAGCTGCTTTCCTCCCTTAATTAATTGCACGCTTGATCTTGCTGGCGAATCAGGCCAGGCGCGATTGTGTCGGTGGTGTAAGCCCCGTGTATGTATATTTGGAACGGAAGGCCCACTACGGCCACTTTTCGACAAGTCTCGCGCACCCGAGCTTGAAAGCTCGCCTTGAGCTTTAATCTCGGCTGAGTGGTATCGTCTCGACTAACTGCTCCAATCCCTTTGCCGTCCAATCATTCGGTTGGAACATCAGCTTCCAATGATTTCCGAGTGGAAATACTCCAAGGATAGAATTGAAGCTCAAGGCTTTTTTAATGTTTTATAATGTTTAAAATATGTTTCCAATTTTGCGAGGTAATGTAATACAGTTGTTGAAGTAAAATGCCGTAATGAAATAAATATAAAAATTAGTTGTCGAGGGATTGCAATTGTCAAAGACGGAAATATGTACTTTCACGATCACGGACAGCACCCATGGAAATAGTTTACCTTAACTTTGTCGCAAGCTCAACCTTGTCATTGTATGCAGAGAAATCCAAATATTTCCAACACGTCAAACGTTCATTCAAATTAATAACGAAATTACTTTACAATTGTTCCTTTTGTTATTCCACAATGTACCTAAACTTTTCACATTCTTCATTAACACAAAACGTGAGTCGTCTGGCAACAAACTCCCATTCACTACATCATTTAAAGCTACCACTCGGAGAAAACTTACCAATAAATAAATATCTTCTACTCAGCGTGGCAAGTTAAATCCAAACAGTCCAATTTGGCACTCAGCGGGCACTTAACTAATACTAATACTTAATTGAATGCTTATGTTCATGTTAGCAGTATCGGTGGTTGCTGCTAGTATCTCAATAGCAATGTTTAGGGTAGAATTTCGGCGAATTTTATGAGCATAAGCTACCACGAAATTGAGTGTCGATGGCACCGAGACGGTTGGCTCACTGGGACCGGCTTGTCGCAGCCTCGAGAGCCACCGGCCAGTGCCTAGGACAATATTAGAATCGTCCATCTCGCACGAGCTCGTCTTCCCTCTCCTTCGCTTGCTTGCTGCTTGAACCATGCTCTATAGTACGTACTATCTATTAGACTATCACTCGCTCTCTTCCTACATTCTACGCTCGCGTCGTCGAATACTTGGAATTGCAACCTCCTCTCAATCCAGCACTAGAAAAATCGACTCTCTATTAGAGATAGAGAAAAAATCTCTTTCTACATATGCTTCGTAAAATTGCCTCAAACAAATTACAATAAAAAATCTCGAATTTGCACATTTTTGCCAGTGTAACTAAAGCTGATTTGTCTAAAAATAATTGATAATGAAAATATGTGAAAAGTATAGGACAGTTTTAATCTGAAAAATGTAAAACAAATCCACGTGTATTAATTAATATTCCGTTATTACTTCGAGTGTCTGTTCTCGTGTAAGCTTACTGTACTCCGTCGAAGTGTCGCAACGGAGGAATTTAAAGAACTCCGAGTTTCCGTGTACGATTTCGGAATTGACACAACGTGATCCGCATCGGCAAGGCTCCTCTTCAGTTTCATGAATGAACTCTGTTACGCTCGGCATGTTTCTCACGTCGTGTGCAACATCTGTAAAGAAGAGGCACACACACCGCGCGAGCCATAACTAACTCGGAAGTTAATCCCAACGGAGCTCGTTGCCCGCCCATTACAAAGTACATGGGCCGAATCGAAATTATGCTCTCCAATTTAATTAACGTCGAATTTACGGCGAGTAGCTGCCCCGCAGCGCCCACTCTGTCCAAAACAGAAAGCCGCACTCCCCTCTTCTGGATTGCGAAGCTACAGGATATTAACCGGAATATTCTGCCGGGTATTCCGCGGGAATATCTGTCTATTAGCCGGTGGAGTGGGTAAGGCGTTGCACCTGTTGCAACAGCAACAATTGAGCTTAGAATAATATATGCTAGTTTATGCACAGTGGCCATTCCGTGCATAGAAATGGCTGGAGATGCAAGTGCGGTGACACTTGCCCTTTGGGGAACAATGGAAACACTTCATGGGCGTGTTCGGAAAATGCGACACTGTAATTGAAGTTGTCTGTGGGACACGCGTGTTCGTCAACCTGTCACTTTACCGCATTCCGCGATGGGTAATTATGGTACAACTTTTCAACACTTTAGTTTCTCACTATAAATATGTTTTTTTTAATCAAACCTGGGAGAATTCTTGCTTAATGTTTACAAAAGGGCTTCACCCCCGATTTCGATAATTTTTATACATGTTCTTGGGGATGTAATTTTAAACATTTTTCCCCTATGCATGTCATCGCCATTTGGACCATAATTACCAAATTCTTATTTAATAAACGCTTCGTTTGAATAGGATAATTGAATCGTCACTTTTCAAAGTGACTTCTCAACGAGACAATATAAGTCGTGCTCGATGAGATCATTGAGTCTCGGGTTACCAGCCTGCGGTAGATTTGTTCTTGCGGTAAGTTGTTACGTTTTAATTCTAATCGGTGTATCCGATGACGATGACGCGATGACTGGAGGCGCCAGTGTAAATTACAGAAGGTGACACTAGCCTAGGGAGCATAGTGCGGTATGCAGGAAACGTAGGGTATATCGGGTCGATCGTATGCGCTCATGCACCTTTCATTACAAGCCGATCGCATTACGCGATCGACCTTAGCGGCTGTAATCAGATCGACAAGAGCTTCCAGCTTAATACCTTTCTGAACGATCCTGCGGTCGAACGAACGAATTTATTAAAAATAACTGTAATTTAATACTTGGAATATAAATTTGGAAGCTTGCAAATTCTATTCTAAAAAGTGGAATGCGTTTTTCCAGCTTCTCCAATTAGAGGGCGAAAAAAAATTATTTATAGACCTTTCGGTAATTTCGGAATATTTCATTAGTCGCTAATGAAGGTTCATTGGATTTCGCTGGTAATGAGCAAGTAGCCAAGGATAACGAAGGCTTTTTGGCTGGCTTCCCAACTCATTTTTTCACGTTCGGGCACGTGGGAGCTCTCGACGGTTCACTAACTTCGTTAGTATGAATGGCGCTACTTATAAATATGCATTTCTTTTCGACACGCGGCTCTGCAGACCGCCTGCCCGATCGTTAGCACATTGCCTCTCAACATGTCTGAGATGCTCAACCGATTCACGGTTCAATGCTCTTTAGACGTTAGAGTGACACAAAGTGCATTTTTTAATGAAATCCATCGATTCTTCTAAAAATTCCAACTACTCCGATAAACTATGCAATTGAACATGGTGAAACTTTACTCGGGTAAAAATGAGGTGCATACTTTCACAGACGTTTGAGTTGTGGAAAATGTTGGCCGCGGTAGTTGCGCGCGGTGAAGTGGTACAAATTGGTGTTCACCTCGAAATCCGCAATTTAGTAATCAGAATGCGCGGCAAGGCAGCAATTTAACTTGTACGAAGCCGGGCGGGAGTGGAACGGAAGCGAACGGATGCTGTAATCCTTTTAGTCCGTTCTCCGTCATCCGCGCTTACCTTCTCTCGCTGTTCCCAACTTTCCCGGAGAGCCGTTTCGCGGGGTCAGCGTGCATACTCGATCTACGCGAGCGCCGCACGCTCTTCCGCGCCCGCGCGGAACAACAACAATTCGAGGAGCGCGAACGAGTAATCGCTTCGGAATTCGACGCCGCGAGCGCAAATCCGCCCAAGGCGCTCCGCCTCTGCACCGGCAGAGTCATTCCCGGAATTTCCGCAAGACGCACAAATCCCTGCCCCCGGAGCAGCTGGCACCACCTTCCCCAATTGTCCTCGGAGAGAATCCCCGCGATAAATCTCCCTGGAATTAACCGCTCGACGTAGTCGCTAAGAGGAAGAAATCGCTCCCGAGGAGAATTGCGGGGAAATAGAAGAGTAAGCGTGTTAGTGATTACGAATGACTTGAGTTATTTATTTCTCGTTCAAAAAACTCTAGACGTTGAGATTTCTATCTTAGTAAATTATTAAATTTTATATTATTAAGCTAATAAATCTAATCTAATCTTACCGAATTATTAAATTCTATATTTTATTAAATGAATTTATATTTTTAATGTCAAATCATTTGGCAATGAAAGCTCGAGTTCTTTCACTGTAAATTGACCCTTAGGAAAATATGCTTTGCTTTCTTCGAAACTACCCGAAGTCGAGGGGCAATTTCTGAGGTGGAAGCAAAGTGCACGCCATGGGAAAACGAGAGCAAGGAAATTGAAAATGAGAGGGAGCGAAAGGTATCGCCTCGGTTGTCAGCGCACGGTACGACCCAATAGAACTGCTCTAACTTCGTATTACGTCAGGTTAATTGTTCGGGTGCAATGCGCCTTATTGGGAGCAGCGAAGGAAAGGAGGCAGGGATATAACTAAAACAGCTAATACGACAAGATTGTTCCAGCGAGGACGTCGCTGCTGTCAAATGAGAGAATTAGCGGTGTGGATGTCACTCTCCGCGTCACTGAACCGCGCAATGAAATTTCCTCGATTTTCACCTGAAAATCTAGATTAGTCACAATCCGACGTTCGGCAGACAGGTATCCTTCATTTTGCATAGACTTCCGCATACTAATGAAGAGTTTACTCGAATTTCAGCAAACATCTAACGTTTCGCTTATAGTCGGACTTGTTCCGCAGTCGCGCGTGCGACTTGGCTGGATATCTTATACACCAACATTAGTATCACGATCATGAGATAATGTCGGGACTAATTGAAAACTAATACCATCCCTCTTATCGTTATCTCGCATGTAACTACGATTCTGTTTACGTTGTGTCATCCGAGTAGACTAGACTCATATTTACTTGTCTAATACTCTTCTCTCTCTCTCTCTGACAATACTTTAACGTAAGAAGACTGAGAGTACCGGAATAAAGCTTACAACTCTGGAGAAATTGAGGAAAATGTTAAAGCCATTCATTCCTACACCGCAACACGGAGGAACAAATAGTACACGTCGCTGCCAGCAGAAATTCCTAGGAAAAGTTGTTCGTTCAATCAAAGCCACAAACCTTGTTACGATAAGTGCTCGGCAGGCAAGCCCACTGCGCATAACTCATGTGAACCATCGTCCAAGAATTCCCTTTTATCACGAGCGCCAGCTCCTGCCCCTCGACCAACTTAGTCCCAGAATGGCCCGAAACGTCCCTCTCTCTTCAATCCATCACTCTATCCACACTTCCGATGACTCGTCATCGGCGAGAGCACTCGAACCCACCAAACGTCAACTTCCACGAGTCTTCTCCGATCAATAAACACTATCACCGAGGACTTGGATCGATACTGATAACTGCCACCTCACAGATTCTGCAGTTTGTCAGGCACCCTCTTCTGCGACACTGACAGTGGCAAATAAGTCGGCGTCACCGAGGATTCGGAGATGAGGAGAGTGCGCATCGTTTGAATCCGAAGTGGAGCGCCGAGAGGAATGGAGGGCACTTCCGGAAGTTCGAAGGAACAAGCGGGACCCGAGCGAGGCGGAGCCTGTAATAGTAGAAAGTAAAGAAACACGTGCGCGCCCGACGGCGTAGTTATCGATACTCGTCGCGCGAAGGATAGCTCTCGGCTGAGATTGTGCCCGACGCCGAAGCCGAGGGAACTCGCCGAGAGGCTAGCAATCGCTGCCAGTGGCCCCGACGACCAGGGAACGCCGACAACAACCGCTCAGACCGCCACCAGTTGAGGCATAAGGGACCCTCAGGCCCGTATCAACTCCCCAACTACGAACTACGACCATTTGCCCACCGAATCACTGTCGTTAGACAATAGGGGATAATGAGTCAAGCTTGGCTTGCTAATTATAGGTTTTCGACACGAGGTATGCGGGAATTTCCGATATTTCGATCCAGTTAACCAATCGATCGATTGGTTAAGATTTATTTTATTGTTAGCAGATTGTTATTGGTGGAAATCAATCTGGATCTGAAGATAATAATTCTCAGCATACCAGAATTGCTGGGTTCATGATCAAATGACTCCAAATATTCAGGTCCTTGGAGGGTAAATGAAAAAATAGAGGAAAATTTTGAATTCTAGAGGATAAATGAATTCGAATAATTGTTAAGTGTCAGAAAAATTCACCCAACATATATCTTTGTCCTCTAATATACAGATAAGAGAACACTTTCACGGTACGATTCTATTCCGATTTCCGAAACACCTACTATCAATCATTGATAGGTTAATCGTATTCCAATACTCGACTGGCGCACGAGTTGAGAGCAATTGGCATCGGGACGCCGCCACGTGTGATAGCGCATTGCCGGCTACAATAATTTCCAGGGCTGCCAGGGAATCCTGAGAGTTTTGCAATAGATTCCAAACTGCTCGTCCATTACAGCCTCCGAAATCACTGGAGCGCCCGGACCATTCTGCGCGTCCCGCACCAACGAATGACCCATGTCCGCCCCATCTGATTCCGATTCACCGCTCTCCTACTAGGTTTCCCGTGAGCATCAACTTCCCACCCACTCGGCCCGCCGCGCAGTTTCTCACGGGTTCCTCGACGCACAATGGCTGAATATAAAACTCGTGAATGTCGCAGCCACTCCGATAGGTGCCACCGCGGGGACACTGAACCTTCCAAGGGTCCTCCCTTCGCTGAGAAATTCCTCGAGGATAATACAACAATAACAATCATTCATATCGTTTTAAAGTAAATTCATTCGCTTTACGTGTAATGCGATTAAGTTTTGCGCAAAATGTGCGAAATGAGTTTAAGCATAAATCCTTACGACCTAATAAATAGTCTGAGTACGTGAACGAAGTCGAAGTAACACGTTTTTTCAATTCTGCTGTACGTCAAGAAGTCAGTTTAAACTAATTCGAATGACACTGTGAAGAAAAAAGGGTTAGGAACGGGGTTCCCTGAAGGCGTTAATCCGGGCCTTAAGAGCGGCGCACGCTAGGATGGTAAGTATCAGAAAGGACAAGGCACAGCCGTGTGCACCGGGCCCCTCCGCGCTCCACGTAAATGCGGGTGTAAGCGGGCTCGAAGGGGTCCGAACACACGTGACTCTCGCCACGTGACTCACCGACTTACCGAATAACCAGCGCAAATAAAAGAACTGCCCCCATACTTATACGCAGCATTGACTAACCGCCGGCAGACCGAGGATCGCCACAACAAACTACTATTAGTGGCCACTCTAGGCTCAAACTACTGCGCCGAGTCATTGAGTGGGGAGTAAATGGACGGCAGTCGTTACGGGCCCCTCCGGTAAAAAGTGAATCGATTATGGCTGCGGGAAGAGTCCAGCTTCATATTCACTGGATATACTACCGCTAGTCGTTTTTATCAATGATTTTTAGTCTCTTTGTTTTCATCCTTCACAATATCGCAGGGTGGACGAATCGAGAATGGCGAGGAAATAAATGGGAGCATTCTGTCCTCGATGTAACATTATTGAAATTGGATTACTAAATTAATCCCGTTATATTGCGGGAGGAAATATTTGCAAAGCTGTAATGGACAATTGTGGATTCAATAATCCAACTGCGGAGTTGGCAGCGGCTCCTGTCACGCCTGCAACCGACTGGCAAGGCTACAGCCAGGCTGCGCCAGTCCAGGCGCCACACGATCGATTATCTCGCACTCGCACCTTTGCCCTCATAATGCGCGTCCACCTAAATGAATCGATTAATAATGAACAGCCCACGTGTCCACGCCCTGACTCAAACGAACTCCCACACTCCCCGCCGCACTGAAATGAAACACCATACCGTCTGAATTCCCGCAGGACGAAGTATACATGTATGCTATTGTGTTCTCCTAAGTGGTATTAAGTGTCACATGACTCGAGCTCAGCAATTACAGCAGTTAGTAGTACCCTGAAATTTCTCGTACGTGACTGCGAGCGTTTAACTGAATCCAATTGTCACCTTTGACTCGACGATCGCGCACCTTCGCGACTGCTCTATATTAATAAATCCGAGTGGCGGCGGGCGGAGAGCTCGGCTGTCATTCCCGTTATCGCGTTGAATAGCAGGAACAGCGCTCGCCCTACTAAAAGTGTCAAGCAGCGCGCGCTGCATAATAACGAAGATAATCTACGCGGCAGTGATTGGGGTCACGAGCCGCACTTACGGAACGAGCGGTGCAAATCAACCATCAGCAATTGTACCGTCCAACGGCATCAAGCTTTGTTTTACAAGATACGCCACCGACCATGAATACAAAACCGGCAATTGTTCATTGTCGTGCGTAATGGTTTCGGGAAGCGCGTCCCGGGCGGAGAGGTTGTCAATCGGCGAGGTTGGTTTTTTCAGACGCCACATTGGACACTGGCGAATCAGTGTCGCCATCTCTGCGCTAATATCGACGTGTTAAATATCAAAGGGGTTAAATGTGTCGCGCTGATTTAGCGGGCCCATACGGAACAGGAACGAATGGAACGACCATTGCGTAAGAGAGCGTCCCGACAAATATACACGTCTCGTCTGCTGGCTTCACTGGGAAACCACTACTTTGTAGTTTGAGTCGACAAATTTGCGAATATGCACCGTGATATTAATAACAATATAAATCGAAACGGCTTGTAGCTACTACATCAGAACAACAGAACTATCACAGTGACTGTATTGCGCGAGATGTATTTCAGTCACACTTTCCAGCGAAGTTAGAATTGTGATTCGTAGAATACTCGGTTTCTGTGCAACCGCATCACCCGAGATATTCTCGTATCTGCATTTGCACGTCGGCGTGCTGTCATTGGCGCAGATACATCGCCGGAAATCTCTGCATGTTTCGCCTGTCAATGTCCTGGTGTGCAGGATGAGTGATGATCCCTAATGAATCGAAACCACCACCGAATGACGGGGATTAGCACTTTTTCGAAATCAATGAAATGTTCTGCTGGACATGTTCGATTTATCTTTATTAAATTGTGTCAGGTGACAATACGTACATTTCTGATTGATTATCAATGTCCGCGTAGCAATCAATCAGTTGTTCTACTTTTCCAAAGCAGTAAAATGATTGATTCTGTTTGGAATTAAATTTTACGTATTATTTACAAATGACTCGCGGAACAGCGTGTTTCATTCCACACGTAACAATGATGTTGTAGGTCGAGCACGTTGCATAGCAATGGAAGCATGTACGACATTGACATCGCGTCTTCAAGGCTGATAAACACACTCATAGGAACGCACTGACAATGAATGATGTAATGTCGCACGTGAACCTGCGACGCAAGTCTCACGGACTCCGCAATTGTGCTACACCTACTGAATCGAACTACTGTCTTCTGTTCGTGGCAGCGCGAGTCAGCCATTCCTTTCAACGAAACATGTCACGCAGCTACTTACAACTAGTTCTACCTTTAACTAAACATCAACAATTTCCAATACTTTTCGAGCTATTGAAGGATCTAACATTCGACCTACAACCAAATATTTGACAAATAGACTGCTAACAAGTAACGAGGAGGACACAAGTAACTCATTATTCTTCGCCCCTTCTGATTAATTTAGTGAAACGCTTTCACTGGCAAAGCATCTTTTGTTCGATTTGAATGAAAAGACCGAAGATCACAGTCGTTGCTTTCGCCAATTAAGCGCGCGGCTCTCGGGCCCGAGTTTATTACCGAGCGAATCCTAATTAGTTATCAATACGAGTGAGGCTAATTGAACGGGGACAAGGGAAGCACTGAGCTGAATTTTTCTGGGAGACCCTCGCGCTCCAAGGAAGATCAGCCTCAAGTGGTTAAGCGTGTCTGGCGTGGAGAGTCGTCTCGAGAGTTTAAACGCAAATTGAAAACTACCGCACTCCATCGGCTGTGCCCCTTCTCCTCCTTTTTCTCCCTTTCTCCTACTTGCTCTGCCCCGGACACAAAAGCACCATTCGAGCGGGGCGAGCGATACTTAAAACTTGTCCATGCCAATCGGCGCAAATGGATTAAAGATCGCGTCCTGTCCGACTTAGAGCCAGCTGGATTGCTCATCTGGCACGGAGCATCAACTGGATTAAGAAATTGGACACGCGTTATTATACGTGTCGTCTCTTTCGAACAAGGCGGATTGGCGGATTCACTCTAAGCTAGAGGAATTATCCTCCAAAGTCATTTGGCTTTTCCGGCAGAGTTTGGAGAAGTTCACAAGGAAAACTTTGTGTCTGGGAAGCGGCGCATGGTTAACGATGGCCACGTTAGGTAACGTTCGTGATAACATCAATGGCTCAACGAGCAAATGTATCTTGGGCGACGTGTGCTCGTCAGGCAGACGGAATGCAAGGATAATGCCGGCATTAACGGTGCTTAAAAATACGCAACTTGTCATATGCTGGAATGGAGGCACTCGAGTGTCATTAGAACTGCGGAGTACGTCATAATCAACTGTGCACTGCGGCTTTAAGTGGCAATTTAGCCGGCATTTTCTGTAACAATGAATCGATTGCGTTTTAACGAGCAAAAAAGCTTTTGTTGATTAAGATTATTGGAATGATATTTTCAGAATGCAAAGTCATTCGATGTCCAAATTAATTATTTACATACCGGAATTGAATATGGAAATGATCAGAAAAAGTTTAGTATCTTCAGCATTAATTCTGCGAGGCAGGTAGCAGTCGGGGATTAATCGAAAGGTCATATTAGCGAGGAATTTTGAGGATTTGCGAAAGTTAGTTCGAGGAATCGAAATATCATCGAATAACTGGAACAAGGCCCTGACCAACTTGTTTTATGGCACTACAGAGTGTTTATAGGTTTCGCCGAGTTGAATAATTTCTCCCGACTGATATCTGAATTTTTAAATGCTCGTATCTCTTCTTAATATCAGAATTAATTTGTTTTCTGATCGAAAGAGTAACACCCGTCGCTACTAAACAAGTGCTCTGATTTAAGGGTCAATCTACTACCGAGCCCTCTGGAAGCCGTAGAAACCAGGTTACAAGAGTAAGCAATTATGTAACACGTGCTAGTATATAAAAAAGGGTAAATCCATTTGCGAGATTATTCCCAATCACTGAAGACACTCTCCTCACATTCGTTTTGCTCTCAACAAGCAACACGCATTCACCGAAGTTCACTGATTCCAATGGCTCTCCCAAGAGTCACTTAGATGTCAATTAGTTAATAATGCGTTTCATAAAAGCGACTTCGATTACGCGGAATTATTGCGTTATTAGAAATAAGGTTCTTAATACCACTTCGGAGAACAAACCGCCAAGGATCCGCCGACGGATAAACAAGTTCAGTGACATCAATCCGCTGTAACTAATACAGGTGCATTGGTAATATAAACGCGCTGCTAGACCCGCAATAACAAGCGTACTACGCTCGTAATCCCACGACTAATGGCAAGCGACCTGGAGCCAGTGATTTTACACGCCATTCAGCCACTCGATTATGAATTATTACGATTGTAATGGATGGAAGTCCCATACATTTTTGTCTGCGCGTGTGTAACAGGCTTTCACAGAGTCTGCTATTAACTATCTGCGAATGATATTAGCGAATCAATTGCGATATTTTATTGTGAAATCCAGCTGAAGGTCATTTATAGTTTATTTCGAGGATTAATTGTGCTGGTCTGCACGCGAGTGTGGTGTGTTCAATTTTCATGCTTAAGCGGGGATTAAAGTCAATTAAATTCGTTTGGAAGCTGCGTCTGTTTAATGCGAATCAGATTCATTGGAGGGGCACCGTCCCCCGACCTCATTATCAAGTTTCGTCGTTTATAATGTGGTCCAATGATGCCCATGTAGATTGAATCACTAAACAGGACAGGATGATTCACTTGGTTTCGAATCATTATCACTGTTTAGTAATTTTATTCAGAATTTTGGAAAATATGACGTAAGACAACATTTCCGCGCAAAATCTTAATTTTAAGACTAAAACTATTGAAAAATATTTAAATCGGGCGAATGAAAAAAATACCAGGGTTGTTTAAAATCACCTTACCTGACCTTCCCCTCGACTCGAGAAATTCCCTAAATCCCCCGAGACAAGCGTGCAAACTTTTTCGGTGACCCGCCAGTCTACATGACTTGGGGGGCTTACGTAACCGCAGGCCTAAGCATCAGCCGGTTTCTGCCGTATATAGAGTGTGCTAATTTTAGGGAAGCGGGCCGCCACATTGATCTCGTGGCGCGTGTGCATGTGTACGCGGCGGGACAGCCTAAAACCGCGCGTACACGAAGCGGAAGTCGAAGCACATTGTCGTGCGGCTGCACGCGCGGCCGGCCAGCTAAACCGGATCACTTGAGCGCGGCTTAATTAGCCTGTCAGTCGGTGCACTACGCTTGTATACTGTGCGCGGCTAGATACATCTGGCGCAGTCTGGAACCTTGAACGATTAAAGAGATATCGGCTGAAATGCGACCTTGGCGCAGGTGGAACGCGACAATTTTCAGAGACGCGCAGATCAAACAGGTTCCGTCTTTTCTTCCGTCGTCGCTGGACTTAAGGTGCGGCTACACTGGCAATCTGCCGCTGAATTTTTCTTGGAACGATGTGACGATTAATTTACTGCTCGGATCAATAGCGAAAGCGATTTGTTATTCATGGAGATATCAGTTTTTGGATGGTCCTTTTTATTTCGGTGGTGGAGGCTTGGGAGAGTTGAATCTTTCGTTGTAGAAAGTTATTCAAAGAAGAAGATAGGTAAGATGTCTGGATTTAAGGATTCTGCTGGCAAAAAACACTGGGCCGGAATTGCGGGGATAAATGGCTGGTGCAAGTGCAGCTTAAAGCGGCGACTCTTAAACTTGATTTATCGCCGCTATTCTTCCTGCGCGGACACACCTTGCCGGCCGAGAAATATTGCCGGCATCGCGGCACACTTTCCACTGAAAAGTATTGTAAGAAGAGTCATGTGGCTAATTTGACGTCTCTAATGGGATTTACGCGCACGAGCACACGTGAGCGAAATAGCCGCTGGGGATATTGACCCAATTCGATGCGCCGCGCTTGGATTACGCGGATCTCGCCATTACCCCCTTAAGAGACTATTATTACGCTTTTTATCCCACACCATAAATACTTTCCTCAACTATTTCTTAAAGCTTACTTTTTTTCCGGAACACCGTTTTCTCTCTTAATGAACGAATAATTCAACTCACACGCTTAACCGCTCATTCCCCCTCTTCCTCGGTTTGCTTTGAGGCGGCGAGGCGGCGAGGCAGCGGGGCGGCGCAAGCACGCGGAAGAAAAAAGCTTCAAAGGACGACGAATCGCCGGCTCAATAGTCCCGTGTAATATCTGTAAAAGCAGCGCCGGTCCAACTAATGTTAACCAACGCCCTCTCCATATTCATTCGCGCGGGCCGGGGAAAACTGTTGCATTCAGCCTCGCAAGGGCAAGCTGGCCCCACAAACGCGCACTATTCCGAAAGACAGTGGAGAGTTCAAAGGGTCCTTTGAAGCGAAGGGCGCATTGAGTGTACGCAACACCAGCCGCCCCAGCCGGGCCCGCGCCCCCTCGCTTTCTTTTCACTCAAGCACGTAAAATCGAAGTGCAGTCTGGAAAACGAACGCATTACAACTACCGTACTTCGCCGAGCGAAAAGTGCCCTCCTCCCTTGATGCTCGCGCAGGCCCTGCAAAAGCCTACCGTTCGCCTCGAAATTTTGGGCCGCGTTTAACAATTTTTGTGAGGATTGTGAGGGTGATTTTGTTAGTTTAATTTGTTCAAGTGTTTATATATTGCGACAGGACGGAGAGAGAGTTCCGGGAGGTTTTGTGTGGTTGTCTAGGATGGCGGGAGGCTGGTAAACGGAGGGTAGTCTGATCCTGCGAGGCGAGTGGTAATCTCTCAAAGCAAACCGAGCTAACAAGCGTCCGAGCATTAGCGGCTGGACTCTTTCCTGCTGAAAGGATCCCTTGAGCCTCACTCAGCGCGGTTTTTTCTCCTGGAATCTGACAGAGTCAAAATTGCCGAAATCCACTCGAAATCCCCGTTTAACCTTGTACCGTCTTTTTGCATTGAGTAGAAAGTCCTTTCGCGGTCGTTCGATTGTTCATCGACAATTGCGTATCCACCGGAGGCACATAACTGCCGAGTGATTCACAAACCCAACTTCCCAACCTTATTATATAAGTTGAGATGCAATCGCGAATCTCCCCAAGTTGGCGAAATTCGCTCGCCTGTGAAAGTCTCGGCGAAAGAACATGAATAAATACTACTTGGTTAAAGTTCCGAAGCATCCCAACTCCTCCAAGAAAGTGTACCGGTAAAAAGAGAAGTAAGTCGGAGTCCGGAATCAAAATGCGCGACATACTCTCGGCTTAATAGCATGGAAATTTATTCGTTTACTTGCGTCATGCTACTAGTTTCTGAATAGTTTCCGAGGCAGAGCGCGTTGGGAATGTCAGGCGCTGTAGTGGCGAAAAGAGGCCTCAAAACTCGAGAGCCTCTCGAGTGTATCACGTATGATTCGGCAAGGTCGGCTTCCCAGGTATTTCGACCGACCTCCTCCAAGAGATTACATTTACTCCGAATATGCTTCAACCACTGCCTTCGAATCAATAAAAAAGATTTCGATCTTATAAAATTCCCTCGCAATAATAATTTACTTCCTCGTTGAGTGTTGTTGCTTTATTGCTTTAGTTTACAACCACAAGTCTGTCCAATATATGAACCATAATAAAGTTTAATAGAATGCAAAACTTTTGACGATGCCTACATAATTAATACAATGAATTATCTAGCAATATGTATAGCAATGTCCACCGAACAATCGTCGACACTTTCGGATACCATGCGACTGCAAGCTCCGTCGCAGTCTAACTGTTATCACCCTCAACGCCACAACAAAGGAGGCCTAACAGCATATCTAAATCCAACGGGACATTTTCCTTCGGCATTATCTCCTCCTCCCGGCCGGCACAAAACGACGCTTTACCGCCGTCGCCTCGATAATTCCGTGCATCGCGGCGTCAGGGTGAACTGCACCGAGTTCCCGAGACATTCGGCAATCGCCGCGAGCGATAAGAATATTCCATTAGAAACCTAATCTCTCGAAGATTGGGCCACAAAGGGATCGCTTACACCTTTGAGAGGCTTTAAATCCTCGCGACCTCAAATCCTTTCATCTCGAGTGGCCGCACAACAAGTCATTCAAACCGCACAAACTCCGTCTAACAGGCAGAGAATGAGACTGGAGTTCAGCGACCTGTCAGCAACGAGACAGGCTCGAGTAGCGGCGAAAGAAGCATGAGCATCGCGTTCAAAGTCAAGGTGAGAAGTGAAGAGTCGTAATCAACGCGAGGGGCAACGCGACTGCAAGAACGAGTGCGAGAGCGATATATATACAGGAGTCGGGTGAGGCGTGCAGGGGAGAGGAAGATTAGAGTCTCGCGTAGGTCTAACTGCAGCGAACTCACCCTGGAGATGCGCAGGGGTTGGTGCAAGTCGCATCCGCCGTGCATGCGGAAGCCCCAGGGGGAGCCTCCGACGAGGTTCACTTCTCTCGCGCTCATCCCTCCTCCGAGCCCTTTATCCAACTTCGGCGAGGCCTCTCGGCAACTTCACTCGACGCTTCAGCACTCGGCACTCTCGGCGGGCCCGCTCGACCGTTCTCACCTCATGCCGCCCTCGGACTCTGTCGAAAGGGCGCCCCTCGAGCCGGCATCGCCTCGGGCGCTCTTTATCGATGCGCGTCGACCTGTCGTGCCGGAAGGACGATCGGCCGCGAGGGAGGAAAGAAGAGCGCCGAGAGCGATAAGAGGCGGCGGCATGCAAAGGTGGCGGCGTGATAGTCTCGACTCGGTAGTCCACGATAGACTGGAGTTGGGCATGAGTGACGGCGCGGGTCTGCGCCCTCCGTTTGCGCACCACCCCCGCCGTCAGTGAGCCCGCTGTACTACCGACGTCGTGGTCGTCGTACATACACAGTGCACAGAGCCCCACTCTGCCCTCGTATTGCACTAACGGCCGCCAGCAGCTCCTCGCGCCTAGACGCCTGGCCAGACGCTCGATACTACCACCACCATTAAGCGGCGAGCACACCGCGCGCTACCGTCCGCTCCTCAAGGCCGCCTATCCGCACTTCGCCCCGCCGCGGCTACGAGACCATCATCGACACCGGACCCGCGGATAGTTTTCAACATTCCCGTTGGTAATACAGAAACCGCACGCCGGCGCTTTATCAAGCCTCGATATACTCTCTTATGTAATGTGTGGTTTCTTCGAGAGGCGCAAGGAATCCTTTTTTTCGGTTGATATAGAGTTTATTGATCAGGAATTATAAAATTGTATATGTATCTCGTATCACTCGCGGAGACTCCTACGATTAGCTTAGGGTAAGGATAGAGATTAGTCGGAAACGCTTCTACACTTTGATTGAAGCCGTGCCTAGGAATGTTCGTAGGTTGTACATACAACGCCGCAGGTTCGAGACTGGACGAAGCCACCGCTCCAGGATGCCGGAGAAACGCTTCGGGCGAGCTTCCGCTGTACTTGGTTTATCAAGTTCTAAACGTATACTAGTATTGCACTAGATTGTGATCTTGATCGAGCAAGCGGAATGGAGAGGGAACCCCGTCAATGAACTCCTTAAACTGGACTTCACTGGGCAAGAGAATGCCCGCCAGTCCCCGGCCACGGCCCCGCCGGAATACAGACATCTGCGCACTCGCGAGAAGACTGAGGGTATAAATAAAGGAGTAACATCACAGATAAAATGAAGATTAATTAACCGCGACTTCGTCTTAGGGATAAAACTACGCTACGCCGGTCATTGACCGGCAGACCTTACCTAAAGTATAAAAGCGGAATTATTACTGGATATCTGTGCCAAACACTTGTTATTGTCACTGACGCGCAATTCTGCCGGCGATTCGTCCGACAGCCGGCAGACTGAAGGGGAATGCTTTGGTGCACAATATCAAACGATTAGACGCAGCATCTCCGTGAACGCGTGGGTGTTGCTCCGTGCGGCCACAGATGTATTTTCAGTGAATACTTGATCCCGGATTTGTGTTAGATCGTTACTTAATTATCAGGGGAACTTATTGGTACAGGGGAGTCTGGGCATTAGACACTCGAGGACGTATAATTACTATTGGTAGATTAGTTATTTACTGTTCCTGACACGTGCGACCCGTTAATTGATGAGGAACAGGCCCGGACTGGTTCAGCTATTCATTTAAAAATAATCTTTAAATTTATTCCTTTCAAACGGGCCGACCTCTTTTATCACAATTAGTAGATCCCACAAGCAATTTCTACAAATTTTAACAATTCCTATGATCCGCTGTTCTTATAAACTTACAAACTGTATAAAACCTGAGCACAATTCAAAGAATTTGGGTTCCACTTACTACATACAACAATTACACCCCTAAAGTCTATAAAACCGCCATAACTAGCTAGCGCGCCATTAACCACTAATTATAATACGATTTAAGTTGAGGTTCAAGTCTGATTTCGTGATGCTTGGGGAAAGTTCACGACGCCTCGCGCACCCGCTTCGAAGATCCCAGATCAGGACTTGTAGCACTTCGACCCGAATATAAGTTCTGGGGTTATGTAGGCCGAGGTTTAGCCACTCACACTCGACCTATCCACACCATCCCCTCCAAGTTCAGCCACTGCACGACAATTGGATACTTGAACAAGAACCAGATTAGACCGAGCGCTAATTTCGACCTCGAATCATGATGGAAATTGATTTTCAGTAAAGAAACAAGGCTGAGGAGAGGACTGGATCACGTGGATGCTGTCCCGGGGTTGGATCAACAAGGGTGTATGCTATCGGGGATAACAATGAGCAGTTGAGTGGAATGAGCACTTCAGTAAGCGTTCAACGGCGCTTCCGAACTGTGAAGCTTGTGCGAGGTGGTAGGGCAAGTCTGCGCGACGCTTGTCCTTTCGTTATTCTCATTACTGAGCAACATATAGGAGTCCCTGGGGATGAGCAATTTGTGCTGGCCGTTGATCAGCATGGAGGAGCCCCTTCTGATCGTCCGCTTGCCAAGCTCGATCGCTTCGTGCGTGAAGACGACGTTGTTGTAAGCCTTGGTGAGGACGATCGCTATGATTATTATGCCGACTAGAATCATCCCGTAAGTGATGCAGGGCACCGCAACGTCTACGAAGGTCGTTGCGAGGTAGATCCATCTGCGGATCGGAGGCGCCACATCCTCTATTCCCTCTTCCACCCACATCACCGGGAACATGATGTCCGGGAAGTTTGAAACTACGCCGATGCTCGGCTGTCGCTCGACCTTCAGGTTCAACTGAATTCGAACTTTGCCCTCCAGCGGCACACCGACTTTCTGAGAAATCCAATCATCCATCAGTTCAAGTCATCGTCCTTAGAATTGCTTCAGCGGATATGATACTTACAGGTTGTATTTTAAAATACGTCCCGTGACGCTCTGGATCTGGATGTAAACCCTCGACGGCGTCGATTAACCTTTTGTCCGCTTTGTAGAAGTGCGGGAGCGAAATGTAGATCGGCGCAGCTGGAGCAGGAATTTCGAACAATGAGTACACGCGTGCTGGAGTTGCGATTGACTTACATATCCTTTCCATTGAGGGTACTTACTGAATTGGCAAGGACTTATGTTCTGAAGACCGTTCATCGGACAGGTCGAAGGGTCGTCCGAGCAGAAGCAGCCGTTTTCGGGGGCCGTTTCGTTCGGTGCACCAAATGCGTGATCCGCCAGGGTAAAGAGATCGACGTCGATTCCATGCTTCGACGTGGACTCGCGATACTGAAGAGGTATTATACGGCAAATGTCCTTGTCCCATACGTGGGTGATGTTTGCACCCGTGTAGTGGCGCGGAGGGAAGAGCGATCCTATAAAATAAAACACCCAAATAAGCACGTGCCTGGTGTACTTTAATTAAAATCCGTCGAGTGGAGGGGAGATCTGACCTTCAGAAGCTCGGATCGAATTACAAGGCGCCGAGGGCCAGTAGGGCAAGTGATCCAATCCGTTTATACGATTCAGAAGACCAAACTCTTCCATGCTAGTGTGTCCTGTATATATTGTAGACACTTCGCTCAGTGTGCCGTTTCTCTGCAATGGAAAACAGTGATTGACATTAATCAATTGAGTTAAAAATATATTCAATAATTCTACACAAATTCCGCATAGTATTAAGTGGAATACCTTACATTTGTATTCACTAATTAGCCGCATGAAAAAGTAATCTGCCTTGATAACTGATTCAAATATCGAATGACTTGACTGTGTTATTTGTAAATGCGAAGCTCAACTTACCCCAAGCATAAGTCCCATTTGGCTCATGGGCCGCCGCGTTTTCGGGAAGAATCGATGCGCCAAACTGACCAAAGCGTCGTCGTATCCAAACACGAGGTCATGCACCGTTATCGGAACAAAAGGTCTCATTTTCATCCCGCTCAGAAAGACCGACAGCCCCAGCGTAATAAACCGGGGCAGACTCTTACTTTGCGTCGACAGGGTCTGAAAAAGGTAAACAAACCACCGATGGTAATTACGTGCAAAGTTCTCCGCCAATCGGAGTATGTCAATATTGACTTGATGGATGTAATAACAGATAATGATGGTACTTACAAGAAGTGGTATATTTGGCACGAGGACTTTGAGGTCCTTATCCTCCGACAACTCTGGCACGAAGTTCAGGATCTTCTTGTGCTGGTAAGTCACGGTCCCGTTGTTGTGGAAGACGATGTTCACTTTCTCCATGTCTTCCCTGTTAGAAATATAATAAGCAATAATGAACGTTGGTACTTTAAGGTAGGATTTCAAGAATAAAATGTTTTAGAAATAGCTTCGTTCGCTCACCTAAAGACAAAGGGACCGACTTCCTGGAGTTTCGGCCTCTCATTGAATTGCAAAAAGTTCTCAGTGTTAGTCACGTTGAAAATGTAAATTTTCGTCATTCGCACTACACCAGGCCTCTGCCAATACTGGAAGGCTAACGATCCGTTCCATAATCGCAGTTGCTGAAAGTGGGAGGAAATTCGTCTGTTATAAAGAATCGAAATTAAGCGAGAGAAATAACTTTGTTATATTCGATAGTGAACATACCTTGAGAATGATATAGTCCATCCAGGGTATGCTGCTTAAGATGATACCAATGACGAGGGTGAGAAGTCCGACACAGATGGCAGCTATCCTTCCTGCAAACAGAACATTAATAAAGAAATTAATGGTTGCAGACAATTAATCAAGACCGCACATTAATCGAGGAAAAATTATATACATCGAGCAGTATTTGACGAGGCAATTTTCAGGCGGATCGCCGTCTAATGTCCGAGTAATTAGCACGTTGAATGGATATATCCTTGAGGACGTTATCCCGAGTGGCTGTAGTGCGCTCTTTTGTGCGAGGCGGTGATAATTTTGCCACATCCCGACTTGCGAGAGTGTCGAGTTTGTTCTGCGATCTCCGCAAAAGTGTAAAACCGAATACTCGCGGGCAATTTCAGCAGAAACGGGCGGCTGCCGATGAAATGAACAAGCTAAATGACGCACTCGCTAAGTACGCGGATTTCGAAAATAGCTTCTCATTGCGGCTTCGAATTCTCGTGGGTTTAATGGAAGGCGAACTTTAATGGACACTGTTCTCTATTAACACTTTCTACTCGGTTCGCGCGGTGCCTCGGCGCACGTTCCATATTTGTGTTGCAACTGTTATGGTGCTTGTCGATAAATTACTGGATTGGACTCGCATCGGCTCTATGCTTGAGAAAAAATCCAACAGCATACTGAGCAATGCGATTCTTTCCCAGTTTATCAGGAATCCGCGTGCATTTGGTTGCACGTGAGGCCAAGGCAAAAAACAAGTCGCCGATTTTCAATTGAAAGTGGAGATTTAACACTTAACCAGATAATAAGATTGCTAATGCATTTTCATGAATTGCATAACCGCGACAAAATGATGGATAATAGTAGACCGCAGGTAGGAAATGCGTTGATTTGTGGTTGCGGCCGCTGAGACGCATGCCTTGAAAAGTCTTTTCTTCCCGACGACTTTTCCACCTCGGTCACATGGTTTCCAAGGAAATGCATTAAATGTCACGAGCAGCCAATCGGGCTAAGGCAAAAAGTTGGGAACCTTCCGCAACTAAAGGAAAACAGGCACGTCATTGGTCTGCGCGCAGACCTCCGCGCCAATCAAACTCATTGCAAAAAAGGCTAATTCTAGATGCGTATTGCGTTCGGTAACAATCTCCATGGCATCTTGTATCGTAATCACAATGTTTGCAGTTGCGCCTTAGTAATAATGACTCTGCAGCTATTTCCGCAAATCGAGGGAAAATTTTTAATTTCACATACTCGAGCGAAGCTTTGGAAAAGTTGCCTTGTTAAGTTCGAGGCGGATGAAATTATTGTTGTCATTGGGCCGTGGCGATAATGAAGCATTCAACCTTGACACAGTGCGGCGGGCAGGCAAGGTAGCCGGATTTTACACGAAATCCGTAAACTGTCTTAAAGTGCAACATCTCGATTGACCGGTTACGCTGGCATGAGTCGATATGGCATCCGAATCCAGTCCGGCAAAGTGTGTCGCCTCTGTACCCGGCCGCATCCCACGAGTTTCACTTCGACTTGAAGGTCGGTCTCTTTAAAATCGCCAGGAACGCAGCGACGAACCTTTCCCTCAGCCGGCAAGGCTCGCCGCCACTCTTTAACTCCCCACAAATCAGAGATAAGTGTTGCAGCGCGATCAAGAGTGTCCTTAATGAACCCTCGGACAAATTATCGACTGCAGCCTCGAGGAGAGTTACAGACTCGGCGGAAAACCAGAAGCAATAAAACCTTTAGAGTCTCCTTAGAAAGCATCGCGAGTCAATAAAAATGTCAACGAAATAAAAGGAAATATTTTCTACTCTCTGACTGGGTTCGGTATTTGTTGCGGCGAGTTCCAGCAAATAGAGGGAAAAAGAGCTGGAGATTTAGGAGGGAAGAGTTTCTGAATGGGAGGATTCGTCGGATTTTATTTTCGGCGAGGATCCCCGTGTCGAGAGACAGAGGTCCGTGACGGGTGTGATCTTGTTCCCGGAGAAAAGGTAGCCGTTGACGAATCCGGCCGGCGGTGTTCAACAACCTTGGCTTTCGCAAGACAGTGACCGTTCATAACTCGGTGATCGGCTAACTCGACAGGCGCGTGGACGAGCGCACGCCTGTTACCGGAGTGAGCAGCGTGTCAAGGACACTTTCTTCCCCGAACATGGCAAGGACGTCCTTTTATTCGTCGGGCTCACCGACCTATTCGCAGTCTCGCCAACGGGCCTCTCTAGTCGTTCATTGATCCCTCACCTCCAGTCTCGCTCGCTACTCCAGCACCAGTGTTCTACGGGCTTTTAGCTGCACAGACCAAGCTATAAAGTTCACTCAAACTTCCCCCCGCACCGCTTCATGGCAAACGCATTTCTGCCATTACTGCTTTTCACTTTAATTTTAAATGCAATTAGGCTCGAGTTCGGGCTTTATTGCTGTACTCTCGCTGGATGCTTGGCCCGAAATGCTTCCGGCCGGTTTCACTTTTACGATAGAGAATCTTGAATTATGAATAATAATTCCTACCAATCACAAGTTATAATCTCTGTAATAACACAAAACTTTCGATTTGTCCGATGTATAATTAAGACCCGAATGGATTGATTATTCAATCGACTTGATTGATTAACAAAATCAAATACATTCCTTTTGCCAAAAGGTGTTTTCGACATTGCTATATTTTGTTGGAGAAACCCTGATTTCGATAGGAGTTGTATGTAGATCCGTTGCTTAAGTTCGGCATTCAAGGGTAGTAAACACTTTCTTACATCGTAAGAAAAACCGTCGCTTTTTACTGCTCTCTCGGTGAATTACGGCGTGACGATATATCACGTAGTTCGTTTTCGCACTTTGTCACTGTTTGCCAAATTCTTAATGAAACGCGTTCCGCGACACTTGTTTCTCGCCGCCGATCGCTTTTTAGCGGGTCCGATTGTTTCCCCAGTCGTGTTAATGAAGACAAGTGTCGCCATTCCTTCACTTTTGCCTGCTAAAAAGTATTATTCATTGAACAGCCGCTTTTTACGGTTACTTATGAATATTAGGTGTCGTTGCATTTATGCATAAACATTGACAGCGAATTTATTCGATAGGAAAGCACGAAAACACCGGGGATTCGAGATTCGTGTGAATGGGTTTGCTCGGGAATTATTATCCGAATTAGTATTCCGGTGCGAAATTAATTAGTTGTCGGCGCGCGAAAGTTAATGTCCTGACACCTTTAATGACAAAAGCGCTTTGTTAGAAAAACCGGTCATGTTAAAGTTCTCTCGCCCTTAACTCCGGAGTGACGGTTGTATTGGAGGGAGATGTTATCAGGGGGCCGAGTGTTGAACGAAAGTGTGTGATAGCAGCGGTTATCTCGTCCTGAAAGCGGCTCGATCAGCGGAGAATGCAAAATATGTCGTGGCGTAGTGCGCGCGCTGAGTGTTTGTTAGCCTCCATGAGTGGTATAAATTACTAAAGCCGTTGCATAATATTACGATCTCTCCTTTCTTGGTACGGCGATACTGACCGCCATGGCCGAACTTCGCTTTCTTAAGGCACTTGTCGCGCAAACTCACTTTTCGCAGGTATTATCGCGCCACATCTTTCTGCCCCGCACTGCAGATCGTTATCCGACCATTAATGCTAACTTTAAACTCGATTTTATTTCAATTAAAGCCAACAGCTTTCATTTTAATTTTAGCATCCAACTCGAGTCGAGTAATTCTTCTTTCCCGCTTGCATCACCGAAGGCGATGAACTTCTCAATGAATCTTCCTGGAAAAATTTCTAAATACCTGTGCGCATTCCACAGTCTACACTCGCGCGGAGACGAATAATTGATAGAACGGAACACTAACATGCTCAACATTCCAAAGAGGATTGCGAGAGTTTCATTTGTATGTGCACTGCGCGAATCTCTGGTGCGGCTGATCTTTCTGTTCCCCACTAATAAATTCAATCTCAAATCAATTGAATCACTGCCCGCCCGTGTTTTATTGTGCTAGGGAAAAAACTGGGATTTGTTCTTATTATAAACATCGCGATTGAAAGGCTAACACAGAACAAGAATTACTGAAACATTTATGTGTATACTCGCACTTAGCCGCACGCATCGGGTGTACTTATACGTGCTTGATAATGATTTAGTGTACTGCGGAGAAGTTCATTCTCCCATTATGCAGTAAATTCTCGGGATTATGCAGTTATGCGTGTCATTCAACACAGAAAACGAATTTAATTTGCCAAATCCAGTAAAAAAGTTATAATTTATTACAAAGAAGTTCAGCAGGATTAAACTCACCCGTTTATGATGCGACACGTGGCTGGAAGATGTGGAATTGGCAGTGAGTAATTGAATAGCGTGTTTCCGCATTAAGAGCGACAGCCAATTGAAAAGTGATAGCGTTTGACATAATGCGAGGTCATACCATTAATATGAGCAATCGTTACTATTACTTCCGATCGGGACATTGACCAATCAAGTGCTTCTTCACACGTTTTCATATTATCATAAGCGATTCGCGATAAACTTTTTGCCAATATCAACTCGAGACGGACAAATTCCTGTCACCGCGGGTTATCGGACAATACGGGTAATAAACTGTTATTTATAGTCGCGCGATAACAGTTCATTGTTACTGCATAATCCTAATGTATGATCCGTTTTTGATAGAACACCACGTCGACTGGATTGAATAATAAAATTCTCGCGGAATAAACGAATACTAATTGTGACATATTCTGACAGGGCTGTCAAGCTTGCAACATTTTAATTTGCGAAGAAATTTGATAAAATTCAGGACATGCGAATATCTACATATGCAATTCTGGAGTATTTGGGTAAAATCTCGCAGCTCACGAAATAAAAACAAACATTCCGGACTAATTCTCGCAGCAACACATAATTACTCTCTTGAATGGCAGTGTGAATGGCCAGTCTGTGTGGGTGGTAATGTGTCCTGAGAAGTAAGCGAGCGAAGAAAATTGCCGTATCTAATGGCTAATCGACGCATAACATTCATCCTTAACGCTACTGTCTCGCCGAGACGGATAATTATAATTGGTGACTAATCACGCCGGCGCAATCAGGCCGATTACAGGAATAGTGCATTGAATTTTCAACGCGCTTATCGCTCCACTGGTTTCAAAGCCGAATCCTAGGTATCTCACTTTCTCCGCAAGTTCCCCACTCATTATGCAAATCGCTCGGCTTCTGTGCCGCTCTCCATTATTGGGAACCGATCGGGAATTAAAGCCCGCCGATTCAATTGACCGAAAGTGCCAGGAAATGATTGAGCTATTTTTAGATTGATTTATACAAATGTCGAGAAATACATCCACTCCACTTTTCTCACTTGCAATGTCAAGTGATATCATCGGATTTCTTACCTGTTGCGATTGGGCCGAGTCGCGCACGCGGAAACTAGTTATGCGTACATTTTTTCCGATCCCCAACGGGGCAGGCACTTCACTCTTAATTAATTAACCGCTTCATCCGCGACTTTTTCCGCCGTTCATTGTAATAGTAATTGTTCCATTACCGATTATAAAACGATGTGATTTGTGTCGGTTGGCGCAGCAGCCGCACATAAAATGTTAATACGCAAGAGGAAAAGTGTACTCGCGTTTTATCGGATCATCAATCGGCCTCGATTTCGCGGAAGGTGACGCAAGAGCCTTGGCTAATGGAAGGTCGACACATACCCTCCCTATAATCTGCAATCGGCTGGGAAGTCCCAAGGGCTTGGCCTCCACGGGACCTTCATGCAGTTCCGTCGCGGCCCAAAAGGGCAACGTGAACTTGGGCCCAGGGCCCCAGTAAATAAAGCTTAACTGCATCCACGTCTCACGAACACGGATTCTTTATGGGGAGCTGGTTTGGTTCGTCCTCGCGCATACTTTGACTTGGCCCACTCCTATAGCAGGACCGCGATTTACATTTCACTCTCTTGTCCCTTGTCGGCTTTATCAGTTGCGTCAAGTCTAATTAATGAGTACGACGAATGCGTTAGACTGCCACCACTTTTTTGCCGAGTTTTTCCTCCTTGCGAAAAAACTGACGAATAAGTGGCATCGAAGTTTTTTTCTCGTGCGAAACAGTGATACTTTATTAGCGTTGTTTGTTATTGGGAATGCTAGTTTTAATGCCGAAACTGTCGAATTATGACTAATTCACCGTAATTTGGAAAAGTCAGAAAAGTTGAAAAACTTATTCAAACATTTAATAACTCGTCTGACTTCGTTATTGGTCCCAAAACTAAGATTCGGAAAAGTATTAGTCGCGCAGAGGGCGCCACTGCGGCGCACCAATGGATTTCTCGGCTCCCCGACAAGCCCAATAAAAAGAAAGGTAACCTAACCAAGCGTGTGTGTCCGCTGGCGCATGATGTTAGATCAGGATTGACTAATGCCCGACATCCGGTGGGATCGCATTCCGCAGGGCTTTCGAAAGTGGAGAAAAAGTGCAGCAGTTGCGCGAACACCGACTGCTTTCGCGAAGGTCTAGGGCCTCGCGCTCCTGCCACCGTGTCATTATCGACGAAATATGTGAAAGGCTTCGGTCCCAATTTATATTAACCCGTTCCACGCGTCAGCCTATCAACCTGCAGCCATTGGACTATTGCGAGAGGGCCATAAAACCCCACCACCCCATCTAAACCAATGGCAGGTATTCACTTTAAATCGTTAGACTTTCCAAGTTCGAGCACAGACTCTCCTCTCACTCAACAAATTCACGATTCTTCTTTTAAAAAGAGATATACCAGGAATGTCTATGGGATTTTTGCCCAACTACTATCTAGCAGATTATCTACATTTTTGTAATCCACTACGTGTTGCGGGCATCAGCATTAACGCAGTGAACCCTACAGTAAACAATTGCTCGTTACTTCATCACTGATAATGAAGATGTCGTAAGTAAAGTACGTGCTTCTCATGTATTATGCCGATCCAACTGCGAATAAAGGCAAGATCTAGGCCTCGAGCCTCCTCTCGGTAACTCTTTATTACGAGAAAGACAGAATATCGAAGCTAAGCGAATATACCACTTCTTTCGAGCTCTTCTTTGACTGACAGTGATTAAAAGCCTGTTTTCTTCTGGCAACAGAATTCGCTATAAAGATCGACGGGGGTCTAAGGGGAGCTTCCCGGAATCGCGAATGCGCGCATGCCCAAATAATTGCTGAGGCAAGATTAACGCCGCGATCGACCTTCCTCTCCCGACGAAAAAGTGCCGAGTCGTTGGTCAAGGATGTCTAGTATCGATGCACTTTGACAAGGATCCCATTACCGCTCACATCCCACTTTCGTGCCGGAACGCAGTGAGAGGCTTTTTCCAATAACCTTCCTTTCGCGGCTCGGCAAAAAGATCGGGGTGAGGACAACTGGTATTGGTTGGCCGACGGAATTTTTTAAGTGCGGCGGTTACAAGTAATACTCTGCCAATGACTAAATTAGGTAGTCGGGACGGCGGGATCTGTCTAGATTTGACAACTTTGGCACCTGAAGGTTCGGCATGATTTACTCATTTTCTTAAAACAGTCTTCTTGAGTTTATTACGCTGTAAATTGGATAGTTTCAAACTTCAAAGTATACAATTTTGATTATCAAATTTATGGCACTTTACGAATATTTTTTAGGTTTTTTAAATGTGAAATTGCTATTTTTTACTTTTAATTCGTGCGAGTGTTTGTATAGGGAAATGCAGCTTACTAAAGATATAGTATCAGGTCGTTAGCGCCATCAATTTCCTGGAAAATTGGTTGTTTCTAATATGTATCGGAGCAAACTCGGCCCAATCACCTAAACGATCCCATAAAGCGATTACTTTCCTCCGCGGCACTCGCCTTCGCGATCTCGGTAATTGTAACTAGTAGTTGATACTCGACACTTAGTCCCGACAGGCGATTCACATTTCCCGTAACGCACTGCACGAAGAAATGCCAGTTGGAAGAAGCCACATTTATTATTAGTCTCGGCTTCTTTTCCCGCGTTAGGAAGAAGAACATCTCTCGAGAAGGTAACTCCGCACGTCAGCGCAGTAAGAACAGAGAACCTTCCACCATTATTAATTACCGAGTGTTACCATTCGCCACAATGCCATCGCGCTTTTCACTTTTCCACCAAATCTTGCTCCAATAAAAAAATCTCATTTTCTTCAAAATAATTAATCTCCGAAGCTTTCGCGGGTAACTAAGTCGAACATAACTTACGCTGATTGATGGCAGGAGGCAGTGTTTCAAGGGTGCATAACAGTAGCTGCTTCACAGACACTTTCATGGTGTGCGTCGAACGACAACGATGACTTTTAGCACTAGGAAATCGATTCTCTCGCCGACCGATAGCGATACTGCCGAATGTTCGCTCGGTCGACCCTGCGGCGAAAGAGGAGGTGCAGCGGGGAAAAAGAAACCACAGTGAGCACGGGACGAGGCATACATGAGTTTCTCGGGTAGCTGCGATGCCAAAACGACCCCAGCCGTCACTCCCGCTCGCGTGACCAGTGAACTCCGGCGCCTCCTGATTTTCGTTCATGAACGATGACCCGGCCGCGCATCATTATCGCGCGGCCACAATTTTCTAATTGTCCGGCGCGCGGACAACACGCGGGTCATTAAGTTCCGCCGATACGGAAGTTAATTAGTCCGAGCGAGCACTTGTTTTCGGCTTATCTCCCTGACCCCCACGCTGCAGTTTATTAATCGGTGTATCAGTGGTGTTCGCTGAATAAAGACGTGGATAGAGCTTTTTTTAATTAGTGAATCACGATCGATGATGGTTTCGTAGTTTTAGGTAAGTCAAAAGGTAATGTTTTTTAAAAATGGCAACAATGTATTTCGACTGCCTTTTAAATATTCTCATCAAAATAATCGCACATTCAAAACAATAGTATGTAGTTGATGCGACAAATAGAAGAATTTTCAAAAAAAATAGGACATTTTTTCAAAGAAACGCTGTTGTGCATCACTTATTATTCGCCAATGACAGTCTATCATCCGACAGAGTATCTGCGATTATTCCCAGACAGGCATAAACAGTCCTATCACACAAACGCCTGCTTCCATGAACCGTAATTCCCCGCTAAAAACGTATCATCGCACTCTCAATTGCGAATCCCATTGTCTCCGGCTATTAGTGAACTCATTACTTCCGCGACGGGATAATTAAAGCTGCATGCCGGAGTTTCCCCGATTGCTCCGCGGACCTGTCGAAATTCCGCTATTACACTGTGACTCACACTCGACTTACGTGTCGAGCTCACACACACACACACACAGGCGTTGGTGGGCACACGCGGGCCGAGTTCTATTGCGTTTACCAATCTCTATTAAAACATCAGCAATTGGCGAAGGAGCGATTGGGAAACTGGGAGTAGAGAGCTCCTGGAATAATAGATTCGCGGGACTTTCGCCCATTATAGCGCATAAGCCCCCTCGATTTTCTTCCAAATCGCCTTCTTTATTCCGATTACAGCTGGTTGCGACATGACAGCGCTAATGACCCACCTGAGAGTAACACGGCTACTAAATCACGCAATATTCGCTTTACTTCGAATAGCGAAATTTCGTATGCTCGAATTATTCTGACGCAGGTCGCTGGATAAGGGTGGGGACGGCGAAAGGTTTGGTCGTTTGCAGCTGTTTGAGTTGAAACTAGCCAATTCGCTACTTTCAATTCGATGGATTCGCGAGATTGTCCAAGGTCCATTTATTAAACATGACATAAATCTAGATCTTAAGTGTACTGTTAAATTATTACTACCTTTAAGGACACCTCACGTTGCTCCACTTCCAAGGGAAAAATCTGCAATTCACTATTTGAACATTTCGAGTCCCAGACGACATTCCATTGATTCCCACTGATTACTAATCGCAATGGAATTCAAAAGCACACCTCTTTCTGCGTTCTACCAGGAAACTTTCATCATGCGGCGACCCGGTGTCTATCGGACATCGCCCGGAGGGTTAGAAATTCATTAAAAGTATCGAGCAGCCGAATAATCTCGTGAGTCACTCCGGGCCACGGACGTCCGAGGTTTCCCAATTTGGCGGGAGATTACGTATCAGGTATCATAGGCGGCAGTGGTTACTTAATGATTACGTGGCCGGTGCGGGCCACGCTCCCAAATATTACGTGCGCTCGCACCGTGAGTCCCAGCATCACAGCGGGCCCGAGCGATCTCCGCTCCCGCTGGACCGAGAGTGAAAGTAATCTCGAAATTGTCTGCGTGCGCGTGTGTACACGCGGCAGCCGCCGCTGGTAGTGGTGACTTCTTCTCCCCGGCTTGCGTTTCAATAATGAGCGGCCGCCGCCGCGTGCGTTTTGCAACTTGAGGTAAAAATGTTTGGACAACCGCGGTTTTGTAACCCTGACTGCATTCCGCGCGCAAGGGCTCGTCGATGGCCGATGCTGGCCTCGAAAATTGGCTACTCGTGTCGAGTGGCTAAGTAGTTGGAGCAGTGCGACCATTGGCTCCCACTTTCCAGTGGACTCGAGGAAAGCCTATGTGGGAAATAATTTTTTGGATCCATTATTTTTATTAAATCACTGAATATGTCACTCTATTTGTTCTTCTGTAAGTTTTTGTTAGCAAAACCTAATTTCGAGTTGGAGTCGAATGGTTACAATTTGTCAGCTTGAAAATTCTATTTTTATCTGCAATTTCTCTGAATCCGGGGATTTTTGGGAATACGTGCCAGCCAGCAGGTTGAGTCAGAATTCCCACGACGGCCGCGGGAAGCCGAACTAATTTTTGTCACTCACGATCCAATGAATATTGATGAGTTTATCCCGATTTAGGAAATTCCGATTGCAACAAAATCTGCGAAAAAATCCCCTTCGAGCTAAGTCCAGTCTCAGCGACCGCTTTTTTCGTTCAAATAAAACACTTTACGTTTCTTAACCTTTAGCGAAGCATTCCGGCATATGCAGACAATTTTTCCCCCGATTCTTTTGCACAAACACAGACAGGCTGTTTATTTTTGGACTTGAAATTTCGTTCGGCCAAATATAGAGAGTAACGTAGCCCGAGTTCCTGCAAGTCGAAAAACCGCTACATTAACCAGTTGTGAAAAATTAAAGTAATCGATCGTTTAACTTAACTGCTTTGGATGTCAGATGAATCGTTAGAACTTAGAAAAAGACACACGTGTCACCGTGCGTTCCGTTTTTCGCATGTGCCCCTGGGATCACGTGCCTTATTTAATGTCCCGCATCTTTCCTTGTTTACGCAACTACGCGGAACAGCGGGACTTTATGCCAGTAAAAACAAAGCCACAAATCTTGAGTGGAAATCAGCTTTTCACTTATTTTTTTATACATTTTTTTATACAAAACTACACCAACACTGCTTTTATTACTCTCAAGGGAAGTCCATGCACTTTATTTTGGTATTTACTTAACATATTACTCACTTCAATTAATAATCTCAATCAATCTTGATCAATGAATAATTTCAGACGCCTATGCTATTTCTTTCAGGCCATTTTCCGCCTCCCACTTCTCCGACCGAGACGCTGAAGAAGCGAAATAAGACTTCTTCTGTGTTGGCTCAATAAATCGGATTTTAACAGCTTTCCTGACACTCGCTCGTGTATTAATGCCTCGATGCAACGCTCCTCTCAATTATGTAGATACATCTGGCTTTTTGCCCGTTTGATCCGGCACCCCGTTGTGGAACCTGCCTTTATTTCCTTTCGCCGAGTTTGATGATAAAGGTCGCGAGAAAAAACGCCCCAGCATCCAATCGCACGTCAAATCACGCGAAAAAGTAGGGAGTCCATGTAAAGTGCGGGGCATCAAGACTTATATAAGCATTCAAATCGAACGTCATTCTTGATTGGACGAAAGATTAAAATCAGTACACACAGCAACAACAGGCATTTAAATCCCATAAGTTTTAAATAGTGCCTGGTAAAAAATATTACCCAAACTCAAAGCATCTTTTACTTCAAAGATTAATAATTTAGACACAATCAAGAATTTATCATTTGCCATTATACGTCAAAGATTCAGTAAAACTTGTTCGAATTGAGTGAAGGGTCGTTAAGAAAATGAATCTTAATGACCAACGAGGTAATTGATGCTAATTGGAACGACTGCACATCATAAAGATAGTACTCTTATCAGACACTAGTATGTAAATAAAATGTTTATTACTATTCCATTAAAGGCAAATGCACCAAGGCATTTGCTATGTTAAATATATTAAATATTACGTTTTGATGCAATGGTGCTCCACTTCGTTGGACTAACAACTACAGACGCTACCCACATCGCAGACGTGCAGGAGCTAACAAAGTCCTGTTTGGCCAGGACCCCGTTGGCCAACGTTCGCCACGAGATATGCGACGCACCGGATGAGCCCTACGCACGATGGTTGGGAAGTATTGACGAAATGGAAATGTGACCTTAGCAGGATCACGCGGCATCTTGCCCCAAACGTTAAATACACTCTTAATGCGTGTTGATCAAGAATACCTGAAATCATTTGACATCTTCACCTTCAGAGATGACTTATCGAGCTGCATTTCGTTCCCTACCGACCGGAAACCCGTTTTTGTACAGCACCGCCAACGAATCACCATATATATCCCCTTTCTTCATCTCACAATGTAAAAGCTTGGTTTGATTTGTCACAGTGAATCATTCCACCCGACAGGAATTGGCCGAAAATTATTCGCCGGTTATTTATCGCTGCAATTAGAAAGGGGACTCTTGCAAACAAGCGCGACAACAATATTAAATTCTTATTAATATTGAAAGATTAATCGAGTGTGGACATGTGCTAAAAATGCATAATTCGACCGATTATCCGGGGCAACTTTTTGTATCCAATGACAATGAGTTTAATTAATTGCGTCCTTGATGGGCCGGTTCGCCCGCGTTTTACCTTGGAATGTAAACGAGGACTGTTCTTGAATGCGAAAGTGGCACCGTAGACATTTCACCCTTAAGGACGCCGTGCAAAATCCAGGAGTCTTTCCTTCCACTTGACTTGGCAATTTATAGCGCGCGGCACACACGTATACTCCGCGGGCGATGAGTCAACGGTGACTTTGCCGTGCTTTATTCATTTTTAATTTATGGAAATGCCGCTGATGACACGCGCACACTTTTCACCCGACGACAAACAACGCTCGCCTTATTTTTCGCCGGATTTCATGTAGAACGTTAAGCCCGGATCTCTCTCGCTATCGGAACCCGCTGGAATCCGAAGGATTTCCGCGAGCGTAAGCGCGCGTGACGGAAAGAAACAGACCACCGAAAGCCGTGAATTAATAAGCGATAAATAACTTCCGAAATTTGCAAGGTAGAATCGAACGTTTCGTTTCGTTGCTTTTATGGAATGGTTTTAGCTCCGAGATTATCTGCAACCACGATGGCAGTACAATTTGTCCAACGCCAGCAATAATATAAACTCGTTTGGTGGTTCTGTAAATGGTTTGTTAAAGGAAGAACTTACGAAATAATTGAAGGTACTACTTGAACGAGTCAAACGGTGTTAATGACGAAAGATTACGAAAGGAGCTGAGTGTCAGAGACCTTCGCGAACAAGACCCAAATCAAACTCGAAGGTCGCGTGGTCTGACACTCGAATGATGAGCAACTGAAATGGTAATTCCGACCGGCAAGTGTAACTGGTTCGCGTTTATCGGTTTCATTAGCATGTAATTAATCTCGAGCCCGAATTCCTCCGCCCAAATCTAAAATGAAACATATCATTCCTACTCGATTATCCATCGAACTTTTCCTAAAATCTAGCAAATAGCTTTAATAAAAGGTAAGAGAAACGAACATCAAAAAATTCAACAGCATTCAGTAGATATGAAACCGACAAATCAAGACTAGAAGATTACAGGCCGCTTTATCACAAATTTCTTCCAGTTCCTCACAAAATCCTCGTTTAGAACTCTTTTAATACTCCAGCCTAGCTCGGTTAACCTTAATTACTTTACCACTTCAAGTATACCTGCATCAAGTTCAACGCGGGCATTAGTGAAAGAATCAAGCACCACGGACAGAGACTAGTACGTTCTCTCTTTCCAGAATGCGGACTTCTTTTGGAATCGAGATTAGCGGGACCCCCATTTAATTCGCTTCCACGATGCAATCTTGGGAGTATTCGTTTTCCCCGGCTCAAGAACTATCGAGCCTGGCCTACTTGCGATTAGAGAGCACGTGCAACTCCAACAAAAAGAACCAGGCCGCTCTGGTCTTCCTATTAATTTTAAACTGATGCCAAGCGATACGCCAAAGGATATCCGTATTACTTTCGGCGTCTTCGTTCTGGTGTCTTCTCGTCATGTATAATATCTGCCCTCGGGCGAATCATGTTAAGTCATCAATCTCCGAGGCTTATGCTACTGGTGCTACTTTGACACTAATTGTAAGCTAACCTTCCCTCATTCAAGCGGCATCGAGCAATTTATTCCTCACACGTGTCCCGACAATTATCCTCAAACTCTGCGCTGTTCGATTGGAAGCGAAATTTGCAATAATCGATGCTTTTCAAGAATCTTTTGGGAAAAAATCAAAGCACAATTTGAAGTCAAAACTTTTCCAGCATTTTCGAGTACGGGAAAATTATTGACGCAAGGGTTGAATAACCAAATTAAGAGTCATCATACATACCCAATGACTTAGCGTTAAAACTCATGCACGATATAAAGCGGAAGTACTGCAACAACTTGTGCAATTAATCCTTTTTATGCGGCGCGCCCTCATTGAAAATGAGGACAATGCTAAAGTGGCCGATGGCAACTGCCGCTTTATCCGCCGGCAATCAGCAGCAAAGAACTTTTTCCTCCGGACTTGTAGCGCGGAGGGCGGAAAAAAAGGGTGCGGTTATACTTGCGTATTGGAATACAGGTTCTATTTGGGAAACATCGGCGAGGTTGAAACTTCTGAGGCGACGATTGCTTCAGCGGCGCACACGGTTGCTTTCTATCGGCGAAAACTCAGCCGGCCGGCCCGTTCGAATGTCCGAGCGCCGAGAGCATTTTGCAACCGGCTTTTGAAATCGGCCCACAATCTCGGAACTAGCAGGCCGATCGTAAAAGCGAGTTAAACATATCAGCTCATATGACACGCGCAGCTACGACACAAGATCAGGAATTTTCATGGGACTCGCGCGGACTCCGTTAATTATCCTTCGAGCATGGTTTAGCAATGTAGATATAAAGATACAAGTTTAGCCTTAACGTCTCGGCACGGATACTCTCGAAGTGAAGGGAGAACCAGTGGTGAGCAACAAATTATTGCAGCTTTTATTAGTATTATTATATTACTAGTTTTGGAATATCTCTTCCTATTTTTCCAATTCGCTCGATTTCAACTTTTTGCATAACTCCTCTGCACGGACTATTTTCTACAAAAAGCAACAAGATCCCCATATCTGATTCCCATAATTCCGTATCGGAACTGTTGCTAATCAAAGCCGAGTCGTCGCTCGACGAATACTACACCACTGGCCCACTTCTCCTCTCCTGTTACCGGATCATCATTCACCGGCACTCAACTATGTATACATCTACTCGGCATGATACAAAAGGCCCGATGCAAGTCCAACGAGCCCAACTAGAAAGTAGCAGAGAAATTCACCATCCCGACCATCCGCGTGAACTAAATCCGCTGGAACGCGCCTCGTCCTATTAGCAATAACGATCATTAATTCGGATAATCGCTCGCATGTGTTACACGTGGCGCGAACCAGCGCCGATTCCTATCGGTAATCCAGCTGACGTGTTTTATTACTGTTACGATAGAAGCAGTGCACAGAGGGAACTAATGAACCCTTCGAGACTTTCCTCACGCTGCGAGACGCACTCCGATAGAAAGCCGATAGCCATTAAGCATCTCGTGACGGAACCCATTGACACTGACGTATTCACTGATCACCTACTGCGAATTAAATCGACTGCCGCGCGCGGCTATCAAGATATTCCGCTCGCCGATGCCATTAGCGAGTGGTTTAGCCGGGCTTTAGTGGGCCAGGATTGAATCGCAGAATCTTATTTGTCCTCCAAGAGTTTGCGGTTATTGAAATGTCCGATGGACGCGAGGATGCCTTCGAAAGCCGTTCCATTCGATATCGAATCATCATTCCAGGAGAGCTCTTTGTATTTTGACATCAAAAAGCAGTTTATCTACCAGAATAAATCTCCAATTTCCTTCAACCATCAAACACGCAGCAGACATCGCAACCGAAATAACACAATATTTATCATAAGCACTTGCCATTGAATAAACACGCGTGACTTTGATTATGTAATTAATCTGCTTATTCCAGCGGAAAGTCGTCGGGAATAATCATACGGTGGAATCCACGACGCGCGTGTTTGAGGTAGGACGAGATAACTCAGTGGCCCGTGGTGCAGTAGGCCAGTGGAACAAGTAATAGAGGACGAATAGAGGGACGGCTGCCTTCGCCACCGCACACATATCAGTTCGATTATACTTTCCTATCCACCAACACACTTTACAGTTACGAGCCTCGGAGCCGGCGACGCTTCGCCGCTCTCCAATCTCCCAAGCACCGTACGCTGAATGGTGCACGTTCAATGCACTCTCTCTCGATAAGCCATAAGGCCGCCGTCGCACACTCTCCTCCCCGCAACAGCAGGTTCCGTAACTCGCCCGGGATGACGTGCCGCGATAATGCAACTTGAACCCGTGGATTTATGGAGCGACTTAATCTTAGGGAACCTCGTGCTCTAACGGCTGCCAAGGGGATTCTTTAGTGCCAAATTGGTCGGGTCGGTTTCTTCCTGGCTCGATTGACACGACTCATTAAGAAGAGATTGCTGATCTTGGGTGTTTTAACTGGACTTCCCAACTTCGACTGTTTACCTTTCGTGTAGCTTAAACCTGTTATGTTGTATAAGAATGATTTTGATGTAATAAAGAAAAAATTTTGATTAATTCAAGAATAGTAAGGACTTTTAATTTTTTTATTCATTTTTTGTACTTTCGATTGAAGTCCGATCGGTGTGGGAAAAAAATTGGTGGACTCAAAGGAATTCGAGCGCAAGGACCAGATTCTACGCCTCGGTGAGGATGAGACTCCGCCTAAGTCCGACGTTGAAAGGTCAGTGGCATTGTTCTAATAAATAGCTCGAGACAACCGCAATACGGTCAATTATTGTCCCAGGCTGCCCAGCGGTCTGCTTCTAGCAGGAAATGTAACGAATGCCGGTGCGCGCTAATAGCAATGACCCTCTGACCGTACCATCCAGCAATTATTTCACGTTTCCTGTCCCTGTTTTCCTAAGGAGAGCGGCACAAAACAACAGTAAGGTCGCCCGTCCAGGTAGTCGAGTGAGCAAATCCCGGCGGTCGCGTATAATAGGTAAAGAAACTATTACTCTAATCGGACAACACCGGCTGCGCAATATATTAACGTGTCCGCGGCGTCCAAAGGTCCTCGCGCGTATCCGCGTGGTGGAAAAGCCGGCGAAGGGTAAACAGAGCTAGGAGAAACTTAAACGACGTTTGCTCGCGACAAATGCGTCCGATGATATCACAATGATGTGCGGGGATTTTTTCCCCTCGCAGCGAATGGTAATGTAAAAAGATGAGAAGACGAGATCCGTCGAAAGAGTTCATTGGTAATTGGGGAAAAGAAAGCCTACGCGCAAACCTCGGTCAAAACATCCTCGCCGCTAAGTCCAAGTTGGGTGCGAAGGTTCTCGTTGGAGCAGGACAAGATTTCAGATGTAAAGATGAATTGATAAAACTCCCGCGCGGAAAACAGTCGAGAGAGAAGCGGGAACGTGATTTCTTTTCTACGCTGCGAATATGCTGCGAGCCTGTTTCTCGCTTACCGATCCCCATGACCTACCAGCATCATCCTAACACTTGATACTCTCGGTTTATAAAGTTTTATACCGTCTATTTTCGGAAGAGCTCGAGAATTCCTGCGGTCTCGGGGTTTCGTTTTTAGCAGATTTTTCCTCACCTACCATTCGACTTCCCCCAAATTCTTCGAGAGATTCGCGGTGAGAGAAAGACGAAGTTTAGACGAACAATTAACAGAGGAACGTGCATGGCCGCAAAAGGTTCTTTTGCGTCTTTCTCATCCTCCAAGAGAGAGGAAGTTCATGGAAACAAGCCAGTGTACTTAAAAAACTTAATAAAGTTGCCTACATCATTCTGACATTCTTTGGTCTGCTTTGTGGTTCACACAAAAGACGTGTTGAGTTGTAAAAATGAATGAAGCAAGTGCGAGTAGCCTCAAATGAAATAAAATCCAATTACACTGAAGAATTTTGGTTGAAAATCTGCAATTTATTGTGTGATAAGAGAATTGAAGGACTCACCATGTTTCAGCTTGCCTTTCCTCGAGATGAGCATGGACAAACCCCTGGGGACCTCCTCATTGCAAAGCTCGTCCCGTTGATCAGGCCTGATACCAAAGAGCGCGTTCCTCCCGACCTTCATGTACTGCCTGCCCATAATCTTGGGCGAGCTCAGCCCGAACAACGAGCCTATGAACTTCATCTTGAACTTCCTCTCCAACTTCAACTCTCAAACTCGACTGCCACGAGCGTCTCACAAGTGTCCCGTTCGAACGGAAGAGAGCTTGCACCTCGATATACCTCGATATCCTCGATCCCCTAGACGACAAGTGCGCGTTCAGTTGGCACTTTCGAGCGGTAATTGGCTGCCGGTTGGCCGCTTCAGCTTCTTAATTGACGGTTTTGGCGTGTGCTAAGGCGATTCTCGGGTAGCTCTCGGGTAGTTCTCGGGTAGGGCAGCGTTCCCTTCTCCGGGCCAATTATTCTGCGATGCGCTGCCGAGGTTCACGTCACTTCTCCGAGCATCGTCCCGAGGATTCTGCGGGCGGATGTGCGCGAGGACAGCTTAGCACACCGTTCTCGGGCATCGTTCGGTCCAGGTTCTTCTCACTAATTGCCACTTGATTATCCGAGCGCCGCGCCGAATAGCGACGCCTCCTCTCGCCTCTCTGCCCCCTCTCACTTTCACTCGGACCGCTTCACCTGGAATGAGATAACAGTTTTGGTATTATTCGAAACTGGTTGCAGGAGCGATCTAGGTCGCGGTCGCAGTTTGCCGGGGATTAACTCTAAACCTGCACCGCGAACGGCCAGTTTTTCCAGCCTGACATTTGGAATGCGGACTGGACCAACTCGCAATGCACTTGCCGATTAACGAGCCTGTCTCATCGGCGATTGCGCCAGCGAGAGACAAAAATTGCTCGATTATTTTTAGATTTAGTTTGTAGGCTGGATCGACGGATATTGGAAACAATCTTTCCTAACGTTCTGCTCTACTTGCCAAATTGCTCGGTAGATAGACTTTTCTGTCTTATATTAGACTCTGCTATAGTTTCGGTTCGCGCGCATTCCGTCGATTCGGGGAATCTCCGCGTCCTTGGGATGAGGTCGTTATCCCAATGGGAAGTTTCACTTTCATCGAACTCCGGACTTTACGAGCGTGAGCTCAGCATGAAGACGACCTACTCAGAAACTCGCCGCGGCATCCTTTTCCATTACACTTTCGTTGCTGATTTTTACTAGGAATCGAATTATTGCGTTTGCAATGTTTGAGTAATAAATCGAAAAAACTGTGTACATATAGACTGGGCCGCTGCTAAGAAAATGCAAGTACGAGCAAACCCACTGGCAGGAAGAGTCTTCGCCCAGCTAGGCAGAAGCTGCAACGAAGAAAGTCAGCCGTGTTTTATATTGCATAAGCGCGTCTTTAAGCCCTCGCTAGTTGCCGGGGGATTACGTGAATACTGTCGCGCGCTCCAGGATTATTTTAGCCCAGGCGTATCAAGGCATTTCGCAGGGGCTGATGCAAAGCCCCGACTGATGCCTCCTCTGATTTATTCGCGAGCGCTTTGCTGCACCTCTGAATTCCAATTCGGCACGCAATCCAATATCCATAATACCTGCGACATTTACCGTCGAGCTTTTATGAATTATTAACATCGAATTTATTAACTGTCAAAGAAAGGTATTTTTCACTAATTAAAATTGTAGATTTTACAAATTATCTAAACTGTGTTGGACTCTGGGGAAGAAATTAAAATCGCCCGCAGTTCCACGTGCATTATGTTCTGCCGTGTCATTGGCCGGTGTAAATGGACCTTAAACCTCTGCAAGCCGACTCTCTCTGTGCATTACGCGAATCAGATATTAGGTAATGGCCGTTCGGATAGTGAGGCCCCCCGTGTATGCAATATTACTGGCGCGGTGTGTCAAGAATCTTCAAGGTAACAACAAGAAAAACATGAGCGAAGTATGAAAACGACAGCTTCTGAACTTTCACTCGCGCAGCACGCACTCCCGTGACTTTCCGCGCAGGGAAAACGATAACACGCTGCTTCCCCCGTAGAGTCATAATAATCGAGCAGCCGTGTTATTTCACACCGCGCAGCGCGATCCGACATGTATACCTCGCCCCGGAAGGTAGCGATTTGTCCTGGGACAGGGTTCCCATCATTGCTGTCGATATCCACGCGTTCCTCTCGTCGGACATGTAGTTTAATCAAGGATCGAGTAATATTCTCGAATCGTTGAAGATGTAAAGTTGGATTGCATGGATTTTCTCGGAATTAACATTTCAGAATTCAGGAAATCATTGGAAAACTTCCCATCTAAATAAATAGATTTGCACAGTAACTAGCAGGTATCGCAAGTGTATTCCCGTAATGATGATTGCAGTGCGAAGGATTGCTTCGTCCTAATCGTTGTTGCGGAAAATGTTGCAATTGAACCGACGTGTGTTTCGCGAGATGCACAAATGTTTACACCTCCGGGCAACCGCGGCGAACTCGTAAAACACCCGGAGAGCAATAACTTTCTACGCGACGGGTGGAATTACAGCGCCGGGACAATAAATTTGCGTAAACGCTACTCGCATTTAAAATGACACGATTCCGTACATGTGTGTCAATTAAATTCAACGGGACACTAATTGACCCGGGCAAATTATATCTCCTCATTAGCTGATGAGTCTAGATTTTTGGGCAGATCAGCCGATAAGGAATAATGTATGTCCGGGCTTCCTAGACACCTTGCGAATTCTCGGCGAACTCCTACGAGTTTCCTGGACTTGCTGTCAGCTCGTATGACGAAACGAAAGGAAGTTCAGCGGCGACACGCGAGCCTATTACATTGCCAAAACGACGGAAAAGGTGACGCGTCACGAGACCTTCTCTCGCTAATTATTTTGTCAATCAAACACGACCAGCAATCGATCGCAGTATCGCAGCTAAAGTGCTCTCGTCTTTTTGCCAGGCGCCGCGGCGAGTGTACAATCGGAAAAAAAGGCCGCTGGTGTTAAAGTAGCTTTGACATTTCGCGGATTTGGTAATCCGCGCTTCCTCCGGCAAAACAAACACGCTCGGCGGAACACAAACGCTCGATACGCGTGCGATGGAATGCAGAAGAGTCGTGGGAATCACCGGCGAGCGGGGCGGGATGGTGCGGGCAGCTCGGAAAAGGAACTTCCCCAGCGCGGCACCGCTAAAAGGTTAATAAGAGTAACGGGTTTATTTACATTCGGGAGTCGTCGCGCGGCACGCGCGAATTAAAAACTGGCCGACGACAGGGCACACAAACAGAATCGACACAAGTTCACTGTGGCAAAGACACGAATACATTTCTCGTGCGTCGACGCGTCGTGCCATTTAATGCAAATGACACTGACTAAGTAGACGTCAGCTGGACTTCCCGTCTCGATATCAAACTCGTTCCGATGACAAATTGACAATTTTAAAAAAACAACTTGGTCAGTCCCGCAATAATCCAGTCACAGAATCTCGCTAATTATTGCAAATGAACCATTGGTATAACTTTGTGGTAGAATCTCTACTAATAGAACTTAATAATCGGGTTAAACCAGACATTTTACTAAACCACTGGAATCATCCAAAAAATAGCAATATTAATTTATTTCTCGCCAAACTCGGGTATTACTTTGCCAATCGATGAATGCGGGTGCGAGGCATGCGTGACAATTATGCCACTCGATTTCCCATTAGCGGTCTACCCGTAATTCGATGCTTGAACCTAAGCATCAAGCACTGGCCGCGTATCGGTTGCGGCCAGCATTTTTCGGCCACCACGGCTGAATTATCGGCATCGATCAAGTGCAAATAATTATAAAGTCACGCTCAAGGAACAAGTGCAACCTGTCTGTCACGCCTCCCGTTCCTACACGTGTTATCGGCGCCCGCTCTCATTTCCGCTTACCGGTCCCGTGTTCCGACACATGGCTTGCGCAATTGGCTCTTTCATAAACCTTTCCTCAAAAATCCCGCCGTTTTCCGCTCGCGGCCTTTTCGTGTGCTTGTGTCCTCCCACTCGGCGAAGCTTCCTCATTACCGATTTCTCTATCGGCTTTGCGTCGCACGTGTCCCGGCAAGTGCACGAGTGGAAAAAGGTGCGCGGCTTGCTTGATCGGAGATTAAGAGTTAAATGCACAAGCTTCGAGTCACAGGTTATTAATTGGATATATTAATTAAGAATGGCATGGTCGACTTGGCATTCTTCTACTCGTCCAATTAACGGCCGGCGCAAACAACGTCGTCATCGCTCGGCGATCACACGCGTTCATTCTCGCCGCGGCGAACGTGACGGCGGACACACGATGACGGAGGGAAATGATGAAAGTTTGCTGACTCCTATAAAGTTCAGTGGTATTGCCGTCCTTTACAGCCGATAAACGCTCGACAATGTTTACCGCCACGTAATGTTACGTGTGCACATTCTACGCGGCTTGACAGCGAGAGTGATCTTTCTCACCAGAAATCCCCATCGAAATCGTAATACTGACTCTATCGACTGGGTAGAAAGTGTACCAATTTATTTGCTAATTCACTCCTGGCAAATTTCAGTTCCAATTAATTTGTATATAATAATTAATTCTAATTAATTTGTATTGGACTGTATGTTTTTCCGGATAAGTAGAACGCCAGTTCCCCAGTACAGAAACTCTGACAATTTGTCCTGCTACTTGTTTGCATTGCAGGCCTGATACTGATTCGATTAATCCAGTTTCCCCCGAACCGGCGCACGTGAAGGGTGAAAATACTGTCTCAGCTTGGGACTTGGCCGCTAAATATAGCGCGACGCTAGACGCCGCTCTTGACCAGAAGGCAAAATGTTGCAAACGCCGAACCTCCAGCCGGTTATGAAATCAGCTGGAATGCTGATTATCGTTTGGTCGCCTGGCGGAACCGATTGAACGCTGAGCGTCCAATACATTAATTCATATCGAGTGCATAAAAATGCCACTGTGATAAATATTTATGAGCCATTAACGCACTAGGGAGAGGTAACTGGCACAATTCTTTTGGCGCAGTCTGTAACCGTGACCTGGCGGAGATAAGAACGTCGACCTCGTAGAACCTGATAAACGGAAGTGCACGTGTGCACGCGTAGTACCGCAAAGGGTTCAAGTGTTTAGCGGATATCGGCTAACCGGTTTCCTCCTGAATCGTAATGACCGCAAGGACGACTCGGTACAGGTTCGATTGAGAGCGAGGAGCGGGAGTCGCGGCCACGAGTGGAAGCAGCACTCGAGACTTTCCACTCGGGCGCTAATTCCCTCTCGAGCCGGACAAGTCTGACTGTTTCTACTGTCGCATTGCATCGAAAGCGATACGAACCAGCAACCCTCACTCCCATGAATAATAAAACTTCGTTTTCTTTCTAAAATCTCTCAAAACAAAAAGACTGCGATTCAAAGATAATTTGCGGGAAATTGTTCGTGGAATTCCATCAGCTGGTGATTGAATTCAATGGGACTTGTCATATCGATTTCTGCAAGTAGCTTTTCCCAGTCCTATTTCTCTTCCCTTGCGATCCCTTATTATGTTAGGTAGACCTGCTCATTTCTCCGTCAGTACTGATTACCTTCTACCTTCTACCTTGTACAATAAAACCCCTGCATCGAGTTGCATCCATCGTGTGGATGTGTCTCGAAGGTACACGTGCGTGAGTCCCTTCAATCTTTCGAAGACGCTGATTCCCATGGGGCAGCATACCCTTACGGCAAATTGTTCGGTAGATTGCGAGAGTACTCGGATCTGTGGTGTACAGAGTGTATTACAGGCTACGTGCCGCCCTTACGGCCCTAGCGATGGTACTAAAACCATCCTAGAGAGTACTTGGAACAACTTGGTCGGGCCATAGCCCCAGCGGGACCCACTCTTGTGGGAAACAACGTCTTATATCATAATTAACTGACCCCTGGACCAGTAATTCTTTGTAGGAAAACAGTCGCATTGACAAAGCTTCGAGAGATGGAGAAAACAGAAAAGATCACTAAAGTGAACTGATCGCGAGTGAATCGATGATTGGTACGTATGGAGCTCACGCCCATTACTACCAGCCGGTTGCTTCGCGAGTGAAAATACAAGTTCCAGAACGCGTAAGGAAGGATATCACGCGGAAATCATTATCCTCGAACTGTTCTTTTTTCCCCGGCTATGCTACCGCCGGCATACTTCCTACTATTTTCACTGCGTCGTACGAAACCGATGGAATCTATGCGTCCGCGCCGATCGGCTTTCAGTGACTTGACTCTGCGCTTCAAACTCTGTTTTTGTTAACTTGCGCACATGTTGCATTGGCAAAGTTTACACTGCTACTTGAGAAACTTTGTTAAGCTTGCTCGTTTCGATTGCAGAGTTGCACGCGACACTTGATAATGAGGAACTAATAATTAGTATGCACTTTTGCTTTAAATACCAACATGTTGGGACTTCCTGGAGATTGGAACTAAGCGCTGCCATTACTTTCCTGACAAACAAACAACCAGAACCACCGAAAAAACGGAACAGTTAATTTCCAATATATCGATTCTTTTTCTTTTTCCTGACTTTTTCTACAGGCTGCTTAACTTGTGAACCGGAACGAACTTCCTTATCAGCTTCAAATAGTCGTAATTTCCGCCGTAGAGTTTATTATAATACCACGTGAATACCCCGCCGTACACGCTGAAATCGTTTTCTATGCCACAAATCATTCTCATCAGCTAAGAAAGGGACGACGGCTACTCGGCAGGGTCATTTACCCTCGTTCCTCGTAGTCTTCCCTCCAACTGGCATTATTTTCTTGCGCAATTCCGATCCGGCGGGGAAGAGGCCCGACGATTGCGCTCGCGATCCGCCCGTTTCCTTGTAAGAAATTGTCACGCAACATCGAGAAATCGAGCTTAGCAGAGCGGACGTGCGGAAGATCGGTGTACCATTAGTGGACTGGAACGATCAAGTTCACCAGCCTGCGATTCACCAGCTCGTCGTCGGCGCAGGAAATTGCAACTGCCTCTTAATTGCGTCTTCGTTATACATATACACTCGCGATCTCCCTGCGAGAACGAAACTCGCCGATTGTAGTCGAGTTGAAGAGAAGATTTCGCCTTTGGAAATTCTCGGGATTTTTAGTGAAATTCAATGGAATTGGGGATTTTTTAAATCTACAATTCTTACAGCGTAATATTATTAAGATTTTAATAGTTGGAAAAGATTTACGATTGCAGTTTTACTAGATAATTTATAGTTCCCCTGTATTAAGCAATAATTCAACGGCAACGGAACTCCACCAATTCAGGAACTCATTGGTGTGTCATTTAGAAAGTTAAACTTTCCGATACGCACGTGTGACAGGCGAATATATAACATATATTTATGTTTGCAAAATAGATAAACAATCATATAAATATAGTTGCAGGATATACTTTCAATATGATTTCACTAATAAACAGCTATTTATGCAAGGAACAACTCTACTTTTTCAGTGACGTTGGCTGATCTTTATTCAATCACAAGATTCTTGGGGGGATTCACTGAATGACGCAATGTTTTTATTCGCCATAAAACATTGTAACAAGAACAGCACTTGCAGGAAGCAGCAAGTACCTGGAAGAATTTCCAGTATTCAAAATACATTGGAAACGAGCGACGGAAAAACGTGGCAAGGAATCGATTATAAGATAATTAGCGATAAGATAATTATCGAATATAAGTCAATTACCCCAAGAATGATTATAAAAACAAATAAAAATCTTGAACTTGTTAATCAAAGCCTGGAAAATGGGGGGAAATAATAAATAAACGATATAGCAAACTGGAAAAGGCACGCGACGCTGCCGATTTGCCGATCGAACGGCAAACCGCCTCAAACGCGCTGTTTGATGAGCGATTGCGCAATTTGTGTGCACTGCATCATCGTGCAGGGCAAATAGAAGGAAATTCTTTCAGCCCCCTGTTGACAGTACGCGGAGAAGTTCCGCGCTGCCGGAATGAATGGAGTCCCAATACCGTGGCAGTTGCAGAGATTCTCCGAAAATACATATTTCCGCCCGTAAACGCATCAGCTCGACTCGAGCTCAAAGCGCCTGACGTGCGCCGTACTCGATCCACTCGGGATTTTTCATTTCGTCATGCAATTGTCTGGCTTTTCTACTCGCGAACTCATCTCCGCGCTTTACGTATTTCCTGTCACTGTACATACACTGTGCACTCAACACTAAATGGGCTACTAAAGAGCTTAATTAGTGTTGCTAACTAGCAGTCGTTGACTACTGTTGGAATTGCAAATCAATGATTTTGAAAATGTGCTGTGAGTTACTGGTCTATTTGCTTCCACATGGTGCGTGTAAAGATGATAGTTGTAAAATGCATATTAAATATTTTGTTGTTATAAGTCACGGAATAGATTTGACAAATCAATTTTTCAGAAGCCAAGTCCCGGACTAATTGACTGCGGGTATTTATGCAAACGAGGAAATTTGAATTCTAAAAAATCTTTAATGTCTGGTAAAACCGGATGAATCCGATATTCACAGCTACTGTGGAATTCGTGTTAATCAAGCTTTCAAAACTCGTATTGTGTGTTTTAGTTTTTCTTGAAAAAGTAAAACAGCAACTTCACAATCCGGAAGGGTGTCTTCAATTATTTCCCAAACCTTGACATTATTGTTTCATTGAGCCGCTGAGATTGCACGTGTCGCATTTAACTGTCCATACACCGCACTTCATATTGGAAGCGTTGAAGACAGCTGATATCGAGGAATGCACATATTTGCCTCGACAATGGACATCGCTTCGAATTGCTACGTGCGCCGCGCCGATTTCAGCTAATTGATGTGTCACGTAGGACCTTGATAAACTCTCGTATAATCTCCCTGAGTGCGCGAGCGCCGAGATCGAAATACAGCTGAAGACGTACACGCAGGAGTCCCGAATGACTAGCACTTTTGGCAGCTTGACACTTCCGTTAATCCCAAGTGTGAGATCATCGCACGTTGGGCTCGAAGGATAGCTCGGCGTACAAGAAGTCTCGTTGGCACGGCAGATGTTACTTATGCAATGCCAAAATCAAGATTGACGAAAGAAACCTTGTCGGCCTAGGAAGAGAAAACCTTTGGGGTTCGGGACTCCCATTGACACACAGTGGGGCCCAACGGATAAAGAGTTGAATATTTTTGCTGAGAAATTGTGAAAGGCCAACATTTCTTTTTTATTTTCTTTTTGAAAATGGTCTGTTGCTCAGAACTTTTATTCCACAGGGGTGGAAAATGTTATTGAAGAAAGTGAATCTGTGAGATTTTCGACAAATTCGCTCATTAGCCGAGAAGGCGAGGTGTTAATGGCGATGGACGTCTCAATGGAAATGAACTTTCGATTTATGTAACTCCTGCCTCGATAGGGTAAAGTTACCCTCCCGGCATTTCTCCAGGACACCTGACAATCTACATAACAGGTGGAATGAAGTAATAGCGAGGCGAAACGTGCCGAGGGCCTGTTCAAATGTTACATAAAAAAAATGGCTCGATGTCCGAGCGACGAGACCGTGATGCCCAGAGAAATATTCCACTTTCTCCTTGTCTTTAAATATCAGCCTCTAACGTAACGCATCTTCCTCTCTTGTTGCGGGCTCTGATAGTGTTGCTGCGCGATGTGCTCGTCGACTCGATTCCAAGCTTATTTTCCCGCTCGGCCCACACTTTTACATTACAATTCCGAGAATACACTGCGCCGAGCATATAAATAGGAGGATTTTGTTTTCATAACTCAAACAATGTTATACTATTAACAACAAAAGCGGGCACGATCGACTTCGGGAAGGTAGTCGAAAATACGGACGTCATATTTCACAACAACAAATAACAACGCGTTACAACAATTTTCGTATCTTAATGAACTTGAACTCTAAATGAACGCCTGACAGGATCGATGCAATTTCAAACAAGATTCCTCGCGAATTCCTCAGCAGTGGAAGTGAGAGTCGGAGATGAATAAGATGATCGATGACCTAGTCAACATGCGACCAGGTGAACTTGCGCCAAATACCTAATAACAGCTTCCCTCGCAGCCTAGCGTGTAATCACACGTGGAAGCATGGCCGGACACAGCGAACCCGTGTCCTGGCTTTAATGCGGCGAAAGAAAAGCATCATTAGTTCTACCACTGGTAATGACCAGCTAAAACCACCCCCTAGATTACAGGTTGCGCCAAATGACTGCTGTAACAGCAGTGCAATTTAAAGGACATTATCCGCATGACTGATTTGGAAAATTCGACATTATTGATTCTTGTACTTGTTGCATAAAAGAATGTTCGATGAGTAATTATAGAGAAAATATTTCTATTATTGTTTGATGTTACGATCCATGTAAAATGGGGGAAATTTCTTTAGCGTCGAGTGGGCGTTCGGTCTTGACGATAATGAATTCTAAGTACTGGAATTTAGCACCCTCCAACCGATAAGTTAGTCTAATGAACGATGTGACCTCTAGGAGGATGCCATTAAGTAGGTCACAAGGTCACTACACTGAACTTTCCTTGCACCTTGAATGTATTACCACTAATCCAAGCGAAAAGCGGAATACACAAAGTATGCCACGCGTTACCCAAACTTGTCAATTTTACCCAAATAATTAAAATTCTAATTAATTTAAATTAATACAAATCATGTATTCTGAGCAGTTTTTGGAGAAAAGTAGCACAAATCGCTTGCCCTAGTGCTTGCTATATGTAGGAAGAGGAGAGGATCTTGCTGCTCAAAGTAGCACTCGACGATGACGGGAATGGCGGTGTCAGCTAGAATGCAACTAATCGCAGGAACTTATACTTGAACTCCACGACCGGCTGTACTTGATCGGGAGGAAGAAACCTCGAGTGGCTGGTCCCGTTCTCCGTCTTCCAGCAATATCTCACGCTAGCTCGATTCCTGTGTGCATGTGAGTGGAGAATCCATGTCGAATATCTCAAGAAACTGTTACGAACAATCATCCCATAATGCATTGAATTTTGCTGTGGCATTTTTTACTCGAGTTTCATGTTAGCATTTCATTATATATCGTGATGGGAATTATATAAAATGATCTTTTGACGCTCTTTAAATGAGTCATGTAAGAAACGTATTTACTGACTTTTTACTTATACCAAGAATCGTATTCAGGAATCAGTGTTACGTTAAACTGTAAATTAAACCGACAGCCGTTTCCATTAAGGCGTATTAATCGAAGTGTATAATCCGCGGATAGCTATGAATACTGCATGAACTACACGTTCGCTTGACTATCGCGTTCACTGCCACCAAAAGTTCAGCGGACATTCTTGCCCATTTCCACACCTCTTCCACGCGTAATCCTTTCTGCTCTAATAATTAACCGTATTCCGAAAGTGTCCGCGGCCGTCTGGCTTAATATCGAATGGCGCAGCGATCGAGCGCAAGATCGCTCGAGCCACTCGCCAACCAAACCGTTCTCCAAATCCCAGAAAACACTATAGATTCCCCAGAACGACCACCAATCATCCAAATCACGAAACCCTGACTTTCAAAACCACAATCAAAATCACCAGACAAACCGAATCTCTAAAACAACGTGGAAACGGTTTCCGGAAAACTCCCCCCTTTTCCGAACCAATCAATACCTGCACGCAATTAACTTTCCTTGGAATTCCTTCCTGCAGGGAACCCTGTAGAGGACGCGTTTTACTACTCCATTTTCAGATGTCTCCAACAGGTAGTCGAGCCCAAGAGAGTCAATAGCGGCCTGGGTGTACTCTCGAGTGATCTCTTTTAGTAACAGTCGGCGAGAAAGTAGAAATGTGAGTGACACTATCATGCCTCCTTAACGGCTAGGAAGAAGCCAAATAGCAAAGACACACTGCAGTATAATACCCGCGGAGAAAAGACTCCCGTTTGCCTACTTCCAAGTATCCACCACCTTACGTAAACCTAAAGGTGCGCACACCTCGAGTCCGATTTCCCGGGGGATAATTACTTCGCGGGAATAATCAGTAGCCGAGCCTTCGAAAAAGGGAAAGCCTTCCCCCCATCGATTCTAGTATCTGATTAATTCGCGAGATTATACTGTCTCTGTCAGGCGAACCTTGGTGGACCGTCAACTGCCAGGATTAAGCGGTTGACAAATTGCTCGAGTGAATGAATTGCCGCCAGTCCAAGCTACACTTATTAAATTACGTAGTGCACGCGTGTACTCCTCCCGGGATTAATTCATAGGTACCTTCAAGGAATTACGCGTATTGCACTACACTTGACCACCGATGAAGCTCGAATGAATGAACGGTAAACACTAGCGTAACATAAGCAATAAAGTGCATAATATACTGTTTCAAGAATTTATCGTTTCCTCTTGAGATATGCGATATCCCTGATATTACCACAAATCATCACCTTGAATTACTAGTATTTATGTTTACCATCCTCCGCGTGTTTATCTCGCGCGCGACTTCTGGACTCGTCGAGATTGGCGTAGGTAAAGGATCGGCTGGATTTCACTGTACCGCGACCGTGCTCCTTGCTCTATCCCTGCGTAATATCCACATTCCTCGCTACTTTCAGATGAGAAATTATTCATATTCACTTACGTAAGGTCGCCGACGGACGGTCCCTCCTGGCGCGCGCACACAGCCGGGTTCATTAACTGACCAGTAAAACCCCTCGGCTCCTTTATGTAACCCACAGGCACTGTGCGGCGGGTGCGGCGGGCGCGATGGAAAAAAGCACGCGGCACGAGGAAAGCGAGCTTTCCCAGCGACACCTTTCGTTCCTGATTTCGGCCGCGCGATTCGGTAACCTCCGCCGAGAGCAGGATACTTGGAGAACGTAGCACTGCACCAACTCGCCCGGGGAATCCCTCGACTGTGTATCAGTGACCATGCACTTAGACTCAATTTCCCCGGCTTCGTCCGACGCACTTCCCAGGTGGCAGTGTTCTTAGATGGGCGAGGGGTGGAAGAGAGTCGGGGGATGTTTGGGTTCGCCGATTATATTGGCATATACTTGGCACCGGATGTCCGGGATAACTCAGGCCGTTGACGGAGCCCGGGTACCCCGCAGACGATTCCAGGAAGCGTGGACCAGGGGTTGTCTCAATTCATCACATTCGACGCCTCGAGTCCACTGAAGAACTTCCTCCTCGCGAGTGCCAGCGGTCCCGTAGAGCGAATCGCGGAATGTTTCAATAGCGAAAAGCGTCCAATCACTCGAGTCACCGGAGTGAATGCGCCGAAGGAAAGAGGTGTACGTGTGGTCCGTGTCCTATTCCGACGGGAGTCCGCGCACGAGTGCAGCCACTCTCGGGAAGGGTGTTGAACGAGTGAATCCAAGTCCGCTGGTCGCTCGGGCGGTCAGGTGTAGACGCGCGCTCTCGGCTCCTCGACTTGGTAATGCGGAGTGCGCCGCGCTCGCCCCGAGAGTCTAACGCAACTTCTTCTCCGACGCAGCTCTTCTGACCGGTGCGCTGGTCCAGAGGTCCACAGGTGAGAGACTAGAGACTATCCTCGATCTTGTCGAATCGACGAGTGAACGAGGAGATAGTCGCGAGCGGTGGCCCGCTGTAACGAGAGCTCGCCCCTCTGCCCGCCAACCGGACCACTTGTCCAATCCAAAGTGGTGGTAGGGACGACCGCGCGTAAAACCACCTACGGAAGCGCCGACATTTATTCACCTGTTTCTCGGTACAGGGACAACTCAACCCACCTATCATCTTTCAGGCGATTCGCGGCTTAGTTGCTGCGGGATCGCGCGGGGAAGCCACTTTTCTTTGAATTTGCATATGATGATGTTTATGGAGGCTTGGGACTGCTTGTCAAATTTCATTTCTCGCCACCACAGTTTTTTTACGTGGTTCTTGATTCGTTTTTTAATGACACAGGTTTTGACTATGGTTTCATTCCGCTTGACCATATCATTTTTTCATCCTGTTTTTCGATACTTTCTCGAATGACTCAGGTTTTGCCTGTTTTTAGTTCGCTTGACCACAACATTTTTCCATCATATTTCTCGATACCTTTTTTCAGTGACTCATGGGTTTTGGCTATGTGGCGTAGCACACAAGATGCCGATTTCAAAGCCGATTATCTCGGAGACGACGTGGCCCGCCCAGTAAAATGTGGTTAGTAACTGCGAAACCCTGCAAAAGTAAATATGTGAGAGTTGGGATTGACCGACCTTTGATGTATTTGATCGATGATCAATCGATACTATACATATGCCTTCTACAGGATAAGTAACCGATACTACTGCAGGAACCGCAATAACTGGTCACCACCGCAAATGTCAGATTAAACCACTAATATGCACGCTTATTTATTTTAGGAAATCCAGCGCATTTCGCCGACCGAGTTCCATCGACGACCCGGTCAAATCTTTGTCTCGCGGGGGTCCTTGTTCTGGCGATCGATATGCGCCCCCCTGGCACCACAGAATTCTCAGAAAACCGTCTCGTAGGTTTAGCGACCGCTGTAAAGAATATTCCAAACTCTTTTTATCCGCGCGAGAGAGAATCGCTGGGCACTCGGATTTCAGGAAAATGCGACAGTGTTGTTAGAAGGATATTTTTTGGACTACCCTGTACGTGTGAAGCAGTGTACTAATCGTTGTGTACACGCCGGCGGATTATCTTTCGTCGATTTAATGATTCTCATTAGTTTACACTGCTGAGTAAGAATACTTAGCGCGATGATACCATCGGCCAAGAAAGTCTCTGCACCTTGGATTTCCAGGTACAGCGAGACTTGGTTTCGCTGGAGGTTTATGAATGGAGGTAATATTCGATGACACTAGGGGAACAAGTCAACCGACAATCACAGTGAGCAGTTGATTGCTCCTAACTCGTTGTCTTCAATTGCAGTTTCGTGCGCTCGTCATTATATACTTTTGAGGAGGATCGCGAATAATCTGAAAGTGCTGAAAGGAATGTTATCTAATCGTGTCACTGGGTAACTGACACAAGTCTTCAGTTACGTGTCCAGCAGTATTTCGCGTTGGTACACTAATAATTAGGGAAAAGCTTCGTTACTCGAGCTCTTATCTATCTTGTGAGTGACAGCTCCTGAAAAAAGATGTTTTCAAAGCCGGAATTGAGAATCAGCTTTATCGAAAGCATTTTTTATGCCTATCGGGAAATCTTGAAGATTAGTTTGGCGGTTCGGACCTTGTACGGCGAACGACTCCCATTTAGCAAGGGCTGTCGGCTAACGAGGGTTTGAAATGGGCGCGTCGGCCCAAAAAAATATTCTCCCCTTCGGCTTCGTTACTTGACGGAGCAACTTTCGCTTTTCGACTAAGATTCTTTCACATCTTTTTCCATTGCGGGCTGAATCTGCCAGGCCGAAAACATTTGTTCGACAGCAGTCCTGCCTCCTTCTTTTTCAAGGGTCAAGAATGCTCTGACGTTAGCAGAGGTGCGTCAGTACGATTATTTTATTCTACTTTCGTTCTCACCGGCAAATCTGCCAGCATGAAATCGCCGGCATAGAAGGAGGGGCTGAAATAAACTGGTACCTTCGGACTTGATTCATGTGTCAAGATCGCATCGGGATTATTAGCGAGCGTGATGCGAAGATTTCTATGCAATCTTATTAATTTATAATTATTACTATGTTCTGCCAAGCCTGTGGGTTGTCGTTTATGGGCTAGACTCTCTTTATCGATAATGTCTGGCACGTGACATTTTTTGCTAAATTATGTAAACCCGAGATAAAAGAACTGCCTGACAATTAAGAGAGCCGATCAGTAGACTCCTAAACAATTGATATTACGTGCATGTAATTTAAAGCCGATTATATTAATATGCTACCGCATATAATAAGCTGTAAATCGTTTGAAAGATCTTTTATTTAGCAGACTTTCATAATAACTTATTAAAGCTTCGGTGATGAGTCTGCAAATGGGTGCATGTGTGGCGAATCCTTTAGTATCCGCAAAGTCGCATGCCGGATTTCTTTATTCCCATCGATCTTTCTACATGAAGACATTCTCCGCTAAAGCGCGCGCAACGCCTATAGAAAGTTGTAGTGCAGGGTTAACAAGGTTTCGTTCATAGTGGAGGAAATCAACCAAGAGAAAATAGGAAGCAAGTGTTGGCGAATGAGATCGTTTTTACCCTTGTAACAGTTATACAGTGCATACTTGTGTATCCATCCTACTCTCGTTGTGTAAGAACCAGTATTGGCTGCTAGCGCGAGCTTGTCCTTTTGTGTCCATCTAGGACTGTGCTCGTAGAAACACTCTAAAATGTAAACACTTGCACCGCCGACAGCTTCGGAACTAAGTTCGATGGTCAGTGATTTGTGCAACTCGGATTTCTCGAAGTATTGCAGGGAATCGTGGAAGGAATCATGTAGCACAGGTAAAAGTGAAAAACAGTATTTTAGTCTGGATTGTCAGTTGGTATAAAATAGCGCAAATAAATGATATTGTTTGCAGATCATTTGCATGCACTGCACAATGACTACACTTTTAATGGGTTGGGCGAGTGGTTGGTATATTTTGCCATTCTTGCCAGAGCGATCGGAGATCGAAGTAAAAGGTTTTTGAAAGACTTTGCCCGCCGACAAACACTCCACAATGTGAGAAACAAGATCGCGCGGGGGTTTCCTGCGAAAAACTGTTTTGCTTCGTCCTGACAAACAACAGTGTCAATGGAATTTCCTTCGCGCGGCCAGGAATGTCAATAGCTAATCGCGATTCATTTTAGTGAAAAGAATTTGCTCGAATTAATCAAGTCCAACCCGTCTGGAGTTTTAGTAAGATTAAATTTTGAATTCATTATTATTGGTTGTTGAAATTTTAGAAATCATTTTCCTCGGACCTCGACGCTTCCTGCTGGGGTTAATGATTCAGGAACAAGAATTTGTGTCGTTTTCGGGATCAGACGTTAAATAGAGGAGCAACTTAATATTTGCTGTCTGAAGGACGTCATTGCGCGGATTTCCAACCGCACATTCGAGAAGTCGACAACCCGTGGAGCAGTCTAGGGTTATGCGGATAACTCGGAATCACTTTCTACCATCGACTTATATCGCGATTTACAGACTTAGTGATTCCATTCAGTTATAATTAATCCGACGCAGTCAATGTTAAACCTCCGATTGACGTAAATCAATACATGAAACAGTAATTGATGTTAACATAAAAGAGCTCTTTTTCATTCCCATAAATAACTTGAAAGAACAGATAGAAATTGAGATCACACGTCTTTCACGCAACATAGTGCATATCAAGCAGTAATTCTCTGAACAATTTAGATGCTAATTTCTGCTTCTTGCTTCCTAACGCCATCTCTCGAGATCCTCCAGCTTAGAAAAACCAGTGCAAACGGTACAAACAATGCCCGAGCTACGCCGCATTCGATAGTCTCTATTATTCCCCGGAGCAACTGGAATTGTAATCAATTGTGAGGTCGCCAACTGGTGGCTTGTTGTTAGGTTTACCACTGAAAAATGACGCACCGCGGCGTCAATTTGACGCATGTGTAACACACTCAGCAACAACTTTTTCACCCCTGTTGACCGCATCGCGGGATAATTCCGCTTCTGGTACAAAACACGCCTTTCGAAACCTTTGGTGGCCATAAATCTCTTGGAATCAGTGTATGGTCATTGCTGATGCAGAACTGTGTGCAGTTAAATCCGATCATGTAGTACCCAGCAGCGTCGGACTTTCATTTTTTAATGCAATTACAAACGAGAGTGAAAGTGCCGGAAAGTCTGCCGAAGTGCATTGGGCTCGCAGCATGCATTGTATAATCCTGCTCTGGATCAGTAACCCACTTTTTCAGATTGGCTGCTCGCTTCTCGGTCATCCTTTTACGTCATCTTGCGACATTGAAAAGCTTCGCTTAATAACCCCAACTGCGCTCTTTATTGGTCCGGCAAGGTGCGTTTACGACGGTCGGTGTAACGCGCCACTGTTTTTACATAAAGTTCAATGAGGAAGACCTGGCAATACGGACTGAAGGTTCTCCCAAAGGATCAACAATTCGATAATAAGTTCACTGTTCTGTTGGAATAAATAAACATATCCTGGGGATAGTTGAATGGCTTTTCTACTTTGTAGACAGTTGGAATGACTAATAACCAGCTGACGAGAATCCACGTGGTATAGATTTATAATTCAAGTCGATAATATCGCTTGCCACTTGATCAGCTGGCTGACAAAGAAGCTATTCCGGGAACGGAACTGTCGAACACTGCTGAGGCAAGCAGTTTTCTCCCGGCTGACCAGCTGACGAGAACGATGTTTCAGCAGTAAGGCTTCCGAGGAAAGCCGAGAAAAGCGCTTTCGCTCGATTGGCCAGCTGGCTCGTAGTAATTTCTTATATCCATCGCTCGCTCGTGTTTCTGGCTCCGTCCAGCTCCGTCCCGTGTCTATGTTCACGAACATAGCAGTTAGCAGCTGGCAACCGTAATAATGTCCGTAGTGGATAGAATTCACCATTATCAGCGGAACATAGAAAAATGTAGCGACAACGAGGATCGTGTACGTATTCTGCCAATGGCCACTCCACTCTCCCAGCCGAGCTCCTTCCGATCTACGGCGAATCCGCACCTAGAGCCGTCAATATAACCTCGGCACATGCAGAAACAGCGTCAGCTCTAATACACTTTTGTCACTGGGGAGAGAGTTGTTTCTCTTGTTCTCGCAACCGTATCCTCTCTCTGTGCCAACGACGCTCGTCCAGCGGCACAATTTCCCCCTTCGTTGGAACCACTCGCACAGAGTCCCATGTCGCACCTCGCGTGCGAGTCAAACAAAAAAGTTTTAATGACAGTTAAAAGTCCAAACAAATAAAGTCGGACTGGGAGAAAGTTGATCTGGGTCTGCCCTTTCTGCCTTTTTCCACCGGATGCTGCGCATCCGTGGATTTCTGGCATGCTGTACCACTAGTGTGATTTTCTTGTTATGTTACAGATGTTGCACTGCATCACGAAATTGTCGAATCTGCCAGTGACAGTACAACATCTGCAGGAGACTGGGGTCGGACGTACAGTTAACGCATTGAGAAAGTATAAGAATGGGGTAGGCGATGCTGCCAAGGCTCTCGTGGCCAAGTGGAAGACAATGGTCGTCAATGAAGAGAGTAGCGAGGGAGAGGAGGAAGACGAAGCTTGTGTTCCAGATGCCCCCGAGAGTTATAGCGATAGCCCAGAATCCCCTCATCCAGAGGAAACTGTCATGAATCACAGGTGCATAATTTGTTCCTACAATATTTCAGCTGAAATTTTTCATTTTTGATCCATGGTCTGCACTAATTATTAAATTCGATATTGGAATTAACCAGAGTTGTTGTTTTGCATTTCAGACACAAGAGCACGGAAAACAAACAAGAGCAAAAACAGAAGTCTGAAAAGAGTGAGGCAGCCTCCCATAGCAGTAGACACAGTTCCAAGCAAGATTCCAAAGTTAAGACGAGCGATGGCCAAGAAAATCATGTTGATCATGCGAAAGCTTCACTTAGTGAATCAGAGAGGCGCAAGAGACACGAGAAAAGCAAGCATACGCATAAGCACGAGTCGAGAAGTGAGAAACGAGAATCAAGCAGTGACAGCAAGTCTTGTCCGAAAGATGCCAAGGATAATAGAAGTGCCTTGAAGAAGGATGAAGCGGGAGATACTAAACCCCTGAGTCACAACTTGGATAATGTAGGACAAAGTTCTAGCAAGACTCCTGATAGCAATAGGGAACAAAAGTCGAGCAGACCCATTGACGAGAATTACAAAAAGCGAAGAATCGAAGGCATCAGCTCGCCAAAGAAGGACACTAGCAAAAGGAGAAAGAACTCGGAAGGAGATAGTGACGAATTTAAGCCGCAGCCAGCATTGATTAAAATAAAGGAAGAACCAAAAGAGAAGGACAGCAAGAGTGACATAAAAACTTTAACAAAAGAGAGTTTGGACAAATCAAAAAGTAGCACTAGTAAGATTAAAAGTGAAGGCTCCAGTAGTAAACCAAAAGAACTGGACGAAAGCTATAAGAGTAAGAGCGATAAGAAAAGCAGTAGAAAAGATGAAGGTCATCATTCCAAAAAGGAGTCATCCGATACCAAGAGTCACAGTTCCTCTAGTACTAAGAATCAGGAGAAACCTAAAGATAGCTCGAAAAAGAAAGATCACAAGCATGAAAAGAGCAGACACGACAAAGGCAAAGACTCGGCCGACACGAAACGCAAGGAATCGAAGGACGTGAAGGTCAAGCAAGAAGTTGCCGGGGATGAGGGAATCGATTGCAACTCGGGTTAGTTCTCATACACTGTCAATGTTTTCATCTTAATTTTTCTTAACAAATGTGTCGATAGGATATGTTTATTTCTGTTCCAAAAAAAAACCATTCCATGCTAATTACAACTGTACTACGTCTGTGTGATTCCTATGTTAATAAAGGACCAGATTATTTTTCTACAAAGTTTCCGTGTTTGCAATGACGCTCCCCATAGTGAATAACGACGAATTGTTAACTTTCTTTAGTTCTCAGTAGCAGCCTGCTTTAATGATCAGAAGAGAACGTTTTTAGTATTACAGTATTACATTGTATTCGTTTTCCAAACAGGGACTAGTTTTGCCGATGCCCTGGGGATGTGCATGGTACCGCATTCATCCAAGAAACGGAAAGATAATTCGCCAAACATAAGCTCGTCGAAGACTATGAAGACAGAACAAAGCTCATCCTCTAGCAGTAAGAAGTTACCCATGGTGAAAAGTGAACCAGACAGTGGCGATGAATTACAAGTAATTACCGCAACTTTCATTCCATCCGCAGTCGATTATATTTTGTAGACATTACGGGCATTGATTTAATTTGTTTCCAGGCCCCATCTTTACTAGCACCAAATGTAAAACTAGAACCACTAAGTGTGGATCTCGCGTCCACTTTACCCGAAATTAGTCCAAATTACAAGCCACTGCCGCATATAAATTCTCTTCATCGAAGAGACGAAGACAAAGCACTATCGGATGTAATTTATGTTAAGAATCAAAGGTACCTTGCAATCGTAATTTTCATTGTTTGACTAAAGTCTACCTTTAAATTTCACATGGTTCGTTATCTTTCAGAACAAAGGTTTATTCAGGAAACAAAACTGGATACACCACAGTACCATCGTTGTACGAAATCTGTATAAGAGTGTTGATCGAGAATATAGATGGTATGTTATTTCAATATTCTAAGCAAACCATTCATGAAGATTCCGTTTTATAATTGTGCATCCATTGTACCTCAGCACTCGAATTCACTGGCGGTGTGCCTTACGACATAATAAAGCCAGTCCTCGAGCGTGCAACACCGGAACAGTTGTTCATGTTGGAACATTATAATCCATACTTAATAGAAGACACAGACGCCTTGTGGAAATTCCACTGTTCGCGAAAGTTTCGCAACAAACAAAGGGAAGAAATGGAGAGCTGGCGAGAAATGTACATGGTTCGTAGAAGCAACATTGCAAAAGAGCAACATTTTCTCATTGAATGGCTAAATCATTGTAACGAATTTCACAGCGATGCTTGGATGAAGACGAGGCCAAGTTGAAAGCAATCACAGCAAACATAAAACAGTCGGCCGACAAGGCGCTTCCCGTCAGATCTACAAAGCTTGCTTACGTGGACAATGTTGTCAAGCCTCCTAGGAACATTCTCAGAAAGCAAGCGAAGTACGGGACGGCAAACGCTGTGCCGGCATCGACTTCCTCGTTAAAGAAGAAACTAATAGCAGGTGGTGGTCCCACGGCTGCGACAAACATTTCTGTTCCACCGCCACCGATGTCGCGTATCAAAACATGTACGTGTTTCGGAACGAGTTCGCGGCTCTTACAATGACAAAGAAATGACCGCTATTTTTCTTGTTTCAGCGACCGCAGTTGTAAAGAAGACAAAGGCACCGCTGATGGCGAAAGCCCTGCAACTAGTAAAAGGACGATATAAACGGTAGTTTGTGAACACACCGTTAGAAGAATGAAATCTCGGTTATATAGGTAGGCGACGCAATCTCCACACATCACATGAAACAGTTTTTCTATTCCTGAGCGTTCGGTTCCCCAAACAGAGGAGGGGACGAGGATAATATGATTTATATTTCAAGTTAAAGTGCGAAATGTGTCAGGCAGTATGAAACCTGCCGGGAAGTATGCTAAGAGAAAGGCGCGCTTCATACGGGAAAGACATTCTCGCGAACAAATCTTCTTTTTTTACGAATTACGTTAGCGATCAAGAGTTCACGGAGCCATTACTGATGCACTTTGTTAAACCCTTCACTTTTTTTCACGCGATACATACATCAGCCTTTCGACACGATACAAGCTGTATTTACTTCCGGGGACTATTCCTATAAAATAATGTTGCAGACGATATTTTTTTACGGTCAAAGAGCGTATTGCCGTGATTTTCGATTAATTTCTCATGCGCGGCACGGCATTAGGCTGGCACTGTGTAAATATTATTTCTCGCCGAAATCCGAGCTTTGTATAATCGAGTACGCGAACACATTAGAGCTTCACTGGCTAGATTATCAAACGAATCGTAAAGCATCAAGCAAATCTGCTTTCTCAGAGCGGTATACGAGTACTTCGCGGGCTACATGTACATCACGACACATCCGATTTATAGGAATCCCGACGATATTAGTCGTCGCGAGAACGTGTATCAAGTTGAGAACTATTTATAGAGCGCGTTCACTCATGAATGAAAGATGACCTCCAGAGAATAAACATTGCCTGAAACATCAAGTATTTAAAACTGTTAACGAATAATAGGTAAAACGCGATCGTTAGTGAATATTATCAAAGGATAGTCAAAGGATAAGCGGCCAGAGAGAGAGGTTTTGGAACCTCATAGCTGCTCGAACAGAATGTAACTATCGATATTCTTGTAATATTGCGATCGATCGCCACTGGAAGCGCAGGAACATCATGGAAGAAAATGATTCAGTTTGCCGATACTTAAGATTTATTTATAATGTTCATAGCGACTAATGGATATCCAATTTAATCTCAGTCATTATATTCTACTTTGAGATGTAGGATTCATATTTATAATACGTATACGCGATGTGTATGTGATTACCAAGCTCGATTCCTGAATTTGATACTGTACTACCGAAAACAATGAATTGGACATATATAACGCAGGTGCGGGAGGAATGGATTGTAACGGATATGATTTTTTGAACATAATGAATTGTGTGATACGTTATAGTGAAATTAATTTTATAACACTCCGATCACAATGTATTTACTAGTCTTGTGCGTGCTACCGCGACACAAGTATAGTTTTTAATATATTTACGGCGACGCGGCGCGTTGTACGCCTTTGCGTACGGCTTGTGTTGCATGTTTATATTTAATCTTGCCAATATGCAGACCCGAATTTCGAGTTTTTTCATTGTTGAGTTGTTTACTTTCACTCGAACGGAACATACTTTTTTATCTGGCATAATATAGAACCTCGGACTCGGGGGCATTCGAGTACGCAAGCCGTGCGAGGCTACAATTGTACTGAGAATTTGCCCCGGTGTACATCACGCGGCGACGCAGTAAACATGTTGGCTTGCAAAAAACATATTTACGTAGACCGGAGTCCCTTTAAGTGGATACGTTTACAGTTGACAATGAATTTAGAGAACTCAGGGCAAGTGTTGCCGACGATTTTTATGTTGTTTATGTTGACTGGTTCCATGCTCCTCACAGACACTGAGGCAGGAGTTCCCAGTACACCTGTAATCCGACGGGTCTTTAGAAGTGATTTATACAATTAGGTTAATTTTCATTAAGATTGATTTCAGTATGGCACGTGTCAAGCGACTGTCGCAGCGTAGAGTATTTTTAATTGGTAACTGATCGCACTTCGTAATAGTACGAAGTGTAGTTTCCCTGATTTTTGTTTTCAAGAGGGCCAATGTCCTAATATTTATTAATCATGTATCCGACGTGTCGGCTGAATCACCTATGCGCGGGTGGAATAAGGCGCTGTCTCGCAGAACGAAGTAAAGTACTTGAGACATCGTCGCGAATCCAGAATCACAACAATAGAGTATGTAGTACGTGAAACCCTAAAGCGCTAGGAAATCGTTTACGGATATTCGGGGGTGAGCGGATGTTATTTCTTCTTGACATGAGTACTGAATCATATTCAAATTGTATATTTTATGAAGGAAAGGAATTTGACAATTTTCATTTTACGGTCTTTTATGAAAGAGTAAGAAATTGTACGAACAAATAAAATACGCATAACTGGACAAATCGCCGTTCAATTCTTTTCCCTCCTGGTGTCGAGTTTAAAGGTTCGCTAGTCTTTAACAGCTCTCACAATTGCAACATCAGTTTTATTGTAACAATTAGCTCACACATGTTTCACAAGCTTAATAAATATTTTACAATATTTCTCGGCACGACTGTACATGGTACTTTACATATATTGACGGAACCAATGCAATCACCGTTTATAATATTAACATAATATTATAGAAGTTACATTGCACAGAATTTCCACACTTGTGTGGAACTCGGTCTACTCGCCATTCCAATCGAACACAACGTGCGCTAGCATCAGGTACATCGTCACCGTCAGGGAACTTGTCATGACAATAGGGAAGCCAACCCTGCGGGCGAATAAAAATAAGAAAGAAAATTAAAGCGACTTTAATGAAACCTCAGACGAAAGATGCGAGTCTTACTTGAAAAATTGCATAAATGAGAATCTGTATCCGTGTTGTTCGGCGACGCCGGCGCACACCACGTTCGCAGTAGCTCCAATTAGAGTTCCGTTCCCTGTAAACAACATATCCGTCCATTCAACTGGATAAATGCCCAGTGAAGGCCCTTTTCTATGCAACCACAATTGCACGGTGCCAATAACTCTCGCTCTTAAAACTTGAAGTTGCTTACCTCCCATGCAAGCTCCGAACGCTAAAGCCCAAACCAGCGGCTGCAACGGCAGGCCGAGTTCGCGATTCTGCGCGAGATTCGTTGCGATTCTTACCATCATCGTCGCTAATGGTACATTGTCGACGAAGGCACTTGCAATCGCCGATACCCAAAGTATTAATAATATGGCGACTGCTAGCCGAGATTCTTCATTTACTGACAAGATGATCTTCTCTGTCTGTTTTCCTATCCAGGCGATCAGACCCAAACGAGCAAGAGCCTGATTGGATTAATAATAAGAAACAGTGAACGGGCCACAAGTAAAGCTATAATTGCGCAAGCAGTACGTACTTCCATGAGTATGAACAAGGCAGCAAAGAATAACAAAGTGCTCCATTCGACTCGAGCCATCAGAGCTTCTAAATCCTCAGTGTCCGCCAGTATGAGTAATAGAAGAACTCCGAGTAAAGCGGTCCAGCCTAACGATAGGTTTAATTCGGGCACGCTGTGCAGGAAGAATAAAGTAATGACGAACACTAGGACGAATCCGGATTTCGCAAGAAGCCATTTATCCTTTATGGGATACTGGAACAAGAAAATAAACCAGTTAATTATATCAAGTTAGTTTTACTTCTTCATTAGATTCTAAATTCTTTGCGGTTGAACTTTCTAAAATCGTGGAACTCGGTCGAATTAATAGAGCAGGCTGCGAATGATGAATCAGTTTATTCAAAACGTAAGAATTGTCATTCGAAAATGGCACTCACTCTTTCCTGAAGTTCTTCAAGGGTTGTCTTGTATCTGTCGAGCTCGACGCTGCCTGTTATTAATTTCTTCTTCAACTGGGAAAGTAAACGCTGCACTTTCTTCAGCAGCGTTTCCCTAACTAGATTCTCGTCTTTACTGTAACTGGACAAACTTGCCGCCGCCCTCTGCCAGATCGCTATTTCATGCCGCAATTCCTGCACATCTTGCGGCTCGTCGAATCGCAGGACCGCGGTGTCGCGGAAGATGAAGCGCAGTTGTGCGTAGACGACAATTAGTACCATAATCACGCCGATGCTCATGTGCAAGGAAAAAGTACTGAAGTCGACGCCCTGGAATTGTAAAACATCGGAATGAAAAAATGCTGGAACAGGCTTGTTGATAAATAATAGGATTGCGATTGTTAATTTACTTTCCAAATGCTTACATTGTTAATAACATCCCGATTGGATGCGATGATTACATTCGGCGGATCGCCGACGGGCGTAATGGCACCGCCGATATTCGAATAAACAACCATCGCTGTTAAAATCGGCACCGGATTCAATTCCATCACCTCGCAGAGCCTGATTGTGACCGGCGTCATTAACAGAATCGTCGTGACGTTGTCCAGGAACGACGAGATGAACGCCGCGAAGAAGCAGAGGGTGTTCACCAATGGCCACAGTTTGCCTCCGGTAATCTGAAACCACCGAACAATTATTTCATTCTTGTCGAAGATTGTGCTTCTGATTGATTACCTTGTAAGCATATACGGCTAGCCAGTCGAATATGCCAGTTTCGCCGACAATGCCGACGAGAACCATCATCGAAAAGAGTAGCAGCAGAGTATCAACATCGATCCAAGATATCAGTTCTCCCATGGTTGGTCTCTGAAGTATCAAATGATTTTATTGCAATTTACGGTTGCATAATTAGAAAAACAGTTCTTTACTGTACCTCGTCCAAAGCAGCCAAAATTGCCACTGACATCGTGGACGCCAACATAGCCGCCAAAGTTCGATGAACTATCTGTGAATATTGATTTTTCATTTGATCATTATATCGTATTTAAATTCGATTTTGTGGCTATTAGCTGAGTTACCTCGAATATTATTAGTACGTATAAACCGAGCAGTACAATTGTCGCGTAGATTATTCCTTGGTGCGCGTAAATCGAGGACAAATCGTAAGTTATCGATATCGGGAAGCTCGATTTCAAATCAGTTTTTAATTTTATCGTCACCTGGCTGTATGATAGCATTCTGAAAAGTATTGGGGAACTCATTTTTATCCAACAAATTGAATCACAACCATAATTTTGCTATAAAAATGGCAATAACATAATTAACTTACTCTTCCGTAACATTCTGAAGCTCGAACACCTTCTGGTGCTTTTGATCGGGGAAAATGTCGATCAAGTCTTCCGGCAGTAAAGGTAGAACCCACACATCAGTAACGTTCTATAAATCATACAATTTCTAAGTGCTAATTATCAGTTTTTTATGATAATCACTAATTAAACTGCAGCTGCCTGGAACGATGGGCTGATATTTTATTTTTGCAAAAATAAATACCTGTCTGAACGTTTTAGGTGTATAACTTAGTTCATCGGTATTATTCCTATCATGCACTTCCAGCTCCATCCAAATCATTAAATGCTGTGTTGATAAATTCCTGTGGGAGTGGCGTGACCTAATCGGTGGCAATAGCGAACCCTCCACGGTGACACTTATCTGCTGAGTGGGCACACCGTTATGCAGTTTGTAGTCTATCTCTCGTTAAGTACTTACACGATACACAAAGTAGTTTAAAAACAATTTGTTAAAAAGGATACTACGAACGCCGTTGCCAGGGACCGAAATCTGGTGCATCATTTCCACCTTCTCGCTTTTGATCATGAGAATCAACTGCAAAGAGACAGATTTCAAGCTAACGAATAAAGATTTTTGTATTTTTCTTGCTGTTGTTACAACTTACTGTAAACACGATCCAACAGGACACTAATAGAACTAGCTTGGTGTATCTGTAAAACGGCTTCTGCTTCACTTCATGGAGATCGTGCATCATATCATGCTGGCCGTCATCATCGACAGTTTGATTATCTTGTCTGGCAATTGTAAAAATCAATTAATATTGGCTGAAACTCAAAACTGCAAAATCTGCCAAGTAAACCATTAAAATTGTACTTTGGCACTGCCGAACTCTGCGTTCCGAGCGACATGTTTACCACGAGACAGTCTTTCTTCATTCCATCGGAGGACCTGATAACAATAAAACATTGTGAATATTATACTCTGGAGCAAGAATAATCCTCGGTTGTCGAAAGACCAGGTTATTTTTAGTCCAGCAAGGAGGAGAAAATTGGGCTCGATTCGTAGGGAGCTCGTACGAATTAATTCGTGAAACTTTAAATTTTATCGAATCCAGCTGATTACAATCCAAGACAGACATTCGCACTGCCACGCCGAGGTGAGCAGTTAAACTGAATAAGAAAGAAAGCTGGTGAGATTTGATCCTCCTTTTCTCAAACTGCGTAAACAGCAAAAAGGATAAACTGTGTATATGTTGTGTTAACATTGCCCAGTGGCTTTAAAACAATGGTTTTATAATCCATTTTGACATTCTCCTTTTATTCATATTACTATCAACAGACTACTCACCTGCCCTCGGTAGTTGGATGCATTCTGTTGTACTCCCGTTGAAAAACAGCTAAGCTTGGATCTAAACGAATTGCCTCCGGCAATTGACTCCAAACTCGAAGAACTTCCTCCGAAACAGGACCGAATATGACTGAGCTCGAAATAGATGATGGTGTCCCTAATCAAGAATAATAAAGAATGAACCCTTGTTAATTGAAACATCAAAATATATGCGTTATTAAGGAATTTGTATACCTGGTGTTCCGCGACTGCAACGTGATCCTTTCCTAAGGAACATCGGCGTTCGCAGTCCGCTCTCATCCTCGCTTGTATCATTTTGGTACATCTTGACTAGTACTCTTTCGAAGGATTCCCAATTCCGACCGACTCCGATTCAGATACTTAACAAATACTTCGATTTAATTGGCAATAATTGGAACCCAATCCAAAACACCGACGAAACCGGTATAACTTTGTATTATTAATTTTCAAAGAGTTGGGTACTCACAGTGTAAAAAGGAAGCGATGGTAGCAGTGTCCAGTTAATCAACGACTCACTTATTAATCATTTTTGTGTAAAAATTGGAATTTCCGTTGGACAGAGAGCCGACTGGAGGAAACGGCAGCGGCTTTGAAACAGGACTTACTTCTACGTGACACCTGAAGCTACAGTGTTTACCTCTGAGGTTTACTCCAGAGGTAGAGGTAATCCATACTCAGACATTCGAAAGTATCACATTCATTTATTGATCTTCGATCAGCAGTTAAACTGCCGTTGGTGTACAAATTCGAAGAGGAGCGCTGGATTCGAAGTACTTTGTATTAATACGATTAAATCGACGAATTAATTAAAACTGGAAAGACATTTCTTAGCGAATTAACTGTCACCGCTTGAAGGATCGAAAGACGTCAGCACAAACTGGTCGAAAAAATGAAACGAATATTGCTATGTTTAGTAAAATCCCAAGGTACTGGATTGCGACCAGAGGAAATGGAGCAGCTGGACTATCTTCAGACTTCTTGTACCTAAGATCATCAATCTCTTTTTAATTCCCTTGAACAAAACTCATACATCAATATAAAACTACTGACGTTAATTGTGCCATGTCGCTGAATGTCAAAGCCTGTGGTCGAATTCTTGTCAGGACCAATAAAGCAGTATTTTCGCCAGCCTCAATTGCGCCATCAACAGTGCCTGGCCACTGCATCGCATATTCACTCGATGCAAAGAAGATTCTTCGGAGAAAACCGCAGAAAATAGAAAAACCTTTCTTACAATAAAGTATACTTTTGGGACGAGGTTCGCGTCATATTTCACAAACTTCTCGGTTTTTCTAATATAAATGGCTTGATCGTGCAATAAATGTGCCTTATCGTTGTTCTACCTTTCGTGGGGTGTCTGCGTGTAACTCAAAGGATCTCCCATAAGACCTGGCCTCATGACGCTCATAGGAAATCCAGCCGCGCCGCCGAAGTACTCCTTCGAGTCATACTTCTTGTAATTTACGTACTCCGCAACTTCATCGCCGCCGAAGCTCTCGCTCAAAATGTCAAACACCGATTTCTTCCTGCCCGAATCCGTGGTGTAACCAGCCAACAAGTACTTGTTGGTATTTCCGGTGTAGCAAGTCGCGTCATAGAGGAGTTTCACGTCGGAATTAGAGTTTTCTGTTGTTAGTAAGGTTCCTGGGAAATTACTGTTTCGGAAAGGTTGATTGTACGCTACTTTAAAAAATGTATTGTGTGTCGCAGTGTACAATTCTTGGGAGTTTTGGAAATTTGGTGGTAGTGGTGGCTGGAAGTCTATGCTTCTATGTTGAGCAGGATCAGTCGCTATGATGACGACGGAACACCTGTAGTTAGAGAAAACTTGATTTATAACAACCAAAAAAGAAATTATGTTTCCTTTCAATTTCTACTTGATAAAACTCTTCTCTGTCGTGACATATACTCGATCGTCATTATATCGAATTCTGCAAACTGGTTCACTGTATTTGATGACACTTTTCTTTGATACCATTTCCAGCAGTTTATTCACAAGTTTCGACATGCCACCCTAAATGTTCAATTTAATATCAGTTGCTATTAATTTATTCTATTTGTTTCATGATACTCGCACCTGTACGAAATACCGATCGGCATCGCCCAGTGCGAACTTGAGACGATTGAAGAATCCGCCAGCCCCATTTAGCAGGTCCAGGAACCACGAGGCAGACGCATCGTTTAGATTAGCGAGATTAGCTTTAAGTGGGAATGAATAATAAGCTATCGGCGAGAATGAATAATGCTACCACGTAATTAATTAATACTCGGTTAATATATTTAGCGGGTAAATGGGCTTAAGCTGGATTTACCACACACGCTCGAAATAAATGGCCGGCATAGCGCCCTCGCTCCCGGCAAATAAACCAGCCGACGTAACAGTTCTTCCACGCTCATTCGCCCAAGATTTCCCCTGTAACTTTCCTTCGTTGCGCTTCCAGTCGAATCCTGCAACTGCGAGAGCCAAGACAAATTGGCAATTTTGTTGGATTTGTCGAAATTAGTTTAAAGAATATTTCTGGAAAATTGTGAGAGAAAATCGGAAAAAATACCGTTCGAAAGAAGCTGTGGACTTCCGCTCCGATAAACCTTGGTAAAAGAGTCGTCGGTCCATTTTTCGTGTAGAGAATTGTTTTATTGCTGGGATTGGTGGTCGAAGCAGGGCTTAAATTCAGGGTTTCTACTAATCGAGTTATGTAATTCTGAGAGAAACTGGCGTAATATGCTTCATTGTACTCCCGCGATAGAAGCCGACCGCCAACCTCGCCTGTTTCATTTTATTTCATCAATTTCAATTCCTGCCATTCTGACTTGTAAACATTTCATACTTCTCGCTTCGATGATCAGCACTTCTAACCCCGGCGACTTCCTCAGGATGTTGTAAGCACAAATCAACCCTGTTAATCCAGCGCCTACGATTATGATATCAATATCAATGTCATCTTCGGTAACATTGTCGTCTACAAAGTCCGACTCCTTCGATTTAACAGGCATTTTTCCAGCTCGAGTACGTCCGCCAACTTAACCCTCTCCAAATGCCAACTAGTAAACGATTTTAATTGCGTCAACAATATAAACTGATCCCTGACTAATTAGTGAAAGAAGAAATGAGAAGAATACTCAGCCAGGAAGTATACCAGCCCGCAGATAGTCAGCCCCTTGATAATCCCGGCAAGTTTGAACCCAACTAAGTTTGAACTTAACATCCTTTACAACTCCCACGATAACCCGGTGCGTCCCTTCTTCTTGGCGGGTTCTCTCTTCTCCGAGCCGAGTCCAGGAAGCCACGGGTTCTTGCCCGCCGGCTTTCTTCCGCTTTACGACTGCTCTACTCTCTCTTTACGGAGCTGTACATCTTAAATAATTGAGGCTAACGTAGTTGCCGCTGTTTTTATAACTGTTTTATCGCTCGCTGTTGCCACCGTCATATGCATTATTCAACCGCCCACTTTTTCAACTTAAGTCCCTCACGGCGTGAACCTGCGAAGCGCTCCCGCGGCCTCAACGACCATCAGCCATACACGCGCCTACTCCTTTGACGAGAGTAGATTACTGCACTCCAAACTTCCCTCGACTTTCGCCCTTTCGTACAGTTATGACATCGAAATCATTCCGGAAACCGGAATGCTTCGGTTTCCTACATTCGATTTCATTTCTTACAATTTTCTATTTAAACTGAGTAAATAATTCGTGTTACATTTGTGGATTTAGGTATTTGAGTATTCGTGGTCCTTTTGCACGGAATTTCACATAATCGTTTAGGAAAATGCGAACTCGACCAGAAGAAAAGTATATTTATGGGAAAACGGTTCGAATTCTCCGTGTTCCTATACATTCGATTTAATTTGTTTCAATTTTCTATTAAAACTGAGCAAATAATCTGTTACATTTGAGTATCGTCGTCTTTTTGCGCGGAGTATCACACGGTCGCTCTGAAAAATACGAACTCGACCAGGAAGAAAAGTACATTTATAGGAAAACGGTGGCATTGGGTGGGATCCTCGGCGAAGAATGAACTTTGGCCGGTTGAATGCGGCATCGTTCTCTTGGAGGAAGCACTTTGACATAGCCCCACGGGTACATTACTAGGATTGCCGGGACCAATTGAACTCGCCCGCTGTGCCTCGGCGGCCTCGGTGACTGTACATGCACCGGCGGCTCACCTCTCAACCCTGAGCCCCGAAAGCCTGAGCGCCGAGCGCCGAGCCTGGGGTTCCCTTATGTCTGCAAACACACCCGCCCGAGGCGACACCGCCTCGTTCAAACAGCCAATCGCCCGATTCACCGCCGGCGCCGAAGCAACTCGAAATTCTCCATTGTTAACGCTATTTGACTTATCCGCGCTGGATCGAGCTAGCGCTGATCTTCATAATAGCTATTATCCCGAAAGGATTCATAGTTGAAGCCTGCGCGGCTAACCTTTCATGAGAGTATGATTAAGGTTCTACCGGCTCGCAGGGTTCGCTTGGCCAAGAGGCGAAGAGCAGTGTTAATGGATAATCGGATTTCTTTATTCGAATCGTTTGGTTTCTTGGCAAAGCTTCTTAATTCGTGTGTCGCCGACGAGAATAGTTGTTTTCACGGGATTTGTTTGAGAGTAATTCGAGGGCTGAAGGAATAACAGAAGCTTTTAACCAATTAGAGGAATAAGTGAACAATAAGTGAAGAGTTGTCCGGCGCAATTCAAAGCGTTTCAACAAGAAACCTCGAAATGACAGTAAAACGGGGAAGCCCCGGTAGCGGCGATGCCACAAATCTTTTTTGAAGTAAAAATCCGGGATAGCGGGCGAATAGGACTAGAGCGAGCTATCCGATCCGCAATATCATGACAGCAGTCTCAATAAAAATCCCACGAACAGCGAGTTCCTGCTTCCGATGCGGCGGTACTTCCTTTGATTAAAATCTCGCGAGGGTGGCTTCACCCCTCGCTTCAAACACCCCCACGATCTATCCAATGTGTCTGCCCCACTCCTCGACCTTTCGTTTCTCCCAGCCTGCAGCATATGTTCTAGTATTTCCTTACTTTTCCACCGAATTCGCCACGTTTCTCTCAAATCCCCCATTTCCACTAATTGCACATAATTAATACGTCACGAACGAATTAATTCTTTTCGTGTCGGTATAATTTGTACAGATTTACCGATGCCATTAAATATTCCCACGAATATTAATAAACCACTGCTTATCACAGATTAATTAATTCTTTTCATTGCTTTATCACTTATGAACCGTACATATCGTTGCCAACTGAAATGTAATTCGAAGAGTCTCTCTTTAATTTTTCAAGCTTTTTTAATTCATGTATTCGATGTTTATGCAACTCGTAAAATGTTGAAGATGCCAGTGCCGGCCGAGTAAGGTTGATGAGCAGTGCGCCCGTTAATAGCGGCGGCTCTCCACGTGCGCAGTAGCACTTTATTCGGCCGAAACTCCCAGTAAGATGTGGCAAGACAAGAGTAGAAATGCTAAGGTAACAGAGAGCGGTGAGGCTCGCTGAGGGAAGAAGGGGACAGTCGAGGTAAGAGAGAGAGTGAGATAGAAGGAGAAGGGTGGGTGGAGGGTGTGTAGGCGCAGGGTGGAATTCGTAATACAGAGGGCCGCTCTACGAGCCCGCTGGGAGGAATTCCGGGGTACGTTTTAAATTGCTGCATCCCCAACCTCCTTGTTTATGTATGCCGGCGTGTTTCTTATTCTTGTGCCGCGGCAAAGGAGAGCGCCCTAACTTTATGTGCACACTGTCGGCATAAGTATGCAATCTATGCGTCGGTGTGCACCTGGAACCAGCCGTGTGTTCGTTCGCTCGCTCTCGCTGCGAGCCTCCTCCACCACCGACTCGCAGCCCAAAACCTCCCCGAGAGTCGGAAACACATTGAGAGCTCGCTCTGCAACTATGCTCTCGCTCGCGAAACACGAGACAATGGGCGGGACGAACCCGAGCGAGTGGGGGGTTTCCGATTTCCGAGGGGAACCGCATCACTCGATAGATTTCCACGTTGTGCCTCGTCTCGCAATATCTTGTTAGTAGTTTAAGAAACTTCGTTTCAAAACGTTCACTAGAGAAAAATATAGAAGTAAATCTAGATTTGCTATAATTCAAAATTGAAACCAGTAAACTTTAGTATAATTGATGTAACTTCCAGGTTCCAAAATACAGAATTTCGCTGACTGTATCTTCTGCGCAGGAAAGGAGTGTAGAAGGAAAAATAAGTCAAAGTGCGTGGAAGTTAAAGCCCGCGCGTCTACATCCCTCGGTCGCGTACTGTAAAGGAAGAGTGGTAGTGGTAGGTGGTGGTAAATTTCGGCTTTCGGTGCTCCAGTCTCCATAGGAGGTCGCTGGATTCCCTTCAGTGGATTCTTCTCGTGTTTTGAACCTGCTAGGCTCTTCTCCTCCTTATTTCTCCACCTTCCAACTCACCCCGCCCCCATCCGCCTATCCGCTGCTACCTAGGGCTGGCTCAATTCCTGTAATCTATGGCCTATGCTCGTCGATTTAACCGTGGAATTGAGCCACGGTGATTTGTACAGTTTATTAATATTGCACGCGGAGGGCTCGGGAGGAAACTGCCTCCTGGAACCTGCCCTCCTGGGCTTCCCACTTTTCGTGGATTTTTCCCGGAGACAATGTGATTATACGCAGGTTGATTCACTAGGACGGTTTAGTGATTTTCTGTAGAATTTTGGAAAATATCCTCCGTACGATACATTTATGGCTTGGGGGCCGACTGATGTCGCGTAGAATCTTCGTTTTAGGCTTAACAATTGAGAAAATGTTGATATCGGGTGCGTTAAAGAAATGTTGAAAAATCGGAAAAATTTGAAATTTTTCATAAATTCCCCAACTTGACTAAATCCGTCAAAATTCGTCAAATGGAGTCTGGAAACTAAGATTCTAGGAGAAACCAGTAATCCAAAGAATATATTCGGGCTACTAATATAATAATAAGAATAGAGAATCAAAAAAAATAATCCACAGCAACTTATTCTTGCGACTGATAGTTCCAATCCAAGTAACTCACCCTCTACTGGGTTGATTACATATCGCTCGAAATCGATCGATCGATCTAATTATCCAATGAATTTTGCCCCATCAGAATCGATAGAAATCTTTCAAAAACCTAAAATTTGATTAGAATTCTTTCCTAATGACTATAAAGTTGGGGCAACGGTGAGGAATGCGCTGAGCACTATGATGTCTCGCAGTAATTGGAACTCGGAACCGACGGGGAAAAAATAATAACCGGCGGTAGGTATCAATCCTTGGGGTAAATATTTAGCGAGGCCCGCTGTAGATTGTACTCCCTGGGGCGTAGGTTTATTCGTACACCAGTGCACGGCTGCGCTACGTCTCAGAAGTAGCCTGCACGTTGCTCGGCTTCGCTTACCGTTTGCCAGATGCCACGGCCGAAAACAACTCGGCTCTATCAGCCGCAATCTCGACAAAAGCTCCTCCCTGCTAGATTGCTACCACGGAAGAATTCAGTGGTCAAGCGCACGACACTTGTCGAACATCACCACTTGTCAGCGCGTCTTGGAACATTTCTCACTGGATCGCGGATTAGAAATTTAGAATTCGATTTCGAGAAATCCATCGCATCTGCCAATTGTCTGTGGAAAATGATCGCGGTCGAATGACTCTCACTGAAAATGGAAGCGAATATGCATTCGCCGAAGCGAGAAACAATTTTCCCGAATACGAATTGGGATATTGATAATGTAAAAGTTTAGTCCGCGGAGCAGAGCTGTCCGCCCGCTTCTCATGCAGTGCGCAGCATTTGATAAAAATGTATGAACAGCGCCGAGTATTGTTAATAAATGTTCGACTGCCTTTTCAAGATCCAAGTATTTCGATCCACACATCCACCGCATTCGAGCGAAATTATTTACACTTTTATGAAAACCCTCGCATTACACTTTCGAATTCGCGACAGAACTCTCATTACTTTTAACCAAATTCAAAATTGCGCTTATTCTCCCAAAACTTTAAACACGAATTTCTAAAGCGTAATTCCGTCATCGATAAAAACTGTTACAGTTTCCACTTGGACCACGTAAACCACGTGCATAAAAGAGTGAACTTGGGACGAATGTATGGTGGGTGGCCGTTCGTCAAATCCCATACTGCTAAATTTCGTTGAATTCGCATGCCTGAAAGTGCATGACTAATCGCGGAGGAAATATGCGTGTTTAAGCAAACGCGCCTAAGCACCAACTGGATGAAATTGATTAACGAAAAGCCCGCTTAACGCACAAGAATAGCCTCGGAAGAGGACGGGGAGCAAGCGAGCTTCATACATTCACATCCTCGTCGTACATTTAGCCCTTCAAATATTCAGATCCCGGCGAGGCTCGTGCCTGGAATTTCGAAACGCTCGAAATTCTTTTTGTTATCTTTCTCCTTTCTTTGAAATTACATGCATACATGCATATATGTATACATATATACATATATAGGTATGATCACGTCGTTTCCGCGTAGACGAGGAGCTTAGAGGAGACTCGCTCGGTTCTAGGACTTGTTACTAGGTGGAGAATTGTAGAAAGTACTTTATGTCTCAGTCCACATAAACTCTCGTAATTCCCACATTTCCAATGGCATTAAGGACCAAGTTTAAGGTATAAAAATTGAAAGAAAGGGAGAAAAATGAATTTCCATCGAGTCTCTCGATGTCTTTTCACTTTAATCGCTCCACGTCTCGAGGATGCCGACTTACAATTTTCAGCACGACAGGAAGATCCAATGCCGCCCGGCAACAAATAGGAAGCACGTCGTACAGTGGAAAAGCCGAAAAGCAATAGACATAGTACGTGAATGGAATGGATTTCAAGCAGCAGGTTTATCTTTAATCCCCGAAGTGTGCAATGGACAGGAAGGCGGGATGGATTCAAAAGGAATGGCGAACTAGAAAGGCAAAGCGTAAATTCCAGCACGCGCGCAATCCACTGCAACTTGTCCAAAATCCTCTAAATACCAGAATTTGCCCCCAAAAAAATCATTCCAACAATTTCTCATCACTTCTCAACCCAAAAACCTTCAAATAACCCAGAGCTCTAATCCCCATGAATGCAAACACTTTTCCCTTTTTAATCTTCGAGTTCCCGGACTTTGGACGGGCGGAGCAATCGCAGTTAAAGTTGGCGCGGGCCGGCTTATATCATTGGGGTTTCAGGTTGGTTCATTCATTCGTAAGGAGGCCAAGAAATCACCAAGTCCAATCAAGACGCGGAGAATCGGCGGACAGGAGCGGCGCCAAGCGGCGGACTGGCCGAACCTCTCCGGCAAGTATACAGTCGAGCCGGTTGCAATAGCGAAAATCAATTTCAGGGGGCAAAGGGGGGGGGGGGGGCGCCGATCGCTTCTCGATGGATCCACCTGGCAGACTCGAGAACAGAGGACTACCTTGGCAGGCAGAATAGGTGGTAGGCGTAGGTTTTGATGGTAGCGAGCGAGCGTGCGAGGGGTCGAAGGGAAGCTTTGGATATCTTGTCGAGGATAGGCTGCCGGTGCAAGTACCTTTAATATTTGATAGACCGCGGCCTGGTCATCCTGCCGAGGCGATAACACAGGCCCCGCGGGAACCTTCCGCCCCAGCATCCCTCGGAAAACGACTGCCACCGAACTCACAACCCGCCTCCAACCCCCCACCCCCCAACCCCCTTCACCTCCGCGCTTCACCTCGAGAATCCGCAGGATCCTCTTCTTCGGACGCGATGTCCTCGAGCAACTCCTGCGGCCTGCAAACCCCTTCCACGCACCACAAGACTCGAGATGTCCGAGTTCGAGGACCATCGCACTTCCAACAACTTCTACTTCCTCGAGTTACATCGCTCAGACGGTAATAAGCGAAGCTTAGTCTTCTATTGGGTAGAAACTTTTAGATGTTTCATTCATCGTGGGTCAATCGTTTATCCAGTGCAGGTATATATGTATGGCAACAGGAAAGGATAAATGCAGTGGTTAGTATATTGGAGTTAATACAGTTTTAGTATCATGGGTAGGGTTAGGGGATGCTCACGATTATAAGCGAATGAATTCCAGGGGTGAAAGCCGTAACGAAATATGATGTCTTCACTTATTATTTAGAATCAAGGCCTACTCGATTTTATTTCGTATTTTTATGGTTAATTAATAACCCATTTAGCACTATTTCTGGTGCAAATACAATGAATGTTTGGAACCGCTGTCTTAATAGAGTGTACCGAAAAGGCAATTGGATTCGCGGTGAGCCCCATTATAACCAAATCAAGATTCGAATGATGAACCAGTACTAATAGCACCAGGAAATATGCATACGAGTTCCTATTTTACCTGGCGGATTTGGCACCGCATTAGAAACGTATGAAAGCATTGCATTAGCCAAGAAAACCCAGCAGATTTCGCCTCCTGATTGTTTCAGTCACCAGTGGAATCTTTAAGGTCCACCGGCATTATCCGCCAGAGTGTAGTATTGAATAACTCAACGACAAACATACTTTTATCCCCGGACATCAATTATAGACTAATTGGATGAGCCCAGGTTAGATTTAACTCTATGATGTTGAGGTTGTGCTCAACGAGTTTTGAGTTCCCCGGGAAACCTGTTGGCTTGGCTTCCAATTGCAAGGCTTCGAAAAAGAAGCAGGGTTCGGGTGGGTGTAATTTATTTGCTTGGAGCTTTCCGTCTCCCTCGGGGGAGAAGTGACCTCTAATTTGGTTAGAAAATCTCCTTGGCGGCTGCGGGAGGCTGGGGAAAATCAACTTTTGTGACCGGTCAGTCGACTTAGGAATCTGTGAGTCAGGAACAGCGTGATACGGCTTTATTCGTTTATTGGATCGACGAAAGTCCCAAAGCCTTGAGGGAGTAACAGAGGGGATCCGGGTTGGGAAGGGTCCATGACACCTTAAAAATTCATTATGAAATAGCTCACACAAATCTGCACTTACTGCGGGGACTCAAGCGTTCAGATAGCAGGCCGCTTGATCGTTAAAGGACTTTGAATTCCGGCGCTTGTTCATACTACCCATTTGCATAAATTCATTATTTCGCGTCCAAGAGCAACACGCGCCTCGTAAATATTCTTAATTAGCTTATCTTATCCAGTCAAAAATCGATGATAGAAGAAAAAAGGCCATTGGGAAGATTTCGAAAAAAACTCCACTTGTCAACAACAATTCAAGAAAATAAAAAAAAAGTTGAAAAAATGCAGATTTTCTAGGACAATCTAATGATACGAGTCCAACAGCATTCAGATTCAAGCTTAAAGAGTCCAAGTGGAACGAGCCCATGCATCAGCTCCGCACAATATCTCCGAGCAGCAACCCCCAGCTCGCGAGGTGGCTGCGAAGCCGGTTGCGATGCGCGTGCAAGTGCGTCGGTGGGCGAAAGTGTTCGGCGGCGACTAATCCCGCGTAGAGCGGCCGATTTCCCGGCAGTCCGAGCGTACGGCGCAAGAGGGAAAATAGGGAAAGCAGTAAGTACTTTGTGCGGAAGGCGAGCCCAGAGCTCGGAAGCACTCGCCGGGCCCGCTCGGCTCTGCGCAGCGAAGGGCGTGTTGGCCTGGTGGGGATGACAGGAGGAAAGCTGCCAACAAGGACGGAACGCGCGAGTCGAGAGGGTGAGAGCCGCCGAGAGCCGCCGAGAGCGAGCGAAAGGTGCGCAAAGGGTTGGAAGCGCAGGGAGCGAGACGGAGAACAATCCCGAGCGCGGGACGGCGAGAGAAGTAGAGAGCGGCTGGGCGAGCGAGAGGGACGGGAAAGGGTGAGAATATCGAGGAAGGAGGGTAAAATGCGGGAAGGATGGACAGCCGGGGTGGTCGCGGTTAGAGACACCCATCGAAAGCGCGAAGGCAACGGCAAAGATGGCCGACCCGGATCGGATTAGGGGCGCAAGCGTGACCAGCTAGCTCCGCCCCAACCCGAGCCACCCCCTTCGCTCCCTCTACTCTCGAGAGTCACCCCGCCGTGGCCCCTATGGCCAACGTCAACCCCTATTCTAGTGGGCACGCGCCGACCTCGCCACCCCCGACGAGCGCCGCTCCACTTCTCGCTTTGTCCTGCTCCGACCTCCGCCGCGACTCTTCGCACCCGCTACCCTCGCGACGACTCCCTTCCTCCGAGCGAGCCGACGAAGAGTTCATCCGCGGAACACTCTTCGCCAACCAGTCACCGCCAAAAAGAGCAGACCTCCAGGAGCTAGCATCATCCCGGCGGTTTTTCCGCGTGTACCATCACGACCACGCAACCCTCCAGCCCACCACCAGCGTCGTCCTCTCGCTCGGCGAGGACCTTAAACTCGGTTTATCCTTGAGCTACGCAATCGGACCAAGTGACACATCACCGTGAAACCCTCGGGTACTCCGTGGATCCTGGAATAAGACCTCGTCTGCTCGACACGGCTGTAATGTCCAGGAGATAATTGGAAGGACTTAGCACCCTGGGACAGTAAAGTGTGTGAATTGAAGAGTGCGAGGTAGAATGCAGGGTCCAGGGCTACCTCAGCCGTTAGCCCTGGTATCGAGGAATTGATGGGTGCAGGAAGGTCCTGCGAGACCCTGGAAGTTCAGTGCTGACTACTTACCCCCTGAAAACCAACCCCTCCCCCCCTCTCTCTCTCTCTCGTGATTTACCGTTGGTGCGGCTGATTAACAGTTCCTCGACGAGGTGGAAAGTGAGAGTGCAGGTACTTTGGGAGGGTGAAGCGGACAGATGCGAACCTCGGACACCGAGTCGAAGGAGCGCGGCCGTCGCTGCTGGTTTCGTTCGATTTGAGCGGACTCCGACTGATACGAGTCTAAGCGAGGCTACTTAGGCGGCCGCAGGATGATGTACTCACCGGATAAAATGATGGGGAGCAAGGGCCTCCACGGGGCACCGATCACTGCCCCGGGCTGCTTCCCTTCGGGCAGGTACTCGCCGCCACCTTATCGCGCTGCGCCCGATCCCATGCCGCCACCGCCCAGACGTTGTATGCCCAATCCTACGGTGAGTCCCTGATTTTATCTTTTAGAGAATTTCGTCGAGGTGCTTTTCGATTGATCCTGCGGGGGAATAGTGAATTCGCGCAAATATTAGACCGAATGTATTACTTGTAGGGTGATGCACTTTTGCCTTTGAGTCAGGGATTTTCGTTGGACACGTAGAAATAATTATTGTGCTAAATAATAGTATTGTGTGCGAGTGAAACTATTTGGTAAATCATGATTAGACTTGCACAGTGGTATTCAAATGTAAATGATTGACCCTGCACTTGGCCTTCAGTGATTCTGAAGCATTTGCACTACAAATCTGAATGTCAATCGACTGAAAATTCAAGAAAGTGTTATAAACAATTTATATTCATTATTTGTATTATCTTGTCAGTGCGAAAAGCGTACTTTTAGTGATTTGATGGAGTTGGTCTGTAAATATTGTATATCGTTTGAATAAGTAGTAGGAAAGGGAGGATTTCGGAGGATTTATGCTTGCATAATTGGTAGAGATTAAGGAGTTTCGTACGTGGTATGTGACGAACGTCGGGGTAATTGTAACTTAATATTAATGTTCAGCAACTAGTCGGATTCAAAATTACGCAGCACATAGCTTAATTATTGACGAGCGCGTGTGTGTTGACTATTGACAAATCAATAACACGCAGTGGCCCTTTGTAGCTGTCGCTGGTTAATTACTTATGTAACTTGATGAGTACAACGTCGACAGCGAATGCGAGCTTTCCTGGAGACCGCGATTTGTCAATTCAATATTAGATGATCTGTAATCTGACACCAAGTTACAGTTGCACAATTGATAGAAAAATTAGACTCAACTCAGTGCTCCTTTGAATAATGATTTTTCAGTCCATTTTAATACTCGGAATTTAAATTTCTCCGAAACACTGAAAATTGAATCAAGCCAATTCGCTGTCAATCTCCGAACCGAGAAATTAACATATCAGAAATACGTGGGAAAAAAGCTTGCACGTAAAAAAGCTCGGCGACGAGCGCCAACCAAATGGGACGTCCTTAAATACTGTGACCTAGATTGAGAGATCGAGCCTCAGGTATCCTGCAGAGATGTTTCATACGAAAGCGGCGGTGAATGTTATATTAGAATGCGAGATAAGTCGAAAGAAGGGCTCGAAACTTCTCGTCATCCATTTCCATTGTGTGCGAGTTCTCGCGGTCTCGGCTGCCTCCGAACTAACTCGCCGTTTATCTTCGGACGCTTTCCATATGCTTTACGGACTGTAACACTGTCTGTCCTTTTGCATATCAGTTTGCCGAGCGATTGGGTAGTCGAGTCCATAAAATTCCGTTCCACCGATATTTTTCGCCTTATCACTTGACTTAAATATCATTAAATTTTCTTCAATTATTTATTTTACTAACAATCGAAAACCATTGCCCGACTCGCACTACTACATTGGAGCATAACCGAGTTCTTTAATCACCGATAACTTAAGAACATCGAAGATAAATCGATTAAAGTACTTGGAACCCTAGACAATTGTCGAAATCTCTATGGAGAGCAATGCGCAATAGTAAATAATCTATAGTGAGGGGTGGGGGGCGTGGCGGCGCAAATGCTCGGATATATCGAATCATGTCGATGCGTGTCCCCGCGGCTCCGTCGCCGGCTGCACAGTCTTTAGTTTATTCATGTGACGTAATAGGATAAAAAGCGTCGCTGTCAGCTGAGTGGCTGGATGAGATTACAGGCGTACTGTTGCGCCCGGTAACGCGAATCCGATGTAATCGCTCCTTTCCCGCTGATTTTCCTGACTCCCTTCCACTTTTGTCAGCGCTCTCGCCGCCGCGACACTCTTCACGCGACGCTGCCTATCGATTGAGAATTCGCCACCGCGATTAATACGCGATCCTAGCTTGTGTGCACAGTCTTCTCGCTAATTTGCCTCCTGGTTGCGCTTGATTTCCAGTCTCGACTCGCTTTTACTTATTAATATTGATTCATGAAAGTAAATCGCATCTTCCAAGAGTTTTAAAGAAAATGGGAATTGATTCGCAAAATTTATGAAATTGTAAATCTGGCGAAATATTTCTAAGTTTTTTACTCTTTGTTTGTATGTTTTCTTTGATAATAATTGAGTATGGCTGAGTCGATCTTGAAAAAAATGTCTCGAACATAAGCCAGGCAACTGAATAATCACATAACAATACGTATAAATGTACGGGGCACTCGTCCCCCTCTCTTCGCAGGTAGGTAGCCTAATTAACGATCGATTAACAATTAGCGAGCGGTAAGCGCGCACGTTTATAAATCGGTCAAGCACGCTGATGTCCTTCGGAGAGTCGAATTTCGCCGGGAGGTCAATCGCGGAGATCGTTAACGGCCTAATGTCATTAGCGGGCCATGAGCGTGAACCGGCTGCTCTAACTGCACTATTAATTATCTACGATAATTATCTATGATAATTAATACAGTGGGCCCATTACCTATTCATCGAACGCCCCCTAATTATTCACGTTCGGACGCCCGCCGCTTCCAGACCTTTTCCACTTGGCCTCCGCTCCACTTCAGACGGAATATTAATGCGAGCCTTCGACTTGATAATTGTTCGTACTTGTACGATGCGTTGTTGAACTTTCTTTCAGCGATATCCTTCATTTTTAATCCACCAAACCCCCCCGATCAAAGGCGAGAAATTCTTAAGTAAATCTAAGAAATCCCCAGCTGAGAAACAGGCTGAAATAAGTTTGGATTCACTGTAGAATTTTGCGGATTCGGATTGTAAAAGAATACGATGATGGGAATCGAATTTTCGTAATTGCGCTGATTGCGACTGTTTTCAATCGACAAGCGACGGGCAGATTTCCCGAGGACATCTCGATTCGCCGCCGCGGCGCCGAGGAGAGGAGAGCGTCGTCGGGATTATATTCCCGGTCCAATTCGCCCGGCTGCAAATGAGAATTGTCCGGGAGTCATGCTCGATTGTCGGGTGTCAGAGCCGGCTAAATATCATCGGGGGAAAATAGCCGGCGCGCGATAAGTGTCAGGAGAGTCGCGACAGGAAAGTGGAGGGACGTCATGTCGCCGGCGGTGACGGCGATTATCGATTGCTCTCACCTACATCCAGACCACATCATCCCTCATTAACCATTGAAAGTAAACGCTCCTTTTTTCCCTCTAGCCGCCGCCAGACCACAAAACACACTGGCATCGAATTCACTTACTTTTCCTTTCGGCCGCCGCCTTTCCGTTGCCGGCTCTCCTCCGACGCTCTGCCACTAGAAACTTGCATTGGACGAGTCTAATTATAAGCTTCTCGTCAGTCGGATTTCTCATTTGCCAATGATTGTGTTTACAAAACTCAAGTCTCAACGTTGAATCCAACCATTTCCCATTGACTGACTGACCTGTCCAATTGCTTAAAATTCTCTTCAAAGTTGCAATGTGTCTATACACAATTAAGGAGGGGAATTTTTCAAGACAAAATTACAGGACGTGTATATATTTTGTAACAACACCACATTCGAATAATAGAATTTAATGTGGGGGAATAGCAAACAGTCAGCCGCTCGGAAAGCAGAATAAATTAAATGGAAATAATTAAGAGAAGTAAATGAGGAAAACAATATAGCGGGTCGACCTCTGATATTAAAAATAAGCACACTCTTGGTTTAAGAGGGACGCTTTAACCGGATTGTCAAAAATGCATTAAGCCCATTTCGCTGCTGGCACGGTAACAAAAAATTAATACGAATTAACCGGCGCATAATTAACGAGCCACCGCCGCATTATCAACTCATGCCGTATAATTACTCGTTACACGCATTTTCCTGATATTTCCGATTCCCCCGGACGCGCGTTATAATAATGCGGCAAAAAGCGTAATCAATTAACCGGCGGCTTTTAATTACCGGCCTGATCAGATATTCCATTACGATTCACCGAACGTGTAATAATAAACGAAAGCAATACATTGTAATAATAAAATGTAACAGTTCGCCCGGCTTCCTCTTTCGTTGGCGTTGGCCGCGTACTGGAATTATTTCGTGTTATTGCCAGTGCAAACTTTGCAACGTAAAGTGTTGCAATGAATACTTGAATTCTGCTGTAAATACAATGCTAATTCTGGTTTGTGGGTGATCAATTGTTCTGCTTATATGTATAGAATTGTACAATTTAGGTACAGTGTTGATAATTAGTGTTGAATTAATGCACGTAAACCGCCCACTGTAAGTTCCATGCAAAATAAAGAATAAAGAATAGTAATCGTCTGTTTTTAGGGCGAATTAATTAGCTTTGTATTAATTTTGAATCTTTTCACTTTTCCCTGGAAAAACGTTCGCTCGGTGAAATCCAGTCGCAATTTTCCATGTGTCCCAATCCATTGATCGCCGAAAATAGAACGATAATATCTCGGGCGAGTTGGACAGAAAGTTTCGCAACCTGCGCACTTCTGACGCGAACCGAGTATTGCGCACTTTCACAAATTAACCGTGAATAATTCAGCAGGCACTTATCGATTTATGAAAATCTCGAACAACCGAACACTCGCGACAGTCCGGCGGCGATAACGTGATTTTCGTCGGAATGGAAGAGATGTATCGGCTCCATGTCTCGTGCTGTTGCTATTATTGATTATTTTCGTCTCATTTAGTTGAACTCCATTCTTTACTTTTCAAGCTTCGTGATTAATTTTACCAATTATTACCCTGAAAAACTCAATTATCGAGGTAAAAAGCTCCCACTATTCGATATTGTATGTACATGTTTCCAGTATGTACAATAGCGAGCGTTGAATGGAGATATTTAGTCTTCGAAATTCAAACAAAGTTACACTGTTAAAAACCGACAAGTCGGCGGTTTCTATTTTTAGGAATGAAAAATCCGACCGCTTTTCCCGAAACCCGGGGAAACTGGAGCTTTCAGGCTTAGACTGTGGCGAAGCCCACTCTCGAGGCGCATTACCGTAGTAACGCGGTATTGACAAAGGTCTTAAAATGCGGGGGTGGGTTCGAGTAATGAGGATAAAGTAGAATCGGCCATTGTGCAAAATGAATGGCGGTCAAAGGAAAAGCATTGGTGTAGAAGGAATTCGGTCGGTCCGGCGGCGGTCGGAATTCGTGAAATACGCTTGGTTGTACCAACCAGACGGTCTGCTTGGTTAACTGCAAGCTCTCCCTCTCTCTCTCTCCCTCTCTCTGTTAGGTTCTACCAACTCGAAACGCACACGCTCGCCAGCGGCTGATTTCGAGAATTTTCCGGGGATTCAATATTTGGCCAACTGGAACGTTTCCCCGGCGGTGTCCGTCGGAAAAGCTCCGCAGTCGAGATAAAGGGGATGACGTAAGCTCGCGGCATTCCTTCAACGGCTCCGCTTTCTACTGACACTATTCCCATTACAATCCACATGCATATGCAGTGCTCCCGCTGAGCTCCCTCGCGCGCATCCTGATCTGCGTTAGTCCTTCCAATTAGCCGTCACTCGACACACTTGACTTCACTAAACCCAAACTGCATTTAAGAATTTTCATCTCTATATAATTTCTAATATTTCCTCATTTCAATTTTCCACGATTCATCAGACATGGACAATTCTAAACCGGTTTTTTCCCCACGCAACACAATACTAGAAAAAAATCGACCACCCAGCCGAATGCAGCGCAGCGTTGAATAATAAATCCTGCATCCTTCATGCGAAGTGCGAGTTAGCGGGGCGAATCTCATTGGGATCGATCGCGCAGCGGCAGCCACTGAAATCGGCTGGTTGTCAAAGCGAAGACAGTGGCGGAAGATTGGGCCGCTCACGGTGGTCAGGCGTTGAAGGCGAAATGAAGAATTCAGGGGACCCTTGAGGGCACATAAATATTTCGGCGATAAGCATCCACGGATGACCTTTTCCAAGCAGACCTTTTTCGCCGTGTGCACAGGTGCCCCGCTTGTGAGCCACACAGGTGTCACGCCGATATCGATTATGCAATCTCCTATGAACCCCTGGACGCACCAGTATGTGCATGAATACGCACATTTCCACCGGCGGCTTTCTGATTCAGGCCCCTTCCCTGGAATTGCCTTGCAAGCCGCCCTGTCAAATAGCCTTGACGCTAATTGTCGCGTTCTCTTCGACGGATAATATTGATTCGTGTCCCTTGCCCTCTTTAAACCATATGTCTTCCGGGGGTTAGTTAGCTGCTTATTAAAACTACCACCGAGTCAGACCTGCAATTAAATTGGAACCAGTCGAGTATTTCTCGTTAGCAGAGGGTGAGTCGAGTCCCGACTTTATAACAGACCTAGAATACTCAAATCACTAATAATACAAACAAAATAAAGTTTCGAATTTCGAAATGCTCCCCTGATTAGAAACACAGGAATTACAAAGTTTCGCAGTAGAATAAGTTAAATTGGCAAAAGGCCGTTTCGAAAGTCGTGGAAAGGAGTTTCATTCCTCATGACTGGAACATCGAAGGCCACGAAGGGAAGACGGTGTGAGTGTGGGTTGGTATGCACTAGACGAGCGGCGTAGTATTGGTGGAGAGCTAGTGCATCGTCCGAGGAGAGGTTGAGCCGTGCTGAGCGTCGATGGTCCCTCGCACGTAGCTAGGTTGCTCGGACCGAGCCATAGAACAGCCGCGGACGATCCCACACACGGGACACTTGGGACACATAACGCTCCCCACTTACATCCAATCACTCCTGATTTATATTTACTACTCGCTTGCTCCCTTATTTATCGTACTTCACGGAGACGCGCCGCTCCTCGGCCCGACCGCCCCGAGGAACGAGAACGTTAATTCTCGCAAATTGAAAATTATGGACCGCGACCGAGGACACCACTGCCAACCTGGCCCTCAAGACTCGGCCGACCTTCTTTCCCACTGAACCTCCTTTCGACGACGCGGCAGCCCAAATAAATGTTGACTGAGAGAATTTTTCTGTGAATTTGTTCGACTTGATTTCAATTGTGTTGCAGTATCATTCGCTTGGCGAGGACTGTTGTCTTGCGCTAGAACGACTTCAATCCTGTGTACTTGTGCAGGAAAGTGGTCTAGAGACCCCAATCGATAAGTGAACTTCTTACTCGCGTGTACGCGTTCTGCAATCTGCCGCATGACTAATATTAGTTTAGTGATGTACCGCAGTTAAAGGTTCGTGTCCTGAAAGTCGCGTGTGTCAATCTCCCCGTGTGAAATCCTGTCTTTGCTTCATTACATGCGAATCAAACCTGAGTACCTCAATCTATATTATTTACAATTGAAATTCACTCGTGTGTCCAACGATAGAAATGAGCCAAATTAGACAAATTAATTCTGTAGACTTCTCTTTGACCATTCCGGTGAAAGGATTGAATGTGAACAGTAGGAAGTGAAAAGATTTGCGTGCAGCAGCGCGTTAGGAACTAATTCGGCCCGAATTTGTGGTGAAGTGAAGAGGAGTGCAGGTGAAGGGTGGAGTGGGTGCGGACTGGGGGAGAAATAAGTGGTGGTGGTATACAATGAAGTGGGGACTTGAAGTGGTAGTCGCCAATATAGCAGGTGAAAGGAGAAAGGGTCGTCTAGTCACGCACCTATCCACCTATGTATACGTTCGTCTGCCCCACACGAAAGTCCAATTGTACACTTGCTAATGGGACACTATCGTCACAGGCTCAAGCCATGTTATTAAACATCGATTTCGATCATTCACTATTATTTTCATCCCGGAAACATATTAAAGTCTACTACTTTTTTAAGGGAGTTTGAACAAGTTTTACATGCGAGGATAATCTGGAATTGGAGAAAAAGGGGGATTTCGCAGTCTCATTGGATTGTTTCGTGGGGATGATTATATTCAGTGGTATGGCAGGGCGCAGTAAATCTTGGGAAAGGGGCGGAAGCACTTCCTCCCCAAAATGTTCGATGTGTCGCCTAAGCACTCCCTGTCATATCAGACATCAAATCTACATCACATCAGGCCGCGACTGCCTCACCTCCTTCCCTGATATATACCGGGTGTCCTTACATTTCTATATTAAAGAAATCCTTTGAACAAGACTCGAAATCTTTTGATTGTTTTTTAAATTATCCCATCTAGCCACGTAAACTGAAAATAGCAAAATTGTCTAAACCAAATCAAGAGAAATGTGGAAAATGGGGGGCGGATGATAGAGGCGGGGAATAATTCGAACACATTGTATGCGAGAGTGGTTGAGCACTCGAAGGTGGACGAGGTAGGGAGAATATAGCCGGGCATTTCACGTAGGGGTGGCTTTGAGTGGCGCAGTGAAACAGGTAGCGAGTCCGTCGGGCTAACAGAAAGGGCGAACATTACTTCCGTTCCGACGTCCGCGGTTTAACGCTGTTATTATTATTTTTATTAGGGTGCCGGCCTGTATAATGCTATCAAGGAACCCCAACGGGGGCGGACACGCAGGAAATAAACCTAAGTGTATAATTACAATAATACTTACCAAGGTTCCCTTTCCTCGACTTCCCTTTCCTCCTTCCTTCCGCAGTAAACCTCGAAATCCTCTTTCCTCTGTCGGACTCTCTTCAACTTCACTTTGACTGGCTGGATAAAAATTGCACTTTCAGACAATAAAGTTAAAGCAAATATGTAAACGGGACTTGTCAATTCCTCGAACCAGACTACGTTCCATTATTAATTCCAACACTCAAATCACTAGATTCGTACAAACAATATTTACAATTAATTCCAACTATAACTTTATTGCATTTTGTTATTTAGTCTCATGATTTCGATTCTCCTCGGAAGTTTTGCTTTATCAAGTTCTCCGGCTCATCGACCTCCCCCAAACACTTTATCCGCCTGTCCACCCCTCACCATCTAATTGTCTGTCATTGTATTATGGACTAGTCCGTCTCCTCGTGTGTTCCTGTCCGGCTCCCTATCATTTCGCTCACTCCCTCAGCCTAATGTCGACTTGCATGTGCCCCCGTACCCGCCGGCCATGTTTCGAGGGTCAAACCCCAAACCTAACGAGTCTTAAATTTATTTGCAGCTATGTATAACCAACTGGTCTAATCGCCCGCCCGGATACTTGCTCTATTGTCATGCCATTTCCGAAAAACTGGCAATCTGGACGAGTCGGGATAAATTACTGCATTAAAACGAAATCAAAGCCACGAGGCAGTTGTTCTACTTGATTTAAAGTCTCGTCTAAAATTCATCTACTTATTCTTGTGATGCAATAATTTGTTTATCTAATACAAAATGGAAGAAAACATTCGTGTTTGATCTCCATAGTGAGTTGAGCGATTACAAAAGATAAGGAATTCTGGGCCTCGCGTTTCGGCGGAGAGAGCAGTGGTGTACGTGAGCGAACTGTTAACAAGAAGAATTGGCGAGTAGAGTCGGCGGGGATGGGATCGACACTGCTACCGCCTACTCCGTTAGGTTCATCTCCCTCTCGCATAGCGAATGGCACCAGGTACCATTCCAGAATGTACATACACGTACGTGTCCCAAACCCGCTCCCTCCGACTGCCTATGTACCAGTCTGTACATATACGTCCCGGGTCACACGTGTATCGCCTGAAAGATAAGGACACTCATACACTTTCCCGATATATTTTATGCCCTGCGAAGCATAACCGCAACACCTTCCGCTGCCTCGCCTTTCCTTCTTCGCTCTCACAGTACATTCGAGCGTTTATGCTTCCTGATTCGCCGCGGTAGTCAGATTCTCATCCAAGTATCGATGAGTAACGATATTCGATAGACGCAAACTGTTCTTGGATGATTCTTGATAAGGTTTCTGCGATAAGCGTGTGGTGGAAATAAAATTGTTGAATAATGTAATGTAATGTGGTCTTCATTAAAATTTCAGCTTCCACACATTTAATCTAATTAATCATGAATCCACTCATAGTACTATTATTAAGAATATTGAATTCGGTGCAATTTCTATAAAACGGAGAATTGGAGAAAACATGACAACGAAAATAGACAGGAAAGAGCGGCGTGTTGTTGATGATGCGTCAGATATTGGGATAGTGTCGGACTAGGTGGGCCGCGTAAAGTAGAACAAAGGGGTTGCCGTAGGATAAATGTGGGAGAGATGTCGTTGCGATTGCGTGAAGTGCCCGGGGCCATCCATACGGTATGCGTTTAGGCGCACCGGCGAAACAATCACGGGGCCACTCGGAGGGAGCAGCCCTCGTGAAAATCAAGAGTCTATTATTATGACCATATGTTTACGCCACGATTCTATCTCGACACAGGCTGGCCCGCGCGGGGGACGAGAGGCCAGACGCACACCTGCTCGAGCGGGTCAACACGGCGCAGCACGTGCGTAAGAGCATAATGCTCGCCCGGAGCAAACATACACTTCGGATATGTGTCACTCTTTAAACAGAGCGGCGCGCGCTCTGCTACCTTTATTGCCGATCGACGGCGTCGTCTTTTGCGATTAAAAATTGCGTTGGAAATAGTGGGAATCGTAAAAATGTGGAGAGAGTAAAGATTGATTGGGGATCGCGAGAACAACTTTTCGACATCCAAGTACACGTGAGGTTCGAGGCATCGTAGAAGAGAAGTCCGTGTAAGCCGCAAAAACACAGCAATCCCATAGAGTGGTCCCCTTCAGTACCAATTTACTTGGATAACCGGACAATAACAACTAATTTCAGGAAGCACCAGCCCAAGTCAATCTTTATGATCCCCATTTAAGCCGGGGTGGGGCTCGCAGTATCCATCGAGTCCCGATCTCATAACTCACTTTGCTCTATCGTGGATTTCTCCTAAGCCGGAATCAAATACATATATAAACACAATTCTCTAATTTCAAAATAAACAATTCTTCAATAAAACTTCCACGTCCATAAACGCTTGAAGACCTGAAAACTAGGAGCAACCAGCCGAACCAGGATAATCATTTATCACAAACATCGAAAAAGGATGAAGTAGAAAGACGCGACAATGAGAAGCATCGGGCTGGTCGACGTCCAGGGAAATTAGCATCATCGGTAGTTAAAGCGACATCGAGGGAAGGGTCTGGTGCCCTCGGGAAGGCGGCCTTAATGAAATTATCGTCAGGCGGAGTTTTCCAGGACAAATCGACGTTTCAATTTTCTTAATGCGCTCATCTCTCTCCGCTGGGATCTGCGGACCCCACCTCGCCAGGAAGCGACAAGGAGGATCGCATCTCCTCCGATAGGTTCGGCTGGTGGCGATTCATGCGAGCGCTCGATGGAGCCAGGGTGAAGCGGAGCGTCGGTGCGGCGGCCACGTGTCGACGCGTGCCGGACACGTGAGCGATCTGCCAGCCAACGGAAACCTCCACTCGCACGTCGCCCGTACTTCCTTAAGTGCATTACTGCCGCTCCAATTACATGCCTCGTAAATTAACGCGCCCGTCCTCTCGAATTCTTTCAATTGGCCCTGCGCACTCTGGGACCTCGGCGATTTGTACTTTCGGTAGAAGCGGAAGGGCGGAAGGGTCTGGTGTCATCTGACGCGGCTTCAATGCCAATTGAGAAATTGACAGTCATTTTATACCATCGAACTTGTCGCATTGACAATGAAATCGATTAAAGTCCTAGCAAGCTTCGGAACATGAAATAATTACAAGTCTAGTGTCGAATCAATATATGTAGTTGTTGAAATTACTGCGGGCAGCAATTGTAGATTTCTCGCTTTAATGACGTTTCAATGAAGGCTTTCCAGCAGCGACGGTGCCTCTTACCATCGAATACCAGCGATCGATAGAACTACTGTCAAGTTTGACCTCTTTCTGAAAGTTTGACCTTTTCATCGGAACTCCAGTTGCACTTAACGTGACGCATATCAGTTCGGAAGCGAATTGCGAACTACATCTTAAATGGGTGACAGAGAGGCTCAATGAGAATGGGAACTTTATTTCCGGAATATCGCTCCAAGCCTTTCGAACAAATCTTATTCCTCGGCTTCCACTTGGCGAACTGATAAAGTTGACTGGGAAGGTGCGAGGTTCCTGCAGTTCTCCGTCGAGCAGGTAATCGCGTCAGGAGGCAATCCACCTACGTTTCAAATCTAATATGCTTGAGTGCGAGGGTAAGATGAGTGGAGATAATTGGCCGTGCAATGAACCCCCCCACTAACACTGCCCATCATCCTAACGTGGGAGGGATGGGAAATAGGGTCCGATTATGGTAATAGACTACTGGAAATCATGCCGCCAGTGAAACATCACTTATTCACACTCTATCTTACAATTTTGCATAAATTCCTACTTACATTTACCCGAGGCTACTCGGAATATTCCCTGCTCTCGTAAAGCAGCAGGGTTTTTTATCCAAATAATATATTCTAATAAATATACATATATTTATACATAATTTAATAAACTTCATCCTCAAGCTACTTGCGTAATATTAACATTCTAAAATTCAATAGTTCCTTATGCATTTTTGCAACGTTAAAAATGTACTATTTGCTCGAATTTATTGAAAACAACCCCGAAGCTTAAACGAGCCCGGCGGTGCACCTACGGGCCGCGTAATCATCTCGAAAGAGGATGTGTTTATTCTGCGAAATGTTGCGAACAAGCAGCGAAGGAAGGTCGGGGGGGTGGATATTGTATTGCATAATACCGTGGCGTATTGACATAAGCAGGTAGTGTGCGATAGTGATGCGAGATAGAGGCCTCGCGCGAGGGAGAGTGGGAGCGGGAGGGCGCCGGGGAATAAGGGTGGATGAGGTCGAAAAGAGGGTGAGTGTCGAGTTTGGTTGTGAGGGTGGCGGAAATGCGAGGAGAGGAGAGAGGCTGCCAGCAGAACTGCTGGAAGGTTAGGAGCGAACCTCCATTAGAGCCGAGCCTCTACCATCGCCATATAGACGAGCGTTACTCTCGTTACTGCCGTTACTGCCGCCGCAGTAATGACGAGGCCGCCTGTTAACTCGATAAAGCTTGCATATCTAATGATTTTGGCAGCAGCGTTCCGCCTGGTTGCAGTTCGAAAAACCGGGAATAATGGGAAAATGTGAAAGAATGATCGTTGCTGTTGTTATTGTTTTTGAGACGAGTGTTTTCCCCTCGCGGTTGTTTTCGAGGCGGCCGAGACACGTGGTTGGCTGGGAATTGACAGGAAAATGTATCCTTTCGTCTGGGAAATCTACACCGGGTTCCGACGAGCGTCCCGTGATGGATGAGGAATGATTGCGCAGGAATATCGCTCCATCATACTTAAGAACAATTCATTGGATTTTAGGAAACAAGCGTGTTGTCCTTCCCCGAGAACTTGCGCCCTCGCGTTACCACACCTTGTCGAACAGGTGGGACTAGTCTTCGCAACAACTTCTTAAACTCTTATTTATTTATAATCCAAGAAAAAGCAGTTTATCCTTCGGATTTTCGAGCCGATTAACTCTTTACAGGAATGCTGGCCCGTATTTCGCGGCTATTTTAACAGATTCTCGGCGTTAAACTTAAATGAGGTCGGCGAGAGCGGGGTTAAATCACCTCGCTAATCAGATTCCGAATTTACAGGGGTGTATTTCTTTTCGATTTCCGCCCTCTTAACTCAACCCCGACTCCCTCTCTATTTATTAATTGTTCCCGCGGTCTGATTAAGGAAAACATTCCTTCTTGCCGCATCATCGAGATTACCCAGGCGCTAAATCATCCCCTGCGGATGGCAGGTGGATAATGCGATCACAAATAACACTCCAACCCACCGAGTCAACTTCCTCGGTTATTTTCCAAGAAAATCTCCGCTTAACTACAACAATCAAGCTCGACAAAAATTACTGCCCGCGAACCAACAGCGAATCCCACCAAACCCTATGAATTAATGACCAAAGGTATTCTCCGATCCGAGCCAAGTAGAGTAAGAGCGACAACTGACACTGGCATTTAAAAATACGAGGAATCCAGTTGGCGCGCCGATGAAAGTTCCTAACTTATTCACAAAGGTGTCGAGAGCGAACAATAGCAAACATTCGTCATTTCGGAGGGCAGTGCGCGAGGGAAAGAGTAGTCGAGCGTTTTCCAGTGGAGCGGCGCGCTCGGCGCTCGGCGCGCAAGTAGAAGGGGGAAGAGGTAGTGAAGTGCAGGGAAGTGAGGAGAAGAGTGGAAGCAGCGAAGAGCAGCGGCGAGTAGAAAAGAGTAGAGAGAAGAGTAGAGAAGAGAAGTGGATGGGAGGAGGGAGGGGGAGCGAGCAGGTTGAGCATGGCGGCTGAGTATAGTGTAGATGGTTTGGATCGATGAAAGAGAACGGGCTGGTCTGATTGGCGGGACCGCGGGGGCGGAACAGAACCCGGCCAATCAGCGTCTCCATCCCCCGATATATAGTGCTAACGAAATCACTGATTTTTACGCTCGGCGAGCGCCAATTTCGGCTTAAACTGTAAATACCATAAAGCGAATCGTCATGATTTATCGAGTGGCTCTTCTTCTCTCTTTTCTCTTTCTTTTACACGTACAACCAACTCGCGCGCGACCGAAGTATAAGAATCCAGTTCTCATTTCGCTGTATGTATGTACTTTCTCACTTACTGCACTTCCATTTTGAGGTATCAGCGCAGGTGGAAGTGCAAGTATCTCGACAAGTTGAACTTTCGAACATCGCTAATTACAGTAATTGTGTTAAAATATACGACAAACGTTTATATTAACAAAAAGTATTAATTACAATTTGATTTGGGTACTTTAGTTTTTATAATTTGAATGAAAGTTTGTATTTTTATATTTTGTAGGTGTTTTTGTAGATTTAGGGTTACAAAAATGCATGATTTCGTTAGGCTCGATCGGTTTAAGTCCACCAGAATGGGATTCCTCGAGTAAGAGAAGTCTGGCTTGGCATTAAAAGTGCAGATGTTCTGGGAGGAAAGAGTTGATGGGCGAGCCAGGAGCTGCGAATCAGGCTACTGCATCAGGAAATTTCATAAATTCTCTTTAGCCGCCTCTTAAGCGCCCGGTGCTTCGTCAAGACCCGTGTTTTTCACCTGAAATACTAATGAGCCAAGTCACAGTCACTTGGTATAGCTGACAGAGGCGCCGTCATGCACCGCACGATCGAAAAAGCACTCGAGTCATCCTCCCTGACAGACACGTCCTCCTTCCACGGCATGGACACGAGCGAACTCCGCAATCCGAGGTAATTGTATCGTTCGATCGATTCGATTCGCTGGAAACGATTTAATCGAACCCTCTTCCAAATCAGACGCAAGGTTTCCCGACTCCTCTAACTCAATACTTCAAAAACACTAAACTCCTGTTGGACATCAAATTCTACTAATACGAAATATTAACCATTGACGCGCCCAACTGCGGCGAAAGGATCGAAAGAAATATTTCGCGAAAGTGGGTCGAGATCGGCGATATCTCGCATAATCCGACAGCGCCGTTAACATATCGAGCGGATATACATAGAGAGAGAAGCGGCAAATTTGCGATTGATGGGGAGCGAAGATTCGAGCCGGCGTCCGTCGGCGCTGAAAGCTCGGAGCTCGTCGAACTGGTGTTTATAATGGCTCAAACGAATCGAGTGAATAATGGAGCATAGCCGCGGGAGAGTGAGAGGGAGAGAGAGGGAGAGAGAGAGCAACTGTAAGGGAGCAAATGTCCCCGATTATAACAAAGGCGAGGGAGCGCAGCTTGGCTCATTTGTTATTAACTAGCCTAGCGGAACGCCCGAGTGCAGAAAGACTTCGAACACGACTTCACACTTTGACTCGTCGCCCTTGGTAAATTTAGTTAATTACCAGTCAAACTTCCGCCAAGAAACTCCCTTCCTCTTCCATCTACTCTTGGCACACCCCCTCATCACCCTCGCCGCCCCCCTCGAACCCTGCAACATTACCTGCCTCTTCTTTCGCTCCATTTTACCCCTCCACGCTTGCCCCTTTGCCCCCTCGGACTCTTCTCCGACAGGCTTTTCTTTAACCTGCTAATTACTCCTTCAATATCACCAAGATATTCCGCCGAGTTTTCAATATTTGCAATATCGATCTCCAATCTCATAGAAATGGTTACACGTGTCCCCGCAGCGATAAAAATCTGTTATCATTTGTATATCGCCAAGAGGCAGGAAAACGTGTTATTAAAACATATTATTAAGTGTTGTATAAACACATATGAATCTTATTATATGTTACACATACCTCAGGTATTAGAGTATTTGGTGAATATAATTTTATTGTGTAAATCAGCAAAGGTGATCAGCAGTGGACATCCATACGACAGAGTAACACGTCAAAGTCTCAAGCTCAAATCAATAAATTGAACAACGAAGCATCTACCTTCATAAGCTATTTGCACCAATCTTCAAATTACAATTCCAGCAAAATCATCTCGCCTCGGAGAAGATCGCCGAAAGCATTAAGACGCAATGCGCACCAGGAAACGACTCCGAGTGCACTCGGGGCGCGAGGATCGATCGTATCGGGCGAGCGGAGCAGAGGCTGATCGAAAGCGTGTCGGATAATTCTCGTCGGCGTAGTTTTGCGGTTGATTTACAATCGGTCGCGCACCGTCCCCGATAATCAAACGGGAGTTTCGGATTGGATTTGCGCGATGCGCGCCTCCTGCCTATCCTCCGCGTGGACGTGCATGTATGCACTCGCGCGCGCAGACACGCGGGCGCACGCACCGAGTACGATTCTCCCTCTCACTCCGACTGGCACACTGTGCGGCTGCCATGCGAAGGAAAATCAATTAACCGGGCAAACTGTTTCGACTGCGGCTGTTTGCGCCGGCGAACACACAGGCGGCCCTGTGTATTCCATCCGATGCCACCCTCCGAATTCTCTCTGGCTTTCTCTCTCCAGCTCGGTTTCGAGCTCGCTCTCCTACGCCCGTGCACATTTTCCACGCCCCGCTCGCACCCTCTGGTATGAATTCGTGCGTACTGCGCTGCGTGGGAGCTTGTGCTTCCGGAAGTGTTCCCTCTCTCTCCCTATGTATAGGAGAGCATTGGCCCTTTATTTACAGCAAGCCTACTCTCCCGGAAGCGCGGATGCAGGTTGAAACGCAGTGTTGATGGTTGTCAGTCTGGGCTGGAGGATGACGTCGAATTGAAACCTTTGGCAGAATCAACTATAAAGTCTGATAATTAAACTATAATAACCATAACGAATTTAATAATATAATATATTGTAAAACTATAATAATATGATATATTGTAAAACTATAATAATATAATATATTGTAATTGTAAAGAAAATGTAAACTGGGATTTCTTGTGTTTCGGTAGGAAGGGATACATAACGCAGGACGAGTGTTGCTGGTAGCATTGTTATTGAGCGAGAATAGGAAAATAGCCTAGCGATCGCGCGCGCAGCAGCGTACGACAAACGCGAAGCTTCGTATTTACAGGCGATGCCCCGGCGCACACATGTGTACATACACTGTGCGGAGAGGATGGCGCGGACCATAGACCTGCGAGAGCAGAGGCCGCAGGTACACAGAGATTGAACCTGGCCGCATATGTACGCTCTCGGTCGGCCAAAGCCACTCGGGAGGATCATTTAAAATTGCCGAGCCAATATTTTTATCGCCTCGATTCTAATCTTCCGCGCGTATTCCTCTTTTTGAATAATTACTGCCGGACCATTTCGAGCTTTCGCCTGTGCGTGCGAAACCGAGTATGGCTCGTGCTAATAATAATGTATTATAGTAGCATTGTGATTGGGAGGAAGAATATTTCGATGTAATCTCAACTGCGGAGAATTTCGCTCGATTAATTACGAGAAACTCGAGTGCAATCACGAGCTTCCAGTTTTTGCAAGAATTGAAGTTCATAAATAAATAATACACGTCCGCCCGAGTCACGGATTACACAACGGAATTCCACACTCGTCGCTCGTCAAAAGTTAGTGCAATCACTCGCGAATGACGCAGTTCCCCCGCGAAACTATATCATTAGCAACGATATCGGCAACGATATCAAAGCTTGAGCAGGAAAGGGGAAATTGGATTTTGCGAAAGCAAGGACACCCGAAAGAGCGAGCGAGTACGAAAGGAAAAAGGAGAGAGAAGGGGAGGACTCGTCTGGCGCGAGAAAATAGCTAGAGCGACGAACTAATAGGAGCGGCGATTTTTCGGATTAATCACAAGTCCGTCAAGCGGCGGGGCATGATGTGCCGGCATTAGTCGGCTGCCGCTGGTAATGACGGCACAATCATTGTCATCGGCAGGATCGTCGGGAGGTTTAATAAGACCGATATTGAATTACCTAGTTCGGCGAGCGAGCGTCGGGCAAACGAATCCGAAAATGACTCATTTAATTAGCGACACGGCGTCGCGACGCCGACACCACTGCTTTGCCCTGATTCTGTCAATCGGCGCGCACGAACTCTCCCCCCGACCCACGACCTCGTCCAGTCTCGTCCTGCGCGCATCGCTGCGACTCCCGCCTTTAAATATACATATCGTGCGATTGCTTAAAATAAAATATGCACTCACGATGGAATATTAACCGGTTGCGTCTATACTCGGGGCCAAAAACAACCTGCGAGACTCGGACCGTTTAAAAAGGGATGTCGCCTTTCGCTAGCCTTTTCCACCATTTCAACTATTTTTCCGAAATTTTCGATTAATTTTTTATTCTTATCAAAATCGGAATGGATTTTTCAAAAGGTATAAAACTCACCGGCTGTTTTTAAGAATATTCTTTCAGGATTCTGGATTTGTCCAAGTCTGAAACTCTTGGCTCAAGTTCACAGGTAAATCGATGACTATTAACACGTCTGGTCGCCAGAAACTCGGGCGGCCGAGAAATAATATCCTGTGAAAGTGTCCTGGGAGCAAATCGAAAGGCAGGATCTCGGGAGCACCGGGGATAAATTGGCCAATATGTCTAGCACAACAGTCTGCAGATCGGGGCTAACAATAGATTTAATCGCTTCAAAACTTATCAATATGTAGGGAGATCAGTCTAGACGGGTTGCCGACTGAGTGTCGGATGGCGTAGGGAGTGGGAAAAATGTTGGTCGCTTTCCTCCAATGTAGATTGGGTTTCTAGGCAGGTCCTCGCCTATTTCGGGCGGTTCATTGGCACCAGCCGACCGGCTTCCCTCTTCGCATGTGCTTAATAAACCCTGCAATCGCACATCCCAATACCAATTACAAACAATATCACCACGAGAATCGCATGTGTCAAAAAAACTGATTAACAAATGAATTGTGCTTCGCCTGTCAAAACAATTGTTCCAATTTCAAAAACGTGACTTTTTCATTTTGCAGAGTCGAATCCTGGAGGATGCATCGATAATGTGCAATTCCTGGTCACCAAGGCATAATGTGAGTATACTTGAAATAAGGGTTTGTGACATTACATTAGCGCGAGCTAAAACCGAACTGGTGTCGACGATAATTGAGAGTAACGCGCGAGCGGCAGCTAAGGAGACAAAGAGGAGAGGAGAGGAGAGTAGAGGATAGGTGTAGATGCGGACGAAATGCTCCATAATATTTATGCTTTAGGAAGCCACGTAGTTACGGCCGGCTGGGCTCGCCTGGCCCGGGCGCATAAACTGGCTAACTCGTGGTTACGATTATGGCCAGTAGTAAATTGATTATTTAGACATACGATGAGCTGACACGCCGGATAGTTTGACTGCCGTAAAAACAGCTATGTGTCACTTATGCTTTTCACCACCACTAGCTTGCCGAGCTCCTCTCGCACGCTTCGCTTCAAAGCGTACTTGGGGATAGCTACCCTTTGAACCTAACATTAAGTTATCTTAGTGGTTCTGGCGGCTTCGACCGGTTGGTCTTGGCATATTCTCTTAACTTTTTAGAAGAATAATATTATATAAAGTAAACTAGTCTCGAATTTGCCTAGATCCGCCGGCGTTTAACTCGCCAATTTCAATAATAATAAATTCTCACCGAGAAGTTAAATTGGCGTTGTTTGTAAAAAAAATATATTGTTGCCGGAAAAACCTTGAAATGTCTCTCTCAAGTGTGTGCGAATTGAGCGAGGTGGGCTGGGTTTGATAAAAATGGAATGAGTAGTTTCAAGGATGATTACATCATCCAGAATTAAAAACAACTTTGTCCTTACGAATGTATTAGTAGGAAACACACCGGGCTAATAACTGGCGGCTGCATTTCCCCGGCGCAAGTGAAACCGAATTTGATAATAAGGTAAAGCCGAAACGAGCTCTCTCGCCGATGGCAATGCTGATCGTTATTCGTTACTCTAGACGCGAGACACTCCGCCATGCAAGCGGCAATTTGAACAGTCTGCCCGTTTTCGTGTCAGACGTCAGATTTTCCCGAAGAACTTACTTATTCATGCGTCACCGACTACTCCCGCGATCTAGGTTAGCCGACGGAAATAACCTAATTGTCCTAATTTGCAATATCCGATAGCCAGCCGGAGAGGAGCGCGCGGCGCCGCGGCAGCCACGCTCTCTTCTTCAGACACTCTCATTACCGACTAATCATATAAACCGGGGGATATCTGATTAGCGTTCTCCTATCGCCTTCATGTCTCCCTCCTATTTATCTCTCCCCTATTTTTCACCGGCGACGCCGGCGACGCCGGCTGCCTCGGCGTCCGCCGTTCTTATAATTGGGATCTCTTCATTAGCCTACACACAGAAAATCCGAATCGCTGAAACGCCTTATATCGATCCCGCGGAATTATCCTCGCGGATGAGCCTCGTCCGCCCATTAAATAATTCATATCCCCCAAAAACGAATGTGCAATAATAAAAGTTCTAACGGGGAATTAAAATTGAAATCGCTTTACAGCAGAAATAGTGTGATATAAATAATTCGCGAGGGACTTTTGCCGAATAATTTTTCGAAACGAATGGAAGGGAAAAAGCATTGCGATTTAAATCGGTTTGTATCGGGCGGAAAAAATTGCGGCCTTCGCGGTAATAGAGAATCGCGCGAGAGCCACAATAGCAAAAGCTGCCAGCACCAGCGCCAGATTGCTTTCAGCGTTGGCGTTTAGTGTTTCGCGCCGAGAGTCGACCGGTTTTCATTTATATATGTATATCGCATCCCCGCGCCGGCGTTTGATCCTTTTTCAATAGGAAACATTATGCATAATAAATGCGGGAAACCTCCGCAGAATGCGCCGCCGGCGCGAGCGGCGCGCGCGCGCGCCAGCGATGACAAATAGGTTTGCCATGCAAAAACAAAATTAATGGCGAACGCGCGCGCGCTTGCGCGAGAGAGAGGACATCTCCATTCTCGTCGAGCCGAGAGAAATTGCCAGATTTATCTCCTCGCGCCTCACCGAATGGATGTCTGGCAATACGAATAAATCCTAGTTGCGTTACTAATCATTACATCCCGGCAATGTTTTCATCAAACCAGTTTACTCGCAGGTTCGCCGTTAATCCGACAAGTTGTGCCATTGCCAATTTCTGTAAAAAAGCGTCGGAACTTTTACTTCTTTTTAACGTCCTTTCCCGCTTTTTCTATTTATTAATTGACCGAGATACATGTAATTTGAAAACAAATACTCGATTAACCATTAATCCGTCGTTTCCGTATTTCGAATAATTAATTTCCCTTCGATGATGTCCTATTACTTTCCGCCGGAGTAATGCACATGTCCCAGTGGTAACCCGCTCCGCCAAGTAGCAAAACAATCCATTATTCATCCTGGAATTGGAGCACTGGCCAAGGAAGAGGGCGAGTAAGGAAGTGAACCGTCGATGATTTATGACGACTCCTTCCAGCACTACAACAGGCAGATTAATTGTAAATAACGGACACAGTCGTCTTCCCTTGGCACGGGGGCTTCCGGACAAATTGCCTGGGTGGTTTTGCGTGGGGCGCGATAATTCAATTGAAATTGGCTAATCCTTAACGCCCGGCCAAGAAGACCTATTTAAGCGGCTGCTCGCCATGGAAAAAATGACTCTATTAGCCGAATCCCCCGCCGAGGGGATCCGAGAAACTCCCGCTAAACAAGCTCGCGCGAACTCGCCTGCTAACTACCGACCCTAACTAGAGCAATCTGTATCGCTGTCGCCTCTCGCTTCCTTCCTCTCTATTCCAAGAAAACAGCGCTTTTCTCTTATTCCACACTGGGTGTTTCGGTAATCTCTGCGCTAGAAGCTTGTCGCCTTTGTTTTACATCGCCATTTACAATAAAATTCCATAATTAGAAATTCCAGCATTTTTAAATGGTCTTTCGAATTTGAATCAACTTTTCGAATCATTTTGACATGACAATGTTTCTATTGGAATATACATTTGTTTAACGTTTACACTGGACAGTTAATTTCCCTCACTATTGTACTCTAAAGGTTTTCATTTTTTAACTTAACATTGCAACCTAAACATGTGACTAAAAATTCCTTGTACTGTCGATTGCACTCGAATGCCAGAGTGATTAAAGAAGAAAGCCACCCAGTATGTGGAGGAGTGTGAGTTTGCGAGAAGATTGTGCGGTGGCCCCTGCCCCAAAGCGAGCCTCCCTTCCATCTTCCATCTTCGGGCGTACGTAGCGGCGGAAGGGAGAGAGAAAGAAAGGTGTAATTCAGGATTTATCGTCGCGTTAACACTTCGTTTAAGTAAAGCATTCGTCTCCATGAACGGCGCTTTCTGTCACGTGGCAAATGGCTTAACGTGTATCGCGCGGCCGACGCATCAATAATGGAGTATCAAGAGACCGATTATTCACGGCTCCTCTCTTGTTAACCTCCTCCGAGAGAGGCTGCCAACCCCGGAAGTTTAATGGGAGGAAATCAACGCGATCGGGAGAAAGGATCGAACGAATTTCACCTCATTTCGCTACATAATGAACTTTTCCCCATCAAGGAGGACATTAATCTTGCATAGAACCGCCGGTTTAAATGCTCGAATATAATGATTTGTGGTGAAAATAATCAAAGATAATTCCATTAACATTTGAATGGCGAGGATTTCTCAATAAATTCGTCAGTAATATATTCCACTAGAGCCAGTTTCCTTGCGTTACAATAAACTGGAAGTCCCCGCGGATATCGCATTTTTCACTTGTTCCATTCCACTGTACGAAAATGGTATGTAAAGCCGCGAGCGAAGCGCAGTAGAATAAATTCCCGGCTGCGATCAACTGACACGATTTTTCCCAGCGGAAATTTCGATGTTACACGCGCGTGAAAATAGAACTGTGCTCCCTGAAAACCTAAACAAAAATTCTACGAGTAATTTAAATACTTAAAGAAATATGTTCTAATATTCAAGTCAAACAATTCTTTAATACAAAGGCATTGTTTGTATTCGTGTTAATCGGAGCGAATGAAAAGTAAGACGATGTGTGGAATCAAATGAGAGGCCGGCAGCCGAGAACGGTGAGACTGGAAAAGGAAAAGGTAGGGAATTCGAAAAAAAAAAGCGAGCACAGTTCAGCAACCTAGAGGGAAAAGGTGGTAAAGTACACGTAGCGGAGGAAGACACGGCGAGTTCATAAATAATCGAAGCCCTCGAACACCGCGGCGCTTTTCACATGAAACATTGATCGGCCGACGCGGACATTACTGTTCCTAATGAAATAAGTGGATGCCCGGACGGTTTTAACCTCGGACCGCTAAACAATCCGAGCGACATTGCGAAAGCTACTCTCGATTTTATCCTCGGCCCTAATTTCATACAATTTAATTATTAAAATACTATTATCTTCATCTGAATACCTGAAACACCCCGGTAATCCTACCAAGTGAACAATATTGACTGGATTATTCACGCGACTTGGGTAAATACTGCAAATGGCGGGGAGATTATTAAGTTATAAATAAGATCGAAATGGACTGTGCATTTATTATTATACTCCAACAGCCGCTAAGCGGATTTTTATAAAGCTTCCTGTTTGGAGTACTATGTTTCTTGATTAACTTTCATTAAATTCAAAATACATGCGAATTCTAAGTGGTTTTCATTTTCCACGCGATTCCCTTCAACTTGAACACTTGTTAAAATGTTCATTAAGAAGTATAGCATATAACGCGTGGGTTAAAATATCATTTTGTTGCATGAAATGATGATGCTGCGTCATTACGCGAGCGAAAGGTTTCATCTGAGCGGAAAAAGGTTTGATGGAGCTGGTGGGGGCTGTTACAGACGAAGCATTACCGAGTGCACTACGTTTATGTGCGAATAATGTGACGATAACCCTTGTGCACCAGCGGAACCTTGCAATATGTCCCGCCACTGACAGATGCAGTTGACGCAGAACCTCCCATATAATATTGATTCGCTCGCCAGTGAGGCGTAACCGAGCGCCACCGAATCATGAATCTAATGCGCAGTTATCGCCAAGATATCTTCCAGGACTATAGATCAGAGTCATTATTAAAGAGACTCTGCCAATTACAATGAATATCAAAATCCTTTCCTATCTCACCGTTCACTATTTCTTTCGATTTTTAAAAATACGAGGAAATTACTATTAAATCATAAACAATAATTTTGAAAGGCTAAACATTTTTTCAAAAATGCGATTGGTTCTAAAAGCTCGTCAGAATATTACTAAAACGTTAATGGCAATAATTCGATTGAGGAAGACCGTGACATTGGCGCGGACTGGATGGAAATTAGTTGGAATTATCACTAGACAAATGTAAACGATAGGGATGAGAGGATATCAAACACACGTGAAAAGGGAAGAGGGTCGCTGGACCCCCTGGCTCTCTTTCACGATCAATTCCAGCTGAAAATAGTGTGTCCGGCGTCCCTCGGGCTCCCTCCCTAAATATACGTCCTTCGGATCGATTCCGATTAACGTGCGACAGACGAATTTGATTAGCGCACCGCGTCAGAGACACATATACGCGGCCTGCGGGAATCTGGCCACTCGCCGGCCCCCCGAACCTAATTCGCTCACGATTATTTGCATGTTTCGCCGATTATTATTATACTGCCGGTTAAGTATGCACCCAGCCGCACTCCCTCGCAATTCGGAGTAGCTATTTCAAACAAGTTCTCGTGAACTTGTATTCTCTGCGTTTCTTAACTAGATTGTATAGATAGAATCGTCTTACGGAATTATTAGGTTTAATCAACATTAATAAAGTTGAGATGCACGCTGAAATGTATCGCGAGTCACTATAGAAAAATAAGTAGGATCTGAATTGGATTAAATGGTGAAATCCGTCAAGTGTAATTGAATGTGACGTTGGGATTTTTGTGTTTCAGGGTGACCTGTTCGGAGGCTTGAACAGCGGTCTGCAAGACGGCTTACTTTCAAGGGCGGAGGCTTTAGCCGCAGATTTGGGCAAACACAACGCCGGCACCCCAATGCCTTTGAAACACGACCCCGTCTCCGTCTATCATCACGGGGCTCACATGCCCACCCCACATCCGAACAACCGGCCGCATCATCAGGTACAATCACACCTATTTGTGAGTCTGCATTCCTGATATACTACACGCTCGAGCGCCGATTCTCCGAAACAATTTGGATCCTGAGCACTGTGCGCTACTAGCTTTCCAACATTCCGCGCATAGTGCAGACAATGAATTATCTTCAAGCAACTGTTAGACATTTAATTAGCATTGCATTATGGTACACACGGCGAACTTCCTATACCAGTTTCCGAGAGTCATTCTAGGTTCAGTTATTTAGAATTGAATCAATTACAAAATATTGCAAGATTTGTCAGTGTACCATAAGTTGTGAGCAACAGAAGTAACTTCTGCTTCTCACAATTATAATATTAGTGAACTATTCGAGTACCGCTAGGATTTGTCATATTCCTTCGGATGATCGGTTTATTCTAAACTAAGTATCTACTAGCCTTCTCTACTATTTCTAATTCGAAACCAACAATAATGCAAATATCGAATAATCGCACTGGAGTAATCCAAGAAAAGTAATCGCAAATTGCGAAATGTGTCGAACGTACGGTCGTCGCCGCTGACAAATGACACTGGGTATCATCGTAAACATGACGAATGGCCGCACGAGATAATTTCATCAAAGGCTCCCGTGCTGTTAGCGGCAAAGTTTATCGATTAAACAATTATCGTAATGAAGAGGAGCGCTCGGCGACGATGCCGTAAATGCTACTCCCGATTGTATTCGTAAAGCGCAAAGTGCCTTGCCCGGGGCCAGTTAAAATCATCGACAATAATTGATGACCCGCTCGCAATTAATGACTATTCATTATTCAGCCTGCGGCCGAAAAAGTTATGGGCCGCCGCATAATGCGCGCAGCAATTGTCCCATTATCATTTCATTCGGCGGCATTGACGCTAACGTCATCGTCATTACGCCGCCCAAAAATCATTCTCCTCCGCGGCTCCGGATCGTTGTAAATACCATTTGTTAATTGCGTTCGGTGGAGGTGGTCGGCCCTTCTGATTGCCGATAATTCACTCCTCCACTTCTCCTGCCAACAAAATGTCAAGTTTCCTCTCCAGTCAACTCTGATGATTACTCATAACTATGTACCTTGCACTTTTCGAGGACTTAAAGCTCTTTAAATCCCCAGTTGTCGCCCTTAAGCTGCCTTATCCAGTGGCGATAAGGAGCCGAAGAGATTTACGATCAACAGCGAATTCAATTGTAATTTGCCGGTTGGCGTTTCGGGGTTCTTATGCTAATGCGAGCAATCTGAGGCCGATGAGTGGAGTACGCGGGAGATGACAGTGGGGTGGAGTAAGCAATGTGCGCCGACCCGGAATGATCTCTCGTAGAGCGAAGGGGCGTACCGACCAATCCTCTCCCTTACCCACCGTCTATATTATCTCGACATCGCCACCGGAACACAATCAATTCTCCTAGCCCCAGCGCCGCCGAAAAAAGAGCAATGTTTTGCGCAACTGCTCGCCCCGGCCTCTGACATATGACACTGCAATGAATGAAATGAATGATACGCTCAAGCACCTTCGACTGCGCCGCAGTCAACTTCTATTGTATTGCTAACCATGCTCGTTCTATTGTATTCGAATAGCACATGGGAAATCAGCGATGAATTCCTTAAAACAAACTCCATTTCAGAATCTTCTATTCTTTATAAATGTTGATTTTTATGAACTCAAAATTCTTCACAACGCCATTCTCAATAATGCACGTCTCTTGGCTGGATAAGCGCAACCCTCACCTAACCGACTACCCAGACAGGGAAAGCGAGCGAACGATGTAACGTAAAGATCGGAGTCGCCGGTGCCCGCAGTGCGGTGGTGCAGGGCGCCCTTCCCCGCGATCCACGCCCCGTACAGATGGTCAAACAGCAAGTGTCCCATAAAGTCTGTTTTTATTCGCGACGCTGACGAATTCAATAACGGGCGCACCAGCGGCCTGGCCAGGCCAACGGCAAGCGTATTACCTTCACGAGCGCGTGTAACGAGTTTTGTATCATCTCGTGTCCCCGTCGCACGAGCGCTCGCACTAGGGTGGCGCGCGCCCGACCGCCCTTCGTTCCGTGACGCTCGGAGAGAGAACCCTAGAGAAAGACGGAGAGACGGCTTCCGCAAAAAGCCCGAGGAAGACCGCCAGAGGAAATATAGAGAGCGGCGGACTAGAGAATAGAGGGAGATGGGAACCGGCTAACCCTACCGGCGTGTCAGCGTAATGATGAAATATCGCGCTGGTCTCTGGGGCACTGCCGTGTACGCGCCCCCCTACAGCCCCCACGCGCTACACGCATCGTGTCAATAAATTTTGTGGACATTCTTTAGGATCGATTTCGCGCGTCAAAATAATGGGCAAAGTGCCGCACCGGCCGCTGGGAAGCATCGCTGCGGCACTGGATTGCGGGCGAAAAAACTCCCTTGAAATCGATGCTTTCGCTTACCTGAGTAAACCAATAATAATAGAAATTTTCAGTTTTATACTTAACTTGGGGCAAAACTCGAAAACTAGAATTGTTTGAGTAAAACTTTCGGTGAAAATGTCCCAACATTGAGTGGAACCCTCGATCTTCACGGTAGCACAGACCCGCAAAGTGAACTAGGGTTGCGAGTGTTCATCCTGTACCCTTGCAGTCGTACATTTCTGATGTAACTATGCCATTCTCGAGGATCCCCTGCCGGAACGGTGCCGCCCAGTTAGCTCACTCCACTGCTTATTCTCAGGGGAATAAATATTGCCTATATACATAACCGTGAAAATAAGGCTGGCACACCCTACGACTGCCCTGTGGCCCATCCACGGAAACGGTATGCATTTTCAATGCGCTCTCGCCCGGATTTTTTACTGCGCCCTTCCACCGAAACTCCAGTATCGACAAATGCCAACGTAACAATACAAATGTCCCTTTCTTGAAAAATTAATTATTCGCAGTTTGTCATACACTCTGCTATAACAAACATTGCAGAATGTACTCGGCTTTCCCGATAAGCAGAGTTAACAAAGCAGTAATTTCCGGAGAAGTGCAGGCCGCCCTCATAAATAATTTGCTAGGGGAGACACATCGCACGATCTACACTACAGACTATCGATGCGTGGCACGTGTTGCATAATTGTGCGTGTTACCCTCCACAGGTTTTTTCTCATCCCCATCAGTCAATCTCTTATTTCCCCTAGTACTTCAATGAGGACAAATCGAGTACAAAATTATTCAGTCTCCAGACTGAATCCACAACCAGCAGTGATTAACTCCCCGATTAATCGTTAAAAATGGCGACCTCATGTCAGTACTTTCTAAGCACAAAGACCGTGCCAATTGGCTGTTGCAGATGAGCCACCCGGGTATGGAGAGTCTGGACATGTTGGACCCGGCAAACTCAATGACGACCCTCACGCCGATGTCCGAGGGTACGGGCGGGGGTCCCGGTCACCACGCGGGGATCCACGGGCCCTCGGTGTACGGCGGCATGAACGGAATGATGGGTCACCATCACCACCACGGCAATCTAGGAGGCGGCGGTGGCAGCGTGCCGCACCCCGCGCACCATCACCCTGCAATGGCAGCGGCTGCGGCCGCGGCGGCCGCGGCCGGTCTCCACCCGGACGCCGACACAGACCCCCGGGAGCTGGAGGCCTTCGCCGAGCGGTTCAAGCAGAGGCGCATCAAGCTCGGCGTGACGCAGGCCGACGTCGGCAAAGCCCTGGCGAACCTGAAGCTCCCGGGGGTCGGCGCCCTCTCCCAGTCGACGATATGTCGATTCGAGTCGCTGACGCTCTCGCACAACAACATGATCGCCCTCAAGCCGATCCTCCAGGCGTGGCTCGAGGAGGCCGAGGCGCAGGCGAAGAACAAGCGACGGGACCCCGACGCGCCCTCGGTCCTCCCCGCCGGCGAGAAGAAGAGGAAGAGGACGAGCATAGCGGCGCCCGAGAAGAGGTCCCTCGAGGCTTACTTCGCCGTCCAGCCGAGACCTTCCGGCGAGAAGATCGCCGCCATCGCCGAGAAGCTTGACCTCAAGAAGAACGTGGTGAGGGTCTGGTTCTGCAATCAACGGCAGAAGCAGAAGCGCATGAAGTTCGCCGCTCAACATTGACCAGAGGGTGGCTTGTGACAGCAGAACTGACCGTACCAGCTGCCCAGTCTCGAGCCGAAACCAGAACCCCTGACCGAATTTCAAGGATGGCCTTAAAAGCCGCGCGAGGATCGTCGCGGAGCTCGCATCCGTGGCGAGGTCTTCTCGCGAGTATCCCTTGAGGTCCAGGTTCCTTGTGAACGGTAGCTCGATGCTGCGGCAAGCGATGCTGTAGTCAGCCTGTCACAGGCTACAAGCGACATGTTTCCGTGGTCATAGGACGCGTCGGCAGGACGATTGTTTCCTGCTCCTCTGTTCCCGAGTCCTCCACTCTCACGCTTCAATCATAAACTCCCCGGGAACTCGACGCTGCTTACGAAGAGAACGATCAACCAGCCACAGCTTTATACCTCGAGAAAGGAATGATTTTTTACCTTGGGAAAGGTCGACTATCAAAGCGGCCCACGATGGGAAAGCCGACTGATTATTACATGGCGGGCGTTAGGTCCCTCGCGTTAGGAGTTTACGCCGTACGCTATGGGAATAAAAGCCGTAAAAGCGCGCGGAACAACTTTCTCCGACGGTCTTATATCCGACTGCATCCGAACGGAATGACACTTCCGTGGGAAGGCGCGATCGCGATAAAACCGTTTACGAGTTCATACGTTTCCCCGGAGCGTCCCTCTAGCGGTGCTTCGGTGGAATCGTCGTCGATCTCGATTTCATGGTGATGTCATATCGAAGGGCCGCGCAACCGACGAATCATATCATTTCGCTCATCGTTCGGGAAGATGGGATTTCCCCGGCGGGGATGTCCTTTTGGACCAATCGGACCACTCATTAACACACCACCGATCGAGATAGTTGAGTATACGCGTGGCGAGGACTCGAGGACAGGGCGCGGGCGAACAACCCATATCGGAGGAGGAAGGAGGGAGCCAGGATCACCGGCGCGTCCTGGAAAGTACAATTCGAAACATAAAATATAAAGTACGTATTGTTATAAAGTGGCGGCGCGTCGCGTCGCGTCGCGGCGAGAATAAAAGTGATATTAATCCTAATGAAGACACTCAGTGCAGTGTGAACAGTGAAAAAGCGAGCGAGTGCGACAGAATGCGAGCTACGGCGTGAATGGGAGAGAGTGATAGTAGATGAGCGTAGGCGATGTAAGGATATCTCGAGCGACGAGGAACAGAACTCTCGTGGTTAATACTGGACTAAGCTCGACGACTCTTTCAATCTTCAATACCCAATTCTCTGCTGGTAATAAACAAGTCGGGTAGCCTCAATAGAACCACAGAATTCAATAATCAATGCCAATGACAGTTTTTCTCAATACGGAAATCTAAAGGAAATATCGGAGCTTAATCCAGAATTACAGAAGAGCCACCGCGAACAGTTGCTGTAAGGTAAGACCAAAGAGCAAGTGGGAGAGTAGAAGAGAAAAGAATCGCGGGATAAGGCGAGATGCGAGTGTTTTACGTAGTGATATTGGACAATCAGTGAAAAGACTGTATCATATCATATTGAAGCAATACCGTAGATTAGTCGACGAATTACTAAAGAATTTGTTTGTACTCTACCGACGCTCGACCGCGCGTCCCCTATGCGTTTGAGGATCGTCTTCGTAGAGTCGAGGCCGAATCCAAGCCCCGATGAAAAGGATATCCTGAATTGAATCCTGAACCACCATTGGCTCATTACCTCGATGACTCGAGACGACTCGCGTCATCGACGCGACTCTCCAGAGTCACGATTTTCCCCCTCTACTTATAGCATGAAGAAAGAAAGAAAGAAAGAAAGAAAGGGCAGAGCCGCTGCCTGCAATTCTATCGCTGTCGCCACTTGGTAGAAAGAGAAAAGTGTAATTTCCTATTAGATCAATTCCCATAGGTCGCGGTCGTGCACGTAGCCATCGGCCAGGATTGCCAAACTTTGTTGCGGAGCCAGTACTCTTAGCGGACTTTGTACCTTTTATAGACGTTGATTTCGAAAAGTTTCATCCACCAATCGACCAATCAGACTCCTGGCGAGCTGTTTCGCTCGGTTCATTTGGAAGCGGCCAGTTGGCAAGCCTGCAACGACGTAGTAAATATTGCAGAGCCTTCGGAGAGATGCAACGAGAATGTTGCTCCTTTTCTTCGAGTTCGATTGTAGCCGGACCTCGGCGTATCTTCTCGCGATTGAGAGTCGGTTGGTCCTCGAATCACAATATGTAGGTTTTGAACGGCGCGCCGGTCCGATTGGATGTATTTTGAGAAAGGGGTGAATGAGCGGTGGGTAGTTTCAATGAGCTGCGGGGTCAGATTGAATCCGAGGCAATCGGATCTGGCAGGGTATTCAGCAATATCGTCGAGTGTCATGACCAGGGTAGGCCAACAGTCGCCTTGTTAACTGATAGTCATCTTACCGAGCGTGTTAATCGATAGATTGTGCAACTAATACAATGCTATGCTCTAAGGTTCTTTTCATCTCTTCACTTCTCGGAATTCCTCGGTTTTCGGATGTTCCGCGTATCAAATAGTCTATCAAAGCCGCGGCGTAAAACGAAAATCATTGTTTTCTTTAGTGTAAATTAAGAACTGTGCCGGCACGTCTATCAAAAGAGAGACAGAGAGAGCGGAGGTAAACAAGTGGTGGGGTAGTAATTTTTCAATTGTACATAAGTCAAGCGATAGGTATTTTCTAGAGAGATAATAGTCCGTCGCCACACTACTTGGCAGGGACGGGGCGGAATTCTAGTGCAATATAAACTCGTATAAGGATTTTTTTAATTCATTTTTCGTCTCGTCGTACGGCGATTCAGTTTTATACAGTTTTATCTGGAAGAACTGGATCAACCACGCCAAGTCCTTGTTATGTTCATTTTTAAGTATACTCGTTTTCCGTGTTCTAGTTTATGATTTCTAGTCACTGTTCTAGTCGCAGTTTATCCTGAAAGTCTGCTTGTTTCGCGCAGCGCGTGACTTACGCCGACAATTACAGGAAAGCTAAGCCAATGCGATATATCTCTTGTTTCCGTTTCCAGTCGTTGTTGACCTTTTCGAGCAACCCCCCCGCGCGCGCGCGATGTTAATTGCCGTTTTATTGAGCGCGCGCGTGCTTCGATCAGTCGGATCAGTTTAGGGAAATGAGAGGGCGGTGGGTGGTTCAGCCCGTCGAGAGGAGGCCGGCGACACAATTTGTATAAAGAACACAAGGGTGAAAACTATTAACTAGTCTAAATAATTCTTACGAGCGACTAGAATTAAATGTTTCTGTAACTCTAAAGGAGCCAAAATGAATTGTTAAACTTAAAAGAAATCTTACTCATAGGTGTGCGCGTGGTCCGTTTACCTAATCGAATCCTCATTACATATCGTCATTAAAGCACTAAAGCCGACGCAGCCGATTACCCTCATAGTGATTTTCTAGTCTACTATATGTTATCTACACCGTCGCTCAAGTCATTTACGCGAATACCCCCGCAGATGAAATAGTCAACGGCGAGAATATAAGAGGAAGCAGTGTGTAGTGCGAGAACAAGAGAAAATGTGCATTTTCATTATAATTTTCATTTATGTTCCTTCAACTTGTTACCTCTTTGTGAATTCATGCGGGGAAACTAGAGCTCGATCATTGCAAATACCAACGATTTAATGCGTATTTACTTCATTAAAGGGTTGCTCAGTATGCCAAAGCCTTCTTCTCTAACGAATTTTTCAGCACAACTCCAATGATTCTCGATCGACAGGACTTGAGCCGCACGGAGAAAGTTCGTGTTGACACGAGACACATTCTGTAACTCATAATACCACATACAGGGCGAGGAATTAACTTGCCAAAAAGTTTCCGATGCTTTCATTTGCCGTTCCCACTAATTCTCAGTATCATAATCTAGTTAAGCAATAAGAGAATCCGAGCAGCACGAGGGCGCAAACGAGCGCCGTGTAAAAAAATCAAGGGGGAAGGCGGCAGTTTTAGCGACATGTTGTAAATGTATTCGAACACCATTTATGAGTAAGACTATTTAAATGAGACGCGAGATCTAATAATACGATAAAGACATATCATAAAGTATTAGTTTAATTGCCCGATACTGTAGAGAGAAAAGTGAACAACTTCTGTGTAAATATGTTGCGTGCAACTTGGAACAATGTTCTAAGGCGATGTAAAAGGTTAATCGATTATTGTTTCAGTCCGACAAAGCTTGCATATTCTCTTATGTATTCATCGGTAGTGGCTCTCGAAACACGTCTGTACATAATTGAGGACATGTAAATCTCTTTGTAAATTGTTATGTAATAATTCGTAGACTAGTCACATTCTATTCGCTTTCTAAAACTATACGCGACGATGTCAAGGAATGTATGCCGGCATAAGTAAGGGACACAGCCTGTTGTTCCGTAGTGCGAGAGAACCTTTTGTAAACCCGCAACACATTGTACGATAGTTTCTACGCTCTTCGCGCGAGCGTCCCCTTTATCGAAAGCGATCTTATTCTGCACTGGTATCGAATATTTCGTATTGAAATGTTTCTTTGTTTAAATTCACTGCTGCGCTTTCTGGATTCGAAGAAATTGTAAATATGCTGCGCAGGTTGAAGCAGCAAAGTTACTTTGAAAACAGCAAGTGATGGACTTTTCTTCTTCCGCCATGTCTGATCGCCATGTTTCAGTAGTTTGAGAGTCAGTTCTACCAACGTCAATTCTTTGCATTCATTGGCAGATATTCTGTTGTTTGTTTAGTTCAAGTCGTTTCGAACGATAAAGGGGATTATTCGCCTGAAATTTTCGACTCTGATAAGAACGATAGTGAAGACTCTACGCATGACCGCACGAAACGACGCCCACACGAGTAACACGTAACACTTTTGTTAGAATAAATGGTCGAATAGTGCGATTTTGCGTGCTAAGCTTCCCTTAAGGGAAGGATCGCCTGCCGGGCGATCTCTCGAGTGCACGAAATTGCGCGCGATGTAAGTGGAGGCGCGACGAAGACAGAAATCCTCCATACTGTACATATCATGTGCCATAATTCATTTACCATACCTTCGTGTCCAACTTTGTTCCAAGTACCTACTCAACTATAAATATTATAGTATAATAAAGTAAACCTTGATGTTATTGATAATACCGCGTCTTCTTGCGTAACCTTTCCCCAAATTTACTACTTCAACCAACACAATGCTTTTCCTTTAAATGTTTCTTTCTCAGGGCATTACATTGATTTTACAGTATTTAACTTGAATTACTTTTTAATGTTTTACACGAATTTCAATGAAAAAATGAAGTCGACCTGTCGAATTATTTATTATACAATAAAAGCGTTGCAACGATAAAGAATATTTGCAGATAGCAGATAACCGTAAGAATTCTCTTATTAGTCCGACAATTAGCAGACGAGCGTGTAAAACGGCGTGCTCCTCCTCGTAATGACTACATTTGTCGTCGCAAATATCAGTATAATAGACAGGTGCGCGCTACAATATTAACCAAACAGAGTTTGTTTACCTGTTTAAACAATAATGAGCCGCAGACCGTGGAGCCGGAGAGCATGCAAGGCCTTTATTGAACCGAATATCTACGCGACCACTGTCTCGCGTGTCATCGCGCTATCAAGTATTGCGTGGAATTATAAATTCATACGACGTGCACGAGCACACCGTTAAAAAGATTATTTATCCAAATCAGGCAATCGCCTTTCGCCGCGCAAGCCGCCTAAAGTGGAGCCACTTTAGATCCTTCGTACTACATTTCGACTGTCTCGACACTGCTTTTTGTATTATCTGCATATCTGATGGTTATCGGCAAGTATTATCGGGAATCTTAGACTAATTAGGCCAATGCTTTCCGTTCATATACGAGTACGATAATTAGCAAAGAACTAACTATTTTATAGAAGCCGCCATTCAGTCCTTTTTCTGATGAAAAATACCAAAATATGATTGGTGCGACACAATGAAGGGCTCTGGGCCACAAATTTTGTGCTGAAACTCTGTTTCTAAACTCAAACTAAAGAAATATCAAGCATTCGGGCCAACTCAAGAACCTTCGAGAAATCGAACATTTTTGCATGGCCTTCCTATTTTTTCGATTTTTCGACATTTTTCCAAATCGCTCGATTTCAACTTTTTTCGATACCTTTACCTCTAAAACTAAGATTCTTCCAAAAATCAGTACCCAACCCACTAAATCAAGCATGCAAAACTCCAACGAAAAGGATCAAAAGAGCCCACCACCAGTCATACCATCCCTCGAAGGGCTCCAACATCTGCAATCATCGGAATCAGACTCCGACCAGGAGTCTTTCAAGCGTCACAGAAATAAGGAGGCGGAAAGGAAAGTAGAGGGAGAGAGCACGCTCGAGAGAGGGAGAGAGAGAGAGAACTGGTAGTGTCCGCTGATTAATTGGCAGGGCGTGCAAACAGGGTTCGAGAAACCTAAGGCTTGTTTGCCTGTGTACACAAGCCTCGTAAGGATGGCGAGGACTATAGTAGAAGCCGAGAGGCCCGTTCAATACGCCGGCTTGCGAGTTCCCTGACGCGACTACACTTGCTAACATGTGGCAGGCGTACCTAACCCATGTAGCTTTTGTGTTACAAATCATGTTTGCATTATCGTTACACTTGTGCGCCGCGGCCTCTCTCTCTCGCTCTCTCTCCATCTCTCGCTCAAGTATACCGGCTGTGCAGACTGGAGAGTGTGCCCGGGAATCGGCCAGGTCCACGCACTCGTTTTCTCGGCGACCCAATAGCCCCAGGAGAGACGCCGGCCAATTTGTAGACCTTCCACTGCCTCCTACTTGATTAGTTTGATTTTTGGATTCTGCTCCGGACCACTGTGTCCTTGCACACCCTCGTTACAAAAGCGCGCGGTCGAGTAGGACTGTTTATCGTCGAGTGGCTTTGTCGGTGCTTTGTGAATACGTGAAGAAATATACATAATGGAAGTAGTGAGACGTTTATCTTTCTCTAAAGTCACTAATTAGCGACTTTTTTGTTTTGAGGTATGGAATGGAAAGAAATTTTCAGGCGAATTAATGCCGGTTTTTGTTGAATTGTTTATTTAATGATTGTGGGTATTAGCAATCCGTGTTAATAGTGTATGATATTAACGATTCATTGTCAGTTCACTGCAAACTACAACAGCACATACACTGTGCCTTTGGATAAACATGCTGTGAATGATTATTGCAACTGTTATTATTGAAGAGGACTATTTAATAATCGAAGGCGGGGTGGCACTTGATTCGTAGATTTCATAGTTGCGCGTAAGCAGTTTAATAGATGAGCCGGCGAATAGCGGGGAAATTCCGTTAGCTTTGCTTTTCCCGAATTCCGTTAGTTCCAGGCCGGCGCGGTATTAAGCGAGAAATTTCGATTGTCTCGCCGTTTGCCCCTGAAATATTCATAAGCGCAATGTCAGTGGAAAAATCGCTGAAAAATCAATAGCCAAGCTCGACGCTCCGGCGATTAAGCCCGGTTATATGCAAAGCTTCCTGCAAAACATGGAAAACGCTTTTTTGCCGGGAGTCAATCCAACTCGTGTTGACAGTCCCACTTATTCCGCCAGTAAGATAAACCTTTTTTTTGCCCGGGCAAAAAAACCCAGTTTGGAACTCTGCGCTGGCAAAAATTGATTTTCATGAATCGTCGAATGTTCTGACAATAATTCAGGGACTTCTCGTGTAAACGAGTATTAAGATTCCGGAAGCTTTCGTTGTGATCCTACTTTATTTCTTTAACAATATTATTTTTTTACATCTCTGGAAAACTGTCTATTTTCTATATTCGCGAAGGGCTCGAGAGTGGAAGTGGCCAAGTAGATTCGAAATTTCGAAGAGGGCAAGTTCGCCGACCAAGCCAAACCGACGTATCCGCAGGATATCTCCATTGGGGGGAAAGATGGCAGAGTTTATCCCGGCGCTTGTAACTTTTCCGGGTGAAGGGGGAGGGTGGCTGGCGTGATGCGCGTCCAGCCGGTCGCAGCCCTCCGGGCCGCGAGCGTAAAAGTTATTCCGATACAATGAGACCACTTCCATGAATGATACAATCATCCCATGAATTACCCGAGTTATGTGACATTGTCCGCGGGATATACGTGGCGCGCGGACAAAGCTCCCCGTGACACGCGAAATCGAGGACGGGAGAGGAGAGCGAGAGCGGAAAGTTTCTCGCAAGGACTGGGCCCTCTCTCTCCGAGGTAGAAAAGGGCACGACCGGCCAAGACACACAACGGAGCCAAGGAAAATGTAACCTGCCTCACGGTATAAAGCGGCCCACTGTAATCCTCTTACCGCTGCACTATTGATTTAGCGAAATAAAATTCCGCGCCCAACCGAGAGGACACCCTTTTATCTGGGCTCGATTGTACGCGCCCGTCGGTATTAACCGAGGAATATCACTGAGTCGGGGAAAGATTGATCAAAGACGCTCGATTCAAAAGGGCGCCGGATTACCCGAATGCTTTTAACGCAGAGCTGTCCTCACGCAAAGTAGCAGACTCGAATGTAAGAAAGGACTCTGTCTCTCGCATGCTCTCTGATGGAGACTCCCCAATTAAATCCGGCGTCCTTCCATCTCTCGAATTAATACCGCGAAATGCCGGCTTATCGGACGGGAAATCATTCTCAAAGGAGACTACTGGAGGGCGAGGGTAAACAAGAATGCTGATAAGAGCGAAGGAATCGCGGCCTGGAGAGAAAGGCTATAAAAATAAAAGGGGGGCCGGGAGAAGAAAGAGTTGCGAGAGCGAAGAGGAGGAAGAAGAGTGGGAGTCTGGTGGCGAAGATGTGAGAGAGCGAGGGGCTCGTCGAGGCATTCTATGAGCCGGTGCAGCAGATATAACTGGCAGGAGCTGCCGACGCGAGAGAGCGAGAGCGAAGCGATGCCACTGAATTATGCATGACACAGAACACAATCACCCCTCTCGACCTTCCTAACTCGTCCGAAAAGCAGCAGCGCCCCCCCCCCAGCCGCCCCGCTCCCACTGCCGCCCTCCGACTGGCCGTATGGCCGAGAGAGCTCAGCACGAGCGACCGCTTTTTCCGAATTCCGGATACAGCGCGCGGTACATGCTGCGACAGTCCACCAAAAATCCGGATATCCAGCCCCGAGCCCTCTCTCCATCTGCATACCCTCCGCCGTGTCTACATGCCACCCTCAGCTCCGCGCGCGCTCTCTCGCCTTCTAAAGCTACATTTACACGTATCTCTCAGCCGCCCAAGATCAGCCGACGCTTTTCACGAGAAACACTCTGTTACTGGTTCGTGTTGTCATTTATTTTGGCGGTGCTTTTGGAATGTGACTTATTTTTCATTTTTATAATCAGAAAAAGATAACTCATGATATAACTCATAACTAATAATAATGTATTTATACTAGCGAGTGAGGATTATAGCGACTTTACTTTTACAGTTTTATCGATTACACGCTTTAAAATTCGGAATGTGGCACATACGTAGAATGCTCGTCATCTTAATAAGGAAAGCAGGTCGCAATCGGCGAAGCGCGAGGAATCGATATTCGCCATTATTTCCGCGCCCATTGCCGAAAGCCTGTTTTTACGAAGGAATTCAAAATGCATCAGAGCGCCGAGCTTTAACAATTAAGGCCAACCCTTGCGAATAAAAGTCGCTCAACAACGCCGTGCAATATTGAAAGCTCGCCAATCCGAATTGAATCAGGATTAATTATTCGGCGCGGTGAAAACATTTTTCGTTCGGCGGCGAAGAAATAGACTCAAGCGAGAATTGTGTATAAGCGAGTGTGTTCTGCTTGTAAAACTCGAGGCGATTAGCGAGAGTTTACTCGGGAGAATGTGACGGTAAATAAATAAGGGGGGAAAAATCTGGATTTTGTGGAAATGGTGGAATAAGGCTGGGGGTGGCTAATAAAGCGAGGGCTGATGCTTGGTCGAGAAAGAGGTGACGCGAAGGTGCTCGAGTTGTCCTCGTATTTTGCAGGAGAAGGCGCTAATGGTGTCGAAAGTGGTTCTCTCTATCTCACAGCCACCGGTTCTCCCTCGTCCCCGGCGAAAATCTACCCCAGCGGCTCTCGGAGCGGCGGCGCTGGTTAATTGAAAAAATATGAACTTTTTTGTCGCCGCCGGAGAGTACTTTCCTCCCCCTTCTTAATACCCACTGCTGTCTTTCCCGTCGCGTTATTATAAAACATCGCAGTTTTACAGATTAAAGTGGGATATTCCTCAGCGCGCGCCCACCCTGCTAAATTGTTTCGGCCAGTTTAGCCGCGAAGAATTAGCAGCCGACGAGAGACTCACCCTTGGACTTCCGTAGACGCAATTAGATTTTTTCATTAATACTGCTGGTTTAATCAAATCAACAAGCCAATCATTCCCACGAGATTCAAAGCAATTGACAAGGAAATTTTAGAAACTAGAAATTTTCAGTCCGATTTAAAGAACTTAGTGTTTAGTTTAAATAATATCGAGCAGAATGTCTCGCGAAAACAGTGCAACTACTGTTGCAAACACAGCCCCAGGAACTACAAGCTTGCCCGCTGTTCGATACAAATTCATTTTGGATAACTCCATATCCGGTATGAATATGTATAAATGTTCGAGCCTCTATTTTTTGTGATCCTTGAACAAAGGGAAATATTAATGGCGCCGTCACCTGCAATTCGGCGAGAAAACGAAACGAGAAACTAATGAATCCGTGGGTTATACCTTACGAGTGAATTAAGTTTTTCGCGGTCGAAAAGGTGAATCCTAATTCCCATAATCCTCCGAGTTCCACGTTCTACAATATTTCTAAATCTACAAAAAAGTTTAAAAAATTCAAACAACTCCTTTCCTGTTTAAAGATAGTTGGCAAATTATAGGATAAGGAAAAATGAGAAAGTCCAGTATAAATCTGCCACCGGTAATAGGGAAGTCTAATTGGCGAGGCGTCTGAGGGCAACCGTCTGCTAAAAACAAAAGGTGAGAAGCTGCTAATCAAAGTGTTTGGCCGGGCTTAATCCTAGCTTAGCGGAGACTTAAATATTCCTTGTAAACTCCTAACGTCGCCAGCGCCGGGGATTACTAAATGGGAGCAGAGCCGGAGGGTCTTGTCTTCGACTTAACTGGAAAGTGCCAAGCTTCCCTGTAATAGAATGAGACTCCGCCAGAGTTTTCTACCCCCGCCGCGCCCTCGGACTCCGTAATCTACCGCCCAGCGAAAAGATCGTCCTCGAACTTATGGGCCTACTTCACCTAACATAATCCGGATACATACTTCTTTCAGCCTCGCGATATTTCCTCCATATTAGATAGCCTCGAGGAAACTTTCATTCGCCCGGCGTTTAATCCTCGATCGTCCTTAAACTTTACTAGCCCTTCGTCCTGAGGCGTGAAGTTCGGCTAAAACCCACCCTATTCCATCTTTATAATAATTCAGGCCCCGCTTGCCAGATTTCTATTCCAACTAAATTCCAAAAGGTAAAATACAACTTGCAAAACTACCTTTGCCGTTCAATCATTTTCCAACTAATTAAACCGATTATTTTATATCCCCAGTTATTACTAATAACCAAATAAAATACTGGTTTCCGCAAGTGCGAATCAATTACCAATACCAGCACATTTTGGTTCCCTGGCCAATGGTCTACGGATCGCATTGTCCCTGTATGAAATAAGCCGAGCTCGAAAGCAGAAGGAAACGCTTTCCTGTCGGAGGTAGCGGGACGTCTGGCAGGGCCGAGAGCACCAAAGCTCGGAGCACAGCACAGCAGAGCTGCGAGGGGGGTGGGGGGCGGGGGGAGTCGAGCATGCAACACAGGACGTTCGAGGAGAAGAGGAGAAGTGTGTATGTTTTGAGAGCGGTATTATATCGAGCATAAAGAGCGGCCTCGTCCCAAGGGGCTGCAACGTGTGCGTGCCTGGCTGCCTGGCTGCTTGCATGCCCCATTCGAGACCCCACAACTTGGGACAAACCCCCTTCGCAGACTTCCACCCTCTCGCTCGGCTACTTCTACCCTCGGCCCATCTCGCTTCCACCCCGGCTCAGCCCTATCCCCCCGTCTCCCTTCCTCCCTCTGGACCCCCGTGTGCCCTCCACTCTGTATGCCATCACACTGCCTACATCAGCTCGACACCCTCGAAATGGGACTGAACAGGTTGATAATCTCCGTATAATACAAAAACTCGTAGCACTGCCCCCCCCCCCCCCCCACCCATACGCCCTACCCCCCTAACACCCGAACCCCCGGCCTTGTCTTTATACGCCGGATTCTCCGGGTACAACCTACATACGCTCTTCTCCACCGCGTCGAATCGCGTATGAGGGACAGTTCGAGCTGGTAGCCTGTCATCGTGTTAACACTTGCTTTATGCTGCTGGCACTTTTTGTCTTCGTTTTTTAGTTCGGTTTCCTTTGTAGAAATGTTATTGTGGGTGGATGTTAAACATTTGTTAAGGAGCTGTAAGAATAGCGATGGAAGGAGTTTATTAGAAAGCGCGCGTAAGTCTTAGGCGGGAGTCTCTCGAGCACAGGTATCGCGTGTCGACGATATCTCGTTCGATTTCGCGTGATTCAAATCATGTTATTTCCGGCCCGGGCAAGTAGAAGGAGTCCCCGCTATAAACTAGCGGACGCCTCGCTCCCGATCGAGCTCGACCGCAATGCCGCATAGAAAACTGGCAGAGAAATGGTCAATTGAAGCGGCGACGGCGGTTTACCGAGGGAATTGCCGAGGCTCGGTCAGCCAATACTCTTAAAAGATTAACGCGTCTCTTTTCTAGGTAGTGACGTGACATTAAAAGAAGAGAAACTATGTTGGCAGCCTGAGCACCGGGCGAGCCGGTACCAGCCGTTAGAACGTGATTCCCCAATCCCTACCCTCTCGACTTACTCCACTGGACGTTTCAATGCTCTAGTGACTGTCAATCCGCACTCTTTCTCTTATTTCCTCCTTTTGACTTTTTCTCCGGCTTCCTCAGGCTCGACTGCTTCTCCAAGTAGCATCGTCAAACCGAGACTAATTTATGCTGACACTAACCGCTGTCTTTCTACATGAGACTCTGATTGGTTAACCAAATAGAAATTCTTTAGTGCTCAAACTTAGTATTTTTCCAGTTATATATGTTGGATTTGTTGAAACTGGTATCCAATCAGAATTAAAGGGAGCAGTTAGCGGTGAATGGAGTTTGTGGAGAAGGTTTGAAGGTTGCCATCTCGGAACCAATCAAAATTAGCAAACACATTCGCCCAAAGCAGTGCAACCCTTCCACCGGTCTGTCTTTGGTTTGATAAGCCACAGCCACCCTCTGTCTTCCACCCCTTTCACCTTTATTCCAGCCGAACAAAACCCGGCCGTTTCCTACTCTCCCCGCTTTCTTTCTTCCTTTCCTCTAACAGCATCGGGCGCGGTCCATCTCTCCTGACCAGCCCTCTCCAATCCCTCCCTGCGTTACCGCTGTTTCCACCCTCTCGCTTCTCCCTAGAACGGCACACGGTTCCTCCGCGCCGCCTATCTTTCACCGGCGCAGACGGACATTCAGCTTCAAGGCTGCCGCGCGATCTCTTATTAATGCGAAATATGAAACGATTTCACACTACCGCCCGCTCCGAGTCCTCTGTGTCCCTTAACCCTTGACCAGGCTGCGCATCAGCGTGCTCGCTCGATCAGAAATTCATGCCGCTCGAAATGGGCTGCGGCCAGCGCACCACTGCGTTCGGTGCTTTTGACAAAGGATTCGAGTTTGTACGTCTAGGTGCAACGGGAACCTGAAAAGTAAAGGTGAGAATTTTAATCAAGTTCCGCTGAAATTCGCGATTGCAAAACAATAAAGTCCATTCGAAAGGATTTGTTCCCAAAGAAATTGCTGAAGATAGAAATGGAGGGGGAGAACTCGCGGGCGAATGTTCGCAAGAGTATCAAATTAGTGTCAGGTTGGAGGTCGCGCTGAAAGTTTAATCAAGTCTCGAACAATTTGGGGGGACATGCGTGCACCTAGAGAGCCAGTTCTCTACGCCATTGACGTCTCGGCTTGGCAGTCGCTCCTCGTTCCCCGTTTCTTTCTCCTTGGTTGATCCGACTCGCTCGTTGCTCTCGGTTTTCCTCGAGCGTCGAGATTTCTCTCTCGTCCCTTCCGCCTGATAGCGAGTTCCCCTTGGCCTTGCACACGTCAGGCCACGTCGCTCGCCAGCGCTGTCATCCGTCCACACTGTTAAGTGGCCGGCTTTGATTTCCGTCGGCGCAAGCACACTGTCTATTCCCATTGGCTCGGCTACTCGTCCCCGTTATCAGGTTAAATTAGTCGCGAGTAACAGCTATCGGCCAAGCACTGTCGACTTCTTCTTGGTAGGGTTTCCGGAAATAGAGGAAACTTGTCGCCAGTGATCTTTGTATTAGGAAAGATAGAGTTACTTGGTATCTAAAAATGATCAAATATCCTCTGCCTTTTTTGAACGAAATCATTTAATTAGGTTGAATTTTGACGTAAACAGTATTGTACTTTACCTCAACTGTTGTATGAATAGAGAAGATTTGTATTTGGTGATTCGTAACAGAATTATTATGAAATTAATTTCCTTACAAAAATAGCAAAATACGTAAAATCGTTTAATTCATTCAAATTTGGTGATATCAGATTTGAAATTTTGTCAATTATTCTGCTTAGAAAGTTTCTTCGCCCAAGTACATTAGACCGAATTATACGTAAAGAAACAACCATAGACATTAATAAAAACAAACTAGGTGACCAACGAAGGTTCTTATACTCGATAGTTGGCATTGACGGTGTGCGACGGGACAGCAGGACGGCTCTCCCGCAAGTTCGGGGCCGTAGTTGGGAATCTCGGAAAGTTAAGGAGAAGACGGTGGAGCATAACGGGTACTGCGTGACAGTGTCTCCTAAATATTCAAGCGGAGCAGCTACCTAAAACTTGGCAGCTTTATCTCGGCATTATTCGAAAATTTATTCATATATAATGAACGGCTGAATAATGGAGGAGGTTAACCCCTTGTTCTACCTCCCGCAAAGCCTATGCGAGCAAACTGCGAGGAACACCAGGGAAGCGCCGGGACCGAGTGCTGCTGGAGATGGGAGGAGATGGAAGAGTAAGAAGTAACAAACGCGCCGGCAGATTATATTTAACAGGCCGGCAAGGGTCTCGGTCTTCAGATTGGGGGAGAGATATATTTTCCCGGGAATTATGCCTGGATACTGGGGAATTAAGTGTACCATATTTGATTATTACCCTTTTAATCCGAATCCTTCGAGCCGCACCTCCTCCTCGAATGTCGAGCGAGTCGTAGATATTCTTCAGCGACACAATTCCTCCAATTCCTTGCAAAAAATTCCAGAATTTTTAATCAGGACATTTCGACAAATACAAAATCTTTTTTCCCTTCGAATACACAGAAAGGTGGCTGGCAGTGCGCAAGCAGCTGCGAGGAGCTCCAGTTTTGCCTCACCAGTAACAACATCAGCCTCGAGTATTGAAACATCAAAGGACACTCTCGGGCCGACCTCACAATTTCTAAGTGCCACGGCGAACTCGCAGCCCGAATGCTCCGTGCAAAGAGGAGAGTCCGACAAAGCTCCCATCGTATAGACGTTAAGCGTATAATAGAGCGAGAAAGGGCGCCCGGAGAAATCCGTTTCCGATATACCCTTTGTAATTTGAGATGATCGGCTTTCGGGACAGCAGCCGCGCTCGCATGTGCCTCGGCAAGTCGGGAGAAGCGGTGATCTCGGCGGGGATGTGCGCGCTGGCCGAGTGAAAAAAGGCTCCGAGAGGACCAGTTCAAGTGGATTGTCAGGGAAAGGAGATGAGAGACTCTTGGGAGGAGAGGATGATATACGCCGGCTGGTAGATCGAACTCTACGATACTCGGCTATAATGTAATCTTGTAACGAAAGTTTATCCCTGGGATTCAATCATCCGAGGTATATCACGAGCTTCTACATTCACGCGTACAATTCCAATCGAATCGAACCTCGAGTTTCTAGCATACTTGACAAACTCCCTAAACAGAGAAGATTAATTTTATTATTATAATAAATCGTTTCATCAGATCATACAAATACCCAAAATCCCCGAGCCAAAAGCGTCTCCTCGAAACTAAAGGAATCCGTGGAGCGATGGAAAAAGCTGCATCCCGCGTCCAGCACACACTCTGGCGCGTTTGCCGTAAGGGGTAAGTACCGGCTGGTAATCAGAGATCAGCGTGAATGACATTGGCGAGGCAGAGTGTGTCCTCTGCCCCCATCGGCGCGTCCACACACCACACGGATAGTCTAAGGTCGATCGGTGTAGAGGAAAGCGAAAGCGAAAGCGAGTCGGGGAGGGCCGGGAGGTTGAGGGCTTAGGGTTGGGGAGTGGCGAGAGCGAAGGGCCGCTGGGAGAGAGCGCGCGCGAGGGCCAAGGGCCAAGGGCTCTACGCTCTGCCTACTCTCTACGGCCTCTACGGCTAGAGCGACAGAAGGAAGACGCGTGCACGCGAAGGTGCGTGCGCCGTATAAGCGGGGGCGCGTGCGGGCACCTGTTTTGCCTTTCGTTTGAGAATGCGGAGAGGAGCGCGCGGAGGCTAGGCCGAGTCGAGTCGAATGAGTGAGCGAGGGTGCGGAGCCGCGTGGCCCGCATTGGCTGCTGAATTATATATGAATGGAGCGTAAGGACTGTTGCCTAGCAACCGCATACACCACGTTAAGACAAAATGGAGAAGCACGCAGCATCCCTGCACGGGGATCCCTACCCTCTCGCACCCTTCCTGTCGCCCTTCCTCTACCTCCACTATGCTCGCCCACCCCTTTCTACCCTTTTCTTCTCGCTTCTTCTTCCGCTACTTCATTTCTCCTACTTTCTTTTCCTACTGTTTTCGTCGAGCTCTTTTTCCGCTTTCGACTGCCATTGCTTTTGGATTCTGGTAAGGTCTCTCTTGTTCGCGGGTGGAGTTGGCTACATCGGCTCTCAGACCTGTTTTAATTAAGAGAATTATTTTTAGGATTTGAGAGTGTTATTTGGGACGTTTCTGAATTATCAGTTAATCTATTTGCATTAATCACTACCTATTCACATTTACAAGTCGCCTAGAAAGGATTAACGAATCCTTGCCGGTATAGCAGGACAAATCCGCAGGTCTTTCTTTTTGCGCCGGGCCATTTCTACTGTTTTACATGCGTGCGCATTAAGCTGATAAGTAGACGTATCTTTGACGGGAGCAATGGACGTCCATTAGCAAGCTTTGTACCGATCTCTGCACCCGGCAGCCCCACGAGCCCCATCAGCCCTGCCACCCCAACCATTATGCGCCCTGCTATATACCGTCCTCTCCTCGCCTCCTACATTCTCCTCTCATCCTCTTCTTCTCCCGGTTCCGTTCTACACCCTCCGGCCCTCGTGTCCTCCGCGAGCCGAGCTGTTCTTCTTCCCATGAGCGCCATTATTGCCTCCTTCGTCTTCCACCCACTTTTTCTTCCGCCGCGTACCCTTTGACAGCTATGCCCTCTTTCCGGGCCACTTTCCTTCAAACTTCCCCGCGACAGCAGCGACCCCGTACCTCGGCGTCTTGAGGGACTGGCCGAAGAGATCGCGAGAGAATTCGGGAATTGTGAAGCGATTGATGCTGCTTGTGCTGAATTTGCGCGATTTAATAGGGTTGGTAGAGATAGGTTGATTTGACCCTGAAAGGTTTGGGGGTGGAAATGTGTAGTCTTAATGCGCTTTTGGTCGATTCTGGTTAAACGCACTGCGATTCGGGTCAGCGTTTCGGGTTAATCCGTCGGTTTTGGTAATGATAGGTTTTTAGGTCTCGGAGTAATTCGGGAATTTGAGGTTTTTATTTGATTTGTGTGTTGTCTTAGAGACAGCTCATATGATGTTATAAATAATAATGAAAAAGACTGTATTGTGGAGCGGATACTCGATAGGCATAGCCAATCGCGGGAGAAGGGAATAAATAACCATTAAGAGGTATCACGCGGCATTAAATATTCCCTCGCCCCCTTCGTGCTCCAGCCCATATCGCTCCCAGCCCGTACATTTTTTCCAGTCGTGGGGCGCCCTCCCTCATTCCTTTAGCTTTCGAACTTTAAGCGATTCTCCGAGGCTCCTTCTTCCACCCAAGATTACATATGCCCAACAGAATGTTTCCATATGTGTTCCTATCGAACTATTGGAAAGCGCTGTGACAGCAAACATTTTTTCAAGCGTCGCTCGCAAAAGGGAAATACAAAGCGTGAATTTTGGCGCGAAAGCATATCATTTTCGCTTTTTTTAAATTCTGTGTGGATTTTGATCTATAGATAGCGCGGGAAAGGCGGATTGCTTTTCTCGCACTGAAACGATTTTTTAATTTTTGTCCCGGACGAATAAATAGAATGGATAAAACGGGAGAGACATAATCGAAAGATATCTATGAAACCGATATGCTGCCAGAAGCGAGAACAATGAAGCCATCAGGCTGTACGAGCAATTCCTGATGATCCTCCGGGCGATATGGCTCCCTGGTATAGTTGCTGATTCAGTTTGCCGAGGCAGCGGCAATATGCCCAAAACCTAAATTATTTCGTGAATTTCGATTGACCCAGCTAATCGAACGCGAGCTCGGCGGGAGCGGCGGCGGCGGCTTTTCAAAATCGAGATTCTGCGATCGACTTTGAGATCGCATCGAATAGTGATAAGCACACGCTGATCGGCTTCCCGCGTCATTCGCAATTGCAGCCGCGCGCTAGCAACTGATATTAGCAATGCCTATTGAGGATTGGTCGAGCGGCTGCTGTTCAACTGCTTTCGAAATGCGATCTGGCCGGGGTTCCTAAAGTTCCTAATACGATCCGGATTTGGATCGGAAGGAAATCCATACAGGTTTCCTCATAAACTACTTGCAATCATCAGAACGCCTCTCGATGGATCCTCCAACTATAATTCCCCAAAATCGATCTTTACCCCCAACTATAAATATTACAATCAACAATCATCAATCTTACAATTAGGCCGGCGGTCAACAATCTGTTAACACAAGAGAGAGCCGTTGGTGGGACTGTGAGGTTAGCGCGTGTTTGCCGACTCTCGAAATTGTTGGCCCGAAGCTGTGTGATACGCTTACTGCGTGGAAAAGGAGTATAATCCGAGCGTCAACAGAGGCATTACCGCGGGACGCACCGCGTTCGGGGCGTTCGGGGCGTTCGGGCCCTGGTCGGCTTCAGCCCCAGCAGGACGTGACCCTGCTCCGCTATAGTCATCCCTTGCTAGTAGCAGCCCAGTTCCCTTTAACCCCGAACATACGCCGACGCATGGAGAGTCGGAGTTGGAGGCTCGCTTGCTTGCCTGCTTGTGAGCGAGCACCAGCGCCAGGAGGAGGAGAGCGCGGAGAGAGAGAGAGAGTTACAACGCTCGGCGCTCCCCAGCTCCGCTCGCCTCATGCCCTATTCATGCTTCATTATCATAGCGAATCATGGCCCATCAGCTTTTGATTGTCCGCCAGCGTTGTTAGTCCTAACTAATGCCACTGCAATGACCACCAGACACCGAGGGCCGAGGACACGCCGAGGACGCGCCGAGGACTCGGCCGAATCCGGTATTAGATGATGACCTCCAATTCTTCTACGGCGATCAACCCCGTTTTTCCTTTAAACGACTGCTTCCGCCGCACCGTGACAGTTTATCCTGGAAAATTGGCCTTGTTACTTTTGGCGACTTAGCGTGTGTTTGAAAGGTGGAAGGAATCGCTTGTTTTGTGTGTTGGGGGAGTTGATTTTTGGGCCTGGTTTCATTGGATGATTGTTAAGGATTTGCTGAATGTAAAAGATTAGATTTGGTGGAAAGGGTTCCGCGGGTTGAAGAGTGATTTATATTCCATAAGGAGGAGGCAGACAGAAATAAAGCCGACGTGCACAGAGACTGTGGAATATTTTTGCAATAAAAAGTAGCTGATATTCCGCTGGCGCGGCTTGCGAGTGGGGATCAGGCGGCTTCGGCGAAAGGAAAGGAAGGAAGCTCTCTTCTTTAATTCGCAAGTCCTTTACCCAGTATCGCATTCGATAAAGGGATTCCCCTGATAAAGTCAAAAAGGGAACATTTTCTTCACTTTGATACGTTATGCTTGTGTGCGACCATTATTCTCCTAATGTCGATTCTCTTTATTCCGTTAGGGCTCCTATCGAATAGTACTAACTGATAAGCTGACGTCTAGGTAACACATGACATATGCAAGGCGAAGTAAGTTCCTTTCGACAAAGCTACAAAGTAATAAATTCCGCTTTATAATAATAAACATCTTATTTTGCCCGGAAAACTTTTCTTAGCTAAGTGAATACAATTTTGAACAAAAAACTTTTTCTACACAATGTCGCTACAGAACTTGTGTGCATGCACCTAACTCAGAGTCCCAAGTCCAATTCAACTCTCCAAAGTTTCCCTGCAGCGACTTCATCCGCGAATTGCCGGATCTTGGGCGAATATCCATGCTGGAAGCAATACAGCGCGAGGTCAGTGAAAACGTAGTATGGAAGAGGCGAGGCTGATGATATGTGATATATGGTTGGTACATAGGTGATGGTACATGTGAAGCCGGCTGGTTAGAGCGGGTTAGACGGTCTAACTAAGTTGGCACCTCGGGCGACGCCAAACGACCTTTTCCTCTCTGTCTCCCATCACTGCACCTTGACTCCTGCTCGACCACAGTTTCCCATTAACTATTCACGTTGAACCCAATTTGCGTGCAAGGAGCGTTCTACGAAACTGAGGCCGCCCATCCGACCACCCACAACCCTTCGCCGCCCCGGACCTTCACTATCACGTGAATTCCGAAGAAGAGAACTTTCCGAAAAACCCTTACCCTCCCCTTTATTCCCACCGCAGGACAATACGTATTGGCTCAGCGGAGAATATCTCTTCTTCTCTCGATTCATCTAGAAATCGTTCCAAGGTTTCGGGTGCTCTTCTTTTCATTTTTCTATTAAGAAATTCGCTGTATAGTAACATAGTAAACAGAGGTAACATAGTGACATAATAATAAACATTTTTACAATAAAGCAATTATTTAATTAACGGATCCGATCTTATTGTAGTAGAGTTTGCAATGAACCTTCCAACTTATGCAATAGTTTTCACCGGGAAATTAGTTGAAAGTTCGCCTCGAATAGCGACGTTACATATCCAGCTGTCGTTTTTGGACTAATTCCTGATGCGAGAGGGTTCGAGAGCCGGGATTTTCCTCGGCTGATCCCACTCGAGCCCGCACTCGAAGGATATCCCTAATGGGAATAGGCAATGGCACGGGATGGGTTGACAATCCTCTAATTACTTTAAAGTAGTTTTCGATTCGCCCGAGCTCTCCTCGATCCTCGCCACTCCGATTATCCTGGGGGCGCCGCGCCGATCACCAATTTCAATGGATCTCCTTCCGACGAAGCCGCAGATGATAACGAGCTTACGGATCCCAGAGTCCTCGTTCAACACTGGAATAATTCTTGTTCATTAATCTCTGTTATTAAAACGGGCAGATTATAATACAAAGTAGTTTGTGTGTGAATTCCTTTAACGGAAAACTCAAAGACAAAACTCACAAAGTCCCTTTTATTAACTTTCTGTTCAACGTTAGAAAATTAGGTAAATCTTTCGATTGGTCAGGATGAATAATGCTCATTGTTAGCGAGCCGAAATGTTTTTGTACAACATGTGCGGCTCGTGCACTCTCGCGCGCCTGTGTCAATAAAGAAGAAAAACTAGTGTTTCGGCGACAAGGGAGGGCACGGAGGTGTGAGAAGAAATGAGCCCAGAGACCTTGACTGAAATGGAGCCGGGCGTACGGCTAGTTGCCGCTGCTCGTTGATTATTAATTCAAAGGGTATTACGGGCTCGACTAATTATAATTTGTACTCTGCCAGTAACAGCGTCACATCGACCGTAACACTTTCGAGATGCCGTTCGACATAAGCGAGTGCTCAGAAATCTTGCCGACCGTAACAACAATATCTGCATTATAGAAATTTCCCAAAATTAATCACTTTCTCAAACATATTCAAATTAATCACAAAACACTACATAACGCCGATTCTTCAGTAAATCGCCAAATTCCATTAAAGATTGTCCGACTTCTCACAATTTCACGGTGAGAACTAAGACTTTCTGCGATTGCGAACGAGGCTGAAATTCGGCGGAGGCGAGCTGCGTGCAAAAGGAGAACGTCAATCCAAGCGTGCAGGTTGGATTGGATCAAGTGCACAGGAAGCGAATAGGTAACATAGGTAGGCGGAGAGAGAAGTGAGGGGAGAGAGAGAGAGAGAATGTGACAGGCAGGAGAGCCAGGAGCATGTAGAGCCAATCAGCGGTTTTTCCTAGACTGGCTGACATTCAGTCAGCCAAGTGGAAGGACAGGAACGGCTTGTGGTTCGGCTTTGGCATTATTCATTATGCAGCTCACAACACGCCGTCACCTGCCACCGCAGTCCTGCATACACCGGCATACACTGCCAGAGCCTGCCGCTGACCGCATATGTCTCTACCCCGCCTACCCATAAGTACCTGCGGGAACACCGTCTGACAAAGATTCTTTCCCTGACACACATCCCCCTTCCCCGCTGCTCGATAAACCTACATCTCCCACAACGATTCCGCCACTAGCATTCTTATTTGGCTAGGACGCTGCTTCCGAGTACTAGCATCGCTGGCCACCTCAGCATCTTAAAGACTTCGTGCGCAATTAATCAGAGTTCGATTAAAAATTGAAGACATAACCAATAACTCTTACTCTCGCTACTAGTTGCGTCCTATTTGTCGAGCGTTTACTTAAAATAGTCGGAGCTTAAGACACGTCGTGTGTTGTATCATTATTTTATTTGTGTAGAGGATATTCTGGGGAAGCTGAAAGTGAAACCCGGTCGGATATCGTATTCCATCGAACCCCCTAACCTCTGTGAGTCTATGTATCATCATCCCACTGAGCGCGGCACGGCCAATAAATCAGAGCGGGAGTATCTGCAGTGCTGTAACTGACTAAATCGCAATTTTCCATAATCTGATTGACGCATGAAAGACTAGTGGGAAGACTGTGCGGGGAGTCCAAGGGGATGTGGGGGCACAATGCGGGGAAACATGACTCGGCTTGTAGGTGCACCTTGCAGGCGCCCCCTGGCTTGTACCCAGATCTCCTAGTGGCAATATGTTTATACTACACTGATAATGAATTCATGGCGAAGAGGCCGATATCGGGGGATGGACTAGTTGCGAACAGGTTGCACCAGGATCACAGATCGGATCGCGCAGATGCTCTTTTGTCGGCAGATGAGTGAGAACCCATGGGACCTGGCCGTGGACGATAGCGGATCTGTCGGGGTCCAACTAAGAATCAGGGGAATCGAAACGCACCACCGTTTCCCATTATCTTCGTCGGTGTGAGCCTATGCTCGAGGAGATCTCGTAAAGATGTGTGTGTGTGTGTGTGGGGTTGGCGGTGGGCTAACAGGCTGATCCCCGGGAAGCCCGAAGGGGAACCACTCTCCGGGCTTAATGACAATTCTGACTATTCTATACCGCTCAATCGCTCGTTTGCGCTTGTTTGTATGTGTTACGATCATTTGTAGTTAAGCGGGTAGGCCCACACAGGACTAATCAGATGACGCCACCAAGTGGACATTCTACCCGCGGAACGCAAGCCCCTGGCAACAGTGGAATTGAATCCCGATTTGTTTAATCGCGTCCCACCTGTCCAATCAAAGCAATCGCGGCGGATTGCCAGCTCGGTATTGACTGTCGTTCAAAAGAATAATGTTGTTCATTTATTGTAGTAAAAGAAATATTCAATTATAGAAGATAAGAGTAATTGTAACATGAATCTAAAACGACCCATTATTGTCACAAGCACCGAGGACATCGATTGTTGGAGAGTAAATTCGACTTAAACAAAAACGTTTTTGTTAATGTATTTTAGCAAAACAGGTAGGGAAGACGCAAATGTTTCGATTGTAGGAAGAGTACGTAAGTAAGGACGGCCTTTCCTGCTACCCCGCCGCATGGATAATTTATGGGCACCACAGAATCACTAGGTCAAAGCCACAAACCTCCCCGTAATCCAGCCGCCTCGTAAACTCGACGATACCTCCAACTACGAAAGGACGAATACTTTTGTTCCACCGAATATTTTCCCAGATATGGTTCTTGAACGAGTGACATTGTTTTCGTGCAATCTATTTTTTCATAACCTCGGAGGACCATCGAAAAGTCATATTAATATTTTAGTATATCAGGTCAGTTAGAAATAGAGGAAACCGATTTCACGTTAGATCGAATATCAACTAAAATTGCGTATGAGAAGAGAGAATAATGTGCTCCAATTACTACAGATCGATATTTGAAATGTAATGCTTAGAGAAAGGACATTTGTATTGTAACATCTTTATTGTGGAATAACATCTTCTACCACAATCCCAGAATGTGCCATGAATGTGAGATCAAGTTCGGTGAGTAAAGTGAAATATGAATGGAGTTGTTTCTGAGGAAAACAGGGCATTGCATAACGTGCTCTGACACAGCGCCACTTTCACTCGACGGATAAGATGCGAGTTTCGGGACAACCTCATTGCCGACGGTCGTTAAACATGCCTTATTCTCATTTCATATTTGAGACGCTTTATGTTAGGAAGATTAAAATACGGCGTCTAAAAAAACCCTCGCCGAGGAATTACGGGAATTCGTTGTAATAGCGAGATAAAAAATCAAAAGATAGGTCTCCCCGGCGGGGAATCGAACCCCGGTCTCCCGCGTGACAGGCGGGGATACTGACCACTATACTACCGAGGAGGAGATACTACTTTCGTCCGTAAAGAGCGCTGATGTTCGGGACAAACCCAGACCTAACGTTACCTTCTCAGCATGATCTCAGCTTGACCCAACATAGCCTGACAGTACTACAGGAACTTTGGACATTTTTTTTCTATGAGCCTCTAACCTCTTCAACATTTGTATACATAACATCGAATTACATTATTTATATGAAATCAGCGACTTTATCTGCACATTATTTATTTGGATGCAGTTTTCAAAGTCTCAAAGCTTAGGAGTAATAAACCGGTTTCAATGCACATTCGCATCGTTGGGAGTCGGTAGCAGTCGGAGGTGTTCGTTTGCTTGTAGCGCCCGCATACCTCGCATTCACAGGGGCATGTAGCACAACAAAATCGTGTCTGTGTTGGTTGTGTCAGGTTGTGCATTAGTATGTACGGATACAAGGCAAATACGTCGTAAGATGTAGCTTCGTTTGACAGTTGATAGCGCATGAACGATTTTGGCTTGTTGAAAGAGAGAAAAGAATCTTAATAATGCCAGCGGTACTAGTAGGTCCTCCTCAGCGTAGTGAGCATATGTGGCAGGCGTTGAAAGCCCACATCACCAGAGACCGACAGCGAAAGAAACAGGGTAACCTCCCGCCAGATTTACGTCGTCAAGCTTCACTCTAGTATAGTTGACAGGCACAGTAGTTCTTAAACCCGCACCTATTGTTCCACTAAATGGACGCAAGAATACAGAGATACATTTTGCGATTAAATGAATCGCGGTGACTAACGTAGAGTTGTTCCTCGGTGGTCGATGCAGCTGTCATAATTTTTCGACTTGCTCCAATGTAGAACAAGAAGCGGATGCAGAGGAGGAGCGTCAACGGAAGGAGCGCGAACGCCAGCAGAAACAGGATGTGATGACTTTGGGCGAAACTAGGGAACAAATATCCAATTTAGAGAATGAACTCTCACAGCTGAAAGACGAGAAACATCAGTTGTTCTTACAGTTAAAGAAAGTCTTGAACGAGGATGACAATAGGAGGAGGCAATTGATTAAGGAGACAAGGTTTGGCTCCAAACGACAATTGGCAAATGCCAAGGGAAAATAATATAATAGAGACTAATTGCGATTATTGTGTACCGTAGTGTGTGCTCCGATGTACTGACTGCAGTCGGGGGATACCCTGGAGCAGGGCCTAGAGTTGTCCATCCGCAGCTCTTCCTGCCACCAGGGAGCAGTAGTCCTCTTTACAAACTTGCTGTTGGCACACCACAGCATACATTGCCAAGTGTAAAGAAATACTGTCGATATTTGATACACGTGTTACTTATCAATATTGTATAAATGTATCTAATTCTGTTTTTTACCTCAGGGCCCAATGAAAAGAACACGAAGCCCATCACCACCGCCTCCAGCATCACCATATCATACTGTTTATGGATATAAACCACCTCCTTCTATACCCAGCTATAATCCGCCACCTCCCAGTAAGTACATGGAATTGGAGTAATCACTTTCTAATTTTTGTGATATAATCTTATGAGAAATGTATTAACATAGATATATATTCCTTTATAGAATCAGAGGATGCTGCTAGGAGATCCGGCGATTCCCGAGCTGTTCTATGGAACAGTGAGTGAATAAATCTTCATTTACTTCTATGCTCTGTCGTTAAAGTCACTTGAATTTATTTTTAACCGAATGTACTCTTATTTGCTGATTCACAGAAAACAACCAGTATTCAGCGTCCAGTTTCTATTCTGCACCTGCGGGTCAGAACGTTTACAGCTACACTGCGCCTACGTCGCAACCGTCTCGGGAACCTGAACCAGCTAAGCCAGTGTATCTATCAGGAAACAGGGCAGCGTTATCGTCTCACCAAACAGGTATTTGTTGTTCTTTTTCCTCTAGCGTATCTTGACTGAGAAATCAGTTTGATATGAGATTTATTGCAGCCTATGTAACAAGTCTTCATTCGTTGGATCACAAAGGAGCTTATGCAGAAGATAAATTTTATTTGCGGCCAAGTAGTCACGTTACTGTTCACGGCGGGGCTATTCCCATTCAACAGCCACCCCAGGTGCCTTACCAATTTGGCTTTTTCCTTGATTGGACACCATTTTGCATGCATATGTCACTTGTTACTCTTATATCACATCGTTCAAGGGGGCAAAGACAGGTGGTATTACGTCGGGATATCCAGTCAGAGCACCGCAACCACCACCCGGACCATATCCACCACCACCTCCAGGTACATATGTTAGTGCACCCGCTGCTAATGTTCCTGGCCGTTTACTGTACACTCAACCTGGTGCACGGTATCTTCAGCGGGAAGTTTGAGACGCCTGGCATGCATTTGGACTCGAAGTGTTCGAGCTTAATGTCTGTACATAAACGCTGTCACATTTTATATATAGCATTTATTCCATCAGAATCACAGCTCAACTTAGAATTATATTATTACAGCTGTTGCGTCAAATGTAAAAAAAATATTTCTTTTTAGTATTTTAACAAACATAATAATCTGGAATAAACTATACACACAGATATATATCTATTGGAAAATATGTATCGAACACCAAACTATGTTTCGTCAATACCCAACATGAAAAAAACTTAGTTACTTAGTACGGAAAAATACTGTTGGTTCCTCCTCCCAATCTATCAACAGAAGCGTAGCTCTGTATGTCTATTATAGTCGAAATCCCAAATCCACTTCCTTTTGCCTATGTGTCTTTGTATAAAGATGAGTTCGCAACTCAGAAATACTGGTTACTGTAGCATTGCACAAATTGCACTTGATCTCCACCTCGAGTGCCGAAACTCTGTCTCTGAAATCGAAAATATTATGAATGATTCAACTTAGTGAAGAGCATTAATTTAAACACTTACACGTTGGCCATTTCTCGTAATTCGATGATATGCTCTTTAAGGTCGGTAGTCTCATCCCTTTCTTCCAAAGCCAAAGCGTTGTGCAATTTGAAGACATTCCGTTTTGCCATTTCAGCAAGACCAGACACCATGAATAAGTTATCATCGTACAGATGCCACTTGTCGAAATTAGGAACAGTCTCCGACTTCTGTAGTTTCCTCGTTTTGTTAATAAGTCCCAAGAATGTGTTTTTCACTTTATTCTGACAAGTAATCATCTGTTCCATACTTTGATGATTCTCTGGGTTGCATTTGTTTTGTATCCCGATACTCATCCAGTGACGCAGTCGGTTGATCTAAGAATGGATAGGCAATGATTAACTCGACAACCAGCATAAACAACTCTCAGATACTTACGTTAGTCAAATCTTCCATGGTTATTTCACAGTCAAACTTCAATTGAATGTCGTGATCGGGAAAAATGTATAGGTCGGTCTGCGGATCAGTTCCGAGACCACATAATGCTCCTATGTAACGAGTACCAAAGGAGTTCCTGCGTAGTTCCATATGCGGCGTGAAAGTCAACACGCTTAATGCTATCATTCCTCGTATATCTGGCATTAAAGTTGTATGATACAATGTTAAATTTCTGCCTGATGTAGTTTGAGACACTGAGGCAGCTACTACTAGGTGTTCGTATGATTCTTCTGGCCGAACATCGAGTAACACTGAATTTGCAGAATTTTGAGTTATACGTATTCGTTTCCCCCTTCCAGCTTCAATCATTTGAGTCAATTCAGTTTCTAGGGGCGAGAATGGACCCCTCATGTTTACACTGGTATAACAATTACGAACATCGGGTGGTTCGGGATATGACTCTACTCCATCTTCTCCATATTGCAGTTGTTCATAGTATTCGCATTGGTCATCGCTCAAATCTGTGAGTTTGTTTCTCCAGTTATTATTCTGACGCGAGAAATAATCTTCTTCTTTTCTGATCGCAAAATCATTCTCAACTAAGAAGTCATTAATATTAATGACACCATCATCGGTTTCGCTTTCACAAATTAATTCCAATGCGATGACACTATTAACGATCGAATATATTTCTCCAAAAAGTTTTCCTGGTTTGTTAACAAATGAGTAAAACACGTCAAAAGCCTCTCGTGACCAGCGCTCGCTCAAAGTTTGGGCGATGGATGGACGAATATTTGCTAGTACGCATTCAAAGCCCAATGCGGGAAGGGTAAGCAGTTCATCTTTCGGATCGACACCTCTCAAGTCGGACAATCGAACAGCTGCAGTACCTCCGAAATCAATGAATGTCACTACGACCAATGAGTCCGATTCTTCAGAATAATTCTGCACTATAGCTCGCATATACTTGACGTTTTTGTCGCTTTCGATCTTCACATTATGTTTTCGATCAATCTTCTTTTGGTGCGGCGCGATTACCAGTGATCCAACTTCTGGCAAACTGGTAAGCTTCGGAAACAAATCGAGACACCCATCTAATCTACTTCTGATTTTTTCCCGCATTTTGTGAGGCTCAGTACCGCGCATTTCTACCCAAAAGTGTCCAGGATCTGTCACCTAAATATGAAACGTAATAACTATCAAGAAGAACTTTGACTATACTACAATTTACAATTTTATAGCATCCAACTTACGTGACGAACAAATACAAAAATTCGTGATTCCTTGAGTTTCGGTAATCGTGGTCTTAGGCTAGCATACTTCGCGGGGACCGCTGGTTTTGATAGCGTTTCCAAAAGTCCAAAACGTTCTGGATCATTTTTCAGTATCTTCAATTCGAGTGCCTTCTCTTTAGCTTCTGTCACTGGCATTATTGGTATGACGATGGCTCTATTGATTTGCCTCATTTTCAAGGCTTTGTAAATAGAAAGGCATATCTTCTTTGGCACCAAGGTTTTGTTTGTCATATTTTCTTTCTTACTGAACTGGATACACACGCGAGAGGAATTATCAAATGATACTTTGATGTGTTTCAAATAGTTTGCTGGACAACTAAGGCAATCTTTGAAAGCCTCTTGAAATCGTTTAGCATATAACAATCCTGGCTGATCTAACGGCCATCCTTGGAGGTACACTGTCGTGTAAGGTTCCAAACCTCCCAAAAGCTTGACCGCCGCTTGCTCATTTACTGATATTGCATCCGCCTGAGTGACGAAGTAATTCGGATAGAAAGCACCGGCAATCACAAACTTCAGCACAAAAGGTCTTTCTCTCTCCTCCCACACAACCTTGTTGACACCGACAGTTTCCATTATTCCCAGTCCTTCCAATCTGTGAGTTAGCTCGGTTACGAGCGCTTTTACTTCGCGTAACACTCTTATTTGCAGGAAGTTTCTACGTGCCCATTTCTGTTCTATTTCATTATTTCCCATTCTATTGCTCGCTTTTTCTGTCATCCATACTTTGTATACATTTAGGAATGCTATGCAATCGCTACTTTCTTCGCTCGACCAATGAAGTTTGAGACTGTATGCTAGAAGCTTCTGTTGGTACGGATTGTTAAAAACATCTTTTACAGACATACTGGCTGCCATGATAATCGTATCTTTCAGCATACTGAATACATGCCCCAAAACAATTAATTTTGACATACGTATGTCCAGTGGAAGTTGGGCCATCACGCGACCTAGATCTGTTAGGTCTCCATCCCAGACTCTAAACTCGTCGTTGTGGCTATATAAAGCACCAACTTCCTTTAGCAATAGAATAGTCCTTTCAAGATTACTGAGGTCAGGTGGGTCGAGAGCAAGAGCTAACAAAGCTTTTGGTTCCCCTAAATCTAACAGCTTGGTCTTTAGTACAATATTTTCCAACGGTGCTTGTAGCATTTCTGGCGTGGACTCTGCTGGCAGGATAGTCTGGAAATGTTACAGATTTACTTCCTTCATTCTTTTACACATGATTGTCTACCGATTTTCATTGGAGGTGTATAATTACATCATAAAACTGCTTTGGAATCAGTCGGTAGACACGACCGTCCATCACACGACCGGCACGACCTGCCCGTTGATCACAACTTGCCTTGCTCGCCCAAGCAAGTTCAAGGCATTGGAAACTGCTCTTTGCGTCCGTAACAAGTTGCTTAGTCAAACAAAAGTCAATTACTGAAAGGTCGATAAATTTGTATCAAGGATTACTCATTATTTTGCAGATAGGAGAATTGAACGCACAACATACCGTATTTTACATCCGGCAAGGTAACACTACTCTCGGCAATATTCGTGGATAAAATAATTCGACGGCAGCTCTTTGCTGGTTTCACGAAAATTCTCTGTTGTTCTTCGTTCGTAATAGACGAGTGAAGTACCAGTATATCCCATTTACGCTTTTCGTGTTTCGGCATTGATAATAAATTGTGCATCTCTTCTATTTCATGAATACCCGGTAAGAATATGAGAATTACGTGCCTATCGAAATAACCAGTTTCCTCGTCATAATTTGCGTCTTCAGCCGTCAGATCAAGTTCGTCTAGAACCACAGCAATGTTAACGCAAAATTCCATCATCTTTTTCGATGCCAGTGGTTCATACGGAGACACGTCCGGTAGCTGTAACCAGATACATATTCATTGTCAAGGCACTTTCCATATTGACTTTAAGAAAAAGAAGACCAAAATACCCACTGGTCCCAGTGTTCCTATCTGACATAGATAGTATATCGTCTTGTTGAAATAATTCCGTTTCACAATGTCGACAACTGGTGCAGGTGCTAATTTGTTTGCAACGGGCGACGAGAAGTAGTTTGCAAACTTATTTACTTCGAATGTGGCAGACATAAGAATGATTTTGACATTTCTCGAATTCAGCCTCCACAATTTCCTGACCACAAGTAACAGGAAGTCCATATCCTGATCTCTCTCATGGACTTCATCGATTATGATATGGGTGTAATCTTGCATATGTTTCTTATTAATGAGTTTGTGTAAAAGCACTCCAGTTGTACAGTAGGTCAGTCTTGTGTCTTGACCAGTGCTATTGATCAAACCAACGTGATATCCAACAAGACTACCCAATATCCAATTTCTTTCATGACAAACCCTTTTGGCTATACTCATAGCAGCAATACGTCTGGGTTGCGTGACTATAATATTACAATGTAATCTTTTATTATAAGAAGCGTCTAGGATATATTGTGGTACTTGAGTGGTTTTGCCACATCCAGTAGGTCCTTGAATAATAACAACTGAGTTAGTCTCGATCATTGCGACTATGTTATCCTTTTGCGAAGCAATAGTCAGATTTGTGTTGGCCCTGTGGGCAAAGTTATAAGTTTTGTACAGCTTCGATAACTGTTCGTCTGTAATATCTGGTAATACGCCGGCTGTTCCTTGGGATACAATGTCTAATTTGTTATTCCTATCTGTGTAGATTTGCGCTGACTGGAATACAACAACAAACAATTTAAATATTGCACTACAAGTCAAAGTTTTCAAAAACATACCTGCAGAAGCTCCTTCTCCTCTTTTTCCACATATTCTGCTACATAGTTAGTTCCACATTGAACTCTTTTCATAGACCTGCAGAGTTCCAGGTCCAGCATGGACATATCTTTAGGAACATGTTCGAGGCTAGATGGAACCGGCAATTGTATCCTCTTGAACGTACCGGTCGAGGTAAAAATACTTAACGCGTCCATATTGCTGTCCAGAACACAAGATACTGACATTGTACCGAGTCTGATCCCGCCAAAAAGCCCGGCTACGTAATACAAATATCGATGCCGAACAAAGGGACTATAGTAGGATGGAACAATGAGTCCGACAGACAAAGGAATATAAAAACAGGACGCGCCACTAGTCAACAGGAAAGAAATCATATATTCGTTGTTCGAACTGAATTGCAATATTGTGTCCACATTTATTATTTAGTTCCCCCGGGAATATTTAATCATTAAATTTCATTTCTAAAGTCGTCTGGGGAGAGTTATGCAATTTTTCAGACCCGTTCGGCAAGCCGACATTCAATACAATTACAATCCACTGTGTGGCCAAGGATTCATTGTTCCTCTTTCGCGAAACACCTTTCATTTGTTTTCAATAATACGCAGCTGTGTGGGCATCTCAGCAGGCACTCATTCTTACGATTGTTTTATTCTGTGCACTGTTCCTTGTTTCGGTTGTACAATTGTTTTCTTACCTTACACCGCCGTACGGCATTGCACAATGCTGCACAACAGACAAGTCACAACTTCACTGCGGGTCAGGGACCGGTCACAAACCTACCGCGTATTTGAATTCGCGTTTTGTACTTGATTGTCGCTTCAAAATATTCCGCTGTAGATGTCGCTTAAGTTTACTCTTCTAGCAGCGAGGGGTGGCATTTTGGACTATAGCTATTACATACACTTGTGCATGCACTTACATGTGTTCCTTTCACCACTACTAATACATACTTAACGCTACTACACTACTGAGTGGCTGAGTGGCTGAGTGGTGACTACTATGTACATTCCGGTTTGATTAAGTGATTTGCAGTTGATCGCCGATCGTCACAATTCGCCACAAGAATTCACGAGTCGACTACGGCGTTCAGCTGGATGTGGTGGGGAAATAAAAACATATATAAATTTATGCATTCCGTTTATGTTTACGGTTTCTAAACAGAAATATGTCCTGGCGAAAAAAGATCGCGTTGTAGCTATAACGAAAGTCATACCTTTTTAAATTTGTACTTGACGCGCACTAAAGCATCTGATCCAATCTAATGTAGCATTGACATTAAAAAGAGCAGTGCTTTTTATGGAGATCTGACTATAACGAAGCAGCGTCGATGAAATATGCCGAACAGCATGGAAAAGAATAAGAATGAATCCATAGCAGCGAAAGAGTTGGAAGAGGAGGAAGAGGAGATGAAACGGGAACTTTTAGGTATCTGGTTTATTGTAAATTGTGTATGCTTTTGCTACAGTTATTTGTGTCGTCGCATTAACCTTCACACCGATTGTACCTATGCTACGGTTTTACTATGGCTTTTTAAGAATGTGGAGCATGAGAATTATGCCAAGCATAGGATATATTTCATTGGCTATTTAACAGGAAGTAGTTTAGATACATTTTCATTTTCTAATATTTTATGATGGAAATTACGACTTTAACAAGAGAGATATAGTTGGACAGAATTATTGAGATGGTGATTTAAAACCAACAAGGAGTCGTGTTTACATGGCATGCGAACAAATTTTTTGGAAAATCAAATAAATTTTGTAATCATAGTGTTTTGATTTTCCAGATATGGGAATGTATGAATCGGGCTACACGTACAAAGAGATGAAAGATATTCTTGGTTTCATTAGTGAATCCAAGAATATGGCAAATCTGAATAATGATAGCAAAAACGTGCAAAAGGTTTGTTTGCTGATGCAGTGCATCACTTGTATTTCATCTGACATAAGCACAGAGCATATGTCAGTTCCTCCCAATTATGAAAGGAGAATTTTAAAAAAGATTTGCGGAGTATTATGTATGAGAATACTTTTCAGGATTCACTACATTCCTCTAATGAGTGTGCCACAGAGCCGGTGCATAAGACAAACTTAATGCAGGAACTGGATGTGCAGGAACATAGCAATACAAATAGGTTGACTCATATGTACAGACCTAATCGCTCTTCACCCATACTCGATCGAATATCGACACACGAGCCAAGTAGTCCTGAAACAACGTCGATCTTAGATTCAAGGAGTTTAACGCACAGACGCAAAAGTTCAGACAGTGATGATATGTTTGAGAGAATACACAATAATCAATTGATAAGAGACATATGCCCCAACAGTGCGAATAGATACTCCTTGAGGTCAAGGAACTCTATACACGAATCCCAGAGTTCGCACGCAGCAGAGTCGAAAGTGGACACCCAGTCTGAGCAAAGTGTGAAATACGAAAGATGGAGAATTAATCCGTTGGATTCTTGCACCAGTGAAAACGATGTGCCTTTGCATCAGCCTGAACGGCCTCTAGCAGAAGATAGGGAACCCTTCAAATTGTGCAACGACACAGAATCATCGGAAGTGCTTGAAAAAGTATTGACAGCGTTGAATCTTCATTTAAAAGAAACGGCAGATTTGTGGCACAGTTGGCATCGTACTACTGATTATAAATTTCAGTGGGGGTCACCCATTCAGGTGGGTACCTCCATTCAATCCATTTCGTACAGAACATATCGCTAAGACTCATTCGTTTGAATGTTGACCTTATAAGGTCCATGTACAAGTTAGGTAATGTGCCATGGAATCTATATATTTATGTTCTATGCACATGTTACAATGGAGTACACCTTTATCATTGAATGATTGTGCGAGAAAACGCTATTCCGCCAGAATACCTTAAGTGATTTTTGAACTCCATGAAAGGTCGCGTGGCATGTGTTGCGCTGTAATTTCTTATGAAGTTTACACACTACCTATATATCTCAGACATTTTCTATACCAGCAGCTACTTTTGGTAACTGATCAGCATCAAATTTGTGATAATAGCTCATAACTCGTGTAGTTAAATACTGCCATAAGTTCTTGAATGATTGGGAATTACATCCCTTGCAAGGGGAAAAAGTGTATGAAACCACTCAGTAATAGTAGTATTTTTTACAACAACCGAGGCCCGCAATTGTTTCTTATTAAAAATCTTAGAATTGCATTTATACAAGTAAGCATGTATACAGGTGTTTGTAAGGAGGCAGTACCTAAAACTGTACACCACAAACAACTTCGAATAAATCATATTTCTTTACAAAAAATATTTGTCTATTTCATTTTTACTACTCTATAATCTAATCCATCAAACATTGCTGTAGGTGGGGACTGCTAATGGCAGTTTGGATAAGAAACAGATATCGCAAGCTAAAACAGAATCAGCTACTACCAATTCTACGGCCAAAACTTTTGATGAGCGAGCTAATAAACGAAAATTTGTATCCACTGTAACTACTCACCTGTTGCTGTCCAGTGATGAAGAAGAGGATGAAGCAGAGTTTGTCAGTCTAAAAAAGAAGAAAGTCCAATCACACGAGAAGCGTAACTCAAGCTCTCGGCATAAGAAAAAGCAAACTGCGAATGTTAGTAACAATGAAGTTAATGAAGCTCAGAACAAAGTCTTGGAAGATAAGATCTCGAGCAGCCCATGTCGTATTAAAACTGCCCAGAAATTAGATGTTAAAGGGCAAGAACAGGATACATCGAATTGTGATAAAAATTCTAGAAATCGTATTAAGAATCTGTGCTACGATCCTTTGGATAGTTCAAAGGAGGTTGATCACGAGCCATCCCATGTTGAAATACAGAGCATAAGCGATAGCTTGAGTAATAACGGAGACGATCAAACCCTTGAGAAATCTGTCCAAGGGAAGAAAACTACTGCGCTTCGCGATGATGAGATTCTGTTAGAGCTCGATAAAGACAGTAACGAAGAAAATATTGAATCGTCAACAAAACAAGGCATAAAACCGCTGCCTATGAAGCGCTTATCAGTTAGATTGGAAAGGAGCTGTGCATTGTTGAAGAAACTCCAAATGGAGGGCCAGAGGAAAAAAGAAGCAGAACTGGAAGAGGCTCGAAAAAAAGAGGAAGAGGAGCGAAGCAAAATGCAAGAAGTTATGAAACAGCGTGCAGAAGAAATGCACAAGAAGTTCGCACAACGAGAGAAGGCACAAAAACTGGAGAAGGAAAAAACTCTGAAGTGGAACAATGTTCTGCAAATAAAAAATAAAGAAAATCGGGAGAGATTCAAAACTGCGCAGGATCAAGATGTTAGACAGTTGAAAATCACGGAAAGTGATCGAACACGACCAGTTAGTATAATTTTTCTCTATTATAATTTGTTCATTTTCTACTTTGAAATGACAATTTGCGTATTATTTTATATATTCTGTATTTCTTTATACAGCAGTTTTCTGGTGAAACAAATGAAGAAGATAAAGATACAGAAGATTTAATAGAATGTGTACCTTGTCCAATATGCAACAGATCATTTCCTACCACGAGGATAGAAATGCATGCTGCATCATGTGAACAATTCAATTCAGACGATGAGGACACTGCCGATATCGTACCAACAAGAGTAGAATATTCAAGAAAATGCAAAACAGACGCTAGCACATTGGAGTGTAACATATGTTCAAAATTCCGAACGTCCAATGGTATTGATTATGAAGACCATGTTAACAGTTGTTTACTAAGGAAGCAAAGAGAAGCAGAGTCCGAGCCACATGGTATGTTCCCAAAATATTCCCAAAAATATCTGCTTCTATAAAACATCGACATTTCCAGGTTGCACGACTGTCGACCTACGTCAAATTCCGGATTCGCCTATTCGGTGCTTCCGACCGATTAGCGAGCAAAATGATTCTGAAATCGATTATAGAGGACAGTTTGCTTCTACTAGCAGGGCACAAGCTACACGCGGTAGGAAAAGAAAACGCTAAAAAATGGTAATTGCCAATACAGCAATATCAATGGGTTCAACACAGTGTGAGGAACGCGAATGTTTCTAAAAGCAGTCGTACACGTACTCTATATTTGAATAGCATTCCATACATTTTCTACCTTTGTCAAATTCCCATGTGATAAGTTTATGAAATAACGAAGGAACACTCAAAAGTGATAATGGCTCTAATCCAGCATATCGAATATCACAGAGATAGTTCTCTTACTTTCCATACAAAGATAAAAGTATTATATAACAATACAACTTTCAATAAGTATGAAAGACATGAAAGAAGGAAATAAACAAACCAAAGTTACTTCGGAGTGTACAGCATTCAAGAAGCATAAACGTATGTTCTGCCTTTGTAAAGGAAGAAAACGAAGGGAAAAAATAATGTATATAATACAAAATATTTTTATACAAATAGAGTTGTTATTTGGAAATAAAGTGACATTAAAATTGGATCCTAGTTGACAACTATTTTACTGTTTTCTATTGGCATTCAAGTTTATCGTTTTGTGGTTTAAAGTATGAATACAATTCCATGAGTGTCTGCCTGAACTTAAAAAGTGGGGGTAGACTAGGGCCATATCACGTCTATTAATTGCAATCGTTGGTGTTTAAATTCAATTATCTTGATGTGCTTGTGATAAAATAGATAAGAAATAAAGATTTTGTAGACGTGGAGAGTGCATAAGCACATAGAATTTAGATTACCGGCTTTCTGCAATCCGCGAGTAACTGAAAGTAAGAGTAATATGTGTTTTTAAATATACATTCATATAATAATTTTAAATCAAATTCGCAAAACTATGGACAAGTCTTTGGTAGTTTTCATTATATTTTCATTAATAAACACTACTGTGCTCTCCATAACCTTAGACGGTGTATGGAATGGGATTATACGTGATGGTAAGTTTTATAAATTATTCCACTCTCGTTTATACATTTCTTTCTGTATGATCTATTATAAATGATAATAATACAGTAAACTGAATTTCAGGAAGGGTCGAAACTAAAGCAAAGGGTAAACTCTTTCATTCTTTTTAGCAGCTGACGTTGTAACATATTGTTTTAAACTTAAAGAAATTTGTACCAAAAATAATATCCTGCTTTTTATCAGAAATACAATTTGCCGCAACTGTACCTGGTGGAATTTACACGGATCTCGCGCAAGCTAACATAATTCCAAGGAATTTAATTGGGAATAATGATATAGTAAATCGATGGGTTGCCAATCAGTCTGTCGTTCTTTCTACTACTTTAAATGGTAATTCATCCTAATGGTTTGAAATTGTTCCTCTATTCCTATGAATTTTTTCTTACAATAACAGATGTTACTTTATGTAGCTGATGTTGCATTGCTTGAGGCACCAAGGATACTGCTGATTTTCCATGGTGTTGATACATTTTCAACAATTTTCTTAAATGATCAAGAAATTGGAAACACTACGAATATGTTTGTGCAATATACATTCGATGTAAAAGAATATTTGAAGGTAAAATACTTCACCTATTGTTATATCCTCAAATAACTTACTGATTGTATTTAAAACTCCAGCCAGGAGCAAATACTTTAAAAGTTGCCCTCAGTTCTGCTGTTAAAAGAGCGGAAGCCTTATTTCATGAACAATCACGAAAGTATGTAGTTCCACCACTATGTGTTCCCAGTGAGTATAACGGGGAATGTCATGTCAATCACATACGGAAAATGCAAGCAAGTTTTGCTTGGGACTGGGGCCCAGCTTTTCCATCATCTGGAATTTGGTACAGATTATCCTCTGGAATTACCACCAAAATGTTCATTTAGTATTAACAGTATATGTTGCAGGAAAAGTGTAGAACTGATAGCATTACAAGATTTTGACATTATGGATATCTCAAGTAACATTCAGAGGGAAGGTGATAATTGGAAACTCAGAGCTGACATTACTCTGGAAAGAGCATCAACCAATGTAACAGAGTTTGTGGTATTAACTGCGCTCCAGGCTTCTGATGTATCAATAATTACTGATAGCAGAAGAATAGATATAAATACGGGAGGAAAGAAATTGACCATTTCAACTATATTGACGATACCAAAAGTACGTATTTAGTAGAGCAGTTGCTTGAAATTTTAAATTTGGTTAAACAATATTCATATGTTCCTAAACAGAATCTCGTAGATTTATGGTGGCCTAATGGATATGGAAAACAAGCTCTCTACACTTTAAAAGTAATAGCAGGATCGCCACATTTTGTGACCCAAAAAACTGTAAGAGTTGGCTTCAGAGAAGTTGAGCTTGTAGAGGAACCACTGAAAGAAGGTCGCAGCTTTTACTTTCGCATAAATGGCATACCAATATTTGCGAAAGGCAGCAATTTCATTCCTGCGAGTGTTTTCCCGGAACTCGGAGGAAACCCAGACACAATCAAACATTTATTGCTATCGAGTAAAGAAGCTCATATGAATATGTTAAGAGTCTGGGGCGGCGGCGTCTATGAGTCGGACCTATTTTATGACTTGGCTGATGAATATGGAATTATGATTTGGCAAGATTTCATGTTCGCATGTGGAATGTATCCCACGGCCGAGAAATTCTTAGCATCCGTTAAAGAAGAAGTTGTACAAAATGTGCACAGGCTCAAAAATCATGCTAGTATTGTTCTCTGGGCCGGAAACAATGAAAATGAAGCAGCCCTATATGGAGATTGGTACGGAACTAGCGTCGAACCAAGATACAGAAGCGACTATGTAAAGCTCTACATTGATCTCATTAAAAACGAAGTCGAGCAACTAGACAACACGAGGCCTTTCGTGGCGTCCAGTCCCAGTAACGGAGTTTATTATACTGCTCAATACAATTACACTGGGAAAAATCCCTACTCAAACTTCTATGGCGATGGTATGATATGATATGATATGATATTAGAAAATCACGCACCATACGATACGAACTTGACCTAACATTTTGCAATTGCAGTCCACTACTACAATTACTTAAAAAATCCTTGGGATGTAAATCAATATCCTCGAGCAAGATTTTCATCGGAATATGGTTTCCAGTCGCTGCCTTCAATACATACTATAGCAAAATCAGCCGAGAACATAACTGATTTAAATGAAAATAGCAACTTCATGAAACACAGACAGCATTTACCATTCGGGAATGCACTTATGCGCAATCTCATTTCAAGAAATCTTCAACTTCCTAATGGCAACGATATTTTACAGAATTTTATTGATTATATTTATCTGAGTCAAGTCAATCAAGCCGTTGCTCTAAGAATCCAAACAGAGTTTTATCGGCAAGCAAAATCCGATTTAAATAGCTTAGGCGAAGGAATGACAATGGGTGCTCTTTATTGGCAATTGAATGATGTTTGGCAAGCACCTTCGTGGTCTTCTATAGATGTTGATGGTAGATGGAAAATGCTTCAATATTATGCCAAAGATTTCTTCGCGCCTGTTATTGTAACATCTCACTTATCCCAAGCCAATGAACTCTCGCTCTTTGTGGTTTCTGATTTACTAAATTCGTTACCGAGATGCACTGTAGAAGTTAGCGTATTTCGATGGAACAGCACTACACCCATACATGTGAAGCAGCTCACAAATATTGAACTGGTATACAACAATGAAATTCAATTTTCAGTACAACTGCTTCGCAAGTGTTATAATAAGAATATATATTTTAGGAAGTCAATAAGGCAAAGCTAGTTGACACTTTGTGGCTCGATAAATTTCTCGAGCACGCAACTTGCGGCTCTTTCAGTGATGCAAAAGAACATTGTATCATAAGGCTCACCCTTAAAAATGCAGAGGGGTCTCTTATAGCACCAACCAATTACGTGTATCCTGCCGCATTGAAGTCCATTGATTTGCCGGTTGCAAACATCACTGTAAGTATAAAGGATATATTGAAAAAAAAAAAAAAATATTATAACACTTAATTACTTTTAGATGCGAGTAGAAGAGTTGCAGATACCTGGCAAATATGAGAATTACCCCGATTTTTCTATTGAGCTAACCAGCGACAACATATCGTTGTTTGTTTGGCTTGAGGCTGGTACTGTTAGTGGACGTTTCTCAGAGAATGGTTTCCACATGTTCGAAAGTACAAAACGTATAGTTTTTCACACCAAGCAAATCACAACACCAGCAGCTTTACGCGAAAGTATTCGAATTATAACACTGTCTGATATTTATAACGCAAACCGAAAAAGTCCTCGGAATGATATAACAGTTGGATAAGGAGCCGCAGCACAAGATATTACTTTCGTTGACGGTAAATTCTTCATGATGGAAAATAAATTTCGTAATGCAAGTAGACCTCAAATCCAATGAGGAATACGAGCAGAATAAGTGACAATCCAACAAGCAAACATGTCAGTTCTGACATGTCTCTTGAAAGAAGAATTTTGTGAGCCGGTTTAAACATCCTTCTTCACTTCATTTGTTTCGACTAAAGAAGTCGATAAGATAATCGTCATGACACAAAAACGAGAAATATATACATGCAATATTTTATAATGTTAAATAAAGTTCTATTTCCAACATTTATACATAATAACATGTATTACTTTCTCTGCGCAAAATTGACTTCGACGTAACAAAATATACCATCAGATCGTTAAAAAGTCGACCGAGCCGTACATCAATGTTGTATAACATACAATACTCGGAGAGTATCGATACATTCTAAAGTTAATAAGCGTAAGCTGAGATTCATTAATATATTAGATTATTACTAGTTCACGTAGATCACATTATTAATAAAACGCGTTAGAAAAATATTTCAAGGCGACTGGAAAATCATCAGAGAATTTCGCCGAAAGCTATAAAGAAATTTGTTCATAGCTATATTCGTCATTTGTGGCCTGCCAAAAATTTCGAATACTAAAAATACTTCTTAATTATCATTCACTGCCGAGTTCGAAATACTATATTCGCATGTCCTCTGATGGCGAATGTAGATATCGTCGGCTTAAATTAATTGCGACCATAATACAGCATAACAATACCGGACCAAATATCGCACCCTCCACTCCTAAACAAAATATTCCGCCGGCTATGGACAAACCGGTCAAGTACGGATGTCCGCCACTAAAAGAAAAAGGAGCTTTAACATTTCGTTACACTAAATCTACTTGCACACTAAGAAGAAGCAACAATACCCTCTGATTTCTTTGTAAAATTCGGTGACAACAATGTTGCATGGAAGAAAATGGAACAGGAAGAAAAGTATAGCCATCATTGGACCTCGCGTAACCCACAACTCCACAGTTGCGGGGATGCAAGCGAAGTATGCATCCAGAAAGGGTACAGCCCCAAGTATGGTTGCAAATGCAGCAGGTAGATAAACCACTTTAACTTGGAACATATTGTGTATGAACCAAGTCCACATGCCAAAGAATGATGCTTGTTTAAATGTCGCCGCGAAGACACCAATTACTGCTTCTTGTAACGCAACAGCAAATCTGAAAATATCAAAAGAACATTCATACCTTCCAAAGATTTGATATTTCTATTCTAGATGTAATTAACGATAATTCTCGAATCACATACCCTTCCATCAGTAGTGCACTTAAGTATACATAGTCAATATTACTATGTTTATCAGAACAATAGTTAATATATAAGAGAGATTGTAAGACATACCTATGACAGCTGATAGGACTAAACATTGTAGTCAATTCTACTGGTTTGTAAGTTTTGTTACTTGAATTAAGTAAATAGAAGAGCGTCGTAAAGAAAACCACCTAAAGTAAGAAATGAATATTACTTTCATCTTTCTAAAGGGTAATTCTTCATTGGTATATAGAAAAGTTTCATTACCATGCTGAGAGCAAAGTTGAATACTGCAGTCCCACTCATTAAAACAATATAAAATAATTCCGAAAACAGGGTCAATATGATAGACATATTGCCTTTTACAATACCCCAAATCGAATCCAAGACAGACATAAATGTCCCAATATTATCCTTCACGAAATTTTGCAGGCTTGTCATGTTGAATAATTCTGTTAAAAAATAATAACTTTTACACATATATGTTACACTGTGTTGCACAATACAATTGTTCTTGGGACAAATCATTACGCATGGGAGTTTTTCCATAGCTGTCTGTGAAACTTTCCCAAACAGAATACGCTGCAGCAACATTCACAGTTGGTCCAATAAGATCAGGGCTTGAATTAGACATCATCCATGCCTGATAAAGTCTATCCCAAAGTTCCAGCACTTTCCTCTCCATCTGTTCTGCTTTTGAAGGTTCCAAGTCCTTTACTAAACCTTTTACCTAAAAGTAAATTCTAACTTTGTAAGAGGATTCTTATCATAGCCAAAGTAATTCACGCACATCTTACCCCATCAGAAATTGCACTTCTGCCATATGTATAAGCGTTATCCAACACACTGTTAACAGAGTCTTCCCACTGCTCTGGCAACCAGTCTATATCTGGATTATTTACTAGAGTAGAATTCACTATTTCACCCATCACTTGAACCATGTGCATACTCTCGGAATATGCCTGTAGAAGTATGCTTTTTTTATTTATTGAATGTAACATAACTATAGTATATAGAGGATGGTGCTACCTGTATTGTTATAAATATTGAAGTACAGGTAGTGAAAACAATCAATCCCAGAATGACGGCGGTAGTCGCGACTGCGCTCACCGAACTTTTTAACGCTTTAGTTAATTTCTGATCAGCAATAATGCTGACTCGATATAAACCCCTGATATTAGCTGGGAGCAGTGCTTGGTGCCTCTCCAAACACCAAGATTTAAAAAGATCCAATATCGAGAGGAGCTGTTGAAGTGTGACTGTCCAAATTCCAAAATAGCTTCCAAGCTTCTTTAGGGTATAAATCGCTATTGGAATAGTCAGTATAAATATCACCCATCTGTTATTCCATATAAGCATGCCAATGCATGCGTACAATGCACCGTACATATATTTATCAGTATCGACATCTTCGTATTCTAATTCAATTGACTTTCCAAGCTCCTTTCTCAATCTTCCCAGAAGAAGGCGATTTCTTACCATCACGCCAGCATCCAATGACATGGATTTTTTGGATAGTTTTGCATTGCTACTTGTACTTTCCACTCTCAAAGGAGTCAGCTCATCTTCAGCTTTAACATTCTGTACATCTGTGCTCTGAGCCTCCTGCCTTTCTAACAGATTCTTTACAGGTTTCACTGATGGCAATGGTTGAATCGTATCTTGCTGTTGCGCAGTCACTACATTATTTGTTAGAGCAAACCTAATTGCTTCTATCATTGTCATCTGTCTATCCTCCAATTCTTGATCTTCCATGATCAGAATCACTTCGTAGATGAATCCAAGTAAACCCAGGCCTTGGAGTGTCATGAACACAAGCATTTGATATACACCCACTAAATTCGATACGTAAAGACTAATCATAAACCAGACAACAAAGGACGGATAACGAAAATGGATAGAAGTCTTCGGTGTCCAGTAGACGAGTAGTACAGACATATATCCAATGAGCACAATGGTGATCTGCAATAGAAATGTGTAAGAACAAATTCCATTCGTCAACATCCGAAACATCGGAAATAACAAGGATCATATCGTACCATGTAAATATTACATGTTGATATAAAGAAGTTCAATATAGCATTGTTGAGCATGAATATTCTCCATAAGAGGCTTGTTAAAATCATAGGGGTGTACTGATATACACCCAGAATTGAAGCACTTGTCACTGCAAAAGCAGCAACGTATTTAACGTACTTCCATAAAAATGATCCAAGGCCTTCAGAGACCTGATCTATTATTTGAACAGGCAGTAATGTTAAACTGATAAGAAGCGGCTGGTTTGACGTTTCGACATTATCGAACCAAGATTCCACGGCTGTGGCCAAGGTGCACTTGAACGGAAAGAGAACCGAGCCGCATAAAAGTGCCCAGACAAGAGGTTTGATGAAACGGCTCAAAATAATGTAAAGACCATAACTGGCGGCCGAGACCAGACACAGTAGAAGAAGAGCTACGGCATTGTAGATGCCTTGCTTTAAAGCTTTTTCGTGCCCAGTACTAAAGCGTGACAACATATTTGAAAGGTTATCCATCGGCGATCGTATATTCTCCATCATGTATATACGTAATCGTATCTACGCGTTTTTCGTATAATTTCAAATCGTCTTGAAATCTCAATGAAAGTCGTAGCGTTCAAGTAATGCAACCACGGATTCTGAGAGAAAACACACCCGAAGCATGTTTATACCGGCGAATACCAGTGTTTCCGGCAATCCATCTGCCAAGAGATATCACTCGTACTATCGCTTCTCCGCAATGCTCCGCATTGCTTAATCACAGGGGATGGGATATGGGATGGAATTCGATATATTTGCGTAAATGGGAACTGCTGGAGTAAACTATAGAGATAATTTTATAATGTTATGGTAAATAAAACTTATGTAAACTAAATTTATAAACTGACAGAGCAAATTAATATAGGGTGCTTTCCATTTACGACACAGTCAGGCACAGTGTCTCTCTGTGTCGTAAATGGAAGGCACCCATAAACTCTACAAGTTCTTATAAATTTGGAACGCAGAAATCTATGGGTGCTTTCCATTGCTTTCCATTTTAAATTCTTACACAGTTTAAAAGTTGCCGATCAATACCGTTTCTTATTCAAATTATTTTATTTGAAAGTTCAAATAGGTTTTCTTACCGATGGCTGAACAATTGCAACAACAGACAACAATCATTTCGATTTACGCGTGACAAATATCATGTTTTATTTAACAAATATTACGTGGTATGGGAAAGGACATATAATCCGTCAGGCGCAATTGATCTCATAAGACAAAGATGAATATTTCGAAGTGGAGCGATTAATAAAGTTGAAATCTCGATTTGAGAAGGATGCGCAAATAACAAGACAGCCTTGTCACAAATATTTATCTTTCAACAAGACGCTATACAACAAGTTGTGTATACATGACACACATTCGATTTTTCTGTGTTTATTCGCGATCATTCATTCATCGTTAAAAGATTTTAAATATACTTACGAACGAATTTTACTCATTAAATTATGCCGCGTGCATGAAACACACATTAACATAAAATGGTGTATCATAACTATATAGGATACTGCACTAGTTCTGGTATTCCCAAAACATTTATATAAATACTTGTGTTAATTAATAACATATTTAGGAATCAACATTGCAGGGTCTTGTCTTGCCACAATGAAACACTGTGTTAATGTTTCTTGTAGCGTGGTGGTTGCCAATATTCACAAATTTGCTCAAAGGCAAATCAGAATTTTCAGGATAAACTTAAGAACGTAATACAGCTTAATTAATATAACGTATGTACGACCAAGTACGAGTGTTTCATTATACAATGTAATATTACTTTTGCTAACAAGAATTTGAGATTCGATTCATCTCAATTGATATTTGATTTTCTTGCGATGGAATTTGAAGTAAAATTGTCATGAAAATAATGAAATGATCGAATTACATCAAACAAAGAAAAGGGCAATACACTCTGTGAAATGATGTCTAGAGAGGAGCCACCCCCAAGTCTTTGACAGTCAACAATTATTTTACCTTATGCTGTAAATAAATGAATTGGTTTGTTGACATGACTCTTAATTCGAGGTATAGTTTGTGGTAGACCCAAAGGACGGTAATCTTTTTGTTACAAAACTTGTATTTGAACACTGTAAAGAATTAGATAATGGATTCCTGTTACATAGCTCTTCGTTGAGGTCTTTGGCCCTTTATAACAACTGATCGGTTTTTTATAAAACCTTTCCTACGACGTGGCGTCTGAAACATTAATATTCACCCCCCCAGAATTTCAACTACGTTTCTAGATCGAAACATGTTCCATATGGTAAGCGTTAAACGATACGATTGGAACTTGATTAATTAAAAATTATAATTTGGTGACATGTTACTTCATGACTTATTTGAAATTATAACAACTCACCTTTTTACTGATATACGAATTCGTGTTTCGTGCAACAACCCGCTCTGATATTGGAATCCTGGGCCTATTAAACTCATGTGGCTTTTTCACCCTATGGACAAATAAATATTATTGTAGAAGCATAACAGAACTTCTATACTTGCGTTACTGTATTCTGCATATGCTGTATTACCTGTAAATCCTAACAAGCCAGTGTTCAGTTGTATAAGCTTCCTCTAAGTATTGTAACTGGAAATTTTTATTGCCAATTTCTGCATTTCGGGTTCTATCATATCCAGCCGGTGTTCGATAATCCATCTTAAGTTCTCCAAATCGGTAGTAACTTAATTTGTATAGTAATGAGTGTAGAAGGGTAGGAGACCCCTCAGAGTCCACGCGGAACTCGCCTTTTTCGGTATAATAGTCTGTCTCACGAATATCTTGAGGATGTTCACCTTCCGCGATCCTTACCATCCACAAGAACTTATTCACATCATCACCAGAGTACCCAATCATTCCTCCAAAAATAACTAATACATAGTCTACATCCAAAAATGTCATAATTTCATACGCAGCACTTTCATTGGAGCTCATTGCTTTGCCGACTAAAGCAATATGGGAATTATTCCAGGTATTATTGTCAACAAGTGTAGTTCTAAACAATAAAATGTACACAATATTAAATCGTACTGCATCAAGATACTATCTAAATCAGTGGGTTGTAACATGTATCACATGTACATACCTATTCGCCATGCCAGCAATTTGGTAACCATAATCCCACCAGCTCATGACTCTAGCATCATTAGGAGTATTTTGTGCTAACCAGTAATAAGCTTCCCGAAAATCGTCGAGAATAACTCGGCTACCATCGTTACTGTATGACGCCAGGACAATCGAGGGATTTGAATATGCATTACTAGTGACCCAAGTGCAATGCATACTGAACAACAGAAGGAGCATAAATATGCCCAGCACAACACTGTGCCGAAGATTATCTCCTAATCCATCAGCACTACCCCTAGGACGTTCGTGCTTCATCCTGCGAAGTTTGCCAGCCTTATCGTATAAAGCACGCCCTGGACTTCGTTCCCTCTCCTCTTCACTTTCTTCTTCGCTACCCTCGCTAGTTCTTTCACTACCTTCTCTCTCATCCATCTTGAAGAATAAATCTAGAAGACCACTGAATGCTACCCCGGCGAGCATACAAACTACTGGTGTTAAAGTGAGCATTAGCCTCACCATTACTCCAGCAAAGTAAACAGCACTTATTGCGTATAGTATAACTGAAAAACAATTAAAAATAGTACCATTTTCTACATAGTATTCCAACAGCAATCTATGCCTCTGTTATACTCACCAAACACACGTTCGTCGTTAATGTGTTTAATGCAGTACCAAAGTCCGACAGGGAATGTTGTAACAAGGATATGCAAATCAAAGAAGAAACTGAACCATGTTGTGGGTTGATGTTCGGATACAGATGCTATTATAGGTATGTGGATCTTTGCATATCCAGTATCCCATAAGGAATAAAATCTTCCGCTCCATGGCGCGACGATGCCAGCATAAGTGAGAAAAATTAAGATTACTAGAAGTACTGCAGCTGTTACTGCCACTATCCCTCCAATGTACTTCATATCAGACTTTGTAAGTACTGTTCTTAAGTATCTGAAAGTGATAATAACAGAATGAACAGGTGTCAGATTGTACAACTAACAAATATACATAGACACTTATGATTAATACAGTCTATTGAGTTTATGCTAGTACCTGAAAGTTGCCACAATAATCAAAAGGCCAAAGACACCACCAGCTGCCATATGCTCTGAGGTTCTTATCGGTTGGAAACCCACAAATGGTATTTGCATACTGAACAACAGTCCCAAGATATAAAAGGTGGTATAACTTGTGAACAGACGATTACTGAATCTGTTCATAAGCAGCAATGCGAATACATGGAATGGAATTAAGTTGATGATAAAGACATAACCACCCCATGCAGAAACCATGTAGAAATATGAGAGAGCAGTCATTGCTGCCCAAAATATGGAGCCACTTTTAACAGATTTGACCCATAGATAATAGGTTGTTTGAAGCGCAAAGATTGCTATGGCTTCATTGTCATAGCTTCCAGCTACAGATCTCGAAATGTAGCCAGGTACAATTGCAATGAAGCATGCTGCGAACAGGCCAGCTCCAGCACTCCATATCTCTTTGGTTAATAAGTACGTCGATATTGCAGTAAGACCACTAAAGATTGGTGCTAAGAACACACAAATGTTTCTTATGTGTACTGGAATATTCAGGGAATGAAGTATATAATGTATTGATCCTGATGTGATCATTAATCCAGGATATACAGTTCCACCGACTATGCGGCCTAGTGGGTACCACGCTCTCTCATCGAACCAGTTTAGAAAATTGTAAAACCCATGCTGCACCATATAAGCAGTAGCTCTGTAATTGAACCTGTTGGTAAAAGTAAATAGCTGTAGTTATATTATATGCTTAGTTCGCTCTCAGGTAAATCTGTAAAGGCTTTGTATTATGTATGTGTATTTCTTATAAGCATAGGGAAGGGTGGTGGGTAGTCAGGAGAAATACTTAGTAATGCAAGGGCAAGGTAGACTAATTAAATAATATGAGTTACCGAACAATACGTACCAAGGATCGAACTCGTGTATAATACTTTCGAAACGGATAACAGCAAAAAGCCGGGAAGCAAATCCCGAAATCCAAGCGAGCAGCAAAACGGTGAAAGTAAGAAGTGAACTAATACCAGCAACGTTCGTCAAAGTGACGGGCTTCATTTGCTTGGAAGCCGGTTTCTTATCGGGAAACATGACTTTTCTCGCATTTGGCGCTGAGGATTTATTTGGCAACATATTTCTTCTTGATTCTCGTGTCTGCGGCACGTATGTTGCGTTACTTTTTAGTGAACATTTACCATTAGCAGGGATAGATTCATTCCCATGCGACACGTTGCAAATTAAGGTCTTCGCAACAAATTGCCAAACCACTATATGTCTAGGCTAGGAAGCTAAGACACGTCAAACGTTGGTTACGTGTTAACCATGACTTCCACACGGCCCACAACGAGGTGCCGGAATCGTCAGTCTACAGTATCATTCATACTTGTTCATACTGTTGGGAACAAGATGGGACCGTTCGAATACCGGACTGCTTCGAGTTCGAGCTTGACGACGTGTGTGAAAGCAGTGTGAAGCAGTGTGAAGCAATATTTTCTGATAATGTTAGATACTTGTTCACGGGATTTCTGGGAATTGTAGATGATTTCGGGTACTGCGATAAACCTCCGCCTATGAACTGCACATTAGACAAATATTTATTAATTTATCTCCGTGCTACAACCATTTTGTTATGAAATGCATGAAGACTATATTGTTGTTTATAGATAGATAGAAACATATGGTTGTGTGACAACACAAATGCAACATATGCAAGTGGCATATGGTGGGGATTGTAGCAGATTGTAGCACTGTATATATATATCAACTCGATTCCATTCTAGCATATTAGTCAAACGACAATATGCTACTTGTGGATGAATGACAGGAACGACAACATTATTCATTTTTGTGCAGGATATTGATTAGAAAGCAAGAGATTAAGAGTACATAAAATTGAAAAGAGAGAGAGAGAGAGAAAGAGAGAGAGGAGGAATTATATAGTGCACCATTTGCAATATTTACAAGTTTTATCTGACTGAGAGATGTTCACGAATAAGGAACAGCTTCTCAAACGAACAGGCAAAAACACAGTAGATCGCTATGGGTTTTTAAAACTTCTAGCTACCGAATATAAAACTACAAAATCGAGAGGTAGACTGAAAAAATATCCTACAGTACTGTACGGTGGTTGTTTTTTTGTTGTTGTTTAAAACATTTTATATTCACAGAGGCAAAAGAACAAGTCTTGGCAAACCTTGCTAATTTTGCATACGATCCTATTAACTATGGTTATATAAGACAACTTAGAATAATCGATTTATTTCTTTACGCACTTTCGGAAGAAAACCCGAATTTAGTACGATTCGCTGCTGCTGGTATTTGTAACTTATGCCTAGGTAAACCAGTTTATAAAGACGTTGATTGTACAGAACAAACAAGGTTTATCTAATATCCTTATGCTTCAGATTCCATAAACAAAACCTACATTTTGCGGAATGAAGGACATAAATTTTTGTCACCTCTCCTATCATCACAAGACGAAGATACTGTACTTTCCACAATCACAAGTTTGATGTTTCTAATTACACCTGAATCGAAGAATGAAATTGTAACGCCTGTTACAATTGAGAAAATCTCTGAATTAGCACATGCAGAAAACAAGCGTGTAAAGAATTTGGCATCAGTTTTTTTATCTGACCACCAATTATTAAAAAGTACATCAGAAGAAAACACTAATTCATAGAGGAAAGTATTATACATGTTTAGGAAATAACAAGTTTAATACTATAAGTAATAATTTCAAGCTGAAATATGTTTTGTCTGATGAAAAATCAGCAGAGTATAAGGTTGCTGAAGCTCTTGCCTGATTCACTAAAAAAATATTGCACTAGTTGCAACAATGTGCCAGAATCACCAAAAGTATTGACAAAACTAAAAGAGGGTGACAAAGTTTCTGTTTTTAAAACAGTTACAGCTGATGATATTCTAAATTTTGCAAAACTGACCAGCGACTACAACCCTGTGCACTTCAGTCCAAAGGGTAGTATTGTTCACGGTGCATTGCTCAATGGTTTTGTATCAGGTGTGCTTGGCACACAGTTACCTGGTCCTGGCACAATATTAATTGAGCAAAACCTCAAGTTTCCAAATCCCTGCTATGCCGGTGATACCATTGAAGTTAAAGTTCACATAACATCTGCTAGGAAAATTATCTTATGTGAATACACTTGCATAGCAAACACAGAGAGACTAGTTTTGGAAGGAAATGCAAAACTTATTCAAAGACTTTGAAGCATAGCAATGAATATAAGATTCGATATTTGAGCATTACATTGCGGAAAGTATGCTGCATATGTGCGATTTTACACTATTATGAAATATGGCTTACAAAGCAAATACATTCTGGCATACTTTAATTTGCTGAGGTAGCAGAATGTCAGAGTCTCCAAAGGTTCACTTCCAGTGTTGAGTTTCTTGTTGGACTCGGACAGTACTGCCAGCAAAGATGTTTAAAGTGAGTGTCATTTAAAAAGGATATAATTTAGACTTGGTAGTGCATAACTTTAAGCAATCTTTTATTAATTATAATAATATCAACTACATTAGACTGTGAAAATAATGAATTCTGCAATATTTCTCATACAAATTTGCAGATTGCCGTGTATTGTGTGTATGCAGTGATATTACTGCAGCTATGTCTTAGTTTTGCGAGTGAATCGAGTACACAGAAAACTAACAGTACTGCAATACAGGCAAAGAACAATACTACATCTGCAATACAGACAAAGAACAATACTACATCTGCAATACAGGCAAAGAACAATACTACATCTGCAATACAGGCAAAGAACAATACTACAACTGCAATAAATGAACGTATTGGTTGTGCTTGTGGAGTATTTCTCAGTGGTCAATTTGTAAAAGGCAGTAAAGAGCAGCCTAAAGGAACTGCAGCACTAATTCATGAACAGCAAGATACTTTTCCCTGTACTCCAGTTGGAAATAGATTATGCGTAAATAAATGTCTTGACACAGTAAGTTTTCTGAGCTATGGTCTTAATAAATGTTAATTATCCTTTAAGTAAAAGTATGAGAAAAATATTGTTAATTATGAAACTAAAATAGCCAAAATATCACTTTTAGATGGTTAAATTTCTGCCAAGTAGTCCAGCTATTTTGTGTGCCTCAATAGATAGAGACTGTTACAAAGAAAGAGTAAGTATTTTAACAGTCATTCAATATTGACCAAAGTAATTGAATTGCAAGTTATTGCTGTTAAACAAACGATTCTTGTTTAATCTACAGGCATACTTGTTTATTAAGAACTGTAAGAATGACTGGATCAACACAAATTTGTCTGCTGGAAGAGAGTACTGCTGCAAGAATGGGACTTTCTACAAATGTCCATCAAATTAACAACACAATGATCTGCACATACTGGCACATAATAGCAATACTTGGTATATCAATTAAGCTGCAATAATAAATATATACTGCATTTCCTTAACGAAGATAGTCGTCTCTTGTCCCGAAATTTCGTCTTCGAACGCCGCGCGATACTTCTAAAAATATCTTTGAGATGTGTACCTAACACACCCACTAAAGAATCAAAGGAATCCATGATAAATATCTCAAAATGTTACCCTATAATTAGACATTGAGGTGTGAAAAGTATGCATGTATGTTTACTATCAAGGAAACAAAGCAGCCCTCTCGTCAATTCTTCCTGTTACTGCATTATTATGTAGGGTATGATATTGAACTTTAGTTTCTGCTACTGGGTCAAGTTCAAGCATAACCCCAATAACATTACAGATTGCAATGTTAATTTTAAACTGATCAGTTGGCTAAATGTCACGCGTTCTAAAGAACCTATCTTAACATTTAACAACCTACTTCTGTTGAAATCTACAAATAAGAATACTGAATACAAATTGGGAATGTAAAGTTTGCATCTGGTGATGTGTTGTTTAAAATTCAATTGAAGTCAACTATATCTTGAAGCATCTTGAAGACAGCTTAACCATTCTACACATCTTATATATGCACATCAGAAAGCAATACAGGAAGCTGAAGATATGTGTGCAAAACTGTTAGCCTGCCCATTATGCTCCCAGCCAGGTTTTCCGACATTGGATGCTTTAAGAGCAGGACTAATAAGTGTAGCTACCAGACCACTTATGTGCCCAGTGTGTAATGAAGTATTGTTTGGTATTGACAAGTTAACAATTCATTTATTTAGTCACACCCTTAATTTAAATAATAATGTCATGGAACAACCAAAACAATTGAACACTACCGCAGCACCAAATGAAAATAACTTGGTGCTGTCGTACAATTTGCAAGACAATACTTGCCAATCTCAGGAAACTTACAAGACTACACAGTGCGATAACATGATCATACATGATGCAGAAGCTTCCAAGAGTGAAAAACCTGCCAAAGAGAAAATTTCCACTTTGGATTTGAACATTTGTATAGAAGAACAAAGTATGATTACAAAAAACGTGCCGCAAGTGGTTTTTCTGACAGATGAAACATATGATGTTGGGAGAAGGAATATACTACAAGAATATTATAATAATAGCAAAATAATTCTTGAGCCTTGTAAAACATCACAAAATGTCATGCCAGAAAGTTTAAATGTAAATCATGACCCGCAGTATTCTAGTAATAATGTTAAAGATACAGATTCTTTAGAAATGCAAACTAAAACAGATCAGGAAAGAGTTGATTCTGTGAAGAAATGGATTCAGTCGCAACAATCTGAAGAACCCAGTTTTTCTGGTGACATGGTGCGCTTTGACACAGACAGGAAAACTATCCTTGCTGCACCCTCAGGAAGTTCAAGCAACCGATTATCAGACACATTGGAAACTAAAAAGCTAATTTTAACAAAAGAGTGCAAGCTGACAAATTGCGAATTAATTGCAAACACAAGTGGTACCTCCCTTCACAATGAATTAGAGAGCTTCAATAATGAGGAGACTATAAATGACAGTCAGTTACAGAGTAACTCTGACCATCAAGATCCACAACAAGATGTTCAACAAGAAACAACAGTATCAAACCCAAAGACTTGCCAAACATTGCTACCCAAAGATAAAACTGAGAGATGTAATATATGTGGCTTTCAGTTCTCAGATTATAATATACTACTTTTACATAAGCAATTGGTACACATGATAAGTGACAAGGATCCGGATGCTATTCCAGAAGACCTCTTCAGAAATTATTCGTGCCATTTGTGTTCAAAAGTATTTAAGATGCGTGGTAGTCTAATGGTACATATGAGAGTAGCACATACAGGATGTAGTTTAGGTAATCACACAATATTATTGTATCAAACATTTGTCACATAACAAGAACTAGTGAAAAATATGACATAAGACTGTAATATAGGTCCACTATCAAAGACTGGCCAAGTAGAATTTTCAAATAATGAAAAGGGATTTAGTTGTCCCACATGTGGAAAGAAATTTAAAAAAGTGGGTAATATTTAATTAAGGAGCTCTGTGTCTTACATGAAGGTATTGGAAATTCACAAATTATTGTTTCAGGAGCAACATGTGGTGCAGCATCTGAAAACTCACGAAGGAAAGCAATGGGAATGTGATGTGTGCAATAAAATGTTCACCACAAAATATTTCCTGAAGAAGCATAAAAGATTACACTCAGGGGAAATGCCGTACAAGTGTACTATATGCGACAAGACCTTCACGTTTCAACAGTCATATCATAAGCATAGATTGTATCACAAGGATGACAAGCCCCACACTTGTACCACATGTGGCAGATCGTTCAAAGAGTTATCTACTTTACATAATCATGAACGAATTCACACTGGAGAAAAACCTTTTGCATGTGAAACTTGCGGTATGCAAATGATTAAATGCAATTGAGCATTTTTTGGCCACTAACCATTTAATTCCAAATTTCTGTTGAACTGTGTGTAACAATTTTGTGTGCAGCATGATCTAATCCAACTAGGTAAGCCTCTAGAAAACCATGTTTCATCAGAAATGATTTACTCATTTTTTAAATAAAACATAAGTAATATTGAGAAATAGATGTCACTCATTTGAAATTTTTGCTGCTACAGGGAAATGTTTCCGACAGAGAGTGTCTTACTTGGTTCATCGTAGAATACATACAGGTGTTATGCCTTATAAGTGCACTGTATGTGGAAAGAACTTTAGATACAAGGTAAACTATTTCTTTCATAAGAACAGCATTCTAATTTTCCTGTTTTACCTCTTCCACCTATCATACTATTTATTCATTAGGTGAGCCAAAGAACACACAAGTGTCCAATGCAACAAGTAGGAAATACACAGCAATCAACCGAGGTGAATTCAAACTTGGAAGAGGCCAAAATCTCACAGGATGCTAATGTATCCTTAGAAAGTACTATGGTAAACAATATGGAAAGTGAGAAGAATAAGTATGTATTAATAATAAATCAGCAAGGGCAACATTTACTGGCAAGAGAGGCAGAGGTTGAAAGTACACAAGCATCAGTTAGCAAAGCGGTGACCATGGCGGATAATCTGATGCTTATGGCATTAAGTGATAAACCCATGGACACAACATGGAGTTCAAACATTCCTGTTAACAGTGTATTCACAGATGTACAAGAGACTTTAGACAAAGCATCCATTAATACCAAAAAGCAAGAAAAAGCTGGGAGCGATTTTTTTAGTATGGTAGTGCCACCATTAGAAAATGGACTTTCTACTCCAACTAATGAAATGAAACAGCTACACGTATCATCACCAATGCAAACAGAAAATGTGGTAAAACCCTACGAAAGTTTTGAGCAAAACTCGAACGATGTCGAATTGGTAATTAATAATCCAAGTCTTCATGAAAATTATGATGAAAGAACTGATGACCACAACTGTTTGCAAACCATAAATGAAGAATCCTTGAAAGAATTGCTGTATGGTATTCATGACAAATGATATTACTTTTCTTTTGGATAGGTGACAATAAATGAACCCTAATGATTGATGTACTGTAAAGTTTTTGAATCTACTATTTTAAGAGAAAACTACAATTTTACCAGAATGTATAACATATGCTGCAATTTTGCAATTCATCCACACCATAATGACTACAGAAATCCATATCAACATTTATATTTCGAAATACGTACTTTAAATATTCAGTATTGCCATTAAAACCTGCGAAATCTGATGAGTTAATCGCAGGTAAGGAAAAAATCAACTGGAATTATCGTTGTAACAAAGAACGCAATAGAAACCTTGGTGGATGACGGAAAGTAAACAGAAAACAGCGTAACCACGAGCAACCTGCAATAACCAATCATTACTGGGCAGAGGGCAGATACTACATCTATATATATAAAAGAGCACACGTGCTCTGGCTGGATCGACCGAAACAACCTGCATCGTGTATATTCCTTGGTCGAGATATCTCGGAGCAGACGACGCTCCAATCGACTTGACAGCACACTCCGTATTTTCACGTGTCCCCTTGCGCATCGCATTGCGTAACTGGAGTCCGACTTCCAGGGAGGAGCTCCCTTTTTCGGTAAGCTGAAAATTCTTAAGAAAGCGAGCTGGCAAGGTAAATCTACGGGCCATCGGGTAGTTGAGTTTTACACTGCGAAAGTGCTCGATTGGAATTGCCAACCAGCGGCCAACTTGTCAGGAGAACTGTTTTGACACGACTTAAAAAACAGCTCGGTTTATCAACGACCAATTGGCCACCACGAAATGAGGTTTCCAGCCAATCGTAATTGATGGGGACATACCGAGATAAAACAATCTTACTGGAATTCTACATCTGCTGTCACACAATGGTTGTCAAGTTTTGCATGCGTTTGCGAAGTATGGGACTAGCGGAACGCGAGAGCCAAGTCATCTTCACGCGTATTGTTTTCTGTGTATCAATGCACGTCGACAATTGTCATACAAAGCGCTCGCTGATTAAAAATGACTGTTGAGATATCGAGGATTAGAAAGTGCATTTTCAATCGTGGCTTCTGTTCGCGAGTGTACTTCCACTGCGTAGGCAGTCCGAGCATTCGTCAGCATTCGCACTGGGAAAACATCGGTGACAAATTTCTCGTGGAAGAATACCCGATGACGGGAAGTTACTTTTATCTGAACGGCGCCAGTCGGTGCAGGTTAGATTAACGATTTTTGGCCGAATGACGGGACAATAAAACGCGTGTGTCCTCGCGTGCGTCGCGACGTGTGGCTATTAAAGAGAAACTGCGGAAATCGAGCCGTGGTGTAATTCAGCTCCTGTATGTACATTGGCAGTTTTGTTTTTTTCTCTCTCCTCTCCGTATGGGCATATTTTTCATTTGCACGCGATGCTCGTGTACGCTGCGCTGCGCTTATAGAAAGTATCCATAGCTCGATCTAGGCTTTTCCCAGATGTGTCGCAATATTGCTCGAGTGTTGTGTGTGTATAGGAGATGAGTGAAACATCAGCTTCTCAGCGTAACAGACAAGAAATCGTCCAGAGTAAGCAGAGTAAGCCCGTATACGTACTAGCTAAAGCGGAATATTCCATTGTCCTTTCTACCTGAGAAATCGAGGGGAGGAGATGAGGGCTGAGGGCTCGGTCGGTTTAAAAAAGGAGTATGTGAGGTTGGAATTCGCGGGGATTCTGGCGAGGAGCTAGCGCATTGGAAATGCGGTAGTGGCCGAGGCAGATAGAGCGGCAGGTCGCTGGTGTAGCCTGGGGTAACCTGGTGCAGCCGTAGCGCGCGTCAGCTACATATAGCTCTCACTCTCATTATCAGCTGAGTGCTCGCGGTGCACGGCAGGTTCTTGAACGCACTCTCGCGTCGGATCCGTCGGATCCCCCCCGTATATGTGACGTTTACCGATGGGGGCGGAGCGTTCTCCAGCTTCCCAATTCTAACCAACCCGTTCCCTATAGCCGTCGTCAGCCGTCGCATTCCGCTGATTTGCTTCAGTGTGGCTCGGCAGTGCGTTCGGTATTTTTTTGGTGTGTGCTCATGCACACAGGCCCTCCTCACCAGCGTAAGTGCGTGCGCGCGAATCCATTTCCCCTGGTCGTATGTAACGAAATACGTGGTAGTGCTCTCGTAACAATCGTCAGCGCGGAGACACTCGACTCGCAATGCCTTGGGCATGTTTTTCCGACATTCAGGTAATCCATGTGTAACTGGTTCTCGAAAAGCTTGCATACACACTCGAGGGGGGTTCTCTTTTTGGAGGACCTCAACCTGAGGTCACATCAGCGAGCAGAGTCGAGAGAGGAGAGCGAGAAAAAGAGAGAAGGGAGAGGGAGGAAGGAAGGAGATGGAGAAAGAGAACTCGTCCTCCATTACTTGCGAGCAAGGAAATGGTGGCTTGATCACTAACGACTCTTTGTTGCATCCATTTGCGCCTGTTCTCGAGTACTAATCGTGTATTGACTTCGCTCGTGCTCTTCTCGGGACTAAGTAAAAGCAATAACCGTGGAGAGGCCTTCATCATGTTAGTGGCACCATTTCGTACAGCCACCAATATTACAAATGGACACCAGTTGTAGTGTTTGTTATGATTCTTGGGTTCGTTATTATCTCTTTTGCCCTGAGGAAAAACATTAATTGCACATCGCTTTAACTCTATTGTTTGGACATGCACTTTTTTTTTATCCGATTACTTGAACATCAGATCTAGTTAGCATGAATGCCTGATGCTGCTTTCAGTTTATTCTGTCAGTATTGCATCTTAGATTTTTTCGTATTTTTTCCCCTCCCATTCTTTCCAGTAGAAAGTTACATTTTTCTCGTCCGACTGCAATAAAGAGATGTTTGTGCAAGCTTCTTGGTTCCATTAGGCGAAATATTTCTATACATTTTGTATGATGGAATAGTTGCCTAGGGCTTCAATGGTTGCACAGAAAACTGCTACATTGTAACTTTCAGAACTTTTAATGATAACATTTTATTTGTCATAGCTAAAAGTTTAAATTAGCTTCGCGAGTGTGATCTTTTGTTGGCCGGAGTTTTAGAGAACTGTATCTATGCACATATAATTAGTGTTGCACGAGTTATGTTTAAAGCTTGCTCATTTGTAATAGAAGTACAGCTAAATTTTCACATGCGTGACTGTTTAAACATCAATCTAAGTGATGTTGTAGATGTAAAAATTGTTGTGTGATTTATATTTTTTATTAGAGATATATAAGATTTAATTGATATAGCTTTCGGCATCCTGATGTAGTCAACATTTTTTACTGTCAAGGTGGTATTTTTGTCTCTTTTCAGACAGAATAGTGGCATGAGTCGATTAATCTATGGCAGATCAACAAGATCAGTTGTCGTCAGGGGGGTCTGTAGAGACGGCCAGTGCTTCAGCAGACACCTCTAAGAGTAGAGGAAAAAGCTCTATTAGTGGTTATAGGAAACGGCAAAGTACTGGTAGCATTGCACTGACTGTAGAAGAAAAGAGACGTAGACAAACTATTGGCGATCCGCAACCATCGCAAGTTTTTAACGACACATCCTCACATAGACGGTCAACTGATTCTTCCAAGACAGAAAGTAGAGCAAGAGGTGAACATAAGAGTCATGGGAGTGGTTTAGAATCCTACTTAGGTAAATGGTCAAGATCTCAATGTCAATGAGAAATATTGGTGGTACTCTAACTGATAATGATTTGACAGATACTGATTGGAAACCACAACAAAAGATTCAGCAGTCAAATTATAGCATCGGTGGAAATAGTACAAGAGTTCGTAGTGCTGCAAGAACAAGTTTGCCGGACTTGAAGTTGACCCCCATAGATTGTGTAGCTTCACGAACGCGTTCTCGCACACCTCAGAATTCGCAATCCACGCCACAAGGACAGAACAGCTACGATCTGTCATCATCGAGTGGAGGATACAGCAATAGGAAATCAGGGACCTATAATAACTTGGTTCCTACGTCCAGTGCTACACCAGTTACTAGTCATCCATCTACATCACGAGGAAGAGGTCAGTGCAAAGTCTGTGTTTCCTATTGGCAACTCGTGGTTGCTATGGGATGTGATGTGTGATTTGTGTGAATACAGACTGACCTCTTATAGTTCAAGTGGTTATGTCTAAATTATACTAATTCTTCATAGCAATTAGGACATTTTAGTTGTTGAAATGCTCACTAGTATTACTGGTCTATATCACAGTAATTATTCATACATAATGCAAATGCTAAATTACTTTCTCTGCTTCAGAGTTTTTGTGCTTTGATACGACTGGCTGAATCACTGCAGGCTTTTTATCTATATTCTAATCAAACCGATATCCAAATTGCTTATACGCTTCAAGGGAAAAACATACTCCACAGTTACACTTTAGGGTACATTCTACTCAGGGTGAAACACTTTCATGAATACAGCACCATAACATACTTGTAGAATAGTAATTCTTGTTCTGTGACTGCTTCTACTCATTTGCAATGACTAGGCATTGGTTAATGATATGCCATATATTAAATGCTTTTCTATGCATTTGATCATTCAATGCAAAGAATGTTTGTGTTATTGATGTTAACATGCTCATGATATTTTCACTTAAGCACACTTGATAATATATACTGTGCATTGGCAATAGCCAGGAATCTTCTATGATGGGCAGTATATGATCTCAGAGAAATGTGTAAAGTCACTATAAAAACTACAAAAATGCTCTTCTAATAATCAAAGGACTATAATTGCTTTCACACTATTGTATTGAGTATATTTGAGTTCTCATTACGTTAATGTTCATGCTACTGAACAGAAAAGAAGCTTTGATACACATGGCATTAAGCATTAAAGGATTGAAAATGATAAATGCATCCTCAATTATCTTTCATAAACATTCGTATTAGTATTCTAGTATCATTTGATTTAGTGCCATGGTCAGTTTAAAATTTCTCCTTGCTTGTACATTGATGCTATGTTCTTTTACATTCATTTCTTGACACAGTAGGCTAAATTGTAGTCTCAAGTTATGTTAGACTTTGCTTTATGAATTGTTTAAAATAAAGAAAGCAAGTATTACCAAAATGAGAGTCATAGATCAGACTGTATCATTAGGCCTGAGGATGAGCGAATGTCTGGAAGGATTTGTGTCTGCTGTCAAAGCACTTTTTCCAATATCAACACAAACCTATCATCAAGAAGGTAAGCCTAAGGAGTGCGCACTTTGTAGTATGTTTTCATCCCTTTATTTTCTTGTAAGTCGGTTGTAAGTAGCTGTTGTTAAATGAACATACAGTTCCTACAAGTTTATTTCTTATCCTTATGCGCTGTTGCCAAAAATATTATCAGGCCCAGATTTTTTCTCAGATTTTATGTATGCATGATTTTATTGTGACAGATGAGAAATTCTTAAGGAAAATGTATATTTGTCTTATCAAGTATCTCAAATACGAGATGCACTTTCATGATAATGACTCATCACCATTTGAATTATAATTGGTTGTCGTGTACAGGAACATGTTTTGATTTGCTGTTACATTGCAAAGACTGACAGGTAGAAAAATAGATGGATACTTAAATATAGTATAAGAGCCATAAAAAACAAAAAACACAACACATGTATGCATCCAAGAACTATATTAGACACATATGTGTTTATGGAGCTGTCTATATGTCATGTGTAATTCTCTTATTAAGGAGCATTTTAAGTATACGATTTATTGTAATCTGTGCAGCAAATATTTATCTAGAGGTTTTTCTTTGTGTGATTGTGATTACAAAGCACACATGATAATACTAAGTCCCATGTACATATTGAAATTGATGTACAATATCTTGACACCATATCACATTTATGTATAAGGAAAAGTAAAGATCAGATTGTGAGTGCCCGTAGAGCGAGTGAAAAAATATAAACAGGCATATTCTTATCTGTTTTAAAAGGAGTCAATCTGAAACAAATATTAGAGGAAAGCACATACCTTATTTTATAGAAGATAATGTTTTTCTAAGGTGCCCAGTGCTAAACATCACATCTAATATCTGTACTAATTTTGTAAACAATTAATATTTCACTAAACTCTTGAACTTTATGCCAATTTCTAAGGAGAACAGAAGTTTAGTTGTATCACTGGCTGGGAAGGATTACAAATATTGGGTGTACATTCTTGAGTACATATATGTGCTATTACGACTGTAATAAAATTATGATCGTATCTTATCACGAAGAAATTCCCGAGAGTTTAAACACTGAGAATAAGAAAATCGTTGCTTTAGTTGTACAAGTATCTGACTTGAATTTTGACATTCTAGGTTCAAAATCTCAGAGTGGTGCAAACTGTGCAAGTGGCAGCACAAATAATCAGATTTTGGGTGTAAAGTCCAGCATCAGAGTGGGTAACGCAGCCAGTAACTCTGTGGAGAGTGGCGGGGGGGCGTTGGCACATGACGGGGCAGGCACTAGTGGCATTGCATCAAGTGCCACTGCCAATCCACCTGTGTCTGCCGCCGCTAGTGCCACCCCCGCACACCCTCATCCGTCTCGCAAGCAAGTCCTACGTTCGCGCGCAAAATTATCGAGTGAACAATCGAAAGAACTGCCGGCGAGTAACAAGACATCCGGGAAGCATCATAAGAAAGAGTCTACTACAGGCACCTGTTCAAGTTCCAGGTAACTAAAGCAGCGAAAGATTACATTCTTCTACGACAATGACAACTCATCGACATAACTATTCTTTGTTAAGATATCGCTCTGTAGGAAGATCTCGGCCGCCATTAGGTGATAATAATTCAGGGGGTATTGGAAGTGTTATGTCAACTGAGCCTGTTACTAACACTGCAACACCAACATCCGTTACTTCATCAGTCCCTGGTAATCAGTTAGTTGCAACTGGCGAAGAAGAAGCTGCATCGACAGCCATATCTGCTGCTGGTAAATATGAATTAAGTTTCTATTGCTTTATTTACATTATGCTTTACATACTTTACAATAATTCGATATGATATAATACAATATTTATTTATCGATGAAGTAAGTGGAGGACCATCAGGGATGTCAGGTACAACAGGAGATAGCGAAAGTGACGATGGAGAAGTTGGAAGATTGCAAGCACTACTGGAAGCCAGAGGCTTGCCTCCTCACGTGTTCGGTGCATTGGGGCCGCGTATGCACCATTTTCTAAACAGAAGCATGGGTGCAAGTTCCGGTAAAAATTGATACAAGCAAACATTGATAACAATTCTTTATAATCATAGGACAAAGTTCTAACTATAATTTATTTGGATAGCTGCTAAAGCGCAACAGCTTTTGGCTGGTCTACAGGCTGTTGATGACGAAGGCGAGCAATTGCAAGCCGTTATTGGGATGGGTGAAATCCTTGTGATGGGAAATGAAGACACATTAAGTGGTTTCCCTGTGAAACAAGTTGTTGCTGCTCTAATTAATTTACTTGGAATAGAACATAACTTCGTGATAATGACACATGCGTGCCGTGCACTAACATACATGATGGAAGCTTTGCCACGATCTTCAACTGTTGTGGTAGATGCAGTACCAGTCTTTTTACAAAAATTAGAATCGATTGAATGCATGGACGTGGCGGAGCAATGTTTAACTGCACTGGCTATGTTGTCACGAAGACATAGTAAAACTATTCTACACGCGGTACGGCATTGTTTATTTTGGACCGTTTAAAACACTGATATTGTAGAATACATTGAGAACCAATTGGAATTAAAAAATCGTAATAATTTTCTTACAGGGAGGTGTTTCTGCGTGTCTGAAATTTGTGGACTTTTTCAATATCACTGCGCAGCGTTCCGCGTTGACTATCACAGCAAATTGCTGCCAAAATCTTCATCCTGATGACTTTCATTTGGTAGCAGATAGTTTACCTTTGCTAACAAGTCGTTTAACAAATCAAGACAAGAAAAGTGTGGAGTGTGTTTGCCAAGCATTTAGTAAACTGGTTGATAGTTTTCAACACGATCCTGTTACGCTACACAAGATCATCAACGCGGAACTTCTCCAAAATTTACAGCAATTGGTAAATATCCCTACCACGTTTTACATAAAACACAATCTTGTATTCAAGTTTACAAGTTTTACTAAAACTTTTCTGTTTTGTTTTAGCTTATGATTACACCTCCTGTCAATAGCATTAACAATTTCATAACAGTACTACGAATGCTCTCTGTGATATCAAATCGCTGTCCTGATCTGGCACAGTTGCTTCTGCAGCAAAATATAGCGTTCACGTTAAGCTACCTTTTAACTGGATCTCTAGAAGTAAAAACTGAGGACGTAGAATTAGTCCCGCGTTCTCCACAAGAGTGGTTTGAAATAACTTGCTTAATTGAAGAACTTATGCCACCTTTGCCAACTGATGGTATTTTTAGTGTAAATAGTCTGCTCGAAAGGACCAGTAATCAGCAAGAAAGCGTGCATTGGGAATGGAGAGACGAAAGACATTGTTGTCACCCATTCAGCACAATCGATTCTAGAATTATCGAGGTACTATTACAGTGATTTGGAAGTTTATACACTATATGAAAACAGTGCGAAATCTAACAGTGATATCTTTTCAGATGGCATTTCAAAATGGTGAAGATGAGATATGTCTTTCCTCTTTAGGTCGAACATACACAATAGATTTGACCATGATGAAACAAATTAATGAAGACATTGGTGTTGTGAGGACTATATTTCGCAGAGTAAACACTCATCCTACCGAAGGAAAAAGCCCTACATGCTCATCAAGGTACTGTTTTTTTGTAAATACAAAATTTGAATAACATTTAATTCACATGTAACTATAATATATCATGTATGTTTCATACTAACTACAGCATGGACGTGGTCCCGCCTGTAATCGAAACAAACGAATGGCTGGTATCATTCATTCGGACTTTATTCTCAGTGCTTTATGAAGTATACAGTAGTTCAGCTGGACCTGCTGTAAAGTGCAAGTGCCTACGGGCCCTCTTGCGTATGGTCTATTACGCGTCAACAGATTTACTTAAGGTAAGTGTAGCGAAAAATGTCTGAATACTGTGTTCATATTATTCATCCAGTGACGACACTTGCTTCCTTTTTGTTTTACAGGATGTTCTAAAAAACCAAGTTGTCTCATCGCATATAGCTGGAATGTTGGCATCACAAGATCTGCGAATAGTTATTGGAGCTTTGCAAATGGCTAGTATTTTAATGAAAAGGCTGCCACAAGTGTTTGGGGTCCATTTTCATCGTGAAGGCGTACTGCATCAGATAAGACAACTAGCTGATCCTGAAGTACCTCTCGGTGTTTCACCACCCAAGTGCCCTTCTGGTAACTGATTCTTCTTTTAATTCGCTATGTTAGCGTCGCGGGGAACTAATTCCTACAGCGAGTATTTCAATAATAGGAACAACTTTAGCGAGTCCACAGCCAGGACCATCAAACACTCCACTTTCTTCCACCGCAACGTTGTCTTCTAGTAGTGCCACATCTCCAGTTGCATCTCCGTCGACAAATGGCAATATTCTGTTCGGCTCAATTGCAACCTGTCAACTAAAGCCAAGTCTCGCAGCTTCCATGGAAACGCATACTCGAAATGACTTGAGTTCCACTGTCGATGAAGCTACCACTCCGCAAGGTGCTCACTTGTAAGTGTTATCGCATACAAATTTCCGCAATAACAAAACATGAATTAAACTAATTTTTTAACCTCCAATTGTAACTTTTATCTTTTAGAAGGATTGGAGATGTGCTCAAAAGGAAACGACAGAGTAAAAAGGGGCGGTTTCCGAGACTGGGGGGTGCAGGTCCTCAGCAGACTCAGCAACCAGAATCAGTGTTCACCGGCTTCGCTCCGAAGAATAATCGTTTCCTCGGCAATCTAAATCCTGCAAGATGGGGTCGAAAAGCTTCGTCATCAAACTCAACAACCGATAAAAGAGATTCGAGTTCATCCACAAGCTTATCAAAGCCACCCAGCAGTTCTAGTTTGACCGGTGGAAATCGTGATAAAGCAAAAGCGTGGGTGCGAGAGCAAGCTGCACAGTTTTTGACCCGATATCAAGATGATGCGCCATGCACGCACCCTGCGATGACGGTCCTCGCGCGGCTTACTGCTGCTATACAACGATTACAGTCGAATGTATGTGAACTAAATCAAATGCCGGCTTGCTTTCAACTATAAGACACCTTATTAATATTTATTCTCTTTCTAGGAATTCGACGAAATGTTGTCTGCCCTCACGGAACTACGTGATATTGTACTCGAGAGTGATATATCGCCTTTTGAAATGAACTACAGCGGTCTCATCAAAGCTCTGCTCAACTACCTAACTACAACAGATGCCCCAGGCAATCGTTATGATCGTTTGCGCATGTTTTGGAAGCTCTTTGCAGAATCAACTGTAGTATGTTAATTTATATTTAAACTACCATTATTACAAAAGACTTATTATATCTCACTTTAGATGCAGCAAGATAACACTATTGGGGATCTCAATCCTGGTGCGTTTGGGGCACTCGTTACGAAATTAAACAGCTGTGTTGCACAGCTGGAACAATTCCCAGTGAAGGTACATGATTTACCCGCTGGATCTGGTGCCGGTCGTGGCGGCACCAGTGCCCTTAAATTCTTCAATACACACCAGCTCAAGGTATCAGAAATATGAAATGCTAAAAGCCTTCAATTTCGGAATTTTGTTAGCTTATACATATTCCTCGTTATATCTCACACCGTGAATTGTTTTCAGTGTAATCTTCAACGCCATCCAGATTGCAATAATTTGAAACAATGGAAAGGAGGCACTGTAAAAATTGATCCCTTGGCATTAGTACAAGCAATCGAGCGATATTTAATGGTTCGTGGATACGGTAGAATACGTGACACGGATTCAATGGTTAGCGATGATGATAATAGTGAGGACGATATCGATGATACTTTGGTAACTATCAAGTACAACATGCCTCATGATATGTGCTGTTGCTATTACCGTCGACTAATTTCATTGGTTAATTTGAATGTCTAGGCTGCAGTAGTAATAAGCCAAGGCTCTGCTAAACATAAATTACAATTCTTAATTGGTGACGAAGTATTGCCATTTAACATGACAGTGTATCAGGCTGTAAGACAGTTTGGCTGTGCTGGAGTTGATCACTCGGAAGCTGAAGCAGAAAGTGAACCACCACTTGGTCATGATGCTGTGTGGGTTCAAACTCACACGATATATTACAGGTACGTTTATCACGGCACATTCAATTTAAACCGTAATTTAAACCAAATTGAATCTCATGCATAAAATGTTTACTCCCAAATACAGACCAGTGCCCGAGGAAGAAACTACAACATCTCCGAAGCCAGGTTCCAGTTCGCAAGGTAGCAGTCGAAAGGGCAAGGGAAAGAGTACAAAGATTAGTTCAAAGCGGAAAGAAGACAGTCTTTGGCTTGAAGGAGCAGTCCCTCCACAACGGTGTCCGCTCGCACCGTATTTGTCTCCTAATTTACCGACATCCGTCACTATTACGGATGCTTCCTTAGACGGCTTGTGTTTGTTGCGACTGCTTCATTCATTAAATCGTCACTGGGGTGTTTTGTTTCCACATTTCAAAAGCATCAATTTACTGTCTTCGCAAGACTTTATCAACAACAAAATTGCTGCCAAAGCAAGTAGACAGTTACAAGATCCTTTGGTTATCATGACTGGAAATCTACCTCAGTGGTTGCAACAAATCGCTACAGTTTGTCCATTCCTGTTTCCATTTGAAACGAGGCAACTGCTGTTATACGCAACCTCGTTTGATCGAGACAGAGCTTTACAACGACTTTTGGATTCAGCGCCAGAATTATCTGGCCAAGACAGCCAAGAGCGCGTAACACCGCGTTTGGAGCGACGGAAGAGAACTATCTCTAGAACAGATATTCTTAAACAGGCAGAACTAGTTATTCAAGATCTAGCATCAAGCAAGGCGTTACTTGAAGTGCAATATGTAAATGAGGTAAGTTTAATGATAATTTTTCTTTGAGTTTAATGATCACTGCTTCATCATTGTGTGTTTGTAATTTTAGGTCGGTACCGGTCTTGGCCCCACATTAGAATTCTATGCTCTAGTCTCCCAGGAATTACAGCGTGCTGATCTCGATCTTTGGCATGGAAGTTCAAGTCCCACTGAAATGGGGTACGTCAATCCTCAACATGGGCTCTTCCCATCACCGCTACCCTGGAACACAAAAGTTTCGCATCTAGCAAAACTCAAAACAAAGTTCAAGTTCCTCGGGAAGTTTATGGCAAAGGCTATATATGATTCAAGAATGGTAATTTTAATATCATACTGATTTTACTTGATTGCACACTAAGGGACGGCATACTTACACCACACTATTTTTTCATCTTAAAGTTGGACTTGCCATTCAGCCTTACGTTTTACCGTTGGTTGCTCGGAGAAGAACATACGATGACATTAGCTGATTTAGCACATGTATGTCCTGATGTGTATCGTACTCTAAGCAAACTGCAGGACACAGTGAGGCAAAAGGAGGCAATTGAGAAAGATCAGACAATAAGATCGCATGAGAAAGCACAATTAATAGAAACCCTTAATTTGGACGGCTGTCCTGTCTCAGACCTTGGGCTCGTCTTCGAACTGCCAGGCTATGAAAATATCGAATTGAGAAAGGGTGGAAGCGATATAGCTGTTACTGCATACAATTTAGATCTGTACATTAAGGTACTGTGCATACATAGTTTAGATGGCTGGAAATGTATGAATTAAACAGCTAACTCGAATTGCTTGTCTTTGATTGTTTCAGTTGGTGTCTCATTGGTTTTTGTATGAGGGGGTATTCAGACAAATGGAGGCATTCCGAGAAGGATTCGAATCTGTATTTCCACCTGCGCAACTGCGATTGTTCTTCCCTGAAGAGCTTGAAGCTGTATTTTGTGGACACGCACAAACTGGTGGGCAATGGGATGTGAAGACACTGTTGGAGTGCTGCCGAACTGATCACGGTTATACCCCAGACTCGCGCGCTATCCGTTTCTTATTTGATGTCATGTCCAAGTACACTAGTGAAGAACAAAGACAATTCATCCAATTTGTCACAGGCTCGCCGAGATTACCAGTTGGAGGTGAGTAATTTGTTTCTCGTTCGTTTGAGCTGCATCGATTAGAGATGTGAATATTCTCCTCTGTTTGCAGGCTTTAAGAGTTTAACACCACCATTAACAATAGTACGAAAGACGTTCGATCCGTCTATGAAAACTGATGATTTTCTTCCATCGGTAATGACGTGCGTGAATTATTTAAAATTACCTGATTATACTACTCTGGAGATAATGCGTGAGAAACTTCGAATTGCTGCGCAAGAAGGGCAACATTCATTCCACCTTTCCTAGAAATGGATGGAAAGATATCGCGTAATCTGTTCTTTCGCTATTGCACTATCAAAGTTGAGACCAATTATCCAAACTCATTTTCAAACCACACAAGAACCGCTGCCTTCTGCTGAACACGGCAATCATAATTTTTTACTTCCTACCAATCATTTCAGAATTAGTGTCTTCTGGGTTTCCACGAGAATTTCATTTGAATAAATTTTGATTTGATGTTTATCGTTTTTCTTGTCGATATGGATTGTGATATAATTTACTATTAAGAAGTGCAAAAATGATATTAAGCCAGCTATACAAGTTTCCTCTTGTGGTATTGCGAACCAGGTAGCTTGAGTGCAGCCTCATTCTAGGAAACTTACCTTCGATGTGTTACAATAATTAAAAGAAGTTGTAAATATAGTTTAATATACGCAAGTCTATATAAATACTTTATATGATAATAACGAAAACGATATTGCTATAAAAGTATATACTAATTAAATATAATTTAACCCATGGGGACGTTTACTAGAAATAAGTAAGTTTTATATCAGTGGTGCATTTAAGCATCGCCAATCCCATGCCTCATAACCCACGAGGATTTCACAGACAAAAAATAATAAGGAACGTGTGCAGCGAAACGGTACATGTTTGGTCATGTTCAAACTCGGCAATTCTGAATGTCTTAACATGTTTCTCGCCAACCGATTGCGTTTGGTAACCGATCTCCTGTGTTCGCTCACTAATATTTGCATCAGCGAGCACTGCGCGACATCACGTGCAACACTTATGTTATTTAAATTTCGTTGATGTATCACCAAGTAAACTTATTTGATATTCTCATTCTAGGTAAGCTAGTTCAATCCATTATTTTGCTTAGCTCTATAAGCGTCTAGCCAGCATTGCCAGTTCGAGTGGCCGTCATAAACGTATAAAAAGGAAGCAAACTCTTATATCCATTTACTTACAGGCGAAGTATCTATTTATAAAAGAATGTACGAGAAATGTAAAATACAAAATAGAATGGGTATAAAATGAGCGAAGCTGTATTGAAGCGAATGGTGTATCAAATGGATAATACAAGGTATATTTCTTTCTTAAATCTCTGTAGAGATGTGATTCTAAACGAACATTCTGGCAGTGCAAATCGATCAAAAATAATAACTAACTCGCGGCTATTTCTTTTTTACAATTATCTTGTGTAACATTGCTCGCAGTTGTCAATACATATGTACTGCAGTCTTCTTTAATTTCTTCTGTTTTACTGCTTTTTATAAGAGCCACCAATTGTATGGTGCCATTTTTTAGCTTATTCTGAAACTCCATTTGCATCGGTTCCCTTTACTCCATTATCAAACGTAATCTTATTGAAACAGTAGAATTATTGCTGATTTCTCGTCTTTCACCTTAACTGCTGAGAGGAAAAATCCCACAAGGACTTATATCTGTATTATGTACCCTGTTACATCTCAAATACGTGCTTGGACTTTTGTTATTCTTATCGACGAACAAACATGGTAACAGTTTATTACTATGCATACTGATTTCCCTTATTATATTCATAGACATCGTAAGCATAAGGACCTACTATCCCGCACTTCTTTTCACTCTGCATATTTCAGAAAGGTACGAATCGTACAGGTTAATCAAAATAAACTTTTATTACAAAATGTTGATACATTTTATCATGTTGCGTCACATTAGCTCACAAAGAAACACTATTCCACATAGCATTTCATGAACCAACAATAGATCAAAGGAGCATAGATAGCCATGCTACTATGAAGCAGACTCCCCCGAAGGGAGTAACAAAATTATATGATTTATCTCCAGTGAATGCGCAGTAGTAACAAGATCCACAGAACATTATCATCCCAGAAATAAGAAAAGTGGCAGCCTGTAACATACAAGTAATAACAATTCAGTAATAGTTATTTTAATTACATTCAGAAGATATGAATGAGTATTACCAGTCCTGGTGCCCGACATAGAGGTAATCCTAGTAATGCTAATGTGTGAAAAAAGTGATATTTGCTAGCAGTATCAAATATCTGTCTGGATTCGCTCAATCCTTCTGTATTATATTTCTCTGCAATAATATAGAGTATTTTTAAGCAAAAGTAAACTTCTCATTGGATATAATGTAAGTAGTTATTATATTTCATACACATTATGTAAAATGTCAGAATATAATCATACTAACTGTGCGATCCATAAGCCCCAAGAGCTACCGCACTAGCTCCACTCACAGCTGCTAATTTTACATACGGACCTGCAGCAGCAGCCAGTTTCCACAAAGGTACTGCTGCCATTTCTTGTTTTTTTACTGGAAAACCCACTGTTTCTATTAGCTGTAACAATTGAATGCAATCGTTTATCGCTTAAATCGATATTCCTAGAAGCAGAATTTAATATGTGACTACAGTTTTACTTCAGCTTTAGCTTGGCACTTTTTATCCTGACGCAGTTTATCTGTTTAGTATTTCGAGAAACACCTTCAGTCACAATGATTGCACTAACCAAATATATGAGCTAACCAGTTATTTTCTGAGTATATTGAAATTACCGGAAATATGTAATCAATTCGATAAGATAATCTTTTTGCCGGTTCATTTAATATAGTGTGAAAAAAAATACAGTATGATAAAAGATTTCCCGAATTATATGGGATCATGCGTAAATAAATCATTTAAATCAGTATTGCCTAGCAGACATTTTTAATCATTTCAAGCTGAAATACCTTGTTACCCACTTTACCAGTCACATTTGCCGCAGCGACTACCAAATGCCCGGCATTGGAGCTTATCGGGTTTGTAAATATCATGTAATTAAGAGCGTCTGGAATTCCCATTCTTGTGTATGTATAAAAAGACAGTTTAGACTATACTATTATTGAATAAGGCGTAACAATTTTCCACTGTTGTTGACTTATTGTGCATATGGCGCGCGTACTATTCGTATTGTATCGATTTGAAGGTTAAGCCGGTGCTGAAATAAAAAGGCTTGCTGTATATGGCTAACCATGACTGGTCTCGGAAGCATTTGCTATATATGCAATTTGATGCATTTTTTTGCCGGATGGCGGTAATGTGTACAAAATACATACACGTCTGAAGAAGAGATGTGGTGATTGGCAGTGGTAACTGGTAATAGCTCTCTCTATATGGGATGAGTAGTATAAGACTAATATAAGGAATTTAAGACACATTGATAGTACTGTCATTAAGTGACTATCGAAAGACCTTAGGTAGGAGAATGAAGGGTCGTGAGTTCAATGTTATTCGGTAAAGTAAAACTTAGCTAGCTTCAGGTTCAGTAAAAAAGAAACTTTATTAGACAATTAAAAAAGGGGAAGATCACTTTGATTTACACTTTACATTATAATAATACGTTTCCGTGCCTTCATTAACGAATAACAAACAAAACTGATCTACAATCGAAAACCTAAGCTGGCTGTTTCAGTAATATGTTTATTCGCCGCACGAAAAAATAAAAAAGACGATAGTAATAAAAAAAAACAGTCCTCCACATCACGAATACAAAACTCCTTCACGAATGTTTCATTCTGAATTCAACGGTTTTCAGCAAGATCCGCATCATTCATCCGTTTTATAACTTTCTTGTACTCCTCTTCTAAACTCCTGTACTCTTTCTCGAGCGTTTGCAGTCGTTGCTCTGATGCGGATAATGTAATGTTCGTAATATTTGCTCGTTTGTCGATATTTTTTAAAGCCATTTCCAACTTCTTTAAATCATTTTGCTCTCTTTTGTATGGAATATTAAGTCTTCTTTTAACATCTAATCTATACTCTCGGTATTCCTCCTCGTTCGACACGTCGGTATTACGCAATCTTAATATCTCATATACCCTTCGAGCTTGTTTCTGTAAATAAGAGTAAGTCAACATCAGCCTATTCCCATAAAGCCATTTCTATTACTAGTAACAGACGTGCACAATACCCTGTTAATTTTACACTGCTTCTGTGCTTCTGCAGCCATATCTTTGCTGAAACCACTAAGTAGTTTCCCTTGTGAAAAACTAGGTAAACATTCGCAGCTTACAGCATCTGTATAGTCTCTTAATCGCTGGAACGACACAGACGGATCTTCAACTGAAAAGCGGGAATAACCACTTAGTAGTATCTCAATTCCATAAAAACCAATTTCAATGTTATCTCTAGTGGCCTTACCAGTTATATCTTTAACATTATTCCTGCCTATGTATTCGTTGTATATCGCATCCAACAACTCGGCCCCAAGTCCCATGTTTTGGAATGGTGGTAAAATTAACACTTGTGCAATCCGCGGCCGTATGTGATGCGGGTATGCATAATAGTGGTACACAGTAGCAAGTCCTATACTTGCAAAACGAACCGTTCCATCAGCCGTATGATACCTTTCATACCTAAGGAAAACAGTGATTCAAATATCGCATACTTTTCACTATATGCAACACATCGGGGGGCAAACGTACATGTTAAAGTACTGCCACTTGTCATCATCTATATCTATGAAGTTTGCAGCGTCTATATACCACAATACAAATGTTTGGAGTCTCTGATGATATTCTTTGAAACCTTTGCAAGTCATGTCTGCTTTGTACACCAAAAATCGTCTTTTGCCTACATCTTCATCTAAGTGTCATAAGATAAATGATTATTGATAAACACTATCTTTTCCCTCTAATACTCTATGCGTGTAAAAATATCCATGCAGTTCATACCATGAACAGAAGAAGAGTGTATGAGTTCACCAAAAGGTCTGAAGCCATCATCCTTTTTAAGAGATTCGATAAACAGATCTGTACTGTCGTGGACATGCGGTGCGAGTTTCTCTACAATTTTTGGGAGTACCTCATCGGGCTCGACACCTTCATATGTTAACTTATTTATTTTTTCTGAGAAAGTCATTCCCAGGTATGTCTCTAAACAGCCTGCTGAATAGTATAACTTTATCCTTAAGTCCCGGTATCCAAATATTGATTCGCTATGGCAAAATGCAGAATATAATTAAACTATTGGCTATAGCATAGAACTTGGGATTAAAGAGATGGTATAAGAAGAAACCAACCTATCTCCAAATACTTGATGCGACATTTCTGGCTTAAAAGTAATCTCATCATTTTCCAAGTCTTCCACGGAACGCACTAGCTTGAATTCCAAGGCATCATTGCTGCTGACTACAAAGTTTTTTAAACTTGCTGTGAGTGGATTTTCCATAATGCTGAAAACAATAATTAAATAAATTTCTGAACTTTTATCCTGCAATCAACCCTATATCGGGGGTTAGTTGAAGCATTTGACATGAGCCGATCATGCAAAAACTGTATCGCTGTTTCTGTTGTTTTTCTCATATTAATATCACCTTAATAGAGGCTGCGTCTTTCAAGATAGGTTATAGCACTATCTCAGGCGCAAATTATAATATTTGGTTAGCAAGTGTATTGTCATCTTTTAGAGGAATGAAATACAAATTAAAGTCGGAAGGGAAGACACAATTTCGTATAGCCATATAACTGTCAGTTTGGCTTCCAAGTCTGCGACTGCTGTCTAAGGCCACAACACTTTTTGCACATTATGCAAATACGCAATTTCGAGGTGTCTCTATATTAATCTATTGGCGACTAGTTTCCATAAGATTCCCGTACCTTATTTAAATCTGCATATGTCTCCCGTGAATAATTAAGTGCACTATCCGCCTAACCCCAAGTAAATACAACGATAAAGTAACTTCCCGCCAACAGCGGTTAATCTTGATCCTCGCAATTCTTTCCCTCGGGGTTTCAAATTCAAGTATATAGGAGCGGTGTGCTAAAATTCTCGCCAGCGATTGGCCCCGCGCGATGGGAACTGCATTCCAGCGTATTCTACCCTGCGCTACCCGCATTCGTTTAAATTGTGTTCGTCAAAATCCACTATCCTACGGAATTTTAAACTCTGTCAATTTTATAAGGTCCACTTTTGTTTATTTTAATGTTGCCGCGCATTCAAAGACTCCAACGTGATGTTATCCCTTCTCAATATGCATATATAGATATATATACTACATACACTTTTAAGAAGAAAGAAATGTGACGTTTCGTGCACATGACAAATAATAATAAAAAGAAGATATTAATTAAGTTTTGCATGGAGAATAATGCAAGCGGGAGAGGTAAAGAAAGTAGAAGTGCAGTTGATAACTCACACATATCCCTTGTGCAAGGTAGAACGGAACTGTTTAAACACAAATATAATTTCTTCGTTGAAATGAACATTTTAAATCGGCCTTACATGTTAAATGAGATCAATGACAATAAATAGCACAGCGATATGCCGGAGGAAATGAAGCAAGAAGTGATGGAGGTTTGTGTTACCGGGACGGAGAAGTATCCAGAAAATTATGAACTTGCTGCTCGAATGATCAAAGATTCTTTGGACAAAAAATTCGGCCCTCCGTTTCATGCTGTGGTGGGTGAAGCTTATGGTTCGGCCGTAACGTATCAAGAAAAATCTTTAATCTACATGTTCACCGGAGGAAATCTCGCGATCCTTGTATGGAAGACCGTGGCCAATTTTTAACAACAATAACAATTATATCTGGGTTAATTACTAAAATAAATATTATATACTAATTGTTAAAGGTATTAAAAGGTACATTTAATTTTTTATGAACATACATCACAAGAATGCTTCATTGTTATTGTGTAATTACAATAATTGCACAGCACATACAATATATATATATGTATTTGTCATTTAATGTTAATTAACATTTAACGGGTAGCTTTTTATTTTATAATTAATTATTATTATAAAACAATAATAATTTAATAAATATTTACAGTATATTGTAAATATTCATGAACTCAAATAAGAGTGCGGCTGATGGGTTGTATTAAGGTCTATTATACTTCGAAGTATAATTAATTCTGTATATATGTTTTCAAATTGATAATATATTTGGTTTAATTATTCTCCAAGGGGGCTATATTATATTATCTTAATACCATCATTCCTCATCAAATTAAATACATATACAATTTTCATTTAGTACAAATTACAGTATATATCTATTAAACATATTTTATATGCGATGATTTCATCGCGTAGTCTTACAACTTACAGGAAGAGCTTTGGCGTTACAACAATATATATAAATACGTACAGAAATAAATATTTTACTTTTCCCTATATTATCATTTTTGGCTCACACGTACGTTTATAGCAATATATATTATAATAATATACCCAGATAGCACAAAAATCGGATGGACGTCACAAAGAACTCTTTTTGAACTCTATATATTCTGCTCTGAGAAGACTTTCGGAGTACTTTTTGAGCTGCATCTGATTTTTGTGCTATCTGGGTATCATATTTGGAAAGGCCGTTCATGAGTCTCAAAATGAGTTTCCAAGATCGTCGGACATTTGTACATTAGCGAAGTGCAAGAGATGAAAGTTGCATCTTCCAATATGAGCTGCGGTATTGCAATAAGCGCTCACGTTGCGATTTCGATTATTTATATTTAAAATATTAAGCTACGCAGATTTCCATATGCATATCGCTAGATTTCCAGCACAGTACATGTATAACAGGTGTTTGAGTTGGTACGTGATTTCAAAACCGTACCCTTCGCCGACAACTGTATGCCAGGATGCACCGAATCGTTTGTCCATGGCTTCCTTGATCATCCGCGAAACACTTTCGTAATTGTCGGCGTACTTCTCTGCTGCTGTTACACACAATTCCATCGCCTCCTGCTTCATCTCGTCGGACATGTCGCATTTCTGCAAATATTCGACATATATGTTTTTTCACTTAAAAATATAAGAAACGGACAAACTGGCTAAAGATATATTTCTTAGCAATCTGGAATAAAATTGAACAAACAAAGCAAATGGTAAACATTCTTCAATTGTAGGAAGAATGTGTTCACGATAGATTCGTGTTATTGATCAAATACTTTGCGAGGGTGACTAATGTTTCGTTTGACGGCACCCTCTCGCCAAATAGTCAGGCGAAAATGTCGTCTTTACTTACTCTGCAGAGTGGATAGGTGTGGAGTATTTTTATAACGTCATCTTTTCTTACTTCTGTCATGATTATCGAACAAAATATCGCGTGCAATTCGCACAAAATACAACTGTTTTGCACCGGCGAAGTAGCAGGGTGAAGGCTGCATACGCACTGCTAGGGCGCACGCTTGCGACTACCCCGATATCACGTACGCGAAGTAGATGAGCTATCAAATTCCAGGGATTCTCAGCCGCCGAAAATCAAGAGGGTGTATCGCTATAGCTCGCCGATGTTCATGCGATTCCGATGTGATTGCATTCTTATTAAAGTAAAATCTTTTCACAAAAATCGTAATCTATGATTAACGCATTGTTATATTATCAAAATTCGAATAATCCGCACATTGCGAATTTTATCCATAAATTTTCAAAATTACACTCTTAAAAATTGTTATCAGCGTTTTTTAGTTGCGTGATTCTTCCAATTTACATATTCATGGTTTTATTTGATCGAATTAATTATAATATGTAGTTTTAGAAGTTGCTTTTCGTTTATAAGGAATTCCAATATTGTTGCGATTGGAGTTTCAGTAATTCATATAGACCGCTCATCTCTTGAAGTGGGCGCTGACGGTGCACATTGGTGCACATCGTGCACATGTGTGTTGCACCATGCACTGACAGGACTGTCTCATACTTGTTATGTTTACTTCGTTTACTTCATTCTTCATTTTCAGGTGATTTTCATTTGATGATGACATAAATGAAAGAGGTTGAAAGTAGAGTAACAACAATAAGCTGCACCATATTTACATTTGCGATTGTGCAATTGTTATGACATGATAGTCATTTCGTAGACTCTCTATAACCATAACAAATATCCTTGACAGTAGGTGAATAGAATTAGAAAAATAGCCATGCATTATAATTTTTCATTTTGTAAGTATGACAACAAGCATAACATTTATACTTATAGGAGAACAACATGGCTTCAAGATTTAGTGGAGCTTTGCAAATCACAAACTTGGATGATTTCATTACTCCATCTCAGGTAGATTTCAAATGTTTTTACAATTGTTGATCATACTTTTTCTTTGTATCTTTTGTGTTTCAGGAATGTATCAAACCTATTGAAATTCAAGCATCGAAGAGCAAAACAGGTGCAAAAATAAAGATTGAGGAAGATGGAACACATTTGATGTTAAATGAGGTGTTTAATATACAAGTATCAAATTGTATATTTATTGAGAGCTTATAACATGTACTGTTTAACAATAGGGTGGACAAGCTCAAAAGTTAGAGAAGGTAGAGATTACCTTAGCTGACTGCTTGGCCTGTAGTGGATGCATTACATCAGCGGAAAGTGTTTTAATTACACAGCAAAGTCAAGAAGAACTTCTGAGGATATTTAAAAACAAAGTGGCACAGTACCAGGTTTATATTATTCAGCTATTCATCCAGCCACCTTCTTATTTATCTATCACAATTATCCAAGTTTACTTGTTTTATTGTTTTAGGAAGAAGGAAGCAGTTCCATGTACATAGTTGTTAGTCTTTCTGTGCAAGCAGTTTTATCTGTGGCAGAAAGATACCAGTTAGAGCCAGAGCAGGCACTGCATAAGCTTGCTGGATATTTCACCCAGTTGGGAGCAGATGCAGTCTTAGATATGACGGTAGCTGATGATTTTGCTCTCTTAGAAGCTGCCAAAGAATTCATAGAGAGATACAAAGCAGCTAAAAGTGGTACGAAGCACCAGTTGCCTATGCTCTCATCATCCTGCCCAGGTATGTTATAACATTATTTATTGCAACTATCCATTACCTTGTTTGTTAACATAGATTCTTTTTTACTCTAGGATGGGTATGTTACGCTGAAAAAACCCATGGAAATTTTATATTACCATATATTAGTGTAACAAAATCACCCCAACAAATAATGGGTTCATTAGTCAAGTCGCATTTAGCTGAAACAATGGGTTTGACTTCAGACCAATTATATCATGTCACCCTTATGCCCTGCTACGATAAGAAACTGGAAGCTACAAGGGAAGATTTTTTTAATCAGCAAACTCAGTCTAAAGATGTTGATTGTGTGATAACACCGAGTAAGTATTACACGTGAAGAAGAAGTAAAAGTCAATTTATCCTGACTCAAATCCATTCTTCCAGTTGAATTAGAACAAATGCTTAAGGATCGGGATGTAGTATTAAATGAAGTGAACGAAAAGGAGATACACAAATGTTTTAACGTGCAGAATGTAGATGTTGAGAACAATTTAATGGGTCACAATGGCTCTGGATCTGGTGGATATGCTGAGTTTATCTTACGTTACGCCGCTAAGCATCTATTTGATGAGACAGAGTTCGCAGTTGAATTTAAGAGTCTGAGAAATTCAGACTTCCGCGAAGCGAAACTCGAAAGAAACGGTGAAACGCTTCTTTCGTTTGCTATTACCAATGGATTTAGAAACATACAAAATCTTATACAAAAACTCAAGCGCGACAAGTGCCCGTACGATTATGTGGAAGTTATGGCATGCCCATGTGGTAAGAATTGATTAGCATACGTGTTGAATGTCAGGTATATTCATGAGAGTGATCAACTTATAATAATTGAATTTCTGATAGGTTGCTTGAATGGTGGCGCACAAATTAGACCATCGTCGAATATACAGCCGCGCGAACAAGCATTAAAATTGGAAGAAGTCTATCATGATTTGCCAAAAAGTGACCCAGAAAAAAATCAAAATGTTCAACATTTATATAAAGCATGGTTGGGTGGAGAGAGTACGGATAAAGCCCTGGCATATTTTCATACACAGTATCATGAAATAAAGAAAATGGACACTGCTTTGACAATAAAGTGGTAACACAAATCAATAATATATATTAAATATTTTGATTTGAAGAGATACTTATAACAAAGATATCTTTGTTTGTACATTTTTTATTATCCTTTGTACATACCTTGTGCTGTTCTATGTACTTCTTCTAAAAATAAACAATTGTTAAATATAGTCAAGCCCAACTTATTATTCACATTAATACTATTCTAACAATTTTAGGGCAATTGGTAATGCTAAATGATTTACTATTAGCATTATACTGAAACATTTATTTTACGATTCACGTTTTGTCACAAGTAAAGAAAGCGTTATTCATTGGTAGCCAACTAAAAGCTTGTAGGATTTAACATTATCGTTAGAAGATTAACATGTTTATGTGTAAAAAATTCGGTGTGTTGATCGGCAGTTTAATCTTGTTAGTTATAGTTCGCATTACAAAAGATTGTCTTCTAAACTTCACCTCATACAGCGTGCATACCGCGACGATATAAATAAAACATTTTACACTGAGAAATTAAACTATAAATAAATAACAATATTAATATATTATACGCAATTTCTGCATAGTCAGCTTAACTCTTTACCTTTCAAACCCACATCAATAATACAGGCGAAACGTTTCATAGCATATAATTTACGCGCCTAGCAATTTGTGTCGATAGTACATGAGTAGCAGGATATAGAGGTGATGTAGTTTGGTACTGCTTATAAAATATTGCATTCTAGCCATATAAAAATGACAAATGTTGTGAAACTGATTGAATGAGGAGTAAAGTGAAACACTGTGTATGAACTCTACAACTATTACAATTCGTACCACAACACCATAGCCCTCAATTAAGCTTTTATACCATCAATAGACATATGTACAATATAAATAACATTATATACTTTCGGTATAGCTTAGTACAAATATACATAAAAACCCAGAGTCCTGAATATATATTCAGTTTGAGTGCACAGAAATGTCAGCTTTTAATATCAGTTTGAGTTATTACAAACGTGGCTTATAATTGTTTATCACGGTTTCCGAATGTCGTTACCTGTTCTAAACTTGAACCATGTCTATATCAGTTCATACTACAGTTTTAATGAGATATTGAATTGACAAAAGAGGATATGTAAATGATTAATTTCATTTGCACAATCTCCCTGTTCTTTTATGTAACTGAGAATATTATGCAATCAACTATAATATGTTACGTGTACATTTTTATTGAATATTCAAGTGTACACGAATTGTAATTAAACTGAAAATGCGTTTAGAAACGGTAAACATTTTAAAGTTTTTTTTTCGAATGTTCATTAGCGAGTCACAGTCTTTACCTTAAATCTCTTTATCGCTTTGACTCTTAAATAATTTCAATTGATGTACGAACTAAGTACAAGTAACTACATATTGAGATTCTAATTATCTAGAGTTGTTGTTACCTAGATACTCCTCATTCTCGTTTACTTCCTTAGAACTACTTTTTGTTAATTCAATATCTGAATAACCATCTTCTATATACCTAATAGAATCGTGATCCCCATTATTGTCTTCCTTGTTTGCGCACGTATTCATTAACCACCCTTGATTGTTGTCTATCTCTTTTGACACAACAAGAAACAATTCCTTCTCCTTGCTGTCAATCTGATCTTTCAAGTATGTTAAAAGATCACTTTTCTGCGGACATATATTATGAATAGGTAGTACATTAATACGGAATAACAGACATGACAAACTTGAATGCACAATATACCTTTCCTATGAGTTGCGGCGCATCCAGTTTGGAATCCAGATTGTAAAAAGCACCATGAATTTGTTTCAAAGCGATCCAGTGTCGTCTTTTCAGAGGTAATAACACACATCCAATCTTGTATTCTGTTGGAACATTTAATATAAAACCCTCAATATTTTCCAGGCATAAACATTTTGGATCCCTACAATTATACCAGTTATGAATTAGTTTTCTTGTTTTATGCAACAAGCTTGTTATATTCTAGGGTTTGTTGTAAACACCTTCTCTTATCAAACCATACAGCCTCATGGTCCCTACGTTGTAATGCTGCCATGATAACATTGATATCATAATTACCAAGCCCCAACAAGGACTTGTGAGGATTGATCCATACGTCTGGGCTTAAGCTATAGCAAATTTGATCCAATTCCTGCTTAGTGAAACCCCTCTCTTGAAATAAATTATTTAAAGCATGCAAAGCGCATAGCTCTTTTACCTGCAATGTTGCAAAAGTGTGTTTATATGCTGACTATACTATGGAATTTGTTGAAAAAATCATTAATGACAATAATTACTTGTCTCTCATGGTATATGGAATCCGTCATATCATTTGATGTACTTGCAACCATTGTATTTACATAATTCTTCAAGCTTATATTGAAAGTTTACTTAATTAACTGGTCTGTTGTTGCTGCAAAAATTATGACATCAGTCTGGTCGAATTTAAATTGTATTTTAGCACCACCACGAGCACTTCAGTTCTATAAAAACATATTTGGAAAAGTTTGTTGCTATATCAAAGCATACTTCAAAGGAAACATTATAATAAATACCGTGGGAAAAAATGTCAGTGGCATATTCCAGCCGCCTACATTCATCGATAACCACTAATGACAGATTGAAAGTACTCGTTTCATTGAGCTCGTACGATGTTTGACTACAACATTAATGTCCTTGATATCTTGCCTGCCGGAATATATATATATATATGTATAACTATATATATCGTGTTATGTGGGCAATTGTTCGCTCAACCGGTGGTCAACAATATTCGCCTAACAGCATTCAAAGGCTAGCAAGTAAGGTGCAGTGAGGTGCACCTTGCATGCGAATGCAAATTCAAGCAGAAGTTACAATTGTATGTGATTGTATGCGTGCTGTACACAATCGTGGAATGGTTCACCTGTTTCAAAACGTGTTCTATCTGATCTAGATGACGCGATGAGCTTTCACGTGCAAAGCAAAAACTTCTCGACTTACTTTTTGATATTCTAATTTATAATTAAGTAAAAATAATCCTCGCAACCTGCTCAATTTACATAAAGTCTAGGAATCCAAGAAAAATGAGAGAAAATGCGTGTCGATGCGTATCGAACTTAACGTTCCAATTCCCCGTTTCATCGGCAGTCTTGGCAGGACAGATAATTTTGATAGACGCAATATTTGTTTGACTGTGTTGAATGTTGATGGTTTGAGTTCACTTCGCGTAGATATGAGAATGTATTAAAACAAAAAAGAGAAACGCAATACCAAAGATCGTACAATTGAAAAGTGATTCACTCATTATTGTCATTCTTGTATAATCGAATATCAGAGTGGATCGGAGATCTTAATATGGGATCATTGACAAGTCGTCAAAATGCTGGCGTAGAAGAAGTTGACATTGTTTCGAATCATGCATACAAATATCCGCCCCGTTCTGGTAAGTTCTAAAAGTGATTTCAATAATAATTTACAAAAATTCAACCAATCGCCAATTACATTCCTCTTTACAAGAGGAAGAGTAATTCTAACAACCATTTGTACCTTAGAAAAAGGTAGCTGTTGACCTTATGTCACTCCTGCCTGAAGACCGACACTGCCACTCGGCTTGTTTATAATTATTTTATCATACTTGTAAGGAATCTGGTAGAATTGAGTATAATTGTGCTTAGCAGGGAGTTACTTTGGGAGCCACTTCATAATGGGTGGTGAAAGGTTTGACACACCGCAACCAGAGGCATATTTATTTGGGGAAAATGCCGATCTCAATTTCTTAGGCAGCAGACCAACACCAGTAAGATAGATTCCCTTTCAACATTAGTATGATGCTAAGATAATATAATGTTTCGATATCTGTATTCTAGTTTCCATATGCTCCCCCACAAGCAAATGATCCCACCAAAACATTGAAGAGTTTAGTGAACATAAGAAGAGAATCCTTGAGATTAGTTCGAACTGTAGAACAAAATACGACTTCTCCACCATCCCACAATCACAAGCATTATGATGATCTTGATGTGGATAAAAAGCCAAATCGATATAATATCGAGTTTACATTCGACTGTGATGTAAGATGTGCAATTACCATTTATTACTTTTGCACTGAAGAAATCACTACAAAAGGCGTCATGTACGTATAATTATGCAAATTATATTTGTAATGCGAAGCATACTTTCATACCTTTTTATTGCTATAATATACTTCTTGCCCCTAGGTATGTACCACGCGATCCGTCAATTAATTCTGAAACATATTATTACAAGAAAGGGGCAAATCAATTGTTTTCACAAACATCACACATTTTCGATCCAACTTGTTACAATGAAGAGGATTTGACATACAATGCTGATAGAGAGGTACGTATCAAATATAAAGTGAATAAAGTTTTATGCTTACTTCATTGACACAATTTTATTTGTCTTCAGATAATACCAATAGCAATTCATTGTGTAGCTGAGGAAGGATCAGACGAACCTAAACAGTCACATACAACTGTTGCGATAGTTGAAAAGCATTCCGATGGAACATACGTTTTAAAAGCACTCAAACAAAAATTGTATGTTGATGGATTGTGTTATCTGCTCCAAGAAATATATGGTATAGAGAATAAGAATACTGAGAATGCTAAGGTAGTTCTTGTATTTCGTATATGCGCTAATGAATATGTAAAATATGAAAGTCTAATGTCATTTGTGTATCACAGCAACAAGGTAGTGATGAAGATGCAGATGACAATGGATCTGAGTGCGTAATCTGCATGAGTGATGTACGCGATACCCTGATCTTACCCTGCAGACATTTGTGTTTGTGCAATGGATGTGCAGATTCCCTCAGGTTTCAAGCAAACAACTGTCCAATATGTCGAGCCCCATTCAGAGCACTGTTACAAATAAAAGCTCTACAGAAAGCAACAGGAGGTATTATATCAAACCCATCTCTGCCTGAGGTAACATGGAGTTGATGGAGAAAGTTCGTTTTGAATTCTTGCGCCGATTAGTCAAAATCTCAAACTGACTGATCGTGTTTCACATTGTCCAATAGGGTAGCTGTGAAAATATTCCAGCTGGGTACGAAGCTGTATCTCTAATAGAAGCGTTAAATGGTCCATATATTCCGAGGACAGCTGTTCTTGCTCCTGAATCGCCAGAAACACCCGATACAGATACAGCAAGTGCCATTCAAGCTGCAGAGTCTTTGAACAGGTAGTTACTGCTGTGCCAGTCTCTTATTCCATAAAAGTATATTGGAAAATGTTTTTACATATAACGAACTGTAGCTCTGGTGAACGAACCCCCGTTACAAAACAAACTTCACCAAAGGAAACGGACCTATCTGGAAGAACAAGTGGAACGACATACCCAACTCCCGAATTTCGAATGTCAGTATTACTTTCGAGGGACGAGCATACAGGACCACAAAAAGACTTGCCTAGTCGATCTCCGGGTATGCGGATAAAGAATACCGGTCATTTGCGGGAAAAGACCGGACTCAGATCCTGCGACATGCTTAGACTTGTAAATGAGAAACAACCCGCCTCCGCATATGAAGTAAGTTGATTGGTTAGTTGAATTTGTATTCTATAACTGTAACTGCATAATAACAAGAAATGCTTTTCATAGGCTCAAGGACAAGATGAGGATAGTGAAGCAGAGAAACTATCCCCTTTGCTAGCTGCAGCTACAAGTACAGAAGCGTCGGATGTTCATAGAATATGTGATATTGATATCGATGATGAAATTCAAACAACGGGAAACGCAAACGATACCGATATTACGTGTCACTCCCAGTAACAATCTTATTTTACATATAAAATGATCATATCTGTCGCGATAACTAAAAACCATATTTTACATGCATTTGATCCAGATGAAATATTTATTAGGATATGTAGTTTTACTTAGCAATGTAAATTAGAGGTGGTATTATTTATTTACTATATTGCGCATATTGTAAACATCTTAAATGCATTTGTTTTTTTAATATATACTTTACAATGGATACTAGTATATCCTTTAGTATCAGATGCTGCCAATACAGACTTGTAACAAATATCAAGGAATGAATCTAATTCCTTTCTTATATTATCACAGATTGTAGCAATATTAGGAATCTCGAACACTGTACTGTGTGCTGCTGGAAAGAGCCAAGTGCCTTTTTTCTAGCGGCACTCTGTAGTTTATAAAGGACTAAGGGTTAAGATGAATAAACATGTATATTTTTATAATTTATTTATTGAAACTGAGTTCAAAAAGTCAGTACCTTAAGCACCAGCAAGAACCTTTTGGAATTTCTTCCATTCATCAAGTGGCCCATGCTCAGGCAAATATTTGACGTTGCAACCATCGGGTGCAAGACGGCCACCTACTTTAAGTTCTTCATACTCCGCACGCTCATATTTCGTGAAACCCCATTTCTTTGAAACGTAAATCTTTTGACGGCCGGGGAACTTGAACTTAGCACGACGGAGGGCTTCGATGACAGCGGCCTTATGACGGTCAGAGGAGCGTATGCTCATGATTGGCTGGCCAATGCGTACTCTTGCAACTGTACCTTGCGGCTTACCAAAAGCTCCTCTCATTCCAGTTTGGAGCCTGAGGACAATCAAGCAAAAAGTCAAGCATAATCATTTCGCCTTAGAAGATAATTTAGTGTAATTGCATCAATCTTGTTTACAACTATAGCTGCAATAAGGTGTACATACCTATCAGCTCCAGCGCACGATAACATTTTGTTGATGCGGATAACATGGAAAGGATGGAGTCTCATTCGAATGTGGAACTGATCTTTGCCAGCATTCTTAACCATGTATTTGTTAGCGCAGATACGTCCAGCTTCGAGAGCTTCCGAGCTAAGCTGTTCGTACTCGTCTGACACTAAATGCACACATAGTGGGAAGTCCTCCACGGAAGCCTTCTTTTTGCCAAGGTCGAAAATACGGATCTTGGGGTCTGGCACACCACGACAGAACCTCGATTTGGGATATGGTTTATTCTTGCAGTAGCGATAACTGAAAGAGACACAATATTATTTCGTATATTCGCAACTTTCATGTTGTGCGGTGTTAGATAGAATAAGTGTCAATGCATACCATCTCGCTGGTCGGCGCCCCATGTTGCCCTGTCAACAAAACAAGATATTATAATAATATAATAAAATGATATCTCCGCCAATAGTTTTATAGTTAAAACATATAAAACAGTCGGATGTTCATTATTTTTAAAGATATTTACGGATTACAAGAGTTAAACCAAAACACTACCTTATGGCTCCCAACGAGGCTAAACAAGAAAAGAGGGAGTATCGCTCCCCTCGCGTTAAAGTCTCAAACTAATCATGCTCTGAACGTTGCTGGGGTTCTGTTTTCCATTAAGGCAAATTTTCAATGCCGTTGAGTGGAGCAATCTACGCCGGATTGTTATTTAGATTAGATATATCTAAACCACTACGCGACGCACGTGATTTATCTAAAGATATCCAATGAATAATGTGCTGGATATGTTACGCTATAAAATGAATTAAATACACAGTTACACACCAAGCAATAGATACTCTGGTGTTCATGTGTTCATCAGTGTTCATCACTGTTCAGTGTTTACAAAATGTTCAGTACTCCGAATCACTCCGAATTGCTTCAAATGATGTTCTCCGGCTGAAAAACCTGAACCCTTCGGCACAGTAGTTAGTGCGTAGTGGTTATTTTAAGTGTTAAACAAAGCTGTTGTCCCAATAGTATATGTGACTCAAAATTACGGCCCATATAGTGAATAGCAAATTGTTTGTATCTACATGAGATGGATATTTATATCATGAATTGATTCGCTATATTATGATGGAAACAGTCGAGCTTGCAGAGGAGGCGCCTTCGCACACGCAATTTACAGTTGATGATTTGGATATTGAAATACTACCACTGATATACGAAATAATTCGAAGGTACGAGCAAACTTCAATTAAAATAAGAATTTGCTATATCTCACTTCACAGTATCTGAGCAATATTTATTTGAGACATCCATCTATTATTACACAATATTGTGATTTGCTTCAGCATGGGTCTTTGATTTTCAGTGTTGAAAAAGATCCTCATGATACAGCGCAAAAAGCAAAAGAGTCACAGGATACGAGTCATAAAATTCTAGAATTGCAGAAAAAACTAGATTCTGCTAGAGCACAGGTTTCATCTGCTTATGTTTTAATAGCATGTGATATTCTAGGCTTTTGATCCTAAACAGTATAATGTGATATGCCTACTTTTATAGATTAAAAGACTACCGGGAATAGAATACAGTAAAGAAGAACAATTGCAGAAGCTTGAAACATTGCGAAAACAACTTCGACTCAAGCGGGAGTTATTATTGAAGTACCGTAACATGTGCACATTTGAAGTGCCGAAGGTCTGATTATTTTAAAAGTGATATTTATTGACATAAATTCACAGACAACATGAGATTGTTTACAATGATATATTACTACTTGACCAACAATCGGGAATTAATTAATAAATTAGCTGATTCCAGACCCTTAAGGTTTGCTGCCCGGTCTGTAGTACAAATGTTAAATAAGACTGGTACATTACACTTGTCGTCTAAAGCTATTGATAATCCTAGAGAGCTTTTATCAGTTTTAAGGCAAGCACTTAGGTCTTTGAAAGACCGAAAAGATCCACCGCAAAAGCCATTATGATATCTGATATGTGGGAAGCTGGAGGAGAATTATGATGTAGATATTAAATAGACAAATTGTTGCTAAATACAATGTATTTCTTAGGCAGTTGCAGATCATTTCCTGCAAGTGTATGAAAAATGCAAATTTAATAAAACAGAACTATTGTCTGAATTACTCCATTGCTTAGGTAATATGGTTCCACAGCCCTACTTTGCATAGGAATGGGAGTTGTTAGATAAATAATAATACAAAGTAGTTTAGAAAAAAATGTATTTCATAGTTGATACATATATGACCCACGAATTTATGGTAGGATTTATTTTTATTTTATGCTAGATACATTGTGGTTCATTAATGTTGATTCTTCAAAGGAGTTGGTTCTTAGTAACAGTGATATTATACACTGACACATACAGTTTACAATAGACAAACGCAGCCCTCCCCACCCTGGTGCTTTACTTTTAAATGTAGGTTGAACCTATTACAATACAGTACTATACTTTTACTACAGGGAGAGAAGTCTGTGGCAAACAAATTGTTTTTGTTAAACTATCTGCAAAATATGTTGAGATATTTGAACGAAATATATATTATCAAAGTATTGGATCATGTTTAAATGGTCATCAAATATAGTAAAAACGACCCACAAGTGCGTCAGTGCAATATATTTAAAACTGACCCACTCCTATTGGTAATACAACTGATATTTTTTATATTTATTAATGGAAATGCATTAACGTAATTTGATGAACAAAAGGTTTTTTTGGTCACAAATAATATAATTGACAAAAAGTGGTGACAAAAACGCATTATTTGATCAACACTTTAAGATTAAATGAGATCACAGATTTGATGAATATTTATTGAATCGGGTGAACAAAAAGTTCTTATTGGTGATAAGTAATACAACTTGGTAACAAAAAGTCAATTTTGGTGAACAAACAAATTTGTTTGGGGTTTAAAGTTTAATTTGATGAGCATTTAACTTTAATCCCAAACTATTTACACATTTGCTGGAAGTAAATATAGGTATTTCCCAAATAGATTGTATTTCCCCCAAATTTTCAAGTATATTTGCATTTCTTTATAAAAATAAACTCATTTTTCCAAAGCTTTTTTGCGAATTGCATCGTATATTCTTTGAAGACCTATCCGTTTAATCAAAGGGAGATAGATAGTTTGTACTCTAGTGAAGTTGAAGCACAATGTGCGTTAAAATTAAGCCAACTGTTTGATATCAGAAAAGCGCATTTATAAAAGATAGTTTGTCACACTCATTATCAGTATTTCTTATATGATCTATTAAATTAAATTGTATCTCATTCTTATAGTAAGTATAGTGAGTTACACATTACAAAATAAGGTCAATCTTAACACCATCAAATTGCAGATCCAATTTTTTTCTTTCATTTCCAACTTAAGTATTATTGCCTACTACCAAGTAGGCATTGGAAGTTTAAGTGAATAAAATAAATTTGCACAAAAAATATATAATCACATTTATGTAGATTAGTAACCACATCTGATAATTCTCATTACCAAGTTAAACCTTATAAACGCTGTATTCCTTTTGGAAATCTACAGGTTAAAGCCATACAACAAAAAGGATTTCATCCATACTCCTAAGCGAACTCTAAACAATTACATATAGGCGTGCATATATACACGTACGGAACTTTTTACAGAAATAGTATTTACACTTTTCAAGCCGGACTTTGCTTTTGAAGGGGCTAAGTAATACTGTTCACGAAATCGTGAAATCACCTTCGTCGTTCTTTCCTACTTTTCATTGATTACCAACCTTCACAGTAAAGTTTCCTTGCCTAATACGTGTCCGACGTGTACAGTTTGCAAATCACTTTCCTTCACTATCTAATAAAGTGAGGAATGCAACGCTCATACCTAGTCGCGTATCCTCGTGCGTTCGTGTATCAGCGATCTAATGATAGATTTTAAAACATACCTTTGTTATCGGTATACTCTGTGCCGTCCTTGACAGCTTCCTTTATTTTTATATCGTCTATTTGTAAATAAGTTTTAGCACATTGCCTACAGCTTTAGTGCGACCTTCTCTGAATACCATCCTTTGGCCAGGCTTTATGTATTCAGGGTGCTTGATAAAGCGAAAATGTACTAAAGCTTTATCACCAGTCCTTAGGCAAGCTTGTGACATAGACAATATAGATGCCGTTTGCCTTATACTCCCACAGTGCACTAAAGAAAGATTTGCAAAAGTTCACGTTTTAGCAAATATGTTTGTGCTGAAAAATCTGGTATCGCGTAAAACACAAATTTATACCCATAGCTTGGTAACGAGAACTAATCGTTGTGGGATGATGTAGTACGAGAATTTCTCCCTCAAATTCCCAACATGCTTGTGGATTTAAAGTTGGCGATACCATAACCATCCCCTTTCTGATTTGGGATCTCTTGATTTTCTTCAATGCGAAACTAGCTGTCTGACCGCCTCTCACTTCGCGGACTGGCATTCTCTTCCGATGAATACTTTTTACAGTAATTGGTATAAAGCGTCCTAGTGGATCAGGTCCTAACATTAAAGTATCGTTCAATTTTATTATCCCCTTAAGAGTTGTGCCAGAAACGACCGTTCCAACCCCCTGGAAGGAAGTATGAAGTGTAATACAATGTATCCTACTGCACAAGTAGTCTAATATTATTAAATAGTAAATTAATATTATTACATACTGGTACTGAGTATGTGTCATCAATTTGAAACTCAGCTGGCTCGTCGTCGTGACTAGTAACTCTAGCCGTTAATAAATTTAAAAACATTTTAAGCAGATTGAGGTTTTCTCCAGTTACATTGGAGATTTGAAAAATTGGGCATAATCTAAGAAACACATAGAAATATTAAAACATCATCTCATAATCGGCGGGACTTATGAAACATATTTGCGGGAAATCCAAACCTTTCTGATATGAAATTCGTCGCGCTGACAATTACGTCGTCTGGTGTTTTGACTGTAACAGGAACCTTCCTACAGCCAGGAGATTTAAGGATTCTTATAAGCAATCTCAAATTTTCTTGTAATACATTGGGTGGGCACATGTCGATCTTTGTGACAACAACAAATACTGGTACCGATAGGGCTAGTGCTAGTCCAAGATGTTCTTTCGTCATTCCCACAATTCCAGCATTTGCACCTACCATCAACATTCCTAAAAAAGTTTCGATCATCAGAAATCGAATAAATCCTTTAGTGCAGAAACTTGTAACTCGTGAAACAATACCGAAATCGGGGGCATGTCCAGTCATTCCGAACACGGTGGTTTTTAAGTAACGTTCATGGCCAGCGAGATCAATAAATGTAATTACTTTTGATGATTTTTCACATATTTTCACCCAATCTAAAGATCCATGTTCTGGTTTATTAACAACATTACCTGAATAAAAGTCGGAGATAAATAATTAGTTTTTTGTATCCATCTAGTATGTACAAATAAAGATTCTCAACTGCAAGAGGTTTCATACCAACGCTATCAAATCCGAGTATATCATTTCCAACCGAGCTCGTTCGCCCCGTTTCTGCCTCGTGTTTATGACGGAACAATTTCTGGCGCGTTAATCCTCTCCCATTATCAAGTTCTCCATGTGTCAGCACACCAAGTAATGTTGATTTCCCAGCATCCACATTACCAACTACTGCTACTCTAAAATATGAACATCAAATTTGTATGTCTGTTTTGTTAAACTAATCAAGGAGTAATAATTGTTTGATAGGACATACTTAATTTCTAAAAAGTCTTGGGTATCAAGGCGCTGCCGCACTAGGTATTGTCCTGTAACACCATGATCCACTTTGTTTTGACGCAAGAGTACACAATCTGCCTCTAATGTCGCTGCAAGTGATTGAAGGGTAGCCACTGATGCTTCATATTCATCTTCCTTCAGACCATCCTCAGACCCATCTATAACAGCATAATAGTCAATGTATTTTTTCATGGAACATTCATTAAATATAACTAATTTAAAAATATTAAGCACCTTCTCCAATGCCGATGTCGAAAATGGTCTCACTTCCTCCATCGTGCAAACGTTCCCTCAATCTTTTCAGTAATAACTCATACTGCTCTTCTGATGGACTAATTAATACGGTCTGAAGTAAATAACAGAATGATGGAAATTGGATTAGATATAAGAATAAAGATAAACAGAATGATGCAATTGATATAGTACCTTTCCCCGTATGCTAGAATAATCAGTCGTAGATGCTGAAATGTGATCTTTTTCATGTTCTTTCAGCTGCCTTATGGCTGGTGTTATGATGGATCCGCTTCCTAACATTATAGTATCTACGTGCTCCAAAGTAGTTGTGTTTTACTGAATTTTTTCCAGCCACTGTTCTATATTAACTTTAATATAAAATTAGAGTTATTCCATAGGCATATGTGTGATGGACATCATCCAATATTTGAAACCAAAACGCCTCCTGTTGATTGTTGGTGTTTTAACGATCATTACTCTTTCCAAAATATATTGGTGGAAAAACTGAGCTTGGTATTCAATAAGTGATATCCCCTGGAAATATCTTCAACAACAACCTGAAACGTATTGGTAATGATTGATATTAGCACTCTCAAAATTGATTTGCTGCTGCTTAATAATTAACAATATTGTGGCACATTCTGCACGGATGTGTACCATATGTGAATTTAAGATGACTGTGTAACTTTCCAGGGATTTGATTAAAAAGTATACTAACAACTGTGGATTATGTACTAGAGTAGGGCATGTAACCAAGGAGAAATACCTTACTACGAACTTTCACAATTATCAAGTTATGTGAAAGTTGTTCACTTTTTAAAGCTACATATTTCTCGTGTGCACAAGTGTATACACGTACGCAAACACTGGATGGGACTGTAACCAGGCTAAGAGAACGAAATCAATTTTCCTAAATGACGATGATACATTATCAGACAGATGTTTAGTTGGCGGTATACATCCGATTATAAATACGTGTTTAATACATGGCAAATGCGCCCGATCTACGAGCATTACAGAGCAGTCCAGCAATATGAAACTCAATAACCTGCGATCAAGAATGAAAAATGCCTTATTCACCCGTCAAAGCATCCCTGTGTCTCCAACAGTTTCTTTGCGTAATCCGAAAGTGCACTTTGTGTGACAGAACATCGATGTTCGCTTGCGGAAAGTTGACAACGATTGCGCGATCTCAATCGGCCCAAGATGATCTAAAGCAGTTGCTTTTGTATGCAATGAACCCACCACGAAACACTTGCTAAACTCTGTCGTATTGGTAAAGTAGAACACTATCGATAAACGGTGTCGATAAAATACCAGAACGAAGTTACCATATGCCATTTACTGCCGAGCGATTCAAAACGAACTTCATTTCCCGAGGTTGTAACCCATATCTTGTATTAACTATTAGTAAGGAGAACTCCTGGTAGACCAGGCACAGATTTGTTTTGTTGTTGCCAGAAAGTATGTATACATGTATCCACAGACTCAAATAGATATAACTATATTAAACTTCACCTATGTAAACGAATTCAGTTCAGTGAACATATCGGGAATACATCCGGTCGCTGACAGTCAGAGGCAGCACATATATGCCTCGCCTTCTTTTACCCTTTATGATATATATATATATATATATATATATATATATATATATATATATATATATATATATAGTTGAGTGCGGTGGTGTGGTTCAGTGTGTACATATGTATAGCATTTGCGAAAACAGCTGTTCGGTGGTGGACATTGGTGGACATGTTTATCGGCATCACTTCTCGGGGATGGAGAAGGAAACCCGAGCCTGTCAAAGCTTAAGATAATGGGCGACTGGAGTGGAATCACAGGGATAGTTAACACAATCTCTATATAAGTCAGTGACGCAGTCCAACGCAATAGGCGATCGTAGAACTCCTGATATTACCATGGCTCAGTGCAAGTTAACCCCCCGCGAGTTTATAAGCAATGCCTTTTCACCGCAAATCGCCGCAGTGTGCTCGCCTGCGGCGGATGCAGTTTGCCAGAAGAACAACTTGACATTCGTCGAACTCCTCCAACCGTTCTGCAAGTTAAACACTGAAGGTACAATTGATTGATCGTGCATGTAGTACAGAATTTACGCCCGATTTACTGAAATAGGTTATTAAGTCATGCTTACGTTCCATCTGACATATATAAGTTTATGTGTCAAGACTGGAAAGAAATGTCAATGCCTGTCAATATTGATTTTTGCAGGACATTTCAAAGATCCACAGGGAAACACAGTAACAGTGCGAAATCTTCGCCTATCTATACAAGATGTAAATGGTAGACCACCAGAGCCCACATTGGCTAAGAAGATGCTAAACGAGGCTGTTAGTTCAGCCATGTGCGAACGAACCACTTCGGTTAAAGTAGGGACAACGGATCTAGACATACCTGTTTCTGTTCCATGGTTCGAGGCTTGGAGAGAAATGTTTCTGAACGTGCAGTTCCCATCGGATCATGAATTCACCAAACACTTTCTTGCCTGTATGATAGTTGTGTCAACAGCAGATGAGAATCCATTAGATAAAATTCAAATCATGGCAGCACAGTTGCAGCAGAGCGTTCCCGGAAAGTTACCAAAGTGGTTTAACAATAATACACTGAGATACTATGTCCTGATATATGATAATATACAAGACGATAAAAACAAGTAAGATTATGCCAAAGTTCACTTCTTCTTGGCTTTCTTTGATCTACCACAATTTTGTATTTTGGCAAAATAATTACAGAGCTGAGGTAGCTTTCACTGAAATGAAGAATATTTACGGAGCTAATAATTGCTTCTTATTACAAATGAACTCGAGACCACCTGGTCAGATTGATGATAGTACGCACTTGCCAGATCCATGGAGTCAGTTTTTGATGAAGCATTCAGAATTGGCAGGACTAAGCGAACAAAGCAGCTCTCCACGCACACCTGCCGATACTGGTGGTGTTTCTAGTATGCCCAGTGAAGTTACCACAGAATCAGAGAAGTGGGTACACATATTCATCCATTGCAAACAAGGACATTACAGGTGTAGGAACTGATATTAACATTTCCTTTTAGAACAAGTCAAGCAGGCACACCAGTAATTCCCCAAAATGCTCTTGTAGCTTCTCCTGATGCAGCTGATACAATCAGTTTATCTTCAGAAGTGTCCGAGACAACTAATATGCATTTAGAAATTGGGCAAGAGGCAGTTTCAGTTACAGTTCATCCTTTAAGTCCAACAAGTGAAAGATCACATCTTGTCAATTCAATAAGTGCGAGAGACTCGATAAATCAATCGCCGATAAACGCAAACGTTTGGGCAGACTCGCCGAATTGTGTCACGCCGCAACATGGTGCTCGACTCTCCACGCAAGATCTCGAACGATTACGTGCATTAATAACGGAATTTTGTCTGAAAAGTTTATTTCCTTATGTTGAAAAGCAGATTGGTTTGCTAAATGATGTAATTTCAAACAAGAAAGGCGTTAGTAGATCGCTATTTAGTGCTACTCGACGATGGTTTGGAACAAATAAGCCTGGTGCACCAGGATCAGCACCATCCAATGCTGTAATGTATGTTGCAGAACATAGTTCTAACAGAATTGTTTTTAAGTCGAATTTGAAATCAACAGTAACAACATGGGGCATACATTATCCTACAAAGTTTAATGTCCTTTACATTTCAGTTATACTACAGAATCGCCAGAGTTGCAATTACGTCGCTTGGGTGACTTTTGTTTCATGTTTGGTCACTATTCACTTGCTTACCAAGCCTATCACAGTGCAAAAAGAGATTTCGCCGCGGATCAAGCTTGGCTTTATTATGCAGGTGCTCTTGAAATGGCTGCTTTAAGTTCTTTTATGCAAGGCGAAACCAATAGAAAAACGATTGAGTATATGGACGATGCAATATTAACTTACTCAAATAACTGTAAGAAACCACAGTTCGCCACTAGGGCAACGTTGTTAAGTGCAGAGTGCTTAAAAGGTCGCAGTTTGTATGGAGAAGCGGCGAAACAATTAATTCGAATGACGAGCGAAGATTCCGATTTGCGGTCGGCACTCTTACTGGAGCAAGCTGCCTATTGTTTCATTGGCCCGAAGATGATGCGAAAATATGCATTCCATGCAGTTCTTGCAGGACACAGATTTTCAAAAGCAGGCCAAAGAAAGCACTCTCTTCGTTGTTACCAACAAGCATACCAGGTATAACTATTTACAAATTTATTACAGGTACCATTTCAAGGATTCTGTTGTTATAATGACCCTGATCATAATTTAGGTGTATCAAGATAGGGGCTGGTCTCTAGCAGAAGATCATATACACTTTACTATTGGAAGACAGGCAACATGTTTAAAGCAGAGTTCTGAGGCAGCGAAAGCATTCGAGAAACTACTTAATGCTCACAGTAAACAACCTGCTCCACAGCAAGCAGCATTTCTACGCGAGTTTTTACATATCCATAATGTATGTGCCTGATTCACAAGCCCTGCTGGATCTCCTTTGTGATATTTAATTATATGCTTTGCAGGTATTAGTTCAAGAAGGTTTAGCAAATCAGGAAGAACTACCAGTTCTACCGCTGCCTTTAATAAATAGCAACAATATAAAAGTATTATTTGGTCCTGTAATGAAGTCAGATGATAATGTTATACCTGCCAGCCATGTCTCATTCGACATGGAAGACAGCGATGACGATAGGTGGTCACGAATGGAAGAAAGATTAATTGCCGAATCTCAGGGAAATTCTCCTATGATCTTTAAACCAACAGTAGCTCTGTATTCGGGTAGAAGCAATAACAGTGCCGAACCAACTACAGTTCTGGGCGAACCTGTCCAGCTTTCCATCGAATTGCAAAATCCGCTGCATGTGCCTCTACCACTATCAGAATTGACTTTGTTATGGTCGTTTACATCCGAAAATGGAGAAGTGACAAATGAATTCCAAACAGAGACGACAGCTGAATTAGTCGATGCCCAGATAATAGACAATGTTACCTTACAACCAACGTCGAAAGAAAACGTAGTACTGTTTCTTATTCCGAAACAAGTTGGCAAATTAAAAGTTTCGGGTCTAAAGTATAACTTATCAAATCCTATGAATGGGACAATCGACCAGCCGGTTTTGAATCCCACTATAATCGTAGGTGGCAAACGCTTATTCGATATAAGGGGACCGAAATTGAAAAATGTTAAGGAAAAGCCTGGACAAAATATGTACGGACCCGACTATAGATTGCAAATGAATATAATTAATCAAGCCCCCTTTATGCAGGTACCTGTTCAAATCAAATATGCAACATGGCATAAGTAAATATATAATTCTTGGCATACATTCATAAAATGTTTGTAGGTAACATTCAGCAAGTTGTCTTCAGAAATGCTGTGCGGAGAAATACAGAAAGTGGAAGTTACACTAAAGAATATTGGAAATGCAAACTTGAAAAATCTTTACGTAGCATCAACGGATGCTAAGTTGCTTTCTTTAGGCAAAGACGACATTACAATTAATGCAGGTACAGTTTTAGAAATATTAAGCGTTTGAACGGCGGTTAACCTTAGAACGTATGCATGAGAAGGTAATAACTAAAACGTTTCGTAATTCATATTTCAGACACGGGTAAAAAGACCAACAAAAGTATAACGAAAATCCGCTTGCCTTGTGAAAGCAATGTGCTAAGTATTCAGAAAAGTTTTAAACTGCCAATGTGGGTGAAAGCACCTTATGAAAAGGGAACCCACCGTCTCGACTTACTGTTCTATTATGAAAACAGCGATGGTAAAAGCCTAATGAAATATCGCCTATGCAGGCATTCGTGGCACTTAACTGTCTTAGAATCTATACAAATTAGTGCGACTGGTTCAAGAAGTGTATCATTGAAAGATGTATCGCCCACATTGAACTTAGTAGTTTGTGTAAAGAATACAAATCATGTGCATGATCCCACCATGAATGAAATTCTGTTAACCAACGTCTCTTTGCAAAGCAATGGTTGGTTTGTGTTCAGTTCATCTATTCAACCAAATACTATCAAAATACAGCCGCAAGAAATGTATCATTTAATGCTCAAGTTAAGAAAAAAGGGCGCTGACGAATCAAATATCTCCAACGTAGTATTGGGTCAAGATCCAAATGAAGTAGTTGTAGATAATTGCCCTTATACAGATTTTATCCAAAAAAGAAATATTCCATCGTTAGATGTTAATGACAACATAACAGAAATGCAACACCAATCGCACACTTTGCAATCAAATACGGAAATATCATCAACATCCACAACTCTTACATTTAATTCCACTCTAATCTTGAGGTGGTATGCCATAATAATCGAGGGTGGAGCTGTCACTAGACAAGCAATTGGTCAACATCATTTGGATATCGAATATCTGAATACAATGTATAAGCATCCAAAGGAAATGTTGAACCAAATTAATGACTATGGCAGCCGGTTAAAGATCTTCGGCCCGGACCGAAATGTTCCTGACTCAAATACTGTGGTCAAGAAAGAACAAACTTTGGAAGGTGAATGCTTGAAGCACACTGTTTCGTTCTCGTTGGCTCATGCTGCGCAAATTGCGCATAACTTTGAGCGAACGCCACTGTGCTTCGTTCCGGTAATAATGTATATACAAAACCACTTAGAGTCCGAGATCGACATTAAAGTTAATACAATAGGCACTAGCAGGTAAGTTATTTGTTTTAAGAATATATACTCGCTTAATGTAGACGCGGATGATTCAAACCTGGTTGTTAATCTGTTGCAGTGAAAATCATCTTCCGAATATAAAGTCGCAATTATTTTCTCCACAAGCTTCAGCGTATTACAGATACGCCTGCCATTCGGCTATTTGTTCACGCATAGAACCACTAACATGCAATACTGTAAAGCTGCAAGCTGTACTTCCAGCGCCTGGAACATATGATTTAGCCGCACGGGTGCAAGTATCTGTAAGAGTTGTAAATACTAGAGAATTCATTCTACAGAAGTGGAAAGTCGAAAGCATATGTATTATTGACGCTGGTAGTAAATAGTTGAAAAACGATATGGTATTATTACTAATGCAGTGTAATAAAGTTCATTTTGTTTATAATTTCAAACCATTCCCGAATGTTGTGTAAATATATATATACTTCCATAAATACACTGTTTAATCTTCTAAATACTATTCGAAGGTAGTTTTTAACTAGGATTAATCTTCGTTACCGAACACTTCGACTAGTGGATTTGACAAAATATTTTGTATGATAGACCATCTAATAATGTAAACAAGTCGCAAAAGTTATCAAGTATTTTCCAATAAGTTAAGAGATGTACCACAGAACGTGGCTAATTCAATAAGATCGATTCGAAACGTATTATACGTTTATTGCATGATGATCAGAAGGGTTCAGATTGTGGTCTGTGATTCACAGATTATTTTGCGTTTTATTTAATTCCGTCGGAGTAACAATAAACTAACAGGAAAATATTATACTTCGATGGATCTACCTCATGGTACTCAATATTGTAATACTTCAAAAAAGCACGATCATCGTACACCGACATTTTTAAGGTATTGGATTTGTGTATTTATTTACTCTATAGTGTTTTGTTGGAAGAAGCAGACTAAAGAACACGTTTTTCGCGTCATAAGTTTTTTTTATTTACATACATAGGAAAGAAAATATGTTATATGTTCTCTTCACAATAACTTTTTGAGAGTCAATGCAAATAAGAAGCTATAAGTAATTGTTAATAGGTGAAAGTCGATCCACGCATGTCAATAGAAACGTTAAAACTAAATACGAAATTATGTTAATTTATATTACCGACCCTTAGACAATTAATGTAGAAGTACTTGTTTAATAAACAGTAAAGCAAGTATGTAATCTAGCAGCATGTTGTGTTTTTACATCAGTGTAGCAATTTCCATAAACGAATATTAAAATACAGTATTAAGAATACTTTTCAATAAGTTATATAAATGCTAGGCACTTGTGCACTTATTTATATAGTGTCAAAGAAATACTTTCATTGACAGTAAAAGGAATCCTTAATTAGTAAATACACATGAACATTGTAAAAGTTAAGAATCACGAAAGGTGTGAAAATTACTTCTTAAATCTACGACCTGATATGTACATGAGTCTATGTACATTTTTCACTGGTGTAGGTAATACTTAGTCTGCACTAAAATTTAGAGAGCCTTCGCTATACATATAAAGAGTAAAATATAGATCACTCAACCACCAGATCATAATGATCTATTTCTTCAAAAGTTTTATTAACATCTTGAACCCATGCTTTCAATCTTTTTTCTTCCACCTTACTCATCTTTCCAGCCTTTCTGCGTTTCGGTTTAGCCTTGTGAACAACCTCGTCGTCTTCGCTCTCACTGTTATCCGAAAAGCTAAAGTGCACACCTCGCTTCCGTTTGTATGAGTGCTTTGGAGGCTGCAACAAACACATATAATAAATGTTCTATACTTTTTACTTTCTGAATAGTTTACTTCATAGATTCATACCTTTGTGAAATATGAAGGTTCGAGATCTGCAAATAAGGGCACACTTGATGTGTCCCCTATAGATTCGCAGGTCTCAGAGACAACATCAAATGTATCCGAAAAATTAGCAATATCTTGTATTACGTGTGGTTTTTGTTTAAGCGGTGATTTGTTGGTTTTTGTTGCGGGATCTTTTTTGTTTTCTGTGTCACCTTCATTATGCTTAATGATTAAGTGATTCTTAATTTCACGAATAGACAATCGGGCAGGTACAGCATCTTTAGTAAAATATTTCTTAACGATTGGTTGTTTCTCATCCCTATCATTTATAGATTGTTCTGCTGGTGAAATATTTTCATCTGTTGTGTCTTCTATGAAACCAAATGCATTGTTTATTTCAACTTTTGATTCATTGAGTTTCTTTAATGGTTTGCTGCTCTTCACTGGAGAATTTATATCACCAAAAATACCATGTGGTGTAGTTATCTTGGTGCTTTCTGGCATATCCATTAAATTTAAATAGTTATTTAGGTTTGACTGCCGCAATATGCGTTGTTCTCCAGGGCTTCCAGATTTTTGTAAACCAGAAGGCCCAGCAGTGGGTTCTAGATTTTCCTTATCTAAACTATCCTCGCATTGCTCGGCAGGACTTTTAATATGTTCAACAGAAACTTCAGGAGTAGATTCAATGTTTTCCTTTCCAGAATTACGCTTTTCAGCATGTTCTTTAATAGGACTTCTGATGCGTTGTAAACCTGAAGGTCCTGGAATAGGTCCAGCATTTTCCTTATCAAGTTTATTTTCCTTACTTTGTATACGCTTTAATGGGCTCCTTGACTTTACTTTCCTGAATTTAATTTTTCCTGCCTTTTTCGGTGTTTGAAAAGACAATATATTATGCTTAGTATCATTGGTTTCTTTCAGTACAGGCATATCTTCTACATTGTGATTTATATTAACTGAATCTGGTTCTAACACTGGTATTTCTGCTGGAACCACTATTCTCCCAACATCTGCACTTTGGTCATGAACTGGCATGGACTGATCAATATTTGTGATTTCAGTTCCAAACCTTCTTGTTACAGGTAGAGGTTTTTTCCTTTGATTATTTATGAAGATAGTTTTTTCAATATTCAATGCATTGTTCTGTTTTTGTGTTGGTGTAATACTTTTTACAAAATTCGTAAGATCTGTTGTACCACGTTGAAACTTATTAACCGATGCATCTATGTTATTTCTTTGTGGTGTACTTTGATACAAGTTCTTTACTTGAGAGAATGTATATAATGGTGGTGCTCTCCATGGGCTTCCATCATCAAAGGTCTTTAGTGTATTCACTATGGGTGATAAGGACTTCTCCAATAATGAATGATTCAGCATACTCTTGTTTGGTACGCTGAGCTTGCTATTAAATACATTAGTTGGCCTAAATGGTTTAAAATCATCCCTGTTTAGTGGAGATGATGTATTGCCGACTAGTACAACTTGTTTATTTTTTAAGTTTTCCACTGCTGTGACCGACGGCTTCAATTTAAATGCAGTTTGTTTTACAATGTCTGAATTTTGTGGTGGTGATGTATGTAGATTTTCTTTATTTGCATCTTCTTCGTCTTGTGCATTTACAACTTTCAGTATAGATGCTTGTATTACCACTGCAGCAGTTGGCTCTTCTGATTCTGCAAGTGGTTCAGGAATTTCAGGAATCTCAGGAACTTCAGGTTCTTCTTTTACATTTTCTTGATCTCTATCCCCTTCTTTTGATGGAATTGCAGTTTTGGCAGTATTATTCTTCAATTTTAGTTGAGCTCGGGCTTTCATCAATTTCTGAACTACAGTTAGCTTAGGTGGGCGTTTTTTCTTTCTCTTGATTCTCTCTGTTGAATCATTTTTGTCAAACTTAAAATCATAGATTTCATCCGCGTTGTCGTCAGGTTCATCGACTGGTATTGACTTATATATTGGAACTTTCTCTTTCTGTTCTAAGTTTGGTTCCAATCCACTTTTGCTAGTCGATATAGTGCCTTCGCCACAATTTTTTCTAACAACTTTCCTAGGCCGTAAACGCTTTGAGTTTGTTTGATTCAAAAAGGATTCTTTCAGAGATATTTGTTTCGATATCCTTTTACTTGTTGTTGCTGAAATCTTTGTCTTCTTAGTGCTTTCATCTTTACTTTGGGCTATAGGCTTGGTAATTCTACTTTTTCTTATGTTGGAAGGCAACTTTTCATCTCCTTCATTTTGTACTTTAGCAGTAGTCTCAGCAGGTTGCTTTTTAATCTTTGGAGACTTATTGCTTTTAACTTTCACTTCCTTATCTGATATCTTTGATGTACGGGTAGATTTTTTCACTGGTATTGTAGAAGCTGTGTTAGATGTATTCTTGCCTTTGGCTTTTACTATTTTATCTGACTGCTTCTTGGACGCATTGGTGAGTCTTTTTACTGGTCTTTTTAAAGTTGTGCCAGATGTATTCTTCGCAGTTGAAGAATTATTGATGGAAGTCTTTTTCTTGGAAACTAGTCGCGTTACCCTTTTAGTCCTAATGCCTTCCTTTGTTGGACTAGATGAAGCCTGCTTCATACTTGCCGCACGTGCCATTTTTCCATTTGTAGGCTTGGCACCTGTAAGCATTTGCCTTCTGTTTTTAAAGTCGATCAATTTTATCTGCGAGTCAATTCCACATTTGCACTACTATTGAACCTAACATATCAAACATATGTTTTCCCTTAATCAATCTCTAAAGCTAATGTGTTATTGCCAACACCCGTAGGATCTTTTCATTCTATGTAATATTCCATAATGAGAATCTATAATTTGTTAATCCCCAACAAAATTATATACACAATCGCGAACAATATGCTCATAGTGTGCGATGAATATGTCGCCGCAACGCAGAATCGTGTCAGAAGCTCTTGACCGACTTTCACCTCAGTTAACTTGTAGAAGAGTTTCATACAATGGTAAAATGAACCTTTATGTTTATCTATTAATAATATTAACTACCCAAGGAAGATATTTCGCAGGGGTCCATTGTTAGGTTTAGGTAAATACGTCGAGTGAAATCATGATACTCCCGCGCTTTTCATATGCGTAGCTATATGTTACATATGTCACTCTGACGTGACTTAACCTGCAAACCCTTTTTGATACAACGCAAATAGCAATCTTTAGTTTTATGAACCATTTGATGACATTATCTAGGTAGTGTAAATCCCATGCACAGAATTGCACAGAAGGTGCGAAGAAAAGGCATAATTGAGTATTTGACGAAAAATTATCGCTCTACCATGGAAGCTGTAGAATTATGATTCTCCTTTGCTTGTAGATAGGAGCACACACATATGATTATATCATCGCAATAAATCAACACTACATCCGATTCTTTACCATTCCAAACTATCTTCAAGAACCCAAATGTATTATATATCCAAAACACAGTCCGAATAAACAAAACAAACCTATAGGGAATGGGACGCTTCGCGTTTGCGGTGTTGCGGATAACAGAGCGGAGACGCTATTCAGAACGCCGCGTCAAACCTCACACGAGACACAAGGTCACCACTTGAGATCACTTTACACTCGACACACTCGCCTCTTTTCAGGCAAAGCGCACATGTTTTTAACAGCAAGAACGAACTCAAACTTTCTTGGGAACTTAATTTCATATTCAGTCAGCGGTATACTCGAAACGAGTTTGCGCATGCATGCACACATGCTCATCATGCACATACGAAGCGAAGTGAATCACGAGATAGTCAACTGCTAGACTGGCGTAGTTGCTTATTAAACTTTCAGAAAGTCCAATTAGCGCCATCTGGGCAAGGACTCGCGCCACTTGCAAAGAGGACCCGAGGACTTAACCTAAAGGGGCCAAGTTTCAAACAAGTAAACTTGTTGACATTTGCTATGAGATAGCAATAACACTGAATTATTTTAAACGTTCTATAATGTGTAAATCAGTTTTACACTTTAAGAGAAACTTGTGACCGACACTAGAAATAGTACGCCCGACATTCAAATGGCAAAAGTAATTGCACGTCAAATTATCAATGAAGTTGATAAGGAGTGTTTCACATTATACGTCGAGTGGCTCGATTCCTCTTTTAAAGTAATGTTGATTAAAGTGAAAGGCAAGCCACTGATTGGGAAGGTATGCTGTGGAGATAATATTGGGCACATTTTAGCATTTTTCTATTACCATGAAATAATACATGTTTGGTCGCATAATGTTTTCTAGATGGAAACTAAAGATATAGCCTTCTTTTCCGATGAGCTTGGCAAATCAATCAGTGAATACCTACAAGAAACCAATGAAGCTTTTTCTGGGAAGAATCCATCAATACAGTTCTCTATTACGAGTGATTGTTTTGAATGGAGTCAGAAAAATGTATGGACCTTAGGAAGGATTAACTTACAGCCCATCTCTGACACTGAGGCATTGTCAGCCACTTTACAGAGTGTGTTGAAGTGTTTCCAAGATGTCTATGCAAAATTAGAAGGCTTGGAGGAAGAGAACAAAGCTTTAAACTCTGTAAAAGTAAGATTGACAACAAGCATTGACGAAATGGTGAAAATAAAATTAAACATGGAGCAAGACCTATATAAAAAGTTCCTTCTAGTCTTAAATAAAAAGAAAACAAAAATACGCGAATTGAAGAAGAAGCTTCAGCAAGGTGGAGCTGGTGAGCAATCTGCGTTTAATGTTTCCACTGATGATAGTTCGCAGTCCGATGGAGAAATAGGCAAAAACAGTATTCACTTGAGTGAGAAGCGGAAAGTGGATGACATAGAAAGTGAGCCACAGAATGCAATTGGTTTGCGCAAAACTCAAAAAGTAGATTCCGAAAGTAAACCATTGCAAAATACAATTAGAGAAAAAAGTCCACAGGCATCAACAAGCAAGTCTTCTTTGAATGAAGACAATAACTCTTTTGGTGAATTCAATTCTAGTCCTGAATGTCCTAAACTATTTGTTTCGGATAATGAGTCTGAGGATGATATGTTTGATTAACAATGTGTTTTTTCTCTATCACAAAAAATGCATATGCAGTCAAATAATATCGTAAGAAATAGATGTATAATCAAAATAATACTTGTTAATGAATTTTATATGTGTTACGTAAACTGGTAGAAATGCAATATGTATATAAATTACAATATAGTCATGTTGTACATACAAAGAGCAATATTTGCAGATTTTATATGCAATTATATGTGACATTTGAAATGCTTTGAATGAATAAAATATTTTAGTGAATTAAGCAAGACATGTTTTTGTAAATATACTTTAATAGAGATTGAGCTTGTTTCCTTTTATTATTGTGATTGTATCCTTCTTACATTACGATATTGCGCAAACTTAAAATCCGGGCAGAGAAAACTTTAAATGAAGTGCGTATAAGAGTTCCGTATCGAAAAGATTTATTTCCTATCATATGAAGGACGTACTGACAGCCACTGCCATTTCTTATTAAACGCACTTTCTATTCACTTTAAGAATGCATATAGAATATGGAGAACATCCGAACGTCTGCCGCAGGTTAGACCTGATTGTGAAGTTATCCCTTTGTCAGATGAGTGGTTGGATGTAACTTGACCTTCATATTATTTTGATCCCCCCCCCCCCCCCTGGCGGGTCCCATTTATAATACTACTTAATTGAAATCAAGGATAGTGTGACTACCATTAGCCCCGATAGGCATCCACGGCCCTCATAAGGGTCGGAGGACTATTCAAACCCCGCGTGTTGTGCTGTTGACTGCTGTTGGCTGCTTGATGCCGCGGCGTGCATAGATAGCGGTGTCTAGATAATTTACACATGCGCATGAAGTGTTCAAAATCCGTCCTCCAATTTCAATAGTAATGCAAACTTGAACATTTACTGGTTTATTTAGTTCAGGTCTCATAATCTGTTGCTCGAAAAACTCAATTTGATAAAGTAATGTCTCTAATCTAGGATCTAGCGGTTGTTGCGGGAATCATCTGATTCTGAATTCGCGTCAATGTTATTTCTTTTTCTAGGATGGGAAATGTCATGTGTCTTTATAGAACCTAAGATTTGGAGGATCCGGAGTCAATTGACAAAATGCTGCACGAGATCTTATTGTCACTCTGGGGTTGTTCAACCGACATCCCCGAGATCTTAGAGAATGATGTATGATTACTCGTAGATTCGATGTTAGTGTAATTGTATTTCAGAAGGGTAAATAACGTATGATTCTAGGCAATTGATCTTGAAAAGTATCTGCATCCGGGAGAGAAGGCGTTGATAAAGAGAATTTTGGAGATAACACAGGAATGTAATACCATTCGAAATTTTATCAAACAATGCGCACAGCCGAGTGCATCAAGATCTGATAATGGTATACCAGTAGCCTTCTTAATATGTAGAGAAATAGTTCTAATCCTAATTTTTTTTTTATATAAGGATTACAATGCTTGTCGGATGGCTTGTATTTAAAAGCATTATGCGAAGGCATAGACGCAGCATTAGAGCCATTCCATACAGAGATTAATGAGTTGGAAACTACTGTTCTAAACGATAGCCATACACCACTCTCATTAATCTTATGCTGTATCCAAAAGTATATATGCTTATTTGCTGTTTTAAATTCCATTATAAGAGAGGTACAGTTTTTCAAAATAATACGAATTGCTGTTCATCCCATGATGGTAAACCTATGTTTTATATTTCATCAGATACAAACCCAGAAGATCCAGGGTTGCAAAATTTTGCAGTGTTTGCATGAGCAAATGCATACTGGTATTCCTGAAGTAAAAATGGCTTTGGAAAAGTATGTATCGCATACACAGTTGTTCAGTAAGCCTTCATCCATTTTAACCAGTTTCTTTCCAGAGTGGCGTACTCAGTTCATATAGTATTTTATAAGCAATTAACAAGTTGGCTTCTGTATGGACATCTCGAGGACATGTATGATGAGTTTTTCATTCAAAAAGTCTCCAACTCGGAGGATAACTCAGGGCTGCTAGAAACTAAAAGCAATACTCATGAAAAGGGGACCTCCAAAACTAATGAGGATATGTGGGCCTATGATGTTCAAGTGGACATGTTACCTTCTTACATTAGACCGTCGTTAGCGACAAAGATTTTAACGATAGGGCAAACTATTATAATGTTCGGCAATGATCCGAGACAGAAAAAAGGTATTGGTATACGAAATTGCATCGAGAAATGTACAAGTCGTAACAGCAGCCCTTTTCATCGACAGATTTCGGAGTAGTCGATTATACAGAGAGTTTAATCTGGGGAGAAAAGGAAATGGAATATTTTGTAAAGTTACAACTACTCCAAAGGAAGCCTATATTTGATATTGTGGAATTCGAGCGCACGATCGATGAATTGAAACAATGCGTGACTGAGCTACTCTGGCGTGTTGCTGTTGAGGAGGCGCAACTTTCTCAGCAGCTCAAATTGGTCAAAGATTTCTTCCTCATGGGGCGAGGAGATCTGTTCCTCGAATTCATTAGACAAACAGCGCATATATTAAATAAGACGCCGCGAAACCACACATCCCGGGACATTAATTTGGCTTTTCAAATAGCGTTAAGGAAGGTTTATCTAAGCGATGAAAGTGCCATGGATAGTTTTAATTTCGTTGTTCCTGTGCCTATCGAAGAGAATGTAAATGTGGAGGGAGAAACCCCTGACTTCCCTGATAAGGAGGATCCCATTGGTAAAGCTCAAATGAATCTACTTGTTGCAACCGTGCCAACGGGGAAATTCTCAAATCATTTATTTGCCGTATTTCAGAAAAACGCGGATGGGGCATGATTATTCTGAAATATAAAGTCGTGTGGCCACTGCATTTATTATTTAGCCCGGCGGCCATGAACGATTACAATATTCTATTCCGATTTCTACTGAGAGTGAAGAAAATACAAATCGATTTATGGAATCTCTGGAGTGAACATATGCATCACAAGAATATGTACGGCAATTCCGTATCGTCCCGATAATTGAGGGGTTCGATAGAATATTTCTTACATGTCTCACTTTCTAGCGACATGGGTGTCATACAGCTAAGGAACAACTTGATATTTATTGTGGATAACTTGCAGTATTATTTACAAGTCGACGTATTAGAAAGCCAGTATGCTATAATGGAAGCTAACATGAAAAGCACTCGAAACTTCGAAGACGTGCAGAAATCGCACTCGATCTTTCTGGCTAATGTTTTGTCCCAAACTTTCTTGCTTGGGAATTCTACTGAGCGAAAAAATCCAGTAGGTTCCTGTTAACCGAATGACTAATGTAGTTTCACGATACTTACAGTTTTGTTTTATAGGTGAACAAGTTAATACAGTTGCTACTGCGTCTTTGCGACGATTTCATCTTGCAGGCGTCTATGTGGGAAGTAGGCAATTTGTTACTCACGGAAAAGGCAGAATTGAAAACGCTCTCGGATACTCTCGACAGTCTAATGGATTGGCTGACTAAAACATTGAACAGAGTTCGCGCTCAGCCCAGCGGCGAACATTTGGCCCAATTGCTATTAAGACTTGATTTCAACAGGTGGTTCAGTAAATAGAGACCGTGAATAGATCACTCTCGTTAGAAATCAACCTACTTTTTTACTGTTTTTATTCATCGTCATTTTGTACAAAAGTATAACACATCCCATCCAATTTTAATCACGATTAAATTATTCTCAATGCTTCTGTCGGTTAGTCACTCTCGTCATTGTAGTCATCATCCCCGTATCCTGAACTTCCATTATAATGACGCTGACTTAACTGTATCGCATTCTTCACCGACGTTTCCGTGGCGATGTCTTCAGCAGTGAAGCCGTCGCTGTTTTTCAACTCCGGGTTCGCACCGGCTTCTAACAATAGAGTGATAACATCGATGTGCCCGCGGCTTGCCGCCGCGTGCAGCGGCGTATCTCCCATTTTGTTCTGTGTACCAGTTACTCTTTGTTAGTCCTAGATTTCGGGAATAAAGTCCACCGAGTCTACCTACCTGTGCATCTACTGCCGGATTCTTTAAATTCAGTAATTCTTTCACACAATCTACATGTCCAGCACGAGCCGCCCAATACAGGGGAGTGTTTCCTGCTGCATCCAATCCAGTTCCCGATACTCCTTGCTTCAAATATTCTCTCAGGAAGGATAGATTTCCACGCCGCGACGCATCGTGCAGTGGCAACTCAATTTCCTCGGTTTGTTCTTCAACTATGTGCACAGTTTGACTTGCTACAGGCGTTTGTTTCATTATATGTGTTCTGATTCCTACCGTAATTAGCGGGTATGAGTCCCTCTTGGTTCCCGCATTTCGCCCGCCACCAATTCGGTTCGGAATCCTTATCGTATACGTAGAGAAGCGCTCCTTCCTCAAACGATAATTCATCTACCTGTATATTAATCGACATTTTCTAATTAATCCCATTGTCACCGATTTTAAATAACCATCGAAAAGTATCCTCACCCTTTGAGCCGCGTATTTGTATAACGCGCGAACGACTTTCACTTTGCCTTGAAAATAAATCACACAGATTTACGGGAATTGATTGAAAATACCATTTCTTAAGAAGCACAGGTGTATACACGTCCGCGGTAAACAAACGACAGGGAAGCACTTGAATTCATCGATGTTTAATTAAATTATGATACACGGGACAAAGAAATGCTTATTCTAGGTCGAACTAATCACTGTACAGTTTTTACAATCTCAGTCCTTTACCAGGTTTCCAAGTAGTTTTCGGTGGTGCAGGTAATTTTGCTAGATTACTCATGATGGAAGGCACTTCTGTCATCACATAGCTTCATGCGAATGACACATGCAGGCACGTTCACAGTTATGCACACTCACTCTTACACACACGGATGCACGCACACTTTTAACGTACTCATTATGGAGTATTGGCTGCGGCTACCTTTACACCCTCTTCCTGGCCACTTTCATAAATAGCACCATATCTAAAAAGCGGATAATAAGGTCATACCAAGCCATGTGTGTGATATCCTTATAAAATGCTCTGCCATTTTCATATACTTACTGAAGAACACAATCATGACAAAAGCTATCATCACCCACATCCAACACCTCCAATTGGAATTAGTATGCTCGGCTAATTTCAAGGACTCTGATTTCAGTTTCACTGCATTCACATCTGTTAGTTTATCCGATTTCTCAATCAATCCTATATCTTTTTTGATAATGGCATTGGCAGCCAATGCATGTTCCTTCATACTGCTAGTCATAGAAAGCATATTCTCCGCAATTTTCTCTTGGATGTTCCTATTGTACTTTAAAAGTGCATCTAGATCCTCATCTTGCATGCTGCCGGTGGATGGCCTGTGTCTCAGGCCATCATCTGTAACACCAGAAATTGAGAACATACAAATTATAATGGGATTCCTTCTGTATATGAAATTTTTGTGTATTACCTTTAAGGCCATGAAAGAGTTCAGCTCTCAATTCTTTATTATACTTGGCAGAAGTCTTTTGTTGTATCTGGGCTGTTATACTCGAGCCTATCGGATCATTGTAAGTGGAAGAGGTTTTAGGCAGCATTTGCACAGCTGCAACTTTGTCCACCGGATTTGTTAATTTTGTTGTGTTGACAAGTCCTTTGAGAAACTCTATCCTCTTCGTATAACTCATTGTAGTATCCTTGGAAGGTTTACTGAAACATAGTATCCTTAATAATACATCTGATTCAGACTTTTTCTCAAAATACTTGAGATGAAGTAATTACTTGGGTGATGATTCCAGTTGCTTCATCATCTCATCCAGGGCAAGAATATACTAAAATGTGGAAAAGCTTTCTTAACAAACCATAACCAAATTGATCTTTCAAAGATTATTAACTTATTCGATTCACGGAAACCTTCTCCAATTTCCAATCCCTGTGGGGATCGTCCTTGGCCATTAATTCGCATCTCCCTAGAAGCCGCTTCACGTTGATCTCCGTTCGCGACATAGTCTGCATCTTCTTCGAATAATATCCAACCGCATGTAATTACAATATCCTACAAAGATCTCTGTCAATAGTAGATTCGTATACCTTCCACGTCAAACACCTGCTGCCATATGACATGTCCTACAAAGCGAATCCGACCTTTGAAAACAGAGAGCAGATGACACCAGTCCACTATCATGAATGGGGGAGTAAATAAAAAACTCGACAGTCATTTCTCCATACCCTTTTCCCGTTATCCCGTGTCAGGTAAAAATTCACCCGGACTGATGACAATGGAATTAATTCGATCGCAGTGTGGGACTGTCGATTTTAAATATTAGCGGTTCGGCTCCGCAAATAGTTAAATAAAATGGCTCTAGCATCTACACACGCAAATCCACTGCGCTTTGACAGCGGACTCAAGAGAGAGTGAGAGAATGTTGACAATAGAGTAGCATAGACTGGCCTAAGCCGCAGCATAGATCAGCATGCAACAGCAACACTCTACCTAATCCGTAGCAAAGTGTATACACGCAGCGCACCAGCGATTGCCCTTGTATGTCAATTCCATCCACGTAAGTATATATATATATTATTGTGATTATTAAAAATTCCAGTTTAAATCCGCAGGCTCGGCTTGCTCGGTGAAAAAGGAGGAGTTTAATTTGCAAATGTTATACGCCTTGAGGGTAGAGCCAGTGAAGGGGAGCCTCGATAGCGGGAGCGATAGCGCGCGATTGACGTTGGCATCGCAGTTGGCATTCATCATTGGGATTCGGGGGGCCGATCCCTCTGCGTTTCGCGGTAGATTGACAGAACCGCTAAGATGGCTGATATAAAAGATTCTCCGCCGCTCTTCGACAATAGCGAGGGAAGAGTCGACGACTTGGAGGACGATGACGAGGATATCTTTGCATCAGCTGTGCAGGTGAGTGAGACTCTCTCATTGAGAGCGTCGATTGTTACTCTCGCCAAAAGAGATATCGAGTTGAGAATATCGGCTGTTTCTTCGGTATTGTCTCCACTTGACGCGTAATTGTTGTCACGTTACTTTGATAAGTGCGTGAGAGGGTTTTTTTTGGTTAATCTGGTTGTAGTGGGAAGTAGAGAAATTATTAGGGTTTTGCTTGTAGGATCAGAGTCAGCTGGAGGACTCTTCGCCTTATAATGGAGTATCCAGTGTCCAGGCTGAATTGCCAAAGTTGACACTGAGAGACACCGCAGAGGATAATTCGTTCTCTTCCGTGTCCAGTCCTGTACCTGGTCCACTGAGCCCACCTTTGGGGCCGATGGGAAGTGACATTGGTGATCTGCATGATGTACCCATCAATGATCATGCTGATGTTTTACCCTCGAATGTTATGCATTCGAACCTGCTGGAACCAGTTAGTGTGGCAAAGAGAGAATGAAACTATAAGAGAGAAGAAGTAGAGCCTTCTATTGTTATCCTTGGTTTTAGGTACCCACTGAATCATCGGATGTTTTCATTAAGATCACCGTGACATCCCCGCAGAAAATTGGAGATGGGATGAGCGCCTATGTGGCTTATAAAGTTGAGACAGAAACCAATATGCCAATATTTGGAAAGCGCAGCTTTTGTGTGATTAGGAGATTCAGTGATTTTCTTGGTCTTCATGACAAGTTGACTGAGAAATATCTGAGAAACGGCAGAATTATACCACCAGCGCCTGAGAAAAGTGTCATTGGTATGGATGAATCTAATTGGAACAGAATTACCACGTATCCCACTTGTTCAAAACAAATATTTATTATTCTGCTACAGGAACAACGAAGATTAAAATGTCAGGCGACAAGAATCAGGAGCAAAACTCTAGTTCCACTGAATTTATTGAGAGACGTAGGGCATCTTTAGAGAGATATTTGAACAGAACTGCTGCTCATCCAATACTAAGCACTGACCCTGATTTCAGGGAATTTTTGGAATCCGGTAAGTTTGATTCCTTGATAGATTGTAGAATCAAGATGTTCAAGAAATCATTCTCATATGTCGCGATAATATTTCAGACACAGAATTACCTAAGGCGACGAACACATCTGCTCTCAGTGGTAAAGGAGTCCTTAGGCTTTTCAATAAAGTTGGAGAAACAGTGAATAAAATCACGTACAAAATGGACGAGAACGACACGGTAGGAATCATTTAACAGCAGCAATACATTATTCGCATGTATTTACAATTACATATTTTTTATTGCTCACCTTAGGAAGGTAAGGTATGTTGCTTTGATGTTCTAGGCCCGACACAAACTTATATTTCATAAATGCGATACACAGTAATGACCTCGAGTCACACGAGGCGACGCCAGTCAAATATTACAGGTCTTATTATTTTTCAGTGGTTTGAGGAGAAAATATCGCAGATAGATTCCTTGGACATACAGCTGCGGGCACTGCACTCTGCTGTCGATACCCTAACTAACCAGAGAAGAGAATTGGCAAGTTGCACGGGCGCTACAGCCCGATCCGTAGCGGTCCTCGGCCACGGGGAGTCAGGAGCTTCTCTCGGCAGAGCATTAGCCCAGTTGGCTGAGACGTTAGAAAAGGTGGAGGTTGTCAGGAGAGTTCAGAGCAACAGCGACCTTTATCAGTTCGGAGAAATGCTTCGTGATTACGTGGCATTAATAGGAGCAATAAAGGTTCACACAAAACTTCAATCAGTTGTATCAGCGAACATTTTTCGCCGCGATCAATGTCAGATAACGCTGGTATTTCTTGCAGGACGTGTTTCACGAACGCGTGAAGGTTTTCCAGAACTGGCAGCATGCACAGATGATGTTGAATAAGAAGCGAGAACAGAAGGCGCGCCTGGAGCAATCCGGTAGAACTGATAAAACCAGCCAGGCAGCGACGGAAGTAATAGAATGGGAAGCAAAAGTAGATAGAGGACAGGAAGAGTTCGATAATATCTCGAAGATGATTAAAAAGGAGGTTGAACGGTTTGAACAAGTGCGGGTGGAGGACTTTAAAAGGCAATTGACAGAATACTTGAGAGCTATGTTGCAACACCAAAACGAACTAATTAAATATTGGGAAAGTTTTCTGCCCGAAGCTCGAGCGGTCGCTTGAACATTCCTCCAGTAATAATGGGCCGTCGGTTTTCGTATATAGATAAGAATGAGCTATGAAGAATATTAACTTTTGTGCAATGATTCTGGGTAATATTCCTATTAATAAATACTCTGAATATAAGGTGCATGTATCAAAGGATGCAAGAAAGTAATATCCTTCTTACAATTACGATTAAGGAAATAAAACTGTATTCTACATATTTCTAAACCTCATATACACATTTGGACAATGCTCCGATTACTTCTCGAACCCTACTCGATTCAGACATTTGGCAAATGGTTAATCATATTAGTTACATCGGAGGAACGGATTAATCGAATTCGGTGGCTGAGATAATTGAGTTTAAACGAGCCAATGGTTCTATGCGATTTCAAAATCGTGTGATCGGTTGACCCGCAGTCGCGTATATATACAATTTATCAGTGATTATCGGCGCGGCTGCTACGTGGTGAACGGATGCAGTCGACGAGTCGACGTCGGCATTCGCGGCAGCACACTCTGCTGCCCCCCGACATCAAGTTGGCCAGCGTGCTTTGGTACGCGGGGGGTTGAATTGGATTGCGCTATTCACGGAGAATCGAAACTCCGACGTGCGATGCACAGAGCGTGTCGACGGCCGCGAATTAAATTAGGTTATCAATTATCCAGGGCGGCAGCGGACTGCCGCCGGTATTGAAACTAGGAGTCGCACGGCTGAGCCTCTATCGCTTCAATTCGCGCGGGGCTTTTGCATACGTGGCAGGATTCGGGGACCAATCGGAAGCCGCCGGTCCCGATAGGCGTGGCTTTGAAAGCCGTACACTTGCATCTACGTCCGGCCGCCATAATTCCCGAGAAGAAATCGTCGCGTGTGAATCCTCGCCGTCCTCTCCGCTCTCTGTAGACGGACATAGTACGCTCCTCATCTCACATTCCTCAGTGGAGGCGACCTACCAAGCGTACACTCGGCGAGCGGCGTAAGTCTTGCGGCACGCGTTACTACTCTTACTAGCTTAAAACGACAGACCTTCCCTCGGTGGATGGATTATTTTGCCGGCTCTCTCTCTCTCTGTCCGCACCAGACATATATCCACTGTGCGGGCAATACGTACTCATCTTCGCCGATTGTGTCGATGACCTGGCTGTCACCCATATGTCATATTCACTCCACTTTTTCCCCGAGCTTTCACCCACTCTTTCCTCATTATTGCGCTGGCCGCACTTCGCCGCTAGATTCCGAGAGCTGTAGATTTTTCTTTACCTCGGCCCTACACCCAACGGGACACCGCCTCCGCTTTAACTAACAATCGTAAGATTCCCTCCAATTGCGGGCTTCTGCTAATGGAATTGTTTGCTCGTTTGTTCCGGCGAGAGTATGTTATTGCAGCAGCGATGCGCTGTGGATTGGATGATTGGCTGGTTAACGTAGTTGTGGCAGAGTTACACTTGTTCTCCGAAATTCGGTGATATCGCGGATGAGACCTCGTTACTTTCCACGCTCGTCACTTGGAGTGTTTAGTCCCGTGAATAGAGTATTCACGCGTCAGCGGAATTATGTGTTGGACGAGATATTAATAATGTAATAATTAATGGGGGATCATGATGGCATTTTCATTCTATAGGTACAATCCGAAAGATGGATGTCCAGACAGGATTGGTTTACGTGGGGGTGGTGGTTATCTCAGCAGCAGTTATCCTTTTAGTGTCCATGTTCGGCATAAAGGAGAAATCTTACGAAGAGGCCATAGCTGAACAGAGAAAACTTCCCCACGACCTACTCATGAGTAAGTCAGTCCGCTCACATACATTATTCCATAGTTTTACTATGAATGTTCATTGAATCTATGCCAATTATTAGTATGCTTACTCAGATCAAATGTACATATATGTATGGATTGAATTGTATAGGTAAGAAAGACAAGGGAAAAGAGAAAAAACACAAAAATAAAGCAGGAAAAAAAGTGAAGGAGAAGAAAGAAGAAAAGGATGAGAAAGATGATAAGGAAGAAAAACCCGAGCATGTCCAATTCGAGGAAAATCCTCAGATACTACCGGTAGAGCCACTGTTGAGGGTAAGAAATCTAATCTTTATGTTTTTATGTTGTTGGTAGAATACCAATACTTATCCAAAGCAATAATAATCCTCATCGCTTGATACAATCTCCCGAGAAGTCATGTTTAGAGTAAACAGAGCTGAATAAAAGTATGGGCAAAAAACTAAAACTAAGCGAAGGATTAGTAGCCAGTTTCAATTCTCCTTCACGGATGATCCAATTCTCGAGTGGATCTTTCTTGCCCACCAATAACAAGATAAACACAGATACAAATGTTATGTAGCCTGCATTAATTTGTTTGTTTAACACTCAAATTAACGATGGAACCTTTTTCTTTCAATGCATTACATTTTACCCAGCTCTGGCATGTGTCACCCTTACAATTAATTGCATGTTAATTATCTATTTGTCTGGAGTTACTGTAGCATTCCAGTATACGCAGTTATACACCTGCTTCTTACTATTATGTTTTCACATATTTCACGCATGAAATATAGGAACCCAGTTCACATATCATATGTCGTGCCTCTGTGTCATTGAAAGAGCTATGTTCACAAAGCATTACATTTCTATCTAGTGTCTCACGTAAAACACTTGTAGACAGTGTATTAAACATTTTTCTTTTGTGGAGATTTACAGATTTTATAGGCGAGTAGTAACAGTACATGATAGATCTTGTCAAATTTAATATTCATGTATTGTATCATTTGTATATATAAGATGTTTCGTGGACAGATCTATTGTTCTGTAGATGGTATAAACAACTTCATGCGCATTATATAGGAATGGGCATTGAATTTCTATGTGATCTGAAGTAGTGTGCTAATGACATTCACTTGTGTAAACATAATATATCAGTCAGAATGTTACTATTTCACCTGTCATGTGGCATAAATTCCGGTTTATATTAATATCCACATGACTTTTAACCCGGTTGGAGTATTTTGTCTAGAAGCTACATATACACAATTTTCATAGTATGGAAGAATTTAGTATGATATGTTAAATTATGCCTTGGTAAGTGTACTTCACCAGTGATTCAATTTCATCTGCCAAGAGAGTTATTTACATATGAATCATTGATAAACTACCATTAAAGTTCAAGATTAATTTCTATAAATACCTCTCGTGAACATAACTGATCTTGTGTTACCACTTTCTTGCTTTATCATTTAGATTAGGACCCAGTTGAATGTGAGAAAAAAAGTTGGTTTCATCTTTGAAACTTTAAACCATCTTGACTGAAGTTATTTCGAATATCGTGATTAACGTGATGTGATTAACGCATTTCGTCTCACTTGTAAACACAATTGTGCATTTTCCTAATAGAATTTCGAGAGAAATAAGCTTTTGCATCTCGGACTTTGATTTTTTTCTTTATATGCCGAGGACAATAAGGCTTCGCAGGTAAATGATTATCAGCACTCACACGACGGATTTGTACGTTTCAGGTATATTTGCTCGTCCCGAAGTCAATATAGAGACAGTTCTAAGGTGAAAATTCAGATGATTGTATTACATCGTATCTCGCGGACGATTGTTATTAGTAGTGACAAACTGTCGATAGTTATAATGTGTTGAAGCTCGTTTTATTTCCAATACTTGAAATAGTTATGCCCGTTTCGATATAATGTCTCGCATTAGATGTAGGCATGAAATCGATTTGTATGTTTACCCACCGAGCGTTGGGCGTACTGGAAACATATTATATATACATTAAACTCATAGGAGAGTAGCAAAGGCAATAAGAAGAAAGGCAAGCTTGAAAAGGTAAAGCCAATTCTTGTGAATAAAGATGAGCCATTGGTAATTGTGACTGAATTAAGTCCTTCACAACCTCCCGCGACAGAGGCTAATCATTTTGACCTCATTCATCCAAAGGACGACCTCGAACTCATACGGAGTCATAGTGTGAGTGACTTGCTTTTGGTAGACTTATTTACCTAACATGCATTTCATTCACTTTTTATGCTTTTGCATAACCGGCCGCTTGCAATCGCATAACGCAAACGCTTCGACTATGGGTAGTCCCGCTGCTTATTAATTATTACCAATATTACGCAAGCTCTTTTTCATACCAACTATTATGTCTTTGAAAGAGACTAAAGTGGTATTGTTCATAGCAAAGAGCGAACTCAGAATTCATTTCACACTATTCTAAAAATGGGCAATCACACGCGTGTATATCTCATAACGGGCATTTGGTTTTCATAATCGTGTGTATTCTATTAGAGGCAGACTAATCAGATTCGGAAATCAACTGTACATGTATTCAGCTATTGTATCGTAAAGAGTTGTGTTGTTTCGTTCGCGGCGCAGTCGTGCACTAATTAATACAAGCCCATTTGCCCTTTCTCTCGTGAAACAGAAGGAAAATCTCCATCAGCTTAGTCAGTCGGAGCAAGTAGTGAATAAATCGCCCAAGGATACGCCCACCAAATCAAAGAAGAATGCAAAGGACAGCCTGAAAAAGAGAGATGAGGGCACGAAGGATGAGAAGAAAGAGGAGAAAAGAGATATTGCCGTGAACGCATCAGCAGCTATCGTAAAAGAACCCGGTAAGAATGCAAAAGAGATCAAGGAGGCCAAGGAAAGTAAGGATACCACAGACACCAGAGATGTGAAGGACGGCAAGGAGGGGAAAGTAGAGAAAGATAATAAAGATGTTAAAGATCAACAAAAAGAGACACCCGTGAAGGAGGTGAAAGAGATTGTGAAGGAAAATGTACCAACTACTCAAATGCCCAATAAGGAATCGAAAAAGGCCAAAAAGAAGAATGACATCTTCGCTCAGATTGGTATGTATATAAGACAAAATATTATTTAATTTAATCGAAAATAGAATATTTACAAGTCAGAGTCAAATCGGCAATAAACGAAAATCCCAATATTCCGAAGATCGCGAAGTTTTCATACAATACGAGCAAACCGGTTAACTAAAAGCTTTCAAGTAATGCGCACAGCAAAGCAGATTCCTCTAAAGTGCTGTGGAATGCGGCTGAGGCGGGATCCCCTCCCTCCCGCCTGTAGGTCGTTGCCCGTACAGATACTATCAAGGTTGTGTGCCTTATATGGGGAAGCCATGTAGTATTGCCGTATATACAAGAAATTAATTATTGCGACGAATGAATTCGTTTGAATGTTAATCCTTTAAATATTTATTCCTCACAAATTGTTCAATTTTCTTTTTTAAGGCGGAGAGAAAGATGCTGTTAATATGTCCCTCCTAATGCTTTTCATCGAAAAAGCTGAGTTGAGCCGCTCCGAGATTCAAATTCTCATCGACCAATTGTTGAACAAACAGCTAGACAATCCGTCGGAACATTCCGAATGGTCCGAAGGTCGTGCCGATCCAGTGATAAAGTTGAAGAAACAATTAGCCGAAAAGGAGAAGGCTTTGGCGGATGAGCATGAAGCGAGTGTCGCCTTCCAGAACAAATTGAAGGAATTACGGGCTGAACTAAATTCGGAGAGATCGAGATTGACCGCCAACGCCAGACAACTGGAGGAAGCATTGAATGCTAAGGCTACCGAGGCTCAAACACTGCACACCCGGATGCAGCACATCTTGGAAAGTCACGCAGCGGAGAAACAAGGATTCGCTAGACAAATCGAGCAATTGCAGAACAAGGTTAACGAAGATGCGGCTATTATACACAAAATGCAAGAGGATCAAGGACAAACTCAGGGCCATTTGCAACAGGAGTTGACAGCCCAACGCAAACAGATGGAAGTGCAGTTTGCACAGATGCGCGAGAACGAAAATGCTCTTAAGACCCAGCTCGCCCAAAAGCATGTTGAGAGCCAAGAGCTCCAGAGCCAATTGCAAGTGACCTGTGATAGTAGTGCATCCGAGATCGAGCTGCTACGACAACAAGTCGGCATCATGCAAGAAGAGTTGATGCACTCCAACGCACAGTTGCAGCACTTCAAAGAGGTCGAGGAACGTTTGCAAGAGGCGATGCGCCAATTAGATGCGTCGCATTGCACCAATGCCGACTTGGAACGCAGACTTATGACTGTGCATCATCACGAGCAGGAACTTCAGAAGCAAGTAAGCATAATGCAGAGCGAACTGAACGTCGTAAAGACGGACGCCAACGAAGTATCTGTTCTGAATGCCGAACTGAAGATGGCGCAAAATGAACTACTGAAAATGAAATCCGAGTTATCAGCGTCATTGAATGAACTAAATGTTGCGAAAACGGAAGCCAGTCTCGCCTCAGGCTTGAAAGCAGAACTGAATGGCACACAGGCCGAACTAATGAAACTGAAGTCCGAGCTCTCAGTGTCAAAGAGTGAAGTAAAATCGGAAGCTGCTGAGATCACCTCCCTTAAATCAAACTTGGCAGTAAAAGAAGATGCGTTTAATAAGATGTCGCACGAACTCAGTCTGGCACGCGGAGATCTGAATCAAACTGTCACAAACGTCACACAATTGGAGACGAAATTAAGTGCCGCCGAAGCTGAACTCAACACGACAAAGGCGGATCTTGGAAAAGCAACGGCTAACTTAAAGGAGGCTCAAAACGAATTTATTGCCCATGGCACTGAAGTTCAAAAACTAAAGGACGAGGTGAAGCGCCTTCAAGCGGAGCTGGATAACGGACGCGCTCAACTAGTCTCGGCAACCGAACAAGTTCAGGAAATGAAAGTGATGAAGGTACAATTGGACAGACTAGAGAGTAGCGAAAGGAAATCTGGAGATGTACAACTGCAACTTACACGGCTTCAAGAAGAGAATGACAGACTCCGAACACAGGTATATTCCTCAGAGAATTTGGTTTTGGATCCGAATAACCACAACATAACATTCTTCTTCTTCTTCTTCATAGGTTGTTGGTGGACTCGAAAAAGACATTAAACGATTACAGGAAGAGAATGAATTGTTAGCCTCACAGTTAGCTGCAACCACTGAACGACCAGCAGTTGAAGGGAGAGAGAACGGCATTGATGAAAAGACACAAAAGGAGAACACCAAGCTTGAGGAACACGCCAATTCGTACGTAATTAGAGCATTAAAACAGGAATAAATCTGCGGCGAACATTTGACATTATAAGCAACAAACTTTCATTCAAGATTGGCTGAACAAGTCTCCACATTGAAGAACGATTTAATCAATAAAGAGGCACAGTTAAGTGAAGTAACTGCCCAGGTTGTTACATTACGCGGAGATGTGAATAATCAACAGACCCTGGCCAAACGATTACAAGACGACCTAGAGACACAAAAAACAAAAAATAATGTGAGTTCCCACATACCTTTTCCTCTCAATAATTCATTAAGGTTTTCTCATTCAATTTTTTATATCTTTTTTTTGCTTCCATCACTTTACCAACTTCTCTTCTCTCATAAATGTTTTCTCCGATATGATTCTTAAACGATATTGATTCGATCATGTCAAGCATTAGAATCTCCATAAAACAAATTGACCGTTCCTTTTTGTGGTTGGTATAGGATTTGCGTGTTAAAAACTGGAAAGTGATGGAAGCTCTTTCGGCTGCTGAGTCGCGTGTTAAATCTAATTCTGGGAATAACATGCATGTAAGTTTTGAATATATGTATGACTCTGTACAGATAAGAGGAATTTCCGTGCTTCACTTATCATACAACGTGATTACGCGTTAATATTATGGGAGTCAGTAGTATATGCTTATATCTTCTCCAGGAAACTGCACAAAAAGTTAAAGAAGAACACGAAGAGTTAACAAAGGCTTTCCTGCAGAGGGTATTCCCCGATATTAAGGTCTCGGAAAAAGCACATGAACAGTGGCTTAGAGCTTTCGAGGAAAAAATACGAGCAACTTTGGCAGAGCTGAAGAGTACAGACATAGTAAATTCAGAATCCGAATTGGTAAAACAGAACAAGAGTTTACAGAGCAAGGTTCTGCATTACGAACAAATTATTAAAGATACGGTACGTTCCCTAAGCCGACGGTTGTGTATACAAGACATTGTACTAATTTTCACTGCTATTACAGGAAAGCATACTTAGCAGACTTCAAAATCGGATAGAATCCGAAGAAGCAAGATGGGCAACTTTACTTCAGCAAAAAGAAACCGAATTACTAAACCTTAGGATTGAAATTAGTGACCTTACAAAGAAATTAGAAGAGATGGATAAGCTACAGGTATATTTCATACTTTGCACTTTCAAATTCTGCTGCGATTTACTCGGCTGGATGTTAACTAAGTCTATGTATAGCTCCCACAGAAAGTCCACGATCTTGAAACGAGACTGGCGGAAGCTGAGACATTATCTAAACAGGTAAACGGTGAGCTCCTGCAATTCAAATCTAGTGCTACTAAAGCACCCGCCAGTGGGGTCCACAGTAATGACTTGGCGGCGCTGGAAAAGCTACAAGAGGTTTGAATATATTAACAAACTTACCTTGGTATTGTTGACCGGCAACATCGATGGAATGTTAATCTTACTGTTCACGCTCATAGGAGAAAGTGCGATTATCAGAGGAACTGGAAACCGAGTGTAGTAAGAGAGCGACATTAGATGCTGAAATACTCAAATTACGTTCTCGTGTAGAAACAAGTGAATCCAGTTTAACACAAGCAAAGTGTCTGGTTTCACAACTCCAACAAGAGGTGTCGCAGCTCAAGGTAGTACTTCATTCGCACTTTTCTACTGCGTGGTATTCTATGTACATCATTTCACGTCGTCGTTTCTGTTTTGTTGGTTTCAGAATGAAATCTGCGGAGGTTGCAGCAGTTCGGAGCAGTCGATGCAAAATGGTCCACCTGCGTCGGAGTCTCCAATATCCGAGGTCAGTACACATTGTCACTAACTAGTTTCTTCCGAGGATCAATCCAGATGCGAGTACAAAAGAATAATTTAAAGATGTTACCGCGATATAATGCTTTTTACGTTCTGCATTATTTGTTTTCTCCATTGTGACATTTCTGCCAGTTACGATACAAGTTTATGGTTTAACACATGATAACATAGGAGACCTCATGAGTTCCTTATTAACTGCCCCGTCACAGCAGTCACCAGATCGATGCCATTCGCCAGATTCTTAGTGAATGGCATCGATGGTTTATAACATAACGTGAGAAACTGTAAAGAATGTTTCATTTTGTCGTCTTTGTTAGCCGGTCTGGAAGAACGTATGCAAGCGATTGTATGCGCGACTAGTTTTGGTTTTCAACAGTATACGAACGAAAGTTGCCTCGGATACTATGTACCTTGTCATTAGCAATACAGTAAATAGTCCGCTGATATTTGTAAATGTTGCTTCTGTTTTGTCAGTTGCTGATATACTGCAGCGATAGAAAGAATACTTAGCTTCTCAGCGAGAGGACATACAATGCTTGATTGTATCAGCAATTTGATTATTGTGTATCAATTGCTTCGTAGTTACTTTGCGGAACGGCAATTTTGCAACTTTTCTCTAGAGATTTGATTTCTTGAAATTGGTGCGAATTGTCGTTTCACTAAACCTGACTAGCTAAATAATGATATATCTGAAATACAGCCCCCACTAACAGCAGAGACTCTGATAGCTGAATTAGAAAGTTCTCTCCACAAGAATACAGAGTTTGCAAATTGCTCGATAGCCAAGCCCATGAATTTGGTTCAGAGTGAACAAGAAATTGACCACAGCCCCATTGCTACAAATTACTCCTCGAAATCATGTCATATGACAGACCACGACACACAGGCTAGCTGGAACCCGTTGAATGGCCAGCAGCATAAAAAGCACAAGAAAAAGAGGAAGGTAAACCGATAAAGTTTGTGGGTCGCGAAGTTCTCTTCTGGCCCGATCACTGTCTAGGTGCACTTGAGTTAGCAATCGAAATTGTGAAACACGTTTCTGCTTTGGGCTCAGTATTACAACGAATGTTATACAACTCCGAGGCGAGTAGTCAGTATCGAACGTCGATTATAAACTTTTCCGCATTTGTATAATATGACAAGACCAACGAATAACAGTTCATTGTGATAAATCTGACGCCCAAGGTTTATGGTTTATTTGCTATGTTATTCTATAACATCATTTGGTAGATATTTTGGGAAAGTACTTTATGGTAGATCACCTTTCGGTATATGGACTTGATTGTTACGTTATTTATTCTGACTGTCCACCGAGACATTGGAGTTATCTTTCGATATGTCTAGCATGTAATCTCTCGACATAGTGAGGAGTCATAGGTAGAGATATTTTGGTTCGAAATGGGGTACAATTTCATCGAAACAATCTGAAACACTTCCTTTACCTCCCACAGTCGCAAACAGGTGATCGACGATGCTGTCCCATCATGCGATTGTGATTTGGGGGAGATCTTTCTATGAATGCGTAGGCAGCTCCTTATATGGCAAATTGCATTTCTTTTCCCGGGGGTGGCTTTCGACAACTATGTTTATTGTGTGTTTAGTGAAGTTGATAGTTAAAAAGTGTGCTAATTGGTCTCGCGTCTCTCTAAACTCTATGCGACGAAGTATGTTTTTCTACGTTTCTCTATACTTTCTCCATAAGGTCGAACCATGTTTGTTTAAACTATTTATTCCCTTTGTCCCAGTGTTTGTTCGGCGACGAATATTGAATTCTGACATAGTACACGAACTCCTACGGGTAGCGTACTGCCGCAGCTCATCACGATACTGCAATTAGTAGGGAAAGACTAGCTTTGCCGAACAAAATCTCATGCTATGATGAATAACGATTATGTTATTTTGATTGTTCCGACAGTCCACTAAGAAACCCATGGCAAAACGGCGCAGAATCGCAGGTATGCAAATCAAAAAATGAGATTCTGGAATTATACCTTCTAGCCTTTTTGGAAGGGTTGATGGTAGACTGCTGCTAGCAGTTAATGTCAGGTTTTATTATCATTTACTTTCGAGTATCCTTTACGTTGCACACATTATTCTGCGTAGTATCCAATCGTCATATTACATTTCTTTTTTATATGTGCACCACTTTTATATTCGCTTAGTTCCATTAATTTCAATCGGAATAACATACACCACTTTAGTTTTCGAGCTCGTCACAAAGATCTGAGGGTCAGGTCAGACCTTGGCCAAGTGCAATATATCTTCTACCCACCAGAAACATTTATGTTGAGGAAAAGTTGATAAAGCATGGTACTTGGACCGATTCTCACGACTAAGAATTATTTTTTCACTTTGCGTTGAGGGAGATTTTTCGAAGAGTTGATTTGAATATTCGAGCCAATTAATTTGTATATACAGGATTGTCGCACTTGTCTCCATTAGTTGGCCGTCTCGCAGTGCGGATGTTAGAGACGAATTCAATATTATAGATCGTTATTTGTTCCTAAGCTATTAGGATAATGTGTGTGTCCCCGAGATATGTTGCACAGTGTTTAGATCTTATTAGCTTCACATATATGATTTGATCATCATAACGCATACTGAATGTCTTGCATCTTGACCATCTCAGCACAATATTGCCGAAAAAGGGAAACTGAACTCGAGAGCCGTGCTGCACCGGCTCACATCTCATTAGACTCGGTCGATACCATGATCCACTATTACTTAATACGCTGCGAAATATTGTGTGCATCAGTGGAAGATTCACTAAGATTTCCAGTGCCTAGAGCTAGGGCGCAAGAAAGGAAGAGTTTAATTCGCCTAATCCAGAACTCGTCAATTTATAGAAAGCGCTGTAATTCTGTCCTTGTATAGATCTAGAAACATCACATTTGTATAAAGACCGACAAAGCGCATTAAAAGTATTGCCGCTGTACGGAGAGGAGCGATGCGGAGACGATGGGTATCAAAGAACATACATAGCTACATGCGGATCAATTTTTATAAACACAAACACTGGGGTAAAGGGCACACGATGAACAAACTCTATGTTTGCTCAGATATATTTGACTGCGCAACCTTTTATTCATCATTATTTCCTTTAACCTTTATTTTGCACATTGTCGCATTGCTTTCATATTATTTACTTAATGTTTCTTTCAGATAGCGAACACATTCTCGAGTCTATAACATAATGTGATTAACCGTCGTAACCCGAGTTTGGTATGCCATGTATATGTTGCTTGTGACACCTCCGACTTAGTCATGTTCTGTTGTATTATTCCTTGTTTTATGCTATTTGAAGACCTGCTTTTTACCGCGATATCTGCCAAAGACAATAGCGCGAATGCATGCTCTTCACTACGAGTAGAACGAGAGTCTTCAACAAGTATTTTTCGCATTATCAGCCGAGTGCTTCATGCTTGCAGTGTCGTAATTAGCATTTTATGTGGCTCTGATGTTTCACATCGTTGTTCCATTGTTCATTATCTAACAAATACTGATTGTTTTACTGCTTTTTAGCGTATGGTGATGGACGTCCTGAAGTAGATAGTGTTGTCTCCACGTTTGTTTAGTGGCGTTGCGCGTTTTCTAGAATTAAGCGTATGTCTCTTGTCGCGTACCTCTACCTCTACCTTCTCCAACAGATACTATCTATCTCTCTCTCTCTCTCTCTTTCACCCTCCCTCGAAAGTAGACAAACTCCTTAGTTGATTCCGTCGATAATTCGTTCCTCCGGGAAATATCGATTCCGCTACTGACCATTAGAAGACTGTTCTTGCATACTAATCGATCGTAAAGGTGTCCTATGTACTGTATCTGCTGGAGGCATAAGGAGGGAAGATAGCTGTTCTTCGATATGTGTACTCCTAACGCACGAGGAGACGTGGGCCAGTGAATAAATTTGCATTGATACGTTTTCAGGGTGGTTCAGGAAAAAAATAACTTCGAAGAACAAGTTGCGCTAGTGCCGAGCGCGAGAGCAGACAATTGAGAAAGTGGGAATGCAAGTGAAAATGCGTATCGCAGCGACGCTGTAAAACATGCGGTAAATTTTGCTACTGAGAAGACTAATATAATTATGAGAAAATATTATGGATAACGTTTATTATGAAAAAATATCATATTTTATTATGTGGAGAAAATATAAATAATCAAGCCTTGTAGCTAGTACGCAAGGTATATTGAAACTGGTGTGTGTGACGGTTACGTAATTCATAGGTGTATAATTAAGCATAATTTTAGAGCCGTGTTCCGATCGTGCATTGTGAATTCCGAGCGTACTACAATGTTTGCGATTGAAATTTTATTTCTGTTACGTGAGGTACGTTCGGACTTATGAAGTTCTTACGGCCTTGTGACTGCATCGTTTTAAGCTGGCAATCTGTTATGTATTAGATGTTCCTTGCATTTCGAACACACGAACAATACACACGAAAAAAGACACGATACTCATTAACGGTAATATGAATACGATTATGTACCGACATCTAATTTACAGAAACTGAGTAGCAGTCACGATAACACCAGATTTTTAGACGGTTTTCATATTGTTAAAGCATTTGTATACAAAGCTGAAATCGTTGATAAATTAATGTGCAATAAATAAGCAAGATCATGTAATTGTGTGTATAAAGATATATATATATCTATGTGCTCAGTCGAGGGGCTCTTGAATGATGGTCTCAACACTGACAAACTCGGGGTGGTTTTAACAAAATTGTCAGATGCATTCATATAAATGCAAACTCACGAGATTCCATTTAGATTCCACGTCCAGATATTCTTCTAGATCGAAGGGAGCTAATTGCTTTAACGAATTTGGGGCATTTAGGTGAATTAGACGACCACTCTCACATGACACAATTCAATATTGCTTTCAAGATAATGAATTAGGAAATCTAGATTGTAATTTTTTACCTTTGCACATCGGGGAACACTGATCGATCCATCACGAATTATTCTATCTATTACAGATTAAATGTTTTGTTTGTAAATTGCAACACAGAGGAATATGCGTATACTCAGTATACATATGGTACTTACAGTTACGTTTTAATACCGACAATTGTAGGAATAATCAATAAAGATTTACTGTTTTACCTGACGCAGTTATCCTAAGGAAGAATTGAACCCAACACACACGCGAGAATGATTGAATCTTCAAAAAATAGTGTTGTATCAAAAATATTTTATTTCATACTTTTACAAATGTATGAACTGTACAAACTTTCTGAAACTCCCATCTCGGATCATACCTATTTCGGCTAGACTTACTGTACAACTATTATCAACAGAAAGAGGATAATGTTTTATTTTGATTATAAAAAAAAGACGAATATTAGAAATTCACTGCAGTACTATCACAGGTCGTATAAGATTCGCTTACAGTCTATTGCAGGGCTGTCCAAGGTCGGCTCGCGAGCAATAAAAGCTCCCCCACGCGCGTACCGTTGTCATAAACCACGGGCTCAATCGATTCTATTAGTTTCTCGGCTTTGTTTACATGGCCGTTTCTAACAGAATCGTTGGAGCAGGCTGAACCCCGGGCTCAATCGATTCTGTTAGTTTTTCGGCTTTGTTTACATGGCCTTTTCTAACAGAAAAAAACCTTAAAGTAAGCGGTGGGCCCTCCTCTATAAACACTTTATTTGACACCCTGGTCCAGGACCTAGTAACGGATATATTTAGTGACAACCAAAGCGCGACACCGGGCACTACGTCTGATCGAAGACACGCAGCTTATACTGGGTAGCCCGGCTGCATTCGCAGCGTCACTGGCCTGATATTTGCTGCGCGCTATAGACGGTGTCCCAAAAATTTTGTAGGAGGTGCTGTCGCGGAAGGAGAAGGCGGCGCGTGGGGGGCCCCACCCGTGGACAGCCCTGCTCTATTGTTTACAGCAGATTATACTTGCAGAGTGTCGATTCTTTAGTTCAGCATTGTTTGAAGAAAGCCGAGTATGTAGCTACCCAAGTCCTCGTCTTGATTAGTCCATGAGACATAGACACTTTTTTGTTCGTCTTCATCACCTTCCACTTTAACTAACACTGATTCGACCGATATTGAGCCATCCGTTAGTTGAACCGTCCAGCCTGACAATCGTTCCTTCAGCGGTTGCAACAGTTTCAGAGTTGTCGAGTTAGCTGGACCAGGATCTCTCACTTGCACAGTGGAGGTAAAGCGCACCACGTGTTTCGTAATGCCGGCTGCTTTCGCTACCTAAGAAGAGCATCGGGCGTAATTAGAAAAGCATATCAGAAGTTTGCAATTAACATAACTAACGAAAACGGTGTACCTCGTCGGCGTCTACTAGGCAAACACCGTCTTCTCTCAACATGAGAACGCTATGAAGCAGTCTTCGCCTTTTTGGGTCCGGCGGTAACGCGGAATATCTTTTCGCTTCTGCCTTTAATAAAGCGAGCGAGGCATCTACTGGGACTTTTGAAGTAGTCGTAATCACACAGGTCTCTCCATTCGCGGGATTATAACAGTTGGTGCCGAACTCCTGCTTGATCTTTTCCTTCAAGTATTCCATCTTGGCGAACTCGCCGTGTACCAGCATTACATTCTTCGGCTCGCAATACTGTATTAGTTGCATAATACCTTTGGCATCGGCGTGCGCGGAGAACGACATGTATTCCACAGCCATTTTCACCTCGACGATCTGTCGATTCTCGAATTCTATCCTTCGCGTACCGTTCAGTACTTTATGGCCGACGGTTCCCTGGACGCAGAATCCCGGCATTATGACCATATTTGACTCGTTCGGCGCCCACTTTTTAAAGATCTGTAGAGATAGTCCAGCGTGCAACATTCCAGGCGTGGCGAAGACAACGACAGCCCCTGGATTGTCGATGCACCCTTTGTCGAAGGGCTTGATATGTTTGAAATCGAACATATTTCGCTGCACGAATGTCTTTTTGATCTTCTGATTCGTCCACGTAATGAACATTTTGTAGTAATTATTCGCCTTCTCGGTCAAACCGAGCGCAAAGTGTACGGGAACCTTCAAGTTCATTCGCTCCCAGTACGTCTCCAATAATATACAGAGTTCCTGTGCGCGACCAAGTGCAAATACCGGTATCAATACTTTCCCTCCGCGATCAATGCACTCGTGAACTTTTTTGAGAAAATCCCTCTCCCTACATCTTTTGGAGTCTCGAATCGTTGTGGCGTACGTCGACTCCGATATCAATAAATCTGGTCGACACTTATCGATCCATGCAGCACCCAGATGTCTGTCTGGAGTCATATTGTAGTCTCCAGTGTAGACTATAGACTGTGAGCCAACTCTAATCCAAAACATCGCTGCGCCAAGTACATGACCAGCATAGTATGCTTTGATTTCTAGCTCGGAATCAACCATGACCGACTGATGCAAGGTAACAGCGACCACTTTCTTCATACAATCTTTTATCATCTGCGAGGTAAAGAAGTTGCTCTCACCTTTCCTCTCGACTGCCACCTTTCTCATATCCTCTAACAATATCGGAGCAATAGCTTTGGTCGGATGCGTCATGTAAATAGGTCCAGTGTATCCCACCTTGCCAATACAATTTAGAAAGTCACAATGAATATTCTTAAGTTTACAGAAATGCAGAATTCCAGTTGGGAACATTGATTACCATCTCTGTAAAGTATGGTAGAGCACCGCAATGATCCAGATGAAAGTGGGAGATGATGACACAGTCTATGTAATTGGTCGCTGGGCCCTCCGGTACTATATAAGAGAAATCTGGGAACCTTCGCTCATCATTGAAGCCCATATGCATACCACAGTCCAGCATGATATTCTTTCCACCCATGGACACCAGGATGCAGCTCCTGCCTACATCCTGGCCAGCCCCGAGAGGTGTAACTTTGATGTCTGGCATTGCTTTAAAAAGATAAACACTGTTATTCACTACTTGTCCCTTCATAGAACAATCAAGAAACATTACAACAGAGCACAACGATTTTAAGTAACACAAGTAAAAAGATTGGAATACCTTAATTAAAGATATAATATAACTAACCGACAGTTATACGTAGCTAGTCTCCAATACAGATCTGTTTCGGTGTAAACGCACACCTTTGAAACGTCTTCTATACAAAAGAGCCTACGTTTCGTGCGCGCTACCTTCCCACAAATGAGCGAGTTCGTTCCCGAACTCTAACCGTGCCGGACAGGGAAGATCCTCCTCTTCGCATGCAACATTACCGTTTTTTTACTCCACTCTGTTTTCTCGCTTCTCATATCAATAAATATAACCCCGAGGGCCGACGAATTGGAAGAGGAGCGCAGCGCCCTGGTAAAAGGGAGATTGGGAATTGACCCTTAGCGATCTCTCGCGGGCTCTCCGACTATCGTTATCTTCTGTTGGTTTATCGAGAGAACTCGGAACTCGCAATCGATATCAAACGCTAGTCGATAGAGGTCCCACGAAGCATCGCTCGAATCGAAGGAGCACAGTCAGTGAAATAATATATTGCGAGCGGAGGGAAAAGTTAATCAGTTGAACCTCGAACGCGAGGACGTGTCACGCATTTTTCAATGAGCTCATTTGTTGCAGTAATTAATCCGCGACATGATTCACTCATAGATATAGGACGAGTGCAATTTGCTGATAAGCACGGCTAATGATAAATGGATCTCGAGTTAAATCGGTCACACGGACGAAAGTGGTGAGATAGCGCGAGTATAGGGTTTCCTGATTTCAGGGGAAAATCGTGCAAGTCTTATTAAAGAAATATCAAGCATCGAGGGGAATCGGGAAACTTTATCGCAATTTGCAATTTCAGGTCTAAATCCATCATCCCAGACGGTATCAGGAGTAGAGCAGTGCGCAAGGGAGGCAGAGTATTGCGCGAGCATGAGAAAAGTGTCCGAAGACTTTGAAGGAGACCGCAGGTATGCGGTATCCCGATGTCTTGGGGTTTTAGTCCGAACTGACTCAGCAACGTGAGTCACGTGTCGGATAGACACGCGAAGGGGGAGAGACTGCTCATTAATTCAAGGTGGAATTGATCGTAGTCCCTTGATCCACCGCGACCATCCGAATTTCGCCACCGACAATCGCTCTCGACCACACTCATCCGCACACATCCTCTTCCCCTTCGATCTCTCCTCCTTCCACCAGGTCTCCACCAATCTCAAAATTAACAACAAAATTTTCAATATTCTCAAGGTCACCGCTGGATTCCGCCACAGTAGACCTCGAGCGGCAGACAAGCGGGTGCACTTATCCCCGGGTAGTCGCGTCGGCCACCGCTATCCGGGGCTTCTGGAACAAGTGGCAATGGAGATGAGGTGCAATCGTGCGAGTGCAACCTTGTGCACGCAGGTAAGCACTTACGTGCTCGCCGGCAGACGAGAGAGTCGACGGTAGGAGCGTAAGCCGGATAGATTCGATCAGGGTACCCGCAGCGAGGTATCGGCTCCCGATCGTTTAGAGAGAAGTCCTTCGCGGCCGACGGCGTACCGCGCTCTCCTGATACGGGTACCTCTACTCTGCCTGCAACCAATATAGACAGAGAGATGGGAGTTTTTGAGGGAGGAGATCGAAGAGAGGAAAATCCGGAGAGTAATAGAGCGAGAGAGAGAGAGCGCGAGAGAGAGAGTGGTAAAGATATCGTCGGACCTTCCTCGTAAATCGGAAGTCGCCGATATCCTCGGCGTGCGCTCGGAAATTCGTGGAAGGTGCAGCTGCACTGCAGCAGACACAGACCGCTACGCTCCAGACCAATGCACGATAATCCCGGCGCAGGTGTACGAACGGGTTACACCTGTCCGCCACTCAAGAAGCATAACCGACTTTTCGACCAGACAGCCTCGCTGGCCCCCGAGGGCAGATCTATGTACACTCGTCCTCTGGCCCAGGAATAAGAGAATCGGCGGGTCCGCTGGAAATTCGGAGGACGCCGTTCCAAGTCCAGCTGCCCTTTTCCTGGATTAGCACTAAGAGCGAGCGCTAAGTTGTTTGACCATTAGACCGCAGAGACTCGCGTGTCTCCGAGAAGCGAGAGAGAGAAAGAGAGAGAGAGAGAGAAGTGCAAGTCTGCCGTCACCGCATTAGACGACAATGTAGACACTTTGTCGCCGAGTGATATACCGAGCGAGTGCGGTTTGATGGTGCGTTCATCTCGTCCTTGGCGAGAGCGGATCGGCCGTTTTGATGAGCTCGCTCGAGGGGTTTTCGAACATTTGGTAGCTTGGGCCCCGAGCGCCGTCGTCCGAGCGGAGCCTCGTTCGGGCCACCGTGCGGGTAACTTGAAACCCCCGGCGAATTCTTCTATTTTCCTTTCCTGATCCCCGGCCGATGTGGACCCGCTCGCCCCCCCCCCCCCTCCCCCGCACGCCCCCTCCCCCTTGGGCCCCCGCCGTGGAATCCTTGGATCAAAGGGGGCCCGGATGCAATCCGGTGGGTCTATTGTCCTCTCATAATCGATGCTAAATATGCGAGAGCAGAGGGACCTGCCCGGCCAGGCGTATACGGAGAAAGAGATTAGCCGGAGTCGAAAGGAACGGCCCGGCCAAACCTAGGAAACCGGGTAATCCGATATTGGACTCCCACCGTCTAAGTAGATATCTTCTTTAAGCGGTTGCGTACACCGAGGAAATGTCAGAAAAACAATTTTTCCTAATTTTGCAATTTTCGGATGATTGTACTTTCAACAGTATAAGCTGAAGATTTCAATCAGGTACTAATGATAATTAGTTGGATTACAATTAACGACTTTAAATGCGTTTTTCTCGAAACTCAATTTTAACACTTCTTGACACGATTTTCTTCAATAATATATTTCAATAAGAATTCCTGACAAAGTGACAAACGAATACACTTTTTCATAATAATCAATTCGCTATTGATATCATCAATATGATTTTCCTCCACCTTTTTGGTTTCCCAGTGCGCGCAACCCCTTTAAAGCCTATCTCGCCAATCATCCTATCTTCTTGCGTCTGGCCGTGCTATCTCTCGACGGAGTGCACGGCGAGCCAGTAGTCTGACTCGTCGCACTGCTGCGCTCTCGCAGTGAAAGAGTCTCGCACTCACGTGCGTGCGAGTTCGATCAAGGCCTCTCGTGTCCAGAGAGGGAAAGGGTTCGCGAGATGGATACACAGACATAGAGAGAGAGTGGATGCGTGAGGCTCTCGAGCTCGACGAATCGTCAAGGGGTGCGTGCGTCGAGGGCGAGGGGGTTCCTCTTGGCGCGGAGTCAGGAGCCTATTAGGGGGACTGCTCGTTCCGCAGACTATCTCGCGCGCGCTACGTACTAATTGCGAGCAGCGCTAGAGTAGAGGAGAGCGCGAGGTCACCAGGAAGCCACTATCTACAGCATGCACTGCCCCTCTCGCTCTCTCCGGCTCTCTGTTTCTCGCCAATGTGATAGCGCTCTTTTCTTTATAACAAACAGCTGGCCTGGCTGAGTCAGAGTGCCACGGTTGCAGCCTTGGTAGCACCGTACTGGAAGATCGCTGGCATATACGTGTGTACTTGCTTTCCGGCGTGCGCGCCGAGCTCGTGGCCGAGTGCACGTGCGTGTCTGCCGCGCGAGCCCCAAATGGAAAAGCCGGAAGCCGAGCCGTGAAAAAGGCCAAAGCCGCCGCCAATCTCTCTCTCTCTCTCTCTCCCTCTCTCTCGGTGGTTCTCTCACGAGAGATTGTTTTAATGATCGTCCAATGATGGAGAGAGCGACGCCACGCGAGCAACAGCCGGCCCGCTGCTATGCAGAAACAACGTCACCCGGGGGGCCGGGGGCCGGGGGGCACAGAGAGCGCGCTCGCGCTGCTGACACGAGTTTTTGCAATCGGCCGCGCTAATTGATAAACTTAATTGCGCTGCATTATGAGGACTGGGATAGGCCCGATAGCCGAGAAATCTTTCGACCGGTTTCGCAGTCCGTTCGTTCCCCGTTGTTTATACGCCGAGCTGGATGCACGGACGCGCGCGCGACGGAGAGCGCGAGAGAGGGAGAGAGCCGCGCGCTCTGCATTGGTAATGCGATCCACGCGAGTAGCAGATAAGACCTTCCGAGAAGATTATCGAGCCGGCTGATAGGACCGCTGAGATAGACTCTGCGGGGAGAAACGCGTGTCCGAAATAACGAAATAATAGCGCGCGATTAAGAGCTCCGCCGCGAGGAGACAGAGATCATCGAGCATCCCCGAGTCCTCGCGTTTTCGTTGGGAGAGGAAGAGTGCGGGATGGTAAACTTTTGGGTGATAAGAGAAGTCACGTGACTAGCACATTCCCTTGAGGATCCACGGGAGAGAAATATATGAAGAAGGAATTTCAAAATGCTGAAAAGTTGGGGAGATTTGCGAATGTTATCCAAATTGTTGTGAAAGATCAGAGCTAGGTGCGAGAAGATTATTTATTGAATGTATTGATTTCAGGCTCAGTGTGACATCGAAGCTTTGCAGAACATTACACATCGATTAAACCATCATAAATTTCCCCCAAATGGAAAAAACACCAAACACAAGTTACGACCCCGATAACAGGACCACCGCGTCGGCGCCACCTCCCCGAAAGCGATCGGCGCATGCCTCTTCTCAGAAATTCGCAATAAGCAAATTCGAAGGGAGCCGCGAGCACGTGGTAAGCCGATGCCGGCTCGCCGCGGAGAGAGCTCTCTCCGGCGCAGCAGCAGCCGGGAGAGAAGTGGCGATACCACTGTGCGAAAAATGGCACGATAGAATATTCTCGGAAGCGGCGCGTCGGGTTGCCAGGGCTCTCGTCCCGATAACCATAGAGAGTTCGCGGCAGGCGTCGATATTCGCTGTAAAACCCCGTCGGCTTTCCTCGAGCCTCGCAGCGACGAAGAACTCTCCGGAGGAGAGTTTCTCGGGAGAGCCAGTGGGACGAATGGTGCGCGGCGCGTGGTTATCCGCGGTGGCAGGTCTCCGAGGGTGTCGCGGGCCTAAAAAGCGAGATAGCGCGCGCGCAACGTCCGAGGAAAGACAATAACGATCGGCAATGATTCACAGGGTGCGATAAAGGCACACGGTAATTGCGTCTCGCACTTTGCCCTGCCACCGAGTGCGCTCCCCCTCTCGCCCCCTCATCGCCTCTCCGTCCATACGGCACAGTGACTTCGTCCTCGCATTCGTCACCGGCTATTCTACTTTCCAGCGGCGTTCGCCCCCGACTTCTCTAATTCCGTCGCGCTTTTCCTCCTCCTCGCCGAGGAGAGACGAGTCTCCCGGTGCCAATCGCCGCGTCCACAATCCCCAAGAGAGAAAAAGGACTCGCTAACGGTATTGGCAATAATAATCGCATTATCTCCTTCCAGCCACATACTCGGGATAATCTCTGCACTTCTCTTTGTTCGACAGTCGCGTGTGTGGAGGCGAGCTACCAATGGGGGGGAGGGGGGGGGGTCCCGGGGGGGAGCGGCAAGTGGAAAACTGCGAAGGAGATAGATTTCCCGTGCGCGCTCTTATGCTAACGGGCCGCGAGCACTGTTGTCTCATTGCGTAATAACGGCAACGATCGATAAGCAAGGGGCAGGGGGGGGGGGGGGGGGCAGAACACGCAGCTGCTCTCGCCGTGCCCATCTTCGTATCGGAGCTTTTTATCCTTTCCCTCTCCGCCTCGCGGGGGCCGAGCCGCCACTTTATGATTTCTCCGATCGGCGCTGCAGCAGCGCGCGAGCTGCTAATTGCGCCATGGGCGCAGAAATGTCGAGTGGCTGCTCGCTTCTGTCTCGTGTCTCGAGTCTCGATGGAAACCGCGCGAGAGGCAGAGCGAGAGAGCGAGAGAGAGAGAGAGGGGGGGGGGTGATTCAGGTAGAAGCTGGCGTTATCTCGGCACGTGTCCGGCTGGCTCCTCTCCAGCTGACAGGGGACTAGATAAGCCTGCTCTATTTCAGATAAAGGAGCAACCGATTCACCCCGATCGCCAGTGGCCTCGATTGCGCATCTGGAATGCCGAGTTACGACGAACCCGATCTCGCCGCTCTCTGTGTTTGCTCTCGACACGAGTCGACAGCACGCGAGCGCCGTGATTCAGAGGTTGGGCTTTTCGCGCGAGGAGAGAGAGAGGGAGAGAGGATGGAGGAGCGCGCGAGCCGGTTATCGGTGGCAGCGGCGGGATTCCGGCGAATAACATATTCGATTGATTTCTGGCGAGTCGACGCCGACTTCGCCGAGGCCGAGCAGGTAAACGAACCGCGGAGTCGGGGGACTTTGCCCGTCGCTCGTCGCTAATCGTCCGGTGAATCATCGTCGCCTCTCTCTCTCTCTTTCTCGCGGACGCGTCTTAATTCGATCGAGTCCAGGTATCAGGCTCCGCTCCGCTCGCCGTCATCCTAATTGCCGCCTCCGCTCGACCTGGACTCTGAACCAGAGCCAGGCTTCGCTCTATCGCCTCCCTAGCTCTCCTCTCTCTCTTTCTCTCGGTCGGTCTCTTGGTTGGCGAGACGAGTGCGCGCAAGAAGTTGGCAAAAAGCCGAAGCCGGCGAGCGAGAAGCAGCTGATTTCCACGCGGCTTCCAGCGAACACGTGTTCCGCGAAGCTCGCTCGACACGCAGATCTCACGGAGCGATTCCTCGCTCTTCGGTGAAGAAGCGATCGGCGACATTCCTCGCGCCGGAAATAATATCACGGCCCTCTCCACTCGACCCATCAGACAATTTTCTCCAACGTCGTGTGCGTCGCGTGCAAACCTCGCGCATCTCCGTCCAATGAGTCATTAACGAGGGACGCTGGGCGCATTAAATAAGCGATGTCGCGTGCTATCGGCCAACGGCAGCGGCACCGAGGGAATCTCGACACTCTCGGGCGGGTGAGCGCGATCGATTTCCAGCACTCGGGGATATTGGGTTGGCGGGCGCGTCTGCAGCTCACACCGTCGCCCCGGCGGCGGGTTCGTCGGACCAGCGTCGGCGGCGACGGGCGCGCAAAAAAGCGCCGGCGAGGTCGACGATTCTCCCGGCTGGGGGATATCGAGCGACGCGTCGCGCGTCCCACAGGAGCCAAGGTCACCGGGCGAACCGCCGTCGCCGTCGCCGTCGCCGCGGCGGCGTGTAGAGTTGTAGACACAGTCCGCGCCGCTCGCGGAGAGCTAGAGAAAGAAGAGAAGTGGAGCAAGGGGAGGTTGGAAAGGAGTCGGCGTCGATCCTCGAGTTGGCCAGTGGTGGAGGCGCGAGTCCGGTGCGAAGCGGAGGATAAACATCGGGACGGTGGCTCCGAGGGCTGCGCAGTGCTCGCCGGAACGAGTTGCAGGGAGAGAAGAGAAGAGAAGAGAGAAGAGAGTGAGCCAGGCGAGCAAGCTGGCGCGGTAGTGCCCGTGGACCGAGAGGTCCGTGGGAGGCAGAGGGAGGCAGAGGAGTAATTACTCCGGCGACATTGACCCGGCGGCGACCCGACAGCCGTTCGTTGCTTCGTTCGCTCCACTCTCCCTCTCTCTCTTCGTCCCTCGCATTTCCCTCTGGCTTCCACTCTAGTCGGAGGCTGGCGCGGCGTTGTTGGCCCGTGCGCCGCCACTCCGACCCGCACTGCGACCCCGACTCCGACACCGACTCGGACTCGACGAGCCGCCTACGCTCCCAACCAGCCGGGGCATCGTCTCGCTCTTCTCTCCTTCCCTCTCATCCTCGACCTTCCTCTCACCGTCGCCCGCCGCCTCCTCCGCTCTCTACCCTGTTGCTCCTTATCGCCAGACGCGCACTCTCTCCCCTCGCACCTTCGCGCGTCTCCCTCCCGTCGATTCCACGTCCCCCCGCTGACACGGGGATTACCTGTTTCGGGGGTGGCGGTCGATTGATAGTCGTACGTACTCCTCTCTTTCAACTGACTCTCGACTACTCTCTCGAGCAGGCGCGCGCGCGCGATCCTTTTCCACGGCTCCTTTTTCCAGGCGCGGCGGCGGCGCAGGTTCAGCCGAGTTCACCGACTCGATCGGCGAACCCGGGGAAGAGTCGGCGCCGGCAGCCGCATGCTGCTCACCCGCCGTATGCCGTCTGCCGCCGTCGCCTGCCGTATGCCGTGTGCCGCTTGTCCTCTGGCCCAAAGCTTCCTTGCTTGTGTGCAACCTGCTGGGACCTACTCCGCCCCCCTCCCTCCCCCCCTCCGCGCGCGCTGCTCTGCCCTCGGGACCGGCGAGAGGCCCTCGCCGCCCAAATTGCCGGTCTACGCGTAAACACCGGGACCAGCCGTCCGAGAGCGGCTCTCGCTCTCGCGCCGGGTAACTGAGATCGGTGTGGGATGTGCCGAGTCGAGAAACTTGATCAACCCCCCCGGAACACCGGAGAGATTTTTCTCCCTGGGATTCGAAAGTTACTCAACACTCTTGGGATATCATTGCTGGGTTAGAACAACGTTTCTATGCGTCTTTCAGTGATAAGTAAATGTAGAAATAAGATTGCTATCGCCCATTTTATTAATAATTTTGAAATATTAAAAAATACCTCAATAATTGTAATCATTTTGAAATATTAAAATATGCTCAATATTTGTAATCACTTGAAACATTAAAACATGTTCAATATTTTTAAGCATTTTGAGATATTAAAAAAATATCTCAATAATTTTAATAACCTAACAATCTAGACCGGAATAGTCCTCTTGAAAGAATGACAACCTCCTCGACACTAAACTGGGACCTCCGGAATGCCTGGACTCGGATAAGCGTTTGTAGAGTGGCACTCGAGTCTATCAGGAACAAGCGACTTATCGCCGGGCGCACTCGAGGGATAAGAGTGCTCGAAGAGTCCCAACTGAGAGTGGGCCCATTTTTCCCCGGGTCTCCGGCACCCTCGCGAGGAAGCTAGATCGGCGCGAGTCGGGAAGGTCGGCGTACGCTCTAGCGCGCGCACTCGGCCCAATTTATGCCCAGGTTGCGAGTGGGCATACTTACGCTCGCTCGGCTGCGCGCCGCCCTGGCGAGACCGACCGGTGTGTAGTCTCCCGCGGAGAGAGCGCGCAGCCAACCTGTTTTCCCTCTCCCCGGGCGAGTTTATTTTGATTTATCGTGTCGTCGCTAAACAGCCGCATCCTCGTGACGTCCTCCTCCGCCGGCTTTAAAGAGCGAGCCCGGGGACAGCGGCTCTAGCCGCCTATTCCACTAAACCGAGTCCGCTCATCATCTACGTCTCCTTTCCCGAGCGAGCTGCACATACAATATCCCGGATTCGCCTCGTGATGCTCTGTGAAACGAGGGCTGAGCGCCGCGGGGAGGCATCGCCGCTGCGTAATCATGGGGAAGCGTGAAACGAGGGTAGGGACCAGTCCAGCACCCTCCGTCGAGGGCCGAAGGGCCTCTCGAAGCGAGCCGTTATGTTTGTCGCCCCTCTCTCTCTTTCTTTCTCTCTTTCTCTCTCTCTGCTCGCAGTGTATGTATTCGGATGCGCGTAGATGGTACCAGAAGGAAAGAGGAGGACGAGCGGTCGGAGGGGCACGCGGGAGAGTTTGCACTTGGCGATCAGCTGGCGAGGGAGTGAGAAAGAGCAAGGTGGATGCTGAGGGAGAAGCGACTGGCTCTCGAAGGCTACCACAACCAGAGAGAGAGAGAGAGAGAGAGAGAGGAGGATGACGTCGGAACCTTGAGGCTTCCCGGGTGGCATGGCCTCGACTTCCCTCCTCGGAGGCCTTCGGCGCGTTTCCGCTCGGTGATCGCTCGGCACAGTCATGCTTACCTCTGCTTTTCACCAAACACTGCGAAAACCGAGGGGCCCGCGCGGACAATGGGCCCCGCGCAATCATACCCCATTACCACTCGAGACCGCGCGAGTCAACTCCTTCGAGGTCCGCGGGCCCCACTTTCCCAAGTGGAGCCCGGACCGGGCTCGCCGTCGCGCTTATTGCGACCGTAGGTGTTCAATGAGAGTATCGGCCGCGCGCGCATGCAATCGCATAAATTATTTCGATCGGTAGCGGCGCGAGCGCGCGGCACGTCGCTATAAATTAACGCTATCCCCGCGTGTTTACATTACTTTCTTGTTGCGCGATTAGTAATCGGGCAATGGGAGCGCGGCGAACAAATCGGCCGGGGAGACGAAACGGCGGCGATAGAGAGACGCGGGTCGGTGTGTGTGTGTGTGTGTGTAACGAGGGGGGCCAGCGCGCGGCGATATAGAATCTCCGATCGCGCCGAGGGGGAGAAGACGTTCCACGGAACAATGAACCCGCAGAGAGACACTGGGGGAAAAGAGAGCAATGATTATCCGGGATATCGCGTACGCGCGCCACTCGCCGCAATCGCCCGGACTCTCCCGGTTCCAGTAGATTTGAACTACTTTCCGAGCGCGCGCGCGATTAGAGCAGCGTCCAGAGCCGAGCAATCAACGCGCTTCGATTAGCAGAGAGAGAGAGAGAGAGAGAGAGAGAGAGTGGATGGAAATCCAAAGTATAGGGGAATCGTAGGCGCTCTCGGTGGTGCAACTCTCTCTAGGCGGGTACGCGAGCCGAGAGCCAGTCTAGAAGAGCGCGGCTGGAAAACGTTTCTCGGAATGGGCGCGCGAGCTCCTCTCGCCGGGACACATGCTCACTCCTATAACTAAAGTCCCGAGGTTACTCTCGCCCGAGCGCTCGCCCACTCGTCCCTCCGAGAGTCTTTTCGCAGAGAGAACCGCGCGCTCCCACCGAATCAACCGACCACATACAAACTATGTACACACGCGTGTCCCTACATACTCCCCTTTTTCGCAGACCAACGACAATTAACCCGAGCGCGCAATTAGACGAGCGGATTGATCGCGATTGGGAGTGCGACGGGGGCGGCGAGGATCCTCCGGGACAGAGTACCGCGCGCGCCTTCTCCGCGGGGGAATCGCGTAAGTCGGCGCGTACTCGAGCGGAACGCTCCTTGGTAAGTGGGTCGCGCGTGCAAGCCCCGGACCCGGCTGCGCGTTCGCCTCGCGTAGCACGAGCCGCTGCCGCTGTCTATGTCGCAACCCCGTGACTAACGGACGCGATTTTTCCCCGAGAAACTAGTCGCTCCACTGCCAGAGCGAGCGAGAGAGAGAGAGAGAGAGAGAGAGGCGAGTAGACACGCTGCGTTCTGGCGGCAATACACGTTGCGACATCCTACACCCACGCTTCGATTAGATACCGGCGAGCGCGAAACTGCGTCTGAGATCGGATGGATTTCGCTCCTTCGATTTCGAGGACCTTTTCCACGCGGAGATCGAGGTATTCCTGGCGAGCTTTCGGGAAACGGTACCGCGGCCTCCGGCACTTCCCCGCGCAACTCGCCTGGAAAATATCAAGGGGCGCCCGCGTGGAAATAATAAACGTCCGCGCGAAACGGGGAGAAAGGAGGCGCCGGGCGACTCTAATGTATTTTTGGAGGAGAGAGAGAGAGAGAGAGACGCATCACTCTCGATTTTCAGCCGCGGCCGAGAGGAGGTGAGAGAGCAGCGAGAGCGTCAGATTGAATCAGAGGGTCGCGAGTGTTCGCGGCGGCGAAGCCCTCGAACGGCGTGGAACGTCACCGGAGACGCGGCAGCCGGGCCCGGGACGAGACGTCCGGTTATGAGCGCGCACGGCGTAGGATATCACGGCCGGTCCTTAGGCAGAGCGACGCGGGCAAGAGGCGTCCGAAATTCGATCGGTGTTCGTTCACCTGCGAGCCGAGATTCGCCCCTGCCACGAGCCCGCCTCCTCGAGAGTGGTCCAGTGGTCCAGTGGTCCAGCAGTACATCGTCGCTTCTTTTACATTTTTAACACAATCTTGATTGGTTTGATCAGTGGGGCGTTGGGACCATTAGGACTTCTAGGTCATTCTGGGGCCATTAGTTTATAGGGAAGATTTGAATTAAGTTTTAAGTTTATTTTTTTAATGTTAGAGCTTCGATCCATGACTCTTGGATCCTAGAACTCCGATTCTCCGACACTTGATTCCTAGAATTTTGATTCAACGACCCTTGAGCCCAATGAGCTTATCCTTCGATTCCCCCAACTCTATCTAATCAAAGCTCTGTTTAAAGAGCCGAGCTTTCTCGCTCCTCTCTCCGGTCGATGCGAAACACGAGAAAGGCACACGGGGCGACGGGGCGACGGCGCGGCGCATTGGATCGCCCGGATATATCTCGGTACCCGGGGCAGAGGAGAGCGCGCGGCGCGGCTGGTGGGCGTACGGCAGCTCTCTCGGCGGAAAGCAGAGGAGCCCGAGATCAGCGAGCGCTGCACCGCGTCAAGGACAGCGGCGTGCGAGATCCTGCTAACCCCGCGAGGAGACTCGTCTCTCCTCGACTTACCTGCGCGAAACCACCGGCAAGAGGAACCCGCGCGCTTCGGAGCTTGCGGGCCCAATGGGTCCGTTGGGAAATGGGCGCCGATCAAGGTTCGCCTCTGTGTCAGCGATATAAAAGGCATTCAAAGCACACTGCCAGAATAAGCCAGTGGCGCGGGTGATGGTGATGGTGAGGGGTCCGGCGGGGGGCCAAGGAGGAAGAGGGCGAAAAAAGGGGGCCAGGTATACAGGATATGCTCTCGGGTCTCCAGTGCGGGCCGATCTTAACCCGTCCGCGTGATTCATAGCGTTCTCCCGGGGCCTGTTTTCTCGGACGGGCTCTCCGAGGCGACGACCGGTTTTGGCAGCGGACCCAGGGGCCCGCGAGCAGCAGCCGGCCCGCTCCGCTTCCAGCCGCCATCCACGTGTTTCCAATGAGCTTTTATCGCCCGGATAAATCAGACGGCGTCTTATCGGGCCCGGATTATGATGTTTGCGCGGCGATCCATCCGCCGGCCGGTTTCTACGGGGCAACTGGCTGCGGCGCCGCCCTCCCTCGAGCCACCTCCTAATGACTGGTCGCCGGGCCCAGCAGCGGGGCCCAGTAGTCCCCGTGTACGGCGCGCACGCAGCGCGCCGGCTTTCCACTTTCGCCTTCGTCTTCGCTCGAGCCGTGAGAGAGAGGGAGAGTGGGGGCGACAGGTAGAGGCTTCTTATTCTAAGCAGCGCCCTGACGGATGGCTGTCCAGGTGCGCCGGTTTTCCGGGGACAGTGTCAGTGGGGCGACACCGCGGCCAAACGGGAGAAGACGGATGACGTGCCGCGGGAACCCTCTGACTAAGAGAGGAGCGCTGACTCGCGAGAGCGCATTTCCCCCGAGTTCTCTCTCTCTCTCACTCTCTCTCTCGGGTATTCTAGGAACCGGCGGCTGTGTTGCGGCCGCGGCCGTGGCGGAGGAGGAAAGAGCGGACGGCGCGGCGCGAGGAGAGGAGCCAGCCGAGAGAGTTGAACCCAAGATTCGAACCCGGGGCCTTGGACTAACCATTGACCTCGATCGCTATATATCTACCTCGCGGCATGCAGCCCCCACGACTCCGAGTCGGACTCCGGCCAACTCGCTCGGCCGCGGGTGCGCGCACCAGCTCTCGGCTCTAACCTCCTACGGGGCGATCGACCCGTCGACCGGGCGACCCACCTCGCGCTCCTCGTTAGTCCCGCGACCACCTCCCTCTCTCTCTCTCTCTCTCTCGGCTCCTTAAAAATCCACGCCGAACTCTCCGCCGAGAAAAGAAGCTGCGGTAGCGCGAGTCCGGCCGAGCCAACGCGATCTTATCGCGCTCGCGCTCGCTCGCTCTCCCGAGAGAGCGAGAGCCAATTCACCGGGAGACGGGATTCAAGGCCTCGACACCGCGAGCGCGAGAGCGACCGCTCTGCAGCCGTGCGATACTTAATAATCAATATGATTTTGAATTGCGCCAGGAGCCGGTTTGTGCAATCAACCTTGTCCGGAAAAGCGGTCGCGAGAGTGTCGAGCCGGGCAGAGCCCGCGCCGTTTCGAAAGAGAGCGCGAGCGATAGAGCTCCGGAGAGCGCGGGCCGGTCTCGAGTAGGAGAGGAACGGCCGAGGCGAACGGCGGCTTAATAAAATGGTCTAATTATCTTTCAATTGGTAGCGCAATAAACAGCCGGCTCTCCATACGTAAACTCGGCCGTTTATGGCCTCCCGTGCGCCATAATTCACCTTGTTCGTCAAGTTCAATTAGTTTTTATCGTTCGGATGCACCCGGAGCGGCGAGCTCCCGTCGCCCGTCGCCCGACTTGGAGGCTTCCGTTCGCCGCCCCACCGCCGCCCCACCGCCGCCTCGACAAAAGCTCGCTAAATCAACCGAAATCCAAAAGATCGGAGGACGCCCGGTGCACGGACTCGGAGGCTCGCATGCACGCCAGCATACATATAGTCGGAGTCGCTGGTGCGCTGCCCACGTTAGCCGCGGCCAGAAGGCAGGAGGAAGAGGGAATTCGGAATCGACGGGCCTTGAACCTCTCTTTCTCTCGAGAGAGATGCGGGACGAAGGACGAGGCCACTAAAAATATCCGCGAGAAAAATCACCTCGACACGGAGCAGCGGGCTTAATGGCGGCCGGACATGCGACTCTTTCCGATGCGCGATTTCGCAGGCCTTCCTTCCTTGCCTCCACCTCCGCGGGGCAGCGCGCGCGCGCGCGCCTCCCGAGGCCGCAAAGCCCCTGAGAGAGCTTTTTTTCCCGGCGCACCAACACCCGACACGGTCCCAGCGCTCGCGCGCGCGAGCGGGCCCCAGCGGAAAAATACGCGCGCATCCTCGTAATAAGTAAGCACCGGCTGGCCCAAGAGAGCAACCGCCGGTACAACCCACAGGCAAATCAGCAGGAGAGGCTGAGGGAAAGAGAGAGATGGGGCCCAGATAGGGCCCCTCGTACTTCAGCCGAATGGACGTGGATACGCCGGGTGCGAGCACGAGTTAACTCTCCCTCGGCTTTCCCTTCCTCCTTGGCCGCTCAACAGGCTACTTTATGGATTCCGGAGGAATGAGGAAAATGAGTGGGGCCGACCACTAATAATACTATCTGGACATTGTCCCTCTCCCAGGATTTAATAAATACGTTCCCCGTCGTGGTCCCACTCGGGGGAATCGCTCACTCTCTCTCTCTCTGGCGGTCTTTGGCGCGCTCTGTCCCTCCGCTCTCGCTCGGTCTGTCGGTGGAGCGCGCGCGCGGCGGCGGCTCCTCTCTCGCCGATCCATTGGTGCCGGGAACGCGGTGTAAACAGTGCGGTTGTTGCCAGCCCTGGCCAACGTCGGGTGCAACGCCACTGCGGACCTTGAGCGATTATTTTACTCCGAACCCGGCTCGCCTTCTCTCTTTTTCTCTCTTTCCCTCCTTCTCTCTTTCTCTCTTTCTCTCTTTCTCTCTCCCATTCTCTCCCGGTCGCGTTGGCCGCGGCAGCTCCGTTTTACGTGCATCGCATGTACGAGTGGCTTCCACCTCCGCAGCCAGTGCACCCGCCGCGCACCCTTTGCCTGCCGAATACCTGTCTCTCTCTCTCTTGCGCTCGCTCTCTTCCTCTCGTGCGTATTGTGTCGCCCGGCACAATTCCGCGGCTCCGTCTCGCTCGCTCGCCGTTTACGTCTTTACGCTAGACGGTTAGTCGCTCCTGATCACCGAGAGAGAGAGAGAGAGAGGTTCCTGTCGACGAGTGCGAGGGAGACGAAGCGCTCGCCCGGACGGAGGAAACGTCCGTGAGCGACGAGTACCACCTACTTTGCCGAATGACACGGCCACCTCTGCTTGCCGTTCTCATCTCCGGCTCGTTCTCAGCGGGGTAATGCACTCGCGATATTTGCACTCTTCGCCGCTAAATGCGGCGGCCACCGATTCCCAGCCTCCTTGCCTTCGACAAACCCCTCACCCTCTCTCCCTCTCTATCTGTCTCTGGCGCGGCTTTACGACAATGATTGAATAAGAAATAGTTTGGAAAAGAGGAATAACTGGTTCGATCGAAAGTAGTCGCGTCGAGGGAGGTTCACGGTCGTTCGACGCTAAAGCGGGATGATTGAAGCGGCTCTCGAAATTTCCCCCGCGTCCTCTCTCGCCTCGTTGCCACGCGCTAAACTGCTCCCCGGAGTGCGCGGGAAAGCCGGGGCTTTTTTATCTCGGCGCGCGCCGCGCTTGAAACTTTTCCAGGCGATGTTTGTCGCGAGTGGCCGATGGCCCCGCGCGTGTACTGCGAGGTAGGAAGGCGGCTCGTCCTGGTGCGCAGCCAGGGACACGTGGGGTTTGTTTAGAATGAGTAGGTGGCTCGGCCGGGTCAGGCGCAAGCTTATCGCTCAAGGAAGCAGAGAAAGAGAGAGAGAGAGAGGTGGATCAAAGAACGGAACAAGTCCACGTGGAAAGGGAAGAGAGAAAGAAGTGTGTAAACAAGCCGCTTTTACGCAGCTTGTCCGGCGGAAAAGTGCGATTCTGCCGAGCGAAGCGCAGCGATCCGGTCAGAGGGTGTTGTGGTCCTTTTGTGACGACTAGGTTTTTGGCCGAGGTTCTCGATTGCATCGCATTCCCAAAGCAGCGCGGCACAGTAGTATGACTCGGCACTGGTCAGACGCGTCCTCCACCCAACCAGCTCTCGAGTTGCGCGGTCGATCGGTTGATTACCGATTTTCGACCTCGATGCCAAAACAAGTCCGCCAACGAGATTCACGAGTTTGAGTAAAAAGCGAGAACGGGGCGTGTGAGTTGACGGAGCGTTTAAAAGAGCTTAGATCGATCGGCTCGCGGGAGCCGAAGGATGACCGATTGGACGCGCGACTCGTTAATTCGTAGGCGGAATGCGCGAAAGCACGAGTTGCCGATCGGTCCGCGGTAGAAGGGATCGCGAGCTCGCGGCCGGCGACTCTTGATCTTGCATTCGCCGCTCTAAAAATACCGCGCTCGCGAGCGCGAGTATGTGTGCGAGCATCGCCGGGGCGATCGCAAACACGGCCGCGAACTTGTTATTCCAATCGTCGCGAGCGAGCTCGAGTCAAGAAAGAAATCGCGCTTACCGAAAATATTTATCGCGCGGCACTTGCGTCGCAGCCGCGGAGTGCGAGTCACCGACCAACCGGCCGACTAATGTCTATCTATCCGACGCGGCCGACGAGGCCTCCTCTCTCGCACAGGCCAGGCTTTTGCCATCGGTCGATTAAGCCTCTCGCAAACAGGAGCGCGCGCGTGTCTCCTTTTTTCCTCTCGGGGAAACAAGCCGCGCGAAAGTCCAAGCGCTTTCACGGTAGTCGAGTTACGAGTGTTGCGACTCATCGGATCAACACTTTCCTTCGAACTTCGTACGCTTTAGGGTTCCTATTTAGGGCGAGGGCCAATTTTTGTTTAGTAAAGAAATTCAATGTTGGTGGATTTCGTGAGACTGGAGAATCTGACGAAATCCGAGGGTCATAGAATCGAAATCTCAAGGTTCAAGGGTCATAGAATCGAAACTCTAAGACCGAAAGGTCGTAGAACCGAAGTTCCAAGGTCCAAAGGCTATAGAATCGAAATTCTAAGATCGAAGGGTCATGGAATCGAAACTGTAAGACCAAAGGGTTGTGGAATCGAAGTTCCAAGGTCCAAAGGTCATAGAATCGAAACTTTCAGAATAAAGGGTCATAGAATCGAAACTCTAAGATCAAAGGGTCATAGAATCGAAACTCTAAAACCGAAGGGTCACATAATGAAAACTCAAAAAAATTACTAAATTTTCACAACCCAAAATAAAGACCCAAAATGATCTCCTACCCCAAGCCCTTAAAGGTTGCACCTACCCCCACTACCTCTGTACCCGCAGCAAGTAGCGAGAAGCGCCCAAGCCCGCCACGCGCCCGCCTATCCGAGCATATCCGGCGATCGAGTTGCGCTTATTAATAGTTACTGCGCGTTATTATCGTTTACGCGGCTCTCACCGTGAGATCGGCCGCGCCAGTGAGAGGAGAGTAGAATAGTAGCGGAGGGAGCCAATCCTTCGTCGCCCGTCTAGCAGCGAGGCGGAGAGTGCGCTGGTGAACCAGCTGAGTCCGCGGCTTCGTGGGCCAATGTACCCTCCGGCCGCGGAAGAGAGAGGGTACATCTCTCGGCCGGGTAAGAGATCCCACTTACCACAGCTTGTGGTCCTCCGGATTATCGTCGGCGAGATCCTATCGTGCTCCTCCTGGCTCTCGAGTCCCTCTGCTCTCTAGGCCTGAATCCAGCGAATGAGGGAAAATCGAGGACACGGGTGCGGGGGATCTGGTGCGCCAACTCATCGAGTCCAACGAGGCTCTGGTTATTTTCAAATGGTTTTTTAATAATTTCAATAAAAAATGATATAAATTGGCTGCTTAATAACAAGGTAATAATAAGTATTATAAACAGAGACTAAATACAAATGTACAGTTATCCAAGGTTAGTCGTTAGAGCAACTAATTCCTTTATGCGGAGAGTAAAAACTTAAGAACTACGGGGAGATAGTTTCCGGTATCCACGATGGCATGGACACTGCGCTCGCCCTCCCTCTCTCTCCCCCTTTCTCTCTGTATTTCTTCGATACTTGGAGGTACTCGACTCCGGACACACTCACACATACCCCCCCTCCTCTCTTAAGAGTCGCCCTTTTGCAACCACTCCCGAAATCAGGTCAGAAAACTAAGGAGAACGCAAAATCCCTCGAAAAAGAAGCTCCGTCGAGGCGAGCGGAGAAAAACAAAAGACTCGACCGAGATAACTGGGTGTCATACCAGGTGGTCTCGCCAGGGGAACCCATCGGCTCTCGGCCAAGGGGATCCCCCGGCGACTTGATTTTCCTCTCCGGAGGCTGAGAAAACAGAAAATAAAGGTCAATGACTTCGCGTTTATGCGTGTTCGCTCGTGAAAAAATACTGTTCGACTCTTACGATCTTAAAAAATAGATCACGCCGCTCTCGGCTTTCTCTCTCCCTCTCTATCTCTCTCTTCCTTTCCAGTCACGATTCGCAGCTTGCGGCGGACAGTATCCCTCGGTATCGCGCGGAATTACAATATTGCACTTTGGTGTTGGCGTCGTTACCTCCCCCTCTTAGCTCTAGCTCTAACATACACACACATCGGACATGACTGCGTCGACAATCGCTCGCCGATTCCTCGACGAGCCGCGCGAAAGCTCCTGTGCTTCCCTCTCCCTCTTTCTCTCTCTGTCGATTAAAGAGGCCAGTGTGAGGTCGGACGAGCGGGCGAGGTGCGGCGGCGCCCTCGGATTGTACAAAACTATCAAAAGTATTGCCAGCACTACTGATCCCAGGCTCAGGCAGTCAGGTCTCTTTAAAGTCCGGCGCGCGCCATCGTCGTCCGATCGTCCCACTGGAATTGGTATCTCGGGGCTCGTCAACTGGCACTGTGCGCGCGTTCTCCACTTTCCTTCTCTGATATATATGTTTCTCTCTCTTTCGTCCACCCTTCTGATCAACGCTGCGCAATTGGACATATGTACACACTAAGAAAATATGATTAGAAACTACTGCGCTTCTCTCTCTCTCTCTTTCTCTGCTCTTGTTATACATATATATATTTTTATATATATATTTATATATTTATATGTGTTATGTATATGCGTATGTATACGTATATATACAAGGCGGCCACCGAGGCGGTGGGCGCGCGCGCGCGCGATATCTCACGTTCGCGAATCGATCGACCCAGACGAAAAAGGCCCGCGGCGGCGGCGTCGGCGGCGGCTGAAGAACTCTCGTTCGCTCTCACGCGTCCGCAGGATCCAGCGGGTGGTTCGAGTAGAAAATGCTGGTTGGTAAAAAAAGGATTGGATCCCGTCGGCGGGAGAGTCGAGTGGTGCGCGAGAGAGCAGCGGAGGCGCCGATCTATCGATATTCTTGCCCTCGATCGATCGGGTCGGATCTCTCTCTCTCTCGAGTTAACTCACAGCCTATTTAGTCGTAAGGGGGGATTGTGCTCTCTACTCCTACTTTGGTTCTTTCGGTGTATACATTGGCGCAGAGCCAGGCCTTCATCCCCCGTGGATCGTCACGCGATCGGGGTATATCGTATCAAAAGGTGATTGGTGTTGGATGCGCGTGTCGATAGGACGCCGATGGATGAAGGTCTCGTTGCTCTGGGATTCTGAAGGGATCGGAACTCTCTCTCTCTCTCTCACTCTGGTCTCGGCTGCTCACGATCGCGGCCAGAGTGGCGATGAAATCACTGCCAGGTATGGTGGCCTCTCTAATCGCACGCCGATTACGATTACGCTAATCCGACTGATCCGTCGATCGCGCGGTGATATCGCATTCTAATGAGGAGCAGCGAGTAATGCGCGGACGAGGCCACCGGCCGCGAGCGCGCGCTCTCCTCCTCAGCCTCGAGATAATGCGCGCGACGGCGGCGGCGACGGCGGCGGCACGAGCGCGCCGCGATACACATATATGCCCGTCGATAGAGTCGATAGCATCGGCCTTCGGAAATCGGAAGACCGCACGATGCGCGCTCGCCATCCTCCGTTTACCCATTATCAAATGCCAACCACCCTTTCCCGTTTCCACCGGCGAGGCCGGCGCACCTCCCCCCAGCTCTCCGCGCGCTTAAGATAGCGGCGACTGGTCGCCGCGGCGGCGATCATTAACATTATCGAAAATAGAGAAATCTTGCAAAACCGGTAGAAAAAGTTGGCGCCGCTGTCCCCGACGAGCGCGACAATGCGCGCTGCTGAGCGAGCAAGAGAATATACACAAGAGTAGTACGCCTTAATTAAATGTAAAAGGAGCGCATGAGATCAAAGATTTGATATATTAACGCGACTCGCGCTCTCTTTCTCTCGCCCCTTCCGATTCCTGCCTGTCTTTTTACCCGCCAGAGATTGAACTCGCTCTCTCCTTCTCTCCCTCCCCCGCTCTTGCTTCTCCCTTTCTGGGTTGAGGCAGTGTAATCGGGGCCGATATCGCAGGGGGAACCGGGTGCCCCGCCGGAAGGAGACACCGCGGCCCGAAACCTACACAGAGCGCGAGCCAACGATTCTCGTTGGTCCTCTCATTACGATAACAGACGATCGATATCGCGCTCGTGCTCTGCCCACGGATTACAAGGAGATATCCGAGTGTCTCGAGTGTACCGTTAAAGCCCTCATTACCAGCGTCGACCACCCCGAAAATCCCTCGATTCGCTATCGAGTTATAATGCCAAGCGAGCGCCGTTCAATCTCCGTCCGAGCGATAGCGAAAAACCCGTGTCGAAAGCTACGTATTTCTCCAGTACGTAATTACCACCCTCCCTCTCACACAATCTATGAACGCTTTTCCTTACAGACTACTAATCTACAGTACATGTACAAAAGAAGAAAAGAAAACACCAGTTAACGGTAGACGACGCACCGACGCGCGCTCTGACTACGAAGCCTGTGGGTGGGCAGTGGGAGCGGGCGCCGTCGAGGACAGCCAAGACCCTTCGTCCAGGGTCCATTTCGTACCTTGTCGACGGCGAATCCCAGGGCGATGTGAGCGGCTCGGCTTTGGCAGGGAGGTCTGCGCGGTGGCCAAGTGAGAAACGGAAGGACTGGAAAGTACGGTCGATCGGCGCGACTCCGACCGATCCTGCTTGGAAAGACAATGGTTTACTGAGGAGACGCGATCGCATTGACTGCCCACTCCGAGGTAGCTCTCTCTCTCTCTCTCTCTCTGGTTCCGCGCGTCCCTAGAACCTGACCCACTCGTTGTTGACGCCGATGTTGGAGAGCATGTCCGAGACGTCGGGCGTGCAGGAGAACTCGAAGTGGGATCCGCTGCTGGAGCTGGCGGTCTCGAAGCTGTCGAGGTCGGTGGTGATGGTCTCCATGTCGAGGTCGAGCTTGAAGTCGCAGGGCTGAATGTGCAGGAGGTCCGTGAGGGAGTAGAGGTCGGCGAGGCTGGGGTTGTTGGTGGGGTCGCCGACGATGGGATTGACAACGGCGCCGTCGAGGGAGTTGGTCGTGACGGTGCTCGTCGTGCAGCCGTTCATCTGGCCTCCGATGCAAGCGCTGCTCGCGGTGGAGACCGTCGTCGAGGGACACGCCAGGCTCGAGGACAACTGGCTCTCGAGGGCGACGCTGCTCGCGGCGGTGGTGCTCGACTCGACCTCCATATCCGGATCGACCGGCTCCTCCTTGATCATGAACTCCGGCTGGCACGTCGTCGACGTCGCGTACGTCCTCTCCCTTATAACCGCCATGTCCTCCACGGACGACGGATAGACTCGACCTCCGAGGGAGGAGAGTAGCCGATCCTTGGGCTCGAAATTCCCCTCGTACTCCATATCGAGGGTCTCCTGCTTGATCCTGGCGGCGGCGATGAGCGCGGACGCCCGGCTCGAGTGGGACGCCGCGCACTCGAGGAAGTTGTCCTCGTAGAAGCTGGCGGACTCGGGCGAGTCCGGCGTGGCGCAGGAGGGACTGCTCGGTATCTTGGCGGTGACGATCGGCGGGGTCGGCGTGTAGTCCATCTGGGCGGCGGCCGCCGCTCTCTTGTCGAGCGCCAGTCTGACCTTGAGCCTGGAGACTGGCTTGGTGGTGGGCTGCGCCTGCAGTCTCTTGAGCGCGCTCGGCGGACTGGTGGCGGTGTTGTTGTTGTTGTTGTTGGTGTCGTTCCTCGAGTGGATCTTGGCGGGCGAGGAGAGGGCGCTGCCGCTCGACGACTTCCTCCCCTTCTTGGTCTCCTTGGCGGCCTTGGTCGCGGTGCTCGCCGCCGGCTTGGAGGTCTTTTTTCGCGGACGGTACTTGTAGTCCGGGTATTCCATCATGTGTAATTGTCGGAGCCGCTCGGCCTCCTCGATGAACGGCCGCCTCTCCGCCTCGTCGAGGGTCTTCCATCGCCTGCCGAGCCTCTTGCTGATCTCCGCGTTGTGCATGTCCGGCTGCACCTCGCATATCTTCCTCCGCTCGATTTGCGACCAGACCATGAACGCGTTCATCGGCCTCTTTATGTGATTCGGATTGTTCTTCTTCGTCTGCAACAGAGAGAATCACCACCGTGCCACTATCATTTCACCCGACACAGGACTCTCCGAGTCCACACACACACACACACAGAGCCAAACACACAGACATAGAAAGACACAAGGTTGCGCAATTGGCTGAATGGGAATACTAAAGCAGCAGAGCTAGGTCGAAACGGTGATGGGATGCCGATCGAGCGATTAATCGAGCGAACACGCGGAAGCGGAAGGAAAAGCAGGCGAGAGAGCGCGAGCGCGTCACCGACGAAAGACGGATTTGCACCTAAAGTCGAACTCGACCTTCGCTGAACCGCATTTCCGCAGAGCCGCTACGTGCCGGCAGACAGAGAGGGAGACAGTGCTTGACCTCCACCTCGAGGACGTTACACGCCGCGCGACTATCGCGCCTTCCACACGTCAAACTCTCCTCTCCCCCCAGCCCCTCAAACCTGTCGCGCGTTATCCTTAACCCGTCGCTTTTTCCCCGCTCCCCCAACGGCCAAGTTCGGACGAGACCTCACCAAACGCGCGTCGTTTCCACTTTGTCTCGGCGGCCTCCTAGAAACGGAGGAATACGCGCAAGGTGTAGCCGAGCGAAGGAGAGGGTGGCGTGGAACGGCTGGAACGGCAGACAGCAAGGGCAACGCGTATTCCGCTCTCTTCCCGATTTGCGTTGCTTATTAGACGGCGGTGTATGTTAATGCCGCTCGGTATAACACCGAGAGTGCACACGCCAGAGAGAGAGAGAGAGAGAGAGGGGGGGGGGTCTGCTATTATACTTTCAGATAGGAGCCCGGTCGATGCACGCCCGTGGAGATCGCAGGCTGGATGTAGGTTACGAAGAAGAGACACGGGGGCATCTGGGCGCAGCACCGGATACCTCCACCTTCGCGGAGCTTCAATCGACCTCGCCTAACGGTCCACTCTCTTTCTCTCTTCGCCACCCTCGCTCTCATCCGGCCACTTGTCACAATTCTCCCCCCCCCCCCCCCCCACAATCGATAGCGATTCGGTCTCGAGGCTTTTTCACGGCTCGACTGCGTATCCGTTGGGACTTTCTCTCTCCGGAGAACAGCTGGCACTCGGAACCACCCTCTTCCGCCGCTCGGGATCCTCCTTTACCTGACGCGACTACCTGTGCGATTCTTCCCCTCGGCCCCCCCTTTTCTCTTCATACCGTTAGCCCCCGATACATCTTTCACCCCATCTCCCGACGCGGCTAATCCCCCGTGACTAATTAGAACTCTGCTGGCTATGTCAGCTGGTTCGGCTCTCCTCTGGATCGGAAGAGGTTCGAGGCGGCTGAGTGGAGGTTTAATGCGCTGCTGTGATATGTTACGAGTGGCGAGCGCTGTTTGGGAAACAGGCTCCGGTTCGCGCACGTGGAAATCGCGTTATAATAGCCGAGTAATAGAAGCTAGAGGGGAGCGGGCACGGTAATCCTCGACACGCGTCGCTGACTCTCTCTCTCTCTCTCTCTCTCTCTCTCTTTCTCTCTCGAGTTGGCATGTTGGCTTGTTGGCGGAGCGCGAGTCTTGCGCACCGGGTTGTGTTACTGGCGAGCGGAGTAAGCGGGCAGGATCAGCTGTGAGCAGCGGCGAGTCGAGGCAACTCGCGCCCGACATCCTCCACCGAGAACGCGATAGTGCACGATAAAAGGCCTCGAGAGAGCGCGAAAACTTCCTGGCCGGCGAAAAAGTGCGTTCCTGCTGGTGGTCGGTTGCGACATATCGCGCCGCTCTCGACCCCAGACGCGATCCCTGGAATCAGGCCAGCGAGATATCGCGGGAGGTTCTCTCGAGCGCTCAAATCTCAAATAATGGGGTCCTGCGAAATCCGGCCGCGAGGAGTTTATCGATTGACATTGGAGATGGTCGATCGGCGTGGGCGCGAGGGAACGAGATCGCCAATGAGATCGCGATCGGGCGCGTAAGAGATGGTGCAATTGCAGGCAGCGATGTTTTGCAGAGAATGGTCCGCGCGCGCGAGCGCGCGAGCGCCGCTTTATACGCGGGAGTGAGATATTAATCTGTCGTCGAGATGGCCGCACGTGCTCGCCACGAACGGCCGCGAGGGAAACGCGAAGGCTGCATCGCTATTTTTGCTCGGTCCGCGCTACTCGACTAGTAAATAGCGCTAACGCAGCACGCGCTCGCGAGCCCGTCCGTCTAATAGCGCATCCGCGTAAACACGCGCGTCCGATGCATTTCCGCCTCGACCTCCCGAGAGCTTCTCTCGCCAAGCCTCCGCGCGAAATCAGATGGAAAGTGCGAGTCGAACAAGCCGCCGAGCGATTCTCGGCAAACTCTGGAAATCGAGGGCGGCGCATTGCGAAAAGGCAGAGGTTTCTTTCGACCTTGGCTCGAGAGAGCGATTTAGCACATCGCTCGCTAATTCCCTTGTCGAGAATCCTTAAAAGCCGCGGCGGCAGGAAAAAGCGCGCTCGAGATAAATAAAGCGAGAGTCTTCCTTCAAGGGTGACTCTGCTGCTCGCGTGTTTCTCGCTCGCGAGAAAAACAGATGGTAAAAACCTATTCGTCGACTCTTCTCTCTGAAAAGATGATCGCGAGTTCTCGAGGACCGAGAAACACATCGAGGTTCGCCTGTGTCCCGGGTGGCTCTGATTTACGAGGAGAAATGAGAGGGGGCGGAGAGGGGGGGGGGGGGGCAGGGGGCGGGGGGTACACCGATTTCGAGAGGATCGGGGGGCCGACGCTTCCGTCCATTTTCTATTAGCGGCTCACGTAGCGGCCGTCCAGGCTACGGAGGTAATCGAGGTAATTTGGTGGGATTGTACCTATCGGGCTAACACACACTCACACACACACACACACAAGACTCTCTCGGTTGATTCTCTCTCACGAGGAGGAGTTGGAAGGGCCAATTTACCCGGGGCGAGATTAAGCCCGCGAGAAAACGAAATTGGAATCGAGACGAAAATTACCGACTCTTTCGAGGCCCTCGATTACCTCACTCGTCATCCCCTTCGACTATCAACGCTCTAGCTGTCTAGCTACACAACTATCCACTACTCTACATAGTTTGCGCGCACCCCAACTCTGCGCCCAGCGCACCGGACCGAGTCGTTCGTGACGTTTGCCATTAGACTTTTCCTGCCGGCTTTCGCACGCACTTTATATCTCCGATGGATGGGCCCTCACCCTTCCTTCCGTTCGATTCCGACCGCTGCCTATTGATAATGGCCGGCCGGGCCATTCGCGACGAGCGAGTCAGCGCGTTTCATAGTCGGCCGCCCTTCGCCCCAGCCAATCTCGCCCTTTCCCACGTATTACAATTGTCGGCTGGCCTTGTTTACCTCGAGGAGATTGCGAGATTGCGAGATTGCTCTCCATTTGCTGGGAGGAGGATTCGCTGGGAATCGCCGCGGCGAACCTAGCGGTACCGAGTGCCGAGTATCGGGAGAAGCCAAGTGGCCAGGGATATGTATTCATAGTTAGTGTGAATCGAGGCGTGTGTGAGTCGCTCCGAAGTGACCCGACGTCTGGCTCGCGCGGCCAGTGGAATCGGTTCAAGTTGAAACGCGGACATTAAGGTCTCCCTCGAGCGATAAGAAATCCACGATATATCTCTCTCTCTTGCTTTCGACTACCTGGCTGTCTGCCGGCTGCCCGCGCGCTCCTCTAGAATTAGAGGCGGAACCATTAAAATCGAGAGGGATAATCGAGGGACCGAAATTTACCGGGAAAAATCTCTCTCTCTCCCTTTCTCTCTGGTTGGGTCGCCGCTCTTCGCTATCCGCGATAATTACAGGGACCAAGACGGCGGGTCCGTGCGTCCAGCTGCGTTTTCGACTCGACGGCATTTGCAAGCGACCAGTCCCGATCCTCCGTCTCCTCTTTCCAAATCCACCCGGTATGTTTCCCTCTATGTCCCCGTCAAAGTAACCCGCTAGAAAAAAATGCTCGGATTCCGAGAAAAGCGAGCTCGCAAAAAGGTCCTCTTCTGTGCGCGGCGTCTTTTTGAGCGAGAGCCGCACGCGTGCTTTTTGCGACGCGATAGAAAAGGAACGAGGCACGCGCGTGCAAAGAACGCTAGGCTACGTATCGAGTGTAAACAGGACTCGGCGTAGAGTAGAGAGGGAGGGGGGAGGGGCGTTGGGATTCCGCGAGATTACTTGCCAGAATCACGAGGTATTTCCTCGGCGCGCGAGTGCCGAGCGTGAGAAACAAACGTAAACACCGATAGAGTTATAGAGAAGCGCGGGCGAGGGCGAGGCCGAGAATAACGGGCGAGTGGCGAAAATAATCGCTTCCTGCGATCAGCGCGACCGGCGTCCTCACGAAAATAAACATGACCCGTGGAGAGAACACTTGTCGCGCCGAGACAAGCGCTGTCTGTCGTGTCCCTACCGATACAACTCGAGTCCTCCCCCCTCGGCATATAAAACCCTGACCGCCCGAGGTTTCATTAAGCCGCCGCTTTTTCCAGAGTCGCCCGACAAAAGCTCGCGTGTGTCCACGAGAGAGAGAGAGAGAGAAAAAGTCCGTCGGCGATATTGATATTGACCGTCTATTCTTGGCAGCGTGACTTCCTCGAGGAGGAGGCGAGCGCGGCGGCGTCCGATTATTCGGCGAAACGCCGCCGAAGAGGGAGATCGTCCGAAGCATTGGCCGATTGCGACTATCTCAGCCGGAGCGATAATTCGTGCAGATTAGCCGCCGGCGCATTAATCACGCGCGATGACGCTGTCACTGGGACACGTCGCAGGCTAAAATTCAATCCACCTCTCTCTTACTTGTCCGTCGAGTGCTAGTCCCCCCGAGATGCTTATCTCGAGGGTTCGGAAAGGCGAGACGAGCTTCCGTCACGATCTTCAAACAGCCGCGCCAGTGTTGCGCGAACTTGACGGATTATTTCTCGCGCGCGCCGCTCGCTGATAACTTGCATCTTCGATCTAGGTAGAAAAACAACGCTCGATGCCAATGACCGGCGAGAGTGCGATCCGCGGTACACGCGATCTCGGTGCTCGCTCGACGCTCGCTCTGCCGCTGCGTTTCCTCGGCTGGGACACACACACACACATCTACATGTTGCTCAAATTACCTGAGTTGCGTCCGAGTACGGAGTGGCCGAGTTCTTATCCACGAGCAATGATCCGAACATAGGAATCCCCGAGCTGGAGGGGCTGTCTTGCTGTTGTGGCACCATTGTCGGGCCGGCCACCAGGGCAATCCTTGTCACCGCACTTTTAAACGATCAAACGATCCTAGGATCTGGCACCACACTTCCGAAGAGAATGCTAGTCGCGCGACGGCGCGCGATATCCCGCTCTCCTCTCCCTGACGGGGCTGCTTTATGGGCTGCTTATCCCGGGGCGGCGGTGTCCGTGCTGTCCGGGAGCAGCAACACCTCTTCCTCTCCCGAGGGCTAGACGCGAGAAGGGTTGGTCGCTCCGCGAGAGGCTCAAACTCCGCTCACGGACTCGACTCGACTCGACTCGCACGAGGTGGAAAGGCACCGCTGGGCTGCTGCAGGACACACGATCGCTGGACGGGAAAGCAGGAGATCGACTGCGGCGCTCTCGTCTTCCCTCCCGACGACTAGGCGGACTCGAGTGATCCTCCTCTCGCGAGAACGGCGCTCGAAGACGAGGTCCGATTGCCCCTGGCTCTTGTTTCTTCCGAGTCTTCCGGACGCCTCGGCGCTAATCAACCGATCTCGCCGGTTCAACAAACACGCGCGTTTACTGACCGCTCGGGGGCTCTGCGACTCTCTCTCTCTCTTTCTGTCCCTCTGTCCGTCGGTGTTTCCTCGGGGCTGATTAACGCTCGGTACGAGATAAGAGTTGCTTTCAGGGCCGCTCGCCGATCTCACTAGGTGACATTCTCGTCCACTCAAGCGACGACGGGACGATGCTCGCTCAACGAGCGCTCGTGTGCTACTGACTCGAGCGCGCGGCGACCCTCTACCTCTATACTACTACGCTCAGCTGAGAGCGCCGTATCCCCACTGGCCGCGGTAAACACGTCGCACGCCTCGGCCAATCCGGACCCGACCGTTCTTTTCGTCCCCCTTCAACCCTGAAAGCTTGTGTACGTTGCCCTCACCACCGCGCGCTCTCGCTCAACACACACACGCACACACACGGCCGCACGTATGCAGAACAGTATGTGCGGACACACCAGAGCGAGGGAGAGAGAGAGAGGGATTTCTTTTTACGCACCCCGAGTTACGCGCGTGTACTTTGACCGTGCGCTACTCACACTCCCCCTTGTTACTTCGGCCACGCTGCATCCCTTCAAAATGATGTACATAATATGATTTTTTTTAAGGGGAAAGTGATGAAATCTGGTTTTGGGGATTTAGTGAGAGCCAGTGGACCACTAATTCTATTCGAAGTAAAGAAATAGTGAGGGTTCGGACAATTTCGCGAATTTTTAATTAAAATTAATCACAACATCACTGAAATGAAACAACTTTCGAAAAATTGAAAAAATAGGAAGGAATCGAACAATTTTCGATGTTTTAAAAGTGGTCCGATTTCGGCGATTTTGTGATTTCTCATCAATTTTACCTCTAAAACTAAGATTCTAGGTAGAACGAGTGAATCAGGGTCTTTTTTAACGAAGCTCGATCACGACGTCTGTTTTCTGGAAGTCCCACGTCTCCCATGACTTCTCGGGCCGCGCCGGCGAGTGAGGAGAGTCTGCGCCGGGATCTCGGATCTCGTGATGGTTAACGAGGGACGAGGTCGTTCGCGCAATTACCAGCCTCGGATCGGCCGGGCCGATTCGTCTCGGCTCGACCGGAGATCCGGAAAAATACTCTCTACCCTTCACGGGATGCTGTGAGGAGAGAGCGGACGGACCCTCTCTCTCTCTCTCTCTCTCTCTCTCGGGCGCTCGATCGACGCAGCAACCAAATGAGTTTCACCGATGTGTCCCGATGCCGAGAGGGTTCGTCTCTGGACCCTCCGGCCGATATATCTCGATAGGAGAGGCGAGGAGAGCGCGAGGGGAGCGCGAGAGACATACTCGAATATGCATCGAGAGATATATGTGGGTACTCGAGTATCGTTCGGGCGATGGGAGCGGCTGTCGCCGTTTAACCGGATGCTAACTGCATCTCGGGAATACTAAACGCTCGGGCGCCGGCGGTGTGTCCCGCGCGCGGAGAATATATTCTCTCGCGAACGCGACGGCGTCGAGAGGATCTCAATATCGCGCGCTCGACACCCAGCGGCGACCACTCGTCTCTCTCTCTCTCTCTCTCGCTGGGCAATCTCCATTTTTCCCCAATCGCCATGAGAATCGGATCGACGAGCTTTGGAAGAGGGGGAGAGGTCCAGACGATTTTTCCTCGACCCTCTTTCGCCACAGGTCGCCTGTAAATCATCGCTCGGATCGCGTAATTGAAAGGCTGGAAAAATGAGTGCGGTCGCGGGTGCATCTCGCGCCGAGAGAGAGAGAGGGAGACTCCTCGATCCTCGGGGTCAGCCTGTTGCAGTCACGCGCTGATAACACGACTCTCCGATGCCACTCTTTATCTCTCTCTCTTATACGCGCACACACACTTTCGCGCCCTCGGTATCGGCCGCGCGGCGCAGGCAAACACAGAGAGCGAGAGAGAGTACGGGACGGGGCCGCGTTTGACATCTCCTGATTTCTGGGAGCAGGCGGCCGAGCGCACGCGAGCGGCGTGTACTGGCGATAGCGCAGTTGCGCTTCCGTTCGCCTTACATAATGAGAGAGTTTCTGAGCGGGAAGATTGGCGGGGAGACTGGGAGAGTCGGCGGCTCTCTCGCGCGCCCACTTGCCAGGCTCCGCTCCTCGGCCATTGCGAAATCTATCCCGCGAGCCGCCCGGGCTACAACGCCAGTCTACGCCGTCGCCGTCGCTGCCGCGCACTCTATCCACCGTGCAACCTGGAACACCCGCGCCGCATTTCACCCGCCTGAGTCAGCGAGTATCGGCCGCGCGCGCCAATTGTTGCGCAAGAGCGCGGGCGCACGCTCCACTCGGAACTAGAGTCTGCCAGTCGTGGGAGATAGCAGCAATACTCTCGGTGTGCAGCTCGATCGAGGATTGGGCATAGAGCGCGAGCCGGGCAATCGGCATCAGCGAAAGTCCCGGCTACGTGCCCCCACTGCGCTTGCCCTCTAGGAATCCTCCTCGATCGAGGAGTTATGCCTTCGCTACCGATTCCACCCGGAAAATCAAACTTGTCCATTGCACATTTCCAGGGGAATTAGGCTCCTTTGAATTATAGAGAATCTCATCACGATCATTTTTCTGAAAATTGGAAAATATGAATTCGTAGAATTATGGAAATTCGTTTAATGTCTGTGAATTGGAAAAAATGAATTCTAGAAAATCTGTCAATTTCTATGAATTAAATTCTTATGCCTAATTATATTCCATCGATTATAATTTCTGTGAATTGAAAAATATGAATTCTGTAAATTCCACAGCGTGTTTGACATTAACAAAGTATTCAATACGCTTTTGATTGAATCATGATATTTCACTACGCAACCTCCCAATAAAAATAGCAACGCGCATAAAAATCCGCACTACTTATCAGCCTCCGTGCACGAGAGAGAGAGATCGCACGCCTTGAACCATGAAACGCGCTGGTACACGCGTTCCGGCTCCTCCTCCTCCCTCTCGGGGTCCGGGGAGCTCGTCTATCTAAAAGCGTGCGCTTATCAGCGGATTGCGCTGGTGCGCGCTCGCGCGCGCGGCTAGTAACGCTCTCGGCACTATTTCCAGAGCACTAGTGTCCTTTCGCAGTGGCTCGGCGGCTCGGCGGCTCGCTCGGCGGCTCGCTCGCCGATTCGAGCAGACTGGTCGACGCCGATCGCGGCGAGTGCCTCGTCACGGCCTGCATTGCTCTCTCCCTCGCGTACATACTGCGCGCGATATCTACTGGCCACTGCTTTCGGCACGCAGCCGCCTTTCTGGCTCCAGCTGTCCGCCGCGATTAGTCAGACAACCTATCTAGAGCCAGCGCCAATTAAAGTTCCGCTATCGGTTTCTCTCTTTGCCCGAGACCAATAGGCAAGTAGAGGCGGCGGGCGCGTGGGCCAGTTCCCGGTAATCGAGCGACTCGAAAATCGACCGCTCTTCTTTATCGCGGCCAGACACGTGAATTAGAGTCTTTCCAAGGAAAGAGAGCGTCCGTCGACACGTCGGGGGCCCCCGACGCGTTATCGGACTAAACAGGCCCGTTTACCAATGCCAGTTTGTTAAGAGTGCATTTCCGTCCGCGGCGGACGTCGACTCGCGCGTCTCCGGCGGCCTATCGGCCACCGGATATCTCGACAAATAACTCGATCGATCTTGCGCCAAGTGTCAAAGCAAGAGCGATGCGTATTCAGTAGCCGGGAACGGATCGCGGCTGACTTAGCGATTGCCGGTTCTGTCTCTTCGAGTCTGCTTGCACAGTCAAGAGGATCGTCTCTCTCGAGGTTCTTAACCGATCGCGCCAGCACGCGCAATACGAAAACTTGTAGAATTGTTAAAAACTAGTCCTATAGAGATTGGAGCCGGAGGGCAAAGGGTTAACGAGGGCGGCTGTCGATCGGGGATGAAGATAGATATGAAAGCGTTGCGGTATCGGCTCGCGATCGGCTTTCTCCCCCGGGGAATCTTGTTTATATCGGCTTTCGAAAGGCGCGCACTTGCGACACCAGCGGGCCGCGCGTTATCTTATCGACGCGCGGCGATCGATACTTTTCTACGATTCCTTTTTCTCCGGGATCGCGCGCCACCGATACGAGTAAAAGCAGCGGCGGCGGCGGCGGACGCGCGCGATACGCCGGCCTTTCGATAATCGACGACCTTAGCTGTCTTCCGCGTGACGCATCTCTTCTATTTCGCGGTGGCTGCGATCGCGGGAAAACGCGCGGCCGATAACACCCCTGTCCAGACATCGCGCCGCCGCCGCCGTCGCCGTCGCTTTTGCGTTGTTCCTCGCGCACTTATGAAGACGCGAGCTCGATCGGCCAAAGCGATAAGTCGATAGGCGAGAGACAGCGTATTATATCCTGACGGGCGACGTACACGCGACCATCGCGCTCTCCTAGCGCTCTCGTAGTAGTAAAGAGCGGAGAGGAGGCTTTCGCAATGCCGTCCCGTGCCGTCCGTGACCGTTCCACGCGACTCGTCCCATTCTCAGAATCCCGCCGGAGAGCATTGCGTAGGCCGATGCCACGAAACGGGTCCACGCTTCCGCCGAAACGTAAGGTCAAGATCGGGACGTCTGCCAATTGCACGGCACACGTCTACCGAGCCGAGCGAACCTCCTATCTCGCACGCGTCCGAGTCTGCCAATCGCGAGCTGCCGATATAGACTTTTTTCCTCTAACTCTGACAAAACCGAGGCTTTATTTCTGTGATACCCAAATACTTCCCAATTTTTAATAGAGTTCTTATTAAAGGGGACCTTTGCATATGTTTCGTGCGGGCATCATATCTATGACACCCAATAAAACCCTGTTTAAAAATAATCATTTTCCATAATTAAAACTAGAGTTCTTTTAACTAATTCCCCTTTATTATGATAAACTCTAGCCGCCCGATCAATTAACTGAGCCGCGCTCGCGACAGGCCAATTTGGCCGCGGGACGTGTTACGTGACGGCTTGGCGAGGAGGCGACTTGTCGTCGGAGGTCCGAATTAAAGGGGCGGACGCGCCGCCGAATGAATTCTAGGAAAGGAAAAATTGGCGCAAGTGTCTGGCGGGTCCGGGCGGGGAACTTAAACTTAAAGATACGCGAGGGCGAGGTATCCGATAGCTGGGAGGGCGGCGATCGTCTCCGAAGCGGGCGCTTCCGTCGGAGGCCCTGGAAGGTCGTCAAACTTGAGCTTCGGTGTCCCGTGAGAACCTCGGGAAAAGTGATCCGATATCGAAGGTTTCGGAGGTCCGCACTCTCGGGAGCGCGAGCGCGCGAGGAAGAAAGAGGAAGAAGAAGGCTCTCTGCCGCTTTATCGCGGCCGACGCACACAGGCATAGAGAGGAAGGTGGTTACTCGGGGAACGAGTTACCAGCTAGGTACTGGAGGCTCGGTGTATCGCCGGTGTGTACACAAGGGGAGGCCTCGAGCGCGAGGAAGGATGTGGTCGGGAGGAAGACGGGGCCTGAGAGCAGGTGGCGTTTCATCCTCGTCGCGTCGGCAACACCTTCTCTCCTCCGCTCTCGGACGACTCGCGCCACATCCACCTTGCCCGCCAGCGGAAGCACAGCCGCACGCGCGTGTCAGTGTGTATCTCGCGAGGCGATTTCTCCGGGTGGGAAAAAGTCCCGATTTTCATGGAGCCGGCTTTCCCCTTTCCGAGCCGATCGATAGGCGATCCATGGAAAGTCCGAGCGGCCGATGCCTAATTTGGCGGGCGGCTGGCGCGCGAGCCGCTCTTATCATCGGCGAGGGCCCGTCGGAATGTACCTGAAAACGGATATCGGTCCAGCTGTCCAGCAGCTGTGACGTTCACCTGCCGCAACACCGCCGGCTATGTAAACGCGTAAACCGTCCTGCCCCGCGACTCGGCCGCAACTACCTGCGCGAGAACGCACGTGCGTCCCCTCCAATGTGCTTGCTACACTTGCAATACCGCGCGGGGTTTCTCGAATTATGGGAGTTGGAGTGCGAGGAAAGCTTGTGCTTAAATTTGTAAATCGTAGAGGAGATTATCCGCGGTCGCGGTAAAAGGCTCAAATCTTCTTCCGAGCGCGATCTTTATCGTGGCAAATCGGCCGATTGTCGATCAATCTTATCTCGAGTACAATAAATCGATGAGAAAGAGAGAGAGAGAGAGAGAGAGAGAGAGAGAGAGAGAGAGAGAGAGAGGTTGTGGACGTTATCGGATGCGAGGCTGAAGGTAGGTCGTTCCAGGCGGTGATTAGCGCCGGGGACATGACACATCGGGGGATGATTCTCCGAGGCGGCCGATTTACTGCCGTCACGGCGAAACGCGTCCCGTCACGCTCGAGGAATCGCGACAATGATTTTACATATCCGGCCATTTCGAGTAACCCACGTTCGCTCTCTTCCTGTTTGCCGATCGCAGTCGATCTACCGGTGAATACGAGCTCGCCGGTGAATCCGAGTTCCAGGAGTCGCTGCCCCTCGCCTCTCCCATCCGCGCGCCGCCGCGCAAGAGAGAGAGAGAGAGAGAGAGGGAGAGAGCGCGCGGCAGCGAAACGCGAGAAGCATTCGAAACGAGCGAGGTATCGAACGTCCGATTCGAAACGGGGCGAAGTAGCCGTCCTCGAGTGTCAAGGCTCGTCGACGTGTGCAAGCGAGAAGCATCTCACGAGCGACTAGAGCTCGCGCCTCTCGGAGCGAACGAGAGGAAACGAGAGAGAGAGAGAGAGAGGGAGGGAGAGGGAGGGAGAGGGAGAGGCCCACTGGCCGGACTGACCGTACACCGTAACACGCATAAATTACGATGTAATTACAAGCCCGGCGATCACGATCGCCGCTCGCCACGGCAGACAGATCGGATCTCCGAGATTCCCGGGAGGAAGCGAGAAGAGCGCGAGAGCGCGAGAAGGTGAACCGGAGGAGGAACCAGCTGGGAAAGAGAGCCTCGAAACGGGAGACGAGCTCTCTTGACCAGCTGAGCCACGACCAACACGCCCGAGCCAACCCACCAAACACACACATTCCTACCCGAAATCCCCCCTTCCGCGCCAAACAAACACACCTCGCTTCTTCTTTCCCCCGAGTCACCGCGCCAAATTACAGAGAGTCTCCAACTGCGTCGGACGCGCCAGGGATAACCAGCGAGAGAAGCCAAGTGGATCAGGATAAAAAGACAGAGAGAGAGGGGAATTCAGCGGAGCGGATCTCCGCCGCGCAACCTGACTAACCGCGGGTCGAACCCACCCACCCGTGTACCTGCGCCGACCTGCGCCGACCTGTCCCCTTTGCCGCTTAATCCGCACGCGAGTTGCCACCGGCCAAAGCAGATCACCTCCACCTCCTCGGGCGATGGCGATGGCGACGAGGACGACGGGCATTAACCAGCGGCGGGTTGTTTGAATGGCGGCGCGAACTAGAGATGGAGGCGCATCTAGATATGAGGGAGAGAAGAGGGTGGCTCGGTCACTTTGACGGGGGCCGAGAGAGTCAACAGGCCGTCGCGGCCTCCTACGGTAGTCAATGAGCTGTCGCGTGACCGCGGAACAGTCACGCCAGAGGATCCACGGGGGCGACGAGCTCGATGGCACACGATGCCTTGCACCGTGGATTGCCAAGCCGATCGTGAAGCGTGATATTGCTCCGCGCAGAGCGTCCACTCGACAACCGGGAAACTCTTGTCAGCAGAGCCTTCTCCAAGAGCAGCCTCCCCCCGCCAAGCCTCTACAAAGACTTAGAGGCTTAATCTCGAGATAGGAGCGATGGACGCGGCCTATCGTCTCCCTAAGTCAGAGCGGTAATGGAAGCCCCGCAACTCGCCGCTGATTAACAGCGGCGCGCGATCGCACTCCGACTTTAATGATCCGTCCGCCGGCAAGACTCGAGGGACAATATTTCCGCGACGGCGGCCGCGCGGCCCCCTTTCCTCCGGTCCCCTCCGGCCTCCTCCGGCCGCCTCCGGCCGCCTCCGGCCGGGGCTATGGCGCTCGGAACACGCTCCACTGGGCCAGACCAGACACACCTGGGGTCGCCGGAAAAACTCCCGGCGCGTAAAACCTCGCCGTAGCCCGTAAAACCGTCCCGATCTCCGAGAGGCCAGCGCAGCCACGAGCATCCCATCGCACACCTTCTCCCGAGCGCCGTCTTTCCCGTCTTTCGTATCGCGAGATCGCCCTTTCTGCGGCTCTCTTTCTCGGGGCCCGCGCACTCTCTCCTCCATTCTCGATCGATCATCGAGTGCGCGCGATCGTCGACCTCGCCGCGAATCCTCTCTTTTTTCGGCCACGCGTGATACCGAGGATGACTTAAGCTCCATTAGCCGCCTTAAGTGGTCCTCTGCTTATCAACTCGGTTCCCTCTCTCTCTCACTCCGGCTCGCGAGAAATCCTCTTCCTTTTCAAGAGTGCAATGGACCCACTCGGTAAGCGAGAGGGCGAGAGGGGGAGAGGGAGGTGAAGATGTTTACAGGGTCTCGGAGCACTCGGAGCATTAATTGGAAATAGTGCTGTTGGGTGGAATGCGCTCTCCCGGTGCGCCCGGGTCCTTGCTGCTATCGGTACACCGAGCGACGAGTAATCGGCCAGGGTAAGTGCTCCTACCGGTTTTTAACGGCGAAATTACGAGAGAGCACGAAGAATGGAAGGACGGCGCGGACCTCTTGGACCCAATTCCCCGGGTCCCCTCGACACTAGACCACCGAATTCCTAATGACTCCTTTAACTCTGAGAAGAGTGCACGCGTAGGATCGAGGCCGACTCGTCAAAGGTAGCCTAATCGAGCGGTCCACGGAGGGGGCAGGTTCGCACGACCTTACCGCGATCGAGGTTCGCCCGCGAATCGGCAAGAAGTGGTCGGTGCAAGTTTTTCTGGCCGGGTAACCAAGTAACTGCGATAGGTCGGGGATCCGGCGACCAAGGCTCCGGGTAACAACACTCCCGGCAATCCGCTGTGGCCTTGCCCTCTGCTCGCAAGGCCAAAGTTCACCAGCTCTCTCTCTCTCTCTTTCTCTCTTTCCCGATCTCTCGAGCGACATATCTCGTACAACGCACCTTCCTATCGCGAGTTGGTGTAGAAGACGCATTTCCCTGAGTCGAGCAGGTCGGATACTCGCGACTCGAATTTGGTGGAAAGGAGCCCATGGCTCGACGAGATCTCGCGGCGCAGATATATATCGGCGCTCGCTCGTGCTCCGAAAACCGGTTCCGATGGTTTCGCGGCCGGCTTAGAGAGACGGTGATCGCCGCTCGGAGCGAGCTCTCCTTCCCCCGGGACTGGCAGGATCGATGATAGCGCGTCGCTGCCCATCGGCTTTAAGAGCTCGTCGGCGGGTTTAGGCGGCGGCGATTGCGAGTCGAGTCTAGTTGTTTTAAAGCGGGAAAATGAGCGGGGAGGCCTGATGAGGCGTCGAACGGTGGCTGGAAGGCCGAGTGAGAGGTGCAATTGCTCGTTTAATAGCGTCTATCAGTATACTAGTCGGTAGCGTGGCTCTCTAACTGGGACTCATCTCGCAACCTCCGAGGAATCGACTCCCAGAGAAAGAGAGGGAGGGAGAGTGGCCCTTGTCGAAGGTGGCGTAGCCTAATGAAAGCGTCTGGGGATTTTTGGAGCGCGACGAGAGAGCCGCTCGCAATATTTGGGCCTTTCAAGGACTACCCGTCCCTGGCTCTCGGAGCGAGACAAGCCGCATCCGGATTGGGCCCGACGCCGAATGCACAAGTATCATAGCGCTCGCGCTCTCCGTCGATTATCATCCGATGAATATTCGCCGGCCGCGAAAAACAGGCCCACCGGCCGCCCAGCCGCCCGCCGCCAAATCCTCGCGAGAGGCTTTTCGAGTTGTTGTTCTCACGATCGAGCGAGGAGATCGCCGGGACATGGATCGATGCGATATCAGGGAAGATCGACGGGCAGAGTCGCCGTCTCCCGCGGTCTCCCGCGGGCACATGTCCTCGGTGCGTGTCCTGGTGTACATTCGCCCGGGAGAAAGAGAGAAAGCCGCTGTCCGCGCGTCTATCGCCTCGAGGTCACCTCTCCCTCTCTCTCTCTCTCTCTCTCTCTCCGCTCGAGGACGAGCGCTCTCTCGCCCATTTTCCGCTCGAGAACTCGCCAATTCCCGCGCGAGAAAAATCCCCCGGGCCCCGGGCCCCGGGGAAAGGGAGAGCGGAGAGCGGAGAGCGAATCCGCGCGGTTTAAAGGCCCCGGTGTCGAACGATGCACTTATTGCCCATCTCTGCAGACGCGAGCGCGCGTGTGCTGTGCTCGTCTGTACAGGGAGGCGACGGTGGCGGTGTGTACGTGAGTCCTCGGCGCGGACAGTTACTCCGAGTCCATTTAAACCGCTCGTCCCACGCTGCCGCTACCGTGTTACAGACCACTGGCCAACTCTGTTTGCTCTGCTTTTTCGCGGCCGAGTCTTCCGCCGCTGTATTCTCCCGTCGGTGATCCGCGCGTGTATAGAGCCTGCCTGTATAGAGCGGGTTCCGCTCGACGGTGTAGTGGGGCTAGCCGTGTTTTTACCGAAAGCGCCGAGATCCGATCGCGATTCCTGCGCTCACCTTGGAACTGCTTGGCGGCGGTGGCGAGCGAGCCGGGGCCTATTGACCGTGCATTTACGGCCTGAAACGTAAATGCACGATCTGCCAACGCGCAACTTTAAACAGCCCTGCTCGCTCTCTCTCTCTCTCTCCATCTCGCTTGCTCTTATTCTCGGTGCTCCTCTGCCGTCCTGTCCGCTTGTCTCGAGAGCTACCTGCCTTTACGAGGCCCCCGAGCCCCCCCCCCAACCACCCCGCGGGAGAGCTTAACTACCTACATGCTTTTATACGCAGATGAAGCGAGCGGAGGGGAGCCTGGCCTACCGAGAAAAGGCGAGTGAAAGGGCGAGAGGGCCGCAAGGGAGGCAGCCCCCGTGTATTCACTCGAATAGAGAGACCAGTCGAATCTCTATTGGAGTTTAAATCACCGAGCTGACAGAGATTGATCCTCCGTTCCATCGGCCACCTACCAATGACATGTTTGCCACTCTGTCCCCAAATATTAATCCATCTACAAATATTAGCTGCCAATTCACCGCCACCTGCTCGGCCAACTTGGATTGAGGACTTGTCGAGGAATTGTGCTCGGGGCTAATGGGTCGGGAGAGCTAGAGTTTCTCATGATGGAGGGAATTGGTGAGTTAATGAGATGAGGATTGGAATTGAAATGGGGTTTATTTGGGGTTTTGGAAATTATGCATTTTTGGTAGGAGATGAATCGTTTTAATGTAGTTGTGATTGGATTATGGAATTGTAGGGGGCAATATTGATTCGTTTATTAAAGATAAAGGAATCAAAATCAAAGATGAATGGATAGTTATTAAGAATTGAGAATGTCGATGTATGGTATTCTCATCGACACCAGCGACACAATAGGGATTAGCGCGAGGTAATTATGTACTTCCGTAAACTTGTTCTTCTACCGAGAGAGACACCTAAGTGCGAGGACGTATGTAGACCAATGTCAAAATGATACAAGAATAAAGTCAATAATATCTGTCAACGACTTAGCAATCGTAACTCAATATTCTACAAGGAATATAACCCACTGTCCATGAATAGTAGTGTAAAAAGTAGTGTAATCTCCGAGTTAGGCGATGAGTAGCGGTTGCGAGTCGGGAGTGTTTCGAAGGTCGAAATGGGGTGATCGGCGTTAGATGATCGGCGGTCGCTCTTTCCGGCGAACTGGCCATTCGTCACGGCGAGGCGCGCGAATCATCATCGGCGAAAAGAGGCGCGGGCGAGCGGCTCTCCGGCCGCTCAATTACCACTCGCGGCGATATATGGGAGGAGAGCTGACCTTGGTCCACCGGCAGCGACCACGCATATGCTCGATCAATGCGAGCGCGTTCGGCGCGCGTTTGAACTCGAATGCCACTCGCTCGCACTATGTACACATTGTACAGAGACGACGGCCAGTGCGGATTGCGTCGGAGATTCTCTCGCGGCCTCTTTCTCCAGCGCGAGCGCGGTAGCGAGCCCTCTCGCTTTCTCGCCCGCCGCCTGATAGAATAATCGCGGGGATGCTGCACACCTTCTCCTTCTCCGCTCCTCTGGCCTTTGCCTCCGAGCGCACTGCTCCTCTCCGAGGATCGCTCCACTCCCACACGCTCGAGCGCACACTTTTAAACTCATGTACAGGGTGATTCAGTTGGCTTTCAATCTCTAATGATCCATACAGGCTCCGTTGAAAATGTAATAGTTTTACGGTGTTTAATAATTTTAATATAAATACGTTTTTACCGAGTCCTTTCTACGCACTTTATTTATAATATCAAATTGTATTTATCTGTTTATTTATAAATTAATTTAAATTAAATTTGTATGTATCAAATTTATTTATAACATCAAATTGTATTGTAACTTGAAATAATTGGAACTCGATTATAAAAGGGACGATTAAAAAGCAACTGACTCACCCCGTACATACCCGCGCGAGGATTGGCGCTCGATCCAACGTTTCAATCGCCGTCGAAATTACAGACGCGCAGTGTCCCGCGAGGACACGAGTTCGAGCACTCCTTTTTCCCGATGCGAGTGCATGACTCGCGGGCGAATAGCGCGTGACGGAGCACGAGGATCACTCGCTTTTCCTAGAGAAGGATTTTTCGAGGGCGGAAGTGGCCGCACCGGATGATCTAACGATCGATCAGTGTAGCGAGTGGCGCGCGGTGCTCGCTTACCGTGGAGGCGAGCGCGCGATTAGGAGGCAGGGCCGGGGGGTAATGATCGGGGCGAGAGGTCGATTAAGAGAGGCCTGACCGGATGGGTGTAGACTCCTCGTCGTGTCCACGATCGTTCGTGCGCCGCGCTCCTCGATCCCGATCATCTTTCCCATAGAGCAGCCCTCCACTTTCACTCGGCCCGCTCTAAACTTTAAAGTCCACGGCGACCTCCGGCTCGCTGCGCTGCCAACCTATTTACCTAACACATCGCGCTCTTATCAAACCTTATCACGTCCGACACGTTAGACTCAGACAGAGAGAGAGAGGGAGACTGAGAGAGAGGTGGTGGAGAGGAAGAGGTCTGTGGGAATTGCGAGGTGAGCGAAGATTCGGGCGAGGAGGAGGAGGAGGGTGCCGGTGACGGTAATGGTAGAGGAGAGGCCTGGATCCAGTGGGAGGCAGAGGAGCCGAGGAACCGAGAGGCAGAGGGACGCAAAGCGATATACAACACTGGCTGGTGGAGGTTAATGCCGCGATCCGGTTCAGGGGGCAGACCTCTCTCTCCCTCTCTGCGAGTCTCAAAACAACGACTACGCTCGCTCGCAACCAACTCACTCTCCTCAACTTACTCCACTACAGCCGGCTGGCCTCCTAATCGACTAGACGCATCTCCCTCCCTAATGAACCCATTGACTAATTCGGCCATTTTAACTACACCGACGCTCCGGCATTTCATTGAAACGAAATTAGGGAAATCACCCGCCTCGGGCGGCCGCGCGTAGTTGGGCCGACGCGGTGAGAGGAGGTTGATCGATGGGGCAGGTCGCGGCTCATCGAGGCCGAGGTGGCGGAGTTATTAAGTCGAGGTGTGCGCTCGCTTGATTGAAGCGAGCGGGTCGAGCCGCCCGGCGAAATCTCGATCGCGGCTCCGTTAAGCGAACTCCTCGCATCTTAATGAGTGAAGGGAGAAGTGGTCCGCTTAGGAAAAGCAGGCAAAAATGCCCACCGGCGCGGAGCAACGACAGAGCGCTAATCTCGCGTCGGATCCTTTGAAGAGGATCCCTGATACATCGGCCGGCGTAATCTCGATCGCGAGTCGCGATACTCGGGTACTCGGCTAGCGGGTAGCTTGTAGGGAGCCGTGTATACACGGGCGAAACGCGCTCGAACCGTCGGTGTACCTGTCGAGTACCCGGCGATGACACCCCCTCGAGCGCACCGGCCCACTTAAGCCTCCAGGTACTTGTACACACGTAGGTATAGGTACGCGTACCTCGGCGCGCTTTTCTAGGAAAAGCGGCTGTCGCTCTCGAGTGGGATCCGTCGGACACGCTCGCTGACCTTTTCCCGGCCACTCTGACGTGAGTCAGAGTCTGCGACTGGCGAAAGAGCCGGTGCCGAGCCACGGGAAGACGGGTCAAACGATGTCAACTCCGCTATTTAACATCATACGTGAACCGAGGGAAGCCGGCTCGCGTCAACAGACCCACCACCGATTAAATACCTTTTAATCCGCGCGACCACTCGCTCTCTTCCTTATCTATCGGGAGTCCTGGGTCTCAGGAGCCCGGAGAGGGAGAGAGGGAGAGAGATAGAAGTGGGCTGCGAGGTCAAGGTGGCGTTTGGTGGAGGATTGGTTCGGCGGAGGGCGGAGAGGATATCTCGCGTGGTGTGAGGAGAGGGACTGTTTAGAGGAACGAGCGTGCTCGGCACGCATGGTTTGCCAACCAGATCGCGGGTCTCTGACCTTACGAGCCGTGTAATCGACGCTGCGATCTCCTCGAGCTGAGGCCTTTACGCTGCACCTCGCGTCCTCGAAAGGCTTCGCTGAGCGCGATAGCACGGCTCGCATCGTCCTGCCCGATTTTCAGCTCGACTACCTCACCGCGCGCTCCCGCTCCCGCTACCGCTCCCGCTCCTATACCCATTTCCCAGCTCCACTCAGATCTCCCGGAGGATAGACGCTCACTCCGCGGAAAAGAGATGGCTAATCGCACGTCCGATCCAATTTGTTCCTGGCCCCACAACTCTCTCTCTCTCTCTCTCTCTCTCTCTCTCTCTCTCTCTCTGTATCGGAGACTCGGCTTCTTCGCTCTCTCAGGTTCTATATAAGTGGACGGATTAAGTAGCCGGGCGCACGTAACCGTATGAATGGCTCTCGGGCAGCACGCGCGATTATCGATCGCCGGGATTTGATTTACGTAAGCGCGGCCGAGGTGTCGAGCGTATCAGCGTATGTATCCACGTGTCCGTCGAGTGTCGACGCGGCTATTGTCGAGAAGAGAGCGCGCAGGACGATTCCGCTGCCGATCCTATCTCGGCTCCCTCGATCCCTCGCGCTCGCTCGTTCGCTCGCTCGCTCGCCTACCGGCGACCTATCACGATGGAGGCATTTCCAAAGATCACCCCGAGCCCGAAAAAATAGCGGCGCTCCGCGCGCTCTACGCAGCTTTTCGCTCCTGACAATGAGAAACTCATTCGATCCGCCGAGCGATTCTCAGATTCACACCTGGTTCCTTCCGTGTCCAATCGAGCGTAGTCCTCACGGATTTAGTCCTTTCAGTTCGAGTGCGTGTATTCAGAGAATCCAAAACACATATCTCGGAGGAAATCAGATACCGTAAAGACATAAATCGACAATAACAGGGCTAAGTTTGATTTCCACCTCGATTTCCCTGCCATTTTCATTCTTTCCAAGGGAACTTTGCGTATCCAAAGAATACAAACTCTATCTAGGAAGGAAATCGGGGTCTCCACCGACCCCCTTACGAGCGATGAAGACGCGGGCGCATAAATCGTCCATAACTGGGGTAAGTCTGATTTCTATATCGATTCCGGTGCCATTTCGCTGACGCTCGACGAAGGGGCGAGATGACTGAGTGCTCGACTAAAGAGATGCCGAGATTTGTCACGTAACGACGTCAAATCCAAACGACGCCCGTGTCAGAAGGGTCTCTGCCAACAACTCCCTCCCCCTCTCTCTCTCTCTCTCTCGACAGAGAGAAGAAGTGTTTGGCGTATAAGGGCGAGGGAAGGAAAGTGGTGCGCATCGAAAGAGTGGTTGTCGGTGGTCGGCGACCGCAAGCGCGATCCTCGATGATCGCTCGGTACTCTCGGTGTCTGTGGCTTCGCCCGGAGTTTCTAATGTTACCGAGCACCGGACACCATATATACTCTCTCACCTCTTTCCCATCGATCGCCTCCCCACCCTCCCCACCATCCCCACTAATTAATAATCCAAGAAATTCCTTGGTCCCGGTGGGCGTGCGTGCGGCTGACGAATGTTTTCGTGGCGATTTTCGGGAAAGACTGGATTCGCCGGGCTCGGGGCGTGGATGGGGAGCGACGAACCGGCCGAAAGAGTAATGCCACCCTTGCCGGGCCAAGTATTTTTAGAGACCCCTCGCGCTCGACGCACCCACCGACCAATCTACTCGCGCCAGCTGTATCTCTGCGACTCCACCGACTCTCCCCCTCGCTCTTCTTTTATAAAGGATTTAATTACCGGGAGGCCTCGTTACTCTTTTCAGCCCGGAGGAATTCTAGTTGTAATTAAGGCGGCTGAAAGGAAGCTGGCCAAGTCCCACGCGTTCGTGTCGAAGCGAGGTGAAAAGCTGGGCGGGGAATTTGAAAAAATTGTCCGGTTGGAGAGTAGAAGAGTGGAGAACGGTGGGAGAAAGCGAAAGTAGGTGAGGGGGTGGCTGGCGCGAAGGGCGTTGCGATTCAAGGGCGATAGATCGAAAGCGGCGAAGTGCGCGCGGAAAGAAACACACTCGACTCCCCTCGAGGAGAGCGAGGAGAGGACGTGCGCGCTCAAGAGAGCCACGGGAAATAAATCGCGCCATCTCCGATGCTCGTACTTGAAATTCCGCGTGGCAGCTCGCCAACGGCATGTTAGCCGCGTCGAAGACATTCGTTAACCTTCCTCGCGGATAAACGAGGCCCAACGCGACGTCATTACACTGGTTTCTTGGAGCCCGATTATTAATAGGCGGAGAGGAGCGCGTGCCTGGAACCTCCGACAATCAATCCGCCTCTGTACCTCCGCTCTCGTTACCAAGGCCCCGACGCCTAACCCGACCGGCCATTCCAAATTCAGTTTTCCACCTCCAAACTCCATCTAAACTCTCTCAAGCCAGTCCCTAAGTCAGCGTCATTTGAAAATGAAGCTCCGATCAGCAGAGTACCCGAGAGATTTACACCCCGGTACAAGTGGTTCCCTCTCGGGCCCAAGGCTACAGGTGTCTCCGGCTCGCGACAAAAGCCGCCGGGCACACAATGCCGATTAGCTATCGAGGATGACGCTCCTTTTAAAGTTGCGCGGAAATTGCACTTGAAAGCGAGAGGCAAGAGCGAGAGCGCGCCGGGACGAGCCAAGAAAATCGGCTCGAGGCTCTCTCCGCTCCCTCGTCTCCGTACGCGTCGAGAGCGCAGTCTACTGACGTCTTTCTGCTGATGCTCGAGGATGAGTAACGGGCTGCTTCGACTTCAAGGCTCCGCGTCGACAGGAGCGAGAGAGAGACAAGTCCGTCGGCGATTCTGCCCGGCCGATTGATCTGCGGGGAATTCGCGGCCGCAGAGAAACTCGAAGGTCCGACACTGGCCAGTCCACTTTCGTCGATTGGGCCAGGTCGGGGTCCCAAGTAGCCATTCCGCTCGCTGATGTGCCGGAAACGATTCCTTAACCGTAATCACTTGGATTTCTTTGGCTAGCGAATCATTAGAGTGGCGCGCGATTAATGTTAGAATTCGGAAAAAAGGCCCCGAAAGTCTTGAAAGTCTTAATGGATTTGGAGCGAGTAGCGCGCGCGTGCTCGCCGGGCGATTCGACTGGGAAAGGTCGTAATCGGCGGAGCGTCCGTCTCGCTCGTTCTCCTGGTCGAGGCGGTTTGAGTCACGTCGCTTTTTATCGCGGAGAACGCGCAGGATGAATCACCGTAAGCGAGCGAGCGAGCGAGCGCGGCCAAAGTACCCGGTAGCCGTGGCGAGACACCATCGTATTATTTTTACGGCCCCGAAACGTCTGCCGGCATTACCATAATCTCCCTCGGGTGCGAGCGGGCTCGTTCCTCGATGGCCCCTTGTGCCCCGGAGCAGCCTCGCCGAGCTATGTCCACGTGTTTCTACCTTCCAGCAGTTCCAGCCTACACCTCTCTCGCCTCCTTTTTCTCCCTGTCTTCGCGCTGAGTCGGTGACACCCCTGCGCTAACGTCGACCTGACATCTCACCCCCCGGATCACTTTCAACTCTCCTCCCCGCGAATATTCTCCATAAAAAGATGAAAATTGTATTCGTGGCGCAGAGCGCGCATTCGTTTATCCCAGCGGGCAAGGTCGACTAAGCATTGTTCCTCGGGTGGGTCGAGTGGGCATTTTTCCTCGACAGAGTACATGAGTAGAGTGTCTAGTGGCGGAAGAAATGCTAATCGAGCAGAGGACACGCACGCGGGCCCCGGGCGATTCAAGGTGAGAATACGAGATAGGGAGTCGCTCGTAAATGGCGCAAGAGGCATCCTCGGCGACGAGGGCAATTGAAGTGGTCCATAAAGCGGAAGATGGCCCGTTCCTCGTCAACGGCCGGTGGGCGTGCGGTGCACCGACGGGACGGGAAGAGCCAGTGCGAGGAGAGGGTGGTGGTCTTCGCGGCCACCGCAGAAAGGAGTTCCTGGTATTCGGCGCTCGCTCGCTCGCTCCTTCGTTATTCGAGAGCCACCCGAGACACACGGAGAAACAGGCGTCACCGACCGAAAAAAACTCATTCCACTCGTCCTCTCTCCTCCTCTCTCCTCCTCTCTCTTCCTCCCGACACCCGGCGGAAGCTCCTCTCCGCGTGTTCCCTCGTAAAAATATTATTTACGCCGACTGCAACGATCCCTCGATCGCCCCGGCCCCGCTCGTTCGCAGCCTTTTATTGTACGGTAATTGCGCGCCAATGGCCACCGCCAATATTGTAACCGAGAGAAAGCCGAGCTCCGAGATACGCGCGAGTAAACCGCACCACTTCTCCACCGAAATACATACAGCGCCGAGTTATTGGTAAACTCACTCCAATTCGGCATCAACAGCTGAGGAATGTGAGAGACGGGGAGTTCAGGGGACGTTTCGGACAAACGTGCCTGCGGGATGTCCAGTGTAAGAGATTTATAGACAGAGAGAATGTGTAACAGTGTGTGTGTGTGTGTGCGTATTGTAAAATAACAATCGGAGAGAATGTTTCTCTGGATATAATTATACGTTGCCGTGTTTTACGAAACATACAAAATATAAGTTTTAAAATATAAAAATATAAGTCTTAAAATATAAAAATACATATTTTACGAAACATACAAAATAACAATGTAAAATAACATTGTTATTTTGTATGTTTCGTAAAACATGGATTTTTATATTACACACTGTTACAAAATAACAATTTTCAGAAGGTGGACGCGTTATTGATGAAAAGTCATTCGTCTAATCAGAAAGTTGCTCACGGAAATGTATAATTAAACACCCTTCAAAAACATCCCCCAGAAATGCGTCCGACCAAGAAAACCCAAAGACTCCTTGGGATAAAAAGCTCAAGAAAAATGTATGCCGGGTGACCAAGCCAACCTCGTCTTCTCCTCGGCTATAAAATGCAGATCGGCCGATCCCCCAGCGGGCGTGAAGTAGGGTGGCCACTATCGGAGCAAGTGTTGGGCCGTAACTCTCGGGAAAACTGCGAGGGGTTGCCGCAGCAACAATGGGCGTAGGCGATCGCGATGACTGGGCGGATTTTAAAAAAGCATCACCACTAAGTATTTCCGAGGGCGTGCGGGCGGGCGCATAAGTCGAGAGTCTCCTTCACCCTCTTTTCCAATTCTTATCGGCGGCGAGGAGGAGGAGGAGGTTTGCATCCCTCGGGGCGAGCGAGAGCGAGTTCCGCTGATTAACGCGACGTCTACCTGGTCTTGTTTGCCGAGCGGCCGCGCCGGTGACAGAGTTTGTGCGAGAGGGAAAGTAGAGAGGGAGAGGGAGAGAGAGAGTCGGGGCTAATTCGTAACGTGTTACGAGTTACGAGAACAAGCGAGGTTACGCGCGATGCCTGCTAGGCCCGGCACACTCTCGACTCTCGTCGCTTGTCCGGCGCGCTCTTCTCTCTCTCTTTCATCTCGCCGCCTTTGAAGAACCGAGAGAGCGATCAAGGCCACCGAGAGCCCTGTCCCAGTCGATTCCCGTCGACCCCACGCTGCACCAGAGAGAGAGAGAGAGAGAGAGAGAGAGAGAGGGAGAGCAAGCTTCCTCCAATTATCCCGTGATTGTCCACTCCAATTACCCGCGGGCAGTCCGGTGTCGCGCGTATTGATATGTCCGATACTTTATGGTCGCCCGCCCGCTCGCCACACACACACACACACTGTCCCAGTCCCTCGGCGAGTGTAGCCAGGGACATTACCGAAGGAGTGGTTTTGATCTGGGTGGGTGTTAAAATCGATAGGTCGTCGACGGAGCATGGTTTTACGAGCTTAAAAGAGCGTTTGGTCGTCGAGCCCCTCTCTCCCCTCCCCGCGGCCGTTTCGCGACCGGTTCCCTTTGAACTTTTATCGTATCCTAGCGCCTATAATCCCGAGAGGTTCCCGCCGCCCGGTAAGAAGCCACACTAACCTCTCTCGCCCTCGGTTAATTGTACAGCGCGGCCTCGAGACCTCCAAAGCTTTTCCCGCCGGCCTGGAAATCTCCCGTAAATCTCGGCCGGGCGGAATCGCCGTGTCGGCGAGGAATGAATCGATCCAACCGACAACAAAGATAGCTGAGTCAAAGAAGGGGGTGGGGGCTGATTAAAGAGCGCCCTAAAAAAGGAGCGTTAAATGCCGGAGGAATGACAAAGATGGTGGAGATCGTTTCCTTTATGCCCAATCTGGCGGTCAGCGTCACGCGAGTCTCTCCGGGAATGGGTGAGCTCGTGGACTTCGACGAACTCTAATTGTCTCACATAACACGCGGGACTGAGTGGCTACTCATACTTCGGACCTCGGTACTCAATAGTTCGGCCTCGAATAATAAATCCTCCACTCCGAAAACAGAGAGAGAGAGAGAGAGAGAGAGGGGGGGGAGGGATTTCTGTGCGAGAGAGGCAAATTTCCAGCCGGTTTTGACTAATCGGCGCAGCTGTGACCTAAGACCCCGCGATGTTCCTTCCCCGCGAAAATACACGGGCGGCCGCGCACGGATTGAGGTGGTTTATTTTTTTCGCCGGTTTATTTCCACTCGCTCTCACTCTCGGGAGGAGGAGATGGAGGAGATGGAGGAGATGGAGGAGATGCGCCGGCGAGCGAGCGGGCGGCGCGTAAGAGGGTAGCGCGCTCGGTCAAAAATCGTCTTGTTTCCACGTGCGGCTGGAATGCGCGGCTCTCGGCATACTAAAACTTTTACGGCTGGCCCCGTGATTAACGAGGTAAACGCGTATTTATCGGCTATAAACCGATAGTCGAGCGGGTCCGAGCGCACCCGGCCACTTGGACCCGGAGAGCCGGAAAAGGGGACGACTCACGCTCTAACCCAGATCGCACCACTCGACTCGACTCGAACCGAGTCATCCTTTCGACGCGTCACAATGGGCCCTAATAAGCGATGCGAGTCTGGTAACCTTCAAGGGCGAGCGATAAGGAAAAATATTGCTCGCAGCAATCACATCCTGCCGGGATTAACGTCATTCAAGGAGGACTCGTGACTGATTGATCCTCGCTTGGTAGTTGGCCGGCTGGTAAATGGATATATCTGATGCGTAATGCTGACCATTCTCGTTGGGTGCAGCGTCAACCCATTATGACTTAATATCGCGCGGACGCAACGTTTCCTCTTTTCACCAAGTTACTCTGTGAAAATTCTCAAGTCCCAAGTGCTCATGTAACAATGAACAAAACTTATATATTTCATAACGGAAATGCATTGATTGGCATCCAAGAGACTTACACCAAAACACAACAAAACCTTTCTTATGTAACCCAAGATAGGTCGGTGTCAGAATCCGACGCATTGCATAGCTCTGATTGGTCGCAGCTCGCTGCCAACTGACTGCCGGCTCGTTTGTCGGCGAACCCTACACCGCGTCCCGATGGTTGTTCGTTGGGGGTATAGAGAAAAAGGCGAGATAAGGAGCAAAGGGGCCTGCCGCTTCTCCGAATCCCTCTCGAACGCAACGCGAGCGCGCTCGAGGTCACACGGCACCGCGAACCAAAACAAAACATCTCTTCATTTTCGCGCGAGCAGCACTTGTGTATATTTACCCTTTTTCCCTCTCGATTTACCTTATCGAGGGTTCTTCGCGGAACGAGCGTCGCCTTAATGGCTCGGCTGTTCGCCTCGCTCTCGCGCGCATCGGAGAAAGTGCGCTAACAGATATAATGAAGTCACGTATCGCGGGTAGCCGGCTTTCCATGCTTCCTCGCAGCCCCCACTTATCCACCTGCATGCAGATTAAAATGCTCGCTCGCTACACGTAATCTCGAGGCGAGGCGAGGGGGCAGATTACAGCGCTCGGGCAATTCGGGGCCCGCGAGGAGTTTGTCCCTGGGCCCCGGTCTAGATCAATTTGCGGCTCGTGAGAGACATAATCCGATCTGCGGTTTTCCGGCGGAGATGGCCGAATTGCGGTTGCCGGGCTCTCGATGATAGCCAGAGTGTTGGCTGGATCCTCTCTGGGCGCGCGTACCCCGAGCGGTTATGGGAACCAGGCCGTGCTCTTTCTTACGCAAGGTTTGATGGGCGAGGCTGGAGGTGTGCGCGGCTTCCAAGGGGCCACGGTGAAAGCGAAAGAGGCTCGCGCTCTGCTCCGTAGAACCTCGACGGCGCGGGCGCATCGAACGGCCGCCCTACGACGCGACGATAGCATCAACCTCGAGGCTTCGCGGATCAGCCATCTTTTTCAGGAAAAGACGCCCGAGCCCAGTGGCCAACCTCGTCCCACGATCGGCGCCGCCCGGAAGAGACTCGGACGTTCCATCCAATTACGACAATTCTCCCTGGTGAAGCCGCGCGGAGGAATGCACGCGGCCGGGAAGGGAAGAGCGCCGGACACACCGAAATTCGTAAGGGAAATGAATCTATGACGTCTGGTTAATGAGATATAGCCCCTTTGTATTTGGGCTACCGATGAGCCATGGTGGCCCCACTCGTCCCCTGTCGTCCTCGCCGTTGACCCAGCGGGGCACGGGCAGCGCGACGTCCCTCGGCGAGCCTCGCATTTTTCTGTCCCCCTATAAAGCCATTTTCCGGGGGGTAATTAATCAATTATCCGCTCGTATATCTTCCGGGCTTCTTTTCCCTCGCCGATAAATTCTCCTCGCCGAAAATCGCTGGGAATCTAGCCGATGGTATGCGACCCTCGCTAATGAGCCCGGACGCCCTCCCCCCTCGCTCTCCAGTGCACCCAATCGAGAGGCATATTGAAAATATTGAACTCTCTCTCTCGGCTCTTCTTCCCTCGCGGGTTCAGACCGGGTCAGAGTTGCGCGGGCCTTCTGCACGCTCCTCGCATAAGAACGCATCCCACACCAACATCCAACACTCCAATGAGCAACTTTCACGTCTGGCCATCGCGTCGACGCCAGGAGCTTTTATTCCCTCCGTCCGACAATAATACACCAGCGCGCTCGGCCTCGGAGTCCTCTCCTCGACGACTTCCACGACCTGCAACTTGTAGCTCGCACAAGTTGCAGGCTGCAACCATCCCGATTATTAGCCCCCCGCTTGAACCAGATACTCTCCGCAGAGAGAATTACGACAGGCTAACAGGCTTTTGTCCGCGCGCGCGCAATTTTTCCGCTTTCACAGCTGTTTCTCGGGGCCGACGCGGTTGCGGGCCAGGTAGCCGCTCGGTCAGCTCTAAATTAGAATCGGAGGTGCGCGAAGTTTGGCCGGGGGGCGGGGTACACGTGTCTCGAGGTGTAGGTACGAGGAAAAATAGGGAAGCCGGGTCTGCTCGGCTGCCGAGAGCGGAGGCAGCCGAGCAGGTTAGCCGGTAGGTAGGTAGATGGGTGGGTAGACCGAGAAAGCAGGTAAGAGACCGCCCGACAGCCCCGACAGGGAGACAGCCGAAAGAGACTGCGGGTGGACGGGTGGTCGCCACGGGATCGTCCAGACCAGCAGGTAGACACGTTCGGTTAGATAGCCCGACAGATATTATTAACTAGCTTATAAACCGTTCCTCTCATCGGTCTACCGTGGCGACCGTGTTTTCTCCGTTTTCGGATCGAATTGAGGATATCTCATTGGTGCAGCAACTAATTCCAATAATTCTGTGTTTAATCTTCATTTCTGGAGTCAAAGGAAAGAAATATGAAGTATTCAGGCGATTTTGGGAAGCTTCGAAAAATTGAAAATTATTTTTCCATTTTTTGACATTTTTTCAACTTGCCCGATTTTAATATTTTTCCATAATTTTAGCCCTGAAACTAAAATTCTGTAGAGAATTAGTCGGCCAGAGTGCATAATTGTGTGGTATGAGCGACATTTCACCGATTTTCAGACGAAAATCCTCGAAATTTTATCCATTTGGCAAAGTTCTGACTTTTAATCAACTAATTTTGTGCGGAAACTTAGTTTCTAGGCTTGAACTAAAGAAATATCAAGCATTCAGTCGATTTCGAAAACCTTCGAAAAATCGAAAAATTTTCCATACCTACCCCTTCCTATTTTGTCGATTATTCGACGATTTCCCAATTCGGCCGAATTCTCGATATTTCGACAGTTTCGCCTCGAAACTACCGTCCTTCGAAGAACCGGTGGTCCCGAAGACCGTCATTCCAGCAGAGGGAAATATATATAATAATGGCGCGGGCGCGCGGGCGCGTGAAGAGGCGTCCCTCCAATTTCCAATCGATATTTCCCCGGACGAGGGCGAGAGAGGCATCAAAGTGCGCCGGCTCTCGCTTTAATTGCCGGCAGTAAAACGAGCAGGTTGAGAGAGCGGTGCGCGCGCGCGCGCTCCTCGCGTCGGTCTCACCTGTTGGCCCGAGAGCGGAGCAACCGGTCGATTTGCCCGGCAAACCTAGTTATGTCTGGCGAAACAGGGAGAAAGGTGTACGGGACTCATCTGCCCTGGCAAAGGTGTCTGCCGTCAGCGAGAGCGAGCAGCACAGCCGAGAGAGAGAGAGAGAGAGAGAGAGAGAGCGAGTGTTATCTAAGATCAGGAGGCTCGTAGATCTGGTATCGACGCCGATAATTCCATCGATCGCGACGAACCGACTGACTCGAAGGGACGCGAGGCTAAGAAGAGGCTCAAGGGAGTTTCGGCGAGTCATCGAGCAGGCTTGTTGCCGTCTCACCATCGCCGTGTTCGTCACCAGCGATAATTGCCTGATAAACCAATCGGCCGGGAGAGATACGCGCCGAGACCAGACCGCTTCTTGCGTCCGCGACTTAAAGGGAATGGAGGACAGTTAATCAGCTGATTTTTTTATACATTCTTTACTTTTAAAAGTCCATCTTTGACCAGTCGTACTCAATACTACTCAATATTTTCATTTATACTCAATACTCAATATATACACAGTATTTTAAATTATACTCAATACTCAATATTTCAAATTATTCAAATATCATCATACCAATCTCTTTAAATTTCGATTGTAATACCTTAAATTACTCTGCCAAAGGGCCCGATAAAAATTCGAATGGCAGTTTCGTCCCCTTCAATATTTAAAAAACAGAAGATCAACTCTCCTACAATCCCCTTTAAACTTAAAACACAGAAAGAGGGAGAGGGAGGGGGGGGGGGGGGGGGAGAATGGAGAGAAATTAGGAGTGGACTGTAAGCGGGCGGTTGCGGGTGCGGGGGTTCATCGTTTTACTGGCGTTTACCGGGGGCCCTCGCCACCCCTGCTAAGTACTCGGGCTTTAGTGACCAGCAGCTACCGCTGGAGCCGCTGGAGCCGCTGGAGCCGCTGGAGCCGCGCGCGGCCGGTGGTTCTCAAAGAGCGGCCGATCGAATTTGTTGGACCGAGAGATAGAGAGTCGATCGGATCGGCGCCGATTGCCGCGGCCAATTCCCACGGCTCTTCCACGAATCCGAGGAGAGAAGTCGCGAGTGGATATCGGCCGCCCTGTAAATTAGTCGATTCCGGGAATGGGCGGCCGTCGAGTGGCGACACACGCTCGAGCCGCGTTGACCTAGACTGGTAATTCGAGGGAAGGAAGGATCGCTCGCTCGCTCTCTGGTAGCTGGTGAATGTTACATGAGCGCGCGCGCGCGCGCGCGTGCTATTAGAGATGAGAGATTGGCCGAGGTGAGGTTTGGCAGACACTGTGTGTGATCGAGGTCTCCCCGTGATGGACCAGGGGGAGAGATATTACGTTACGACGGGGCTCACCCTCCCGTATGCTTGGAAACGGGGCTGCTTGTATACTGACACACGGGAGTAGAGCACGTCAAGGTACCCCTCGTCACACTCGACCTTCGGCCACGCCAAACACACACACGCACACGTGTATACCCTGACAAGCCTCAAGAGAGAGAGAGAGAGAGAGAGAGAGAGAGAGAGAAGGCGAAGACAGGAGGAGCTACGGGTTCAATTGGACGGAATTATGAAAAGAGGAACCCGTGGCAGGAGGCTTGTAATCCGAGTAGACCTGGGCCTCGGCGATACAGAATCGACGGATCGAGCATCTCCAGCGAATCCCGAAACTAGCTCTCCAACCAGAAAGGACCACCGTTACGATCCTCCTCGGGTCTCGTTTGCTTCGCTCCCGGGCGGTTTTCAAAATCGAAAGCCCGAAAGCACGGATAATTCCGGGCGAGCTTGCTCCCACGGCCCTCGGTCTTTTCTTCTCTCGGACAATGCGCAACGCGAGTGCTTTAATCCGGGCCGATTGACAGGGAGGAGTTGGCCGCGTAGCTACATAGTAACTGTGACAAATTCGCCGCGCGACGCCTACTCTCTTGTTGCTCGAGTCGCGAGTAACAAGAGCGCGAGAGCAGGCGCCAACTCCTCTAACAGTCTCGATCAATAGAGAGCGAATAGAGAGCGGCGAGCGGGGGGAGGAGCCGCTGCTTTCCCTTTCGCTCCCTCGGAGAACATATTCCCTGTAATCACCGGCTGCTTCCAAGCGCAATTTCAGCTTTGTTTTCAAGTCTCTCTCTTTCTCTCTCTCTCTCTCTCTCTCGCTCTCTCTCGGTGGAAAAGAGAGGAGAGGAGAGAGGTCGTCGGGCATCGATTACACGGTGCTCCTCGGAAGGAGGGAAGCTGGCATAACTCAGCGATCGCCACCCTTTTCGCGGCGAGCGACTAAGCAACAGCGAGGAGACGAGGACTGGCCTCCTCCTCGACTCCTCGTGGCTGGAAAGGAGGAGGAAAGGCGAGGGAGAGAGGGAGAGAGGGAGAGAGGGAGAGTGTATATGTGTTGGCTCTCGCGAGAGCGGCGAATCGTCCTGGACCGAAAGAGGCCCTCGGAACGATCGTAAATCTCTAGGGCTCTCCCCGGCGGAACTGGTTATACAAAATAGGCTCCGCTCCCAAGAGTTATACCTGCGGCCTCTACTCTCCGAATGCAAAATTCCCGGCCGAACGCAGAAACCGCAGCGACCGCACGCGCCTTTTTTTCCCTCGCTCTCTCTCCCTTTATCATTTTATCTCTCCTCTCTCTCTCTCTCTCTCTCTCTCTCGCTCTCGGTCCCTCGGTTGCTCGCTCTGGAAAGGCAGGCTAGTCGGCGCGCAGTCAGCCGTTCGTCTTTCTCGATTTCCGCCGGCATTGACAGCGATCCGCCAGGGATTTACGGGGGCAGGATTCGCCGAATTCAGCCTCGACTCGCACTCTCCCGCGTCTCCCGCGGCAGCCGATTTAGCGAGACGGAGGCGACGTCACTCTCGGCCTCGAGAGCTCTCTTTCCCTCCGGGGCTACCGATCCGAACTCTACCGTTAAGTTCTCACGCCGCCGCGCGCGAGATGCATCACGATTGCCGCGGTTCGCCTCCTATACTCGCGCAGCCGACGCTAATGCACCTTAGACCTTAAACGGACGCGAGACCTCGCCGGAGACGCCGAGCCACTCCGAGCGACTGCGCGCGCGAGGGGGAAAAAATCATTTCAAGGTATAGATATTGAGTCATCAGGTGGCCGAGTGCACGTGCAGGTCGCGGTTAGCCGGGATCCAGAGCCCCGGATGATCGATGGCGAAAATGAGATCAGCGGAGGAGGAGCGAGCGAGCGAGCGAAACGTGATCGAGCGCGGCTCCAATCGTCGGGAGGTGGAGGCGACCGATCGCGATCGATCGGGTTACGAAACCCGGCCCCATTGTCTTCGCGTTAAGAAATTTTACGAGGACGGATTCGCCGATATAGCGTAATAAGCCGGGTACCCTTTTTAACCAGGGCCATTTTTACTCTCTGGCAGAGAGCGAGAGAGCGAGAGAGCGAGAGAGCGAGAGAGAGGGAGAGAGAATCCTTCCATAAGGGACACGGTGAATCGCTCGTCAACACGAGGACCATTCGTCCCCATGAATCGCAGCTAATTCGAGAGACGTTGTAACGTCGGATGACTCGGCGCGTCAAGGGCTGCAGCACCGCCCATCACTGTTTTGACTGGGACTTATAGAGCTGTGTCATCGCTTATGTATCCCCGGCACGTAAGCGCCATGTGCACCCCACCTTTCCCATAAAAACTGATAATTCCAAAATAGAAGCCCTTCGCCCTCCAATCTCTCGCGCCTCTCGACCTCTTTCCCACCGTGGCGAGGGCCGCATTTTTCTCTAAGCCCGCGCGCATTTGCATGTTTTAATATGGATTCCGGCTTTATCGCCAATATAAATACCAGATTCGCCGGGAGCGGCGACAATTAAGCGCGGAAAGCTCGAATTTGCATGGGGGCGCCGGGAAATGAGCGGATAAACGGGCAGGGTGATTGGGGGGAGTGGGGGTTGTGGATTAGAAGGATGTCCTTCGGAGGCGAAGGACATTATTACTTAAATGAGTAATAACGTAGTTCTCGGATGGCGTGGAGAGTGACATGACGCTCGTTCTCGTACCTTTGACTGTTAATCGCGCGCCACCCCCTCGGCTTTATTAAGGCCGAGTGTCGCGCGCGAATGACAAGCGACTCTTTTAAATAGGCCTCTCTCGTCACGGGCCATTCGTTCCCGGGCGAGGTCCCATTGGCTAAATTACCGAACGCCGCTCTCGGCAGTTTCTTTCGGGGGCTTTTCACCCTGGCCGCGACGAGCGATCGCATCTTTCCGAGGCGGGCATACGCCCGGCCCGGCATTCCTCGAGCCGCGCCGCGGCTTTCCTCCACTAAATATAGGCTGAAAGCTCCAATTGAATCCGGCCGAGTTCCGCGCGATTTCCATCCGAGAATTCCCCAGCCTTCCTCCTTTCCGACGCGAGGTTAAATAAAGATTTCCTCGCGCTCGCCGCCGATCGGCCGCGCGCCAGAAAGAAATGGCACAGTTACTTCCGTCGAGCGACTTTGACACCGGAAGAGTCTCGGGCAGTTTTGACTGGGACCTCTTCCCTCGCCGCCCTGAAGAAACTCTCCCTCTCGAAACACGCGAAAAATCGGCCGCGCAGTTTATGCCGAGGGGATCGCCGATTTATTCCGAAGGGGTACACCCGCCACCGGGGAACTTCCACGCTAATTTATCTCAGTTACGTCAAAGGATTATTTCCCGGCCCGACCCGCTTTGAATATAAACGATTTTCCAAAAGCCTCGAGAGAGAGAGGGGGAAAGAATGATGATTCCTTGGTCCCGGTGAATCCCAGTAAATGGCTCGCACATGTCAAAACAGACTTTCGACCCGAGGCAGTCGGTAGTCGAATGATTTCCGGCCGACTACTCGGTAAATCTCTCCGGCGAAAGAGATCTCACGGGCGAGCGGTCGCGATGGTTAGCTTGCTCGTTCATCTATATTTTAATCGGCAATAATTAAATGAATATTTCATCCGGCGTGTTCGGAAAACTTTCTCTCTCTCTCGGGGGCCGCATGTTGTTGCCGAGGATAACAAGCGAGAGTGGAGACGAGTAAGGGTTGGATGCAAATTCAGGGCAGATTGGAAGCCGAGGGTGAGGAGATGCTCTCCACTGAGCGAAAGGGGTGAAACTCGCGAGCAGCTCCGTCCAAGCGAGCCGGCTTAGCTCGAAGCAACGGGCGAGCGATAAGAGTCTCGACGAGCCCGCGAGAAAATGAGCGTGAGGTTCATTCGGCGGATAAGAAAGAGCGGGAAAGAGTCGGCGTCAGCTGCCACTTGCAGCGCGCGAGGGCGCGAGGGCGAGAGGGCGAGAGGGCGAGAGGGAGGCGCTCGCGGTGGATTCGCGCTCGGCCATCCAAAAATAAAGCCCCGTACATGCGCGTACACACTTATATACACTCGGCCGGGGAGAGCGTAACTCTCGTAAGGTCGCGAGTTCGATCCCCTCGGCGCGCGCGCGTGCGAGCCAGGGAAAACACAGCCGCTATTTCTAGAATCGGACAAGTCCCTTGAATAGAGAGAGCGAGAGGGGAAGAGAGAGGGAGAGAGAGGTAGCGGGCAGGTTGACTCTGAGGGATATTCGCGAGCGGGGGTCGCGCGAGCTGCTCCCAAAAGAAACCATCTTCCTCGACCCCGGGACTCCCTGACGAGAGTACGTTCAACCTGCATCCCCGGAACACTGACACGTGTGACGCCGCCTTTCCCAGAACTCGGCTCCGACTTAAAAATCGACTCTGATCTCCGCCGTAAATACGGCGCCCGATGACAAGAAGCGAGCCTGCCAAGAAGCGCGCATGCCGACCGCCCTCTTCACCAGGACGCAGGATGCGATTCTAATCGAGGAAGCCGGCGCTCCTCGAGGGCTCGAGATATGAGTTCTCCGGGGCCGCCGATATCGCGAGGGAACCGGCGCGCCCGGTGAAGAGGGTGAGTGGGCGCGTGGGACACGCTCCGGAGGAACAATGGCTCCGGAGATGACTTTTGGACGGGGGGCGAGGATGAAAGCCGCTCGAGGTTTGAATTAAAAGACCTCTCTCCTCCCTCTCTCTTATTCTTTTTCCGCCTCAGCCGCACTCCCTGATTTCCTCGCCCGCCGCACTCATCCACGCACTCTCTCTCTCTGTATCCGCAGTGTTTCAGTTGGGTTGGCGTCGGCCGAGACGTCGCCGGGGCGAAGGAAAGCCCGGGGATCGCGGGGACGGCGCGATGCATTATGAAGAGATTCCTCGGGCTTCGCAGCCCGTTCCATCAACCCCCGTTGTCCTCGGGCTCCCTCTCTCCCTCTCTCCCTCTCTGCCTCACTGCCTCTCCCTCGGCGCCCAGTAGAATAAGACCGAGATCAGACGTCGCCTCGGCTGCGCCGGGAGAGAAGGATCTTTTGTAAGCTCCGCCGCGACACGAGGATTAGTTACTTTCCGCGAGTACCACTCGCCCGCTCCCCCCTCAGTCCACCCAGCCGAGAGAGAAGGATGGCTCTTGCTCATTTCATTACGCGGCGACGTCTTGCGCTCAGAGTTCTCTCGGCGACAATGTTGAGCGGGATAGTTGGCGGAGGCTTCGGGAGCCGACAGTTGGCCGCGCGCACTCGAGGAGGCCGAGATTCCAAGAGCAAATAGGGAGGGAAGAAAAAAGGGAGCAGTATGTCGCAACCCGTTAACCAGAGGGGGGGAAGGGGGGAGGGGGGTGGGGGGGGGGGCAGAGTTCGTGCCTCGGTGCCCCTGGATTCGATTTGTCGAGAGCTCGAGAGAGCCCGGGCCCCATTAGAGCGCGCGCCATATGCGCCGGAAGCGTGGCCCAAATACGCGGTAAAAGAGAGCGCTCGAAAGAACCAGCTGATCGTATTACTCGGAAGAGAGCGGCAAGTCGGGCGCGGCGGCGAGCTAGGAGGAAAATCTCGGGCGTCTCTTATCGCCGATTGATTTCCGTGCATTCTCCTCGCCGTTCCTTGAATAAAGGCGCGTCGCGCTATCGCGCCAATGTCTGCCACTTCCGGCACTCTCCGCCGCGCCGATGGCTAAATCACGCGGGCCTGACACCCGCAGAGCGTAATTGTTATTTTTCCGAGGCCCCTTCGAGCGTAACGCGCTCCCATAACTCAAACTCCTTCTCTACCCGGGGCTTTTTTTCCTCTTCCTTCCTGGGCTGCTGTGCGCTGCTCGCCGCTCCCCTTTGTCGATGGGGATCGCCGCCCCGGAGTGTTTGTCCTCCTCTTCTCTGTCGGATGGAGCTCGAGGGTGGCGAGGCCCAAAGAATTTCCGTAGATCTGCCGGTGACGCGGCCGCCTCGCGATTTCCAGGCCGCCCCTTCCGGATCATCTCTCCTCGCTGTCCTTCGTCGGCTCTTTCTTACGGCGGCGCTCACGCTTCGGCTCACGGCGCTTCTTCGGCCCGCAGGGAAAAAATTAAGTTTCTCTAAGGCGATTAGAGGTCGGTGAGAGAGGTCTTCGCGATCCTTCTACCCAGGTGTTCCGAGCACACGATCTTATAGAATAATTCGTGGAAAATTGTCGTTGCCTCACTAACTCTCTCTATTGCTCCAGCGCAAACATCGCGTTCGTTTAAATTACTATTTATTTATTTGTTTTTTTATATTTATTTGAATATTGTTGATGATGATGAATATTATCGATATTTATTTGAAAATAATAATTAATTGCGCTCGGATGGAAGACGGCCCTTCGAGGAAGTGCAGGACACGAGACCTTCGTCGTCCGACGGCGAGCGTTACAGTGCTCGACGCGGTGCATCTGCATCGCAAATGCGACAAGTGAAACGGGTCCGCGCGATTCGAGCCTAGGGGGTCGCCCCACCATCGCCAAAACACGCACACACACAGGCCTCGCCTCCTATCGCATAGCTCGTGGCTCCGAGAGATTCAAATGAAATGCAAAGGAGCGCGCGAGGAATTAAATATCTCCGCTGACGGGGACAGCCATTACCCGCTCGCTATATCCATCCAGCGCCAATTTCCCAGGCCTTGAAAGGTATTGTCGGCCGGCGCGTATTTATCGGTTTTCCGGGGGGCGACTGTCACACTAAGAATTAGTTTGGGATTAACTGACAGGCTTCGAGGTGATTACTGGAGCTTTGCCAGCTCGAGGACGATAAGACTCCCCTCCTCATTAACTCGTCGATTAATCCCGAGCTCCTCTCGGACTTGGCCCAATTCCTAGGGAAAGAGAGAGGAGCACTCGATTCCAGTGAATTGAGTGGCGATTGTCGAAGTGCGACGAAGAATCCGACGTCCTCGCTCCCGCAAGTTACTAAGCCCGGCACGCCTCTATCTCCGCGATGCACACGGCTCCATCTAGCCTGGCATATTAATCGGCCGCGGCGAAGGTGAGCCACCAAACTCTCCCGTTCGCTGCAGCCTCTCTTCCTTCCTCTCCTCTCCCCGACTCCCCTCGGCAGGGAAAGGGGAAGGGGAGGCATTCGCTCTAGAAATCGCCACGTGCCCCCAATAACCGGAGATACGGTTTTTCCCGAAAGGCGAGATATTGGCAGTTTGCCACCTGCGAAGCGGCGAGCAACGCGGAAATCGCCGGTGGAAAACGTGCGGCGCATCGCATTTGGCGAGTTTGTACTTGGAGATATTGTCTTCCCTCCGTCTACAAGTCTACATTGTAAAGCGGCGGAGAGTCGCTCTCGCACTGGTACGACCTTCCTTCGAGCGTGCTCTCTGCCCGGCTGCGTTGCGCCGATTCCATTGGAGAATCAAGGACTCTCTCGCTCTCTCTGTCTCTCTTTCTCTTTATCCTGGTGGCTCGCCATCGCCACTGACATCTGCTACCAAGTGAGCAACAGATATCTGTTGCATCAGACGCGAGGCACTGGGCAACCGGGCGCTCGATTTAGGTGCAGCACCGATTGACTTCTGATCGCCGGTGACAGGCGGATGATTGACTGCGGATTTCCAATCTACATACCTCCGTCGAGGAGTTACGTTGCAGCCCGAAAATCCTTAAACCTCATGTAGAAGTAGAAAGGTTCGCTCGGATTGACTTCGCCTTTCCAATCGTGTATTCTCCGTGGAGTCGTGGTTGCAATCTTGTAGGGCGATTGATTCGGGCTTTGAATCGCTAATGATGGATATGAGCCGTTGAAAATTTAATAATTATACGGTGTTGAATAATTATTAAAATAATTCAGCTGGTTACTGAATAATTTTAATATGAATTTACTTTTTACCGAGTCTCTTTTTGCGCACAGAAATTTCTTTCTAATATAAAATTGAAAGGGAGGGTTAAAAGGCAAGTGTCCTCGCCAGTATACCCGCTATCTCTCCTCGCGAATGTACGGCGCGCGTTTAACCTTGGCGAGAGAGCCAGGTCGCGGCAGCGGCTCCTATCGCCGGTCACGGCCGATAAATCCGTTCCTCGGCCGTTTTGCGTTTGAAACGCGCCCGAGAGCGGGAGCGCAGTTGCGCCACCGGCAGAACCGGCGGAGCTTAATCGGTTCCCAGAGGTTCTTTCTCCCGTTCTCTCATTTCCAGCGGCGGCGGCTCGTTAAGGCGCGCGCGAACCCTCGCGAAAAAATCGCCTGGAAGCCGCTCGGTCAGGAATCAGCGACGGTGTCGTCGGGTGGCAGAGGAATCTGTCCCAAGGAGGAGGAGGTTCCATCGCTTCTCGCTTGACGCGCTAAGTGAAGAGACGACTCGCCGGTGAATCGGTCCTGCCCGGTAAAGAGGACTGTTAAGCGCGCGGAGGAAGGTAATGTCAGGTCGGCCGATGGCCCTCGCTAGGATTGCTAGCTCCTCGTTTACGAGGTAGAGCGCCGCCGCCAGTATAAATGGGGATCCTCCTCTCGACCCGACTCTTCCTGGTTGCCTCGCTCCTCTCCTCCCGGCTCTCTTTTTCCTTCCTTCAACCTTTTTCGATCTTTCCCTCGAGTTCGCGCTCTCCTCCTCCCTATCGATCGCCCAACATCCACACACACACGCACACACGTATGCATAGCAGCGGGAGGCCTCGGCTTCGCGGAAAGATTATATGCTCGAGAAGCTACATACATTTTTAATGGCCACGCATGGCTGTTCGCCGAGTCGATCCCTCCGACTTTACGGCGCGGAAAGTGTGCTTCGACGGGAAACCAGCGGTGGAACAGGTCGGCGAGGGGCCTCTCCGAGCTCTCTGAGTCATCGAGGAAAACCTCCGGCCCGAGTTCGCTCTTCTTACTTTGTACTTTTGGTAAAAAGGCTCACTCTACGTCCCGGCTCTACTTTCCGAAGGTCGCTCGTTCACCCGCGACATCCCCCGCATGGATATCTCTCATCTCCTCTTTCATTGTCCCCTCTTCAATTCAGGCCGATCGCATCTAATAGACAAGTTGTCGCAATTCGATTTTACTTCGCCTCTAGGTTATTAAAGCCCATAATCTTTCAGCATATAATTATATGTATACTTTCCTCCGCTCGCATAGATTATACCCATAGTCTATCTTAAGTTCTTGTTTAATTTCCCATATAGTTTCTCTTTGGTCTTATGCTATTCCATTCGACCCTATATCGCATTACTGTTATATTTTCCTGTAACAAGACTGATTAGTCCTTGACAGGATCAATATCTTCAACAAGAAATAAAAAAAATCCGAAATCGCGAGGTAAAGAATGGAGAAAAATCGACTGTGTCTCTCAATAGGTATATCGCGCGATGCTATCGGCTGGCTGCCAAGATAGCGACCGCGCGGGGGAGTGCTCGGGCCGAGTGGAGTAAAGCCTCGTTTAAATGGTCAGGCACGCAGCTGTCATCCGGATACAATGGTAGCCCTGTTCCGTTCGTGTCCCGTGCTCTTTAAGGCCGATCTCGCGCGCCGTCCCGACGGCCGCCTTTTTATCCGGCCGATCCCGACGCCGATCGTAAACTGCCACGTGTGTCTTTCGAGAAGTAGGTCGCCGTGAGAGTAGTCCGGCTGCGTCTCTTCACCAATTTCCCGGCGCGTCCTTTGCCCTATGGTTAATCGGCTTCTGGCTCCTCCCGATGATAGCTTATTCCCGATAATTCCGTCGACTCGTCCCCCCGACGTTCATCCTCCCCCAGCTGGACACATCAGGGGGGAGGGGGGGGGGGGATTCCAGTTTCCGCGGCAGCACGCAACAGGAAAGGAGGATGATCTACGAGTGTCCTGCGAGGGAAGGCTACCTGCTGGCAGGGCCGGAGTTTTCCGCCGAGCGGGCACGGGGTGACGCTCTCGATTCTTGCCGTTAAAGCTCTTAGCGTTGTCGGGGGCCGGGAAGACACCTTAATCGGAAGAGGAGCTTGGGGTTCCATGTTCCGCGCGGAGCAAGGGCGCCGAAGGGTGGCTGAGTCCTGGAGAAGCGCCGAGCAAACCAAGGGAGATCTGTATATATGTGTATGTATACATATATATATATATGTAGGAGGCTGCTCTCCGGATTTATCTCCCCTTGGTTGCCGTATCGATCCACGCACCCTCTCTGCTGAGGCTGCTATTGCTTGCTTGGCTCTGTTTCTCTACCACCCGCGCGGCCGTCGCCGCCTCTGCAAGCGCGCCTACCTCGAGAAAATTATTAGCGGTTATTACGCGTGGAAAAGCACCGGGCGCCCTGCGAGGGTCTGCGCCGGAGTTATGGGGGACACACTGCCACCGGAAGCCCAACGCCATAGATAACTCCCCCCCTCTCTCTCTAGGGGGGTTGCTACTCATCGAGATTCCTATCGGCGAATATGCCCCGATATCCAACCTCGGCCGCGCTGATCCCGCGCATTATTCCCGGAAACTAGATTGGCAGAGTCCGAACCTCCCCCGACGATAGTTGGCCTTCGTAAGTGGGACGAGTCGCTGCGACGCGTCTAATTCGCCGAGTTGGCAGAGCGAGCGCGCGGCCTCGATTCAATCTAAAATAACCGAACTCTCTATCGGCGTGCGGAGGACTTGTCACGGGAAAGAACAGAAGAGAGGGAGAGAGAGAGAGGGCTGGGATTCTAGAGCGGGCGAGTCCGATGACTCGTGGTTTTCGCGCGGGAAAAGGGAAAAGCGAGGGAGCGAGGAGTGAGGAGGATGAGTGATCGGAAGATAAACCGTAGGATAATTTTTGGAGGTTCGCGCGTTTGAAAACAGAGCTCGAGGTAGATGGATGTTGTGTGGGCTGGCGGTGGGGGATGCGTGCACGTGGGAAAGCGGAATGCCGGGAGAGGCGTTTGGCAACTGGTATTGCCCGGAGTTATATTTACCTAATTCTAATAGGGGGGCCTATGGAAAGTACGCGGTGCGCGCCGGTGTGCGATGCAGATAGAGAGATAGGCGGCCGGGAGGAAAAGGAGTTTCCCAGTGTGTCATCGCACCCGAGCACTCCAAAACGAGCAGAGCGCCACTTCTCCACTCCGAGGCGGGTTAGTGCGCAGTTTCTCGCCGCGGGAAACACCGTCGTATTACGAACACTTGTCCCGCCAGAAGCAAAACACTCTCTCTCCCTCTCTCCCCCTCCATCAAGAGGGTCTCTCCCTCTAACAAGACCACCGGCCACCGAATGATCGATGTTTCTCGCACTCCGCGGCTTAAAACGAGAACTGCGCCGCGAGATATATCTCGCGATCAAAGGAAATCGACGTTGCGCCTCGCTGCCGTTAACAGCCATCAGCCTTCCCCCGAGACTCCCGAGGGAAGATACGCGTGTTTTCCTTCGACTCATAGGCGCGCGAGGCGCCAGTCGTTACACGCGAACCCCGCGATATTTTCCCATGGCGCGCGGGTCCCTCTCGCTGTTTTCGTAACCCGGAATCCCGGATTACAGCCGGGGCCGCGCTGCTTTCATCTCGGTTCCCCATGCGCCGCTCCGGCCCCGGGGAAAAAAGGGAAGGCTTGTCCCGCGCGGTGATGCTCCGATGAAAAACCGCCCGGAGGAGCCGAGGAACACGTGGTTGCGCCCGCTAGCTTTATCACCCGGATTATTTTCGGCACCGACGCGCCGCGCCGCGCCGCTTAACTACTCCTCTCCTCGGCTTTTCACGTGGCCTCGAGATGGTACATGTGTACGGCGACGAGGTAATTAAGAGAGTTAGCCGAGAAACTCGAGCGAGGTTGCGCGAGCTTGCTCCCGATCGCGGCGGCTATCTCGATGCGAATGGAATGGAAAGATTCCGGGGAATGTCGGGGAGAGAGAGTATCATTAATATTCAAGTCGCGTCCGCCTCGGCTATATCTCCGGAAGGGTTGGCCGAGTGAGCGCATCGAGTCCGCCGAGGGTGGACGAGATAAAAATCAGTGAGCCGCCTTTCCGAGACCTCGTTAAGCGTCCACGTGTCCTGATCACTGATTCCTTCCGAGCAGAGTGTTCGCGCTTTATCAACCTACTCTACACCCCCCGGCCTCCTTACACGCCTTTAGCGTACGTCTACAGGCTTATTCACTTTAATCACGCGGGTTAACATTAACTATTTTCTGTTAATCGTTCGAGTTATCAATCAGTACAATCATTCATAATCAATGATTGATTATTATTATCATAACTATATCATAACTATAAATTATCATGATCAATGATTGATTATGAATGAATTATGAATGAATTATGAATGAATTATGAATGAATTATGAATTATGAATGAGAAAATCAATCATTGATGTTAATTAGTCTTCTCGAGGTTAAATTTATTATAAAGAACATATTCTAATGCAATGAATAACTGGTGAAACTCAGTGCTGATACAATAACAAGTGAATCAGCCTGTAGACAACAGGCTCTCTCGACCCCAGCGAGAAGTAAGATTTAGACACGAGTTCCGCTGCTGCTGGAAGCCCCGAGGGCAGCTGGTTCACGTGCGTTTCGAGTGCAAATGGTATTGTGCGCCGCGCACAATCCGTCCGCCTCCCCCGAGATTTCGAGAGCGCGGCGGCCCCGCCTCGCTTCAATTCCATTTGGAGCCGGTACCGATCTCTCCGGGACTCGTCCTCTCCAGCGGCGGCGTTATCTGCGCCCCCGACCACCCCGGCGACCTTATCCTCTTTGCGCCACGGGTGCCCGCGCGTTACCCTCGCTAGGGCAGGGCCCCCCCTTTTCTATGCTGCAACAGCAATAGGAGAATTAGGTTGACCTGACCGAGCGCCATTCACTCGAGCGAGAGGACACGGACTTTCGGCCTACAAAGGGGACGCGACTCTATTTAAAAAGGAGACGACTATATTTTCTGGAGGTTTCACTGTGTATTGTGGCCGGCGGAATCCTATGGTGTCGCTGGAAATGGTTTTCGGAAATGATTTACTTTGGACTAGTTTAGTTGGTTTTGCGCTGGATCGGCTGGTGGCTGAGCGCGAGGAGTTTATTCTACTGGGGAGGAAGGTATAAGTGAAACCCGATTGGAGGGATAAGCGCGAGGCCTATCGCATCCGAGTAATCGCAATTTCGCGCGGCTTTTATGCCCGAGAGGAATAACGATAAGTATTGAACTCGACGTTTTCTCACGAGGAATGAAAGCGCGCGGCAGGTAGAGATTTGGAGCGGCGGGCGGCTAGATAGAAATCCGGCGCGTCGCTTTGAGCGAGGCTTCGTGGAATATCTCCTTTTTCCGGGCTCTCCGACAATGAAGAGTGCGAGAGGCGCGCGAGGCAGCCTGGCGGAAAGGGCCCGGCGGATTTCCAGCGTTTCCCTATTCCCTCGCAGGATCGAGCTTATCCGCGCTGGGTTTGCCGGTGGCTCTCTGCGGTTCGTGTCCTGGCATCCCGTGCGCCTTCGAGTCCTCTCGCTCTCTCTCGCTCTCTCGCTCTCGGACTGGGCCTGTGTGCAGGGGATGCTGCTGCTCGCGGTAAAGACTCGAATGAATGCGCTGAATGGCGTCCGAAGGACTGGGCCCCTTTCTTTCGGTCCTCGCTCCTTTTCATAAGACGTGCTCCGTCCGCCGCGCGCTCCTCTTTTCAATGGGCTATCTCGAGGGTCTTGAGTTTCAATGCTCCGTCCGATTTCGTGGCAGCCGGGAACGAGCCAGGAGGAAGAAGCGTTTCGACAGCAGAAAAAACGATCATATCCTCCTCCGCCGCCCCGCGCCACCTCTCTATACTCGACAACCTTCCTTTTCTAGAGTTGCTGCGTGTTACTCTCATCCGACACACAAGAATTCCTACGAGATTATTACTTCGATCAACACCGTTATTCCTGGTCACTTATTTCCTCTCGTCATCATTTAATTTCAAGTCTTCAATTATGAATAACTCTATTTTCCAAAAATCATGAGACTCGGTAAAGTGCCGCGCCAAATAGTAGTCCCCTACAGCGCGCGACAGCCGAGACTATTATCCCGAAGTGCAGCGGATTCGATCGATGCCAAACTTTCTTCTCGACTTATGAAAAAGTTACGGTATTAAGGATTTATTTCTGAATATTATATTTTAACTGTAATTTTCGAAGCAATTTCGACTTTCTCCCCACGAAACCCTTCCGAGACATTCTCAACAGGCGAGTTCCGCTACGGTGTTCTCTCCGCGCCATGAAGCGCACACTGGCGCAGTATCTCCCCGCTGATGACGCCGCGTACATTGGCTGGCGCCGTAGCGCGCACTCGGCGCAACGCTTCCAGCGTGTATTTTCAGCTGGCGCGAGGGAAAGAAGATCGACGACGCACTCGCGCGACATTAGTGCCTCGCCAGCGACAACAACGGCCGGCCTTATCTCCCGGGGGAGCGAGAAAAAGGAGGTCGACCCCCGCGTGAAAAAGCAACATGCGGCCTCGCGCTCCCGTTTTTTCCGCAGCCTCGACTTGCGAGCATCGACAGATCGACTCGGTCTTCTATCACTGTGCGTGTCGCAAATTCGAGTGCTCGTCACAGGAATCTACTATGTATGTATTAATAAAGGGAGGTGGCTGTCGAGGAGGTGGCGGAGGATAAGGAGTTGACGCGGCCTCGAATGTAATTGGTTCGGACGGACCGCGTGCCATTGTCAGATGTTGCCTTATATTAGAAGAGGGCGCTTTTCCCTCCTTGGTTCCCGCGCGAGCTATCGATTAGGGTAAAAGCCATGGCCGGGAGCGAAGCCGATGCCGCGGGAGGAGGATGGTTCTGTTCTATGTATCAGGATATCTGGCCGAGTGCTGCGGTCGAGGATTCATCGGGAGGAGATGGGGGAGTGCTGTCCAGAGACAAGGTTTTTTTCCATTAGATAAATCGTGGCGGGAAAGGACCGGGAGCGAGTGCGTGTGTCGCTGCTCCTCGGAGTCGGGAATCGATCTGGCCCTGGAAGGAGCACTTCATCCCCCGTAAATTAATCGAGCGAATCGCCCGGCAGGGTTCTCGGTGCTCGACACGTCCTGGACAAGTGACAGGACCCACGGAAACCGGGCCTGCCTCGCCAATGGATTGAAACGAATCGCCCGGAACACATCCAGCGGCCTACTCCTCCCGAGGAAGTCGCCGACAAAAACCCGCGCGGCCCCTCACTCTCTCCCTCTCTCTCTGTGGATCTGCGGAATCAGAAGGAAGCGCCCGCTCGCCCCGTGACGAATGAACTGGCGCTGGCTTTGGACAGGATTTCCACGATGCCTGCGGATTCCCCGGGGAAAGACGCGGGAGATTGATGCGTTCGGGGCGATTCCGGGGCGACTTGTACCACCGATGATTACGACCCCGCATGAATTTTTATTCCCTCTTCGAGTTCTGCCAATCCTGTCGGATCTATTAATCCGCGGCTGTCGCATCGCGAGCAATCAATTGGCCGCGCGCGTCTTCATTAGCATGCGACGACAAGGCCGAGCGAAAAAGTGGCGGAGAGCTGGAAATTAGTGCGGCCGAGTGGGCCGCGAGTCCCCCGAGACCTTCGATTTCGTCACCGAGCCACTATCTGCCAGAAGATCGTAGCGGCCTGCTCTCGCGTACGTGCTCGATCCTAGACGCCTTAGTTCCAGGAGAAGGTCTCGGCCGACCTGTTCCCCTCCCTCGCCGCTCAATTCGGTAACCTTGGATCCCCGGAGAAAAAAACCTCCAGGTCAACGGTGGGACAGTTCGCCGATAGCCTATTCCTCCCGCGCGGAATCCTCCTCGCCGATTTTTTGCCATCGACGCACCGCGAGCTAAGGAGCTTCTCTCTCCCTCTCTCTCTCGCTCTCGCTCTCCGGGCAAGTTTTCTTCTCTTATGGAGGGAGAGAACGGGATCTCGGGATCGCGATATTGTATCTCCGCATCACCGTCACGTCCGCTCGATCCTAAACTCGACCGGTCCCCCTTTCGAGTCTGACCCTCCGCCTCCTTCCCTTCCCTTTGGGACTTAGATTCTCATCCTAGGTGAGAGACTTCGCTCACGATTCGGCGCCGAGCTCGAGAACTCTTCCTTAGAAAATCGAGCGCGATCTTACTCGGGAAAATATTTTGACTTTTTTTGATTTTTATTATTATTAAAGCTTAAATTGTTCATTGTAGAATCAATAAATCTTGGAAGTATTTAGAGTTTAAACGAGATATAAACTGCGAGGGTTCGCGACTCGCCGAGAGCGTGGGAACAATATGATTTTCCTGGAGTGGCGAAGCCCCCGAGTCCCGAGGGAACTCGACTCTCCCGGCGATAATAAAGCGGCGTGTCGTCAGGGAAACTATATAGGTTTATGTACCGCTCGAAATGAAAACTCTCACATTCATCGCGAGCTCCCCCACGATCCAAACTGGGTGGACTCGTACGTGTGCCGGAAGAGTGTCGGCCGATAATGTCAAGGCCAATCGCGACTCGAATTGTTAAGAGACCTCGCGGTACAAAAGTCCGTCCGGCCCAACCGAGCAGCAACAGAGTGCGGTGGTCTATTTCGGCGCTCGTGTCCGCGCAAATGAGCGACTTGTCGCGGCCGCTCGACACGGCCTAGGAAAACCTGATGAGTCCAGTGGGGAAGGACGCGTCGTCGCCGGGGGAAAACCGCGGCGATCCGTGGTACGAGTGGTACGACTAATGATAGTAGAAATCCAAAATAGCCGGACCGGCCGCGCGCGGCTAACGGACGCGTCTCTCCGGGCGTCGTTCGATCCTCTCGCGCGCGCTCTCGGCTTCTCCAATTCTCGCTTATACACGAATAATAAACTCGCCGACAAAGTGGCCGGGCCGATGTGCTACCACCTCGTCGGGGATCGAGGATCGCGGCCCGCAGCCTCCGGAGAGACGCCTTCCACGAACCGCTTTTTTCCGCTTCGACCTTCCGCGCGCCGTAAAAGGAGAGCCGCTCTCTCGCGGGGAAGGAGCGGAGAGTTTTACATGGCTGTGATATCGGCCGGACACTTTTACGAGCTCTCCTCTACAAATTGATTTCATCCGCTCGGCATGAAAAACTCCCCTCTTTCGGGTGGTCCTGGCGTCGCCGGGACTCGTTAAACTGGGTAATTAAGAGAGAGCCGGAGAGAGAGAGGGAGAGGGGGAGGTGAATGGAAAAGCGCGAATAAACGGAGGGCCGAGCGAGTCGAATCGAGCCGGGAAAGAGAGCTCCGCCCGTGTATAATGCTTGCTCCTATTCGGGCTCTCCGAGTTCTCGAGTGACTGCCGTGACGAACCGAGTGATTCCGAATGAGCTCTACTGAAATCCGTAAAGCAGCGCCCGGGGAAACTCGCTCAAGCGTGAGCTTCGTCCGCGGAGGAAACTCCCCACGAAAATCAACCTCCTCCTCCTCCTCCTCCTCCTCCTGCTGCATGAGTCGCGCGCTAAGTGAGAGTCCAAACACGCTTCCTCCGATATCGGCTCGATTTACCGCTTACGCGAGCTTCCGCGTGTCAAGTGGCATCAGTAGCCGGTGGAGCTTTCGCGCAAGCCTGTTTATTTCAGCGGAACCGGCCCCGTTAATCCGCCCGGGAAGCCCGTCAAGCGTCGCGCAGGGGTCGCCGCGCCAAACGCGCCGGACCAAAGTGCGCGCCGAGCCCGTCGAGGGGCATTCGGCCGGCGTACACGGCGAGACGGGAAACGCGTCCAATTTTGCACGACGACGACCTCGACGCGCTTGCATTAGCGAATACCAATGCGAATCACCGAGGCGTCCGTAGAGACGTGGCTTCGGTTCCTTTGCGTCACAACTCGGCGGACCCGCTGATATGACGCTTGACTCGACGGACGTAAATCGAGTTGGGATAATCGAGCGAATTGCGCGCATTCTTTGGTGATGCTTTCGTGGTTTACGGCGCGGGAGTCGCGACCTCAATTTCGCTGCGCGTCTACAGGACTTCTTCAACTATATAAGCTCTACCCCCGTGAACCTCTAGATTTAACTTTGTAGATAAATTTAAATTTCTTCTCTTTCACATTTGTCCGTAGTCCAAACACATGTTAAATCCGTCAAGTTTATTGAATATCAACTTCAATGGGTTCTATTGGAAGCCCAGTTTCAATAAACCAAAAAACCTTTAAATCTCCCCCAACGAAAATATGGTCCAGGTCCTATTAAACAACAATTGGACAGCGCATCTGGCATCATCGCAACCTATCTCTTTAAAGTCCGACCTATCATCGGGCCAACAGGGATCCCCGTTGGAATACATCACCGCCGGGGCTCTCGAGCGACAAAAGTTGCTCGGGGGGCCCGCGGCGGGGCGCTCGGAATTAGAGATCCGTCGGTGCACGGTGCAGCGGCTCCGAAAGGCTCCACTCGCCCGTGAGATACCTACGTCGAAGAGCATTCTCGTCGTACAGAGGGCCGGGGGCCGGGGCCGACGAGGGAGGCGTAGGTAGCCGAATCGCGATTAGCCCCACTCTCTCTGCCGCCGGGCCGCGCCGTAGACGGCGGAGAGGGAAAAGGATTCCTCGATTCACGCTTGGCCGATTACACCTGCCGCGCCGGAGGAGCGCAAAAAATCTAGCGAAAGCAAGTTGAGCAAGGCCGAGGGCCGAGAGGAAAAAACCGGGAGAAACAAACTAGAATTCACATCGCCGAGTAGCATATGTCAGGAGACTCGATAGAGTCTCGCGCCAAGTAGTATAGTCCCTTGTACGGCGCGCGACAGCCAAGACTCATCTATTTTCCCGAAGTGTACCTGTTATCTATAGTTATCAAACTTTCGGCTTCATTTATACAAAAATTACAGCTCCGAGAATGTATTTAGGAATTTTGTATTTCATCATTTATTTTTCGGAATCCAACGAGCCAGGAATCATGAGGGTCGGTCCAATCGTTCCGGAGATATGAATTCTCCTGTTATTTTTTCTCGTGGATATATCTATATCGAACGGTTTCTCTGTTGGCGAGTAAGATCGGGGCCTGGAGAGGACGCGCGTCGGAGAGAGGCGGAAGTAAAGTATCGGCCGGGTGATTCCCAGAAGGTCCGGAATCGCGAGGTTCGATCGAGCTTGCTCGGAAAGCGCGAAACGAGCGGGCAAATGTGTCCGGCGGCCGTTACGAGGACGTACGGCGCGGCGGCTGGAAAAGGAGAGCGCGGAGAGTACAAGCTCCGAGAGGAGGAGGAGGAGGAGGAGGAGGATGTGGCGGGGGTGGGGCGGTGGAAGAGGAGAGCGAGGAGGAAAGTTGTTGGAGGCTGAAAGATGGCATCGGGCGCCGGTTAAATTCATTAGGGCGACATCGCGCTGCCGCGGAGAAGCGGCCCCGCGTGGAATATCGATGGATCGGGGAGTCGCGGCGCGGCGATACGAGCAGGAGGGCGAGCGAGCGCCTAAATACTGGCGAGCGGGCCGAGCCGTACACACGAGGGGACCCGCGCGAGCACGCACCCAGACACGCGCGAGCGCCGTGCCCGGGCCGCACGATATTTAGGGTCCGAGCGGTCGGCGAACATAAATCGAGAGATGCTCGATAAAACGAGCGAAAAAATACGAGTCGCACCCGGAATAAATAACTGGCGGGAAGGAAGGCCGCCGCCGCCGCCGCCGCCGCCGCCGCTCTCCGAAGCGGAATCGAGCGGGCGGCTGGCCACCAGGAGATGCCAAAGCCTCGCCACTCTCTCCCTCCAAGAGGAAACAGGGGTGTCGTTGCGGTCAAACGTGCTGGGATATGAATTACCGCTTATAATAGCGTACGAGGTCCAAAAGCAGTGGCCGCTCGTCCACCCCTCGACCGACCAACGGGGATAACTACCGTTCGACGAGCGAACTACCCTCCCGAATTCCCCGATCCGCCTTCCCGGAAATACATTCTCTCCCCCGGGCCGAAATTCAACCTGACCCAGGGGCCCCTCGGTTCCGCCGCTCGGCCACGCCATTTCCTCCTAGTTACCGTCGATCGACGCTGCACGCGCGATTGCTCCCGCAACTACCAACTACCAACTCCGCCAGCAACCCTAGCCTTACGCGTCCAGTGTAGCTCTCGAGCGGCGACGAGCGGGCAGAGATTCGAAAGCTAGTAGTCGCGTGGCGCCGCTGCCGCGCGGCCCCTCATTCGAGTGGTTCCCATCGGCGCCCTCGGATATATCGCGCGCGCGGACCATCGCTCGAGAGCCATCGACTAGACACTAGAGGGCTGGAGGCAGGCCCCTCTCGAGGGGACCGGGTCTCCAGCGATCGGGCCGAGGGTGGTTGAGAGTCGCTGGGTCCGTTTAATGGATTCGCGCGCGAGCCTCGTGCCGTTTGTATGCGTTCTGCGATCTGACCCCGAATGCCTCGGAGAGTATGGGCCGCGTGCACTCTCACGTGCTGCTGCTGCCAGACGCAAGGACCGCGCGCGGCTGCTTCCTCTACGGTCTACACCTACATGCGTACGGGGCCGTGTGCGAGTGCACATGAGAGAGATCCCGACAGCCAGTACTATACGGAGGGCCGGCTCTCGGCCTCTCGGGGAGTAGTACGAGAGCGAGCGCCGGGGAAGCCGTATATCTCGACCCACGCAGCATCCGCACTCACTCGTTACAGTGCTATCTCCGAGCGGCTAGCGGAATACGGAGAGTCGTCTCGGGAGGGAGAGAGAGGGAGAGAGAGGGAGAGAGAGAGGAGGGTTGCGACTTTTTCCCGGACGGTCGTGCCAAATGGCCACTGCCCTCGGCTATTGGCGAACATTACAGCAATATCTGCCGGGGGAGGCTTGACTAACTACCCTTATCGGCCGCGAGACACGGCAGGATCAACGGGATGAGAGTCGAGTGTGCGGCGAGCAGCGAAGGAAGAGCTCTGGCGAACGGTAGCTTGGGCCCAGTGGGGTCCTCTCCAAGAATTAGTATCTTGTATCTGGCGCTGCCCGCTGTAAATCATTCGGGGAGTGTCAGGAATACTTTAAGGGCAACTGCAACGAGGAGTCTCTGCTCCACATACGATCGTTTCTCCCCATTTTTCTTGGTTCCCCCGCGGGCGAGATTCTCCCGGAGGAAGTCGACGGGTTTGCTCCCTCGGAGCGGACGGCGCCGGAGATCAAAGGCGCCCGGCGCTTCCTCCATCGCTAATGACGAACCGTCGCTTTTTACTCCTGCGCTCGACTCGCCAAAGCGCCGGTTCGAGGTCAATCCTCGCCCTCGGCGATTATCCAATGATTCCGCGGGACCACGCTAATACGCGCCAGGCCGCGAGGGAGTTAGTCGCGTGCTCACCGAGCCTGTCTCCTACGCCGGCGAGAATCTCGCTTTCCCGTCACGTGCGCGCTCGCTGGCTCGCCTGCTGCTGCTTGCGCTTTTAGCCAGGATGTTTTTGCACGCGTGCACCGACACTCCGATCCCGAGGAGGCGAGGCAGCAGACGCGCGCGCCAAGAGAGAGAGAGAGAGCGTGCGTGTGCACGATGGGGAGGCGGTTTTTAGCATTGCGCGGAGGGAGCTCTTCGGCGAGGTCAAAGGAGCACGAACCCGTTCGTTATCGCGAGCGCGTCACTCGCGCCTCTTGCTGTCACGACTTCAAACCTGCCAGACCTCGCTAAACCTTTCGCTCGGATCTACAAGCTACGTACAGGATGGTTCACTTAGCTTCGAATCGTTATCACTCGTTAGAGAGAATTTTTCGATAATTTCCTTCGTTTGACACAATTATGGCTTGTTCCTGACTAATTCTATGTAGAATTTTAGTTTTGGAAGTAAAACTATTGAACAATAGTGAAATTGGCCGAGTTGGAAAAATGTCAAAAAATTGAAAAAATAAGAAGGGGTAGGTATGGAAAAATTTTCCATTTTTCGAAGGTTCCCGAAATCGACTGAATGCCTAATATTTCTTTAGTTTGAACCTAGAAACCAAGTTTCCTCAGAAAATTAGTTGATTAAAAGCCATAACTGTGCCCAATGGATGAGATTTCGACGATTTTCTTCTGAAAATCGGGGAAATGTCGCTCATACGACACAATTACGCACTCTGGCCGACTAATTTTCTGCAGAATCTTAGTTTCAGGGATAAAACTATCGAAAAATGTTGAAATCGGGCGAGTTGAAAAAATTTCCAAAAATCGAAAAAATCTGAAGGGGATCCATGTAAAAATTCTCGATTTTTAGAAGGTTCAGAAATTCGCCCGAATACCTGATATTTCAGTAGTTTCGACCAAGAAACTAAGATTCTACAAAGAATCAATGCCCCAAAGCAAATATTCCATCCAGCAACATAATAAAATCCATGAGAATCCACATACTCGTAACAAACCGAGATCCCAAGCCAAGTGAATCACCCTGTATCCACACACCTACTACACGTAGTATATTCATGGGGCCAGGAGGAAGCGAGCGGCACACTCGGTGCCCACTCGAGGATTCTACGCGAGCGCCTGTCGAGAGCAGGCCGAAGCCTCCGTGGAAATTAGCGTCGTAATTAAAAGAAATATGCGATCCTCCCCTGCGCCGGGAGCCGGGATGCCTGGCAGTAACACCGCCAGGGGCTCCACCCCTTTCGAAAGCAACCCTCTCACGAGCGGGCTGCAAGAGGAAGCGAGAGGGGCGAGAGCGACACATCTGCTGCTATCAAAATCCGCACCCACGCGGGGAGCGAGAGAAAGTGGCGGTGCTGGGGTGCGTCGGCCAAGATGGAGGCTGAGAATTAAAAAGCGGGAAAGGCAATGAGGGTGCGAGAGGCTGCTCCCTCGCTGGGAAACTCTTTGGAATATCGGATACGCGATATTCCTTAAATATTTGCCGTACGCGAGAGGATCTGTCGCGTATAGTAATTGGTGGCGGCTGTCTCTCTATTTATTGGTGGAGCGGCGAGGTTACGGACATCGTCGAGAGCCGAGAGCTCTACCTTTAACTCCGCCGCCTCCCGGTGTACCCGTTCTCTCTCTCTCCTTCCCGGGTCCTCTCTCGCGAGAGTACGTGACCCGGGTGGATGAACGGGAACGTTGACCCAACGTGTGGACGCGAGTCGCGCGTATACACGTGCTAGCCTCCACTCCTACCCCACATGCACTCGGCGTAAAGCGACGCCCGAAAGTTCCTCGGCGAGCACTGTCGTCGCTGCTTCGCTCGTTCGACTGTCGATTCTCGTGTTTACTAACAGAGGACACTAGAAAAAACGCGTGTTAAAAAAATTACAAGATTTTCACGTGTAAAGTAAGTCGACGACAAAAAGGATGATTTTTAGTATTTCGGCCCACTTTTGACTCGTGAAATAGGAATAATAACAACAAAATGAAAAATAATAACTAAAATCTGGCGAGAATAAATAATTTTTTGTAACAAGGATTGTACTTGACTCGCAAAATAGAAATAATAACTAAAATCTGAGAAGAAAAAGTAATTTTTCTCGTAGACTCGTAGAGATGCTTTCATATTTTTTGAATATGTGACCTGGCTAATATGCGTTGTAAGTGAAAATAGGGTGTAGGGCGTGGTGGGTCTCACGAAGATACGGGATAAGAAGTACAAGAGTGGGTGGTGTGAGTGCGGTGGATATCAGAGGTCGGTACGCAGTCCGTAATTACTAGAAACACGTGGACGGCAGCGAACGGTAGTCCATCGCGGCGCATAAATTTCCCTCCGGGAGAGTATGCTTTAACGAGCGTTAATTACGGTACGCGGTGTTGCGCGCGGTGGAAAACAGTTTATTAGTCATCGCCGGACGTCTCATCTCTCGCGGCTGCGATAAGTGCGCGCTTGTTACAGAGAGCGGGGGATATGTCGCGGAGAGAGCAGTGGTTCGTCTCCTCCCTCTCCCACCGGATTCATATACATAGAGAGGAGCAGACCCTCGGCTCTCTCGCGCGACGATTCACCGCGGGCACGTACTCGCGCGCTCGTAAACTCCTTTTATCACTGGCGGGGAGAGGACGGAGGCCGCGCGTCGCGTTAAAGGTCCGCTCACGCGCTCGCCCAACTAATAATCGCGAAAACTCCTCCGACTTCACACCGCGGACGACTTATCGCCATGACCCGCGGACACTTTGTAATAGGCTCGCGAGCGCCATATGTAAACGGGCGCGCGAGTGCGCCGCATATACCGGGAATGTGAATCAGGCTTTAGCGGCGCGGCGTGGCGCGGCGTGTTCGAAGGGAGCTCGAAAATTTCCTTCCTGCGAACACGAGCGGCAATATAACTCGCGAGGAACACATGACGCCTCACTTTCTCTCGCTCGCGCTCGCCCCGTAAAAAAGGAGGATGAGGCGCGCGAGGAGGCGAGGAGGCGAGGAGTCACGGGCGCGCTGTTCTCCGAGTCGTCGACAAGCGCGAGCCGGCAAAGAGAATCGGGGAATATAAATAAGCCGGTGACGCGCCATACGGTGCGATGCCCCGTTTTCGCCGAAACTGCGAACTCCCAATCTCGGATGACGATGATGGATCGCTCGGGGAGGGCGTCTCTCTCTCCCTCTCTCCTCGGGGGAGTAGGAGGGCGAGAGTAAAAGGGGTGAAAGGGGTGAAAGGGGTGAAAGGAGTGAGTATATCGTAGGATATTCTCACGGGGTTGGAAAAATGGTTAGCGGAAGAGATAAGGTCTAACGAGGTATCGCCGAAATGAGTGGTATATACGGACGGCTAATCTACCCCAGGGCCTACGAGTAAGAGTGGGGTAAGAGTGGGGCGGTTGGCCTGCGGGTGCGATTCCTCGGGCGGCGAACGGGTTCAAGAGTAATTGGCAGGAAGAGCACTAACGACCAAGAGCGTTTCGCTGCTCGCTAAAGCCGCTAGCTCGACGGCCGAGCCGTGTGCTCAAGGGGTTAAGAGGATCTCTCTCGGCCTCGCCGTTATAATTGTCGACTGGCGATCGGGCTCGCTCGCTCGCTCGCTTCCGTCGGCTAATCGCGTTTACATGTACTTAATTGGAGGAGTCCGCGCGTCTTTCCTATCCTTGGCCTTGCCATTTCTCTCCACCGACCTGTCCTTCGTCCCCCCTCGCCTCTTCCTAATTCCCAGCGGACTCGCCCGCAAAAACTCCTCCGCAAATACGCTCGGGATAATTGGTCCGGAGTGTGCGATATGCTCAGTTCCTTCCAACTTGCCAACTTTTTCTAAATCACCACGTTTCTCTAGTAGTAATATTCAGCGATTAATGTAATAATCGATAATGGTTATTGATTGATTGACTGAATTGATGAATTGGCAGAGTTCCATTTAAATATATACAAAGTGGAAGAATAGAATGACTTGGTTCGCTTTTTATATATACATACATATATTCATGTAATAATTAATTCAATCAATAACCATTATTGATTATTACATCAATCCTGAATATCTGTGTATATATATGAAAATCGAACCAGATCAACTTATTCTTCGACTTTGTATACATTTAAATACAACTCTCCCCCACAATAAAAAAGGAATAAATAAACCCAAAGCACGGAGTCGATTGAGAGGCGTGTTCTCCGTGCAAGTGTCTCCGGTAGGATTTATTTGCGATATCAATTAAGGATATCCTCGCTCCCGGCCGTGTCTCGGGGTGAGATAGGGTGCTCCTCGCCCTCGAGCAATCTCACCAAAGAGCGGGCGAACGGCGTCCCGCGCGCGCTCTCCGGGAAAGCGTAAGGGCCTAGGCGTGGTAAAGTGGGCCGGCGCGTAAAAGCAGCCGAGGAGAAACGGAGCGAGCAGCGTTCGATCGGCGTCGGCTCGTAAAAGCAAAACTACCGGCTTCCAAACTGCTGGCCCCCTAATGCCGCGCGGCCAGTTGTAAGTTGTAACCATCGCGGCGACCGAGAGTCTATCGGCCGCGGAGAACCCGGGCAACTGGAGGCACGTAGTTCCGAGCGAGAGCCAGCGCGATAAGAGCCGCGACGGAAGATGAGTGGTGTGTGCACGCCGTGATTCACCGTGTAAACATGACGTACGCACGCGTTACAGAGAGAGAGAGAGAGAGAGAGAGAGAAGTGCGTTGAGGCTGCCGGGTGCAGCTAGCGATCGTAGGCGCGGAAAACTAGAGCAACTGGAGAGCGTCGATTAGGATGATAGGCGAGCGCTCGGCTTACAAACGCTCCCACACGCGCACGCGTGTGCGTTTAATAGTCGGCACGAGCTAAAGAGGCGAGAGCGGAACGGAAGGACCGAGAGGCCTGGCCAGGGGAGGAAACGCAATTACGAAGGAAGCTGTGCGGTCAGCTTGGGAGCCGGCGATCGCTCTTCGCCCAGAGGGCGGCGCAGCCCTCGCTTTCTCTCCTCCTCCATCAGAGGGTTCGCCTGCCGCCCAACAAACCCGAGCTCATCGGCGTCACGAAAAAATTCCACATTCCTTCGATTCCGCCCTCGTTACTCTCCTTTTTGCCGATTCCTCTCGGGAACCCCGGGCGAAAAGAAACCTCGCCGTTTATCGAGCGATTCTCTCGCCCTCGTTCATCACCCAACTACTCTCTATCTCAATTTAAGTTTTCCTCACCTTTAGATATTACTGAGATTATTAAAACCCCTAATATGTTAGCATATAACTATATATATCTATTCCTCCGTTCGCATAGTATAGTCTATGTTCATAGTTGATGATATCTTGTTTTGTTTTGTCCCCCTTTATCTCTTTTTTCACCTCAAATATTTTAATATTTTTAGAGTAATAGAGCGAGTAATTTTTTTTAAACTTTACCACTGTTAACTCTTTTGTATCTAGACTGATTAATCCTTCACTGGATTAGTCGCTTTAATAAAAAAAAGCCAACTACTCTCCGTGCGTTGGACGAGAGTCAAGTGGCGAGCGCGAGCTTTTGGAAGCTCGAGATTAGAGCGTGTTGCTCTCGCGCGTACCTACACAGTTAAGAGGCTGTCCGGCGAAATCCCGGGCGAAACGATCGCCTATCTCGGCCGAGATAAGGGGAGCGACGCGCTCTCACAAGGAACCCGTTGAACCTCCTGGCGTCGAGGAGGCCACGCGGTGAGTTTATAGTCGAACGCTATAAAACGCGGGAGAGACCGCGCGATGCAGCCCCATATCCGGGTGAGCTTGCCACTCGAGCCAATCTTAGCTATCTTTCATCTTTCGCCGCGGCTTTCGCTCGAGCGCCTCCGCCGAAGCCGCGACACTCTTTTGCCCCGCCGAGGACTCAGTTCCCGTCTCGCCAACTTTTCCACCGGCGAGAGAGGTCAATTCGAGCGGGCGATCGGACGCCGGCCGAGGAGGAAGTCCTCGTTATTTGCGGGACACCCCGCGGTTTATTTCAAAACAGAAAATACCGGGGAGCGAGCTCGCTTTCGTGGAAAGCGAGAGAGCACTGTTGGTGGTCTCCGTCGCTTTTTTCCTCGGGTTTCTTTCTCCGCGGGCGTCTGCACGCGGAACCACCCTTCGCATCGCCACCTCCTTCCGCCTTTCTTTCCACCGACCCACCTCCGTTTACTTAAAACGAACCGGCAAACGTCTTCGAGTTTCCCACCACGTGTTTTTAGAATCGACTGCCTGTATAAATCGGCGAGCGTCGCTCGATAAAGTATATTCGTATGAAAATGCAGGTATTCATGGAGCGAGTCGGGTTGGGCTCCATCTCCATAAAGATATTCCTCTCGTTGATATTCCGAGCGGCGGATTTTCGGGGGCTTTGTTGCGCCGCGGCTCCATCGGGATCCAAGGAAAACAAACGCGGAATCGCAGCTGATTTTAATGGCATCCTCCCTCTCGTTATTCCGGCGCAGTCCGCAGTCCCGCTGATCCCTCCGCGTCCAGCCGGATACCATAAAGATCGCGGGAGGATCGTTAAGAGTAGCGAGCGGCCGCGCGCGAGAGAGTAGAGAGAGCGTCTAATTCTGACTGGGGAAAAAGTGAGTGTTGGCCTCAAGTGCGATGTGCCACTGCGCGCGCTCTCCTTCGCAGATATAGGGAGAGCAGGAGAGTTCGTCGCTCGGCGGAGTTCCCAGAAACGCTCGTAAAAGCGGCCTCCGAGAAGCGCGAGGGAGAACTCGGAGCGGGTGCGCCGCCTCCGAGGATATCTATCTACTCGGGAGAATATCTCTCTGTATCGGCCGGCGAGTATCCCGGGACTTCCGCGATCTATATGCCGCGGGAGCAACTAATCCCGGCGGGGAAGCCGGCAGATATATATTGTTTTCGAGAGAGGCTCGAGAGGAGCGAGAGCGAGCGGGTCGAGTGGCGAGGGTGTGGGTTGCCGGGGTGGCGGAAAGTCAGTGGTCCGCGGACATGACCCGGCGCAACGCCCGCCAGGACCAGGATACGTTGCGACGAAAATAACTGGCTCGATGTAACGGTCATGGCCGACGATTAAATTTAAGTGCTCGCTGCTCCCCGTGAGATGCACCGAGGTGAACGGGTACATACATACACCGCTCGCCTCTCCCTCCCCCCTCTCTCTCTCTCTCTGGTCCGTGTGTGCCCCTGGGTAACACGTAGGTGAGCGCGCACGCTCTCGCGGCAGAGATGCATTTACGAACGAGGGAAGGTCAGTGGACGTGGATATGCGTGCGACGTAGTAGCCCGGAGAGTAAACTGGCCTCCACAGGGTCCGCAGCACACTAATGCGCCCGCCGCCTATACGTATTTATAAATACAAGCCTCGCTTTGACCAGCGAGCGAGCGGCGGCGCTGACCTGCGCTCAAAAGGCGACATTGGCCACCGGGAGGATATTGGCAGTGAGCCTAGACCTCGTCGCCCCCGCGAAAAAAGATTCCCCGAAAAGCCCTCGCGAGCGCCAACCCGATCCCGCGCCGCTCAGGCTAATGCGAGTTTTATTACAGGCCTTTTACTCGTCGCGCGACACTCGGCTCACTCGACTCACGCGCGCTCGCTACCCACATCAAAAGGATTACTTTCACGCGGAAAGTAACCCTCATAAATAAATGTCAGCCTCCGCAGACTTGACGGTTAACCTTCCTTTTTTCGCCTCGCCACTACTAACGCTCGACACTCGACGCCTTGCCACCTTAATGTTTTCTGCGGCTAATAATATGATCGATAAAGCTCACCTCGCTGGTCAAAGGATGCGTGGATGTTCTACTGTTGGAGCAACGGTGAAGCTCAACAGTTGGGAGAGCTGGCCATTGGACATCTGGCGCGATCTAACCCTCGGCTCGGGAACTACGTAGTGTTGCGGGCTAGATATAGTCTGTGATGGATTTCGCGGGTTTCATTCTTGAAAAATGGGGATTTCAAGTGAATTGGGGAAACTTCGGAAAATCGAAAATTTTTGCATGGGTACCCCTTCTCACTTTTTCGATTTGTCAAAGGTCTCCCGATTCCGGCGAATTCACAATTTCTCGATAGATTTAGTCCTAAAACTAAGGCTCAACACAAAGGAAGTCGTTAGGAGTCGAGCACTGCGCCGCTCCAATGCGATTTCCAAGGTTTCCCTCGCAAAATCAAAGAAACAAGCTCCATACGACACAATTTCGATAAGAATCACACACAAATAATAGCGAAAAACAATTCAAGTAACAATGGCCATAGCACTGACCTGTTGCTTGCTAACTGACGCCATTGCCGGTGCCGGCGGGTGCGAAATTCATTTGCAGGCCTCTCCGCATCCAGCTAGGAACAGCACAAACACTCACCACCAACACACGCAGCGGATTCCAATTAATCTAATTCAACTTCTCCCGACGCACACTCGCGATTAATTAATCTATTTCAGAACGAATCTTCTCCAACACCTCGGGGATGCGTGCAGTAACCCCACGACGCCACCAGAAACTGCCGCCAAATGATGGCGGCCGATCGGGCGGGATTTTCAAACTACCTCCCGCCGCGCCACCTGGCGGCAAAATCGAAACTCGTTATTTAAACGGCGTCTCTGCCGGGAATGCAGCGGCGCTGATAAGAAATGATAACACGTGATAACCGCAGTGGCTGTAAGGAGGGCGTTAGTGCGCTCGGCACAGCCCTTCCATCGAGCGAAATGCCAGGACAGCAGGCCGAGAGTATCGCGGAACGATTAACGCTCCATCTGGAGAGATTGGCTGGGGGGAGGTGGCACAGCTTCGAGCCAATCGTGATGGACCACATGGTTGGCAGCGTAGTGCGATAGTCGGTGGGAAGCGTCGGAGGCAGAAAGTCGTGGGGAACGCGACGGCCAACCACTCGGGGGTATGTTGTCGTTTACTGTACCGGGCAAGTGTTACCTCTCGCCGTCGTTGTCGTCGAGCTCGCGGCGAATATGCCAACGTGGCCGTCAACGGACGTGCTCCGTTTACTTTGCGCGGATCGCGTACAGGTAAAGGGGAAGAAGCTCAACGATGAACCACTCGCCATGACATCCAACCGATTCGTGGTATTCCTCGTGTTTGTCTTGTGTATTGCGGTCGCTGTCATCGGCACCCTCTTGTCGCATTACATTCGCCACCTCTCCATAGATCTGCCGGGGAAGATCGGCGCCGATCATCATGCAGGTAGGCCAATTATCGAGCCCAACGCCCTGCCCTTCCCGGGCGATGTTCCTGGTTTAACGTTGCATCGACTTTTTCAGGTCAAGAGTTTCGGCACGTATTTATACCGCTGCCGCCGGAAAACACGCTCAACTTGTACGACGAGGGCTCGCTGGGTGTAGCGTTGCAGCGCTCGGAATTGGAGAATCTCGATGTTAGAAATAGCGCGACGGCCACAGCCGAGGCTCTCACCTCCTTGCATCTCGCGCTGGAGATGAAGCTCTCGGGGAAGCAGAAGAAAGCTGTCAAACTCTTCCAGCATGCGGTCGCTCTCGCGCCCAAGCATCCCGACGTGCTCAATCACTACGGGGAATTTCTCGAGTACACCCAGAACGACGTGATCAAAGCCAACGAGTATTATGTGCGAGCGCTCAACTGCCAGCCCAATCACGAGGGTGCACTGACCAACAGTCAGAGGACGGCGCGCGTCGTCGAGGAGCTGGACAGGCGAATGCTCAGGCGAATAGATGAGAAAAGGAACACCCTTGCTGCTATACCGGATCAGGATGCTGCCCTTATTCGTGCCAAAAAGGAAGCTTACTTTCAACATATTTATCATACCGTGGGCATTGAAGGGAATACCATGAACCTGGCTCAAACTAGAGCTATAGTAGAAACTAGAACTGCTGTCGCAGGAAAGAGCATTGATGAGCACAACGAGATTCTTGGCTTGGATGCTGCCATGAAATACATCAATGCCACTTTAGTAAATAGGTCAGTGGGCTGTTGCTATCTTTATTGTCATAGGAAAGAGCAGATTTAGAATGATTCTTTGTTTCTTCAGAATGGGCTCAATCTCCATAAATGATATACTAGAAATACACAAGCGTGTTTTGGGTCATGTGGATCCTGTGGAAGGTGGTGAGTTCCGTCGGACTCAGGTGTATGTTGGAGGTCATATTCCACCAGGTCCTGGAGATATAACTTACCTCATGGAAGAATTTGCAAGATGGTTGAATAGTGAAAGTGCCATAAGAATGCATCCTGTGAGGTGAGAAATTATATGACCTTGACCCAAAGCCTGAGAATAGTTGATTCAATGTCCAATTCATCTTTCCAGATACGCAGCCCTTGCTCATTACAAACTGGTGCACATCCATCCGTTCTCAGATGGAAACGGCAGAACGTCGCGGCTGCTGATGAATATGATCCTCATGCAGGCTGGTTACCCACCTGTTATCATACACAAACAACACCGACACACGTACTACGAAAACCTCCAAATAGCGAATACCGGGGACGTGAGGCCATTCGTTCGTTTTATTGCGGAATGTACCGAGCAAACATTGGATCTTTTCTTATGGGCGACTAGTGAATTTTCGAGGCAAGTGCCTGCTCTGAGTCAAGACAGTCTCTTTACCGAGCGTAATACAATCGGATTGGAGCAGGAGCACTACGATCCGTACGAGAACGACTGACACTTGATGTAACGAGGCTCGAGTATTTTCGAAACCAAAGAATCACGGAGAATCGCTGCGATAATGCAATCGACAGAATTTGGACAGGGTAGGGAACACACAACATAGTGAACGAATCGACAAATGCACCGGTTATTTATAATTGTCTTAAGTTTGATTCGGTTCCATAGAGCTCTGCCGCCATATGCTTGTTCACTGATCGACGGAGCGATTTGTCTTTCGTTCCAACTAGTAGTCTCACGTTTCTTCCGATAAAGTACTTAGGCTTTGTATAATGGAAATATTTATTCTTGTTATTGCCGCACAGGCTTGCGGAACACTCAGGTTTTACTTGCGCATTAGGAAACTGCTCGGTTTAGACAATTTGCAATTTACTAGGGAACTCAATGAGATAGCTGGCTTGACGTATAAGATATGCTTCCATTAAGCAGGCATTACGTTCTTTTAAAGCAATGCAATTTATCTGGCGAGTAATTGCGTTCGAAACTCTACGAAGACTGTGATGTAATACGTAAGATATTTGACGAAATCAAACAACCGCATGCATGCGGCATTATAAATAATGAAGCCCACGACTTATATAAACGGTGCGCAATCTTTTACTTGCTGGTCGAGTTATTTATGGCGCGTATAGCGCATGTACAGACATCTTTTAATAAATATATCTAATTTTGGAAATCAGATTTCATGTATTTTCTTGCTTTTTTGATTGCCAAGTGATTACACCAGTCGGTATGCTAAACGGACCTGCCATTTTCCACTTCTAAATTGGTTATACTTTACTTATCAACAAAGTAAAACATCTGCCGTACACGTACGCATAGTACAAGGTAAGAAGATAGTTGATTCGTGCCAGCCAGGCGACAGGGCTGACGAAATCGTGAGACACTCGTGTTACTTCCTACTTACTACGTATCGTATAGGCAGAGCACGTTGCTACTTCACTTTTTCTTCGCTCCCTTACGTAACCGTTTGCTTATAAAAAATAATAAGTGTATTGACATTCTCGAACGTTAAACCGTACTCGGCACATATCGCTACCTATTAAAAATGATTACTCTACAGATGATACCCGTTCGACTCCGTAAGCGTCGCCCAGTACGATCTCCCCATCGCAACTCTCGTGATATCGTTACTCCCAACGTCTCCCAAGCGAACCGTATTAAAACCACTCGACTCCTATTTATAAGGCAACGAATACTTAGCAATCGCTACAAACAATCAATCGTGTTATCTCTAATAAAACATTTCCGATCTTTCGTCCGAGATAAATACAGAGTGAGGGAATTCGCACCACATTCAAGCGTATTCGACATTATCAACGCGCATCGTAGGTCAACATAAATAGTCGTGAAAAGAAGGAATCACAAGTTTCCTCTTGGATCAGCAATGCGAAATCCTTATCGATCTAACAGGAGTATACACGCTACTCTCTTACTCCTTCTCCTTTTGGTTAAACTCAAAGACGCTCTCGGACGCGTCCTCTTTCCATCTCCGAGCCGATTAAACATCCCTTTAATTGTCCAAGCACATATCTCACCACTGTGATTTATTAACGAGGTATAATATAACGATAAGATTTTCATTCGGCATGCATACGTTGGAACTTTCACTCTCACGATTCTCCCGTGATCGTTGAAAGTAGTGGGACTACGAACTAATGAAGCGGCGACCGCTTCGAGCGAGTTAGGTCGTTCTTGGATACTCAAGCAATTGATCCCCGGTGAAGTGAAATTATAGAGAATGGAAATGTGTTCGTCGGGTCGATGAACCTCCCCTAGGTGTGATTCACTCTTACGGGCTAGGTACTACCTTCGCGAAATCAGTCGTTATTTGGTTTATTATGAGTATGTCGATCTGCCTCTATCAAGTATATAAAGTTTCGCGGTGTTAAGCGCGCGGGTCTCTCTCTCACTAAGGCTTGTCTTGATGATCTACGGTGAACAGTAAAATGGGTCCCTCGCGCGGCATATCAGCTCTAGTCTCTCTCAGAGCTTGCTACACCTCTCGCGCATCTGGTGCCTGCTAGCTGATAGACATTTTTCCCAGATTCGGTGTAACAATGAAGAAACAAATTAAGAAACAGTTTAGTATCATCCTTTAAGAGATATATTCCGCATACAAATATTTAAAATCTAACAAGATACGCATTGAAGGTTCTCACGCGATTCGTCAGTTTCTCAAGCCTTTCCAATTTAATCGGAAACTCCTCCTCGTTCACTGGTATCTTTAACGCGTTTAGTTATAGGGTTTACAGCTTATAGCTAAACAAGGCGATGCAACTAAAATCGTACCTCCGCACGTTGGCCGTGCCGCCGAAGAATTTTGCTGGAACCAGTCGGGCCGAGACTCTATGTGCTCGCTCTCGAGTTCCGTCAAGTTTTTACTTGTGACTTTTTCGCATCAACGACCTCTTCGCTCCACCTTTCTCCCCCTCTCGTTCGCGTTCTCCGATTCACGCACTCTTGCCTCAGCATATTTTTTTAAACTAGCTAATCGCGGTGTGTCTCTGTGTGTCTGTGTGATTACGATTCGTGATTAGGACGTGCTTATTGAATAAGTAGATAAAATCGTGAACGTGGATACCACACCACGCACTATCTAGGGGGCGAAACACGCTGTCCACGTCTATCGAAATTCATATCACACCTTGTTCTCATCTCACGAAAGAAAGGCAGGGAAGAGAGAGGGAGAGAAAGGGTATAAAATTTCGTTCAGTGGTTACGTAGCTCAGGAAGAGGGGACATGCTCGAAGTTTGGTCGGAACTAGTATCGGGGTGGTGCGTTTGCTCGGTGGAACGGAATTTTGGATGGTACTGTGAAATGCGAGTGCACCCCGTAAGCCCAGGACAAGGGCGCGCAATTTCCGTACGCTAAATTGCGACCAGTTCTCCAGAAGATCTTTGGAACGGAAAACACAGAAGCATCTATCGACGGATTATCATTTGGATGGAGGCGTCTAATCAAACTGGCAAGGGAAAGCGACACGGAAATGCTTAGTCGACCTCTGCGAAAGAGAACGTTAAGCACGCAAGCTTAATCATGGACAATTCGCGCCCAATTTCTCCATAGTTAAAACAACCCTTATTCCATGGTTCGCCACGCGGCAGAATTTAATATACGAAGCTTTTGCGTTTGGCTCGAACACCACCCTCCCGCCCCTCCTCTCTCAGTCTCTCGGAACCTCTTCCCTTTTGAAATCGTGCTCTTCTACACCGTTACACTCTTCTCCCGCGCGAGACCCGGAGCCTTAGTTGTACCGCGAGTTACGCGTTCGCGTCATCTTCTGGCTCATCTGCTCCTCCTGCACGAGCTTCCCCCGGAACTGCCTCACTTGGTCCAGCGCGGCGAGCATGGTGTCGCATTGCTGCACTAGGAGTTGCTCCCACTTTTGAGCGTACGCTGGAACAGAGAAAGGTTTTACACGTCAGCCTGGGGAGATACGAGGGCGCACGGGAAGAAGCAACGGGCCGTGTCGGAGGGTGCTGTTCTCCGTTCCTTCGCAGGCCAAGACACAATGAGAGCAAAAAGAAGCAGTCTCCGCTCGAAAGAGAGCTTTTTCAAGGGCCCCGCCGAGTTCTTAAACGCGGCATACACAATGAGGAGAAACTCAGAGCCGGCGAGACACGGTGTAGAGAGAGAGTGAGAGAAGAGACTGGCATGTATGAGACCTGCGAAAGGACCCCCGCTTAAAAGGCACGCTTTTCTCCATGGGAATAAGGGTCGTCGCGGAAACGCGCTTCTTTACAAGCTGTAAGCGTGAGCCTTTTATGCCAGCCGGCTACTAAAGGGAATCTTCGATCGTCGAGCACCCCTGTTAAAGTGTAAGCGTAACTTCAGGGAAACCTCGGGCCCATTCAGCACAGAACGGACCTCTCCTGCTTTTAGTTTAGTTCCTAGCGGTAATTTGGTTACGACAGCCGCCCAGATATAGTATTAGTGCGAAGGAAACACATATGCCGTTACATTAGCAATGCACAAAAATAACATTTATTAACAATAGTAATTCCGTATACATACATGAGATAGATAACACGTCGGGTGACTCCGTCGGGACAGCCCCTTGATATATTAGAGTTCTTACGCTTCTTCAACAAGAGATACTACCTTACGAGGGAATCTTTAACTACACGGTAGAACACTATTTGTCCCCTCGGCGGGCGAGGCATCGAGTCACGAAGATGACGATGCTGGCAGCAATTGGCTAATTTGGATTAAAAGTCTGGTAGAAAAGAAAAAAGTTGGGCTTACCCTGCCAGCTGTGGAGATCCGGAGCTGGATATTCTAATTGAGGAATGAATTTGGACAAAGTTCCAAGATGCTTTGACCACTTGATTAATTCGAAGAAACTGCGTAGCGTACTAGTAAATGTTCGAACTCTTGTTGAATTCGTAATGATCGATAGAGAACCAATTATTCCATAATTAATTATTCTCCTGAGATGGACTCCGAAATTTTAGACTGAATTTCGTGTGAATTGTAAGTACTGTCAAAAAGCATGATTTTTTAAGATTCGCGTGACTGATATATGCTCGTGAAAGATTGGCGAATGTGTCACGCTATTAGTATCGAAGTGCATTTTTTAAAGGAAAGCTGCTCTTTAAGGCGACTTATCAGCGTGGATCGATTGATTTCGTACCGTCTGAAAATTTCTTTCTCTCTATAAGGCGTCTACGTAAAGAGAACCTCCTCAGGTAGGGCGACTCAAACTTTGTTCTTTTCCGCCTCAAATCTGCAAGGGTTGTCGATCAATTATATTTCTTTCATGTGTGTGTTGATGCAGGCATACGGAGAGTGATATAATCTTAACAAGTGCGTGATTCAATTAAAAACGATTCTTCTTTACGACTACGCTTACTACTCTCGCTTATAATACTGGCGCAATCCTCGTTCCCTAATCGACTAGCTCAGTGCTCCAAGGGCACAACAGGAATGTACTTCTTAAATGCTTAAGACGATCGCTTACAAGATATGTATTGTTTAAGGTAAGTTTGACTTGCGCGTCTACGAACCCACTGTTTCTACAAGCCGCCAACGCAAAGTCCCTATTTGCGTTGGGAAAACTCGGCAAAATGCAAATATCCACTGCGTTCTGCGTCAACTAACAAAACGCACATTCCCTCCAACAGTGGAGAATTATTCTAGCAAGTGATAACAAACAATTACGAGTTAAAAACAGTGAAGTAAAAGTGAACAACACGGGCGCACACTAATAGAGTCTTGTACACACATGCAACAAAAGCTTGGGAGGTGCGAGAAACAATGTCGAACGCACACACACATATATATATATATATTCACACGAAGAAACGCATGACAACTTTGAGCGAAGTCAAACTGAATTAACGCTTAACTAGGATTCGTGTTTACCAAGACTTGAATGTTGAACCCTATCGTACTAATAGTAGAAACATAGAAAAACAAAATTGTACATTGTCGAATTAAAATAGTCTGCGAACTCGCAGTATAGACATATAAGCACGGAATGTCTTCCTGCAAGTCAAGTATTGCAACAAAAAAAAAACTGTTACTACTCCTCGATCTTGTCAGTGTATATGAAAAATGCAACGTATAACAAAGGTAGTAGAGAGAATAGAAAGAAGTTCTTGAAAAAGGTCACTGCTTTCTTCCATATTTTGCGAGGTAGCTTCTCGACAGTTCTATCCGCTTTAGAGTCTGTAAAGGAATAATCCATCGTTGGTAAGTGCTGACTCAAGTCAGACTCCGAAAGACGTATGCTTGAGTGGTGATCAGTTTGTCGGTATCGTCTAATCGTCACATTTTCATAAATAGATGTATACTTGTCATTACACATATCAATGCATGGCGGACAATCGCAGTTGTCCAGCTTTTCGTTGGGCGTGCATTCCTCATCCTTTAAATTAAACTTGTTCGAGCAAAACAACTTAGTCTTGGACGGTGGCTTTTTCTCGCCGAATGCATCGAGATTGTAGTTATAATTCGTCGATCCATAGCTTTCGTATTTCATCCCGTAGAAGGAATGTCGCCGGTTGATATTGTTACCGATATTGAACTCTCCTCTTCGAAAGCAATCATTAAATCTGCCAGTCCAATGGTACTTCTGCTGTTTCCTTTTGTCAATTGTGGACCATTTCGTTCGGCCTGTGCTTTTTATTGAAGAATAAGGCGAAGAGAAACTGACGCTCAGAGAGTGTTTCTTTTGATTCACCGCCTTCGATCTCTTCTTCTGTGAACTTGCACTCTCGTCCACCTTACGGGGAGAACTCATCTCGCAATCACTCTCGTTCGAGGAGAATGCATTTCTCAGATTGATTTTGTTCATTTCGTTTGTCCAGGCAGATCTAGGTACAGTCTTGATGGATATTGGCGCGGTATATAAATCCGAGCGTGACTTGCTGTCAGAAACGTTGTAGGTTTCGTCGTTTATCGGAAGCTTTAGTGTCGCACCGTTGTCTCCGTGGTTCTGGCCTAACGTGAACATCGAATTTACCTTAGTCTCCACTACGCGAATCTGCGCGGATGCAAAATGCCATACGCTTCAGAAAGTTCCGAGGCGAAAAGGCCTTTTGTGTGTTCGTGTCAGACTCTCTTTCCGATAACGGCACTTCTCTCTCTCTCTCTCTCCCTCCCTCTTCGCTACGTTCGCGTTTCTCTCTCACGTGAAATTACTCGTTGCTTACACTGCGTATTAAGGTGCGCTAAAGCAAAGCATCTAAAACCAGGCTACGTCGCCTTTCAAACCAAAAGTGGTGCACATTCCAATACATGCAGAGGTGCGAGGAACAATGTTCACAAACGCAAAAGCGCATGAGAGAATATATCGTGTAAAGAAAGAGTATGAAAGCTATGCAAACTATGAGAATTCTTCGCGACATTGCGCGTATACCCTAGTTGCTAAAAGCTAGACTGCTAATACCGATCAAAGACCACGGGAAAATGATCCGAGGAACAAAAAATGTCAAAGCTAAAGTTGAACTAATCATTGTTCTATCATAGCAGAATGGTAGATTCGACTACTGAAAGAATGAAATCAAACGTGCATGACATGGCTGGCGGACCCTTACCTTCCTGATCGTAGTCTACTTCATGCGTCGTGCTGAAAACGCTGTGTGCGTCATTGAGGAATTTGGTTGAAACGTCCATGACCATTTTGTGATTATCTAACACTTCCTCTTCTAACAATTGGAGCTCCGACACCGTCTCATGGAAAGTGTAAAGATCTTGGGACAGCTCGCCTTCCTGAAACACGATATTACCAATTTCGGATGTACCACTGAATCATTCGATTCGGCCTCTACAAGAACCTTTACTGAAATCGCTATTTCCGCACTGAATCACCGTGACACTTACATTGAGAGATCGGATCTGTGCCAAATCACTATCCGACAGAGTACTGTCGTTCACCTGCTGCTCTATCTTCATCCCCTGGTCTTCTTCAGTCGGTGAGACCTTAACTTCCGAAGGATCCGTAGCTGCCAGTTCTTTCACGCGATCCGCGTATCTTAGTGTATTCAGGGAGTGCTCGCACGAACTCATGCCGGGGCTGATCATGGCGATCTGCAATAGTAGGGAAAAGTTTCACTTGCTTCACGACTGAAGGATATTCAACCCAACTCGACCATAAATCATACAAAAGCAATAATTACCATACATGTTTTGGACTTCTCCCCGATAAAACTGTCCCTCAGCACTTGCGTCAGCTTGCTTGCTCTGAATGGTAAATGCGTTCCCTTACGACTAAGAGCTCGGATGCACTCTTTTAAGGCTAATAACGATTTATTAATTTCGGCTCCTTCCATACCTGGAAACACAAAGCGGTTCTTTAGTTGTTGTACCATCTACCGACAAAAATGTGAGACGTTTGGTGGTACATAGTAAACATACGGGTCTGTCTGTTGGCCGAGGACGTGTCGGCGCCCCTCTCGTTACCAGCGAGATCAATTAGAGAGAACTTCCCATGAACCTTATGCATGCCGGGGGTACGTGCGATGATTTGGAATACTGCGTGCGAGCGCGAGGAATTGGAGTTCGCACTGGTTTGTCCACTAGTCCTGGCGCTGTTCCCATGCTGGATGAGCTTTAATACTTCATCGCACGTCTCCACGACTTTCTCGGTCAAGCCGATTATTTGAACCTGAAACAATGTCCCAATAAGAGATTATCAAGCGAAATCTCAGAGGAAGAATTCGGACAAATTGATATCCAGATGACAACTCACTTGTTGTTTGCCGTCCTCTAGAACCCTGAGCTTTTGCTTGTCGGCCAGCAAGTCGAACACCTTTCCAGAATATATCTCGAAGAAACTCGCAGAAACAACTAGATTTAGAGGCCGGTACTTTGCCGTCTTGAGGTACTTGAACACATCCTTCGCGACCATGGCGTATATCCCCTTCTTACAGTCTTGCGTCTTTCCGTTAAAATCACCACCCATGGTATGCGTTTTACCACTGCCCGTCTGACCGTAGGCGAAGCACGTGGCCATCCCACCCTCGAAGATCGTCTGCACCAAAGGCTTCGCGGTGTATTTGTATACTATCTCATTGTTGCAGGTCTCGTCGAACGCATAATCGAATCGAAAGATCTGGTTCTCCAAGTACTTGGTCAAGTCCACTTTGGACCTTGGCTCGTGCACAACCATTTGATCTTTACTGGGCACGCTAATCACGTCGACTTCCTTACGCGTCACCTCCTTTTTATTTAGCGGCCGCTTCCTCACGCAAACGGTGATCTGATGGTCCTCGACGGCGTCGCTGTCACGCAGCGGTCGGAAATCTATACTATTCTGATACTCCCTGGAAGAGGAATCCAAGTTAAAATCCCTCAATGCCACCTCCTCCCAACTAGATCTGCAAGAAGCGCTGGAGCATCAATCACACTGACCTTATCATAGCGAGGAACTCCCAATTAGGATTACCAGGATCGAGATTCATGAGGGCTTCCTTTTCCTCCTTAAGCTCAGCCTGCCGCTGCCTTCTCTCTTCCCTGTTCTTCTTCAGCTTCTCCACTTCCTTCACGACATTCGACCGCCTGCTGCGCCCGTTTTCCAGCTGACTCTGCTGCTGTTGTTGTTGCTGCTGTTGTTGCTGCTGCTGTTGCGCTTGTATTTGTTGCTGCAGCAGCTTCTGCTTGTTCGACGTCGCGGTCAGATTGAAGGTGGCGGGTGTCGTGGGTGTCGGCGGGATGTTCTCCGGCTCTCGTCGGCTGGTCAACCCGGTGATGGTATCACCGTGACCGTTGACGGGTGCAGTCGGTGGCATGATGTTGGTTGGTCGACCACCTTGACGCTGGCTCTTAATCGGCACTGCTGCAAGACAACATCATCCTAACAAATATCTGCCGCAGTCTAAAGCCGCGGACCACGAACGAACGAAACATCACCGAACGTGAAAAAACTCTCCACAAGTATCGCAGGGAAGAACGTCCGACCCAATATAAGGCGATAGTATCGATTAGCTAAGAACATTACCGTGCTTGTCCTGCGGAGTGGACACCTGGACAGAATGGAGAACGTCGTGTTCGACATTGTCAATCCTGTTCTTTCTCCGGAAACAGTAAGCCAGCGGATCGAATCTCATGGCAGATAATTGCGAGAGCCCCGTTCAATTAGTACTCGCGCACACTCGATGGGAAAGAGAACGATTTAAGGAAAACGGACTCGCTCAGCTTGCCGGGCAGAGAGGAACGTTGTACGACTGGCGTGCAGGCTCTGCACAGTCGAACGGGGTCCTTGCCCTTGTGCCTTGCATATAGCACAGAAATATCGATAGTCACGGCTGAAGCATGTGCGGGAGGCCGCGGCACGCGAGTTCCTCCTCAAGTCAGGCGGCACATGCCCCACCAGGTACATCGAGCAGTACAATTGATTCATAGAACTCGCGTCAAGATGACAACCGGCGATCGGAGGGTTGGTTCGTTCGTGATACCAGGAATTCTTGGACCCTTAACTTAAGTAAGCCGACAACGACTATCAGCGACAGCCACGTACCTTTAACCGGGATCGACGGCCTTATCGAATGCTGAAAAAGAAAGAAGAACAGCGTGAAACTTCAAAAGAAGCAAACAGACTCTCTCTCGTGCGTGAAAGCTTAAACAGTAGCACACTACGTCTACAAGTGCTTATCAACGGGGGAGATGATGCTCCGTATCTATGAGAGAAGCCAAGTGTATGATACATCGCTGGTAACTAGCATAGGCGCCACTCTCCCCGACATCATCAACCAACCGATTTCTCTCGCGACCAGGGAGAGACCAGGCTCTCCTTGCGACAGGGTTATTTCGGGCGGCGAGCGCACGGATGTTGTAATCCAGAGTTCCTCGAGGAGTCGAGTCCCACTGGACGAGAACGGCGCGGAAACCCTGAGAGATTGCTCGTGAGCCCGGGGAGAGAAGCGCGTATATATCGGCGAGGAGGATCGGATTCGCTCGTGAAAAACAATAACCGCGAGGCGCGCAGACAACGACTGGCCTTGTTTGGATCCACGCGCCTAATCCAACTCTCTCTCTCTCTCTCTCTCGCCGCCCCCTTATCGATTGTCCACGCCGGAGAGGAAAAAAACCGCGAGTGATAGAGCGCGCGCTAATGTACTTGGAAATCGATGGTGTGCGAGGGTGTCACGCTACAGAATATGCCAGAGTGTGCAGAGGATACAGGCTGGTGCATAGGAAGGTTGCAGTGGGCTCGGTCGGGGGGTGGAATCATTAGGAAAGAGGCTTTCAACAAATGCCGACTGGTCTCTCGCGGAGATCCAATTGGAATTTGTCGAAGGCCCGGGGGTTAAGGGGTAGGTAGGGGGGAATGGTGTGGGATGCGCGTTACCGAGTGACGAGATGAGACTCGTACAGGAAGCGTTGCGGACGTGAGGCCGTTCCTTGCGCTCTGACCACCGGGCCGTCCAAGGCAGCCGCCCTCCTCCTGGTTCTCCAGCTCGTCAACCCCCTCATCCTCCTCCCCCGAGTACTCCTGCTGCCCGGCGTCAATGTCGCGTTCCCGTTATCGGCCAAATACCGTTCTCAATCGAGAGAGAGCGTCGTCGCGGGTGGAATAGAGTCGTAGGCGGATGTTGGGGAGGGGTCGGAGTGCGTAGGGTCACAGGGGGTCGCATGATTTTGTGGGATTCGGTTTGCGCACAGATTCGCCGAGGTCGGGCGGGGATGATCCATCGGCGAGCGGGGTCCGTGATAATGAGCAGCGTCCATGGAGGGAAAAAAGATGTTATCATGTTAATAGCAGGCATGAGCGCGCGACTACCTAGTCCTCCCTCCCTGCCAGTCCGGTGCAGCCCCCTACTTAATTCCGCATTAGCAACACACATTCAACGGCGCGCACGGAACTCTAGCAGCTCGACACGGACCTAGTGTACAAGGACTCGGCCGACAAGGGCTGCACTCGAAGGGGCGAACCCCGAACACGAGGCACATAGCTAGATAGACGTACTCTCGCTCGCGAAAGCTGTTAGAGAGAGCGGCGTGTATCTGGGAGAAGGAACAGCGAGTGATGGGAGATCCTACCTGAAAGCTATACAGGTACTGGAACATACCTGCCACCAGGGAAAGACTAAGAGAACCGAAGACGAGCCATTGCGAGAGAACCGACGCGGAGGGTTAGAAGCCCGTAACCCCGGCAACGCGTCAACAAGGTTCGATTCCCAGTCAATAGACTCGCAGCCCAGCGAGTTGGACTCGCCGAGTACTTGTACTTGTCGAAGGAAGAGAGACTCCTCTACGCATAGCTTTGCCACTACGCAGTCCTCTGCTCTCCGGGCCTGCGGTCTCATTGCGGAGCGATCGGGTGTTTACGCATTCGATGAGTCTGAGAGTGATAGCTGAATCGGAACCGCAGACTCCTCTAGGTGGGAAGCTAATGAGAGGGGTGTTGGGGGTGGCGCGGTACCTACCACTTCTCGGGAGTTGAGCATGAAGCCAATCATCGGCGCCGGTGGTCCCATAGGCTTCTGTATCAGCTCGGGGTTGAGCTCGAGGATCGTGTCGATCTCCAGCTGAAGCAGGCAAATCATTTCGTCAGTCTCCTCCTCCGCGACTTCCCCGCTCGGTTCTGTCGTGTCGCACACGTGTCTCGAGAGGGTCTCCTCTCTCGGCTACCTTTCGCCGCGGTATCTGACTCTGCCGCATCATCCTTTTGCCGAGGCAGCTTCTTCCAATGGCACTTGTCGCGCGCGATAGCTCCACTATCTATCCAGCCGCGCTCGCGATTCGCCGGAGATTCCCGATAAAACTGACAGGAGTTTAGATCGAATTCGCGTCGAAGCGACTGAGATGCAGGTCGAAAATAGACTCTCGCGCTCTCATTAGAGGGGCGCCCGCGTCTTACCTGCCCGAGGACGTTGCATAAGCGGCAACGTGAAAATAGCGGGATAATCGGCGGGAGTTGCAGCGCGCCCGAAAAACGGAGGCGCGCGCGGGCGCGCGCGCTCGAACGGAGAATTGATTTCTTTTCCAAGGAATAAGTCTACCTAGGTCGAAGCGATAGATTGCGCCACGTCCTGTCGGCATTGTCCTTGTGCAATTCGCAGACTGCGGCACAGACAGATAAGATAGTGGATTACGCGATGAGCGGCCAAATAAATGCTCTCTTTAACGTCTAGCTTCTCCACCCTTTATTACATTGTCTCTTCCTCTCTGCCTCTCTCCCTTCCTCTTCACTTACCTCTTTCCCCTTGGTCTCGCCTTTCTCGTACCATTCTACTGTCACCGTGCGCTGCTCCCAATTCACGTCGGAGACGACCGCCGAGTGCACGCGACCTGCAAGAAAAAGACGAACCTTCATTATACCGATGAGTCTCGTACCAGCGGGAAAGCGCAGTTTCTAACTAATCGCGGGGTGAATCGATAGTTTATTAATCGAGAAAAATACACATCGCACCATTCGCTGAATCGCCGGGGCTTTGAACGGTAACGGGAGCCTTGGGGGAGGTGGAAAATCGGGGGATCATTGAGCCACGAGAGGTTTGAGCCGCCGATCTCTTCGGGTCCGATCGATTATCATCGATCGATTGTGGAGTCTGGATATCGAGCCCCGCAGCCTTTCGCCGATTGAAATTCGAGGTGAGCGATTCTCGCACACGACGAACGCTTCTTTTATCAGCCGTTTCTTTTTTCTTTTCTAGGAAAGCATTGTTCGCGGAGTCGTCGCTGTCCTTTTGGTGCGAGGACTTCCGCGAGGAGGGAAAGTTGATCCTCGATGCTCGGCGATCTTCTGATTTATTGATGGGGATGAATGTCCTTGGGTGCACTTCCGAGCTGCCTCCCAAGTCGTCGAGACAGACGGTGCTGGCTTTCTCGCAGACGTGGTCGTTCTCACGGTCGATCCTCTCTTCGCATCCCGATGTGTACGCTTCCTCGAGATCCGAGAGGGAATCCTGCTCGACGCTGTCTGTTTCCATACTCGTCGACGCCGAGGAGGCTTCCTCCGACCGGCCGGCCCGCGGAGATTCCCAGTCAATAGGACTTTTGCCATCTTCCGAAATTTTCTCTGTGTTTTCTTGCCCAAGGGTGTTGTTGGTTTTTATTTCTGTGTTGTTTATTTTCTCGGGGAGGTGGTGGGTTAATGGCTCGATTAAGGGAAATGGGTTGGTTGATCTCGAAGAGTCATAATTCTCGGGGGATTTTTGCGCTTCCTTTGATTTTTTATCGACCTTCGATCTTCTTCGACGATCCAAAGTCTCGTCCTTTTCCTTGCTCCTGGCATCGTCCTTCGACCCGCAGATGCACAATGAAAAGAGCCCCATCTCAAACGCAGACTTTCAATCTTTTCCGAGCCCAGCATTCAATTTCGGTACTCATCTGATTAATCGTCATCGAACGCTTCTACTCTTCTTCCCCCGTTCGCGCTTTTATTGGCCGCGTCAGTTGCGCAAGAGAGGCCGCGGCACTTGAGGCGATAATGCGATTGCTCCTCTTCAAAGGCTCGCTCGGAGCTTTAACAGGTTTTGTTGACCTGCGCGAGAATCCGATTAGCATGGCCAGGGCCGTCGCCGGCCGCCAGTGCAGTAGACACCTACGTCTCTCCCTATCCGTGTGCTCCAGTTTACGTAACGTCCGGCCGAGACTGAAATCACCGACTGGCCAGTTTCGACGGAGCGTCCGCGCGTCCTTCGCATCCGCGCCAATTCAACTGGTAGCACTCGCCGCCGAAAGCAACCTCTCCAGTTCTATTCTCCTCACGAATCACTCGGAATGCGCTTCTCCCTTTTTGCTCTGCTCCTCGGGAGAAAAAAAGTGGTCGACGCCCAGGCGATGCCGGGCTAAATCGAACCGGGCGCGCGGATTCCTCGCACTTTTCCCTCGGCAACGAGTTGGCCCTCTGGCACGTGGACTAGAGGAAGACACGAGGGAGGCTGAGGTCTCGGCTGAGGTCTCGGCTGAGACATCGGCCGGCGGTTTATCGCGGTGGATATCGACTGGATGGATGTCTAGGAGGCTCGCACTCGTGCGTCGAGAGGAAGCAGAGCAAAGCGGGGGGCGAGCCGGGTCCACCGGGACTGCCGGCTAGACGAGGTAAGGCGAGCCGATGCGACACACACAGGACGTCACGGCACCGACGACACGATCGACTGACATCCACCTCGTCCTCCCGGCGCCCCCCTCGCATAACCGCGCGTTTATTATAACGCTTAACGAGTACAACTCTTCCCCTCCGCTCGGGATTAATCGGCGAGGGTCCCAGCCTCCCACCGTCCGGCATCCATCGCCGCGAGAGCTTCGCCGAAAGACTGAGCTTAGAGCCCACTCTCGCCGTTAACCAGGAGATTTGTTGCTAGCGCGTTAATTGACCCACCGACGCCTCGGCCATTTGCGTCTCCTCGTTAATGGAGCGGCAGCTCAGCCGAGGAGGAAGAGTCGTCGCTCGGAAGGCTGGTCGGGTTAAAGCCGAGCTTTCCAACGCTGGATTGGCAGAGAGGTGGGAGAGCTTTTCCGTTCGCCACTCGAAACTCATCTGGTATTCGCGATATACGACTCCCGGCTCTCTCGCGATGCGTGACCAGCTGATACTCCGAGCGTATTGGCTTACAGAGTAGAGAGTACAGAGTACAGCTAGGAAGTCGAGCACGAGAGTATGATGGAGTGCGCCTTCAATGAGAGCGCGCCACACTACTCATCTCCTTCGCGCGGACTCCGTCACGACTATTGGAAAAGTCGAACCAGTCGCATTTCGGGAAGCCTCCAGTCGGATCTCTGAAACGCCCGATCGAGCATTAATCTCCAAGTCTCGAACCTCCGAGGATTCTCGTACCGCATTCACCGCGGAAAGCGTGGTGAGCCTGCGTGAGCCAACGCACCGCGCGTCAGTCCAATTGATCGGGGCCGCATTACTGCCCTTCCCATATTGCACCCTGCGCAATTCTGAGGTGGGTGCTGCTGGACTGCATGCAGTGCGTCGGGAGAGCGAGAGTGAGAGAGGGGGCGGCCGATCAAGAGAGCAGCTGGTGCGGTTGCCCGGTGTATCCGAGTGCGGCGGCACCTTCGCGAAGATGCATTTTACCGACCAGCGGGAATTCGCAGCGCTAGGAGGTGGGAGGTGAATTGCCCCAGAGACCGACCATCTTACCTCGCACTCGCCCGCCGTCCGCGTCATCTCATTTACCTTAGAGATCCACGGGGAATAACGCGCTCCCTCTTAAACGGACAAAGGGCTCTCGATCTCGAGTTGCGATCCACGCGACGATGACACGCTGAGTTTACATCCGATAGGCCCCGCGATCGATTTCCCCCTGCGGAGCACGTGGACGCCTCAACCTACATTCTCCCTCTAAGGGACAATTCCTCGAGCACTCGCGGAATCGGTTGAAAGGGAGTGAGATCATCCGCGCTCGATCTCGGCGTGGAAGCCCCTCGCTGGCTTTCCATCATCGAGCGAGAGAGAGATCTGCGGCGCTGCGGGACTAGGACTGCGCTCGGCAGGCGAGTGGGCGATATATCGCCTTTCGAAAGAGCGACTCTCCGCCATCCATCCCGGCGGCGAATGCGGACATTCGGATCCGTAATATCGAGCCGCATGCGACGGCTGCACCGGGGAGCCTGGAGGCTGCTTGAACCTCGACCTTACCCTTTGCACGTGCAGCCCCTTCGAGTACTCCGATGCAGCAAGGACGAGACCCCCACCCCCCTCTCAGAAGCCGTCGAGTATGCAAATATTGGTCGGAGCGGATCATCTACTCGCGCAATGTTCAAGCATAAACAATTGTATCAATGTTTCTCATCGACTTCCAGATTATAGCTTCGACAATATAAACGTTGAATCGATCACCATTCCAACTCGATGTTATAAAACGATTAATTAACACTTGTATCGCAAGTGAGTGGTCAATATAAATGTTGAATCGATCAACATTCCAACTCGATGTTATAAAGCGATTAATTAACACTTGTATCGCAAGTGAGAGGTCAATATAAACATCGAACTCAATGTTATAAAGCGATTAATTAACACTTGTACCGCACAAGCGAGTACATTGAATCGATCAAGATTCGAACTCGACGCCAAGTTCTGAGGCATTGAAAGATGCTCGTCCCCGAAGCAGGGCGCTTATTGGACTCTAGGGTGAAGCCTGCCGTAGAATTGCAACAAAACATTTTCGTGGATGACGTAATGCGCGATAGAGCGAGGTTTGGCAAGCCGCGAGTCTCATTCCTGATAGGCGTCCTTATAAGGCTGCAGCGCCCACGTGCGAGCGGCTCTCGACGGCTCTCGCATGCTTTCGGGCAAGGACTATGCGCGAAGCCAGCCATTTTTTCTCCACGCTTTACCTAACAAGCGCATTATACGCTCGCGACAATGCCAGTCCGTAGAGCGTAGATCGACCAACACCCAAGTCCGCAGTTGGAGACTTGCGAGTTTCCTCCCCTAATGCTGACCAGGGTGGACGTCTCGCGTGGCATTAGGGCTACGCGTGGAATACGCGTGGCGGCCACTTGTTGCGTCCTCGCACGCCGTGGATTACGGCGATCCAATCCAGTCGATGATTCGATCACCGACCAATCGGTAGATGTAGACTGTCGCTCGGACTCTCGCACTTCCGATTTAGCTTCCAAGCAACCAACTGCGCAGATATGAAGAATCGCTGCTTCGGACTAAAGCCGGGCGAGCCGAAGGCTTTCCACCCTGAATAGTCGCCGCGTGACTCAAAGTCTCAAAGTGCCGAGAACAAAACCCGAGTGCTTCTCGGACGGCGCGCCTTATACGCGCGAGCTGATTGCCTTGCCTTCAACATTACATTCCATAAAGTCCATTTCGGAGGGCGGCGTTTCTCACCTCTGACTCCGCTCTCTCCGGGCGCTTTAGTTCCGGGAGACGCGTGGAGGTTGTTTTGGCGGATTCTTGAGGGGATGATCGCCAAGGTGACGCGCGTCCTACGCGAGTGCGGTCGACCTCCGTCTCCCATGCGTCCTTCCGCTAAGCGGGACAATTGGTTTACGACAGTTTACCGGAGAAACCGGCGCGAAAGCCCGACAACTGTCTTCTTACCAGTTGACTTGTTCCTCTGGTTTCTTTATAGACCCCGAGCACCTGGTCGCCTCTATAAATTTGACAAATTTCCTCCTTTAAACTGGCAGGCTCAATTTGCGAGCGCGTAGGACAAGCTCGTGGAGCGTGCGACCGGTTGCGAGCTAGTTAGCTCTCCTTTCTTGGCGAGCGCTCTGACTCATTGAGCGTCGAGCGCGTAAATAGAGTCCTGTCGATTATCCCATGAAAGATCGACCGCTCGACGAAAGGCGTCTGTTATTCGGTCCATTTCACTTTTTCCCTCTGCTCCTGCTATTCTTCTCGAGTGGGCCGCCGCTTTCCGTTCCTCAGAACTCTATTCCGTGGATTGCTCGAGTGGCGCGTGCACTCGGCGTCTAAGTAGCGAGAGGCAGATAAGGCACGGGATGACGGTCGGAGTGTCGGAGTGGTGGTTTCATCTGGGAGTGCTCGCGCCGGAGGAACGCTAGGATGCATCAGCGTGCATACCCGGTTAATTTTAGATCCACGCGGCTCTTGGTCCGCGGACCAGCGACCCATCAAAAGTCCAACTCGACCTTCCACTAACCAGCGATACTTCTCTCCTTCGACTAGTCAAGGTTACACTCGCCGTTGCTCAAGCGACTTTTCATCGCGTGCAAATCCCGTCTGCTCCTCGACTTGTATATCCTCCCAGCGGTTCCGCGAGCGTGGAAGCGTCCGCTCGACCTACTCTATTCCCACCTGCGCCTCGGCTAGGAGAGAGATTCCCCGGTTAACGAAGCGGGACGCGCCGCGCCGGCGAGACACTCATCCTCGAGCGCAGACGGTGAATGATAATCGCTCGGCTCGGCCCGGCTCGGCCCTTCCAGTGCCAATGAGTCCTGAGTCCGCGAGACATTGTCCGACGCTTCGCCGAAATTGCTCGTCGCCTCGGATTACCAGCTGCTTTCTCTCTCCGGACGCGACACCAGCAGGACAAAGAGCCCATCGGCGATATCGATCTCGCACGTTCCTACTGCACCGCGAGAGAGTGCCAGTGGTGTTGTCACTCCGGAGGCATCGTCGATTTGTTCGCAAGGCGCTTTTGAACTCGCGAGGCGTCGTCGCTCTCTATGAATCAGAGAAATCAATCGTCCGCGCAGTATTATGGATGGGAAGAAGGCGCATTACCGATCGGCGCAGCGCGCCATTTACGCTCAACTGGTCTGGCCTTATCGTTTAAACCGGCGTCGCTCACGTAATTCGCCGCGGTATAGTTAATACCAGCGGAATATTGCGCGCATTTAAACAAACCGAGAGTGGCAATTCCTGCCAGCGAAAAACTGGCTGGCAACCCGATTTCCTCTCCGCGGCCGGCGCCGCTAGTTGGACAATAAAAATAGCAAGAGAATTTGGACGATAAAATGAAGAAGGGGGCAGTTGGAATTGGCATGGAGAAACGGGCGAAGTGCAACTGGCCGAAAGGGGGAAACAATCGAAGGCGGCCGGCGTGCATCGTGGACGAAAATAATGAGGAGGGGGGAGGGAGGGGGTGATCGATAGAAAGGCAGGAAGGCGAGCGAGGCCGAGTTTCGAAGCGGAATTTCGCGAGGGCCGAGGAGTCTAGGCAAATATCAAGAGATGGCCGGAGAGCGCGGTGTCGGATCGGGGGCGTAACGGCAGCGGCGATTAATGGGAATTACTAGGCAGCCTCTTCTGGTCTCGTTTCCGCGCACCAGTGTGCCCGCGTACTCCGCCGACTTGTATACAAGACACGGTGAAAGGACATCCGTCTCCGGAGGCAGCGGCGCGCGCGCTGCTACTCCTGCGAGACGTCCGTTATTCCTGCGAGAAGCGAGAGAGAGAGAGCTCGCGAAAAGGTCAAAAAGACGAAAACAAATATGGCGAGGTCCTCCGAACGCAGCCGATAGGCGAAGGCGAGGGAGTCGCCGGTAGCCAATGTAGCCCACGCGCTCCGAGCGAACCTTCCCGGGCTAGGAACACCACCGAGACCTAACTAGCAGCGGCCACTCGCGACGACTCATCGCCTATCGACTCTCTCTGCTCGAGAAGCTTGTGCGAAAAGGGCACGAAAAAGCGCACTCGCCGGCCCAGACAGCTGGTGTGCCATGCCGAGTGTCGGGCTCACGCTGCCAGCGCGCACGAGGGGTTGCGAGCGAGCCGCAACCTAAAATTACATGTTCGCCAATGCTAATCGCGCCGAGTCCGGGACACGAGAGAGAGAGGTAGATAGATAGAGAGAGTAAGGGAGAGGGAAAGGACGATGGACAAAGGGAAGCTAGAAATGAATATTAACAACAACTAACAACTAGACTCACCGTCGGTCCGCTTGATGTTTATGCTGTCGCCGGTGTCGATGTCTAACATGTCGCGGTCCATGGTTACTCAGTGAGGTTTCCGCACGTCGGGCACCATAAAACTGCCGCTCGGCGGGCGGGGGGAGGGGATTCCACGCTAGCACTAATCAACGGAGTCTCGGTGTCGACGGTGTCTACGGTGTCGATGTCTGGCGCTCGCTCGCGCGAGTCGCGGGCCTCGAGAGGACACTAAACAGAGAGGAGTCCGCGGCTCGGGGTTAGCGGGAGCCGAGCGTGGGAATGAAGAACGGCGAACGCGCACCGGGAGGACGAGTGCTCGGAGCGACCGTTGACAGTTGGGAGCGTGCGAGCATTCAAAATCACGCGGCAGAGCCAGGCGAACCGGGAGGTGCGCGATCGGCCACTCGACTCCTCCACTCCGCCAATTATATCGCCGCTGTCGATTGATGTCCGCCTGGTGGCCTGCTGGCTCGAGGAGAGTCCAAGCCTCTAGGGTTCCTCTCCGGCGGTCCTGCCGCTCGACGATTCTTCTCCGCGTTGACGTCGAGTCGCCGCCGCTCGCTGCTCGCCCGTGCAGCTGCAATCGCCGGCGCTGCCACCGCGCCAGCACCACCACCGCCGTTCTCTCACTCGGTCGCCGCCGTCTCCTCGCTCGCTCGCTCGCTCTCGCACTTGGCTCGAGACCCTCAGCCCTCCACTCCCCGGCTTCCCTCTTGCCCGTCTTGGCTATTCCTCGCTCGGCGACGTCCTACACCACGTAGACCTTCTTCCTCTTCCTAGCCACGCTCGCGCGCTATTGTCCTCGCCTCGGCCTTCCTTGCCCTCTTTCTCCACTTCTTTCTCCACTTCGTTCTCCCTCGAACCCCCCCAGAGAGAGAGACTATCCACACGCTCGCCACCGAGCAACAGACCTCCGGCCTCCTCTGTCTCGCGTTCGACGCACGCCCGAGTAACCGCACGACCCAACTCGCGAGAATCACATTCGGAGAGCCGTTGCTTTTGTCCGAGGGAGAGACGTTTCCTTTGGTGCCGGGATACTGCCAGTGTCCGTTATTGACAACGGAAGGACTGCGAGCGCCAGCTCTCGGCCGGATTTGCCCGCCGCGACACCTGGCCGACGATTTAAATCGCGAACGCCCGTTGCCCTTGCAATCTGCTGCCACCTAACGGCCAACTCACTACACTATCATCGCGTTCACTCTCTTTTACCAAGCTAGATGTTGTTCTTTGGTAAATCTCTTTATTTTGTATTTATAATCTGAGGGTTTGTATTAATAAGATTGAGGTAAGTAATTAGGAGAATGTTTGGCTGATGGGGCAGTGGCTTTACTTCTTTGCTGGTTGGAAAGATTGTAACACCCAAGATTTTAATTCGTCCAGATCCAAGTTCTCGGCCGCCACCACCTTTTCGACGATCTCTCTAGCCCTGTAATCAAGTTCGGAAGAGGAGAAAGATAGTTAAGCCTCTCTTTCTAGCCTCATTCGACTATTATTAAAAGCCTCACGTTTTCGGTCTATGTGTTTCTGGCGTGGAAGTTGGCAAATTGCCTTCTTTCAGCTGTTCGTAGACCTGTGATTCAGAATTTAATTAATATCGAGATTCAAAATGTGTGTTATTCTTTATTACCTCCAGGCTTCTCTTTAAAGTCGATGGGTCCAATCCCGCACTCTTCGCGACAGAGTGCGCGTAACTCAGAACTGCACTTCCACTCGTTAAACGATATAGGAAAGCCAGCGATTTGTCCTCATTTACCACATACTCGAAGGTCTGTAATAAAATGCGTTGTTGGTTATCGGTTGATTTTCCTTTTGTTAAAATTGTAGAGTACCTGTGCTTCGATGAGGGGAATTTGCGGGAGGTTTCCGATCACCCGATGGATGTGCGTTGCCGCGAAGATATGGGGACAGGCTTCACCCCTCTCAACGAAGTTGTGCAAAACAGCTGCTAACAATGCGTAACCACTGATCTCACTGGTGCCCTTTCCGAACTCATCTATTAGTACTAGAGAGTTCGCAGTAGAGGTGGTGATGACGTGGTTTATCTAAAAAATAGTGAGCCTTGAGAATTTTTCTATTTTTTTAGCAGAACATCTCATGTCCAATATTTGTACCTGTCGAAGACTCTGGAGGAAAGTACTGGCCTCCAAAGCGACGCTGTCCACGGAGAAGATCTGGCTGAGGATATGCGTCAAAGTGCCGATCGTCGCCGACTTGGCTGGCACGAAGCAGCCGATGTGGGCCATGAATACGAGGATCCCCACTTGCTTCAGATACGTACTCTTTCCGCAAGTGTTTGGCCCGGTCAGTATCTTGAGGCGGCTCGCGCCGCCGCCAGAGAGAATGTCATTCCCCACGTAGGTAATCGAGAACTCTTGCAGCGGGTGTCTTCCGTCCTTCACGTCTATTATCTGCGACTCCACCATCTTCGGGCGCACGTAGTCGTGGTCTCGAGCGACCGCGGCGAATGCCAGCAAACTGTAAGAATTCAAGGGTAGAGAGATAGAAGCGAGACGATTTTTAAACAAGCGGAGATTGCCTCGAAGGCCGATTTGCGATTTGTAGCTCACGTGTCTAATTCGGCGCATAATTCGATAGCACTCATTATAGTCTCGGCATGTTTCCTTATGTATGAGACTAGTTTCCGCATGACCTTGCTCCTTCGTTTAGTAATCTTGAGCATAATGTCGCCGACAGTGTTGTCCAATTGCCTGGCGCCGGGGCTTTTGTAATATCGCACCCCATTAATCGTGAACTTGAACTCCAGGTCAGGAAGCAGCACGTCCTCCGGCGGCGTAGGGTTCCACTCCTTTATTGCCAAGACGTAGCCGATGTTTGGCAAGTAGAACATATTGCACCCAGTTACGACAGTCGACAGATGATCTCGCATGTCCTTCTCGCCTACTTCGGTTAATAACTGGGGCAGATTGTCTCTCACGTGGCACACTGCAATATCAAAAGAGTCATGTTGGCTCAAGGAAAATCACGAGGTGTATCCTGACGAAGAGACTCACGCTCGTCATGGAGTGGATCGACGTTCCGCTTGACGACGAACGCGTTCTCCTGACGGCTCGCTTCGAAGTCGACGATGTACTCGATTAAGTACTTGACGCACTGGACGTCGCGGGTGATGCTGCTGGCAATCGCTCCGAATAATTCGATCTTCTCCCGGTGGCCGGTGCATATTTCCGCGATGTAAATTACGTGGGAAAGTGTCTGGAAATCGGGAGAACTCCATTTAAAACTCCACTCAATTTCCCTATGATTCTAAAATGTGAATATCAAACCTTGAACAATTGGTACCAATCGGAAGCGCGTGCTTGAGGGCCCGAGCATCGGCTCAACATCAGATTGGTCAGACGATGGACATGTTTCAAACAGGAGAGGAAATTGTCGACGATGCTCTGATTGGACGGTTCGAGGAAGAACTCGATCGCGTCGTAGCGTTTATTGAGCACCGTTATGTCCTTGGTCGGATGCTGCAGTATCTTCCTACGCGAATCGTCGTAGCGGAAGTTCGTATAGTCGGCGACAGTGTATCCGATTGCCATTAATATGACTTACCAGAGGAATTGGGTGCCGGGCCTGGACTGGCAGCGATTCAAGAAAGTGAATAGATTGATACGCGATGTTCTCGTTGTGCTGTTACCGAACATGAAGAAACTCGGGTGATTTCTCGTCTGTATTATGTTCAGGGCTCTATATGTGTCACTGTCTACGAACACCAAGTCCTTCCTGCGCATCATTAACATATTAACAACAATAATTCCTACTTCATACTATTACTGTCATTCTATTAATCCATTTAAGTGACTTCTGAAACCTCGACTCACAGAGATATGTATTTCAACGCGACAAAAGCAGCCCTGCCGGAGTTCTCGAGAGCAATCTGACCCCAGTGGGTGTCAAGGAAGATGAGAAGAGCACCGAGCGCGTGTATCATAGCGTGGGCCTTGAAGTCAAGGAGACTATTGAGGAAGATCAGCCTCTCCTCATTGCTGGCAGTTTCCGGCTCCGATTGCAATTGCAGGCACCTCACCCGATGATAGCATCTATCGGCGTTGCAGTCCTTCTTGGTCATCAGCTTTAACGAAGCGCGATAATTGGCCTCGGTCGAGTCCGAGGTGTTCGAGCCCTCCTCCTCGAATTGCTCGGTCATTACTAATTTCTTGACGGCCGCGAGGAAGCCATCTGGGCACCCGGTGCTCGAGATAACGTAGCGGGGCTTGCACTCTCTGAAGAGGGCGTTCGTCACGCCGTAGGTGATTGTGTCGTCGTTCACGTCCTGCATCACGAAGAGCTCCGAACTTGAAATATCGTAATAGGCTGCGCCCACTTGATGCCCCGACCAAATCACCGACAAGACGATCTGAATCAATTCTCCGATTTATTGATGGAAATTCGTTAGTTTGCCCGATCTGTACGAACCTCTGTGTTATCACCCGGGGAGCCCGTGCGAACTCGCGGTAGAGCCTGATTCGGCCCTGGATTCTGCTCTTCTTCATCTGAAACTGCATTTTCGTCTTCGCTTTCCTCCGACAACAAAGCTTCGAACTGCGAACGTCTTTTGAAGGATGGAACGAGTCGTGTTACGATAATACGGTTATTATATCTGCTGCAAGGTATATTGGTATCGAAAGAGATATATCTTTACATGGTTCTGAACGGCGGCTCCTGGTCAGATCCCGTTCGCGCGCTGCTCTCGCTCGTCATATTTCCCCGATTTATGGACACTCGAAGCTTCTTCTATCCGCGGCAACGCTACTTCTTCCCGACTTTACTGCTTCCCTTATTTATGGCTACCAGAGTTACGGCCTGGGAATTTAGTGCTAAAGTACTTGCGACTGGCGGACGCAGGAGAGTGGGGGGGGGAGTCGGACCAATGTGGGGCCGCGTAATAAACGAGTGTACATACAACATAACGTATTCCTTTATTTGATTATATTACATGAGCAAATACTCGTGCAGTTGCCTGCATCTCTGTTCTGTACATAATTACACAGTAGCAACCCTAAACCTCTGTAAGTACGTCTCCTCGGTACACATCTCGGTCGGTAGGGACGGGAGAGCGAGGGACCCACGGAGACTCTCTTTCTCCTTTCGATTCTCGGGGATTACGGTAGGTATTAGAGAGGACGATGGCGTGAGAGAAAGTGAGCCGGAACACACATGGTTAGGGATTAGGAGCTTCGTTACGTGTTACTCGCAATTAGTTGGCTTGATGAGTGGCATGTTACTAGCCCATAAAAAGGTTCAATCTCCCGCGGAAAAGACTCCCGTCGGCGCTTCGTTCATTAGAGGCTCTTTCACGAGGCTCGTTCGGAAGGTGGAATTCGGCCGGCGCTGGAATTACAGTCGACCCACTGTAACTGGAATTGAAGGAACACCGAGGGAGGGAGTTCAGCTGGGAATCGGAGGGGGCGGCTGGGGATTGAATGAAATCGGCCGGTAGCTCTTCTCCCTGACGAAGGGTTGCACTCCGTTTAAGATAAAATCGTGCATCGGCTTGCGATCCCGCTTGACTGGCTGGACCGGACTCTCCTCCCCCGAGCTGGCTTCGCCGTCGCTTGCCTCTGGACTACCGGACCTGCTCAATCAGTTTTCTCTATGAACCACTTTCCCCTCGAGTTCATCACACTCGGCAAGCGTCCAAAGGTATTGCTCTAAGACTACCAACTACTTTTCTAGCGTAGCGATACCTTTGGCAGAACCGGGGACAATCGAAACCTCGCCAACTTCTCTACTACAATGCCAAATGCAGTTGGGAGAAAAGGGAGGAAGTTTGATTGGGGGCGAGATGTCGATTGTCCAGCTGCTAGAAGCTTGATCGTAGCTCCGTGAAGGCACCCACCTATTGGCAAGACTCTCTCGCAGCTCAATGCGTACACACAACTAGAAGCGCAACTGCATTCACGCTCGAGGATTCTCTCGTTTACTCTTTGCTTTGCATTTGTTCTTAAAGTTTAATCAAGCGTTGTTAGATGACTAGAGGCGTTAAGACTATCAACTGTTCTATGCCCACCTTAAAACCTGCGTCGGATAAAAATCAGAAGAGGCAGACATTAGTGTTTAGACGGATATCGGGCAGCGGGCGCTTATCGTCGAGGATTAACTACTCCGCTCCTCCCCTGCTCCAGGCTTACTCTCCTACTCAGACGATATTACGTGAGAGATAGGGAAAGAGGACACTTCTCATCCAGCGAGCGAACCAACGTTACCAACATGCACCTTACTGGCCTCCAGTACACTACTGTCCATTTTACGTCATGCGCTCCTCGACGCCTCGCAACTCCTCTCATTGACTTGGATTAAGTAAAAGCAGCGCGGCGAGGAGGAATAGGCCGCGGCACGTACCTAGATCTCACGGGTTTGCTTTTGGACGACATCTGCCTCGATTGCGGCCTGGTGTTCGGCTGCGAGAGTTCGCTGTCGCTGCTGGCCAGCGACGATTTCCCAGCCACCGCGCCGTGAGCAAAGTCTTTTCTATTCCAACAAAGCGTATTCATCAATTTCTTTCCTTCTTAATTACTATTACAGGGGCTTCGTACGGTTTTTAAGGAATTTACCGATAATTGTCGGATCTGGGTGTAGTGTTCGCATTGGCAGCCTTGCCACTGTGAACATTGTCGGCGAAAGCCGGCGAACTCTTGGGTATATCGCAGACGACTTTGGGGTGGACGGTCGTCTGCTTATGGTCCAAGTGCGACGAGCTGTCGGGTCCCCAGTCGTAGTACTTCGGCCGATAATTCTGGTCCCTTCGGTGATGCTGTCTCGAGTCGGAGCTGGAAGTCCTCTTCCGACGGTACTCGTCGCTGCTGACGCTGTTCTTCCTGGGGCTCGTGTGGTTCCCCGTGGGCGCGGAGATTGGCGAGGACGCCGTGGAGGAGGGTGCGCCGTCCGGATCCGCTCGCGATGTCTGTGGACTCTCCCATGCGCCGGGTAAACTACTGTAATGGAAATTCGAGTCAGACCATTGGGACTTATATTGTTACTCCGCTTTAATCGGTGGGTCCATTCGCGCTTACTTGAGGTTCTCCTCCATACTATAGAGTCGAAGTTGCTGTCTGATATTAGCTTTCTCCCTCGCTCTTTTCCTCTGGAACTCCTCTTCGACCTTCCGCATCGCCTCGAGCTCGCCTCGCCTCTGACGTTCCTTCGCTTCGGCTTCCCGGGACAATTTCTCCGCGAGCCGTCGTCGCTCTATCTGCCTGACCGTCGACTGGAAGGTGAACCTCCTGCCCTTCGAACTGTGCTTTGGTTGGGCCTTAGAGTCCTTGGGTTCGCCGCTCTCGGGGACCAGTCGCTCGCCGGTCGGCGAGTCGCTTCTCTGTCTCATTTCGAGGCTCTCCCGGGACTTGGAGAGATTCGAGAGCTTCTCCGCCGCCTCGCGACTGCTCGTCCTCGAGTCCCTCGACTCCCGGTCGCCGCTCTTGCCGCGCGCGTTCGATGAGGACGAGCGATTCCTCGCGGAGTGCGTCGCCTCGCTGCTCTCCTTTTTCCTGTAGATCGCGAGCTTGTCCTTGGACGAGTCGACCCTTCGCCCGCTCATACTTTGGGCCCTGTACTCGACGTCGTTCGACTCGGGCAAATACATGACGTGGCCGCCCGACGCTAAGTAAGAGAAGGAAGGAGGTTTCATTATCACTGGGAAACCAGTCCTGTCCTCTGCTTCCTCCTCCTCGTCGTCCACCGGCTCGTCCTCATCGGCGTCCAAGTCGCGACTCCTTCTCCGGTTCTCGAGATTCTCGTCCTCATCGGCGTCGTGACCGTCGTCGTCGTCGTCCTCCTTGAAGCTCGGCTTCCACACCGGCTGCGGCGTCCTGATCACGTCGGACACGTGGTTGTGCTGCAAGGACGTCGGCGCACTCGTTGACAGTAGCCAGTTGTCGTCCAATTGACCTCGCGTTCGTTTCCTCTCCAGGTCGGGCGCACCCAGGCCCAAAGCACCCGACACCGAGCGCTTCAACTTCTGCAGGGAATTGAAGGTCGAATTGTCCTTTCCCTTGAGGTCGCCGTTGTAGATGTACGTTCTGTGCTCTTCGCGGGGCAGCGAGAGCGAGAAGACGTGGGGCCTCGTCGGAAACTTGAGAGGCGTCGCCATCGGAGGTGGTGAGTCGACGCCTGCGTCGCTGCTCGACTCTTCGCCGAGATCCTGCTGGGGCGTCCAGGCTGGTCGCGCTGTCCCACTCACTTTTACTCGGTTCGTCGTGCTCACGTCCACCGAGTCCTCGTTCGGTGCTCCGGCGTCGCCGGATATCCCGGAGTCTCCGGATTTGTCGTGGAGGCTCCGCGGGCCTAGAGCGAGCAACGGTGGAGGCGGTCGGGACAACCTCTCTATCCTTTCCTCGAACATTACCTAATTAGAGAATAATTAAACAAAACTTTGAAATTGAGAATACAATTTGGAAAATTCAAAAAAGGATATTGACGAACCGGCATCTCCTCACTGGCGGTGCTCGCAGTTGGCCCAGGCGCTTCCAATGCCGAGAGCAACCTCCACGCGGCCGAGGGTGAGAAACGCGGTATTTCCAATTGTTTCTTCGGCAGAGTAGGTCGAAGCTTCAACGAAATATCTTCGATGATATTCTTCCCCTGAAAAGTGACAATTCCGCAGGGTAAAATTCTGACGATTCTTTTAAAAAGTCTGTGCAACTCACATCATCGGTGTCGTCGCTGGTTCGAGTGGGCGAGCGACTTTCCTCCCTAGCTTGCAGTCTCTGGATTTGGATATCAGCTGACTCCTCCACTGGAGGACGAGTTTCCTTGACGGTCGGCTCGTTCATGCCGAAGTAGAATGTCTTTGGGGTCGATTTCTCCGGGGACGCGTGTCTACCAAAGGCCCACGAGCAAACAATTAAACAAAGAAAAGTGGAAATTCGACTAGAAGCGAAGTCGAACCTACCCCTGCCAGTTCTCGCCGTGCTCCTCCGCCGGCTGCGGGTCCTCCGGAAAGCTAGCTTTGGTTCTGACCTGCAAGTTCTCAGGGCTCACGTTCTCCGACCACCTGTTATCCTTGCGTGCGCCACCCTTGAGGTCCTCCTTCCACCACCTCGGATCGGAGTTCTCCTTCTCCTTGCCCGCTGCCTCGATTCTCTCTGCCGCGTTCATCTTCCCGGTGTGCCAGCCGCGAATGTCGAGCTTATCCCTGACGAACTGCGCGATCGGGGGCTCGCACTCGTCGGTCCCCGTTGGACTCTCCGAGCACTTGTCGTTCTTCGCCATCTCCGCTCTCCTCTGCTCGAGGCTCGCCGAGTGTTCCTTTCGCTTGTCCGCGGAGAGTCTCGTCTCCAAACTGCGTCCTAGGACTTCCAGTCTCTCCCTCAGTGGTTTCCTCACCTCCTCGTTGAAGCTGGTCACCTTCTCGGTGCTCCTGCTCTTAACGAACTCCGCGTGCTCCTCGAGAGTGGTCTCAGTGTCCCGCGCGAGGCAGCGCTCGACTCTCGCGTGCTTCTCCTCGTGGAGCCTCGAGACGAACTTCTCCTCGGTCCGATGCTCCTCGTACGCGACCTCGCGCTGACTCTTCACTAATCTCTCGGTCTCCTCCAAACTGGTCCTGCGCTCGCACTCGTGCCGCTCGAGCGACCTGTACTTGACGGGCTCGACCGCCGGCGCGCTCTTCCGATTGCAATTGAGCTTATCGCGCACCTTCCGCGCCACTTGGATCAGCTCCGCCTGGAACTCGGGGCTGCTCATGCTCCTCTGCAGGGTGTTCTTCCCGTCGAGGAGTTTCGTTCTCTTTGGATCGGGTCGATTGTACCAGCGCTCCTGGTGCTCCCGCGGACGCTCGGCCTCGTGCCAGGCCGCTCTCTCGTTCTCCTTACCCGGGCGCTCGTTCTTCCACCGGGGGTCCCCTTCCGCGCGCTCGTTCTCCGGGCGTCGATGGTGCGGGAGCGCCGAGGACGACGAGGAGGAGGACGAGTGCCAGTTGACCTGGGTCTTCTTGGTCTCCGCTCTCGTTTTAAAGAGCCGCGACCTCCTCGGCGGCGGCTGACCGGGATCCTCCTCGACTCTGCACCGGGAGTCCCTCGCGACGTCCCACTTGTACGCGTCCTCCGGCGAGGAGCCTTCACCGGTGATCGTCGGGGGCGCCGGCGCCTTGTACTTCTTCTTCCCCCGGTACCTATTCTCCGGCCGATCTCTGGCATCCCGCTCGACCTGATAATGACCGTTGGAGCGACGGTGATCCGGACGAGCCTGTCTCCCCACGACTCTCCGGTCCATCGACGGGGAGGCCCGGAGGTCGGGCTCGCTGCCGAACCTCTTGGCCTCGCGCATGTGATCGATGTCCGAGAGCCGGTAGCAGCAGTGCCTGTCCATCATCCTGGTCCTCGGGTCGGCCATGTTCGACGCGGAGCTGCTGCGGATGCGGAAGCCGCCCTGTATCAGAAAGAGAGAGAGAGATAGAGAGAGGATCAGTGGGGCGCTCGGTGAATTGGCCGGCGAAATGGAAAGTCGAGTAGGACAGTGGAGTAGGGTGGTGGTGGTGGTGGTGGTGTGGAGGAAGGAGGAAGGCTGCCACGTCATAGCCCGGCTAAGAATCCTTACCTTATTCAGGTCGTGAGGCAAGGTGAGCGCCGGAGGTCTCCGCCCGCTTATGGTCCCGCCGTTGTGAATGATGCTGCCATTATTGGTGGCGCGCAGCCGCTGATTAGGAGGCTCCGGCAGGACCTTGCGCCCGCCCGGCTGAGAGTGGTGGCGGGCCAGCTCCCGCGGGAACGACTGCGTCCATCCTCGGCCCCGATCGGGCCCGCTCGACGCGATCTGCTGATGGGAGCTGCCATTGTTACCCATCTTCGCACCCTGCCACCCTCAGTACCTGCGCTGCGAGCCGCCGTCCATCTCGCATCTGTTACAAAAGACACTTGTTCAGTTCCATTTCATTTCCGGGAGGATCTCAAATATAAATATATCAAAGAAAATGGGCATGAACGCAATTCTCTAATTCGCCTACTCTATATATTTGTATATATATAGCCGAATTTAACAATTGCATTTAGGCCCATTTTCATTCAACGACAAACATAAACAAGAAATTCACAAAACTCTCTACCAACGATATTAAATAATCCTGTTCCACGAGGTTACTAGGCGGCTAGAAGTGGGAAGTGCGCGACTTCCGGGAGTACCAAGCAACCACCGGAAGTTGGATCGATCCCACAGTGGGAAGCAGAAAGCGGAGATACTATAACATCCATTCTCACAGTTTCTCCAACTAATCCCGACCCGACTACCGATCGAAGCCGAGTGGCTCGCGCGGAGGGAAGAACGACTGCAGCATCCGGCGAGGACCCGAAGGAAGCGCATGTTGGAAGAGGAGGGGGCGGTGGCCGGCGTGAGATCTGTCCCGGCCACAAAGTGGCGAGTGATGCATGACGGATGACCGAGGCGCGGTTATGACAACTCCCGGCGACGAGAGCCAGTTCGCCGAGGCGGAGAGGAGGACAGAGAGGGAAAGGTTGAGTTGCTCAGTAGAGGTGCGGAGATACAGAGAGAGAGAGAGAGGGAGAGAGTAGAAGGAAGGAAGCCAGAGCCAGAGGAGGAAGAGTAAGAAAAGGCCGCCGGCGGAGGCAGGGGCGGCGGGAAAGACGTTTACCCCTCGCGATGATCAGAGCGCGGAGAGTCATCGAACTTGGAAGGAAGGAAGGACGACTCTGGACGTCGGTGTGTGCCGGGATCGCCACCGGCCGCGAGATAGTTCCTCCTACCGAGAGCGATCAGAGCGCGCCCGACCGCCTATCTCGCCCGACACCGTTCCCCTATTAGCCCCCGCCCCACCCTCCCCTCCGCTATCATTCCCGAAAGATGAGCCGCCAGAGTGGCACATTGGCCGCCGCGCGCAACAAGTGCACGTAGCGATGACTGGAGGATGCGATAGCGGACCACCTCGCCGGCTAACGGTCTTTAATTAGCCCGGGCGACGCGGTAAGTCGAGTTGGACGAGCCACCTCGCCAATGACCATTCCCAGCGTCACCGGGACATCGTCGTCCGATGGTCGGGTCGAACTCAGTCGGATTAGGATAGTCTCTACGCGGAGCTAATCGCCTTTCAAATTAACTTCTGCCTCATTCCCTTCTGTTTTGAGAGAAGCCTTGTGGTATGAAATGTGAGGGAGAAAGTAAAGAATGTTTCATAAATGAATCAAGGTGAAAGATTGTCGTTCCGGCGGATCTGGGAGTTGGATCAAGTAGCTCGCAGACAAGTCTCTCGCTGCTGGTGTCTGTAGGAGTTGCGACTGGTCCGAACCTCACGAATCCGGGAAGGTAACTCGATGCAGCGTAAAGGCGCGCTCGGCTGCGAGTTCAACGGTCTCTCTTCCTAGCGTCTCCGCTTCCTCGAGAGCACCGGGATATATCTCCTCGGGCTCTCTCGCGAGAGCAGCGGTGCCCGCTGCACCACCGGCAGCGATAGCTATACCGGAAATAGTCGCGGGCACCCGGCTATCCAGGGACAACCGGTATCGGCAATCGCCGCCCTCCTGGACCTATGCCCTCGTTACGCCCAGCGCACTTTTCCGAGTTTAATCGCCTCGGACTCCTTCAATGAATCGAGAAAAAGCTCTCTCAGTCGGAAGTGGCAGGTTCGTGGGGATTTTTGAGTCTCTGTCTTAGTGCGATGCCAAGTGCGCTGGATTACGTAAAACTCGTCGCCGGGAGAAAGTCCCGCGGCGAATGAAAGGTTGTCATCGTGTCGGCCTCCGATTTCCAGCGGCTCCGCGGCCGTAACGCGCATTCCCACCGAGGCGAGGATCGTCGGGGATTTTTCAGGCTAATGCGCACCGGGGCAGACACGTGGAAAAGTGGCCGAGGGAAAAGCGCGGAGAACTGGAGCGAGCTCTCGGTCATATGTAAAAACTGGCTTAGAAATGCCGGGGAAATGATCGCGATATCTCTTTAATCAATTATGCAAATCGTCTATCGGCAACGAGCCTCTTAACAAACTCTGGTAATTAGAGGTGGAAGTTGCCGATGCGGGCAAGCGCGTGCACGTTCTGGAATCCCGGGGAAAACTGGAGACGGGCGGGAGAGGCGAGGAAGAAAAAAAGAAGGTAGTGTAACGCGCCAATTGGATCCAGGTCGCGGAGCACGTGCGAAAAAGAAAGTCCTCCTCGGGGGATCGGGAAGAGTCGGGCGATCGGTGAGAGTGGCGATAGCGGGCCGGTTCCTAGCGTCCCCGCGAAATCGCCGGCCGAATTTCGTCCTGGGAGCGCGGAGCCCGCTGCACCGAGCCCGGCCCAGGATCGAAAGTAGGTAAATAACCTGCGCATTCCACCGGCGAGTCCTCCAGCCCGGTAGAAAGCGGCGCCCGATCGACGAAAGTCCTCTCTTTCGACATCCGCCAATCCAAAGTTCCGATCCCAACGAGAAACACGTATCGCCGTTCGTTTACCTTTATGGCCTTGCGTAATCACCCTATCTCTCTCTCTCTCTCCGTTAACACTCGTCGATCTTTCCTTCCTTTCGACGATATAACTCGGCCTTTGCCATTTCGCGCGATAAATATTCGCGTAACTTCTCCTCTTACGTATAACGAGCAAGGGAGAGAAAGAAATCGAGAATTCCTCGTGGGACCCTCGCGAAGGAAAATAGTCGGAGCCGAGAAGCGCAGGGAGGAAGATGGTAATTAGCGCTAATATGTGCCGAGCAAACATAGGCGAGTCCCCGGACATTGACATGGTTTGCTCGCGAGTAACCCGCTCGTCTTACACCTCTTACACCTCTTACACCTCTCTACTTGCTCGAGTCCTCTCGCCGGATTCTCTCGAGGCTCGAATTAACCGGTGATTTACAGCTCATTATAACATAACTCGAGTTGGCGCGGCAGACATTGCGCGTGCCGGTCCACCAATGTAATAGCCGGGACGTGATCGAGGCGGCCGCGTCGTGTCAATAGAGATCGGTGTACGTTGGCTCTCGGCTCGACAATATATGTGCCGATCTCTACGACCTACATTCCCCGACGCGTACCTGCGCTTATCGACGTGTGCGTGCTCGAGAGGATCTCCGCCAGTTACGTAAAACGAGAAGCGTAACGAGATATTGAATTCCTAGCGCGCTCGCCCTCTCTCTGCATCCAACATTCGCCAAACTTCAACCGGATCATTGCGATATTCTGAATCCGCGAGATTCCGTTCTTTCGATTTAGCAACGTCGAACATTAATCAGACTCAAATTTGTAAATCTCGATGTCAAAATCTGCAGATTTCCATTTGGTTGATTACGTATCATCGAATCGGCAGATTTCGAAATCCAATCTGCAAATTTCCATTTAGTTGATTTGCGATCATCGAACATTAACAAAAATCGAATCGACAGCTTGCGAAATCCAAATCTGCAAATTTCCATTTAGATGATTTGCGACCATTGAACATTAACAAAAATCGAATCGACAGATTGCGAAATCGAAATCTGCAAATTTCCATTTAGCCGATCTCGAAGCTTCGAACATTAACGGCACTGAAACCGGCAGATTATCTCTGCGAGGGAATTTGCATGGCGTCGATTTTCCATTCTTTTAACAGTCGAAACCGTTGAGTAATCCCGGCCGGAATGGCTTGGTCTGAGATGTCAAGGTGTGACGCTGCGCTAGCGGTAGTCGGGAAGATGTCCCGCGGACAGGTGGATTCCGGCCGAGCGAGATTAGAGTTGGTTCGTTCGCGCCTTCTAGTCGATCTTATCGGCTCCCTCGGCGAGCGGATACGATTAGTCTAGGATCGTTAGGGGCCGCTCGAGGGAGCAGCGGAAAGTCAGATCGACTCGGTAATGCGCTGATCAGCTTTTGCGTCCGCTCGAGCGGCGTATTCTCTCCTCGCTGATAAGTCCAGTTAAACAACAAACGAATTCTCATATGCTGCAAGTTGCGAGTAAAAGAGAACTGGCACATTGCACTGGGATCGACTCGCTCGAGTATGATCGGCTCGTAATTCGAAGGCGCGCGCACGTGAAGGCGCTCGCACCGTTATGTTTTCCGTTCCTTTCTCTTATTTCCTCGGGTTTCGCGCTATCCGAGAAAGCCGGGCACCTACGCCAAGATCGCAGCCGAGCTGGTTCAACGAGCGCTTAACGAGCCGAACGTAATACGGAAGTACGAAGGAAGCTCGAAAATCGCCTTCACAGTTACCCCATTCTCCCCTCGCTCGAATTCCCTTGGTTCGACTCGGAGCTCAAAGGCCTCTCAAACCTTCTAACTCGAGGACTCGTCGACTGGTCGACGAGTTACTCGGGCTCATTTAGAGGTAAACGCTCCGAGGCGTCGCTGAGCGGCGAATCATTACTATTGTCAGGCACAATGTCTCTCGTTTGGACAATGAGCGAGTGGCAGCGGCGAGGAAACGGTACCCGCCGGGTGCCAGGAGCGTCTCGAATCTCGAATCTCGAATCCGCTCGGAAAAGTAGCGAGCGGAGCGGGCAGAGCGACGGATTCTTGAGCGGCGAACCGGCGAACGGTATAAGCGGGAGCGCGCGGGCAAATTACGGGTGACGGGGTCCCGTGAGAAAATCCGCGCGAGCCCCGCGCGCTCCGAAACAACAGTTCCACCTCAACGTCGGAGTGAAGGCTGCCACTGCGTTTAGTGGACACGTATGCACGCTAATGTCCATAACGGACAACTCAACCCTTTCGAGCACAGTGAAACCCACCAGCCACGTCTTTTCCCGTATTCTACTGTCTTCCACTCATTCCTTAGGACTTAGGTCGTGTTTTATTTCCGACCGGATACGATCAATCGATCTTTTCGATTAGAAATTAGTTTTCGGCAGGATTCGACCAATCGATCTTTTCTGTGTCGAGAAGAAATTGATTTCCGATAGAATTCGATCAATCGATCTTTCCTCTATCGATTCGGTCAATAACAGTATTCGCAGTGGCAACTAGAAAAGTAGATGGTTTTGCAATTACAAGTGCACAGCTGACGAGTGAAGAAAGAGCCATTGATCGGAACGGTGGGAAAAATACGAGAAGACTAATCGACACGCCGGGTGGCAGTTCTAATCGCCAGTGCACCGAAAGGTCCGCGGCGTTAATGGGATAGCAAGGGGGCGCTCGGGCGTGCCCGCGCACTGGGCCGTGAACGCGGAAACGTTCTCTCAAAGTGATCCTGCCCCCTACACCTACACCCTTCTCGCCCACCTTCCTAGAGATCTAGCGGCCTCGTAATTCACCTCGACTTCCAAATCCTCGAAAAATACCCCATTCCTCGTACAGGGTGATTCACTTGGCTTCGAATTATGAGAGTCACGAGTTTAGGTTGCGACAAGTAATTATGGATTATTCTCTTTTTATGGCCGTTGGACCACTGATTTCTTGTGGAATCTTAGTTTCTAAGCTCAAACTAGTGAAATGTGAAGTATTCGGGTGAATTGGGGAAGCTTCGAAAAATCGAGAATTTTTCCTGTTTTTTCGATTTTTTGACATTTTTCCAACTCGCCCAATTTCAATATTTCTCGACAGCTTTATCTCTAAAACGAGTATTCGACATGTAATTCCTCGAGCACGAGCGATAATCGAGTCAACGAAGTCTATTTTAGAAAATTCTCCAAAAATCACTAAACAGGCCCGACGATCCCAAGTCACATGTGAATCGTCCTGTAGATAACGGGATCGAGGTGAATCCGAGCGAAATGCGAGCGATGTCCATCTCATGGAGCCTTTCCCTCCTATCTGCTGCGTGGCTTCGCCCGGGCACTTTATCACTCTATCAGGCCTCCATTAAACGGAGCAATGAGCGAAAAAGAGGGCTCGTGCTCACCTGGCGCACCGTTATAGCCAGGACGATGATGCACGCGCTCCTGCAGATGGGCGGGGTCGGTTCGCAGAGGAAAACCACCACTCATACTCTCGCGGATCCTTGGAAAAGGAACTCGCTCCCGGGAGAGGAGGAGCAGGAGGAGGAGGATCGAGTGAGGTTGTCCTCGAAATTTTACTTTCTCAGCGGCGGCCAACTCGTCATGAATATGCGAGGAGTAGCCGGCGAGGCGTGCCCGCGACCTGATTTTCGGCGGACAATAGCCTAGGGCCAATCCCGGATGAAACCGCGTCGAGTTAACGAGCTACCCGGCTGAAGCAACCTCCAACCTACACCCCTCGACTCATCAACTCATCAACTTTCGGCGGACTTCCCTATTTTTAATTGTTTCATTAAAATTCGATGCGATCAGATATCGATGTCATCAAATTAAGTAGTCTCGATTGTATTCCCAGTAATCGGCAATTACTCATGAATATCGATGCGATCGAAATAATGATGTGATCGAACATCGATTAGATCGAATTAATGAAACATCGAATTTAATAGTCTCGATTGTATTCCCAGTAATCGGCAATTAATCCTGCAGGTGATTAAAGAAATATGCGGGAGAAGAGTGTCCTGTCGCGTCGGGCAGGTGCAATTAAGGCAATCAGAGCTAAGAGAGAATGGCCGAGAGCCGTTTTGCTCGGAGCGCGGCCTTTGAGTACACATAGTTGGGGACGAATGGCAGAGAGTGCGGGAGCGGATGCTACACAGGTGGATGCGATTGTGTCCGACGGCATTCTGCGGAAAGTATGCCACGGTTTCAGCGTTACCGCGTAAGTAAACGCATAATCCCGCGCTGTACTTTCTAAAGGCCGGCATTCGGAGCCAGTCAAAGAGAGCGATGTCAATGGCCCGCGATCCCGCAAAAACCCCTATCTACACACGCCACTCTTTTCTGGGCCGCTTCAGGCTTCACTCGGCACGTATCGCACACCCGCCAGCCCACTAGCTGCTACCTGCCAATAGCAAACAGCAAACAGCAAACGAGGACGACTTTCCTCTAAGACGACACTCGCTGCCCCAACGAGGACGCACTCTATTTCGGTCGGACGTGTGTACACTCGCAGGGCGAGACACCCATTTCCGCGGCCTTTTAGGATCTTGCAGTGTTGCAGGTGTGGAGAGCCCGAGACACCTTCTCCAGCGAGGTGGCCCCTCTGCTCGCCCGGGCAGCTAGAAACGATCGAGGTTGCTCGGGGCGAATCGTTGGCATTCCGAGGCTCGCGCGCGCTCGCCCAGACATTCTTTGACTTATCGAGCTCAAGGATGCCGGGAACTCTTGCGCCGCGAGAGTGCAGCGAATATAATCGCGCGCGGCCTCCGAGATAATTTTGCAGCCTCCGAGACGAGCCTCTTTCTCTTTCTCTTTCCCTCTCTACCGCGGGAGGATGCCGCTCCCCGGGACCATCGCGTGCGTGCCTTCCTTGTGACTGCGCTTGCAATGCCTAAGTTACCCTCTAGCCCTTTAAAAGCAAAAGTGCTGTTCATTGGATAATGAAGAGATTTTATTCGTGGAAATTCACCCCTTGACCGAAAATTATATTTTGTTCTAATTAAAATTAAAATTAAAATGATATAGTATATTATACAAAATTGTATATTATATTATATGTAGAACTTTCCCAGGTTTTATGAAAAAACAGTATGGTGTTTTGATAGGGTTGTCATGAATGTATTCGAATGCAAAGCATTCCATCATAAAACATAACAGTTTCCCTCATTTTCACCTCTCTAGCACTTCTGCATATATAATTACCGCATTCCGCGAAACCGGCCCGCCGTCGAACGGCGTGGCAGCAGAGAGCGGTAGGTTGAAGGGCGAGGATTACGATGGACAAGTGGGTTGTCTCGCGAGTCTCGAAATGGCACGGTGCTCCCAAGGATGTCAAGAGCGAAGAGGCTCGCACGGGCTTTCCAGAGGGATCTGGGTCAGTCACTCCGAAGCCGGTGCTCCTCGCAAGTGCCGCGTGAAACAATCGTCCCATTCGCACCTGCACTCCGCACTCTCGCGTTCACCAGGCCGCGTCCTATCAACCAGTTCAATCCCATCGGCGACTCTCCTCCGAACCGGGGCCGACCACTGGCTCCAGTCGGAAGTGAGTCCAGCGGCCGCGCCATTAGAAATCATCGAGCGCGCGTGTGTCTCCCCGTGGAATTTCGGTATGCGGAAGGAAAGCCCGTGCGCCGCGAGGGCTTCGTCGAGAGCACGTTGGCGGCGAGCGCGCGCGCGCAACTCGAGTCTAGAAGGTGGTGGATGCTGGAGAAGGAAGAGGAGGCTGCTCTTTCCAGTAAGAAAACTCCTGGCTCCTCCTCGCTTCCTAGACATCTTCCCTCCTCTCTTTTTGTATTAGTTCCATTTCCCAAACTTCCTCATATTCCAAGAGATTTTCATTTCAAAACGAAGAATCGGTAATCCATCAACTCTCGAGCTCCGCCGGCGGCAACAGTCGGCCTTGTCTGCTGACGGCGGCGAGTGAAGCAGCACATCCTCTTCCTGCATCGCTCGATCGGAGCGAGTTGTGCGGAGCGGATCTCTAATAAGGGAGAACCTTCCCGAGGATATGTCTATCCTCGCTTCCCTCTTCCTGGGCTCCCGGGCCGTCGGCAATCTCGAGGGATATCCCTCGGCCGCGGCTCTCTCGCCGGAGAGAGATGCGCTCCACTTGGTCCCTTCGAGTGGGGCTGCGCCGTTAATATATGCATTGCGAAACTTCCTGCACAAGTGCGTTGCTCGGCTGGCCTCGCCTCGGCTCGCTCCGCGCAATCTTTGATGAAACGAGCATGTATGTACTTGTACGGACTGACAGGCCGCCGGCCCGTCCAGCCAAGTGAAATCCGGGCTCGCAGAACGCCGCCGCAAGTGCATAGCGCAATAGACGTCTGCCCGCATTCGGATATACATTTTTTTATCTTTTTTTTATTATTATTAAGGTGCCGACATTATTTTAACAGAAGGCTTTAGAGGCTACTAGACTGTCGTCCATGGGCGTTGAGATACAAAGATGTTGGTTACAAGTGTGATGTTTACAGCAGTTTACAGCGTAACGATATAAATTACAGGTATTATTGTTAGAGAGTAGTGTACATTAGATGTCTAACTTACTATCTGTGAGGAATGCGGTGATGGCGTTGCAAGTGGGATCATCTGGGACGGAGAAATATGCCCGCATTCGGGTATACATATGTGAGATTAGCGGGTCTTGGAAATAGTTGAGCGTGCGACGCGCGCGTCGTTTAGCGCCGATTGTTTAAAAGGGAAAGTAATGCGCCTTTAGGATAGTCGGTGGGTTGCGCGGAAAATCACCGGCGGACAAAGCGCCGCAATTATCCTCCGAAAAGAGAAAGAGGAGACGAGACCGGCGTGAGGACGCGTAAAGGCGAACAGCTCCGCGATTCTTTCCACAATTTCCATGGTGGAAGGTAGGATCTACGTACTGGGAGCCCGAGGAGCTCGGTTGCGCCAGCCGCGCGATGGAAAATCCGATAAGAGTCCGCGGCAGGCGTCCTGTGTTTCTCCATCGAAGGATGGAAAGCCGGCTAAAAAGTGAAAGTGACCAATCCCGGGAGAAAATAGCCGCTCGGCCCCTCGACCGGGCGGGCTCCGCCGAAAATCGCTTGGCCGCGCGCTCTAACCGGCAATTCCGACCTTCCTCGAATTAGCGATCGCACGGCCGCGCGGAATTCATAAGGCGTAGCTCTTCTTCCTTGTAGCGAGCGCGCGGGTAAGTGGCTTCCGTGGGGAATGGTGCGAATGGCAGCGCTGGCGAGGAATCGTGCGCGCACAATCCACGGCGACTTGAATGCTGGCTCAAGCTCCAATACCAGTTCCTCGCGATCTAGTTCACCGCCGGATAATAAACCGCAGCCGCTGAATAATTCCCCGGGAATTCCAATGTACTCCAGTTCCCCGGTGCGCCTGGAATATTCATCGGCGATTATAGAAGCAATTAGAGACTGATTTGATTGTTGGAGTAGTGCGCTCGTTTCCCTCGTTGGATTGAAGACGTCCAGTTGGAAGTTGGAAGTTGGAAGACTGGTTCGATAAGGAGGTTGTGATGATTTGCAGTGGGTCAGTTAGAGAGTCCACCGAGTCCGTCGGGTGGGTCCGAGGTTGATCCTCGAGGACGCGTTATACTCGGAATGGCCGCGACGAGAAAGTACCTGGCGGCAATGTGCGCCTCGATGAAACGTTAATGCGCCGCGTACCGTCGCCGATCCCGAAGCTTTCTTCTCCGGCACGACGACCCAGATCGCCGATCGCCGATCGAACGGCCTCTCCACGTCCTCCCGAGTGCCGCCCGGGGAAAAGAACTCGCCCCGCCGCCCCGCCGCGCCCCCTCGCCCCTCGCCCCTCTGCGTGTACGCGGCCCTAATTCCCCGCGGAGAAAAAGAGCCGGCAGGAAGCGAGCGAGCCACCCGTGGAATTCGAGGAGGAATCGCCGAGCGAGAAATCACTCCAACTACTCAGAAACAGCGAGTGATCGCTTCGGATTATGCACCTCGGACAAGGCACGAGCATTCCTGGGTAATAGCGGAAGGGTTCGACTTCCGTTTCCAATTGAAGCGGGTCGATTAATGATTGATTGGTTCAGTATTACTCTTGTATTTCTTTTGCGGTTGCTTTAATGCATTCTAAAACCAAAGATTCTTTGAATATAAAATATATTCATATATAATATAATATATTATTATATATGATATATATATAATATAATACATTGAATACTCAGCAGTGAGTATTTCGGAATGAGGATCGTTCGGCGGCGAGTTGCATGGCTCAGCCCCCGGGCAATTAGGCGAATGGCCATGCAGCGAGTCCTGGAAATGTCAAAGAGAGAATTCCAGGTACGGCGGATCTACGATCTCGGATCAGACAAGGGTCGAGATGGTTTCCTGGTGAGGGTCCTCGGGCCCGAGGAAAGGTGGCTTCATAATTCCAGGGTGGCGGCGCTCGGGAAGAGTGTACACAGAGGCTCGCGTCCTCGAGTGCTAGGTGCGAGTTTGTCTGGCGAGTTCTCAGGGAAGTCGGCGTAGCTCGTGAGAGCGTGCTCGTTAATTAAAGCCTAAACTCGGGCGAAAGCCCGACCACCGCCATAGCCGGTGATGCAGAAGCCGTCGCCGTCGAGTGCGACGGGTTTCACGAGTCCTCTGTCGCTAAGCTCTCATTTGACCGTGAGAGGCGGCTCCAGCGCGGAGAATAAGGAATTTTTCACGAAAAGTGAAACGTCCCCGGCGTCCACCTCCCTCTCTCTCTCTCCCTCGGTAAAACTTTCGCGGCTGGCTTACGCACCCTCTTTCTTCTCGCTTCCGCGGGCCACTTTACACACCGTCGAGCTGTCCGTCAGCTCGGATTTGCATGGAATTGCCGGCGGGGCACTCGCGTTCCCTCGTGGGAGACTGAGAGGGGGCGGTGAGGAGCGGCTTGTTAGGGCGATCGGCAGAGTTGCTCGATTAGTGGTGCGAAGCGATCGGAAGCACCTCGCGCGGAATGCCGTGCCATTTCCGGGCGGAGAGCGTCGTCCACGCACGATATTACGATTTCTCCGTGCCAATTAAGCCTCGGCCGCGCATCTCGCGTGTCTGGCGATGAAGAATCGCGAATGGAGTCTAGATAGAGTTAGAGTGCACGTACGCGGGGCCAAAAGGAGGGTGCGGCCTCTGGCGTGCTTTCCCTGCCTTTATTTGCCCTTTCCCCTCCAAGCCGGGACACGCGAGCCCGCTCGACAGGGGGAAGAGCGCGTCGCGTGTCGTTAGTCTCACTTTTCCCTCGATCATCATTTCCCGCCGCTCCAACAATTACGAGGAATCTCGCTGTACCGCTGGCGCCGCCGGGAGCTCTCCCGCCCCTTCCCTCACTATATTCTAATAACGAGAGTCTGCCGTGACGAGAGTCGTTCGCCCCGTGAAAAAGGCTGCTGGCCCATCAGATTTCCTCGGGGACCTCGCGCGAGAGGAAGCCGCGCGCTCCTCCCCCCGCCGGGGCCTGCACTCACTTTCGCTTTGTTGGCGAGCGCGAGCGCCGCGCCGCTGCATACCAAGCGTCAACGACAGAGCCCGCGAGGGCCCAACTATATAGGCGAACCGGTCGAATCGAGGAGAGGAGAGCTTGCCGGCAGAGTCGAGCGATACACGCCCGACCAAACACCCTCTCACTCTCGCTTTGCTTTCCCGGTCGACCCATTCACCAGCGAACCCTCACCCGACCACCTTTTCTCTCTATGTAAAGCCGCCCTAGGAAATTCAGCGCGAAAGAGCGCAGGTGTGCCGCTCGAGTGGTTCACTGAGGGAATCGTACGCCGCGAACAGACGGGATCTCCAAGCAGATAAGGCATCGTCGCTGAATACCTGAATACCTGCACGCACCGCGGCTTCATAGGAACATAGGCGCGCGAGGAATCTCCGAGTTTATGCTGGACAGTGGTCATTAAGATCACTTATAGCCTCCGATATCGCCGGCAATGGTGCGTGCGAGCTCGGGAATCCGTCGAGCTATCTCCCGGACAGGTGAGAAGAGAGCCGGCTCCGCCTTTCTCGACTCCATTTCCTCCGAGCGCGGGCTACCGGCTCGATTCAACCAGTTCCCGGGAAAAGCTGCCCCGAGAATTCGCGCGCTCGCCGGATCTCTCCTTCCTCCGCTGACTAATTGGCCGAGCGCTAGGCAGAGAGCTCGCGGTTTCGTTTCGGCTGCCTCGCCGAGCGAGCGGCCAGCGAGGAATGCGCGCGCGCCGCTATTATAAACGCTGGGAAGGTGGGAAGGTGAGGCGCTGCCCGCTCGAGCGAGAGAGAGGGTTGCGGGGTATTACGCAAGCGCATTGAAATAATAATGCTCGGCCTTGCAAAAAGAGGCCTCCTGGAATGCAGATCCCTTCGAAGGATAATCGCTCCCGCCGCCCCCCGCCCGACGCCCAACGCACGCCCATATCCACGCGCTATAAGCTATATGCCCACCTATGCGCTCATACCGCTATTCAGCCGAGTAGAATATCCCCGCGCGAAAACCGTTGGAGCGTTAACGCGGAGACGGGCGCATTCGGCGATTCGACGCGGTCTATGGTACGTGGCATTCCGCCCGGAGAGTGCATTAGGCGCCCGTGCGCGCGCGGCGAAAGGGCTCCGGGCCGAGTGATATTTCCGTGTTTGCGATCTCGACGATACACGGCCGGTAATGACCGGGAGAAGGTAGAGAAGCCGGGGAGGATGTCATCGGTTCTAATGGCAGGGTGGACGGGCCTCTTCCATTCGCGCGGATAACATCGCCCTCTCTCTATCTCTGTTGCGCGCGAGATCCGCTCGTAAAGATGATCTCGCGAGAGATGGCACTAAGATCGGGCGAGGGGCCGAGGAGCGGCGGGATTGACTCTCTGCTCTCGATTGCCCCGAGTCCGCTGAAAAGATGAACGGAAGCGGCGGAGTAGGAGAGGGATTTAGCAGGCGCTCTCGGCCAGTTGGTACACTTGGCGTATACTTGGTAGACTGCGAGCGGAGAACTGCTGCAACGAGAGGAATGCACGTGAAAGTCTCGAGCCATTGAGCTCCACGGGGCAAGCGGCCTCCTCGGCTCGATTGCTTCCATCAATATCGAGCTACGTTCCTAAGCGAATCTCTCAACGCCAAGGTCCCCACCCCATGGCCTACTCCAAACGGTACTCTAATTCGAGCCTCGCGAGCTGCGCCTTTATGCTCAATTCTAATTATCTACTCGATAAAAGGAAGGTTGCGGAGGCTGAGGACTCTTTGCTTTTCAGGTGGGTGCGCTTCGCGAGGCTGATCGGATGGGACAGAGCGTAAACAATGCTTACGATCGGAGCCAAGGGAATCCTAGTCGGCGAGCGTATAACGGAGCTACGTCACGGCACGTTAACGTACCTAGGATGCACCGGGGGCTTGCCATTCTCCCGATCATTTTCCATAGTTCACCGAGCAGCGATATTCCATTCGATAGTCACGGAATGGAATCTCGAATTCTAACCTGATCCCCTCGCCCTCGACGAATAATATCGAGGCGCGCGCTGGCCCGTCAATATTTCGGAGCCGCTCGCTTTATTCCCGAGTAGGATGCTATTACTAATGCACTATGAATCGGGCCGAGACTGCCAACAACTAAGTATCTATTCAGCGTTCCCGTTAGCGTCCCTCGGATCTTTATCCGAACGCGAATCAAGATGCCTGCGGTGCTGCGGCGGCGAGGAGGAGGGAAGAGCGGCGAGCGGGCTCGGGGATTATTAACAAGATGCGTGGAAAATTGCATTGCTAACTGGCCCACACGCCGCTCATTTTCCACGCGATAACTGTATAAATAATGATCGCGCGCAGATGTGCACGCAACCTGTGCCGAGTGCACGCTGGAAAGGCAATGGTACCACGGACAGGCGTAGAGAGAGAAAGAGAGAGGGAAAGAGGGGAGATGGGGCTCTCTGGTGGACAGGAAGAAAGCCTCGGTCAGCATTGGGGATTTACGGTCGGTGTGAAGTGTGAAGGATCGATAGAGAAGAGGTCGTGCTAGCGGATCGTGAAAAACGATCCCGCTTGCTCGTCTCTTTCTTCAGCTGACATTGCGGCCTGTGCCTCTCTGCCTCCCTGACCAGGCTCTGCCTTCTGCTCGAGTTCACCGACTGCGATTCTCTCTCTCCCTCCCGCTCGCCGCGAGCAGAAAGCTACTCGCGGCTTCGATAGCCGGCAGCGGGATAGTGCCGGGAAACCGAGGGAAAAACGGCCCGAAAATCCGGACGGCGATTTCTCGCGGCGGCCTCGCCTCGCCGCCGCGCGCTAAAAATGGTGGAAAGAGCTGTCGAGAAATCGAATATACCTTACGCGGAGGCGAGAGAGTTCCACGCACTCGGCCGCGTAGCTTGGTAGGAAAAACAGCGCACCACCACACCTACGTGTGCCCTGGCGCGCACGGTACGCGCGCACGTCGTGCCAGCCAGCGAGCGCGATATAAACGGGTATGAAAGCATCTCGTTTCAAATGTCAAGAATCACGCGGCCCTGCCTGCTCACTGTGAATCAATGTGCAGGTTGCAGCAACGAGGCGGGGAGAGCTCGCCCGCCAGCTAGGCGTGAAGAGTTTAACAATTGCTTAACTCGAGGGAGAGAGAGTACCGTTGCTCGTCGCTCTTGGCCGATCGGACGTCAAGTATGTAATTCCCGATGAATGGCCTCGTGATTTAATGATAGCGTATAATACCGGGATTGATTAACTACTAATTGCTAATGATTAACGAGCCAGGGAGTGGAGATATTCAAATTTAAAGATGAGCCGCCAAGTCGCGCGCATCGAGAGCGCTCGGCGCACGCAGCCGAAATACGAAAAGGGACGCGCGCCGCCGATTCTAGAGAACGTCACGAGACGTAGAGCGGAATTGGACGATGTGCATAGATACGTACTGATTATCCCGGCCACTTGTCGTCCACGCGAGTATGTTCCTTTCGAAAGGATCCCTCGGCAAATGTTGCGAAGGTCCGCTCGATCCTAGAGATAGCTCAGGAGTAAATTAGGAAAGAGGGTCACTCGTGCAGTATCCTTGGACGGCGCACAGGACGAAGGCACTCTCGCACTCGCGCACAAACTCGCCCGCTCGGCGATCACAATCATTCGCGCGAGCAAGTTATCCGGGAACGGATCGGACACGTATCGAAGCGAACGCGGAGGAGCTGTTGGTTGTTCCCTGGCTCTCGCTCTGCGGCCGACTGGCTGTTTACATCGTATGACAGGTACAGGAAGAGAGGAACTCCTCCGCGGGCAGGAGGAGGAGGACAGAGCCTCAGCTGGCTCGAGGGAGGAGGAGGAGGGAGGCTGCGAGCGGGAGAATGGAAAGGAAAGTGCGCAGCGCGGGAAGGATGGAGGGAGACCGAGGGATCTATCGAAAGAGCGAGAGGGATTAGAGGCCAGCCGCGGAATAGAACGGGGCAGGAGCGGGCGAACGGGTCTCGAAAGGAAGTGCGAGCCGCGCGCTAGGCAAACACGACGTGGAATCGAGACCGAGCGTCGTTACTTGGGTCCCGGGCATCAGTCCCCACCCGTACTCTCTCAAGCAATACGCTTCCCACCGCGCTCCCGCCACCAGATCTACTCTCTCCGTACAGCTCGTACACTCTTCGTATACCTATCCCCCTCGTTACCCCCACTGGCGCGCCGCTGCCGCCGCGAGATATACACCTTGTTCTACTTCGGCTGTCGGCCACCGGCAGCCACTCAAAACGGATTCCTTTCCGAGGAATGCACAAATCGCCCGGCGGTACGAGCCTCGCTATTTCCTGAATTACCCGCCGCTATGAATCGACGGGAATCCAACCGCTGGAATGGAGATGAAGTAGGATTCGCTCGAAGAAGAACCTCGACCCTTGATTCCTTCTGCACACTCGTCTATTTAATTGCGTTACTTACTCTAATCTAGCTCAATGTACATTTCCTCGAATGACGCATTCGATGCGGCGTTGGTATGAGAAATTTTGTTGGAAATAAACTACTTGTGAGGTGGCCAGGCCCATTGATTCTCCGGAGCTATTTCCACCGGGTTCTCCCAGGGTTTGTACATACAGAATTTTTCTATCAAGGCTAATTCATTGTCCGCGTGCTGTATGATCTCCTCCACTTGGCCACAGCCCACCTTCTCCTCGATATCCGGGATGAATTGATTCTGTGAATGGAAGAATGCATGGCTTTCAGTATCGTTGATTACAATCGTAAATCCAGGGTACAACTAATCACCTCTTTTACAATCCGCTGCCTTTCCCTAATGAGGGTTTCAGTGCTTTGCCTGTAGAAGGAATCCTTGGGCATGGTATCCAGCAGACGCAAGCATTTGTTGTAGACGACGAGCAGGTGATTATGTGGTTTCTTGACCACCTTAAGCCCGGCGAGCCTCGTACTCTGAGAAATTGTACCAGCGATCAGTAATACGTAACATAGAAACTCGACACTCTTTCAAAAGTATGGTTATATTATGACTGGGAAGTCACTCGAAAGGAATTCGACCATGATGAATCTTAACGTACACTCTGTCGGATAAATGAGGATATCTTACTTGTTTTATGACGCCTGCCATTTCCGAGAATCTTGATTAACAGAGGGAAAAAGCGACAATTACGAGCGATCCAGAGCGATCCTCTCCGTGTAGAATGTTATGCCTCCATTACAGCACTGGTGGCGCCGCTCTCTGGGAGCTCGGCAGTCTACAGAACCTCGAACGGCATGTTTCGGGCAATTTTAATGAAAATAGACCTTTCGCAAATGAAAATCCATAAAACAGGATTGAATGGTCCGCGATGAGATTCGGATTTTCCGCCTAAGAGAAAAGTCATCAATGAACATGTCTGCTTGAAGTAAGATTCTTGTATAAGAGCATAAAGCTTATCCGTCGTACGTTTCAGCAAGGAAGACAAGACTCCAAAAGGGTGATTCGGCCTCGGCGAGGGGTAGCTTACAAGGAAAACAGCATGTATTAAAGATAGAAGGTTTATTTGTGTACTCCACGATCGTATTTGCTTATCGGTTAGATTTAGCGACGCGCTCGAGTTCGTCCTTCTTCTTGATAGCATACGAATTTGAAGATCCTTTGGCGGCGTTTATGAGCTCGTCCGCCAAGCATTCGGCGATCGTCTTAATGTTACGGAATGCGGCCTCCCTGGCACCGGTGCACAGCAACCAGATTGCCTGGTTAACGCGCCTCAACGGTGACACGTCCACCGCCTGTCTCCTCACGGTACCGGCACGTCCGATACGTGTCGAGTCTTCCCTCGGCCCGGAATTGATGATGGCCGTAACGAGAACCTGCAAACAAAAATCACGTGAGTATGACATTCGTCAATCAAGCGATCATTGAATTCCTGCGAAAGCGATTGGTCACCTGCAATGGGTTGTCGCCAGTCAGAAGGTGAATGATTTCAAAAGCGTGCTTGACAATTCGCACGGCCATGAGCTTTTTGCCATTGTTTCTGCCGTGCATCATGAGAGAGTTGGTAAGACGCTCAACAATTGGGCACTGAGCTTTCCTAAATCTCTTGGCGGCGTACCGGCCCGCAGAGTGGGGAAGATACTTGGCATTCTTCTCTTTAACGGCGATGTAATCCTGGAGCGACATGTCGTTTACTTGGACATCGTCGCAGTTCCAGCGGCCGAAGAGCTTAATCTCTGGAAGTTCAGCGGACAAGGCCACTGGGAGTGTGGTGTTGGCGGGGACCACCATATCCTCAAAGGCGTCTATGTCAGCCATGGTGTACCTGTGAATGAAAATTCCTTTATAAGTCCCTCAATATCCATTGTATCCATCTCAGTATTCTCAGGAAGCTCCATGTCTTTCAGCCGGTCAAAACACAAAAACTCAGAGTCTACAAGTAACCGCTCCACTTGTACATGTCATAACAACACAGAGATGTACTGAAAACCAATTGAGACAATTATTATTCAACTGAATCGTGTTGGAAATGAATAGGATCTCAAGGGAATCTCTAGTGGCCCGGTGAGCGTAGATACATGGAGTTCACTAAGAAAAATACCGATAAATTCCCCAAGCTCGGAGTACGGATTTCTTGATGACGATACAGTGGCAGAATCGACGTCCTCTGACAGTTCTACTTGGTATCAACACGGGCGAACCTGCCGGTGCAACTAGTTCTCGCGGAAACACTGCTTAGAGTGGCATTTGTTGATACAATGTATAAGAAACCGTTGAGGACATGTGGCCATGTGGTCACATGTACGGCTAGGAACACACTTTAGTTTCACGAAAACCGGCAGGTACTCTGCCTCCTGTATCACCAACAACCTGGCCGGCCCGTCAGGCTCCTCGCATCACTTTTCCGTACTCCAGCGCGAGGGAAATTCGTCGGTCCAGCCGATATTCTTACCACACGACTTACGTTCACGTCTTCGTCCGTGTAAGCGTGAACAGGAAAAGGCCATGACACTTTTCGAGACTCGGCCTGTGATTGCCGGATTTTAAAAACCCTAGTCAAAGCGCGTCCGGGAGACACTCGATCTCTCCACTAATAACTGCGGGAGTACTCATTAATGCCCTATAAATCAATTCTCGAATTAATAAAATATTATGGGAATGAAATAGGTAGAGGAAGACATAGAAAAAATGGGGTGAAAATACAAGTTGAATCAGTTGCTCATTTGACTCGGAACCGTTCCTTGCCGGTATCGTGGGCGCTGTTCTCGGGATCGGTAATCATTCCCTGTTCCTTGACAATTCTTCACGCAATCCCCGTACCAATCTTCCGGCAGATACATCGGGAATCTTACTCGAAATAAATCACACAGAGTCACAAGGTTCAGTACGAAAATCTGAGAAACGAGTGAATGTTCGAAGAAAGATTCCCAGTGTTACCCATTACGCCCCACAAGATTGAATGCTCTAGTTGGCCAACCCACCGACAGGTGTCGCCAGCGACACCGTCGCAGCCTCGGATTGGCGGTCCGGAAGTTCAGTCTCTCCGCGATTGAGTGCGTGTGTATGGGCGCATTTATCGCGAGTGTGAAACTTTCTTCATTTAACACTTGAATTTGCGAAGTGTGCGCTATTTCCTTACGTAACAGCGTGCCAGATTAATCGAGGCGCACTCGGAGATACTATCAGCGGGATGCCGCGCGCTCCGGACAAAGCGGCGGAATAACGCGTTGCGAAAACCTCTCTTGAAAGGCTGGTCGTCTCCGGCGCGAACGACATCTTGGAAAGAAAGCACTTTTGACTTTAACGAGGCGGGAGATGGTGCGCGCGGCGAATCCACAATATCTCCCCGTATAATCGCACTATTGTCCCTTTTATTGTGCAAGTAACTCCGGGGCGCTGAGGCGCGCGCGCATATAAACGCAATTAAGCAACGCGTCGCGTCATCGTTAAAGCCTCGTAATTACATTGGCGCAAAAGCAATTACGACTACACTCTCGACGATGAGTCGCGTTCGGCCCGGCGGACCATTACCATTAATAATTCACTAACGGACCGCGGGGTGGGGGCTAGATAGGGCATTCTAGGCCATAGGACCACCGGCGGATGGATTCTCTACTTCACCACGAGCATGCACAGCCAGAGGGACGCACTCGACTCATCAACAGCGGCAAATGTGCGAAATTCAGCCAGCCCTTCACAACTCCTCTCCAACTCGTATCTGTTTGGAGGCTGCATGCTAGGTTAAGCCATCCGACTATTCCAATTGTTGGAATCTCTAGAAATTATCCGATACTCTGAGGCTTATCGACGAGAGTGGAAGTGAGCAGGATCGTGGAGTGTGGAGGCAGGTCGTCGCTGCTCTTATTTGGACAGGATGCGTCTCCTTTCACGGTTCTCTCATTAAGGCTCTGCGTACCCACACTCGAGTATAATACAGAAGAGCGGGAGTGTAATGCTCCTATATTGCGAATGTCAGGGGGGAGAGCGAAGCGTAGCTCGACAAAAGGGGCTGCGAAGGGAGGTGGTCTTTGGAGTTGGCAAACTTTTATTTCGTTAGGTGTTTCCCCCTGTTTCCGGCTTGGCCGTGGCGAGGGCCCGACGAGTCGAGGGCTGAGGCCACTTCGGGCCGCCGCCGCACAGTGGGTTGAAACGCGAAAAACGCGGACATTAGTCATTTTTATGAATAAAGGAAATTCAAATTTAATTTTTACAATATTACCAAATCCGGGAGTATTACTTTACGTGTTTACTTTTTCGTAGTGTGATTTCTGCAACTCGTAATCCTACCATGAAGTTGAGGTTAAATTGCTAAATTTCACTCTTACGCAATTATATAAAAAAGATCCTTTTCTTTAACTGGTACCAAATTAATTCTTGTACAATTTAAAGGGAGACAAATGCGCACTTATTAAGCTTCTTTTTCGTACGCATAAGCAATGTATAAAGAAATATATATTTTTTACACATTTTTGATTTAAAGTTATGTATAACTCGATTGCCATCGAGTTCCACATTGAATTCACACTCAAGTCAGAGGTTGGGGTAAGTAGAATGAAATCAAAGAGGTTCCAGCTGCAGCCAGCTGCAGCCCTTTATTGTAACTATAATAATAATTATAACAAGAGACACGCGCGATGTAGCAATTTGAATAGAGTTGCGAAACGATCGCCACCAAGTTCCGCTATTACTTTAAGAGAATGTTAAAGGTAAAACTGTGTAGAATGTGACCATAGAGCTATCATGTGACCATAATACAGCGGAAGAATACTTGTTGGAGTGATACTTGGACGACTAATTCTCACTACATCGCGCATGTCTCTTGTTATAATTATTATTATAGTTACAATAAAAGGCTGCAGCTGGCTGCAGCTGGAACCTCTATGATTTCATTCTACTTACCCCAACCTTTAACTTGAGTGTAAATTCAATGTGGAACTCGATGGCAATCGATTTGTACATCACTTTAAATAAAAAATGTGTAAAAAATATACATTTCTTTATACATTGCTTGTGCATACGAAAAAGAAGCATAATAAGTGCGCATTTGTCTCCCTCTAAATTGCACAAGAATTAATTTGGTACCAGTTAAAGAAAAGAATCTTTTTTATATAATTGCGTAAGAGTGAAATGTAGCACATTAACCTCAACTTCATTGTACGATTACGAGTTCCAGAAATCACATTTCGAAAAAGTAAACACGTAAAGTAATACTCCAGGATTTGGTAATATTCTAAAAATTAAATTTGAATTTCGTTTATTGATACAACTGACTAATGTCCGCGTTTTTCGCGTTTCAACCCACTGTGCGCCGCCGCCGCCGCCGCCGTGCGCGACGGCTTCTCTTCTCCTCCAACGGTCCAACGGTCCGTTCGATTTGTCTCACGGTTCGCTGGCGTTTATGGCGTTCGTCGGGGAGACAGTGTGAGGAAGAGGAAGCAAGCGGGAAGAAGGAAGAGTGGGCGGAAAAAGGGCCACGGTGTTCCGGGCGAAGGTACCGAGAGAGGAGAGGCTTCTCTGCCTGGCCTCAGCAAGGTTGAAAAAGCCGAGTTATTTCCATTAGCCGGAGAGGACGAGAGGACGAGAGCGAGAGAGCGAGAGAGCGAGAGAGCGGGAGAGCCGGAGGGGGGAGGACGTGTGCATTCTATGAAAGCGAGCGGCGGCTACGGGCGAGCAGAGCAAGAGCACTAGAGAGCGAGAGAGAGAAGGGAGAAGAGGAGAGGCTGCTCGGCCCAGCCAGCAGCCGCTACACTGAAACTCGTCTTCCTCTCTCCCTTCAAGGTTCCCGTTGCGAGAGCACCAGCAGCCAGCGCAGCTTTTCAGCTCTCCACGCCTGGCCCCCGTCATTATTTCTCGTTTGCTCGTTTTTATCAAACCTCTTTAGCGGCATGTTACCAAAACCACAACGAGGGCCCTGTGCGAAGGGGGCCGAGCGTCCGGGCTCCGGCTTTGTTATCGTCCTCGAAACAAGGCCGCCCTCGCCACCAGGACCCAGGACGCCTCCGCCCGCCTCCACCCGCCGCCTCTCCAGATTGCTCCTCGGAAAGAGACGTCAAAGGGAACGCGGAGGATACATCGACGGGCGCAAACAGCATTTAGACGTCGGAGTGCGATGCGGCGACTCCGGCGACACCGGGCCAGTTCCGTTGGCTCGCTCGGTCGCGCGCCAAAGCGGAAGTCATAAATCCTGCGAGAGCATTCCGTCCACTCACTCCGCGCCACGAGTCTCCCGGCGATATATCGCGGTGTACTGTTGCGCACGCCCGCCCTCCACATACTTGTATTATCTTATCGCGCGGCGAGGGGGAACAAAGTCATTATCCGCCCTCGACTATTTTACAAGTTTATTATCGGCCGCCGGTCAATAGAAAAGGAGCTCTCTTCCTCGGGCTCGGGCTCGGGCTCGGGCTAGGATAAATCGCGGCCGGCGCACTAACCGAAAGTATTTAATGGCCACTCTCGGTTAATAGGGAGAGTCACGCGAGCCGAACCTCGAAGCGTTCGGCGAGCAGCCTTGAATACTGCTCGACGGTCCCCCTTCTAGTTTTGAGGCAACTTTCGTTTGACGAGCGGAGCGCGAGTACATAGTGCGCGAGCGTCACTCGGCATAATAAGAGATTTTGAGTCGAGGCGAAGTATAGTAAGAGGCGGTGAAGTGCCGATGTAACCAAGCAGAGAACGCGTGTAGTGCCGACAGCCGGAGCGAGCACCCTCTCTCTCTCCCTCTCTCTTTCTGCTACCTGACGATTCTCCGGCTTTTGTCCCGCCGCTTGCCTTTCCTCCTTTCATTCCTTTTCTCTCCCCCTCCCCCCGCCAGATTCCCCAACGCGACTCTTACTTCTGCCGAGCTTATCTCCTCTTCATCTTCATTCATACGTTTAAGACCCTCTCCCTTGACTTCGGCGGCCGACTCTCCACACCTGAGACAGTGTAGCTGGCCTCCTTTAAACCTGCTTCGTTACGCTCCCTCTCTTGACTGATAGATAGTTCATTCGCGCGAGTTTATTTCCTCCCCGGCGGGGGTCGGGGGGTCATAGTCGAGCGTCTTCCTCTATGTACGTGTACTTGGGAGCCTCTGGCCTCGACGGTGTCGTGGTAGGACGAGTCCTCGTGGAAGTTTCGTGCGAGATGCTCGCTAAGATTGAAGCAGAGGGGCGAGGGTCTCTCGCTCTCGGCGGCTCCGTCCCTCTTCTCCTTGGGGAAAAGTGGAAGCGCACTACTCGCCGAGCGAGAGGGAAGAGGTGCCGGGGGTTCGAGCGTGGGGTGTTTCCTAGCAACTCACCCGAACCACCGGGGGGTAGTCACCCAGTGACGTAACCATCGAGCGAGGTACCTCCAACACCCAGGCTCCCAGACCCCACTTTCCTATTCTTCCGAATCTCTCGATCGCACTATCTACCTCACTCTCTCTTGTCCCATAACATTCTCCTGATGGACACTGATCACGCAGATTGCCGCACGGAAAACAGAAGCGGCCGAGGGACCTCGCTACCCTTTCGCAGGCTCGAGGGGTCAAAGGGGGCTGAGGTCTGTTTAAAAAATCATCGGCTCCGTGGAGCAGGGGGTACATACATTAGGAGTTCTCGCTTGGGCTCAAATTGAGTGCGACTCCGCTGTAAACAGACTCCAAGACAGGAAGAGAGGAGCTCTCGCACCTGGTGAATCGACGGCGAATCGGAACGGAGTGGGGGGAATCGTTCGGCGGACTCGCAAACACAACCATCTCCCCCGACTCCCCTGCGGTGCACTTTGTCAACACTCGGCGACGATAATACGTTATCCGAGCACAGAGGGAAGACACGCTCGGCTTGTCGAGCTGCCGAAGGAGAGAGAGAGGCCGACGAAAGACGATAGACCGAGAGGGGACACGCGCACAGGCATCTAAGAGTAACAGCTATATTGAATTTCTGTCTGCGTAACAGCCCTGTCAGGCTTTTAGCTCGACTTGCAGGAAGAGAGGAGGAGGCGGAGGAGGCGGAGGAGGCGGAGGAGGCGGAGGAGGCGGAGGAGGAGGACACTGGCGAAAAGGGTTCGGGAGCTCGGGAGTAAAGGACGGCGCGGGAAGAGGGCGCCGGGGGTGGGCCGACTTCATTTCCGAGTTGCTGCCAGTGGGTACACGCCAGTAATACCGAGAGGAATCGAGGGCCTGCGCAGAACGGAGACAGGTATACACCGGCGGCGAGGAGGATCCCGAGAAACTGGGAGGACGAGGATGACCGGAGAGAAGGAGGAAAGAGAGGAGAGCGAGAGCGAGAGGGAGCCATCTCGAGGATGCAGGTGAACGTAGGAATACTGCATCCTCTGCGGAGAAAAGGGAGTCTCCCTCTACGGCCTCTACGCCGAGGGAAGAAGGATACTCTCTATAAGATTGTAGTACAGCGCACAGCCAGGAGCTACGTATGAGACAGCAAGGAATCCTTCCGAGCTCACTACCTCGGTAGAGATCCCGGAGATTTATAAGGCCGCGTTGGTGAATCTAATTCAAAAATTATTCGGCAGGCGCGTCAGAGGAACCCAGTCCACGTCCCAATTAATGCTGTCCGATCGAGGAGGTAACGCAGGACTTTAGGTGCAAGGAGGCCAGATAGGATCCATCAGATAAGAGAGGGGGCAATGAAGGCGCAGATCGTTCCCGTTTCGGCGAGAAGAGCCTCGAGTGGAAGGAAAACGGGGAGAGAAAGGGAGAGAGAGAGAGATAATCCTGGGGCACGCGAGGAAGCGAGTGCGGCGCTGGCGTGTAGAACGAGGGTCGATGCCGATGGTGTCGTAGGGCGAGGAGCACACCGGTACACAACAAGGGGGTTACTCACTGACTTGACTCACACGAGCAACGCGCCCCTGAACTCGCCGACTCCGAGGAGGCGAACCACCGCACCGTCCGAGAGAGAGGAAGAGAGAGAGAGAGAACGAGGCGACCGCCCGCCGGGCTATGTAATACGTACAGATATAGCGTACCGCCTCTCACGCTAATCGTAGTAATTAAGTCTAAGCTACGAGGATACGAGCCACGCTGATCCCCCTACCGAATACACCCCCCCCCCTTGCCTGCCCCACCCGCCTCCTTTCCCCGATCAAACGTATGTGTCGTACTCGGTGATGAAGTGATTTACATTGAAATCGCTCCATTGATCCCGCCGACTCGGCTAAGCCCGTATACCCACCGCCGTGTCTCCAGGAAAATTTGTCACCGTCCAAACTTTCCGCCGCGGCGAAACCCCTTGGGAAAAGCTCTCTCTCTCTCTCCCTCTCCCTCTCCCTCTCTCTCGCTTGGTTCGTGAACACACAGTGCTACCGTAGCACCCTCCACCTTTGAGTGGCTCTCGTCACATTGCCTCGCAGATTACTCGTTAATCCAACTACCCGTTTACTCTTCGCTCTCTCTGTTTGCGAAATTAAACTGGACCCGCGCGTGCGTGCGCCCGCCCGGATACCCTACCCGGGCAATCAAGCGCAATCGCGCAACTTTAAGCCGGCGATTAGGAGAATCAGCGCGAGTACCCGCCCGGAGAGAGGAGATAATGAGCCGGTGTCAGGTGCAGGCCTATCATTGTTACGGCAAACGACGCCAGAGTGAGAGAGAGAGAGGGAATGGAGGGACGTGTCGGGTTGTATGTTGAAGACACCGCGAGCAACAGTCCCTTGGAAAGGGGGGTTGGGGGAGGAGCTATCGGTTGGGTGTTGATGGCGCGCATCGTCGCGAGAATACTTATTGTATGCGCTGCACTCAGGGTTTGTTTGAGGAGAGCGGGTTTCACGGTCTGCCTAGGCGGAGGTATAGGAAGGAGGTACATACCCGTTCCCCAGTAATCCGAGCCACGAAAAGCGGCTTAAAGTGTCGAAAGCCGCCGGGTAGAACTCTGCCTCCCCGCTCGACCTTCTAATAAACTAATCGGCGGCTTCCACTTTAGTTTACTTCCGGAACACTGGCGCGTTGCATTAAAGCCCCGCCGAAATTCTGCGCGCTTACTGCGGAATGATTTATTCAGCGGATTCAATTAGGGAACATTAATTATCTCTCTTATTACTCGAGCAGAAGTCAAGGCGGCAAGTTGCTCTCAGACTCCGGCAAAGTATCGGAGTTCTCTTCTAATTTGTAAGTCGAGCCTCCATATCCCCGGCTGTATCATTCCCCGATTATTCCTCTTTCCGTGCGCAGCTGCCTATCCGCCCGTCGACCAATCTATTATCCGGCAATTTTTCAACCTTCGCCCCTGCCACTCGAGCGATAGTCGAAAAAAGCCCGTACAGGGGAGAATATCGAGAGAGAGGATCTGCTATCTTGTACTCGGATCCATCGAGGGAACTCACGCCGGCATTCCGCGATCGTTACTCTCGGAACGCGCGGCAAATAAATCCCTCGTTATCGATTCGCCACTGTATTAAGATTATACGCGCAGAACTGGCGCCGTGATTTCACTATGTGGACGCGGCAGTGATCCACTGCAGAAGAAGAGGAGTCAGCATCATGAAAGGCCGGGAGGACGTCGCTGACGCTCGGTAGCGAGCTGTAGGATTAAATGGGGGCAGGATCACACGCGGAAAGAAACGTTAAATACATTTTGGACGTTTGTATAGAGCAATTAGTATTTATAACGAGGGCGGGACTCGGTGGGAGGCGGACTCGAGCCCAGGGGGGAAGATTTAGTCCGAGCAGCTCTCCGTGTAGTACTGGCAAGTCGCCGGAAAGCGAGAGCGAGAGAGAGAGGGCGTGAGAGGAGGACGGAGAACCGAGTGAAAAGAGAGTTAGGAAAGGGGGTTGACGAGACCACATGCCGCGGTAATACCTTCCACCCCTAGGTTCTCTCCTACGTCTCCGAAACGTGACGCGATTCACGAATAACATCTTTCGCCCCTTCAACCCTCCCTCATATTTGCCTTTCCCTTTGCTTCGCTCTCGCCCCCGGCCCCTCCGCCCTTCTCTCTCTCTACTGTCTTCTCCCTCGAGGGCTGCGAAACAGCGATTTTTTAAACTTCCAAGCAGAGCACGAAGCGAGCGGCGCCGGCCACTTTGTCGCCTCATCGGCACACGTGTCGCAATAACATTGCGAAAACTCCCGTGGAGCTTTGCCTTCGCTCGAGCGAGAATGGCCGCTCGGATGGCTATCTCGCCAGGCTTTGTAGTCCTCTCGGTCCGCTGCAGTCGATTCTCCCGTTCAATCGTTTAGCGTCCCTGCGAACTAACGCTCTGAAAACTGCTCTAATGATATGTTAGCGCCAGTCGAAGAAATTGGGGAGGGAGAGGAAGAGAGTGAGTGTTTAATGGGAGAGCGGTTATGTTGAGAGTTTTATCTGTGGAATCGCGGGACGCTCGGTCGAGTGACAACAATTATTACTGTCGAATATAACGGAGCCGCCATTCCCCCGGTGGCAGCCAGCTGAATAACGAGAGAGAAAGAAGGAGCGAGCGAGAGGGTGTCGAGCGCCGGCCCACCTAATGTCCCCACTGTAATTGGCTACATTGTACCTATGAATTGATATGTCATTAATATTGATTGGCCGGGGGAGAGAGTCGGGACTCGCTCGCGTCGATCGAGAACGCCGCCTGATGGCTCTAACTCTCCATCTCTCTCTCTCTCTCTCTCACTCGCGCTCCGTCACTCTGGAGAGAATTTCCATTTGGCCGAGAGGGAGCGGAGAGACAGACAGTCGCACAGAGGGACAGGACTTTCCAATGGAAGCCAACTGTGGCCCCGAGAGCGAGCGAGGGAGATCGAGATCGGCGAGAGATAGCAGTTGAATGCATGGACCAGACGAAACCACCAGGAAACAGAGCGAGAGGGAAAGGGCGATGGGGAGATAAAGGAGAGAGAGAATGGCTCGGTGGCGAGTGGAGATATGTATATCCCCGGGCTCGAGGGGTGAGACGGTGAGAGATAGCAGATAGGATGGGGTGAAGCCGTCCTGGAAAACCTCATGAAACTCGTCCTCGGTTGTCTTAAACAAGCCGAACCTCTTAAACCGATTCCCTACTCCGCAACTCTTTTCCCCCTTTACCCTCCTGCCCCTTAGCGTTGTCTCGCGTGGATTCCACCAAAGCCGCTGTCTCTCTTAATTTCCATAATACATCGCGACGCGCGTGCTTATGTTCGCGCGGACGTGCCAGGACTCGTCGATGGCCCGATCGATCTTCACTCTCGCGACAAATACGCCATTACATCCGGCCAAATACATCCTCCCTTCAAGCATCTTCTCCACTCCTCTCCCTCTCTTTCTCCCTTTCTCTGAGTCTCTTGGTCTCCGCGGCGAAGCCATCGGCAGAAAGTTATCGCGGCTCGGCTCGCACCTGAAATCCGCGCATAGGTGCGTAAATCTCTGCAAGGGATTTATGGGCTTCTTCTCAGCCGGGCGGTGGAAGTAAGTTCAATGCTCATCTCGGGGGAAGAGGGCGAGCGCGCGCCGCTGCCGGTAAATCATTCGGCCTCCAACCCCCGACGTCCTATTAAGAGGACAGGGAAGATGGAGAGGATATATCAGCCGCCGCGGGCGTCACTCTATTTCACCCGAAAATCGACGATGATTAAATAATAGTGGCCGAGTGACTCTGTTATTGGAAGGGGGCGGGTTGCGCTGAATCCTCGTCGGACGACGATGCACTTTGTCCCACTGATTTTCTCACAGGATTAAAGAGAAAAAGATTCATTGTAACAAAAGATCAACTAAAGACAAAAAGATTGGTTGTAACAAAAGATCAACTAAAGACAAAAAGATATATTGTGAGAACAAGATTTTCGAGCCGTAACTATCGAAATATATAAGAAATTGGAAATAGATTGAAAAAGCAGAAAAAGACTAGGAGGTGAGATTGATTTTTCAAGGTGTGTTACAAGGTACTAGCATCATATAAGTCATTCTGTTGGAAGAAAGGAGACCCTAGACTCGAGCTATACATAGACACATACATATATGTAGGCGGCTCCAATCGGAGTAGGTATAATAGGTTGTTGGAGTGGGAGGAGGAGGGAGAGGCAAGGCGAGGATGCGAGAGGGAGACAAGTAATAGAGTAAAAGGAAGAAGTTATAGGGGAAAGAACAACGGTGCAGAGATCGAGCGGAGAAGGACTGGAGGATGTTCCTCGGGGGATGAAGGAGGATAGATGGAGGACACGGCGCAACAGAGGTACAGCCGTAGAGCGTAGAGCCGATAGGAAGGGAAGCAGCAGCCGAGCGTGTTCGTGCCTTGGCAGCGGGAACCAGAGGGAACCAGAGGGAACCAGAGGGAACGGCCTGGCGCGCACGTGAGACACCAGCCCCAAGATCCTCCGGGAAGGACGGGGGACTTGTAATTTTTCAGAAGAGAGAGCGCGCGCGGCCCTCGGAATTTTAATGGTTCATCGACGACCCCAGCCTTCTCTCACTCCACCCCGAAAACCACTCGCACACCCACTCCTACCATTCGGCCCATCTTTCCACCGGTACTTAGCACTTTTTTCGAAAGCTTCTCAGAGGGAAATCGGTTCTCCGCGAATCTGAAAGCGCTGAGCTCGGTGACGGGGATCGATCGGCGAGTATATTCGATCCAATTGATTTCCAATACGCACTTACTCGCGGAGTCACATCTGTATCGGCGCTAGGGAGAATCCGCGCTATTCCATCCGCGAGATCGACGAGACCACGCCCATCCGGATATCGATTCGTTGACAGGCTGCTTTTCGTCGGTTCTCTCTGCCACGGCGTAGCAGGTCCTGTCCGATCTTTCGCCCGCAAACCGGCAATTTTCCGCTCACCAATCAGCCTCGATGTCCTCTCTCTCGAGTCTCTCGCCGTCCGATATTGCCAACCAAACATCCACTCAATCTCTCTCTCTCTCTCTTCATGCACCCATCTCCCGAATGAACCGAGACTCGAAAACTCTCTTACATCATCTTTATAGAATTGTAAAAATAGTGATAAAGGTTGATAAAGGTGTGCGTGCGGGGTGATTTGATGAAGGGAGTTGTCGCTTGCGAGGCCACGCTCGTTTACGAGGGATTAGCTTGTATAGGTTGGCGTGGCCCCGGGGGATAAGAGAGGCAGATCTCGCGGCGGTCGGGGAGTGCGAGGGAGAGGGAAGGCAGAAATGCCGTGGCAGAGGTGTTCATACAGAGGCACCACTGTCACAAGGGGGATAAAGAGGGCGAGGGCGAGGGCGACGCGCGGCCGGGACGAAGAAGGGTGCGCCGGCCTGGGCGGCGGAGGGGTGTTTTACGCTAGGACGGTCGGGGGTTGTTTCATTGAGGGGTGTTTCATATCGACCGCCACTTGGCTCCGCCTATCAGGAACGCCACTACCGTGCGATCTCTCACCCGTGTTTCCTTCCAAACCTCATCGAATGCAAACAACGGCGTAGCTTGTCCGCTAACCCTCACTCAATAACAATGATTACATTCGGCTGCGCGCGCGAGAGCATCCCGCATCCACCCACCCACCTCTCTCTCTCTCTCTCTCTCTCTCTATACTCGACACGAGATATGGCTGTGTACATACGCTCGAATCTCTGATTCGACTCGGATCGCCGTGATATTACCTCCTCGACTCGGCTACCCTCCCGTTCCTCTTGCCCGGCTCGACTCGCCCTCTCGCGAAAACCTCGTCGCGAATCTCGCCAAGTCGCCAGACGCTGCGCAGACTGTGCGCTGCGGTTCATATCGATGGGCATAGCGCCGAGTTACCAGCAATTTCGCGATGGCTTACACACCTGCCGGTGATACTGATCAGCCCCCCTCTCTCTCTCTCTCTCTCTCTCTCGCTCTAGATACTCGTCTCGGCGATCAAAGAGGAAGACCGAGGACGTAACTCCGATCGGCCGATAGCCGCTCGCTCTATCTCTGCGTCGGAGGTAAACTAGTGCCGAGGCACTAAAGGACGGTTTATCGTCGGGATTAAAAGCGTAATCGACGCGAGCGACGTGTACTCTCAATTTGCAAGTGTCGCCGGGACTCTGGATTTCCAGCTGGAGAGTATGAGGGTGGTTGGAGAGAGAGGGCGGTGATGTAGCTCGAAACATAAATGGAAGGGGATGTAGGAAGTATCATAAATTCGCGGGAGTGCATGAGCAGAATCTGATTATGGCCATTCCAGGGCCCGCGCTGGACGCTGCTCCTGGAATTACTGTAGGCGTACGCGAGCACACGGCGATGGGATTTTAGTGGAGGGGCCGATGCGATAGCCCCTCTGTGTATGTTACATGCATAACGGTAGGCCGAATGCAGGAAGGAGAGGAGAGGAGAGATCGGTAGTGGCCGGGTAACGTTCCAGTGGCGGCAATGGCTTCTGTGCTCGCTACTCCTAAATATAGTGCTGCTATATCACCCAAGGATACATCGCCCCCCCCTTGAACCCCACGCTTTACCAGGCTCGCGAAGCCTTCGGGCTAAAATACACCGCGGCTCTCTGATTCCGACATTTCTAATTGGCTGATACGCCGACAACGGCGAGAGCATTCGTCCCGCAAGTTCCGCGGACAGTAGCCGGCGTTGAACGCGTGTCTCCCCCGGCAAAAAGCCCGTTTGAGGACACAATCGATCGTCTGTTGGAGCGCGGGCCCCCCGATGCCGCGCGAATTCCCGGCTATCTATTCCGGCGATGGCTATCTCGCCTCGATAAAATGATTTATGCCGTCACGGGCCACGGCCGCGCGCCGTCGCTCGCGTAATTCTCCGCTCGCCGAGAAAAAGGACGAGTCGCGGCCACGCATTGTGTTACCGGAGCTCCGAGACTCGGAGAGAGGGAGAGCGCTCGCTCGAATATCTGTACAGAGTGATTCACTTGGTTTTAATCAGGTATGTCGGCATCACCGACTATGAGTTGGTAATGTTATGGTTCAATAGTTTTAAAAAATATTAAAATAAATTGAATTTGTGATTCAAACTTTTAGTTTGCAAAATGTGCAAATAATAATACCAACTGCGTTGGTTAAAAAGGAAAGTAACTATAAAAGTCGGTGGTGCGCAGCCCGCGGTATCGGCTCGCCGAGATAAATGGGCGCGCGGCTCTCTGGCGTGGCAGCGGGCTATGAAGACGGGAGTTAATAACACTTATTCGCACCGCGTGCATACACGATGGAAGTGTGTCGTGGGCCGGAGTGATTTAAACGATGCCTCCGATAATATGCAAACCACGCGAGGCTTTCCTTTGTCGAGTCTACCTCTACCAATCTGGCGGGGCGCGCGCTCTCGCTCCTTCCTCCGGGCGGCGCAGCGCTCTACTCTCTACTCGCCCTCACGCTTTGACTCTTTCAACCCTTTCTCTCCGGCACTCTGTGCCCCTATCTTCGCCGGGGCTCTCGCTCGCTCGCGCTGGGCGCACGTGGGTTCGTCCTCGTCTACGTCGGGGCCGCTCGCACCCGCAGCTCTTGGTGATTCAGTGTTTCCCTCGCGCAGCCGAGCAGCCTGGGATCACAATCAGTTACGAGGGCGTACACACTGACTCGACTCGACTCGACTCGACTCGACTCGGAGATTCTTTCTCTCCTCCTCTCGCTCCCACTTAGTCCTCTCTTCTAATGCGTCTTGCCGCGTCCCAGGCCCTCGCTGTCGTTGGGCTCAATGCGAGTAGCCCTGGAGAGAGAATCCCGTGCGGCTGAATATGAGCGGATAGTATTCTCGAATACTCTTCTCTCCCTCTCTCTGGGGCGCTGGTCCAGCCGGGCTCGATTCGGCGCTCGGCTTCCTCTCCTCGTCGAGGGCATTGTTCAGCCCTTTCTCGTCCGCGTACTCTTTTGTCCCTTTGGCCACTGTCGCGCGGATATGTATGCGGCTCGCCTCCGCCTCTGATATCTGCATTGCTTTTTCTAATTCCACGGCGCGCCGCCGACTTCTCGACTCGATCTCTCTCGCCTTCCATTCCACCCTCTCTCTCCTCTCGTCGACGAGAGGTCCCTCTGTCTTTCTAGTTGTACATTGTGCGCGGCCCCTCCGCGCACCACTTCACCGCCCCGCCGACCTGCCGGCCTAACATAGTTGCTTCGACGTCGCCGGGGAGAGTGAGAAAGCTACTCCGCGAAGCCCTCGGGGAGGGAGAGAGCCGAGAAAAGCAAGTAGAGAGAGAGAGAGGTGGGAAGGTGTGGGACAAGAGAAGAGAGCACACTGGAAGACGATGCCTAATGTTGACGCGAGCACAGCCGCGGTCGAAGCGAATCAGGAATTTCACGGTTGTTTGGCCAAATAATATCCATCCCTGGCTTCCACTCTCCCACCAGTGGCAGTGGGAAGGTATCTGCTGGCTTTTACTGTCACTGCTCGGCGCGCTCTTCTCTTTAATTCGGGCTTATTGCTAGCTATCTGGGTTTGCTTATTAAACAGGGGGGTCGGTTGTTTCGACATGGCTCGGATGATCGGGGTCGGATCTCACCCCTGTCGCTCGCAGCCCTCCCTGCAATCTCCCGCTGAAATGCAGCCGAGGGTGTTAAGTAGCATCGGCAGCGATCGCTCCGAATAGAAACTCACGGACCTCACGTTAGCCCGACATAAAACACTCAATATTCCGCTGATTACCGCACTCGAGTTCCGGCGCTCCATCGGACCTCTTGTTATTCTGCGGGAGGAGCGGGATAATGAAAATACGGATCGCGAGGACTCGAGCGGTTACATCTAGCGGAAACCGAAAAAGCGGAACATTTTTTTAAACAATGAATATTAATATTTTTTTAAAATATTAAAAAGAACCCCAAGCAATTTTTTACGTTGTATAAATTAAGTGTAATATCATTAGTATCGCATTGAAATCTTGAAACTCCATAACTTCCGAAAATGTAAAAAAAGGAAAAATCAATTTTCCCATAGCGACACTCTCATTGCCTTAATCTCTGTTTTTATCGAAACGACGCGACCGCGGCCGAGCAGTAATCCCCGGGCCGACTCACGGCCGGACGCCTAGTTGGTTAAAGTTGTTGCGGCGTGTGGCCGCGCGGCATCGGGACCGCTGACACGCCTGAAATTGTGTCGATGCATCGTAAAAGGAAGGCTGACATCTGCCGCTCGCGATTGATGATGCCAGCGCAGCCATCGGGACAATGGCCCAGAAGCGAGGGAACACAAGTCGATCGGTCGTTGAGCAGGAAAAAGTCCCCTCTATCGAATCACCTCTCCGCAGAGAGATGGGATTGATTTCAGCGGGCGATTTTTCTCTAATTAAATCGGAAGGAGATTCGATCCGGGAAATTATCGAGGCAATTTGCATTATTTATCGGCGCGCCGCGCGCGCGAGCGCAAGCGCTATCAATCGAGTGAGCGCGCGCGTCCGGGCGGGCTGTATATTAACACCTGATAACACAGTGTATAATGAAATCGAAAGCCCTCGCGAGATATAAACATTATTTTATCGGCTACGCCTCGATTAGATAACGCCCGGAGGAATCGCTGAGGGCGGCTTAATACACATATCTAATAGCCGTTGTACAAATAGATCTCGAGGGAATTGTCTTATCAATCGGAAAGAAGTGAAATCACACACTCTCTCTCGAGAACTGACTACATCACTACAGCGTGGCCGGCGGCGAAGAATTTTCGCGAGCAAACCAATTAGACTCGGCAATTTCCCCAATCCGCGCGCGCTCTTCCTCCAACGGGTTTCGCCGTTAGTTTCGGCTCGATTCTTTAAGAAGACAACCACCTCCAAAGCAGTTATTAATGGGACAGGGGAAACTGCTACGTCCGCTCGCTCTTAACCACCAACCACGTCCTACGGTTCATTATGGCGAGTGAGATAGCGTGGCACGTTCGCAGCGCAGCCAAGCGAGAGAGGGCGAACCGAGCTCGGCCCCAGTCTACCAGAGCGAGAGCGAGAAAGAGAGAGAGAGAATGAGAGAGTGAGCTCGAGCGCTCCACGAGTCCAAGTAGGCGAGAACGACTGGGCGTCGAGGGAGCGAGACAGCAAACACATTCGCTCCGTACACGAATAGAGGCGAAAATGTGCAACATAGTGGAGTGTACGAGGCACAGGCGACGGGACAGCTGTCTCGGGAAAATTGCCGGCCATCCGAGGGGCCGGGATATGTCGTTTCTATTTGCTATCTGCCTCCACCAGCAGCCGACCATCTTAAAGATGGATATCCCTCGTAATTCCCGCGTCGCTTTATTTCCCTGATCTAATGGTCGATTAGGATGCAGCGTGCGTCGTCGTCATCTTAATTCGATTTCCTGGCCTTTACTCGAGCCATTATTTGTCAGAGGAGCGGCGGCGACGAGTGCGCGTCTCCTCGTGCCGAGACGCCTCGAGGAGACGAGGAGTGAGAGATCGAAGCGCAGAGAGAAGGAAGGCAGGATAGCTCGCCCGGGTGGCTAGCGGGATAGAGCATAATACAGAAGCGGAAAGTAGGAAAAGAAGGAGCGAGAGAGAGGGCGGAGGTCGATCGGGATGAACGAGGAGGCATATGTGTTGAGAGTGGGCTAAAATGCGATAGAGCATAGAGGGACGATGCTGGAGACGCAGTGGAGGAGGGTTGCCGGGGAAAGGGGAAAGGGGGCTTGGTTTTTGTGCTGGTAGGTGTACAGTGCCGGTAGGCTGGGGCGCCTTTCGGCCAAGTGATGAAGAGCAGGAAGAAGGAAAAGGATAGTCCCGGCAGAGAAGCTCCTTCGGGCTGGTTCGTGTTCCTTCGTAGTTGGCCAAGACTCCTTCGGCTTCTTTTCTTCTTTCCGGGTTTTGCCACGCTCACCGTGACACCACACGGCCTTCGGTGGAAGACGACGGAGGACGCCTGTGCAGAACCCTCGCCCTGTTTCTAACGGTTGGCCAACCCCGGAAACCGAGGAACAAGGGCCCTCCGGTTTTCCACGATGAACATGCCACTTCTCTACTCTGCCTCCTTTTACTTTACTATGCACCCCTCCACCTCTAATTCATACTCCCAACACGATTCTACCTCTGGGCTCACCTCGCACGCAATACACTGCGCCCTGTAACCTGTCGATAGTCGGCTATTAGAGGAATTGTACGTTCCTGGCATTACATCCATGATACACGATGATATCCGAAGCCCCGAGCGACCTGTGATCACTGCTCAACGAGCACCACGTTCCATACTCTAAACACTCGAAAGCCAACAAGCTTCTACTCCGATTCCACGCATTTTTCAACACCAAGCTACACTCCGATTACTACTTCTAGAATCAAAGCAAAGATGTCCGACAAAACGAGCTCGTTCCATTTAAGAAATTTCTTCTAGAAGCAGAAAAAGTCTCATCACAAATATACGAGTACTTAACAAAGTTTAGATTGCAGTATACCAGAAAATAGCTCGAATCACGATACCAGATTTTCATAAACCTGAGAAAAACAGCTAAATTATTTTTTGGAGGCTCCGACCAGTTGGTGTCGTGAAGCATAAGTTTCGGGGCCCAAAATGTGGTGAGCCGAGACTGAGCGTCGGGAGCCGAGTTTGGCCGAGGACGGCCGATCTCGGTGGAGGCCCGTAGCCATGTGTTGCGGTCTGCCGTGAGTGCTTTGTGACAAGGGAGGTGCGGTGTCTGCGTGTTTTTTCTTTGCTCGTCGCAAGGCGGAGAGAGATCCGCGTTTTGCCAAGCGAAGCCGACGAGCGGCGCGGCGCGAGCTCTCGTGCACGCAGCCGAAGCAACGATTGGCCGAAAGGTGTTAGGAGACGGTAGGGCCGTGTCGAGTCGAACGGCCGAAAACGAGCAAGAGTCGCGGCGGACTCTCCGAGTACGTGTGTGTGAGTGGTGCCAGTGTGTACTTGTTCTCTCTCGAGGAACGAGAAGGAGAGGAGACGAGGGACGAGGTTGGTAGCGCGAGCGAGAGGGAGGAAAGAGAGCTCTCTCGCGATCGCTTCTCTCCCGATGTATATGCCATCTCGGAGCCCCGAGAGTTTCCGTGCGCGGGTGTGCGAGGGCGAGCAGAGGCCGCCCGGAGAAGAGGAGTGATCGACGAGCTCCTCAGCCAACATCCCAACATCCCACCGAGGACAGAAGCATCGAACCTCCAAGAGAGAAAGAGAGAAACTCTCACTGCTCTATGTGCACTCGTCACGTACTCATGCTCGCGTCCGAGTCGACGTGCCCGTTGATGCTGGCAGTGCTCGCCGGCCGATCCTAAGGCCGCAGGAGCGACGAGCCATCGGGCTCTTGATCCGATACACAGAGGCTCCGCTAACCCAGGAAGGCGCCCCGTTCGATTCAACCCACAGGGGAACAAGTCTCTCGCAGCGACGGAGGAGAGTCGGCCGCCTCCTGGCGATCATATCGTCGCCGCGGTTATTGAAAGGATTCCTACGCCGCGCGCATCGCGTTCCGCGGCGTTCCATCTGCGTGCGTCCTGCCCCGCGCTCTCTCCCGATGCCTGCTCGCCCGCTTCTGCTCGCGGGCTCTGTCTCTGCTGTGTCGCGTGTACGTGTTTACCGGGTGTGACGGAAAGTGGTGCGTGCACGGCTCTAAGTGGAGGCCCTGCCATCGCCTAATAGATCGCGGACCACCGACAAGCAGAGAGAGAGAGAAAGAGAGAGCAGGCAGGCAGGAAGGAAGGAAATAAATAAATAAAGAAGAGAGCGTAAACGTAAGGGGAATCGTGTCGGTGTGTGGCGAAGGTGTGTGCGCTGGTGGCGCGCGCGCTCTCGAGTGATCTTGTCGCGCGCTCGAGATAGAGAAAGAAAGAAGGAGAGGAGCGCAGGAGGGGAGAAGGAGAAGGAAGTGGAGAATCGAGTCGCCGGAGGGAGAGAGATAGAAGGTGGGCAAAGACGCTCGGCGCTACCGGCGTCCGGAAAAAAGGGTGACGGCGTAAATATGTCGCCGCGACGTCGATCCTCCCAGGAATAATGGAGTAAAGGCCTTGGGGCTAAAGTGACCAAGAGGAAAAGTGTCCGCGGAGTACTAGTGCGAGGGGGCTGTGTTTCGTCAGGTTGGCGAGGAACAGCTCGAGTGTGTGCTCTTTTTGGTGGATGTGTGAGTGCGCGGGCGATCCTAAGGTGCGTGGGAACAGGGTCGCGAGGTGAACTCGCGGGCAGATCCTTCCTCCCTGCTGGCTGCCGCCAGCGCGGAGAACGCATCCCTCGACCAGTGGATTACGGTGTAAAGCACAAGTGGAAGCTTTCCCAGGGGAGTCGCCGCTCTCTCGCAGTCCCAGTCGCTCGCCAGGAGGAATATTGCCGATCGAGCGCGAGCCCACTCTCTGCCGGCGAGTCGAGCCGATCTCTCGCGCAAGAGAGAAAGAGAGGGCGAGTGTGTGTGTTCCTGACCCTCGCACACCATGGTAAGCAACAACACGTACACGCATATACTCGTCGCCCAATGGAACACGCTCGCCCGTGTCCCTCACAGTCGCGCACGCTTATCGACAATGCGTTTTGCGCGCTCCTCGCGCCTTTTCAATGCCTGTGTTCCTCACTCACACAGCGACACGGTTACTCTCGTGAGAGCCGAAGCCCAGTCCGGCTGCGCCGGTAGGCAGCCACACACACAGGCCTTCCTTCTACTACACTACACTCTCGCCTTTCTTTCCTTTTCCTGCCTCTGGATGCTCGCAGTGCTCGCCTCCCTCATTCCCAGCGGCAGCACTGCCCTCCTCTAAGCCATTTACGCCCTTTCCGCCCTTCCCTCTTTAACTCGCTCTTTCTCCGAATACACCGACGCCACCGCGTCACTTGCCATCCCCGCTCGCCTACGTCTTTCCCAGCCCGGAGCCTAGACGAGAATCGCATCCATCTTTTTCGCCGGATGCTCCACTCGAATAGGCTCGGGGCTTACACGGAGTTGGATTCTCGCCGGGAATTATCGATAGGCGTCTCTTTGCTCGGAAACCTATCCACATTTCCTGGCGGCGGCTACACTTGCTTTCTCGCCCCGGCGCACATAGGCCTCCTGCTGGAAGGGCCGCGCTCGGTCCTTTCAAGTCGGCCGGCGCTCGCTGCGTGGGACGAGCGCATGTACGTGTGTGTCAAGAGATACCTAGTGGAGAGACTTGAAATAGGTGGATTGGTAGGAGAAGGTAATAAGAGGCCGTCGGGAATGCACGTTGCTCGTGTGATTGGAAGGACTCCGGCGGACTTTATTTCGGGCTGGTTCCCTCGGTGGCCGACGGGATTGCCGGGGATTGCCGCGCGCGCGTGGGAGAGTTGTATAGGTGTATTAGAGTTGCTGGGACGCGAAGTACGATTTGTCGGGGGAGCGGAATTCACCGAGCACTCGGATTGACCGGGGAATTATCTCCCGCTCGTTATAACGGAAACGTCTAATGTTATGCCGCTCGATAACGCGCTAATCTAATGGTACACTATGGAAGCGTCGCTCCTCCATTTCGATGATTAGTGCGAGTAGAGTCGGCCGCGAAAAGTATCATTGCCTCGAATGATGCAAACAGTCCGCGCCGTTTAATCACCGCGTCAGCCGGAGAATGCGCTGTTTGTTTTTTTCTCGCGCGAGTCGGTCGCGATTGGAGAAGACGCGCTGGACGGCGGGCGCATAAAGTCCTTTCGATCTTCCCATCGAGATAGAAGATAGAGGATCGCAGAAGAGGGCGCGCGATTTTTTTTGCGCTGAATCGCTCGAAGCAGCAGCATCCGCTCGAATTGGAGGCGCGCGGTGCGCGATAAACGTCGGCGAAGGCCGGCGAGGAACTCGGGCATTCCAGCCTCGAGAGAGATAGGGGAAGAGAGGTCCGTGGGTTGATAGGATTTTCAGGGAGAATATCATTGGCAGTAGAGCACTCGCTCTTTCCTCGAGCTAGATATAACCGCGCGCGGTGAGTCGACGAGTGCACGAGCGCGAGCCAAGCGCATGTATGTATTTCGCGCACGTAATCTACGCACGATATGAAAACGGCAGCTGAAAGATAAACGATGGCCTCGTTTACGTTTTACGTAATGGCGAATTTAGTCAAAGAGTACGCCGTCGGAGTCGGCTCTTTGGCCGCTGGCTCGCGCGCCAGTCGATAGAGGATAGAAGGATAGACGCGCGGTGCGCGCCGCAGCGTATTATCTTTAATCGCTCGAAGCCGCTTTGAGGACGCGGATCCCTCGAAAAGCGGCTAACTAGCCGGTGACAGAGCGCTTGCGGTCTCCATTTCGCTAGAGTGCGCCAGAACCGAGCCACTGCTCGTAAAAGTATGCGTCATAATTACGTAAGCTTCTCTCTCTCGCGCGTGCTTTTTTCCAGCGAGTATCATTTCGGTCGCGCTCGGTTGGCCTTCGGGCCAGCCGTGGAAACCGGCTAGAGGCTAGAGGTTCGCCCGCGGCCGACCTAGGCTCGTCCGGCCGCTAATGCTTCTGCCGCTGGCACAGCCAGACGGATCAATCTCGCGAAATTTTTCCCTTCTTTCGCGCTCACCGCTCCCTTTCATTCGCCCATAAACACACAGACAGAGCGGAGGTTGGATGACTGTTAAACACGGGGTCGTCCTTCCGCAACGATTGAAGGCCAGCCACCCGGCCGATATCCACCTCGGATCCTCGTTTGCCTCGCGCAAATGCTTTTCATTTTTTCATTAAACTAAGTGACTGTCGCCAGGGCGCATCGGCAATCGGCTTGAGTGCTCGCTCCGATTCCCATCGCACGAGCAAGCAAGCGCGCGCGCGGCCGCCTATCTGCCATCTCGGCCTACTCCGGAAATCGACTGCGACCCTGCTTTACATCCTAGCCCGGACAATTCCTCGATCTCCATGTAGATCGCGCGAGGTGTTAGAGAGGAGGCGGCGAGTGGGGAGATCGATCGGTAAAAGTCAGCCGTGAGATTCAATCGGACTCGAAACGAGACGCGCGATTCATTAGTCGCCCCGAGATATCCGCGATCGATCGATACTAAGGAGATTATCGGCCCGATGTTTATTGGCCGCATAAATGCGAGCGAAAGGTCTCTCGGGTTAATTATCCGGCGCGCGCGCGCGCGTGCTTGCTGGAGAGAGCAGGTGTCACTCGGAAGGGAAAATCGATGGAGGGTTCGCGCGGCGGAATTCCCGTCGCACCCGAGTCTTTTCAATGTTAATATATCTGTTGTATCGTTGTTCGCCCCGGCCGTTATCGGCAGCGACGACAGCGGCCGCGCCGCGCCGGCCCGCAATGCTCTTCGCCCGCGGTAATTAGCACTCGGCATTGTCGCCGGCAGCGGCGGCCGCGTATCTTTGTAGCGGGACGTCGTTAATGAAGCGTTAAAATAACGAGGCTTGTCCCCCCGGCTGTTTATGAACTCGCTGCGCTCGCCTTTCCCTAGCAATAAAACACGCTTTGTTATTCCGCGCTCTGCCAAGAATCTGTCGCCCGCGCGCCCACCGCTCTCCGCCGCGGATTCGAAGCCGAGTGAGAGGAAGACACAGGTGTCTCTCACCGGGTGGACTTTTCTCGGCGGTGTCGAGTGGGACGAGTCGCACTCGAGCGTCCAATGTCAATCTTACAGAGGGAAATAATTATGAGAGTGCACTTTGTCTTAATTAAAGCCGACGATGCATACATTATTGTAATCAACGATTGATTAAATGCCGCGCGGAGTTTAGACGGCCGGTCATCGAGTGACGGAATTACAGGGTTAACGGGGGGAGATAACCCATTGGCCGATAAAAGTTGCCGGCACGCCTGGGAGGAGGAGGAGGCGCTCGGTCGGCTCGTGTAGTCCACGTTATTTCCACCGGGCACCACTTTCCGTCTATCTACGTGCCGGCCGATCGCTCCGCGCCGATACCTACACTCGGACGTGAAAGAGATCCATTCTCAACCGGGCACTACAGGGCCAGGCCAACTTGCCCCGGTTTGCCAGCGCAATTTCTCCCCGCGCATCGTGTACTCGCCGGAGATGTATTACGCTTTGCCGAACTCCTAAACCGGGGAGAGGAGCTGGTGAAATAGTTGGGGAACGGCTGCTCGGTTTGTTCAGGCTGGTATTTACACGGGCGATATCGCAGCGGCCGTAGGGTACCGGGTAGGGGGGAGAGCGGCAAGCACCGTTTTCTCCTAATTCAATTTGAAAAGCTTTCTGGAGCGCGTCCAAAGACATCGCGTATTCATGCCAGTGAAATGGCACTCGTAGCTCATAACGGTAGACTCGCGATTTCCGAAGAGAGTCTGGTAGAGACTGGTGCGCCGGTGTGTGGGTATTACGGGGCGAGAGCGCTCTCGACCAGGCGCACAGTGCAACCGTAAGTCTCGGTGGAGCGGCGGCCGACGACGTCGGTAATTCAGCAATTTGTATTAGCGCATTAAGTCGAGCGGCTTCTGTAATTGTGCGCTTGACGAGAATAATATCAGCGGCCTCGGCTTTGCCTCGGCTTTGCTCCGGCTCTCTCTCCGCAATAAACACGCGCTGCGAGGCCTGATTTCGGCGAGTTTACTGCGCCCCGGCAAAAGAACTCCGAGGAATATTAAACGGCCTCGGCCGCCCTCTTCCGGCGGCCACGTGTTGGCTTATGCCCGGAGACACGCACGCTCGCTTCTTCCCTAGGAGAGAGAGGATCGTGTGTGTTTAGGTGTGGTGGCCTAATACGCCAGATAAAGCGAGCGTGGAATTTTCACGCGCTAATGTAGCAGAGTTTAATGACGCATCGTGCTGGCCGCCGTTTCCTTCGAGACGCGATATCATCTCCCCTCCTCTCGGCGCCCGTCCGTCCGCCCGCCCGCCCGCCTCCGCCGTAATCCATTAACCATCGCAATTTGTAACTCTACCCGAGAGACTCGAGACGACTACCCGAGTGGGCTCGTCCGCCTCGTCCGCCTCGTCCGCTCGCGACGATGCGCTGCCCCGAAAACTCTTTCGTACCAACTGCCGGGGGCCTCGATAAAAAGGAGAACTCGAGCGAACGCGCGCTCCTCCTCGTGTATCGCGAGCAGAGCGAGTGAGAGCAGTGTCTTTCGCTTGGGACTGTACCCGATGAACCGCGGAAGGGTTGCCGGCGTAAAACCAATTGTCCAGGTCGCTGCGGTGCGCACTCGCTCGCCGCCCGAGACTAAACAGAGGGAGAGTTTTCCTCCCGTTGAAAAGCAGAGGATTCTCGCGGGAGCGAAAAGGCCGCGCTCGCTTATAACGGAATGCAATGACTCCCAATGGCATGCCATATTCGGCCTGCGAGGGAATCACGGGCCAATATTTTCCCGGGCCAGGCGAGAGAGAACGCCGGCTGTACGGGCAAGCACAAAATGGCTGCCGGCAGGAGCGATCGACCGTGCGTGCGTGCGAGGGAGCCAGAAAGTCTCGCTTCTCCTTCTTCTTACTCTGTCCCTCTCTTCACCGCGCTCCGGGAATAGTGATTCCCTCTTTCTTGCGAGCTCTGCCTCTTCTCTCTCTCTCGCGCTCGCTGCGCTCGCACACAGTATACTCGAGAGCTCGTCGTTCTCTCTTCCCCCTCGGACTCGCCGCTTCTCTCGTTTCTTCTCGCTCGCGCAAACTTCTCGCAACGGACCCTCTTCCTTCCTCTCTCCTTTCTTTCGGCGCACTCTCTGACTGTATACACTTACACCTTGTATCTCCCTTTCCGTTCGGCCCGAGCGATATCGGCCTCCTCCTTCTTTCCAGGAGAGAGAAAGAGAGAGAGAGCCTGGACGTCGAACCCCGAGGGCGATCTCACTGCCGGACTCGCCTCCTCCGTCGTTTCCGTCCTTTCTCACCATCCCCTGCGGGAGGCCATCCCTCGACTTTTCCGCTCCTCGAACTCGACCCTTCTCTCTACTCGCCGCCCGACACGTACAGAGTGAGTCACTTGGCTTCGAACCACTGCTCACGGCTATAGGTTCCGATTGATCATTATGGATTATTCTCTATTGTTATTATATTACCCGCGAGAATATCCATTGATTGCGCTCAGAATCGTAGAATCTAGACTCGAATTAAAGAAATATCAATCACTCGAATGATTTCGCAAACCTTTGAAATATACAATTTTTCGACATTTTTTCAACTCGATCGATTTCAATATTTTTCTGTACTTTGGACCCCACCACGAAATATCCACTACGATATTTCCAAAATTCCGAAGAAATGCGTTTCTTTCCAAAAGATCGAGAGCTTCACCAACAGAAGTCTGAAATTGGTGGATGGGCGATCGGCGAGATTCTAATGGAATTGACGAGGATTGGGCTTGATCGGTAAGACGATTGCTGTCGAAGGGCATATCCCGGCAGCGATATTCTTCCCGCGAGCGCGGGGAGGAGGCCTCTGCCTCTTTACGAGGCAGTTGGACGCCTCTCCTCCCTCCGGCTCTTTGCGCCGTGTCCTGGCTGGAAGTGTGTGCGCGGCGTTACACGCGGCTCTGCCAGCCGGTAACGATATCCCCGGTAGTTTGCTTTTAACGCGAAACAAAGGGGGTGCGTGTGCGCGCCGCCGCGCTCAAGAGTGAGAAGCCGGATGAAAGGAAGAGAGTAGTATGCATGCGGGCGGCATACGATTCCTCTCGTCATTTCTCTGGTAGGCGCGTAGGCGTTGCTTGCCACTGCCAGGCCATACGGCTCGCCCCCCTCCCCTCCTCTCTCCTGCTTCACTCTTCCGTGCTCTAGGAGAGAACGGCTCGTGATTACCGCACACGGCGTACGTACTAATTGTGCGGCGTAACCAAGCGAGTTACATTGTCCCTTAGATTATGCATACATGATACCAAGCGAGCTTGCTGCATCAAGAGAAACACGAGCGCTGCGAAATCTCTCTCTCTGATCCAGCAGTGCGCCCTCGCCTAACGAGACAATTGTCGCACTAGCAGTCCGAAAATGTCCAACTCGCCTGTATTTTTATTGGCTCGGGAGAGTGCTCGGGTGCGCCAGCTGAAATATCAGTGGAATATAGCTGTGTACATTGATAATGATCTCGGCGATGTTGTTTGCCGTGCGCATCGTGTGCCGGCGATGGGAGGAAGTCCGTCTTTCTGGCCGTGCGGAGTCAGGCAAGCAAGCAAGCAAGCAAGCAAGCAAGCAGGCAGGCAGGCGGGCAGGCCTGTGCTTCCTGCTGCTTGTGCCACGTAGTAGTGGGGTAGATACTGGGCTCGAGGCAGTAGTCACCTGCCTATTAGGGAACCGTAGAAATTCCTCGGAGGGCCGCACTCTGCCTTCTCATTCTTCCCTCGATCCTCGATCCTCTTCCTCGCTGGCTTCTCCGTCTTTTTCTCTATCGTCCGGCACGATCTCTCGCCCTCGTCCCCCGGCTATCGGCCTCTCTCTCTCTTCCTCTGCTTCCTCGCTCAGCACCGCTCAGAGACTCCACACTTCGCCACGCTAAATCTGCCAATAATGCTCGAGCACGCAGACCGGGTATTTCACGGTTTACTAGAGCGAGCGTCGGCCGCTCTTCCCCCTCGTAGAGCTCTCGCTCGGCCGCTCAGCCGCTCGGCTCTCGCTTGTATCTCGAACCTCGATATCTCGCCCCGTGCGCCAACAGTACACGCGGCCACTCGAGGCGGCGGTGCTGAGTGGGGTTTTCTCGAGACACCGCGCGCTCCTCTTCCTTGCACGTCGCGCCTCGTGTCACGCGTGCCTTTGCTCTTATTCTCACGCGTCCCCCCCTCGCCACCCGCCTCCCCCGCCGCCCTGGAAACCCAAGTAGACGTTCGTCCTTGCGGTTTACGGCACGAACGTCAATCGTGTCCGTTTATATGGGCGCAGAAGTCTCAGTCGCGCGGAAAAGGCTACGCTTTTACGATGCCTGCGCGCTCAGTCCGTCAACTCGACTCGCCCACGCCTTCTTGCCGATCGGAGGGATCTTATTGAGACGGATCGCTCGGCGCTAATTCGCCGCTGATTTACAGTGTCGCTCGCTCGCACGAGAAATAGAGCCGCAGCCGCGCGCTGGGTTGCTTGGTAATCGCCGGTTTCTCTAGAGTCTGCATCTACACGGTAGTCGCAGCTGTTCGCTTGGCGAGTCGCGTTCTCTCCCATTCGCTTAGTGTCTCCTTGGCTCGCGAGCGGCGAGCGGCGAGCGGCGGGCGGTTATAGACTGCGCAATTATTGGGTAAATAATGTACTTGAGGTATAGTGGGACGCGTCGCGCTTATACACGACAGCGCTTATTTTCACCGCGGCCCACTGCTCCTTTGTTTCGAGGATCGCGCGTCGATTTACACCTCGCGAAGCATCCGCGGGGCCAAGCGATTTCTGGCTCTTTAAATGTCAAGCCCCGACACCTAGCTTCGATTGGAATCGCCGTGCCGCTGACACCAGGCTCCCTCCCGTTCTCCCTCGACTCCTCAAAAGAGAACTCGTTTTCGTCGCCGGCGGAATTCTCTTCTCTCTTCCTTTGTCGAGATGCATATCGCGGGAGACTCGAGCCGTAACGCGTTAAGCGTCCGCTTACTTTCGATCCTCTCGAAATTACTCGCCCGGCAGCTGCCGCTTTTCCCACGTCGGCATCGCGATTAAACCGAAACGCCGTACAGGATGATTCACTTTCCTTTTAGTCAGAATAGTACAAAATACAACATTTCAACAAAAATTGAAAAACATTCAAAAAAAATTAAAGATTTTTCATTGATCCATAAAACTGTGGAATCACGCTCGCTAATACCAACACACCTGATTAAAAGACAACTGCATCGTCCTCCGTAGACCCTGAGAAGGAAGTTGGGCTTTCCTCGCGGTGCCCTGGGAGAATTTCACTTGTCGCCTGGCGGGGCACTGGGCCTCGGAGCAGCGAGTGTCAGTGCGCGGCGCTCGGCAAAGTGGAGCACTTAGAGCCACTTTAAACCTCGAGCGGTGAATACGCGAGTCGGATAGCAATAAATAGTAGATCAAGGGGCTCGAGACTGCTTCTCGATTCCTCGCGCGCTAACGACGCGCGAGATCTCTCGTCGAGGCGATCGAGCCGATCGAGTCGATGGATGTCGGGGATGTCGGGGATGTCGGGGATGTCGGGTAAAAAGGAGAGCCCGAGCAGCGCCTTTTAATTATAACCTCACGGCGCTTATTGCTTAACAAGCGGCGGCTGGCTGCCCCGGCTGCTATCATTAAACCGGTATATCGATTGGAGGCCTCGGCTTCCTCGCTAAACTTGCTAATCGCAGGCAAACTCGATCGAGCGGAGCCGACCACCTGTCCGCCGCTCTTCCTCCATGAAGCATGTCAACGCAAATATAATGGCTCGGGCCGGATATGCGGGGAGTCGCTCGCTCGCTCGGCGATTGCCGCGAGGATCCCACTCGGTGAATTACAACCTTTCTTTCGTTGGCCTCTCGCGCTCTCTCGAGAGTGTTGTTCGCCGGCTGTTTTTCCCGGCGCGATCGTGTAAACGCGACAAATCGCCCGTCAAACGAGATTAACACCCGTTGCCCGGTCGATCACGTAAGCACGCGTCGTGCGGGAGAGCGAGAGAGGGAGAGAGGGGAGGCAGTGCATGTATGTAGTTAGTCGATTCTCACGAAGAAGCCGAGGAAAGGAGCCTTCCGCTCCTGCTCGTCACTCGACACCATCCATCACAAATGCGACCTCCTTCGTTCGCTCCCTTCACCGGTAAACAGATATCACCCGTGGCACTTTGAGTCCTCGACTTGAAAGAGACCTTGCCAGCGAATGTTAGTCGCATCGTAGCCATTCGGCTGGCCGCCATGTGGAAGAGACGAGGCTCCTTTGACGGGGAACCTTGTTTCCCGGCAACACGGATAGATCGATCGCAGAGAGAGAGAGAGAGAGAGAGAACCCAGGAGATTGGTCGATTTAAATGTTAGCCGCGCGTCGAGACGCCATCGTGGAAAAGTCATCGGAATGGCCGCTCGGAGGATCGGCTGATTGCGCAATCGGCAGCGCGCAACGCGTCCGCTCGAAAGCCCACTATTTTTATCGGGCGCGCACGTACCTCGCTCGCGTGTCGCTCTTTTTTCCTCGTTGGAGAGGCCGCGTAAAGTGGCGGCGCGGCGAGCGAGGGCAGGAGAATCGAGAGGTGTAGGTAGACCGGAGGAAAGGAGTCCGCTGGAACGGGGCCCAGAAGTCGAGAGGAAGAAGAAGAGAAGAAGAGAAGAAGAGCACTGTGCTCGCCCGGCATGAATAATGTATCGGCAATATTATAGACTCCGCGAGCGAGACAGCTGCTGTCAGGTTAGCCTGCGCCTCTACACACATTCGTGTCCCGTGTACACTCCGCTCGGAACCCACTCGGATTCGACACGCGCGTCCGCGTATCCTTTAGCAGAGAGAGGGAGAGGGGGAGAGAGGAAGAGAGGGAGAGAGCGTGGAGGGTAAGAGATTACGAATAAATTAAGATCGCGCGCGCCTCTTATCTCTCATTAGCCTCGGCTCGATTTGAAAGGTAGATGGGAAGCTGCGATTACAACTCTTCTCGATCTCGAGCGCCGCGCACTCCGCTCATTGGGAAATGTTTGTCCAATTCGTTGGCGACCGCGCGACCGCTCGCTCGCCTCTGGACCCCGAACAGCCCGAACGGCTAACGGTTCGACTCGACTCGACTCGACTCGGAGAGGAGCGTCTGTGTTATGTTTATCGTTTCACTTGGAGCGGCGCGCTCCAGAGAATACCAACCGCCGCGACGAAAGAAAGAGAGCCGAGTGTGTTGAGTACTTTATTCTCCCCAAGCTTAATCTCTCTCTAGGCGCAAGTCGTTAAGGAATATTCAACATAGAGCCAACGGGAATTACCGAGAGACGGAATAACCTGAAAGAACTTTTAGCGCTTTAGCTTTAGCTTTAGCTTCCTCCATCTCGAATCACACAAAAAACGCGTCTTTGTCTAGACAGCCAGAAGAAAGAGTCTTCAAACGCCGCGAGCGTAAACTTGTTCAAACTACCGACTTGGCCCACTCTCTATTGACACTGGCATCGCAAACACTACACTACAAAAGCGCACGCACTTCCAATTAGGGGGAAAGGAGCGATCGAAACTAGCCGCGAGTCGAATCCCAATGAGGAGTCAATGCCTGTTGCCCGCAACGCTTAAATGACCAGTGGAATACAGAGAGAAAGAGAGAGAGAGCATCGCGGGGTTCGATATCTTTGCCTCGTCTGTTCGGGGTGACAGTAGTCCCGATCTAATTCCCGCCGGATTGCCGGAGACTCCTGCGGGGCCCGAGGGTCTCGGTTCCAAGGCTTTAGTTAGGGATATAGACGATAATGCGCCTGAGAGAGAGAGGGAGAGAGAGAGAGTGCTACTTGGCTGGTAGAAAAGAAAGAGAAGAGGGAAGAGATGAAGAAGCGGAGTCCGGGGCGAGGAAGGGTCTCGCAGGGCACAATGGCACCCATACAGAGAGAAGGGCAAAGGAGGCGCCCCCTTCTCCGCGCCGGTGTCGAGTTCGCCTCGATCCCGGCCAGGTATACGCGGCACCAGGCTATAAAGATCCGCTCGCACCAGACGAGGATCGACACAAGCAATTCCTCTTCCACGGACGTCCCATCGCCGCCCGGCAGCGGACGCTTCTTCTGAATTTCCACCCATTGTATTTCAGTCATATCGGCATTAAGACGTCGCCCTCGTCGTTTATTGGATCGTTTCACCCTCGACACCAGCTCTCTCGGTACCTTCGCCGAATCCCCCGACCACCTCCGGCCACCTCCGACCACCTCCGGCCACCTCCGGCCACCTAGAGAATGGGAATTAGCGTGTGGGAGTCGCTCGCGCGGTTGCAGAGATCGTTTTAACCGATCTGGCCCACCCGGTGACGCGTCGGGGACCACTCGAGGCCTTGGAGCGAGAGAGCTAATGGTCGAGTGGCGCAAACTCGGCCCCGGCAAATCGCTTGTGGTGCTTTTCTAATCCAAGAGCGCGCGGCTCGAGCCAGAGTACCATTGCCAGAAGTCACTTTCACCCTTCACTCGCGACGATTGAAGGAAAGAGGCGATTTGTGTAATGTTACCTCGCGAGATGGACTGGTTTCACGCGCGATTATTACGCCTCTTCCCTCTCTCTCGGTTGCTAGTGTGTGAAGTTGGATCCAGTCCATAATACCTGCCGAGAGGAACAAATCAATTACGTAAGCCGCTCGCCTTAGAAATCAGAGGGAGAGAGAGAGAGAGAGAGAGAGAGTGGGAGCTAACTTTCAAACAATCGCACTGTTTAGCGCTGTGTGGGCCGAGATCTTTCTTCCGACCTGTCAGCTTCTATCATTACTGTCCGCGCTACACGATCGATCCAACTCGAGTCGATCGACAAGTATCACGACATGGACCAGTCACGTGACTCCTCAACCTCCCCTACACCACGTGTCACGAATTATCGAGACAGGATCTATCTCCTCAGAATCCGCTGGAATCGTGCTTCCTCGGGGATCCGGCGAGAAAGTCCAACGGGAAATCCAGCAGCGCGCGGTAGGCCGCGTCTAATAATAGAGGGAACAACAAAAGATTCATTAGGCAGTTGAGCGATGAATCGCTCGAGGTTGGGAAAAGGTTGCGCGGCGGAGAGCTCAGCCTTAATGGAGGTGGTCTCGGTATCGATCGCACCGCGTGCTAGATACGCCGCGTAGATACACCCGGCTCTAGAGAGATAGTAATAGGATCAATCACAGCTGGCACATCTGCGTCGCGTCGCCAGAATCCGACACAAGTAAATCTTGTCCTCGTTTCCCTGGGCGCAATTAGCCGCCCATCGCCCGGCCAAGGGCTATGGGCTACGGCCGATGTATCCCTTTGCCGGAGGAAACGACTTGCTAATCTATTTCGAGTGCTCGGAAGTAGTGCCGGCTGGCTAACGGTGGATGTCTGGCGTGTCGAGTTAAAGAGAAAGAGGTAGCTAAACAATTAACCGCGCGGGATGTGTGTGTATCGTTTGGATAAATTGTCGGGGTATATCGGTAGGTGATTGGACAGTTGGAACCGCGTACACTTGCCGGGGACTGGTTTATTACATAAAGGCCGAGAGTCCCTTTCTAACCGATTTAGGAGCCGGGTGGAGGGGCGCGCGTGTCTCTACGCTCTGTGTGTTGGAGTATCTGTCTGCTAAGTGATTATTGGCTCGCATCAGTCGCCGAGAGTCGAGTGGCTGCTCTCCCAGCCAACAGAGATATAAACTGTTTCCGGCGCTCGCTCCCATCGCGTCACGCACCGAGCGTGTCTGCGTTGCGTGCGAGCGCGCTATCTCGCGCGGCTCCTCTCGACGCTCTCGTACGCTTCTCCGAAAGCCCGGCCACTAGATATGTAGAATCAAGGGGGGGCTTGGCTTGACGCGCTTTTTGTCACTCGGCTTCCCCGAAAAAGCGAGGAGACCTCGAGGTGGACGCGCGCATTCCATTCGGCGTCTCCTCCAGTCATGGAACTGGAATCCTATCGAAAAACGTTTGGTCCCGTCACCAGGCCCCGCACTCTCTTTCCTCTCCGATCATCTCTCGCTTTTAACGGCGGATGGATGTCCCGGCCATAAATACACCTACCCGGATAAAGATTATGCCTACGGAGAGCGTCCCGAGGAAACGACGCTTTCCCCGCCCTCTCCACCCTCGGTCAGAGTTGGCCCTCGGATTTTATTAACCCCGCATTGCCGCCCGTATTTCATCCTCCGTTGTTACCAGCGCCTTTTGCCCCCTCTTGCCCCCTCTTGCCCCCTCGACCTATCAGCGGGCGCGCGCGCTCCTCCTCGTAAGTACTTTATTAGCTTTACGCCGGCCGACGATACTATTCGTCATTCGCCGAGCCGCACCGCTCCAATGAGAAGAGCGTGTACTTGGAGTAGCAGATACACGCTGGCTTTCTCGTTTGCCGATCCTTGTTTGAGGCTTCCGCGAACGCGTGTTTCCTCTCTCGAAAGAGCCTAATAGTGTCGAAGGCGACGCGCGATGACGATCCTTTCCATTTAGCCGAGTTCCTGCGCCGGACATTTTAAGATGCGTGCGCGCGTGCATACGTGCGTGTCGAACTCTCGTTGAGGCTTGGCCGCTCTGCCGCTCACCCTTCGGTGCTCGGCTCGCAACCCACACCATTCTCCGTCCGGCTCTCCTCGCGCACACATCTCCACCGGTCGGGCCCCCTCCATCTGTACGTGTGGCTACCAGCGTCGTACACCTATAATTTATCGCTTGTATATTGAGTTAAAGCGGCCCCTGAAAGAGACGGGGCGCATAATTCGATATTTCTCCGGGGCAGCAGCGGCTCCTCCGCCTCTTTCTCCCTTTATTTCTCTCTCGCTCTCGCTTCTCTCTCTCTCTCTCTCTCTCTCTCTCTCTCTCTCTGGCGGGAGGAGAGTCTGTCTCGTGATCGGCTAATTAGCGCGGAGAGAGAACGCCTGATTGACTTCTCCAAAGAGCGGCGATCCTCCCGACTACAAAAGCCACCTCGTCTCACTTGCCTGAGACCGAGAGAGACCGAGAGAGAGAACTGAGGCAATACCCACGCAGCAAAGAAGCCCCACATATTCTACCACTTTGTTTCCACGAGCCGCGCGCATACTTGGGGTAGGTCGCCTCAGCGCGCGTCTCGTTTTTCCCAAAGATGCCGTGATTACAGAATGGATTTTCCGGGTTGAATAGGTCGGACAGCGGTTGTTGGCAAAGTGGGAGAGGCGAGCGAGCGCGTCGTCCGGTCGCCTCTCGGCTCGGTAGCTGCGGAAGGTGTTACACAATTGCGGCTTTGGTTGAGCGGCATGTCGTGCGCGCGGCTTAATGAGGCTACACGATGATCGGCGATCTTTGGGGGTTTCCCGTGATAGCCGGGAGGCCATGCAAGCCAAACGATCTCCTAGCAGCGGAGGCCAAGTGGGGGGTCTGTAGATTATTAGGAAAAACATTTGTGAAGCTCGCGCTCCGACTGACCGTGACTGGCAGGAGCGCAGCCTAGTGGTTGCGGGAGCGTAGCTGGCTCTGACAGTGGTACAGTCTGCGTATACCTATAGCCTGTAGAGCAGGAGGCAAGCAGGCACGGCCAGCCATCCAGCCAGCCCTGGCAAACGCAGCGATATTTGCGGCTGTGGTAGTCTACACGAATCGGAGCGAGAGCGGTGAGTGAGCGCGGTGAGAGAGAGAGGAAGACGGAGAGGCCTCTACTAGGAGAAGCGGACCGCACTGCTGTGGTAGTGCGGTGTCCGTTGGCGGCGTCGGCGTCGCGACGGTGGTGGTAGTAAAGTCGCGTCGAGGAAGGGGAAAAGCGCGGCTCAGTATGCGCCGAGCTCCGAAGCCGGCCTGTTGTGTGCGCGCTCGTCCAACATAAATCGTGGCCATTCCCTTTTCTAGGAGTTTGCTGGTGCGCCCGGCCGACTGGCCCCTGTACTCTGCGCATCCCCGACGGTAGAATGCGCCAGCGGTAACCACCGAGAGAGCAACGCGAGAGGATCTCTCTGGTAGATCGAGTTGTGTGTTGTGTTGCCATAGCCGCCGCGCGTCGCGCGTTACCTTGGTGGCTCGTTCTCGTTGGGATAGTGCGGTGCGCTCGCCGCCTCGCGCTCCCTGCACTCCGAGCGCCCTCGGTTTCCCTCGGTTTTCTTGCCTCCAGTGCCACTCGACTGAGGATCTTAATGAGAGTGCGAGCAGCCGCTGTGCCCTGGCTGTTGGTGCATTGCGTGTCCACGGACCACCGGAGAAGTGTGTGCGAGTGTCTGCCTCGCTGGATCAGTGTTGCGAGCCTGTGCTACACTCCCCGTGTGCCTGTGCTACTCGGAGGGAGTGTGTGTCTGTGTGCCTAAGAGTGTCTTTCTCTGTGAGTGTGTGTGTGTTTGAGTGTATGAGTGCCACTCTCCTTTCTCGATCGTGCGCCCTTTGTTCGAATCCTGGCTTCCTGGATCCCCGTGGATTATGCCACCGGCGCGGGAGCGTGAACGCTCGCCCTTTGCCAGGCCTCACTGTTTGATCTCCAACGGCTAGCGCACACAGCCAGCCAGCCAGCCAGCCCCACACACACACACGCACGCGGCTCGACAAAGAGAGCCGGAGCGACGTTGGTGCCGGACGGGGAAAGCTGCTGCTGCCGCCGACATCTTTGCCTGCGCGGCTCCAACCACCTCGACACCTGTCCATTGAAAGCGTGCGGATATATCGGCGCCCCCGAAGTAAGGAATAGCTGCGTCCTACACTTTGAATGAGAGCGCTGCCTCCGAATGCCTCCGTGTCTGCTCTGTGTGAGTGGTTGTATGAAGAGCGATCGGCTCGTGTGTATCTGTGTGTAAGTAGCATGTATCAACGGAGGCGGCGGCGACGGCGGCTCGACATTATTTATCGTCCCGCCACGAGGTATTGCCAGTACGTGCCAGGGACTCGCACCGAGTGCCTTGTTAATCGGTGATAAAGCGAATCGCTCCGGCATTAAGCGGCCTGTCGCTCTCCGACTCCGCTACTCGCCTACACACTCGAGTGGCGCATATATATGCCACTCGTGCGCTCCACTGCTCCTAGCCGCTGGAAATCAAAGCTCTCGCGGACGAAAGGCCCCTTTAGCTTGTGCGGAGCTGCTGGAATGGTGGCGGGTGGAAAAATATTCTTTCTATACCCGTTTATAGGGTGGAGGGATGGCGGCGATGACTGGCGGTGGTTAACGATCGGTCAGTCGAAGAGGAGAAATTGGCCGGCGATGCACCGCACGTTTTGCGGTCGGGAAGAGATCGTGGGAACTCGATGCGCGATCCTCGAGAGACAATCGAGCGCTCCGCTGCTGAGAACGAAATTGGAGAACGTTAGCTCCCTTATACCTCTCTCCTTGGTCCCCGCATCGTTTTCTTCTCTTCCGCTCGGTAGTTTCTCCCGACGGAGCGCGAGAACAAAGCATCCACGCTGACAGAATCTCTCGGAGACAGCGTTGACTTTTCTCGCCCGATACCCAAACGTCTCTCCCCCCTCTCCTCTCTCTCTTGCTCTCGGGCCCCGGGGGCGATTGGGGCTATTGCTCGTCCGGCAAGAAAGCGACTGTTTCCGCTCCTTTCAGTGAGGCGACGTGCGCCAGCCGCACTTCCGCTTTCTCTCTCCTCCCTTCCTCAAGCAGCCACATAAATTCTCCCCCTCTCTCTCTCTCGCCCTCTCTCGCTCGCTCGGGAGAGATAAGGCATTCCGACTACGCTCGCGCTATCGCTCTTACACTCGTACTGGGATTAGCGCGACAAGTGTGCTTCCGGGAGAGCGCGGAGAGCGAGACGAGAGATCTCTCGCGCTAGCGAGTGTCACGCGAGTATGCGTGTACCTGCCGCGCGCACCGCATGACTCAATTTAGGAAGGCGGCGCAGCGTGCACGCACGCACACGCGGCAGGCCCTCGCGCACCACCGAGTCCGATCTCCGGCTTTCAATGCATAAATTACGTGTACCGTTTGGAGCGCGGCGCTCGACGAGGAAACATTTGCACAAGAGTTATTGGAGGACGAGTCGGCAGCGGCGGGGAGGGATGGAAAGTGGGAGATGATATGGGACTGGAACGAGCGGCCGACACGAATCGCACGCCTTTTCGAGTCGTCGACGATGAAACGGCCGCTCGTCGCCAGACACGTCGGGAATATGTCGGGGATAGCCGAGTATCGATTAATTTCAACAATTAATACGCGACACCTGCTGTCTCTCGTACCTACACGCTGCTTATATAACAGCTCGATTATATCAATCCCTCTTTCTCTCCAATACTTTTTGCCCTCGGCGATTGATGCGTCGTTGGCCTCTCTCTCTGTCGCGCGTGTGTCGGCGCTCGTGTCACGGGCAGTTTGTCGCGCGCGCAATTTTACGACGCTTTTCCTGCCGCTCCGATTGCCAAATCGTAACTTACGGCCGCCGCGCGACAGCACCGTTACTCCCGTCCTCGCTTATTAAACAAATCGGCGTTCGGTCGCGCCTGCTATTTATCGCGGCGGAGCGCGCGAGAGCGGGAGACTGCAGCGAGCCGAGTCTTTTTTATTGGAGCGTAGGGAATCGCAAGAGTCACGCTATCCTTGGATCTCTCCGGGCGATATTTACGAGCGCGCGGTCCGCCGTCCTTTCTGCCGACCGTACATCATCGCCGTCGTCTAAAGAGGCCGAGAGCCGGAGAGCCGCTGTCGAAATAGGAAATGATAAGCTCCGTGCAAATATCGAGCGCGGCCACGAGGAGCTCGACTCCTCGAGAGCTAATAAACACTCCTCCGTCATCGAGGGCTAGGATTACTCGAGCGCCAGATGGAAATGGAGAGGAAGCCCGCGCTTTGACTTTAATGTCGCGTCGAGTGGCCCACTTTCCCGGCGTCTTGTTCTCGTCGGCGGAAGGCAGAGCCGGATTCTTAAAGTCCCCTTAACTTATTTATTAACGAGGCATATCCCGCCGCATTGGCCGCGCAATGAGACACGCTGACCTCGATGGCGGAGCAACGCTCGGCCGCGAAAGGGGACTAGTGTACAGGTCGACTCGCTCGGCATTGCTAACATCATTCTCTGGATTCTCCGGCAGTTTCAATTATACGCTCGCGCTTCCACGTATCTCGAGTTTTTCCGCCTCTTCTCTCGCGTCGACGTGATTCGAAGCCTCTGGATTAAATGCACGCGGCTGTTTGTATAATAGAAGAGAGCTGATCTAACAAACGCGCGAGTGTTGATTCAAAGCCAAGTGAATCAGCCTGTACACAGAGCCCGCAGGTATTAATCAGCTGACAATTGACAGCTTGTCAACGCGTCGAGCACCGGGTCACTCTCGCCTTCTCCGCCCGACATTATATTCCCCGACTAATTAACACAAAAAGGTGTCGCATTCCACCAAATACCTCAGAAAAATATATTTCTAATTGACCAAAAACATAATTGATATCATTGGAAATGGAAAGCCAAGTTTTTATTGAAATACTAATCCAAACAAGACCTTGTTAATTAAGGAGCACGAGTCTAGCCGCGGTCGGTTGAGATTCAGCGCGGATCATCGGCCGTCGAAACTACGAGCGCAATTCCTCGGCGATATTTACCCGGCGGCCGCGGGAGATCCCCCGTGGCCGATAACCGCCGGGACGAGCTCCTTCCCGGAGATAATGCACATTTTGCGCGGCGCGCGTTCCTTATCGGCGGAACTGCGGATCGCGCGCCGTCATCGCCCGATAGGATCGCTATCGCGCGATATCGCTCGCGGACACCCTGCAATTGGAGAGAGCTCCCTTTCGACTGGTAGGGAGTTGGGAGCGAGTCCTGTTAATTGAGTGCCAGTATGGCTCGGACTATAAAGACTCGACGAGCAAGGAGAAGTTTTGACGCCGGCCCTCCCATTGGAGCTCGAGTCTTCTCCCTTGGGACTAGCCAGCCAACAAGTCGCTCATCGAGCGTGTCTCTCTAACAAGGGAAACGAGGGGCCGCGTCGACGAGCTGTGCCCGATTCTCTTTTAATGCGCGTTGACGTGCACACCTGGCACACGGACCAGTCGATCCCATCACCTCACCCTCTCTCCCTCTCAAGAGATATCTCCGACTCGTGGATCGCTCGTCCTTAATTGCAGCGCACAATGGCCACGGCCGCTAAAAAAGAGCCGGCAGAGCCGAACGAGCAGCAAAGTGGATTCGAGAGTGAGTTTTGTCGCGGCGAATTTCCTAATAGGCGAGCGCGGCTTACTCCCGTAATTGGATGCGATAATTACGAATTAGTCGTGGCACGAAGCCCTCGCGCGCGCGAGAGGGAGGGGGAGAGTCGATACGGCTCATGGACAGTAGGCGTTTCCAGCGTCATTATAAATCAGAGCTAAACACGCTAATTATATCGGGACGCGGAGAGCTGCCCGCCACTCGAGTCACCACTCACCCGGGGCACGGCGAGTCAGAGGTTCTCCGTCCGAGGGGCCCGAGTCCCAGTGGAACAGCAGTCGAACAGGAGCGCGTCAATTAGCACGGAGCATTCATCAGGCTCAAGATATTAACGAGTGGAGCCGATATACGGCCGCGAGGCATTAATCGAAGCTAGAGGAGGGAATTAATCATCGGAGGCTAATAGCGAGCGGCACATTGGACTGGTAACGGATGACTGTTAAGCGCATTTGTCAGTAGATCCGAAGGTAGAGGAGTCCGCCTCGCTCCAACTGGGCCTCGTTAGAAGTTGGCGAGCAGCTCGAGCGTAACGCGCCGAGGCTTCACCCAAGGGGAAACGCACTTGTGCGAGGCTCAATGAAAACCAGTTACCTCTCTCCCCCCCTCTCTCTCTCTCTCTCTCTCTCTCTCTCTCTCTCCTTCTGGGTTGGTTGGGAGCCGGTGAACGTCTCGGTAATACACAGACGCGGAACGAGGAGGAAGCCGCTGCGACGAGGATCTCTCGCCCGTGGGATACACACCTGGAGCGGGGAGAGAAGCCGCCGGTAAAATGCACGCGTGGACGCGCGTAAATAGAGATCGATGCGATAGGATTAGGCCAACGTGCAAAGCGGATTTCCCCTCGCAACTGCGCACTCTCTCTCTCTCTCTCTCCCTCGCTGAGCTTTGGAAGTGACGCGAGACCACACGTAGAATGAGAGCCACGGGCCCATTACTCGACACGGCCACTCTTGGCTTAAGCTCCATTCGTCTTTCCGCCGCGATTCTTCCTCCCGTTGGCCGCGCGCGCGCCTTTATAGACACGTTCGCTCTCTCGCCGGCTGAAAATCGATGTAGCGCCGGCTCGTTTTCCACTCTCTACTCTCTCTCTCTCTCTCTCTCTCTCTCTCTCTCTCTCTCTCTCTCTCTCTCTCTCTCTCTCTCTCGCGCGCGCGCGCGGGCCAGTACGAATCCTGGCCACACGAGCGCTCGCTCGGAATACTCGCAAGCTCGCGAGTCCGATCGGTCAATCCCACGCGTGTCTTCTCGCCCTTCGAGCACTCGCTGCGCCACTTTCCCTTTTTCCCCCCTTTGGATGTGCCGCAGCGAAACAAAGTGGTTTGTTGCTCTTTTGACGTCTGCGCCGTCGAGCGCGACGGCTTTTTACCTCTGTTAATAATAGCGATCGGCGGGCGGGGGAGCTGGAGGAGGTGGATGGGGTGGAGGGGGAAAAGTGAAAAATGGGAAATAGACGACCTTGGGTCGAATGCGGGACAGGTGCCGAGGAGGACACCGGGACGAGAGTAGGTAGATAATAGAGTGTCGGTTATCCTCGATCAAAGGAGCGAGATCTCACTCTCAACCGCACTCGGCCGAGGGGAGGAGCCGGTTAATCGAGATAAAACGAAAGGCTTTCGCCTCACCGGCGATATTCCGAGTTGCGCTCTTTTTCTCGCACGTCCCTCGCCGAAAGCGAGCCTGCGCGAGCGAACTTGGCAGAGGATCGCGGCGAGGCCGAGTGCTCGGGGGAAGGGCGAGACAGATGTTAGAAAATGCAGCTAACATCGCCGTCGCTGCCGGCTACATAAAACTCCGAGCCGGTAAATTGCTTGAGTAAACGGCTGTCGTGAGCGCGCGCGCGCGAGAGAGAGAGAGAGAGAGAGAGAGAGAGAGAGAGGATCTGGCGCAGTGCACAAAGTTGCAGGATCATTACTTCTTGCTCGCAGCTGAGCGAGAGCCATCCGGCGGATCCTGCAAAGAGCATCCTAATCTCTTTAATGCACCGCAATCACTCTCGCCAGTAATCTCAGGACGAAGCTTCGCCGAGGGATGAATCTCCCTGAGAGCGAGGATCCCCGCGAGTTTTATTCCTCGCCGACGAATAAAATAGTGGGACGTTGAGCGATGTCGTCTCGTTTGATCGGAAGCAATCGGCAGTGCATTGGCAGCGCTCGGCTGCCACTGGCATTCTACTCGGACGACAGGGTCAGCCGTGGCCGCGTTGTTAACATAGCGCGCGAGCATCTCGAAAAGTGTAACTCGCAGTTGGCAGCGAGCGATCCTCTATCGAGTTACCCGAGCGAGAAAAGCCCCTTTCTCTTTTTCGGCCAGTGCGATATATTCTTCTCGCAGGCTCTCCGCCAGCAGTGAAGCGAGGAAAACGGGTTTGCCTGCTTCTGTTCTGCCGTTAGCGCGCTAGAACGGCTAATGGCCACCTTCCCGGAAGGACTCTTCTTCCTTTCCACGCGTTCTTCAACCCCGGGCCGCCGCATACTTGGATTCTTCCTCTCTTCCTCCTTCTCTACATTCAACCTTTTCCTCTCTCGCTCTGGAGGTCTCTCGCACTCAGTGGGAATTACGGAATTTCCGAGGACGATGTGCGCACCACTTTTCGGGAGCAGCGGCTGCTCCGAATTTCCCAGTTATTAAAGAGGGAGAGGGCTGCCGCGCCCTGGGTGCACACCTGCTAGCCGCGGGCGGCGGCTACGGAAAAATGTGCCATGCCTGTTAAATCCATTGGCACTGGTGGCGCACTACGTGCCCTCCCACTTGGCCTTTTCATCTGCCCGCAGCCGCAATGAGTTGCCGCGGACCACTCGAGGCTCTCTAATGAGTTTGCGATTCGAGTTTCTCGAGCGACTAGACATACAGCGGCCTATATGTTGTGTGCTCGGGTTTTCGGGGGTTTCTTTGGAAATGGATTCAGTCACTGATTCTGGGTTGAAGTTTAGTTTTGGGGATAAAAGTGTCGGGATTTTTGAAAGCCAGATAGTTGGGAAAATGTCGAAAAATTAATAAATTTTAATATTTGAAAAATAGTAAAATAAATTGTGCTGAATTGTGCTAAGCGTGTGTTGCATTGTACCAAAAATGAATTTAAAATCTCGATTCGAGATTACTAAGCCAGAATTCGTAATTGGAAAAAATTCATCAATCGATCATCCCAACTCCGCCACCCGGTGGCAAGTTTAAAAAAGACTTCTACCATGAGGTTTTCCCCTCGAAGGCATAGCTCGCGTGCGCGATCGCCGCGTGTATCTGGAAGCAGGAAGTAAGTGGCTGTTTGATGGCAGGCCGATCGAAATTCGTACTTAGCATGCGGCTTATCGCGATGGAGCAGGGGCCGCGCTCGCCGGCGACGATAAATCACCAGCCCGCGCCAACGCTCTGTCGCAATCACCCAGACGTCCTAGACAGAGCGCAGCGTATCTATATCTCGGTTACTCGAGTTTTCTAGGTGTCTAGGTGCGTTAATAGTAAAAGCGGCGGAGAGTCATCGATTTATCCACCAAACCGGCTCTCATCGCCTCCGAGCGGATTACCAGCGCTCGCCATTCTCAAGGTCCCCGGCTCTTTCTCCCTCGAGTTAAGACTCTCGATGGCCAATGGGGAACAGCTGTTGCTCTTCTCCGAGAAAAGCCTACTCGCCTCTTTACTCCACCAATTATACCGCGCGCGCGCGCGTGCGCCTGGCATTCTAAATATTGGCAGAAACAATACCGCGATAAAGCGCCGCGATGCAAACTAGTAAGCAACGCGCGCGCTCGCGCGGCCGCGAGGGAAGGTTAAATTTAACCGGCGATAGCTTGATTTAGGTGCTGCCGGCAAATATTGTGCTTGCCGGAGAGGAGGCTGAATTATCAACCGCGCAAATAATCAGAGTTGGCCCGCGTGTCCATAAGTGTTGGTCTCCAGCCCGCTCGCCTTTAACCACAGGCTCCTTTGTCTCGCGAGTTCTTTTATTTCCCTCGAAAGGTTTCTTTATTCCCTGGGCGTAGGAAAACTGGGCTTGGTGCGCAGAGCGGAAGAATCGGCGGCCAGTAAGGAAAGAGGCTTTCGTCATTCCGCTCTCCATGATGGTTCAATTATTCACGCGTGTCGACTCGGCAGAGTGGCAGACAAGTGTTATGGAATATTAACTCGGCGCGATTTGAATTGAATCGGAACTTGGCGCGGCCGATTTATGCGAGTCCGCGAGCTTCTCCGCGGGTCGATATTGCGCGCGTGGTGCGCGACCTCCTCGCTGGAGAAGATTGAATCGAGCTGCGCGCGGGGGAGGGAGAGAATTGGTATAATTATGGCAAATATTTCGAAATGAATACTCGCCTTCCTGGCCGACTCGGTGCACCGTTATGCGAGCCACGCGCACTCTGGGAAAATGAGACCCCTCTCTCGCTCTCTCTTTCTCTTTCTCTCTGGTAGTAGCTCTAACGAACTTCCGGCATGCACATTGTCCCGCCAATTTTCGCGTGAATGCGTGAAGAACTGCCTGTCGGACGCCCACTCTCTTTCTCTCTCCTCCTCTTCCCACTCTCTCTCTATCCGTGTATGTGTGTTTTGGCGGCTTTGTTGGACGATTCGCTTTCGACTCCCTTGTTCCCCGATGCGTCGCTCGCGTTACACCTGTTCGCCGATGGGAAAGGAGGCGATCGTGCCGAATTAACCAACAGTCCATCCCTCCAGCGCGCGAAAGGCTGCCGCTCGGACAAAGCGGAGCTCGGGGGGCGGCTGAGGGTAAAAGTCGATAGTCTCGGCGAAGAAAGGACGACGGTCTTTCTCCCCGAGCGTTTGACCGTCTCTCGGGGCGAGAGCCCGAGGAGTTTGGCCGCGGGCCAAACGCCGCCGGTAAAATTAATCGTTCCCTGACACGAATTCCGCTCTTAAGTGGGAATACCAATTTGTAGCCGAGGAACACAAAGCCGCCCGCCCGCCGAACGCTTCAGAGCAGAGGACTTTCTCTCATTCTGTTATTCCTCCTGTCTTTCTTTCTCCAACCCCCCCACCCCCCCCCCCCCCCCCCTCCCCGCCCCCCGGCTACTCGCATCTCCGCCGGCGAGAGCAGTCGTCGAGGTCCTTGGTTAACTCTGTCAACACCTTTCGGTCGCGTCTCCCTCGCCTTTTTCTCTCCTCCCGACACTGCGCGCTCTCGATATATATCTGACATACCGTTAAGCGACACACCTATACCAGCGACTGGCCGCCGGCCAACTATATTCCTTCCGGAGCGCCTTCCTCGCGGCTCCCCCTCGTCCAAATTACAGGCTACCAACTCGCCCCGACACAATCTGATACTTTCTCGTCTGGGGGAGCGGAGGTTTTTTCGTTCACTTTTTTTTTATTAAAGCCAGTGATTCAGTGAAGAATCAATCAATATTAACAAGGATAAAACAGATACATCAAAAATTAATGAAGGGAAAACAATGAGGGTACATAGTAGGAAATAACAAGTAAACCAGGGATATACATTATGAGGTCGAAGATACAGAAAATATGCTTACAGGCTAGGATAGATGATAACTTAAGGATATCGTAAATAACCATCGGAGGTCTAAAACGAAGCTGGGAGAATTTATGAAATACTTGGGAGCGACCTAAACCAAAAATGGGGTGGGCGGAGGTTATTCGGGGGGATCCCGGTGAATGCATCCCCTTTCCGAGGGCAGTCCTTTTTTAACGGGATCGATTCGTGTGTGCTTGCAGATCGAGGGTACGAGGACCGGCCGAATTAAGACGTCGGCCACGACGATACCGAGCGCTCGGATGGGAGCCGCGGCGACCGACCTCTTCCGCAGGACCACCGCCTCCACGGATTAATCGTCAAGAGGGCGGCGAGATATACCGGCCGCGGTGCAACAGAGAAATCGAGAGTCTCTAGACGGGGCCGATAGAGGAAGTAGTCTGAATTGTTTAGTGGGTGGATTATCTCACCAGTGTCAGCCTCGGTGGGTAGTGTGTGGATCTGTGTGTGATTGTGACCCCCTCGCCCCCCTCCACCCCCGGTAGACCCCCCGGTGCTCGAATCCCCGCGCGAGAGAGAGAGCAACTGGTCAAAGGGATATATAGATCCTCCCCGGGGCGATAGAAGATAAATAGGAGGAAGGGCCCCGATCGTTATCCTATATCGGAGGGCTAGCGCAGTGTCTGTGAGCAAGTGGTAGAGAATCCGGCGGGCGCGAGAAATCGGGCGGATAGTAAAGAGCGAGAGAGAGGGAGAGAGCGAGAAAGCGAGAAAGCGAGAGAGGGTAGGGAGAGAGAGAGAGAGAGAGAGCTGGTGTATCTGCCGCGAGTATCATCAGGAAGAGCGGAATCGCAAGATAGTGAGTGATGTGTACGATGGACGAGGCGCGTCTCGCGGGCGGTGGTTGGGGTAAAAGTAACGCGTGCCGCGCGTGCTGCCACTACTTGGATACCGTGAGAAAAGGCGGGCAGTCGGTGATCAGGCTGGCGGGCGCCGGGGAAACGTTTTCAAGGGCATGGCGACCACGCCACTAGGCGGTCGCCACCCTAACGTCAACCGCAAAGGACCATCTCCGTGCGTCGCCGGTGGCGGCGGCGCCAACTCGGCCGCCAGCAACAGCGCCCACGCTACCAACAACAATAACAACACCACCGCCGCCAGTGCCGGGAACAACAGCGGTAGTGCCGCTCTGGTGAGCGCTAGCGTCAGCACCAACAACGCCAACAACGGCAACAACGGCAGCGGTAACGGGAACAGCAACGGCGGAAAGAGCGAGGCCCTCGTTAGCACTGGGACCAGCAGCAACGCTGGTGGGAGCGTGATCGGTGGCAGCAATAGCGCGAGCAGCAACGCACCAGCAGCAGCAGCAGCAACAGCGGCAAGTGGAGCGGTCGGTAACAACGGGGGAAGTCAGTCGTCGCGGCGGCAAGATCGCGGATCGAGCGGCAGGGAGCATCGCGAGCATCGACACCACCACCACCATCATCACCACCACCATCACCACCATCACCATCACCCCGGTCGCGACAAGTCCTCGTCGTCGTCGTCGTCGTCGTCGTCGGCATCGGGGCAGCGTGAGCGTGAGCGTGAGCCGAAAGCAAGCACAGTGGCTGCTAACGCCGGTGAGCTGGATCCGGCCGCGACCAATGCGTCCAACAACTTCGAGTACGACGACAACGAATGGGACATCGGCATAGGAGACCTGATAATCGACCTTGATGCCGACATTGAGAAGACGAGGGACGAGAAACTGAGCTCGGGGACAGGCATGGCTTCTACGCCTGCCTCGGCAGCATCAGCCACGAATAACGCTAATCATCATCAGCTCTCCAATTCGCAGGGCGGCCTCAACCCCTCCAATTCGTCCTCGTCGGTGGTGACGGCCGGTAGCAACGGCTGCAACCAGAACTCGTCCTCCTCGTCGTCATCGTCCTCCTCATCCTCCTCATCGTCGTCGTCCTCCTCGTCGTCATCGTCGACCTCCTCCTCCTCCTCGAGCACCTCCTCCTGCGGCCTCAACTCGAGCGGCCGCGCGAGCAGTCCGGCAGCAGCTGCAGCCGCAGCCGCGGGCAACGGGAACGGCGTAGCGGGCGGCAACGCCGCCGGGGCGACCAACGGCGCCGGGAGCACCGTCAACGGCTCCTCTTCCGGGATCCCTACGACACCCGGTGGGAAGCAACAGCAGCAACAGCAGCAGCAGCAGCAACAGGCGAGCAACGCCGTGGGTGTGGTGAACGCCGGGCACGTGAACGCCGGCAATCCCGGCAAAATGGCCGTTGAACACTCGGCCACCGTCGACAAGGGCCTCAAGATGAAGATCAAGCGCACCAAGCCGGGTACCAAGACGAGCGAGGCTAAGCACGAGATCGTCAAGTCGAACGAGATAAACGGGACAGCCTCCGGCCAGGATGGGAGCACCGGCTCCTCGGTCTCCTCGGGCTCGTCCTCCTCCTCCTCCGCGTCAGCGGCCTCCAATTCCGCGGGCTCCTCGGTCGCCTCGCAGAACTCTCAGAATGCGGAGTGCGGCGCGTCCGCCGGCGGCCCCGGGACCGGTGGCGGCGGCGGCCAATCCTCCTCGAGCAAGTCCAAGCCCAGTCACTCGCCGGCTTCGACCGCCGGCAGCGGCCCGACCGCCTCCTCGACCGCGGGCTCGAAGCGCGGCTCGAGCGGCCACCGTCGCGACAAGGCCCGCGACAAGCACGAGAAGCCGCAGAGCAATCACGCGGCCCAGCAGACCAAGCCCGAGATGAACGGGACCGGCCGTCCGCCGACGCAGGCCCAAAACGCGGCCTCGGCCGCCGCCAGTGCTGCCGCCCAGCAGGGCCCCACTCCGGCGGCGACCGCCCCCCAACAGACCCAGGGACCGCCGCCTAGTTCGCGGACTGGATTCTCCGTATCGCAGGGCCCCGGGCCCCCTGCATCCACCACTGGCCAACCCTGTCCTCCCCAGAGCCCAGCCAGTGCGACTGCCGCTGGGGCCGCGGCCAAGCCCGAACAGACCAAACTCGCCGCGGTACCCGGGCCCCCTCTCACCGCCGCGGCCGAGGAGGCCATCGACGCCGCGGCGAGTCCTCCGCCAGCCAAGAAAATGAAGACCTCCAATTCGGAAGCAAAGGTAACCCCATCATCGAATCATTCCCACCCCTCAACCCTCTTTACTCAATAGCGACTATTACAACTCCCCGTCCCCGTCCCCCAACGAGCTTTACACGGCAATGGACTACCCTTGGAGGGTCTAGACAGAACTGCCTGTATCGCTATAACCGTTTAGTCGATGGACGATTGCGCAACCGGTCGGAATGGAGGAATAAATGGAATTGGAGCAGAAGAGAGTTTAGCTTTAAGTCGGGGGGCCAGATTGATAGTGGGCCGTTGCGGTGTTAAAGGATATACGGTGGGAAAAGGACGTCGACGTCAACGTGGACGGGGGGTGGGGTGGGTGGGTTAGTCGCGAGGATGCGTTAGTTGGGTCGCGCTACTGTCGGCGCGGCGGTTCCGCTGAAATTGGGGTGGTCGAGGGTGGAGGCGGTGGCTTCTACGACTAGGACGGGGACGGAAGCAGCGGCGGCGGCGGCGGCAGCGTCGGGCGGGGTGCAGGCGAAGGGGGTGAAATCAATACTCTGCGGTCTCCGCCCCCGAGAGTACACGGACGACTACACGGACAAATACGAGCGCACCCACGCCGAGACACACCGTACACACTCGCCCGAGTTTCCCTCGTTGTGCGCCCTCGCTCCCTCGCTCCCTCGCTTTTTCCCTCCTCGTTCGTCCTTTATAGCCGAGTGGATTTTATTCGAAAATCCCCCGGTTCCTAGCCCTCTTTCTGCCCTCGTTTCCTCGCCTAGTCCGCCGCGGCTGCTCGCCCATTTCCTTCCACCGCCCCCCGCGATAATCCTCCCCCCGTCCCCGCCGACGTAGCTCTTTAACCCTTTTAGCATCGGCGCTGGTAATCCCGTTGCAAATATTGTTGCACTGCTCCGTGCGCGTGCGGACGGGCCCCCCCGCTAATTCAGTCCTCGAGTTAATGGCCGCGCTCGCCCGAGTATAAAGTTGTACGCTCCGCTTTGAAAAGGCTCCGGCTTCGGCCTCAAAGAGGCGCTGGATACTTTGGTCGGAGTAAAGAGGCTCTTCTTAATATTACTCGAGAGATATCCGCGCGCCCTTGATTCCGTTAGACTCGAGACACACGCGCGTTTGCACTCTTTGGAGAAAGGAGACACCCGTCGCCGTCGCCGTCGCCGTCGCTGGATACCACTCGAAGGAAGAACCTCGAGGCTCGTCTTGACGACATTCCCGGCCGCTGCAACGGCAGCTTGTACCCCGGGGGTCGGGTATTGATTTTCGATTTTCGATATCCGATATTAGGTCCTCGATACACGATACCCTCTCTCTTTCTCTCTCGCTCTCGCTCTCTTGCTTTCTGTCGTCGCGATCGGTTTTATGGGTCGCCGATGCGATTTCATTCCCATCGGACTGCAAAGCCGCAACTTTCAACGCTCGGCCCGTGATATTATATCAACAGAGAGAGAGAGAGAGAGAGAGGAGAGTGGGAGAGAAAGGACCATGTCCGCATTCGAAATAAAGCGATGACAAGACTCGGTCGATTCGGATATCCTTCAAACGCTTGCCGCGATAAAGAGGATCGTTTATCTCGCGATAGAGCAGCCGACGCAAAGTCGCACCGGCGCAAAGTCTGCCAGCCAATTATGCCGGCGACAGGAAAACCAGCACGATTAATCTGCAAGTCTAATGCGCCGCCGGCTATCGACGCGCGCGCTCGCTTACCTAGGAAAGATTGACCAAGTCCTGTTTTTCCTCGAGTCGAAGAGCATTCGGCGAAAGAAGGAGACGCTACCGTCGGGGGCTGCCTGGCCTCGTCCACCCGATTACCATTCCAACAGACCACTCCAACATGTCGGCCACTCCGCGGCCATTTCAATATTAATCCGGCCGCGGCTCTTTGACTTATTTATCAAGCCATCGAGCAATTTACCCGGGGCGGGGGCGGGGGCGTCGCTCGATAAACTTTCCCAATCCTCCCCCTCCAGGGGGGATGGGCTGAGGGCTTCCAGAGAAAACTCTCGGTTATTATTCGCATTGCACGCGTGCCCGCGCCCACGCGCATGAATAATACCACTCGCATTGACTGAAACGGGAATGTTAGCGCTAAAGGCGAGTTTCCGCCCGGTATATGTAGCTTATCGCCGGCGTGGAGAACTCGAAAGCGAATCGGACCCGAAGCGCTGCGCGCTCTCCCCTTGGCGCTCGCCCTCCTAGTGTGCATAACAGTATTGAGTCGGAGTGGCAGATAGTAGTCCCGGAGGGGGCGAGCCCAAGGAATATCCTCGACGTTAATTTACATTAAAAGCGACCGTGTCGCCGAAGATATGCCGCGAGGTATTTCGTGTCTCTGTAATGAGCAGCGCGAGCGCCTCTGCCTCTGCCACGACGCATACACGCGCGCGAGGATGTGGGTTAATTACGCCGTAAGACAAACGACTTAATTCCTCCGGATTAATTAAGGTCGCTAGCGTAATTTCTCCATCCGGCCGCGACTCGTCCTCCCGGCATTCCCAGAATTTTTCCCACTGCTTTTCGAAACGACGAGAGGCTAACTTCTCTCTGACACGCGGTTCCTAGCGAGGATAGAAATTAGGCTCGAGCTATCCCTCGCAATCTCAGCCAGGTACAATTCTCTCCCTAATTGCATCTCGATTTCGGCCCCGGAATCTTTTACGCCCATTGGCGAGGACTCTTTATTGTGCCGGCGAGGGCTTCGAGGGTCGATAGCAGCCTGATAACCGATCAACTCGCGCGCCCCTCGAGCATAGAACCACCTCATCTCTCTCTCTTTCTGTTACTCCGAGGGAGAGAGAGCGAGAGAGAGCGAGAGAGAGGAGAGTGAAAAGGGTCGGAAAGTTGCGGCGCAAACTCAAAGGCCCCCCGATTCGAAGCGGTGTAGCGTTGCCAGTCGCCAGCCGGATTCCAGTAGCTCCTGTTTATTTGCGCTCTCGTGCAAATATTATCTAACCGGTGGTCGGCTTAGTTTCCTAAGCCGAGCGGCAACAGTCCCTCTCTCTCCTCTGTCTATAACACACTGTCGAGCGTAGCGAGCCGACTCCCCGGAGGCCCCGGAGCCTCCGGAGAAAGAGGGCGAGCGGCGAGAGGGCGAGAGGGGGAGAGAGAAGCGAGAACGGAGGCAGAAGGGCTGTATGCTGACAGATGGCGCGAAAGCTTGGCGAGAATCAATATTCCTGCGGTATATTCCGGCCTCTCTTCCGCGCGTCTGTGTCCGTGTCCGTGTCCGTGGCTATACGTCGCAGGCGCACACGCGCGCGCGCTTCTCCCCCGAGCACGTACATTCGCTTTCGCCGTGCATCGACGGCCTCCTCTCTCCCGCACACAGCGCGCGAGTCGACCGAGGGCACGCGAGAGCATCGCCAGCCCGAATGCCCCGAGGAACAGAGAGAGACACGCGAGAGGTGCATTTGCATGCGCGCACCATTAAATGGAACGCGCGCGCGGCGCTCCTCGACTAAAAAATACGAGGCCGAGCGAGCAGCCCGCGCTGCCAGTCCAATCTCTGTCCAGAGAGAAAGATGCCGCGCGGCTCCAATACATATCGTTTAACTGCGCTTCTGTGCTATTCGGTGTCGGCTCAGAGAGAGAGAGAGAGAGAGAGGGAGAGAGACGTGTATTACTCGGGCGAATAATTGTCTGGAATTGAAACTGCGCTGGTGGGGGGTTGTTGCAGATATAATGAAATCGCAATTCTGTATTAAATGCAAACAAGGCCGCAAAGTACCATTAGCGGGGAGGAGAGAGCCTGGTGGATGGAGGAGTCTGGAGGGAGAGAAGCTCCGCAGCGCGGAAGCGGTAATTGCCGTTGCACCAGCCAGCGATAATTGTCCTTCCGCTCGTCTAACGATTGTCAGTGAAGCTCTCTCGGCATTGCCCGTTTCCACGCGACGGGTCGACATTGATTGGCGAATCTGGCAGCTCCCCTGCCCCCCTCTAGAGCGACTTGATTCCTTGTAGCCCCCGCGCACGTTTCTTGTAGTTTAAAGGGGAATTGAACTGGGGCCGGTCGGTTCCAGCTGTTCCCTTTCCCGCTGGAAAGTCCTTAAACTATTTGTCCCTTTAATCGCTCTTCTCACAATCATCCTACGCTCGAACGGTCACCCCTTTTTCTGACGCGGGCACATTCGTACTCGACGACCTTTCAACTCGTACTCCCCCCCCTCTCTCTCTCTCTCTCTCTCTCTCTGTCGCTCGAGCGTTCGCTTTGATTGCAGTTTGGAAATATGGACTGGAGCAGTCTCGATATTGTGGCTAAACGCAATTTGGCAGAGGAAGGCGCTGTCGCCTCCGCTTTCGGACAAAACCGCCCGCGGCTCGAATCAATCCCCCCCGACTCTGCTTCTCACTCGTCCAATTCATCCCCGGTTTATGCTGATATAATAGCCGATATTTCCCCCCCACTCCACTCTACTCCAACCCCTTTCATTCCCCGTGATTAACGAACGGCGACCTTTTCCCGGGGTTGGAATCCAAACGAAATGGGAAATTAAGCGAAGAGCAAGAGAGAATGAGAGAGAGAGAGAGAGAGGGGGGGGAGAGAGGTTGTGGTATGCGAGAACGCGTTTCCTCCAGATGCTTGGCGAGTAAATATTTATAGCGTTGGCATTTCAGGAGCCCCGGCAGATAACTGTGTACGTGTCTTCTCAGCGGGAGAGGAAGGAATACGTGGCGGTTTCCCTTTCGCATCCTCTCTCCGCTCTCCTCTCCCCCGCTCTCCAGCGAGAGATCAAATTAAGCGGATTGGACTCTCGCCGTTTTACGGCCGCTCGATGGAATCGCACTCTTCCAGCGGTGATTGACGCCCGGAGAGAGGGCAGTGAATTCCTCGGCCGGGGCTCCGGGGCTCCGTCGCGCTCGGTGCCCGCCGAACGGAAAACGGGTGCATCTGGCGTGTGCGCGGCCGCCCGGTGCTCGCCCGCTTGCGAACGGTGTCAGGGAGGGCGGCCGATCGATGCGAAGGGAAAAATGTAGGGGACTTGACCGAGTGGCCCAACACGGCCAAGAATTCGCCCGACCAGAACCAGAGAGAGAGAGAGAGGGAGAGAGGACGTGAAGCGAGGCAGTGACACGGGGACGTCGCTTGCCCTACTCCCAAAATATCTGCCGCTTTAACACGTCTCATAATCCAACGACGATTACGTCGACCTGGCAGAGCTTCTTCCTCGCTCGGATCAAGCGAGGAACTCGCCTCGGATCCTTCACGAGTATGAGCTCCCGCCGAGTCCTGCGAGCTCTTCTCACTCGGTTATAGAGTGCGCAAGAGCGCTCGGCTTCCGGCTGAAGCCGCTCGCGTGCAATGGTAAAGAGGAGCTGCCTTTCGACGGGGCATCGTCAGCAGAAGACGGAGAGCTTCCGGCGAGGAAGCGAGAGATGTAGAATAGTTAATCTCCTACTTATTAAATAGTTTTTTGAAACATTTGAATTATATCATTGTCTTTTCAACTTTTCTTGGAGCTCTTTTGCCGAGTTATTAAAATTATGAAACTATAACGAAGGAAACTATAACGGAAACCATAAAAATCCAAATTTAAAGAAACAATGAAGAAGTCAAAGGTGCTTAGCCTACTCAATTTCAGACAAACATATACAAATGACGAGATTAACTGTCCCACATCCGCTCAAGTGCGCGACGGCCGTCGGAGTGGCTCGAGCGCGTATGCCTGGCGATTAGAGGGTTTAACAGCGGAGATATAAACGGGCGGTATCGTTGGACGCTCGAGTGGCAATGAGGGGAGCGATCGCACGGCGAGCGGCGAGCGGCGAGCGGCGGCCGAGCGTCGAGGGGTTGACAATAGGCTTTATGGGAAGAGAGCCGGCGGCCAGTTGGAGACAGAGCGCGCGTCGAAGCCAAACCTACGACACGGCTCTTGCTCCGCGCGCACGGAGCTCCGATAATGCGTGCAACCAGCCCGCCAGGGCTTCGGTTTTACCGGCGACACCACTGTATCATACACGCCTACGCCCCCTGCACCTTCGCCCTCACCGACGACGCTCTAATTGGCTTAATATCTTATCGGATAACGCGAGCGCACTCTCTTCTCCGGGGAAATCCCAAGCCCTCCGACTCGCGCGCACTTCCTGTCTCTCCAAGTGCCGGCTTTGAGCGTCGAGCATCTCGAAACCCTCGCCGGAAGTGGAACTTTGCGAACTGCGGGAGTTTCGATGGCTCGATTGGCTGTCGGGGGGAAACTTGAGAGGAGACGCGTCGAGTTCTCTGTCGATTGGTTAATCGGCGCGGAGCCGCGGTCGCCGTAAATCAAGCTTATCGTAATGAAAATTATGCGAAGCAGCTCGCGTGACAAGGTGCCGCCAGGCTCCAGCCGGCTTTACTGCCCGTGTGCACGCTCGGCCTTTCCTCGCGCTCGAGAGAGAGAGAGAGAGAGAGAGAGAGAGAGAGAGAGTTGAATCTCGCCGGGTACATTTCTAGCGGGTCGATCGACGCTCCCGAACTCTCGGAGATAATAGGAAAGAAGCGAGGTGGCTTTGTTCGAAAGTCGCCCGGGGCTCTGCTAGCAGGTCTCGCTCTCCTCTTCTCCCGAGCTCATCTCCCTAGGAACGAGCGGATCGACTTGCCCGATTTCCTCCTCCCCCCACCCCCTCCCCAATCCATATCTCCTTTAGCCAGCAGTTACTCCGCGGGCCGTAAAACCTTACGAGACTGCGGACCCTCTTAACTCGGAAGAGCGACTTTACCAGTCGAACGAGACTCGTACACTCGTACACTCGTGGCACTCGAATCCCCGCGGCGCGCGCAACTGCAATCCCGGAAACAGAGTGGTACAGTTTCCATCGCGGATCGAGAGGGCTTTTGGGTTTTCGGCGGTGTATCCTCCCCGGGTTTCCACTCCGCTGGACTTGGCAGCGGCACGGCCGAGCTAACATTCGATCGAATGTTCCTATCCGCAGAACATGATTCCGCTTAACCCGATCTTCTGTAGGTAGGAGAGCGCGGCTTGTACCGTTTATCTGTATTACGCGTCATGGAGCAGGAAAGAAACGTGCTGCCGGCAGACACACTCGCACGCGTGCACCTACACCGAGAGCGGCCGCTCGTGTTTCGTCTCGCCTCGTTCCGACTCTTTTTCAATCTTTCCACGTTTCCCCTTCGCCCGTACACGTACCAACACGCACGTCCCCGAGGCGAACTCGAAACGGTAGTAAAGCCTGTCCTGTATGGCCGACCATAAAATAGTTACAAGGCTGAGCCCCGGTACACGCTCCTCCTCGGCTCCGCGGCTCCTCGTCGAGAGCGCGCGCGAGAGAGAGGCTCCAGCGACGCACATGTACGCGCGTCCCTTTTTTTTAAAACCGCTCTAAACTCCCGACAATACGAGCCGAGCTATCCACTCGCTCCGTGCGCTCCGCGGTCAACCTCTTTCATTGCGCACCGGCCCAGGGAATATTCGGCACCTGCGGATCCCCGGACGATTTTACCGCCGAATAATAACACCATTGCGTAAGACAACGAGAGCGCAAAACCTCCTGTAATTATGGAAACGGAGCGAGCATTTGCTATTGTCAGTCAGCTAACGGCTCGATCTCCTCCCTTTGCCTATCTAGAGTCGGTTCTCGGCGACCCTTGCAGGCGTGTCTCGTTTGCAGGAGCGAGTCGCACGCATTGGCAAGGTGCGAGGCTCGCCGAGGAATCCGACGGCCACCGGGAGAAGGAGCAGGTTGGTTGGTTAGTGAGCTGGAGGCATGTGCCGGCGAACATGTCGAGTTTCGGTGGACGGTGAAAGTATGCCGCAACCTCGAACGGGCTCGTCCTCGAGGCCAGCGATTTACGAAGCGCCGGGACGAGTCCAGCTGACATTGAGCCTCTCGAGTCTCTTCGAAGAGGTTTTCTTTCGATCCTGAGGGAGTTTGCGCCAGGATGATTCACTTGGCTTTGAATATGTTGAAATATTAATAAATGTATATACAGGGTTGAGTCATTTTGATATAAAGGAGTCTTTTGAGGAATTCATTTATGATATAAAGTTGTACCAATAATTGAAATTGAAAGTCGAATGCGAAGGGGTTGGGTTTTCCCTCGGTCTCTCTGCTTTCGGAGCCGCGGGTAAACCAGGCTCGTATACGCCAACATCCCCCCGAACAAAGCCGCGTAACCGGGATGCCACCGCGGGCAGGATCGATTACCCGCCCAACTATCCCACGTAATCGCCGCTCAAGCGAATCTATGTGTTTGCCGTTGCAGGACATGTCCGACGTCTGCGTTGGAACCAGTGTGGGGACCATCACCGAGCCCGAGTGCCTGGGGCCCTGCGAGCCCGGCACCTCGGTCACACTCGAGGGCATCGTCTGGCACGAGACCGAAGGAGGTGAGATCTCTCAACTATCTACTTATCTCTCTCTCTCTCTCTTTCTCTCTCTCTCTTTTATACTCTATCAAACCTCCTGCATAATAGTACCTGCTTGCACAAGCTGCCGAGGGGATTTCGAAATGTTGGTGATTTCCGAGTTGGAGTTAGAGTCAGGGAGGGAGGTAGAAATGGAAGGGAAGGAATGGCGAAAGGCCGACGCGAGAGTCGAAAGAAGGAGCTAACGACGAGCAGAGCAGAGGAGAGTGCGGCGGCGCTCGGTGCTCGCGCAAGCTAAAGCCAACGAGCGAGCACGCGCGCTCACACATATTCGTGAAGGCCCGACACGACACGAGTAAGGTAGCTTGTCAAGCAGGTATTATATGTAATGTCGTGCTCGTGCTTGTCGCCGAGTCGAAACTATATCGTGATCTCTCCCGTCTCCCCTCCTTCTTCCATCCTCCCTCTTGCCCCCTCTCCCCCCTCGCGTCCTCCCCGCATGCCCGACGCGAGGACTACTCGCCGCTATTATCCTCAAGGGACCGACGCGCAGCGCTACCTGCCCCGAGATAATAGAAATCCCAACTTTATTTGGTGGCCCACGATCGCATTAGTCAGCCTCGCCCAGAACCGCTTTCCGATCCATTTCTCTCTCTCTTTCTCTCTCGCGCGCGGGTCCTGGAGAGTTTACGAGAAAGTGAGAGAGGGAGATTGCGGATCGTGCCGACACGATTATCCGCGGGAGTCATCGTCGATGACGCAACGCCGAGCGGCCCGCGGAATTCCTGGCGGAGAGCGGCTGTAACGAGAGATTAGGAAGTCCATAAATTCATCGAATTCCCGATTGAATAGCCCGAGCAATTTGTCCGGACCCAGTCGACCCCGTCGAGTTTTATTACCGACGACGTTCCCCTTTGATTCCCCCTCGCCGACTCCCCCCTTCCCCTCCCTCGACTTCTCCGTCTCTGCTTTTTGCTCCACTTTGACTCCCGTCGTCCGACCACTTCTCTTTCATCCGCCTCCTCCATCCACCGCTATAATTCTTCCGATGCCCGCGCTCCTTAGCGGTTTCGAGATCCGATCGATGCCGACGCGCTACTCCCTTTGATTTTCCCCCGAGGCTCGAGCTTTCCAAGCGGTTTCACGTCGATCGATTGTCCGAGCAGTTTAACACCAATGATTTTCGTGTGCCGCAGGTGTCCTCGTGGTGAACGTGACGTGGCGAGGGAAAACGTACGTCGGCACCTTACTGGACTGCACCCGGCATGACTGGGCGCCGCCCCGGTTCTGCGACTCGCCGACGAGCGACCTCGACGCCAGGACGCCCAAGGGTCGCGGGAAGCGCGGCCGAGCGGCCGCCAACGCCACGCCGGGCAACGACTTGAGCAACTTCACGGAGACGAGGAGTTCGGTGCACAGCAAGCTGAGGAACGGCGGCGGGAAGGGTCGCCGCGGCGCCCAAGGATCCCCGGCGGCGAGTCCGAGCCCCGCGGCCTTCGTCCCTCCGCGACCCGACCCCGCGGCCAAGAGAAAATCCCGCGGCCCCGAGGAAGAGGAGAAGAACAAACGGCGGGCGCCGCCGCCGACACCCCCCAGCGGCTCTCCGCCGGCGAGCCCGGTCCTCCTAGAGTGCCCGGAGCCCAACTGTAGTAAAAAGTACAAACACATAAATGGACTCAAGTATCACCAGAGCCACGCACACGGCTCGGCCGACGACGACGATACCAAAGAAGGTATCACGAGTATGTCGGAAAATGACGAGAGCAATATCGAGGCGCCGAGTCCGGCGACGCCGGTGAAATCGCCCGCGGACAAGCCTGAGGGCACGCCGCTCCGGGCGACCAGTCCTCCCGTCACGAGTTTACCTCCGGAGACCCCACCACCGCCACCGCGCGTCGCCTCGCCCAGTATAGAGCAAACGGCGCCCGTTCTCACCTCGGAAAAGGGCATTGTCAAGCCCGGAGTGCTGAGGTTCGGCCAGGAAGACCTCCCGGCGCCAACGTCGGGCGCCCCGACCTCCACGAGGCAACCGGTGCCGCAGTCGCAGCAACAAGCGACGCAGCAGCAGCAGCCGCAACAGGCTCAGCAGCAGTCGACACAGTCGCAGCAGCAGAGCCAGACCTCCTTGGGCGCGGTGAATCCACCTCAAAGCCCGAGCCCTCGACCCAGTCAATCACCAAGGCCCGTGCCTTCGCCCCATCCCGGCAGCGGTATCCCTCAGCCTCTCAACATACCGCAGCCGCCCCAGCCATCCCAAGTTCCGCAGCACCAGTCGCAAAATCCGCTGTTGCAACCGAGTCAGCAAGCCCTCCAGCCCGGCCAACCGCCTCAGCAGCTTCAGCCGAACCAGCAGCAGCAACAACCCCAGGCACTGACCGCCTCGGTCCAGCAGCAGCAACTTCCACCGGCCCATCAGTTGCAGCCGGTGCAGCATCCCCTCTCGGCGCAACTCGGACAGCCCACGCAAGCACATGTCGTCCAGCAACCGGGACTGCAGCAACAGCAGCAGCAATCGCAGCAGCAGCAGGCTAGTTTGCAGAGTATGGCTGGTCAACACCCTGCGCTTCAGGGGTTGGCTGGAACTGTGCCGCAGCAGCCGGGACTTCAATCGGGCCCACCGACGGCCGGTCATCCTGGACAGCCGGTCCAATCGCACCTCCAGCAGTATCCGAGCGTCTCCATGCACGCGAAGATGCCGCAGTTCAAGGTGAAGCCTACGGCGGCTCTGATGCCCGAGCAGGACAAGAGCAAAGATCCGCGGGCGTCGAAACCTCAGGGCTACAAGAAGAAGTCGAGAAAGTCGCCGGGCGGAAGCCCGCACCCTTCTCCCCTCGAAGCACCGATCGTAGACTCGGCGAGGGAGGACGTGCAGAGTCCAGCGTACTCGGACATTTCGGACGACGCGGCGCCGGTCCTCGAGGCAGAGCCCGGCGACAAGTCGAAGCAGGTCCAGGAGAAGGACAACAAGGCTACGGCTCCGACTCACTTGCCCGCTCACTTCAGCATGTATCCGTACTACGGGCAGCCGCCGTATCTCGTGCCCAGTGTACAGGAGAGCAAGCCGATCGACCAGAAACCGAGCGATCTCACTCCGAAGCAGGAAATCAAACCACTCAACATACCGCAGATGCCTTCGATGGCGAGCTTGCAGAGCGTCGTTGCCGAGAAGGAGAAGAAGGAAATGAGTCAACCGGTGCCGCAGCCGCAACAGCAGCCACATTATTATGGCGGTTATGGTGGTTACATGACTCCCGGCTACCCTTACCAGCCGCCGCAGCCTGTCTCCCAGCAGCAGCAACAGCAGCAGCAACAACAGCAGCAGCAGCAGCAAGTGCCGCAGCCGCCTCAGGAGCAGGACGTGCACGAGCAGAAGGCAAAGATCAAGCAAGAGCCGCAGTCGCAGCAGCCTAGTCTCAAGGACAAGCAGCACGAGAATCATCAGATACTCAAAGAGAGTATCGAGATGAAGAGCCAGATGAGTCCGTACCACGTGTATCATGGCTCGCAGAGTCAGAGGTCGGCGCCGCCACCGCCTCCGCCGGGTCCCGTCCAGGACGACCGGAGGTACTACCTTTACCCGGGCGACCAGAGGAGGAAGGAGGAGTCGAGCAAGCAAAGCCAGCAGACGAAACCCCCTCCGCCGAGTCCGAAGCATCAGCCGAAGCAGGAGAAGCCGCAGGATCTCGGAAAGAGCGAAGACTCGAAGAGCAAGCAGGAGGGAGTGAAGCCAACTATGGAGACCCAGGGTCCTCCGCCGCCGCCTACCTCGCAATACGCCTACGCCATTCACACGGGATACATACCACCGCAGCACTACGGTGCGCTGCCTTTCGACCCCGGCCATCCTGTCTACCGAGGTCTTAGTCCAATGCTGATGCCAGGACCGTACTCGGGCAACCCATATCTCCACCAGTTGCCGAGGTATCACGCGCCGGAGGACCTCAGCAGACCGCCAGGCGGCAAAGCCCTCGACTTGCTGCAGCACCACGCGAATCAGTATTATTCGGCGCACAAAATACACGAGCTGCAGGAGCGCGCATTGAAATCCCCCACGCCGAAGACGTCCGCGGCTTCAGCGAGTCCGTCGTCCGCGGGTCCAACGCCCGCGAGGCCACCGAGTGGGCCTCCGACGTCGGTCGCGGGGCCAGGGCCGCCGCAAAGTCAGTCCCAGCAGCCTGGTGGGAAGCAGGCGGGTCAATCGGCCAGTCAGCAGCAGCAACAGCAGCAGCAAGCGGCAGTTGACGCCGCGGCGGCGAATTTAGGAAAAGACAATAGATCGCCACCGCCCCAACGACACGTGCACACGCATCACCACACGCACGTGGGCCTAGGTTATCCCCTCTTAACTGGACAATACCCTGCGCCTTACGGAGGTAAGCCTCTCGTCAGACCCTGACAGTAAGGCTATCGTCAGCATGCGGACTAACTGAAAAGGACGCCTCTCGGAAAGAAAGCTCGAGGTGCGCTCGAGGTACGATGCTGGTGCGATCGAGGTGTGCGATCGAGGTGCAATTGAGTTTGCGATCGAGGTGCGCGCTCAATCACCCGCCCCGCCGATCCGTCTCTGTCCGTCTGTGTCTTTTGCTTTCCGAGGCTCGCGCGTCCGACTCGAGTACACGCCGGGAACTCGCCGACATATCTGCGTCCTACCCGAGAAACCGAGACCCCCCGACTCCTCTTCGTTCTCTGCGGATTCCTCGCGGTAGGCTCGCGCGACCATAGCTTGTCCGCTGGACGTCTTCTTTGATGCTCGAGAGGAGCGATCCTCGTGCAAGGCGCGCGCGCCCGCGGAAAAGGCCCACTCTCCGATCTCGATTACCTAGTTGCTGTTCCTCGCGAGAAACGGGAGTGAACGCGCCGACTCTCCCCAATCGACAGACACGTTCCACGGATTAGGCTTTCGAAGCACCGGACACACTCGAACCTAAACTACTAACTGCTGCCAGCGCATAGAGGCACCTTTGCCAGGCAGAACTCGAGGCAGTTCGCGTCGAGCGCTTTAAAAGCCCGATCGTCCGAAAGCGATACGCACCATATTGGTGCACGTAGCCAGGCAGGCAGGCAGGCAGGCAAGCAAGCGAACTCTGAGAATTCCAGGAGGCCGAGAGCGAGAGAGGATTTCACTCCGAGCTGAGCTGTACTATTTTGTTATGATCGACCATTGAGAAACGCTTTTTATAAAGAGAAAGAACAAAGACTTCTCTCGGCGGTGCGTCCGCCCCGGCCGAGGGATCATCGGGAGATATATATCCTGTACATAGTTTTAATCGTACGTTTAAACGACGGTAGACCCAAGACGACGTCGGCTACGCCGGCTCATCGTGCAAATGCATTTTTTAACGAATACGTGTATCTACGATTCGCGTAGCTACGGACTGAATATTTTGGAAATATTCGAGTATAAGTGCGGCCCGTGTAGGATAGACGTAAGTCATGCACCGCCCGACGGGCGCGTAGCTGTTAGATGTATAGTTCAGACTGTGATAATTATTTATCGTGCTTCTCTCCGATATAAGAAACATAACGAACCACTCGACTCGTAAGGAGTATAGCTCTATCAGTAAAACAGTTGTAAGGGTAACTAGTAATTTCGACGTTGACTACGCTAAAGAAACATTAACGACATTGCGAGGGCGAGGGGGGCTCGGAGGGGGCTGAGGGTAAAGAACGTTGAGCAGTTTTCGTTCCCAGAACGGAGCAGAGAGACTCCGCGTCCGTGTAAATACATCGTGTTTGCTAGGGTGTCAGTAGTCTTCCAGAAAGGGGCTTTCTTTTTCTACGGGTTCCAGGGGGGGGATCGCACGAGGCAACACGCGCGATCTCGGACGCGAGCTTGCGCCGCGTTGGCCGTCTAAACTATTATCGCCGCCTCGTATTCCCTTTAGCTTAGCTCGCGCCGAGGCTCGACCCCCCGTTCCGCGGCTAGCACTAGACACGAGTCTCACGTCCTTTCGACGCATCCTCAGAGAAGACGTATCACGAAAGACTGAAAACTAACTGATTAAGTGACACACACACATACACACACACACACACTCCGCTCTCGGAAACCCTAGAAAGCCCTATTTTCCACAAGCAACTCGTTCGACTCTGCCTCCAACGGGGAATCCACAGAACGCGACTCTACACGTCTTGAGCCAAGCGACCACTGCCAGGATTTCCGCATTCTTCGGAATCCGCTTGTGCACACAAGCGACTGTTTAGTGACACGGACTAGTTCGCGTGCCGGTCACCCCCTTCCTCGCATCATTACCAGAGGCAACAGTATCGTTCGGGCAGTCGCGACCCCCCCCCCCCCCCTGGTATCATGTATCATTGATTCCGCGCGCGCGAGGATCGAGGGACGACTGAGGAGTGGGAGTACATCGAAGCTACGCAATTCAGGAACTACCAATCGCACAAATTAGCATATACGAAGTTTGTAGTTAGAGCGGATTAAGCTGTATATTTTGCCAAACACATTAAACGAACAGGTATCAGTGGACCACCCGAGCGACGAGTGTCTCTCTTCGGGTACCTGAACGACCAGCCGTCAGTCGTCCCGGATCTTCGCCGACGGTAACGTCGCGCTACACACATTGGCAGGACACTTGGGCTGGAGTGGCGGGAGTGGCGGACAAGCGACCTGAAGCGCGAAAAGAGATCTAGATTGAGAGAAAGAACTAACGGGAAGAAAAAAGCCAAACAAACAAAAGAGCAACCAAGCACTGCGAGGCTGGAGGCTCCTTAACTCGGGCGGGGTGGGGAACTTCAGCTTCGCGCCTCGGCGCACCACTTAATGATGATATAAGAGAAAGTCTCGAGAGACGTTAAGATTGACGAAACATTAATGGGACGCTCTCTGTCTCTGTTGTGTTGCAGCGGCAGTGCTGGCGAGTCAGCAGGCCGCCGCGGTAGCCGCATCGGTGATCTCGCCATTCCCGCCCAAGTGACCCGCGGCCCCCGCCCCCGTACTATCCGCTGGAACGGCCGGAGCCAGCTCCGCACAAACTCATCACGCGCCTCATCATCCGCCGCCGGTGAGCGTGGTCGCGCCCGCCCCGGGACATCCGCACTCCGTCCCACCCGGCGGCAGGCAACCCTAGGACCTTCTGCCCTCCCGCAACAATCCCCACTAGCCCCCCCATCCACCCAATCCCAATCCCAATCCAGAGTTCTTTGCAGATACGTCCCCACGTCCTTTCCTCTTCCTGAGCTCCGCGGAGGGAACCTGGAGGGTAGGGCGCGACGAGTCGGCCCCCGAGTCAATTGGCAAAGCTGAAAGGGAACTCGTGGACAGCGAGGAGAGATTCCGGAGCGCAGCGTCGCGTGGGGCGAAGCACGCAAGACGTACTTAAGGCTAAGGTGGTGCGGAGCTGGTGCTAGGGAGACGGAGAGGATCGCTCGCGCGACGCACAAGAAGATTCGCGCCCGCGGCCTTCCGGACGGGGGGCGCGCTGTAATAGGAGCACGGCTTACTTTCGTCCCTCGGCGCGGAAGTGCGTCGAGTCGCCGCGAGAGTGAGGCAAAGGGAGCGCAGCCTGGGAGATTGCGTGGCGCACACCCCCAGTGCGGACACTTGTTCCCCCTTGTGCGAAAGCATTCCTCTTTTTCATTCTTCCCCCTCGGCCACACTGCCCGAACGACGCTGGGGGTGACAGTGACGGTAAACGCGTGACACTCACTACGACCACGACGTCCACGGGACTCACTTGACACGGTGAAGCGAGAGAGAGTGAGAGGGAGTCGGCTCGGAGGAGAAATGGTTGCGTATGCGAGTTAGGCCTGCAGCGATTCTGCACGCGAGCGCGCGGTGTCCGCTTTGCTGACGACGGAGGACATTGAGATAACCTTCGATGTACATAATGTATGAAAAGGACGCGATCCCCGCGATTGTACAGATAATAACCGATATAGTTCCCGCGAAGAAGAGAGAGAGAAAGAGAGAGAGAGAGAGAGCTCGCGATTGCGCGCGAGCGTGCGCCACCCCCCTCGGTTCCGCACTTGTGCCCGCGGCCAGTGCTCTTTGATGCGGGGTGGCGGCCACGCGACACACTCAAACGCAGAATGCGGAGGAGGACATTGTGGCGGCGGCCTGTATATCCTATGGACGGAGGAACCCTCCAACGGACAATACGAGGAAGCGTCTTGATCTCGCGCTATAGAGAATCCCGAGGACACGCGGAACTCGGGAGACGGCGTCGGGGTGGCGTGGCAGAGCCTCGATCATAATCCCAACTCCGAGTTAACGCTGACTGGCGATGGACTGACATTTTTAACGCAGCTAGACGGTTAGGAGAGCGTGTTGACGAACGCGTGGCTGGGTATGAACGCATTGTGAATCGCGTGCGCGCGCGCGGTGCCTGTGAACAGTGAGAGAGAAAACGTGTGTGTGCGTGCGCGTCTGCGTCTGTGTGCGCGTGTGTGTGTGCGTGTGTGTTTTCGACGCCTCTGTTAGATAACTCGTACGAATGTCCGAGGCGAGAGCGTGGCGAAGTCGGATCATTGTATTTTATTGTATAAAACGGGAAGAATGGGTGGAGAAAGATCGCAGCCGCAAACACGATTGATTTTCTTTTTAGAGAAAAACCGCTACTAACTCGCTGAAAAGGTAATCCTTAGGGGGGAAAGTCGATTGCACGACGGGAGAGGAGATGGAGAGTGAGAGAGAGTGAGAGAGAGAGGAACACTCCCGCAGGTGTATGCTGACGATTCTACAAGCTTAAGTGGCGTTAAGTGAATGTAAATTGAGGGCTAAATGCTATTTGTTTATTAAAATAATTGCTAATTAGTGTTGCGCGGTAGTAAGAGAGAGACTGGCCAGGCGAACCAAGAGACCAGAGAAGGAAGCCAATCCTGCTGCACGAGAGAGCATACGTCGTGGTACCGATCGACTATTATATCATGGTCAAGTCTTATCTAACATTAGTTGAGTAAAGATTATCATTATCTTTTATTGCGATTATGAATTACGCATTATCGGTTACGTTATTTTAATTGCCCGTCATTAGTAGAAGCGAAAAATATCCTCGTCACGCGACACGGGCGCGCGCGCGCGCGCGCGCGCGTAGTTCGCAAAAATGCCAAAATCAAAAAGCAGCAAGGCGTGTCTCTTTCTTTCGTTCGCCAGAGGGGACTCGATTCAGATGCGTTTAGTGCCGTGGGTGCGTGTGTGAGAGAGAGAGACTCGGAATTGCCGTCTCAGTTTTAGTGAGGCGCTCAGAGCGGAGCAACGGGTGGGCTTTCGACTAAATGCTGGTGCTGTGCTGTGATTTTTATAAAACCTACAAACGCAAACCGACCGCGATCGACACAAGAGCAAGAGCGAGTCTGCCGATCCTTGAGTCACTCTGTCAAACTAATGCAGATAGCCTAAGTACCTGGATCCTGCCCTGCGATCTCCGGCGATCACCGAGAAACCGACATGCGACGGGGAACGAAACTACGGGGGGAAGGGGGCTGGGACGCTGGAGAGAGAATCAAGTTGTACGTCTTGTATAGTCTGTAAAGTGTATTTGCTTTTAAACCAATCTACCTACTAGATCGTTAATCTCTAATTACACGAGGGAACCGGTAGCGGGAGGAGTCTCCAATCGTCGTAAATTTCGGACCCACCGCAATGGTTATTGTAGTGGGCCTATATACCATCCTGTCAGAGACTGTATTGTTCTATTGTTGCGTTTCAGTCGTATTCTCCGTTTTTCTTCTTTACTTTGCATTCCTCAGAGAGACAGACAGACAGCGAGCGAGAGCGAGAGAGAGAGCGAGAGTGCAAGCATCATCGCCCAGGAGTCCTCTGCTACTTTGTACCAGAAATACGTCTCCCTAACGTCATATCATAGACTCTGCATCCGCAAGCCACGACTGCCGTAACGTCCTGGGCCTATTTCCATTTCTCCTGACTCTAGCGAAGCCAGCAGCCAGCATTTGAGGCCTGTTCAGCCTGATCGCCCGCCTTCCCGACTCCCATTTAAACGAGAAAGCAATGTAATTAGCCATTGGAGACGACCTCCGTCTAAGAATATACTCTAGCGAGTACTACGTATTTGCCACGATGTTGCATAATCCACTGCGAAAGTCGGATGATGGGTACTAAAAAAGATTATTACAAAATAAACGCGGACTGAGATAACGTAAGGTAAATAAACAAGGACCTGTATTCTCGTCTCCTTTTTTTAGAACGATACAAATAGTGAGTCGTTGCGCTTTATATATTATACACTTCGAATATATGAATATACGAGTAAAGTAACGTACAGCAAATACAGAAATGCAGGCATCTTGTCGTTAACTTGTAAGATATTGTGTTCAAACTCCATAATGTACTCTGATCCCCTTCCTCGGACTACTATATATTAAATATATTGTGCACTATGCTCCAACTTGTCCATACGAATAAATATATTGGAAAATTTCAGACTCCAGCTTATTAACAATATCCTGCTCGCAGCTGCAATCTTCATTTATCAAGGGGATATAGTTCGGAGCCTCGACAAATGCTTCCATCGAGTACAATCGAATTTATTTGAAAGTCTTCTAAATCGATTTAGCGGCAATCGACGCCGCGATGCGCCTGCGGATAGATGTCATCTTTGGAGTCAACAGGTGTAGGTTGGAGCAGTTTCATCCGACCTCGTCCAGAATTATTTTGTACAGAAATATATGCTTGACATGATTGGCGTTGTGTCCTTAATGATCTCTTTCCACTGAATAAACTCTGGTTGTTGAGACGCTGAGAGTCTTCCTGTATTTCATGTATCCTTAGGGTTGCGGCGCGAGTGAGGTTATAGATTCGGAGGTTAGATTCTGTGTCGTTTGTTGAGTTTTTCAGTGTGTCGCTATGGATGAAATCGAGTATAAGTTGGCCTCGAAAAATCCCGTTCTAATTGCACATGTAAGTCTCTCTCGGTCCGCCGAGCCTTTTCAATACATTTCTCAATCGAACTTTAATGTTCTCTCGCAACTCCGCAGGCGGTATCGAAGCTCTTCGAGGCGATTAGGAAAACTGTGATCGAACAGGGCACCAATCCCTCTAAAGTAATGTACACGATTGTCGCGGAAAGACAGCGCGTCTCGTTAAGTCCTTAGCACACACTCACGCCGGCTTTGACAATGTTCTATAGGTGGCTGAATTCAAAGTGCTGATATCGAAAAAAGACAGTGCAGATCCCATCCTAAGTCAATGCGTTTGCCAAGCACTTGTTGCACTAGTAGAGAATGAATTATGGGACATGGACGCTGCATTGTCTACTTTTATGTTTGAATCCTCAGTGAAAAAGTATATAACTACATTTTGGGAAGTGGTCTAATGTTGTTCGTACATATTGATGTTTGACTGTTTAATTTTAGTAATCATATGGCCACAGTCAGTGCGATAGGCCAGTTAATAATTCAGGAGTTAAAAAAACCCTCTGCGAAGCATAGCTTAACTACATTCGCTCTTCATGTACCTCAGCATCCCTTTATTGCTATTCTAGTTCAGGAGAACAATAGTTGGCATGCGACATTGAATCAAATGAAGTTTATCATGAACCATCATGATTCTAAGTATGTACATCTTGGCTTGGATGGGAGCTGGAATCGAATATCTCTAACACTTTACAATTTTGTAGTGTCAAGCAGTTGAGTATACAAGTCCTAAGGCCAGTTTTTCTGTACATACTCTGCAATCCCTCGGTGGACTTGCCAAACGATTGTAAGAAGGAAACTTGGCAGCTGTTGATTAGGTCACAAAACACTTTGGACCTTCAATTAGAAGTTCTCGTTTGGTCCTGCACTAATCGAATAAGCTCTTGTACGTTTACCAATGATCAGGTTTTGGAATTAGCGCAAATCGCATTGATCGAGAGGAATAGGAAACAATGTACGGTTTTGCTGCCGATACTTGCATCGTTGATGGTGCAGCTTGTAAAGTATGGTTCTGATCCAAGAACTAATCTCGACGTTATGACCCAACTGTTGGAGAACAGCGATGACTCTGTGGGGACTTTAACATTGTTTTTAATGGCAGAAACGATCATCGTATGCCCAGCGATCTATTTGTATGATATTTTACAGCTATGTACGTTTACCAATACTTGTCGCACGAAACGAGTGTTGTACAAATTACTGAAAGCTCGATTCTATTGTAGGTGTAACGATAACGAGCAAAGTGTATTGCAGCCGCTCGTCCCTGAACACTTTAATTGCGTCGATATTAAACTGGATGGCCTATCCATCGATACTATGTTCCAATGCTTTAGAACTAGCACGAAATTTGATATTTAAAATTGGAACGATCATGAAAAAACTCTCTACGACGCAGAAAAGTTTAATCCTTGAAGATGATGGGCTCGGCGTTTTTTGCTTATCAGATTCGAATATACGATTTTATTGGGAGATGATCCAACACATCGACGCATGGAATGATAACGAGCTATTGCTCTGGTTGAGTGAGATATCGCTGGTATCGATCAATTTAAGAGAAAAGTCGAAGCTGATTCTATCAGGACTTCTTCTGCAAACCAGCAATCCAGAGATTACGAGATTCACTTGCAATATCCTGGTAGATATCGCGCGTGAAATCAAAAGTTTAGGATCGTTTGTCTTGTCTCTGATCCTACACAAGCTAACGAAGTCGCAGAGTACTTTGGAATCAAAGTATTTATTACTGGCATTGCCGGAGCTTATAACGACAAAGGAGAATCTTCCTATTATTACTCACACCTTGGATACATTGTTGAACACTGACAAACCACTGAAATACTTCGCCATAGAATTGTATCTGAAAGCTCTCGACAAGGAGCCGAGGGCTTATCGATTTCTCTCCAATGCTATCATACGAACTATAAAGAACGACCGCTCGTGGTATGCAGACGCGGCCTGTGCACGAGCGATGAGATACATTTGCGAGAACCACTCGCAACACGGGGAAAATCTTGTACCTTTGTTATCGGAGATACTGAGTCGGTGCAGCAATGGAAATGGAGGAACAGCAAGTGCTCTGGCCCTTAAAAGTATCTCTGCCTTGTGCAGATCCACTGTAATTGGCATCTGCTCGACTTGGCAGGCTCTCGCACCGAAGATGGAAAGAGAGAAGCGAACCATTGTATTAGAAAGCCTTTGCGAGTTCCTGGGAGACGTGCCGGTGTATCCATCCAAGATGAACCAAGAACACGAGAAGTTGATTTCGGATGTTCTATCGAAGCTGTGGAAGTTCGTCGTTTGCAGCGACTTTCGGGTCGCGAAGGCGGCTCTTAAAGCACTGACGAATTACGATCTCGAGCAAATACCATTAAAGACTGTGCCCCAAGAGTTTCGCTGCGATCTAGTATTGCCTGCCGCATATGCTCGAACTCCCAGTGACGCTGCTCGAAGTCCCGAAGATGTACTGCCGTACATACCCAGCAGCTGCTGGGTGCAAATAATCCAGAAGATAAATAAGACAGCTTTGCCTGCGGTCGGGACTCTCCTAATGTCGTACATTAAAACTGAAGTCAGTGGATTCCGCTCGGGGATTTACATCTGGCAAGAGGAGCCTCGCAACTTTAAATACTTGCCGGATAAGAGTATCATAAGGGCTGTCGGAGAGTACCTGAGGAAATCGGATAAAACACATTCGGACAATTATTACACGATTCTTGAGTGTCTGCGAGTGTTCGCTCATAAATATCCGAAACCTTTGCCTAACGTAGATTGGTCTTTCTTGGAGGAGACGAGTCGGTTGTCTCAAGAAGCCAAAGAGTACAGTCTCCTAATTGCATGTCGCCATACTCCCATATCGCAATCGGCCAGATTGTTCGTAGAGAGTTACTTATGGAAATTCAAGGCGGTCGAAGATTTCGAGCCCATTCTCGAGAGTAAAGAGTACCTGGTAATATACAGCGGGCTCGAGGACATTGTTCAGACAATTCAACCTAGCTACTTAAAACTGTTCCTTGACACCACTTTGGAGTATGTGCTCGAGAAGATGAAGATCGGCGATCAAGATGCTATGAAGTCGTTTGATACCGTCATGATTTCGTACGGGAAAGCTTTGAAGAATCAGGAGATACACGATGGCAACAACACATTGCTTTCAACTACCCTAGAGAAACTCTTGGATGAAATTGATTTGACCAAAGATTACTACGAGCCGTATATTGATGCTACTTTAGAATTATCGACGAAACATCTTGAACGTATGACTTCTCCTAGAGTCTGGTGGGAAATAAAGCCGGAGAAGTTAAAGAATGCGATTGCTATTAGAGCTAGATTGGCATTGAAGAGGCGGACTGAAGATCCGCTGACTTGGCTGAATGAGTGTATCGAAGTTACAGCAACTGTTCCAAGGTAAAATTATACTTTAAGATCCTGAATTAATGAAGTAACATACTCTTATATTTCCAGCGTACAGTCTTATCTCTTTGAAATCATGAGGAGGGTCCAATTAGAGATGCAGTTTGATCGATCCAGCATCACTTGGATACTCAATTTTCTAAGTCAAATACGAGCACTCTTTTCGGACCCATCGGAAGGGGCTATTGATAAAATCCCTTTTTACTGCAACGTTTTATTTATATCCACTATTTGTCTCTCTGGAATCGACTGTATCCTCACGGACAAAGATCAAGTAATTACATCGGACCAACTTCGAATGAAGCTGTTCGTGCATGCAATGGCGACTCTCGCCGACAGACAAGATTGGAAGAGTGCCATCTCCCAGGTACTACAACTATCGACGTCTTTCATACATATTTTCCTATGTTCCCTTAGAATTAAAGTAATACTTGGTTCTTGTGAAATCCTCAGCTAATGGAATGGCTACACTGTATGAGGACAAGTTCAATGAGCGATGCGTACAAGTCTACGTTCTCCAGTGCGCTAATTTGTCTAAAACACAATCCTTATTACAAGGATGTATGGGCCAAGTTCTTATCGACCAAAACTACCGTCAAACCTAACGTTATGTGCGTCATGTAAAAAGAAATACACGTTATTTTTTTAATACTAATAACGCTCCTCCCTTTAGAAACTTATTTTACACTTTGTACAATGTGCCACTTATTATCAGACTTACTCACAACTTCGACATTGGAACTCGTCGAATGCACTCTCAGTCAACCGGCCGCGGGGAATGTCGTCACATATGCTGGATGTGACGATGCTCATAATGCTAAACAGAGGTTTCGCTGTTGTCCAAAGCCATGACTGTTAAGGTATTTGGCCTCGCGCCGGTCAAAATTTGTTCCTCGGGTGGACGCATTCGAGGCTCCAAAATATTCCTTTTGGTTTCCACACTTTTCTTTATTGGAGTCCGACTGGGGCTGGACTTCCTGCTACTCGGGTATGATTTTAATAATCGTGCTCTGAAGGGGAAAATGAAATTAGAATCCAGCCACCTAAACTAAGATTATCATTGTAGAAAAATGTGCATACGCATCCATCAGCTTGAGGTAGAGTCGTGTGTAAACTTGATATTCATCCTCTCCAAACTCTGTTGGGTCGTGTCTTGCATGTTCGTACAAGTCACAATACTGGTGAATGAGCCTCTGACCGCTGCCATTCAAAGGTGTGGCTAAAGTAGCGAGCAAGTAGGCCCTCAGGTTTTCCGAGGGATGCCTCTTTAAACAGTTGTCGTACTTTGTGATTTCTGCCTCTGCAGGTTGCAAGGGAAATATAGTAAGATGATAGATTTCTATCAAAATAGTAGAAGAGAATAAAAGATTGGCGAAATTACCGAGGGTTTTAACGTCGTCCACAGCTTTCAATCGATAATAATGTGGAGGAACTTGATTGCCAGGTCCCATGATATAACGTTGATCGCTTATAAGCTGCGGCTCATATTGTATCCTCGGGATAACTTCAATGCGTCTCTCGATCTCCTTCTTCATTGACTAAAAGTTCAATTTCCCCATTAGAAGAAACATAGTTCTGGGTAACCTCTGCGACGTGCGGTTACGAACCTTTTTGGCGTCGTGTCCAATTGGAACGTGTGGTCCCCTTCGCGATCTCAAAGCAAATCGCATGATTTGCCTCTTGGCGAAAATGAACAGCAACAATATCGTCAGGACACCTGCCGCGATGAATATCACGATTGTCACACCGGACAGTTCCTCCGTCATGTTTCTCCCGCACACGCTATCCTGCGTGAGGTCAGCTGTGAACAGCTGAGAGGAACTAGAGCACATTGATTTGTCCTCGAAAGGTAATAAAAAGAGGATTCACAATTTTATTGTCAGAAATCACATTTTATCGAGAATATTCATTAAAGGTTTCTTAAATACAGTCTCATGTGCATTAATAATATCCCATAGAGAGTCCTTGTGGCTCTTGTCAAGTGTCCCACTCGTTTTCATGAAGAGCAACAACAGTTTTCCAAAGTTTTTGTCTTTGGAAAAATCACCGGCTTTACCAAGGAACAATTGTACCAGTTTTGTACTGATACTATCATCCACCTTAATGGATAGCAGATCTTGTAACACTTGGATATGCCATGGTTGTAGTTCACTAACAATACTGCAGAATTCTCTACAATAAGAAAGTATATAAAGTGGTATTTTCAGGCCCATTGTCATTGTTGAATTAATGAATGTACCTGATCAAATTATATTTCCTTGCTGTGCCAAATGCAGTGACTATAGTTGTAACCAGAGTAGCATCTTTTAAAGGAGTATTTAACAGAGGTATAAAAATAAAGGTACAAATATCATCCGGACACGTCTGAACAGTCTCGACTACTGTTGATTGCAACAATCTAGGTGGTTTTTCCAGACTTACAATCTGCAATTGTTAATTAGTTTATAAAGGGGTCTAATTATTGCTTGAATCTGCAATTTGTACCTGTGGCAATACTAAATGGCTAAGTAACACTGGTACGTATCTTGTCCTCTGTTCGATACTGGACAAATTCATTGATTTGCACAAATTACACAGGCCAGTCGAACTAATCTTCTTTTCCAGCGCCTCTACTACCTCGATTAAATCGTCCTCGGACAAGGACTCTAACAGATTGAAGTTCAATTTCCCGCTGGTGTATTCTAGATATTCGTAGAGGGAAAGGACTATGTCGCTTTTGTCTTGGGGTTTGTTCTCGGGTTTTTCGGTTTCGTTAAGATTGAGGGGCATTTGTGTCATGTAAAATTGGGAAAAGTGGTGGTCCGTAGTGTCCATCATTTCTACTTCCTCGACAATAGTGGCATTGTCGTCGGAATCCTCCGAGCTTTCGGATGCTTCTCGCTCGAGGTTAACCTTCCCGAAAATTTTGGCCCACGCTGGGTTCGCTTTGGCAATGTTGTCTTTTAATGGTTCGCGCAAAAGTCGGATTTTATTCAAAGTACTTTCCGATAATTCGTAGCGTTCGGAGAAACCAAAAGAGCCCGCGTACTCCATCTCCGACATTTCTCTCTTCACCGCGTCTTCTATCTTTACTACACCACCTTCGCCATCAACCTAGTATCTCTTGATTGTGTCAATCAAGCGATTCACGAAATTAACAAAGGAATTCCTTTCAAATTAATCTCCCCGATCTCCAATTTTCCCAACACGCAGGTCTCTTTCCTGGCATTTAAGTGCGCTCGCGCGATGGATCCGACTCGACGCGTTCACCTGCGAATCAAAAATGAATCATACATGCTACCAACTAATCATAATAATTTAAACAATACAAGAAAAATATGTTAAATGACAAGAAGTCATCATCGAACGTGGAAACCCTGCGACAGGTTTTTCTATCTACCAATGCTCTCGTGACTGCCGTGTCACTATTAAAAAGTCGAGACCTTGATGAAAAGACGGATAACGCAGTCCGGGGATTACCATGTAATATTGGGGAATCTCGACGGAACGAACTCGAGCGGACATGTTGCGGCGAGGATTCATTGCGCTTTGGGCTCGAGCGGGAAAGACCGAGAGTTCTATATATGTATGTACGAGCGCAGCGAGGAGTTGGGCCCCGTGCGCCCGCACTTGCTCGCGAGTACGTCACGTCCTGGCCAATCAGTCATTTATGCGCGACGCGCAAGACCAGTCGACTTGGTGCTGCAGGTTACTGCGAAGAGAACTCGCTTTCCCAGGAATTCCTGGGCCCGACGGCTCCTACTTCTCTCAAATAAGTTAGCATTTCCATCGGTCCACTCAGTCTGGCTGGACTGCTCGTCGCCGCTCGACTCCTATCTAGTCACCAAGGATCTCTTTCATTTGCTGGATCCTGGAGAGTTGCTTTGTATGTATACATATGTGAGAGCGCAGTGTGTGTTGTTATCGCGGGAGAAGTGATCTTTGTTTGCTGCACGGAGCGAGTGCAGAGTAGTGCATAGCGTAGTGGAAATGGATAGCTGCTAAGTGGAATTGGTTCGGCCTGGGACACACAGTCAGACAGTGGAAATCGCCAAGATTCTGACGTCAAAGGTGTGTCTGTCGGACAGCTATACATTTATTCGCTTCTCCTCGAATTCCTCCTCTCTTTGAATCTGTTCCTATCGCTAGAATGCTCATTACGCCGAAGCAGTAATTGGCCAGATATGCTAATGAGATCTCGTGGAACTAGCTGTATTCTCCGAGCGAGAAACGCGCCTTTCGTGTTCACCACGATAAGCCAAGAGTTTACATGCGAAACACATACGCCGGGATGAAAAGGGAAATAGTTGAGGCGCGAGCTTATCGCCGTCGGATTTCAGAGATTTTTCCGCAACTACTGGAGCAATCCGATCAAAACACACGATATCAAACTATTTCAGTAACACAATACTAGGACCCAAAGTATCGGCGCTCTACGAGCCCGAGTATTATAACCGCGTTTTATCTCCCCCCTTTCGATCTCGGCCTTTTCAATTTTATCATCGGCGCCCACTAACCGCTCGAATTATCTCGCATTTGTATTAGGATTAACCGTTGATTTTCTAGGTCGCTTGCCACACGAATCATTTATCTCGTGGCGCTCGGGACGCGCGAAATCGCCAGATCGAGATATAGCTGGAGGATCTGGATTCCGAGCGAGGAGTTATGCAGTAGTTCGAGTCCTGATAAACTCTCGAACTTCGGCGGAGAAAAAAGTTTCACTTCATTCGTTGGATAGCCCCGGACCCTCTCTCTCCCTCTCTTTCTGACTGACTGGGAACTGGCGCGGATGGTATCGGCTGGTTTTATTCGCCAGCGGGCGAAGTGGGGAACTGGTTTCGCCCGTGGAAACCCGGAGCGCGCGAGGTCGTCGAATGCGCTATGTATGCGAGCTCCTCCGAGCCGCTCTCCGCTCGCCGTCTCATTGTCGCGGTGTCGCGCGCGTGTCCATGCATATGTATGGCTATGTTTTCTTTGTATTCGACAGTCGCGCGTTTAGACGTCTCGTGATACGTAGTTAGTCTGCAAGTTCCCGGGCGCGCGCCGGGCCCTCGTCGCAGCTGTGCCAGAGGAGTGTCAGGCTTCAGGCGCGGCGCCGGTGAACTCCGCTGATAGGTGGAAACGGGCCCACTTGGAAAACTCCCTTTATCGCCTGTTGCTGCAAACACGAAAGGTATTTATAGAAATACCGGGCGAGTTATCGCTGTCCCAGACGCGTTTCCAGGAACGCTAATGATATAGAACGGCCTTTAGATTATTCATCCGGAGGAGCGCGACTCCGCAAGGATGCGCGCTCAAAGCGAGTATTAATCAAGACCGATGCTCGCGCGTAATGCAACTTCGATAAGACGCACGTGGCCCCGTGTGTTCATCATCCGCAATGTTGACAGAGTGTCCGGCTGTCGGGAAGTAAACGCTCGCAAACAGGATAAAAACCGCGAGGAGATATCTCTACGATCTTGAGAGAACTTTTAATTGCCCGCGCAAGAGCCGCAATTTATAAGAGGGGCCATTTGTTTTTAGGAGTGCTGAGGCGCCAGAAGAATGCCGATCTTATCGCAACTCTCGCGACGGTTTCACCTGTTGACCACCGACGCCAAGCCCGATCCCCCGAGGGTGGAAATCAAGGCGAACACGCACAATCTGGTACCAGCGCCACACGAGATCGACAAGAAATCGCGCTCGGTACCGGCCAGTCCGAATCCCGAGAGCGAATTCGAGGAGAGGACTCTCACCGTCGCGGCCCAAAGGCAGAAGTCGGTCCCAAATGGCGCCATTCCCACAGAATTCCCCAAGGAACCGGACGTCGACGCGCGACCACCATCGGCCGAGCAGAAGGAGCAGAAACGAGGATTCCGCACGAAGGCCAAGTCGAAACAGTTCAAACAACGTAAGGATACTTGCGATGTTATATCGATTTCTTCGCGGTCCACCGGACACTCGCTCTGCTATTTCCGTCTCTGTTTCAGCCCAAGGGGCGAACGGCATTAGTTATAACATTGTCAATTCGAACGGGGTGACGATCGGCGCGCGTACCAGTTACATCTGCAATGTGAACCAGTTCGCCGGCGGCACTCCTGCGTCCGCTGATAACAGCTGGTCGAAGCCGAGGTATCGGGAGATGCCGGCGGATGTCGATCGTCTTAGTAATTGCGCCGATGAGATTAGTCTCGACGATATATTTGTTATCAAGACCCACGTCGGTCATGGATGGAGGGATGTCGCGCGCCACCTCTCCTACTCCCAGGGCCAGATCGAACAGTTCGAGGAGAACTATAGGCATAGAGGTATAGATGAGGTAAGTTATAGCAATTAATTACAAAGTCGTAATCCAGTGATGAATTGCATTTGCGAACCAAATTGAACTTGCGTTGCTGTCCAGGTGATATACCAACTTCTACTGGACTGGAAGCAGGCGAATACAAAGGAAGCGACGATGGGATGTATGATGAAGGCACTCTGGGCCTGCCAACAGTACGATTGCGCGGAGAGGCTCGCAGCCATTCGCAATAAATCATCCTAGCAGACTTGTATCTCTCACTCATCAGTCATATGTATCATATACATATACATATATATATATATATATGGAGTGGAGTAATTTACTGCCAGAATTTTTATCAACGCGTTCTTTGTGTGAGAGAACGAGTCAAGTTCCATAAAGAATGACGTTTTTACCTGTGTATATTTTATTTCATAATAAGATAATAAGTGCGATATACAATAAATCTTTTTGTACTTGTAATACATATTACGCGAGTCAGTGATGTAAAAGATGAATCTTAAAAATATATATATATTTTATTTAAAGTCAATATCTCTACCATCCCTATTCTCTTCCGCACCATAATGATTTATTACTCATAAATTGGAATCAACGAATAGTATTTTCACAGTCACATTCGATTGCATACCTATGTACTGTCAACAACGTTAATTGCATTAACGTTACGTACATATCTACATTATAAAAATAGCTCGTCGAATATTATGCCTCTCACATTTTATGTGTGTATGTACATTATCTTTTTAGTGGAAACTTACTAGAGTACTCCATAAAATAGAGTCCGGTCAACTGAAGTCAGTGTAATAAAAAATATAATATATACAATTACTAATTCGCCATACACACAAAGCGTAAGTACTAACGTAAAATTGTCTAATATCTTGTGATGATTTGTGATGCGATTTCTTCATTTTATAATATCAGTCGGATGCACCTGCCTTTATCTCGGACAACGTACACGGGCTGAGAGTAGGTATCGGACCTTTCTTATCGCTCTTCGTGTCTAAACGCCTATTAAAGATTTGATTCTTGCAGGTTTCAAACTCGGCAAGCATCTCGTCCAAACACTTATCCCCGTCTAAGACTATAACTGGGGCAGGAACGGAAAATAGAGTTTGCTTGAAGAGCCACTCGTCGTGAACATCGTGAATCTCTTTGAGGTACTCCAAAGATACTGATGTTTCTTCCTTCCTTGCCCTCTGCCTCATTCTTTGATAAACCACCTCTGGTGTTGTCCTCAGGTACACTGGAATGACGAGTAGATGCTACAGAATACTGAGAGATTACAATTTTCTTCTCCCTGAAATACTTACCTATTAAATCTGTTTCAATATGGGCACTTTTAATGCACCAATCATACCATTGCTCCAGAACCACTACCTCCACATCACGTAACATATTCGTGCGCCTCATATTCTCAATAAAACATCTCGCGCTATAAACTGACCTCTCCATAATCTTGTAAGGAGCGGAAGTTTGGAACGTGTGCAATTGCAACATAGTCAATTGCACGTATGATTGAAATAGAAATGCGTATCTTTGCGGATCGCTGTACATCAATTCCTGAAAATACACAAGTTGTATAAACACTTCACTCAGCATGAGGTTCTACTCAAAACATTCCAGAGGAAAACATACAAGTAAGTTTGTGCCTGAAACATCCCGCCAAAGTTCCACAGGCTCTTGTAGAACGACGGTATTGTCGAACTTCTTGAAGTGGCTGAGGAAGGTTGTCTTCCCACTGCCAATGTTTCCCTCTATGCAGACGGTGAAGGGTCGTTTGGAGACCTTGCAGGGCGAGGTGTTCATCTTGGTGAATACGCGAATGGCAGTCTTGACTGAAACCAATTAAAAACCCATGACTTTCGAGATAAGTTTCACGATCACGAGTACCATTGGCGTCCAATTCCATCGTTGAGTGGAACGCAAGCGAAAGAATCTTTACGCACTGATCCCAGGAAGCAGCTGAGAATTACTGATACGGAGTAACAGCTCCGATAAGGCTCGAGACTTCATAGAGTCCCGAGAAGTGTTCTACTCACGCGAAGGTAGTGGTGCTGGAGGATCTGTGCTTTAAAAGATCTCACACATGAACACGCTTCGCCGTGAAATCCCCGACAGTCTCAAGGCCGAAAGAAATTTTCCCTCGATCACCGACGATTTCCTCTATTTCCACTAATAATCCACCGCATATCGTTCACTCTTACGAATCCGATGAATGAAACCCCTGCTGACCAACAACAATCTAGACGATGAGGTCACACGAGACTCCTCAGGTTACTCCGAAATGAACGTGTGGCCCCGCGAACGCCAGCGTCGGCCAGCGCAATATGTACCGAGGGCACAATTCCACAGCATCACTTTCGGCGATTTCCCGCCCATACTTTCCGCCACCTTTCGGCCTTCCCGGCATTCGCGCCCTCCCGTCCCAACCAATCCCCAACACCATCGGCAATGGCGGCGCAATATCCAGCGGAAAACCCTGCCCTCACTTCTCCAGGGCTCGCGAATATTATAACGATTTACTATTCTTCGCTGACAAGCTCACCTAGAAAACCCATGGCTAGGCCTCCACTATAATTTGCGGTCTTCTAATTGTGTCAATTGCAGAGAACTCGATTTTATAAGCGCCGGCCACGCCGACCCGCACTCCGACCTTCCGCCTCCATGCGGCATAGTCTTCTCCTATTGGCGAGGACGCGCGACGTCCGACTACCAACGTACCAGTACGAATGCGGGTGAATCAGACTTGATTCAGAGACTGCGCGCTCGACTGCATTATACAATCCTTTATTATAGAACGTATCGGAAATTGCTCATACATGGGAGATAACATGCGCTGTTCATCTATACATAGCATTTCCGCCAAGGATGATCCCTGCAAGTGCAGACCACTGATATGAATATATGTATCAGTGGTACAGATGCTGCTGGCATTCGTTTTTTGATACTCGTCCACTCATCCATTTGTTTTATATCAGGGATGATTCAATAATGATCGATGTTACTCGCAACGCAAAGCCTACTAATGATGATTACGATCGCGAGTTTCGAATATAGAACCATTTCCAACGATTCCCTTAATGAGAGTCGATCCAAGTATAGAGCCCCCATTCAGTTTGATGCGCACTTACGAGAGAGCATGCAAAGTTGCCATTAGCCGCGTAATTAATGCACGCCACGTCCACTGCGATCTCGCTTTCTTGACCATGGCGAGGTTCATTTCTTTCTGACAATTATTCCCCTCGCCCACGGGCGCCCGGGCGATAAGTGGAATGCACCCTGGATAGAGCATCGGCTTGCCGCCATGCGGCAAATTGAAGGCAGGAATGTATACTATATTTCAGTTGCCCACTCATCCGGTCCCCCACCACTTTTCGAGGAAATTTGCGTGCTACGCCACTGCGGGCTCTAGTAGTAGTATATCTACGACGCCAGACCACGTGGCATCCTGCGGCGTAGAAATCAGTAGAAATGTGACAGTAAAGCCTGCAGTGGCGTAGCACGCAAATTTCCTCGAAAAGTGGTGGGGGACCGGATGAGTGGGCAACTGAAATATAGTACATTCCTGCCTTCAATTTGCCGCAGCCATTCCCATCAATTCCCATTGATTCCCATTGATTCCCATAGCCAGGTGCCCGGGTGAGCCGATCGATCCAGTGTATTATATATATCAGTGCCCTCGCCGCGAAAAGTCGGTCAGAGGCCAGAGCCGACGGGCCGTCACCGGGTCACCACCGCTCGCTGATTCCGCGGGCTGACGGAGAAAATGAAATGGGCCCCAAGCGGCGCGTTATTGGGTCCCGCTTGTATCAGCCTCGACCGGGGCGCAATATGATTGTCAAGGTGTCACATTTCGGCCGTGTAATATATCGCGCGTTGTTAACGGGTTATCATTGAAATAGCAACTAATTTTCCTGACCCCGCACTAGTGCGTATCAGCTGCGGGCAGACATCCTACCAGCGAGTAAGGTTATCGGATAATATCATTGCAATTGGAAAAGGTCTCGTGCTGCAAAATGGGAAACATCCTGGCCGATATTGTCATCTGGTGAGTCTCGCAGGGATTTCTGTTTTGAAGCGACGACTTGGTATTCATGTGTCTGTGCTTGTTGCAGCGTGTTGCTGTTGCTATCGGCGAGCATCATCTATGGCACCAGCGAGACCCTGAAATCGCTGGTGAACAATGGGGATGAATATATCAAGACATCTTCGTACAGTTGGGTCATTAGATTGTGTCTAAACATCTTAGGCTATAGCACTATTCTATTGCCAGGGTGTCTTATTTATAAGTATGTCAGATATACCAAGTATATCCAGAGAGGAGGTAAGTTCTTGCTTGTTGCTTCGACCTAGTTTTCTATATTCATGCACGTGACATTTCATTAGGGAAAGGATGCGTCTCGAGGCTGATCCATTCCTGCTTTGTTGGCCACAGTGAAGGCGGACTATTAGACTCTACTCCGTACACGCCAACTTCTTCCAATCACAGTCAGAGCACATTCACGCAAGATGCGCTACTGCTCTTGTACTGCTTTGTTGGGCTACAGCTTAGTTATTTGACATGGGGCTACTTACAAGAGAAGATCATGACTCAGGAGTACGAAGATGCTGCAGGGAATAAAGGGAAATTTCAAGATTCTCAGTTCCTAGTGTTTATCAATAGAATATTGGCATTCTTTATGTCAGGGTTGTATTTAATAGTTCAAAGGCAACCACAGCATAAAGCACCGCTTTATAAATACGCGTTCTGCTCATTGTCTAATATCATGAGCAGCTGGTGCCAATACGAAGCTCTCAAATATGTCAGCTTTCCCACTCAGGTGATTCATTTGGTTTGTCAACATACATCACAGTGGTGTTAATGATAATGGCAAGCTTGTGCATTCTAGGTACTCGCCAAAGCTTCCAAAATAATACCCGTCATGATTATGGGGAAGATAGTATCACGGTCAACTTATGAGTATTACGAGTACGTCACTGCTGTCCTGATATCAATTGGTATGACCCTGTTCATGCTGGATGGATCGGAGCATAAAAATGGTAAAACAATTGGTGCATTTCAATTTTGATATTACCAAGTAAAATATTGAACTTTACTTAGTATGAATTTTGGTATTAACAGACGGTGCTACAACTCTATCTGGTGTGATTCTCCTTGGAGGCTACTTACTGTTAGATAGTTTCACAAGCACCTGGCAAAATGCTCTGTTTATAACTTATAGCTTGACGAGTATACAGATGATGTGTGCAGTGAATATGTTCTCCACACTGTTTACCGCGATGTCGCTGTTCCAACAGTCCAGCTTCCCACTAATTCTTTCGTTTATGAGTCAGGTATACACAAGAATCCCTGCACCAAGTAGAAAAGTTTAATTAGCTTTGGAGTTCAATGATCATTTGTCTTTCCAGTATCCCAGATTTATAATGGATTGCTTACTGATATCGATCTGCTCCGCGAGCGGGCAACTTTATATTTTTTATACGATCAAGAAGTTTGGAGCGGTCACTTTTGTTATAATGATGACAATTCGACAGGTAAGCACTGACTGATATCTGCGAGGTGCAGCCACCGTTTTGTATACTATCGAATCTTGGCATTTTTCAGGGTCTGGCGATACTATTATCTTGTCTGATATATCATCATCAAGTAACTATTGTTGGTATACTAGGAATACTATTGGTCTTCGGAGCAGTGTTTCTGCGAATCTACTGCAATAATCGGCTGCGCGCTATTACTCGGCGCAGAGCTGCCGCCAATAGCATAAAGGATTAGCAAACTAATAAAAGAAATAGGGGATTTCTATCGATGTTAGATATCTTTCTGTAGTATTCTATCAACTGTTTGTGATAACTGAACCCATATTAGTCCACGTAGTCATTACTGTACGACGAATCATGAACGCCTAATCTCGCAATTCCTATTTTAAGTGACAGAGTACTTTCTATATGTACACCGAAGGCATATCCTCGTCCAACGGAATATATAACGTTTGTATTATTTATTTAAGAAATATTTATTTTAATATAAATACATGTACAAAGAGTCGCGCACATCTTTTTCCCATGGGAAAAGCATTCGCAAAGGAGGCAGGAGGGATCGCGCGTTACTGTACCGCAGTACTGTTTTTCAGTGTTGTCTTTGTCAATTTGAATGGATAAAATAAAGACGTGTTACCCTCCTACTGTATACAGTGCAAAGCAAAAGCGTATGTTACACCCGTTCGTTTGGCAGTGATCTCCTCTCTTCTATCTACCGCAATCTATTTCATGGAATGTTTCTGGATGAACGGACAGGCCGACTTGGTTGTTGATCGGCAATACAAATAAACAGACAAAGAGACGACGAACCAGACGAACTCCGAGTGGACCTGCGCGCCTCGCCACGCAACAACATTTACTTTTACATCTCCCGTGCGTGTAATTAACGAAGCAAACATTCACAAACTCCATAGAACCTCGCAGTTCGCTTCCCGGCTTTGGCGCGTGCGGGGGGACGAGCCTCGAGGAGCAAGAATGCAAATTCATCGGCAGCAACATCGAACTGAATTCCATCGGAACGGAGTAGAAAAATACGTATGATGATCCTCCGCGGCGTCAAGTACAACAATGTACAACGACCAACAAGACGAGCCTCTCGGAGGATCTACTCCTCGGGAGGCGGAGGACGGAAAACGGCAATAAGGCACACAACAGAAATGACCAGTTCCGAGGCGAGCAGCACCAGCTGTATGCTGCAGAGGATCACTTCGAGCCTGAGCACATAATTCTGCCAGAACAAGAAGTAGAGAGTGGCGAGCGCGCTCGGTACCGTTAGGAGGATGCCGATGAATATCGGCAGGCCGCGCTCCGTCAGGTTTCCCTTCCTCCCGAGCTTGATCCTCGCGCCTTCGGTCGCGATCAGGAAGACGAGGAGCGCGAACTCCGTGAGCATCGTGCTGGTGCCGGGCGACGGCAAATTGGCGGCCTTGAACAGTCCCATGCCGAGCTCGCAGACGGCGAACATTCCGAAATAAAACGAGTTCAGGTACATGAGGATCTCGTAGGTCAACGAGGAGTTGGCCACGCTCGGCATATCTGGCGGCGGGGAGGAGCGGATCCTTGGATTAACCAGGCGGATATAGTCTTTTAGCGGGTGGTACTCTTCCCTTTTTCGTCCGAGACAGTCAACCTCGGCCCCTCTACTCCATTACTAACGGGAGCATGCTTCTTTCAGGCCTCCACCCTCGCAGCTGCTGCTCGGCGCTCACCCTTGGTTTTATTGGCTGCGTGCCTTATCGGCGTTCCTTCATGCTTTCATCAGCCACCGCACCAGCAATCCGTCACGCTGTACTTCTGATTCTCCTGCGCTGATCCGCGGTTCCTCGCTCTCGGCTTCTTCTCTGGCTTCTCACCGGCCAGCTATACTACTAGTTCTATACTCGTGACTGCTTGCCCTGCACTGGACTCGCCGCGAGCGAACCACCGCCCGACACTTTCTTCTCGTGCGTCCGACGACGTCTCCCTCGCGTGCGGGTGTTTATTTTTAACCGAGGAAACTCGAGTGAGCCGCCTGTAATGCGACAATATTGCCATCGCGGAGAATTGCGCCGAGGCGAGCGGCTGGCATCGCGCGGCTCTGCGTCCCTCTCGTCCCTGCTGTAGAGTTCCCTCGCGAGCCTAGTACCTACAGTCACTACAGTCCTACAGGCTTTCCCTGCCCTTTTTCGGAGCAGCTGCGCCGCTCTCCTGTCCCGCCTGTCCTTTAGAATGGCCGCGTGCTCTGTATATATCTAGCGCTCGTCCCGTTGCCCGGGGATTTCACGGTGCGATTGCGAGAGCACCATTATCGATAGGCCGCCTCTCGCAATGCTTCGAGAGTTGGGGGCGCGCACTCGTCTGAATTCGCTCGCACTTGCCGCCAGCGCCAGCGCCTCTCTCTCTCTCGGGGCTTTGTCGCTGCTTGCATTCTTTCGGCGGGCAGGATATATAATTTCATACTCGTGTTTCAGCCTTCTGCCAAAACTGGACGAACATCTGTTCCTCGCGTCGAGCGTTCGCTCCGATGGAGCGCGATTTCTCTAAGCTTGTGCGCAATACAGGGAATATGTCTGTCTCGACTGATGGCAACTGCATTGGCCCCATGGACGATCGTCATGAAGCGACGGTTTGACGGGTAATGGCTCTTCGCTTCGGTTACCAAAGAGTCCTAGGCCACAGGGTGCCTCTACGCAACCCAGGAAAGACTTTCCAAGGAAAGTACCGGTGGGATTGTGTGAGCAACCGCTTTCGCGGCGGCTTGAATCGGACTAATGTAGCTGTTACGAAAAGGACAGCGGTCAGGGCTCTCTTCATGATATCTCATGTTCCACATGTCGAAACGAGACTCGCCGAGGAGGCTCCGGCGAGGCGAAGAGAGCGGCCAGGCTTCTTTCGCAGTATCCAAGAGACAATTGTTATCCTGATAAGAGTTCTCGTGATTGGTACTGTGATAACGGGACTGGCTCTGATGTATCTGATAACTCGATACACACATTCCGATCATTTCCCAATTATCCTGCGCAATGGTAGTTATTAAAAGAATCATTATGTAGATTTATGATTAAAATAGATATTTAGAGAGAGAGAGTGTGTGTTTTCAGGGATAGAATTGCTCGGGCCGATATTCATAAAATTCGGCCAGTGGGCATCGACCCGGAAAGATCTATTCCCGCAGGAGGTCTGCGAGGCGTTGTCGCAGCTCCAGCGGAGGACACCGTCGCACTCCTGGATGTACACGAGCCACTTGCTGAGCGCGACTTACGGTGCCAAGTGGCGAGAGCTGTTCGTAAGGTTCGAGGGTGACTCGCCGATAGGCTCGGGATGTTGCGCCCAGGTATAGAGGTAAACTGCGAGAGCACTCGAAACTAAGGAGACGGCGCGTATGCGAGCGCGCGATAATCGGCGCGATCAGCCTTGACTGGGACGCCAGGCTCTTTTTCTCTCTTCTCCCGGGGAATCCTTGAGGAGCGAAACGACGAATCGGGCCTCGGCCGTGCGCGCTAATAATCGTAGGACCGATCGACAGGTTTACAAGGCGTGGGTCGACGTCGACGTTCCTGTGGAGGCGATCCAGCATCCACGTGTCTCGCCTCTCGTCGAAAGTAACCGCCTCCTCTCTCGATTAGTCTCGGCCAGGACAGACCGCCGGCGCAACCTCGCCCATTACATAATCCGCGCATTACCATCTCCGCAGCGATCGAGTGCTTCTATTTGGGTCACTTCGTCACTTTCCTCGCCAATTCCGCGGGACTGGAGACAGCGACGCTCGCCGCCGGTGAGGGAAACCGCCGGCCATCGTCCGCCGGGAGGAAGTCAATTAATTTCAGATAAGTTTCCAGGTGATAAGGAGGAGCGGCCGCTCGGGGACGGGGCGAGTACGAGGAAATTGAAGCCTGTCGCGGTAAAAGTCCTGCATCCTGGAATCAAGGAGCAACTCAAGTACGCGACCAGTATGCGAGATCTAATTACCGGCGCGTCCAGTGCGAGTTTTTTCGCGCGGCGGCTTACTAACTCTTTCCCACCACTCCCCCTCCTAGGAGAGACCTTTCGATTATGAGAGGAATCTGCAAACTGATAATGTATATCCATCCGCGATTATACTGGCTCAGTCTCACCGATTGTATCGATGAGTTCTCCTCGATCATGGGAAACCAGGTGACCCGGACGAGAGTAGCTGCGCTAGTCGAGTTTCAAAACCTCTAATCAGCCTTGTTCTGTTAAGGTCGACATGACCCTCGAGGCGAGGAACTTGCTCAAGTTCTCGGAGAACTTCTCCGACAGAAGAGACGTCGATTTCCCGCGACCCTACCTCCGGTACACGCAGCAGCAGGTCCTCGTCGAGTCCTATCACGAGGGTATGCCGATTTCCGACTACGCCGGCTGCGGCGATCAGGACCTCCAGGAGCGTCTCGCGAGAATCGGAATGAAGACGATTCTCCAAATGGTTGCAACTTCCTACCTCGAATCGTCAACCTCCCAACCTTCTAATCCCAACTACTTGCAGATATTTAGGGACAACTTCATCCACTGCGACTTGCACCCTGGAAACATGCTGGTCGACACGAGCAACGCGCAGGAGAGAAGCCTCTTCGGCCGGCTGTTCAATTGGGACCAGCAGCGTCCGCGAATTGTCATCCTCGATTGCGGCCTGGTGGTGTCGCTGAGCGAGCGCTGTCGTCGAAATCTCCAGGACGTCTTTCGCTCCGTCCTAATTGGAAATGTGAGCAGGCAGGAATGTGGTCCTCCCCGAGAGCCCGGTGGAGGGGACAATACTAATTGATGTTAATGTATGACAGGGTGAAATGGCAGCGGACTTCATGATGCAGCACAGCTCCCACGTGCCCGTCGATCCCGAGGGTTTTAAGAGCACGCTCAGCGACATTGTTGCAACCTACCGTCGTCAAGGGCCCAGCCTTTATAATGTAACTAGCCTCACTGTTCTTTAGCTTTTCTATTCTTTTTTCCCGTTTCCTCGAATTCTTACTATTTTTCTCCAATTTCTTTGCATTTCTAATATCTTTTTATATTTGTCTCTTAAAATAAACGAATTAATATTGTCACGCGATCGCGGGATGAGGACGATGACACGATGATTACGATTATTATAAATACCGGAGGCTCATTCATAGCTAAGTCGTAGTGAAGCGTCTGGGAGCGGAGAGACAACGACCTCTGAATGGCCGTCCCGTCTGTTTACAGGTGAACGTGAGTACCGTTGTGACGGAATTATTCTCGGCGATGGTCCGTCACCGCGTGAAGCAGGACGGATCTTTTAGCAGCGTGATCCTGAGCATGATGGTGATCGAGGGCCTCGGGCGAACCCTCGATCCGAATATCGACGTCTTCAAGGAAGCCCTGCCCTTCCTCTTCGCGAGCGCATCCGAGCATTATATCAATCAACTATTCATCTAGCAGCAGAATCCTCTAGCTTGACTTGGTCTATTGGAGCGGCGGCGATCGGGGGGCCAGTTAGAAACTCTCAGGGATATTCGGTGGCGGGCGCGGCCCGGGCTGCGCAAGAATTGAACTTGAGAATGTCAAGGTGACCGGGCGGTGGGAGGAGGCGCGATCTCGAAAGAGGGTCCTCGGAAATTCAAGGTATAGACCGCGGTTGCCGGGCACGCCGGCTTGCAATAGCATTCCTCAGCGGAGAGTGGCCGAGGGTATTATGCCAGCGATTACGAGAGAGGGCCACGATTGTGCAAGTCACTTTTCGGGACTACAAAATCTTAACGAGGCGATAAGGCCCCCTCCGGGGGGTGGGGTAAGGAGCGTGAGGGGCCCCTCGTTGGCGTACACGTATATTCGGGCGGCTCGGGAGAGGATCGACGAAAACCGGGCATGGATTCCTGTTTGTAACGCTCTCCTCGCGCCAGCCGGCGAGGATTCCCATTTTAAAGCGGACGGAGAGACCGCGGGAACGTGTAATCGCGCGCGGCGGCGGCGGCGGCGGCGGCGACAGAATTCCGGCGAGTGACCAGTCGTCCGTGATCGCTTCCTGGTTGGACGATCTTCGGAGTGGCGCGCGGAGAGACGCTCGATTTCTATAGGTGTGCTGGTGGGCTCGCGGCCACCTGCGTGTGCGCGGGCCCAAGTGAGGGAAGCGAAGAGTGCGACTTAGACTCGGTGAACTCCGCTCCCCTCCCACTCCAGGGGCCCAGCGGCTCAGCCTCCTGGTTTCTGCCGGTAGATATTCGTCGGTCAAGAGGCCAAATTTCTGCCTGGTTCCACGAGCGCGGAGTCTTCCTCGGCCAATAGCCTTTCCCACCTCCTCGTTTCCTTCATTATTTATCCAAGCTGTTATGCCCGAGTCGCCGCCGCCGCCGCTCTACCAATGCGCAGGGGCTTAAGGCCCCGTAAAGCGTAAGAGCCCGCACACGTGCACCGCGCGCTCGTATTCGAAGATATGAATTCGGATTGGACACGTCCACGGCGGCGGCGCGCCGCGCTGGCATTCCTCCCGGGCCGTGGATGCATGTGGGCCCCCTCTCGGTGAAGTCACTCGCGTACACCGACTTCCTGCTCACGTTTCCCACGTGCACGCGCGCCCGCTCCTTCTCTCTCCGTTCCTGCCGAACTCCGATCAAGACCTCCGTCGGCCCTTCCTCCCGATTGAATTACAAATCCCCCGCGCGCGGAAGGAGGCCCCGATGATTTCCAATCTACAGAGCCAGCCGGCCAACCAGCCAGCCTTGCCCCAGCACGTGCCTCTTGCAACCGAGTCTCTTCCTCGCCCCGTAGAAAGCCTGATTGCTTCTCTATAATAGAGAGCCCAGGAAGAACCGTTGGAGGTTCGCAGGCCCCCTCGGCCGCCGCTTTTTCGGAAGGCGAGGACCGGCCGATTGGGACTGACGTGAGACACGCACCACCAGCTGCCACGCCGCTTTTATTTATACGCGCTGTCATTTTACATTCAAAGTGGCCAGATGCTGCCGGGCAGAGGTATTCTACCGGGATGTAGCAGGTTTCTGACGCGCCATTCTTTCGCGACGTATTTCTTGGATTCATTTGGTTAATTGCCCTCTCGCCGTTATGTCGGACGTCTAGGTTCGGCGACTGGGCGTAGGATCAGCTACCCCGGGGCATAAAGTGTCTCCCGGCCACATTATCATATTACTGCGCGAAGAGGAGTCACGGCGAGAGGACTCAGTTATGTGTAATCTGCTTCATTAGAGCGTGGAGTAGCTGCTCGCTTGGGTGGTCAAACCACACGGAGCAATTGCTCTCGCACGCCTTAATACGGCCCTCAATCTCTGGCCCGTTTCTCCCCCCCCCCCCCCCCCCTTCACCCTGTTGCGTTAGACCTTCTGGCGAGCGCTAAGCTACCATTAGGAGTTCCAGGTCTTTGGGGGTTGGCTGGCGCGAAAGTTACCAGCGGCGAACCTGGATTTACTAGATTTACTAGATTTACTAGATTTACTGGGGGGCTTCCTACCGAGGTCGCTACTTCCTCGTGCATCTCTCGCGGGGCCCGCGCGCCACCGCTAGACGCTCGCGGCTCTCTTATTTCTCTTCGATTCGAAACGAGTTCCAATCGACGTCTCATTCCACGTGTTCACGCCCCCTCCGCGCGATAGAGCTACATCATTTCCCCTGACCCGGTCTAGCTCGTTCTAGGAGGCCTAGCCACTGGGCCCCACTGGGCCCCACCGGGCCCCACTACCGGCGCGCTCTTCCACTCTCCCCCTCTCTCTTTCTCTCCCTCGGCATCCTTTCCATAAATACTTCTAGCCTCCAGTACTACTAGCTCTCCTAGCAGAGGTTCCATCAAACCCCACGGGATCCTAGGTGGAAACCACTTTTCTTATCTATCGCCTATCTCCCTAGCGGGGGCCCCACCACTTCTCCCGCGAGGGGGAACACCTGAGTAAAGAGAGGCTGCGAGAGGGATGCGGCGAGTTTCTCCCGAAGGATTGGATTCCCTGCTGGCTCTCGGGCGGGTGTAAATATTGTCGAAGCCAGAGGGCGAAGGGGGTTGTAATATCTGGGATGGCGAGTAGAGCGTGCGATGGATCCTGTTCTCCAAGAGGTCTGGGGGCATCTGCAAGTGTCCGCTGGTGGCCCGTTCGTCATTGACTTCCCCACCAAGGTGAGCCGCCACTACCAGTCCGTGATCCAGAGGTCCGGTGTGTCCCCACTGGTCCGACTCGGCCGTAGGGAGGTGCGGCTCTCGGCGGCTCTCGGCTCAAGCCGCCGCCGCCGTCGCGGACCATGTCAACAGAGAGGACAGCGAGATAAGGGGAGTTCGTCTCCGAACGCCGCGACGGAGACGGACCCGCGGCCCGCCGGACCTTCCGCGACTCTCTCGCCACCGACACCGCGCGTCACGAGAGACACATCGCGCCTTCCTTCCCTGGCAAACCGAGGGAGACCGATTCGCCAGGCCGCAGATACGTAGAGAGAGAGAGGGAGAGGGAGAGAGAGGGGGACGAGAGTGCCGGAGAGAAAAAGAAAGAGAGCTCGCAGACAAACCCATTTGTTTCGTTTGGCCGCGGCTGCTGGAGATCAATCGAGTCGAATCGAGCCGGTATCCGAGCGGCTGCCTCCAGAACAATACGACAATTAACGGCAGTTAATGCTAGTCTGGCCGGCGAGTCTGGTGCGCGACCTGGAAATCACGAGGAGCGGATAGTTGGTCTGCCGCGCGAGCCCCTTGACTCTTTCAACCCTCGAGGCGAGAGGCAAGGACGCGCGTCGGAGCGTCGGAGCGTCAGAGCGTCGAAGCGTCAGAGGGACTTAGTGGCGAGAGGTGAGAAAGTGTCGGCGCTCGCGCGCGAGAGACGGAGCGGCCGCGAGGGGAAAGTGTTCTCGAGGTGGGCGCGGGCAGTTATCAGCCCGCGGTGGACTTTTCTACTCGGTGGATCCTTACCTCCACCACGGGACGGACGGTCGGAGCGCGCGGCCGATAGCCGGACGGAGAGCGCGCGGCACCAGCGAGAGGAGCGCGCGCGCTAGGATCCTCCGCGTCGCGCGTTGCGCGCATTAGCATTGCCATCGTCCTCGACATCGCGACCAACTTTCGCACCGTCGTCCTTTGACCGCCGAGGAAGAAGGAACCGGCGCGCGTCCACTCTCCGCAATCGGTAAGTACAGAGCTCTCCTCTCCCTAACGCTACGCGCTTAGATTCTCCCTGGCCGCCCGGAGAACACGTGTGTCGCCAATCACGCAACTACCACGGAGCGAACCCGCGCTCTCTGCCCTCTGCAATGACCGAGCGCCGATTTCATTTACACCCGGTCAGCATTGTCGATCCTCGCTCGACTAGGAAACCGCCAGCACCAACTCTCGGCCGCGCCCGCGTGATTTCGGCGCTGCTGGGACCAGCTGGTCCCGCGATCGCCAAACAAGATACAGCGCGGAAGTGGAGTCAATTGCAGGTCGGAGATTCGATTACTTTGTCGATGTGTACCTGGCGAGTGGCGAGGCGCGTGGGAAAGAGAGGGAAGAGGTTTCCGTCCCGGCCACTTGGCTCGAATACTCGTGACGAACTCTCAATGTCTCAATGGGAAAAACCGAGTGACAGCCTCGCGTGCTTCTCCGATTTTATCAGCGGGAGAGTTGATAACGAGCGCCCGGAGGAACAACGGATCGCGAATACTATCAACAAGTGGTCGGGCCGACGCGCATCGTCTCATACCACTTATCTACTTTCCTCTCTTTCTATTGACACCTGCTCTCGGCAATCGCGCCAGTGAGGATGTCGCGCCGCTCGGTTATTTGATTGGAGTTCGCTCGTAGAAGCTGCTGGAAAATCGAGAGTGGCGAACGCTTATCGAACGGTGTAATCCGAGCTGTCAAGTAGGAATGTCAGCAGCGCGTCCGATTATAAGGTCGCGCCGGAATCAGCGTGGCGCGATCGCCTGTAGAAAGTACTTATCACTCGGCCGGTGCTTATCGATACGTAAATACACTCTCTCGGGGCTGACCGTCAAATAGGTCATGCTAATGAGATAAATGTGCGCGCAACTTTCCTTCATTGGTGGCCGCAAGCGAGGGACCGAGTGAGAGAGAGAGAGAGAGAGAGTGAGAGAGAGGGAGATAGCGCGAGTCTTCTTCCCCGGCGATGACCGAAGGTGGAAATCGGAGAGTTTACGTAATTCCTGCCGGGTCATCCTGCGCTCCTGCGACTCGACTCGATATATTTGCGCTATTGGCAGTATCGAAGCGGCGAGAAATCGCGAGCAAGCAGGACGCGCGCTTACTCGAATTACCGCGGCCGATACGTGTTCCTCGGCCTCGCGACGATAACGCGGATACCCGGGGAGGAGGAGTCGCGCACTTCACCCTCGGCTCACGATTGTTCCCAACGGGACACGAGATTCTCTCCTTGGCAGCCGCAGAGCGTGAGAGAGAGAGAGAGAGAAGAATAAAGAAGAGAGAAAGAACGAGTAATGTCGGTTATCGTTTAAGCTCCCGAGGAGTTAATTGACCGGAGTGAAGAAGCGGCGCGCTCTGAAAATAATAACGCAACCGCGCCGCAGGCGAGAGAGATCCCCTTATTATTTTTCCTGCGTCGCGGCGGGAGCCGGGCATTGATAACTCGATTATTCATGCAACGCCGAGCGGCTAATTACTCGCGGAGCATTGGCAGTGACACTGAAATTTCCAAGGATGCCGCGCTGCATTCTCGGAACGATGCCCTCGCGCCGCCGCTCGCTCTATCACCTGCCCGCTTTTTGACTAAGCACTTTCCTCTTCCTCCCCTGCCGGACTTTCCCAGGACCAACCGACACAGACCGACACAGACCGACAGCGCCTGCCAATCTCCCTGCCACCGGTATCAAGTTCGCCGACTTTTCGACTTGTATTTACCGGACGAGCGAGCCTCGCTCGCTCCTCGCAATGTCTCTCCCTCGGCACACACAATTACCCACATTCGTTATCTCGGCTGGAATGCGTGCGCCTATCGCGATATAACAGGCGTGTGCTCTCGCCAACTACTGGGAAGAGGAGGCGTGCGTGCCAGTGTCGCCTCGTCTTTTGTCCGGATGCCCCCTGACTCCGTGACGGGCTCTGCTCTGCTCGACTCGACTGCGTGTCGCACTGCACGAGCCCGGCAAACGCGGGAGGAAGGAACAGCGAGATAAAAGTGGGCCGAGAGATCTGCGCCTTGTTCGGTTCAATGGCGATCTGTAATTCTAAGGAATAATGCTGATGTTAATCGGAAGGTTCTTTCTTGAGAAGAAAATCGTGGGGGAATATCTAATGTTCGACTTGTATTACTTGGTAGTAACTTATCCAATTTCGATTATTTGGTACCAAACGATTTTCCGAGTAAAATCGGAAAAGCGACCTTGAAATCACCTATCCACTCGAAATCCGGTTCCAATGACAGACTCACCTTTCCTCAATTGCGACAGAGTTTATCTTGTTACGCCACTCGCCTCTCGAACCTTTACCCTGAACTATCTAACACCGAGCGATTCTCACGATGCGCGACGTTGGATGCTTGCAGTATTTTCGTTCACGTTGTAATCGCACAACTTTACAAGAAAGGCGAACCGGATACGCGACCGCCGAGTCGCATAGTCACACCCGGATGGAGACATCGGCAAGCTCACTTCCGGCAATGTAACCTCTAAACATCTCTTACAGGTAGCCTTGCATTGAAGACCTAGGCTAGGGGCAAATCGTCGTTTGCATGCGGTTACGATCGGCGAAAGGGTAGCAGGCGTTCAATCTCGAGAAAGAGAGATAGAGAGAATAGAGGGGCGCGTATCGCTCGGCGAGCATAGCGTTTAATTATTTTCTCCTCGATCCGTGTAACAGCTTCGACATTAGCCAGTCAAAGCCGACCCAGGAGTGGGGTCATCGCGGCGACACGCGCGTTATCGGTCCCATTGCAAATAGAAGAAACGGGCGCCGCGCGCGCGCGCGCTCGTCGCCGCCGCCTGCTCCGCAAATAACACTGGGCCACTCAGTCAGAGTCCCGCGCGGCTCGATGCATAAGTTGGCTGCTCTCTCGCCCTTTATCCTAGAGCAGCGCGTTCTGCCTCTCCGCTTTTACCGGGGGCCCCTCGCCCCGCGACCGCCGCGCCCCGAGCCTTCCCGCGGCATCGCTGCATCATAGGCTGCGTCTCGATTTATCGAGGATTCGCTTGAGCCGGCATCGCGGCCCCGCGCCCGCGCGCGCCTCTCCTTGGGCCAAAGGGAGCACCAAGAAGCGCCCTATCAATTTCCTGTTTCGTACGGCCGATCTCTATATGGAACAGCGTATCTATGATTTATGCGTGACTAGCCGCTCGCTTTCCCAGACTTGATTTCGTTGGAGAGCGCACACACACCACGGCCTCCTCCTGCTCCCTGCTCCTCGGCCGCCACGGACACACAGAGTCACAGAGTCACAGAGTCTCACAGAGAGACTCTGTCGTCCGGCGGCTGCCGCGGCGCACGGATCATTTTGGCGCGAGAGGCGCCGCTCGCGCGCTCCACGACGGAGAACCGAAGGGGGAGATAATAGTGAAGGTAAAAGTGATGACGAGCGGCCTCGGTGACGAAAAATCGTCAACATCGTCTGGACGGCGCCCGGAAAGATAGCGACACTGTGCTCCCGCGCGAGAGACCACTCCGCTACTATTTGGAGAGTACTATCCCCGCGCGGGAGACAAGACAAGTGTTCGCGACGCCGAGTCCGCCGAGTCCGCCGGCAGCGAGCCGAGCAGATAATCTCGGGCCCCGATAAGAATTATTGACACGATTCGCGCGAGAGTGAGCGCGAGAGCGAGCGCGACTCCCGCGCCACTCCCGCGCGCGTCTCTCTGCATGCGCCGCGGGAGCGATACAGCGATAGCTCGCTTTTCCGCATTAGCGATCTCCGCTCTTCTAGTTTCTCTCTGACACTCTTGGCACTTGCTCTCTCTCCCTGTTCCAGAGCGGCTACGAGACAATGTTACTCTACAGCGGGTGGTTCGAGGCAATCGCAGCGGCGCTACTCGCGATCTTGGTCCTGGCCACGAGCTACCGGCCGCCGCGCTGGTTCCGCACCAGCCTCTCCCACAAGTCCACCGGTGAGTTTTCCCCACGGGCTCTCTACCTCCAATAACACAGAGCCCACCTCCACGAGGCCTCTGCTCTTTTTTCTTTGTAAGCCGAGTGACCTTAGCCCGAAATAGTACTGTCACTCGGGCCCCCCTTTCTAAGCCGGCACTATTGGTGGCCGGCAAGGTCGCGGCATCCCGCGACCTTGGGCTCCTCGTGGAAGGAAAACGAATCCTGTGCAATCGCCGGGCGAGAGGAGATGGGAGGAGAGGTGGAACTGTAGAGTGAGCGGAGTGGTTTTGATCGGCAGATCCTTCGGAGGAGGTTGACGAAAAGCGGAGTAAGAGAGTGCGGGATGTGCCGGGACCGCTGGCATGGCCCGTCCTAGGGACCAGGTGGATCTTCTCCTGGATGGGATGCTACCAGCTCAACAAGATCCACGAGGCTTACAAAGGTAAGGACTTTGGGCAGGACCTCGCCGTAGGCTTGCTAGGATCGTGGGTGTTTTAATATGGCTCGCTCTCCCTGATTCAAGAGTAGATTTGAATCGGCAGTACGGCCCGCTCTGCAAGGAGGAGGCACTCTGGAACTACCCGGTCATCTCGGTCTTCTCACGGCGCGACATCGAGGCCGTCCTCCGGCGTAGCTCGAGATATCCCCTTCGTCCTCCGCAGGAGGTCATATCCCACTACCGGCGGACTCGCCGCGATCGCTATACCAACCTTGGTCTGATCAACGAGTGAGTAACACAGACACGCATACGCGTACGCTGCTTCTCGGCTGCGCATCGAGGTTAAGTTTAAGGTCGCCGACGCCTAATTCCCGCTGGATTTTGCCGCCGCACGCACACTAGTGCATCGGTACATAGTCGCGGCCCTGACTGCATATGAAATCTAGTGTAAAAGGGTCACTCTAATTGTTCGGCAGACAGGGTCCGACATGGCAGACCCTCAGGACGGCCCTCACCCCGGAACTAACAGGCGCCAGCACCGTCCTCGGCTTCTTCCCCGCGCTCAACATCGTCACCGATTGTTTCATCGAGCTGATCCGCGAACGGCGCACCGGATCGATGGTCGCCGGCTTCGAGGAACTCGCCTACAAGATGGGCCTCGAGAGTGAGCATTCACTTTTCCGTTCATAGTCGTTTCCTCGTTCGCTCTCAGGGGACTCTTAAGGGAATGATTGCGCCGATTGCGTGTTAGGTACCTGCACTCTAATCCTCGGCCGGCACCTCGGCTTCTTGAGGCCAGATTCCAGCAGCACGCTCACCAAGAGGCTCGCGGAAGCGGTCAGGATCCACTTCACCGCGTCGCGCGACGCCTTTTACGGATTGCCGCTTTGGAAGCTGCTGCCGACCTCCGCGTACAAACAGCTGATAGAGAGCGAGGATGCCATCTACAAGTATGTTCGATACCTGTTCCCACCCTAGAACACCCAAGGCTCTTAGATTGAACTGGAAGTTTAATTGTGTAGTTAAAAGATAATTGCCCCCCTCCCCCGTTTTAGGTAATTAGTTAATTTACTTAGTGTATAACGCTGTCACTGATTCTGGCCTTACAGCATCATCTCCGAGCTCATGGAAGACACGATATGGGAGAAGAGGGATGACGCCAAAGACGAGTCGGTCGAGGCCGTATTTCAGTCTATCCTGCGACAAAAGAATCTCGACATACGAGACAAGAAGGCTGCTATCGTCGACTTCATTGCCGCGGGAATACACACGGTACAACTACTCCCCTTCTCCGATCCCCCCTCCTTTGTATCAGGTTTTGGGATCCTTCTTAGTGACAACGATTTCTTTGAAATCTTAGTTAGGCAACACCTTGGTATTCCTCTTCGATATGATCGCGCGAAACCCGGAAGTCCAGGCTAAACTCTACGAGGAAGCACGATCCCTAGCGCCGTTAGGATGTGACCTGACCGTCGAGGATCTGCGGAAGGCCAAGTACTTGCATGCTTGTATCGCCGAGTCCTTCAGGTATGCTAGCTGGAACGTGACTGCTTTCAAGTGCACGTGAGATCGAAGCTTTCATTCGTATAATTGAAAAGGGATTGTTGATAGATTGCTTCCGACGACGCCGTGCATCGCGAGAATCCTCGACGAACCCATTGAACTCAGTGGGTACCAGCTCAATGCCGGGGTGAGTTGGACGGACTTTAAGAGTTCGGGGCTTTCTTCCCTATTGTTTCTTATCATTTATTTTCTTGCACTTTTTATTCAGACCGTCGTGCTCCTGCACACCTGGATCGCCGGGCTGAACGAGGAGTACTTCCGCGACGCGGACAAGTGTCAGCCGGAGCGATGGTTGAATCCAACAGTGCCGCACTCACCTTTGTTGGTGGCACCGTTCGGCGCTGGCCGAAGAATATGCCCTGGGAAACGGTTCGTCGAGCTCGCATTACAGCTGATCCTAGCAAAGGTACGCATTAAGCTGATTCATCTTCCGCATTTCTCGCGCGAGCTTAGACACGCACGGCCAATCGCCGAGAGAAAGAGAGAGAGTGAGAGAGGGAGACGCTAAATGTTAATCGACCCACGCAGATCATACGGGAATTCGAAGTGGTGGTGGAGGGCGATCTCGGCCTGCAGTTCGAGTTCATCCTGGCGCCGAAGAGTCCTGTCTCCCTCGGATTCCGGGACCGCCTCAGACAAACGTAATCTTGGACGACCTGCTTCGCCGACAGCCTTCCTCCCCCCATCGAACGAGAGCCCCCTCGAGTCTATCGACGGTGGGCCCATCGTTCCACGTGGTCGGGCTAATATTTATGTTGAGCGACGCAGGTGGAGAAGCTCCTCGCCTCTCGCTTCCCGCGCGCGAAAGGTAAGGCGAGAGGCTGCTCCCCGCCGAGCCGAAGCCTTCAACCCGACCACCCTCCTGTTATATTTACGTTGATAAACCGAAACATTTCTATGCGCCGGGCGGCGCCGGAGCCGCTCGGCTTGTTGCCCCCCTCGAAATCCACCGGGATGCCGGCACATGTCCGCATGTCACGCGTCCCTCATGTGATCTCAAATACTCGAAACACGTGCACACACGCGTATGACAGTGCGCGCGAAAATCGAGCCACTCTCGCGGCTCCAGTGTCTCGATCATCTTTCACACGAGAGCGATCCGCCGCGGATTCGCCCACTAGCGACTTAAGGACCTTGTAAATAGAATATGTAGATATTATTATTTGTTGGATATTACGATAGGTATCGCGAAGGAATAAAACGGAGGAATTTCACACGTGCTGCCCAATTAGCTCTCGCTCGACTTACCCAATTGGAACTTACGACCACGCTCTTCTTTAAATAACGTTTATTTGGACAGTTAATTAACTTAAGTGGTCACGTTCTACACTGACAGTGTTATCGGTAAAAATTGCATTACCTACGTCGTACATAAGTTAGTCGAATTATGTTACATTCTGCCTCTCTTATAAATAGTACATGTATTACATATACGCCTGGAGGACTGAGAGCTCGGCGGTGGACGTTGCCAGGGTAGGCTGAAGTCGCGCCTTTAGAAATTAAGTGTCGAAGGTCCATTTGATTATCTCTTTGCCCGCCGGGTGAAAGCGCCGGCGAGTAACATGGTATACAGGGGTGGTGCGAGGGGCGGCCGGGGACTCGGCCGCCGCCACTATATAATGCCACTTTGTTATTTCGTCAACTTCGTCGTGCTCGGAGTGAATGTGTGCGGGGTCAGGGTAACTGGAGTCTGGTAAAAATGCGAGACAGAGAGAGGAAGAGGGAAAGAGAGGCGGAGCCCTCGAGCGAGGAGGTCCGCTGAGGTAAGGGAGGATTATTTGACTAAGGTTTTAATGCTCTTCGGCAGGTTTGGAATGGAGCCCTTGTTCACACTGGCCGCGGTCGGCCTCATGAAGCTGTGATTCCTCGCGCCAGCACGCGGCTGGACCAATTTGCTCTTGGGGGCCGCGACTCGCTCGCTCGCCTGCCGGTTTAGCGCGAGAATCGCTTGGTTGCTGCTTCCACTGCCGCTGCTGCTGCTGCGCGAGGCAATCGCTCGGGCCTTGTTCGTCTTTGCCGCATCGCTCGGCGCCTGTAATTAACAAGAGACTCTTTCGCACCTGCACAACTCTCACTAAAAAGGGAAAAATGACTAGAAAGAGTGTTAATTTACCACGGGAGACTTGCGCACATTTCGAACGGCCGGCCCAACGCTACTGCCACTGCTGCTGCTTCTACTCGCTGGTATCCTGCTGACCGTCGCTCGAGGATTGGTCCTCCGCTTCTCGAGGTCCTTCGGCGGTAGCGGCGTGCTCGACGGACTCTTTCTCAGGTCGTTGGTCAGCGCTCGAATGGCCGAGGTGTAGCTTCGAAGTCGAGAGTGCGTCGGCGCGAGATTGCGAACGGTGTTGACCGAGGTGGCACTGTTGAGCGAACTCCTGGAGCTGCGGAGACTGCTCCTCGAGCCCGATCGCTCCACCTCGTTCCTCTGACTCATCGCCAAGAGATTCGAGGTCCTTGGCGTGGGTTCCGGCTTCCTCGGCGGTGTCTCCGTCTTGAGGCTCGACGTTCGCTTCGGCAGGAAGCTCGTCTTCTCGGGGGAGCCTCGAATGGAACCCGCCCTCTTATCGAACACCTTCGACGGAGTCTTCACCGGCCGGGGATCCTCATCCCCGGGAGGACTATGATACTTTTCCGCGCCAGCCGCACCCGAGTACCGCAATTCCGCCGGCGAGCATCGCGTTGAGTCGTGGGTGTCCGTCTCGTAGTTCCCGGACGAGGTCTCCTGACTGAGAGTCTCCGACACGAGGCTCTGGGTCTCCTCGAATCCCTCGTCGTTCATCTCCTGGTCCCGCGCCTTGTTCAGACTGGGCAACGGCGAGGAGGACGTGACGCTTATATCGGGAATGAATCGACTGCGGAATAATGAACTGTCGGTTGCTGGCGTCGCCGATTGCACGATCCCACTGCTCTCGGTCGTCTCCTCTGGTTTCGCGTTGAAATTTCTAGCGAGGTTCAAACAAGGCCCGTCGGGCATCTCTTCACTATCTTCTCGTCCATTCTCACTGGTCTGCCTTCGGACCTGTTCGTGATTGTGGGGCCTCAAGGGTCCTGTCGCCTCCTGCTCTTGACTCACTTGGCTCGGAGGATTACTCGTCAACCGAATGGCTTCTTTCACTTGACTAGGATCGATCATACTCCGATGCCGCTCGCGACTAGTCACTGCTCGCTCGGCGAGCACTGTCGTCGACTCCCTCGGCCGCGATTCCTGCATCACTGGGCTGAGGACCGTGTTCGACACGGCGAGCACCGGGGGCGGCTGGCTCACCGGGAGCCGCGAGTTCCTCGGATTTATCGGACGCGAAAGTCGCTGGAGGTCCTCGCCGGATCGCGCGATCTCGGCCAAGGCAGCGTCGATGTCGTAGGAAGCGTCCTCCCGACGTTTTAACTTCTCCTGCCAACCCCTCAGCGCTGAATCTTCTTCGTCGTTATTGTCATCCGGCAGGGAAAGCGTGAGTGGTCGCTGGGCCGGTTGTTTCTCCTCGAAGACCTCGGTGTTTGTCGCTTCCTGGCGGAAGTCCTTCTCCGGGGAGTCCTGAACCTTCTTGTATCGACGCGTTCTTCTCGCCGCCGAGTATCTGTCGAAGTTCCCTGAAAACGATTTAATCAATTAATTTTCTGTCATTCATTAATTCCATTGATTTCACGAAGGCGGATCGCTTTCACACCATTTCCAAGATCCGCGTTGGGATTACTCGGCTTCGAGCTCGGGATCTTGTTGTCTCGATTCTGCAGCGAACTGCTGCAACGCTCCCTCTTGCACGGCTCCTTCTCGACAGGCTTCACTTCCCGAGGCGGACTGAACAGCTTCCTAGTCGCGGGCGGCGTCTCGATGTTATCCGAGTCGATTTCGATCTTATCGCTAATCTTCTCGTCCTCGCTGCTCTTCTTGAGCTTGGAGAAGCGGCGCGTGGCCGGTGCCTGGGCGTTGGTGAATGGCTGGCGCAGGTATATCGTCAGTTCGTCCTGCACCTCGGTGTTCAGGGACTCGTTCAACTTATTCTTCTTTCTGTCCTCCTCTTTGATTGCCTGCGTCGAGCACATGATACATACTTGAAGAGAAATCCTTTTTTGGGTGAAGAGAGATGGGGAAATACTAACTTGCAAGGTACTCGAGGTGAGAATGTTCTCGTTGCTGAGTCGGGACCTAAGCCTACGGGAGTAACGGGGGTCAGTCTCTTCCAAACTATTTGGTACATTCAAGCTCGACTTTCGCCACGGGGACTTGTCCTTCTGGCAGGCATTCGGCTGAGCTTCTGAAACCAAGTTTCACGGATATAAATCGAGCGATCGATCGACGATTTAAATAAGAATCGGAGGCCTCACCTTCGATCGCTTCCATAGTGCGCATCACGTCGGTCTTCTCAACGGACGGGCGCCAGTCGTAAACCTCGGGATATCCCGAGTGCATGTTGGCGTCCTCGGCCAAAGTGTTGGTCAACGAGCTCTTGCCTTCGCTTTCTATATTTGGAGAAAGATTGGTGAAACCGGGCATTATTTCCCGAGGCGGCTGGGCGCGCGTGTGTTCTGTTAATATTAGCCGACCTGAGTCTTCGAAGGACCGTCTCTTCGCCTGATGCAATTGTCTCGCCTTTCGCTGGAGCTCCTCGCCCGCGCGATCCTCCTTCTCGTTCTCCGAGAGCCACGCCTCGATCTTCTGCCGCCAGGCTTTCCTGTTTCCGAGGATAGATTTCAACAGTTAGAGCTTGAGCAATCGAATGAAACGCGGTGAATCTGGCGCGTGGGTTACCCTGCGGGCTTCGCCTCCTCCTCCTGGAGGAACGGTTTGCTCTCCGCCAGTGGGGACGGCGAGCTCGGCCGCTCCCGGTCGCCCGAGAAGTCCGCGTTCAGGAGGTCTCCTCTTCGGGACTGACCTCGAGCTCTCCTTGCCCACGATCGATCTGCTCAATTCGGTAAATCGAATATGAATTCATCGAGTCTCGCGGGAATTTAGTGATTTGAATCGACGAGTACCTAAACTGCCCCAGGACTTTCTCTCGCGGGTGCCGTCCTGGCCGGAGGTCCTGAGGAAGTCCATGAGGTTCCCGTCGTCGTCCTCGCAGGGGATTCGACTCCTGCGGCGACGCAAAGTTCCGTTCGGCGTCACGTCCGGCGAGTATGTATCCTCTTTGGTAGATTGATCGGGCCCGCCGGAACAGGAACCCAGACGGCGCCGGATGCTCGGTGAACCGGTGATCGACACATCTTCGTCCGAAGTTACCCCACCGTTCTGCAGCCTTTTGATCTGTTTTTTGATTGTTAATAGTGAAATGTCTTCTAGCACGATGAAGAATTGAAAAGAGAAATTAAGACTCACTTTCGCTTCGTTTCGACTATAAGGTCGTTGAGGTATAGCAGTGCCGAGGTCGAAGAGTCCGTACTCCATCAAGTTCGTCTCGGACTCGGAACCTGGCGTCTCAGCTTGACTCGTCACTGCTCAAGTATATACATAAATCCAGAATTATAAAAATTCTCATTAAATACCAAAGTAAATAAGATAATTACGTAATCTCTTCCTGGCGAGGAGCTGCTCCTCGCGCTGCCTGCGCCTGGCAAGGACCTGTTCCTCTTGCACCCTCCGCCTCTCGTTCTCCGCGATCGCCTGGTTAAACTTCTGGCAGAATTGATGGAAGACCTTGAAACACTCCTCGAGCTTGAAGGTGTTGGCGTCCTCGCAGAAGAACTCGGCGAGGGTGCGTCGAACCGTTTCCAACTCCTCGGAATCTCGTCTTAATTGCGCCATCTCTTGCTCAGCCATCTGTCGCGCAATTGTTTATTTAATTCGGAGTTCTTTCGAGATTGAGCTCTTCGATTCCTACCTGCAAGAATTGGGCCATTTGCTCTTGGATGTCGGCCTCCGTGCTCGGAAGCTGAATCTGCGACTTGATCTTCTTGATCTTCGTGTCGAGGGTGTTGAATTCGTTGTTGAGTTGCTCGATCGTTGTCCTTGGGAAAGCAGAGGAATATAAGATAGTTAGAAATGCGTTTATTGAAGGATGGAGGATTAAAGGACTAATGTTTACTTTGTCGATGCTTCCAGTGCGGTCATGCTCTTCGTGAAGCTTAGTAAGTCCTTCCGCTTTCTCTCGGCTTGCTGGAATCAAAATTTTTTCCATGATTTATGAATTTAATAGAATCATTTTCTAGTGTTAATGAATTGTGTCTTTACCAGAGCTACGTAGTGGATGAGATTCATGCCCGGTTTGTTCGCTCGAATCTCCGTCAACTTTTGCAACGAGGAGAGTTTAACGCCGGCTGCATTCCCCGCATAGCCACCCTGCAAGAGAACACGTGTAATCGAGAGAAATCGATATTACCAGCAGAAATCATCAATTCCCCTACCGAATTGAGGAAGTTCCCTGCGACGAGAACCATGTAAAGCACCTCCTGCAAGGACTTGTTCGACATGAGATCCTCGCCCGCCAGGATCATCGAATTGATGCTCGGCTCCAGGTAACCCATGTTCGCCGCGAACTCTTCCTTCAGTAGCATACACTCTATCCGCAATTTGTAACTTGACGGCAAAGAGTAAAATCATAGAAAAAATCAATCCATCTCACTCAACCGTGGAAAGAAAGTTTGTAAGGATCTCCGAGGATTATTACTTTGGTACTTGAATGAGCTGAAGGAAGAACTTCTCGGCATTGCCGAGCTTCGATCGATCTCCATCGAAGCCCTTGAGCATCTCGAGCTCGTCGACTTCCGGGAGAATCTTGAGTAATCCGCGCAGCTTCTCCGCGCCGATGTCGTCGTGGCCGCCTTCCCGAATCAATCGAATGATATCCTCGTTCGAGCTACAAATCCAATAATCACAAAACCATTCCCACTGATTGATTCCACGAATTAAAGAAATACCTTCGGAATTGTTTCAAGAATATATTGACGTTCAAGCTGCGCTTGCCGTCGAGGAGTGCGATCTCCGTGGGCTCCCGGCGCCTCTTCTCGACCTCGGAATTAGCACCGGAGGAAGTGGAGCAGGTGGACGCCGGCATCATCGGCGGGCCTTGCTGGCAGAAGAGGCCCTCCATCTCGGCCCAATCTAGGTCGGCCATCGGCGAATTCTGGTGATCGGTCGCCACCAGCGACCAGATATTCCTCTTCCCAATCACCTACAACACACATCGCCATAACTTCCACCCTTAAAGACAGTCCCACCCTCTTCCACAAGAACCTACTTTATGATTAGGAATCTTATTCCAATTGATGGTCTTCATCTTGCTCTTCGGCGCGGGGATCTCCTGTTGCGGCAGAAGCCTCGCACTGTTATTGGGGGGTTCGGGGGTCGGTGCCCTAGCGATCTGGGGCACCTGCAGTGGCGGCGGCAGCGGCGGCTCCATCGGTGCATCCGCGCTCAAGGTCCCATTCGCGAAATTAGCAAAGAGCGGCGGCGGAGGCGGTGGCGGCAGCACTCGAGGGGGGTTACCCGTCGAATTGGGGGGCAAGGGGGCGGGGGGCGGCGGCGGGGGCGGGAGACCACCGGAGGAATTGTTCACAGGTAAGGATGCCTTCCGGGACGACGCTCCAGCCGTCTGTTCGGCTGCTCGACAGTGGCAGCATAGATTCGCCTGTGAAAATCGCAATTCGATTTTTAGTAAAATAGAGATTGAAGGCTAAAGAGAGTCGAAGTCTCTACACCGGCGACATTGAAATGACGCAAGAGGTGGATTACGCGAGCGGCGAAAGTCGCGCGTTCCCTCTAACGAGAAGAGCAAAGCGCGAGAGGCCGAAAGAGCGGCGATAATTCGAGGGGAGTTTGAAAATAAATCGTGGGCGAGGTAGGAGATAGAGATATATCGGCGGGGACGTTTACTTGAAGACTAGGAGATCGCAGCAGCTTGGTGGCATCCTCTCGGCTCTCGAGGAGCGTCGCCCTGTGCACGAGGGTCTCGGCGGTGTCCCATGCTAGATCGCTCGCGGCATCCTTCGGGTCCAGTCGCAGCAGATGCTGCAGGATACTGAGAAACGGCACTTCCTGGGGAGTATCTGCGATCTGCAGAAGAGAGAGAGAGAGAGAGAGAGAGAGAGAGAGAGGTTTAGTGAGAGGTTCAAGGGTCAACGGGGGAATGGAGAGAGAGCTTACTTGTCCGAGGATGGCATAGAAGACGTCGACGTGGGAGGAGAGGTCGATCCCAGGGGGGCCCTGATTGGAGAGCTCCTCGTCGGCCTCGCGCTGGTCGTCAAACACGTCCAATTGCACCCGGAGGTCCGGCGCCTCGCTCTTCCTGCAAGAATAATCGTCACCTTCCTCATCCGTCGGCATCTCAAGCCTTTGCCCACTGGGCCGCGCTCTATTCTCGGCCCGCTCGACACGCGGCCCGCCGCTTTTCCCCCAATTTCGATTTCCTTCCTCCCAATTTCCACTCCACCCCTCGCCGACCAACCGATCCGATACGCGCGGCCGCCTTTCCCCTCGCGCATCTTTCTCTCTCGCCGAGGAGGGCCCGGTCGCAGGAGCGCGCGCGCGTCTAATCAATGGGGAGCACAGTACGCGCGAGTGCCCGATCCAATCGAACTCGAAGGGAACGATCGAGCGGGTCGGAAGACAGCGCGCGGAAGAATAAGCGGCCTAGAGGAGCGAGAACCGCGCCGTTATCCGGTTATTATTATTGCCCGCTGGAAGCATCCGCGCGCGCCTTCCATACGTGTTCGCCATAATAGATTTCGATACTACGAATCGAGGGCGCCCCCCGCGTGACATAGCGGCTGTCGCCCGGAGACGGCTGAGTAGTCCTGTCGGAATAGTCCGCGGGTACTCGAGGGCGAAAGTGCACTTGTCGACTGGCCGCCGCGGCGGCGGGAGCCGATCGCCGATCCATGGAAAAGCCGATACGCACTCTACGTTCCTCGGTGGGTTCTCACGAATCGCGTTAGGACGTGCAGCCTCCGCGGGCGCTCCAGTTCCCTCGGGACGAGGAGACCAGCACCGAGAGAGAGAGGCACGAAAATAGTCACAACGTCGTTGCGGTAGTCCAATCCCGGCTCCTCCGCGGTGAGAATCCTCCGGGAAAAACGAGCAGCGCGACGGAAAGAAGTAAGCCGGCGGAGAAGCCGCGCTCTCGAGCTCTCGAGCTCTCTCGAAGGAGAGAGAGAACCAGCAGGGCCGCGGCGGGAGAACCTTTAAGACGAATGTTTCGAATCCTCCTCCTTATCACCGAGGCGCCGACGCCGCCGACGCCGACGTCGCACTCCGAGAAAGAACGATCGCGCACGGCCAAATATAAACCCCGGGATGGAATGCACTTTCCACCGCCGACTAATCCTCCGCCGCTCGATCTAACTTCTAACTGTTTCTCCTCTCGGCGAATTAGGCGACTTACTCGAGTCCACTGGGTTTGTCCTCGAATCACGAGATCCGCGATAATCGATTACTTGGAGAGGAACCAAGCACGGAGGAAATTAAGAAGTGAAAGATGGAAAGTCCGAGTTAACGGGGAACACGGAGAGGGTTGATGCGATGGCGTCCGTGCTCGATGCAGCTCTGGCACTGGCTCCTCCAGCGTCCAACTCTCGCGAGCCACGGATTCGGATCCGCAGGTGTATCCGAGCCAGGAGAGGCCCGAGTTAATTCGGGCTTTTCTCTCTCTAGCCGCGGCCTCGATCGTTCATTTTCTCCCTTTTCCCGCGGCGCTCGCACTCTTCGTGGAACTCGGATGCCTAGCATCCCCGCTCTCACCCCCGCGCGCGCTTCCGCCGAGAGACTAATGGGCTAACAAGTACACGTCCCGCTCTATTTTTCCCACTCGGGCATTCTCCATCCCCGAAATCCTCCTGCGGCGTTCGCCGATAATCGGTAAGAATGGTCATTTCTAGAAAGGCGAGGAAAGCAGTCGAGTAGCATAAGTCGAGGGACTCGCCGATCGAGAATAGTTCGGGCGGGCGCGCGTCACACGAGACACGAGACATAGTACTATTCCTGTAAGGCGCGACTCTCAACGGGATCGAAACAAGTCCTCCAAAACTCCGAGAGAGAGGAGCCCTGCATCATCGTTTGGCAGCAGACTTCCCCGGGCCAGCTATGCCCCGCCGATTCCCGGTCAATAGTTTCGCGGCGACATCGAGAATCGAGAAACGTCCAAGCCGAGTGATTATCTTGATTAGTGCATGCGAGTCTCTGCGTGGCTGATGGACGTTAGTTGACCAGTGGGGACTAGTAATTAACGATCGCGACGATATGCAATGGGGAGAGTAGAGCGGCGACGGAATCAGGGCCGATGGCTTTCCGCGCGATGCCAATAAAGTAGTCGCGGCGAGGAGAATTTCATGAAACACTCGAGGGAGATACTTTACTGGCATTGTGTGGACGTGCAAATGCGAGGGACTGAGAGAGATAGAGAGAGAGTGAGAGAGAGAGTGAGGTCTGGGTACAATAAAGCGCCCGTTGGTAACACACTCATTATGGTTTATTATTCAACAACGTTAAGGTGTTAATCAGTTAATAAGGCGAATCCATCCGGCCGACTACTCACCTAAGCTCGTTGAGGATCGGCAGGAGCTTCAGTCCTGAAACAGAAGCGTCGATTTACTCAGGCTTTACTCTCGCGCTCGAAACGACGCTGGTCGCTCGCGAGACTGATTAGGAGCTGTAACCGACCGATGAACTCGTTTCGCAGTCGTATCCGGTCCTTGAGCACCGGCGTCGAGATGACCAAGCAGTTGACGAACGCCAACAATGCCGTCTGGTAGTCCTCCGCGGTTCCCTTCTGCAGCTCCTCCACGAGCACTCGCAGCCGATATCGCTCACCCTTTCGCTCCTAGATCGCCCAGTAATTCAGACCTTTACTCTCTCGATCGCCGCGCAGCCTCTTTCTTCTTATCGGCGATCGCCCCACTAACCACGCGACTCCTCGCCCGGAAGCGCTCCAACAAAGCGAGTAAACGGAGTAAACCGAGCAAACCGAGCAAACCGAGCAAACCGAGCAAACCGATTCGCGCGCTTTATCGCCGATTCTACTCGGTTCCAAGCGACCGGCCACATATTCTCCGAGACCTTTTGCAACGGCGTGGCTCGCTAATAAGCGAGATGCAGATGCTGGCGCAATGCTAATGCCAGGGAGATGACGGGGTCACCAGTGGCCCCCGCCTGTAGGAGATACACGCGCGGCTACGGTTGATGATTCTTTTGTCCGCGGGACCTTGAACCGTGACTTTTACCGAAGGCTCGCGTCGCGAAAGGCGGATTACGGATTCCTCGCACGGTCTCCTCGCGCTTAGAAATCGGGTGCTCTGGCTCTGAGGGAGAGAGATGCTAATGAGACAGACCTGATGAGCGTGAAGGGTGTCGATGGCCCGTTGCCTGCCATCCTGGCTGTAAACACAGAGCGCCGAGAGCAGCTCGACCACTTGCTTCTTCACCGAAGGGCACGCGGTGTCCAGGGCTGAAATCGAACAGAGACACTCCTTTACCACTCTCGTCCACATTGCCAACTGCGAAGCAACAGAGGAAAATCAAATGTAAGTTTACCCGAGGCGAGTTTCGCGCAGTAGTCGGGGTTGTCCACGATGTACTCAAGTCCGACGTGCGAATCCATCCTGAGCGCATTTGCGGCAACTCCACTCCCAGCCTGCAAACAGAGCGAACACAGTTGCAGTGAAACACTTTTCCGACAGTGGGATTTCCCGATCGATCGCCGCCAATTACTAGAACGAGCGGCGAGCGTTAGTCGTCGGAGGAAGCGTAGTCGTTAGAATTCCAGGATGCGCTCGGCCGCTCGATAGAATCGAAGTCGGCGCGACCGCGCGAATAGCAAAGAGGCCAATCGTTCCATCTCGAGACTCGAGTCGATCACTGTTCTGCCTATAAATGGAAATGGCCCGCGCGCCGCTCGCCTATAATTCTCCTTAATATTCCATTAAGCCGCGAGGCGAGAAAAAGCCACTCCGAGGTAAATATTGCGAGCCGGCTCGATTCTCTTTCGTAACGCGCTTATCGCAATTAACAGTAAATGCCGGCCGTAAAGTCGTTTTTCTTACGAGCACTCTACCGGTTTCCATAAAGCCGCGGATAAGAAAGACATTAGCTTTCATGAGCCGAATTAGCCTAATGTGAATCGATCTCGACGCGCCAATTCTGCGAGCTCCTACAACTGGGACACGTGGAGAGTTGGGTTCAATTGCCGATTGGTATAATAGGAGCGAAAGTCGTCAACAGCTGTTTCTCTCGTCTCGATGGTTATTAGCTGCTAAGCAAGTGGTATAGTGGTCTTATTGCTTTATTGTCCCTCCAATCGTTGGACTTCTATTGATCGGCAGTTGTACTCGCTGATTAACTCGAAAGTGAATCAGTGAACAATCTCTATCGCATGCATTACATAATGTCATGGATATTATCTCGAATACAATTTACAATATTTGTTATAATTATTTCAATCAAACTCAAATTTAATTCTCGCCCATTCCAAGATTCCCTTTATCATTTACAACAATTATTGCAATTCTACTATTTCCAGCAATGTACGGCGATGATTGAAGAGCTCCGCGCAAATGGAGCGAGCGCGATAGGATCTCCGATCGCTATAAACCAGACTTGATAATTCTCGGAAGGAAAAAAAGGCGGCGGCGATACACACCCGGGAGGATTGAACACCCAATGACAGAAGGTGACTGGCGCGGCGCGCCGGGACAATTTCCTATTCATCGGCGGCGTTCAGCCTCCAGCGTCGAAGATTGTGTATAGAGCGCGGAGTGGCGAGAAAAAAGCTAATGGCTGATGACGAGAGGGCGAGCGCGCTTATGGCCGATATGCCTTCGAGGATCGCGCACACGTATAATTAATCCAGATGGAAATCCAGTGGAACTGCAGCGCGGAAAAGCCGCTGATTAACGGGAGATTGATGACGGGAAACCGAGCGCTGGAGAATGGCGGCTTTTCAGAAAACTGCGGCTTCCCTCGAGCGAAGCTGATCCGCGTCGACGAGGTCTAGGTTGGCTGGTTCGCACTCGGTGCTCGAGCCTGCCGGACTACGACACGTGCGACTCTGTTTCTCTCGAGCGGCAGGAAACTACTGGAATCCATAATGTCTGCTGACTTGGGACCATTTTTCTATTTTTCGATATTTCTAGAACTCGCCCAAATTTCGATATATAATAATTTTATCCCCAAAACTAAGATTTTACATGTGACTAATGAAACGAAATATATTTCTCGAAATTCCGAAGATAATCACTAAAGAACCCAATTGTGAATAACCCTGTAGATTCTCGTGGGGATTATTGCTCCATTGTGGAAAAGCTAGGATCAGCGTCCTCAAGTGGAGACGTTGAGTCGCAGTGGGATTAATGGCTGTTTACATTCGCGGACGGGCCGCGCCGGGGACTGCGAGGAATGTATTTTTACCGGGGCGGAGAGTGTGCGCGGCCCGCTCGGATGCCGCGCGGGACAAGGAAGGGAAAGGCCTCTCGAGAGGGTATATGGACTAGAGGTGTTGTCGGGAGCTGCCACTGCGACAAAGGGCGCGGTGCGAGCGAAAAGGAACAACTCGCGATTCGCGCGACGCGCCGCCACCGGATGCTCCCGGTCCACGAAAGCGGGCCGATACCGAGGAGCATCTCGGCATGCAAACAACCCGCGGACCAGAGAGAGAGAGTGAGCCGAGTGGACATACACGCAGGTAGAGAAAGAGAGAGAGAGTGGAAGTGCAGGCGAGGAGAGAGGGAGAAAAGTGCGAGAGAGCGAGAGAGTGAAAGGGCAAGGAGAGGAAGAGGCGCGGTGGGGAGGGAAACATAAGGGGAAAGACCATAGGATTGCGTCACCGTACGCATGCACATACCTCCAGTCATGCTTAAAAATAGATTCTCCAATATTATGGTCCGCGCTGCAATAGTCTTTGATACTTGGCGACTGAGGGTCCTGCCAACCTGCTACGTCCACTCATTCTTCAAACATTCCCTACTCCAAACCCCAATTTTTCCTAAACAGATCTAGTACTTAAAATAAAACTATATCAACTAACAGACTCCGGCATATACTCGCGACAAGTGCGAGGGGGGTACGCTCGCCGCGAGGTAGGATATCTAGGTGCAATACCGAATATAACACGGAGGCAGTGGGACTTGCTCGCAGTGATTCATACCACTATACCAGTACGCCTTGCGAGGGGCCCATGCGCGCCAACATAAGTACATAAGCCCCGCGCGCAGGAGCTTCCTGCAATCGGTTCTCTCGGCGGGGCGACCTCGAGGCTCGCACTTGCGAGTTGCGAGTCCGCATTTACGGTCGCTGGCCATCTTAGGAAGGACGCGTTCGCGGGCCCCGCGAGGGGGGACGAAATCGGGCGAGCGATCGGCTTTTTTTTGCGGAGAGCAGTCGGGACCTTGTCCGACCTTAATAAACGCCAGTGGTCCTGGCGAAGACGACGCGCGTCAATGTCACGAAGTACAAGCGTCGCTTTTACTGACGCACTCGAGTATGCCCCTAACAGAGCGTTCATTGAACGGCCGTGCGATTGAGGGAGCGCGCGGCGCCAACCTCCGGGACAAAGCGGTTCATTCCAATAATACCAAATTTCCAGCCACCGAGACCTTCGCGATTGAAGAGGCGCGGTGGCGAGTCGTCTGGGAAAGAAAGGAGACGAGTCGCGGAGGAAGAAGTATAGCCTGTCGACGAGGTGGAGGCCGGAGTCGGATGTAGCCTCGCGTGAAATCGCATTTAGCAGTTTAGCCTGTGCGCCGATTACTAATAGTCGCCATGCCTCTCCTGTGCCCGGAGGATTGTGTGCGGGGCACCACGTAATACGGATTGGCGCGCGCGCGCGTGTATTTAGGCATATGTATATACATATATAAAATAGCACTCGCGGCGGACGTGGGATACCATATCGGGCACCTTGTTGACCTCGCCTCTTTTCTCTCGGTCTCACCTCCCTGTCCTCTCTGTCGTGTCTCTTAGGCGGCGCGCGCGAGCGGCGCGCGGACGCACGCACCTATCTCGGATCTATGTGTTTCAGCGGGTATCTCTGCTCCTCGCCTCCTCGCCTCCTCAACCCTCGGCCCTCGCCGTCCTCCTGACAAAAGGATCGGCAGCCTCGCCTTCGCCGGATTCGCCCAACCAGCCTCCGAATTCGAGAACCGTGAAAGTAAGCGTCTGTGTGTGTCGGTACATACACTCGCGACTCGCTCGCGCTGGTCCCCCACCTCCCTTCTGATTCCCAAGGATCGCACTTTTCCAGCTGCCGTCAGACCAAGTGCATAACCAGCCGACTATTGCAAATCCTTCCAGCGGAGATTTACGGCACGTGTGCTGGGACTGCTGGGCCCCCCCGCTCGACTGGTATTTCGGAATCGTGCTCGAGCGCGCGACTCTCGCTCTCTCGGCCGATATTGGGCCATTTGTGGGAAAGGTGTGCGCGCTCGCTGCTCACTTGATCCACCACGTGCGGATACTTCCATGTATAGCCACGATCAGGGACGTCCGGCGGGATTTTCTATTTCATTTCACTACGGCCTCCGTCTCTCGGCCTCTCTGCCTTCCGCCTCTACGAGCGCGAGCTCTGTTATTCCCCGTCGCGTTTGCTACCTTCGAGTCGACTCTCGGTCGAGCAGGGTAATAATGAGCCGGTTGGTATTGGCGTGATTGATTGGATAGGTTTTCGCTGCTTTCCCAGGTATTGGCTGAAATGGATCGCAAGGGCGCAGCTGATGCACTGGCTGGCGGACGGTGCGCAGCAGCCCACGTGCTCTTACCAGCTCTCCCTCCGCGCGCTCGGTTGCTCTGCCAGGCTGATTAGCATGGCAGACCAACAGCTCCCGATCCCTTCGGTGATTTCTCCCGCGGACAAATGCGCGTTTCGCGCAAAATTCCCGATGCGCGTCGCTGGTTTCGTCAGGCCTCTCCTCCTCGTCTGACGCGCGCGCGATCCTTCTTTCTCGGGACGCGTGAAAGTCGTGTTAGAGTGCCGATCGACCTTGCGCCCGGCGAAGAGGCGCCCAATTTCGTAGTCATCGGCGAAGGTTCTTCTGTCTTTGAGCCGGGACGAAAAGACGCCTGAGCGGAATGGCTAATTGCATGCATAATCGGTCAACAACTGCGGTGAATACGCCCGGCGGAGTACGCGCCGCCTACTTGGACAAAAGTTGTTTGCCGAGGGTTCCTCGAGCGCCGTCTCCGATCGGATTTCAATTTGGACGGTCTCTCGCCTCCGCTTGAAGGAAACAAGTGTTGGCACTCTGGAACTCCGGGGCGCGAGTGCAGAGGATAAATTGGTCGGCGAGTGCGCGCTCGGGCCGTTTCAGGCCAATTAGCCTTGTGCCGAGTATATACACCTGCGTACTTCCATTTTAATGAACGCGCCGCGGGTAACTCGGTTTGGCGTTTTGAATCATTCTGCACCGGTACAGGCCTGGACTGTGCGGTTACCTTGTGACAAGGTGGTCATGGCCCCGACTCGACGGGATACGGTGGTCAGGATCGTCCCCTCCTCACTTTTACTTGCATCTACGTATGACATGTCTTCGGCGGCTCGCGCCACTTTGAATCGACTCCTTTGCCAGCGGAGAATTCCAGAGAACCGATTAATATCCTCCGCTTCGCCGCGGACAGATTGAAAAGGCAATTTCGACGCGGATGATCGCGCAATGATTGCGCGCGGCCTCTCCTCCTCCTCCCACGAGAATCCCTCTTTCTATTAATTACCTATTGTGCCATTGTAATTGCTCGCTCGCTCGCTCTCCGGCGCACTGATCACAGAGAGCTGTCGTGTTATTAGGGCTCTCATCCGGCGGCGAAACGCGCCACTGGCCGGGAGGGGATGATAGGCGACGGGCGCGAGATTTTCATAGATGAGCAGCTCTCTTGGCTCGCCGCGGGCCTTAGAAAGAGGCGACGGAGACCTTCGAAGGTAGCCCTGTTGCGATTAATTTGATTTACTGGTCGCGGCGACGACTGCTTATCGCACTGGGCGATAATCGAGAGCGGTGCGCGGTTCAAGCCAGGCCGCGAGCGTGTTAGTTGCCACACCGATTTCCATTAAGAACCACAATCCCAATTGAATCTCTTCCCACATGATTAGAGTGGCCAAGAGGAAAGTGGAGACAGCAAACCTCGGCGATTGTTAGAAGATTAGCAATTGTTTGCGCAGCTCATCTCGGACGGTGGAGAGGTGTGCCAGTTGGAGAAGGAGCGCAATCGGGGTTGCCGAGTGAGTGGGAGTAATGAAATTTGACAGGTGTATCAGACGGAGAGTGCACCTTGAGGAACTGTCATCGACAGTCGGCGATTCGCTTCAGCACCTAGTGAGAAGGTACTCGATGGTGACCTTCCTGGTCCTCTCGAGTGATCAACGGGTTTACTTCCGATCGGAGGATCCACGGGCCGGTTGGCATCCCGCTCGGAGGAGCACGCGCACACACACTTTTTTCGTCGAGCACCGATTCGCGGAAACTGCGTTTCAGGAGCGCGCGACGTGCCGCCGCGATCTCGCGGACCTGATCCAGGACGCATGCGTGCTCCCCTTCTCCGCGGGATATATCGCCAGTCCTCTCGATCGCCCTTTCTTTCCAGGCCTACTCTCTTTCTCTCGCGGCCGACCCCGCCACTCTAGAATCCCGCCGGGAGACCAACTTGGGCCCCGCATCTCTCTCTCGGTCCTTATTTCAAGCGGCAGCTATCGCCTTTCATCTACGAAAGCGCGAGTACTCTCTCTCACTCTCTCGCTCCTTCTGGCTCCTCCTTCCCTCTTTCAGCTGCGGCGCTCGCCGCTCAGGCCCCAACCCCGGCGATCCTAGCGAAAGCTATTAGCGTGGGTATGCGGGTGTGCGCGCGTACTTGGGCCCGCGACAATCAGGCTAACGGCACAATCTCGCCTCCGCGCGGAAAGCTCACGGGGCTCATCTCCGGCGCCGCCTAATCCCTGCTACTTGTTCTCCGAATGCCAGCGCCACTCGACGCTGCAATTAAGAAATGTTGGGGTAAAGAGAGCGGGAGATTGATATGTGGGAGTTTCGAGGCTGATATCTGTATATAAATAAAATTGTATTATCGTACTGTGAGGGAATATACAAGGATCACTGACCGAATCATCGACATAAAAATTGATTAATTTAATTCGCTAAGATTTTAATCCCGCGAGCGATACGCTCAATCATGATGCGGAAATCATTCAGAAACGCTGATGAAAATTCGATGGCTGTGTGGGTTGGGCAGTGGAATAGACCATGCCGGGTGGCTGCTGGTGGGTCATCGCGTGACTCTGATGCTGATGGAATTCCGGCGCACCGTGCGGCCCGTTCAGTCTTACTCGTTTTGCATTTTGTCCGTGATTGTGGTCGCCGTTGCCCTGTTGCTGCTGGTTCTGCTGCTGTAAAAGAAATCATATTTATGCCGCGGAATATTGGAGCACGCGGTGTAGATATAGAGAGTTGAACGAGAGTACCGACACGTACTGTCTGTTGTTGGTTCTGTCTCGCCTTGTTCTCAGTCTTCTCCTCCGTGTCGTCGTCCGTCAGGAATTCTCGCTTGGGATATGGTATCGGGCAACCGGCAAAGATGCTGCATCACGCATGAGGATAATCAAAATTTGCCGCTTTAAAGATACAATAAATATACGTACTCTTGAGTTGGCAGTGGTTCTTCTTGAAAGTAAGCGTCTTGCATTGAGTGCTCCGATGTTATCCGCTTGTTGGGGTCCATCATTAAAAGTTTCTGAAGCTGCGAAAACGAGTGTTAAGCCACGTGGAAAATTATAGCAAATAATTCCAGCCCTCATATCTCACGGATGACTTACCAAGTTAAATGCCTTACTGTCAGGTTTTATTTTGTGTCGATCCATGTACTTTGTCAGAGAGCAGTTTGCATAACTATAAATGGAGAAAGCCACTGTTATTCTTGGTGCTTGGAAAGTTAATAAGAGGAAGGCTACATGCAATACATACTTGGATTTCTTAAAATCTTTTAATAAAGTTGGGTGCTCAGGCATTTTTCTAATATCCTCCCAATCCTTCTCTTGGGGAAATCCCATTACATTGAATATCCTAAGAACAATTCATCTCGATTATCACAATCCTTCCAATTGTCACACCAGGCTCACTCACCTATCTAATTGATCATGATGATAAGGGTTACTAGTTTTAATGTCTTCTTGCCGACAATGAAAGATTGGTTCCGACGTTAGGAGTTCCGCGAATATACAGCCGATTGCCCAGATATCTGTAACAGGAAGAATATTTGTAGTTTTAAAGCAGGTCACACCTTCTTAAGTATTGAAAATGGGTAAGACATACCTATGGCTTTTGTATAATGTCGAGCACCTAATAATAATTCTGGTGCCCTGTACCAAAAAGTCACAACTACTGGATCTAAATCAGCAAGTGGCTTCAATGGAGCATTGAATAACCTAGCGAAACCCATATCGGCTATTTTCACTCTTCCCCTCTCATTTCCCTCACCCATTACTAGAATATTTGCTGGCTTCTGTAATGAGCATAACATTCACATTAGCAGAGATTCTTCTCTCTTTGAGATTCATTGGAAAAGTTCTACATTACCAAGTCTCTGTGGAGCACCCAGTTGGAATGTAAATAATGAATACCATCTAGAATCTGATAAAGCAAGGACTTCACCATTCCCTTTGGTACCATCACAGGTTTTTTACTAGCCTTCGCCGCTCTGTGAAACTTTATTATATGCTGCAAGTATCAAGAGTAATGTATTACATTTCATTAACACAGATCTATTAGTAAGGTCAATTCACCTACCCATAAGTCATGCTCCGCAAAGTCGAAGAGTAGCCACACCTTCCTATCATTGTGCGACAAGAAGACACGTATGAGGGTAATTACATTAATGTGTTTTAATTCCCTGAGTAACTGTGGAGAGAAGACATGGCAAAATTATTATTACTCACAAGTGTACTATGTTTAGATGAATAACTTGGGAGCAACTTACTGCAATTTCTCTACAAGCAGACATGGAAAGGCCAGTGCCTTCTATTTGTTTGAGGCCGAAGTCTTTCGTGTCTGGCCTTGACTTTAATTCACTATCTGGCACGCTGTTATTGGGAGATAAATATCAGTACGAGTTTTCATCGGATAGTCCTTAATGTAACAAAATAAAAGGACATTCTGGAATGGAAAAGGACAGACTGCTTAACATCCATTTGTTTGATGGAACACGTAAGATGTTATTCCGATCCGCAGGCTTGCGTGGAAAGTAGATATTTCGAGGGAGCGAGTTTCCCGGGGAAAATCATTGGGAATAACGAAAACGACGAAGAAACGATTGGGGTAGGTTAGAGGGACTAACCCTTCCTTTCTACGGGCTTTGTAGACGTGCCCATAAGTCCCTCGTCCGACCTTGCATCCCTCGAACTCAAAGAGATCCTCGACCTTCGTGCGGTCCTTTTGGGTTTTCATTTTAAATTCGTAATCCATCATGATTGGTTTGGCTGGGACCGATTATCAACTATAAACAAACATCTTTAAATGGCATGTGCACACAACCAGCTTCCCACACACACTGTCACACGTCATCCACACACCAATCCACAGCGAGGTCCGACTGCCTGAACACTGCTGAACCACCTGAACACGAATCTCGTGAATCCTGAACACGCGCCGGCTTCGACTGTAAATTGCCAGCGCATCACGCTATCCTCTTCTTCCTCCTGGCACCAGGTCGCAAAGCAGAGTGCTCTCGCGGTATTTTACTGTAGAAGACGCTCGGAGATGCTAGTATTGACATAAGCTGAAAAGGGAAATAAAGGATTTGTAAAAGTAGGTCGAAAAGCGCAATTGTCAGACAAAGGAAATTAACTGATTTTGATTTCCCCCGCTTGGCCGGGCAAGGTGGTCTCTTTGACGCGAGCGATCACATTGGTCGTCGCTGGTATCTAGTATTACCTTGCTGACTCTTATTGCCGGAGTTAAAGCTCACGCTGACAACTAATAATCGTAAGAAAGTTTTGTAGTCTGACACTGACATCGAAGGAAATGCCAGCAACGGCAATGCATAAGTTTGTGACATTCCTGGGCTTCATGTCCATGCTGCACGCAGCCTATTCAGCGGCCCAACGTGAGTCCTCGCTCTTCGGCATCGTCACTCACATAGGTTAGTGGTTGATTGTTAATTCGCTTGTTTTCTGCCTTTTATTACAGATCGTTCCTATTTGAGGATAACGGAACAGGAGTTCACGAACCTCCCCATTGACGTGAGTACCTTGAAAGTTCTGTCGACGATTTTTGAGTATGATTTATTGATGAGTCTGAATGGTGGTGGTTTCTTGTAGATCATGATACAGGGTATTATCAGTCTGTTTATAATGATGTACGGAGTAATGTACATCGCGGGCGACTTCAAAGAGATCCGTGCAGTAGTCGATTTGCAGAACAAGTCCTGGGAAACCCTGAGGAACCTGCCGTCTTTTCAAATATTCAACCACCGTGGGAAAACGCTCTCCCCGGTATATCTCTCGGGATCGTAATTATCAGTGTCGATGTATCTAAGATATTGAAATTCGCGTGTATATTTATGACGATTGGAATAAAGTTGATTTATGAAGAAGCGAGCGTCAGCCATTCCTAGGGATCGAGAGATGGGAGTGTAATCGAAATATCGTTTATTTTCAAATGAACAGATCGTAAGTGAAAATGGGCCTGCATCCATTTCGCAGGATAGCAAACGTTTTATTCTGCGTTTAGTAAAAATGTGATTGCTAGCGCGTAGCGCGCGATCGACTGGACACGGCGGCGAGCGGTGTCAGTAAAAAAGACTGTGGAATCCATCCCTTTTTCACCTATGCGCTTTATATTTATTTTGTGTGAAACATTAATTAGAGGGTAATAAAGGCTCGTCTCTGCACATCACTTTTTTTGCTTCTTCTTTTCAGCCTCTTCTTCCTTCTCCTTCTCAATCTCAAGGACGTAGCCCTCGATGATGTCCGAATCCAGCATCTAACACGAATAAGAGAGTATTGGTGGTTTTGGGACAGAGTATTTTCTAATGTCAACTTATCGAGGACATACCTGCAGTGGCTTGCCACGTCTCATAACTGCTATTTCTAAGTTCTTTTGTCCAGACTGAACTACTTCCAGTAATGCTCTAATAGCTAACTTTATAGTACCGTTTTCAGTGGACACTTCCTCCGCTGTATAGTACTTCTCTAAGAACTCGTGCACTGTCTTGGCATTTCTGCCAGTAGCATTCGCCTTCCATTCGTAATAAATGCCGGAAGGCTCGGTCTGATACAAATGTGGTACGCCATCATAATCAAAGCCTGCTAACAAGCAGGAGATACCAAAAGGTCTTCTGCCATTGCTTTGCGTGTACTTCTGTTTAAGACCTGGATAACAGAGAACAACACAGTAATACAAATGTGAATAATGGTTTTTCTTCTTATAAAACAATCCAATCGTACCTGCTATATACCTGGTGATGTACTCCAAGGTAACCGGGTCTTCCACAGTCAACTTGTGACTCTGGCATTCGATCTGTGCCCTGTTTATCAGTACCCTAGCGTCCGCAGTCAAACCTTATCCAACAAAACCAACCGATCAGAACAAATATCCTTTCAAAGGGCGTGGGAGCGCGAGAAACACGAACCTGCAAAAGCCATCACAACATGGTCGTCGAGGAGGCATATTTTTCGCACAGTTCTCTCCTCCTGCAGTTTGGCCACCGACTTCTTCTCGACTCCGAGGACGACAACATCGGTCCCGCGAACGCCGACCTAGAGGAACGACATATAAACAGATTTCGGTACTTCAAGAAAGTGAAGGATCGCGAAACTTTCTCAAGCTCCATTACTCCGATAATTCCATTGCGAGGGATTCCGAGGCCCGGGAACCGAGATTTTCGTCTACAGGGAAAGTTGGTGGAGGATTAAATGGCAAGTGACGGGCGAAATGAGTAAAGCGAGGCGCAAAGTAGACCGCAAGAGCGTAGGTTAGATCGAGTTAATGTAGTTACCGCTGTCGATCCCTTTTTCACGGCTTCCTGGGCATACTCGACCTGGAGCAGGTGACCGTCGGGCGAGAATACCGTGATCGCCCTGTCGTATCTCGCTGACATTGCTTCTACTTTTCAAAACAGAGACCGATGATTCCGCCGCACGTAAATGACTTCGCCGTTTTTCGAAGGAGCCACAGGCAACCGTAAGCAAACGCGCTCTCTGTCTCGCGCGCTTCCGCCGAGCGCCGCCAGAGCAGCGATGACTTCACGATTTCGCACACGCGCGCGCCAAGCTTTTTGCATTTTCGAATGGAATCAGCAACGTTCCGCCGGCTGAATATCAATTATAGTCCACCAAGACTTTTATCGTCTAGGAATACATTCCCTAGCCGCCGAGAGATTAGACTATCCAACCATTCCTCTATTAACAGTAATTTGCACTATCCAAGGTTCGGTTTAATGTTGACCTTCAACTAGTCTTCGCACTGATCGGCATCAATATAGTCAAGGCAGGAAGTGGCCAGGGCGCCGAGCGTCCAGATAAACCTGAATTTCGTAGCCCATTAATCTATAAGACCTAGTCAAACTCACCGATAGACTACCGGGCCGTGACTGATAATAATACTACGTGAGACGTGCGCCGATAGCCGCAAGATCGTGCGAGCTGCCGCCGCCCGAGATAGGTTCGGCAAATATAAAGAAGCCGGCGCGAGTTACGCCGCAGTCGAAAACTGTGTCGTAAACCAAACGCGGAGTCTCTCGTGTGCGCCGCGCGCGGTATTAGCCTAAGCGCAGGAATCTCCGGAGTGCGAGGAAAAGCATATATACCGCGGGGGCAGGAAGCAATCTTTCACTCTGGGACCATCGAAAAGCAAACGAGCATGGAAAAAGGAGCGGCTGGAGCCTAGATTTTAAGATTAGCTGGTGCGCGGAGGGGATGAATACACACGGATAGAATCAGAGTATTGTAACTAGTATAAGAGAGAACGATCAGCTTAGTGAAACGTTTAGTCAAGGCTGACCGACGAGCTATCACGGATAGACGCTCGCTCACAACATGGTCGGGTTTGTAATGTTCCCTTCTTCTTCTTCTTCTTTTTCTTCTCCTTCTTATTATTCCTCGCCTATTATCTACGCCGAACTTACGCGGCCTAACACAGACCTATCTGTTACAAGATAATTGACAAGTTCTCGCTACCTGTGCTCTGCTATGCTATCAGCGCAATTGCCCGCACGACATCGTCCTGTCCCAGTGTATGGCCCAGTGTAATGCACGCTAGTATGTCGAAAGGATAAAAGTGTGTCAATCGTACGATATGTGCGCGGATCGGTGCGGTGCAACAGTGACAAACACATTCGGGTTTCCCGCTGATTGTGAAGCAATGGATCGATGCCTGATTTATAATCTATAAATAATATCTTATTTATTGAGTGTCCTTCCCCGTCGTAATAAAAGTAGTGCCGAGCGATGAAAAAGAGGCATTGTGCGAAAGCGTGTGCGTTACTCGAGGTCTGGCTGGTGCATCAGAAACCTGTTTCCAATTAATTCCGCTGGCTATTATAACAGCACTTCCTGGATCGCTCGCGTTAAAACGTGGCTTCGGAGAGGTTTTCGGAGTGCCGCGATTGCCAAGTGGCAGTAATTAACCGGCTGAATATGCCGAATGTTATCCGGCGGGTGATACTCGTCGCAGTTTATAGTGGAACGTGTCACCCAATGTCAAAATATCACTGTAATTACTCTGGTTCTCGGGTTTGATCTTGCGATAAGCTTGTCAGATTGCGGCCACAGCGGTTCGATCGACATCGTATCGATTATCTCCGCGGGCACTTATCGCTGTTGTTGCTCTTTCCTTGGCAGAGCCAGCAACGAAAATGCCGAATTTCTGGCGAGGCGAAAAGAGAAGCCGCCGGCTCTTAACAATGAACAGAGTGCGCCGGTTAGTTGGCGCTTCGCTGGCTGAATGGCGAGCATAATTGGACGATCGGCCAAGCGATTTCCGTAATTGCGCGGCCGCGATTTGATTGACTGTCGTGCGCGGCAAGCGCCGTCGATTTTCGTCCTTTCCTATGAATCGCGCGCCGGCGATCGAAGTCCGGCCCTAATCAAATTATCGGCCGCTGGTTAATTAATGTCGTACGCTTTTTCCTCGCAGGCTGAAGAAGAAGGTGTTGGTCTTCGGGACCGCGGCGGTCTTGCTCCTGGCGGTGGTAATAGCGCTGTTGGTTGTCTTCGTATTCCAAAAGCAGAGTGTGGAGAATCCCCCGGAGCAGGGCGGCTCGTTGCTCGGTCGCTACAGGAAGGTAAAGAGTATTCTTTAGCGCAGTCGGAAGTGGGAATCAGCACACGATATCGTGTTTATCCGGGGCGGATCGAATCGAGAGATTACATTCGCTTCCCTCACCGGGCAAATTTAGAAAAGGAGCGCCTCGGCTATCATTAAAAATGGCTCGACCCAGATAAAAATATATATTTCAATACACGCGCTTCTCCGTGCGTGTGTGTCTGTTTTTTCGAAAGGCCGGCGTCTCCACAAATGGGCAGGAGTGCGCAGAGATCGGGGCGGGTATGCTGGCCAAGGATGGCTCGGCCGTGGACGCGGCGATCGCCGCACTTCTCTGCGAAGGAGTAGCTTCCTTACATAGGTAAAACGATATGTGTGATCTGCTGAATAATCTCTCGCCGCGAGCACGCCCGAGCGTAATACGAGCCTCTGCCTGCGATACAGCTGCGGATTGGGCGGCGGTTTCCTAATGACCATATGGGACGCGAAAACCCAGACGGCGAATTACCTGGACGCTCGTGAGACCGCACCGGCCAAGGCGCATCGGGACATGTTCGAGGGCGATCCCGATCGCGCTATGTTCGGTGAGCAAGCGATCTATCGATGAATGCGTATAATAAAGGGGAATCAATATTGAATTGAATGAATTGGTTCGCTAGGAGGTCTCGCGGTCGCCGTCCCCGGCGAACTCCTCGGCTACTGGGAGGCTCACAAGAAGTACGGCAAACTCCCCTGGTCCGAACTCTTCGAACCGACGATCGAGCTCTGCAAAGTCGGCTCCCACGTCAACGACTACCTCGCCGCGTACCTGAAACAATTCGAGCCGATGATCAAGAAGGAAGAGAGTCTAGCCGAGATCCTCGTCAATCCCGCGACCAACTCCGTATGGAAGGTGAGGGAACCGCGAGTCTCCGATGATTAATGGAAATAAGGAAGAATGAGCGAACGGGTCTTTTTTCAGACTGGTGACAGGATAAAGAGGCCGCAATTAGCGCAGACTCTCGCGAAGATCGCGAGGCACGGGCCGAGCATCTTCTACAACGGCGCGATGGGCGACGACCTAGTGAAGGAGATTCAATCGTTCAACGGCACCCTCGAGAAGAAAGATCTCCAAGATTACAGGTGAGCGTGGCCGCCTTTTAACTCGCCCAATCTACCGCTGGATCTCCACTCACTTTCTGAGTTACTTTCCGAGGAAAAGGATTTAGCGGCGCGCGATAAGACCCGAGCGACGAATAAAAATTGCAACAATTAAGATAACGCGTTACGCCGGCAGATAAAGAAGCGGGGAAGGAAGCGTGCCAGCAGCGGATTGATTACGAGATATTGACTATGTGTTACAGATTTAGCAGGAACTGCCACTCGTATTGCGTAGAAAAATATTATTGTTCATTGTATAAGTAAAAGTGTGAGTTTCTCGCGCAGTGTCAAGTGGAAGGAGCCCATTAAGTCGGAGATTTGGAATCACACCATCTACACGGCACCGCCGCCAGGCTCGGGTGTCATTCTAAGCTTCATAATGAACATCCTGGAGGGTCTACTGCCCACTAATGATAGGAACGTAATGTGGCAGCGAATGGTGGAGACTTTCAAGTGGGCATACGCGCGAAGAACCGAATTGGGCGATCCCGACGTCAATAGGATCGACATCAGTAAGTCCGTCGCATGATACGGTTAATGATTTATAATAGGCATCAATGGGCTTATTCTACTCGACGAGATAAACTATTTTTTTCCCTGTAGCCGCACTTTAGTTGAGACCGATCGTTAGATAAAGACTTGCCAGTGCAATAAGTGCGCGGTGATCGTGCAGATAATGATGCGCGCCGGGCGGCCAGTCATGCTCACTGTCAATTAATTTTTCTCGGAAGATCGCCCGGCCTTCCGTATCAATTAAAACGCTTCTGATGCAACTGTGAAGTGCTCTTCACTGGAAAGAATATTACAGTAATAACTGCAAGTCCTGCCAATGGTCAATCTAAAGTGTCACCGGCAACCGCTTCATTCCAGATCCAATCGTGGCGAACTTGACGTCGATTGCGTACGCTAACGAAATTCGCTCATTGATTCGGGACGATGGGACGAGCAATGATCCGAAGACTTATGGGGCTGTCGTGGAGACGCCCGAGGATTCGGGCACCACTCACGTCTCGGTCCTCGCACCCGATGGCTCCGCGGTTTCAGTCACTTCCACTGTCAATCAGGTGTATGTTAGGTTTCACTCCAACCCACTTGCATCGCTCGCCTGTAAATTCTAATGGAAATGAACAGTTTAGGCGCGATGATTCGCTCCAAGTCCACGGGGATAATATTCAACGACGAGATGGATGACTTTGGCTCACCTAATATAACGAACGGCTTTGGATTGCCACCCTCGCCCGCTAATTTCATCGAGCCCGGAAAGAGGCCGCTGAGTTCCATGGCTCCTACGATAGTCGTAAATATTTTAGTTACAAACAATCAGGCTTTCAAGCAGTTGGTTTAATGGAATGGATTTTTCAATAGGTAAACAATCGCGGAGAAGTTAGACTGGTGATAGGCGCGGCTGGCGGGACGAAAATCACAACAGCAATTGCTCTCGGAATTATTCTCAACATGGGATACGACTATGACATTAAAGAAGCGATTGACGCGCCCCGTATTCATCATCAAGTACGTATTTCTCAATTTTTAAAGGACTGAAATTCTGAACCGTAAAGCAATGTTGTACTTGTGGACGCAGTTGCTGCCTATGATAGTGCAAAATGAGAAAGGATTCGATCCGAAAATCCTCGAATTTCTGCGAGGAATTGGTCACAACGTGACAACATTCTCGGGAATCGGAAGTGCAATGACGGCGGTGGCTAACAATAAGGGAGAAATCACTGCGAATTCAGACGCCAGAAGAGGAGGAAAGGTCGCCGGATTTTAACGATCGACAAATATACTTAATTTTCCAATTAACAATCCTTCTCCACTCGCACGGCGGGAGTGGACTTCTATCGAGAAAATGCCGTATCAGTATGATGAAAAGTATCTCTTACCTGTAAGAACTACAAATCAAGTGTATTTTCACGCAATCTGGATGCTCGAATTCTGTACAAATTTGGAGACACCAGAGGATAAGTCCGGGTAGTATATGTCTGTAAATAATGTAGAATGTATTATTAAGCTACATGTATACTCCTCTGCGTAAGAGTCAATGCTGTACAAAAGGTGTGAAAGATTAATATGAAGCTTAGTAGGACAAATATTTTTATAACAGACACGTTTATTTATAAAAAATAATACAATTCTGAACCATTCTTAGGACACTCTTCCAAAATGCACGATCATGCGACCTAATACTGAAGAATCCGAATCTGACAAGAGTTTTCTATGTACTACTGCTGTCGCTCTCCGAAAGTTGTGCATGTTCCTTAACTTTCCTCGTCGAACGTTTAACCTTCTTCGTTTTATTCAAGCCTTTCTTTGATTTGCGAAAGACTTCAACGGCTTTAAGTTTCCTCTCTAAAGCAGCGGCTCTATCCTTCTCGCGCTGCGGTATGGTCTCATTCACAGCCGGCTTATTAAGCGGTTTAATATTAAGTTGCTCGGGCACCGTTTCTGCTACTTCTTTATTGCTTTCGGACGCTTCTTCTTGTGGTACCTTTGTTGTAGTAGCTTTCGACCTTCCTCTTCCCTTCTTCTTCGGTTCCTCGGCGATACCTTCATCCTCGGACTCTTCATGATTCAGTCTCTTCACCGCTTTCTGAACTCGTTTGCTCAATGTGGGTTCTATCGATTTTGGACTCTCTTTCACTTGGAAATACGAATCGATTCCTTTCTGGCTTTTCTTCTCGCCCATTTTTTTCAGTACCAACGTTATCTGCTCTTCAAACTTTGCCTTTGTCCATCCAAACTTTGTCCTCGTGTAATCGCCGAGAAGAGTGATATTTGGCTTTCCCCACGTGAATCCCTCTTTGGATTCATTCACTGTGGGGAATAAGTACGCCTGTACAACAGCTTGGCTCGGGAATCCTGTAAACATGGACATAATCTTACTGACTGGGAAGCAAAATTTGACGATCAATTTGCGTACCCCTTTGGATCTGCACGTTCTTCAGTTTATTTCGTAAGCTCGTTTTACCGGGGCCTGGTATTTTCCCCGACTGGACCCAAGCGGAGAAGCTTGTCAAGCCGTTCAATAGATTCTCTCCTTCCGTGGGAAAGGCTGCTAATATCTCTAGAGCAGTAACCGGTCCAACGCCAGTGACTCCCTGGGTATAATCGCTGCCGACTAATAAAGCAAATTGGATCATCTCGCGTCGCCTGAGCTCTGGAACATGAAATTGGTTATTCGTGTCTCGTCGAGAGCATGTAATTTCATGGTAGACGCTGTTGCTTACTAAAGTGATGCTGGATATCGCAAGAGCGATACCTCAGTACCCTTTTGTTATTGTTGAAGAAGTTCTTGTAGACGCATTGGCCGCCGAAAAGCCAAATGTCGGAATCGTCTGTAATTGTACCGTCCGTCAGGTTAATTTGCTCGAGGAAAGCGCACTGAGCTTCGGCCTCCATAGGCGCGACGATGTAAGGAATTCCGAATAATTGTAACAATTCCTGGAAGCTCGTACGAGTTATCTCTACTTTTACATTTAAAAAATATAGAATATATGTGACAAATCAATACCTGTGCTTCCGATCGAATCTGATCAGTCACGCCCTTGGCTTGCCTCTCCAACTTTCCAATATTCACCGTCAGACCTTCCTGTTCATCCTCCAATTGCGATCTCAAGGATATCAACTCTTCTTCGGTCATTGGTGGAGGAGGTGGATTTGCATTTTTTATATCGTCTAGCCAGGATTCTAATTTTTCTGCATCTTCTCTATCTATTGAGCCGATTCCAGTATCTTGGTCGCTAATATCAATAGTTTCAGGTTCTTTTTCCGGTAAATCTTTTTCAACATTGATCGCAACTGCGGAGATCTCTAAATTTTTATCACCAACATCCGCAACTGGTTGGATTATTACTTCTGCGGTGGGAACTTGTTGTTCCGATTCTTCTGGCTTTCCCGTTTTCTCTTTTTGTTGTTTCTCAGTTGGAGGGGATTGATCCGATTCCACCGAAACATCTATGTTGACAACCTCCTTTATCTCGAACGATGGGGATGATGTGAGGTCATTAGAAGTTTCAAATACATTGGCGAATAAGTCATCTTCCGGTTTCATGTCTGGCCGAATAGTTATTTGGAGTCCTGGTTTCGAAAGACTCTTTTTTCCGGCTTTTACCGATGGTATAGGTGCATCTGGTATTTCTATAAAGTCGTCCGAGTCGGAATCCGATGTCGACACATTTTTTTCATCTGCCAGCCCAGATGGTTCAATCATTTCCTCTGCATCTGGGATTGTTTCACTAAGAGCTTTAACAGGTACGATTTCTGGGAACGTATCTGAAGCTACAACATCCTCAGTGAGATCTACAGTCTCACAGGTGGAAGCTCCTTTTGGGCTTCCAGGTTCCACCTTTATTTCGGTTTTTATCTCACTCTCATTAATTTTCGATTTATTTGCTTTATCTGCCTTAGTCTGCTGCAATAACATAAGAATTTGACGTTGCGTCAATCCACTGTATTCCAGCATGTACGTCAATGCAGGGTTCAGTGTTTTCTTTCCAAAGTACTTCTTGGAAAGCTGACGCGACTCATTGATTTCCGAATCGGACTCGTAATCTTCGACCTCGGAATCAGATTCCTCCTGAAATTGGGGAACGCTTTTCAAGATAGGATCACTAGTATCGAGGAGCTCGATGTCGCTATCCCACTCATCGTTGGATAATTGATATTCATTGATATCCTCGACTATGGCAGCGAGCTTACTAGGGCCCGCGACTGGTTCCGCTTCTTTACCGACCGAGGCTTCAGTATCTTTTCCCTCCGAATCAGTGAGATCGGATTTATTTTTGGCTAATGCATTCTTATCTGCAATTATTGGACTCGTTATACATGGCCCAGTGTACTTTGATCTAAGTGGCAGTATAGAACCATACCGCTAATATAAATTAATCGAGTGGTGCTATCAGCCGCGATGCGAAAAGCGTCATCCTGGCGGTCATTTGTTCTAATTCCTTCTTCCGTTAATAATTTCTCTAATTCCTCTAAGGTGAGGGTCTTTCCTCCCATTTCCTTCTCCGCAGATTCCAACGATTCCTGGACGAATCTGCGTTTGAGCAGACGCTTCATTTGAAATCCCGAGAAGCTATTGGATTCCTGGTGGCAATACATAGTCATGAGGCCCGTAGATCATTTTTCACGGGTTCAGAGCTCTGATCTACATACTTCTGGCATTTCGTGCAGTCGACCCCAAGAGTTCTGCTTTCGCGTCTCTTTGAGATCGGTGAGAATGTCATAGCGAACATCCGCCGGCAGTGATTTGAAGTCAGAACTAGATACATCTACGCTATGAATATTCCCCATCCACTTGGATTGCTTCCTCGGGCTTACGTGAACGGAAGAATCGGAATCCTCGCTATCGCTGAATTCGATCTGACTCGTATCAGGGAGCCTCGGCAATGCGAACATGTCGTCGGCGTCAGACTTGTTGGATACTTGGGAAAGTATTTCTGAAGGGTTGCTTGTACCATTTACCCCATCCGGGTTGAGAACAGTTTTAACTGCCCTATGCTTTATCAAGTTTGTTATCAGATCTGCCTTCATCTTTTGCGCTTTACTCGCTGCAATAGACTTCTGCTTCCTGCGTGAGGCCTGGGAGAACAAAAGAATGAGGAGACTCTTTTCTCACTACCTGGTTCCCACACTACGCTAATTGTCTACAGACAATATTATAATCAAGATGGAAGTACAGTTTCATTAGAGCCTGTGTACGCCAAGCAAGGCCTATTTAATGAACACAGTCCTTACTCGTGAATTCAATCGGAATCAACACACTTAGACTTCTATGTAACGCAATGAAAAGACTGGATACTTGCGATGGTGTTCTTCTTCAGCATCGGAACACCTCCATCAAAAACAAAGATAGGCTTAATTTTGAAATACAAAAGCTTGCAGATTCTGTGATACAATCCCAACAAATGGGCATTGGGCTTAGAATTCCCATGCCTGTCCTGATAGCCCTGCAGGACTTGATGAATCCAAATCGAAACATCTAAAACAGATATCAAAGTTAGAATCACTACACCAGAAGATAAAGTTATGAAAACTAAAATTGCGCAATATTAATCAAGACGTGCCGACAGCCAAGACTTTTCCCTCGAGGGTCTCCAACGGGACCGGCTTTCCCGTTGCATCAAGCAGTCGCCAGAGGCCTAATACACCCATCGCAAGATTCCTCCGATCTGCAAAACCATCCGACCCTAAATTCCTCACCAATCCAAATACTTCAAATTCATAAGATGACAATAACGACAAGTATGAAATATCTTCTGGCTTTATACTAGCCGGTACACATAACCTACATCGAATAATACAAGCAAACCTACCCTAAATTCTTCCATACAAGACACAACTAACAACTACAATATGTTTCATCGATGAAAAAGTCGACGGTCCATTCAGCGTTTTCCTTCGCTCAGCTCTTCCAAACATTCCACAACAGAATTGTATTTGACCGAACCTCCTCTGTTCGGGTCCCACGCGATCAGCTGACTGCAAAAACAAAATATATATATCTGGTGCGCGCAGCTACGCCGCTAGACGCATGCACTCGCGTGTCGCAATATACTTGTGGATCAGTGCCCGGGAGAACGAATGCCATTCTCGCGGGATCGCGTCTCACGTTTCAATATCGCAGGCGAAGGAGAGGGATTTATTTTATGGCCAGCTTCACCCGCGTTAATGACTACCTGGAACTCATTTTAAATATCACCGCGAGAGAAATTCGAGTCGGCTCCCCCTTCTGCACGCTCCACTCCACAGCTAATTGTACACGCCCCGCTCATTACAATGCTAAGTAACTTAATCAAGTATCTCTGGTGCACCTCGTAAGGGATTTAAATGTGCAGCAGACCGGATCAATCGCAACCTTAACTTCTAACAGAGAGGTACATTGATTACTCTGCAGAAAGCTCTCTATCACTTTAAAGTGGAACTCGCGTGTAGTTTTGCGGACAATTGGTGTCTATTATAGGACCTATAATCTTCGCACCGTCAATTATCCTCGTAAAGTACTTGAATCAACTGAATCTACGTCCTTACAATGTCCTTCGTGTTTCTCTCGGTTTATAGCAAAAAGAATACAATATAACTTTAGAGGATAATAGAGCATCGCGGAAGTGAGTAATTGCAGAGAGGTTTCTGGTGAGAGAGTCAAAGCCGCGCGCTCCGCAGAAACGGGGGGCGAAAGTCTAGTCGAAAAGCGAGCGGTCGCCTCGGGCCGAAATGCGCTGGTTCCTTTCGGGAAAGGTGGAGAGTGAAAAGTGGAGGCTGCGGGGACGTTAATCGGAGTGTCCGCAGCCGTACGCACACGTCCTTTATTACGCGCTGCGTATAGCGGTGTTGGGTGTTGGTGGGAGCTCGGTATGGGGCGTATGGGCTCGCACGATACGTAACATAAAACGTATCGCGGCGGCGATGTGTGTGCGTCGGGCTGCATCGTGTCGGTATAGAGAGGCGGCCCGCGATGTGTATATCGTATCGTCATCATCGGCGAAGTGGAGTGAGGTAGAGGCCACCCACTCTTTCCCACAGCAGGTTTTTCCCACGCCCCCCAGGGTAACCCCAACATCCTTTTGCGGCAGCAATTCCACGGCCCGAAACGCCGCGGAGGGGAGCCCGACACTCACGTCAGGTGGGGAACAAGAGGGGAACTGCAGGCGCCTCTGCCTCCGTCGGGCCATCACCTACCATGCTAAAACAATAGAATCCCTTATAACACTAGTCCAACTAATTTTACACAATTATTCACCTGGACCAAAATCTTCTTCTCACACCGCCACCAAACATCAACCTTCACCCTCGCATTCGCCGATTTCCGAAAGAAGAGCGGAAGTTATTCCAACTGGACCACCGCAGTCTCCCAAATTAATCGAGAGCGGCCGAGAGCGTCGATAGGTGGAATTCGACTTCCGATCGCTCGGAGTGCGATCGGCTCCTCCAGCCAAACGATCTTAAAGCGTGCGATCTCGATTTCCTCGCGGAGGATTCGCTCGGCGGTCTAGCGGCTCATCCTGCGCCGCCGGGAGCCCCTCGTCCTCGTTTCTATCTACGGCCCTGCCACCGTCACTTATACGAGCCAGCAATAACTCCACGATGTCGCTTCGGACTTAGTTACTCGACGAGAATCGTCAGGATCGGTTGTGCGGCTCGAGCGGGCAGAGTCGCTCGTCTTGATTCGGCGAGGCGAGGCGAGAGATCGTGTAGTACAAGCGAAGAGTAATCGAGCTTTTCTTTCGATCGCGGGCCCATCGAGGAGACACGCGCTTTTAAAGAGAAGTTGGCCTAGCTGCATTTTATGGGGGGTCGAGTCGAGCCGAGTGGATTTGAAGCGGCGCGCGCCCGACCAGTTGGCTGCCGGGGGTTGGCAGGACTGTTCGGAAAATTGGGAAAGTGAACAGGTGTTTTTTGAATGGATTAGGGGTGAATCGGCGAGGAGGACGCGATACGATTCGCGATTGCCAGGGAATACGGGCAGGCCGCGTGATATCTCGCTGGAATCGGCCGCGCGGAAGATGGACTGGGATATGCAGGTGGATTTCGGCGGCGCCTCCCGAGGGAAATGAGGTGAGTCCTCGCACCGTAACCTGCCTAGACGATCGCCGTAACCTTGCTGCGCCGCGATGGTAAATAAACAATCGGTCGCTTCTTTCGAATCGAGTCACTGGTGACCTTGGTGGATTTGTTTGCGAGCGCTCATACTACTCGAGCTTTTATTCACTCTCGGGCTTTTTGTTACCAAACACCCGTTATATGCGTTCGTGGCCCTTTCAATTGCTCGACTCGCTCTTTTTTTGAATGATTGATGCACCTCTCTCGTCATAAGCGTCGGGGCATCCGCGTCGGCGGATGCTGCACGCGGAAATTAATATCCGATTTCGCTTACACCCGCTCTCTGCCTACCCCTCACCCACCCTTGCGCTTGCAAAATTCTTGTTTGTTTGTGCAACAATACTTCGAGCACAATGCATCATAAGTGCATCGCGACGACTTCGCCACACAGATTTTCTGCTGAATAATGTATTTGTGCTGCTATTCTCGGGCCATTGAATTAAGTGCTCCTAGTAGAGGTAACTTCCATCGTTGACCAACGTCAACTAGCATTAAGCAGAATATTGGAGCATTCGTGGAAATTAGCAAGTGAAACTAATGCCAAGCTCAGGCTGCTCTCTGTAGCGACAATTGTACTCACTTTCTGTATTATTGCTATCTATCGGATGCTTACTTGTATGTATAAAGTGCTGCTGTGTGTATACGTTACCTGTGTGCATGAAAAGTATGTGTATATTGGCTTGTAAAAGTAGTGGAAACTATAGAGTCAATTGGGACACGCTGTTTTAAAGTGCTGCGTGGTATGTACACCGTGGTAGGTAGAAGGCACAGGGGAGATCTAATTCATGCAGGAAAAATGAGCTCGGCTGGGTTCCCACACTGTGTATGTGCGTTTCCTCTTTCCTGTGCCAAGACCGGCAATTCCTGGTAGCTCATTTAAAGAAAGATGCCTCGGCTTAATTATCCCCCGCACTATGAAAAAAGCCTGAATTGTTCTCACGCTAAAACTTTAAACGAGCCACCACTTGCATCTTCCCGTGTGTGTGTATGAGATTGCTTTGCATTTGATGGTGCATGATCCTGCATTACACAGCCATGTCTGTGTGTGTCTGATTTGGGTGGTGGTTTGTTTTGAAAATTGTGGTTTTGTACATTTCTGACTATTTTTTCTTTGGCTTTGGAACACGTGCTATTGGCAGGGAAGTATGTTAGTGGTCCTTTTCATACTTTCTATTCCGCATGACACTCATGAGATAGTTGCTTTGAACTGCGATAATGGGTGACAATTGAATTGATTTCAGGTAGAGCACAGTCCGAAGATGAAGAGGATGAAGGTAGAGTGAAGCTGACGATACAATTCTGTTGCATTGCCCCAAGGACTGCGGTGGAAGTTAAATATGCCACACCAGTTTGAGCTGCCCACCATGGCGCATGGCATGCAGTCTCCCCCATCGCCGACCTCAGTCATGTCGGTGTACCCGCGATACAGTTCCGGCGTCTACAGGCCCGATCACCAAGATCAAAGACTGACGCGAGAAGCGATGGAGCGATATCTGCGCGACCGAAGCGACATGGTCATCGTGATCCTCCATGCTAAAGTAGCCCAGAAGTCCTATGGCAACGAGAAGCGGTTCTTTTGCCCGCCGCCCTGCATCTATCTCTTTGGGGACGGCTGGCGAATGAGGCAGGAGCAAATGCTTCGCGACGGAGAGTCCGAGCAGTCCGCTCAACTTTGCGCCTTTATCGGAATCGGCAATTCCGACCAGGACATGCAGCAACTCGATCTCAACAACGGCAAACAGTATTGTGCAGCGAAGACTCTATACATATCCGATTCGGACAAAAGGAAACACTTTATGCTCTCGGTTAAAATGTTCTACGGCAGCGGGCACGACATTGGCGTATTCCACAGCAAGCGAATCAAAGTGATCTCGAAGCCCTCGAAAAAGAAGCAGTCCCTAAAGAACGCCGACTTGTGCATAGCGAGCGGCACCAAAGTAGCGCTGTTCAATCGCTTGCGATCCCAAACGGTGAGCACGCGTTACCTGCATGTCGAGAATGGGAATTTCCACGCGAGTTCGACGCAGTGGGGTGCCTTTACCATTCATCTTCTCGATGATAATGAAAGCGAGTCCGAGGAATTCCAGGTACGGGACGGCTATGTGCATTACGGTAGCACGGTCAAATTGGTATGCTCGGTGACGGGGATGGCTCTGCCACGTCTGGTTATCAGGAAGGTCGACAAGCAAATGGCGAGTCTGGAGGCGGACGACCCCGTCTCTCAACTGCACAAATGCGCCTTTTACATGAAGGATACGGATCACATGTATCTCTGTCTGTCCCAAGAGCGCATTATCCAATTCCAAGCGACCCCCTGCCCCAAGGAGGCAAACAAGGAGATGATCAACGACGGTGCGTGCTGGACTATCATCAGCACCGATAAAGCGGAATATCAATTCTTCGAAGGTATGGGACCAGTCCGCTCGCCGGTGACGCCAGTCCCGCTGGTCCACAGTCTCCACCTCAACGGCGGGGGCGACGTCGCGATGTTGGAGCTGACGGGCGACAATTTCACGCCGAATCTCCAAGTGTGGTTCGGCGACGTCGAAGCGGAGACAATGTACAGATGCCAAGAGAGTATGCTGTGCGTAGTGCCGGACATCTCTCTGTTCAGGGGCGAGTGGCTCTGGGTGCGACAGCCGACGCAAGTTCCGGTCTCGTTAGTCCGCAACGACGGCATCATCTACGCGACTGGATTGACTTTCACGTACACCCCGGAGCCAGGGCCACGACCACACTGTCCGCCCGCCGATGAGATTATGCGGGCCCCCCGCTCGATGCACAATCAAGCGAGCATGCCACCGGCGATCGCGGACGTCCCCTGGAACACACACCTACCCCCGCAGTCGGGTCTCTGATGCCTTCTAGATAATTACAGTGTGAACCAAAGTTTAAGACATAACGAGACGGACGCTTCATCGGCGGCAAGCATTGACAATGAAACTGCGGACGAGCGCGAGTGCTCGTTCGAGCCGACAGACCTCCTATCCGAAGTCAATATCGCGGCACGGAACTTAGACAATACGAAGACGTAGCGTCCGCTCAGCCTCACGCGTGAGGAACACCGCGGGCGCGACCCAGCACATGTACAATGCCGTGTATTATTTCCGTCGATACCTAGGTATCTAGCTTTAAGTTGTTGATAAAGATTGACAGAGATAATAATTTATAGCAATGCTAGACTAAGGAGCTTACTTTGTACGAATGTGAATACTTAGGCCAATTACACGATGAATTCTAAGAACCGGAAAGAGGGGTCGCGAGTAGAGGCCGCCCTTCCTAGCGGACGGTACGGACCACGTACAATTACGGATCATCCGTGAAATTGCATATCGATTACTGAGAAATGGTTGTGCACTATATCCTTAAATAGTTCATTCTCGAATGATCTTACGAATCTCGCAGCTCGAGAGTGTATCCGGTTCCGTCACGCGAGCCGACACCGTGTGAAAGAGAATGATGCACAAGGTGCATATATATAGTATACATAATAACGATAAGGATTATTTCAAGCGTACGCTCGACATTTTGTACATTTATAAATCTGTATAAGGAGGATTCGAGGCTGGAGGAATCCAGTAGCACCTTGCATCCTTTTTCTCTTCTTACCGACATCATACTCGATAAGTTCGACTTTTGCAATCGTCTATGAGTTCTCACGATATACTTTACTTTCTGTATATATCAATCTTCGTACCATGCATAACACACGAGCGAGACTCGCGCAATTCCGACGACATTGTAACTCCCTAGGGAATATCCACGAGGATACTGCGTGCACCGGCACGGCGTAGAGGTAGTCTTCGTTTCACCGCGCGACAATGAATTGAGGGTGCGAGTTGAACCAATTGCGAATTGGGCACGACGTCACCCGGCAAGATCCATATCACTTTGCGTCTAAGACGTTCCATTGCCTCGCTAACGCATAAAAGAGAAGGAAGAACGATATTACGCTTTTCAGCGGACGCCCGTCCGCCCGATACACAGAGAGAGAGAGAGAGAACTAGATATAATATCCACTCTATTTTTTAATTCACCGTGTCACTTGCGAGTGCACACACACAAAGATACACACACCCGCGCGCGCGCGAGATTTTACTTTGTGCGAAAAGTAGCGAGAACCTCGGTGCATTTTACGGGTGGTAGGAAACCAGGAGGGGTAGCAGGGATCACGCATACTCGAAGGCAACGTTTTCATGTCCTATGATTTCAAAATAAACTAGAAGAGATTTCTAATAGCGATGGCCTTTGCTTGAGGACACCCCGGCGTCAATCATTCTCTCCGCAATCCAGACACGATGCGCGACGCCAGCCCGATTACGCTGTGAATGAAGATACCAGGAGAATGCAAACTACGATAGGATTGTCCGCGCTGTACAACGGGAGGATCGCGGGCGGCCGCCTCAGTTTCTTGACTTGCTCGAATCAGTACGCGGCCTTTTTCCGCGATAGCATCGGAAATAATCATCCGGCCAGGAAGCGCGATAGGATCGTCCTGAGAATTGTCTTGCTAGCCGGAGATATCTCTATTGTAAGGTGAGGGTAAAAGAATGCCGAGGGGGGACGGGTCGGGGGGAGGTAGCAGTCGGTGGTGTGTGCACCATGGGAATTTACCCACGATTAAAATTTGCGCCGCGCTCAGGCTAGAGAACACTGATTATCTTTATTCACGGTAGTAAATGCGAATTAATAATAATTACATCCTTAACGTGTCATTGGACGGATAAGACTTTTTTCCGGCTCGTTACCATCGGCCGAGAGAGAGAGGGAGAGAGAGGGAGCCCCATGAATAATTGAGCGGAGCTATCGTTCACTCCCGATTATTATTTATAACATACCATGCCGATCTTACTGCCGCCCGCGCGACCAATAATCCAATTGCAATTTACAAGTGTCAAACCTACCAGAGATACATCGAAGGTTCCACCAGGCTATAACTTCACTATGTGTAATATATTAAAATATTATTTTACAAAGTGATACGAGAGCTCTTACTCTTAAGTATAAATCGTACCTATACAAATTGCCAGCGGCCGCTCCTCGAGGCCGAGCCGTTTCCTCCCGGCGACCGATCATCGTACGTATGCCAATTATAAATTAAATAAGCATGAAACTCGAATTCGAATTCTAAATGAAATGGGAAGCACTCGCGATCGCGATCTCTACTTTATCCGTATAGTACGTTGCTTATTCATATTTGTGAGCATTAGGGAGATGTACGAGGTGAGGAGGTCGTCCATTTTATAACCGAGGGAAGTCTCGCAGAGGAGCTTCGAGCCGCGCACCAGGTTTCCTATTGTCATGTGGAAGTAGGTATTGCCGGAGGACCAGTTCGAGATTCTCGTGAACGGGTGAGTCACCAGTATGTCCTGCAAGGAGACCAATCGTTACACCTCGCACTTCGTCAATTCTTCTCCCAGCATTTATACTAATTATCGTAATGAGCCTACCTTTGTCTGCGGGTGTATCAGACTCACGCCGTGCTTATTAATAGCGATCAAGAGTAATTCGGGATAATTGGGCTCGGTGCTCTGCTTCACCTCGAAGAACGCTGATCCAAACGTCGGCCAGCGGTAGACGATCTTGAGGAATGTGATCTTCGCGTCCTCCGGACTCATCCCGGCGTCCTGGTTGTACGCGGCGATTATCGAGCGCTTCCAGTCGTTGGCGCTCTGGACTTTCACCAGGTCTCCCGGTATCAGTTCCCTCAGCATTTGCCTGCAAGGCATAGACGTGTGCTTGAAGCAGTGGCTTAGAAGTATAAAGGGAGAAAAAGGGCTTGAGAACTAACGGGATGGCTTGCAGCTCCTGTTTACTCTCGCCGAATCGAACCCTGTAGACTAAAGCGGCTAATCTCGACGCCTCTTCCTTCGTGCACTTGTGGTACCCTGTCGACAAGCAAAGCATCGTTGACCGCAGGTTCGTTATAAAGGGGAAATGATTATTCGAATGCCTTGCCTCTCAGTAATTTAGGGAGCTCCTGATGGAAGTGGAAGATGAGATCGGCGTTTCTGTCCTTGCCGGGCACGGTGTTGGTCCACAACTTTTTCATGAAGAACACTTGATATGTAAACTGCGGCGCGACACCTGGGAATCATGAACATTCATGGGCGTCCGATCTCGGAATATACATGCGATTGACTTGGAATTGGGAGTTTAAGCCGAGGTAATCATCCTACCGTCGCGTGATGGCCGAGCTTTCCTTATCCAGTCGGTCAAGTGTCGCACGAAGTCGAAGAAGAAGTCGCCCTCGGGCACGGAGATCACCTTATCCGCAATCTTCACGAACAGACTGAAACCCTCGGCCGAGCGTAGGTTTAATCGCTGCGCGATGTTCTGGCAGAAGTCCTTCGCTCTCGTCGATGAGTCCACTTCGAACGCCTGCGGAAAGAATATCCAATAAGAATTTTCTAATTTAAGAATTGTCTCCTGTAGACTGTACCTCGTCGGTGTCGTCGGGGAAGTAGACTTTATGGAAGATCTGCGTGGTCTTGTGCTGTATGGCTTCGACCTCGACCTGGTGGGGCGGATACTTTCTCTGCCCGTTTCGCAGAGTCTTCTGTAGCCTTTGTAGGGAGTCCTGGGATATAGGATGCCTCCTTGTCCGTAGGAAGAGCGTCAGCTCCTTAAGAAGACTCTGACTGCAGGTGAATAATCCGGTCGCCAGCCACATCAGTTCCCAGCCGCGTTCCTCGCTCAGCCGATTCCTATTATCCGTCAACTGCTTCATGATCTGACAGTAGATCTCGTCGCGAAGGATCTCGTTCTTGAGGGGCCCGTCGAAGATGAGGTCGGTGTACTCGTTGCCGATGCGCGGTCTCTTGGTCGGCAGGTCGCCCATGTACTTGAGGATCGCGTTGAACGCGAAGCAGGCTTCCTCCGCGAGTTCCTCCTTCGACACTAGTTTCTTCAGCAGCGGCTGTTTAATGGGATCGCGCGAGTGGTGCCAGAGCTCGTCGGTGTGTCCGCGGCGGGCAGTGGTGAGGGTGAGGGCCTTCGACATGGTCCTCTTCGGTGGAGTTCTGAAGTGGTCGATCGCATACTCCAAGAGGGTGTGCGGTTTATCTCGAGGCTCCACACCGTTCATCGGTTGCGGGTATAATCTCCTTCCGTTCTCCGTTCCCTCGATGCTGAAGAGCGAGAGTATGTCGTTGGGCGGCTTCGACAAGGAAGGCAGAACGTAGACAGTCTCCGCAGGGAAGTCGCCCTTCTCCGCGGTCCTCTCGCAAGTGCCCACGCACCATCCTGAATTGAGGACAGTCTCCCCGGTGCTCTCGTCCTCGAGGACGATCAGGTCTCCCTTCTGGAAGCTAACAAAGGACGAGGACTCGCCCGGCGCCTTGTAATCCTGGAGGGCGATGACGAACTTACTCCGCTTCTTCAGACCCTCCAGGAAGTAAACGACCAGGTCTCGAATATCCTCGGCGTTCGGGCTCTGGAAGGTAAACTCCTCGCCGCGAACGGTCGACAGGCTGAAGGTTTGCGTGAACATCTTGTTCGTCTTCTGACTAGATACGGTGGTGATCTCGGGGAAGGAGAGCTCGAGGAGGACCTGTTCCTGATCGTCGACCACGTAGACGCCCGTCCAGTTGACCGCTATGATGACGTCGTTCTTCGGGAGGTTCGGCCCGGAGTTCCTATAGGCCTCGTAGAACCGCGAGAAAAGCAGGGGCCACTTGAACTTGGCGTAGCCGACGATGTCCTCCTTGACGCGCAACGCCGGCACCTTCTCCTTCAGGTAGTAACTCTTCTTGTACGCTTGGAGCACCAGGTGGCCCCAGCGGTCGATCGCCTTGTCGATCCCGGTGAGACAGTAATCAGGAATGTAATTCGGCAGCAGGGTGTAGAGCCGGTCGACGTTCATGTCAGTGTGGTACTCGATGTAGTACTGCTGGGCGGCAATCATCGCCAGGTCCTCCTCCTTGTCGCACCTGTACTCCCCGAACTTGACGCCGCGGACCACCTGCTGGTAGATGAGGTTCGTCGCGACCTGGTCCTCCGTGGGCTCGTGCCACGGCGCGAAGATCTCCTTCCTGAAGAAGAGCCGCCAGGGCGCGTTTCGCTCCTGAGCGCCTTGCTCCTTCGCGTACTGCTCGCACTGGGAGATCGCGTCCATCACGTGGTCCCCACCGCTTCCCAGCGAGGAGACTTTGTCGAATAGTGCGATGTACAAGGAGAATCCGAACTGGTCCCGTAGTGAGATCTTGTCGGAGAGTTGATTGCACAGTTCCCTGGCGGTGGTGGCTGAGTCGGCCAAGAGAGTCTTGGTGTTCCCGTCCATGAATGTGATGGGCAACATGATCGGCTTCTTCGACTTGGTCGCCTGAAGCTCGAGCCAGCTCGGCGGTTGGTTGCGGGTGCCGTTGTTGAAAGTCCTCTTCAGTCGATCCTCGCAGTAGGGAGCGTATCCCGGTGGTCCCTCGCGAATGAAGGCTCGGAGATAATTGACGAACTTCTCCGAGGGCGCGAAACAGCCAACGCAGAGTGAAAGGAGGATCCAACCGCGCGCGTGCGAGGACTTGGAAGGGTTGTTTGTCAGTTGTTTACAGATCTGACAATAGATCTCGTCCCTGAGCTCGGCGCGCAGTATACCGTGGCCGATGATGAAGTGGAGTTTCTCGAGATTCGAAGTCGGTCTCGCTTCCAGCCAGGATTGGTAACTGTCCGCCGTGTACTCGTCCTCCTGGAGTTTCCTTCGCACGTCCTCGCCTAATTTGTTCTTTCGTTTTAGCGTCAGAGAGACCAATTTGTGCCTGATCGACCGCGGCTTCTGGCGAAGAAAGGATTCAGGATCGACACCCATCATTTGAGCCTCCTGGAACTCTTTGCTTCTGATGAAGTTCCTTCCGAGGGTCGCCGTGACCTTCGACATAACCGACGTGGTGTCGCGGTCCATCGTGTGGAACCTGGGCTCCGGGAGGTCGCCGGTGAATCTCAGGATCGTGATCCATAAAGCCTGGGCGGCCAGCTGGTCACCTTGAGTATGCAATGGCAGCAAAGGATGCTTGAGTGGTTTCCTCGAGTATTGATGAGTGATGTTCCCTTGGAAGTAGGTCGCCGCGAACTTTTGGAACTTGAATTCGGACAGGTCTTCTTCGTCCTCCGAGGCAGTCTGAACTGGACTAATAATCTCTTGCTGGTCGGCCTTTGGCGCTGGTAGATCGTTAAATACCGAGGTCTCCCTGGCAGGCGTGGGTGCCTCGCTGCTGGAATCCGGCAGGAAGTCGAACATCGCCTCGACCAGTTTGCTGTCGTCCACGGGCTCGTCTTGCTTCTTGGCGGCGTCGCTGATTATCGTCTTCTTGATCTCCATTCTGCGCCTGTCTTCGATTTCCATCTCGATTTCCTTCCTCTCCAGCTCTTGTATCCTTTCCTACAGATTTATTCGTATAAAATTAGTATCAACCACCGACGAGAAGATTCTTTAAAAGAACTTAATCTAGGTACCCTGTAATTCTGCTCGGCAATCTCCTTCGCCCTCTTGTTCCCCTGGTCTTTGAGTTCACGCTCCTCCTTCTTCCGCAGCCTCAACACTTCCACGTGCAGTCGATACTCATACTGAACCTTCTTGTACCTCCTCTGTGCGATCATCCTCCGCACGTGCGCCTGGATCTTGACGATCGCCCAGAGCTTCTTCTGGAACATCTTTCGCACGAGGTAGCCCCTCGACCTCGCCTGAAGAGCGACGATGTGCCCTCGCAGATGACGAAACCGATGCGAGAGGACCCTCGACCTGATCAACGCCTGGAGCCTCATGTACCCGATTCGCATGCGTTTGTATCTCTGCCTCTGAGCGTAGCCTCTCCAATATTTCTGGGTAATAATCGCGGCTGCTCTCAGTCGCAGGAACCTCCTCCTATAAACCCAACCGCGAATGTTCTTTTGCAGGATGAGGATCTTTCGCGTGAGGACTCGGTCTCTCTCTTGCTCGAGGTAGAGGTCATGGGCGTCCTTGAGGAAGACCTTCGTGTGGCCGAGTTGGTAATCCGAGCGGCCGAGGACTATGTGGCAGATCTTGGCTGTTGCTCCTCTGCAGTCGATCTGTGCGATTATATAATTAAACAACCTCGTTCGGGATAATTATAAAGTTAATTAGTGAAGAGTGTGTACTTTGTGCGCCGGAGGTACGCCGGGGATAAGAAACCGATATCTCTCCACGAACTCCGGGAAGGAATGTCTTATTGGGTAGCCGGCTCTTCGTATTCTGATGGTCTCCATCATACCGGAATATCGCAATTGCCGGCAACATAGTCCCCTGTCGAACATCTGCAATGCAAATAGAACAATAAGAGAGGTCTATGATGCTTTTTACAATTCGCTTCTTACCATAGGCTTTTTGTACTCGTTCGGCTTGATGCATCTGATGAAGAACGGCTGGCAGTTGCACAGCGTCCTCATCAGAGAATCCAGGGATTTCTTAAATTGACTGGACAGTGTGGGAGCTCGCTTCCTCGTCTCCGAGCCCATCCCAATATCCTCGACGAAGCACACTTGGAGAAACTTGTTGGAGGATATGTGGATCAATTGCAGCAGGTCCGCGCTGAAGGTGTCTCGGTTCTTCTCGAGGAAGCTCCTCGTGTCGTAGAAGACGACACCGGCAAAGTGGTTCAGTCCGAAGGACGTGTTAATATCTGACTTAGGCTTCAAGTAATTTCTATGGCTGCCGTGGGTCTTGTGAATTTTTGCCAACATCGTTTGATCCGTGCCCTGAAAACATTCAACAAACTCATAGTACACGTAATTCACAGGAATCGCTTTTGGATAAAGCAGTGCTCGTACTTTGGGAAACTTGGACTCCTCATCGATCAAAGCCATGATGTTGAGCTGCTTGACCGCGATGAGGTCGAGGGCGTCCTGATTGTCGACGAATTCGATGTGCTGCCAATTGATGCCCTCGTGATTGTACTCCTCCTGCTCGAGCTTGAATATGTGCTGGACGAAGAACTGCTGGAGATTCTCATTGGCGTAGTTGATGCAGAATTGCTCGAAGCTGTTGTGATTGAAGTTCTCGAAGCCGAAGATATCGAGGACTCCTATAGCACTGCGCGAGGTGTGCTTCGGCCTGTAAATCGCCTCGTTGATTTTCTTCACTATGTGTATGAACAGCCGCCCGTAGATTCCCTTCACGAACGCGTCTCTAATGTCTACTGATTGTTCCCTCGACAGTGTCGATACCTAGAACGTAATAATCCATGACCATCGATTCTCTGGAGAATGTTAGTCTCAGTGCTAAAACTGTCCAAGTACAAGGAAACTCGGGAGAGTCAGAAAAGTAAAAGACAGTACAACTCCGTCTATGATAATTCTACTTACGACTGTCTCACCATGAGCAAATATGGTTCTACGTGTAAGAGCATCAATCAGAGATTGCACGGGCACCCCCAATAAGTGTGCGACCCTTTTGACATTGGTCTGCTCGGGTATCTCGGTCGCATCCAAATTATCTGCGGACATTCACCGTGCAACATCACGTCAACCCACCAAACCACCATTCCGAGGAGTCTCTCGGCTCTCACCTACAACTGTCGCCCGATACTTGATGTTTCCCATGTGCAACAGGGCGGCAAGCAGCTTGAGTATCTCCCAGATCTCGGCGTCGGTGAAGAGGAGGACTTTCATGGCTGATCTGATATCCGCGAATTCGGCTGCGTCGTCCCTGCCCTCGCAGGTGATGCTGCCACCCTGAAATCTCGTGTCATTAGTACACTGATATCGCAAGATAAATCCTGAGAATCTTACCCCTGTGAGGTATCTGTAAGACGACGCATCCTCCAATTCCAATTTCATCTTCTCCTCTTTCGAGAGACCGGCGAGCATGCAGTAAAACACGTGGTAGTTCCTCTCGTCCATACTCTGCGAGACGATTCTCGACTTCTCCAGGAGGTACTGCTCGATCTTCGCCCCCTCGATGACTCCTTGGTCATTGAAGTGGATGTCGATGTACTTGCCGAACCGCGAGGAATTGTCATTTCTCACCGTCTTCGCATTTCCAAAGGCTAAAAGCAAAGATTAATTTCTCTATTTCCCACTAGATTGATCGAGGCTCGTCGTACCTTCGAGAATAGGATTCGCCTCGAGGATCTGCTGCTCGATCCAGGAATGTTTGCCGCTGATCGCCGCGAGGTATTGCAAGATCAGCTTGGTACTCTCCGTCTTGCCAGCACCGCTCTCGCCGCTGCGGCAAAAACCAGTAGTTAATTAGAAATTCGACATTAATCGAACCAGTTATTCGATCGGAGATACGTGTCGGGTGTACCTGATCACTATGCACTGATCCTGGCCGTATCGATTCATGTGCGCGTAGCTATTGTCGCCGATGGCGAATATGTGCGGCGGCAACTCGCCGATCTTCCGGTCCTTGTAGAGCTTGATCTGCTCGGCGGTGTAGATCGGCAGGATCTGGTAAGGATTGACGGCGACCAGGATCGAGCCGGTGTACGTCTGCAAAGAAACATCATCGATCCCGAGTAATCTCAGGAATGCTCCTGCTTACGAATCGAGTCGCGCAATTCGGACTTACATAAATGAGATTCTCATTATAGCGAATGAGGAGGTTGCGAAGGATGCCGGCCTCATGGAGGTCTCCTAAACTGATCATATCTTCGACACCTTGCACCGAGGTAGCGTGCATCGCCTTGATTCGTCGCTCCGGAGTTAGCCATTGTTCCTGAAAGATTGTCCCATGGAGAGTTGCTCTCTTTGAACGGGGAGTGCGCGGGGAATGCGCGGTTGGAGTAAGGAGACGGGGACATGGAGAGAAAAAGCGGTGTTCCCATTGGGTAGGCGAGTCGCGCGGGCCATGGGAAGTAGGCGATGATTACCTTGTTATCGTCGTCTTTCACTTGAATCCGCCTGCCTTCGGCCGAGATCACCCGTGCTCCGATTGCGACGTCAAACTCTTTCCCTGAGATTGGTTCGATCCATATGTAGTCCCCCTGAGCAGCCAATTTTATCAATATTAGTCATTCGCGGCCTAATTCCTTTTTTTAAAGTGCAAGACTCTTATCGAATCTCGAAACAATATTCCTATAAGATCGACACGATTATTCCTCTTATCTGTTTAGATAATCGACCTCTGGTACATCGAGCGTCGCCGAATTAGCTTTCAAGGCGAGCCGTCCACGAGCCAATACGAGGAGTATGAAAATAGGGGAAAAGTGTGACACGCTCTCTGCCACTTACGCTATTGGCACGCACTCGCGTGTCCTCGATCGAGGTGGAAGGTAGTGAACGTGTTGCCGGAGCGATGATTCCAGCGGTATCTCAGACGCTTTAATTAAATAACCGCCGGTACATGCTATTCCCTAAGGCAATCTTTACTCCTTCGAGCGCCGCGTAACTGGTGCGAATGAGACTACGAGTAAGATGATGCTACTACTCGAGAACTGATTTGCAGGGACTCGATTCTACTTGAGAGGAGAGATCTCGAGTGCAGTACCCCTCGACCTTACATTGGTTCGTCGGCCTTTGGTGAACTTATCGAGCAGCATTGTTCGCAGACTGCGCCTATAGTCGCGAGCGAGCGATCGGTCTGGCGTTGGTGTGCGATATAATTTAATTAGCCAAGAGGCGCTGTACCGCCACGGCTTCCTTCGTTAGAAACCCGGCCATTGTCTGCCATTGAAGAAAAACCGCCTCCCGGCGACGAGAGAGTCAAGGGGACCAAACTCCGATTGGCGAGGCGATCGGAGAGATGAAAAATCGAGGGAGCAATAAATCTCTCGCGTACAATGTTGGCGCGAGGCGAAGTGCAAGGTTCGAGAACCGTTAGAGGATTCTCCGCAGATGCATCTACGAATGCAGGCCTCGCTGATATTCCTATTCGTCCCGATTGTTCAGCTCACCGGAACACATCGGAAGAGATCCCGCGCGTCCGCTCGCCGGGCCCCGAAACTGGGCCCCTCGACCTTACAAGCCCATTTTACTTTCACACGCGCGCGGCTCTCTCTCTCTCTTTCTCGATTCTACAAACTAATTCTGTTTGGACAAGCCGGAAGGCGATCGATCGGAGAGGGTGGGGCGAGTTGAGGATCGATGTCGATTGATCGACGGGCGACGATTATCAATTAAAAAACCGCCCGGGAAGAATCGAGTGCGAATGGGCCGGGGTGGTGGGAAAGGCAAACGCAAACGTCCGAGAAAGCAATCCGCGTCCCGTTATACGACGGCTGCTGCTCTTCTCCCGCGAAATCCGCCGGCGTGTTCTACACTTCCACAGGGGCAGACGGCGGACTGAGCTCGGCCTGATCAAGGACCGTTAACTATGCCTAATTAATTGACCATTCCGCCGGCGGCAAGTGCCCCCGACCACACACCCGGCGGTTGCTCACTATCTCTTTGTGTATTGATTTCGCCGGGCATCGCACCTCGCCAATATTAATCCAACAGTTTTGGGACAGTGAAACCGCCTGCCGAAACGTATCGTTCAAACTGGACTGTCTCACACTTCCTTCCAATTGCACGGCCCCGTCACGCCAAATTAACCGGCGAACAATCGCGATGCAGCCGGAATAATTGTCGCAATACCGCTTTCTCGGAAGAGCGCGTCGATGCTCTTGCAATCTTTGCGAAGTATAGCTGGCCTTTCGCAATGCCGTGTTATAAGTTTGTCAAATCGAGAGATTGTTATGGGGAGGATTGATTGTCGGAATCAATGTTAGTCAGGTTCTCGGCCAAGTCGACCTTGTGAATTACAATAAACTGAAAACACATCGGTCGAAGGTGGTGTAACTGAAAAGTAGCCTTTCACCTCTGGAGGCGATTGTATAGGGTGAATCACTTGCCTTTTAATCATCCCCCTCACACTCGAGTTTCAATTATTTCCATTATTGGTACAATTTTGATATTATAAATAAATCTCAGCGCGTGGAAAAGACAGTGTAAAGACTCCTTTATATTAAAATGACTCAACACCGTAATAATTATTACATTTTCAACGGCCTATATCCATAATTAGCGATTCAAAGCCAACTGAATCATCCTGTACGCTCAACCGAATTTGCATTCCCGAAACAATGGCGAGTAATTAGAGCGGCGATTGTCCGGCCGAAATTCGAGCAGCCGCCACCTGTCACTCCAAGAAAAGAAGTCGAGCTCTGACAAGAGAATCCTCAAAGTCACACGCTTATTCGGTCATTGTCACCCACTGACCGTCTTCCTCAAGAATGCTATAGAGAACGGTGACACGAGAACTTCCCAGGAGACGGAAACCCGCCTCGCTATCACACCACCCGGAAGCGCGGATTCTCGTTTGTCTGACTAAGCCCCGGTCGATTTCCAATTGCTCCGCGACTGACAGATGTTCCGCGGTGAGGATTAATTGTCCACTTACCCGCGTGACGATGACCATCTCTTAAGTCGTGGTTGCCGGCACTCCGCCTGGAAGAAAAGCGAACTTGTGCCAATGCGGCCCTTGTCTCCTCACACATGCGACGGGATGGGGGTAGGGTGGAAGGAGTGCTGGACGATGCTCTGTTTATTATTAGTTAGAGGTAAGCCTAGCCGATGCCTCCGGGGAGCACGCGAGATACCTAATCTGCGGTTCGATGCCATTCGAGATAAGCGGAGGAGCATCAATCTCTGGATTCCTCTATCTAGAGCGGATCTTTATCAGGCGGAGTATCTGCCGCGGGTGGACACTTGCTCGGTGCATCCTCTCTATCGGGGGAAGCGGCATTCCAGCATATATGCGACGATGATGCCTGCCTGATCACCGTTACCGTGGAAGCAGCACAAGCACACAAACCTGTTGGCAAAAGTGGGTTAGGCACTTTGTGCCCACCGAGAGCGGTCCGGCTTCGAGAAGAAGCGTCCAAAGGATCTCTCTCTCTCTCTCGCCTCTCCTCTCCTCTCCTCGGCGTCGAGACTCGAGTCTCTGTACACACGGGGCTGCCTCGTCAAGGAGCTATCGCCTCGATCCCGACGCCGACACCGGAGGAGAGGCCTGCGACCGCGTTCGATCGCCCTACGAATTTGCCGATCGACCGGCCAATGTCATTTGCAGCGACCGAACCGCAGCCACTCTGCCGCTCGATCGCAACTCGCGCTAGAGAGAAAGCTAATCTCTTCCTCCGCATTGTCGCCCGAGTGGAAAAAGGCGAGATCGCCGGATACCCCGAGCCTAGGCCAACTTCCCCTTTCACGCGGGTGGTGCTTGTCCATTTCTAGGTCGATGAACCGCGCTCGGCTCCCCCCGCGCTCTCTAATTAGCTCGAGTCAGTCACGCTGAATCTCGAGGCGAGCACGCCGGAATCTCCGGCTTCGACTCCGCCGTTCTCCGCTTACGTAATGCCGCTCGGTATGCTCCCCTTTCAGCGAGACCTATTAGACCTCGCTAGACCTACGGAGCTGGTTTAGCGCGCGCCGCAATGCCAATGTCACTCGACCAAACTGCGGTCAGTGGACTCGCGCGATCCGAGTCCTCGATGCCTTTGCGCAACCTGTTTCAGTCCTACATGCGGATGCTGGCCGCGCATTGATACCACTTTATGTACGCCGGCGCCGGTGCGCGCGCGTTTCTATTTGCGAAGATGCGACACCGCATTCGGTCATAGTCCCGCGAGACGTGTCAAGGCTTGCGATGCCAGGGATGCGTCGAGGCGAACGCGTGAGTGGTAGAGCTCGCGGGATGAGAGTCGGGAAAGTGCGTGGGCCAGTGACAATTGCGCTTCCATGCCTCGCCTTGAACTTGAATCGGCCGACGCCAAGAGGCGGAGCTAGTCATTGACTTTGAAAATCTCTCGAGAACGACGCCGTTGCGCTTGCTGGTGCACTTGGCGCCGATTCACTAGTTATAAGTATAGACTGCTGTTGATTATAGAGCTTACGGTTCTTAACGAGAGTATCTCCTTTCGGTAACAGATTTCTTGCAGAATCTTAGTTTCTCGACTCAAACTATTCAAGACATTTTTCCAACTCAACCGTTTTCAACACTTCCCGATAGTTTTATCCCCGAAACTAAGCTTGTCCGCGTATACCAAAGGACATTCTTCAAAATTCCAACGAGAATCTTTAAACAGTAACAAAGATCCCATGCCAAGTGGATCCTGCGCAGCCGCACGCAGGAGACTTTAACGGCCGATCAAACAACAACGCGTGACCACCTTCTGTCCCCTGCGCCTTCCATCGCAGGCCTCACTTTACCAAACAACCATACGATTAAACCCTCGATTATGATTCGTGGCCGACACACTCGCCCGACTCCGGCAGGCTCCCACGAGGAAGAGCTCCCCGGGCTTTCCCGGTGCGCGATCCGACTCGAGCAATTCCATTCATCCGACTTAGTCGGCCGTAAAAACCTCGAGATGTGTGTTGCGGCGACGGGGGGGCCGGGGCTTCTAAGCGGATTTCTGACGTCCGATCGGTATCAGTGAATCGGCGCCTGCAGCGAGCAAGAGGAGTTCAAGGTTCCCCGGGTCTCTCCGGAGGCATTAGCTTTCGCCGCACGCTTTTCAAAGCGAGCAGCAGGCTCGCGGGAGCTTCAACTTCCGCTGGCTAGAAAGAGGAGAGCACCGGAAGCTGCTGGCCCCTTTCATCGGGGCAGCAGCGTGTTATCCGGACAAATCGGCCTACTGGCACGCACCGAGTACGCGTGGCCACATGCCATTCGGCGCTCTCCTTTATTAATAATCCTTCTCGACTGCCCCGGTGAGATCCTCGATGCTCGATCGTCGGGATTGCGCTTGGTGCCCCGACGACTAAACCCAATCGGACGCGGGTCCGAATCCTTGACGAGTCACTTGGCGAACGGGCGATTAATTAGAAAGCTAATCCCAAGGAGGCAGAAAAGAGGCGCGATCCACCCGAGGGGCATGACGCGCTATAGCAGAGAGTAAGATAGCTAGAGGGGCACTCGGCGATACAGAGGGGAAAAGGGTCCAGGGATAGTCGGAGGTTGGAGCGGGGAGTAGATAGGGCAGGTATGCGGCTATTGTTTCCCAGGGGGCAGATCGTCGATGGGGGACGTACCTGGTGCGAGTAACGAGAAACACGACGGAAGCGGCTATATGTCGGCACACTCCATTAAGAAGCACTGCACTGCACTTCGGACGCGGCCCAGAGCTCGCTGCTCATGTCCGGATCCGAGGACGAGGATCCCCCGAGGCTCGCGGATGATGAACCGGTGTGGAGAACGCGATTCCCGATGGTCTCCGGCGGCACGGGCTCCAAGGAAAACTGGAGGAAAGCACTGGGCGAGAGGAGCGAGAAGAGCAGCGGTATAGTTGTTACGGAGGATGGGCCACGGCGACCGGCACATTAACACGTCTACTCGGCGAGCTTCGGTTCGAATCGGGCGTGCCAGGTGGAACTCGATGGGAAGAGGTGGAAAAGCTGCTCTCTCGGAGTACCAGCTACCTTAGCAGCCCCACCAACTGACTCCGGTAGCCCTCGCGCGCTCCTCTGACTGACCGAGTGGCTCGAATTACAGGTGGCCACTCTTCTTTAAAGATTTCCTTTCCTCTCCATTCTAGGCGGGCGAGGACGGTGAGCGGCGGCGGCGTCTTCACTCGTCTTCTAAGCTACGAATGGCGATAAAGCCGCCAGCCAACACTCACCTGGGAGTACCTGAGCGCGCTGCCGCGCACGGCGCGCGCACAGGTTCCTATCCAGCTCTACCTGTTGCCTCGCCTCCTACCCACCGTCTGTAAATACGCGCGGCACGGCTCCGGCGGCCTACGTTATCGGTTTTATCGGTAGAGAGCAGTAGCCTTCTCGTGGTTTGTTTACATTGAAAATATATTTCCATTTCATACCCAATTCGACACACGCATCACCGCACGTAATACAGGCGTACGTACTGTGATTGTTGCTCGTCAACTTAGGAGATACGGCGTACCGCGAGTAACCAGCGATCGCGCGTCGCTTACAATAGATATATGTATCTGCTATTCGCATTCCCGCTAAAAACAGAACTTGTCGATAACTCCGAGTACAGTTGTAAAACAATCGTGTCGCATCCAGCGATAACAAACGGCGTACGGCTATCTAGGTGCGCAAGTAAAACTTCATAAAGAACCTCCTCGTCTAGTGATTATGATAAAAATCCACTAGCTACTAGGCAGCGTGTCGGAGTCGCGGATAGTTGAAAGCGTGTATATGATTTCGTAGCGACGTGTAGGCTACTTACAACAATCTGCAAAGGTTTTACAAATAGTCTTAAAAACGTACAATTATCTAGGGCGGTTCTTGGCAAGTTAGTCCTACAAGAGCCCAATTTAGCTTCGTGTAAATATTCGATCGGACTCGACGACGAAGCGCGATCCCTACATTTGGTTTGCCTTCGGATCGCCGGAGAAAAATGGGAATATCAATTACGGTAGTCGTTAATAATATATACAGTTTTATGTAGGTAAAAGTTATGCCTGTTTGACAGTCTTCAGAAGAGCGACGCAAGTTCAAGACGATTTCGGTTTAGTGGATGCTAGTCTTATGGAAGCGCGACATGGTTGTAACTTTCTTTATTGATGGCGGCTACTAAACGATTGTAACATATAGCAAGTATAGTAAGTCGACTAGGGCTTAGTATGAAATATCTCGCAGTTTATTATACAAGCTAGTTAAATATTCTAACGAAATCTGGCCTTAACTGTTTATGTAAATCTCACCGGTCGCGTTATCCGAATAAGTGTACCCGCGGTGCGCTCTCAACAAAGCAACGAAAATCGATTAACGCGTACATAATTGGCATTAATATCAACATTTATTTATACGATAACATAATGTCTCTCGAATTCTCAGCCCCAAATCAATAACAGCTGTTAATAATCCGTGGAACGAATACTAGTAACTCCCTCGGATGTACTTCTGTTGCTCGTTACTTTGGTCATTTCTCACGACAATTGCACTAGGCTTGAAGCATTAAAAATTATAAGTCCCGGTTTACCACCCGTTTCCCTTTTCGCGTAACACCAACAGAGCGAAGACGCTCGCACAAAGAAATTGCCTGATTTGTATATCAGAGGTTCAAATTCCTTGAACACTGTGTCGGAAGGATGTATTATTATACATATATATGTATGTAAGAGAAACAGATATCAATCACGCATGATAGGAATACAATCATAAAAATATGCTCTCAATAGTACAGTTTTACATTGAAACATGATGACACTTTGCTTACATCGTATGGTTTGATTAGGTTTGGAGCATATTCTCAAACATACTTGGAAGTTCACTGCAGGAAAGCAGAGATATCCCAAATCTTAATCAGTCGATCTTGCCCGACCGTTAGTAATCTTCGCCTGGACGCATCTAAATCCATCCCAGTAATGCTATGCTTCGCATCGTGAAAAGATGCTAACGATGTTTGGCTGGAGAAGAAATACACGTGACATATACCTCCGATTAAACATTGTCGAGATCTAAGAAACTTGTACGCACTTTGCATTCTTGAGTTGATCATGGCAGCGATTACAAACCCTAACTTCGAACTCAAAGCCCATCGTCGGTATTGGAATTCTTTGCGACGTGCATCGAGCGCAAAGAGCGAGGCCACAGTTTCGACAGTGATGTTGTCTCAGGCCTAATTGTCTTTGATCCATCATGGCTTTAATATTCCAGAAAAACGGCCGTCCACATTGCTGTAACAAAAATCAAAATCAGGACAATCCTTAAATTAAACATATCATTATCATTACATACTTGGCACGAGTCTGACTCCACCCAGGCTGCAGTCTCCTTCCTATTCCCTGCCATGTCCCAACAGACTATTACTCCGTCTTCCCCACCAGACAACAGTACTCGTTCATTGCTTGCATAACAGAGAGCAGTAACTTTGTTGCTGGAAAAATAGAGGACCATATTTTGAACAATCTGCAATTTCCATCTTGTGTATCCCATTAATGTTATCGAATGAAAGATCTTACTGGTGGCCTTGCAATTCATAGGCCGTCCCTTGCCTCCCACCAATGTCCCACACTGTAATGCTTTGGTCAAAGCTACCCGAGAACAACAGCTGCTTCTCAGAATCCCAGGCCAAAGCATGAATGCTCCCTGTATGGGCTTTCAAGGTTGTAATAAACGTAACTCCGCTGCTGTCCAACTTTAACATTGCTATTTGACCGGAGTAATCCCCAACAAAAGCGTGCTTGGATTGGGAATCGTACTGCAATGCGGTGTACCATGCTTCAGAATGGTAAGAACCGAGTTTCTGCCCAGTCTCCGAACAATGCAATTGGAACAATTTGTCCCGGCCGATACTCAACACCCAGTCGGAGTCCGCTGCGAATATGACACCCGTGACTCTACCCTGATGCGCCTGGTACTCCCTCATGGCTGTCATCCTGTTATAATCTTGCTCCAATATGAATTCCTATAGTCGCAGAAGACCCACATATATATCGGCAGTCTAAGAGATAACAAGATTCTACTCATCTATTGGGTGCGTACATTTATACAACCATTATCCAGACCAACAAACAGTTGTCTGGTTTCCACGCAATAATGCATGGAAGTCGCACCGGCTGTCATGTACTGGCAGACACTGGGCCAGTATTGGCCCGAGTCCCGTTTCAGCCATACTCTCACCGTTCTGCAGGAGAAAAACCCCTCGAAAGGAATAAAAGCCGGAGAACAAGGGGCGATAACTTAATGTCTAGATGGCCAGAGAGGGTTGAAGAAAAGTGGTGCGCATAATGTTCGGGCGGGCATCGTAGATAATGGGAAAGACATGTCGTCGGCTTATCAGGAAGTGGGCCACGATATTGGCAATGAGGGGAGCAACAGGAACCACTTAATAATCGCTGTATTGTTTACCTGTCATCGCAAACACTTATCACACCTTCCTCCCGTGGGATAATGACCGCCGCGTTAATGTCGTCGTTGCATCCCTCCAATTTCGAGAGGAGGATCGGCTTCCGATTGGTGCTGAACTTGTCATGATTTACACCTGGTGCGGGCTTTATCTCTGCTGCCATTTCAATCTCGGAAGCGTAATCGTACAAATGGGATCGTCATTTGACAGTTGTCAGACTTCGATGTGTCGATCAGAGTTTATATACGCTAGGAAGAGCGACGCAGTTGAGCGGATTTCTCGGGAGATTGAGGCGAAAGTGGCGCCATCTGGCGGCGTACTCTCCTTTACTTATCGACTGCGCAGTTGATGTGTCACTCGGTCGGTAATGCAGGAACATCCAAGTTACAGCACCGGCACTGCTTTCACAGAGAACACGTGGGTTTGTTTGTGTGGCAGGTTGCTGAGCAAGTTGGTTCGGTGGATTGTCGGCTTCGAGTGTCATTTATACATTTATTACAAATAAGAAAAATAAGTTTTGACAATGGCATCGGTAGCTCTGAGTTCCGGTGAAAAAACCTACATTCTCCATGGAATCGACGTGAGTATCCAATAAAAATAGGGAACTATTATGGAAAGCTTTCTCGGGGTCCTCGAAGAATAACAAGGAATTCTCCGATTGTCAGGCGGACTTCAGAGTCGATGGAAGGCATCGCTATGAATACCGATCGATGGAAATGGAAACAAGAATAATGCCGCAAACGCATGGCTCGGCACGATTGCGAATAGGAAATTCGGATGTTCTTTCCACCGTGAAATTCGAACTCGACACGCCGAATGCTGACAAACCGAACGAGGGAAAGCTCGAGTTCTTTGTCGACTGGTATTTCTCGATCTTCTTTTGATACTCGTGTAATTCTGACAGAGCTTACACCTTGACTTGGTATCTTTTAGTTGTGCTAATGCAACACCAGAATTCGAAGGGAAAGGTGGAGATGAGCTGGCGATGGAAATAAGTAATATGCTCACAGTAGCTTATAAAACCCCTGATGCTATAGATTTAAAAGACCTGTGTATTTTGCCACAAAAGAAGTGTTGGAAGGTTTACGTGGATATACTGGTAATTAAAAGGATCAATTCTCAATCTTAATTTCCATTCATCATCTTCAACATCGTATAATTCGGATTGCTAGGTTTTGCAATGTGGTGGCAACTTGTTTGACGCAGTAGCAGTGGCAGTGAAAGCAGCTTTGTATAGCACTGAGTATCCAAAAGTGACTGCTGCAACTTTAGATGGTGGGGAGGCAGACATTCAACTATCGGATGATATCCATGATTGTAAGAAATTGGATATAACAAACCATCCACTGATCATCACTTTATGCAAAGTAGGTTCTATATTCCCTCTGAACCACTGCAGTATATGTTACTTTGTAGTAAGCATGATACTAGTAAGAGATTTTATACGAAACAATGTTTACAGATTGGGGAGAATTTTATTGTCGATCCTAGCTTAGAAGAAGAAATCTGCAGTACAGCCAGTGTTGTCATGTCAGTACTGCCAAATGGGAAAGTATCAGCAGTAACCAAACTGGGATATGGCAGTTTGCAGCCAGCTACTCTATTTAAAATGTTAAAGGTATCCGTTTCATTCTCAATTGACTCTTAGCTATAATTACTAATATTCTTGTCATAGCATTCAACTCTATCAATTTATTGATATAAATTCTGTATATTTTTATTTCAACTTCATATTTCTTTATAGACTCAACTTATTCGTGTAGAATGTGTTAATTAAATAGACGGGTTTTTTTAGGTCGGCCAGCGTGTAGCACTTTCATTAAACGAAGCGGTTTTGAGTGCGTTGGCACAGGAAGATCAATTTGGACGAAGAAGAGGCATTAGCGGTTTTCTTAAATAAAGATCGATATATTAATAACATTGTTGATTGTATTCTTTTCCGAGTGATCAGATCCTTTTTATAAACAGCAATGCTTTATACAAATATATTCTGGTCCGAATCGCGTTTTACAGCAGTTTAGCAACATGATGCATTTACTGATTAGAATAAGAAACGATAATGAATATTATACAGCCCTCTCTAATTACATTACTCTTTGCACAAAGTACTGAGTACGTTCATTAGTTTTAGACCCAAATCAGACTAGCAAAGACCATGGTTTAGTCGAAATTACCTTAAATACGAAAGTATACTTTAACATCTTAAAAGTCTAGTATTTCAATATTTACATGGAATATTTTACAAAGAGAATCGTTATGAAAAGTACTCCGTCTTTAAGAAACTGTTATAGATAATGAGGATCTGTGGGGTAATAAATGTAGTGTTATATAAATTCCTACCGGATTCAAAGTAAGATATGACAATTCCACCGACAAAATACAACTGAGTTAGCATTTCATAGGTATGGAATAACGAGTACTGTTATAAGTGCTTTCGTCATTTATATCGGTGATTTGCATCATTTCTGTTTTCCTTTTTTACTCCCCTGAAAGAATACAAACTTGTAGCCAAGCATTATGATGATCATTCATTCTATTTACCTTGTTGGAAAGCTCGTATTTTAGCTGCTGTATTTCTTCCGTTTGAGAGATTAACTTCTCATTCATATTAGCAAGATGCTCGCTCATGGTGCTGAGCTGAGCTTTATAGTTGCCTTCTTGCGTTTCCTTATCTTTCTGTAAGCTAATGTAGTTTGAAAGTGCCTCGGTGAGCACAGACTCGCTTTCTTCTCGCTTTGCTTCGCTTGCATCCAAGTGTACTTGTAAAACTTCATTCTGAAACAGGTGTTTCTTGATAATTTGATTATTCAGGATTTTGCTTATTCTTTCACATACAGCGTTGCTATTACTTACATTTGCTGCTAGTGAAAGATTCTTTACATGCCCGATATATTTCTCCATCGATAATCTATCGATCTCTCGTAAAAAGTAATCTCGAATCTTCGCCTCACGAGCTTCAATCTCTTCTGGTAAAGTGAATGGCACTAATATTTGTCCGACCTGTTACGAATATCGTCATTTCAAAATCGTGAATACTTCATTTTCTAAATATACAGTAACAATTGACGCTTCTAAAATAGTGTACAAAAATCGAATACCATGTTATTTATCTCCACATGTTGCGCTCCTTCATTTTCCAGTATATTATAGCCGATGCATTCCTTTTGCTCTAGTTGATCGTATTTAATCTTCAATGTGTGATATTGGGCTTTCCACTGATTTAATTCCTTTTCCATTTCATACATTTTTTCACTGTCGCTAGAACTAGGTCTCTCAGCAGTTTTCAATGTTGTAATGTCTATCGTCCCTTTGGAATATCTCCTTGCAGCCTTTGAAGGTGTAGACAGGGCTGATTCTATTTCATCATACTGTTGGATAGCTTTTGATTCAATATCACAGCCATCGGATTTGTTTTGATCACTGACCCATGCCACAGTTCCTTCATGGTTTTGGCATTCATTCAATTTTCTTTGTAGCTCATTCTTTTCCTTTTCTATTTTATCCAACATGTTTCGACACTTAGCTTGCGTATCATCGTTGGACTGTTTACAGTAGTCCAACTTGCTTTCTAATTGTTGTAGCTTTTCTGTCAAGTTTTCAATTTCACTGTCTTTATTACTAATTTCAGATAACAGCCTGGCATTTTCCACTATCTTCTTCTGAAACTCTTCGTCAAGAATGTGATTTGGAGATGCTACTGGTATTTGACTGATATTATCCGACAATTTACTTTTCCCCTTTTTGCTTTTATTCTGGGTTTTGTCCAACTCTTCTTGCAGGACAGTTATGCGTTTGGTCAGTTGCTGATTGCGAAATGATAAGCTGTCTAGCTCTTGTTCAGCTCTTCGAAGTTCTACCTCTCTTTCCTTTAACTGATCTTTGACATCTGCATTGCGAGCTTGCTCATCGACTATGGCCTTTTTCAACACATTTGCCTGCGCACGAATCTGTGCAAGAAGAAAACAAAAACATAGAAATGAATAATAACATTACAGGTACAATACAAACCATAAAAAATACTTTACAGACTAATATAACGAGAGTGTTTGACAGATCTATCATTACTTATTGTTTCTAAGAAATACTAATTACACAGATGAAAATACGATGAAGTGAGATATATATCCAATACCTGACGAATCTACTTACTTTCGAGTATTCTGTGGCAATCTTTTGATATTTGATCTTCAACTGAGGATCGTAGCTATCCATATTCTACGTGTCTGCGAAATTCAATGTGTCACTTTTTCCGGCATTAAACTCCTCGGTTCACTTGGCTGCATACATGATTTTCGGAGAAACATCCGCGTGAGATAACACTTATCCCATCAATGCACCAGAAGCGAATGCTTGAGGAGAATCATATTTGTCGACAAAGTTAATCTTGTCGTTAAAATATTTGCGTCACATCCCGAGAGGTTAAATCTAATTGTTATAGCACAGTGATAATACGGGCTGGTGTATATATGTGTAGAAGGGGCGGCTTGCGAAATCATCAACGATGCCACCTATGCACTGCTTGCTTATCATGCGCGCCCACTAAGTAATCAGTCGATCAAGCAGGATTTTGTGTCAACGGGTTGCTCGCTTACAGGCGTGCTTTCCTCGAATGTCGCTTTATGATAAACATCTACTATGAAAATATTGGGAATGGGAAAGGAATGAATTCTGCTGAGTTTGTAAAAGTACTTATTTATTAGCAAAATTTTAGCAAATTTGATACAAAAATTACACATTCTTATATTTATTTGGTTTGTCTACAATAAGGATATTGCTTAAAAGCAATTTAAGTAATTCTTCTATAAGATCATTTGGCTTATGATCTTGTTTACGCTATTAGAGCATCATAATGTCATAATTAAATAGACATGCCAGGTATTTAATTGGACTGGTATATATGATTGCCACGATTGTGTTCCTGCAATATATTCGTAAATGCATTGTGTGTAATGCAGTTCCACTGAGATGATTCTTTAGAAATCATAGCCGCGCGAGCAGACTATATTTACGTACCTCAGAATCAATTGTAAGTTCCGAGCACCTGCCGTTTGTCCCTTTTTAATTTGCTGGATTGTGTACTCTTTGTTTTTCTGTATTTGGAGTATACACTGGTCGTATTTTCCTTATTCTCAGTCTACAACAAGTGTTTTCACGAGTGCGGGATGAAAGAGAACTTTGAGTACTGGGTTCGAGATTAAACATAATTTCTATATTTTTAGTTACCTTTATATAAAGCTCCGACTCCGAACGTACGCGTGTCCCATTTGATAATGATAGTGTATTGGTTGGTGTTTTAACATCGTCCACACAGGAGTCAATGGCATCGCAAGAATGCGAATATTTATTCAAGCCGTTCACAGTTAATGTGGATGATCGTTGACCACCGTCGGTCGTGTTTGCCAGCATTGTTATATCAGAAATTGCGCTTGAATTTACTTCGGATGTTATTCGCGCTATGGAAATGTCACCCATCGCAGTCGAATTAGCGATAGCTTGTATCCCCAACTCATTACACGATGATATGTTGTCCTGTTGACATCGATAGATTTTATGTAAATGGAAATGTGATATTTAAAACAAAAGCAATCATTTTGCTCACATCTTCATCTGATGTCTCGACTAATTTACGAGCTTCACGAAATCGATGGAGAATCCGTTCATGCGGCGATGTAACTGGAAATTCCCGAGGATACGAAAACGTCCTTCTCGCCGGAGTTAAACCTAACAATAAATGAATCATGAAAAGAAGAAATATTTCTCACGCACTTCAGCCGGCTAATATCAATAATTCAACTCACCTGTGGCGATGTCACGCTGCATGCCTTCTATAAAAAGTTTGTCTAATTGTTGGTTCATTGTTCGCAATCCGTTTATTAGCTTGACGCTCCTGTCGGCAGACTTAATATTTTGGGTGTCCAGATTTTCATCCATTTGTGAAAAGAAATTCAAGGCTTTCAAATGCTGCTCATTTACAGATTCCTTGTGCGTTGCACTCACGTCCTCGACGGTTTTGTGTAATTCCTGAAAACACCAAGCCGCATGTAATACAGAGACTGGCATTGACGAAGTGTATTTTATCTTCAGTTTTATGGGAATAAGAACTCTACCGCGATCGTGTTGAGAATAGACGTTCTTTCATAGGCAGTTTTATTCCTTAGTTGTACGCCATCGCTTTCAATTAAAGATGTACATTGTCCAACTGTGTCTTGAACAGCAGCCAAAGTTGTTTGCAAGTCGTCTTGCAAAACATTTACACTATCGACCATTCCTTCAGAGATTTTCTCACTCTGAAATAAATATATAATATATAATCGTCTGGTTTCGCCTGAAATCGATTTTTTGATCGATTTTTGATTTTGTTAAATAATAAATCACACCTTTTCCGCAAACGCATCAATCTCATTTTGTATTCTGTCCACATTATTCTGAACGGTTTCCTGTAAGAGTTTACACGCAGTGACTTTTTTCCCCCATGAATCTTCCACATAATTATTGATGCCGTTGCAAATGTTACTCATGCCATCGCAACTATTCTCAATCAGGGCATGATTCTCTTCTTCATGCTCGGTTAAAGTATTAAATTGAATAAATAATTCATTCATAGCCTACACAAAGGACATAACATTATGAAATATTGATATGTATGTACTTGTAGAATTCTTGTACACTTTAATTGATTTCTGTAGAATACCTTTGCAAACATCCGTCTTTTTTGTAGGATCTCTCGTCTATTTTGCCGAAATTCATTTGCATTGCTCCTAATCTCTGCAATGTTCTTCATTAAGGTATTGTACTCTCTCGAACGAAATTCGTAAGTTGATCGAATAATCTCTTCAGCGTACGACGTGACGCATGCAAATCTCTTTTGTAGATCTTTGCTTAATTGGTGCAAACGATCGACAATGATGCTTTCACCTATCTCGCATATCTTTGCCGCTAATTCTGTCGAAATATGAGTGAGGTATTCGCTCTTTTCGTCTGTACTTTGTGTGACTTCCGATACTACTTTATTACACCAATCTACATAACTCTCATACTAAAACACCAATAGCAATATTATGTTTATGTGTAACTGTGACGATCATTTTACGAAATGCGTATTATTCATTACTTACCGCTGTATTCACCAATGTTTCTAAATTACCAACAGCTTTGAAATGATGCTCTTGCAATCCTACCAAAATAGATTCTATAGCAGTGGTAGTGCTTTTAATGTGTGCCTTCTTTTCTCGATCTACAAAGACAATAATGTACTTATTCAATAAGCAACGTACAAAATAATTTTCGACACAAATTATCTCCCTGTTCAATTTATACCGGTAACTGAGTAATAGAGTTCTCACCCACTTTGCTCTTCATATTCTCAATGAATATATTTAAATCTTTCGCGCATGCAAGAAGATTCCTTTCGAGGATTGATAAATTTCCTGAGATCGTATGTTTAAATCTCTGTGCCGCCATCGCATTACGCTGTTCCACTTGTCTACATGGCAATAGAAGAAAAAACATATAAAGAGGATATTCATTAATGTATTAATGATTCTACATAAAGTTTAGAAAAACCACTCACGTAATACGAATGATTTTGTCGTGCAATTTCTGAACATCGTCAGTGGCGGTATCAACAGTACCGAGTAAATTAGTTACTTGTGTATATAAAAGCTTTTCGGTAGCCACGTGTTGTTCTAAGAGATGCTTCTGCTCATCCCTGTCGTGTTCTAGCTTTGCCAACCGATGATCCGTCGATTTTAAGGCACACTTTGCAGCATTCAAGTCGCTTGTAGTTTTTTGTAAATTATTCTCGAGTTGCATATACTCCAAATGAATGTCATTCAATATTTTCTGAAAGAATCAAAGTTTCGTCAGTCTCAATAATTGTAAAAGCTTTGCATTCGCATATTTAAATAAATACCTCTTTATCGTGCATAGCTTCCTCTAATGCCTTCAAGTGATTGATCTTCTCTTCTATTTCTTTACCCTGCTGCTCAATTAATGTCTCCATCTCTGCGTAATTCTCATGAGCTAGGTATACACCGTTCCTTTCGCGTGTTGCCGCCAAATCCTTGCGCAGTCTTTCGATTTCCTCGGCATATTCCTTTAGAAGCGCCTTCTTAGAAAGTTTCTGGTTGATCTCCGGTTTGTTTGTAATGTTCTTGGCGCGATGGGCGTAGTCTAAAGTCGACAGGGTTTCTTCCAAGTTAATGCTTGCTGGTGACACGGTTGCAATTATCGAAGTTTTTGTTCGACCACCCAACGACTCTTGTAGTAATCGCGTAAGTTTGGATTCCCTGTTGGAAGGAATATGAAATGTAACGAAACCGAATTACATGTGTCGAATGCGTCGATCGAGAACAGAAACAATTTACCGATAGGGTACATGCGGCGCCCTTTCGACCAATGCTATTATAACTCGACCGAGAGTTAATAAAGACTGGTTGATATTAGCTGCTTCTCTGGCTCTCCTGTCCCCCGCGCCAGATCTTCCAACACTTTCACTTCCAGCTAAATCCACCAAATTCAACTTCCCTGTTTTCAGAAGATCCTCTCCACCCACTGTATTCTCTTTTATGTGTACGGTAATGGAGAAAACAGTGTGGGAACGGCTGAAACAATTGCAGGAAAATGTTCAGATTTCATATTCCATTAAAAGCAATCCTGTCTTGCCTAAATTTATCTGATAGATTGGAGAAATTAATTGAAATCATTCCAAACCTTGAGTGAGCATTCATTAGTGTAGCTGCGGTTCGTCTCTTTTCCGATCCCTTCTCCAAGATTTTATAAACTTCGCTCTTGTTGTGCACTGTCACTTCTTCTAATCCATGAATTATGACACCACCTTTCCTCGAAGAATCCTCATACAATCTGAAAGTAATCTTTCTCAATATATCCCATTGCTACCATCACCAATACAAATATTCCCCTTTAGAAACTTACCTAATTTTGGACCCGTCACCTGTCACGGATAGCAAGTCGAACAGTTCCTCATTGTAAATCTCTAAAAAGCTAACTCTAACTGTATATTCTTGGGCATCCAATAATCTCAATTCATCAAACAAGTGGCTCAAGAAACGTGGAATCATGCCTGCATTTGTATCCTACAACATATTTCAATGTTTTTGTAATATACTCATATCTTTTCTATTATCATATTAGGATCGAATAAACTATTTACACTCTGCCAATGTAAAGCTGTGTCATTGCTGACACCTTCCATAGTGAATGTTTTGCCTGTACCAGTTTGACCATATGCAAATACTGTACAGTTGTACCCAGCCAATACCTCTTCCAGCAAAGGGCTAACAACAGCATTATAAACATCGATCTGTAATATTAATAACCAGTTATAAGTGGCGACACAAGCATAATCAAATCATCCATCATTACTCATTGAAATGAGCTATTACTGTTACCTTAATCTTCTATATTTTATCGACTGATCACATACCTGTTTTGACGTAGGACCAAACACTTTATCAAAAGTAAACTTTTTTGAAAGCTTATCCTGCGGTTTCTCATATATTACAATTTCTTTATCTGATTTAGTGTCGACGACAGTCGTGGACTTTCCAGTGTTCTCTGCATTATTTATAGGCCTATTGCGAAAGGAAGTACATTAGCAGGAATATTCGATACAGACACTAAGTATCCGGTCGTTCTCAGGAAGGGGTGGAAATCATTGAGGAAGAGTACAGTAAATTGAAAGGAAAAGAATATTAAACTTAACAAAACTCACCTGACACGAACAAATACTTGAATATGCTGGTTTTTCTCTTTCTTCGAAACTTGCGTTTCGTTCATCTTGACAGCGTTCGTTTCCCCAAAGCTTACTTGCCCGGCTGTAATAAACACTTCCGCGCGTTGCACTTTGGAGACGATGCTGTTAGAACTTCGCGGACACTCGCTTGTACAACAAACTGCGGACGATCCGTTAAAATTCAAAACGAACCCTAGTTGCCTCCACTCGCCACTCGGGTCGCTCGTGTTGATGGCGCCACGAGCGAAAGCCTAGAAAGCATCTCTGAGCAATTAAGGGAACTAATTAAGGGAATTGATTAACAACTGATAATAACGTAGATTCCGACTTACCTCGTGAATTTCATATTTAATTCGGTGAATGATCCTGGCTCCGTTACGATTTGAGCAACTGTAATAATTCCGGTGGTTTGACTTGAATTTTGATAATACATGATTTGTCGCAAGATGATACAATAATATCGCCGAGTGAAATCATATCTCAAGTTGCAAGTCTAGAGAGATGCGTTTGATCCACGGTGGAGCGCGTGCTCTCGAAGTGGCTCGAAGCGCGAAGCTGAAGAAGCTCCGTGCTCTAGCCTTCCATCACCATGAGAATGGTAGTGATCGTGGGAAGGCGGCTTCTGAGCTACCAGAGACTAATAGGATTGTACAATAAGACTTACATCCGAAACAGGAACTTGCACACTGCTTCGACTCTCCGTCGCGATGAGACGTGTACATTGCAAGCAACTCTCTCTGACACGTAAGGATATCATGCTTTTTCCTTGCTGAGCCCATGCCGCAAGCCGCATGCGATGCTTCCACTAGTAATAATTGCACATTCGCGTGTCATTTTCATTCATACATCGGAATAATGAATCTAAAATCAGATATTTCGATTAAAAGCAATGATTCTATGCTAAATCGTGTATCATCAGAAAGTTTGTGTGCGCAGGCTATGCATAGTCGTACACGTGATTTCAATGTTAAACATTTCCTCCAGGAAGTCGATCACATTCTCGGCGGGCGAATATGCCCGGCTGGCCGACGGCAGCGTCGTTGCAAGTTTGGGTGACACGTCGGTCATGGCGATAGCAGTCGGAACCAGTACAGAAACGAGCAGTGGCATGCTCCCACTCACCGTAAACTATCGCCAGAAAGCGGCGGCAGCAGGCCGCATACCGACGAATTTCTTGCGTCGAGATCTCGGACAAAGTCAGCAAGAGATACTCTCGAGTAGACTGATAGACAGATCCATTAGGCCGTTCTTTCCGGATGGCTTTTCCTGGGAGACGCAAGTCACTTGTAATTTAATGGCTGTGGATGGAATCAACGATCCTCAAATACTGTCCATCAATGCTGCTTCTGCGGCTTTGACCATCTCCGACATACCTTGGGACGGCCCGGTGGCAGCAGTCAGAGTAGGAATGATAAACAGGGAACCTATAATCAACCCTACCAGGAAGGAACTGGAGAAGAGTTGTTTAAATCTTGTGGTAACTGGAGGGCCGAAGCAAATGCTTGTTATGTTAGAAGGCTCTGCGAATGAGGTGCCCCCAGGAGACCTACAGAAAGCAATAAAGCATGCTGTCAGAGAATGCCAGATGATAATAGACACAATTAAAGGGTTACAGCGAAAGTGTGGGAAGCCGAAGAGAACGATACAGGAAAAGAAAACAGATAGTACGATAGAAACAGTTGTAAAGACTTATGCACATAGTAAACTATCGTACATATTGAATGATTATACGCTCGATAAACTGGCTCGAGACAAGGCTATTAGGGAGGTACGAGACAGTTTAACAAAGGTTCTGAAGGAAGGAAATTTGGATGCGTACATTGAAGACGCTCATACTGTCTTTAGCAAATACCTGAAAACACTATTTAGAGAATTTATACTTTCGAAAAATATCAGGTAGTACGCATTGCTTTCGGTATATTCGTTTGCCGCAAACGCCGACCCCTAAGAGCTATAAAGTTGTCTGATTCCAGATGTGACGGACGAAAGTTAGATGTACTTCGAGATATAAAATGTAACGTCGATGTTTTCAAGCCGCTGCATGGTTCCTCCGTTTTCCGTAGAGGCCAGACACAAGTTATGTGCACTGTAACACTCGATTCTAAAGAGAGTGCGCTTAAATTAGACCCAGTCTCTTTGCTAACCAGGTATTCCTCGCTTTCTACATAACTAACTGCTTTTACAACTGAACCTTTCTACATCAGTATCTAATTACAGTGACACAAAGGTAAAGAATTTCTTTTTGCATTATGAGTTCCCGCCGTACGCGACTAATGAAACCGGCAAAATAGGCGGAGTTAATCGTAGAGAATTGGGTCACGGATCACTCGCCGAAAGGGGCTTGAACCCCGTCGTTCCCAAAGACTATCCGTTTACCATAAGGCTGACTTGCGAGGTATTGGAGTCGAATGGTAAGCATTTCAATGCCAATACATATGATGAGTCCTCTTTAAGATTTGTACTACTTGACGAACTTTTGATTTAAAGGTTCTTCATCGATGGCTTCCGTATGTGCGGGGAGTCTCGCGCTCATGGACGCCGGCGTTCCTATTAAATCGCCGACGGCAGGTGTTGCAATGGGACTTATAACATCGTGTAAAGAAGACAAAACTATCGAGGACTATAGAGTTTTAACGGACATATTAGTAAGCGCACATTAAAACTCCCCAGTTGCGTAGATTGTCGAAAAAGACAGCAATACAGTGATAACGATTTTAGGGTATAGAAGATTACTTAGGCGACATGGACTTCAAAATAGCAGCCACAAGAAAAGGAATTACGGCTATGCAGTTGGATTTGAAGATACCGGGAATACCGTTGAAAATTGTACATGAAACTACCGAGCGTAGTTCTAGCGCAATACGACAAATACTGAACATTATGAACAACACGATACCCATGGCACGCAGCACTCCCAAACCAAATATGCCGGTGGTAGACACACTCGACGTTCCAGTCCACTTAAGAGGGAAATTCACCGGCGTCGGTGGCTTTAACCTTCACAGGATTCTCTTAGAAACAGGAGTTCAGGTACCTGTTACAACAATCTTTTACACATACAAGAACGGATGCGTGAAAGTCCTTATTGACTGTTGTCATCCCAATTTACAGATACATCCTGAGAGTGAAACCACGTACAGTCTGTTCGCCCCGAATAGAGACGCAATGACTGAAGCGAAAGAAATAATCGAGGATTTGTTGAAGACGGAGGTCGAAGCATCTCTGGAGTTTGGAAACATTTACACTGCCAAAATCGTGGAGATTCGTGACTCGGGTGTAATGGTCACCCTCTACTCAACGATGAAGCCGGCCTTACTGCCACTCTCCCAATTGGACCAGCGCAGAGTGCAACATCCCGATGCCCTTGGCCTTGCGATAGGACAAGAAATCCATGTGAAGTACTTCGGGCGGGATCCAGCGACCGGAGCGATGAGGTTGTCAAGAAAAGTACTTCAAGAACCTGTGACATACACTAGGACACTACAACGATAGCGAAGCTCACCTGTAAATTCATAAATAGTATTAGGCCCACTATCATCGCGTCAGACAAATGTATAAAGATTGTGACAGTATCTAAACACCGTTGAGAATGATATTTTTTATTACGTTCAAATAAGAAAATGATTCTTGTATGTACAACAGTTGTATTTCCTCAAATGAAGACTGATTCGTGAATTGTTAATCTGCACAAGTTCCAGACCTACATTTCCCGTTCCATCCGATGCTTCCGATTCTCGAGAGACCCGTGCGAGAGGAGGTTCGAACGCAACTTGTAGTTTCAAACTTTCGAAGCAGTCCCATAGTTCGGATGTATAAAAATCCACATGTAATATAGTTCTAAATGATTTAATACATTTTGTAAATCCATGTCAAAATATATTTCTTAAAACTTGCCTATCCCTGTTTACAGCAACGATTTTATTGTAGTAGATAACAAAGAACAACAAATTACTGCCAGCAGGACGATTTCTCAACTAAAATACGCATAAAATGCACATGATACAATTTTAAAAATGACAGAAGAGATTCGAATAGAATGATGTCAACTGTTTCACATCGCCGAGAAGTTCATTTACAATTGAAAGCGTGTCTCGGTGCCAGATTGCCGTTCACCGCAGGAAGAAAACCAGTTGGAAAGATGGTCACGCGCCTCTTATATCGCTATGTTTTCAAGCGCACGTCGACCTTTGTTCTGGGAATTGTGGTCGCCTCACTTTTCTTCGAGAGAGCCTACGACCACGCGTGCGAGAGCCTTTACCAGAGGATAAACGAAGGGGTAAGAGGCTCACTTCCTCTCCGATTATGAGATTCCGATAAACCAGCCAACACTGATATGCCATCGGAAACACTATTAACTATGTCATACCGAATAAGATACGTCATATTTGTCTGAATTTCTATTGATGGTTTCCTTTGCATTTTTCAGCGGTTGTGGATGCACATAAAGTCGCGTTACGAAAATCCCGAAATAAAAGGCGGAGACTCTTGAGGAGTGCAAGAATTCCATTAAATATTATTGATGTTTTATGTATGATGCAAAACATCGCATAAACAGAATAATAATTTATCTCCACACACCTCTCTATAAGTCGAGTTATAAATCGATGTGCCCAGCGGTCAGCTATCAGGAGACTCGGTAGAGTCTCGGGCCAAGTAGTAGTCCCCTACGGCGCGCGACAGCCGAGACTCTATTATCCCGAAGTGTAGCGGATTTCGATCGATACGAAACTTTCAGCTTGATTTGTGAAGCGGATACAGCTCGAAGAATTTATTTACGAATTTTGTATTTTATCATTTATTCTTCTGAATGTAATGAGCCAAGAATCAAGCGAATCGGTCCAGTCGTTCCGGAGATATAAATTTTCTCTTATTTTTCTCGCGGCAAAGGCCAATAATTGTTATCTCCAATCCAATTAAAGTCTGTCTTATCAATGGTCGATATCTAATGTGTAATTACGGTTCGACCAAGAGTCTCGCCTCAAGTATAAAGCACAGTGTGCCATTGAGTGCAACTTAGTGCGTCGGTTGATTATCACGCTTGCGAACAACTGTAAGTAACACTGCAGTTAAATTATTACTCTACCAACTATAACAGTAACAGTCATGAAGATGTAGCACCAGCGGGTGTTGAAAATTTAATTAAAGGTTTATACTAAATACGTTGCCCGTAAATCTGTGCAGAGCCTCGACACTATGCTACTTCTATTACTAGTGGGTCTGGCAGCGACCGCTGCCTTACCGGAGCCCACAATATTCGAGAACGAGTGTCCCCCAGGAAGCGGTATCAACTTAACAACAACCCGAATCATTTCAATCGGCCCAGGCTTCGTAAACAGCCCATCAGTGACATGCCTCGATCTCAAGGACAACGCGATCGAATTTGTGGCAGAAGGTGCCTTCGACAGTTTGCCGAATTTGAAGCAACTATACCTCTCCAATAACCAGCTCAACGATTTTACGATGTTGTTCTCGGCTTCTATGCCGCAGCTCCAAGTGCTAAATCTCACGAGAGCCGGGCCATCCAGTTATTCAAAGGAACAACTAATCACCGGTTCGTTCCCCGCCCTTCGGGATTTCTCCCTGTCGTACAATTCCATTGGAACTATCACCTCAAGCAGAGTCTTCCCGAAATTGGAACGACTGGACCTCTCGTTGAATCGGTTTACGGATTCGTCGGGCTTCAGCGCGATAGTGCCGGAGACTTTGAAGCATCTGAACGCGATGGGGAACGATTTGAGTATGTTCGCTGGGAAGAATTGGACGGAGCTTACCACTCTTGATCTCTCGAACAACAAGTTTCAGGTGATTTCCTATGAAAATCGTGATGAGTACAACGCCATGCTCGCCGGTCTAAAGAACCTGCGCGAATTGTTCTTAAGACAGTGCAACATCTATAACATCGTCGAGGACGCGTTCACTGACACTGTTAATCTGGAGATGTTGGATCTGCGGCACAATCAGCTGAAGAGTCTTGGGCCCGATGTATTCTTACCGTTGAGTTCACTCAAGGTCTTACTCTTGAGGAGCAATCCGATTATCGAGATTCCTCGATTCCAATCACTCTCTCCTTTGACCACCTTGGACATGGGAGACATGCAACTCACCGCTATTAACTCCCTCGCCTTCTGGTGGGGTTCGAACTTGAAGCTACTGCGCATGGACCGTAATTCTATCAAAACCGTATATGCAAATTCTTTCTCGGGTTTGGACAAATTGGAAATCCTCGACCTCAGCAACAACCCGTTATCCACACTGCCGTCCGGGTGGTGCGCGGATTTGACCAGCCTCCGATATCTTGATTTGAAAAACAACGTATTTAAGTCGTTGGAGTCCATTGGGTTGAGCGAGAACGTACCCCTGCATTACCTCTTTTTTGAGGGCAATTCGTTGAGTTTCCTGAAACCGAGCTCGTTCAGCTCAATGTCGCCAAATATAACCATCAATTTGAGCGTCATTCGCCCGATAGATCCGATACCAGATATAATAATGGACTAAATGTTCGTTAAGTTGAGTTAAGTTAAGTTAGCATCTTTCTGTTGTATGTTCAGAATATTTCAAATGTTATAACAGAGTGATATGTATACTTTTTATTCTACATGGTATGCCACGTCTTGACTGCGAAAAATGTAACTCTACTTTTTTTATCTCTGCCGATAGGCAGGCGTCACATGATAATAACATCCTCTCAGCATAGGCTGCCCTTCTCGATAATGTTGCAGAGGTTCGTTCTCGGGTTACGTATTTCGAGGAAGTCATCATTGCAGAGCGACAGATGTCTTGAAAGACTAACGACATTCTTGCGATGATTGCCGTGTGATGATAATAAACGACAAATCTTTCTCACTGACTTTCGACGTTGTTTCAAAAATGAAATTCCCTTACATTTTTTGGGGCGCATCACAATATGATAAATATCGATTTCGCCGTACCAAAAAACACAATCAATCATTCGCGTTTTAATCATGCGCTTCTTCAGATACTCGAGCTATTAGTTGGCTTTTCGAGATGATTTCCATTGAAATGGAAGCAGACAATTTTCGCAGATAATTTCAGTAAAATTTGGCGCCAAAAATAATAAGTCTAGCAACTCGTTTCTGCCGGTGATTAGAAGGAATTAACTAGGCAAAAAGTTGAATTGATATTATAGAGAATGAGGAGATTTCATGTCCTGTTTTGAAGTTTGTGTACGATTTTAGTGGTTGCTCCTTCCGAGCGATTGTGGAAATAACTTGCAGACTTCGGCAGTCCAAAGGATAGGACTGTCGTCGGCAGAGTATCGTTTGCGGCGGAGACGATACCTGAAGCTTCTCAGAAAATTGCAAGCAAGCTCGAGCGACATTGATAGGTCGTAGGGCCGGCCAATAATTGAGGGATGCCCCGACCTGTAAAGTCCGCTCGTAGATTCTGCTTACATTGAATATTAATATGAATACCGATGTGTATTATTTCAGCGATATCGATTTTAATAAATGTTGACGCTTCCTTTCCTTCAACCTAATGTGTAGGGAGAAAAAAAAGAGAAAAAAGTGTGATATAATTTGAACGGTCGGTACGTCCCTGATAGCATACCAAGGTGTCCCCCATAGTTATCACTACCTTATAAGAAGATGCATTTCGGCCTTGCTGCCAAACGCCTCGGTGCCTTCTCAAAGTGTTCATCGGAAGAATTCGGCTCTACCTCTGTTTGCCACGCGATTTACAACGGTGAGTATTAACCGAACAAATCGTGTGCATCTAAATAATCTAAAGTCTGTGTTGTGCTAAATTACCGTGGGACTTTGAATTATCGTCTGTGTAATTAAAAATCGGAAACGAACGTGGGACTGATACCTTCGGAAAAGTCGGCTCGATTTTGTGTGTGTTGGTCTTTGCTCTAAAAAATCAAATCTGTATTTCCTGAGGTTTCGAGTAGATGCTAACAAGGTACTTGTTCATCCCGATTTACAGATGGAAATCATGCGGCTTCAACTATGGATATTCATGATTGGCATAGTCTCAGTGTATGCTGATCAACTCTTCAATCACATCTCCAACCCAGTACGCGGTGACGATATAAGTGACAAGATATTGAATAAAGACAGAGGTACAAGAAATAGAATTCCCTTCGGGCCAGCCACCGGTCCCGGTGTTTCAATGTCGGGGACGAATATGTTCTCCCCGGAACCGTCGAGCCCAAGACCAGCACCAATTAGGGTTTCTCCGGAGACTCCATCATGGTGTCCGCGATACACCATCAAGCTCAATTTCTCCCACATGTCGATGGGGAGGTTCGAGGAGAACGTCATCGAAAATGCAAACGTGATCTCTCTGAATCTGAGCCACAACTCCATCAAGCACATACCCGCCAACTCTTTCATCCACCTGCCGATGCTCGTGGTGCTCGACCTATCTGCTAATGAAATACCAGTGCCGGAGCTGCTTCAATTGAAGAATCTGGGGAGACTGGAGGAACTCTTTCTCGATGACAACCACTGCCCCCGAGTCCTTGGAAGCGCGAGTTGCGGTCTCGAGAATACAGAAGGCGCTAGGCTGCCGAATTTGAGAAATCTCCAGTTGCGTGGGAATAGCATAAGCGACTTTACCATATCGCTGAGAGAATTCGCCCCCAGTCTCACCCATTTGTCCCTCTCGCGGAATAAAATCAGCTCGACGGAGTTCCTCGCGGATCTACCGCCAAGTCTGACCCACCTGGACCTCGATGAGAACAGCATCAGCCGAATGGAAAGCGACAACCTGGCCGGCCTCAACGAGCTGTCGATGAATCGTAACGACCTGGAGGTCGTCTGTCTTTACAGCTGCAGCGAGGACTCCTTGCAGCTGGAGGCCATAAGGGGGCTGAAGGATCTGCGTTTGTCCGGCAATAAGATCAGCCGGCTCGTCTTGGGGAGTTCGACTAGGAAGCATTATAGATTCTTCCTCCGCCATCTCGATCTCTCGCACAATCGGCTCACTGAAATACCCAGCAACATTATCCCGGAATTGCATGGTCTGAAGGAGCTCGCGCTGGGGTACAATCGGTTCACTCAAATCCCGGACTTGTGCGGGCTGAACTTACTCCAATCTCTCGATCTCAGCTGGAACGAGATAAAGACGGTGCCCTATAAGTCGTTTTGCGACATCGGATTGCATGAGCTGAATCTAAGCAACAATAAAATCACGATGATTGAACCGAGTGGTTTTAACACTGTCGGAAAAGCGCTCAGTTTGAATTTGGCAAACAATCAGCTATCGGCACTTCCTTTGGGCTGGATCCAGGGGCCTGTAACTATACGGATTCTTCGACTGCAGAACAACACCGTCGCCGATTTTCGCAACCTTGCCCTCGACCAGATGATGAACCTTGAGGAATTGCACATCACGGGGAATCCGTTGACACATCTTACTGTCGCGAGTGTGAGAATGCTGTCGCCGAACCTTCGGGTGTACTTCCATGACGGGAAGGGCTACGGCACTGCCGTCGTCACTGAGGACGATAGTGATAATGATATCAGCGAATAAGTCGCTGTTTTTTTTAAATTACGAGTTTATGCTTCACTCTTCGATCGCTTCGCTTTATTGGCCCCGTGCAGGGTATTGTTAAAAGGCTTCGATTTGCTAGTTTTTAAATATTATATTGCTAATGTGTCTGAGTTCTTTGCAATGGAAAGTGACACAACTCGAAATATTATCAAAGTTGTAATTTAGTATAATAGTATTCTATAATTTTCATTCATGCATTCCTAAGCTATGATAAATAGTTAATCAGTAGCGCGTCATTCATTGCAATTCCATTTCATTGCGGTAATTGAAAATATTCATGCAATCAATACTAATTGTAACAAGACTCTGTGCTTGTCAATTGGAATAAAACTGTTCTTGGTATAAACATTCTTTCTGCGCATACCAAACTTTCCATTTCGAAATGTCCACTTCATTCCCTTGAAATCTTCATTCCTCTTAGTAGAAATTTGGAAGCTAATCCTCAGTAAGTTTGTTTTATAGTTGGCCATCATATGTTTCCAGAGAGTAATTGGATGTTTTTTTTAACTCGAGCGGTCAAAGTGAGTCCTTGTATCCTGATGGGTTGCAGCTAGCGATTCCGTTAAATAATATTCATAATGAGACGCCAGTGGGAAGCGAGAATCAGTTCGAAGAACGATTGATAAAGTCACTTCGTCCAGTATCTCGTGGGAACCAGTGGTCTTCAGTTTCTACCACGTATGAAGAACTTTTGGAGAAGAAGAAGGTTGGTAAGATTGTCCCCAATCTCGCATCAATTGGATTCGATTCTAATTTTGCAGAACGCTTAGACTTATAACTTGAAATGTGTCTATGAATATTAACTAATGTTGAAAGCAGTGATTTTTTCCAGCTCCTTAGGTATTGAAAACCATCGGTGCATGATGGAAGGCAGTGGGAGTAAATGATTCCCCGGAAATGCTGCGATTGACAGATGAGAATTGTGCTCGGTGTTCCGGCGGCGATAAGGGATTTCTATAAAAGATCGCCATTCAGCTTTGCTCTCTTCAGTTCGATCTGCCAACTGTGCGATTGCGAGAGCCCGCCGCCCTTCCTTTCAACTCTGTAAAGCAAGTGACTGCTAGCGTGCAAGCCAGTGTTCCTGCGATCATTCCGGAAAAGGTAAGCTTTCTTCATCCCCACACTCACACTTGTCAGGGCCACTGTCCAAATCCAGTGTTTTACTCTTCATAGTCTTTCAGGGATATTGCCACGAAAATCATTTAATTGAGCAACGATGCAACAGATCTTCAGTATCCTTGTACTCTGCGCAGTACTGCGCTGCACGTTATCTATACAATTGTCGCTCGAAAATAACGAGAATCTACCAGAAGCTGTTTTGATGCCCGAAGATACATTTGGGTATCGAGTTTGCTCTGGGGACGAAGAATCGATAGATTTGTCCGACATGGATCTCCAGTCTATCAGAGATGACATGATAAACAGTCGACAAATTTCTTCTGTTTTTTTGAAACATAATAACATCAGGGAGATGCCGCATTACGCTTTCAAAGATGCAACAACGTTGCGTTGCTTGGATGTTTCGGGCAACAAAATCCCCGTTGACAAATTAATCGATTTCGGTCATAAAACGATAGAGGCCCTCAATCTTAGCTACCAGCAACAACAGCGCAAGGACAGCGTAAGGACATTCGCAGAGTGGGCAGACGAACTGATGGAAAGGGAGAAGAAAGCACTGGAAACAACTATGTTTTCCGATTTCCCAAAGCTCCGTCATCTCGACATTAGTGGAAATCCAATTTACTCGATGCCAGAGAATTTGAGTATAGTGATGCCACACTTAACGCACATGTATTTAACCAATAGGAATTTTAAAGATCTGTCGGACAACTTCTTCAACATTCTTCCAAAATCGTTCAAAAGCCTTCATATAGAGAATAATGATATTCATGTTATTGATTTTCCCCCTGACCTAAAGATTGAGGCATTGTTTCTAGACAATAATCCACTAACTTCTAAGAAACATAATTTAATCTCAAATATTTTAAAGTATCTTTCACTGTCCAACTGTACGTTGCATACCTTCTATGCTTACAAAAACAATCTCAAGTGGGCATCGATTTCGGAAACTTTACCAGGAGACGTACCGAACCTCGAATTTCTCGATCTATCGTGGAACGAGTTTCAAGACATCGAGGACATTCTTTATTTATCATCATACAACAACCTTAAAAGTTTGTATATAAGCCACAATCAGCTAAAAGAATTTCCGGTCGGTGGTACGTTCACCGCTCTGGAGAACTTATCATTAAGCTACAACGAAATCTCTATGATTCCTGGTACAATATCGGGATTCCCCTCATTAAAGCAGTTGAGTCTAAGGGGAAATCGAATTGTGACCATTGACGTCCTCACATTCTCCAATATGGTCCTTTTGGAGGTCTTAGACCTCTCGCACAATCATCTAGAGTCATTGCCGGCTAATTGGTTGGAACCACTTGCGAACCTCCGCCATTTGGATCTGAGACATAACAGATTCGTAAACATTCGCCTCATGTTCGGGGAGCATGCGGTGAACAATAAGTTCAGTCACTTTGATTTGTACGTCAAGAGCGAAGCTCTCAAGACGGTAGACGTACAAGATCTGGATTACTTGCCCGAGTCCTGTGTCTTGCACACTTGTTAAAATATGCTTTTAATTTCCTTTAACTATTAATAAGCACACCGGTCCATTTGCATAGTATCGCAACTCGATAAATAAGTCAGACGTCTCAAAGAAATGCTGTTTTAATAACGTTCAACTGAATTGTCTTAGTTCTATAACATTAATTAATTAGGTTTGTTTATTAATTAATGTTATACGACTAAGACAATTCAGTTGAATGTTATTAAAACAGCATTTTAATTAAAATCGATTTTTTGATTGGCTCGCATTAAAACCCATTGGCGGAAGATCAACGAAAGCAAAATCAAATGGTTGCACGGAAATTATATAAGTGACAGATGAGAATAGTGTCATTGGAGTGCCGGCGCGTCATTCCGCGGCAGCGATAAGGATTTTGTATAAAAGATTGCCGTCAAGCGTTGCTCCCTTAGATTCGATCTGACGGTTGTGTGATTACCAGAGTCCAGCTTCCTCATCCTCCATTTTCAATTCTGTGGATTTGGCTTTTGACGGCCAAGTGACTTGTACATTGGAGGCCAGCGCTGCTACGAGGATTCCGACAAAAGGTGAGCTTTTTTACACTTTTCTCTACACTGACTTTTATTGCTAGTTGCAACCCTGTGGTTCATTTTTGATTATCTTGGAGTCCGAGAGATTACCGCTTTCTTATTAGTTTTTTACGGGAAAAATAGAAAGAAGCCTGAAGTGCTCGAATTCGAAAGGTTTTGTAATTTGTATTGAATAATTTTGTGTTGGTTCTTCTAGTGCAATGAAGCGTGTCAGGAATGACCCTGACATTTCACGGACTCGGTCAGTCGATAAACGTGGCCCCTGATTAAACCGATCTGCCCGCTGATAGTGGCAACTTGTCATTTTCTTTGATTAGCGTATTCCCATGTTCCTCATTACGAGTTTTGTTTACTATTATACTTGTCGGCGATTAGAGTCGCATCATTAGGAATGCTCTTGACAGGGCAAAAGTCGTGGCACGCAAAAATGAACGTCTTGATAAGACTGGACTGCCACGATTGCATGACACATGTCGAACAATCATTGGCAATTACTGTATTACTAAGGGATGCTCACTTATTTTCCAGATGGAGTTCATGTACGAGTGTTTGCTGGTCTTTATAGCATTGGAATTATTGAGGTCTGACGCCTAGCAAGGCAAAGCCACCTTCATCATGGCCACGCTGAAAATCTGGGACAACAGACTCGCCACACAACTATAAGAATCAGATGCGGGGCGCTTGATCGAGCAAAATCTACTTTTCGCACATTTTGGCATTTCCTTCCTTCCGGATGATTTTGCTACTGTTCGTCTACGGCTGCGACTACGAAATCTCAGGAATATTGAATTCGCGTTTGCGTTCTGCTTGTAAAATATTTCTATGTTCTCTATAAAACAATTTCGTTCCCAACTTGTTTACTGAGTTTCTGCAACCATGCGACGACACTAATAATAAAAATGCTTTTGTTATCTATTGTTGAACAAATCGAAGCATTACTCCACGAATTACCAAAAATCAAAACATCTCATCTCCCCGCCGCTCATATATCAATGATTCCTCGCACGGTCAACCATCCACGTGCAACATTTTTACAACCAAAAATCAAAGATCCGCTACAAAAAGCGCCAAGTTCCCAGCTGAGTTGGTAGGCAGGAGGATCGGGGGTCTGGCATCGTGGACCAAATGGAAAAGCGATCGGCGTTATCAGAAGTGAGTGGGCTCGGCGGGTTGTCGGAGGTGTCGGGCGCTGCCGCGGAAGGCTATGCACAGGCAGCTCGGCGCGAGTGCGAGAGCGTAAACATTAGGGACGAGGACGCGGCGAGCGATGCGCCGAGATGCACGAGCGCGGAGAGGATAGTCGGCGTCGGCGCGGATTTCGAAGTTTAGCTCTAGGCTAGGCGGCGGATAGTGAGGGAAGAAGAGGGTGCGAGGGCGCGGACGAAGAGAAGACGGAGAGAGGGTGCAGGCTGGGCTCCGGGGTGGGAAAGGAAAGGAAAGGGTGTCGGTCGCCGTTGGAGGGTGGTGGTAGAGGGTGGGTGAGTAGAGAGGGCGACGCATGCGCCGGTTGGGGCCGGCTGACTGGTAGGGTTGTTCGGCGACAGGGACGCAACGAGCCGGCGGCGCTCCGAGCAGGAGGGAAACTCCGTGGGAGCGAGACGCGCGCCGAGCTAGAGGAAGAGCGGCAGAGGGGCAGAGCGAGCTGCTGCGAGGAAGAGATCGAATTAGAAGTAGCGATAAAGAAGGGAAACAGCGGGCGGCGCGCGCGAGGGAGGAGGATGGCCGCGGAGCGGCAAGCGAGGAGGAAAAGGAAGTGGGGATCGAGCGAGTGCGAGGGAGCCGGCGGCAGCGCGCGTCGAAGGGAGACCAAGCAGAGACCGCTCGCGCTGGAGGAGGACGGGAAAGGTTGGATGAAGATAGGGATCGTTGGAAGAAGATAGGCAGTCACGCGGCTAGAAGAAAGAGAAGGCGAGGTCTCCCACGTCTGGCTTGCTCCGAGAGTCTCTCACTACTCCCACCCAGCTCCTCTCTTCCTTCTTCCCTTTTCTCTCTCTCCTCTTTCAGTGTTGGTTCGAACACGGCCCGGTACGGTTCTCTCGCCCCGTGCTCGAAGGTCCCTCTCTTCGTGATGGGAGCTCACTGCCCCGGTGGTATCGGCGAGTTCCCTCGGTAGCCGGTTCCCAACGCCGATGTGGGCCTGCTAAGGGTGGCGTCGGAGCGCGCGTACGCGTATATTAACAGCCTCGTTCCTCGTTGTCGGCCTTCGAGCGCCCTTCGAGACCAGTGGTACACAGTAGTACACACAGTGAAAGCCGAAGGACGAGGCGAGCAGTGCACCGACAGCGACAAAAACACACGCACACACATACACACACACATGCATACACACATACGCGCGTACACGTACACGTACACAGAGCGGGGAGAGTGGAAGAGAGTGTGATTGGAAAGGGGGACGAGGGAGAAAGTGCGAGGGGTTGCATTGTTGCAGTAGTAAGAAGCGTGAGGGGTGCGCGAGATTCCCGGCGAAAGGATCGCGCGTATGAGTGCGCCAGCCAGGAAGAAGGAGGAATCGGGGAAACGCTCATGAGGAAACCGTGGCGAGAAGCTTGAGTGGAAGGAAGACGCGGGTTAACGGCAGTGCGAGGAGGTGCCGCCGAGAGGAGGCCGGGCTCGCCCGAAATTGGAATCACGAAAATACATAGGTGTCGAGTGGAAGGAAGACCTAGATACCCCGACTGTCCTCGGTGCTGGTCGGATAGAGAAGGCTCTCGCCGAAATATCCTCCTCTTCCCACTGATTTCTCTCTCTCTCTCGCTTTCTCGCTTTCTCTCTCTCTCTCCCCCTAAGGGGATCCTGCTCTCCTTCCGGCTGGGCGGCGAGACGTCCTGGCTGGCCGCAGATACGGAAGGCTCCGCACTAGCTAAATCGCAGGGGGGCCGCGAGGCCAGTTGGAAAAATGGCAGGGAACTACACGACCAAGTGCGAGCCGGGCCTGGTGGTGCCAGCATGGTATCCATCGGAGAATCTCTATCTCTCGGACATAGTAATCCGCGGGATGGTCTACTTCCTGCTGCTGCTCTACTTGTTCATCGGCGTCTCGATAATCAGTGATCGGTTCATGGCCGCGATCGAGGTGATCACGTCCAAGGAGAAGGAGCTGGTGGTGCGCCGGCCGGGGATGGAGCCGCAGATCATCGTGGTGAGGGTATGGAACGAGACCGTGGCCAATCTGACCCTGATGGCACTGGGCAGCAGCGCGCCCGAGATCCTCCTGTCGATCATTGAGATCTGGGCGAAGAACTTCCAGGCGGGCGAGCTGGGCCCCGGGACGATCGTCGGCTCCGCCGCCTACAACCTCTTCGTCATCATATCCCTCTGCGTGTTCGTCATACCGAACGGCGAGACCCGCAAGATCAAGCACTTGCGGGTCTTCTTCGTCACGGCGACCTGGAGCATCTTCGCCTACGTCTGGCTCTATGTCATCCTGGCGGTCTCGAGCCCCGGGGTCCTCGAGGTCTGGGAGGGCATCCTGACATTCTCCTTCTTCCCGGCCACCGTCCTCACAGCGTACGCGGCCGACCGGCGCCTCCTCATCTACAAGTACCTGCACAAGGGTTACAGGATGAACAAGAGGGGTGTGATCGTGCAGGCGGAGGCCGGCGACTCGGACGGCGGGGTGGAGCTCGAGATCAAGCCGCAGGACGGCTTCAACATGATGGACGGCGACACACCCGAGGCCAGGGAATTCGAGTCGACGCGCCGCGATTACATCAAGACCCTCCGCGAGCTCCGCAAGAAGCATCCGACTCTCTCGCTCGAGCAGCTCGAGGTCATGGCCCACGAGGACGTCCTGGGCAAGGGCCCCAAGAGCCGCGCGTTCTACAGGGTCCAGGCCACGAGGAAGATGGTCGGCGCCGGGAACCTCAGCAAGAAGATCAGCGAGAGAGCGCAGAGCGACCTCAGCGAGGTCAAGGCCGAGCTCCAGAAAGCCGAGGCCGAGACCGTCGAAATTGACAACGTCAATGCCATGAGGGTCTTCTTCGAGCCTGGACACTACACTGTCATGGAGAACGTCGGCACTTTCGAGGTCGGAGTCTCCAGGGCGGGAGGCGACTTGGACAGGCCCTGCAGCGTTGACTATTGCACCGAAGACGGCTCCGCGCAGGCTGGCTCCGATTACATCAGTGCCAAGGGCACCCTCACCTTCGAGGCCGGCGAAACCAGAAAGACTATCGAACTGTCCGTCATCGACGACGATGTCTTCGAGGTCGACGAACACTTTTACGTCAGGTAATGATGACTTTCTCTCCAATCCCTTCAACTTCCCTTGTTCCTCACGAAATATGCCTTTAAATATCAGAGAATTAATCAATATGAATATTAAAAAATATTTTAAAAAGCTGACTGCGGAATGTAGTATTAGTTCTCAAGTCGAGAACTAATTAACTCTAACAAGCAAAAATCTGATCGTCGGATGACTTCTAGTGTTATTTGCAAGCATAAATATGTCATCGCATGTGTCAGACTGACAAGTATTTTCCGTGAAAGAATGACACTTGCTCCTGCATTTAATTAAGTATTGCATTGATGACTGCATCATGACGTGAAATAGCGCTCAAGCGATGACTACTGGGCGAGGCGTGGCTCGCCAAGGCCGCGCTATGCATTTAGTTGAACCCACGATCATGCCATAACTGAATGTTACCGAGAAAGTAATCATCCAATTGATTTTCCACGTGCCCTTCGCGCGGCGTTATATTGCTATTTCCTGCGGTTCGACGCTCTTCCACTATTTCCGACTCTTCATAACAATTTTCTGGCTACAAATTTTCATAAAAATATGATTTGAGGATAATTGGCAGATGAGATACATAGTATTATCATTTGGACTTAATTAGACAGCAAAGCCTCGATATTTGAACGAGCCTGTAGAAGCCTCGGTGTCTAGTGGCTAATGACAGTGAAATTCCCATACACATATACCTAGGTAGTGTGGGGATTCAGGGTAACCGAGGAGCATTCTACGCCGATGATGAAAGGCAAACTGGCTGTGTCTACTGTCACGGAGTTACCGCGCCTATTTACATCAGTCGCGATTAGATTGACCCAGTTCGGCTATAGTAGCAGGAAGCATCGATTCGAGATACCCCGAAGAGAGTTTGACTCGGCGCGTGTGTCATTTACCACTTAACGGACTGCCGGCTAATTGATAATCGCCCTGGTGAGCGCATCTTTCAATTAACCTCGAGTGGAGTGCGCCACGCAATTTCGTGAGGGAACGAACCCCGCCTTTGGTGAGGGTCCCCCCTCTGCCCCCTCTCTTCTTCGGACCGCGCTCGCTTTATTGATACTGACACACGACCCTCTCCAGTAATTACCACTCATTCGGCCGATTAAGTCTCCTAATCAACTTTCAACTTTAAACACTTCCCTCTCCACTGCACTTGATTCGCCGGCTTCCTCAGCAGTCTCTTCTCTTTCGCTCGCACCATCCACTCGGTCTCGTGTTCGGAGTTACTTTCATCCTGGAACAGGGAAACTCGAGATATATATCACTTTTTGCATATTATTCGAATGGAAGAATATTGTGGGAGTTATCGCATCGTTGAACCGTGAGACGTACTCACGCTCGTTTACCTGATTACCATAAATGAAAAAGTTGTAAAGTTCGCGATTAATAACAACGCTTCCAATAATCTCAATTACTGCAACAGGTGTTCTGTCCAACGAGAGGCAATTAATTAAATATTTACAAATTAATCTGTATTCGATTAACACACCTGTCCATTCTTCGTCGAGCTCAACCGCGCTTTTACCGAGTAAAGAAAAGAGCGAACGGCATTGGTCGGCAGATTTCAGTTCGTCAGAGTAGTCGCCGCTAGAACCCAGTGGCGTTTCGCGGACATAACCAAACAGAGCGCGCGCTATCGCGGCGAGCCTTACAAGGTTATGCGGAGAGTAGTAGAGTCGTCGCGTAATCCGGCGGTAACTCCTGTCGCCGGGATTCGTAACTGGGCGCTAACGAGGCGGCGCGGTAAAAATGAGAGAGTAGAAAATTGAGAGAGCCGGTGAAATTGTGCGAGGCAGAGAAGGACTCGCTCGGGCGAACGGGTAATTGATAGGAATCCGGGGGGTTTAATCTCGGTCGGGGACTAGCACTCAGCCCCCCTCCCCCTCTCCGCGCGCGCGGGGCTCAGTCTTGACTGGCAATCTCGAGATTAGAGTGGCTCCGGCACTTTTTCGCCCGCGAAAACTCGAGCTTATCTGCGTAAGGAGTGGGAAGATACCGCGAAGGAATATGCCGCGAGCACTAGACCGACTACTCGAGACAAGTGGCGGCGGGGGGTGCTCGGATTAAGCGCGACCAAATTGCTCGTCTCTGGACCGTCTCTCATCTCCGCCCCCTTCACCCCCTCCGCCCCCCGCTGAACTATGGCTATCCGGGCCAACACTAACCAGACGAATGCCGGCGAGAAACCCTACCTTTCCCGAGCACTTTGGCGAACCTGATACGTAACAAGTGCGAGTGCCACGGGAAATTCCGCCTGTAATCCGTCAAACTCGGAATTAACCTCCCTCGAGAGACTGGTTGAGCCTTTTTCGTTTTGAATGGGAGACTCGGAGGAGATGATGGGAAATATAGTCGGTGATTGGTGGAATTGATTTGAGGTTAACGGGTGAGATTTTTCGAGGATGTTATTACGAGCTTTTACCCAATGCGACTTTTCCTCCAGGGAATGGTTTTGCGGAGCAGCGACCCGTGAAATGTTAGATTTGCACATTCATGTAGGGAGTGCGAATATGCATGTAACTAAACATACGCATATTTGTGCCGGGGGAATGATAAAGCGCATGAGGCTGATGCGATATGTTGATATAGGTAAAATATGTTATTTATGTACATACGGCATCACGCGAGATGTTCGCGCGGTTGGTTATGTGACTGATTTTATTTCTAGCGCACGTTAAATTACACAGAGACTCGATTGCGCGAAAGGTCCTAGCGACCAGTTGGAATCTGCGTGGTAGAAGAGCCGACGAGAGTGATAGGCTGAAATTAGAGAAAAGGCGAGTAATCAAGAGAGACGCATCGTCGCGCGAGACGAACTTCCCGATGGAAAGTAACGCAACGATCTTCGCACCCGCGAGCCAAAGAGACCTCCCTGACGTCCCTGACGTCTCCCGGTAGCCTTTGAGACAGGCAACTTGTTGCGAGAGGACGCCTTTAATTTGCCCGGGGTTAACTTTCCGCTCCAGCTAAAAATGCCTGGCAGCCGCGGCCAACTTTAATCAGGTTGCCGCGGCCAGGCCTATCATTTCCACCCCGGGGGAACAGTTCTACCTGCGGGTAAATATCCGCCATTCACTGCGAGAAGCCTTCGCACTTATTTTTACACGCCTCTCCCGGTCTATCGTAGCGCAGCGCGCTCCTCGGTTACTCTTCGCCCGCTCTACCCGGCACACTGCGCCCGCGCTCATTTTCGACCGTGGAAAGAGTTCGGCAAATAAACCAGCCATATTTATGACACTGGCTGCCGCAGCGTTTACGAGCACTCGAGCATGGCCTTTGAAGTTCGGTCGAGGCCTTTGTCATAAAGAGCTTGCTTGAATATATAATACGGGTGTTTCGTGCTTTCACGGTGGAATGGGCCATTCTTTTCATTGGCTTTGGAGTGTCGCGGATTTTCGATTGTTTAACTCAAAGTTTAATCGACTGGAAGCACTCGACGATTATTTGATTATTCGTAAAGTTACAGTAATGAGCTTTAGGGTTAATATTCTGAATAAATTATTGTTGCGCAATTGGTTCATTTAATTGTCATACTAAAGTTGAGTAATAAAATATAAAGCGAGTTTTATGCTGCTAATAAATAGGAGAATATTTGGAGGAGTGGTAAGAAAATGGTTGGGGTGCGAGGCGTGTGGCTTGGCCGGCTTATGTCCAGGGGGAATAATGGGGTTTCCTTGTTTTTAGGCTGAGCAACGTGACACAGCCAGCAATGCTCGTGTCACCGAGCCTGGCGACCGTGATGATCCTCGACGACGATCACAGCGGGATCTTCGGCTTCCCCAAGAGAGATGTCGAGCTCGTGGAGAGCGTCGGACAATACCCCCTGCCTGTAGTCAGATACAGCGGTGCCAGAGGACGGGTGGTAGTGCCTTACCGCACTATCGAGGGCACCGCCAAGCCTGGCAAGCAGTACGTTCACACTGAAGGATCCCTCACCTTCGAGGACAATCAGAAAGAGTGAGTCTTCATCACATATACTACCTACGCTATCATAAGCCTTTTCACACATCTAGCTTACCAACAAATACCACAAGACTATTTATCATTCTCTATTAGAACTGCAAACGTTTCCTAGCGGATTATAGTTGAATTAAGGAGATGCTGTTTTACAAGAAGAATGTCTCTCACAGGCCTAACAAATAAAAGGGCAAAAGCGAGAGGAGTCGGGTGAATCTGTTGGAGGGTTTAATTGAACTCTCCAGCAAGTAATGCGGCCGCGTGCACCGGGCATGGTAAATCACCGTGATTGCTTCGAAGATATTAATGTATTTTAATATGAGCTGGCGCTTTGTGTGTCGCGGGCGTCGGTGTGCGCCTTCTGCGCGCCGGCGGTCGCCGGTAATAACAAAAGTGCCGCTTCACTCGTATAACGATTATATTCGCAGGCCGGCGCGCCTACAATTTAGCGTTTCCGCTCTAATTGAATTTTTAGCGAGTGCCGCTGATTTACGAACTCGTCGCACGATCGATCGCAACGAGCGCGGCCGCGGCCCAATTTTGTGTTGCGCGTGGGATTCTTCTCAATAACAAAAATGTTTAAAAGCGTTTATTTCTAATCAAGAGCCACTCGCCGACGAGTAAACAGGCCGGAAGGACGAGCGGGCGCACAGAAGCGGCCGATATTCAATTTGCTCGGCTTCAAATGCAAATGCACCGCGGTGTCGAGTGGGAAGTGAGTTAACTCGGCAAAATACGAAAGTATGACACGTATCACTGCTTTTCATCGCTATTAACATTAATCCGAAAATGCCGACGGGAAATCCTGCCGTTCGATTTTTCCGGGACCTTTGCCCCCGCAACGCACCCTGATATTTCGCAGAAATGCCGGAACGTGCCGGAGAATTCGCTCGTCCTGTAGACACCGAAGGTCCCGTTAGTGTATTTGTGGGGAGGCTGACCCGAAATTGTATAGCTGAACTTTATCATGCTATTGGGCGGCCGATGCTGATCAAGTTTTGGTACACGACATAATACCCAGTCGGCGTTCACTGCCGAGTGTCAGGTGTCCTTTATTTCCCACAAACTTCCGCAGTTTATGACAATCGTAAATAGTCGAGTGCTCCGAGCACTCATCGTGTCGACCACTTCGTCAGTTGTGCTCAATTTCATTAGAAGGTATATTTTACGCAAAGGTTGATAAAGTGTGTGTAAAGAGTTTATTATTAATTCGGATGGTATTTGAAATTCGCAGATGTATGTAAATACTCGCACACGTTGCGGTATAGGAGAACGTGGTTGTAGAGCTTATCGAACACTCTATCCAGAAGCGAAAAAACGCAAAGAGGCTCAAATGGCTGGCCGACACATCGGACCAATGGTGCATTGTGCCCGCGTGATGAAACGCCAATAACATCACTCGCGTATTAACGGGCTGACAGGCTGACAAATCGACAAATCGACAGAGTTATCAATGCGATCGTGTCACGCACTCTTCGAGTGTCTTCTTCAGTCGGCGAATCAATACTCTATTCATTAGGCGGGAATCGAGTCTCCCGTCATAATGAGTTAATGGCGGGTTCGGATTAAACTTTATAAGACAGAAATGAGATTCCGGGAGTAAGTGAAACGGACCTTCCATTCCAACTCGATTCATCACCGAGTCCGCTTTCATCGACAATTAAGCGGTTCTTTTTTCAACTCCTTCAACTCTCCTTTTTTCCTCCCCAGCTACTTTCTGTTTCCCGTTTCAGTTATTCACGCAGTTCTCCCCGGAGCGATTGGACCAGGACGCCTTTTAATTGATCGCGCGATATTCGTGCCGGCGTGCATTCGTGAGAGAGGGCCGAGGACAATCGTTGACGCGACCTGTAATCAGGGTCGAGTCGTAATGACGGTCGCGATGATCAATCTCGCCCGAGCGCGATTAGCCAGCGGCCGCTCTCAGCTTTTCGAGCGATGATCTTATCTGCCGCCCGCTAATGTAACTCGCTCGGAGCGCGGTGGTATCGCGCGACGAAACCTGATTTTGTGCTGGCAGCAGCTCTCGAGGAAATGCCGAGCTTTCTTAACAGCGTCGCTTACAAAAGCAACATTTTTGCACGCACGAGAGTCGCGTGAAACACGCGCTTGACGCGAATAAGGAAAGAAAGTTTCATAATAAATCGCAGCTGAAATGCAGACTTTACTCGAATACGACCAAGGTAACTGCGAGCGGAATCAAGTACTCCAGCCGGCGCAAAACTAACGAATTCGTCGTTCAGCGACCATCAAACACCATCGCGCATAAATACCAGGTGGGCGAAAGTTTGGCCAGTCGAATCTACCGCGCGTCAACAGGACGTTAAAGTGGAGCAGCGATGCAATTCGGGCAAAAGTCCGTGCGCCGAGCAATTAGACCGCGAAACATTGCTCGATGCTCACTCCCAGTGCATCAGCAACCGCGAGCGTGCGGCGTGACAGCTTAGAATGCACGGGGAAACTCGGTGTATAATTAATTGGAAGTTTTGTATAATCGGAGCGATCAAGTGCTCGCGGTGTTTAATACTGGAATATGTAGCTACGTGACAAGCGAGATTTCTCTTGAATGAGGTAACCCGTACACTCGGAACAAAGAGCGCACCAGCTCTCTAAGTACGAACAAGGAAACTCGGCCCGATAATTGCAGGACGTAATCGAGATTTCGGTATTGCGTGACCGACAATCTGTATTAGGTGTCGCGTTTTCTGGAGCACGGGGCCTTTTTCCCCGGCTCGCGTGAGATTGCGTGTGAGTGGCCTTTCATTTCCAGCCGACACGAGAGGAATCGTACCTCGAGCCCGTTCACCCAAAACCCCAGACAAAATTAACCCTCGACAGGATTATAATAACATTGTGCCACCGAACACTGTATTTCCTTATCGGCGTGCGTGTATTATGTTATTCTCTATTTTTCAAGAGTCGTAGATAACATTTAGAAATAATGTATTCCTGATTCATTACTCGCTTGGTTAATTAGTTAGTCTTTTACGAAGAGCCAAGTTTCCAAGTTTCGCAAGTGTTTTTAATTAACAGTAAGCATTCAATGATGAACCAATAAGAAATCTGTAACAAGCGCGCGGGCTTAGTCGAGGCTTGTTAGTGTTGGTTAGCAGATTAAGTACATCCTTCGTAATCACTCGGTGGGGCTTTCGTGACTCGAAACACTTCCAACTCGACGCAGACCTTTACTACTATCGGTGGGGATCTGAACTCGCGGGGGAGAACAGTCGCCGCCAACTACTCGCCCCGGCTTATTATTAGCGACTCGTAATTGACTAATGAACAGTGGCAAGGAAACGTAAAGAACTCGGCCCGAGGCTCTCTCAATATTTCCTCCAACTCGGTGTATTGATTTATTAGCGAGTGCTTTCGTTTACTCGCGCACGAACGGCACTCGAGTGCGCAGATATATCTCGGCAGTCGCTTGGCAGACTGTCAAGCTTTTGATAGACAGCATAGTTGGTCCAATTCGACAGAGTCCAAATCACCAGCGCATTCTCTTCGAGCACCTGATTTTCGAGTGCATGCTTGTTATGCGAATGGATCTTGCATCATTACAACTGACGCAACCATAACTCTGGAAAGAAATTGATAATTAGTTTATTAAAGCTTTCGAATCTTGTACGACGCTTCTGATGCAACAGAACACGCGTCTCGGAGGAATCGAGGGTAGTAGGCAGCGATAATAGTGATCGCGTTCGCAGAATCGCACCCCAGTCTCGTGCACGCGCGATCTTACCTTTACGAGCGCATTAGCCACGCTTTTCCCGGGGACTTTCGATCGTGCGCCACCCTCTTTCTCTTTCCAGCGTCTTTTCGAAAGCTTCTCTCCGAGCCGACAGTCGCTTTTTCGCGCGCTGAGGCGCAGCCGAGAAGAAACTCTCGGAAAGCTTCTCGCCAGATACGGAAAAATATAGAAACCCTTATTCTCCGTAGTGCGCTTAAGTAAATGGAACTTTTCCCCTCTTGTTCTTCTCGCCGCTGCCGCGGCAATTGCTCGTCGAGGCGGACGCTCTGTTCCTTCGTACGGTTGATTGTTCCAGTGGTATTAATACTGCCCACTATTTCTAATTTACAGTTGGCGAGTGCGGTCTACATAGAGAATTAACACAGAAGATCGAACCTGCTTACCAATTGCAGTGTTAAAGAAAAAGATTTACCGGTAATATGGAAACTCCAAGTAATCAGAGTAACAAAGTCCTTCGCGCCCCGGGAAAGCTACGGTAACACCACACATAACTTGTGCGTAGATTCGCCAGGGCAGAGATCGCGTAGACACTTTTCCGTAGCTCGCGGGAGGGAAATTACAGTTTCAAGCGAGCGCATGTAACCCCCGTGGAATTTTTGCCACTTTAGCCTTGGCGCGTTTTCCCCTCTGTGCCCGACCCCTCTGCGATGTTAGGTCGGTCGGCGTATCTCGACTCTCGCTTGGCCCAAAGAAATGCGAGACGCTTTCGGCTGCGTTGGAAAGGGTGGTGGCGAGGAGGGCGCGCGCCCCAATTTCTCGGGGCACATTCTCCCGGTTCTATCGGTGCAACGAATGACTGCCGTTACTCGCCTCGCCCCCCCATACACAGCACGTAAAAAGGACGTGTCTCCGGGATGCACGGCTCCTTCTTCCTGCTTCTCCTGTCATCGATCGGACGGATGCTCTTTGCGTGGGACGCATCCAAGGATATCCTGGGAACACGCCACTCCGCACTTACGTGCGCCGAATACAAAGAGAAACATATCTCTCCCTTTCGTACTTGGTGCACGGGGATTTCGTTATCAGTGTGTATGTGTGTATGTCTGTGTGCGCTACGGTCACCAAATCTTCTTTTACATCCTTTTATTTAAGGCTCTTTGAGCTGGCATGGGCCGGAGCTTTTCGCCCGCGTACCTAGGAATCTCGGGGAAATTGTATCTTGTTTATGTCTTCCCTGTCCTTGTCAATACGAGACGAACACACGAAGGTATTATTGAAACGGATTTCTCTATTCCAGTAATCGCGGTGTACTCTTCAGCTTTAAAACCAAGGAACGAACCACTCGCGATTAAAGTCGGGTATTAAACGGATTCATATTTTTACAGGGAAGGAAATCGCGGACACGATGATTAAAAGCTCACTCGCGAGCAACTTGAAAGAAAGCGGCTGGCCGTTTCACGGCGTATAATAATTTCGCGAATCTCTCGACCGGAAGAAACAGCGCTCGCGCGGATCCCGAGGAAAAAGCGGAGTGAAAAGGTGTGTGGATGGCGAAAGTAAATTTGGAGAGATCAGAGAGAAAGAGAGAGAGAAGAGAGAAGAAAGGTCTCGAGGGGTATGGAAGAAAGGGTGGCGGAAGGGGGTAAATGGGCCAATAGGGTAGAGGTGGCGAAGCCCCTCGAATGCAGCGCGTTATAGCCCCCTCGCCGCGCCCGCATCACCTGATTGCCACCCTTGGCAACCCCGTTAACTTCTCAAGTGCTAAACACTCCCGTATCTCGACGACGAGCCGCTGCCTGCACCCTGCACCTCGCCTTTTCGAGGCCGCTCAGCCCAAAACCACCTTAGCTTTTTGTTATCGACGCTCCCGCGACTACTACGCCTTTTCCCGTGAAGAAGGCGCGCGTGTGAACGAGCTCGACGAAGAGGCCGCGATCGTTTACTCGCAACTAGCCAATCACTCGTACGCGTCAATGTGGAAGATGAGCTGAAAAGGCCGCGGCGAGAGCTTATTTTCGATGCAGTTTGTATTCGTGTACGTGTGATGCTTCTTAATTGCACCACTGACGGCCGCGGCTCTCGCTGAATGGCAGAGTAACGAGGGAGTTACGAGGTATTTAAGGCACTCGCTTTCGTGGCTAAGTGTAGTGTGATGTTATTGCTGTTGTTAATACTAATTCACTTGGTCGATTCAATGAGCGGTAGAGATAGAATAATGGAATCTAGGTGAGATTTTGAGTTAGACTTTTACTGACCTCTTCCACGAAGCGCAGTACGACATTTTCGAGAATTCCTTTGACTCTGATATCGAAATATATTCGTTCCTTTGGGTCTTTGAGATTGAGAGTCGAGGCGGACGCGCGATAATGATTTCATCGAGAAGTCATTAGTAACCGAGATTTGTGTGTGGGTAAAATTTGCGAAGAGAATTAAAAGGTTTTATATCCGCGCTGTAATCCGAAATGGAATTAGAGCGTCGCACCGGAATATCGTGGCATTGTCCTTGGTTTAATGGCGGACTGTTTAGCACGCAAAATTACCCTCATTTTTCGAGCTACGGTGACTCTAAGCCCGACGCGCGCTCCGCGTTTCTCATCGATATTCCGGCTTAAATGTTCGCTGACCCGATGTGATCGCTGTCAGATCACCTGCAGTAATTGCTGGCAATCAATTCGGCGACCCGCGGGGATAACTAGCGTGCGATCTCGCGAATTGTCTGCCGATGCATGCGAAATTTACGACTGGCTTCGCGAAACTTTTCGGTTAAAAGTCTTGCCGAATAATCGGCGGCTAACCAATTCGCTGGTCTCGCGATCGAACTAACTTTCTGCAAATGAAGATTAAAGCTAATGGTTTATAAAGAGAAAGATTTCTCTCGGAAACTACTCCAAACTACTTTTAGTATTTTCAGCAGCATCCTTCATTATTAATATCGACTCATCCGATATTCTCCGCGCCCTTAGTACTCTCGCGGAGACTTAATTATAAGTTTTCAAGTTTCCTCCATGTATGCAACATTGTTGGCCAAGTGCACGCTTTCATTTTCACGGAACTCGAGCGTCGTTCTACCAACGAATTTATTGTCAGCTTTAGGGGAGCACGCCCGTTCTTACGCGACTATACGGCAACTACAATTCCATTAGGTTTTTCCGAGACTCTTAATGACAATAGTGTGGCAACTCGTTAAGGTCTGCGACTGCAACTCTGCAGGGCTTTGGAACGCAAGGATCGTCGAGCAGATTCTCATCTAAGCTTAGTCGGTAGACCCGCAATAAGGAAACTTTGCTCAGACTATCTGACTTGAAAGCACCAAGTCTTGCAAGCCCCGGTAGATTAGGATAAAGACCGCGGTATTAGACAAGTTCGGTTCTCTTATTATTTCATGCCAACTGCAATTATTGATTTTGATTTTCTCCTCGAGATTTTCGTCAATTACAAATGTTGTCTTCAAAACTTGACTATCAAATTCACACTGAAGTGTTTATTATATTAGCTAATGCAATGTTTATAGATTTGAAATATTAACCGAGCCTTATTCAACCGTTCAACGACTACCGAAGATACTTAATACTCAAAAGTAATTACTCCAGCGGTTAATGCACGCGCGGGAGAATAAATATCTCGAGAGGGAAAGTCTCACGGCTCGAGAGAGTGTTATCTCTCATCATGTAATAATCCCGCATGCAGAGAATGTAATACGATAAGCAGCAGATTGGATCATAAAACCTTCACCCTCGCGGAATTTATTCAAGCCGTCAGCCGATTTATATTCGGGACGATTTCGCGGCAAGTGCCCACACGAGGATAAGTTTCGTCGCGCGAAAAATTGCAAGGCGCTGTGGCTTAATAATTCATTTCCCCCCGGGAGCCTCCTGCATTCTCCAAACTTCATTTCCGGGATACCCGGGATATTGGGATGAGTAGAATCGTCCATCAGAACTCGGCGTCGCTTGAAAATTCAGCGTGCCTTTATATATTTACAGAGAGAAAGAGAAAAATATTCCGTCCTACTTGACAAGTCACTCGCCGTAAATTGCGTGCGAACTCCACATTGTTCTTTCGGATAATCGCATGGTCGCCGAATGGTTTCATCGAAATGGTGTATTTCGAATTTCGCTCTATACGTCGGGATTAGCCGTGGCACAAAAACACGGCGGGTTTCCGAGGAAAGAAGCAAATCACCTGAATCATGTCGGCAAATCCCGGGGCACTTGCCCGCATAAACGCTACCTCCAGCGCAGCCCGGTAATCCCCAGTTAATTTTGAGGGATAAGAGGGAACGTCAGCCATACGAGAGGAAAGCAATTGCTGCGAGAGGACGAGGCAATGCCAAAAGGAAAGAGAAGGAAGGGAGGTTGTCTGAGCCGTGCACTGGAAAACACACTGATTGCATATACCAACGAAAATAAAGCGGACGCCACTTAAACGGGGCTTAGACTCGAATTCACTGGGCCGAAACTGCTTGGATCTTCTCTTGAATGCCCCGGCGTTAACGACTGATCTTCATCCCATTCTGCTTTGACTATTTCTTAACGTTGCTTCATCGGCAATGTTTTCCTAAGGAATTCATTCAATAGAAGTTAATACTTTTATTTATTACAAGTTTATTGCAAGGTGTAAGATGGGGGGGAAGTTCGATCCGAAGACCAAAAATTAATCGAAGCTGAGTAGCCAATCAACTGGTTGGGTCTGGGAGTATATTTCTGAGGTAGCTTGAATAGCTCGATATAAGGGGATGGGAAGGAGGGAAGGATAGATGAGTAGAGAAGCAATATCCGGCCTTCCCGGGAAATTGATACAAATATGATGGGTCAGTCAGTGCTCATCCAAAGGCTATTTATCTTTCCCTTCAGGAGGCGCGCTCCGCCTAAAAAGCATTCTTCTCCAGCCGGGATGAATTATATTGCGCTTTAGCGGGCTCTGCGGTCTTGCAGTCCACTGTTCGCATCTCGTTTCCTCGCTGAATCGTACACTCGCGTCAAGATTAAACTCCAGCCGGCGTCAGCCGCACATCCTCCCCGAACTTGGTAAAGCTTGTTTAAACAAGTTTGAATGGCTGTGCTTCAAGTTGTCCGAGGCACAAACTAAAATCTAACGTCTTCATTGTAGCATTTGACGGGTTGTATTTCGTTAAATAATTTTTACAACAAACAGCGCAATGTTATTTTCCGTAGTGCTCGAGCATTAATCTAATTAAACGCGTCTGTTCCTGTTGAAACATATCCAAGCCAGTCAGTGGGTATCAAAGCACTCATTAAATTACACTGGCGGCTCGCCGCGCTTTTTTTTCTACCAGCGAAGCACGCGCTCTCTAATGGAAGCGCTGCTATTTTTGATCTCGTTTGATTGAGCGTTCTCGCCGCAGCCCCCACTCGGAGCCGCCCTCCCGCGCCGCCCCCTTTCATCCCCCGGGGTGAGTAAATGCGGCAAGTGGCCGTAGAAATCGGGATGTCTCTTTCTCCGGCGGTCTCGAGCCCTGCGCACCGAATCTCTTCCCTTCGCAGAGTATATTTGTCCAGCGGTGCATTAGTCGCCGACTCACTCTCTCTCCTCCGGATATATATCCGATTTCAGATGCAATTAGTTCCCCGGATGATTCACTGGCTTGGCCACTGCAACAAACTTGGTCCACTTTCGACTGACTGTCGCTGGAGCAGTTGCGAGGAAACTTAGAGTCGGAAGGATAAGTTGATTGACGTGATAAAAAAAGTAACGAGCTACAATAATATTATTTTTTCAGAGCCGAAAGAGTTCCGAGGTTCTTGTTGAAGCGGACTCGAGTCCATTCCCGATTTACGCGCGAGAGAAGACCTCCCGAGAAGCCACGTGCCTCTTTCCGCTGGCGTAACATCAACGATTGATCGGATCCTCGTCGCTCGCCGATTTCCCCGGGTATTTAGTGGTCGGGGCCGGTGCTCACGAAACGCGAGATATTTCATGGCGCGGTTTATGGAAACAGCGGGGACCTGTTCCCTCGGGCCTAAACAGTGGCCGATTGTTTATTTACGCGTAGAGACAGCTCGCTTCGATTTCGTGCGAAAGACACTGACGGCACACGCGCGCGCTGATAGGCGTGCTCGAGATGTGCCCGAGAATTCGAAACAACTTTCTAATATTAACAGGCTTCGCCCAATCCTGCCGCCTTGACATGGGTGTTAACGTATTAAGTGGAGGAGCGAGTGTGAAAAACAAAAAGAATTGGCCTGTTTTACCCTTAATCGTTTGAGTTGATCGATTCATTAGATATCTAAATACACTGATTCGTGTCAGTCGATCGGTCCGCATGGATTATGTAACGTAGTTTACAACCTGGAAACAGTTCACATATGTTATAACTGAGCTTTCAACTATAAATACTCGAAGGTTAGGCAAATCGATTATTGTAACACGTGTAATTAAACATCAACCAGGTAAATTCTTTGATAAGAATTGCACGATGCACTCGTTCTTCAAATTCAACTCTCTTTAAATCAGATATTCGACTTCCGACAGTAAGGTACACCGAGTTTTAAAAGTATTATAAGATAAGCAGAAAATCTTTGGTATACGTTGAATAGTACATTGTATACTGGAGGGGTTGCTGGTGAAAACTGGATGAATTTGTTAGCCGACACTGCGCCCAGGCCGCTATCGCTTGTAGGGATTGATAAATCCATACTCTGAAAGCGTCTCTCGACACTCGGCGCTCTTGCACTCTCCGCACACTCGCAATTCGTCGTCGAGCGCCGTGACGTCGATAGTTAATCAGAAATTGTTGACAGAAAGAGCTTACCGGCTGGTAAATGAATTGTTGAAACATAGTTTATTAACAATACACAATTCCTACAGGAATCCCCCGTCGAACTCATTTATATTTATATACTTATATTCATATATTTGACAAAGGGGATAAAGAAATATCGAAGAAATAAGGATTAACTAAGACGAATTTAGATGAGTGCGTACCAGGAAGAGCGAAAAAGGGGAGAGCGAGTGGGGTGGTGTCTGATCGGTTGTAAATATCTTCGTATGCCAAAGTACCATTATAAACGGCGTAACAAGCCCTGAGGCGTCCTCTTCTTTCCCGGCTTGGCGGGGTGAGTCAGTCCCCCGCATACTTTAAAGGGCGAACAACCACCCTTGCAACAGAGCATCCCTCAACGCACCCTTCGCAGCGCGGCGGAAAACAGCCTCTCGAAACGGCGCGCTCGTCCGCCAACAAGCGACCCCTTAACACAAACCTATTACACAATAATAATCGTTGTGCGATCTGTGGGGGACTCGTTTCCCTTTCAACCACCATTTATTAGACACGTGTCTCTATGTTAGTCGATGGCGAATGATTATTTTTGTTAAGTTTCTAATTAGTTTCGCGAAGAGACTCTTAACCAGCTAGAAACGAGATGACGACGTGCGTGTAACAATTCTCACGCACTCTTGGAACTCGGATGGGCCGCGCGCGCGCGCGTGTGCGTTGGTAGCGAAGGTCTGCTTATAAATAGCGTTAGAATATCCATTTAAGTTCGTACGCACGTTAAATCGATCGATCTCAGTCGCCGCACCGTCGCCAGAATGATTCGGCCAGTTTTTACTGCTCCCCATTAACCTTGCCTTTCTCACACAGACGCGCCGAGATTCATGAGGAGGTTCTTGCGCCATGTTCAGCGGTTTCTCGGAACGAAACGTTCGACTTGCCAGGTCGACGTGAAAAATTTCGCTGACAATCGAGGCCTGCCCGTCGTAAAACTAACATGGAATGGTAATTGGTCAATTTTCTATTGTAATCTTGTTCGAGGGTCTCTCACATACTAGTTGGCCCATTAAACCATTTATGGCACCTTGATATTTGCTGATGGTTTACAGTGTTCACCATTAAAATTCCACTCCACACATGATAATTCGATTCGAATTCATTAGTGAATGCTTGAAACTTGTATTTTTAATTTATTAACTAGTCAAAACGAATATTGTCAGTCTGGGACTCACAATGAATTCCGAAGAATAAGCCTTGGACACTATAATTAAAATCAGTACTGATATCAGTGACATTTAAATAATCTTGTTACGCCCTCTGCCCTCGGTGCGCCGTCGATCGGTGAGAATTTTGATCTTGGCGACCTTTGTGCCTCGGAAATTTCAAAGTTCCAGCCCTTATTGCCGGCAGTGGGCGAGCGGCTGCGAGGGCCGCGGGGGTGCATGGGGGAGGGAGCGTCGTATCCTTTCAGGCGTCGATTTAGCGTAAAGTTCGCCGGTGGACTACGCCATCCGGCACGAATCCCGTGGAAGTTTCCTGGCTAGATTTTAATTTGCTCGGAGCCGATGCTCCTCTCCCGAAAGGCGGCGGCTCTCCCTTTGAATTCACGCCGGCTCGTTAAGTATTCGCCGATCGATTACCGCGTGTAAGAGCGACGTCCCGCGCCGTGAAAAGCGTTAGCAGCATTGTCGTATCGCGGGAAGAGCTGCAAATTCGCGACGGCGAGTCTTCAGTTTCAATGGGAGTTCCAGGGGAATTATGAGGCGGCGATTGCTTCATTATAAATTAAGATTCCTCTGCGCGCCCAGTCGGTTCGTCTCGCTCTTTTGTTGTCGAAATGGGAATTCCGGCTGGCGTGTTAGGTAAATGTCTAATGGCGAATTTTGAGCCGAGAGCTCTCTCTGTACTTCTATACTCTACATTGTTCGTTTTCCTTTCAATAATTTCAGGTTAATGGTTTATTTGAATTAGTTGGCAAGTCGATTTGGATTATTCCTTGAGAATGGCTTAGGTAGAGATCTCGAGGGAAATATGTGTATGCAATATATGCGGGGGACTATGACGGTCAAATTTACATTGTAGATTCGCCGTACTTCATTGCAAACTACACCATAGCGCCAGTGGAACGGATATGCCGCATTTGCATAAGTATCCGAGGTCTAATGATAATCGTGAAATAGGTCTTATGTAATCGGACCGTTACATATGTGCTCGGTGTCAGCAATTGTGCGCCGGTAATCCAATAAATCTCTAAATAGACGCTTACAGTTATTTCACATACATTGCAACAATGTATGTGCGAACAATACATGTTACGCGCTTTGCACTTGTTAGTTATTCTATGTGCCACCTTCAATGGGGTCGCTGTTGTATTTGTCGTTTGACTCCTGCGTTACTGGAACATCAGGAGCTTTCCTCATTTTAATTAGTACGCAATTAAAAAGATTCATTAGAGCCGACAACTTCAATTAGTTAATTAACGTAAGTTCATTCGTCAACAAGACTGCAATTCTTATTACGTGAATGCAGGAATATTCTTGCTGTTTTACCGTTTGCACATTTTCTCTAGTTCCCGTTTTAATTAGCCATTTATTAAGACTATTAGCCTTTGTTAGAGCAGTACAGTCTCGATCGCGGAACTTGGACTTTCCGGCGAGCGAAAGCCTCCGCGTTGCGAGACAATAGGAGGCGGTATCGCGGATATCGGGCTGGAAAATTGTGCGAAGGAAGTTACACGAGGCGCGTATCATCGTGGCGACTTCGTTAGTGCCGTTTTCGCGGAGGAAGCATGATTAATTAGGGAGCTCAGACGCTCGCCGGTGCCAGTTTAAACGAGGTATTAATTATAACCGGCTGAGCTACAGACTGCAACGGAACCCACGCTCCACCGAACCCTTTATAATTGCAACCCAGTTACATGAGAATCTTTTCACCACCTAACTACGTCCCTTGCTGACTCCTCTGAAGCTTATGCAATTGAAATTCGCCTTTTTAACACTCGACTGGAGATCCGACTCTGTAAGGAATTGTGAATGTTTAATTGCGCGGCTTTAGTTGTATAGGTCGCTTCAGTTCTCGCGGTCTTCGGGCCGGCTATTTTGTTGGGCTCTGTATGCGCACACAGTAAGCAGCGTGCAGGGACGGCAAACACTAACACAGCCGCATGGGCTAATCGCCGGGACATCCAACACCTGCAGGACACAGGCCTAGCCGGGATGTATCAATTATCCCTGTGCGGGCGCATGTTAAAGCGAACGGACCGTTAATGCCTGTCCTTCGTGTTAATAAACTAATGACCGCTCACTGGAATTTCACTGATCTGTATTCATGCCGCACGATGCACCGGCAGTCTGTCATTGAACCTCGCGGGGTACTAGTGGTGGGAGGGGATTTCGAATTTTCGATTCCGCGTACTTGATGGCGATTGAGTCACTGACCTCACTCCATTTGCATCTTTAAGAACTCTGCTTTCTTGAAATGGTTGTATAGTTATAATAGTGTATAATATAATATTCGAGTGTTTAAATCATAATTACTCCAAGTTCCGCTATTAATAATTAACCTGTTTTATAATAACTTATACGAAGCTGCGAAATTTCTTTTAAATACCATACAGCAACCCTGTTTACCCACTAGAAAAGTATAATTTTTCTCGCGGAAAGTATCAAATATTCCGCTCTAATGAAACATGCGTAAAATGCAAATTCTACAACGGTGCACTTTCATTACGAACCACGTTGCTTAGCTTCCAGCTTTGCACCCTCTGACGAAGACAAAGTTGCAAAATGCCATGCATTAATTATTTTTCTCCCACTCGCTCTGGCATTTCGAATGCAACTTAATGGCGGAGCGGCCGCGATGTATCTGGTCAGTCGGTTTGGTCGGCGGAAGTTTCTCATGCTTTAGAGGGGATTTGAGGGGTGGTTTGATTGGGGGAGGTAGCGGGCGGCCGCATCTCGCCACATAATGTTGCCATTACACCCTTCAGCCGTACGCTCCGTTGCGGCGCCTGTGTGCGTTTAAATCAGATTACACGTATGCACGCTGTACCGTAGACGCGCCCCTATAATGCGCCCTCTGCGCTTCGATTTATGGGCTGCGTGGGCTTGCGTCTATGTATATGGGAATTGTTCCGATTTACTATCCGCTTTTCGCGAAAATCTATCAGGTTTACCAATTAAATGCATAGAGCGTTGTATTGTCAATTCGAGAATTTATCTTATTTCAATTCTTTTAAAACTTTTGTTTATAACCGTGGAAATTTGCGGAAACGGGTTTTTACAAAATTAAAGATTTTAATGATTTTATTGATGCGAAAACTAACCCGAGCATTGATATCAGAAATATTTTAATAGAACCACGCTTTATAACAATAATTTTAGTTCTCTACCTGCAGGCTCGCTAGCGGAGCCCGCGTGTGTTTAAATCAGATTACGCGTACGGCAGGTTGTACATTGAGGCTGGCCCATAGTGCACCCTCCGCGCTACGATTTATGGGGGCCGTGATGCTGCCCGAAAATGAATTTACTATCGGCACGTATTTGCCTGGAGTGACTCATATCGCTCGCCAATATTGGCTCGCGATACGCACACACTCCCACACACAGTCGGCTTCGTGAGGAGATATGCATACTCGTCATGCCTTGTTAACAAATGGCGGAAGCGCGCGTATTAATGCTGGTAATTAGTGGAGCGCGTGTTTATGCGATGCCTGGGAAAGGTTCTGGGGCGTGGAGGAGTTAATACCGAAACCGGATTTCGAACTCGATATTCTTCCATTTCCTCGAAATTCCTTCAAAAGATCTATTCTTCACTATAAAATAAGAGGAGACTTGTTACATTTAAAGCTACAATGTACGACAACGTCAATCGCGCTACTAGGTATCTTCGACGTCGAGAGCTGCGGGCGTTCGAAGTTCCATCGAGTACATATGTAGACGGAAGCGCGGTCGTACGGGCGCCTGCGAGCATGTTCACAACATGTAGCAAGTAGCTCGGCCGCGAATGTATTGTCCTCGTATATTACGTGAGCGCGCGGGGAGCATCGGAGGCTCGACTTAAAAGCTACATGCGAGGCGGCCGTAACGACAGACAAACTGCCCCGAGTACACGTGGCTCAAGGAGATTCCAAGCATGACAATGGATACCAGAAGCTGCCGCCAGTCTCAAACTGATGAGCTCCGCTTCTCCACCGTGACAGGTCCCCTCGGAAAGGAATGCCAATAACTTGCGCTTCCGCCGGATAGAATGCACCGCTTTTTTCATTCATTTGCCTAGTCGCGTAAACATGCACGTTCTCCGGGCATTTTTCTGCAAGATTCGAGATAAGCCGATTTTTATAGTTTGGCTGGGATTTGTATTAATCACGCCAACTGATTTTGATTATTATTGAAATCACTTTTTATTATTATTATTGAAACCATTATTACTGCAGATTATTATTATTATTGATTATTATTTATTATTGAAATATTATTATATTATTGAAGCGATTATTAAAACGATTAAAATGACATTTATAATATAAGATTGTATGATTATTATTGAATTCTAAAGGTTTGATTGGAATGCATATGGGGCCTGAGTTAAACTGACGAACCTTTGCAACAGCGAGATAACATTTGGAACAAAACGGAGCCATGTGCGCGCGCTCGAGATTAATATAGACGTTTTTTTTCCCCTCGAGTGCCGTTTAATATAGGATTTTTGAGGACGGGGTGCACGAACTTGCGAGAGAGGCCCGAAATACAGTCGGGGAGGTGCTTGCTGCTTTAATTAAAACGGCGGTTGCACGGCTATCGCCGGTTGAACTATTTCGGCGGCGCGCGGGGAATCGAATCGGTTGTCGGGAGGTAACCCAGACCTCGTTAGGAACTATTTTCAACCGATGCCACGCAACCCGCGTCGCCGCCGCCGACGTCGAGGAGGAAGGAGCGACAGGGTGACAGGCGCGCGCCCACCGCCTTCGACGCTCGTCAAAGCAGAGACTTTTTTCCGGAGGCCGTGCTTTAATTAAACTCGTCGTGGGAATTAAAGGGCGCGCGCGCTCTCTGCGCCCGACATCCAATTCGACCCACCGCGGAAAATGGTAATTTCGAAAGTAGCGGGGACGAGTTTCTCTAAGGATTGAGCGGAAGCTTGTTTACTTTGAGGAATCATGTCTTTTTTATTATTTGTGGTAATGAGGCGATAGATCACACTGTGTAGTCTTTGTTAATTAGTTTGACTTTCGTTCACTCGGTATGGATCTCAGCATTTGGACTCTGTAGATTTAAGTATTTGCTGATTATGCCGAGAAATTTACATAATGTGTATTCAGTAGTTCCACTGCTCAAACATTAAATGTACTGTTTACTTGCGCATTATGCATTAGTGCTAGACACTTAGTATGCAATGTACAGATATTTGTTTTCGACATTCCGCTGATAGAAACGACCGCAAAGACGGTGATTGTGCAAGGTATCTTTATTAACATACGATTCTTAGATTTATGACGCAAACTTGACAATTAATTCTCTGGCGAATTTCAACTATCAGCGAACAACGGAAGAGAAAATATTGGCAACATTCGCAGTGGCTGGGAGAGCACCACCTGCAAGAGTAATTCGGCTGGTTTTTCGAGGCATCGAGCTTTAATTAAACCAGGCTGAATTAACTGTTGCGCCGGATTTAGCTGTGTACATTGTACTGCTACCCGGCTGAACTTCAACCCTCGCGTTCCTGGCATATCTCTCGACGCCCCCTGCCAACGCCCCCCCTACCGCATCGTTTTCATAGAGACAATACCTAAACAATACCCAGTGCACCAAGCCCTGACTAAGCCTTGTCTCGCGCAGGCTTACGTGCCGTTTCCTTAATGTAAATTGCGACGAACCCCGACAAACCTTCGAAATAGTCGAGTGGAAGCATTTCATGCCGGCTCAACCGGAACCTGAATAAACGCCGGAATTCGAATAAACTTTCTCTTTGGTTCTAAACTGCTGATTAACGCAAATTAAATTCGTCGGCTTTTTATTGTCTTGGAATGTCTTGTCTTTTGTAGACATGTTGGTTTCGGAGGTAGAAATTATCAAATATGATTTTAGTGTGAATGAGAAAAATAAGAATTTCTCTGGGTATTTAGCGTGTCAGGATGAGTGACCTTATCGGTGAGGGGTCGGGACATTGAGTAATAACAAAAGTTGTGGAGGTTAATAGCATCACATGACTCTTGAAGAGAAAATGTTAAAGAGCTGAAGACAGTAAAGGGTTATATCCTGTGCTTGGTATCCCCTCGACGCGACGATCCAATCGGACGAGACAAGGGTAATAAGATTCAGTGGATGATTAATGTTCCGGCTGAGAAAGGTAAAGCTTTTCATCTCGTGTTTACTGACAACAAACAAAGCTAACGATCAGTGCCGTCTGTACAGAATATTCACACATCATATTTAAAACAATTCTTCTAATTAGTTTTAATAAAGTCGGTAAAGTTCGACTCGTCAGAACTCGGAAATGTCGAATAACCAAAAGAAGAAGTGAATCCATACTGAAAACTAAGTTGAGCCCGAGGTCGGAAAAAACTGCACTCGCGCCACTCGGGAAAATAACAGCTCATTCCGAGCGGAGAGTACTTCCATTTCTCAGGGCACTTTACATCAAGGGCGCTGTCGATCGCCGAGAAGAAAATCGCTCAATCCGCCTGTTAAGAGACTTCAGCATCACTTGCGGGGCGCTCTTAAAAGTTTTTCGCATTCTGCCGGGAAGCATTTTCCATGCAGATCCTCCTCGCCTCGGCGGGGACACACTGAGACGTCTGAAGGTCCCGTGGCAACGAAAGCTTACTTCCCCGAGCGGGTTCTGTTTATGCCGGGGCGCAAAAGCCGCCGCCGAGTTCTACCAGCAAAGCTGCACGCGACAGCTACCCGCGATACGTGCGCCTGACGTTCTCCGAAGACACTTTGCCACAGCGACACACTGTAAATGTCCCAACGAGCCTGCAACTCCCGGTTGTTAGAGTCTACAAGGGGATTCGCTTCGCTTCGCCTTACACTCTCCTACCAGCTCTTTATCAGACGTTATTTTATTCATTTTATATAATAATATATGTATAAGATAAAAAGTAATTTTATTATAATGAGGTATCGAATATTCACGATAATGGCAATTACTTCCAAGTTGAAAATTGGAAACACAGAAAAACTACGCGAAAGCCAACGCGAGCGGTTGAAAAATGTATTTCTTCTGAAATCAATGGCGTGCTTTTTAAAGGTAATAAATTCCCGGGTATATTGCGAAATGTCGCAGGTTCAGTCTGGCCGGAGAAAGAGGCTTTACTCGATTTGCAAGAGCTCGTTGAAGAATGCCTGTAAAGTGGCTCGATTTCGCCGCGTATTTCACAGGAATTGGCCCCACTGCTCTGCGCTCCCTACGTGCCTGGCGCACCGTGAATTTTCTTTACGCTCCGCGAGCCTCTCCCTGACTCTTAAGCAGCATCACGCGCAATATATTCCTCCTGCTGTTGCAGGAAACGCCTGCTACTTCCTCTCCCTTCAAGTTCTCTGTCAATTCTTCCAATTGCGCTCATTAAATTCAATTGAATTGTTTAGGATGTGTGGGATGTAATTTATAATAATAATTTTGTGGGATATATTGAAGGAAAAAATGATAGAGAGCATCGTAGGAGGCTCGCCTTTAAGAATTCTAATAAAAGCTGATAGGATAATGATTATTTTAACATCGAGCCGAGTGAATTTGAAGCAAAGCGGGCCAGGCATTACCTTAGTGGGGCAAGTCGAGTTAAGCCGAGCGAATAATTATTGGCGTATTGGCGTAAGACGAGGAAACTCGGATAATAAAGCAACGGATTAAAAGGAGCTATTTTGCAAGGGAGCGATATCGAGGATTCTCCGGACGCACGCCTTTTGCGGGATAAAGATTTATTTACCTCTTTTTCTCCTTCTCGAGCAGTCCTAGTAAATCAGCCATTCTTTTTAAACCAGTTATCTGCATCTCTTCTTCCATCCAGCATACCAGTTTTCTCTCATTTGCCTAATATACTGAATAGACAAACACCAATTAATTAGTCTACAAGTTCTACAGTCATTTCTTTTCCAATCAGGCTCATACTGAAAATAAGTTTCGCATTAAAATCACAAAATTATCGTATTATCGAGTGGAGTGAAGCCTCGCATGTAGAACACGGAATTTCCGAGGGAAATTCGAGGGAAATTCGAGGGGACCAATCGAGCCTACAGTCGCGCACGGCAAGCGGAATCCTTTGGTTCTTTATTTATTTTTTCGGGTCATTTTTATTTACCCCCCACCGCTCGGCCGCGCGGCCGTTTGCTTCCGCGTGAGCGAAAAATCGAGTTCCCAATAGATTGGATTCAGCGGAGCCATCTGAAACGCAGGGCAGAGGCAGGAGAAAAAGAGGGAAAAGGGACGCGAGTAGTCGAGATAGATTGATCGGTCTGGTTGGCCAGAAAAACAGCTACAAGGAGGGACTGGAGGTACAGGATAACGAGGATCCATTGGTAGCTTCCTCTTCCTTGTCGGACTTTTATTCGCCGGTGTAAAGTGCTTGGTGAAATCTGGGTCGCTCTCCATGAAGATCTACGCCTTTCTTCCCGGAACTATCGTCGAATGCTCGTCCGAATTCTTTCCGTTTTTCCGTACACTCTAATCTCTGCTCTTCCACTAGATTATGCGTTTTTAGAGACATTTCGTCCAAAGCAACAGACACTTACTTCATTAGGCAATTTTTTTATTAATGCTACTCATTATTCATTTAGTTTTAACGCGCAAAATTGTTGACTATTTGACATTGTTATAAACAGTAATAGTAAATCGCGTGAAGCAGCTGCTAGGACAACTCCTCGACGATCTAGATAGTTAGATCAATGGGAAATGAAGATAGATCACAGATCGGCTTTTGCCGCGACAGGCAATACTTAGCCAGTGACATCGATTGGTGCATCTCGTGTTCGGACATTCGAGAATAGCTAGACTCGTGCTCCATATTTACGGGAGCGAGAGGCAAAGAGGGGGGGATTGCTGAGTACTTTATGGCCGCGTTTATTCCCATTTTATTGGACCGTTAAATGCGCGTATTTCGCTAAATTGAACTAATCCCCCGCGTTTCCCCCCTCTCCCCGCCTCTCCCTTCAGCAAATTGTCGAAAAACCCGGAGGTTCGAGTGTGTGTCGCTATAAAAACGATACTGCCATCGGGTTTATCGGACAGCGTCAGAGATGAGTTGCCAGGAAAAAGCAACAATTAAGAAACTAAACTCATATTACTAATGGACTTTCGGTACTTGGTTTAATGCAATAAAAGTAATGATTCATAAATCTTCCCCGATTTCTTCACTGGAATAATAACTTGCTGGAATTAAAAATACTCTCCCGAGAATTGTTTATACATACACGAATCTTGCTGGACTCGGGATCGAGAGGGAAACTCGCAATGAATTGTGGGTTGGGCCAGTGGCGCAGTTGGATCAGAGTTCGGGGGAGTACAGGGGCCTCGAAAGCGATTGAAAAGTGAGCAGCAACTTTCCGTAAATCGATTCCGCTCCGCGGCAATTTTCGGCCGATTTCCGCCGGTGGAAAGCCGATAATTAATGTTGCATGAGACGCGATCCCAGTGCAAGCCGATTTTCCGCTACTCTCGAAACACCACGGTAAGACCCACCCCCCTTCTTTTAAGAGCATTGGCGTGATTTTTGTTATTAATACTAGTAGCGTGTAACACGAACTCAAATCAACCAACTTTTCCAAATTTGAAGCACAGAGCCAATAATCTTTTCGCAATTTATTGAACTTCAAATTACTAATTTTCAATCACCATTTTATTTTATTTATCAACTTCCCAATACTCGATTCACAATGCGCTCGGTGTCCATTAAATGAATTCCATCAAATACATTCTCCGTTAATTATTTAATTAGTCCCGAGAAGACATGAGACTAAGAGAGTGAAATTCTTCTCGCGTGGAAAGACGTCGGCGAGACAACAGGTAGTCCTCGTCCGAGGCCAAAAATGCCGGGAGCAATGACGCTCGAGAATGATTGGAGTGTTTGAAGTGGCCCCTCGATAGGAGCCAACTCCTCTCGAGAGTGGAGTCAGTGGAGGCATACCGGCTGTGTACCCGAACGAGGCTTAAGGCGAGTGTCAATCTATCGCTCTCGTCGGCACGCCAGTCAACATGCTACAGAAGCGTGCATAGGTGGCTGCATAAGAGCTCTCTCACCTATCGATCGCCCTCTCCTCTGTACCTTGCCGACTTACCTTTCCGACTATCTCGACACGAGCCCACACACACGTGCGCGCGCCCCGCACTCAGCGGGTTATCGTCACGGCGTGGCTTCAAGACTAAGGTCACAGCTATTTTAGGAGGAGTTTACCTTACCGCACTGATAGCCCTCCAATCAATTCGAACGCCCACGGCCCACGGCTCCAATGTCACGCCGAATTATCTTTATCATTCATAGGAATCTCTGGTTACGCTAATGATAGTCGATTAATATTTCTCCTCGACTTACACCTCGTCGACATTGGTTAACCCCCGTTTGGCATTTTCAATGATTTAGAATTTATGGAGGTTGACACGAGTGGAATGAAAGTGAACGAAACATAAATTGTACGGTTCATTATTAACTATTATCATCGTGACTTATTGTTTGTATTTTTAATCAGTTATAATTAGTGGTGTTCACTCTGCGTCGCTCTTGGCCAGTCTGAGCAGCACACGCTTAATAGACGAGTGAAACAGAGCGAGCGCTGTCTAACATGTTCTTACCACTGGCAGATCCAATGTCCGGGCGTTGCCCGTGAATTAGACGCGTCGATTTGAATTTCAAATCAATCCCCGTCTACGTGTTACCAAATCAATTTTCCTCGGTGTCTGAGCGCCGAGTGGGATCCCGGGGCCAGTAACACCGACCGGGGGGATCCGAGTGTCGCGCTGTTGTTCAGCCGACTGAAAGTCGTATGTTCCGCTCTGTAAGCCGAACCTGTCTGCCGCCCCATGGCTTTAACTCACCATCGATTTAACCTAAGTCCACAGCCGGGATATCGCACGCGCGAGCGATGGATATTCTTGTAATTCGAAATCGCGCGCCGCTTTGATTCCTCGTGAATTTATCACTCTCGAAATGCAGCGCCGCGACTTATGCAGTCTGGCTAATCCGACAGCTCTTATCGGCGAACTTGTCAGAAGTCGGGAGTATGTGACAGAACTTACTTTCCAAGGCTTCGCGATAAGTCTAACTTCTTGCGACAGTACGTGTCGGGACTTGTGTTTCGTGATTTCATAATAAAATTAACTCCAGTCCAACTTGCCGCGGCAAACTTTGCCAAAGTGAATTAGCTCCTTTGACCTAGATCAAATCGATGGAATGCGAAATATGGGAGAATTGAAATTGGAGGATTAATTGATTCTAGCGATTACGCTCGAATACTATCAGACATTTCCACTTTGATGGAGGAAGTGAAATCCGGTGTACTGAGGCGCACGTTTATCAAAGTCTCTCCAATGCCTACATTTTACGGGGATTTCGTTTAATTGACGCATTTCCGAATTTATGGCGTTTTTTTGCGGATCCGCGTGCAGCCAGCCGCGCCGATAAAATCCGTCACAATTTTTCCCCATTTCATTTGTTGGTCGGAGGGGGCGCGACGGGTTGCGCGGGGAACGTCATACATTTCGCCGGGGCAAAAACTCGGATATATTTCAACGAATCCCGTCGCTTTTTAACCTTCTTTTTTATTTCTGCCCTCTATGATTACGGGGAAATGACGGGGAAACCGGAAGATATATCTTTGATTTATTCTAATAGTACTTTAATGTGGTATATTGGATTACTAAAGTCTTGTTGGAATTATTTAAGCCGTGCATTGACTTAACAGGATATCATTGTCGCAATGTTTCAGGAAGACAATTAACTTGGAGATCATCGAAGAGGACTCGTACGAGAAGGACGCGTTGCTCTACGTCGAGTTGGGCGAGCCGCAGCTGCAAGGAGGTGAGTACAGGCTTTCCATACTCTCCGCAAAAGAACCGGAACTTTTTGACAGAAAACGCTGCGAAATTTTGCGCTCGTCTACATACACGCAACCCGATTCAAACCATTCTACCACGCAAGAGTGTCAATGTCACGGCATCTCCGTGTTTCCGTTAACTCCAAACCAACGAATCTCACCAATTTCCTTTTGGATATTCTCAAAGACTCGATTGGTTCGTCTGAGGCTTGACGGAGCGCCGATGGCCTTCGCCGTACTATTAGCATTCTTTGCGCCGGAGTATCGTTCGACTTGGTTGCGTGTACGGAAAAATTTCCGCCGCCCCGTTTTCTTCCACTACTTGGCGGCAACTTGCCGCTAAGCGAGCGGTAATGAAGAGAGCTGCTGCGAGAAAGTTTCCTGGGAGCTCGTTAATCGTCTCTACCAAACAGCGTCGCTCCAACTCCTTCCTCAGCGCCGCCACACCTTCGCCTGCGATCGATGATTCTCTCGGTGTTGGGGCCCAATAGTTGCTTATTAAAACACATCTTAATTTAGTCATTTAGGAAAGTGGGCAGACTCATTTTATTCAGAACGGAATTATTGATCGCAATATTGAACAAAATTATTTTGTTGAATTTGAATATTAAAGTACAAAATGAAAAACTACGAATCTTGATATTTGCGATATTTGTTAACTCAATTCTTTACAAGTCAATTCTTTTTTTTTCAATTCAATACAATTCTTTACAAGTAACAGTAACTTGTCGATAAAACTAAAGAGGTTTAAGATGGAAAAATGGCTCAAGAGCATGTGCCACGCCACTGTTTATCCGGATATCAGATATCAACAAAGAACGAGGGAGCGAGTGCTGATCTAGCGTGGCGCGAGATATTGCCAGAAAGCTAAGTGGCGGACACGTGATTATAAATACCGCGGCACGCCCACGTATCGCGCCTCGTTAAAATAGCGTGGGGTGTTTTTAATAAAGTGACGTTTATGTCGCAATATGTCAGTGGAAAGCATGCCAACGGCAACCTCCCTCGCATACATTTACCAACGCGCACTCACTCACTGCGCTCTACATGCCGGCTGTCCACCATAATCTTTCTGGATTTAATACATTAGTTTTCTATCCGCGTTTTTAAAAGGCTCCTTTGTAGTTCATCGTGTTTCACAAATCGTGCGATTAGAGAACTTTTTAAAATCTCCAGAAATTATTTTTTTACTGGCTTTTATCAAGTTTCATAACTTATGGAGGTTCGAAGAATATTAATCATAATTTAACAACTTTTGTCTTTGACAAATGTTTTGCTTCCCTTCTACTGCGAAGCCCTGAAAGCGTGTTATCAGTTACAGCAGACGCTCGAAAGTTTTTCATCAAGCAATTAGAGCGTTCGGGAGTGTCGTCCTAATGAGCGTAATCATCTCATTGCCGCTCGTCACGGTGAAACTGACACACTCTCATATATCTGCCATTGTACCAAGTCGATCGGTCTATGGAGAAGAAAGAGCGCGTGAAAATTAGGAGCAATCCCTTCGATCGCATCTGCGCCTGAGGTCTCATTTATATCAGCCGGGAGTTCGAGTAATGCCTTTTTAATTGCCGGCGTATCAATCACTTCCAAATCTACTTTGTCATTAAGTGGCCTTAGGGTTCTTCTGTTTTTTTGGAGCGACGACATCCGATATTGCCAAAGAGCATAGTTCGATCAAATATCATCTTGAATTATTTTTATACTTAAATATACTCAAATTGTTACTAACTATGATACCTTGAAAGAAACATTTAATCTTCAATATCGTATACTGTTTCTGTATCGAGTGTTTGATACTCGGCTTTTTCCCGTGCTCGGTAACTGCTTGAATCGATTTAATTATAATCGTACAATTATTTCGCGTACACCAAGCGAATATACATGTGGGCTTGCAGTCGGATCAAAGCTCTCGAATATCATACTGCATTATTAACGTGATACCGTCAGACTCTCCCAAGTATTGTTCTGGCAAACTCGAGCAGTAAATTAGCTTGCATGCCAGGGGGAATCCGAGCGAGCGCTCTCTGAGCGAATCAAAAAGCGGCCTGCCGATTAAAGGGGGGGGGGGGGGGGTGAGAAGAAAAAACAATTAGCGCTGGAGAATCATCGATCGCGCCGAAAAACGCGGCTGGCGGTGGAACCGAGAGGTTTATAGTCGACGATGATTTATCGCCGAGTGGGAGAAAACGAGGGGCGGCGGCTCGGCTCTCTTTTTTCCAGTCGGCGCTCGGCTGCCAGTGAAAAACTGATGAAAACTGATTTTTGCTCATTTTTTATTTACCTACTTCCCTTCTACTGACACAACACGCATCCGTCACGCCTGGATCCACCATGATTCGACGTAAGTTCTGGACGTGGCAACGTCCATCTGTACAAACTGCTGCTGGAAAGTTTGGGTGCAACCGATTGGACAGGCCGACGTTTCTCATTCATCGATCTTCCAGTTTTCTATAGCGAATGTTTTGTCCTCGCTAACACGCGGACTCCCCAGTTTTGCAATACACTTCCGATTTCAAAAATCTCCACAGAATTCCATTCTTTTTACCCAGTTTTTCATTAATCACACATCTATTTTTCCCCCAGCAAATACTTTGCTAGAAATTTGATTTAAACCTCAACACTCGTTTTTCCCTTTCACGAATACCTTTTTGTCCCCAGTGCAACAATAGTTCGTATAGACCGACACAACACGAGAGGAATGCAGGGACTCGAGCAAAACTGGCAATCGTTTTTTGACTAGTTCCCTTTCGCCGAGTTGGGCCGAATGTCCCGCGTGCACCTAAACTTTCTATGGCGTACGTGTATTTGAGTTAGTTTCTCTGGCTATTGGTTCATCGGGGCCTACGACTTACTCGAGTAATAACTCACGTCGTAGTGCCGCGTGTGTATGTATGTGTAGGCACAGGTAGACACCATCGCCGGGGGTCAATTGAATCAATGCTATCGAGCAATGCTCGAGGGATTCGGACACAGGGAACATTACCTCCTAATAGATGCACCAACAACTAGACCTCCTCTAACAAATAAACACAATCAGAATAACATCTGAAATCTCTCTAAACCACATTCTATTAATTAAATATTTCTTTAAAATTACCAATTAAATCTACTCATCTATATCTATGTATAATCAGGGGAAAAATAAACATCCGCACTGCGGTATTACAGTTGCACATATTCCTCCATATGTGTAATACCAACAGAATCACTAAAAGTTCGACCTCAATTATTGCACTTGCAAAACAAATTTACATTATCACAACAACAACTATTTAAAGACTAACGTCAGTGTGAATGAAGCTGTTGTAGGTTGCTTATTCTAATATGTAATACTATTTTCACATTGATTGCGTAATTAACCGAGTGACGAGGGTGGTAAAGCTGATTGGGCCATAACCCCGGAATTATGTACAATTGTAGGTGGTGTATTGTGTATTAATAGTGGAAGGTAATCGGTCCGGGTGGCTAAATTCGATAATAGGGCGAGGGAATATCCGATCTGTGGATCGGAATTTCTTGGGCAGCCGTCGCGCGTTCCACTCCTAATTGGATGAGTTCGGACCCGACGGCCGACACACCTCTCTGCCTCTAACGAGAGAATCGGGCCGAGAGCGCGAGGGAGAGGGGGAATCGAGGGTGGTTAGCGTACACTATGTATCAGGCGACATCGATTTGTGGTGTTCTTCGCATTCCCTTACTCACCGGGGAGCCTCTGCCAATACTGCTCTGCTCTATTCCGCGAATGGATATTCTCAGCCCGAACTCTACCAACTATTTCTGTGCTTCACTACGAACCAACTTGTTTAACAACAACTATATTTCTTATTTCGCAACATAATTATTACATGAATATTGGAAGGTGAATGGAGATTATTGAAGGATTTGCGAATTTTTTAATACTTTAAATTCTCGAAGAAGTTTAAAAACGAGAAGTTGTTTTACCGAGGAATGTAGTTGGGCGGGTTGCTTACCGTCCCCAGCTGTTTACGTTACGTGATGTTTACCTTTCCTCGGGCGTCGCGTGATGACCCGACTCGCCGCTGGTACAATGCGCCACGTCCTAATCAAGGTAAAGCGCGCAAAAAGTACGAGAGATTCCCAGGGGAGTGATAGGAAAGCAAACGCAATAGGCGGATGAGTGTGCGGAGGAGTATTCATCGATTGGTCGGGGATGATTGACCTTTAATAGAGAAGGAAGACGCACAAGATCGTCTAAAGCGGCCTTGTGCAAAAGCGAACACCACACACTTGAAGTATGCTTGCGCAACCGCTGGACGTGGCACAGAAATTCCATTCGATCCTCTCCACCGAAAACGACCCAAGTCATTAGGGAAACCGTGCAATTCCACCCTCGTTAATCTACTCGGACTCTTTTTATTGGGAGCTTATAAATTCCGATTCAATAAATAAAACGATCATCTCCATCCGCAACAACTGTCCTACTACAAAGAAATACGAGTTTACTTTCTAAAAGTATAAAAGTCTCGATATAAGTGTCGGATACCCAAGTAACACGTGTCAATACCGGAGGGGATTTCTTGTCCAGTTATTGAGTTTCATTCGCCTTAAAAGACACAGTTTCCCTGGCACCGCTATCCTTTCAATCCGGAGGATGAAAAATTCATCGCGGGATTATTCCGATTGATTCCCGAACAATGCGAGTCTCGGATAGACATTTAATCGCTTCACTTTCAGCGACAATAGGTCAAACGCCACGGCATTGCCAGGGCGATTTACATAGCGGGAGCGAGAGGGAGAGGCGCTCGATGTGTACACGTGCACTGGCAACGCCACCCCCAGGCTCATGCATATGCAGTGCCATATATTTTGCCGCATAATCCCGAGTCCTTTTATACTTGGCACACACACGCGCCCACGCTCCACGCAAATGATTGCGACGCACAAAAATCTAGGCGCCGCCCGTATCGACTCCTATATTGACCTTTCCGGGGTGGGAGGGGATAAAGTGAAAAGTTTCAGAGATTTTTGGGGATTTGATGTGAGTTGAATATTGAAGATGAGATTTATTTGGGTATTTGCATTTTTGGATGAAATTGTTAGGTTGATTGGCATCATTTGATTCGAGTTTAACTCCAGGGTGGAATTGTGGATGGTGTGACTCAGGAGCGCGCGTCGTAAATACCGGTGACTTTTGCATAAGCAAGTCCCCGTGCATTCTGAAAAGATCGCCATTTGCATGAAACCGGCGGGTGATACCTCTCGTACATTTCCGGTGGCCTGAAAATGTTGGAGTTCCTATGTATAATACATCAGCGGCGAGTAATCCGATCGAACATACCAGCCGACTATAATAAATGTCTCTATCCGGTGAAGAATCTATTATTTCCCCGCGCAACCCCAACTAAATCAAACAAAATTTTCTTAACTTTCATTCGCAAACTCGAATCAAAGAGCGTCGAATGCTCTCGGGAAGCAGCGTTTTTCCGGAAACTCGACATTCGGGCGAAGACTTTGCCGGCATTGTCGGGGGAAGTTTATGCCTGGCGCGCTTTGTTTACAGAGGCGAGCGCACGCCTCTCGCTCGACAATGCATTAGAAGCGGCCTGGCGCATTATTCCGCCAGCGGGGAAATTCGCCGGCGCAAATTTACATAGACGCGAATAATGAGCGGCGCGCGCTTCCCAGGCGCATCCTTTAAATTCGGTGCGTAATTCCCGTTGATTTCGCGCCCCTCGCCGTTTTACGCGGCCCACAAATTTTTCCCCGCTTCGCCTCGTAAAGTTCGCTTCGCATTATCCAAAGTGTCGCGGGAAACAGGGAAATTTAGCTCGAGACTCGAACCACCCGCCGCGACATCCTCTCGAGGGTTAAACGATCGAGACTCTCCATTAATGGAAAGCAGTTAAGACAGCGCAATTAGACCGACTGCATGTTGAGGATTATAGTGGCAATTTCCATGCGCACAATCCATATTCGACCGAGGCTAATGGAATGCGCGGGATCAGTGGCGGCCTTGCGCGCATAAATTAATAAACGTGCCTAATCGCTCAATGATTATCGCCGGCGTATTTACAAATGCAAAACTTGGGACACGCGCTGGTAAATATTCATGTGTACATAATTAATTCTCTGCTCGCCGCGAGGTAATGCATTTTGGGTAAAGCGGTGGCATACGTGTTGCGAGAGTGTCAGGAGTTATTTATTTTTAACTGGCTGTTTCCGGGATGCGCAGACACAGTGAAAAGTGTGATTTAATAGATTTCCGCAATTTACAAGCCATTGTTTATGTCTGTAATTTAAAAAAGCTCAGACTTTTGCCTCATGTCGGAAGTTGGGGAAAACTCGTCAAAGATTGTAAGGCGTGAAGGTAAATTCGGTGCGACACTGCAGAGGATTTCTAAGGGAATAGCTGTGTATCTCGAGAATCGGATGGAAGACACGTCCTTCCGGGAAAGTTTCTCGCGTCTCCATACCGCGGAATAAATCACCTCTGGCCCCGGCAGCGAATGCCCGCAACGTTAATGCGAGACGCCAGCGCCAGCGCGAGCGTGGATGCAGTCGGTCGTAGTTTGCGGTTATAAATAAACGGCCCGGTAGACCAGTGTGTAACGTTAGTTTTCGGTTCAGTCACACGCATTGCCGAGTTCTCCGAACGGCCAGTCTAGTTCCAACTTGGATCTAGTTCACTCCTCCTATTCCAGTTATTCTTCAGATTTCCCTTCACTTTTTCTCTCTTTTTTAGAACGGGAATCATACAAATTCAATTGAAGGAATGTCTTTTGTAGTAAATAATAAACCGTGCACAGTGGCAGAGAAAGGATACACGGATCTTTGAAATGTATGAAGGAAGAATGCACGCAATGAGAGTGAATAGGGAGAAGTAAACTCCTTATCCCGCGATAGTGGTAACGAACTCTCAGTCCTTATTTAGCCGAGAGTGCAGAGGACTGCCAGGAGGCGCAGTGAAAAGCGACTGATTTTATTCGTACGAGCAATTAAGGCGAGCCTTCGGCCCCCTCTCTCCCTCTCTCTCCCCCGGTGGAGAGGTGCACGTCGCGGTCTCATTTCGAGATGCTTGAGGTCTCGAAAGCATTTCAGCGCGTTGAAATCTCGAAAGCCCTTCAGCATCCTCGTCCTGCCCACTCTAATTGACCGCCTTTCGTCGATGCCTCTAGTTGACCTCGGGATTCTACGCTCAACTGGTACCGTTTCCTATTGCAGGAATATCGCGAGAAAAGCCCACCATTCTCACCTTTGACTCGCGCAACTCGCGCAACTCGCGCGACTCGCATACCTCGATCGATAGCGCCGCGCTAGCTGGTCAATATTTCAAACGCCAACTGGCAACGATCGATTTTTCGATAAATTAACGCCTGTCCCACTCCTCCTGCCTCTCTGCACAATTAATCGGATTCCTCCACATTTTATCCCAAAGTTCCGCCAACAATTCTTATCTCTATTTTCTCGTAATATATGTTTGTGCAAACTCTATTTTTCGTATTGGTGGATTTTCTGCCGCGGGCTGTTTTATTGATTGGCTCGCGGTTATGAATGCATAAAGGTGTTAATTGGTGAGCTTATTAATGGGGCAATTTGTTGGGTCTTCTCGGAATGACGCGCTAATATTAACCGATACACGTTCAATGGTCCAAACCAATCTATTTAGGAAGAATGATGACCGGGGGAGTGAGACAGATGCGCTCGCGGTCTCGAGCCGATGTGAATAATAAGGTAAATTTATCTCTTGGCAGGCATTGTTGATTAAGGAATCAGACACCCATTTATTTATAATCCGCCGCGCCGGCAGAGTTTCTGTTGGCGAGGGCTCGAGCGCGCTAAGGAACCTTTTACCTCCGAAATGACCGCGAAACAGGATAACTTTCCTCTCAACTTGGAGAGCTGACCGTCCACCAAATCGCCCGAGTTTCTCTTTCCCCTGCCGCGGCTCCCCGTGCTCTTCTTAGTTCTCCACTTGGCCGAAACTCCGCGCAAGAAATAACAGCGGAAAAGCCGCTATTCCTCGTTTGGATTGCTCACGGCCATTGCACCTCTCCACCTTTTTGCTCGAGCGTCAACGCCAACTTTCGCCGAATTTGCACGATATCTTTTCCAATTTTCTTCCCGGCCAATACGCCGCCGGCTTTCAAAGGAAGCCCGCGATATAGGGATTTTTTAAAAATATCACTGTTTTTGTGGGAGTTTGAAAGAGTCTCCGGATGCAAGAAGCGAGTTTCTCTTGGGAAAGTTAAGTGGGAGTGGAAATGATTTTCTGGATTTCTAAACAAGTATAATACCGCGTGGATCTATCTTGTAGAAATTACGTAAATTCGTACTAGACTATACGCGACGCGGCGCACTGATCCTATACCTGCTAATGAGTCTCCGAAAATACTCTCACTTTCAAAGGTTAAAGTTCTATTTACATTTCTCAGTCAAACTCAACGGCGTCGCGAGCTCGTCGCAACTTAATGAAATATAACAAAGGACAATAATTCCTTTATTACTCGATCGATCACAAAATAAAAAACCTTCAAACATTTCAAATACCATATTTTTCTCATACTCGATTCAACAATAAGACAGACAATACTTTCGATAAGACAAAGGCATTGCAGAGCACCCGAGTAATATCTCGAGCCGATAGAATTGACACCGGCAATAGAAATAAGCGGCGTGCAAGGCGCTGTCCGGCTAAAGTTGAAAATAGCTCGAATTGCGAAGGGTCAAACGTACGAGAAGGCGGCCGAGTCGAGAAAATAAAACGGCGGCGGGGTGAAAGCCATGAAAGAAATAAATGGAGCAGGCGCGCATTAGCCGCGGGTATTAGCTTGCACTATTATTAGGAGAGCATACCTGCTACGCGTTCGCTCTTATTTCTGTCAGCGCCGGTTCAAGGATCGTCATCAGACGACGGTACAGTGGACTCCGATGAGTTTGACGCACGAGGAATCTGGGTGGAGCAACCGGCGTCCCTCGTTGCCACCTGTCAAACTCGAGATTGACCAATCGAGCCTTCCTCCTCTGAAAAGTGTGCGGAAGGTTCGCGCGAGTCTCGTCAACTTTGGCCCCGGAAAGACCTCGCGTCTCAATGAATCCTCGACAGCTATGTGGTTTGCGCGTCATGAGCGTTTGCGTCATCAGTCACGACACAGGAGATGAGCGAAATTGGATAATCTGTGGATTATGCTATTGTTAGATTTTAGCTGCAACCAATTGATTCATTTACGGAGCAAAGACATTATTTAAAAATTTCAAAAATTCAAATCAAAAAGACTAATTTCAAAAATTTGAACAATCCATTGTTTTAAGAATATTTGTCCGTTTCTTAAAACACAGAAGGCAATTGGTGGGTAGAATAATTCCCGGCTATTGACTAATGTCTTGCTCAAGATTATCAGCTCCGGCTGCCGCGGCGAATGAATGCGGGGCAATTCATGAAGTGACTCGACACTGGGAATAAGCGTGCACGCTGCACGTAGTTCGTAGACGCCAGTGGCTCGAGTAAATATGCCCCGATGCCAATTATAAACCAGACTGGCGAAGTTCAGGATCCACCGCCCTAGTGCAGTTGTCTCTGCATCCGATTCCCCTCGGAACAATAAGTAGGCTACGGAGAGTGGGACTTCCAACAAGTTTTCTTACGCCGATATGCAATTCCAGCCTGGAAAATTTACTCCCACGAATAAAGATTGTGAGTGGCAAGTTTTTAAATGCAATATATACATTTTCGTTTTAACAATATATAAAAATTATGAATATATTGAAAAATAATGAATATATAAAATCCAAAAACTACGTGACTTGGATATACTCGATGATTGTCAATAGAGGAAGAGAATATTTGGGTTGTTTTGACAGTGATAGGAAAGCTGCACTCGGCCGCGAGATTCGCCGACCTAGATAAGTTGCTCACAATCGGGCGAGCACGCAGCCAATCAGGAAAAGTCAATAAGCCCGTGACACCGGTACACAGGCGCATCCAGGAAAACGATTAATTTCGCCGCGCACCCTCACGGCTCTCGGGCTCGTTCATTTTCCAGTGGGCAAGTACCGCGTAATTGCAACCACCAGAAACCCCTTTCCCGACTGACGTGTTCTACCCCCGTGTCATTTGATCTCTCGTTATTTCCCTCCGCCGCATCGCGTCTCTTCGATCAATCAGATTACTATTCCCGATTAAACTAAATCATTTCCCTCCCACGCGATCTTTCACTGACGCAATGTGAGCCGATCTTTCGGGCTCAGTTAACATTGTAATTAAACTTAGATTTTTTGTGTAATAATACAACTCTTGACACAGGTTTCTCGAGAGCGTCGAGGGTTGCTCGAAAGCTGCGGGGACATGTCGAAAGTATAGCAGTTCCTCATAGGAACGGAGGGGCGGCCCGTAGGAGGGATTTGCAAAGTTTGAAAGAAAGACTCGTGAGTTTCGGTGATTCATGGGGGGGAGATGAAAAAGCGGCCTTTCAAGCAGTCTCGAACTCGACGTTCGAGCTGACGCAGCCGTCGCTGCGATAATGCGGATGCTGGGTCCAGCAGAGTGCAATGTCCGCGATATCGCCGACGGATAAGAGATAAGAAGTATTTCACGGAAATCATCCCAGTGGTAGTAGTTACGTAATGCACCAGTCAATGGCGGGAGTCATGTATGATATGATAATGAACCAAGTTCATTCAGTCTACGTCTGACTAATCAGAACTGCTGTAGCAATAAGACTAAACTCACGGCGCACCCATATGGGCCAGACTGCGGAGCCTGCAGTTTTTGAAAAGACCCCACTAGAGTAATGATTCACCGGATGATCGATTAGAGTCGAGTCAGTCTTGATTCCGCTGATGTGTCATTTCCCGCGAAAGTGATCGAGGCATTGATGCGTCAGCTAGTTCCACCTATTATTCGCATAATCGGAACTACCTCTCCTATTCGTCGGCCTCGAGCACCACTATCGCCAAGTAAACAAACAATTCCACAGACATTAAGAATCTAATAATTCTATAATAGCATAATCAAATCAACCTTAAAATAAAAAGACCCAATGAACCAGCATAACAACCCAGCCCTCACTAGAACCCTCGACATAATCCGACCTGATATCAATACCGGTGTACCATCACGGAATTAATACCACCGACAATAAAAAGCGACGCGTCCAACAGACACGCGAGATTGGTACCGGCTCAATTAAACATTCAATTAACGGCGCATTCATCGCGCGGGCTTTGTGTCGGAAGACATAACACTATCAGATGGGCTACTTGCGCGGGGGGTTCCTCAGTCAATTACTAGAGACAGGGTGGCTAAATTGTCCTGAGGGACGGAACGGCCGGAATATGCAGGCCGGAGTAAGCTTTGACGTCTCTATTTGTATGCCTGATCCATCAACGCTTTCCATGACCCTCGGCCCTTTGTACTCCCCCCACACACACACATGTCAGCAGTGTTTCGATGTTTCGACGAATCTCGCCGGACGAGATTACGATCGACAACCACCCGTCACTATTTCCACGTCGTTCCGCCCTTTGCAAATAGGAGACGACGCTTCGCGATATAAAGCTTTTGCCGGGATTTCACCACCCTGTTTCTTTCTTTGTTGTATGAATAGACGAGGCACGAAATAAGTGAAATTCTGGGATTTTTAGTTGTTTATTAAATGGGGAAAGTTTGATGTTGAGATATTAATTGTTTGGATTCAAGTGCTTTTGTCGGAGAGTAATTAGAGTTGAGCGCATAATCAGGGATTAATTATAGTTGAATTGCGCGAGTGGAAATTTATTGGATTTTTCCGGAGAGTTTTTTGGCAAGCGATTATGTTACGAGTAGCGACTCGCGTCTGGCTGCTATGAAAATAGTCGCGCACGAGCCGATAAGTTGAATCGATGAATCACGCTCGAGTTCATTCACACAGGCGAGCGATAAACGCGCGATAAGCTTGATGCGCTAGGAAGCGTGAATGAAAGGAGCGATAAGAGGCTCGCATGCAATGATAAACGAAAGGTCAGGATATTTCTAAAGCAGAGATTAACCATCGACCGAGTCGAGAGATTACCTTGTTTACATTTACCCGCCCGTCAATAATTAATGATTAACGATTAATTGCACCGAGAACTAAAATACGAGTTCGGAACTTTAGCCACATCACTATCATCCCCTACACGACAATGAACCGGCGGATTGTTGAGTCGGATCGGACGACTAAGTTAAATCAGACAATGGGAAATTAATTAGCGGCGTCTGGGGGCGCGCGGATTAATTGTCGAAGGTAAAATTACCTCGCCGGTAATTAGCTGGCGAGGCAATTACAGCGGCGCTGAGGTGTCCGGGAGGAGTTGGTGGGAGTGCGGGAGCGGTGATATAAGCTTTGGCAAACTGCGCGCCGAGTGCGCGTACACATGTCCGCGCCGGCGGCCTGTATACTTGGGGCACACATCAAAGTGTCGATCATAAACGAGCGATTTCGCCGGAATATCGCCGCCATTTCGCCGGATCTCTTGTCGAACCGCAAGTAAACCAGCCGAACGATCCTTTCGTTACCGACCTCGGCCTCGATGCATACGCTTCGCCAAATTCAAACGTTTAGTCCCACCTGGCCCCTATTTAACTCATTCTACTCAATCTTTGCAACTTTTCATTTTAAATGAGAAAGATTGCAAAATCTTTTTAAATGAGACATTAAAAATCTACATTGAAATGAATCTCCACAGTTTCATTTGTTCTAAAGTTGAGTCGGTGAGTGACGAAACTAGTGCGATGCACAAACACAGAGCGATTGTTCCTACAAAGCCTAACGAGCAGAGAAACCTTTCGGACCAATTACTTCCATGCGTGACATTTAGTTAGAGACCAAGTAGATCCTAGTCGACAATTAGCCACTACCGTGGAATAGAGAGTCCACCCTTATGAGAATTGCCATTGAATTAAAGGAATATTGTGTGTTTTCAGATCCGTTCAATCGTAAGTACGGATTCAAGGAATTGTTATGAGCATTGGGAGTGACGAGAGATTGCTAGAATAGATGAGAGATTTTTTCCGCATTTAGCATTTTGCCCCCTCCAATTGTCAGATTCAATCGTACCATTGATTGGTGGATCCTTAATTTCTTTCTGATTAGTTATACGATTATTAAAATCGAGGGCGGAAATCAATGTTGACGATGAATCCGACGATAAGCTAATTTGTTTGTGGGGGCAGACTTAGTCGAGTGGTTTCGCGCAATTTTTCCCTAGATATTGTAGGCTCTACGCTTCGAGAGTGACCCTTTAATCCGCCACGAATCCTGGCACAGAAGGCAAGTATGTGAGCTAAGCAACTGCTGATTATAGTTACTTAGAACAATTGATACTGTAATGATAAAAGCCTCGCTATAAACATGTCGTCCTCGATGCTGATCAAGGTCGAAGAAACTCAAACTACCAACGTGAAGTACTCACAATAAATATCAGGACGCCTGAAAAGGCAGGATCGACAAGTCCTCCAATTTTCGGCGCACTCATTCGCTGGGCGAAAAAAGGGTCAAAGGTTCCGAAAGAATTTTTTCCTAAGCAGCATGAAAGGGGCAAGAAGAACTAATTAGATTAGGAAAGAGGGCGCGAATCGAGAAGCAAAGGGGAGTGCGGTTTCATACTCAACAGGCCGCGCGCAGCTTTCACGTAGTCGTAGGGAGCATAGTTGGAGGAGGCTCCGAGCGCATTCTTCTTTCCCGTTGCGCTGCCAAAGAAAATTAGCCATGGCACAGTTAGCACACACAGGACGCGCGTTCCCTCGAATTTTATAGCCTCGTAAACGATATATAAGATGCTCTCCCGTTCGCCGCAATGCTTTTAGAATAATGGCCCGTTCTCCGCTCCTTCCGGCCTCCAGCTGAGTGTCCGACCCACATTTTTCTCCACCGCCCGCCCATTAAAACTACCATGCGAGCGCGTAACACTCGGCCGCAAGGTCGCAAGCGACCTCTCTCTTTCTCTCTCTCTGCGATTGTTCGCCGCTATGTAGATCTGCACCAGATACCTCGCGTCACAATCAACGCGAGTGCGGAATCCTTGGGTCCTGACATTGAACTCGTGTACTCGCCAAATGTCATTCGGTGGACAGCTTTTATATAGAACAGATGGATTTTGGAATAAATTTTGTTTAAATTTAGAAGGATTTCGACGAATGGAGAGAGTTTCTTAAATATCTGTCGATGTCGGAGGATTTTTTGGTAGGGAAAATCGTGTCAACGAGTTTCTAGTCTGACAATCGAGTCATTAAGAAAGGAAGCAGCCACTGGCACGAAATATTAGAATCGGTGGATCACTAGAGATTCAATCGGGCCAATTAGAAGCGACGTTTCGAAAGGGGATGACAGGTTTAAAGAGGACTCTCTTCGAGCCGTTCAACGGATCATCCGGCCAAGGTATTTCCGCTCGCGGCGAATCCCTTCGATATTCACTGAGAGATCAGAGGAACTTTCCACATAATCTAAAATCCGTTCACGCAGTTGTAGACAGAGTTTCGATAACCGTGACGATGTCGGCCAAGTTTTCTGATTGCGCTCACGCGACTCATTCCAGCCTCCGGCCGATACTACTTTCGGACTTTTATTGGCCAACTTCTCTCCACCATTTTGCCCGCCCCTTCTTTCATCAGTCTGTTTCGTCATTCAGTTGCTTTTATACGGTTTGTTAGTTTGTGGAAAAGGACGCTGCCGGTTTCCTTCGAACGGGCAAGTTAAATGTAGATTTAAAGTTGGGATTTGATGGATCACTGCAACCTCCGTAAGAGTAAAACGATATTGAGATTTTCGCCGATTCCCTTTCGAGTCAAGCATCGGCTCATGTAAACGATTTCCGGCTCTCATCCATCATGGATTTTTAGCCGGTTTACTTCCGAGCGCTCGAATATTTTCGAGTTGTAGTTAGTCGGGTAAAGCGTTATAGGATTTAGGAAAGTTCTCTCTAACCGAAAGCAAAGATGAAAGGAGGAGCAGTTAGTAGTCCATCAGGTATCCTAGTCGAACGACCCAGTTGGCCGAGGTCAAGAGAAGCTCCTACTTTTAAGACTTTCATGTAGCCACTCCAAGACCGATTGGCCCTGAGAGCATTTTCCAAGTGGTGGAAGCTAAAACGCTCGGGAATACTGATCCTTAATCGTTTCTCCAGCCATTATTTACCCTCCGCTGCCAATAGCTTGACTCTCAATAATTCTCAACCCTTTATATTAAAACGAACCACCTCAAAGAAACAGACCATTTTCCAACATTCCGCAAACAATATACTTTGAAAGAGAAATAGTTATCCCACAAATTTCATTGTCAGACGAATTTTTGAGTAGTAATTACACTTTTAGTAATCCAGAAGTTGGAAACTACTCGGCAATTACCTTTCGATGAGAACAGAGTTTAGGGACAACGGACGTTACACGGGAAGAGAATTCAGGGGAATTTGGGGAGTTTGAGAGGATTTTGGTGGAGGCTCGGTTATTTCGCATTCTGAATGTGTTTTCGGGGGAGAGTCACGTTCCGGTAGAGCAAGCGGTCTCCCATCGGCATTCGATCGTGTACGGCTGGTTACGTGGAAGGGCGTATCCTCCACCTTCCACATCCTTTCTTGCCCCATTTTGACTTTCCACCCGGCGAGCACCGCACACTCTGCGCCTCTCGCGCAGTTGCACCAAATTGCTTGCAGCTTGCGAACCACCGGCTGCCGTCTCGGTCAAAGGTGAATTTCATCTTTTTTACTAAGTTTCGCCTTTAGCCTGCGACCCTCGAGTTTCCCAATCATCAATTACTCAACACAAGTCCAACCGAACTTAGTCGATATTATATTTATATATATTATATTATATTTATATATAATATATATATATAAATATATGTATTATATGTAAATATATTTGTTAGCATAAACAATTTTGTTTCAAAAAAGCGATCTTATCGATAACCACACTTTCCTCCGACAACTCTATCTCCATCAATATCGCGCTAGTTGATCTCGACGCGTGTTCCCTTATCCACAAGGAAATCGATTACACTCGAGCGGCAAAGGCCGAAGATTAATATCAGGAAGCAGCCGCACCAACTGCAAAATCCCCTCCCGACTCAGCCGTCAGTCACTCAGTCACTCAGCGGGTAACAAGTGCGAGCGGCAAGTTACGCGGCAAGTTACGCGGCGGCAAGTCGGGCCGAGGGTGTCGCGTGTGAAATTGACTGGGAGGAAGAGAGCAGTAGACACGCAGCGTGCGCGCAGACAATGAGGTGTGTGGGCGCATTGTGGCTTTATCGCTTTCAAGTCGCCGGGAGCGAGAGAGAGGGCGAGAATGAAAGGGGTGGTCGCGTGTGTTCCCCGCGGAGGATAAGCGCCCGGGAGTAAAAGGCGAACGCGGCCCGAGCGTTAAAGCGTTTAAGGATTAAATAGCTGCGAAATATTTCACGGGCCGCGTGCGACCGCTGCTGAAAGGGAGCTGGACCGCGCCGGGCTTCTCTTCCGCGGCAGCGTCGCTAATAATTCAGCTCGCCTCCGCCGGAAAGACCGTCCACGGATCCTCAGACATCAGACTCTTTTCACGACGCTCAAGGCTAATTTGCCAGCCGTCTGACGGTCTGACGGTCTGACGGTCTGACGGCCGAGAGAGTCGACGAGCTCTCCGACGGAATCCCCTTGCAGACTATTCCGCTCATTTGTTAGCTATTGCTTGAATAGCGCGGTGATAGCGAGACCTTTTGCGAGGAGACAGTTCCTTCTACGCGTATTTTTGTTGTTTTGTGTTTGTGCGGAATCAGAGTTCTCTTGAGAAAATCGGATGAAATTCTGTTAAGATTGTTAATTGAAAGAGCTTGTTAAAAAGATTTTTTTAATGGAACTTGCTGCCTTTGAACGGCCAGGTCCGACAGGAAAAGTCCATTTTACAATTTAATTTCATAGAAAAGCTAACCTACTTACCTGAAGGATCCACTATTATATCAATCAATATCCACTTGAGATTTCCGTGTATCCTGTTATTGGTACATTCGAGCGGTTCGTGTACTCGAAAGACCAATTTCATTTGCCACGTGTACTCGAACCTTTACTTGAGCCAGGTAGCTTTGAAATTATATTCTCCAGAGTTCTCGACCACCAAATACACTAGAGAGATGTTGACTTCTCTATAGTTTTCAAATCGAACAAATTCCAATAATCTATAATTAACCGAGATTAATCCATTTTATAACCCATATGCCGACCTTCCCGATATCATCCCTTATGTGTCGAGTATCCATGGCTGTGTGAGTCGAAAGTGGTCCAATATTAGGAGCCGCTCCCTTTCAAAGGAAATCACGTGGAATATTTCCTCATAAAGTGGCGGCGCGCACAGCCGACTTATTAATTTCGAGCGGCGGCCAAGTTGTTGCTGTCGGTGAAATATTACTTTTAGCAGGACGAAAAACTTGGGGAGTTTTGCTTCGCGATAAAGTCGGCGATAAGGAGGGAAAGTTTCTTTGGAGTGGCGCGCGGGAGAAAAAGGGCCGGGGATTCTAAAGCGAGTGCTTTTGGCATGTACTCCTGTAATCAACTTTGTATGAAGAGCACGGCCGCGCGCTTGTTTACTCCACGGAATTTATGATTACCAAGTTGAGCGGACTCGAAAAGAAGCGGAAGCCTCTTGCACTCGAAAGAACACAATCTAACATTGAGTGACTGTGCTTGATCATCTTTTTATCGTCCCACGACTCTAAATTCCTAGACGAACAATTTCAACTCTATTATTACATCGTTGAAAAAATCGAGTGTTCGATTTCCGGGCGGATCCGAGTGATGGACTAATTTCTCCAAATGTTCGGCCAAGACTCGACTATGACTGTTGGCTCTAATGCAATTGTAATGAGGTAGGCAAGTTTGACTAGGTAGTGCAATAGGCAAGTTAGTGCCGATTCCCCGAAGCACTATTCGAAGTAGCCATTCTCTATTCGCAGCCATTCTGCCGCGAGAGTGAATCAGGCTAGTCTATAGCAGCGTCAATAAGAGACTACCCAGACCTTCGATTAACCCTGAACGCACCACTTCGTGAATATTTCCGTTAACTATAGCCGCCGGTAATTACACGCCTGTCGATAAATAGCACGCCGGCAAAGCCGGGGCGTTTCAGGGCTCCGTAGGGATTGCGTACATCCAGATCATCCGCCTCCTACGTGATTTCGTATCATCGCATATTGCGCCCAATGCATTCCATCCATTTAACCAGATCTCAACTATATCATTAATGCGGCTACGGTTGCCCACCCTTGCTTCATCAACTTGTCCTCATTAATATATAAGATTATTTATACAATCTTCTTTAATTCAATTAAAGTAGAAATCATTTCAAGTATTCGTTTTGCACGAAAAATGATTTTTGAAGATTTCGTATAGAAATCTTTTATCTATAAGACATTGGTTACGAATGCCTGGAATATTGGAGAGATTCTATCTCGACTTTATATTAACAATGCTCAATCCATCAGGAAGAACTGCTCCCCAGCCGCTCGGGATTCGAAGACGGAAGATCGCGGGAAATTGAATGATCCGTGCGAGAGGATAGAGCGAGAGTCCTGGGGGGGAGAGCAGGATATCGGGTTTGGCGAAGGTTAGGAAGAGGAAGGCTACCTTGCGATTTGAGTTTTAGGATAAGAGAGAGGTACTCGCTCCGGGGTAATACGAGATTCCGGATAAAAGCCGGGGTAAACAGGCTTGTATTTCGTGGCCGGAACAGACGCGCAACTCTCGGAGCATCACTCCGCGAAAGGTCACTGCTATCGACCTGAACAACTATAAAAAACTATTGCACCTGCCTTCGGGGAACCTTGACATTACTTACTCTCTGCACCTGTCGGGAGGAACCTGTGCTACTCGCCTTATGTGTAAACAAGGTACAACTATTTTGTGAATTGTATGAGTTTGCACATTGGGAATTGCGAGGAAGAGTCATTCTTCATTAGACTCATCAATCGATTCATTTGCGATTCAAACAATACTGTATCGACTACAATATCATAATTAATAAAAAGTCATCAAACTTGAAAACTGGCATAATAACAGGCAAAGTCGTAGTATTTTAAAAAATGATGCCTAAATTAATGAGAACCACGCAGTCCATTCAACTCGGCGCATACAAAGAATGAAGACGTCAATTGCGAAAGGGCGGCTCTCGATTGAAATGGAACTTTAAATCGGACTGTCAGTGTGCGTAACTAAACCGGCGAGCGAAATCGATTGCGCAACCTGGATGCTAGCAGCGCCAGGCCATTCGTTGCGCACACAGTAATTCAGTGGGCATAGTCATCCATCCGCGAAGGAATGAGATTGGCATTGCTTAGATGATTGGATTGAGAAAAGTTCCGTCGCTCCGCCGCGATGCCCACTCCATTATTGTCGAGGAGAAAGTATACCTTCCTTTGCGAGATATTGTGTCGGCGATTGATTGTACACAAAGGCCTGATGACTTTCGATTAAGCGCGATCGAGGCGCGCGTTTCCGAGATGAATCAATTCGAAACTCCCTTATTATTTGCTATCTGCAAATATGGTCACAATATAAATACACAATATAAATTTTATAATTTATAAATTTTATATTGAAAACATTTACACAAAAAAAAAAATCGAAAAAAAACATCCACAAGTTGAAAAGCAGCTTAAAAACACAGACCTCCTAAATAATAAACAAACAAACAAGTGAATATTTTCCATTCGGGACAATGCTCCGGGATTCAAATGTCCCACTTTGGGAGTTTGCTGTCGCGCCCTCCTTTCGCGAGCAGTTCAAACATAACATTCCATCAGCTCCTCTAAAGTCCGGCGAGCAAAGGGGCTTGAAGGCTCTCGCGAGGGATGCGAGAGGGCAAACAAGGATGCGTGTCAGAAGAGGCCGCCGCTTAAGGAGCGCCCTAATATATTCCGACGTTTCCGCAAACACGTCGTCGACTCCTTAACACAATATTGCCACGCCATCACCATATTCAGCCGGCAATCCGCAGAAAAGCACGCCCGGACGCGTGATTGGCCTATTTCTATGCTCGCGGCGAAAGTCCAAGGGAATTGCCGAAATCATTGGCGAGCATCGTCCATTCCGGGAGAATGAACGTGATGGACGTAGAGTTGTGAATTACTTTGGTGTGTGAGGTTGAATAAATGAAGGTGGTGTGATAGTGAAGGGGTAAGATATGTAGAATTTGTTGTAAATTGATTATTAGTAGTTATGGGGTTTATTGTTGATAATGCGATGTTGCGAAGACTCTCGATGGATTGAGTGGGCCGGTCCATTTTTCACGGAGAAGTCAGCGATGAATGCGAGCCATTGCCGTAACACCTTGCTTATTCGTGTCCCGCTGGCTCTCTCCGATCGATCTCATAACTGTAAAGCTAGAAACTGTCACCGGGCTGAATGCCGGGGTCGCAGTCAATCGATCATGTAATCTTGAAAGTCGAGACTTACATAACCGAGAGGCCCTCGGAAAGGAGTATCCTTGGCGATATATCTCAATTCAGTGTCACGGCCATAAGCGTCCATAAATAAGCCTCCGCTATTCGGTAGGAACACGTGTCTTCGGATGCTAAGCCTTCATTCTGAACAGTTTGCCAAGTGAGTCCGAGGATCTTTCGCTCCTCCACTCCTTCAAAATTTCTACTCGCCATTGAGTTATTCATAACAATTTAATATAAAAAAACTGGGTTTAAAATTCGCCAGGTTTGAATGTGTAATTATAAAAATAAACCAACTGAGCCCCGAGGGCGATAAATCGTGAGGCAGTGAGCCGCGTGGTTGGCGCACTGCTAAACACGGCGGAAGAGGAGCAAGTGAGGCGCCCCAGTGTTCAATATTCCTCGGGATTTTTTAGCTGATTGAACGAGGAAACGAAGCCCTCGGGGAGCGCGAGCGTTCCGCAGCTGGGAACTAAGAGAAGGGCGGTTTGCGATCTTAATTTACGATAAGTAAAGGCGTCTCTCGGCGAGAAATTTATGGCCAATTCTGGCGGGGGGGTTTAATGCGATTACAGTGTGTCCTATGCGCCGGGACATTTATAGGCGCACGCTGGGGCTAATGTACTCCTTAAAGACTGCACCTCCAGCTGATCAAGGGGCTTTCGATTATTAAAGCTTCCAACAGAAAACCTCTCTGTATTGCTTGCCACCATTCCCGCTTTCCGACATTACATCGCCGCACCCATCGAGTGGACTTTTTACAATAACACTGAATATTAATACCAGCCGGTATTAACTGTGTGAACCAAGCAACGAGATCCGCACTCGCAAGTCTCTTCACCGGACATTTCATCACGCACGATAGAGGCATCGATAGAACTGTGACACGCGCTGTGTTGATTGTTGATCGCCAGTTAAGCGCATTAGAAACTAGGCTACGTAAACGAGTGTACGCAAAGCCCGAGCGCACCAGTGAAAAGGTGGCGCAAAGGGTTATAAATCGAGTGGGAGCTTGCTGCTGTAGTGGGTATGCGATCGGTAGTTAGAGAGCGCGGTGTGCGGAGTGTGCGGACGCAACGTATACCTATACACGCCACGCTCTCCAGTGAAATGTAGTCCAAGTGGTAATATCGGTGTATGGTCAGACGCTGCCGAGCGAGCGGCTCTCGAGCGCTCAGCGGGAGCCATCACTTATTAAAGGAATCGATGAGCGCCCGCGCCCCCTCGCGATTCGACGTCGATCGAAAAACTCAAACACACCCCAATGAATTTAAAAGCCGGGGGAAAAACAGATCTATGCAGATCCCGCCAGTTTTAATAAAGCCCGCCCTCTTGTTCGATTCTTTCAACGTTTTCTCCAGATATGAATATCCATCGCAGCACTTTCGAGGTCAAAAACTATTTTTGATTTTTTTTTTATAACGGAAGACGTGGTACAATTTTATTGTTATTGCAATTGTGGTTAGATTTTTTTACGAAGAAATAACTTGTTATATTCGATAGTGATTTGAATTGTTTTCCGGGTATTGTTGTAGTTGAATGAAAGCGTCTTGCCATACACCAGATAGTAGAGGAAGGTTAAAGGAGCGTGAAAAATACTACTAAAACAGAAAGGTGTGATTTTCTTGTTCCAGCGGAGGCAGGCATCGCAGTGGCCGCCGAGTTGAAGCTGCCGGAGGATCGGACTGCCGAAGAGAAAACGGCACTGCTCGGCAAGCCACGATTGGGCGATGTGTCCAAGGCGCAGATTAGGATCAAGGAATCCAAGGAGTTCAAGAACACCGTCGACAAGCTCGTCCAAAGGGCCAATGCTTCCATATTACTCAGTGAGTAGACTCTTCTTCTATTCAAATCACAATTCATCACCGATGCATAGATCGTCGACACGTCCGATAAAAAGTGGAGTTCGGATTGAAAGAAAAGTGAATCGTCCTGTAGAACGCAGCTGGCCGCTGACTTCTAAACGGTTTGCGTACAACGAGACCCTGGAGACGGTGGAGGGAGCGGTCGGCATTGGCATTGCTCTATTACACGCCGTGATGCCCTTTGTTCGCCGCTCCCTTTTTTGCATTTCACGGGGTGCCTTTGTCACCGAGGAATCGTTCACTTTTCTCGGCCTCCCTTTGTGCTCTCCCTTTGACTCCCCCTCTCCTTCCGCCGCTCCTTCCGAGATTCAACCCTGACGCGCCAACTTATAGAACACCTTCGCCTTTTTCATTATTGCCCGGGTGCCTCGAGTGCTCCGGTTTTTGGCCATCGCGACCACTTGTCCAGCACTTTTCCCACCAGAATCCCCTGGCTTTCTAGTGTATCGCCATTTTTCACGTCCGCGTAGATATCGCGCCGTGGCCGATCGTTTATCTTGGCTAGTTCTTTATTGCCTTTGACGGTTTTTCATTTTTGTTTCGGTATTGATGCTTGGTTATTCATGTATCATTTTGTGACAGTGTTCTTGAAACTGTCGATCAAACATTTTCTTGGAAATTAATAAATACAATTTCCAGGCTAATCATTTTTAATACAAAAAATTAGACAGTCATTTCGTGGAGAAAAATAGTTGAAAATAGAATAGAGTGAAAGGTGAATGATTAAAAAAGTGAGATAAGCAGGGATGTGTGACAACAAGAGCTCGAGAGTTGAGAAAGAGTCGTTCCGGAATTAATGGGATTATTGAGTGGCCGAGAAGGCTCTGGAAAGATTACTGCTCCCTCGGAGTTTTCCTCCGCCGAGACGAATTTCCTTATTTCCCTCTCTAATGATATCAGGCTACGAGCACCAGGATTATGTCGAGCTGCTACTTAACCCCATCGTAAAACGCCAGCTGAAACGGGGCCTCGCTTTAATCGATTAATTGGTGGACGCCGGCCTGCAATTTTACGGGGTCTTCGCGGTTCCCCTCTCTCTCTCTCTCTCTCTTGGCCTAACGAGATCCTTCCGCTTAATTGGTCCGCTCGGGAAATTTCACTCGTGGATAAATATTACTCTAATTATGGCCAGGCCGCGTCGCGACGATTATACTCCTAATTGTTCCCTAACTTTTCCCACGCGAATCATTCTTCCTCACATTTCTCATTCTCAAAAGTGCAAATCGAACCGTCAACAATCAACTTAACTTCGCGCCGATGAAATGACCGGAAGACAAAGCTCTCGAAAGAATATCGACGCTTGTTTCCACGGGGCTCGGACAAGTTTTCCCAACGCGCGTCTCTCTGTCGCCGGTTCTGATGCGCAGTCGATTTGTATTTCGGCCAATTCCGCCGCGCACTTCCTCCGAGGATACTCTCTTCCGCGTGACACACGTGAGCCAATTCGCATCGGCCTTACCTTCTCCCTCTCTTTCCCTCCAACTCGAAACTTCCATTGCGAGCTTTCCATTTTCCCGTCCAACTATATCCGAGCTCTCTTTCCCTCGCTAATTCCCAACTTCCTCGACGTGAAATACTGGCGGGAATTCTTCGCCGCGTCGCGGAACTACGGACGCCGGGCTCTCGGACGGCCGATTTACTTTTAACCGTGACTTCGCCTCCGCCCGCGACAGATCATTAAATAAAGGGAGCCGCGCGAAAAATGTACATTAAGCTCGGGGCTAAAGTGACACGCGTTCTAAAGGTCCATGCTTTCTCAGCGTATTAAAGTCGAGTCTTAATATTTTTAATGGCAAATGGGGAGCGAAAAAAAAAATCGCCAAATATAATCGAAATATCAAATCTGTGTTATTAGAATAATTGAATTAACGAAGTGATTAGAAGAGCACGTTGGTTAAATATGTAGAGGAAGAATTGGTTAGTAAATAATGAGAAAGTTAAAGAGCAGCGACTAACAAGACAAGAGTGACATTGGGCTCCCCGATCTCGAAGGAGTAATCGCTGAAGTAGGCGAACGGGAGACTGTCCGATTGGAGGAGGTTCGTCCTCGGAATCCTGATCCCGTAGACTCGGTCCGTGCGACCTGATTTATGAGCTCGCCGGCAAGAAACTTTATAGCAGGTGGCTCCGCCGCGACCGCACCGCCAACTCAGTGATTGTTCTTTCTTGGCAAAAAGAGTTTCGGCTGGTTCATTGGCGAGGCCGTAACTCTCGCCGGCCGGGCTTTCTTCCACGACGTGATTCGACGAGTTCGAGCGCAATCAGTGCAACCACCAAACGAGCGTCGCGTTCTACCTGTTATGAGCTTCCCGACGACCACCTGATCCCAACTCCCAACTTCTCAAACTACCGAGTGTCCGCCAATCACTCACGGATGAAATTCGAGTGTAATTCTTTTGAGAAATGTGGAGAGTTTTGTTGTGAATGTAAATTGAGTGTGTTCGGCTTGTTATTGTGTCAGGTACCAGTTCGTGGAAAGAACAGTTCACGGACGCACTGACCGTAAGCAGCGGCGACGACGAGGATGGCGAGAGCGGAAGCGGTGGCCCGGCGCGGCCATCCGCGACAGACTACCTTATGCACTCCATCACCATATTCTGGAAAATCCTCTTCGCATTTGTCCCGCCGACCGGTAAGTTACGCCTGAGAGCTACGTATCTTTAATTATACATCTACGACACTGAATACTCGACGAGAAATTCAAAGATCTCGAAGGAGTCTCGGAGAATTCCTCGAGCGCATTCGCTCGACTCGTCAGTTTGCCTCGTGGAGGCGAGAGCGTATCAACAGACATTGCATTCCCTACACTTTGCGCGGCTCTTCTTTTACGATCTTTCGCACGCTCTGCACATGTAAAGCGGACGGGAAGATCCTTCAGGTAGAAGGAGCGCTCGATCCCCCGGGATCGGCCATCAACTAGGAATAGCGAGTTGCTAGGACGCGAAGGAAGACTTTTATTGGGAAGGAAGTACCGGTACACGGGAAATGGAAATCAAGGATTCCCCTTGGACAATTGTTGTCCCGCGAGCCCACTGACAAGGACGTGCCGTCACTCTTTCTCAATACGATGTCGGGTCTTCTTTTTTCTCTTCCTTCTCGCGATCATCGTTAAAAATGATAAAGATTCCCCGGCGGAAATGAATATTCCTGATGGGATGCGCGCAATCTTCCAACCGAGAGAAATCCTGTCGTTTCTGTAGCGTGGGTCGACATTCATTTTTCGACCCAGTGGATACAGAAAAGCATATTGTATCCTCGGAAGATTATAATCAGCAGCTTTTTCATAACAGTTTATCAAACATAAATTCGACAATCTTTATTCCATTCAATTATTTCGACACGAGTTAATTATCATGTCAAGCCAATTACCTTTAACCGACATCCTACTCTCTGGCCGACTACACTTTGCATTTTCAAGGGACGTGGCGTTAGTACAACAACAGCGACAATAAGTTAATAAAAAGAAGCAAGCGGGAGCCAGAGAAAAATATGCATTCATAATGAATTCGATGGAATTCGAGCGGAGGGGCGAGATACGCCCGGCGGCGTAAAGGTTAAGCGCAAACAATTAAAAGGACTCGCATTTAGCTCGGCAAAGCAAAGTGGAGGGCGCGCGTAATGGCGATAAAAACGTTTTAATATTCGAAATCACGTGGCAGAGCGGCAGGGCGGGTGACTGGCGCGCGCGCAATTAAAGAGCATTGTGAAAGCGGCTCGAATGAATTTCCAAGCCGCGTGTCATATCGTTTCCATTTCCTGCCGGGTGTTAAGTAGAGCCGAGGCTTTTTCCTGCGACGCCCATTGCGCGCCCGACGCGCGCGCCACTTTCATCTCGACGCTGTCTGCGAGACTGTTGCTATCGAAATTAGTAGCGCGCGCGCCCCGAGACAAAGGATGAAGGGGCTTTGTTATTGGCGAGAGCGCTCGGATTGCTGCGGCCGACTCGGAATTGCTCCGCGGGACCATGTTTTGATGCGCAAGGTTGGCTCGGCAGTCTAATAGGGTCTCAGGGAAATCCAATTATTTGCCTCTCCTTCATTATGCTATTCAGAATCTAAAAGAATAATTAATTTTTTTGTATATAATTGTTCACTGGGTGAAATGTGGATCGACTGGTAATTGGGAAACAATCAGCGGCGAGTCGAATTCCGGATCCTGAATATCAAAAGAATTCAATGGTCAAAAAAGGTTTCATTGGCATATCGGAAATCCGATCGCAACGGCGACCTTCCTCTATGACACGGAATAGCATTTTTCAACTAGCAATCGAATAGAGCCGTATTTTCGGCAACGCGAGTACGTGCGGTTTGCAATAACAACTGGGGGCGAGAGCGAGAACGCGAAGGTCCCTAAAATTTTGACGACCTACCTCCGCCTCGTCCCGCCAATCGCGAAACGTGACCGAGCGCCATCGGCTACCACTAAAAGCCCCCTCTAACTGTTGCGCCCCAAGTTCGTCCTGATTGTTTTATCCATTTTTCAATTTGAACAAATCGTTCAAAAACAGATTTCCACAATTTTTCGTTTTTTTCTTGCGGATTTGTTTAAAGCATTATTATCATGAGTCACACTTTTTCATGTAAATCAGTGGATTTAATATTTGTTTACATTTTAGAATACAAATTAATCCAGTGCAAGAGATATTGATTTCCCATTGAAGCAAAACGCACCGAATAAAAAGTGGATCAAATAATTCGCTCGCGAAGCTATTCATTACGATTACATTGTCTTGACTCTCATCAAACTCATCATTGAAACACATTAATATATCAAGTAGCCACGAATTCGCCGCTATTTCAACGAGACTATAATTTGCCTAAAAGGAAGAGAAACGCATTAATAAAAGAGGCAAAGCATCTTCCGGTCAAGTTGTGTTTGCTCGAGCGATGCCACCAATACATTCATTGATCGCAGCCGCGGAGGATTAAAATGGCAAGTGACCTAGATTCCCTCTGTAATTACAAATTCACCAAGTTTAAATACGACCGTGATGGGTGCAGCTGCGCCTTTAATACGTGGCCGGCTTTCCGAATAATATTGCGCGCCTCGATCGCATCGATTCAACTGCTTATATTCGCTATGTTATTCTCGTATATTCCTGCTGACATTCCGAACTTATAATTATAGAATCGTCTACATATAGACACCGGTGGGAATATATTTAATATTTCATAGGGAGACGATGCAAACGATACCCTTACAATTATTAAACAATGGATCAATCGCCCTTCATGCTTTATAAAATTCCGCAGTTTCCTATTTAATAACGATGACATTCCTTCATTAACCTATTAAAATTAATGACTGAAAGCACAAGTGTCCATAATTCCCCATAAAATCCCGCGGTCCACCACCGGCCGACGATAACATTTCCTTATCAAGTTCTTAAGGCCGATTAGTGCGGCCACTAATACGCTTACGTTCAATGGCGATTCACTGGACCGGGGAAGGGGGGGGGGGAGGTGGAGGAAGATGTTGCAGGCCGTGTGGAAGAGTATTATCCGAGGGCTCGCCGATGGAAGACGGCGCATTACGGAATTATCATCCGAAGCGAGGCCGCTCTCATGAAAGTTAGTCGTAAAGACTATCCGTGAGGGCAGAGAGCTCGGCATACGCGGAAGTTGCCGCCGCTAAAATTTCTGAGCCATAGCCGACTTTATATCCCCTTGGAAGTCTCGCCGCCCCGCTCAATGGGAAATAGAACGTCCACCGCGGCCGCTCCGCTCCGGGAAAAAGACGGCCCGACGCCGTCGCCTTCTGAGAAAGCGTGTTGACGGGGAATTACCCGGGCAGAATTGTGTCGTCAAACGAATTACAGTCACCCGGTCAAGTCGACGCGTAACTTGTAAGTGGCGACACGTAAATTGCCGGTGCAATTCGCGCGGTTTTTGTATGTTGCAATCAGTGTGGGATTTAAACGTAAAATGGGTTATGGCGATTGTTGCCATGATAATTTTGTATCTACACCGTGACATGACAGTTAATTGCAATTTACTATTCAAACGACCTCTTTTCCTGCGATTAAGCGAATTTTTTACACCGCGTAAAATGCAGAGAATGCAATGAGCCGGCGAGCCGAAAAACCAGAAAAATTGAAGAGGTCAGTTGAGTTAGAAAAAAAGAAAGAACTCTCATCCGGCCAATAATCACACTGGCTTTCACGCTAGCCCCGCACAAGCGTGCAAACTTTTCCCCTGGCACTTCTCCCATCGCGCGGTTTCGAAAGCGAACATTTGGAAATTGCGGCTCTCCCCTTTTTTTATCGCTGGCTCGTTCCAGCCGAATGGTCCTTTTTGCGCCGAGTTTTTGGCGCCAGGTACAAAGCGGCGGCGGCGACGGCGGCGGCCTGCTGGAGGTCGAGAGAGGGTAGCGCGCTCGGCTTGGCGTGCGCAGCAGGTGATTTCTCAAGTGTCGTTTGTCGTCCGGAGAAAGGAGGTATGTGCGCGCGTGTGTAAGTACAACTGCATACAACCGAGTGGAACATTCCGCGAACGTGGAAAATAGAGGGAGAGGCTGAAAGTGCTTGCACCGCGGACGCTTTCCTCTCATACTTGAGACCTGAAAATACAAGAAAATGAAGAAAATTAGTTGGTAAAATATTCCCCGTTGTTTCTCTCATTCGTAAACAAATTACGTTCACGCCATTTTCCTTGCAAGCCTTTACAATGACATAAATTGCAAAACAATCCTCGTTATATAACGCTTATGGTATCAAAAATCCCCCGGGACGAGCCCCCAAAAACTTTGCAAGTATTTCGCGCGAAATGGCGCAAGAGGCAAATCGAAAAGCACAAAGAGATCAGTCACCGATCGAAAGGGCAACGTCCATGTAAAACAGAAGTAGCCGTTGAAATCTTTATTGGCACGATAAATCAGGGTGTGGGGGGTGGACCGGACAACGGGGCATGAAAGTATAATGGATGGGCATGGAAGTCCCCGGGGATCCGCTATTATACTCGGCTTTCTCTGATCTTGGAGTGGCGGCAAAAAATGATGCCGCCACGGGATACCATGATTAGCGTGATAGATCGTGTTACCGAGATCATCAATCACGGCTGATCGCGACAAAGGAATGCGGAAGGGCTAACAGGAAGAGGGTAGGCCAAGGTGATACTTGAGCAGAAGAACTCACTTCGGAGAATCCCAAATTCACGAGTTAACATGAAATATATATAAAATTGTCGAGTTGAGTGCTATCCAAGCACCGAGACTAACATCACTAAGCTCCACGGCTTCCATGTCCGGCCAATAATTCCAAGTGTAATAATAAGCGATTTCCGCATTCCTCTTTGAGATTCGGGGGAATAAGTCCGAGACTTAGGGGGCCTGAACTTTTGCCGGGGCGCGAGGGGATGGGCGGTGGTTTAACTAGCCGGTGGAATTTGAGTGGGACAGTAGAGCCGGGATTTCCTTGGTACGAGAGAAACTGGAGGATAATATCCCCGGGGCTAGGGACGCCACTCGCTCCCACGGGATTTGTGGCTCTGACATTGTCTGCTCGGTACACTCACTCTCCCTCGCTCCAGTTTCCCCGTGGAAGTTCCTCGTCGCGATCCCTGAATTACTGCCAGCTCAGCTGAAGCGCGTTCACCTTTACAAAGCGGAGCGACGCTCTTTCTCAAAACGCCGCCTACCATTGCAATTATTTCCCGGCCACTCGCCCGCCGATATACCTATCTCTAGCTGCCCTGCAAATTAGCTGCCACTACTAAATCTCCGATCGCAAAAACAACGAGGATCCAATGCGCCGAATATCCGGCCAAAGTAATGGCGAACGCTCCGAGCGGGATTACGTGTAATTCGACATTCCGCCCGGATTTGCGGCAATTTAATAGCTGCCTGACGAGTTTCGCGTTAATACAGAACTGACGCGCGTTCTATTAATCCCCCCTTTCGGCAATTGTGCGAGTCGGGCTCCAGCGAAACTCTGTCATTCGAAATATGTTGGCTTTGTTGTTGATGGTTGCGTTTCGCTTCTTTCTCACTTTGTTTCCTTTTCTGAAATTTGTTTAGTTGATTGCAAGAGAGTGAAGCAGAGCATTCGTTTGATGGTGGCTGGCCTTTCTTTCCAAGCTTTTATAATTAATTCAGTTATTAGAGTACCGCGAGTGCTGTTAATTTAATTAAAACAGTTGGTCCGGTCGTTCATTGAAAAGATATATCGCGAACAAGGATTTGCACTCCTTTTCATCCCTATAAATAAGACTCAACCTCTCGCCATAATTCTTGTGGGTAATAGCTGCCATTATTAACTCCCACAAACCGACCTCTCCCAGTAACGATGTTATCGCGCAACATTTAGATAGGGAAAGGAGAAAGCAGAATTCAATTGTGTATTTAAGTAGGAGGACCGTCTGACGGGATAATCCTGAGAGCGTGACCGTAGACAAAGGGATGTTGCATCATTGGGCGAGCGAGAATCCCTTATCAGGAACATAGGAGAATTTCATTGTTGGCGCAATTTCATGATAATTGCTGCTCCAGGGCTGCGCCAGCAATGCTAGTCATATCTGCGAGATCCTCGGCGAGCTCAGACACGCATTCGCCCCCCATTTCGTGGTCCATTTGTCACTCGGGCAATAATTAATTTTCGTCAGAAATGACAATTATTTGCGCATAAAGGCTGGATTGTTGAATGGGGACACGACAATGGCTGCGTGAATTTAAGCGGCATTTGTGGCTGGTGTAATAGGAATCCGTGACAAAACAGTTTTTGGTCTCATAATTAATATCTCTTAATAATGGTAAGCTTTTTGGGTCCGCAAGTAGAGGCTTGAGCGATGTTAATAATTTTACGGAAAGAAATACCAAACCCGTGATATTGACGGAGTTGGTCCCAGCGTTATCAAATGCAGCAGAATAAACTTGCATGATGCATGAAGGAAACACGCTGTTCCCGAACTGCGGAACACTGTGCGACTAGCAAGTGGCACTTGAGCCGGCACGTGTGAAACATCTGCTTTCCCGTGGCCATAGCAAAGCCAAAGCTCCGTACTATGAAGGTACAGATATATATCTCGCGATAGTAAAGGTCACGGAGGCTTACAGGCCTCCTAGGAGAAATTAGAGGGGAGCGCGAAGGAACAACTTCCGTCCCGTTAAAAATGACGGCAAGACACGCGGACGCCCGATTAAACTTGTTACGGAAAGCTCCGCTAAACGCCCAATGCTCCCCCGGAGAGCTTCAACGGTCAACTGACAACCACTACTTCTGCTCAGGGAAAAATCTCTGCTCTAAAGTGCCCTGCGGTTTCTTACAGTTATTGCATTGTGTTCGATAAAACTTAGTTACCTTTTTAAAGCATGAATTTCTTACTTCAACTTAGCTCAACTTTAAACAATATATCTGAGCAAATTTCTCATTTTTCACCCATTTTCGAATTAGTTTATCCCAATAATAAACAATCTCCCGCCCTCTCGCAGAAAGGAGTAAAAGATTAAGTGGCCCTCGATCTCTTAAAAGGTTCCATTAGACACGTTAATTAAGGATCTTAATCTTGGCACTCGCTGATTCCGCGCGCGGGCAGATTGTTTTAGCGAGGATCTGCGTAATCAGCGCGCAAAGAAGGATGATTTTCCCCGAGCGAAAATTCGCTGGGGCTCAGAGCGAGCAAACGCAAACTGACGACACTCGTGGGACAACAAAGGGGGGATGGGTCGCGGGGGTGGGGGTGGTTGCTGCTTAAGGATTATACGAGTAGGAACGGTCGTTCTGGCTGCAAAATGCAGGCGTCCCAACACGAATGAATATTAACAGCCGGCGGGAAAAGTTGTTTTAATTCTCGGCGGTGGCGTATTGCACGGCTGGAGCGCGTGTACGCGCGCGCGGGCCGCAAGAGGAATGAAAATAAATGGCGCGAAATGCTTTATCGCTCCGAGCTCCAATTTGTTTGTTGCACTTGAACTGTGCTCGACTGCGCAGCCTCACGTTATTTATGAGGCTATTAGGACCTTCAGCCGTCTAATTGGCGGGAGCCTATTAGTTTTTAATTTCGCGCGATTGACATGAATAAACCGGCGAGGGATAAATCTTGGGGACGGTGGCTTTCGGGTGGTTCTGGCTCGCGAAAGCTGCGGATACTGAATTATTGCATTGTCGTTGGGCTGCCGTCAATTTTTTTGATATTCATTCTGCAATAACAGTCAAGAAACACCAAATAGATCTTTCACATATAATTTTGCGCTAGTATTCTGTTCGCGTGTACAGCAGGAGCGAAGGTTTGCACTTTTTCAAGCAGCATAGCGAGCCAGCATGAAATTTCTGTTCGCCCCCAGCTATCTCTGCCCATCTTTCTCGCACCTTTACACCCAACTACGAAACCCCGCTCGTTATTCAGCTTTCGTGCTGGTCTTCATTAGCCGGCTCGGTCTCATGATAAACCGGCGATTCATAAGCCCCGTTAGAAACGGCCGAGTCAAGCCTGTCTGATAACTAACGCGTTGCCTGATTAAATTCAGCCCCCCGGCTTTCACCAGTGAGACGCCGGGCTCGTTCTCACCCTCAAAACTCCACTATTCAGAAGCATCCTTAACCTTTCGAGGACCAAGTGATGCGCGATGTACATATATAGATACCCAGACATCTGATAGACATTTTGACGTAGAAACTGATAACTATTTTTTGGATCATTTTTTATTTTTAATTGTTCAATTAAAGTGAAAGAATAGCTGGACAAATGGAAATTAGGTGAACCGAAGGAAATCTGTTGTACTTGCTCAGTAATGCAATAATATTTAATTGCAAGCGACTGTTCCATTCAACGGTAAACACATTCTAGCCGAACAACTGGCCATCGGACTCTGTGGTTCTAAGTGCGCTGGGGGCGAACAAAAGGGCAAAACTCGAAATGGAACGAGGCACTCGGGCACTCGGCGCGAATTTCACGCCGGCCGCAATGAATTTCGAGGGCGACACACGGACAAACTGTCAGGCCGTTTCGAGGCTGCGTTACGCGCAGGCAGTAAATTCGGCGAAATGTGCCCCCGCCGTCATAAAAAAGAGTGAGGGAGAGGGGGGGAAGGTGTAAAGGGCGGAGGACTAATCGACAATTCGTCAGTTATCAGGGCCAGGAAATTCCTATCCTCGCGCGAGTGAGTAGTAATAAGCTGGGCGGGCGCGGGCGCCATATCTTCCTATTACGATCCCGTGTACAGCAATACCGTCTCGGGCCCGGCATTAGAGAGCCTAACCCGCTCGCCAAATGAAATTTCCGTAGGTAATTTCCGCACGCCCCGCAATCCCAACAGACTCCAGACCGGATATCGATCGACATCGGCCGACCCGTCTTCGGTTCTCCGCGAGGCCGCGCTAGAAGAAATCCCTTAACCCTTTAAGCGATAGCCACTGCGCTCTAACAAGACCTTGTCTTTATTTTCGAAACACAGAGACTCGGAAATTGTCGTGTCACTTTGACAATACTTGCTAGGATCAAAATATTTAAAATATTTAAAATACTTTTTTTTAAATATTTAAATTTTTATATTTCTGCAGCTTTTCTGTTCAATGCGAGAAAAAATTGAAAGCAAAACTCGACGAATACCCAAATCCCAACAATTTTCATTCCCGCTGGCTCATCGGCAGACTGGAATTTCCTAAACATCCGAGTTGATCCGAGGCTTTCAAAAGCATTCGTTGAAACCCATTCACAGAGTTTATCAAGAAACACAAAAGGGACGGAGCGCCGGGGGGGGGGGGGGGGGGGGGGGGGGCGGGGTTAAATAATAGTTATCTCTCCCAGCGCGCCTTATCGTACATTTTTCAACGGCTGTCCGGCGTAAAGAGGAGAGAGGATCAGATAGTATTCCCAGCGGCAGCCTCGCCAAAAATGGAGACTGAAGCACATCCGTATTAAGCTGTGAAATACCTCGCCATACAAGCAACCCCCACCCCGCAAATTCCAGTGCATCGGGCTACGGCAGAAAAATATACAGCGTGCGTTGAAAAATATGCGATATGTGTCAGGCTCACAGTCCTCGCAAAGCAAACCTCCATTCTTGTCGGCGAATAAACCTAGTCATATTAATGCACTAGGAATTTCAACCCTCGCGCTGTGATGCGACTTCATTAGTCGCACCTCTAACAATCTCACCTGATTCTATACAATTTTTATCACGAAAATGCAGTATAAGTCTGCGAATTCTTTTGTTGACGAAATTGGTGCAGATTGCATATATTAGAGTGATTTTTGGAAAGAATAAAGAGACTTAGCAAGAGAAACAGTTTAGAGGTCGTTATGGACGTCGCACATCCGAATTGGTATTGACAGAGAGTAGATTTATTGGATATTACTGGTCCTGTCTGCCATTATCGAGATACAATCACAGGTATCTCTGCCCGGGTAATGTATATCTCAGTATTAATCAATGTCAGCTTATACCGAGCGTTATGGCAATCTCCAACTGCGACCAATTACGTGCTCGCGTGCCACTGGATCTATCAACGTTTCAAACTTCCCCGCACGCACCTTGTACCAATTATATATTTTGCGGTTAACCAAAACTCGTTAAGCCGTTTAGCAAAGAAATCGAAAAGAGCAGCGAGACTGTTAAATTACACGTATCATTAAGTAAACAAGCCGTTGCTTAAAATGGTGAAACGAGATGGTTAATGTTAAATTTTTCAATGCAAATTGCACGCGAGTGTTGGCCCAGTTCTCTAGGGTCAGTGAAGCGCGGGTGGTATGCAAGGAAAAATCACGAAACTGTTAGCACTTTAACAGCCAGCCGAAACAGCGATCCAATTACGCCGGCTTGGGGGAATATAGTTTGCTAGTTAACTAGTTGTGCGAATACCAGCTCCTGCGGAGTGCCACGAGCTCAGTGTTCCCCCGCATGCTTCATTACGTTTTTGTGAAATCGAGTGTAATTACTAGACCCTTGTGCTTTTATACAGTACTTGCCAACTTAAACTACACTTTTCTCATTCTTCTTCCCGAATTCCTACCAACAACTTCAATCTCCCCTTACACGTTCTTCCTCGGTTTAATTGCTACCGATTGAACTAATAAATAGTTTAATTCTGGCCCATTGTTGTAATAAAACACTGAAAGCTTTCGCATATCTGTCGCTTTTCTTCTGGGACAAAGGTATTGGGATGATTATTAGAATGAAAAGTGATTTGCACTGAGCAGAGTGTGAGAAGCAATCGGTTTAACAGGAAGCGGTTGCTGCGACCGATTGGAAAAGTAGCGCATTGAAGAGAAGGAGGGTGAATGGGAGCGTAAAACGAGCGATGGGGAGAATCAAAAGGCTCGATAGCCGAGGGATACACGGGAGTGAAAGGCGAATTTCCCCGTGTTTGCATTTCCACTTCTCCATGTTACGATTGACCAAGCGAGTTTTACTTCGCCATCCAATCCCTCTGAAGGTCCAGTCATATCAGCACATCAACGACGCATTCGTACTGTGCCTTTATGGCCGGACTCTCCATAAAAGTCAATAAAACTGAATGACTGCTACTAATGTCCTATCGTACAGCGGGCAACGTCCAATATCGAACATCAGATTTTTCATAAAAACGTTGAAGGACAAGTTTTAATATACAAAGTGGCTTTTAAAACGCGGTATGAAACTGGGGCGACCCTGTCTTAGATTTCCTATAAACCCTAATAATAGATTCAATAAAAACGTTGACTTCGTTGTACAATAACTAAATTAGTTGAAGGAGGATTAATTAAAATACCATTTCTCCCTTCGGTCAACGATTTACTTAAGTTTTTTTTTAGCAAACTCCGTTGGATTCAACGTGATGGAACGATCGTTTAGAGTTGGATACACAAGAACAACAGAAAAATAGTACAAACGCACAATTTTAATTGCGCATGCACACAGTTCCAGGCCACCATACTGTGATAAACTGCGGTCGCTCAGTTAAATGTTTTTGTTTTTTTTTCTCCCCTCGGTATTTTATGAGGGCGGTATTCTGCGAGCGAGTAAAATCCAATTCAGCGCGGTCCTCGAAATGAAAATGAATTTCGTGCGCAGTTATTTCGCGTATATTTAGTGGGAGAACCGTTGAACGACCGCTCTCATTGAGAAATTCCACTTTCAATGGTTATTAGCGAACAAGTCCTATGGAAGAACGCGCCGAGTGTATTTTTAAGAAACAGAGTTTTACCACTCGAGTTTATGATTATCCCATACTCAAAACCCAGCAGACTGCGAGTAAAATAATATTATAGCCAACGAGAAGCTAATCTGACGAAATGATTCGCAATAGCCGATAAGAGTTTCGAATCAATTCTGAAATTAATAATCAAACGAACTGTAACAGGATTAGCGTATGAAATTTGCCTGGGCAGGTTGGCCGGGAATGTTTACCGCCCGTCAAAGGGACGAGACGCCGCAACCCAACCGGCTGTTACACAGCAAGGATTAATAGGCCTCTCTGAGGGATATGTGGCGGTTGCAGACGATTTTCGGGCGACCTCGTAGACTTGGCCGCGGCTGTTTGATATGCAATGCGCTTTGTCAATATCGGCATAAAGCCAATCCTCGCCCGGCAATAATTACAGGAGAAATCATTCCGAGTGCTTGGTATTCGGGATGCTGCTTATCGTACTGGATACCAGCCACGATCTACGTTGTATTGTGGAGGATGAGATGGTTCGCGGATAAAGTGAGCGGAGAAAGCTTTGCTATTTGTTTATTCCATTTATTAATATTGATGCGACTATTTTAAAGTAAATATCTTGAATCACTTATTCTTTTCTGCTTGTCACTGGAATTTAGATATAATCGAATTTGTACTATTTTGTTTAATTCTGTTTAGAATACTCAGGTTTAAGGAGATTGTCGTATTTAGAATTCTTGATAATGAGACGTATCGAAGAGTTGGCTCCAAGTTGCTCTATCGGTGGCAGTTTGTGCTCGGAGTCAACTATCCGCCATAATGTCTCATTACTTTACTACTGGCGGAACTATTACTGATATTACTACTGGCAGTCACCAACGGCGCAGCGCTAGCTCGAACCCAGTACTTTCATTATTTCTAATGACCCCTACTTTTACCCAACTTATGAAACTACACTTTCCTTCCATGGGAACTAGCTACATTTTCCATAGCGGAACTCCCAACGAAAACAATATTAAAGATTGATCGAAAGTTCCATGACGGGTAAGCTTTTTTCCCAACATCCAGAAGTACCTCGACATAAAAGGCGACGTTACACGAGCGAGAAGAGAAAGTACTAGGATCTCATCTTGCCTGGAATTGAGTCACCGCGGCAATCTGTGATTTCACCTTTAAATGCAAATAGTCGCCAGCTGGAAAATGAGATTGGGAACTGTCCCCGTTCGGATGCTTTATATCTTACTCCACAGTCCACCTGTCTAGCCTTGTTCCACGCTTCCCGCGTACTTGCGCACCTCGCCACCTTCTTCACGTCACTGAATACATTTCCCCGGTCAAATAACTCTCGCCAAGTTTTTAATTTAACCGCTCCATTCCTCTTTCATTCCGGCGCGTCGCGGACTTTAAAAGTTATCCGGCCTGTCTGGGCGAGGTCTCGCGAAATTATTATTCTAATGAACCTATCGCCTTTACAACGTGCAATTCCGCGCTTTATCGAGACGGCCTTGAGTAAGGTATGAAAAGGAATAAAGAAACGACCGGGCGTTATTTAAAGAGTTTTATCAGCGAGGAAAATAAACTCGAAATCGAGAGGGAATCATGCCGCGTATGAAATATCGGCCGTTATTACGCTCCATTTTCACGCGGAATGGCCGCGATAAAATCGTTAAAATGAGCGCCGTGGGAAATACCTCGTGCTGCGCTAAAATGTCAGATTAATGCAGCTATAATAATTCAAGATTTCTTCGCGTCGAAAAGCAATACAAGTAATAAAATTGATTTTACAGTCATACCTCCGCGATTTCATTTAAATATATCGACCAACATACTAACATACTAGCATGTTTTTTGAAAGCGGAAACACGGAAGGGAAATTCAAGCAGCGTTCCCGGAATTCCAGGGTGAAAGTGGCTATTCCATAAAGAGAATGTATGCCACAGTCATCCCCTAATGATCATGAGCGCTAAGAGGCGGAGCGCGGTAGGTAGATCGGCGGAGCCTTTTCCCAATCTAGCTCGACAACACGAAGGAAATTGCATGTGCATGGCGGGCAAGAGGCAAAACTCCCGAAATTGCAGGGACCCAGGTGCGCCAAGCCCTTTTGCATAACTGATGGGAGGAGACAGGATCGAGAATGCTCGTGTCTTACCGGGCGGGTGGCATAAAATTTTCGTTATCCTTCCCGCGGGCAAGCCCGAAGTATTTCCCGTTGGTCCGCTCGAGTGTCCTAAATTCTGTCCAGAATTCCGCCCACCCCCGCGGGACCAATGTGCTTCATATCTAATACCGGCCACCCTTCCAGTGTTTCCATTTCTGTTCTGCGTTTCGCGGTCTTCCCATTCTCGGGTGGTTAGCGTTAAACTCTGTTTAAAGAAACCATCTTTGCTATTTACTTCATCGCAGATATATTTATTTACTTTGATATAACAGGTGAATCAACAGTCTGACGTAAAATAATAAAACGTCCCGAGTGACAGATTCTCCGAGAACGCTACACCAATATTTAAAGAGTATTGAGCGTAAAGTGTCCTTGAAGAGATCCCAACGAAACACAATGTCACATTCATCAGAAGCACAATGTTTCGGGCGAAAAGCCCGGCATTCGGCGTGTCACCTCAACACGTCCAAGTACATCGGAAATTGGGCGGATATAAAGAGCGGCTCAGGAGAGGGGGAGATTTAAAGCCGGACAATACATTGCGCCGCTCCATTCTGGGGGAGCCGCTAAAGAAAAGTTTGAAATGGGCATGGAAAAGAAAGCGAGCAAGAAGGCGGAGGCGCGAACGAGTGGGAGAAGGAGCCGGGTGAAAAAAGAGCGGCAGCCGGCTTTATTTCAAGCTAGACAATCGGAACAGGGCGCGAGAGGCCGCGCTCAACTGCTGAAAGCTCCGAGCCCGAAACTCTACTGTATCAAGCTCCGCACTTCCACACTTTGTTTATTCTCTCGCTCCCTCGACGGGCACTGTGCTTCGAGCGCTGCGCCGCCTATAAATCAACCCTCCGCTCAATCCACCCCCCGAGATGACGCCGCCCCTCGCAATCCTTCCTCCTCGATGACTCCAAACCACACGTATTTCCGCGGCCAAGTACTCGCTAAGCCGCTCGACACATGCACCTATGGGAGTCTAGTTGAGCATCTCAGAAAAATGAAGAGGAAATACTGCTGAATTCAGAGACTAACTCTTCTCACTTTTAATAGTATAGTATTCTCACTTTTAATAGATTATGACAATAATATTAAATATTGTTATGGTTCTCCTGTTATGAGGACCGTGGGTGGGATGATTGCGCGCCGTTTCTGGGTTAGGTCTGAGTAGGAATATTGCACGATGCAATTGGTTCGCCAATAACGGAGCATGCATGTGGTACTGATCAGCTGGTAGCTGGTAGCATGGTCGGTATTGCTTTTCAGGCCTCGCTCTATTCTAGCCAATTACAGAGGCCGAATTGTCGGTTCATTATCGTTCAATATTGAGTCGTTCGTCGATTAACACTTGCTATCGGTCGATTGAAGCCTGGCATAATCACCACCGCTGACAATGACTACACTTGCTCATTTATGTAGAAAATGTTTGGCTCTATTCTGTTAGAGAGACGAGCTCTTTTTCCGAGCGTCCTCGTACCCGTCATTTATAACCGTCGGCTTTCCTGGCAACTGGTTCGCGCGGAGGTTCATGCAACATGCAAATTTCATCCCATCAGGAAGTGTGAGCAGCGACGCTCGGCCAGCGCGAGGAAACGAAACTTAACGCCATCAAATCCGCGGTCAAGCGACCGCCCGGCTGATTTACCGCCGCGGCTAAAAATCCCGAGGCCCATTTGTTACCTTGACAGTTATTAGGATGATATTGAAACTTCGACATTTCAATCCCACTGGCTGCTGGGAATCTCGGCCGATTGTTCCTAGCGATTTTTTTTCGGGCTTTAACGGATTGCTTGAAAGTTGAAAAGTTGGAGTATTCGATATTAAATATTGTCAGACATTCAAACTTATCATCTTAAACTTGGTATTAACACTGAAATGTTTTTTAGATCACTCCAATTAATTACTATGGCCAGAATCCTTCCCTCGGCGAATCTCCGTCGATCAAGACAAATCTCCCCAATCCACCGTCCTCCTTCGGAAGAGTGTCATCCACTTTTTCCGCGTCGATTTCTAATTTCTACCGCGTCCTCAAGACCTTAATCTCCTCACCGAAGCGAGGCTTGCCATTTTTTCGCAATCCACCAACTCCTGGTGAAGGAGCTATTACCGAAAAAAGCCGAGAGAAAGGGATCGCGGCGGTAAAGGGAGTGGCATAAAAAGATGAGAGGAGGTCCACTCCTTGCGGAGTAGATCTGCTCCGCAAGGAAGAACTCCTACACTCGATGCCGGCAAATAATGGCGTGCCAGTTGGGGGTGACGCCGGGAAAAAAGCGTCGGAGAGTAGTCGGAGCTGAGGTGGATGAACCGTTTGAGGGTGTTTCGGTGGATGCGAGGGCTACAGGCTAATCCAGGAACAGAGTTCGAATGATCTTCTATCCCCGAGTATCAATCTTGTCGTCTGAGACTGGTTAATATTAAAGTTTCTTATTAGAAATCCTATTCTTCGTGTTAATAACTCTGAATAGTTACACAGTGCACTATAAAATTCTGTCTATCCAATCAAATCGAATAAAACACAATTAATTACATCCTCCCCAAATAACTCTGCATTAATCACGAAACTTGACCTATATTAGAAACCCACAGAAACCACCTCCCATGAAATGTCAAAGATTCTTGGGGATGCTGGTCCCTCGGCGCTGTCAGTGGCGCGTTCCCTTTTTAGCTGGTCCTGTAGAGCGAGCATATGGGTGACGAAGCGTATCCCATGCATCAGCATGCGTGTCACGGAAGCGGGGCCATAATTTACACAGTGGACCCTGGTCACGTTCCACGGACAAACCTCGCAAACCCCCGCGAAACCCAACTCCACCCTCGCCGCTAAGTAAACCTGTAATCGCTCCGGTGGCGTTCGTATGCTTGCCGTAAGCGGGTTACATGGCCCATCGAGCTTAGTGCACCTACCGGGGGCGTTTATTGTTCCTGGCCCGCTCGCAGCCAAGTGAAACTGGAACAATAAAAAGCGACGGCGAGCGTCGGCCAATAAAGATAAAACAGCGGGCGAAGCGGCTGAAGGTGACGCGTACTTGTCAGCTGGAGTAACACGTACTCTGTGGATTCCATGCTGCTCGATAAAAATGATTATGGAAAAGTGGGGATCGATAATCGATCGATGGAACGAGACGATATTCTATTGAGGAATTAGTGGTGAATTAAAAGGATGGCGAAAAAGTGTACGCGAGGAAAATTTGGAAGTTAAACATTGTTTCCAGGGGTTTCGGGAACTTGTCTCCCTTGACATATTTAATTGACTCCCCCTGTATAACTTGCTCGCTTCTACACCCACTCATTAGAAGGCGAGCACGTATCAGCTATCATGCTCCACCGAACTTACCAGAGATAATATCCGTAATTAATCAGGCAGCCAAGGGGTAGCGGAAAGCTGCCCGGGTAGTCGCAGTCACGCAACCCACGGACTTAAGTAAATCGAACCCGCTGAGCAGTTAGCGCATTCGCCGCCGCTCACGTATCAAGACGTCCTTTGCCTGCTGGCTTTCAAGTTCCCACTCATTTCGTCTATTCGGTTAGAATAGATCGAACTGCCGAATTAATCATCTGTGTGTAATCCTCTTTTCTATCTCAACAAACAACAATAATTCTCGATCTTCGAAAATAAGTAAAACAAATTATTCAAGAAATTGATCAATAAATGACAGAAACGAAGAATCAAATTAATTGAATAAATCTCAAGCAGACAACCGCAACCATGTACGATTGACACGAATGTGATTAGCTGCCGTGTGAAACAAGAGTGATTAGAGTGTGTCGTGTTAAGAGCTTGCAATCTAATATCAAACGCAATATCGGATGGTGCTTTCACCACGTTCCGCTGAAATCACGCGGCTCTAATGAGGGAACTGTCTGTTTAGGCTCACGTTCCCACTGAAAATCAATCGACCCGTAGAACCGACTACTTTACACACTGCTAATCACATCAGTGGCCTTCCCATTCCAAACCAAATCAGTGTTTCAAACACGTGTTCAGCTAACTATCAACTACCCAACATTCCTAAAAGAGAATTTACAAATCCAACAAAAAATTCTCCATTACACAGAGACATTGAGTAAAATCATACGATGTTTAAAATAAACATACTTGTCTGGTTAAAGGCTGTCCGGCGCGACTATCCATAACCGATGGACATGTTAATGGCATGACCAACAATATTCCGTCCTATTAATGTCAGACTGACCCATAAATCAAGCCTTGAAATATGAAATTCCACGGCGCGCGCGGCGGCACACGCTAAAAGTAGGGAACAGTGACATTGGCTGGCGTCGAGGCGTAGCATCATGATCGTTTGCCATTTAGGCGCGTTGATCTCATTTATGCCGTGCGGTTCTCGGGTCACTCTGATCGGAGCTATCGATTGGCGCCGATGGAGTATGGAAACTGTGTTGCCAAAATTACTACAACACCGGAGATGTTTGGAAAAAGCCGGCAAAAGCCAATTATCAAGTTCGACAAAGCGCGAGGTTGGCGCGCTCTAGTTTAGTTTGGCTGAAATTCATTTTCTAGAAGTAGATTAGTTGTGCGTTCATAATTAGTTGATATATAATTCCGGATTCTCGGGGAAAACACGATATCGAGAGTTAATTATAAATTATAGAGAAATATTTCGTTATTCTTCCTTATATCTTATCGATATCGGTGCGGATCGAGAATCAAATCTGAGAATCTTTGTACACGACTTGGATGAGTAGCATCATGATCGTCCGGCATTCAGACGCATTGATCTCATTTAAGCTCTGCGGCTCTCAGATCTCACTCGGATCGCGTTTCTATCGATTTCCGTAGTGGCATCGTGGAATATTGGCGGAGCGGCGGCGGCGGCGGTGGCGGCGGCCGAGACCGAGGAGGAGGAGCTGATTTATTGGTCGCTCGTTTCCCCGCCCGTACACAACGACCTCCACGTTCGACTCCTGCACGATCGGCCGATCAGAGCCCCAACGAATTCGTCCTGGGAGGATCCGCGCTCCCTTCGCCGCCCACCTGGCTCATGTCAATTTATCTTGCTCTCTTAACGAAAGCGAAATATCGGTAATAGTGCTGCGCTCGGTTAAAGCCGAGCGCTCACCCTCTTGTCACGGGCCCGAGCCGTTTCACCATCCGATGCAAACATCGATGAGCAACTCTTCCACTGGGAAACACGATCGGCTTTCTTTTATGTCCTTTGCTTTTCGTTTCCCGTTTAGTACACGCCAGTGGAAAACATTGAAAATAGTCGATCGTGTATTAAATAATATTTCTAAAATTCGCAATTTAAAACTCTGTCATTCGAGAAACACCAATTAACTTATTGAACTCCGTGTCTCTCGAATATCTTAAAACAATTTCGAAAGAAAAAGTCATACAAAAATCTTTAGACTACCCTCAAACAATTGTCTGACCGCAATCACAGCCTCACTGAGAAATGGCTGTAGTCCCAGACTCCCCGATGCAGGCGTGCGTGTGGCATCGAGGAACTAGGGAAAGAACTTTATCGCCGAGTGGCCGAGTGCACTCGAGAAGAGGGCGGCCAAGTATCACTGGAGCGGCGTGTATTTGCACGCGGCCCACTCGCCCTCGCTACTCAAACAGGCCGCGGCAAACTCAGTACTTACAAGCCACGGGTTCACGCACATTGCACATGTGCGGCCCTCGGCCGCTCTCTACTTGCTCCTTGGCGAACTTGGGCAAATCTGTTGTGCCGAGGAAAACTTTGCCCCGCGGTCGCGCCGATCCCGAGGAGATCTCTCTCGGCGCACGCAGCATCCGCCGCGAGATACCGAGCCCGGCTAATAATCGCGCGGTTTACCGCCCTTGTTTACGAACTTTCGGAAATGCGCCGGTGCAGGGGCTTCGTGAGGCGGAGGCGTTGATGGTAGGGGCTGTCGTCGTGTTATGCTAAATCGCACGAACTGAGCAACTTTCGTAAGGAATCATTCAGTGACTGCATTCGTAGTGCTTTATGTGAGCTTGTACTGATTTGGTAAAATGATGATAGCGAAATTACAAATTTTAGATATTGAAATGTTGGCAAGAAAACAATTTTACCTTGAAAAAATGAATATGAATATGAAATATATGAAAAATATGAAAAATATGAATATGAATATGAAAATGAATTTCACTTTTGACATTTTCAAAGAGAAGTCTCTCTTCAAAAGAGTTACAAGACTAGCACAAAGTCATCCCCAGTGAAAGAGCTCTATGTAACCATGACATTAAAGGGTAGGAAGTGATGGTTCCGGGTTGCGAGGTTTCCATGAGGGTTAAGAGAAAAAAGCTCGATGATTCAAAGGCGATCGAACGATACTCCCCTGCGGCGTTTATCCCCTCTCTCACTCTTCGCCTTGAGCCTATCATGTTTCTATTGCTCGGCACTCCTCGCTCCTTCTTTCGGCAACCTCGTGGTATATCGAGATTTCGGACGTACGAAAACATACAAAGGCCAAATTGATTCGGGCGCTGTGCTGCTCCTCGGCTTTCAGCCCCGAGCGCCGCGTGTTTGCGCGCTGTGCAATCTTAATCCGCCGGGCTCCCCCTTTATATAATTCGTGAGTCATCCTCATCCCTGAAAGCCTGATCGCCTGCTCATCGTATAAAGTGTATAGACGGATCGTATAGACTGTGAACCACCGCATCTGACGCACTCGTCTCATTCCTTTCCCCCCGGAAATTAGGCCAACTTGGGAACATTCGCAGGAAGTCCAAGTTCCGGCGGACGAGATTGCTAAACTCTAGTTTAGTTAATGGGTTACTCGTCAATGTTCACAAGTAATGATTTTAAATAATATTGCACAACTCGCAATAGAATTTCTATGATAAATTGATTTCTCTTCCAACCCCACAGAAACCGCAGTCCAAAACGTATCCTTCCCTGAAAGACACACATTGAAATATTCGATAAAAAAATAATCGATGCGAATCGAATAGAGGAAACCGCGAAGGGCTAATGAGCCAGCCTCAAAAACTCAATTATTCAGTGCTCCTAATGGCAGCAGACAAACTTGCACGTTTACATCTAACGGCACCGTATCCACATGTACCCTCGACCCACACACCGACACACCCACACACGCGTCTCCTCGTTAAACTCCGTAAACCCGCCACGTGTTACATCATCAACGTAATCCCGAATTCTGTTGCACGCGTCGGGCCTCGCTACACGGCTCGAATTACCTTGCGTCTGAACGCCGAAATTAGACGCGAATGTCGGCCTCTGATTTTCTACGGGGGGGCGGGCGAGCCTCCTAGTTGGCTGAAAGGCGGAATCGAACACTATTGATCACCGACTCGGTGAATAGGGATGTTCGCCTTCGGACGCGTTCAAGGAACCGTCTGAGTCCAATTGGTAAATTGGCCGGGAAGGGATGCGAGGTTTCGAGATTGCTGGAGAGAATTTGGCAAGGACTAGTATGATACTAGTCCTTTGATATTTTGGGAAACATTTCTCTGCGAAATTTATTTGTTAATGCAGAAATTAACTGGTTTAATTTTTAGGATTCGTTGACACGTGCGACTGTGAGGTGACATTGTCGCATAGTGGAAATGCATACTCGCATAATACACAATTGGTGTATATTGACCCGCGCCACACGCATTTCTTCCAATAATAAACCTGAAACAATAGAAGGCTATTCGCCATCTGTTCCGGCAGTGCATGAACGTCACGGGGGTATGTGGGAATGTAAATCGAGCGTAAAGTTACGACATTCGACAACAATTGAATTTTCTAACCGCCATTCGGTAAACATTCGTGAAGATAAACCAGTATGATTAACTTCCCGATGGCAAAGCTCCCTAAGGGGATGAGAAAGCGGCAAAGTCAAATTGCGAAGTATCGAGGAGGTTGATTTATCCGAGCGCACGGACTCCGCAAGTGGAAAGACGACGAGGGGGAATTTCGGGCGTAATCACGTTCATTAAGTTCGTCTCCCGCTTTCGACGGCAAACACGGCCACGTTGTCATGTACGACTAATAACGTTTGAAGTCGGCGTCTCGGCGTAGCTTCCTATGTACACAGATATTAATTGCGAGCACGACAACCTGTCGGGGATCGCGTGAGCCTGACTGACTTTTCCATTTGAGCTATCAGGCATCCGTCAACTTGAGAACCAACTCGAATTACGAGCTAACCATTTACAATCAAATTCATCGATTTTACACAACTTCGCCACATTTGCTTAAATTTAACATAATTCCAAATCTTATAGAATAATTTCACTAATGATTTGCCGGCGGGCAATTAAACAGTCGTTTCCGGTAAACTGCTCAAACACAAGAATAACAAGTTCCCGGGGTTTCCGTGGCGCAACATTGACGGGAAATTCGGAGATATAATCGATTGCGACCGCAGTATTAACCAGGTTATAATTTAGTAATTAGACTAATGAGCGCAAATATTAGTCACCCGGAATACCAAGTCGGCACTCGAACGAAGCCTGCCGCGTCAAAACAAAGGCGCGTTTCCGTTCCATAATAAGCGGGGACAAGGCTCGTTAATGAAACACCTAATAATGTATTCACAGGGCCACACTTCCCAGCCAATGATAATTATATCAGCCGATAAATAGATGTTCTAACGAACTAGTGACAATAGCTTAATCTAACTATCTCCCTACCGACAGACTACCTAACGAACAAATAAATCCACCTGCAGTATTTGTGTAACAAATATTATTTTGCAGGCGTCAGCGAGTTCAATAAAAAAGTGGTGGAAAAACTGTTGAATTTGCCTGTCAATAAAGGGAAAAATTGCGGTTTAAACAATCATAAATCTGTACAGTTGCATAGGGAGATTTTTCGTTGTTTTTATTTGTGAAATAATATTAATAGCTGGTAATAGCAATTTTCTTTACTTTGACACTAGTTAACAGAAAATATATGACAACTTGATTCTTCTTTTAGTACATTGCAAGTGACAGTGACAGCACTGCATCCGGTAGGAAACGTACGAGCATAAGATATGCTACGCTGGATGGCAAAACTCCGTTAATTTCGTATTTGCGTTATCACATAAACCGACCGCCGCGCCGTGTTCATTTCGCCCGACAAATATACTGGGCATTTCGTGCACACTAATCAAAACTTGGTAAACTTAAACTGCCGCAAAGATATGGGCCAAGTGAACGAGTTATGGAATCGAGTTCTAGCTACATAGATATTCGCCCGAGCGACCACTGATGAAATATTCACTGAGTCCGTCCCAAGTGCGAGGTTCATTTCGAAACTGCGTGTGCCGCTGCTTCAACATACCCGAGTTGTGATAGTCAGGTAAAACTTGAAAAAAAGCATTCTTTGCAACGCAACTCAAAAGAGAATTCCCACTCTGCGTTTTAAGAAATCCTTTTCCACTGACCCGAGAGAACTAAAACTCTCGTATCACTTAGCAAAGTAAACTAAATTTATCGAAAAAAGACGGAATTAAATAAAAATTAATGAGAGAAATAAAGGAACTGCCTAAGTACGGAATACTCTCAGTTAGGTTTATCTTATTATCCAGCAGCTTTGATCACCAACAACTCACCGGCTGAAAAAGCGACGGGGATTAATTGTGAGCAGGCTAATTACCTCCGACGAGCGTAGTTAACCAAAACACGAGAATGCCGTACGGAAAAAAGAGGACAGAAAGTGACTCTAGCATGCCCGGCGAGGATAATTAACGTTTTAAATGAACCTCCCATGGAGGCGTGTCTTGTAAACAAATGCCACCGGATCATTCTTTATCCGGCGAATCTTTTGACCGCCCGAATAAATCTGCTTTTCCGCCTTTAACATTAACATGAGTGGCAGAATCCTAGTTAGTACACCGCCGCCATTTAGAAAGCCAGCTCATAGTTACTCGGTTCAACTACAATTACAAATATGTTACTATTCGTTCTTACGAGAGAGGTACATTTTCCGTAGGATTTTATGCAATCAAATAATGGTAGTAAGTCTGATCTATTTTGCGAAAAACAACAATGATTATCACAACAGAACTCCCAAGGCTCGCGCGTCAAATTGACCGCATGTCCGATTCAGCTGTCAAATGTCCTAAACACGCATTACCCACCTGACAAGAGAACCACAAATAAAGTGACGTCAGTTATCTTGTTATGGACAATTGGCCGGCTGGGATGGCGTCCGTTCTAATTACTCGAATGCAAAGTAAAAAGCAATTCCCCTTTGCGGCTTATCCTCGGTGGATATAAGCAAAATAGATGCACCAAGTTGCATCTGGTGGCCTAAAATAAATTCTCTATTATAACAATAAACCATACGATCGCCACTAAAAAAGTGTGTTTTCTCGAATTGCAGACATCGCTGGCGGTTACCTCTGCTTCGTAGTGAGCATATTCGGGATCGGCGTGGTGACCGCCGTCATCGGCGACGTTGCGTCTTACTTCGGCTGCACCCTGGGCATCAAGGATTCCGTGACAGCGGTGGTGTTCGTCGCTCTCGGCACCAGCATTCCTGGTGAGTAGATATCCTGACACTGAAAATCACAAGAATCATCAAGACGTGTCAGGCACTTGTCACTCTAATAAGCCTGGGATTGTTAATAATTCAGCGGAGGTGGTTTTTAAAGATCTGAGAAAGGCTAGAAAAGGTTTGGGCAGTGAAAACTATCCGGCCACTTAAACTGTCAACAATCACGAGCTCGACTGTTGCTTTGGCCGCAGCTTCCGCACTGGCGTTGGTCTATGCTCACGTCAGAATAAAAAGCTCGTGGCTCGCCGGAGGACTAGTGCAATTAACTCTGCGAGCAGGGCATAATTAGGCAAGTGTGCGCGCCCGGAGAAACCGCTCAAAAGTGAGTAGAGATTCTTTTCCGGCCTTTTTCAGATCTTTGAAACGAGCCTGCCCAATTACCAATTACGCTCTACTAGGTAATTAGAAGTCAAGTCGAACTTGCGGCTACTTTTTACGAGTCCCATTTGGCCTTTTGAAGGAAACTTCGTACTCGGCTGTGGTAAAGTTTTATATTATTCGTTTGGATTAGCCTGAAGTTGCGAGGTTTGTTTGTTCGCTAAACAAATGCTGAATATGCTGAATATTGTGATAATATTTGAGAAAGGGGTGGCGAGGTATTAAAAGCCAGGGCTGTTGAAGGCTCCGCTGAAAAGACATCGAACGCCATTTCCCACGGGTATTGAGTGGGACAAGAGTGAAAACCGCATCGCGAGCTTTTCGCGCAGCTCCTATCTAGTCGATTCTAGTGGGAAAGCTGGCTGGCGCGGCGGAGTGCAATGTGATTCCCCGGTTCCTCAAGTGTTCTCCCCGAATACACCATTATGTAGAGATTCGTCCACCCCGAGCAGCGTCCTACGCCCGCTGACCCTTATTTATCCACCCACTCTCTCCCACTCGATTATCGAGCCTCCCTCCCTCATGCATCTTCTTCCGAATTATACAGGTCGATTCACCGATGCTGGAAAGGATCACCTGACTTGCTGACTTTGCGAATTATTTGGGATCAGTTTTTCCCATTGAATTATATTGATTTATTGATTTATTGATTTATTGATTTTACGGGCAGGTCGGCTATGAATTGTCAGTAATGTAAAATTATAGGAATAGATTTTTGAGTGAGCCTGTACGAGGCTCGAGTCCTCGATGCTTCCGGGTGGCTCGTGACCCGGTGATTTATTGATGGGGACGCCGATGACAGGGAGCATCCCCGAAAACTCGTAAGAAACATCTATCATAGGAGAAGAGGTCGAGCCGCTGTGGCCAGGACTTTGGACGCTCGAACTTTAACGACTCTCTCCGGACACTTGGCTCCCTCCGCTCCACTGGAGCCTCCCCCCTTCGCCCATCGGGACGAGGGATTTAGGCCAGAATGTCCGTCTAATGCATTTTGGGGAATTCGGCCTCCGAGCTCCAGCAGTCACTTACATTTTTCATTCGAAAGCCGCCCCGTTCTCACAGCCCGGTAAACTTCCGCGAGTGCTCGCTCGACAGTTTAAAGAGTTGGAAATATTCGTACCATATTTAGGGGCTTTTCATAGAGTCCGACGGCCAACGAACTAGAGGAATTTCTCTCCGCTCGTAAAGAATCTATTCAAAGGCACCGACTGATCAATAACATTATATCGATCATATCCGCGTATTGACGAATTAGCATTCTCAATCAGTGGCGATAATTCGCGATAACCGAGATATCTTCGAGTGTTGGGCGAAACATGCGATTAAACTAGGTCACTCGGCAGTGATTTTTCACGGGTCCAATCACTGCATAGAGAAATTAATCTTCAAATCACGTGATGAGCTGCAAGTAATCTTCCTATTACGATAAAGCAATTATCTTCCACGGTGCCAAAGCCTTTAATATGCTTGGCGATAAAAATTGTAGGTGAGCACAACAAAGATACTTTGAAAAAACAATGATTGTAGTAGTAAAACGTAAGTAAAACTCGCGAATTCCCGGCATTCCATGTTTTCGGCCACCGAGAGACAAAGTCGTGGCATCAAAGGATACGTAGGCGCACTTGAGCGACATGGTCTGCCATACAGTTATATCCTTTCACGATTCAGTTTCTCCTATTTATTCTTACCGTCGCGGCGCCGACGCCAAGGAGATTCTCCATTCAATTCGCGAGCGCCTCTTTGTCGCACGTTTCCCTCCTCGCGAATCCCTTTTCTACGGAAACAAATGGCGGCTTAATCTCCGCCGAGAAAGCAGAGGAGAGAGAAGTCGGCGTAGGCAGAAAATATCGGGATCTCTGAAATGCTGAGGAAAACCGTAAGAAATCGCGGGAGAGAGTAGAAGAGGCTTTATATTAATGTGGAGGGTTTGATTTTATAAGAAATATTATGAATTAATAATTATTTATAAATCGTGAAATGGCCGATTGAATTCTTTGAAATCTTTGTATCGAAGTGTAGAGTAATAAAGTAATACGTATTGGCATGGGCAGTTGGAACTCATAAAGCGAGTATCTCTTGAAGATTCCGCTCGAGTTGGAGGATAAATGGAGCAAGTGCTGCCGAATAAAGCGACAACCACGTTTTATCTGGCGCGGCAAGAAAAGCAATAGTCCGGATTTCTCCGGACTTCTTCCCGGCACCGAACGATACAGGGTGCACGGCGGAACAGCAAGGCCGGCAAGCAACGCGACTCCAACTTGAGCTCTGACTACGAGTTCCTGTTTCCCCGGGAGTTCTTCTTTACTTTGGAATCGACAGCGCTGGAGTAGCTCGCAAACTTCCTCAATGAATGCACGCCAACCCGCCTGATTTCGAAGCCTTTATTTACCGGCCCACTCTTTCTTCGCAATCGGCTCGCTCGCTCCGCTTGCCGTTAATCTTGCCGGTTGACTGGGGATCTTCATGCAAACGCGATTCTAGCTTGCTTTGTTATCCTTTGCAAATCGCTCTGCCTACTTGCCGACGAAACGGGAAACCTTTCTTGCTTCCGAATTTACGTCGCGCTCTAATGAATTTCCTCGATTCTTGTGCCAAGACTATTTTCATTATTGTTGATATTGATCAATATTGCACTAGTTCACCTTCTCTTTGAACTGAAACTCGCGTGAGGAATGTTCGAAAGAGCCTCTGTCCACGTCCGGATATCTATATATCTGAATTTTAATTTCCGCGCGGAGGAATCCAAGGTATTTCACTCAAAGTGCCTCGGCGAGGATAACACGTTCCTGCACAGATATATTGGCAGGTGCATAAGGCGGCATACTAGGAGACCCGATCTCAAAGCCCATTGTTTCACCGGACAAAGCCGGCCACGTGATAAATTATCGGCGGCGTCATCCGCCCTCGCATATTACATATACCATAAGACCTCATTGCGACCCGTAAAACTCTCCTCTCCACCGGGAAACCCACCAAGTGCAACCGACGCGCGTTCATCACGATTCTTTGATAAACGAACGGGTATGTTAATCATGTAAAGTGCTACTCATCCACCAGAGCACTTTTCCAATAATTAACCAATCATTTTTCCACCTTTGATTAGTTATTTCCTTGTTACCAGCTATTTGTCAAAATTTGATGAAAATATTTTCCTATGAATTTATTGATTCGACTGGAACTCGTGTGAGTGGTCGGTGATGGACTCGCTCTAGACGCTCCGTCGTCGAATTTCCTCTGTTATCACTGCACTCCCAGCGGCACGTGCGCAATTAAGGCTGAACGATTTATGGGCCTGATAAAGCATGAGCGGAAAATATTATCAAAGCCTGCGTCGACCGCAGTGCGCGCACGGCCGGCTGATGTTTAATGAAAATGTATCGAGGGAAAATGACCCGCTGCAGTCGACGGTGATGACCGCACTGAGGAAATTACAGCCTCGCCTGTCTGGCTTTAACTAGTTAGAAATGCGATAGGAAGCAAACCAAGGGAAAAGTTCGCGTTATTCCGAATATTTCATATGTCGCATTTCACTGTCTAATTGGAAAGAAGAGGATTCGAGGAATCACAAAAGAAGAGGAATTATTAGTTCCAGGAATTCTTCATTGGATTGACAGAAATGTCAAAAGTATGTTGAAAATGAAATTCTTTTATTCGACCTCCGAGATCCCAATAAGCTTTTGAGATTCCCCACGTGACATCAACAAATCATACAGATTTAGTGTTGGGGAACCAACCACATGCAAGTGGCAGCAGTGTTTCTGATTCCGTCGGTGCCGAGCACAAGGGTTTGGGCTGTGTTAACAACCGCGATCTTGCAAGTCTTTCCCCCAATCACAGCTTTTTCAAAAGCGTTGTTAGCAGCGTCGATAACTGTTTTGCCGTATTCTTCCGTCTGCTGGATTTTCGACTTGTATTCCTCCACTTTCGAGGTGACGCACTGCTCTACTTCTCCGGACTTCTCGCACTCCGGAATAACGGAGTCCAACTCGGCGCTGATTTCAGCGGCGGCCTGCAAAAGGTTGAGGTGTTAAATCCACGTAGACACGCGTCATTGGTAGACAGCGAGAAAGACTTTAAAGTACCTGGGCAGCAAAGGAAATATGCTCAAGGGGATCGACCATGACGTCCTTGAGTCCGCTGAAGCAGACATCGAGAATGTTGAAAGTGGTGTCAATGACATCTTGCAGCTGGGTCCTTGCGGTTTGGTAGCACTCGGTGACCTCCTTGCCTTTCTTCACGGCAGATTCGTATCTGTCCTGTTGAGGCCAACAAAATCGAACAATCAATCAAGATCATAGAAAATAAAAAGGAGTGGAAAAATTGAATGACAAAGTTTTCACGTTACTTACATTAATATCTTCGAGTCCAACTTCAATGATCTTGTTGATACTATCCTTGGATGCTTCTTTGCCTGATTTCAATTTGGATAACGCATCCTGGGTAATGGACTCCTGGCTCTCGACGATGTTTTTGTGAATGGAGTCGATGATGGCTTTCTGTTCGGCGACCAGATTCGCCAGTTCGGCGGTGTTATCGGCCTTTGGTGCTGCGCATGCCTGTTAAATATTCCGATTAAGGTTATGAGTCGAAAAGTTTTAATATCTTCTTTAGTTTTTTGGTCATTTGAAACATTTTGTTGTGCAGATTCATAGAGAAAAGCAATCACCAATTCTACTTACGTAGGCCACGCAGAGCAGGACAATAGCGAATGTTGCCTTCATCTTCGAGTTTTGGGTTTTAGCTGCTTGTAGCGAACAGTTGAATTGCAAGAGACTGTTTGACTGACCAGTGGCAAGTCGTGCATGATTATATACGTGTTCGGATTGGAAATCATTGCCGATAATCAGTGATAATGCAAATATTCGCAAACACGTTACAAGAAAGCACCGATTACTCATATTCTCAAGCAGTGATTTCTTCGTACGCGATTTTCTCAAGTGAGTCGCTCAAGTATCAAGATTAGGCAGAATGTCAAATTATGATCAATATCTGATTTACAATCAGCGCTTATAATATTGGAAATTGCTCCCACTTCATAATCAAGCAGTTATCTTCGCAAATAAAACATGCGAAAATTAAAAAATAATGCACTTAAGTAGTGTAAGAAATAATAATTCGTCGAACACTCGTCCCAGTCAAGTGCGATATCTCATGTTTCTGTAAGCAAGGTGGATAATGATTCCGAATTCGAGGTAAAAGTCGTTTACCTAATTCCCTATTTCATAAACACGCCTGCAAACTGCAAACAAGCACTTTCCACTATACTTTCCTACAATTATATATCACGAATAAATAGTTCCCTCGAACTGAACTTTTCCACTGCGACATCCGAGTATAATCAAACTCCGTTCTACACCTTTTCAGAGCGGCACTCAACTTTCCTCCCGACTCACCCAGATTCCTCTGCCGGAATGCCAAAGCGTACATTTTTCAAGAATAGTTAGTGAAACTAATTACTCGGCGCAAAGGTTAAGGAGCTTTGAAAGCGAGCTCGTCATGCGGCTCGGAGTTCGAGCACTTGCCATGTAAATGTCGGCGCAACTGCAGCTCGAGAGCGTCGCATATATACTCGCATTTGATACATAGTTAACTCAGAGCCGCCGCAAGTCCCAATCACCAGGAGAGAATCGACGAGTTCCTTAGCCGCTGAGGCGAGGGCTGTTTGTCGAACGGCGCTCGGAGAAACGTAACGAGAGAGAGCGCGCCCGATGGGAACAAGACTTTCGCATTTTCATTATCCCGGTTGGCGGCTAGCGCGAGTTATTGAAATCCCTCGTAAATAGTGGAGGATCTTGGGTGTTGGCGCGTCAGCCCTCGAGGACCTCTTTCCCCAGGCAAATCTCCTCTTACTTATCTAACTGCGTTCGATCGGATCGAATGTAATTCCAACGTGACGCCCTGGTTACACCGTCATTCCACTCGCCCGCATTGTCGAGTAAGCTCCAAACGCCCTCTTTTCCAAGTCCACACGAATTAACACCTTGATTGTCTAGATTTCGCAGTATTGCAACAGCTATATTAGAACAAGAAGTAAAATGTTGTTTACCAATTTCTTTAACTTTCTATGAAGTGTGATTAATCGTTAATAATAGAGGACGACGTTCGGCTTCAATAATACTCGTCAAACTCGGTCTGAATATCTCAGCAAGTACCACAACCGTCGCTAAGCCAATCAGTGATACGAGTCAACAGTATGGTCAGCCGGGAGGACTCACATGCTCGAACGCCTCGAACGTCTTTCAGACTTCAATTCAAATAACTGCAACACGATCAGGCCTGCAGTAAATGAGACTTCGCGAGAGTAAAGGGGTCAATTGTTAGCAGAATGATTTATTGAGCCGGAAACTTTGATGGCCGTCTGTGAATACCTCGGATGAGATCCGAGCGCTAGTGTATTCAGGTAGGTTCGCGGAAAAGGATAATAGAAGCAAGCTCGGATTTCAAGATTGTCGCAAACTCGAGGGAAGGAAGGATACACAAGGTGCTCGGGAATTCAACGGCGTCTTGACCGAATACACACACGCGTCGACGTAAATATTGATGAGGTCGAAGCGCAGGGAGAAAGTTGGAACGGCTGCTCGTAAAAGTGCAGGCTGCTGCATCACGTAACAGGCCAATAGCAGGCTACCGGGATATCCGCTCCCATGAATTACAGGAGCCTCGTAGCCTTTCGATCGCCGGCGCCCTTTAAATTATGAGTATGGCGGCAGATTAAGACTGATGTTGCTCTCGCGTTATCGCATATTTATCCGATGGTTCACTTAGTTTGAAATCATTCCTGTCAAATATTCATTGCGAGACTAATTATGTAATATGATACAAGCGATGTATTTATTAAATTTAATATTATAATAATACGCAAATGGATGAATAATTAGTTTTGATATGTGGAAATTGAATGAACTCGGTGCTATCAAGAGTTCCCAGTACATTGTGGCTCGAGTGTCTCTCGGTGAAACGTGAGATTCGCAAGTCCGAGAGTTAAAGTTACACCGAAACAGGCATCGGGGCATCGGGCAGGACAGGAGTTATGAGGCATTTCGGGCGTTGCCGGTTTAATTGGAGAAGCCGTTTCACACCGGCCTCGTAGACAGCAGTGCTCATTGGTTTATCATCAGAGCAGCGCGCTCACCTCGACGGCATTTGTCCCGGCAGACAAATACAGGAAATCCTGAACCCGTAAACTAGCATGAGAGCCTCGAGCCAACCCCGCAGCGCAATTCGTTAAGCGGCCGACACTACAACACTCTTTCCGCACGGGCGCTCAAAGACAAAGGCGATCTCTACCCGCCAACGCACACATGGCACTCTGTCAAATTCCCCGGGATAATCCTATACTTCATGTTACTTGATTCGTTACAGGCTGATATTAATCGGCGCCCGCTGAATAACCATTGTCCGCGAATTCCTATATTTTATGTTACTTAATTCCGTCCTGAAGATTTATTCAATTAGTAGTTGGCGAATTCGATGTCCTTTTTTCTAGCCGAGTGTAATGAAAGCTAATGAATTCGAAAGTCAACTAATTGAACGCAGCTAATTACCCTCGTTATTGCGATAGAGCGAATGCATGAGATACGATAAATGTCTCGAGGCCCCGAAACATTAAAAGCGCATTTCAACATAATGAGGGGCTTAGTGTATCCGATGCACGTCGCGGCCGAACTTAAAAAGTCATCAAAGAGTTAGCTCCGTTCGAGCGTTCCCTCGGAATAAATGTCTGACATCAACCTCGATCTTACCAGGAAACTGGAGCACGCAGTCTCTATGTTTCACTCGAGGTCGACCTCGCTCCGCTATAAACTTACCATATACATTAGTATAATTGTGTCTCCTATACTTATGCTCAAGTGCCAATACCTCCAGAGTTGTAGTCGGTTTGATAATAAGCCGATTAATTCAACGAGTTGAAACAAATTATTTATTCCTATAGTTTTATGAATAATTGTGATAATCATTTTATCCGACAGGCATAGATCTCGCAGAATTAGCGAATCTTCTATGTGACAATCACCGAGCCACTCTATTCCGACAGTGCAGACTCGCTGGGAGAATGAAGCGAGCGCGCGTCTTAGGTTTCGAGCAAGGAGAATCTGAGTATGTGATCTTATTTCAGACACGTTCGCGAGCAAGGCGGCCGCCTGCCAGGACAAGTACGCGGACGCGAGCGTGGGAAACGTGACCGGAAGTAACGCGGTGAACGTCTTCCTGGGGATCGGCATTGCGTGGAGCATCGCCGCCATTTACCATGCCGCCCATGGTGAACAATTCGTCGTGGAGCCCGGCAAGTCAGTATCAAATCTCCTCCTCAATCGACAATCCTTCACCCCGTACATAGAGAGCGAGTCCCTGGAGACACGTAGCGTCTGTACCTCCAACGAGTACACGCTCAATCCATGTCCGTTTCCCCAAGAAATGTACCATTGTTTCTGAACCTGCTATAATATTACTTGTTTCTTAATATTCGACATTTTAGATTTTGCACTTGTTTCTTAATATTTGCGATTTTAGATTTTGCACTTGTTTCTTAATATTCTATTTTTTGAATTTTGCCTGCAATATATTTATATTGTAATTGTTTCTTGGGCATTTTTGAAATGTGCAATGGAAGGGTTCGTATTGGCCTATTGGCAAAGATCGCCGGTAAAATAATACTTAAAAGGCGACGCACTTGCAATTGGTAAATATTGATGGGGATATGCGGGGGTAGAGTCGAACTGCTGTATTACTCGTTACTCATCGGTAATCAGGTATTTCCTATGCGAGACATCGCTGATACGTTTCCCAGGCTGCGTGCACACGATCTCCTCGCCGATACGCCGTTCCATTTTATGCGGATTTTCATCCTCCGGCTTAGTGCTCTCGACTCGCACGCGCCGCGGCCGGAGGCTCGTTTCGCAAAAATAGATTTACCAGCATGCCGCGTTTGATGCAAATTTCTCAGCACGCCGTGTCAAACCAGTCTGAATGCAGGATAAACTATACGTATGCGCGCTAAATAAATTGCACCGTCCGAAATTTCGATGCTGGTTTATATCTACGAGTGACGAGTAGGCCAATCCCTCCATTCGCGGATTATTTTAACTTTTAAGAATCCTATTACTCGTGTGTTCATTTTCATATTTCCCATCTCAAATATTAAACTCGCATACCACTCACAATTAAGCCTTTTATTATTTAAAGGATTTTTCAATCGAAACAAGTAATTAATGCAAGATCGATAGGAGGTTTTAATTAATTTTCAAATAATTATAATAACATAGGGGACACGCAAACAATATTCAACATTCAACCTGTTGAAAATCTCAACAAAATACGCGATGGAAATAAAAGAAAGTACTGATTTCTCCCGAACAGTTTGGCATTCTCGGTGACCCTGTTCTGCACGGAGGCTTGCCTGGTAATCCTGGTACTACTGATAAGGCGGACGAAGAGTATTGGCGGCGAGCTCGGCGGGCCTTTTGTACCAAAGGTGGTGACGTCGGTGATCCTGTTCTCCCTCTGGTTGTTCTACCTCATCATGTCGACCCTCGAGGCCTACGGCGTTATCGAAGGCTTCTAAGGAGGCCCCCAACCAACGCCAAACACATCGGCCTACCCACTGCGTCTATCTTCTATTTTACGTCCGCCAAGGCGTCTGCTCAACAAAACGTTCTCTCGGTAAATACACCTTCCTATCCTCCCTTTCTCTTAGAATAGAACCCATCAACACCGCCGCCAACACCTCGCCAAGACCTGCTGGGAAAACCCCCCAAATTGATTCTCAAATAACTTACAATACTCTCACACTACCTACTTTTTTTATCAACCGATATACACATACGTGTCCTATGTGTTTATTTACTTATCTCGGAGCTGTAGAACCAACTTTCCGCTACTCTTATTTAACAACAATGCATTTCGACTTTTTTTATTACCAAATCGATTTCAGACTGTTGTCAAAATTAACACTACGATCTTTGAAGTGCTAATTACCCCCCTCAGAAAAAGGGGTACACACATTTCCTTGAGGAAGACGAGCCATCGGAGAGCCCCGCTCTGTTGCAGGAGACAAGCAGGTGAAATGAAGGGGGTGTGATTTCACGGGGAGCCAGCTGTAGGACGCTGGCAGGAGGTTACGGGCCCAGTTACCGCCCCGACATACCCACACCCCCCGCATCCACGCCGGGACGCTTAACAACGAACGTGATTAACTGCGCGAGCGGCGAAGAGTAGCGCGCGTGTGCATGTGCATGGAGAGCTGGTACCTGAGCGTGACTACGCCCGAGTCCCGAGGATATCGACACACAGACACACAGACACCACCCTCGCAACATACCTATAATATGTAACAAGCGCCGCGGTGGGGGGAATCCTGCTGCGTAAACCTCGGGTACGACGCGCCTGTCTTGTCTCCGCACGCCTCCGCGAGGCTGCGTCCTGTCTCATGAGTGTGTGTCTTCTGTGCGCGCGCGCGCGTCTGCGTATACGTACGAGCGCGCGCGCGCGCCTGTGCGAGTGAGCCGAGTGTAAACACAGTGAGTTTGCCTTAATACTAATGTTAATATGCGCAGAACGAGGGAGAACGAGAGTTATTAATTAAGGTACGAGTAAATGTCGCGTTCTAGTCGGTGGCCGCGTTCGCGCCACGCTCGTCTTCCCGAGCCGGAGCCGAGGAAAAGGGACTTGCGAGCAGCGAAAAGGCCGGTTGGGACTGTTGAGGGTGCGCTGAGGAACGAGCGTGGACGCGGCCCTTTATCGAATACTGAGAGAGATAAAAAAGAGAGAGATATGTATAGATATATACATATATACATATATATATAAATAGTGTATTTATTTAATCGTTTAAGGAACACAGGTTTCTATATGGTATTTTAGTAGCGGACCGTAATGCAATTCCTTTTTTTTGCCAGAGAACGACGTCGCTAATTTTATATACTCCGGAGTATCCACTTGCCGCGCGGTATTCCTTTATTGTTAGTTCTCGCCCTTCCGCGACAAACCGCACCCCCCCCCCGTTTCTCACATGGCGAAGCATATTTATTTACACGACTGCTCTTACGGTGTCCGGGCTCGCGAGCGTCCTCTCTATCACGGTGACAACTGGTTGTCCTCCGCGGCGATTTCCCGGTGCGTTTCGGATCGTTCGTTTCGACGTCGAAATCGTAGCGATCCAGTGCCAATGATTAATGGCCTCACTGTCTCTAGTGCGGCATTTTCAGATTCTAAACTGGAGGATTGATCGAGCGCGGAAACGAACGATTGACTTCCCAATGAAAGGCTCGCACCCAGTTGGTTGTTACCGTGCGAGTTCTCGTCAGTAGGATCTCTCGTTGCGATAGAATTGTGGAGCCAACTAACTCGCGCGAGTGTGCTGCTGCGAAACAGTGCACTGGCTAGTGAATTTGGCTAGGTGATTCTTAATTAGAACGGCATGGTGGATTTGTTGGCCGTAGAGAAGAAAGCAAACCATTGGCACAAGATATCCCGGCTCCACGATCGGAAAGTTTCTTTCGAGCAATACCGGATAAGTATTAAGACGTACTTACTAATCGACTTAGTTTAGAGCGAGCGTCGGGAAGGGCTCCAATTGGACGTGGACTTAAGACGCAGTCGACTTAAGCTATATCTAGCCGAGGCTATGGCACTACGACCACTCCAATTGCATTTTCCTACCGAGATTGCGAGGGACACCGGCAGCGCGTCCGCGCCATCTAACTTCGTAAATCGTAATACGCGCGGAAGGTGCGCCAGCAAGCCACCTTACGTAACAGTCGAGTGCGCGAGCCCTCCAAGGGCTCGGCTCGAGCAGCCCGATACAATAATTCAGAGATGGTTTTTTTGTCGCCAGGAATAATTAGGGATAAGCTCGAAGGAGTAGGGAATGCGGAAACACTTATCCAATCGAAAGCGGCGGCCTTCGCTCGAATGTAACAGTTTTCTCGTTGATTTTCACTGCCTTTGATCGAGGGTCGCCCTTTTCTATTGATCGCGGATCGATTTTACCGAAACTCGCCGATGTATTCGAGCAATCCGGGGATTTCGGTGACAACTCAAGTCCTTCCAATTTACGTTAGTCTCTTACGTTAATCTCATGTTAATCAGGAAATCACCGTAGGACCAAAACTTGTTCCATACCTTCTGAGTGAAAGGTCATCAAAATATATAAAGGGTCGTTTAACAAAACATGGGCAGAGTTGCTGGCAATTGTGGCTCCAATTGTTATGACCGCAGTTCTCGGGAAGGCCGAATATATCGCTGAGTTAGTGTGTCTCCGCGAGAATTACGACTACTAGGCAATTTGTAGTATACGCTGTACGTTTAAATCTAGAGTATCTCGTGTACGCATGCATGCGTAGATATACGTAAATGATAGGGACACATACGACGCGTTGCACATTCGAGGCAAATGATTGCAGAGCACAAAACATGTGGACTGCGTCGTGACTCTTGACAATCGACGAGCCGCTAAACGAAACTGATGAATCCGCCGAATCATTTCGAATACCATCGAGGATTCGATTCATCAATTTTCAGTGTGCGGTGGAGCGAGTGGCAGTGATCGCGCTGTCACATCTTTTGGGGGGCCGAATGATTTGCGCGGAATGTGCATCGATAATTAATCTATCGATACGTTAAATACTCCACTCTAATCGAGGGCACGATTGCCCTGTGCCGCCGATGGGTTCATTAGCATTAATGCTCGGACTTTTGTTCTTTGACTTTGACGTCCCCTCGGACTGTCAATTGACTGTCATCGTAATCGGATGAAATGATTTGAACCCGACAAACCCAACTATCATCGCGCCAGTCGCGAAGGTTCTACCTTTGAATATTGATATTTCTCTTGTTTCGAAGCGTCGAGCCAGTGTTTCCCAAAATCAACTGTTCATCATTGTTGACGTACGTGAAAATTGTGAAATTACCGCGGGCGCGCGATTTTCGATCACTAAATGGAAAATCGGATCAGCATACATTACTTTATACTTCTATTATTTATGTGGATAACACTTTATTGAATAATGTTACAAAAGCGATATTTTAAGTTGGAAATCTACTTACTTTAACCGTCTATAACAAATCATGTGTGTTCAGCAGTTTTTAATACAAAATGTAATAACTAAACAATTTTGGGAAACAGGCTTCATTAGTGGAGAATTGTTTATGAAACCCAGACAGTGACGCTCTATTCCAATTGATTGTGCTCGCAAAAGTGGATTTTTCGTTGGCCGTGGAACCGATTAAATCGAGGGCCAGCTGTGTAAGTATTCCTTTAATCGGACAAACCAGCGAGCCGGGCGCCCGCTGGGAAAAAATTGACTGCTGCCAGAAGCGAATCCTCGGGGAACTGGTGGTCTTGGGCCGGATCTTGTTCCCTAGGGAGGGCGAATCAATCGCACGGCTGGCCTTTAAATCGCTCGCAGGCTGAAAGGTGAAGGGGACAGAGATGTTCCCAGCCACGTGGATTAAAGCGCGAGGTCGCCCGGATGAGGATACCCTCTGGCTTCCCTGGAGGTTGGTCAAACCGATCACCCAGATTTCCGATAGATCTCGGACTCGCTCGCACCTCCGACTCAACGTCATTTCTCCTTTTTATCCTTTCGCCTCTTTCCGCCCGCCGCTTTTTGATATTATAATCGAGAATTTCTCTAGATTCAAGACTCACTTATCAAACTGTCACAACCAACATACATCCCATCCACCAACCCACCCCAATTCAACAATACCCATCTTTCTCCGCAATTCTTCCCGCCTGCGGTTTCCAAGTGCATCAATGGAATGCCATGAATTCCCTTCCACCTGAGATTCGAGGGGGAAATCTTTCCCCGAAGAGACCTGAGGTAGCCCATAAATTTGGGAGGGTGGCGTGGGTGGGCAGGGGCGGCGCAGTGCAGGAAGAGATCGGTTACCAGGCGACGTTGCTGATCCAGCGCAATGTAAATTCATAAAGTCTTGGCAAGAGCAGCCGCCGCAGTGGCCCCGACAGTGTTACCCGCCTTCAGCGAAGCCAAACAATCGTTCCACTCTCGAAAGCCGCGAAAGCAACCCTTTTACTAATTTAGCGGCTGATGCCGCGCGCACTCCTCTCGCCTCGCACGGGAGATGGGTTATATCCCGTGATGACGCTACACTCCGCTTTTCGGCTACGAGAATAGACGCTTTGCCTCCGCAACTTGGGCTCAAACCAGTCTAATCTCTACCGGTAATTAATTCTATATATAATAGAGTTTGCCAGAATTGTATTCTAAAAAAAATTATTTTCTTGTTTGTCAAATTGACTGATGGTATGATTGACAAACTTTTATTCGGATAATTCTTCAAATTTTAATATAATATATTAATATATAAATATCTTATTCACACAATTGGCAAAACCCATTAATTTCTCTCGGAATTAGAAAAGAGCATTTATCCCGCAAAAGACGGAGAACTATGTTACTTCGCACGAGTCGACGCTCTGTTACTTTTGCCACGTCCAACTTTACCGAGAACGAAAGACGAAAGCCGACGGAGCGGAGAAACAATTTCACGGGAGATTCTGAGGGTGCAGCCTGCGAGCGACGTAATTACCAGAAGAAATGAGGAAAACAAGCCAATTAGGGCGCGCTCGACCAGTAGTCGGGCCAGCGGACACACTCGGCCATTCCGAATAATCGCGCACTTGCTATCGAGAGCTTTCGCACTTTGCTTTCGACTTTTCGCCAGGGGCCGTGGGAATTGACTTTGGCGGCTTGAAGGTCCACTCACACATACAATAATCGTCCAGTCCTGTTACAGTGGTGGTAGCAGAGGTTCGAGCGATGAAATGTGTCAATGGATCTTAAAACGGATAGGACACAACGCGATGCCAGCCAAACATAATTGATATAGATATGTAAAAAGATTATGAAGACTGTGGGGTAGGGGAATTAGCTTTCCAGCGATTATTGCTGCTTGACCTGTGCGGTAAGTTTTTTTCACGAAATTATGTATCTTTTGGAATCTGATAAGAGTTACTTACCATTAAATATTGTTTTTGGGTGTAATTAGTTTTTGTTAAGAGTTTGAATGAGTCAAAGAAGAATTAACAAGTTTAACTGTTATATGAGTGAAGAGGTATGGTTGGGGGGAATTCGGGTCAATCATCGATATATTCTGGAAAACTAATGTCTCTGTCCGACAATGCCTTCGCGACTATGTACACATGTGAAACATAGATATTTTAATAAGCCATTCGTTCAGAGAGGTCTATTATCATAGGTAATATACATACATACCAGTAAGTATGTGCGTGTCGTAGGATATACACGAAGACACCCAAATAGCAAAGCGTCAAAGTGATAAACCGTAAATGAGATCCGAATCGTCTCCAAATTCTCATTGGCTCATTGCTGAATGCTCGACCCCGACACATCCATAGTGATAGACGATTTCACTTTTATTTTTATAAACAAACTACCAATAACATTGACTCATCGGCATTGGTCTATTGGGAAGGAAACTATACTTGACTGTGACTTAGAGTTTTATGGGAAGATTTGCCGATAGCGCAATCTCGAAAAGCGTAATGAGAGATCGGAAAACAGGTGCGGATATTGAAGACAGCTCGTTAATGAGAATTGCGCTGTGTTTCTATCGAGAGTCGAGCGATTGGCAGCGATGTCCGGTGAGAATCTGCGGAAACGAGGGGTCTCTCTTTTCGTGCATTTATTCCAATTTCTCTTCATCCAGAAACTCGCGACGGTTCAGTCGCACTATCTTCGAAAATCTTTAACGAAAAGCACATTCTAACCTTTCTGTTCGCGTCGTGGGCTCTCCTTTAGGAAATTCCAATCGCATTACAATCCGCAATTCCCCAAACGCACGTTACATAATTTGATTTGCTTAAAATCGAAACACGTCGAAATCTCTTAGGATTGAAATTGGCAATCCAACTCGTTTAAAACGAATGAGTTATAAATGAATTAATTGGGTGCGAAATGAATGTTCCGTGACAAGTTTCGCGATTGCGTTCATAAATATGCAAAGTATGGCTGAGAGCAATAATGTTTCGAATGAAATCCAAGCGACAGCTCACGACGGAACAACGCCATCACCAGCACCGACTTTATACCCGACGATCCGCATTAAACGAGACTTTCATCGAGCGAAGCTTCAATCAGAAATCCGTCTCCCACGAGTACTGCGTCCTCTAAATGTGCATAATTAGTCGTAGGGGGCGAGGCGCGCCCTGACGATCAATTAATTCCTAGGCAAAAGAGCATGCGAGCGTGCGAACGTGCAGTTTTCCGATTACTCAAACCCCGTGAAAAAAGTACTCTGTCATTAATAAGCAAAAAAGCTTACTTCCTCCCGCGAACGGAATATTTCTCCAGGAAACCAGTCAATGCGCGCCTAGCCCACAGTTCCCGTGATCTAATTATTCTGACCACTAAATCATACATCAAGCAAAACACTTTAAACCAGTTAAAACCCAAAGTCATTTCATTCACCTTTATTTGCTTTACATTTACACTAATTGGATTACATTAATTGAACTCCGAAATCAAATATATTTCAACAAATTCACGTATACATTCGTAAGACTTGGAAAATCCAATTAAAATCGCGAATGCGAATCATTTTTCTTCGAATTTATTTTTTTTTTCCATGTGGTCATAATAAATACAGGCGTGGACAGTAGAGAAAAATCAAATCTATCATAATCTTAGGAAAACTTCGATCAGCTAATAGGCCGAGCAGGATACTTGCCAGAGCGTGTAGATAACTAGCTGTATCGAATCGAAAATCGGCCGCAAGACGTGGTGGAGCTAGTGTGAAGATTTAATTTTGTAAATTGCGTTAGGGAGAAATTGTTATTAATGAAATGAAAGTAACTGTTGATGCTTAGTGCGTAGGCCAGTGCTCGTGAGTCTCCTTTAATTGGGGAGTCCACTTAACACTTTGCCAATCGAGTACGTCTACACATTTGAATCCAAGAACCAATTAATTAATACTCACTTAGTCATTGGGTTTGGACCAAATTCATCAACTCCAAATCAAAGCCTCGGTAATTACGAAACTCTTCCATTTGCCAGTGAGTGCACGGGCAATGACTTGGAAAGGCTTACTCATTTGAGTAAATCGAGCGAGTAGGGTTACTCATTCGATTGACAAGGTGTTAACTCACTGTTAGATAGGTATTAGTAGATAGGAGTGAGCCGCGTCACTCGCCTCTTATGAAATCTGATTACTCACTGAAGGGCCGGATCTCGGTTTCCGGAACTTCCTGGCCAGCCCCGAGTCATTAAGACGATATAAGAAATCGATTAACCCGCCATGTTATTGACGAAGCGTTTTCTAACTCTCTATTAGTTAGCTAATCGACTGCAAAGCCTCTTGCAGATAGAAATTTTCGTTGGCCTCTCGTGGATTTGTGTTCGAAAATCCAAATCCAAGAATCTGCTAATGGGAATTTTGCACAAGAGCGTCAACCAATACGATTAAAACTTATATTATTGGTAAAATGAACCTTTTCTATAACACTTTATTAATTAATTACTAATTGATAAAACCCTGGTACTCTTTGCTTGTGGGTTTCTATCTCTCAAATCTTTCTCCTCGAAAGAGTAGTTTACATCAACGTTAAGATTTCCAAGTTCTCGTCTATTCTTACTAAACGTATAAGTGGTCGTTATCCATGAAATATTAATGATTAATTAATATAAGTAATCTTCTGACGCTTAATTCAATCTTCAATCTCACAAAAAAAATATATGTCAGTCTATGTCTGTTGATTGTTCGGCATATATCGCGAGAAGTGAAAATCTTTCAAAAAATGTATTGATCACTTAACGTTAACACACCAAACACCTTTCCAAATAACGACTGCAATTCTAAAGTCTGAGTATCGAACATTAGTCTTTTTTTCTATTCAATTACCTAGCACTGACTCAACTACCGGAGCCGTTAGCAACAACAATTTTACAATCTTACAGATTTAAAAGATAGACAATACCGACAAGGTGTTTCTTCTCGAATTTCAGTAAGCCCGAAGCTCAGCTAGCAAGTAAATACTATTCCTCGCCCTATGAAAACAAACAGTTGATCCAAATCCCTCGCGCTCCAAGTGGAAACGTTTAAGGATAAATTGTTCAAGCAGTGAGACTAAACCGTCTCTATATATATACCTTGGACGAGACACCACAATTGAGGCTCGCGCGCGCGCGCGCCGTTCGCATTAATAACCGGGAAATCGATGTGCTAATTAGTGCGCGCGCGACACACACAAACTTTCCGGCGCGGCTGTTTATTCGTCCGGCTTGATGCCAGCGCGTCGACCGCGATCAAATCGCACCCAGCCAGGTAATTAAATCATAATTAGTGTCTTTGTTAGACGCGCGGCCAGTAGTCGTCCGGTGTGTATTTGCAGGTTTCGCGCAGTGACATAACGCGGCCACAACATTAAATCGGAGAGGGACTTATAATCTTTTTTAGACCTGAGAGACTAAATGTCCAGATCCTGGGTGGAGAATGGATTTCGTTCTTTATCGGGCTTTCGACCAATATTTGCCGTCTTATCGAATTCGTCTGCGCGAAGATCGGCGATAGGTCGCGTCGCTGTTTACATTTAGGTTGAACAATGCCCTTAAGTACCTACATATGTGTGTCAGGTTAAATGGACGATTGGATAAATCGAAGGGACGCTGACTATAGGGAATATTCGACGAAACAGTACAATTCCTTGATTGACCGCAATCAAACGACCAGAGACGAAACATAAAAAGCTCTTGATTTAAGGAATTTAGTTGAGCGAATAGGCAACTAATAGAAGATCGATAATAGTCATGGAAACTACGCACAGTTAGGACCAGTGGGACGTTCAGTAGTTTGCGTTGAAGATTCTCCGACTGACTTTCATCAATTGACGCTCCCTATTTTCCACACTTTTCCTCTATACACGATAGCTTTGACTTTTGTCAACAATTACTTATACGAGAAATTCTGTACCAATTAGCCGAGGAATTAGCCAGACTTATACACGAAACGACCAACCTAGTGAATTTGAATTCGGACCAAGAGTAGCGCTTTCGTGATTCAGTAATTATGAGCGAGAATCATTAGGCAGAACCTTCTTTCGTAAAACCCGTGGGAAAAATCACTCTAACAACAACCAACCGGAAGACGACTTCTAAACGAAATCCCATCGCGAACAAACTCTTAATTAAAACCTATCGAAAAATGGCTCGGAAATCTACGACGCGTGAAGTGACGGCACGCAGAATCCGGGCTAATAAGAAGTAGTAAAAACAAACCGCAGGGGCTGGCCACGCTCTCCTCGCAAGCGCTGCGAACGTGTCAACCTTTCTATCCAATCTTTCCTAACCTATACACCTTAAACAATCTCTATTTATATCTTGTCTCTTTCACGTTCTCTAAACTACCTATATACACCTATTATACGCATAACGAGATAGAACTAACCAGTACGTATAATTACACTTCTATCTACCCTCACCACGATATATCTAAACTCTAACTCTAACTCTAACTCTAAATCTAGCTCTCTACTATATCGTCTCTGTCTCGCTATCTCCATCTATCGGAACCCTAGTGCTACAAGCTCTCCGGAGACAGTGGATTAAGGTTAGGACCAGTCGAAGCGGCCGCAATCGGCGCCAGTCTAGCTAGAGAATTACGGGACTATACTTAAGAGACGTAGGATATATCGAAGCCGGCGGCACGACTATACTAGAGTTAGCCCGCGATAATCGCGTATTTAATCGTAGGTAGCGAGCGCCGCAAGCCGCTAGCCGCGAGATGGCGACGGTGCTGCCCCGGGCTCGACTAGTCCCGCGGGCTTATGGTCAACCGACATAGTCACTATCTTTCCTAGAAACGTTCCGAGCTCGCCACTTAAAGAGCCCACGCGAGCGCCCGAGGGAGATGTGCATTGTAAAATACATAGAGAGTTTTTAAAGCAACGGGATTACAAGTTCAAGTCGCCCTTAAGGCGCGCTGGTATAACTAGTTGAATTGAACTATTGTCAAACGACGGGGGCGACAGTAATGGCACACTGAACATGAGTTTTTTACTATTTAAGCGAAAACGTTAGTCGTTAAATACTACTCCAGTCGGTGGACACACACATCACACACACACAGACGCGTATACACAGCCAGAGACACTGCAACACCTGTATATAAGTACACGTATTGTTGATTGCCTAAAAATCGCTAGCAGTTAAGTGCGTTACGAGAGCGAGACGAAAGCATCTGTTCGGTGATAATCTCGTATTCCTTCTCGACATCTAGGAGTGTCCAAGCGGATATTGCTTAGTCTAGCTTATACATACATATACATTATACATACGTACGTATATAGGAAGAACTATAAATAGTCCTCTTGTACATAAGAACTGCTGATTTTACGAAAGTCCCGCCTGCCGGAGAACAAGAATAATCCGCTCGAGACGGACTCTCCTTCGGTTCAGAGTTGCGTGCTGAGGTGGAAACTCGACTAGGAAATTGAATTGATTTACAGCGATGTCTCCTGTTTGTTGTGCACTCAAATGTTTATAGGAACGAATACCGTGCGCTCGTCGAGCGCCAAGAGGAATATAATAGTTGTTGATTAATGGGATGTTTTGGATAGTGGCAGAGATGGTTTGTTTAAGGGTGTAGAATAGGGTAGGGGAGGTAAAAGTATGTTCCTTTGCGAGAGATATTTATTGCCGATCGAAGATTGGAGAGAATATACTAGCAGTGTTGATTGGTGATATTTTAATCGTCGTGAGCAATGCAATCAATAGGCGAGAAATTATTAGTGATAGTGTAATAGTATGAAGTAAAAAGATACGATATTTCTAGGATATTTCCTTTCGTCTAGTTTACTGGTAAATGAATTTACCACCAGCGGAACCTCTGGCAATTACAATCTTACTTAACCGAAAGTCTCCTACTTTCTCCGATGGTTGTGTTAACTCTGATTCGAGTTGACTAAAATCTGATTTTCTAATGTACGACTGAACGAATCACATGCGACTAGCCAGCTGTTGGAGTAGTAATTGTTAATGTTGATGAAATGGTGAATAATGAGGAGGAGGGCGATAAAGGGCTGATTGTCGGGCTCTCGGGCAGGTGGGACGTTGTGTTCGCCGTTTGGTTGACCGTTTCCCCGCAGGTCGTCTAGAGAGGCCTCGATTATTCTCGATGTTCGATCGATTGCTGAGAGATCCACGGTGGACGAAAGCGCCCCGATGTGTGCTAGCGCATAAGTGATTTCAATAGGACATAAGCCGTAGCGAAGCTAAACACGACACACTCACAGACCCACACCCACACACAGACACTGGAGTTCAGCGTGTACCGAAGACGTTCCGTGTTCCATGGGACGAGATAGCGGAGGCTTGAAAGGGAGGCCGTCAAGGAATTGCTATCTAACACCCACTCAGTGTGCAGACTGACTCAAACGATCTACTTTCCCTCTCTCACATCCAACAGACAATACGCTTTTATTTATTTATTTATTTATTTATTTCGAATCGACTTGCAACTCGTTACTCTGCGAATTTAGAGACGAAGGAATCGACCACCTGGCGGACCATTTGAGTAACTTTCCACTAGGAAGAGTAATGAGTAGTTAATGCCCGGGTTATCGAGAGTCCGGTGATACTAAAACTTAGCTAGTACAAGTTAATCATCGGGACATTTCTCCGGGCGAGAGTTTCCGGGTGAGTCTGCAGAGGAGGGTTGGGTGAACATCACCAACACTTCCAGCTTCTGTCTCCTCTTTTTCGATCTGTCTTCGTCAAGCCTTATCCCCTTCTTACTCTGGTTCTTCTTGCCAAGAGAATTAATCTGCCACGGGATCGCCGCGACAATCGTTATTAAATCTTAACGGAAGATTGGATTCCCTCTCGCCGTTTCTCTCTCTCTCTCTCTCAATTCTACCAACACCGCCATCTCCTCCCCACTTCTCTCTTGGTAGGTTTCGGTATGCCACGTATGGACTTCCATTCTCCTTAGCGAGGCTAGATATCTCGTGTACAGATATACAGACACAAACAGCTACAACACCCATCGGACGAAATCCCAATGACGTTCGCGCTCCATGTCCACGGAGAATCGTTTAATTAGACGTGCTGGACGCGCCCGGTGAGATTGATGCTTGACGTATGTCTTAATAGCGTCCTGACATCGCCTGCTAAGTGAATTCTCGCGTAACCAGATACCGAATGTCTAGCGCTTATTAGCGGATTCCAGTTCCGTCTCGAGATTTTCAGAGAATTACGTTATTTTTAGTTTGTTTCTTTTTCTGGAGCGAAAGTCAATTTTGCAATAGTTGAATAATGAAACTATCATTGGATTTTATTCTGATATAAGTGTGTGTGTGTGTGTGTTGTTTTGATTTTCTGGAAATTCATTGATAAAAATGAAATTTAATTGCTTTGGAATTACGCGACTGTCAATCTCACCGAGTTGGTCCCACTTGGAGCGACAGAACCCTGTCTCTCTCACACACTCTTCCGTCTTCAATGTATAATTCCTGTTGTACAGAAAGCTAGATGATGATGACGTCATTTTACCGTGTTAAGCCGTTCTATGCCTACGCTCATTACACTCTATTGTCTTACTGTACTATCAGTTTCGCCGCTCGTCCTTCCCGCGTTCTTTACCGACAGTGGACTCGAATAACTCTAACCCACCAGACGAATGAACCGTGCAATGTCTGGCATACTGGCTACCGCGCCGAAACCACCCGATGACGATCTCTTGCCAATTTCATACCACGGATATTCCCAAGGTGAACGGCGTGTCGCGCGCTGGTAGTACTTAATTGAAAAATTGCCATCCGCGATTAGTTGATTTGTGGTCGTTCGTAGACTGATCCCGCGAATCCCCCAAGTTTTGGAGGGTTCGATCGGTTAAGTTCGAGTGGGACGCGTTGCACGAGGGAGATTTTGTTCTCGAGATTAGAATCATTTGAGTCGACTGTTGACGGGGCGAGTAGTCGAGGGACGTGTTACTTGTTGATGTGCGATCTCGTTGAGGAGGAAAAGGCGAAGGGTTCCGCTCCGCCACCGAGGAACCGAGCACCGCAGCCGAGAATTACAGACGTAATCTCGCTCCGACGAGACCAGCAACAAGGTCGCGCGCCAAATAATAGAGAAGGAGATCGAGCAACAAATAATAGCAATCGAATACAACTGGACTTTCGTTATTCGCATTTGAACCACGTCGAGTGCTGCGAGCAATTGGATCGGAACCCATCGATACTGCAGGTGGAAAAAAGGATTGGTAGATTTACGCTCCGAGTTACGATGCGCTGAATTGTTGAACAATAACGCATTCGATTGAGATAGCAATGATGTCGCGCGCTCGACCAGTCGAATTCGGATAACTGGAGGTTTCGCTACGATAGATAGAAAGATCGGCAGAACGATCGATCGAGATCGACTCGATTGGCAATCAATCGAGAATCTACGATTTAAGGTTAGTCCAATTAAAATTAAAGACGCGCATGTGACTCGGCGAGATAGGTCGACGTCCATGAAAAGGTATTTCCAAGGTGGATCCCTTTTGCATTATTTGCGTCTTGTTGCGCGACGTAGCTCGCACCTTGTGAGAGAAACTAATAAAGAGAGCGGAGAAAATAAGCGATGTAATATGCGTGACCGATGTAAGAAAGCAGTTAATTGTAATTGACTCGAAAGTGCAAAATATACAGACATTAAATGTTATTTACACCGGCGTGCCATTTATTTCTACCACCTGCTTCGCACTCCTCCCGCATCCTATTACTAACCAACATTAATCCAAACAAATAAACTATATCTTGCCAAATCAGAAATCATCTTTCGATTTCTCTTATCAACAAAACTGCAATTCGACTCTAAATCTATTTTCGTTCAATTCTTCTAAGTAGATCGAAAATGACTAAAAAAGAATGGCGAAACGTTTCGACGACAGCAGCAGCGATCTTCTTGTCGCATTCTAGGAAAGGGGCCATTTCTTGTTGTCGGGTAAGTAGTCGGAAAGTGTTGCGAAGCTCGGCAGACAAGCAGCCGGCGGCTTTACGGTAAGGTGAAAATACTAATTGCTCGGGAGAAATACTTGATTGGCTTCAAGCAGGCTCTCCATTGTGCGCGGGAAACAATGGCTCTTCTCGCAGCCGAGCGACCCACTCGCCGATATCGGGGATTCTGCGCAGGCTAATCGTGAAAAGGTGGTAAAGTTACAGAGTGTACCAGTTATTCCGTCGAGGTAAACTTACCTCGAGCGCGTTCCTCGAGTTTATTGATTTCAACAATGCAATTTATCGAAGCGGGGACACGGGATTCGCCGAGTATCGCGCGACTGCCTCGAAATAACTTCATTTCCTTACTAAATAATAGAAAAAAAGAATATTCTTCTTACCGAAGAAATTCTAAAAAGTTCTTTTGGCTTCAATTGCAATTGGATTGATTGGTATACGCGCGAGAAAGGAATCGGCCTTGTCGTAGGTTCTGATACAATCTTGCAAGGCTGTCGCATTAGAGTGAAAGGAATTTCGGGCGTTTATCAATAAGTAAGTTTCCATGTCGCATGGATAATATCTTGGACACACCCAGCAGACCATTTGTTTTATCGTTTCGCCGGCAAGAAAATATAATTTCCAAGAAAATGACTCTGTATTTACAAGCCGCGTCGTATCTGCTAAGCCGATAATTTCCCTGCTCGTTGCCGCTTGTCAGTTTTATTTTCGCTCTAAACTGGCCCACTCGCCCTCATACCCGCAATTAGCATGCGGAAGTAATAATGTCCTTAGACTCTTTGGTTACTGACGTCAATTGGTCAATAGTTTGGCATCAAATTCAAAATGAGCATAATAAGCAGAATTTACACGTCACGCACTTAAATCAATAATAGATCTGAGTAGGCTTTCATTCTCCGCGACATCCCTCAACTGGTCACCGTCAGCGTCCAGTTATAGCTAAAAGCCATTGTCACTTGCGACAAGTTCCCTTTGAAACGTACCGATTAACGCCACCGTTAATTCCCGCCAACATTGGCCATTTAAAGTGCCCACTGACCGCTCTTATCTCGTAAAATAAACATCGCGTTCCGCTCTAAACACTATTGATTCCAACGGCACGACATTCCCTATTCTTCCATCTTATGCAACTTGGAGTATGCTAATGTCAGTGGAAAATATTCTTATGATACATTTATAAACATCATACTAGCTATTATAAGTCGATATTGTGAAAATGAAAATGCCCGAAAAAATCGTTGCAAGCTAGTACCAGTATCGTACTAGTATTGGATAGTTCGAGTCCTATCGGTTATCCTATGAACTAGTGGTAAATCCATAGGACAGATTTCGCTTCCAGGATCAGTAGAAAATACGACAATGAAGGAAAGGCTGTTTCGCAGGAGGACATGCGGTGACAACGCATCCCGCACAATAGGATTTTAGTGTAGCCAGTGCGGAGCACTATAGGTTTCTGCTTTTGAAGGATGACTGCAGCACGCGCTTTTAAATGGGAGCCGCTACGTAGAAAGGACGCACATAGAAAGGATGTCTGTGGATGCGATACATGTCCGTTTCTGACCCAATGGATCTATGCAATGGACACTGGCGCATCAAGCGTGCTTTTTCGCGGGCTATGTTGACCCCACGGAGAAAACACAATGCATCCACCCATACACACATGTCCTCCATTGTGAGGTCTGGCTTCGATTGCAGTGGGTGTGTGAGATTTTCCCGAGTCTTATTTAGCTTTTCATTTGGAGAGTATCGAGTTTGCGGCCGATAAGGCGATGTTTGTAAATGCAACCTTTGCGGCTAGCCTTTAACCCCGAAAGTGTCGCTCGGGCGGGAGGTCTCGTCTAGAGCGGGCGTTTCTTCCCTGACCCCATGGCCCGGATAAAGTGGCCGTAATTTTCAAATCTGCCAGGGGCGCTCGGAAAAATAAGATGAGAAATTCTCCGCGGAATGAACTAGTCGCCGCTGCGCCAGCAGACTCTCCGAGGCTATCGTTATTACTGGCCGGCCACGATTGCGCCAAGCGTAAAACGCGAAATATAACTCGAGTGTATTTTGCCGGGGTATTGATGTCGGATTAAATCCCAATTAAACTATAACGGGAATCCTCCGAGTTTTACGTCATCAGCCATAAGCAATTCCTCCTTGTTTTCTCGGTCAACTTCTTACCCTTCGTACATCCAATATTGAAAAATACTTTCCTCCCACAATTACGATTCTTCAATAAAACAATTAATAATCACGAAATATAGATTGAAGTAGGTTCGATATGACACTAAAATGAAAACTTATTCACTCTTACAGAGAATCCTCAATTCCGCGAAACCCCAACAAGCTAGCAGTCCAGATTCCTCGAATGGGAGTTTGCGATTAGTGTCCGAGCACATCGCGTCCCCACCCTGCTTCCTGACCAATAGGTTTTTCAGCTCTCGTTATCGTCGAGCGCCAATGCAAATTGCTGGCAACTCCAGGCTTCTTTTCCTCGGGCCGTCAAGTCTCGGCACATGTGACAGTGTCGGTTGTGAGCAACATCCAACCGGGAACTCCGTGGAATTCACTCCTTCGATTCTAAATAGGAGCCCTCGGCCGCGCACTCCAATTACTCCGCGAAAATCGGCCGAGAGCCTTTCGCCCATCAAATCTCATCCGCGATAGCGGCAATTGTTCGGTCGCGCGAGTCGGAGTACCTTGAATTTGGCGCGTGGTAAGCTCTTACTCTTTTTTTATTGACGCTTTTTTGATATGTTTGCCGAGTGCGTTTTGCTTGAGTGCCTCGAGTGTGCGAGATTGCGGGGAAAGTGACGCGCTAATGGACGAAACAATAAACTCAACTATTGAAGAGTGTAATAATCGAACTATAATACAATAATAATTCAAGAGGATTTAAAAATCGTGTCAAGCTCCTTGATGTTTCTTCTAACTTGAAATCTGGAAAACACGACCTTCTTTAATTAAAATAATATTTACTTCCTTCGAATAAAGAATGTTTTTCTCATGTTTGGTTATCGTCAAAAATAAGTGAAATATTTCATGATGTTCGAGATAGACACCTTATATACGTAGTGAATACGCCTTCGGATGATTTCGATAACTATTTATCACATTAAAAGAGCAATTGCGCTGGTTGATTTATTAATATTTCAGAAACGCAACGATATCTGCTTTTTCTTTCGGTCCTTTTTGCCAGTGAGATTCTTTAAATTCATCACCCGTTCTATCTGGCAGCGGTAAATAAATATATCCATTCAACACATTCTCTGAATCGTCCTGTACCATTTTCATTTCCCTATCGGGGGGAAGAGCTGGCATCGGCAGATTGGTCCAGCGAAGCCGGGCGTTTTAATGAAATGCAAATAAAGAAATCAGTTATCGCGAACGCGGCTAGTGCACCGAGTCCGCGCGCTAATGACGCGACTGAGGACAAAAACAAAGGTATTTGTCTCTGCGCGCGAGAGAGTTAAGTGGAATCGTCCCGCCTAATTTATGGGTGACAGTCCTATCTGACCCTCGCGAGTTACTATTCTCAGTGGTGGTTTCCACGGAACTCCACCAACTATTCTCGGCGGCGCATTGTATCGGCGAAAAATCCTGGCCAAATTCCCCCTCTACTCTCCGGAATTTAATTATGCGAATTATGTATACTTGTTTCTCGGGGCTATCAACCGCCTTTTTTGCGCTAGCGGCATTCTCGATTGCGGCAGCCATTCGATCGTTGAACACGTGTCAAAATGGCTTAGGCACGCGGCCAGGGTGCGCGCACTCTGCCAAAGCCATTTTCTTGGAAGTAAATTTTGAGCAGCCTAACACGCGTCTAATAGTCATTTTGTCATCGAGAGAATCTGCGAGTTGCTAGCCCACTATTCTACCAATGAGAAATCCCGCAATTCCTGCATCCCATTTGGTCGTATTAATTTACAATTGTTTCTAATTATAAAACTGAATGAACTGACTAAAGCAACCAAATAACAAAATGCGATGTACACATACTACTCTATATCGCGGAAAAAGGAGAAGCGTGAAAACCTCTCATAAACAAACGAGTGTAAAAATCGATAGGAAAGAATGGTAGCGGAATACACAAATAAAGATACGCGACAACATAAAATCTCAATGTCAAGTTACGAGCCGTTGTATCGACAAATTCCACACATCGATTTTTTCTCATTTCGTGATACTCGGCTCATTTATCCAATTCCGTTTAATTACCAAAGCCCGATTAACTCGTGCAAAAACGCAAAAAATTGCATCAACTCTCACGTGAGAAATGATAAGAAGAGAATATCAATTTGTAGCGGATAGTAGACGCTAAGTCTCCCAAGAAGCAACTCCCAATAGGTTTATGGGAGCGTGGCTGCGTTACACCATAATACCCCTCTGTTTCCAGCGCCATAAGGAGGGCACACGATAAAGCATTCACGATCGGCGAAGATAACGACGATAACCGATAACCGATTTCCACCTGAAAATATATAACTGGACCAAACGCCTATAGCACAGTTCGAAGTATCGTGGTGCCGTCAACATGTCTATTTCTCTGCCGAAACTCTTGCTGCTCCTCGCCAGCTTGAGCGGTGCCTTGCTGTCGGGAGCAGAGTGCGCGCAACTCGCCGAGAAAGAGTGGTGGGAAACCGCATTGGTCTACCAAATCTGGCCGAGGGGATTTCAAGACAGCGACGGGGATGGCGAGGGTGACTTACAGGGTGAGCGCCGAATCAACTGAGAGTTATAAAGATAGTGTGGATTTCAACTGGAAATTATAAGTTGTAATGTTATGTGTGAAAATTTTGTCTTGGATTTCTTGGGTTGTCTTGTAACTTGTGTAATTCGATTGGGTTTGTAAATAGAAGTGATTCCATTGGAAATGCCAGTGATTACTTGTGCGATTCACGATACTCTATCGGCGGAGATGAATTCTTTCGAAACGTATTCGATACCAGCGAACGGTTATTTATCTCACGCCGGGAAACTCTGCCTCGCGTTCTACTTTCCTCTTTATCGGCTCTGCAACCTCTGCGGACGCGGTCAATATCAAACCCATGGATGACCCATTTACAATTCTTGTTAAATTCGTATTTACCATTCGACAGTTAGCTTGTAAATGAATTACTTAATTCAGGCATCATCTCCCGATTGGACTACATTGAGGGATTGGGTGTCGATGCTATTTGGATAAACCCAATCTACCCTTCGCCGATGATCGACTCCGGATACGACGTCTCCGATTATACTGACATCCACCCCTCGTTCGGCAATCTAACCCAGTTCCAAATGTTAATTCAGGAGGCGCACAAGCGAGGTATCCCTTCGATCTTGCTCCCTTAGACCCTTTACACTCTATAGAACCCGTATTATTCCCTTGGCAGAATTGAAGGTCGTTTTGGACGTGATACCAAACCATTCCAGTGTCCAGCACGACTGGTTCCTATTGTCGGAGGATCGGATCGGGGCCTACACTGATTACTACCTATGGGCTGATGGGAAAGTGGATAGACGGGGAAATCTTCTACCGCCTAATAATTGGGTAAAGGGTTGTGTGTTGGCATTGTTCGTGAATTAGGCATTTTAATATAATTCTATCTACAACCATACAGGTGAGCACTTACAGTACCGAGAACGGATCGGCCTGGACGTGGAGCCCAAGAAGAGGACAATGGTACTATCACAAGTTTCATGAGTCCCAGCCCGATCTCAACCTCAGAAACGAATTCGTCATAGCAGAATTACTGGTAACCCGAAAACCTCAACTTTCCCACGGTTTTTAATAACTAAGTTCTATATAACTAGTAATAAAAATATTCTGTTTGCGACAGAGTATCTTTGACTTCTGGCTGAAAAGAGAGGTGGATGGTTTTCGACTGAACGCAGTGTCGTACTTCTTTGAGGACCAACGGCTGCAGGACGAGCCAACTGCCGGCGACGGGACTTACACTTCCGGCCTACCGGATAACGGAAACTTGCTCTTCATGCTCCGTTCCTACATAAACGACTGGATAATAGTCAACAATGCGACATCCAAGTAAAAAGAATATTTGTTTAGCACGTTAACGACTCTGGACAACATCCACTGTAACAGACATTATATTTGCAGGATGTTGATCGCGGAGGCTTACGAGTCCGACGAGAAATTAATCTCGTACTATGGAAACGAGACGCACGCCGGAATACCGCCGTTCAACTTCCGGTTCATTACCCACGTCAGTAACAACAGCGACGCCCAGAGCATCAAGGATATTCTGGATCAGTGGCTCGGAATACTTCCCAACAATGCCTCTACTAATTGGGTGGTACGACCAGGAAACTTCTATTATTTCACTCATTTTTCTATCCGTAGACGTTCGATTTATTATTATTCTCCTCATATTTAAGAATTTTGATATCAAGTCTTCCTAAGAATTCTTTTCACTCATTTTTCCATCCGTAGAAATCAATGTATCATTTCATAGACAATTTCTAAAGACTGTTACATAAAAGTGGAAAGTTTAGAAAAGTTCCATATGATTGCAGCTGTCGAATCACGACAACTCAAGAGCAGCTTCGCGAATCGGCCTAAACCGAGTGGACGGTCTGCACATGCTAAGTCTCCTCTTACCGGGGCAAGCGTTCACCTACTACGGCGAGGAGATAGCGATGTTGGACGGGAAATTAAGTTGGAGCGAGACGCGCGATCCAATGGCATGCTCGAGGACCAACGAAACCTTCGAGCGGTTCTCGAGGGACCCGGCGAGGACCCCCATGCAATGGAACTCGAGTGTCTCAGCGGGTTTCTCTACCAATGAGAGCACCTATCTCCCCGTCCATCCTGATTACATGGACAGGAATGTCGAGGCGCAAAAAGCCCGGGACAAAAGCCCCTTGAACACCTACAAACAGCTCGCGATGCTTAGGAAGAACCCGGTTTTCACCCATGGGGATTACGAACTTGCCACGCTTAACGATGATCACGTCTTGGTGATGAGAAGGTTGGTTATTCATGTCACATGTACAATTCTTGTATTCATTTGTACTTACCTTGCAGATCATTAGAGAACCATACATCGTACATTATTATCACTAATTTGGGCCTGCGGCAAGAAAAAGTCAACTTGACTGAATTGTATCCAACGCTCGAGGACCCGTTGGAAATCGTCGTGGCTTCCAGCAACGCTGTCTATATCGCGTGAGTATAAAGCGATTGAGAATTTGCAGGAAATATAACGAGAGTCAGCTGTTTTTGCATTATTCCCATTTCTCTCGCAGAGGTAACATTGCACGCGATGACATTATACTCACTGCCAATGCCGCTTTGGTGATAAAGGGCGAGGAGAGCGGAACATCTACTGACACACCGCCATCCACTTGTATGTAAACCTGCTTCGGATCGAACCACCATAACAAACAATATGTGTCTTTACAATGAAAATCTTGCAGTTACACCTATCGATGAGAGCACCCAGTCGTCGACCGAACACACTAAACCAACAGGAAAGCCAAGACCACCGATCACTACTCCAGATCCAAATTCTTCCGCGGAAAATCTAGTGTCTGTATTTCCTTTGACCGCAATGATCCTCGTCATAATCACACTCTTAAATCACTAAAACCTCCTCAAATGTTATTCGCGAATATGTAAAACTCACAATATATTCCTAGAATAATAATTATCCACAGCATTTATTACTTATCACACATACTCACTCACTCACACTCAACATCCCACATGTCCTCTATTTTCTCTCATCAATCACACATCCACGCATGCAAGCATTCTTATCGCTGAATCTCAGTGCCACTACACTCAACGCAGGAAATTCTTTTGGCGATCCGATAGCCAGCTTTGTTTATTAATAGAAGATTTACTACCACTGGAAGGAGACATCGACCTTAAGCGGTAATCTCTCGGAGCCGGCTAATATTAGTAATGGGATCCTCGCTAGCTAGTAAGCCGTGTACGCGCCGAGAAAGAAGTGTGCCGAGTGACTCAGACTAAACTCGAGAGGATCCGACGCAGGTGCGCGCGTATTGTGTCGCTCGATTGGCGCGGTTGTCAACCGGACAGGGGCATCGCTGATGCGACAGCATTCGCGGCTGGGAGATGTGTACAGAGTGAATCCGCGATAATCCCGCTCTGCAAATAGGTGGAGCACCTCTTTATCTCGACAGATGTTTAGGAGGGAAGGGGGAGATTTCGCGCGGTCGAGAAGCTGCGGAGTTCTTCCGGTTTGGTGTTTTCATTGTAAACTTTCGGCTGACTTCTTTATTGACTTTCAATCAGATCGATTAGTTGTTGCTATTGCATTTTTTGCTGAATAATAACAAATCATTTTGTTCTCATTACCCTACAACCTAATCAAGAAAACGTCCATTCCTTAATAACAATCGACACAGACGGTAAAACGACTGGAAACGTCGACAATACCAAGCGCAACCTCCCCGATTTCCGCGCGACAAACACAAAATCCCTCACAACCAGTGACAATCGCAGACTTATCTCTCTCCGCGCGGACCAAACGGCAGAAATAAGGGGTCGAGTAGACCAGCCGGGAAAGACGGCGAGTCGCTGAAAGCGCAGTTGCTCTAATTCGCCATCAAGTTCAGGGTTATCGGGCGGGGGCGAAGGAAAAATGCGCGCTCTTCCGCGGCTGATTATCGTCGCGACGCGCCGAGTCGTGCCGTGTTAAACGCTTCCGATTATTTATCTGCACAGCCCAATTTGCGTGCTCTACGTATCGCCGCGGCACTAGTGCGAGTGCGAGTCCGACACACTCTGGCCGAGGGGGGGCACATGCATCCACGTACAAGGCTTGTTGGCAGAAGGAAGAGCAGTCCGAGTGCCGTCTCCTCAGTCTGCCCGTCTGTTATCAACGGTGAGCATCGGCTCGCCAAGGTGATATGAGAGAGCATGGAGCTCCAGGAGACCACTTATCTACTTTGCAACAAGATACCTGCTAAGCGAAAGACCCCCAAGGATCCAGGTCTGCTATGCAAATACTTTTTATCATTTATTCTTGATTCTTATATTGCTAGTTGCGATCTTACTGTTTGCCGTCAGTACTTTTGGTGTATAAATTATTTTTTGCAATTGGGATCGTATTCGAGGAGGTGATCGAATTATTTGTTGTATTATTACGTGAAGGTCTCACGACTTACTTAAAGACAGGAGATACTCGGCTGAATATGGGGTACTTTATCTCCGTGCTTCGTATGTAGGTTGCTAGATGAATTAACAATACGTCTCATTATAACTCGAGGGATGTTTACCAGCAAATTAAATGGAGAAAGTTCTTATAATAATCTTCGACTAGTTTTCAACTAGTACGTGGCAAACATATGACACGCAAATAAGTTTACACTCGTAGTTGCATATTTAATTCATACTTTCTATCCGTTTTGAAGTTTCGAGATAGAATTACACTATTCGATATTTCAATGTCGTTAATACATATAAATAATAGAGGAAGATAATTGATTAGATTAAGATGTCTAAGGGGAAAAGGTCGAGAGTTTTAATTTCCCCTTTCAGAAAGAGGGTACGGGGAACTCGGATACTACGCCGTCTACCCAAGTTCCTTGAAAACCCGCCTCTGCTTATTTTGGACACTGTGGGCGATACTAGTGATAGTGCTGCTCGTCTCCATTCTAACGTACTGCTGCGTCACACCGTACACTTGCAGCGGGAACAAAGGGAGACTCGAGGCGCCAGCAATGCAGCCGGTAAGTTGCGGACAGAAAGTCAGAAGTCCCCTATTCCTCCACTCCCTGCAACTCCTAACACAATCTGCCGCTTTTGCTATTCCAGTAAGCGCGCCGAATCATCAAGACGTGTCTCTCTCAACATCTCCATTCCGGGTTGTTTTGACCAGAATGCTCTCGCAGGAATGTTCGAAAATCCCTTGAAAATCGATCGATCGCGATAGCATTCTCTTGGTGGTATCAGCTGGCCAGGAGATAAGCATCACAAGAAAAGCGTAATTCCTTTGCTTACCGACCATCAGTCTCGGTGGGCCTCTCGAGGAAGTCGTCGACGGAAGATCTGTATCAGTCAATGAACTCGGAACAATAACATATTCCGCTGCCAGTCGTGGCTTTCAGTCTTTGTATTGTAGGTAGAGGTTTTGTAATAAATAACAGGATGATATCTCAACTTGGATTTCTTGTGTCATTGATCCCCTGTGAATTTTTCATTTATTTATTATTTCTATTTGATTACTTAGTTCGAAATTTAGATTGAAAATGTCATTTAATATTCGACTGTTTTTCATACCCAATTACTTACGTAATTTTTTTAATTACCAATATTTGTTCGCCAGTTCCATAAATGTGTCCAATTGTTAGTCATTTCATTAGTAGCTCTAAGCTTCCGCATTAAACTGTATCAGATTACGATATTGTAGATTCCGCAAATAATACGCTACACGTAATACGATTTACCGCTGAAATCATAGGATGATGATCGACACCGACAGCATCGCAGGCGCGTCTCACAACGCACCCAATGAATCACAAATAATTCGATGGAATCGATAGGCACTGATTACATAGACAGCACTTGTGGCCTCTAGCCACCATCTGCGCAAGTGTCTGCCCATCCTCCAAACGAATAAACTCGAAATGAGAGCATTTATTTCAGTCGTGGGCCACTGGCCCCTGGAACCCCGCGCCAGAACAATTTTCCCCCTCAAACACCTTACCTTTCGTCCCCCGAATACCAACAAAATCAACTTTCACCGTCCCCCGGACGAAGCCAATTTAATTCCTTCCTGTAGGTTTTTGCGGTGCTCGCAATATTATCGCGAAAAGCTCGTCGGAAGTTTGGTTTCGTCAGGCGGGAAGCACGTCCCGTGCGATTCTTGCTGATACAGCACGTTCGGTGGGTCGACGGCGCGCTCCAGTTGGACGATAATTGGCTCATTATCCAGTAGTTTTCGCGGCCGACGAGGAAGGAACAGGCGGAGAGGCTGAGAGTTAGCAGAGGCTTACAATCGGCCCAGTAGGCCCGTAGTACAGGTTCGACGAGTTTCGGTTGAAAAGGGTCGTCCCTGGGGTGGCTGTATTGAATAGAGTGCGTCAGTGGTGGTAAATAGGAGACGGATCGAAAAGGGCTCCAGCGAATCAGATCGTCGAGGCCCGAAGGGTGGAAGGAAGCCATAGCCGACCAGCCGTTACTCCCATCACTACCTTCGACGGACCCGGAGTGCGACCGTTGGGCTCTCCAGTACCTAAGCTTCTCCAAGAGCTACCGATCCAGAGAAGAGAATTCATCCAAACTGCCCAGCATCCCCCGCTTCCGCGAGATCGTCTTAGAACGGCAGGCTTACGTCCCGCGAGATCACGTTGCGAGCGATGGAGAGTGGGAGGCTGGATTTAGATAGCGCCGAGGCGAACGGCGCTGCCAAGGAGCCGACGGCCGCAGTCGTTGCCACGTACAAGTCCCTGCCGGACGACGACTCCAACTGGCAAGAGAAGCAGCAACAAGAAAAAAACGCCACGATGGGCAAGTCGAACGTCGAGAGCGAGATCGATGATGGAGCGCAGGAGAAGATGCTCAAGGACGAGACGAAAATCTCACCGACCAAGGAAGCCACCGAGGTACTCTACATACTTAGCGCTTAGTTACTATGGACGACACCACGCCTATGATCGATAACACTCACGGCTTCCGTTATCACTTAGTTTCCTATTCTTTTTTTTCCATGGCCATTTCTGCGCCATTCTCATTAACAAGTCGAGTAGACCACTGCGAAGACGAGAGACTAAAATAACTGGCCCTTAATATGAAAATAACCACGCGTTACGAGAATCGACTGATCTACTTTTCGGCAGCTTTCACAATTTTTTTTTTGTGTCCCTCGTCACTGTATATCGAGGCCGGAATGCAAGCTGATGAAAAGTAAGAAATAGCCATGTTGCATCATCCTCTCAGTCTTCTCAGTATCATAGGAAAGGGGCTTGAGGAAAAGAATGAGATTGGATTCAGTAGAGCTTAACCAACAACATCCTGTTATAGAGTCTACATGAAATTACTTTTTTCATAGGTGAAGTTCATCTCTGAGAATGGAGATGCCAAGATCGACATTGAGGCAGTTAAGCAGAAGCTCTCCGGAATGGGAAAGGAAGAGCTGATGAAGTTTGCGACTGATCCCTTCTGGATCAAAATGAGATGGTTCCTATTTATAAGCTTCTGGCTGCTCTGGTTGGCCATGTTGGGTGGTGCAATAGCCATCATTGTAATGGCACCCAAGTGCTCTGCCCCACAGCCGAAAGAATGGTGGGAAGAGAGTCCTATTGTCCACTTGGATGTTGCGGATACCCACACTCACAATCTAAAGGGTCTGGAGCCACTGCTGGATACCTTGAAGGAGCAAGGCATACGAGCAATCTCACTGGAAACTATAGTTAAACAGAGCCCAACAGGTGCGCATGCACATATGTTACTTAGACAGATACATGCAAACCTGTAATTCAACATGCTCTATAAGAATCTTTGTTACACAGGGGACACTGAGGACTTCAAAGATATCATTCCGGAGTTGGGTACCATAAATGATTTAGAGGCTCTGATCAAGGCAGCCAGAGAGAGGGAGCAGCACATTATATTGGAGCTTGATCCCAATCATTCTGCTCTGGACCACCCATGGTTCAAGAACTCAATAGAGAAGAAAGATCCGTACACCGATTATTATGTCTGGGCAGATGGAAAGACAAGCTCCGACGGCGCACGCAATCCGCCAAACAATTGGGTGGGTTTTTTAATACCGAATTGAGAATAATCTAGAAAATCGATGCATATACTATTTAACAACCAATAATCATAGTTGACCGTTAACGGCGGCTCGGCCTGGGAATGGAACGAGGAGAGAGGCCAATACTATTTCCATCAATTCAACAAGACTCAGCCGGATTTGAACTACAACAACCCAGCAGTGGTCACTGAGTTCGCTGTAAGTTTTTCCCTCGCCAGATTCGTGCTACTATCGTTCGTAAGATATGAAACTTATTGAATTTTTCTATCAGGATATCTTAACACACTGGCTGAAACTGGGTATCAGTGGATTCCGTTTGGCAAACACGCAATACCTAACAGAAGAACAGAGTCTCAGTGACGAGCACAGGAGCACCGTCCCGGTCGACGACGACAACTATGAATCTCTGGTGCACGCGTACACAAAAGGTCGCCCAGAGAACAAAGCTGTTTTATTGAATTGGAAAGAGAGAGTTCGAAATGAGACAGAAGGAAAAGGGTACGTTCCCCATTAAAGTTCCCTCTTGGCTCCACTCTTCACTGGAAATTCAATAACTCATGATGCCTTGCAGATTGTTTGCTCTCCAAGACGACATCGGCGCGGATCTCCTAGCAGTATACAACGATGATACACAACTAATAGATCTCCCACAGAACTCGCAGTTCATCGCAACAGCGGACGCTACAATAGAAGCTACCACGCTGCAGCAAGGCATTTCGCAGTGGCTCACGTCTATCCACGTCCCATGGCCAGGCTGGGATGTACGTACAAACGAAGATATCTACTATCATCTATTGTGACTGGGGACGATACTGATTGTTTCGATACTTCCAGCTCAATGGAAAGAAACAAACACTGAGGGAAAGGATGCCAGCTGATATTGCAGACAGCATAACACTGATGACCCTCCTCCTTCCTGGTACTCCAATCATCACTTTGAACGATACCTTATCCGCGAAGGAAGCATTTGCGACACTCAGCAAAGCGCGAAGCGGCCTAACGTTCCTTCATGGGGAAACCATGACGAAGATTGTCAACGGAACAGTCTTCGTGTACACAAGGTAATCTCGGCACTGCCACTAATCCACAAAACCTCGGCTAAAATGAAACTAACAAATTGGTTTATTGTTTGGGCTAACTTTAATTCGAGCGTTCAAGGGGCGCCGAAACAAATAATACGAAATAAGTCACACTTCTCAGAAACGGAGAATGGAGCAATTGAAGCCGATTTAATACATCAATTGGCTCTTCAATTGTCGCTATTCAGCCGCGCTCCGTTCTCTCACATTAATACCGTCGAGCGACTCACACGCATAATAACACTTACACGTTGGTCAGTTGGGTCAGATAATGTACTAACCGAAGATTAATTTACCTTGTTCCATGCTCACTCCTACGCAACGCAGGAGCTGGTGAGTCTTACTAACATACAGCATGTTCCTATCATAGCCGTAGGAAAAAGTAGACTAAATCCGAGATAAACTCTGGTTTTTGAAATGCATGTTCGAAACTGTTACTAATATTGTTTGCTTCTAATGGAATGTACTATCCTCGCAATGTATTTACCCAACATAGAGGCTAAAACCCTTTAATAATATCCAGGTTAAAGAGCGGTAATCCGGGATACCTTGTCGCCTACAACACGGCGGAGGAGCCGACTGTGGTAGACTTGTCCACAATACCGCAAGTCTCGGAAGAAATTAATGTTGTTGCGCACAGTCCGAACTACGCCCAAACCGGACCAACCATAAAGTAAGACTTCTCGTCACATTATATATGGAAACTTATCCAAGAGACTTAGTTACTACTCAATGATCTTCCTTGTTACAGAACGAAGCTGCCTTCGAACAAAGTCCCGATAACCGGGAAGAGCACACTGGTAGTAACATTTGTGCCGAAGAACTAAATCAGGCTCAAAACTTTACTTTCGTGCTATTTAACATGTATCCTCCAGAATAATGGCATTTATTTATCACGCATAAACGTGTATTGCATCTGCGACCAGCAGATGTACAATTAAATGAGCAGCAATCTTGATCTCTGTGTATCATTGTCTACTCCGCCCTTTATCGCCAGGTAAATCGGTAGAAACGGTTCTTGGTTTATTGGAAAAATGACTTTATTAATTACACACATAAGTAGGTCGCGAGGGAACGCTAGTCGAGTGGCTAGCGTGGCCAAACGACCTGGACACTCGTCATTCGATGTGCAGTTTATTTGGATCTGTAAACCTTACTGTAAAAATATAAAACAACGCCGGTATCGGCACGAGCGCGAGCATCGCCGGGTGAATGCTCACACCGTGCAAAGTCGCAAGTGCTATTACTCCGTAGCCATGGATTAACCAGTGCCCTAAAACGACTATCACATTCTTCAAGTCCGTCACCGAACTCAGTAACAATGATTTCACCGACTGAAAATTCGAAATTACACAATTAGAACCTCCGACCCGAAAAAGCTGGGTGATTTCCGTGTTACACATAAGTCAACGTACCTGATTCAATTCGAAAGCAAAATGAGCCGCGTTCGACAAGATCGATAGAATGATCGTAATATACGGAAAGGAGTAGTCTGGAAAATGAGGAAAGTACATTCATCTAATTACTCCGGCAAATCATCGACAGTCACAGCGGCGTGAAGGTACTTACATATGAGACCACCACCGACAGCGTGTATCAACACTAAAATCGGGTAAAAGTACAACGCGCTGTATATCGAAAACTTGCCCTGCCTCGGGAGGAACTTTGTGGCGATTAGCGGCCTCACCAACAACATGAGAACGATGCCCAAGGCGTAAAAAATGAATACCATTGTGTACCTAAAACAACCAACTTCTAAGAAAAACCGTTTACCTCAACCCCCTGTACTACTCCAACCATTACCAAACAATACTAACAAAGGATAAACAGCCTCCTGGGTGCAGTGCAGAGTATCCTCGTAATTAGGTCTAGGATTATGCAAGAGAGTATACCAATCGGACAGTGTAGCCGGTGTGCAAGCCTTAATATCAAAGGAACCAATGGGGTTCATCAACTGCAAAGTAATAAGTGCAGCAGCCACAATCTCCACCAAAGCGGAGAGATGCAGCATGAGCACTTTCTTATCAATAGTCCTTCGCATGGCGATCATGTCAATGAAGAACCAGTGCAAGACCAGTGCCAGCAGGGCCATGAAGCCGAGGTAGAGCCAATCGTAGAACATCGGGGACTCATCGCAAGGCACGCAGGCGGAGGAGGCGTTTGCACGGAATCCTCGAGGGCATGCACCGCAGTCGGTCCAATTGCCATCGGACAGTAGTTCCCTGCCGCAGTATAAACCGGGGCAGCGGAACAGCTGGCTCATGACTGCCTCGAGTTATCCACACTCTAGGGCATCTTTCGTCTTTCACGAATAACGATAAACGGCCTCAGGTAATTCGTCATTGCGATTTAGGGGTTAGGACTCGATTATCCTTCGAGTGTGGCCATCGCGCTGGTATAACAGCTGACATTAAAGCGGTGTCAGTCAACACCGAGTATTGTTGGCTCGCTGAGAGATAATATAGTTGGAACTCGTGCACTTTTTGAAATGGAGGTTTCGTATGTAAACAGAGCTTATTTCAGACGATCTGACAGTTCGTACGATAATAGTTGTACTATTTACGGTGTGATTGTGGATACAGCTCCATCTAGAATTCTAGATCCTCGACTGAATGGAGCGGTTGGACTTGGCAATTGCGATGCATGATAGTTGCAAGAGTTTTTCGAAGCACCGAACTCGAAAACGTATAGGATTTATTATAGTTAATGTACTAATAATAATAACACAACCTAGCACGGACATAGATGCGACAGTATCACTTTTAAACGGCAGAATCATCAGAAAACATTCTTTCCCAAGATATCCGTGGCGCAATATTTGCATTAGTATTCTACTAAAGTATATTACAATTTCGAAATTTCATAATTTCATAGTTTGGACTCACCGATCGCTGAGTTTCGCACTTGACACGTTCAGCATTTATTGGCTTCGAACTCTAACGGCACACGCACTTAACAATCACTTGCCCGCACAACACCACACTGATCCGTTTTTCAACAATTGTGACCTCAAAAGCCAACGAAATTATCAAAAAGCCGCGAACACTTCGATTGGCGTCGGATTCAAAGAACGCTCACGAACAAAATGGCGGCAACGCAATTTCCGACGCCCATCCTAGTGCGCCATCTGCCTCGTGGCTGAGTTTGTGAACTAATATATCTACTTGCGGATATTCCAGTAGAATAGGCCGCATTAATCGTTAAAGCTCGAACGTAAATACTTTCTAATTCCAACTCAAATATCTTACGTTCGAGACGAATCGAACTATACCACCTCAACAATTCCATTATTAATTTATATTAACCTAGATAAATATAGAATATATCTCTGTTAATCTGAAAAACAAATGGCATTGATTGGAAATATATCGTTTTTCTTTTCTTCACAGTTAAAACTATAATCTCCTTATCAACTGCCTCAACGATAATTTCCTGTTGCCTCATGGTAGGATTAAAAGTTGGCAGCAAACAAAAAATTGAATATGCTCACTCAAACGGGGGTGTTTATATTCTTTACATAACTGTAGACATAAGATCTTTTCTTTCCCATGAATGCAATGGTATCTCGCTGAGTTTTATTTATCTAATATTATTGTTAATTGAAAAATAATGTTTAATGGAACAAATATTAGCAGAGGCTATAAGGTGATAAAGACTTCCGGATCATTCCATACGCATCCATCACCCAGCTGGGGAGAGGCCGTCGATAATGCGAATCTAAATGCTTGACCTTTGATACATACATTTTACATAAGCAAGTTCATTCGGCGGCGACGAAAAACGGCGAATACACACACCTGCCATGTCCGAACTATCTAAAAGTATATACATCGCAAACCAAGCAAATATCATCTTCCGCACGATCCCATTCCTCATTTATTCGCAACAAGCACAGCAGAACCTGCGAAAAGCAAAAGCATACAAAAACATAAAGTGTCTGGGCTCCAATCGCAGAATGGTCTAATCTTAAAGGCCTGTTTTTAAAAAGACACGGCATTCGAGCGTTATCGTGCGCAAGATAATCGCGAGCAGATGTAGATTGCAGTGGGAGATAAGGTATTCGACGCGCATTGATCAGAAGTGCATCGAGCGGCCAATGGGAGCGTCGGTTCCATCGGTCTTAGCAGAGTGGTAAATTCAAAGCGCGAGCGGTGATGGGTCGTTTGGGGAAGGACGCTCGCGGAGTGGCTGGGCGAGAGAAGTGGCTGGTTACGTAGAAGGCAGGTCGTGTGCGTCGGTTGGGAAAGTGGCGCGCTCTGGGCCGGCTCGTGGCTGTTCGGGCGGACTCGGTCGTCTCCGCTCGATCATTGCCGAGAGCGCACATTACTATTTTCAGGCACAGAAGGCACCTCTTGACGGGTTTTCAATAAGTAAGAAGGCGACGGTGCGAGGGAGCGTTTTTTTCTTTTTACCCGAGATATTGTACGTGCGGTAGATGGGGAAATCGTGCTAGTTCCGTGTGCGCCGAGAGGATAAAGGACAATGCTCGACGAGATCCGTAGAGAGCTCGATGCCTGACGGACGGTTGCTCGTGCGGGCAAAAATGAAAGAAGCTCGTCGCTCGGAGCAGCTGATGGCGGCCGAGTGCTGTTCGAGCCAGCTCGGTCTCTTCGCTCGCGGCGTTTAAGTGAGAGTGTGCCTTTCGCATTGGCCGGCAACGAGGAGAGCAGTGAAGGGACGCGCGTGCGAGGAAACGGATAATCAGCCGAGCTCTGCTTTGTCGCGGAGCCGGGAACCGCCTCTGGACGGCCCGAGAAGGTATTATTTCGTAACGGTGCTACACCGTCGAGAGCGAGCGAGCGAGAGAGAGAGAGAGAGAGAGAGAGAGAGAGAGAAAGAGTGAGTGAGCGAGAACGAGAGAGCAAGCGAGCGAGTGAGAGAGAAAGAAAGAGTGAGTGAGAAAGGGAGAGAACGATCGAGCGAAAGAGCGAGAGAGAGATAGAGAGATAGAGTTGCTTCTTTTAGCGAGTCGAGCTAGCCGACACCGAGTGCCGACACGCAGGCAGCCGCCACGCTTTCCTGTGTCCGGTAAGGTTCTGGCAGGAGCCGCGGAAGCTTCCCAGTCTCGGGGCCAGGCTCAATGGGAAGCGGCTCGCTCCCCTGAGAAAGGAGGAGAGAAGCGCGAGCGACGAGCGGCGGCCACTGCCGCTACTCCTCTATAGAGGCGTTGATGCTGATCGGCGAGCGATAGCCACCGATAATCAGCCGAATCGGCGATATCCCGGTGCGTAGGAGAGAACGCGTTCCTGCGCCGCCCGATCGAAAGCAGAGTTCCGAAGGAAAGCCACCTCGCGCTCTCTCGCCGCCTCGGCCAGTCTTGAGAGTGTAGGTGGGAGCGAGCGCGAGAGAGAGAGAAAGAGTGTGAGAGAGAGAGAGCGAGTGGCCTGGACGACGTACGTGTACTCGTCCATAGGAGAGCGAGGAGGCGAGAGACGACACGGGGCGTGCGTCCGGCCGCGTGTGACAACGCCTAACCAGAGCGCGATCGCGCCCCTTTTCCTCGCCGGAGAGCAGCTTACCTCCCGACGACTCCGGAGACACACCGAGAGCCAGAGATATACCTCCCCTGCGCTTGACTCGTCAGCGACCGAGAGACCGAGAGACCTCTCCTCTCTCTGCAGCGGCGAGCTCTCCTCGCCGTTCGCCGTTCGCCGTTCGCTGGATAGACAGAGCCAGCGAGCCAACGAGCACACCATCTCGACATTCCTCAACAGACAAGACAGCCGCACACCGCTCCTCTATGTACTCTTGATGGATCGGCTCTCTCGATCGACGACACGCCTCGCACCATCCTCTAGCACGTAGATATATATATATCTATATATATATATACCAAAACGCATATATATGTATATATGTGTATATCTATCTATATAGATATATATATCCAAAGAATTAACGAGAGTACGGGCCCTTAAAGGTTTACTCGACGTTAGTAGCTCTCCTCGTGCTATGCGCGCTCGGCTAGCCAGCCTTTTCACCCCTCTCCGTGGAAGGAACGCCTGAACAGTAGGTTACCGTGTCCAAGTGCACGCACCACGTGCGCCTCTACCTCTACGTAATAGTGCCAGTGTGTACCCCTTTCTTGTTGTGAATGCAGTGAGTTCGTCGTCGGGGCGGAATACGGCCTCCTCGGGCTCGGCACCTCCTGCTGCAGCCGCGCCTAACGCCGACATGCTGCAGCCGAGGCACGAACGTAACTCCAATTCACCTGGTTCCAACAGTCCTCATAGTGCCTCTGTTAATTCCACCATGTCTGGGACTTTTGTTGACCGGATAGATCCCTTCGCCAAGCGGTCTGTCAAGAAGAAGTCGAAGAAGTCGCAGGGCTCCTCGCGATACCGCAACTCACAGGATGTCGACCTTCAGCAGCTGCCGCCACTGAAAGGTTAGTACCGAGCCGCCCAGGCTTCTCTTCTTTCTAGTCTCTAGTCTCTCTAGCGGAAATGAGTAATTGATGAGCGAGGTTATGGTCTGCCAAGGAATTATTGCTTTCTGGTATTTGGGGTTTTTGGTGGGTGGTCTGGTCAGGCGCTGCCTTGTGTTTAGTGGAGGAAGGCTGACTAGGTTTCTGAGAGCTTAGAGTTACTCGAGAACTTGAGATATAAGTCTGTGAGTTCTCCGGTGCACGCTGGAGACCAAATAATTGGCCAGAGTGGTACCACGATACTCGTACAAGAGTCTCATCGCTCTCTCTATGCTAGTACGTCTATTGCGTTCTGATCTATATTTCTAGCATCCTCTAAGAAAGCAAAACAACCCAGTTATGACTCTGGCGAATCACATAATCCAGGCGTATCCTTGAACCGATCTGACAATTGCTAATACATTTGCCGTTCTTGTATTATATAATCATGGCGCCCCAGTTGCATTGGGTGCGAGTCAAGTAAACAAAATCAAGGGGCAATGCATGTGCGTGTACCATTTATTCTCTTCGCTGTACAAACAGTATTGACATAACATTTGGCTGGGTGAAGCGCATTACAATCCTGTTACATGGGAAGTTGAGAAGTACTCTAACAAGTATGCTGCGACAAACATTAGCAATAGTTTCCAGGTTGGCTCAGTTTGAGTTCTGATTGACTGACTATCACTGGATTAGAATCGACTGAGTGGTGAGTCGACGGCGAGAGTCGAGGGGTTAAGTTGTGGCTGAAATCGCCAAGTGGCAGCGGGCTAACCTCAAACTCGCCGGAAGCCTCTGGCCAGCTTCGAGCTGGACGTGCAATTCTTTCGCGCGATTCGACTGTTAATCGAGCGGACATTCGAATCTCTCTGCGAATTCGCGAGAGGCCAATTAATAGGCGGCATCGCTCGACGAGCTTCCTCGGGAATATGTGCCGGCTATGTAATACATAACACTACTTATTGACGCGTGCTCCCTGAAAGTCGATACCTGGAGTCCCCGGTCGCGACTTGCCTACTTGCCGCCGGCTCGACAACTCCGGCTCGAAATTACCGGCTATTATGACTCGACGCGAGGAATTGGATTTAATTAACTTATCTCACCCGTGGAATTGACACCGGTCGAAAATGAAACTTTAACTGCGACTAGTCCGGAGGGAACCTCGTGTCAATTGCAAATCAGAGTTGCGCGCATTAAATAAAACTCTTCTCGACACGAAATAAATCCTATTTCTATTCCCATAACTGAATGAGGCAGAAACATTTAATAAAGATAATTGGCAAATTGAATTTTCTAGATAACCTGCGACAATACTACAGTTGCGAATTGTTGAAATCGCGATGGGAATACGTGGGCCGAAAAAACATTGGGAGCCAGCCGCTTATCCTCGGAGTGTAAACATAATAGAAGGCGCTGACAATGACATAAGAACACCTGACAAATCAATAGATGGAGTAAACGAATTCCTTCTCGCACGCCGGGACGCACGCTGTAATAATTGGCCTCGCATACCTGTCTACATACTTATATGTAGACTAACGCGTGTCCGTGCGTGTGTCGAAGGGCAATGCGTGGTATGTGGGTGCCGGCATGCGCGCGCTCGCGCTTACTTTCATTCTGTAAAATGGATTAAGAGATAGTGGATGAATACGTAATGACGGAGGATAAAATGTTATCGGCTCGCAGAATTGATAGAATGATCCGTACGCTTTTCATTGGCGTGGCGGCTTTTAATTATCGGCGGGCGATGTGTCGCTATCGAGTTCCTCGTGGTGCTCGTTATTTTTATTTGCCTCAGCCGGCGCGCGCTCGTGATACATTGTATCTGGGTTACCGTCGCCTTGAATTAGGTCGTCGTTAAGTCACGAGACGAATTAGAATGATCGGGCGAAATTAATCGGCGAAGAATCCCACTCGGCTCGCTGAGTAGGTAGATGCTGTTAAAACAATACCTTCACTATCACTGAGAATCCTCCTCAAACTATATGCAATACACAAACATCAAGTAATTAATGAGAAACTAAACCAACAAAAGCTCTGAAATCTCAAGTCTCCCTTAGGACTCCCGGAGAAAGTGCCAGCCGTTATTAATATCCGTAAAGACATAAGGACGCATTGAGAGAGAATTGTGATGAAGGTTTGGTGGCGGGCGGAATCAGCAGTGCGTAACGAGGGCGCGCATTCTACAAGACGAGTTAACCGGCCTCCCCCGACTAACAGGTTAAACCTCGATTACAGTGCTAGGGAAGATCGCAGAAGCCAGTGGAAAAAGTAAATGCCCGAAGGAAAGAAGGGCGATCGATCGATGAGCTTCCCGCTCGCTCGCGCGCGTTGCGCGACCTCGTAGGTGGACGGGAAATTTAATGGGCCCCGCAGATTTCCGCATCCTCGCTTTCCCATCCGGCCCGCTTGGAAATGATACTCGCTGACCCATAAAGCGGCGCGCGGTCGGCAAGTTCCTCCTGGAGGGCAGGAGCGAACGGTCATGCGAAACAGAGGCTACACCACCTTGCACCAAACCAGTGTCGTTCACCTCTCGCTAATAAAATGGCAGTAGTCTTTCTCCCGGGCTTCTTCCTCTCCTTTACTCGCTCGCTTTCTCTCTTACTCGACGATCACCCTCCTCTCGCCAGCCTCGCGCTGGGCTCATCCTTTTCCAACCAGCTTTCCGATACTCGCCCTTCTACCTTCCCTTGCCCTCCGGGGAAAGCTGCTCGGTTCACGGAATATCTGAAAAAATGGGAGAGTGGTAGACCGCCGGGGAGTTTTGTTGTTTAATGGGGTGACCGAAGCAATACAATGTATGAACCGATGGAATATTAAGAATACTGGGTTTTGGTGGAATATTGTTGATGGATTTAGTGAAGAATATTACTAAGTACTTGATCCTCAAATTTATTATCGATGGTACGTGGGGAATTTGCTACATGACTAATAATCAACAAGTGAAAATAGAGTCACTCGCCCCGTTAAAATAATCCGAGAACATTGGAATCTTAGAATTGCTATCACAAGGGTGTTTTCGCTCGGACAACGTGAATCAATGTAACATGGGGAAATTCCCTCATTCTCTTATATCTCCCAACCCAGCCATGTAATATACACGCACGTGCTCGGCTCGCGCGCGCACATCCAACGCCGAGATGGACGCACGCACGCACACACCGTCAAGCTGGAAGTAATCTCGAAGGGAAGGGAATTACGGGAGTCTCATCTAAGAAAGTGGTGCATCGCCGAGGCTTTCGGAGGCCGGCAATCGATATCATCTCCGGCCCTCCGCCGCTCTCGCTGCCCGCCTGTTTCTCCAGCGGGCAAAGCTCCATATCAGATTTACGCCGATGTCGGATTCACTCGGTCGCGTCGTTTCTACGCATATCGACTGGCGCGGGGTGCTCTCTAATTTCGGTCAACGTGCGCCCGCCAGCGGGGCAGCGGGGCAGCGGACAGCAAAAAAGGGGCCGCTCGCCGTGAGCTATCTTATCGAAATCGAAGATGGGTCGTCGAGTGAATATTATCGATTGGCTTTTAATGACCGAACGGATTAGAATCGACAGGGTGGAAATGCTGCCCGCTAAATGCCAGCCGATATATTGTATGAAAAAGTCGGACGCTCTTAATCATGGTTAAAATTAATTCTACTCCAAATTTAAATTCACTGGAAACTAATTATCTCGATTTTTCTTTCAAAGTGTCAGATGAGTGAATCTAAGGTGCTTCACCGGTAACAAGTTGGTCAATTAACAAGCGGGGCCCTCGAAGATTACTCAGAATTCCCACATTGGTCTGACGCAATCTTTTCCCCGGCAAGATAACACAGAGAGCGTGTCCCGCTCGGTGGCGAGAGAAATGGTAGGAGGGCGGCGTGCATGCGCGCAGGCCGCAGAGGGACGGCGGTGGCGTCGTGGCGTAGGTATAGCGCCGTGCGTCAGAATCACTCGTGCCAAGTGGTACAACTCGAGGGAGATCCTCGCTGGAGGAGCGTGGCAGCAGCGGCGCGCAACCGAGTCCGCCGCCTGCCCAATTTAATCCTGTTCAATAATCTCGGCAGCGCAGGAAAAGCGGAAATGTTCGAGGGCAGAGTGTTCCTTATATCGAGGCTCGGGGCAGTTGCGATGAAAATGAGCGACGCACAACAGTTGCGTCTCCCGCGTAGAAGCCATCAAACCTCGAGCGAATTGGCCGAGGGGACGGACTGTAAGAGTCCATGCCGTCCATGGAGATTGGGAGAGGGGGAGCCGGCGCATGTTTCGCTAGGAGCATTGGTTTGTTGACGCAAAGCGAGGGCGCAAGCTTCGCAACACAGCAAGTTTTAACCGGCGCCATACACATCTCTCCCTCTCTCTGTCTATCTCTCTCTCTCGCTCTCCGGTCGCTCGGTGCGCACGATACCTTGCGATATCACGTTGCCGCTCGCCATGCTCTGCTCTCCAGCTCAGACGCTCCTAAGCCATGGCCAGTCGCGGATTTATGTACCGCCGAGTCTCCGCAACAGCCAGTGCGCCGTACACACAGACGATACACGCGGTGGCTCGCATTAATAATCGGACATCCTCGCGTGTGAGAAATTACCGGCGTGTACGTTGGCTGGTAACAGTGTTAGCTAACTAATTGCTCTCCCTCTTTATTAAACGTGAAATCCATTAACGCGCCGCGCTCGCAGCTTGTCCCACTGGAAGCGATGAACCAAAGTATGCTCTCGGACTTTGCACCCTGTCTTTAATGTCTATATCTTAGCCTATGCGCGCGAGGAAAGTTTTCCTTCTCTCTCTGTTATTGGCGGCGAGTTGCTCTCCTCTGCATTAACCGAGGATTCGCGTCCACGGAATATTAAGATGATTTCGCGCCTCTTCGGAGAGAGTGTCCGATGATTTCTGGGAGTCACTGTACAATGTTGTAGCTACTGCATTAGACTCGAGTGGGCCGGGAAACATTTGGGATCGGCTTTCAGTGTATATGTATAGATATAGCGAGTCTCCGCACCCGAGAGAATTGCTCTCTGCCTCCGGAGGATTTCCAGATAGTCCGCATTCAGGCTGATCCGTCTGCCGCTCGCCATTGACTGCAGTGCTGGCTGTCGTGGTGCAGTCGAGCCCGACTTACCATAGTTCGTTGGTTATAGTCCCACTACCTCTCTCTCTCTCTCTCCTCCATTGTGTCGAGGCAGAATATCCGCGTGGGTGTAATCGTGCGAGAGGTCGAGGATGATTCCGAGCAGGAGAGCTTCCTTGGGGACGAGATCTTCCTCGAGGAGACACACTCACGGTGTTTATATTCATTTGTCTGAGATGTACCATTGTCATTTGCCTGGTGCAGCATTTCTATTCGACTAGTTTCACTAGTAATTGGATAGAAGATAGAAGATTACCAAAGAGAACAACTGGTGCGTTAACCGTTTGAATTTCTCGCGCGTCGAGCATTCGAAAGCAAGTGAATCAGCGTGCAGAGCTAATTATATAAGAGTCGACGAGCGAGCCTCAGAAGTTAAGGCGAGCGTCCCGGCCAATCAGACAAGTATCAGATTAGATTAGCTCAAGTTCGGAAGATCGCTCGACTATCTGCTTAACAGTCGGTTTGATCGAGTGGAACGCGGCATTTCGTCTCGAGTCCGGGCTGCATCCCACACGAGGCAGACTTATTTAGAAACTCGTAGGTGTGCCGTCATCTTCTGCCTACGGCTCTCGGCGACCGAACACCGCGATCCCCGGAATTGCCAATAGTCACTCAAAAAGAGAACATCGCGTCCACTCTCTCTCTCTCTCTCTCTAATAGTAATTCCTCCGCATGCCGGCTTTCGGGTGTAATGTGGACCAAACAGAAACTGAAGGTAGAAGTCGATTTTGTAGTGAGATTGTCAGTATATTGTGCTACTGCGGTACGTCCTTTCTATGATACCTTTTTTTTCCTCTTGCATTGTTGGTATTCTTGTTGAGTGTTTTCAGCTTTGTTTATTTATGGGGTTGTCTTTGATAAAGAGAGTTCGACAGAGCTCGAATGTAGGTCGTATAAATGTAACGGGGTATTGATTTTAATATTATAAATAATAAGACGAAGACGTCAGCTAGCAGGACGCGAGTCGAGCTCGTTTTTTATCTTGGATTGAACTTATACCTTTTTTCGAGATTCACGGTTCACTGCTGAAGCAGGATCTATAAACTTATTTCCAGTTTACATAAAATGTTCAATTTACATAAAATTGCGTTGAGAATCTTTCTCCGTAACATCGCAAACGCCGTTTCGTACAACACGAAATTCCCACACAGCAACTAACTTAAAGTAAAATTAAGTATTCAGCTTAAACAATTTAAAGAGAAATCCCGCGCCAAACGCGCTTTACACAGACACATTTCAACTTTAACGTATCGGCAAGTAGCGCAGCGTCAACGGGCGCAAGGTGGCGCTGAACAACTGGAGCTTTGTTGAATTACGTGGATACACTCGTAATCCGTAATTTTATTGTCGCTTTACGGCGCCACTCTGCAGGCTAAAGCGACGCACTTATGGCGACCCGTATACGCGCGCTCATTCACTCCGGCAATGGGATGTCTGGTGAAAATGGCGCGTAAACAACCCACTCATAAACAAAGTACCCGATCCTTTACGACCTGGTCTGGGGGGAGGAGGAGAGTTTCGCCGAGTCGCCGCTCGTTTGGGCTCTCCCTCGCAGCTTAGATTTCATCCGCTTAGGGCGGAAACGACGCTTCCGGGGTGGATCGGCCCATTGGAGGGAGAAGCTAATGTTCCCGGCGCGGCGGCTCAAACCTCCCGCGAATTAAGTGGCCGAGTAAAGTAAGCCGTGAGGCCGGATAATTAGCCGGCCGAGAGATATCCGCGCTATTAAGCCAATTGGAGCGGAACTTGTACTTCGTAGGCCGCGCGATAGGTAGATCTCGGGTGTTGGATAAGTTTGGTAGCCGAGTTGTTGGGTTTCTTCTGGATGTTTGTGGTACCTTGCGCCGAGGTCTCTTTGCAAGTAGCCGATGGATGGGAATTTATTCACTCGGCCGACGCTGTTTAACTTAGAAGTGCCAGTGAATTATTCACGAGGGCGATACGTTGACTTTGGCATTGGAGATAAAGGAAAGGGGTCGATGTATACCGGAAGTGAACTCTGTTTCAATTTGCTGGAGAATCCAATTAGAATAGTTATCTTTAACGAACGACACTTGTTTGAGAAATATGCTATTACCTGGAAAATTATTAGTCTCGTAAATATTGTTATCAAAAACACGTTTTTCTATCCAACATTAGCACACAATAATCATAATAATCATACTCGAGTTACCCTAAACTTACAAGTTTGAAAAATTCTTTTCCCCCAAGAAAGCAACATTTCCCTTTTATTCCTCAACATTCAAGGGTAGATTTTAGTTGCTCGCAACTTAGAATGACACGAACGGTTACGAAAGAGAGAGTTGTCAGTGGCGGTTGCGATCCTCGGTAATCAGCTGGCGACAGATAAGAAGCCCGGGATTTATCGGGCCGCGTGAAACAAGCTGTTCGCACGTCGTCGGTGCACGGACTGAGGTCGGACTATACCTGCTCTCGCACTGGATTTATCGGCGCGGATTTTCCCTCTGCGCCTCTTAACCCACTTGCATAAATTGATGGACTCTGGCTATACGCATTCCTATGTAGACGCGGAGATGCATGGATGCGGAGCGCGCGGTAATCGCTAAGGAGATTGGACACCGTCGAATAATAGTACACAAGTGCTGTCAAACGGCCGTCAAGGTTGGCTTCTTCTCAAACGCTCCGTTTTCCAATTGCTTTTCGCCTCGGCTTGCGTACCCACTGGCGCACGTGCCTTTTAGTCGAGACTCTTCGCACCTGTTTTCTTTAAATCTGACACGTGACTGTCGCCAGTTGTGGCACAGTAACATCATCAGTACTAGAAACAACTCACCTTTAATTATACATATTTTACCGCAATTAATCAGCTACATTAATAGAATTTATTAATTAATATTTCTTCAGATTTAAAGAATTCAATAATTGCACTCTTACTGCAATACTTTTTTCCCTTATTGTCTTTACACTGATGTACTCAAGCGGCGAACAAAATACATAGTTGCGAAGCTTCGTGGTTGATAGTTGGAAGTGCTTGCGAAATCTCTTTAAACTCGATGACGTAGCCAGGGGATTACTTCTTATTAGGCCCTCGACAGATCAATTGGCCATCTCTCTCTCTCTCTCTCTCTCTCTCTCTCTCTCTCTCTCTCTCCCTCTCTCCTAGTCGCAGAGAGTACATATGTGTTGAGCCACGGGTCACCTACTGTGTTCACCTAGGGCGTTTTTCCACTTGGTGAGGCTGCAATTAGACTAATTTCGTATACTTCCTCGTTCCCGCTCGGTTCTCACGCACTCTCGTTTCACTGTCATTAAGGCTTTGCTTTGATTCGTCAGCCGCGCGCCTACGGGAATCCCGAGTTCTCGGTAATCTTGTCTTCTGAATCATCGGCGAGATTTTGCTGGTTTAAGATCGACCTTGAGAGATGTACTGATTACATTTTATTGTTCAGCTGGATTTCATGCTTATTGATTGAGTGCATTCTAAGGAGAAGAATAGATTGTTAATCGCGTGAGAGGAAGTTGTACCGAGGACTCCCACCTTCTCCATTCTGCCGAGCGCAGCGGCGTGCTATTAATATCCCGCATTCCCTAAAATACTAGCTGAGTGCCGGAGTGGAATCCACTGGCGTGAGTCGTTTACGATCGATAGAGCCGACACTTCCGGGCGGCTCGTCGTGTCACGCGAGATAAATGAATTTTTCTGATTGCCAGTGAAATAGCGGCTCGCCGAGGGAGCCGCCCGACATAGTAGCTATGACGAGGGTTTATACCACTGCGAACCCCTACCATTTATATTTCACTCTCTTCATAACTGATAGGGTTCGCATTGAGGAAATAACAATCGACCCGCCTCGTCCATGTTTGTAAAAACTCTTTTCTTTCTAATTACAGAAATTAATCACACTGCACCGACTCTCGGGTAACGCGATGAGTTAAATTGCTTCTACACAAGAGTCAAAATACCGCCGGTTATTATTGAGGATCGTGCGGCAAAAAGAGCCGAAGGCCGCTCGAAACGCGCCAAATAAAAGCCGAGCCAGGTTGCATTGTCATTATTGCATCGGCGAGCGCGGCCACGATCCGGTAACGAACGTACGTCATTGACGGATGAAAGGGTGCGATGCTTCGGTATTGTACCAGCTGACCCAGAAATCCCGCTGTAAGGCTGACAGTCGAAAATTCAATTTTCATCATGCTTTTCGCGGAGAGCGTGATACGATTTCGAGATCGGCTCGTGTTCGCCGCTCGAGCGACGAATCGACTGACCCCAAAACTATGCTACTCCAATCTCACGCTCTACAGATGTACACAGTGCTTTACACAAACACTTTTTCCTTCCACTCTTTCGAGTTTCGAATAAAATTGATGAAATGTTGTTTGATCTATTGGGAATTGGAAGTAGCAGAAGATGAATGTGCTTGAGATAGTCAATAAACTTGGACTATTCTTAGAGAGTGGAGATTAAGCGTTGTTATATGCTTGAAATATTGGCTAATAGAGTAATGGGAGGTTGATATGCAGTTGGACTAGATAGAATGAACTGTGAAAGGAACTGTAAAATACTCGGAGGAGCATGATAGCACCGGCCGCGAGAATACAATGTGACTAACAGTGAGAAATATGTGCGGTAGAATGAATTACATTAAGTATTGGATGGGCAGAGTTGGGTAGCCTTGATGCGGCAGTTTTGGCCGACGGTGTACGCTCGAACGATGTATGCCAGACATCAGTCCCGGCGATGTGGCCTACGAACGCGTTACTTTGCACATTCGACGTTTGATTCGCTGCATTCAACGGCGTTCTGGGTCACCAATGGTCACTGCTGTCTACTGCAGTTGAAATGTACTGTGCTGTTGTCGTCTATGTATGTGCACAGTTGGACGGGTTACTATTGCCCAACTTTACATGGGGATTGCATTTTCGAAATATTGTAACCCCTGCATTTCTTTATTATATCAAAGAATTTTTCGGAAAAAGATTTTATCCATTTTTTAAAAAACGAGTATTCAATTCCTATTCATTTGCATCTCGTCCAATTGAATTCCAATAACTAATTAAGTAAAACAAAACAATTTTAGATCCTTGTTCTAAAGAAAAATACAAAACAAATACCTTGCAGTTTATTACTTCATTTATTAAACCGCAGGAAAAATACCGCGAGAAAGAAAGTAATAGTTGAATTATCCGACAGGCTCACGAGTACGTGATGTAGCTAATTGACAGCGGCATTGATGGCCACGGTCACTGTCAAGATCATCGCGGTAGCCGGGAAAGATGATAGTGCAGTTTTTCGCGCGTTCCGAGCGTGCGTGGGTGGTTGCCGAGGTTGGCTGCGCGCTGCTCCTTATTCGCCTCCTACTCTCTGGCCGGCCGTGGCGGCCGATCGCATCCATCTGCGATCGGGCGCTGTTGTTCTTTGTCGCTCGGCACTGTCACTGCTTCCTGGAACTCTGATACTAACCCCTGCTCCGGCTCGACCTATTCTCGGCGGTTGCGTTCGCTCGACTTACTTCGTTAGTTCTATTGCTCGTTTTGATTGACCGCTTACTGGCGAATTAGTCTATTAATCTTCGCCCGTTTATGAATCATATTTCATATTTCTATAATATTAATTGCGATGTTCGATGAATTCTTTAGAATTATTAAATATATTTATTGATTTCAAAGTAATTAGTTAGTTCGAAAATTGTAATTACATTCTTATTTTTGTAGTTGTTTATGTTCTACTTGAATTAACTTCTTCGTTATGGCATCATTATACTCATAATCATAAAATCACACTAACTCTCCCTCGCCATTATCGAAAATATTCTCGCAGCCAGTAATGATGGATTAACCAAGTGGTCGAATTGCGTGGGGATTTATGGGGAGCGGCGGGGATAGTCAAGGCCCGCAGTACTAATTACAGCGGTGGCGGCGGTGTGCCTTTTTAATCGGCAACAAATGCCTCGCATGTCTCTTTGAAGCGGGCTGTGTTGGCGCGGCAGCCGGCGCGCTGACATTGACGGCGCAGTCATTAAGAGGAAACGCGACGCCCTCGGTAATAAACAGGTGGAGGAGGAGGAGGAGGAGTGCGAGCCACTCACTATCTGCGCCAGCGATGCATTGACAAGTGGCGGAGCCGTGAAACGCCTCAATAAACGCGTCGTAACGTCTCACTCCCTTTTTTCTCGCCGGCTGACCTTTATCTACCGACAGTCCCGCGCGGCCTATTAATCCCTCGAATCTTACCGAGGTAACCTTCAAACCAACTATAAATGTAATTCGCTCGGGAAAGCGGTGGTTTACTTTGGAAATGTAGAAGCTCGCCGGTCGGTGATTCACGAGGAAGCTTTGTAATGGCGCGAGAGCGTGTGAGTGTCAGGATAACTCACGGCTGCACTCGGCAATGCTCGAGAGAGAAAGAGGGCAACGGGCTCGTATTACACAACAAACGTGAGAAGGCGTGCGCAATGTAAGACGATAGCGATTACAGGAAATTAGTATATCGCAGTGGACGTGCTAGCTTCCAGGGCGAAATAGATACGTTCGGTGAGCTCGAGTGATTCCACATCCAACTTGTAAAAGCCAAATAAGATTCGATTGATTTATACTACCATACAAAATGATATAATATCAACTTACACAATTTTGCACTTAAATATGCACAAGTGTAAACTAGTTTCGATTGAATTTTTATAAACAATCACTCACAGGGCTCTACAAAATGAGTTTGAGTTTTACGTGTCATGTCAATTGTAACTGTACGATCGAATTGTAAGAAACAGAGTTGGAAATCCGTGGAGAAAAGGTCCTAGGTGAAGGAGACAGGTCGACGGTGCAGCGACCTATGAATCACTGTCGAGGTCAAGCTGATACCCGAGCGTGTGTATCCAACAGTTGTTCCAAGTCGAGTGGTGCAACTGCTCCGCCAACCTAAAACCCCTTCCGAACTCTGTATCACACTTCTTCTTCTTCTTTCTTACCCTTGCGAGTCTTGCAACGCGGGCAGAATCACCGTGATTGTCTTCGGGACACGACCTCCGCCGGCGTTATGACGGATACAATGACTCATTAACCCGCCTGCAATCTCTAAAGTACGTGTTGCACCTTTACGAGTGGGGGGATATGAGGGAAGGTGTCACTTGGATTTTGTAAGAATTCTCATTTATTTGTTTGGTCGATTTTGGGGAATGAGGAATTAGTTTATGAATTATTGGGTGAGAAAGGAGAAGGGAAGAGATTTATATTAAAAAAAAGATTTAAGATTGAAAATCCGTCGATTCAAATCAATATGGACTAAATAAATAAAAGTAAAAATATAAATAACAAAATATATAAAATATATAAAACTAAATTGACTAAATAATCTTTCATAATAAACCTAGTTTAGAATCAATATTATGATAAATACTATTAAATGAAAATGCGGTAAAACACAAATCGATCCAACTCAACCTATAACACTCGAAAGAACACACTATCGCTTTCCCCGTACATCAATGAAACCAGTGCACTGCGGGTGCCAGCGGAAAAAAGCCCCTCGACTTTCCCTGGCAACCGCGCACTCCTCCTCCTCCGCGCGACGCGGTGCGGCGCGTCGATTCTCCGACTTTAATTTTAGTCCGAACAATAACTCGGCCGCACGTACACTTTCCAACAATAATACAGGCCAGGCCGCGCGGCTAATTTCTGGCGCGGTGCGTGCGCGTGCCGCGTGAGAGAGAGCTTTTCAAGGGAGTTTCCAATCGGTCGGGGGGAGAGTGCGCCGTGCGATCGATCGTGAAACACGAAAGCGAAAACAGCCTTTGTGCCGTGTGCTCGCCCGACGCCGCTCCTCCTTTATCTAGCGCATCGCACGTAAACTCCTGCGCCATACGAAAACCCGCCTGCCAATTTCCAATAGGTTCCCCACCGACACATAAAATACCCACCGTCAATGTATGCTTCTTTTTTTTCTTTTTTATTATAGTTGCTATTGATTTTTCGTAGAAGCGGCATGGTAAATTAGGTTTTTACGTTGCTCGTAGAAAAGGGGAGTTTGGTGAAAGATGATTTTTATAGTTTTATACTTTGGATTTAAAATTTTTGCTAAATAAAATGAAACAAATCACGAACGTGATCGGAAAATACAAATAGCTCCAATAAGCATACAATCTCTAATTACGGTTGACTGTTTACCAAAAGAGTTTCGCCATTCACTCACCCATCACACTCAGCATATCTCTCGACCAATATTGACAATTAAAATGTCGCGTGCAATATGTTTCGCGACAGATAAACTTCCACCCGCGAATGTCAACGCTGCGCATGACAATATTGACAATTAAAATTCCCAAGCGATAAACGCGCCGCGGCCCGAAAATGTACTCGATTTTCCGGCCCCACGTGAAACTGGTGGCCTTTCTCAATCAAAGCTTGGCGGCTTTCCAAGTGCAACGGGGGACAATGCAACCTGTATCGACGCCGAGCGAGTATCAGCTGTGCACTCGGGGAAGAAAGAAATTTCAAGGCAAGCGGCTTTAACGGCGCCGACTATTACGAGAATTAGCGAGTTATGTGCCGGCGTTATGACGGTTAAGGGGACATTAGACTCGGGCGGTTAGAGTGTGCCAGCGGAAATTTGCCCGAACTTGCCGTTAGTCAACAGGAATTCGCGTGCACACTTGGAAGTTGGACGGCGCTTGCCAGCGGACGACAGGCTGCGCCAACTAGCTGGCCAACTGGCCGGAACACCGGCAGCATTCGCTTTTGCTTATCTCGGGCTAACACTGCGAGATAATCTCGGCGATCTTTCCATTATCGGACCCAGGTACAAATCGCAATTTATAAATAGCAGATCGTTTGTATTAATTGGAAAGCTGTTAAAAAACAAGTGTCGCCCGGTCAAGTTGTAACGATGTCGAGAGTGATTATGCGGTGCCATCGTGAATCCAATTACCCGAGGGCTAGCTCTTCCCTGGAAAATAAAGCGGCCTCAGAACTAACAGGAGTCGACAGGTCCTCCCCCTTCTTCTGTCAGGAACTATTTCCTCTACCCCTTTCGACGCCGCGTTATCTTACAGCTAAATGACTTTGCGTCGTTGACGTATAACATATTTGCAATCATTGCTACAGCGCACGCTGAACTCTGATAACCGATTACATAATCCCACAACTCGTGTTATTTATTTCTGCGAGTGTCGCGCTTTGAAAATCGGCATAGAAACCGACGAAAACAAAAAAACACGAGGCTTAAACAACAGCCGACACTCCCAGCTGAGTCGGATGAAAAAGGGGCCATAAGGTCCGTTCTCTGAGCGGCGACGGTTCATCAACAGTTTCGGGTGACCCCGTGGGCACAGTAGGTCGATTAACGGTTACATGTGCCGGGAGGCGTAAACAGAGTGGCGGAGTGGGATTTTCGGAGGTAAACATGCCAGGGCGGAAAATCGGCGTGGCCGATCGCGTGTGCTGAGGGTGAAATCGAAGGCAGAGTTGGTTTGCTGGGTGAATTGGATAAAGGCTGGCTCGCTCGCTGCGGAAGGGTTGGATCTCGAGATCGATCGGGAAGCGGCGAGGCGACATCATCGGCACGTCGACCTTCCTTCCTCCGTGGCTCTGTCGCCGTCGCTCCGCACCGCACCTCTTGCTAATGAGAATTACGCAACCGGCACGTGTGCCTTTCATGCCGCTCTCTGCGCAGCGCCATGCATGCTGGGGACATTGCTGCGCCTTTCTAATGGAAGCCCAATTTTCCCTTATCTTTTATTTTGATTGTTCTCGTGTGAGCCTGTGTTATCCGTCATTTTTATTTCACGTTTATAATGTTTTTAGTTACTCCAATGGGACTTTGTATGAATTGGTTGGGTTTTTGTTTTTGGGAGCATTTTGACCTAGTTTGTATTTAATTGTATGTTTTTGGATTGAATGAATGGAAGTTTATGCTCGCATTATTGGAGGGCTATTGGCGTGGATGAAACTGATTGAAATGGACTGGACTCGATGAGTGGTTTCTCTTGGCACACCAAAGGGATTACGCGAGTCTCGCTGGAGCCGAAGGGCCAAACTGCTGCCACTAAAATTCGCCTAGTTTCGCTCCCACTCAGTACGACTTTACCCAACGTTCTTCTTTCCAATTCGCAGCTTCCTGCCTCGAATTTCCTCCTCGGAACTTGCTTCCCTTCTTCTCAAACTTGTCTTCCTCTTTACAGCTCCTCCCTCTCAAACTTCCCTCCCAAACTCCCGGAACTCAGACATCCTTCCCCCTCCCTGCACAATTTTCCAGCAAATATCCCTTTCGATTATTCCCTCGCACGCTCGCATAAACCGAAAATCGAAAATACCGAATTCCCCGAGTTTCCTCGAATACCAGGAATCTTTCCACATTCCGTGCCCTATTTCCGCCAAGTTCCGCTCGGCAAATTCACGACATATATTCCCTGTTGGCCCAGGAATGATTGGACCCCGCCACCACCTTCTCACCGCTCCCATCGGGCGTTTCGGGGTTTCGCGCTATCACCGCGGAAGGCAGTGAGTGTCTCGGTGCGCGCCAAGGCGAGAAGCGTCCGGGTGATTGCGCTATCCGCGATCGCATCTAGATGGAAAGGTAGATAAAGTGAGGGCTATAGGCCGAGGTGTGCAGGTGTTTACGGGGGGAGGTGCGAGGTTCGGTAACGTCGTCGTCGTCGTCTCGTGGAGGGTGCAGGGGATTTCGCGACAGACACACACTAGTGCAACGGTGCAGCGCTTTGCACATGGGTGTGTGTGGAGTGCGGTGAAGAAACGTCGTTGGGAAAGAGGGTTAGGGTTAGAGCTTGTGTCGGCGGGAAGGGGAGAGGGAGAGGGGCGGGGGGGGGGGGAGGGGTCGGGCCACCCGGCGAACCCCTAGAGAAGCAACGGCGGTGGGAGTATTGATCCGGAATGCCAGCAACCGCCCGGAATATTCTCTTACTCTCTCTCTCCCTCTCGCCCTTACTCACTCGCCCATGAGTCTTCGCCGCGACCCTCCATCTCCCTCGGCCAAGATATAGTCTTCCATTAGGCGCTCTGCTACGTTCACGGCTCTATTTACGGTAAAGGGTGCGCTGTCCGAAAGAGAGGACAAATGTGATCGAGTGTTGTCTATTAACCGGGTTATCGCCGGCTAACGAGCCGATCAATTCTTAACTCGGCGCATATCCTTCCTGCGAACCTTCTCTTTCATTCGCTCGCTCGATCGCCTTTCTTCCCGAAACACTCGTACCAGTAACAATTATTCTTCTCAATTGCCCGAGGGAAAAAATCGCTAATTAACATAACAGGAAATGATTTACTTTCGCCCGCAATGAGTTCAAGGTAATCTCGCGGATTTGAATCGGAGCCCTTCGGCTATCCGTCGGTTTAAAGTAAACTTCTTACTTATCCTCCTTCCGCGCTCGCCCCAATCTTGCACGGTTCGCCTTGGGCAGATTCCCGCTTCGATCGAGGAGCGGAAAACCTGTTGACTTTTCCGCAAGGACAAAGAGCTATCGGACACTGCGGCAAAGTGTCCAAGTAGTCGGAAAGTGTTTCGGCTCTTGGAAGCAGCGTTGAACCTTCGAGCCGTGCGAGTTGCGATTAACAGGGCTGTGGTGTAAAGAGTTGCGCGTAAAGATTAGCTGAGGAATGTGAAAGAATGGAAAAGTGTGAGAATGTAAACATATAATATAAACATTTCAACATTTTGAAAAAGTCGAATGGGAAGATATTGAAATTCTTTGATAGAATTGTGTTCTAGTTGATTATTTTGTAAATTGAATGTTGGATCAAGTTAACATTAATTAGTAAGAAAAAAGGTATAATTTTCGGTGGGGGGAATGTAGAAATGTAACGAAAGTGGCATATACGCATAAAAAAGCCAGAGACGGAATAAGTAGGTCGATTTCAGTGTAAACAGCGCACTCGTTCTCTTTTCAGTGGGTCCGAGGCAAATGATTAAAGTATTTTTCTTGCGCTCGGCAAATGGAGGGAAATTGGTTTCCAAAGCCCTTCCGCCGGCACACATGTACTGCAACCTTCCGTTAAGTCTTTGAGACTTTAATCCCGAGTTTACTCGGATCTCTAACAAAATCCCTCATTAAGAGCGCAGTTCCTTGATTAAGACTTTGAAACGCTCTCGAAAAGAATTGCAGGATTTCTCTCCAACTGAAACATTCTATCGCGTCACATTCAACCAGTCGCTAGAGTCAATCTTCAAAATCATTCGTCTCATTGCAATAATTAGTTAAATTAATAACTCGCATCCGTCATTCTCCCAAATTAATTTCACAATTAATTTCAAAAATTCCTCCTACAATACCATTCGCCATTATCCGAGCTACCTTCATACCAAACTAATTAACCACACAATAAACCATACGATAATTAATCAATTACACGCCAGTGCGTATATTCGCACATTTCATCCGCAGCCAAAAACCGTGCGCCGTTATTGCCATCCACTAACAAGCAAGCACAAATACTTTCTCGAGCAGATGATCCGCTCGCGAGTGTATCGTATCGTATTGGTATTACATGGGACGCCGGCATTCCCGGTGCATCTGGCGCACGTTAATGCGTAAGCGGCGCGCGTTATCCGATCCGTTCCGCCTCGAGTTTCCCCGAGCAGCTCCAACTGCTTTCTACGCAAGAGAGAACGCGCGGAGTTGCCGAGGCCGCTCGGAAGAAAAAGGGGAATCGAGATAGAGCGAGAGAGAGAGCGAGCCTCCCGGGTGAACAGTCGTAAAAGTGATGTTCATGCCGCAAGGCCGCAAACGTTATAGCAGGGGGGCACACGCGCGCCGAGAGCGAGCGCACAGTACTCGCGCGGAGCTACGATGCCGTGTGTTACGTGGACGTGAAAGTGCCCCGGCTCGCCGGTTATGAATGAAATTATAAATACGTGCGTGCCTTGCTCCCTTCCTCTCCCTTGCCGGGATCATCGCGCGCCCGCGCGCCACTCCAGAATGACGCACTCCGCGATAACCTATTTCTGGAGAATCGAGATTAGGCCACGTTTAGTCGCCGAGACATTGAACGTCACGTCGATTATGAGATAAATATCTTTGTCCCTTTTTTTCTTAGTTTTTTTAGAAACACGTGACCTTATGCACCGAGCAAAACCAACGGACCTTTAACGAGAGTTTGTCTTTGCTGACATTAAATGTCGCTTTAAAAAGGATAAATATTCTCTGTGAATGTATTCGTATTTATTCGATCAAATGCATATTTGGATATAGATATTGGGTGCATTCGGGAATATTTGGCCTGTTTGCTGTGCTACCTTCAATACCTGTCAATGTAAACGGATCCCAAAGGAGCCCTCGACTCGTGCGATAAATCGATCTCCTTTCTACGTTTCACTCGCAAGACCTTTCGACAATACAAAAATCATCCAATCTTTTCGATTCAATTCACAGAGTTCGCGTGTTTGCGGAGGTTGGTGCTCGAGAATGTAAATGTTACCGAAAGAATTCGACTTGAGAATGTGGGAAAGTTGGCTCCGGGAGTTGCGGACTTGCAATGCGAGTCGCTACAAAGCGGCCTGTTGTCGGGCAAATTCTAATTATGTCTTTGGACCTGTTACAAGCACTTCTCGCGCTTTCTGCCCGAAGTGTCAAGCATCGACCCACATATCCTCACTCGGCTCTAGTGACACGACCTCGCCACGATATACCCTTTGTCTCGCGCCTTTGTATCTTCCGCTTTCGCACCTTCCCCTTTCGCCACCTGTCTCTTCTGCCAATTCGTCAATTAGCGTCGCGCGAATTTCGTCATTCGGTAGGGACGCTTTTAATTGGCCGACCAATTAATGAGACTCTAAATCGCGGCACATCAATGTTTTGCATTATGTAAAATCGCTTTTGTTCGTTGTCGATTGTTAAGGTCGAGTAATCCGCATGACAATACTTTATTTTTGCGCATACGCATTCTCACCTACACCAAGAAAAATTCATCTGTTTTCGAATTATTCGCATTATCAAAATCTCGTTAGCCGAACAAAGACTATTAACAATTAAGCCAAAGAGACTTTAGCGAGTGTGAGTGTGGGCGTGTGTGAATGGAATCTGTCATAGAAAACAAGTAGGAGGAAAAATAGAGTAGATTGGCGGAGAGAGGAGGGGGAGGACGGGGGAGGGCGGAGCTCGAGCACACCGGTAATTCGATAAATTCAGGGAAGCCACGACGGAGGCTCCCGAAGTGCAAAGTTACTCTCGAGTAACAAGCCAGTGTTGCTTTCTGCGAGAAAGATTATTTAGCAAGCCATTCCGCTCCGACCGGCCAAGATGCACGATCAATTAATCGCAATCAGTCTTCAATTAACGGACCAAACCATCGACCCACACTCACTTCGCCATATGTCCAGTTGTTTTTCATGGAAAGACTTGTTGGGGAATTCCCTGAGGAGCTGCGATTTTTATTGTTTATTGGTCTACTGGGGATTCGACTCCGATATTCACTGGTTTGTTCATCTAAAATGTCGAGTAAACGGGAATATTGCGAGTTGGTAAAATTTCTTTACTGTTTCCATAAACATTCTCAACCAACTTGTTATTTTGGAATGTGGATAATCTTGGAAGTTGATTTTTGAAAAAATGGAGGAGCAGCTGAATTGCCCTCGACATACGTCGTATAGATAGATTCTTTAATCAGGTTTTCATTCATTAAGGGCATTGGAGCAATGGTTTACTCGCTTACGTAATAATGCGGTAGAAATACGCCGTATGTTAATGCTCGCAGGGTTCGAACGCCAGTTGGAATACTAATCGAATGATAATTGGGCAGTGAAGGTCTCAGAGACTCGATATTCAGGAATCGCGTATCATTAAAATCGACATAAATAATCTCGGGAATTAACATAGAAAGATGGATAGATGGATAATAAATCAAATAAAATAGTGAATTGCAGAATCGCCAGAAATGAGAAAATCTGATGTTACTAGAACGAACCAAGGGTTCTGCTCGCGGTACAATAATCCAGGAGCGCGGCGACATTTGCAACAGCGATTTCATTCGCACTAGCCACTTTCATTGAAACGAGGCCACTCCATAGTACATCGAGGATCATTCTAGACGGACCCTTGGCGCCACTAGCACTACTACCTGCATAATCCAGAGACGCCTTAATTGCACCCGGGGAATGAAAGTAAAACATAGCCGCCGCGCCGATGCAGTTGTCAAGGGGAGGAGATCGGGAATTGCATAGCGCGCGCGCTCGAAAGCGCTATCGAGGGGATTGTGTTAAACGAGTTTTCTACTTATTTCATCGCGACTCCAATAAGTCGGAAGCCCGGTCGCCTGCCGATTCATTTGTTCGAGTAGTCGAGTTTCGCTTCCGAGAAATGAACTACACCTATGGATTTATTTATAAAGAAATGAAAATGAAAAACAGCGGAAATTAATGGATTGTTGTTTATTGTATCGATTATGTTGAGTTGAGGCGAGTTTTGTTTTAGGTTGGGAGGAAAGTCGAACGAGTAATTAGGACATTGGTTTCGAATGGAGTTTACAGAATTTAATTGCAGGATTTTATTGGAATTGAAGATGAAGTTGATTAGAGAGGTTTACGGAGGGTCAATCGACTCTGGAGGACCTCGATTCTTGGGAGGATTTCATTAGCAGTGCTAGTATTTGCTCGGATAGGGAAAGCCAGTTTTGAATGGGCTCTCTCGCTCGACATAGATGTGGAAAGTTGCAGAGGGTAATAGTGGTCTCGGATGTAAGGCTATTTAGTGAGCATCCTACCACTCAGTCGGAGGTGCAGTTTGCCTCGGTGGCGCACCGAGGATGCAATTGCGGCTTCTCGTCCACTCGTCCAGCCGTGCTTCGCTTCACTTTATTCCGAGGTTTGTCAGGCATCAACCCAATTCTCCGAATGATTCCAAGGGCTCGCGACATTCCGAGGAACTGCCGCTCCAAATAGCAAGCGCGTCGACTTGCCCCCACGAAATTCCCACTGGTTCTTTCAACCGTCGCCGCCGTTTCCAATGCAATTGGAAAACTACATTCGATCAAATATCAATGAAACCAATGACACGTCTGCATACGATTTCTTAGGAAAAACTCAATTGGTTGGGAATGAATGTATAAATTGATCGGCTATGAAAATCATTTCCGCGGCTTTCGAAATATTCGAGACTCTCCATTCTAAATTTGAGGATCCTCCGCTCGGCAGTGCGCGTGGTTTAAAAGTACTCGGGAAATGGGAATCCGCTGGCACGGGCAGCATGGAATTCGGAATGCGCCGTTTGGAGAGGAATCAACATTTTTTCTCAAAACACACGACGGTTGTTAGGGGCCAATGGAGGTTGAATTAATGGGCGTCTAGTGAAAGTTGGGTTTAGTGGATGCGCGGGGCTGATAATTCTCCGAGTATTCAGTTGGTAGGACCTTTTCACCATCAGTGCTAGTCGAGGTCTAAAGCGCGGATTTCTCCCTCGCGCGCTCCCCCTCCTCTCACTGACTTGTCTCTTTCACCGCCTTCCTTTTCACTTGGAATACGCCCTTTTTCCGCTATGCCTCTTTCATCCCCACGAGTTTCATCTGCCGGCAATATCCTCTCGACAGAGCCCCTATCGCATTATAATCCCTCTTAATCCACCCTGCAACACAAATCCCCATTCAATCTTAACTAACAAAATCCTCGCAAAATCACACAACAATCACAAACGACACAAAACAGATATCATACTTTCACAAAATTTAGAATTCAATAAATCAATAAATCAATCAATCATATCATTGACAGTGTTAAATTATAACTATTATCAATAATATAGACAGACGTGACTAAAACAATAAAAATAACACTTTTACCAATTGTCAATGGATGACATCTTGTCGATTGGAGTTTATTTTTTATTTCGATTTATTGTCAGGGAAATAAATAAATAAATCGAAAAATACTGGGAAAAAATAGTGATTGGAAAAAGGCTCGCTGACTCGCGAAAGAGTTAACGTGCGAGCCGTAAACCGATTAACGCCGGGGGCGACGGCGTCGCATCGCGAGCGGGAAGGATTGAATGAGGCGCAGGGACTAGATCAAGATGCTGGCGTGCAGTTAAAGTTCGCCGGCTCGTAAATCAATACACGGGCCTGCAAGCTCTAGCGCGTGAGAGAAAGAGAAGGCAGGGTGGGGGAGGGGGCTGTTAAAGAGGGGGCGAAATGTGGGGCTGAAATTGACGGGAGAAGAAAGGGACGGGAAAAGGAAGCAGCGCGCGGCCAAGTGCCAGGAAGCAAAAAGAATCCGCAGCCTCTGGACGACTCTTGTTCCCGACGATGCGAGCGTGATGCCCCGGCGTCGAATGGTGAAAGCATCGAGTGCTTGCGAAGGCAGACACGCTAATAGAGCTGGCAATTTATATCTCGTTCAGTGGGTCGCATCGACGAGTTCGCGCGATTGTCGTCTCCGCCATTTCTCGATTCGCTGCTTCTCAAACCCACCAATCAGATTCGCTTTCCCATCTTTTCTCAACATAATCCGTTAACGGGAACTCCACTCTTCTTTCATTCCTTTAATTCCATTAATATTAGTCTCTTTTATTTTCCTCTCTAACTCAATTGTATAATTCTTCTGCTATCAATTAACCCAATGACCCTTCGACCAATCAAACACCTAAAAGATATTTTCACTATCAAACCCAACACACAGTTCCCGTAACCTTGCGAACGCTACGCACGTGCACGGAAAGCACACTAGCCCTCGCCATTGGCCTGCTCGACGAAAAACCCTAAAAAAAAAAACAATTCCCCCGCAAGTGCAACAACCTTTTTGTTAGAGCGGGGCGAACGCGAGCGGCGAATGCTTGCGCGCACTCTCTCCGCACATGTGTACTGCGGCGAATTTACGGCTGGCGGGGCTGGCGCGCCAGCAATTGTGCAAGCGCTTGCGAACACGCGACATATAAATACGTACTTTAAAAATAGTCCGCCGATATTGTATTTAAAGCCGCGGCCGAAATATTATATGGCCCGTTAATTTGGAAAGTCCGAGCGCGCGCGCCGGCTTCCTGCGGACAGAGTTTCACTGCGCGGTCACTGGTGTTGTTTCTTGTTTGGAATATTCGGGTTGATTGAGATTAACGTGGGAAATTTCGGTGGGGTTGAAATGAGCGGCGTTTGTGCGTTTGGAGTATTTGGATTCATGTAGTATTAATGTTAGTATTGAAATAGTTTAGTTGTGAGAGGACGTTGAAGAGCAATTGAAAAGCGTGCATCGCTCGGTAAAGACTTGTTTTATTATTCGTTAATTCCTAGAAACTAATCTAATTAGTTTTGACCCTTTGATCGCATCCCAGACAATTGATTAAACGAGCCAATTTCATCACACACAACTTGCACAAACCTTATTCTTTCACTCGCACTATTTTAGTACTGCAGTCGCTTCGTCATACACAAAGGCTCCATTACAGGTATTAAAGGTCAGCGGGTCACCTGTTGGCAATCATGCGGATTAGAACGGGACTTTCCTAGAGGATCGACTAATAGCCGATGACTGTCATCGATCATAGAATTACGTTGGTGCGTCGTCCTCGATAATGGAGAGGGCACCGCGCCCTTGTTTGATCCCGCGCGCAGGTTCTCCTACCAGGAGTGACGGATTATCCAAGTCGCCGGCCAACTGGCCCACTCGCCTTTCATTATTTCCCCTACCAATTCCGATTTCCACGCGTCAACTCGCCTCGGTCACGCGACCACCTTACCGGATTAACTTACCATCAAAATTGGCGCGATTAAACGACAATCATGCTGGCTCCATATTTACGCGCTCATTTCGCATTCTCAATGATGCTGCTCACCGAGTAATGATAGCTTGCGTCAATGATTGCTTCTGTGAAAAGCTGAGAGTAAACAGGTCTTCCCACCGCAATGGACTACTAACACTTTGCCGATGGAGTATGCGGAAAATAGTTTGTTTCGTGATTGGGTAATTAATTAGTTGCAAAAAGTCGATACTCGTTCAAAGTATGAAACGTTAAATTAAAAAAGTAGAATATAAAAGATAAAAAGACAAGTTTCCAAAAGTAACGAGCTCAAGTAATACCTTTCTAAGTTCGAGTCGAGTCATTCGATCAAGACCCCACCAATTCAACTAAAACTCCGGGGAATGCAGAATTGTGGTTCGGAAAATCTGCGATGCTACTAAGCAGGGTGGGGTGGAAGGTGGTTGGAAAGTGAGAAGAGGCGTGGTGGTAGGCGGTCGGGGGCGGAAATGCCACTCGCAGTAATTAACCCGTTTAAGAGCGGGCCCGAATGCCGCTGACCCATATTTCAGCCGACGGTCGAGAGGTTCCACTCTCGTGCGGCCGCCGCTCTAAATTGTCAGCGAAGTGACTCGCTCTCTCGAGGCGCGCGCGTGTCAATCGATTATTATCATCGCGGCCATTATCATCGGCCGCCAGTAAATACGCCCGACACGCACTGCCGGAAATAATTTATCACGTTTCCCGACTCGCTCTAGATTCCCTATAGGAACACTAGCGCCTTTGACGGGAAGCTCCTTGCAGTTTTCTGGGTTTTCTTAATACGGGCAAGTCGAGTGCGGAAAATCTCTTTATCGAGACCACTGGGGGGAACCAGAACTGGTTGTCTCGTTGCGTTCATAACATTAATTTAAATCCAAAGTAACGAGGATAGTCGGGTTCTTAGAGTATCTGCATAAGAACCGAAGTTCTCCGTGATCGAGGAAATTATTGAAAGAAACTTGTTAGCCTTATAATTGTAAGCAAATCGTTGATTAATTATACGAGCGAAAAATGTCGTAATTGAACTTGCATTTTTTGCCAATCTTGAACTAGTTATTCCTAATATGCTTAATATCAATACTCCTAGTCTTATTCATAAATTCTGTCAGTATTACGTACATCAACTCACACATTCCTCGACCGACACTCAACCTATTTCGTACCAAGTATTTCGAAGTAATGGTCCGATTTTCCCATGTTGCCTTACCCGTTACCATGACGTACAGACTTGGACTTGGCATAGCATTGGCTTCGCAGCCGAAACTACGTCAACGAGCCCGCCAACCAATCCATGACTCACGGTACAGCCCTCGCGTCTCCTTACATCTTACAATGACGCAAAACCCCGAAAACGCTAGACCAAACTGACCGCGGGCCCGGAAACGCTTCTCCCGAAATCTCTAATGGTCTAACGGGATCTCGCGAGAAGACAACATTGTGGTGCATGTGTCTGGGCCTAGAAATACAGCGGCGGCGTGTCGGTGCCAAGAGGCGAAAGACTTATCATCCAGGCTAGAGTGGCGCGGGCTCGAATTAGGCGAGGCATTTTTGCCAGCAGACGCCGTCGGCAGAAATAACAAGGTCAAAATCACCTATATCCGTCGATTGGCGACCTTACCGATATATCCGCATTGCCGATGCATACCTGCCCGTGATCGAGACGCCCTTTACGCAATATGCGCGCTCCTCCACGCCGCCGTCCACGACGCCCAACTGCCAAGTCTAGATCTCTTCCTTCGGAAACCCACTGGCTCAATCGCCGTACGCATCGGCAATGCGAGCAACGAGTATCAACGAGTATCGCAGAGTCCATGGCGCAGGTGGTTGTCGATCTCAGAGAGATCGATCGTGCATCAGTCTTTCAGTGAATCGCAGATTGTTTCGTTTAATTCATTTAACGAATTCATGATGGAAGGCAATGAAAGTGAGAGTAAGTCGAATTACTCGATTGTTTCTTCTCGTTGATTAATTTGTTGTATTAATGAAAAGAGTAAGGAATTACTGCATTGTCATCTCTTTCGTATTTACGAGAATTCATAAGAAATTTCTTGAGTTTAGAGTAATTACAATGGTTAATCACATTTGCACTTTCATAATTCTCGTTTGTTTGGAAGTGACTCAAACGTCGTCCGATTGAGTGTAACTATTTTACTTTCGTATACCAGGCAGCATTCTCGACCACGCTCGCGGCGGAGTCAGGTGATTCATGCTGCTCTAGACGCAATTCAACGTAAACGTAAAGCTCGCACGAATAGTCGAGCGGTATTTTCGTGACGGAAGAAATAGGCATAGCTCCAATGACGTGAGGCGCGCGGCTATAAGGAGCGCGTGGGTGTCCTTTTCTTTCGCGCTCGCCGCCCGAGTGCCTGCTAGACTGGAGGGCTAACAGTTGAAAAGCCTCCCGACAATCAGCATCTCCAATGATATCCTGCGCATTCTTCCCTGCCCCTTGACACCCTTCGGCCCCCTCTGCCTTCCCTTCTCGGCCAGCCCACGTGCTCTTCTTCATTCCCCCGGTTCAATTTCGCGTAACATTAAACGCCGTTTAATCCTCTGCGTTCACTTTGGTTTTACTTCGCTGGGCTTCGCTCCATTGAGATTGAATTGCACGGTTTTTATAATATTTTACGTTTTTGGTAGAGCTTATGTAGAACTGGAATCCTTGAGCTGAAATAGAAATTAAAGATATCAGTAATAGAGAACATTCATTTTGTTTATTCTTGGTTTCAGCTTCGCCAAAATTAGTTTTATATTTTTCGTACTTTAATGGCTTTCTGTTTTAATAAAAGTTCTCGTCCAATCGACCCAGTGACCTTACCCACCGCATATTACTCTTTTCATTAAAATACATATAATCTATTAAAATATTGGAAAATCGGGAAGAATAATACAACGAATAATTCATGAGAACTTTTTGCAAAAGCCTACTCCAATGTACCATGAAAGATCTGTAGATACAACTGGAGCCTCTCAATAAGCCCAGCCAGTTTGTCGCGGAGCATTTTACAATGGCCAGAGAGAGAGAGAGAGTCGATAACTGTGCGACAGTTTCGATTCTGCACCGGCAGACTCGATCCTAAGGATATTACCGCAGTCTCCATGCGTGCACCGAAATAACTCTTCACGGCCTGCTGAACCGACTAGACCAAGAGAGAGAGAGAGGGAGAGAGTCACCGATAAATAAATAGAGAGAGGGCGAGCAAGCGGGAGAGGTTGACGCGTGTCACGTAGGTAGAAGAGCCGGTGATTAATATCGCGAACGACGTAACGACGATACTAATCACTGCCCCGGCTACAAGTACAATGGATTTGAACTTATGTCGTACCTCTGGCTATTCAGCTCGTCCGCCCCGCGAGCGTCCACTGCTCCCCACTCTCGCAATTCTAAACACTCTGATCTGCTATTTTCCACCGGGGGCGTTTTACCAGAGTAGTGATAAATCTGGATGAAGTGGAAGAGTAAATTCTTAAACTCACCATTGACTCTGATTTAATTGTTATTATTTATTGTTTGAGTATATAATTCGTATCCTCGACGTAGTATATATTGAGAGAAAGCTTTGTTGTGTACTTTGCGGCTTGACAGTGTACGAAAAATAAAGCAATTCAATCCAACCGGCTATTGTCCTATATTTCTTTCTGGTATAGTGAAGTATAGTGCAGAGTCATAGACAAGCGTGCAATATGAAATTTATTGTTCCGGCGAGACGCCGACCATTGTTTCCTCGGCTGTTGCTTTTATTATTATTATTAAACGGCTCAGCATGACTTTCTTCAATTGTCTGCGGTTGAAGTGTGGCACAGAAATGAACAATGGGTTGTTACATTTGTTACAGATGGCACGCCGGTGGGGCAAGAAGACTTATTCATTAGGAAGCTCAAGCAGTGTTGCGTGACCTTTGATTTCATGGACCCAACGGCAGATATCAGGGGGAAAGAAATCAAACGCAGCACACTCCATGAACTGGTCGAATACATCACGACCAGTAGGGGTGTCCTGACCGAGGCTGTCTATATAGAAATTACTGAGATGGTAAGGATTCGCCTGGCTATTCAATTTCGTAAATAGATCAACCACGAAATATCTACACTGATCTTCTGTAGATTTATTGAGAGAATTAAGTCTGGAGCGCCAGCGTACATAGGATTAATCGAATCCCTTTCGATTACAGATTGCAACGAACCTGTTCCGCACATTGCCACCTAGCGAGAATCCAGACTTCGATCCAGAAGAGGACGATCCAACTCTGGAGGCGAGCTGGCCCCACCTTCAGTTGGTCTACGAATTCTTTCTACGGTTCTTGGAGTCCTCGGACTTCCAGCCGGCTACTGGCAAAAAAGTTATCGACCAAAAATTTGTCTTACGGGTAATGTCACTTGACCGACGCTCTTTGTCCTCTCAAGCCGCTCGCCTTCTCCCGCAAATCATGCATCATAACTAAAAGTTTTCTTGGCTTGCAGTTACTGGATTTATTTGACTCGGAAGACCCTAGGGAAAGAGATTTCCTGAAGACAGTGTTGCATCGTATTTACGGGAAGTTCCTCGGCCTTAGAGCTTTTATACGGAAACAAATCAACAACATTTTTCTGGGGTAGAGATTCTTTAATTCTTACCTGTTTAGCTAAGCTAGGCCCATACCAGAGATTTCTTTCCGATCGATACTTTTCTTCGTTTGAGCTCTCTTCTTGGTCGACTTGTTCTCTCTAAGACTCTCTTGTTTCTTCAAAGTTTTAAGTAGGCGTAGATCAATAGAGAATTTGCAAAGAATTAATCACGATATTCATTGGCCGCCTTTCTCATCCGCAGGTTTGTATATGAGACGGAGCATTTTAACGGTGTCGGTGAGCTACTCGAAATTCTCGGTAGCATTATTAACGGGTTCGCTCTACCTTTGAAAGTGGAGCACAAACAATTCCTCGTGAAGGTAAGGATTAATGATGGTTATTCTGTGAGGAAGCAATTTACCAGTTGGGATGTTGAATGTAATATGATGCTGTTGGTATGTCGCAGGTGCTCATCCCGCTACATAAAGTGAGGTGCTTATCATTGTATCATGCACAGCTAGCTTATTGCGTGGTGCAATTTTTGGAGAAAGACCCAAACCTGACGGAACAAGTTGTTCAAGGTCTTCTTAGATTCTGGCCTAAGACATGTAGCCAGAAAGAAGTAATGTTCCTTGGTGAAATTGAGGAAATATTGGATGTTGTAGAACCTACTCAATTTGTTAAAATACAGGAACCTCTATTTAAACAAATTTCACGCTGTGTATCATCGCCACATTTTCAGGTAAGGGTTTTTAATCCAGTTGTTGGTTGCCTCGGCGTCGATAACACTTTTCTGACCGCCATTTCGAATATTGTTGCTGCAGGTCGCTGAAAGAGCATTGTACTTTTGGAATAACGAATATATTATGTCGCTAATCGAAGAAAACAATCATGTAATAATGGACATCATGTTCCCGGCACTGTATAGAATTAGCAAGGAGCATTGGAACCAGACGATCATAGCTCTTATTTATAATGTTCTTAAAACATTTATGGAGATGAACAGCAAGTTCTTCGATGAACTTACTGCCAACTATAAGTCTGAGAGGCAAAAGTAAGTGGCGTCGTTCTTCCTCGGCGGAGTACACAAAGCAGCCAAATGTTCACACGATCAATTTGTACCGTGCAGGGAGAAGAAAAGAGAAAAGGAGCGGGAAGAATTGTGGAAAAGACTGCATGAATTGGAGGCGAAACAGCTTCAGGCTCAACCCAACCCAGGTCCTATCCAGTACCTCATTGTATCACCTGGGACGCTAAACCGCACCTGAGCTGGTGAGTGAGTTCTCTATCGCGCGCTAACTCGCCAACACATTGTCTTATTGCCAGAATAAAGAACTCTGTACTCTACTGCAACGTGCTTTTTATTGGATCACGATCCGGAAGCGCCATCGCGATCATGAGAGGAGTGCTTGTTGGCCAATCGTAAATAATCGTTTTGCGTTACAGGTGGAGGTACACTACCGCGCTGCCCGATTATTAGTCCTTAGTTTACGTCGATTCTCGACATACTACACGCAAACAAAAACAAACTCTTGTTGTTAGTAAATCCAAACAAAAAAAACGGAAAAACTTGTCACGGTGGTATTCTTGATGTAGTTTCAATCCCCCTTTCATCTGTTGCGTCCGCATGAGAGCAAACGCGAAAGGATCGAAAAGTTGAGAATGGAGGGCGAGAGAGATAGAGAGAGAGAGAGCGAGAGAGTGAACGAGAGGGAGAGAAAGAGCAAAAGAAATCCCGCAGGAATACAGACACAGACACACACATACACACACGGTAGAAGAAGCGTAATCGCAATCTTATTCTCCTTTGACGCCATGATGATGATGATGATGATAACGATGGTGACGACGATGATGATATGATGAAGATGTTGATGATGATGATTGATGAGTTCTAATGATTTTATCGTGTACATTAATTTCTATTTTTCCCTTTTCTTGACAGCAATCGTTTAAGTTGTACGATGTACTCAATGTCAGCACATAATACGAGGATGTTAGTCCCTTCTTAACTAAGATTTCGGCTGTGCACGGTACGGGGGGTGCGATCGCGGCGCAAACTCGCTTAGACTTATTTGTGAGGTACGTTCGCCGAGCTTTGCGCTGCGCGACATCGTGATACCTTATATATTACTACGAACGATAACGATTAGTGCCCTTTCTCGACTGATCCGCCGCCTTTCTCTACCGATCGTAACCCCCCCGACGGCGCCAGTGGGGACGTTGTTTGAAATGTATCATATATTCGTATTAATGATAATGATAACTATAACAAAACATAATAAATTAGGTAAATATATAAATATATAAATATATATAAATATATATAATACGATATATTATAAAAATATAGTAATATTGATGACACAAGTGACAAACACTAGACACAGCCACACAGAAACACGCGCACTCACGTGCATCCGTAGTCACACATGAATACATAGACACGCATACAACCATACACCCATACACCCATACACACTCAGACAGAACCACAGAGATGTCAGTGAGTATACCGATCTCCGGTAAGAGATGAGAAAGAGAGACACGTGTAACGTGCAGATCCGTTGTACTACCTAGCAACACACTAACGTTGTGCTGACTGCATGCCCACAGCGTACGGAACAAACCGTTCTCGCAAATGGAGGGAGAGCGGTAGTGATGTGCGACCGGACACACGCCGCATATCGAGAGTAAGATTGAAATAATAAGATTAAATCCGTTTGAAAGAAGACCGTAAGGATATATGTTGTTTTTTAAATAAAAAAAGAGGAAAAAATAAAAGAAGCGACGGGCAAGTATACAATAAAAAAAAATAATTGTACCAAAATATCCATTGCTTATGAGTATAATAAATAATAGAGATACAATGCATAAGATTTATTCGGAGCTGTGCTCCCACAGGCCACCGCAGATGAAAACAAGAGGATGAAAACGTGGGATCGTTTTTAAGATTTCTTACCATTGCATAATAATGATAAACAGATAGTAGCTATTAATCGATAGATAACGAACGAGTGACCGCCTGCTCATATTTTCATGAAGTAGCTGAGACGCGTCTCGGTGTTGCGTTCTACCACCGTTTCCTTTCACCATCTTCATTTCCTCGCCGAATGCGCCCTGTACCGTTACAGCCTCACGATACACTAGTTTTTTATATTATGTGCTCGGTTTATCTCCACTTCATGAAAATTAGTCAAGAGAGAAAGGGAGAGAAAGGCATAGAGAATGCGAGAGACCGAGTGAACGAGAGCGAGTGCGAGAGAGACTGCCGGGAGAGAAAGTTAAAGAGCGAAAGAGAAAAAAAACCATAGAGAGAAGAGACGAAGTATGCAATCATTGTAAATGTTGTAATGTGACTTCAAAGCGACATACACAAATTCATCAAGAAGTTCTACAGGCATAAAATAGACACTTTATTAAACGAACGTCTAATTTATTTCAACTTCTCTTCTTTCGTACGTCGCGAGCGTCGTCACGTCTGCGTACGCCCAATACTCTAGTGGGCAAAGAAATTGTGCGACTTGTATGAGTAATTTCACATAATAACTTTGTGTCCTGGACACCACGATCCGTAAGGTATTCTTCGTGGCCTAATCAGATTTCTCCCCTGATGTCCCATCTCATCAGTCCCTCAACTGGTGGTCTGACTCTCCTTTGCTCCGTTCGCGTCAAAGCCGAGGAGATTTCGGCGATCCCCTAGAAGGTCACGTGCCACGCAATAATACCTGTCATAGCTTAGTCCTTAGTGCAGTTTTACACGTAAAGCCAGTAAGGAATTCCTAACCGATGATATTAATATTTTTTTATATCACGGAAGTTGCATTTGTACAGCGGCGAAGATCGACGTAGAGCGCGCAGGCCAGCCGACAGAGAGAAGGTTCTTGCAGGCGATTACTTGTGCAGCGACGACAGCTGCACCCCGTCAATCCGAAGAGGCACAAGAGTCACCAGACTCCCCGAGATACATACTCAGTGCAGAGAGACGTATGGACATGTAACCGCAGATGAACAAGTATAATCAAAGAATCAGTTGAACAATAGGGAACCTTATAAATTTTAACGCGAACTACACTGTGATAGTCCGTTATACATATACTTATCGTTGCTACCACAATAATTAGCAATTACGTTAGCTCGCTCCCGCTCCAAATCATCCACCAACTCATCGTCAACAGTGCTAGACAACCAAGTTTAGCGGATATATGGTTTCGCTGTATATAGATTTAATTAACGCACTTACGATACTCGTACTAATCACCGTTAGAATGATAACAGATGTACAGTTAATTTTAGAATGTAAAAAAAGGGTGGCATAAGTGAAAGTTAATTAGTTTCTCCCTGTCGTCACACACGTTAAGCGTAAGAACGTACTAGCGATTCCTAGAGGGAATTCCAAGTACACACGATGTCCTTTAAAACTCAATCCGCAGAATCCACAAACTACCTTCTTACACGATGCGTTCTCGGTGCGCTCGCACCGCGCCCCCCACGACTTTCGTAATTTGAATAAGGACCCAATGAATAAACGTGTATCGATGTACTAGAACTTCTCGAAACCCTGTGGAAATTGTGAGAATTTGTATACTACTTTGTAGTCAGTTGGTTTCTCATCTTAACTTTTACCTCTGTTTCGCCCTCGATATATCCTCCCCGTGAACAAAAACCTTCATTTCGACTATTGCCTAAGATCGCGTTGTGATAAATGTAATTATTTATAGCACGCGTTGTTCATTTTTTATTAGCTAAATAAAGTTATGATGGCTAAAACGTATGTTTCATGGTACACTATAAGGAGAAATGATAAGAAAATTGGGCGACTGATCAATAAATGAGAAAACATGAAAACTGCTGAGCTGGCGAACAACTTCGGCATGAATGTTGGTATTTCCCTTGCATCTTCCTTCCAAAACAGTCCCCCGTTATCACTCAAACATTTAGACTAATCAATCATTGTGATAAATTTATCTTACACTACGCTCAAATATGTCAAATTGAGGCAGACTTTGACCAGTTAATTACGTAAAGCGATTACTGCATTTCAACTCGCTAAAGTATGCCAACAAGTACACGCAGATTAGAAAGATAGCAGAATTCCGAACGCAAAGCCTTTCTCAAATCAGCTTCCCCACTTATATTCCTATATCTTTCGATCTATCGGACTAGAAAGTGAAGGGAAAACTCGTGAGATACATTGAAGCTAAATGATGGGCTTATAAAAACTATAGAGATTTGGCAAAGGCAAGAAAGCAACCCTATCCAGCAATCAGTGCGGTCGGGTGACGTTTGGCTGATGGGGAGGTGGGTGGGGAGAATCATCGGTAATCCCCGCTACTCAGCGCTGCAAACAGGCAACGCACCAGCCAACATGAAGGAGACAAGAGGACATGTATACGTCAAGTGCGACTTGTAATTCAAAGTTTCGAGCTTATCGTGTCATGTTGGCCGTTGATGCGAATTTACCTTACAATGTGAATGGGGTGCCTTATCGCGCAGCATTAAATGCCGAGATTGCGATGCACACAGCTGATCCACTGTACACAGCATCCTACCACTCTAGGTTATAACCGACCTCCAAACACTCGCTCAGTAATTTGACGTCTGGATAACGCATCATGCTGTCTCGCAAGAACAAAGATTTGAGGACGATCAAGGAGGGAGTCGTCGGCAAATACGTAAAGAAAGAAACCCCTCCAGAGATGCCAAGTACAGTTTTCCTTATCCTTCTCTTCAACTAGGATTTCAGTAATAGCAATGACCAATCTTCTCTCTTTTAGTCATCAATGTCTGGACCACAGAGCCAAACAAACGCACCAGAAGACGCAACAATCATCCGGCATTGCCAGCATCCATGGTGACTGGACTAGTCTTCGCCTTATCTTCTTCCCTGTAGAGTCAAATGAATAACCATTCTTCTGTCCGCAGGCCATTCCACAGCAGCCAAGTATGGTACAGAAATTTGGTAACACCAAGACCACCATGAGCGCGGTAGGCTTGGGGAGTCACGAGGGAAAGTATACTCCCAATAGCTCTGTCCCAGATCTAGCGCAACGGTAATGAGTAATAGTGAATGTTGCAAGATTATCTGGGATAACAGCTGGTACTTTCTAGATTCGCTAGTCTTTCTGTTAATACTGGCACAAGCGACGCCATGTCGTCCCGCACCGCGACGCCGATGTATCACCCTGGCCTTTCCCCGGCGATATCCCATACTTATGTCAATCAATACGCTGGATCAGAGTATCATTTAGATAGAGTACAAACGCCGCAGATGCCTTACATACCGTTCGATATTGACTCGGGATACGAAGAGTACAATCAGTCTGCGTTTCGTCAGAATCCTGGGTAAAGAGATCTTCTCAAAAAATCGAACCTTTCACATCAGTAGCTAATGTTATTCGTATAAAGTTTTTTAACAATACGAGGAAAAATCAAAGTATCTTCCTGACACTTGTATCAATTGAATGATATTGACGTTTCGCTATATTTTAAAGATACAGCCGATGTCACTCGGAGAGATCTAGCTCCCGCAACGAGCAACAGGAAGAGCTGCCTTTGCCGCCAGGTTGGTCGGTCGATTTTACCCTGCGCGGTAGGAAGTATTACATTGATCACAATACGAAAACAACTCACTGGTCCCATCCACTGGAGAAAGAGGGTTTACCTACGGGCTGGGAAAGAATAGAATCGCCAGAGTACGGCGTTTACTACGTAAAGTAAGCCACGGTGTTCCAGTCGATCTAAAAGTCTAGAGAACAGTTACCCTTTCGAATGCTGCAAACGTCAGTTATCCCTTTACAGTCACATCACACGGCAAGCTCAATACGAGCATCCGTGCTACCCGCACGAGATCCAAGCAGTCCGAGTAGTCTCGCCTCCGCGACACACTCACTTCCACTCGCACAGCGTTTTAGTGCCAGCCAATCCCTATCTCAACGAAGAAATACCGCACTGGCTCTATGTATATAGTCGAGCGTCCGTGGCTCTCGATAGGAAATTGCGATGGGAACTGTTTCGCCTGCCCGAGTTGGACTGTTTCAACGCTATGCTTACAAGACTGTACAAACAGGAGCTGGAGGAGGTCGTGATGCGTTACGAGGAGTACAGGTGCATACGCCGCCTTTCCTTCGACCCTCGTCGCACCATTAGACCTGTGCGAGCATTGTAACACGAATCCCGTTCCATTTCAGATCGGCCCTATTGTGCGAAATGGAGCAAAGGCTGAAGGAATTGAATCCAGAGTCCTCGAATTCCGCCGCAGGGGCGATCGCTCTACGACAGTCATTGCCTTGAACCAACGAGCTGGCAACCGATATTCGGTGCGCAACCTTATCAAGCGGAATTTCGTGGAAAAGTTCCTTAGACGCGTATCTTACGATAGGCAGTGCAGGATAGAGCCTGACTTTTATTCGATTGCAAATAGCGTAAGTCACAGAAGTGTATATTTTTTAAGAATATTTTAATAATAATATACAGGCAATTGAGCATCGGACTGAAATATGAAACAATCCCTATTGCTCGCTAGGTAAATCATCCACTACTTCTTTCACTTCATCTTGGTATTTGTGGCGTGTGATCAGGTGTTTACTCGGCCATTTAAACCCTTGGCTACTGGTTGATTCTTCCTCCGGGGAGGTAAAACTCTCCGTAATATTACCTTCTGTCATATGCACTGTCTCTTTACCTACATAAGTCAAGCCTTGTACACGGTAATTGTTGATTTCACCGTCCTCTCCGTGGAGTTTCTTAAATAATCTCTCTGCGAAAGAAATCGGAGTATTAATACAAGTAGAGTGAGGAATGTAAGATTAATATAGGGTTTAACCCACGCCGAGCTTCTTTAGATTCGACATCCCCAGCCTTTCCAGTCGCGTAAATCACCATTGCGAAAAGATTCCAGCCTAGAAAGCCGTAAGCTATAGCCCATAACATCTTTCTATGCTGCGCGCGATTGCTCTGTTCGCGCGAGTACAACGACATCGCGATATAGTTGATGAACCTTCGATACATCTTATAGAATAATTGTCCTTAACACACACGAATTCCCAAGAGCACGAGTCAACTGCATTCGTCGGCTAACCTTTCACACACAGCTCGGTTACGCGCACTTCTGCCCGAATATTCCATGATCTCTACAGTGTCATCGCGACACCGACAGACCTCGGTGCGCGCAATTGGTAACATTAACTACTCCAGTCCTTTTTACTAGAAATATATTCTCCCATCGATAAATATGTTACATCATAAACTTGGTGTGATTTCGTCGGCGCACAATTGAGACTTCAGTGGAATAGTTTGACCATCCGACACGCTCGACTCGCTGCTTTCTCCAAATAGCAGTTGTCAGGAGTCGTGAGTTGGTTCCTATTGTTTTTAATACTGCTGACAATTAGTTACGAGTAACAGAGACTACAGTAGGCGAGAACGTGAGAGCATTGATGTGTTGGCCGCCATTGAAAGTGGAGTCACCTCAACCATGCCGGTAGAGATATGTATTTGTTACTATTTGCATTTATCATTCAATCTGCATTTCGGTTTTAATTCAAAGACTTTTGCAAACCATCGTTCGAAAAAGCTATGCTTCATTTTTTAGTTTAGTTACGAAGACATTTTTTTGGAGCCCATTTCGAATGTCGGTATCACAGTGAGCCGTGTTTAAATAAGATATATATTTATTTGAAAGGGTTGCCAATTTGAAATGGCGGGCACCTTTATACAAGAAATATGTATAATGAAAGATAATTATAGGTGCTTAATGAAAACAAGACTTTTTAAGAATTAATATTCTTATTTACAGAAAGTGCCAGTTTTCTCTCCCCATCTTCCTTTCATTTCCCTCTATCGGACAGGTTAAAAATAACTTGCAATAATGATATATTGAAATTGTATTGTTCTATTTATGCCGATAGCGCCATGAGCACTTCCTGCGAAGCCCAGGATAAAATCTCGAGAGTTGTATGGCGAAACTGCAATGCTGTTGGCCGGCGGTTCAGGAGTGTACGTATTACTATGCGCACGCGAATTCTACTTCGCCGTGAGCCTTGCTGAATTTCCAAAAAATCTGCATTTTCTCGGCAAGAGATGGGAGCATAACACTTCATCCATAGTTTTTTGTTTACGTAGTATTGCGACTGTCAAATAATGTTGAGACAAGACTTGTACCGGTTGTACAATATAGAATGTAGGAAATTAAATTTAGATAATGTTACGTCTATGATTATATCGTAGAATATTGGAATATATCAGTTTAAGCGCCAGCGAGGCTCGCAAGGTGTACGCGCCTGTTTTCCATTACGCAATGCACAGCTCAAAACGAAAACAAAATTATAATTTCTAATCGGAACGGAAGAATCCACTGGGTTGCTTCATTACCGTGAAAAGACACGAGCCCATCAACACGGAAACGAGCCAAAACCCATAAAATCCCGCGTAGGAATCCGGCATTAGAAGAGAAAGGATTTCTAATACTTACAAAGTCAAAAATTTACCTCTCGACTTCTATTTTTCTCTCCCAATCCCGCATGAAAAAGATCATTTGCGAGAACAGATGAATTTTGTCTATGAGAATCCTGGAAAAGAAGATGTGCATGAGGATTGAATGTGGAGAATACGCCGATTGACCTTCGAGGTTTTGATATCCTACAGCCCTGCCGGCTATCGGAAAGTGGATGGCGATTGGTTGCAGCCTCCCGGAGTAGAATGAGGCAGTGGAATGGGACGTCTGGCAATCGAATAAAAGGGGGAAGGAGGAGCGATTTCGCGCGTTCACCGGTGCCCGAATAATTCCCGTGGCGATACACGCTGGCTAAGGAGCCTGGCAGAACCTCCCGAGAAACTCCGGCCAGCTAATCGAGCAGGTGAATCCGTCCGTCGAGGCCTGCCGAGATGTCCGTCATGGGAAAGGTGAGCGCCGTTTATTATTCCGAGCTGGAGCCTCCGCGATCTTCTTCATCACAATCCACTTTATCCCTTTGCTCTCCCTCACCCTCCTTCTCGCTCGCTCGCCCGTCCTCCGTCTCCCTTACCCTCCGAAACCACCTATTCTCTGCCGAGCCCGCTTCCCATTTTCCACCCGGACCACGCCAAGCCTCCGCGAATTCAATTGGAACCAGAGGAAAGAGCTCGGCTTCGATTAATTAATCATCGAATTATGGGCTTTATCGTTCCGAGCTTGGGTTACAGCGGATGCATCATCTTCTCTCTCTTTCTTACCACTGCACATCGGAGCCATAAACATTCGCCGGCTTAGCCGCGATTTTTATTTTTAATTGATTAATGCTTTTCTCGTTTTAGCCGATCTTGTACTCCTACTGGCGAAGCTCCTGCTCGTGGAGGATCCGAATCGGTGAGTGACAGTGGCTTGTTGTCAGTGGCAGCCGCCTCGAGATATCTGCCATTGATGTTAATTCTATGTGGATGATTCGCTTTCGCGTGTAGAAATGTTGTGATGCTTAATATTCTTTGTGTTGGTCAGGCAGGATTTTTGTTTGAAATGATTTTTATTTTGCAGCTTTGAATCTTAAGGAGATACCATATGACATCAAGCCTGTGAGTCTGGTAAAGAGTGGTGGTGAACAGCATTCCAATGAGTTCCGTGAGATCAATCCCATGGAGCAGGTGCCTGCGCTTCACATTGACAATCACACATTGATAGAGTCGGTGAGTTGTAGTCTCGATTAGGTTGTTTCTATTACCAGTATTCCTTCTCGGATAGTGTGTAACAGTGGCAATTACCTTTCAGCTAAATATCTTACAATACCTGGAGGAGACAAGACCGCACCGGCCACTGATGCCAGCAGACCCAGTAAAAAGGGCACGAGTGAGAGAGATCTGTGAAGTAATTGCCAGTGGTATTCAGCCCCTGCAAAATCTAGTTGTACTCATTTACGTTGGGGAGGAAAGGAAAAAGGAGTGGGCGCAACATTGGATTACCAGAGGCTTTACAGGTACAACTTCATTAAAAGGGGAGAAGAAAGAGAAAAGAGACTTTATATTAACAGACATAGACTTTATATTAAGATAACAAAAACAATGTTAAAATTTCAGCGGTAGAAAAGTTGCTGTCCTCGAGCGCGGGCAAGTACTGCGTCGGCGACGAGATCACACTGGCGGATTGCTGCTTGGTGCCACAGATATTCAACGCGAGAAGGTTTCACGTCGACCTGAGACCCTTCCCGACAATTCTCAGGGTGGATCGCCACTTAGAGAATCATCCCGCCTTCACCGCCGCTCACCCAAATAACCAGCCCGACTGCCCTCCCGAGGCAACCAAGTAGCAAGCAAGGCAGACCACCCTGTTCCTCTTCTAATCTGTGGTAGAAGGAACAGAGGTGGTCGGACGTCTCGTGGTTCCGTAGTGACAAAAGGTGGATCATGCTCCAGTTTCGACGCTCCAATTTGTTGATATGTTACGCGACTCGAAATGTTTTATATGTTTTTTTTAATGGAATGTATGCTTTTTCTCATAAAATTCTGTGATAAGAAAGCGACGCTCTCGGGTGAAGTTATTATTTCGCGGATGTATAATAAAATCACGGGCCATCTCCCAGGTCTCTGACAGTTGATGTGGGTACTGCACCCTTCGATGAGCACCTTTTATCACTTAGGAACTACACTTAAGTACCGAAATGGCGAGTCGCGCATAAATAGGTCGCACGGTTCTTATCAGTTGCAATTTTCTAGACGGTGCCAGCCCGACGCTTGGCCGCGCTCAGCCATTTTTGTACTGGTTGGTCAGAGAGTAGCGACGCGACGGCCTATTTCTTTGCGTTTCGTTGCGTTGCGTTTCCCCTTGGTTCCGCAGGCACAAATGAGATCGGGAAAATTCGTTTGGACGCAATATTGACATACCCTTTATAAAGTGTATCGACCTATTATAAATAGGTTTTGTTGGCAGAAATGAAATGTTTACTTTTTATACTTATGATAACATAATTTCTTGATTGCTTTATATCTCGCGTAGACTAAGGAGCGCGTTTCTATCGAAGGTAGGATATTATACGTTCGAATTCAGTTGCCAGATAATACCAAGTGAAAACCGTGCTTACGGTCGGCCGACTCAACAGACAGTGAATATGGGCAGAGCAAGCGATCGAGTTGTAGTCATGGAATGTAGCCTGCTCAAAACCACACAGGAATACCAAGGAATGAAAAGTACAAATCGAATTACTTTCCTAGCAGAGACTCTTTCGAACACGTTTCGTTTCTCCATCGTGCATCAGCACATTCCAGCTGTTCTTTGCATAACAAGGAATCCTTCGAGGGGAAGACAATTGACATATTTTTAGCTTTAAAAAGTAGAAGAGTGTGCTCGAGATCGACACAAACATGTCCAAGTTGGAATAGCTACTGCGGAACTCACAAGTTCCCTTAGATTCTCCGAGCGTCATCTCGATCCCGCGCACACTTCTTGCTACCGATATTTTTTACAAAACGTATACTCTTGCGCGAGTATCGCTTATCACTGTCAGTATCTTAGGACTTCTATGTACTTTGTAGTTTTATACGTAAACAAACGCTATGTTTATACAGTAGCTAGTCTACCGGTACGATTATCGATAGAAAAAAAGGAGGAAGAACAATTGAGTCAGTGATTGTCGCAGTAATCTTATCCGTTGAGGTTGCTCCTTATCGCTAGGTTACTTATTCACTGGATATACTTGCTTTCGTACTTGCGCTTATTTGAATTGCCAATCAGTTTCTTCCAGTACGGCCTCGAGGTCGCGGAGGACCTCGTCACTTGATGCGCGACAGCAATGTACAGCGGCGGTGTTCGCTCGCTTTCCACTAGACGCGACTAGGGCGACCGATTACGCGCATTGTTGACGCAACAGAAGACGACAGGCCGGAGACAGATATTTTCTACTGTATACGTGTGCATTGTGCAACCGAGCGATTAGATAATAATGTATATAATTTTTATATGAAGCGTTCGAGTATTGCACACACCGGAGAGAGATACCGTTTAGATACCGACAATAGCGCCCGTTACATTTCTCCAGCCCGCAATAGATCAAGTGATACGTGAACCCGCGGGGAAAAACTGTCTTGTCCCCGCGCACGCGTGCGTCGCGCGGAATTCATAAGCAAGGGAATGCAAACAAGTTACAGCCTCGAAACACGATCAACACAATTATTTTTGCGCGCCGAGCCGGCCTCGTCCCGCCTCCAAGGCGTGCGCGGGGCTCTCGCTCGCTCGCCTAAGGGAATACCGTTAGCCGCCAAGTGCCATGTATTCGATAGCAGAATCGGAGTATTTTTTACGCGCGTATAATCCCACGACACCATTTTTAGTCGGACGATCGACGTATCAGGAGGAATGGATGGTCCGGAAGTATCCACTTTCGTTCGTACACTAAGCTAACGATATATACTCGGAGGTAAACAGGGGGAGCCCGAGTGATTGATTGGATTCTCTTGGGCAGCTAGAAATTGTCCATTACTGCCTCCACCTAATTTTACACTGACTTTTCTACGAATAGCCGGCGGCGTTTCTGAAGGATTTTCACTAGCAGCGTGTTCTACCGATAAGTAAATCGTTTCGCAGCTTGGGAAGGAGTGCACCGATTCGAGGTGGAGTAAGAGCGAGTAGGCTAATTGCACGTGCATTAGAACGATTGTATAGTTGGTCGGAGTAAGGGCAATAAGAGTATCCCGTCGAGGTTCATTTAGCTTGGTCCCAATTAGAGTTTAGCTAGGTCGACCTATCCAATACCTGTACAAGCATAATGCGAGGACGATTCTAGGGGCGGATGCGAGTATGTACATTAAAGATTAAAATGACAGATCAAAGGCCGCACAGACATTCCGACACGCGCATTCACACATTCACAGATCATACACACGGAAGCATAGGGAGATGAAACTAGCGATAAAACAATATAATACGCATAGATATTTTGTAAGTCAAGAATCGATGATGTAAGTTCGCCGCTTATAAGGATTAATAAAAATCTGTGTAATAGTGTAACCAATGTCGTTTAGTCGACACGGGAAACCCAACTGAATAAATAAGCCAAGTGAAAAAATGCCAGCAGCTAGTGATAGGGTGTGACTGCGAATGGCCACTTATCTCGACCAGAGCTGTGCTTTTTGTCGCTAATGGGCCGATTACGCCGTCAGAAACTTGCCAACTTGCAAAACTGCATATTACAACTGGAAAAAAAGCTGCGAACCGGTCTCGAGCCGCCGAGCGCGGAGACTACTCTTTCCTGTTGGCGGGGTCTCGTGATTGCGATAAACTAGAAATAGAAGTCGCTCGGGGAAACGTGCATCCCCGAGGCACACTTGCTTTCAGCTTGGCCCCGTTACTTCCCGTAGAGTCGCACTCTCGATCTCGGCGCACTCCGAGCGTGTATACGGAAGACGCATTCGCTTTCATCGTGCACTTACCGTGGCGCGTTCCGGCGAGCTCCTCTGCAACTCGGTTATATCCCGCGTGGCGCACCGCTGCGGAGAGAGGTCCGCGCGGCCACGAGGTCCAGACGCGGGGCCAGCCGGCGCGCTTAAAGGAACTGAAACAAGTTCAAGTTTCTAGCATTTAGGGAAACAAGTTTACGCTGCTGGTGGTCGGATCTGGGCATAACACAAAGAGCGCGGCAAAGGTTTCAACCTGAGGGATAACGTTAGGTGCCGTCGAACCTTGGAGGGCAGAGAGTCGCGTGAATCTCATCCTCTGGCAACCGATAACCGCGATCGATCCCGGCATTCTCTTACACTCGGAGGAGCAGCAATTCGTTTTCAATCTTCTTTATTACAAATCCATCGTGTAAAAAAATACATTCCCTTATCTACTGACTAGTCGGGCCAACAGCCCTCTCTCATACGTACATTATATATATGCGTATATACGCGCTAACGGAACGTTAGAGTGAATATATGTGTCTATCGATAGATCCGTGTATGTGTGGCTGAGTGAGAGTGTCTGTCATAAGGAAGTGCAAACACAGTTACTAATCCAGCTGGAGTCGCGCGGTTCTCGTTATTGCTGCTCGACACTGCGAGTCTACTTAACAGTACGAGTGACCTTCGTCGAATGGTACAATGAAACGACTTAATATCAATTCTCACTTCTCGTCGTCGTGATTGGATGATCTAAGGTACCTCTCGATACAAGTAACGCGCTCACGCGTCCCTCGGCGAACGCGCCTATCTAATCCAAAGGAATTCTCCACCCGGAGAGATCAAACCAATATGCCTCTTTTGCGTTCGTTGGTGCCGGATCGTACATACAGGACGCGCGCTCCTCGTTAGACTCGCGACTTACATGCTAGAGTGTATATACGTATAGTAGGCTCGCCGTGAAACAGTCACTCTTTGTACAACTTATTTACAGGGTGAAGCTCCGCTCGAGTCTACAGATTCCTTTCTATCGAACTTCCGAAGGTTTCCAAGTTCTCTGCCAGCGTCTGCCGGCAAACAGAATCATCAGGACGAACGGTGAATTCGGAATGCTTATCGTAACTTGGCATTAGCGCACATATGTCTTACAACTGATATTTTGTACTTCTCGGACGTAATGGAAATTGGGTTTTGCTTTCAGACGAGGAGTGATTTGCCGGCAGACGGCGATTGGATGACTCTCGATCGCCGTAGCCCTCGGACTGTCGACAAAATTACAATAGAAGTCGCGCGTTCGATATCGACAAGCATCGCGTCGCGTCGCGTCGCGCGCGCTCCTGGCAAGAGAATGGTGTCAGTTGAAAGATCGAAAGTGGACGAGTATGCCGCTCGCCGGCTCTCTCGGCGAGAGCAGCACTGCGGAGATGGTGACTGAAAGAGAGAGAGAGAGAGGCGGACGGGGGTGGCGGACACGGCGAAGAGACAAACGGAAGAGAACAACAAAGAGAGAAAGAATTGAGCGGCAAATATATATGTAGGTGAGCGACTCCCGGGTGATATTCGGACCACTGGTCGATGGGAAGGGTTAACACAGAGAGAAAGAGAGCGAGAGAGACGAGGGTGCGAAGATTTGCCGGGAGCCGCCGCAGATACACAGGCGTATGATGATCATACAGCGTGGCAATCGAATGGGCCAGATGGATGGAATGCAGACGGATGGATATGGTGGCTGGGTCATGAAATGAAGAACAACAGAATGCATTTAATGAGCGATTGTTTATTATGCTCTTATGGTCACTTGTCATACAGGTAACGATGCCTCCTCAATGAGTGAAAATAGTTAATATATTATGTTTACCTTTATAATTATTTAACATTGAAATGGAATAACTTGGATGATGAAAGAATAACAATTTATGGATGCAACTAAATGTGGTTAGAGTGTAAAGTAATTAAATTCGAGTAAAATTCAAGGAGAAAAATGCTCGTGTGAACTAACTGCCATTAAACTATATCCCTCCATCGTCCTCGATATAACAATTATAATTAAAGCGGTTTGTGTCCCCACCGACAAACGGGTGGTATCTCCGCGCCTTTATGCTTTTTTCCCATACTTCCTTTACCGAGGACCGTAAATCGTTTTCTATTCATTGTCTAACCAGGCGAACCAATCGAAAATCAAGTCTGGCGAAACGTACACGTCCTTGCGCGGCTTCTCACTTTCGTTTCGCGCGACGATAAATCAGAGACTTCCCAACATAATGTAGCCTTGCGAGCCCTGTGTGTATATCTTTTTATGTCTGATGCATCACCTATATCTCTTTTAGTTTGTTTGTTTCCTTTTTTCTTTTTCTTACGTTAAACTCTTTCTTTCACTCGCGTCACTCGATCTAACGACGCGCGCACGCGTGCGCGCGTACTTACGCTTTTAACCCTCTAGATTCTCGGTCCTTTCGTCGCGACATTTCATATAATTTTGCTCGTCGATCCCTCGCCCTTCGTCCGCCGCCTTACAAACACAATATACTACGACCTACGACCTGGTTCTCCGCCGCGCGTTACCTTCCGCTTTCAAGTCTCGCGTGCGTACCTCCTCCACCGTTTCGACTCTGGATGATCGGCGGACAGTGGAAAAGGTACGCGACGCCGCGCGCTTTGGAGAGCGACGAGCACGCTCCGCGCGGGATCGACGAGTGAGGGCAAAATTACGTGAAACACAACAGCAACGCGATAGAAAAATAACACAGCTTTTGTGCTCGACGCGTAGCATTACCGAAGGAAGTCGTCAAGCAATCCTACAGGGCATTAGTTCGTCGATTGTTCGTTTTTCTCTTGCTTTCCCGCGAAATCGCCGTGTGGTATCTCTGTGTGTCTGTGTGTCTGAATCGTGAGTGAGTGTGTCGGTCTGCCATGTGTCCCTTTCCTCTCTTCGAGACTGTACGCGCGAGTATCTATGCAACCCTCCGAATTTCCCGCTTCCCCGCGATATACAGACGAATCGTATACCCGAATATCTCTGGTTCGCGATGATGAGGGCGATCGCTGAGAAAACTTGGCCCGCGACTTGTCGCCGGGCGGCGCGCGATGCACTCGGCCGCGCACTCTCCTCCTGCTCGGCGCGATCGATGCATCGCCGCCGCCGCGGCCGCCGCCGGCGGGCGCACTCACTTTCCATTGCCGATAAATTCTCACTATGTATATGTACATATATAATGGTGGCTACGCGTGATTTATAATCTCGGGGCCCCTCTCCGGGCGGGAGGGGCCCGCTTTAATTCCTCCTAAAGCACACGCGTCCCCCGGAGCCAAGGCCTCCGGGCGGAGGCGAGTCTACTCTACCGTTTTCTCGTGCCTGCGACGCCAGCGCAACGTGCCAGAGAGAAAGAGAGAGATTCGCTCTCGCAGACTCTAGAGTACTTCGTATATGCTTAGCCGTAACAACCGTAATTCGAATGAACAGCTTGGAGTTTATCGCAAATACCCCCCCCCCTGCCCCCCCCCTGTACCAGCTCAATCTCAAAAATACAATTTTGCTCGATTCTCGCTTTCCGCGCACCGTCGCCGCCGCTCCTCCTTCACGAGTATCACACTAGGATATGAGAATTCCACGCTTTAGCAGCAGGCCCTCGGGGATCGGTGCTCCTTCCCTCGGGAGGGTTCACCGAGCGCCGAGGTGGCCGGGAGAAAACGTGGTAGTCGCGTACAGTGCCGACAGCGACGCCTTCCGGGATCCGAAGCGGCGCCCGGTCAATAAAGCCGCGCGTCCCTCCGCGACATGGATCCCGGCCGGTGATTCTTTTGCGCGTGCTTTTCAAGATATCGTCCCCGGGAAGAAGAGGCCGCGGCGACTGCCACGGCTGGCTACACTCCTGTCTGTCCGTCCGTCCGCCGAGTGTGCTCTCTAGAAATGTCCTGTTGATTCCGTGTGTCTCGCGTGTCGTGTGCGCGCGTCGAGTCTTCCGTCGGTAGAATCGTGTGGGTACGTGTGTGTGTGTGCTCTCTTAAATTACTTTATAGCCAAAGGAATGTAAGGTACAATACTTGATCGTATTCCATCAGTGACGAATGAATCTCTATGGTACCTTCGCAGCCAGCTGCTCTAGATTGAAACACCGTAGAGGGTAATGCTATAATGCTCTTCCCCGACTTCTGATTAGTGTCCGGCGAGCGCGCGATTTATCTCGAGCGTCGAGACAATGCGGCACGCGCCGCCGGCGTCTCTGTGTGTTTGTGCCTGCGTTTCTGCGCGAAACTTTTTCCAGTGGTATGTGTCTGCTCTGTCGATGTCCTGTGCACGGGCGTGCAATTTTCAGCCGTCTGAATGCGCCGCGCGCGTGCTTCTCTGTCTGTGGCTTCACGCCGATATCTGTGTAAGTGTGTGTGTCTGTGTGTGTGTGAGTGGGTGTGTGTCCGCAATATGTCGTAGCCTATGCATGATCGTGTTACATGAAGTTGCGTGAACGTGAATGTGCACACGTGCACCGCCTTCCTCTCCCGTGCACACAGCTTCCTCTCCGCGCGACTCTTAGCGATATAATCTACTTATACTCAACAAGGTACTTAATAGTTTCTTTATCCCCGAGCTGCTATATGTGGCTACTTCATCATCATCATCATTTTCTACCTCAACAACAACGATCGTCATCCAAGTATATATCATCCTGCCTGCGTCTGGCTCCATTTCTTTGTTTGTTTGTCGGTTTGGTTTTTCTTTACATACGCTTAGTTTACCCAAAATAATATACCGTATTAACAGTCTCTAATTCTAGCGTCTCACTTCCGATAAAATAACATTACATACAATTTTTGTACAACCCTTTCTTAATTACTTTGTGACGAATGCTCTATATAGTTTAGGTTTAAATATCTTGCTTTCCTTCCTTCGTTACATCCATACATGGAGTGCCTGGGCATGTGTGTGTGTGTGTGTGTTTGTGTCTGTGTCTCTGTGGCTTTGTGTCTGCGATGGTGTGTGGGTGCGGGCGCGTATGGGTGTGTAGGTGTGTCTGTCGAAAAACCCAGGATGTGACTTCTCTGTCGAAGATGCGCGTTGGATGGTCAATGCTCGAAAACGGTAACACACACAATGGTACTCGGAACAATCGCCTTTACTTCCCTTCGCTATGCATTGCTATTTTGGATACACTGACGAGTTACTGCTTTTTTTGTTTGTTTGTTTCTTTCTTTTTCTTTTTCATTTTCAGTTTGCTTCACCAAGAGACGAGCGCGCGTCCCTCCCTTGAAGGGACTGGCAGGGCCCAGGAGAGATAAAGAGAGACAGAGAGAGAAAGAAAGAAGATGGGAGGGAAAGCGCTGCCGGCGCTTTCCCGAGAGAATCCCCGCATGATTCCCTCTCTCGTCGTTGGTCATGACGAGGCCGTGCGTGCTGGCCGCTGGCTCTTTTTGGGCATGGAACTCGACTACGGTTCACGACTAGTCGGGATAATCGTTGGATTCTTTACAAGCATCATTCTTCCAGGCACAAGAAGAGCCAGCAGCCGCCGAATGATTCGACCGAGGCCAATCACGAATGGCATAGACGCGGGGTGAATTTCTCCAAGGCGCGTTCTCATCTCGCGGGGACGCGCGGCCCTCCGACGAGAGTGGCACTGCGAATCGTGAAACGCGGCTCCAATGAGGAATGACGTGTCTTTTCCACACGCCGGGGACACGCGGTGCAACTGTATACAAAATGGCAACGCACACAACAGCTGAGGCAGGCTTTGCGCATAATGAAGTATCTAATGGAGAAAGGGGACTACTGTACGCGTCTCGATCGGCCCGAGACGGATTTGGCTGACGACAAGTGTCCTGCGCCACTGCTCTACGTTATTCAGATTGTATTATCTCATCTCGCTCTATTGTCGATCAATGCGGTGCGGGTGATTCCTCTCCGATAGCTTTTATCTCTCGTTACTCTCTCTCTATATATATATACTATAAATGTATGGTATGGTATGTCTGTATATATATATATATATATACATATATATATCTCTCTATTGATGAACGTGTGTGTATATATAGACATATCTCTTAGGTATAATACTTCTTAATGTAACATTACGGCTTACATCAATTTCTTTCTCGGCTACCACGAAGGGTTCCATCGGTTGATCTGTCTGATTGAAAGCGAACGATTGCGAGAGAGAGAGAGAGAGTGGCAGTAAACCAAGATATAGATTCCTTTCTCGGCGAGACAACTGATCGCAAAAGCACTTTTCCCGCAAATGCAACAGTTCCCGGGGGAAACAATGGTTCCGCGCTGCTCGAGAGTGCGAGCAGCGCCGACAGGACCTCGACACGCGTGACATGAGTGTTCAGCTACATGGAAATGGCACGGGCCGCGCACCCTCGGAGCGCGGCCGGCACTTAATTCGGTTCGATCTGACAAATGAGCCGAAGCTAGGGCATGAAACGCATTGCTCGTGACTGAGAAAATGTTGCATTTTTCACAATGTTGATACGTAGAAAGAGTCGAGTGACAAATGAGACCTGGCTTCCAGCTCCGGCGGTGGCGTCGAGCGCACCGGGGCGGAGGTGTGCGATCGGATCGGTAATGTGGCAACTACATGGTGTTATCGGGTGCATTTGGTGATTCAGAGTCCCCTCGGCACTGTCGTAAACAATCATTCGCCCTACTGCGAAACTTAAACAGGCACATATATATACACACATATGTTTCGTGTGTTTGTGTGTATGCGTGTATATATATATATGTATATATATAAAGGTATCTCCATAATACTCCAGTATTTAACGATTCATAATATGTAATGAGAAATAAACATATTCGGACTTTATTCAAAACAGCCTGCCGGGCGCGACAGGGATATACACATCTTTAACAACACGCTCTACTGTCAGACGTCAACAAGTGTGGCTGATAGGTATCAATATGGCACTAAAGTGATCGGTCGAGGCGCAAATGTCCTGCGGTAAAACCTTTCCCTTCCATTTCCCTTCCACGCATCCCCCTGGTGCGCTAGCCTGCGCTAGACACACACAGGCCTACTGGCATTTCTACGAGATATATCTGCCGTCGGTCTTTGCTTCCCTCGTCTCTGCATTGGTCGAGTATGCAACGTTACTACGGTTAAATTACAGAATAGCTCTTGGTTTTCAATCGCCCTACTCGTACTTCCTTCCTCGTTCCCTTGCCGTTTATACAGAGTGTGGTGGTGGTGGTGGTGTTTTTATCCTTTTTCCCCCCACCCCGCGAATTGTCGTATATCTATGCGAGTGGAGTGAGATGAGATGATGGAACATGATTTACGATGTAGCCTAGCACACACAGCCAAGTAATGTGACACGCAGGCGCCACCCATCCGCGTGGCGACACGTGTACGTCGAGAATTCAATTATATTGTTTACTGTAACAATAGTTTCGTCAATCATTAGAATTGAGGCGAGTCAATGCAATTCCTACTGTATCTCTTTTCCCTGATAAACACTACCACTACGTCTCCACGTGCGTGTGAGAGATAGAGAGAGATAGAGAGATAGATAGATAGAGAGAGAGAGAGGGGGTGAGTGAGAGAGGGAGAGAGAGTGAGAGAGTATAACACATCAGCCCATCCTGCGGATAGTCTCCCCGAACAAGTATTTTACGTTACGTTACGAAGTTTGAGAGAGAACCTGTAATGACGATTTCATAAGAGATTTAAGACACTAGCTACACATACCTATATCCTAGTAATCGTGTACAACTATCGCGGCGCGGGTCGCGCCGTCCGCGCGGCGTCCGTCGCACCCGACGCCGCCTTTCCTCCTCGCCGTCGCTTACAGAATGAACGAATGAAGTATGCATATATGTAAATATATCTATATTTATATCTGTGTCCGTGTGTACGCGTGTGTCAATATCCTCGAAACTGTACAAAAATCAAAGAAAGAAAGAGAGAAAGAGAGAAAAGAAGCAAGTCCGTCTAACGAAAGAATCGGCTAAATAGATGGCGACTGCCGGCTTATTAGTTCTAGCGGTGTCCTTCCCGGCGCAAACAACTCGCAGGTAGCATCGACTGGCCCAACCAATACTGCTTTGCCACTTGCACTAGCTAAGAGGTATATCTGCCGAATTTGCACGAGCCGCTCGCTCGGCGTCCTCGCGGCGAGCGAGCGCTCGCAAGACACATTTCCCACTTGGAATTTCGCACTCGAGCGTCACGAGCTCCACCGAGTTCCAGCGATGGAATCGAGTACCCTGTTATGCTATCCTTCGTCCCCCGTCACCAAGGAGTACCCACGAGAATCGCGGGAATCGCGGGAATCGTGCGAATCGTGACCACCCTCTCTATGTCCCTGTGTGTGAGGTGTGTGAGTGTGTGGATAAAGCGATATATGCTAACGGAAAGATACTTATGGTTTGGACCGGCTGAATCGAAGCGCAGCTCTTAAACGTCCTGGATATCTGTCGCTTGCGACTGCTCTCGCTCCCTAGTCCGTTGTGCAGCTAGACCGAGGTGAGGAGCACTCACTCCGCGGGAACGTGCCGGCGTTCTCTCGCGCGACTGCGTGAAAAAGAAAACGAGTGCTCGCTCGCCGCCTCGGCCGACCTTCCCCGTCGCCGGGTGGTACCCTTTGTCTCTGTGATTGTGTGTATGCCGTCGTCAAGTTACTTCCCCTGCGCAAATAAATTCTATCATTTTCTCTAGACTATCAACGTCCCTCGTGGTATATCTTTCACCCTCTGGTAGCTGGTAAAATATATGTGTATATATATATATTTATATATATTATTGTACATATATGTCGTATTCATATATATATATCCCTCTGTTAACTCCATCACAGCTAGTCTTATATACGTAATCTGCTATCTGCTCTACTAAAAGGAATGTGTTTACTGAGAGAAACCCGTAATCCTAGTCTAATTAGCTTGTGCTACCTACAAGTTGTTTGCCGCATCGAGAATTCCACCGCGCAATCGGCAGATCCTCGGCTCTCGCGTCCTTACAGACGACCCGCCGGCTTCCTTTAAATTCCCGTTCAATACTCGAGTCGAGTCGAGTCGATCCCGTGTGCCAATAATATTAGAAAGATCGCACGCCGCTTCCGGGTAAAGTCGTCTGTACGGAACTCGGATCGCCGGACCATTCATGGGACAAGCTCTATCGAAAAGTCGTGTTATTGTCGACGCTTTATAACAACCTGTCCAAACGAATCACCGTGCGCCATTCAGGACCACTCGTGTGTGTCGGTTGACTGTGTACGTGGTGCGTGTGCAGTAGAGTTTCTTTCGACGCCGGGCCGAGTGTGCCAAGAGTCCGCGAGCCAATTCCCCGCTTGTTTTACCATTGCAAATACTCGTGCGTGCGTGCGAGTCTGCGACTGCTCGCGCTTGTGAAACGAGGAAAAATTCGCCGACGCGCCGTACTGGCTCTCGGGCTCCGACGGCACACTCGGACGCGTCGTCTACGTGCACACGTGGCGAGGGCGAGAAAGAGAGATATACGTGTGCCTACCGGCAGTCCGAAGTACGATGATATGGATAACGCTGTTAGAAGGACAATGGTAACGTGATAAGTTTAACAATAAGAGCCAATGATTACTAAATCCAAAAGTACATGTTCGTGTTTATGCGTGTATGTGTGTGTGATGATTGCGACAAAAATTAATTAATAAGAAGCTATCTGCGAGCAATAGCCGCGCGCTGAAAAATATTATGCTGCCGTCGGTGCCAACGACACGATGACCATTAAAACCCATTAAATTTATAAATTAAATTAGAATATGCTAATGCATGCGACGATCGTATAACGTGGTTTCTAGTTAAAACTCCTCGAATTGATCTATCTACAACAATCTAGTTACATTTTCCCCAAACTCGTGATATATGTATCATATCTATGTATGTATATACATATATAGATATCTCTGACTCTGTGTTTGCTTTGCATTTGTTGGACAACGCAGTGAAGGTTTCATCGATAGTAGTTCACATTGCATTTGTGGATGAACAAAGATCCGTCTTTCTTATGATTCGCGGACGCAAATATTTTGTCAACAATGTCTATAATATCATTCCACTTCTTATATTATCATCTCCATATATTATATTTATGTATATTTATTTATATATATATCTATATATCTATATATATATATAAACGTCATTTATATTTCCGATAATGTGAATTCTCTTTTCGTAATAATCTAATTCAAAACTTTTCGTACATATATATATATACATATATACGCGTTTGTTTATATATATATATATATATTTATTTATTTATATATATATATATATATTCTTTACTCTTCTCTCTGTGTAATATATTATTATTACTCGTGTTATGCATTATTTATAAATATACAAGTCATTATTTTAAAGAGCGGTGAGCCAGCGCCTCCAGCTATGAATTGTACTCATGTACATTTATATATACTCCATTTGACGCAACAGCTAACGTTATTTTTTTTGCAGTAATCACTTGTAACTAAACCCATTATCGATAACGACCTATCAATATATCACCTCTTCCTATCACCTACCACCGAATGAAAAAGAGAAAGAAAGAAAAAAAAAGAGTGAATCGGAACGACTTGTTTCGTTACTGGTTGGTACACGGCTTTCACCAGCGAAAGAGCGATGGGATCGCAAGCTGAGCGCCCTAGGTCGACTACTACCGGTGTAAGGAAGAATGTCTAGCTAACTCCGATTCCCTATCTAATGGCCCGGATGCCAGGAGAGCACCGGGGTGCAAATTGGTGAAGGCCAGCTCAACACGTGGAACGTGCCTGACTCACACATACACACACACCGAAGAGAGTCCTACTCAAAGGAAGAAGCATCCATACAGAACCCAAGAATGTATGACACGTCTACTACTGATCGATACCGGGATATCCCGGCTCTGCCGGATGCAGCGTCGTATTGCGACAAAGGTGGGTCCGAATGTTCAATAGTGCGCGAGTGGAGAGCACGCTGCATCGGGAAACGAGAGGGAAACGAGAGGGAAAGCGAGAGGAATGAGCGGCGTGAAACGGGAGAAGAATGTAGAGGGAAAAAAAGAGAAAGAGAAACAGTGGGGGGCAACAATAGCGAGCAGCGATATGGCTTTGCGAAGAAAGGTGCTCGCGAGAGCATCTGCAACGAAGGTACGCGGGCAGGAAGGTATGCAGAGGCACCGGGGCATGCACACGTCGAGTATAATCGTGATTGGAGTGGCAACTCCGAGAAGGAATGATAGGGGAGATGAAGAGTTCCTTCTGGCGGACTTCTTCGTCGTTTGCATGATTGGTCAGGGCCGTGCGCGAGACTCCGTTAATCTAAATTGTATTCAACTGGCGTACCTTGATACTAAAAACAATTAGACGGATGTGTTTTACTGTACAGGGTGTATACCTATATAACGATCGTGCGCTCTCTCTCGAGAAACAGAAAACTACCATCGAGGAAGGATGCGGTCTACGTTAATGAATCGAATAGTTCTTACTCTAGCGACGAGGTCTTCTAGCATTATTATGAATTGTCCTCATTCCTAAGGCATAGGCAAAGGAATCTAATGAGAGTTGGTGTTAATACGTCTCTGTGTACATTAATCTAACGGTGCTATATAAGTTATATGGTTCGATAAACTTTTCCTTTTTGAACGTGTGAACGAAATAAACGCTTTGGGATTAACAATGAAACTTGGCAATTAGGAATTACGTTATATCCATCTAGCTGGACCAGCCAGCCCCCGTAAATATATAAATATATGTTCATAGGTAGAATAACTCTCCCTCTGTGTATGAGTTGTCTCAACTTCCAGCCAAGTCCTATCTGCTTTATACATGTAAAATCTTTGGTTTTTGCCAAGGTGTCACTCCGCACTTAAGGAGCGCGAAGGCGAACGCAAACGCGAACACGTAGCGCGGCACGCTTTAAGTAAGAGTAAGGTCTTGATCAGCCTAATCATTTCATAGTTCAAGGAACAGTTCAATACAATAATTTACGTAATATCTCTGCACCGCAGAAAGCAGCGTCTCCGGGCGCTACCCAGCAAACGGTGATTTCTGCCTAGCAGTTGCCTCGGATCGACGTCATTCAAGTGTGAGTTCTGTATGACCTTGTAACTAATAGATAGAGTGTTCTGATATCAAGAAGCATCGGGCTACGCCAGAATATCTAACGGAAAGACAGCTTCGTAGAACGAAGAAAAAGACCGTTCCTACAACGCCTCCAGTCCTCCACCGAGAACTGCAACAGCCCAAGGCCGCCGTATCTCCTAGCACTGTTTTAACAGCTTTATCATGCCATCTCTCAATACTCTATACCATACAACTAGATATATTATGTGACTCTGATGTGGTACGTGTTTGTGTCATATATATATAACGCATATATATATATGTATGTTTATATATATATATATATGTGTGTGTGTGTGTGTGATAAAGCCCCGTAATGTGGTGTATCACAGAACAATTGTAGTAGTTATATAACATATAATATTTATATATCGTAATAATCTTAAACGATAGGATGAATCGACGAGCCGTGGTGGATTTATGAACAGTGAAATGAGAATGCAAGCGCTATAGTGATGTAGCGATAGATGAGAACGGGCGGTAGGTCGTGGTGGCGGTGGTCGCGGACGAGTGTCAAAGAAGGGAGAACAGACAAAGAGAGAGAGAGAGAGTGATAGAGAAAGAGATAGATAGAGAGAGACAGAGAGAGAAAAAGAGAGCGCCGCCGTAGCATCGTCTCAAGGTGTGAAGAGGTGAACAACGGAGCCCAATAATGGGGATGAACAAGAGTGCTGTACTTGAAATCAATGCATTATACTGGCGATAGCAATTTGGCGTGCTCGTTTTGCTTCCTCTTCACTGATCCTTTGTTCGATCAAGAATTGAGCAGCGTTGATCGCATTAGGGCAACCCGTGATAGTCACTATGCGGTTCCTGGTACCAGGAGCGAACATGCCCTTCTTAGAGATTTGTATGTTGGCGCCACTCATCTGCTGAATCTCAATGAGGGCACGACCGCCGGGTCCCAGAATAGCTCCCACTATAACCTCTGCAATTTCTATGTCTATTTTCTTGGTCTCCTTGCTGTTGGCGTCTACCTGTGTAGGACTCTTACTTACAAGTGATAACTGGTTAGTGCCCAGGCCAAACGAATTGTTGTTTAGATGAATAGTACTGGCAGCGGTGTTGTTCTGTCTGAACGGATCGAACGGCTCGTATCTATCGAGCGCGTTTCGTGGTGTGGGCGAGGTCGAGCCGAGCGTGGGCACTGTCCCGATAGGTCCGAAAACGCCGCCGTTATTGTTGGAACCGTTCGCGGTTGTGGTGTTATCCATCGGGTTCCCAAGGTAGCTCATATTCGACGGCATCCCAATCCCCATTCCGAGGATGTTGTACTTGGCCAGTGTCGCGATGGCAGCCAGAATCTCCGTGGCTGCAGGCTCCGTGAAACCTGCCGTCCGTAAGTTCAGTTTAATGTGCTCCAGCAGTTGCGTCGTCACCGGTGCTGTACCCGCTGTAATCGCAGCACCTAAGTTCAAGTTCAGGCTCAGACCAGCACCATTCAACAGACTAACTGCACATACAAACACGAAGTCACCATTAATACCCTGGCCCGCCTCGCTCGCTCGCGGGGACATCTTTCGGACATAGCAGTCGCGAGTTTATCAGAGTGGAGTCGGCCAATATCGAGAAAGGGAGAATTGGGAGTCGCGAATTTTACCTGTGTTCAGACCAGCCGTGTTAGTGTACGTAGGAGTGTTCGAGGGGGTTTGGGCGTATGGGCTGCCCTTGGGATTGTAGTTGGCGACCGGGCCGCTCACGTCGGCGTAGCTCACGTTTGGACAGGTCCCGCTCTGCGGGTCCTCCGCCACTTTCGCCAGGATCATCAGCAACGCGCTCCGATTGTTCTCCTTCTCGCCGATCACCGTTATGCATCGCTCTTGCAGAGACAAGTCTTTCGCCTTTTGACTTATCTGCACGTAAGAGCCGGACTCTTCCTTGATTTGTTTGATGTAGTTTCCGGCCTTACCTATGATCATACCCGCCGTGCTGTTGGGTACTAAAATCTTCACCTGCAATCAATCCATCGATTTTTTCCTGTTACTCGCTTAGTCGTCCGAGCGAGTCAGCGCGCTCGAGTGCGCAAGTATCCTTAAAGCGACACTGAATCATGCCTTCTTTTAAGCGAGGAACGTTTCAGTTTAGTACTATAGAACGTTTAGCAACTAGGTCAATGCTAGCAAGCCCGAGCCGCACACTGTGCGAGAGCAGCGATTTTTATTGACACGCGGAGAATGCCGTTGATCTACTGCTTTTAGTATGCGACGGTCGTTGCAATCAACAAGTAAATCCGATCGCACATATGCATACCTGCTTGTCTCTCTCCGCTGTTGTCTTTCCAGAGTCAAAATCGACGGTCGTCTTGGAGGTGAGATCCGGCTTCTCACGAATTTTCTCCATTATGAAATCCATCACTGATATTATGGCGTCGACACTTCCCGTGATCAGGCATACCCTTTCTGTAGTTCCTGCAAAACGAGCAAATTCAACAGTCAACCATCAATACACGCCACACTCGTCGAATCCCAGTTGCTAGTTGGTCTTTTATTTACCAGGGTAAAAGTCGTGCGATTTGGACATTTTGACTCTGGCTCCCGTGTCCTTTTGAAGTTGAGCAATGGTGTCTCCTCCTTTCCCAATAATGGCTCCGGCGGCCACGCAGGGTACCAATACTTTGAGGTGAAATGTGCCATCTCCTCCTGAAAGAGAAGCCTCCGGTAATTAACTCGCCCCACCACCACTTCAACTTGGAAAGTTCGGACAAGTAAGGCTGCAAGTAAATCTCCTATCCTCCTCCTTCCGACTAATGCAACATTGTGAAACATTCAACGCGCGTCAACGGACGTCTCACCGAAAGAATCCATTGCGCATATAAAACCTGCTTGTATCCCAAGTGTAGAAAGTTCCTTCTCAACATTCATCCAGACAATTCAAACAAAAGTCACTTCGAGTATTCGCTACTTTGATAAAATGGCACCACGCTATTTCCACGTCGGCGCAGAGCGCGCGCGTTCGATTCCGACACGTGCGATCGCGCGTGAATCACGCGGCACAATCGCAACAAGAAACAACTATTAATACGCGATATCGCAAAAACTGATCAAGGATAGCGCGCGCGACAATTGCAACACCGTTAACGATCACTGCCGCTAATAGCAGCGTCAGCAGCGCGCCGATCGAAATTAGCGGTGGAAAAGGCGACGAGCATAACCAAGCCGAGTAAAACCGAGATAAAGAAAAGAAACAGCCGTCTTGGGCACACGTTAACGGCGACGGTCAAGGTTTACGAAAAAAAGGCAGCGATACAGCACCACGAATCACAACAGGCGCACCGCGCAGGCGTGCTCGCTATCAACCGACTCGAGCGAGCGCTCTCGCCCCGAAATCCCACTCGGGGAGTCCCCCCCCGACTTTCACGCGAGCTGCGAAATCCGTCAGTGGCCGACGAAAATAGCCGAAACAAGCCACGCACAATCGTTTCCAGAGAGAGAGAGAGGGCGAGGGAGCTACCTATCAGCGCGCTCGCCTAAAGAAGTCTTCCTAATCCTGTTTAACCTCGATAGCACAGGTTGTCGCACGACGTAAGGTTTTAAGCGCTGCGCTCTTTTCTCTCTTTTCAAGTGCATCGCCGCGCGCTCCACATTTCACGGCGACGGCGGCCGCGCGCTCTGCTCGATCGACTGGCTCCGCCAATCATCAGCGATCCGGGGCAAAATCGCGATCTCGCACGAGGCACACACACACATGCACGCACACAGAGAGAGCCACACGAAAACCTCTCGGGCCAGCGAGTGAAACATCACGGACAGCACGAATGACGGCGAGGAAAGGAGAATCAGATAAAATAGGAAAATGGGAACAGGCGATAGGGCGTGTGCGGTGTGTAAGTGAGATAGAGAAAGAGATAGAGAGATTGACAGAGGCGAAAGGTAGGGAGTGAGAGAGCAGGAAGTTCCGATGCGTCGAAGGGAAACAGCTGTTTGACAGATGGAAGCCCTGTATACGCTCGCTCAGTTCGCGGCGACCTTGACCCGCAACCTCGCCAGCGCGGAACGGAGCGGAGAGAAAGACAGAGAGAGAGAGTGCGAAGTGCGGCTGAGAGAGAGAACTCACCAATACAACGCCACATCCTAGAAACCGGCGGAGGCGGCGACGGCGCTCTACGGTTACTGGCAGAGAGCAGCGCGTTCCTCGGCAGGGCGATTTTCTCGCGCGAGGGCCGTCGACGTCGACGACGACGAGGATCGAATCAGAGAGAGAGAGAGAGAAAGAGAGAGAGTTGTGTCGGGGGGCCGACAGACTATAGGGGAATGCGGCGCAGCAGGAGGGTAGTTAATATGCGTGCGGAATAAACACTTTGCGACGGGCCCACTTCCGAGGTAACTCTCGTGGGGCCAGCAGCAGCGGCAGCGGCAGCGGCGGCGGCACAGGCACCAGCGGCGGGGCTAGCGGTTCCACGTACGACGACGAGGCCGCCGCGACGCCGCTGACAAACTTGCAGAGTCACCGAGCGTGATGGCCAGCTACCGCCGCAGCAGCAGCAGCGATTCTCCATTAACGTCGTCGTCGTCCTCACATAGACACAGCCGCCCCCACGCCGCACGATCCCCAAACAACCCACGGACACCACGGTAGAGAAGAGCAGCAGCAGCAGCAGCAGCAGCGCGGACGACTAGCGACCGCCGACCACCACGACCACGACCAGCCAGTCAGGCACCACGGTGACGGTAACGCGGTGACGCGGTGACGCGCGCTCACTCCGGCGACGTGGACTACTTCCCGGGATATGCTTTCTCGGACACGTCGTCTGTCAAGGTGTCGGGAGACCGCGAGAGTATGTAATGCGGCCAGCTCCCGTCGGCGGTGCCAGGATATCGTCGCCGCCGCGATGACCAAGACGACAGGACAGGGTGGAACAGAGAGAGAGAAAGAGAGAGTGGTCTCTCACAGGAGAAGGAAGAGGAGGAAGGAGGAGGACGACGGCGACGACGGCGACGACGGCGAGGAGGACGATGATCGAGGCGATGATGTCAAGTGATAGAGTGGCGGCGGTGGCGGCAGTGGCGGTGCCAGCGGCAGCAACGTCGAGGACGACGACGAGAGCGATGGAGACGACGATGACGACGACGACGGCTGCGGCGTGGTGAGGTGGCAGGCGGGGAGTAGGGAAGGGGGCCACGGGTAGGGAAGGAGGCGCGGCGTGCGGGCGGCCACCAGGAGGACCGCGACCAGGAGTAGGAGGCCGCGGCGACGGCGGGGGAGGCAGGCCGCAAGAGGAGGGGGCGGGAGGAAACGGGACAGCGAGAAAGGAGGACGAAGTCGAGGGCGGAAAGCGAACGTCAATTTGAAAGAAAGAACCTCTGTCGCAGGTGCACCGCGCGCCGCCCGTCGCGTAGAGAAGCAAGTTCACCGGGTAGTCCTCGCGCGCACGTAAGAGATATCGCTCTAGACAGAGAGAGAGAGAGAGGTGGAGGTAGGAAAAGGGGCTGACACGACGGCGAGAGAGGCGGAAAAGAGAAGGAGACGTGGCACGGCAGGATGCGCGAACCGATGTGCGGTGCACCGTGCTCGAGTTCTCGCCTCCTCCGTGCGGCTCTGCGCGGCCCTGCGTGTTCGCCTGTTCGCCAGGCGGCGGCTCTCCTCGCTCGCTCTCCAAGTGGTCAGGCGAATGGAAACGAAAGGGAACGGGCGAGCCGATGATAGCGGAGAGCGAGCGCTGTGTCAACACACGGAGAGCGGCGCTGCGCTCCGCTCCGCTCCGTTCTGCCACCGAGCGAACGAGCGAGCGAGCGAGCACGGCGGAGATCTCTCGTCCCTGGCAAGGCGCGCGCGCCTCTCCAAAGAGCAATAAGGAAGCGCGATCCAGTAGCGCCAAATAGACACCGCGCGAGCGACCGAGACACCACCAGAGACACGGCAGCCTCGCCGCGCTACGCAAAAGCAGAAAAGCACCGAGGAGGCCACACGGGGATTTCGAGCGGGAGACCTGTAATGGGTGACCGCGGAGACGCAATCCACGGATTCTAGATGAACGAGGATATCGAATGCCCGCGCGTGCACCGATGCTGGCTGGCCTCTCTCGTGTAGTCGTGTAGATATGTAGAGCGAGAGATATATGTATAACTGTGTCTGCGTATATATATGTATATAGATAGATATCTGGTATATGGATGTAGAATGTAGATATATGTAGGGTAGGGAATGAAGGGTACGCAGGAAGAGTGTCTCTCGGGCGGAGAGGGGAGAGCGTTGCTTGTCGGGGTGTAAGGACGTGCGCTTGAAATACCTGATCCATAGTGGGACCTCTTGGTCGCGCCGTTCTCCGTGTCGCAGTCGAGTGGCCGCTTCCTGGAGTCCGCAATCTCCGGGGAGGGACACGTCTCCATTCCTGAGTCGGCAGCCATCTTGGCTCGGTCGTTCCGCGCACACACAAGAGCAACGGGGAAAGAGAGCGCGCGAGGGAGAAAGAGAGCGAGCGAGAGAAAGAGAGTGATGATAGTGGTGCGGAGGAGAGGGAGCGCGAGCGAGAGAGAGAGAGCGTGAGTGTGAGAAAGAGAGAGAGAGCGAGGGACGAATTGGACACTGCTCGACACACACGGGTGAGGAGATGACGATGGTGTCGATGGTGTCGATGGGGGCGAGTGTGTTGCCCGAGAAAGAGCTGAGAGGCACCCACTCACGGCTCGGACGAACGAACGAACGTACGCACGACCACGATATATCGCTGTCGAGCGGAAGGGACGAGGCACGGACGTACGTACGCACGTACGGACGAACGAACAAACGACGGACGCTCTCTCGCGGGCTGCCGCGTCTCACTGGCGACTGCTCGCGGCTCCCTTGCCAACCAGCTGGTTGATACTCGATGCTCTCTACCTCGGCCCTCCCGCCACCGCCTCTCTCTCCTCTCCCCCCACTGCTTCGTTTCCTCTCGCTCGGACTACGCGCCCTCTTGCAGCGACAGAGAGAGCGAGAGCGACGCCTGATTGCCACTCCACCACGCTGCGCGCCCCACTCGTCCTTCTCTTTCTCTCTAGCGGCCGCCTCGCTTCCTCCACGGGCCCTCGGTGGCACCTCGAGGGACCTCACACGGGCTCTTCGCTCGCAACAGGGCCGTACGATACTACCGAAACTGCACCAGGGCCGTGACACGCGCTGCGAGCTCTCACGCTCTCGCCCCGATGCAACCCGCGGCAGCGCAATTCCTCGGGAGCCCGCGCTATCGGCTCACACGCTCGATCCGCCTTCGCTCTCCGATGTGCTCCGATCCTCTCTCTTCTCACAGAAAGGAGAACTCTCTGGCTCAAGCCACGGGCTGACGGCTAGATTGTTCGGGAGGATCTGCTTCCCGCCAGGGAAGATGTTGACTCGCTTCCTTCTTCTATGAGAGAGAGAGAGAGAGACAGAGGGTAAGAGGTCCCCTGGCGGATTGTACACGCTTCCTCGATGAGGCCGAGGCCGCGAGCGCTTGCTATTATTATGTAATTTAATATGCTTTTTCACCGCGCCCTTCTCCCGCCTGTCGCGGTATCGGCTTGATAGATTGCTTTATCGTAACTCTTACTCGCGCTCATCTCGCCTGCTGCGCTTTCCCTCCGCGCTGCGCGCGCGCGTGTTAATGAAAAGCAGGAATCACTGGCGGCTCGTCAACTGGTCGCGCTGACTAATTGCGAGGTGCCGTGCAGGGGCTATGACAGTGGCCAGTGGTGTCCGCTGGTTTGCACGTTGCGAGCCCGCCCTGATGTATCCGAGATACGCATCTCTCGGGCGTCTGGTGATGCAAAGCCGACGTTCGGTCGTAATAGCCAGGAACGCCTTCCTAAAGGCTCCTGGGCTGCAGGCTCCCCCGGCTAAACGATCCCCGGCCGCAAAAATATTTTTCCCACCCACCGCCGTAAATCTTGCCCCCCGGCCGCCTCGCGCTCTCGCGCTCTCGGTGTGGGTGGCCACCAGTCACTGTGTCTGTGTGCATTCGGTGCGCATTGCAGTATGACATCACTCGGCGCTCGCGTGTAAACGGAATCGTGCTCTTTGATTTTCTATCGACGTGGAGCCTACCGGGAGACAGTATCGGCCCGGTTTATCGGAGACCCCCACATATTTCGGATGGCGATCGCCTCTTATCGCGCTCTTTTCCACGCCGCTCTTGTCAACCCTCCCGGACGCCATGGGACTTTCGAGCCCGAGAGGCCGAGACTCCTCTGCCCTGCATTCCCCCGATTTCTGGGTCATTCCTATATTTAATAATCGGCCAATTTCTTTACGCACTCTTTCTTATTATTCGGCATTTCTTCCGAATGCAACCTTTCGATAAACAAGGAAAACTTTGAAACTTGCACATTTTCCACGTGTGCGCACGCGAATAACAATATGATAAAAACGAGATTTTTTGAACGAAATATTGTAGAGAAGTCAATTAATTGTTGATTCGCGTCTGGCGGGTTGTGTTTACTATTATCGTGTTCGGTGGTTTCCACTGACTCACGAGGAAATGAATTGGGTTATAGAAGGTTAAGGAGGTGGCGCGGAGGGGGAAGCCTCGATAAGCGAGTGCAGCGCACAGTTCACTCTATTTCCCTTTGCAGCCGCCGGTTGAGTAATCCCCGACCTTTGTAGCAAAGTTCCGCTGTCCGGCTGACATTGGACTCTCTCTATCTCGAAAAGCATCTCTCGTCTGGAGGTTTGTCGAAAGCGCGCTAACGGTGCCATTCAAATATCTATGCCTGATCTGTTATCGGGCCGGGAGGCTACTGGTGAGCAAGCCTCGAGCAAATAGTCCCGGGCAGGCCTACTCGAAAGTGAAATCACCGATAGGCGAGCACCGAGCGAGCGAGCGAGCGCACGCACGCACGGCCCTCGCTCGACGTTTCATCGTATAGACATATATCGTATGCGTTTCTCACGGCCGCGCTTCTAAGTGCGCGCGTTACACGCTTCAAATATAACGGCGCGAACGAGCGCGGACGCGTATTTTTAATAGGGCCTTTTTTTCTCCCTCGGAGCCGGTGAAAGGCGCAAGCTGCGGGTGCTTAATTGCACTCGGCACGCATTCAAAATGCATGATACACGCTGATACACGCTGTAACGTGAATAGGAGCCGCCGCTCGAGAGTCGCGGCTTCTTTCACTATGTTATAATGTCGCTTACACGCCCGCTGCCAAATTAAATCGGACGCAAGGTTTAGGATTTGGATGGGACGCGATGCGCTCGAATAATCGTGTCCCGACGTTCCGAGTCACCCGAGACGTCGCGAGCGCGCACTCTGCCCGGCTCTGCTCTGTGTATGTCTGTGTGTGCGTGCGCGGCGTCGATTCAATCCTGTTACGAAACAATCATTTTTCTGATGACGCCCCGCTGACGGACAGGAGACTCATTAAACCGAGAATCTACCAGGCGTATCGCTTCCTGGTGATGATTGCACGGTTAATTCTGACTGGGCGATTCCGCCGCCGCCGAAAGATTGCGTTTGGTCGGTGTAACGAGGCTCGGAAAGTGCCGCTTTGGAAATGAGAGTTATTTTGGAAAGGTTGCGCGCTCGATTATCGCGGACGGCGAGAGCAAAGTTCGCCGCTGCAAAGATACTAAGTGCGGATAGGCCGGTTGATCGGTTGATCCGGGTGGCAGAGAGACGAGAGGTTACATTATGCAGTTTCGTGGGAAGGTAGAGGGTCAGTTGTCGCAATGCCGTTGCTGCTGGGAGGCGCATCGGCTCGCACGCTAGGTGAATCGTGCGCTCGACGCTCGGTTAGAAAAACGTTAGACGGTAGAAGTTAGAGGCCAGGGAGGTGGAAGAGTCGGCATCGAAAGTGGCGTAAAGTAAAGCGGTTCACCTGATAAACCGAAAGGGACCACGTCGCCGTGTATATCTACACGTGCGCGCCTATAGATATACATCTACGCCTCTACGGGCTCGCGTTCTGCGTTCTCCCTCGCTCTCGCTCACCTGTGCGCACCAATTTGTCCATTTCGTGTCACTTCCCGTTCAACGCTCGGTGTGTCTGCTCCAACTGAAGCGGCGAGGCCAATGTTTACATGCGCCAGCCAGCCGCACGCCAGCGCGGTCTCTTTTCTCGATCCGATCGTATGGCCGCATGTAACGCGAATACTGTCACACATTTTTTCGAGCGAGCCAGTCAGGACTATACCAGCCGCGGTGGCGTTGTGTTGCCTCGCACACACACTCTATAGTCTATAGACATGAGCGACGACCTCGCTCGATTCTACGACTCTCTAGCGCACGGCTCTGATGACGTGCACACCATGCTTCGATGCCGATTACACTCCTTTTGAACTTGTTCCTGCCGTATGCGCCAACGCCGCCCTCGCATATACCGCACACGGCTCCTTTGCCCTGCGAGCTCCTCAGAGGCCTCCGGCCTGCTCCGGCCCCTCTGCACTTTTCATGCCGAGGGATTTCATGCTCCGCTCCCAACTGGCAGCGCGTTTAACCGAGTGCTCCTTTTCCCTGGTGCACGGCCGCTCATGACTTAAAGAGATCCCCAGGAGCTTTCGGGGGGCCAGCGGCGCCGCTTGGCTAATGATCCTGGAATTTTTCTCCGCCGCAGTTGCGTCAGACCTACAACGACCAATGCAAATGAGGTGGCATCTCTAAATAAGTGTACGCATAACTATCGCCGGAACCGGTTTGCCCTCTGTATAGAGTATAGAGTATAGACGCTTCCATGTGGTATACCGATTTCCGATCGCCAGGCGGAAAGCGCGTGCTGGCTGGGTCGCGCGCGTGTGTATCTGGCGGCGGTAGTTGGCGCGCGTTACCTAACCGCGCGCGCTCGAGGAATAAGTTCCTTTAAGAGAGAAGAGTTTAAAGAGTAGGTATCGTGTCCTTGCCGTTTCTCGCCGCGAGAAACTCTCGGCGACGACGACGATGACGCCCGCTCGCGGAGATCGCGAGCCCCCGCGCGCATTCTTTTTTAGACTAGCGCGGGTTAGCAGGCTATCCCATCTATACTTAAGCGTGAGCGCATATTGTGCTGCACGCACGATGCATACATTTGAATGCTTATCCAAGGTCGCCGCTTATTGACACACTCGACTGACGCTAATACACTATCCATAAAGTCCCGGATCATGTCGGCCGCTCGTCTATGTACGGTCTATCTCTCCGCCCCGCTCGCCCGCTCGCCCCTTCCATCCGCGATACATCTCCGAGCTGATAAGATTACAGACGAGTGGTCGTCCACCCCTCCAAATACACCGCCACCACTGCTCCGCTGCTGTTGCTGGTGCTGGTGGTGCTGGTGCTGCTGGACGCACACTCTCATTTCGGAGTATTAATTTCCGGCATTACTAATCATTGATTTCCCTCCCGGCCGCTTCGACCATTTCGATGCCGTGGCCTGCACGCAGCGAGAGTCCTCGATCACTTCGTCTGATATGCAACCGCTGTCGGCTATGCGAGAGCCTTAACAAATAACAAATTAGCTTTTCCCGCATCGGAATATTATGCAAGCGGAGCGCACCGATTCCTTCCTACGTCGACCCCATTTCTCATCTGACCTTAATATTGTACAAGGTACTTCGGCCCGATCCATATATCGCCTTCTCTCCATTGAAGACCTTTCGGTAGCTGCTGGCCACACACACCTCCGACGCCGATCCACCCCTCCACCAGCATCGATTTTCCACGCAAAAACCTCCCTGCTAATAAACAATATCCTCGCATATGGACTAGAATTGCACTCGTAACATATTTCATAATTGCATGTATATTCGATCAGAGACTCTGTCGACATACATAGCCGCGGGGGGAAAGGGTGGGGAAAATCCGAGAATTATCATCGAGGAATATTGATGCGTTTTAGATCTCGGATTATTTAGAGGTTTGTTATGGCGCATTGGGCAATTGTTGTCGGGGCTTTTCCAGCCGAGAGTATTGCTTTTGATTAGCGACGTCGAGAGAGAGAGAGAGGGGCAGAGAGAGGGACGAACCTAACCTCCAAGAGCGGGGAAATTATGTTATCATGAGTTGGCGCGGCTCGATAGCGTAATTACATAACGTGACTGTACAGAATTCCGCGGGAGTATGTACTAATGATGAGAGTGGCTCTCGTAAGCGGCGATAGCCAGTGCTCGATGCTGCTCCGTAATGGATGAGAGTATCACCGTGGCACGACCGAGAGTCCTCTTCTTCGCAAAGGCGCGCGAGCTCACTGGCACCAGAGAATGCGAGATCTCGGTGCCCAGGCGAATATCCTGCTCGGAATTGACGGACCTGGTTATCAAGCGATTTAACTTGGAGAGCATTCGAGGCTCGGTGATCCTCGCCGTCAACGAGGAATTCGTAACAGGCGACGCGACACTACTCTTCTCCGAGAACGACGAGATCGCGGTCATTCCACCGCTCAGTGGAGGTTTGTTGATGGCTAATTCGTTTCTAATCTCTTGGAAATTCTCGCTTCGATCCGCGCGAATTTCTTATGAAACAGATCCGCTGAGTAAACTATAGCATTGAACTGTCGTTGCTGAGGAGCACTGGAGAGTTTTTCTTACTCTTTTTTTACTCATTGTCTCAGTTTTTCAATAGAAATTAAATATCAACAAGAAAAAGTTTTGTACCTCTTTGCTGAGGATAGAGGTTTATATTACGACACTTGGGCTCTGTTCTTGTGAGAATCATTCATAGGATATGTATGTCAATGATAGACTAGGTTTTCATTGTGCAGGCTAGGATGAAGCCACCAAAGGACATTGTCAAACTGCAACATGAGGTGCTTAATATAGGGGAGATCTTTAATTTGGTTGTTTCTCCTGCCTGTGGTGCTGTCTCGAACTTCATTGGTATTACACGCGATAACTTTGAGAACAAGAAGGTGAGTGTAGCTCAGTACAAGATATTATAGTGTATTTTGCGAGTATCCTTTATCCATCATCTTCTTTCAGGTGATTAAGCTGGAGTATGAAGCTTACGAACCAATGGCACTGAAAGAAATGAGCAACATATGTGCTAAAATCAGATCGCAATGGAACGTGCATCACATAGCGATTTACCATCGGCTGGGAGAAGTGCCGGTGTCAGAGGCTAGTGTAGTAATCGCTGTATCATCACCCCATAGACAGGAGTCCCTGAAAGCAGTTGAGTTTGCTATTGATGCTCTGAAGGCCTCAGTTCCAATCTGGAAAAAGGAAGTCTACGACACTAAAGAGTCACAGTGGAAGCAGAATCAAGAGTGCGCCTGGTCAAATAGTAAATAATCAGTTTCACTTATTGAGATCTAACTCATGTTTTTGTGAGGTTTTGTTAAAACTTGAATGCATTTATTCTTACATACTGGTTATGTGAAACAAGAGAGTAATATATAGCGAAGCACATGTATTATATACATAGTATTACACAGTTTTTGAGGAAACAGCACATTTTATACTTGTTGCGAGTTGTTTAATAAAATATTTACTATTATATTTGCGATACTGCTATTCTCCCTATCGAGTATTCGTTTTGCTTGCTTTTCGAGAGTTCACTGTGTAGATTTGCATGCGTATAGTCCTATCTACACGTGCTAGAGAGGTACTGATTGAACGATTGTTTGACATAGAGAGCGGTTTAATACCCGAGCAAGATATAAAGCAAGAAGTCATAATACCGAACGCCAGCACAGATGATTTCGCGGAGCATGCGAGGCCCCGTGACAATGAAAGCGACGAGGATGAACTGACGGAGAGTCCCGTAATCGACAGAAACTTAGTGCAAATCCAGGCGAGCGCGGAGGAGTTGAATCACAGAATAGAGTCGTTCATCGAGCGAAAGCGGCAGCAAGTCAACACAGTGAACATACAGGAATTCTGTTGCCACAGGTTCGTGCACGTGACTTGTCACGCGTCTAACGACATGAGACTATCGTTATGTTTATTGTAGAGATAACAGCGACGAAAGCGAGGATTCCTGCGCGAGGGTCGACGCTATTCTTATTAGACGGAAAGATTCCAAGAGCCACGTTAAAGGTACACGATAAAACCGACGTTAGGCTTCATTCGAATTACATCGCTATCCTATTTCTCCTTTCAGTGCACCGAGTTCGAAACGCCTGGGGACCTCAAACGGTCGATCAGTCCTTCCTGCACAAGTTTTCCGCGCCCGCGACGAATCAGCCGTTCAAACCCTTCTCCACCGTACTGGATGATCGAATCTCGACTGCGGAGCGCATCCTAGGCATAAATAAACCCGTCCCCAAGGATGTTTATGAGAGGCTCAAAAACGTCGAGGACAGAATACTCTATTTGGAGGGAGTTTCGCCAGAGTACAAGAACTTTTTGGTAAATCTCATCAATGTCGTCAGCGCATATCGACAATGAGCAGATTCCTACATGCTTCTTATTTGTTTTATAGGTGACGGATGAAATAGGAAGCTTGAAAGGAGCTACTAAGCCCAGGAGAAAAAGAGTGAGTTGGATAATAAGGAACGAATAATCTCTTAGTTGCAAAAGGATGAATTAAATAAGTGAACAATTATAATTACAGACATATTCTACGGCAGAGCTCGACTCGAAACTATACGAATTGGCAGACAAATACGCGAAGAAGGCGAAATGAAGCCCCCTCCCACTTTACTGTAGATCTATTCAAATATTTTTATATGTAGATTATAATAAAATTTTTTTCGTCGCATCGTATAAAGTAAATTTGTAATGTCCACTCTCCCATTCTCCACGATAACTATAGAATAAGAATGAAAAAGCTTTGTATTAACTATCGGCCGAAAAGAATCGAATTGACAAATACCAATACGAAATATAAAAGCAGAGGTGTCGCTTAATGTTTAGCAACAAGCTCATCGAAAATGGAAAACAGCCAATTACTATGGAATGTGTTAGGCGTTAGAGGATTGTATTGACTTAACATTAGGTACAGTTCCGTCCAAAACGCTCGAAGTCAATGGTAAACGGCGTTCGAACTAGACAAACTACAATCTCTATGCTTAACTCGTGTATCCCTCCACGTAATCCCAAGAGAAATAATAAACAAATATTCCGATTAGAATTCAACGACCAATTCATTTTTCTCTTTCTTTTAGAATCTGCAAGAGGAATTCCAATAAGCCAAAACTAGATCGCCGATGTAAAACGATCAAAGACCAATTGGCCAGAGAATCTCGCGTGGAAATCGTGTCAATGTTTCCCCGGACTTCCCACGTCTCCGTCGAGTCTCTCGCAGTGCAAAAGTGTCGTAGATCCCCATACGAACACTCTACACACCGGATATCACCATCGTGCGCCTCTGCACAGAGTGAGGTAGACGGGGGGCGAGTAGAGGAGGGCGCGCGGCATGCAGTGTGATGCAGTGGTGTGTACGCACAACATACTTTTGTAGGTGAGTATACAGAGAGGGAGAGAGAGAGAGAGCGGGGTGGTAGTTCGCCGCGCGGCGGATAGAGGCAGTCTCCGCCGTGCTGCCATACGGTATGGCCGCGACCCGTTGAAGTTTCGCTGGCTCGCTCGCAACAATTGTTGACAGTGATGCGTCTTGTGCTCGGGTGCCCAGCAGGAAGAGGTCGTCCCCTTGTCTGGTGGTGAGTGCTACACGCGTTTACTCTCCGCAAGCGTTGACGCTCCTGACGCGCGCTCTCTGCCCTCGCGCTCGCGACCGCCGCATGCGGCACACGCACGTCGTCTGCCCAGGGTGACAAGCTCGAGACCTCTCGTCTCTCGTCTGTCGCGCTCCTCTTCCCTTCGACGCCCGGGCTGATGGACCGGTCACTCTTCCCCGGTCGCGAGGTATCTTTGTATTCACTGACATTCGGAGGAGCCTGCCAGCACCACTTACCTTCGACGCGTATTATACCCTCGTACTCTCATTTAGCGTAATCTAGTCTATGTGTCTACCAAGGAACCTGTCGCGTTTCTGGCAGGCCACGGTGCCCGTAAATACAAACGACCCTTATCCTTCCCGGCGCAAGCGAGTGCCTTTCGCCCTTTAGCGCACAACCGCACAGTGACTTCGCTCTACTCTCATAGACAGAGCCAAAGGGCCCGCGACACTGAGCCGCACACGCGAAAGCCAGCGTTTGAAATAAGCTGCGGTTAGTGCGGAGCCGAGTGGAAGCCGATCGTCTGAAACGGGGCCTTAGTCTTGGCAGCCAAGTTCAATGCCGAGTGGCCAATAAGCGCGAAGACGGGCCGTAGATATTATTTGGAATAGTCGCCGTATGCTCCACTCGGCTCCAACTCGCGCTAACCTGTGTATGTACATTGTACACAGACGCATGTTTTTTGCCGCCTCGCGGAGCCTTGCGGCCCATTTCTTCCCTCGTCAATCGCGCGCCTCGCCGAGTGCTTGTGTATGCGATCGACGTACTTTTCGAGGGGTGGATAATCAGTTTCCTTGCGGGCGAATGGGGAGAGCGCTTCCTCGCATTTCGGATATCGATTTTCTATCCTTCGAGGACGACGCTTGAAATACCTCGAGAATCTTTTCGAAGGATGCGCGCGTGGTGAGACTTTGATTAAAAATTATTGTGTTCGTTTAGTATTCACCATTCGCGTGGAACTCGAGTTAGAGAGTCTCTCTCGAGTGTTGCGATTTTAGATAAGATTTTGCTAGTAATCAGAAACGGCAATCGCTGATCCCAGTCATAGTAGCAGAAATGGATCTTCATTATCGAATTTCTAATATTTCCGACTTACAAGCTAAAGCAGATTATTGGGTTGAGTTACGTCTTAGCTTGCGCGGTATCGGCGTTGAATCCTAAACAGCTGTAGCATCCGTGAGTTGAGTCCGCTAAGGGTTGCTCACGCGCTATAAAAAGCTCTGGTTCTGATAAGCTTCCTCTCCCGAGTCTTCTCCCTGGAAGAGACTCACTCTCCTCTCCCCAACTGGTTTAACAGCATTCATTTCTTACGCTCTGCTTAGCGCACTCAAAAGGAACTTGGTCAGAAATGACTGAAACTAGTTCCCTCTATTGCGGACCAGATGATTAAAGGTCCGTGGCACAATTATCAACATACACACACCGCCAGAGAATTTCCGGGCTTTTGGCAGCCGCGCGATTGAGCCGGTGCGCACGACGAGAACGTGCGTCCCGCGAATGCATCGTGTGCACGTGTGCACGAGAGAGCGCCCGCTCGGTATTTTTACGCAGCCGTTCTATTTTCGTGGGCGAGAACGCGGCCCCTGATTTTTAGGGTTTCCTCAAACGCCCGCGTGAGGACACGTGATGAGAGCGCGTGTCTTCACGCGGAAGAGCGCGAGGCTTAGCCACGAGGAGCTTAACATTTTCACGGGACGTTGCTGACGCGCTCGCCTGCGTCTTACGAGTTTTTAAAGGCTCTCGTCGGCCTCTAAGGTGTAATGAGGTTTCCCGGCGGGCTTAAGGAAATTGAAGGTGTTGGGAAGGAACTTGCTCTTTCTCGGGTAGGTTTACGCGGTTCATCGATATTTTCGTGACTATCGAATTTCTTGGGTAGAGTCGAATCGAATCTTACCTCGAACAAGGTAGACGGTACAGAATAGACTGATCATCTTCCCTCACGCGATCGCGTCGAACCAAACATCGAAAGCCGAGCGAACAAACACGTCGACCCCGCGAGCCATTCAACCACACCTTCCCCCGGCTCTCCGTACACAGAGGCACGAGGGCCGAGATCAAAGCGCACTCTTTATCTCCTCCTTACCGTAAAAATAGTACCCTTCGCTTCTATCAACTAGCCTTTACCTCGAGAATAGTCCCCAAACAAATTGGGCCTTTTGTTCTTCCTCCACCAATCTTCCCGTGCCAATTCACTTCCTCCCGGCTGCATTATTCAATCGGATTGGCTCCGCCGAAAAATCACCGCCCTTTCCCTTCCGCTAGGAACACTCGACGCTTTGTCTCCTATGCAGATGAGGTTCCAGGGGAAGATGGTGGTCCTTTAATGATGCTTGCTTTTCTTCGACGACTGCAGCCGAGCAGGTAGCTTGCAGAAATTATGCTGTGGAACTTGGGGCGGGTGGGATGTGGGAGAGAGTTCTCATTGTTGGCTTCAGTGTTTGCATGGCTATTGACATCAATTAGTCGCGAGGCTCTTGATGGTGGCATTAGTGTGAGTTGGAGAAGTTGATATCAAGTTGTATCATTCAATATAATTTTAAACAATTAAGAAACCCAAATAATTTTCTTTGAGATAAATCATTTGGGAAAAGTTAGATCTACGAATATTTTGATTTATCGATTGCAATATCAATCAGAATTATTAAAATTACTCGAAACTGACTAAAATCATATTACAAGAGAATCGCGATAAATGTCCCCAACAGGACAATACGAGTTTCTTTTTGTTTATTAAAGTCTTAGATCGGACGAGAAATTGATTGTTGTTTTCTCGCGTTGAAACGTTGAAAGAGTAGATTTGGTCGAATGTGGCCGGATGCACGGAAACAGCGTCGCGCGGTGATTTACGAGTGCGTGGCCGGCTCGGCGGGGAAAAGCGTGTCGGTCACAGCCGAGCAGAAAGAAACGCGCGGGCGACTAAAAAGAGGAGCACGCGCCGCGCGCTCTTGGTATCGCGGCGTGTATCGCGTTGCACGAAAGTAACAGGGTTCTTTAGGCGCACGCGATCCCGCGCGCGCCAGATAGTAAACCACTTTCGAGCGTTTTTTTTCATCCTAGCGTGGCATGTCTTGCTCGACTGAGAGCCGTTCGCGCTCTTCGCGCTTGCACTACTCGATCACTCAAAAACTAGTACACAGCTCTGTGCGTGCGCAGTTGGTCTTGTTGTCACTTGCAACTTGCTTGCCGGTCGACACACTTTTTCAGTGTCCTCTCATACCAGTCTCTTAGTCAATCAACACTCGTTCCTAGTTTTATTTTTCCTATTAAAAATAATATTTTGCCATAAATCAACCAAGCAATTCAATCACTATTATATTATGGTTAATGCTCGTAACGCGAGGACATTAAATAACATTATAGAATTTACACAAAAATCATAAAACTGAATGAATGAAAAGACCTCGTACAAGTGACTGTAGCCAAGAACCCAGGTACCGAAGCGCCGTCGACAAGTTGACCAACGACTACCGTAACCAGTGAAAATCGGCGTTCGATATGCATCATCGAATCGATTGCGCAATGACGGCGCGTTCGAGGCGCTTTGACCACTTCCGGGCTTGTCGGCCGACACGGCCGGTTGGGTTCCTGTTAGGGCGATTTGCACGTCTCACGTCTCACGGCTGCGGCTACTTTGTTATTCGGGGAAGCAGCCGCCTATCGGAAATACCTGTTGGCGCTCTCCTCGATCACTCGGACGCCCATACCTCTATATTCGAGGCTGCCGTGACCGCTCGCCGATCAGGATCGACTGCATTTCCATAGGTAACTCGGCAATCCCGCCTTTCTTCGCGGGCCTCTCCATTACAATCCCTCAAGGTTCACATTTTTCGAGAGAGAAAGAGACTCGGGATTAATATAGCCGTTTCCTCAAGGATCGAGTTAGTGGAAATAGAGATGGTCAGAGGTGGTCTTGATCGATTATTGTTTACGGTGATTCAGTGCTGGTAGTGTAACGCGCTAGTAAAAATAGAGCCAGACAGTGGCTAAGGCGTGTCTCGTCTCGGCCAATGAGAATGGAATATGACTCTATTATAAACTTGCTCTCTCAGTATTCCTGGTATAGTTGAGACTAAAAATTCTCTTATGCGTCAATCACGTTCCTTAGATCATTTCTCCATTCCTTATTAATATCGTATAATATAACGTAACTAAATAACTATATAATATAATATAATTTTAAATGTCTATAATAAATTAGAGAAGGTAATTTTAAAAAATAATGAATAAAATAAACAGCCAACATATTTTTATGGGTTTAAAGTATCGCGAAATGAGGTCGAGCAAGGAATGCGCTCATCGATTAATCATCGAAAGGTCTGAACGAGTATTAAGAAATGCAACCGCCCCCGGGATTAGATTCCCTCCAGTACAATCGAGTCTTCAGGAGTGGAGCTCCTCGCCTCCGTTTACCCGGACAAGTAGACTCGCATTTCGCTCAAAGAACGCGGCGGCGTTCGCTCACCCCGACAAAAGTGATATTTCCCCTTGCGGATTCCGCGAAGAAAGAGAGAGAGAGAGAGAGAGAGAGAGAGTTATTGCTCTTGGAGCCTATCGGGAATCGGATCAGCGCATCAGCCGTGTCCCTCGATGAGGTAATGGGACTCGGCTGGGTAGACGGAGAGCCAGATGGAGAAGGGAGCGAGATATCGATTGATAGGAAGAATTGCTACTTTATCCCATTCTATGGAGAATATCGCGAGTAAAAGTGGCCTTTAAAGAATGAATCAGTTGGTGGAAATTGTTCTGGTTCTATTTAAAGGAAATGTGTAAAAATAGAGTTTGCTTGATTGTGCCGATTTCCGCTCCGATTGGCAGAGGCGCTGGCACACTTTTCGATATCAACGAGGCGAGATGCGCCGCAGGAAACAATTAACAGGGAGCGGGAGCGGGAGCAACGGAGGGAGCCGTTCCGGCTGGCCAGTCTATTGGAAATGCTCTGACGTAACGCTAATTCGATAGTTGCAAGTGTCGCGATCACTGGCCTGGCTAAAGCGATTTTCCGCAAGCACCTGCTAACTTACCGGTGAGCTACCGGCACCGCACTGATACGCTCGCGGCGATCGGCCGCTGCTTTAGATGAAATTACATCCGGACACTCTTCGCCGCGTATCGGCTTACACAAATTAATATCGCAGCCCTAACACGGCCTATCGTCTTCCCTCTAGCTTTAGCATGCGGGCTTACACGCCTTCTTTATGTGAGGAACCGTCGGCCCACTTCTCAATGCCCATTGTCTGCATAATCGACAATTATCACTTTATTACTCATTTTCATTATAGACATCGTCTTTCGAACCTCTTTCCTGCATCTCAAATTAAATACCTGAAAAGGTTAAAGTATGAGAATAGATTGGGTTGGACTTCCGTTACGAATCCCCTGAAATTTATATGGCGTTCAGAATAGATTTTCATCTAACCTTTCATGCAAGGTTAAATTCGATCGATCCTCTACGAACGCGCAGCATTTCGATTGCAAACTGTACACCTTTCGCACCGAGTTTATCGTTAAGAGCAAATGGCACACAGTTGATTTTAGCATCAAGATCGATTTTACACTCGCGATAAGAAACGACAGTGTTCTACAAGATTATTCTCCTGGACAAGTAGCAACATCGATACATCGTTTTAGACTATAATCTGAGGAAAATTGGAAAATTATTCTGAATATCTGGGGATATTGGATGTTGAAGAGAAGTGGGCAGCGCTCGCCACTCCTTTGACGCAAACACCAGCCGGCTACCTTGCCAGCTACTCGAGGCTGACTCAGAGCCCGATAGCAAGTGTAATTGCATGGCCACTGGCTCGTTATGGTCCTACACCTTTTATCGTCAAGCGGCCATATGCCGCACATGCACTTCCTTCCGAAACCGAGTGCTCTGGTACAGAGTTTTTCATCGCGGCGCTCGCCACTGGTTTTATCGAGCTCGAGTGGCGCATTGCCGGCTTAACCGGCGATTCCGACGATAATAATATACAATGCCCTTTCCCGTCTACCGATGGCGAAAGTCCCGCTGAATCACCGGCTGGCCTCCCCCTGGCTCTTGAGTCCCGGTTAACACCGGAGATATCTCTCTCGGTTTCACTTGCTTAATACGTGAGCGCTCGCGCTAGTTCACTTATGAAATCTAGATGAATTCTGCGATATTGTGAGTATCTGGAAAAATATAAGGAAATAGATATGGTATATCTATAGGTTAAATTTTAATCTATACATTTTATCTATAGATATACCATATCTATTTCCTTATATTTTTCCAGATACTCACAACATCGCAGAATTCATCTAGATTTCAGATTTCAGATAGACACCCTCGATTAATCAATACATTTTCGTTTTTCATTTTACATTTAATGATTAAATGTAAAATGAAAAAAGAAAATATATTGAATGTAAAATGAAAAAAGAAAATGTATTGATTAATCGAGGGTGTCTGTCACGTGAATGATTATGAGTGTACAGGGTGATTCACCCGTTGAGTCATTGTGCCACCCCACTTTTGACAAGAGCGTGTAGATCACGTTTACTTAATGAGTCCGTTAATGAAAGTCTAAAAATCCCGCGGGTCTGGAAAATGTGTATTAGCAAGTTGGAAGGTGACGCAGGTGATTTCCGTTCGGTTTTGGTCGTGCCGGTGTATAAATCATAGAGAGCTGAGACGTGTTTGAGGTCACGTGTGATCGGGCGGTGCGGAACGGGTCTCGCTTCGATACACGTGCTCTTTGGCCAGGTTGTTTTTGCCGCATTAATAGCCCTCGGTTCCGCGCCGCTTTCCTCGGCATAGGGAATACTCGGGTCAAATGCGATTAAGGTGCAATTGGATCATGTGCCGAGGCTTACGTAAGCGGCTTTTTATTATTGCGCCAAACGCATTTCCCGGTTTTCCGGCCTGATAATTAGTGGCCGCTGTAGGCATGAGAAATATCGTTGGCGGCTTTTCCTTGGAATAGCAGAGTCGCGGGAATTGTGGGGAGTTTTGTTGAGAGACGAGTGACACGAGTGAATATTGGGACGTGTACGTATTCACTGCAGAAGCAAGGATCCACCGCAGTGTACCCAACGCTCTGCCAATCGTTACCTCAAGCTCCCCCACCCGCCAATCTCTCTCTCTCTCTCTGTCTTTCTCTCTTCAACCCCTGACCAAACCACTCCCCGTGCCCTGCTGCTGCGACACTTTCCGAAGTGTCCTTAGTCCCGTGGGACTCTGCCCAATTAGAAAACTCCCACCATTTCTTCCCTTTACAGCAGCCCTGCCAACTCTAATCCTTCTTTCCCTTAGTTTTTCATGGCTCTACTAACATTTTCACCAAAAAACTAATATTCTATTTATCGAGGATTGAAAACAATTACACAATGAATCTGAAATCCTGTACAATCAAATGAATAATCGCCTAACACAAATAAAGCACAGCCGAATAAATGTTTGCAATGTTTCTTGGGGGCCTTTTCAATCTGCCATGAATAATGGTCAATTTGCCATGAATAATTGAGATGCAATGCACCTGGCGGAGGGAATGGTTTGGGGCTATTATTGGTGGCGGGCGCGGGACAGCGCATTACACGGAGACCGCAGGGAGGGAGAATATGTGTTGCGGAAGCTCCGCAAATTGCACGTGGAAGAAGGTGCATGTCAGCGAGGAGTATGTAAATTGGAGGCGCGCAACCGCCGATAAACTCCTATGTATTACTATTATCAGCTCCGCGCCGCCTCTACTCTTCTATGCAAATGTCAAAGTGATCATAGAACACCGGAAATTCGGGGTCGGCGCACTTTGATTGCAACTATGTACAGGGTGATACCAGTTCACCATAACTAACTTATCTCTCGTCTTCAAAATCCTGCGAAATTTCTGTTTTAATAAATCACAAATTATTCCAACGGCGATAAACTAACACTGTGCTTTGTTATTGAAGGATCGTAGAGGGAAAGATGCAAAAGAATGGAGATTCAATTAGCTCGATTTCTACCCGGAGAATCTCGCGTGTAGATGTTGGTCTCACCCTGTAACTTTGGTGTATGCAGGGCAATTCTCGTTAGCGTTTATGCAACGAAAACGAAGTAACCAAGGTGGATCGGGTTAGGCGGGATCGCGTGATTAGCGCGGGTATTGCCAGTGCTCCGCTTTTAATTGGCTATCTCGAGCCGCCACCTAGCCCTGTGTCTATAATACTCTCTTATCAGGCCAACTCCTATCACCATCCATTAGTATAATTGAATGGCCCGAGAGTATTATGGCCCAGTGGCTCTACGTATTGCCGGGAGGATGATACTTCAAAGGGATTCCTCTCGAGCCATTTTTCTTCTTTTACTTTTCTTCATACTTGGGATGAGTGTTGATTTGAGAGTAAGTCTTGAGGATATTTCTTAATGCACACGGCTCTGAGTATATTTGTAGGAAGAATTTCATTTTTAAAAATACGCGAGTGAAAAAGTCGAGTAATTGTGAATTAATTCTTCATTCGCCATAGTGGCTTTAATCAACGACACTATTTACAATGATTATTAATGACAAAATGACGCAAGTTCCGCTCGTGTCAAGGCAACCGAAACCGAGTGCGAAGGAACGGAGATAATTGGCCGAATCTCTTTCATTTCACAGCACTCAGCCCGCCAATTACCCAAAAACAATTGGGCGAAGAAATGAGTGTTCCTTTCAGTCGGCATCCAGTTTCAGTTGGCTTTAAAGGGCGACAGCAGTTTCCCGGCGAACCGAGATCGCCCCCGGGAATCTGTTGTCCATCTTCCGAGTGGATGGCAGGTTGTAGCTGCTAACCCGAAAGTAACGACGCGAGCGGCCGGTTGGCGTGCATTCGAGGGGATTTAAAGGGCGCACGCCAGTCGGCCGCGAGAGTCTCTCGTGTCGGCGCACATTTGCATGGGGATCGACCCACATAGATCGGAGCCTTACGATTGCCACGACGCTCGCGGTGAGAAAGATCGAGAGGGATTGAGCGAAATGTTCAGATACCTCGTGCGAGAAAATAGAAGATTGTAATTCCTTATTCTTCGCACTTCTCAATGTCCCCTGGGGCGAGCGATTAAGAAGGAAAAAATGATCATTCGAGTTCATCTTGACACTTTTCCCCCGAGACGACCAATTAAGGTGGAAATAAAATTCCACCTCGGATTCGTTCTTCATTTTTCCTCATCAGCGCTCGATTCTCAGGTCTTCTCGTATGGTTCTGCCTCGTGGCGAGTTAATGCGATCGAGGCAGTGCGAGAGGGGTGGAGAGGAAGAGAGCGGATTTGGGCCACGTTCGCCAAGTCTTGTTGAGCTGGTTTCGAGTACACTCAGCCCTCCTCTCCCGCGGAACACCGCGAACGGACCACTCGGCATTTCTTCCGGCTCTCGGCTTAATCGCTTGGAGATGATCCAGACGGCTGATCGCACTGAAAGGAATCCTTGATTACTCGCGCGCTCGTTCCTCGCCCGACTATTTATCGGTGACGTCGCCTTCACCGGAGAACAATTATAACCGAAATGCACAACAATCAAAAATGAACTTGACAAGTCACCCAAGTAGAGTACAATTCTATTATTATTAAAACTTGTTTTATTTCTCTTTTGAATTTCTATTCATTAAATATATAAATTTATATATAAATTTCAGAAGAAAATAATGAGTAGAAATTCAAAAGAGAAATAAAACAAGTTTTAATAATAATTGAATTGTGCTCTACTTGGGCCAAGGACTTGTTAAGTTCTCTTTTGATTGTTTATATATTTGATATATAAATTGATACAACATTATTTATTTCGATGCGAGTGAGTTATTAAACAAATCTTCCATCATTCATAACAATAACGAAACCGAATGGAAATCAGATTATCGATAACCCGTTTCACAAACCCTTAAAACAAAGCAGAAATTCCGCAAAACCACGTGCGCACTAATTGACACGTGGCGATGAGAGATTTAACCATTGAAAGCACCGCTCTCGTAAAGGAGGAGGTTGGGCTAGGTTGAAAAGGTACTCATCGAGGACAATGGTTACCTTTTGGAGAGTATGGCTGACGTCGACCCAGACGAAGTCATTGTGAAGGTAGCTGATTACGGCGGTGGACCTCTGATCGGTCTGCTTGGCGAGGAAGTAGTACAAGGGCGACCAACTCTTGCCGCCGTAGCGGCGCGGCAGGAGCGAGCGCTTCACCTGCTCGCTCATCTGCTTGGCGTGCCGGACGAACGTGAGGAACTGGACGGTCGTCACGGGCGCGTAGATGAGCCGCAATCTCGTGCCCATCTCGCCCAGCAGCCGATAGAACTTCCCGCCGCGGAATCGGCTCCCGCATATATTGATCGTGTGCAGACTCCGGCAACGCTCCAGAATCCGAATGAGGTAGTGCGAGCGCAGATAGAGCTTTGATCTGCTACCTGCAATTTCATTTTCATTGGTCTTGGCTTTTATTGAGATCCGAGTCTCGAGTAGAATGTTTGGAAGTAACAAGAGAGTCTGTTGAGAAGCTCGGCTCGTCCGGTGCGCGGCTGTTAGGAGGGAGGAAGCGTTTATTTTCTCGGAAAACAATCGTGGGAGGCCTGCTAGGCTAAAATAGGAAGTTCGCCGGCGTTGCCGAGGTCTGCTTGAAAAGCTGATACCAGTCGGGGGCCATCAGTGATAGTGCGAGCTGGCGGATTTCAAAAATAGCGCCGACTTCCACCGCACGCACCGTCGACTTCCGATCGTTAATTTGTCTTTTAATAGTCCTTGATTCGCGTATGCAGATGTATGCGGACGCATGGAAATGTTTTCACCGCCAACTCCGTCAAGGCACGCAGTATGCAAGTATAATCAACGCAGCCTCTGCACTTGTTTGCGTTTACATGCGGCGGATTTATCGTCGCCTGTTGTCTAACTCCTGGCAAACTCGCCGCTCCGTCGAGTACTTCCCTCTGGCGCCGCAATATTTCGCGCCTGTCCCGGATATTGCGCGTAATATAAATGGAATTAGCGCGAAGAAATTCAGATTTTCACTCAATCCAATATCTCTTGAATTAATTGCAGGGAAATATGTTAAATTAATAGAAAATATGTCTATGAAACTCAATTAAGATATAGAAAGCTTAAATTATGATTGCAATGAAATGAAGACTAAAGAAAGTTGATTATATCATTAAGAAAGGAATAAAGTTTTTAATTAAGGTTGTGAAGCGTCGTAAGTGGCAGACTTCCTGAATCATCAAACGAGCATATTGAAGAGTAGAAAGTGAACTGAAGACGTATGAGGTTTCTAATCGAACTGTACCAGGTTCCAGTATGTCTACCGTCATTGAAGTAGAGCAGACTACTGGCATTGACAGCATAATAGATGGGTAGCATTACTTCAACTTGGTTCCTCTCATGGAGAATAGTGTCCGTCGGCAGAACATCAAACATAGCGAGCACTAAGGTCCCCTTTACTCTTATTCATGACGTGTCAATGACCCAAGCTGGAATCTGTTTCTTTTCTCTCTGTCAACGGAGCATTGACTTCTTCAGTCAAGTCGCCGATTTACTTGTGCTCAGACCTACGTGTGAAAGGTGTCCCATGTGTTTCCTATGTAAAGTGGATCACGTATCACATGTCAGACTGCTCCATCAATTCTTGGAAGGGGTAACCGATATCGAAGCCTGATCGATCACTCGTTCACCGAATTTAGTAATTAGCATTAATGCTGGTTACAACTACAAGTCCAATGTAAGAGTTTCTTCCTATAAATTACCATTAATTATTTCAAAACTAATACTTTTGAAACTCCTGGATCCAACTAGCAAAGCTCTTCAAAAGGGAATCTCGATTCAAGCCTCGCTACCCTTTCACAAACCATTATTGTCGTATGTAGGACGATCTCTCATTCGGTAGTTTCACCTAGAACCAACTGAAGAAAACTCGGAGCGGAACCGAAGAAAAAGTATTTCGCATTCGTACGCGTGAATAATGTAGAAGCAACCTTCGCGCCGATCGATAGCCACTTCCCACGTTTCCCAGCGAAACGGCATTGCTCCACTACCACCACGAAATACATATTTACATACGGGAAGACTTCACTTATTAATAGTCCCTCGCCGAGTATTCCATATGCACAAGAATCGTGGATACGAATGAAGAATTGATAAAATTACGAATACATTAAACGCAACGTCCAACAATTTCCGTAATAATTAACGAAATTTCCAAGTCCGATGATTCAATTATTCGAAAGAGCATAAATATCTCGAGGGTTCGATAATAATGTAAGAGAAGGAAAAAAGATATGAAAAGAGCAGTTGCAGTGGACTTTTTCCTTGAAAGGAAGCCAAAAACCCGCCTTCTCCTCTTGTCCTTTTGCTCGGCACGTTTTGCTCGAAGGGAAGAGAAGACTAGAGAACCACGGGCTTCAAAGAAGGAGTAGCCGGGTGCAGATGCCAATGGAAAGAAAGCTTGGGCGATGCATTGGCAAAGGCTGGTCGATAGAGCCGAGCGACGATCTTAATTAGCGGATCAGTCGGGAAGCTGATGACGCGGATTGTGCAGTTTATTGTCGGGACCTGTGCAATTGGAGATGTAGAGCTCCTCGAGGTTCCTGTTGGTCAGCGAGAGCTGGCGCAGAATGTCGTCGCAGTCGACTCGGGCGTTTATACAGAACTTCCGCAGGAGCGTCATCTTCTTCAGGGTTTGAATAATCTCGGCGTTCCCGGCGCTGGAGTGCGACACCTTCACAAAGCAAACCATTCATTTATCTTTCAATCCCAAATTATTGAAACCTTCAATCGGTGATTGAATTTTTTGATTTGAAAGATTTTTGTAAATTAAAAACATTAATTGGTGGTTAAAATTGTAGATTGGCAAGATTTGGATAAAACAATTATCGAATCTCGTAGAAATCTCATGTGCACCTCGTAAGTCCTCCAGAGTCGAGGGTCCTCCGCAATGCGACGGAAGTAGGTGCAGACCTTTTTCACGACTTCGAGGTGGTTGTGCTCGAGGTAGGAGAAGATCTTGTAGATCATCTCGACCGGCAGGCTAAGGATATCGACGCCAATGGGAGAGTGAGGTTCCGGCGTCCCGGAATCATTGTGCACGTCGCACCGACTGCCGCTGAACCTCGCATGCTTCCGCGCGCTCTCCTCACTCAACGCAACCTCCTTCATCCTCGCCGTCTTTCCATTTCTGGTGTCTCTCGTGTCTTTCGCTTCTTCTCACATTGTCGCCTCGCTCGGCACAGATTCGCGTGCGTCGCCCACTATTCACCGTCAATCCTATGCTTGTGATGCTCCTCTTGGCTATTTACTGTTGTAGGTTCAAGCGAGGTTAGTTGGGTTTCTTTCGAGGGGAGTTCTGGCGCGGACCACTGGGAATTTTGCCGCGATCGCGAGCGATCCTTCGTCCCGAGCTTGTTTCGAGTCCTCGCGACTTTGTCATGGCACGCCATCGTCGTACGTTGCTTCTGTGACTTCGTGCAGTTATCTAGGAATGGTCGAGTTGATGTTGTAGATATTTCGAATCCTGACAATTTTATCCTAAAGTCGTCTGGAATTTTAAATCTCGAAATCTCGATCAAGGTGATTGTCCCGCGTTTAACTTCACATTAACAAAGCGGTGGTTATAATTTGCCAGCGAAGAGTTTCCAACATTGCAGGAAGCGAATGGCTCAAGAGTCCGAGTATAAAAGAAATCTGTTCAAGACAGAGGGAGAGAGAGGGACTCGTAAGCGATGTATCGCCGGAGTCAACAGATGGCTCAGGAGTCATCATCCGCCTCCAGTCGGTAATTAGTGCCTTTCTCAACAATACCTCAAACCAACCTGCACCCCCCAACACTCGGACAACTCAAAACCGATTCGCCACTTACCCCACTCAATCCCAGCCTCTCTCCATAATTGCGCGGCGGAATTCGTGCGAGATCGGAACTAAAACTAGTCCAGTTCGGCGAGAGCTCGTTAGCCGGCGTAAAACGGTCGGAGGAATCTCGACTAAAATGGGCTTGGAGGGATTCGTTAAGATGCATCCCTGATAGTCGCTCGATTCCTAATTCTCCTCGGATCCGCTTTCGCTAAATCCATTGGATTCTCATCGGAGCGATTCGCCGGCGCTCATTATGCGATCACGAAAACCGAGCGGTAGAGTGAGTCATGGATCCACCAGCTGTTTCTCATGCGGCCGGCGAGCCGAGGGTACCGTAATGACGGCGGCGATTGCGGCCCTTTTTTTGGCCAGGCTTTCGTGCGCTCGTCATTGATTTCGCCCGCCGACTGCGATGTCTCTGCGTACGTTACGTGCATTCTGTTGTTCGGCTTTTTCCTCTTTCGCCCACGAGCGAATCGCGAGCGAGAATTATTCTGCGAGAAAGCAAGCCTTCCGACGGTGAAGTCCGGTCTTAGTAATTAGAAGCTATTAGAGGAAATTATCGACATAAAAGTGTACGAGCTCGAGGATGTCGAAAGTTTGGTTCGCGTGTCCAATGAGTTTCGGGGATGGAAAATAGAAGTGGAGGGTGGAGGACCTCATAATGGAATATTTGCGTAGGTTGAATGAAACTTATCTCCATTTCGCTCGAGTGTAGGTTCGCCTCTGTAATACTAGCATGATGAATGAAATTTTCAACCGAACCCAAATAAACTCAGATACACTCGGTCGAAAAAACATCGTACAATTCCTAAAATACTTCCTTCCGCCAAATCTCTTCCTCATTCATCCGCAATTCTAATATGTTTATTAACTTGAACAATAAAATACTAAAACTCTCCACGACCTAAGCCAAACCTACGAATATTCCACGCAAAGTACAGAAACTATGACAAAATCAATATCAGCCTCCGGCAGAGTGTTCGGATAACGTTAACCGGCAATTGTTAAGGTCGCATCAGTATGCAGGGCAGCCGTTGCGCGATCCTGGAAAATGTGAAAGGATTAGCGTGCGAGAGGTCCATTTATTCCCGGGGTTCGCGTGATCTCGGATTTGGTTAGCGTCCGGTAGACAAGCCTGACGTCATAACGATCCTTTCCGCTAGGTGGAAAGTGGGTTCATTAATGCCGGATTATTCCTGCCACGTCGGCTAATTGGGAGTCGACATTTCTTTGGCCGCCGGTCATTGTTACCGGTTGCCGTCCAGGCTGGAATCATTACCGCTAATGAAGATTTCTCGGCGGACTGAGCGGACTCTCTGTTCCGGGTGGCGCGACCAGTGGCCCAGTGGGATCATCGAGTGACCGGTTGATTTTCATTGCAGATAGAGAGCATGTTGTCCCAAATGAAAGGGAACGGAACGCCGGGAAAGCCGGAGGGCAAGCGGGCTAAGGAGCTTATGTCGTCTTCCAGCCTGTCCGGCATGTCGCAGTTGTCCAACAGCAGCGAGGACGCCCTGGAGCCGCTCCAACAGTCGCACAAATCGGAAACCTCCGAAAGGTATGCGAGTCATAATCCATAACTTGTTGTCTTTAGAGCGCCGGTGCCCGGTGCTCTCTAATTAGTTGGGAGTTGGATCACTGTGGCTCGTGGTTTTCTAGACATTTCCCTCTAACCTACATCTAGTATTTCATCTGGCCAGTCTCTCCGTTGGACGCTCTATAAACTCGTGGTGTAACTGATGAAGTGAATGGCGCGGGTGCTGCTTTAATTTGTAAATTAGCACTCGCCGATTGTAACGGTTGTCGAGTAATTAAGAGTAGCACGTGATACAAATTGCTACAGTTTTCACGGTAGCGTACTACTTTCTGACTCCGTGTAACAACAAACAAACGTATAAATAATAAAAAGAACACTGAACAATCTTACACTAGTCAGTTTTTTGTATCACAAAAATGCAGACTTTCCATATTTATGTAGAAGGAAATTAAAATAGGCGAAAATATCGGCGGTCAATAGTTAATTGGTGGTAAGTTCTCGCGTGGGCCGTCGACTCTTGCGGCCAAGAGTATGTGAACGTGAAGCACGTGGTCTCCTTGACAGGCGTGACGGGCATTCAGAGGCTGCGGTTAGGCGAACGCCAATGCTAATTGCGAAAGTGGCTACGGGACACCACGGGAAAGCTGACTTGGAGCCGGCGAGCAATTATCCCATGGTGAATTACGTCGAGAGCTTGTACAGGCTGATTCACATGCCTTTCAATCACCACTATCAATTATGCTTTCCCAATGAAAATAATGATCAATTATCAACGAATTTTAATTAGAATTTAATTTCTGCGTAATTGTCCTCTATAATATTAATGCGCATCTGGAGTGTAAATAATGCAATTTGCATATATGTATTGAATAAAAGGTAGAGGAGTGCTGATTGAAATGCGTCGGCCTGTAGAGGCGCGCGCGTCCGCTCGACGTGGCGCACGGCTGACGCTCGAATTAGGGGAAAACGTCATTAACGAGTCCCGTGCGAGAGCGCACTTCCCCAAGCTTTCGAGCGGGAGATGAGTGTGCTTCGCCGTACTTCACCATTCTTCTTACCCTCTGCGCCGGCGTTCATCAGCCTCCAACGGGCGCCGGCCGGGCTGAATCAAGTTTCTCCCTAGACACGCCCTACTTCCGCACTACTTGTTCCTTCATCTTCAGTCCTAGACGCCCTGTCATTAGTTTAATGCGAATTTTATTTCAAGCCAATACGTGTCCGCGTTCAACCAACGAATTACTGTGTTTTTTGTTGGGTCTGTAAAAAGTTGCAAGTTTTTGTCCAATATCTCACAGTGATTTTTTTATTGTTGGCGAGTAAAATTACTGTGTTGCATGAATGTTGATGGAACTGCTGATAATCGATGAGAAATAAAAAATCCAAGTATTTCGTGACTAACTAAACGTTTACTGGACTTTCCACGGATTTAATCAGAGGATTTAATGAGAGATTTAATCGGTAGATTTTTTGCGCGTTTGGAAATACCTGAGTTATTCTCGATTTTGTATTAAAGAATGCTAAAAATAGTTATTGGGGGTTCTGAAGATTTTGGCAAGTTTTTTCGTTGTTACCTTCTAGGCATCGAGCTCGAATCTTTTTGCCTGGCAAGTGAATAGCAGTTTCCGGCATTAACGTTCCAGGGTTCTTTTTTATCGACTTGTGCTCCCACTGTTCGCCTGGTGGCGCCATGTACTTGCCCACCAAAATCTACCACGCGATATTTCCGTCAACTTATGCGGTAATTGATTTGTATAAACCTTCCGCTCGATTTTATGACTGGGTACTAGTTTTAGTAACAATTTGCAAAAATGTCCAGGATTTATATAATAAAAATACATACATCTTTGGTTGTCGAAGCTTTTCGACTCTGCGAGCGCTTCGCAAAAGTATTATTAATTACGTATTACAATGAATCATTAGAAGCTTTTTACAAAACAGCACACATCCTTTTGGAAGGCCTCTTGTTTCACGGTGTACGCCGCGGTTCACGTAATCCATCGACAAATAGATTTAGCGGATGGAGTTTATGCTGAACGAGTTTAATTTTGGTCATTTGAATTCACAGTACAACGAAGGACACAGGTCCGCAAGACAACGACTGGCTGTTGAACGGTCCGAGCGGCAATAAGGCGTCTATCTTACGCTTCAAGTGAGTTTCTATTTTTTTCCAACGAAAAACAATCATTTCCTCGACTAATCGGATTCTTACAAGTATCGATTACTTCAATACAAAATCTATATCTAAAACACTTTCTTTGTATAACATGAAATAGAAATGTATTCGAGTAGAATTGTTGCATTTTCGGCTCTATAAGATGGCTCAACCAATTATCATCGGGTCATTGCAAGTGACGAGTGAGAGGAGCAAATAATAACACTTTTTCGCACCTCCCAGATGCTCGGCGTTGGCAACGCCACCGGAAAATCCGCCGGCCAAGCAACTGCACATGACATACAAGATCTTTCAAACGGACACCAGGCTCATCAATCTCTTGCTTCAGTCGCATGGCTTCACGGAGGTATGTCGATTTGGTGTCCCATCCGTCCTCGGATTGAGTAAGCGTAGTTCCTGCGAGGAGGTCGGCAAGGGCGGCTCCTCGGTTGCTTGTCGAGAATCTGGGAATTCGGGATATAAATAAACACCAGTTCTCTTACTCGTAGTTTGAGCGTATATTTGGAGAAGATATGTTTACTTTCTCGGTGGAAGTTCAGTCACTGCTAATAAACTCTTCTTTTTGCGCGTCGGTTTCTTCCTCTCGGCTCGAACCTCTCGTTCTCCTCCGGTGGTCAAGAGCTCGCCTTTAATACAAAGATTCGCGACATACACACTGACTCTCCCCGGGAAGGGCCGCCGGGCGTTTTGATTCGCGTCGAGCGATTCCGCGCTGCAATCTCAACCAGCCTCCCCCGCACGTGTCTGCGTATAAAAAGAGAGTGAATCGACGGGTAACGCCACGGGCATTCCCACCAATCCGAGGAGAAATTGGGTCGGAGCGTAGATCTATCCCTAACATTACATCACTAGAATTACGATTGCTTATCGAGCTGACTCGCGACACTACTCCCTCGGCTAAGTACGATCTCTCGTCGCGCGGGCTAATTGGAATTTTTAATACTGACGATCCTACAGCCTATTAACGAAAGAATGCTGTTCGACTCTTCAACAGCAGCCAATTACGTCATGGTGGCAAAGCGTTTCGTTCGCGTTTATGCAACTGCTTTCACGGGGGCCCCCTAGTCCTCACGGGGCCCGAGGCACACTAATTACTGGATACAATTGCTCCAAAACCAATGAGCGCCGGGGCACAGGTCGACGTCGAGGTTCTCGTTGGTCAAGGTGGTCCTTAGCGTCCGCACACCCTCGCAGTGCAAGCCCCAGTTGGCCAGGTTGCCGATCTTTCGCAGTCTTTTGCACATCTGGAAGAGCCTGAGGACAGGCTGCACCGACACCTTGCTCGCCTCGTATATGTAGAAGCACGTGAGGTTTTGGAGGAGAGTGTTCCCGTACTTGTCGGAGACCCTGGTGGGCGATGGTCCGTTAAGCTCGCCGAGGATCGACTCCAAGTGGTGGTTGGTGAGGTCGAAGCAACTGTGCACGTGCAGGGCCATCAGTTCCGGGGCCAGCGTGAGGATCTTGGTGATGGTCGCCGCGCTAACCGTTCGACCGAGCTGGATCCGCCTGAGGTGCTTGAGCGGCTGCGGATTGGTCCCGTCGGACCAGACGATGTTGGAGCCGTCGCTGGTGAAGGTGCGGAGGTTCGGGCAGTGGCAGAAGATCTCCTTGAGGTCGACCTGCAGCGGCATCTCGCTCTGCGTGATCCTGAGGTTGAGCTCGCGCAGGTTCTGCCCGTTGGTCTGGAGGTAGTCGTAGAAGCCGCCGAGCCACTCGCGCTCCGGCGGGATGCTGTCGATGCTGAGGGAAGCGACGTTCGGGAAGAGTCTGAGCGCTTCCGGCGGGTGTCTCGGCTCGGAGATGTGTAGCTTTTCTATCTTGGGACAGGCCCTCGCGAGGAGCTCCATGCGAATGGGCGTCGTTCGACAGCATCTCGCTTGGGTGAGGCTGAAGGGCGTCTTGAAGCTGATCGGTCGACTGTTCATGATCTCGACGACTCTGCCCATGTGGTTGTACTCGGCGAGGGACTCCAACCGCGGTACGTGGATCAGCGCGAGCAGCACTCCTTCCCCGGTCACCGCTGTATTGGCGATGTTCAGTACCCGGAGGGTGTCGCAGAGGAAGTTCCGGCTCTCGTAGTACTCGAGGAGAATACCCTGCTTGTCCTTCTTCTCCGACTTGGAGTTCTTCATCTTGAGCTTGGAGAGGAGAGTCTTGAACCGAGACCAACTAGTGGGCTCCTGTATCGTCGCGTGCGTCACCTTGTCCCGGATCTCGACCTGCAGGAGCAGCTGCCTCAGCCCGGCGTCGGTCACCTGCCTCGAGCAGGCCACGTCCAAGACCACGAGCTTCGGACAGGCCCGCCCGACCACCTGGAGGACCGCGTCGCTGGCGATGTTGCGGATCGTCAGGCACACCAGGTTCTTCATGTTCATCAGAGCACTCTGCAGGAGTTTACTGTCGAGCCGCAGCAGCGCCGAGCGCGCGAGGTCCAGGGACTCGAGACCGACGCCCTCCGTCGCCAGGAGCTTCAGCAACGAGGTCTGGTGACTGCAGCCGTAGTAGCAGCAGAAGTTCACTTTCAACTGTTTGATGTCCGGACCCAGGAGCAGCGCCAGCAGGTAGAGCGGCGCCGGGCCGGAGATGAGGGTCGAGCCGTCGGTCGACGGCCCGTAGAGCAGCCGCGACGTCTCCTCGATCACTTGCGCCCGCAACCGCGCTGGCAGCGCGTTCATGTAGTAAGGTCGGATGCTCTGCTTGGCGAGGGCGAGCACTTGCCCGGCGCAGGTTTCTTGCGAGAGCACCTGCAGCCGCCGGCACGTCCCGTCGAGTTGTTGACACACGCGTCCCAAACTAAGCCCCTCTAGGGAGTTAGGCTGACGGTGGCCGGGCATCTTCTCTTGTTCATTCACTGCAAAATCAAGCAGGCCACCTTTTACCCTCCTGCCAGATTCACCACTAATTGCGAATCTGCATTGCTAAGACACGACGCTTTCGCTGTTGACGCCCGACCCGAGAGACTCGCAGTATGAATGGTCCCGCAAACACGAAGTCCCAAAATCGCAATGACGTACACGACACTTCGCTAATCAAAGCCCCATTCGCGACTGCACCGAGTGTAAGCGTAAGTCAACGCGCTACGCGAGTCTGTGTGCCCAGTCAATTGCGAGGATTATGCGTGGATACGCGGCTGCGAATTCTGCGACAAGTTTTTGAGATTTGACGATTCTGGGAATGTGGAAGAGTCTTTGGAACCTTGAGCGTGTACGTACGGCCGGTAAACATTCAAGTCTTATATCCTCAAAATATCAACAAATTTCTGTAGCATTGATTGTTAGTGGGAGTAGGATTTTGTTTTTGTTATTTACGTGAGAAACAGACCTCCTTCGAAAACATGCGAATATGACGAGTTTCAGGAAGAATATTTAGAGGGTTTAGAAATTGGTTCAAACAAACGAGTATTGTATAAGCCCGAGGACGAAGAGAAAAATCTTTCCATTTCTCGGAGAAAGTGTCCGCCCGATAACCTTCCTTTCTATTATCTTTCCCTCGCCCTATCGACTGATGACTGACCGCTCAATACTTTTTATCTCGAGCAAACATCCTTCACTCCACTCTCCCATTATTCCCCGTTTCTCCAGTCTTTTACAACAAACCTCCCTCGATTTTCAATCTCACAACTCGACTCTATCGCAAACAACTAGTTCGCACACGCAAAATTCGCGGAACTCCAACTACAAACGCGCAATACGTCTCGAGCTCGAGTTTTTCCAGCGTTTAACTTAATTATTGCCAGCCGCTCTACTAACCACACGCTATTCGGATCTGCTGGTTTTTTCAAAGCGCCGCGTTGCCGGTAAACAGTGCGCAGGACCTCGAGGCGCAGGAGACGAGAGACGACGTTGGGTCTATCGTCGAGCGTGGCGCAAAGTTCGACTAACGAGAGCTCCGCGATCATTTTCCCGCATCGCCGATCTATTTTTACGTATCGCCGCTCGCGCGTATCTGCGCCGGGGAATTGCAATAACACGAAAGAGAAAAGGAGCGGCCGTCAGTCCCGATCGGAAAAAACCCCGCGCACAGAATATCCTGCCGGGCGAGTTGCGTGGGAAATGGTGATATTTGAGAAAGGCCCGATTGCCTCCTCGATTCCTATCCGAACGAGGAAGAGAGGAGATTTCGAGTGTGCGTGGCGAAATAGCGAGACGCATTAAATCAGAGATTCGGGCGATTTTCAAAAGTTTACTGCGAAACAGACACCTTGACATTTAACCTTTCGCGGGCCTACTGTGCCTCCTCGGCCGAGCCGTCTGCGTCCCTCTAGCGTTCGCCGCTCAATATGTAATCACTTGACATTGAACGAATTTTAATATCAATATTAAGGAAACTTATAGGATAATATGAGCGTTGGAGTAGATTCTGTCCGCTGGCGTACATACGAGGAAAGATGCAAATCGGTAATCATCAGCCGGTAATCATAGCATTATTACTCTCGTCCTTGGATTGTTTTATTTCGCATGCGATTTATTAACTTGACGATGAATTGCAAGTCGACACGATCTCTACCGCGAGTCAGGTTGAATGCGGAGGACTCGGAATCATCCATCATTCGCCTTTCCGTTTCTATTTCCAGGGGGTTTCGGTCACGTGTGCCTCCCTAAATTATTCCTCGGAGTTGGTAGCTCGTTCATTTGCATTAATTGCTCGTGAAGAACGTACTTCCTTCAACAATCCGGCAGTGGATATAAGAATCTCTTATCTGCGCGAGGAAAGTGTGACATTTGCAAATGGGCTGTATTTACTGTTTCTCTAAGGTCAGACAGCGAGTATTTGGTTGGTCAGCTCGACCTTTTTAAGCAAACGGCCCGAGCGATTCGAATAAATTTCCTGTCACTCGAGACTATCTTCCACTCATTTCCAGGATAAGTTTGACATTGACTCGACTTCACCCGCCTTCAAAGTTCTAGATTAATCCCCAAGACCGTGACAATTTATTCCACTTCCGATTTCTCTTAATAACATTCTTTTCAAAATTATTCACAGATTTACCAGAAACCAGAAAAAACAGTTATTATTAATTCCTCCTGTTTTTAAACAAAAAATTGTTTTTCCAGAATATTAACTTCACCCGAGAGCAACGATCGCAACAGTTTTTTCTCAAATCATGTTTACCAATCCACTCACTTTGTTATTCAAACGAGCAGTGCAGTGCAGTGCAATTAAGAGTGGACTCTCGCGTTTCAATGCCAACCAGTGGAGTGTCGGTGATCTTTGAGTGGAGCGTACGCGTTGCTGAGAAGGTCGTGAAACAAATTCGAGCACGAGATCCGTACGCACGTCAGTCACGCGGTTGGAAAACAGAAAGATAGTCGCGTGACACCAGTGCATACACGCATCGCGCCCTGTCTACCTGTCTACCTGTAGAGATATCTCACTGGTGCAATCTGCTAATGCGATTGTTTACGCGAGCATGATCGCACAATAAGTCAGTTTGCATTGCATGGGTGTGGTGAGGTGTCGGATTAATGCTGCGATTCTTATCTGCCGTGTTAGAAGAACAATTTATCCAATCGGAAAATACGAATCAAATCAACCCAATAACAAGCCAATGTATATCTAAATCATTATGTAACAACGACCAAGACTGATTCGATCGATATACTTTTCATCACATAATACAAACTTTGAAAATGTTCTATTTTTTGAAACAGAAGGAATCTGGAGCTCATAATTTAACGGTAACGATTCCGAAAGGATCGTTTATTTTAAAAAGGACATTAATACGTCAGTGTGCCGTCGCATTGGAAGAAGAACCTGAGCGTGAGCGGAGAGGGAATCAAGCCATCAGGGGGGTCTCTTTCCAGTTGGTTAAGAGCGGCCGGGCTAATTTATCACCTAACACGCAATCACGCTCGCGTAACGCAGCGCGTCCCAGTCTAATACGAAATTATTGCCTTCCATAATGTAAGAGAAGCCGGCGGCGCAGGATCGCACAGTTAGAGAGGAAGATCGGCGAGAGCCTTTTTTTAGAACGCTTGTTATTGCCGTCTGGATACTAGCCGGTGTTAAAAGGCTCGCGCGGCAGACCGGCGAAAAATCCGCGCGACCAATTAAATGCAAATCGACCCACTGACTCACCGTCGACACTTAATCGACGCGTAATCCCCGCGAAATGCACGCAGGGGCTTTCCCGACGCCGCTCGATAGCCATCGCGAGTATTGTTCTGTTCGATCAATCTCCATCGACGTTTACCACAAGTTTTTTTCAGACAGAAGTTGGTCGATGCAATTGTAGAGAAAATCGAGTACGAGGAAGAGAGTGAAAGAATTGTCCAACTCGCCGCGGCGAGTTCTGTCACAACTGTAATTCCAATACATGCTAATGAGCCGATCGAACACGCTCGGCGCGCGACGAAAAGGAGGCGGGACGTGTCGAGTGGGAACTGGCGAAATTATGCACGCGCTCCTTGTTTGCCGTGGCAGAGACACGTATCCAGAGACGCGGGCGAGTGGTCTAGGGAAAGGAGGTGGTTTCGCTGCAGCGAGTGCGGCGTCACGCGTGCAGGAACCCCGTGCGGGCCGTGCGGCTCTTCCTCGGGCTTGAATGGGAAACGTAAAAGTGATTAGGGCCCGAGTAAAAATAGGCATACGCTCGTCGCCGCGTTGGTCACGGCGCATACATTTCATTTAGGAGCCCTGACACTCGGCCCATTTATTATAGTCATTGCCGCTGCTTGCCTCTTCGTGCACTATTCTCCTGCGCGCGTCGACAAAAGCGTTCCGCCGGTTGCGATTATGCTCGAGCTATATATCTCAACCCTTCCAGCGTCGACGGCAGTTTTATAAAGTCCCGAAGTTATCTTTAGTGGCTAGGAGGAATGAGTGTTTCCTCGCACTCTCTCGGTCTTTCATAGCCGGGTTAATTCTGTCCCTGTGTCCTCAATGGGGAGAATGACGATTTTATTAATAGTTGATCGAATTCTCCTTGCACACAAATATCTACTTAAAAGGATTTATCCAACGCTCTCCATTTGATTAATTATCAAATTATGTCCCGCGCGACCCTCACTTTCTTCGACCTCCAACAAATGTCTTTCAACTTTTAAAACGTGTGTGCAATTGTCAATATTTGATCTACCTCCTCTTCCTATCTACGTGACGAATCAATGCCAGCGGACAACATTCCCAATCGCCATTATTTCATTCTCCTTATCGACAACAAAAGGAACCAGTGGCAGTTTCTCGCCGGAGGGTAAATAAAGCGGCGGGTTCGTGACAAGAAGTGCAGCGCGACAGAACGCCGGGCGCAAAGTAGCGGCGGCAGGATTGACAGAGTGCAGCTGGGCCTTGATCATACGTGTCATACAGGAGGAGGCGCGCGTATGTATATCGTCGGTTCAACGTACGCCGGGACGTCCGATCCACCGAAAAGCGCCGGCGGAGCTGCCCTGGTAGCCGCTTCAATTACATAAAGCTGACCACCGAATCGACACCCGGGACGCGCGACACTTTCACTGGACCACTCTTTTCACTCGTCATTCGGAGCCACCGCGCGCGAGTAAGCGAGCGAGCGCGAGTAATCGACACTACTTTCTAGTGTAACGGTATTAGAGGAGCAGAGCTCGTGGAGGCCGGCAGCTACCGCTACTTCCACGTGACTCTTCGATCGACGCGCATCCACCTCTTCCGAGAGCGAACCTCCCCGGATAATCATACAACTCGCCCAACTGCCAACTGCTTTACCTAATAAGCTCACTTCGCGTGCACTCTTTTCCCCGCGGTTCCTAGTTATCCAAGTACTTCGACTCATTACTCTTCTGACTTGTGATAAAAATCTTATAGTCAACTTTTGAGAGTACTTCCGTCTTTCGAGCACCAATCAATTAAGGAAACAAGACCAAGTTAATTACTCCATTACATCGGCTCCCTGCAATTTCTTTAAATGATGATTTAACGAGGCCATCAAGCCTTTTACCGACCACCTACATAAAAACGAACCTTCCATGCACCGCATAAGATCGTCCAACGACAATTCGAGGACCAATAGAGAAGAAATGTCCGCAGCTAAGACTACGCAAGAGTGCGGCAAAGAAAACTATCGACATTGGCCATCTACATCGGCGCTAGCGGCTTATGTTTAATCGGCTCGGGCGATCTGGAGCGTCACTCCGCCGCAAATAGAGGCGACCCGACCGAGGCTCACGGCCAAGTGTATGCGGCATCGTGTGTATCGGCCGCGCGGGCCGAGCGCCGGATTTTTGCAGCAGCGCCAGAGATTGGCGCGCTCCGCCATCGACAGACCGAAACTCACCGCGGAGAGACAGATGGCCGGGGCCTCGCACGAGCGAGAGAGAGAGAGCGAGCGCGAGAGAGAGAGAAAGAGAAGCGTGGCACTGGTCTCGCCGGAGAGTGAAGAAGCCTGACACGCTCGGTTCGGGAGCAGCGAGAAGAGCACGGGAGATGTGGTTTGCCGAAAGAATTCGCGTTACCGGCCTTGATCGCCAATGAGCAAATATAGAGAGCATATAGAGCCTGATTCACTTGCCTTCGAATTGACAGCGGTTGGCTATAGACCTTGGTCTTTATGGGAGAATCCTGTCCTATTAATCGAGCGATTCTCATACCTTATCGAGTGATATACTATTTGTGGCTAAGTGCGAGAGATTTAACTAAGTCCCTGTGATATTCTAGGCACAATGCAGGAACTCAAAAAGACAAGTGGACCACCAACGCGCGCACTCGGCCACTTTGATCAATGTTGCTCCTAGCACTCTCGTAACTGTATACAGAGGACTTATAAATAGGAGCTATCTCCCAGGGGGGAATGTAGGAAACGAATGTAAGCCAGCCAATCATTAGCCAGTGCTGTCCGCCTGTCCTCCGCGCTCTGTCACAGGAATAAAAAGCAGTGAGAGTTCCACCACTTAGGGCCCGGCGAAACGCCGCTGCTAATGTCCGGACACATATATAATTGTCATTGAAGATGAAATGCTACAATTATTATTATTGTACTCGACGAGTTTGAGCGCGACACTGATGGAGAAGGAGGATCATTAAACCGAGTTTAAGACTGGCGATCGCTTAGGACTCTAACTGTACAGAGAGACAGGAGTGTAGGAAACGAATGTAAGAGGAATCATTAGACAGTACTGGCCGGCTGTGTTTGGTAAGCAGCGTGCCCGGACTGAATTCGTAATGAAAGGGGGCCGTAAGTCTCGAAAGCTCCGCCGAAAGTTCCTCCCTGCTTTCCGAAAGGCCGGCGCGCGCGCTCGTCTATAGGGATCGAGCACGATTTAAATACAATGGACTCCTCGAGGCTCCGGCGGCCGCCACAATGGGACAATTCCTAGGCGAATAAAACAAAAACTGGCAACACCGGTGATTATATGGAAGGCCGGGGATCGAGCGGCCGCCGCGCCGCTTTATCGAGTAGGACTCGAGATTTCGAATTCGGCCTCTGACTCGTCTCTCTCTCGCTCCACTCACCACTCGCGGCACAGACTCGCGCGCACACCACGAATTGAGTTTACGCAGACACCAGCCGAGGAATCGAAGTAGCACAACATTTATCCTACATACGCGTCAAGCGTTAGTCGTGAATATCTATGAGGGATTATAAAGGATTCCTAATTGCCACGTGCGATGAAAGCGTTAGCAGAGTTAAGCTCGACACACAATTCCTAGACTCCTCTCTGGCCCCCCATTCAATTAACAGAACTGGAACTTGCACTTCTATCGCGGAAAGGCGCACTCGCGATTTTCAAGAGGCGAGCGCGCGTGCTGGTTTCCTTAAAGAGGGACTTCCATTTCTGTCACCGAATAACCATCCGTCAGGTATATCGCGAGTGTGCATCTAGCCTTAGCCAGTGCTCGCTCTCGGCGTGCGATTTTTCAGTCACATGTGCGCGCTAACGCAAACCACGAGTTCCAGTTTTCTGCGAGGAGGAAATATAATCGCGACGCGGCGGTGTGGTGTGTGTGCGTCGAGTGTTAGGGAGTTGGCGGGAGTTGCGAGTGGGAGTAAGCGGGAATTGGTGTATGTATATGGTTGGTATATAGGAGATAGAGGAAGCGTGGTGTAGTCTCCTACCTTGAAACAAGCAAGTCCCCTACGGGTGTCTCCTGAGCGGCGGCTCGTGCTAGACTGGCGTCGGGCGCACCACATCGCCACAAAATTGCATGCGTCCATGGCTCGGCTCGACTCGACTCGGCCCTCGCGACCTCGTCCAACCTCTCCACACCACACGAACCCACTGCGCTCTCGGCTCGAACCTCTGTCCCCGTCTCCCTCTTCCTCGCTCCACTGCCACGCTATATCCTCTTCTCTTACTCTCTTACGCTCTTACGCTCTTACGCTCTTGCTCGGCCGCGCCGCCACGGACTTCCACGCACTCTTCTCCAGACCAGACGTCCCAGACTCTTCGACACCCGCCGTCGCTCCTCCTTCTTCCTCCTATGCTTTATCGAGACGCACGCCACCCGCCGATACGCGCATTCCGCTTTGACGACTTGTTGCTCCGCCGATTTCCGACACAATTCCTCACAATTCGAGCAGACCTCTTTTCTACTTGGTTACTTGCTCTGGGCCAGAGTGGACGTCGGAGAATTATTTGTGGGGTTAGCTGCTTTTCAGAGATTCTCTTCGATCTTTGGAATTGGAGTGTGTGGGGCCTAGTATTTGTGAGTGCGATTGAAAGCTGTGTTTGGACGAGGAGGATTGTTGTTTATTGGTTTTGAGAGAGGATTATTTATAGAATTCGGGGGGCTAGTGTTTATGATTTCGAGAAAGATGAATGCGATTGATGGGATTGAAATTGGAGTCCGTGGGTGTTGGTGGATAGTTAATAGGTGGTTTACCGCGCAGTTGACAAATATGGCAATGAATGAATTGAGAAATGAAAGGAAGAAGTCCTTCGCGTAGCCAGTATGTGAAGAGGCTCGCGTTCCCTCCAATTAGCGTGGAAGATCTGATACTAGATTTGATCGTGCGGAATTGATACAGCCTCTCACCAGTTGTTGACACAGATAATATGATTGCGCGATATGATCGAACACCTGTTGATCTCTCCCTCGTCTATTTTGGTCCTGAGCTTCGCATCGTCTCTACCAAATTCCGTATTACGCGTCTCTTCTTCTAATTGAATAATTCGACGTTAGTACGAATCTGACGAATCGTTGACTATCTTCAATATTCGATTACTCCGATAATTAATCAATGCAGTTTATGCAATCATTTTTTATTCGATTATCGAATCACGTGGACCATTCGTTCGACAAATCTTCCATTCGACAACTGTTTCCCCAAAGATTTGGGAGACTCCGAAATGAATTTTTCATGGATTATACAATATCGCACAATGACTAAGCTAATCGTTTTTTAACCAGCGATCCTCCACGTACTATTTGCACGATCAATTACCAATGGAGTAATTGAGAAGATCTCCGGCATGACAATGTCGACGGTTGAGATTCATCAGTCTATAATGAAGCGTGCACTTGCCATTAAGGATTACCATTTCTATTTATATAGTGTCACCAATACAAACGCCGCGGCTAGAAATTAATCTCCGAGTGACGGCGCAAAAGCACCGCATATCCATCAACTAACTGGAGATCTGGAGATCTGAAAAGCCACTCGTACACTCGTACGCGGTCGTCGTCTACTCTAGAAGCAAAATCAGGCTGAGCAACTCCTCTTAACGGGGGAGCGAGAGGATTTCTCGTTTTTCTAACTCCGCTAATTAAGGATCGCGTGAAAGTTGCTGATCGATCAATCGAATTATCAATGAAGCGAGTCCGCCGGGGAAATTATCGATGGGTAATTAGCCTCGATATATTTGTCACATTTAACTGACTCAGTTTCGAGTTTCGATGTCGCGTGCAGCACTTTGTCAACAACTTTCCAGTTGAGGATGAGTGGAAAAATTGTAATGATTCATTTATACGATAATAATGAAGACGTCGAGGATACAAAAGTTAGCATGGAATTGATTGGACTAATTTGCAGGTTGTTCCAGTATAATTAACAGGTCTAATTAGAACGCGCATAATAAAAGACCCCATTCACCGAGAGTGAATAATTAATCGATTACATATCCGACTCGGACACAGAGTAATTGGTGTGATCGAGCAGCAATTGGACACGAAACGAAATAAATTGCAGTGGAAAATATCTGTGACTCAGGCCACTTTCATAATGAGCGGCGCGGCGACAGGTTTGTCGCGTCGCGACGGTAGAAAGCAGTCCCGATTATCGATTATCGTCACAGTGAGTGTACGGCGTACGTGTGCGCAGTGTATTTACTTAGGCGGAGCTTTCCTGCAGTAACGAGAGCTCTCGAGGAGCTTCGCTTCCCGGCGTGCGGTACGTCGCGACGCCGACGATATCCTTGATCGACGGTGCAATATGTCTCTCACGTACCGCTCACCAGCACGAGGACTCCACTGTCGCGCTCCTCTCCTGGGATTACCGGCGGCCTCCTCTCTCGGTCTCTCGCATCTTCGCTGCCGGCAGCGCTCTCCTTTAATCGATCTAATAGAATTTCCGATCGCCACCTTCGACGCGATCAGCGCGCGCGTCTGATTTATCGGCGCATTGGGATTAGTTGGTAGACTGCGGCCAGTTCCGGATTGAATCGGCAAACCAGTTTTTTTCACACTCGATTTATGTACTTTTGTATTTGGCGTGTGCTGTACTCTTGTGATCTACAGGTGTATGGATAGTCGATTGTTTGTAGGAGTTTTAGTTGAATTTCGGGAAGAGTGGCTGGTTCGAAAGGAACGCCGGGACTTCCGTTTCTGTTCTCTTGACCTCTGAGCTCAAGGAGAAATAATCCGAGTCGCCAGCGCGAACTCGATCGAGAGTTTTTATAGGACTGATAAGAATAAATCGAAGCCGACTAGAATTCGCTCACCCATTGTATTCTACTTGAGGCTGGAGCTGCTGACCTAGAGCCTAAAAACAGGATCACCTGGAGGCCAAGTAGTGGGAAAAAGGAACAAGAGCGCGACCGCCACTTAGAACCCGGCACAAGTCTTAAGCTCCAATCACACTCGTCGCCGACGCCCCTCGATAGGAAACTAACAAAATTCTGAGATCCCTAAATAATCATATTGGAGTCGATCAATACAATTCTTTATCGATTTTATAATGAATCTCAATACGATTGATACAACAATCGATAATGGCTTATAATAATATTACAATGAATCGCATTGATAAACGCGGCTGAATAAGATAAAACGCAGACTTCCAAGTGGCATCGTTAAATCGGGAGTTTCCTGAATGACCGTGTGCCTGGAGAATATGTGTAAATGGAGCTTTAACGTCGAGCAAAGCGACGCCACCTGCCTGCGTCGGAGCATAGAGCAGGTGAGGACGGGAGATCCGGTGGGATAAGTCGTGAGGGTCACAACTACTCACGACACAGAGTTGCGGTCGGTGAGTTGGCGGAAGGTCCGTGACTGAAAAGCCAACTGGACCTCGAATGCCACGGGGACCACATACATATACCGTCGCTCCAAGCTCCAACCCATGCTGCGAAACTCAGCCGGCTAATCGGTTGTGCAATCCCCAGTCACTTCAGATCGTACAATCTCATCTCTCTCCCTCTTCTACCTTCATTTTTAGCTCACTCTTATATATTATATAATTAATAGTAAATTTTTAAAATAAGCATTATAGTAAACTTTGGTCAATCAAATTTTAAATTCAAGAGAATTCTGAATTCATTTACAGAGTTAAGGAAACAACTTATATTACAACTTACAATTTATATATTTCATATTGGCATCTGTGTTGTAATGAATTATTGTTACTGTCGTCGTAACACTGTGTGGACATTTAAACGCACGCGAACATTGGCAGAAAAAAAAAGAATGTAAAAAACCTGCTAGGTGGCTCCGCTTTCGCAGTTGATTATTGAGTGAGCCTTTACATACATGTAGAGTGGGTCCGACGCTGAAATCGTACAATGTGTACCACGTCCCTGGCGTTTCCGAGCGGCGCACGCTTTCCTCTTTCGATTTCCGCATTGCTCGCGCGCGCGCCACTGAACTGAGGACGTCCGATCCTTCGCACGACTTGATTACTTGCCGACTTGCTCTGACGTAGAGTGCTGCCTTTCACGGTGCGAACCTTCGGGCTTCGGCTTCCTAACCCTCGGCTAATGCACAGTCGTCGAAATACATAGCGATGTTCTAGTCTCGATTAATACAGAGGTAGAAGCTTTTGATAGTTTAGAAGCTTGTAGTTTTATTATTATTATATTTAGATTGTTATACTTTAACCTTTTGCACTAAGGTTTTTTGTTTGAGAAACTGTAGTTCCGGCTACTATTAGTTTGAGTAATAACATGTTTTCTTGGTAGAGTTTATAGTCTATTTTTATTGTATTTATATTTGGACTCTTGTGCAGGATTTTTTTCTCTCTTTTTTCTTGGGTTAATCGATTAATTAAGTAAAAAAATGTATAAAGTGTTTGCGGATGAAGCAGCTTTGTTTACATCCGGCAAATGTCAACAAAGATTTACAGGCATTTACGTTATTCGCATTATTGTTCCTGTCATACGCTTCATTCTTATTTCGCTTGCGGAGACATGGACTTTTATTACCGCTTAAATTATTCATGAACCGGGCGTTTACTGCGCGAGAATCAAACGTCCTCGTCAAACCCAATGCAACAAAGTCTATTCATCCCTTCAATCTCAACATTCTCTTAAATCCACAAAACTTGTATACATACATATCGGCAAACTCAACGATTCCTTTATCTCGTTATCTGACAGAGATTCGGCCGACAGTTTTCCCGGCGATTAGCGGAGCGCTCGTGAGACGCGCGGCTTGTTGTTTCCGAGGCGACATCGCATTACTGCGAGGCAAAGGATTCCGCGTAAAAGCGATTCGCATGCGGAGTGACCGATCGCTTAACGATCCTGTTTCGAGCGGGGCTCCGTGACGCAAAAGCAAATGGACGATGGGGAGATTAGAGCGGAGGGCCTGCAACGCGCGGCGGGCGAATTCGGAAGCGGCCAGTGGTGCGAGCGCTGCGCGCCGTGTCCGTTGTCACGTACCCCACATCCCCATCTATATGTATGTTTATACTCCTTTCTTCCTCTCGTGTTATTTTCAGTCCCGGCCGCGCTGAGGTCGTTAGTCGAGGGCGGATATATGTGCGGTTGGAATTCTGGTTTTGTAACTTTCATTCGCGGGTATGTCAGCTCTAGTGGATATGAGTGGAGAAAGTCAGTTGGGAAAAACTGAAAAACGGGGAGGATCGCGATTTTCGTTCTAGGCTAGAAGCGTCGCGCATTGAGGTATGCGGTAATGTCCGACGTGCTCGGCCCATATCCTCATTCCAATCGGCCAATCGGCTACTTAACAGAAGCTCAACCCATTAGCCAACTGGGAGAGAACACTGCCAACTGTCATTGCTAATGCACCAGGCCAATTGTAATTTGCATGAATCAGCGCGGCGTAGAAAGTTTATAGGCTTTGCTCCAATTCCACTGGGTCACTGTGCTGCCATTCGCATTAATTGATCTCTTCGCCCCCGAACGCCTTCCACGGGAATGCGGAAAGAATTCTTCGTTTCTAATGGCTAGCGCCAACAAACTATCGATGACATAACTCTTAGAACATCTTCATTATTGATATTAGCCTCGGCGCAATTCATTATCCATACGAGATTAATGGGGCCGAGGCTCAACAGTTTCTGTCGCGTTGAAAAGTACAACTGCTGCCCGATCGAAAGTAATCGATGCGGTAGCAATCGACTAGGTTTTCCCGAGTTAATAACAGTCATTATTAAAATTATACTAAATTACAGTAATTATGGTTTGACGGTTTATGAAAGTACACGCAATTCCTAATGCAACAATGCAATATTGTTTGCACCGCGCAACACATTTCTATAAATTATTACTAATAATTATTGAATCGCCGTAATATTTCTCTGGTAATCGCACTATAATTACACGCAAGACGATATTCGCCTATTAGAGCGAATTCCCCCACACACTTAACTAATTATCGGTCGGTAATCAGAGCGGCGCGCAGGGTCGCGAATGTTGTCCGATAACGAAATTGCGCTGGTCTCCTTCGAGCCGATCCCTGCACTTTCATCACAATTAAGCCGTTAATTAGCCGGCTCCTCGGACGATACTAATCAGCAGTGTCCCACCTCGCGCTACGGGGAATTCACTAATTAAGTCCGGCGCGACGATAGTGTCCGGCTCGGATCCTGTTACGCCGGACACGGAGGGCCCGGCAGCCACTCGAGATTACGTCGCCGGCAAAAACGCAGCCGCGTCTAGACGGAGACGCGATGATTAAAGGTGTCTTCATCAAGGGACCTTGAATTAACCTATTAAAATATCATGCAACCCTGCGCGCACCTCATGTACTTAAGCGGACGCACAATGCCCACGGGCAACGGCGACATTAGCAAGTCGATTTTTCAGCCTTCCCGGCTCATCGCATCGGAAATGTCGAGCGGTTTTTATCGCCGCTCGTCGGCGCATTGTTAGCAGGGGCGGAGAAGTGACGTGGCCTGGGAAACACGCGATTTCTGCAAAAGTGCGGCAATCGACTTTCGTTTGCTGCTGTGTTTTCCCAGTGCGATTGACAATCTTTTCTAGTAGATAAAGGATAGGGCGATTTATATGAGGATATAGTGTGCTGTGGAGATGGTGGGTAGGTGAATATGCTAATCGTCGGACCTTCATTGTTCGAGTGTCCTTCATTTAGGGCATTGACTCAGATTCTTAGGTTTCAAATTCCGTCTGTCCTCGAGATATCCAGAAAGATCTACATCTAATTAAAACACGCCGCTCTTAGTTCTAAATCATTTCACACTTACTTTTCATCATAAATAGAAAGCACTTCATTCCAAGAAATGAATATAGCGACAAGTGTCGGTGCTAATGGAACTGTGCTCAGCGTGCAGTATGTCCTCACTACACTCTCGGAATACTCACTACTCCCGTAACAAGGACTAAGGGAAACCCCATAGAGCGGGAGTATTGGTCAGCGATGTTATTCCTGTTTACCCGCTCTCCCTCTTATCACGCAGCGCTCGGCTCCTCCCGGCCGATTAGCAGTCGCTCCGCGTAAATACATACAATATCGTTCCTTCGAAAAAGCGACCGCAAGGTCGCCCGAGTCGTGATACGTGAATAGCAATGCACCTCGAATATTAAAAGCGTCCGCCCGCGGAGCGTGAAGAGCACTTCCACGTTTTGTTAAATCGCCCGCCACCTTGCCACGTCCAACAACATTCTACGCACTTGCCTCTGTTTATCGTCAGTTTTAATTTTAATTAATGTCAAATTTAGGATTTACGCTACGAGTCCAAGTATCCGAAATTCATAAATCAATGTTCTAAGGTGTAATTGCTAATTAGGATTGGTGATTGGTGTTTGATTGCAGGTGCCGATGAATGAGTCGGATTTCAACGTACTCTGGATGGGGAACCATCCGAAGCCAGACATCCTTCGCAATCTGACGCCTTACCAGAAAGTGAATCATTTCCCAAGGTACGCGGTGCATCGTCGCCATACGAGATTATTCACAGATGCATACGATTAGCGAGCGAGCCTCTTTTTCCAGCGGGCGTCATTAAGTTTATTTCTGAATCAAGGTCGGGCCGAGTGCCAGAGGGCAAAAAGGGCCCTCGATCAGGCCACGTCTCAATGTGCTTTTTTCCACTCCCCTTAATTATCGTGGTGGATAATCTTGACTTTGCCTACCGTACACGCGGAACAAGAATCGAAATTCATGTTCAACCTTTTTGCATTATCAGACTTTTAATTCTATTATTTGCTTCTCAATAATAACTCTGATTTTACTTGAAACCGAAATCTTCTCTCACCAATGACAATAACTTTTTTGCTTCGAAAACCTTAACTTCCTTAGCGATTAGGTCAAAGCCACGACAGTGCTCAGTAATCGAAAGTGAATTTCGCGTAATTGAAGGTCCGTCCATTGAAACGTGACACGACGTATTGGTAACAAAGTGGCAATTTTTCATCCAGGTCTTACGAGATCACACGCAAGGACCGACTCTGCAAGAACATCGAGGCGATGCAGCGGAGCAAGGGCCTGCGGAATCTCGACTTCATACCGCAGACCTTCCTGCTGCCGAGCGAGTCGAGGGAGCTGCTCACCGCCCACCTCAGGTACCGGGGGCCCTGGATCGTCAAGCCGAAAGCCAGTTCCCGGGGCCGAGGCATTTACATCGTCAACAGTGTCAGTATAATAATCGAGCAAGTTTCAAGCTCATTAAATTGTAAATTAATCTGTAAAATGATGTTGCAGCCGGAAAAGATACTGACGGATGAGTCGGTAATAGTGGCGCAATACATAAACAACCCTCTACTGATAGACGGGCACAAGTGTGACTTGCGCCTCTACGTCGCCGTCACCAATTACGATCCCCTTCTGATATACCTGTACGAAGAGGGACTGGTGAGATTCGCCACGGTCAAGTACGACGGCGGCAGCCAATACGTCTGGAACCCGTGTATGCACCTCTGCAATTATAGCATCAATAAATTTCACGTAGATTATGTAAAGTGAGTAAAAATGAGATCCCTTTTTTCATTTAAGAGATCGAATGTACTGCGAGAATTTAGGGGATAATTTTGGTTAATAATGAAACACTGTTACGTACCGAAATGAATCGATGTTGCGTAGAGTGTGGTATAATCGAGTCTCGCCGAACGTTTTTGAGTAATCCTGTATAAATTAGAATGTAGCGGAAGTAATGTGGATAATGGATTGCAGAAGCGAGGATCCCGATGCGGAGGATGTGGGCCATAAGTGGACGCTGTCGGCGCTGCTGAGGCATCTACGCTCATTGGGTCAAGACACGGAATTGCTTATGCAACGTGTCGAAGATGTCATAATAAAGTCAATCTTGGCGACCGCCTCCGGTATCATAAGTGGCGTCAAGCAATTTGTCAAGCATCCGGAAACTTGTTTTGGTAGCCTTTACAGTCTCTTCATTGCCTGCTTATCATGCGTACTTGAGAGTCCAATTAATGAATGAAAAATCTTTATTCTTATGTCCGCAGAGTTGTTTGGCTTTGACATCCTAATCGACGACACTTTGAAGCCGTGGCTGCTCGAGGTGAATCTGACGCCCTCGTTAGGATGCGATTCCCCGCTCGACGTCAGATTAAAATCCGCTCTTATGACGGACTTGCTCACTCTCGTCGGCATCCCAGCGGTTGATCCTATCCTGAGGCCTCAAACGATGCAGACTAGTCGTTCATCGGTTGCCCCGACGAAACGAATCGCCACGGTGAGTCCGGAATTGCATTCGAAAAACTTGAAGAGTTACATCACCGAATCTTCTATTTTCAGTGTCGAAGGGTACACTCCGCCGAAACACTGTCCCAACGTAAAAAGAACGTAAATAAGAGTAACATAAACAAATCTGGTCTGACTCCCGAGCAGCATCGAATCGTGACTTCAGCAAAAGCACAGTTCGAGCGGCGTGGAGGGTTCGTGCGGATATTCCCGAGCCCGAAATCGTGGGAGCTTTACTCGCAGTACTTGGGTAAATAGGAATGCGCGGCACAACAGCGACAGTTATGCCAAGTTTCGGCAAGTAACACTAGAACATTTGCGGTTATAGATCCTACGACGGGTATACCGGTGGCCTCGGATCCGTTGGGACCAGGCAGAGTTGCCCAGCAGATTAATACAAACCACAATCTCATGTTGCACGAGCAATTGTTCCCCGCTGCCAGTCGCACTACTGGCTTTATTATACCCGAAGTTACTCTCGACAGATTGTCCCGGTACGTGAATGAAACAAGTCAAATTTCTCCCAATAGCTCGAATTTCTAAACACTATGTTTTTCGATTACAGATACGAGAGATACGAGAGAGCGTTAGTTAAAGGTCATAAGCAGAGTTTGGACCGTGGCGACAGCAAAGAAAATATGGATGTAGACACCCATAAGTATAAGAGTCAAGTAGTCCAATCTATGCACGACGGGAATAAACTTAGGTAGGCGGCGTTTTCCAATTTTTCACCGAGTAAATGTGCATAAAGTGTCCGAGTGGCCGCTTTGCGTGACGCAATGCATTTGATTACAGTCCAGGGGAGGCTAGGAAAGCTTTCGGCTTGTACTTGGGCCACGTCTTACGCAAGATATCGCAGCAGAACGCGGATCCCGCATGTTGCGATCTCGTTATGAAGTTTCTTCAGCAATCGGCCAGCAATTTACGAACGCCATTCTTGTTTACGGTAAGTTGCATGCAGCTGCCTCGTAAAAAACCGGTATACCCCGGGCGGGAGCTTATAACCATTGAAATATTTGCGATTTCGCAATTCTGTGCAGCTGCCGAGCAGTAAATTGAGCGACAAGGATCGCGCCGCTATCACCGCTAAACAACTCTCGGATTTCTTACATTTGTACAATCGTGAGACAGATCTTTACGCGGACACCGTGGATCGACCGCGTACTGTCAATAATAGACTCTTCCAAAAGTTCCTTGCAGCTGCAAGGTAAGTTGCCAAATACTAAACACTGTCATTTCCATGTTCTACAATGTTGTCTCTCATGCCGGTTTAGCGAGGAGGATCTCGACGACGTCCTAATCCTGCAGACGCAATTGTACAAATGCGCCCATAGCTTTTTGGGGAGAAGCGGCTTCGCCGGCAGTTTGCGTGGACCCAGCCTGCTGGGTTCCCTGCCGCACATCACGTCGCGGGTGTACACGAACGCAGCGGCGTCCGAGCAGTGCAAGTGTAATCAATCTACAAATCGGCCTACGAAGGCGCCGCGCACATAGCTGTGCCGAATGACAGCGATTCGTTCGAGCAAGGTTCGCCCTATCTAACAGACACTATCCAAAGTTACGGCTGGCTCTAGGACTTCATAGGAGTACAAGGTGGACAATCATCCACGGTAGAACACGGGAGAACGCGAAAAGAGAGCTCACCAGAGCGCCGATACTTTGAATATGCTTGTAAAGGCGCTTCAAACGATGAAGGAACGATTTCCCGATTCCATTCAGCTATGTGGAAAGCCGTCGTATTGCTCGATTTCGCCGCTCCTTTCGATCTATTTCAGCAAGATTCTCTCCCGATTCCCTTTCAGTCTAGAGTTCCGCTCTGTCGTATTGTAATTATGTATACAAAAATAAAGTCTAGTCTCCAGCGGTACCGATTCGTCGATTCGAGACACGTGGTGGTACCGTTGTAGTCTTGAATATAGATTTCGAGAGATTTATCGATAGAATTAGGAGAGGCGACGATGGCCAATTAAGATCGCTCGTAGGGTCAACGAGTTTCAGCGAATAACGCGGACGGTCGCACCCGACTTGTTACATTTCAACGATAACGATTATTGTCGGCCTAATTAGCGGGCGATAATTACCTATTTAATTATTGAATCGTGTGCTATGTTCGTTGGTCGACGGCGACCGGTGTAAGTTAACGTTAGCTTCGCTAAAGTACGGGCAGCCCTCGCTGTTTCGCTCGCACGACGCTCCCGTAAAACTATTGTGTTCCGTGTAGCCTTCTTGTCGAGAACAATCCTGCGCCAGCCAAGCGGCGTTTACTAATGATATGCGTGTATTAGCACCAGCTTCGCTTCGAGCGTGGAGGTAATTTTTATTCTCGCCTGACGCTTGAATTCCGCTTCGACACGACTGCTGTCTACCGATTTACCGACATTGTGTATTTGCTATTTATGAGACATTAATGTAGTCGCTTCTGTTGATCGTATCGCGTATCGCGAGCTTTTCTCTCAACGGTCTCGATCATCTAGTCATCTGTGGCGGCGATTGAACCTGATCTCCCGAGGAAGTCTGCAAATTTATTTATTTATTCGTTACGTCATACGTGACGCTTCAGAGTTGAGATTCGTCCATGGGAGAAGGATTTAGTTTTAATCTACAATGTAACGACCGGTTAGCAGTCAACGAATCGAGCGATGCCGAGAAGGCCTAGCATTAATCCACCGAGGGAACACTCGCGATGTCGATCTCCAAGTGCAATATCCAACACCACCGCGTGTTGTTCTCGCTGTTGACACACGTGCGCGATAGATTATGTAGTTGGTATGCGTGAACACCGATTTGCGTGCTGTACATTAATTAGTGCAAGTGCGACGAGAGGAAGAGAGCGTTAATCGGCTCGTCGTGTCTTGCACGCTGGTGTTTATCGGCGCCAATGGATTACTGTAAGATTACCATAGACTATTCCGTATCCATCCATACAATTCCGTCAGCATTTAAGTCCTTGGAGGCGCCCGCTGCTTCGCCCTTCCATAGGACGCGCTTCAATCCGTGTCTCGCGCTTGTCACGAGCTTTGTTCTCATAGGACATACAGCGCCACTCACTCCGCTTTTCGGCTTATACAATTAGCTCGGCCGTGGAAACACGATTTCGACTCATTTTACTGTGATACCAGTATATACGTGTGCGTCGATGCTGGAGACACGAAATAGTCGTAGCGCAATGTGCCTCCGTAAATCAGTTCGATTGGCCGATTAGCTTCGAGTCATATTGGCAATAGGTGTCCGTCGAATAAGTTCTCGTTTATTTCATATTACGTTTCGACTTAAATCCTAAATCAGATATTAGACAATTTAATTTTCCTTATAAGCAGATTATTAGAAAAACGTCACCTATGCTGATATGCACTCGACCGTGCGTTGGTGGGAGATCAACTGCGACGAACCATTATAATAATGAGTCCAATTCGGCTTTGCTAGCACTTTTTTGGGAATTAGGTGTACCATAAGTAACAAATCTTTACAACGAGTAACCGTAAATTTAATATATACACTTATGTCTGTGTCACCACCTAGTTATCATCGTCTCCTGTAAGGAAAGCCTGTAATCGCCAGCTATGGTTATGACTAGGTGGAGACCAGACATTAGGAGCGGTAATAATAGCTGGGCGTGCGACCACGTTCGCGCGTTCAAATGAGAATTTCGTCGATGGTTTTCGTCCACTTGGAAGAAAAGTGGAAAGCGCCGGGTCATCACGATCTATTAGCTCGTCGAAAACCATCGAGTATTACGGCACAAGAGATTCAGTTGATAATGAGAAGTTTATGTTCAATTTAGAACTATTATATTATATCAATGACCATAGTTTCACTTCGTTTATTTATGTCATATATTATTTATTTTCGTTCGTTTTACCTGTGGTATGGTGTTCTGATTGTGTATGTGGTAGTATTTCGCTTAAGCGTTTTATATAAATGAGTGTACCAACGCATCGTCACGGCATTCGTCACTTGCGTCCGTTCGTAGAGATCTAAGGAGGTTGAAAGTTAGGCGTAAATAGCGTGCGAAACAAAGGGAGAGCGAGAGTCGTGCGTAAACCGGGGTACATACCATTCCTTTTCGAGACATATCCTTCCTTTACGGCAGCAATATATTTTTTATATCCCCCAACTGTTGTGTTTCGAGGTAGTACTTGTTAGAGAAATACACCTGCGATGCCAATCGGAGCGCGAATAATCTGCACAAATTTCCGAGGACTTGTCGTCCGTATTAGAGTTGGTGCGCGCTGCACGGTGATTTGTGATCGCGGCGCGGAAGGCGAGGAAGAATCTCTATTGAAACTGCCCTTAGTTAAACCGGACACGCGACATAGTTAGAGCGCGCGCGTCATCCGCCTCTAGTTTCCACTATACTGCCCGAAAGATCCACCCGATTATTCCCAACTATTCCTCACAAGAGCAACCCTCCTGCACTCTCCACGTATGTGTTCTTGTGATCGCGAGCTGTCTACTGCGTTATAATCATGTGGTTTGTGTACATGTACTATGATTGTGTAGTCTGCGTTCGGGCGTGTGGGGAGCAGTGATTCGACCCTCTGTCTTTGCTTTCGTCGTTGCGTCGTTGCGTCGTAAGTTGATTGGAGCCCGAGGAAAGGCCGCGGCTCGAAGCTTCTTCGTTCAATAGCAATTTACTCTACTACGAATTCGCTCGTTCGCCTCTGCCAGTGTTTTCCTCACTCCTTGTTATACAGTTTGCTTCACTGGCAGAGCGTCGCGAAAGCGCAGGGGCTCAGTATTCCGCAATAAATGGCATTAATCGGTAAAACGAGGGGCGAGTGTTAATGGGAATGTTACTAACAATCGAGTAAGAGGAAGATTTTCGCAGCGAGCTTGGCGCACACCGGATTACAATAGTTAATCTCGTGCACCGGACACGGGATCTGAAACAGAGAGAGAAAGAGAGAGGGAGAAGTGAGGTGGGATCGTCTGTACATACACGAAGAGAGAATTAATTAATACATACCTCTGTGTCGCGTGTGCGGCACTCCCTTCCAACCTGTGATTTGTAAGATTTACTAGTCAGCTTACTGCATTTACTATCGACTAAAGGAACTACCGGGTAATGGTAAACACACCGTAAACATATACCGAGTATCGCTAATATACGAACTATTTTATTATAACCGTCGAGTACTTGGAAATTCTAACGTCGTGACTCTCAGGTGCATTACGGCCGTGTACGCCAGAGGCGGATATCTATTGGCCCGAGATTCCACTCCGGGACGAACAGTGAAGGTAACATTATGCCAGGGGGTGTTCTTCAGGCAGTGTCTGTAAACCAATCGTGTGCGCAGTGTCAGAGTCAGGGTAACAAGAATAACTCTCTCGCCGCATGCATAATCGCATCGGCCCAAATCCTACGGAGGATGTACACTGAGACGCCGATTGTACAAGCATATTTTCGCATTGTAAAATTGTCCTCAACTTTAAAGCATTAGAAATAAAATGTATGAATGCAGAGCGATGTATTTGTACTGGGGATTCCTTGCTTTTTGTGTTCATGACATCTAGCACGAAGGCCAGCCAGCTCTAAACCCTTGGAAAAAAGGTAAAGTCAATAAATCGTATTGTTGGTAAAAATGTTATATCATACTTAATCATTTATCTCTCTACGTTTTTCAGCTGTTATCTTTCTTATCAGAGAACCGCAAATCTTTTAATACAAGCTTTCAACTCGAATAACAATGTAAATACGCATTAGATCAGACTAATAAATATAGAAAAGTCGAACGAATGTCTCGTTTGGTCTAAATAAGTTTCCTTCACCTTGGACAATACTTTCCATCCATTCCCGATAACTCACAATACTTGTAACACTGCGAACAGCAGTAAAAAGGAAACTACAAAGGAGCGTAATGACACATGTTAGGGAAACTTCACTTTTGGCAGAAATACCTTGAGTGGAATTCCCGGGAATTCCTGGCGCATGACGTCACACGTGACGCTTCAGTTCGATAGCGAGGAATAGCTCCTCGCACATTATGGGTTCCTATGGGAAAAGTCGCTGTTGGAGTCCGATTCTGGTTCTGTCTTCGGTCGCTATCTTCAAGTTTGCGCCGGTAGTCGCAATGCTGGTGAGTCAAGTGGAGGATATATCTACTTTCAGCATTTTCCGTTCCCCAGCACCCAGGACGGCACAGAAAGAGAATCCACCAAAGCGGATACTTTGAATATACTTTTAAACTACTCGAAAATAAGGAAATATTTCCCGATTCCTGCCAATTATGCGGGAAACTCTTGCATCCTTCGAGTTTGCCGCTCTTTTCGATCTAGCTTAAGTAAGATTCCTCCAACATCTTTTCGATTTCTTTTCTGAAAGGAAAGATTTACGACAACTGCAATTAGTAGTGGTAATTTCCAAAGCCGAAAACAATGCAAGAATAAATCCAACGAAGAGCTTTCCTTCGGACCACTTCGGACTACATTTCCTTCGCTGGAATTCTCCGGGATTCCTGGAGTGTGACGCGCCGCGCAATGTTTCAGCTGGACGCTACGGCTACCTCCTCGGCCGCCATGCGCTCCTATACCAAAAGTCGCGCTATTGGAGCCCGATTCTGGTTAGTCTTCGCTGGCTATCTTCAAGTTTGCGCCGGTAGTCGTGAATGGCGATGCTGGCGAGCATTTCAGGAAGCCGTCGCCAGCGCGGGCATTCGCGACTACTGTGGCAAACTTGAAGGCGGCTATCGATAGGGCCACGGAAGCAGAATGCCCGGCAGAATCAGAATCGGGCTCCGATTGCGACTTTTGTACCAGGAACACATGACATCAATAACCAGCGAGGAGCTAGTCCTCCTCAGCGTTCATCTGACTAGGGGACATCAGCGATAGCGAGTAGCGTCGCTCGCTATCGATAGCGAGAGAACCAGAATTGGGCTTCGATTGCGACTTTTCTAACAGGAGCATATAACCGCCCTTCGAACGAAGAGGTGGCTTATCCCAGTATCGGCTCGACTGCGCGCAAGCTGTGCCAGCGGCGCTCGCTATCGAACCAGAATCGCGTCTGGGATTTCCAAATTTTCTAACATTAACATACAACTACTATGCGTCAGAAATCAGCCAATCACGAGTCTTGTTACTCGCTCAAATATACTAAATGAAAATGATGAACTCTTTTCCATTTATGTATACATCTCTTCTCCACATATATATATTATATTGTATATTGAAATTATTGAACATAACAAGTCCGCATACGCAATGTTTTATCGAAGTAAAAAGCAAAAATTGGCAGACTACGAAAAGCGAAGTTGAACGAACCGCCGCGGCGACTCGCATCTGGAAGTGTGGCGCGCAGCGTCGAGTGCGGTTGTTAGATATCGTGGTGGGCAACGTCACCGCGGGCGCGCGGTGCAGTGAGAACGGCACCGTAGCGCGCGGGGCACCGCGTTGAAGATCAATACGTCCATCTATCCTCGGCGGTAGGATGCAATCGGTGGAGACGGGCCATAGCTGTTTACGGATGTCCGGCCAGTTGACAGCTGTCAATTGGAGCTAGGCCGCCAGTGAGTCAGAGAGAGGGATCGAGCTCAGCCGGGGACTAGAGAACTAGCCGAGGTGGAGACTCACCTCGACAGGTGACTAAGCGGCCAACGACGTTATCGCCGGGCCCCCGATTACACCCACTGTACACTCACTCGCTCGCCATCCTCCTCCCTCCTACCAGTCCTACCTCGCCGCCGCCGAGTAAATTGCGTCTCCGCACCATTCACCAGTCTCCTCCACGCCACTTTCTCCCTGCAGACGAGAACGAACCCAGACGGCTCTCGCGTACCCCGAAAACCAGAAGCCAGAGCACCGAGCTTTTCTCTTTTCTTCTTGCAGCTTCCCTCGAGTGGCGATCGTGGACCGCTACGGGAACCGGGAGCTCAACCGTCCACCCCTTTGTTCAGATGTCCAGGTAAGTTGATTTCGTGCGCAGGCAATTCTCTCGGCTCGAGGATTGAGGATCCGCTCTCGGCTACTGACACTTGTGTTTACAGTGACATCACCGGGATGGCATCCAGTTCCGTAAGTCAGGATGACTTTGACAATGAGTTTGAGCTGCCATCCAGGAGGAATAAGGTGCGGACCGCGAGATCGAGGATCTGCCCCTCCAGGACCGGTGACGCTGTCTCCATGAATTTCCAAAGTAAAAGCTGATTCTTGTAATATTGTGTTCGTCGCGAGCGTTAATTGTTTTCAGGTCTCGAGAATGCGAGAGTGAACCTATTTGCTTTTATAATCCAATATCAATAACAATGATCATTTTTGTGTACAGTGAAACACAGTTTCTGTGTGGTCATGAGTTAGAATATTCCTAAGCCACTGTCTCTCTCTCCATTGGTTCTATTTGATATGTTGTTGGGAACTGTGCACAGGCTTATCTCTGTCCAGATGTTACTTCAAAGAGATAAAATTGTTTTTGCTTGATGCCACCTCGCTGCGCAAAACACGCTGATCGCCAATAATGTTTATTCGCAGAGACTACACCTGATGTGGAAGAGCTGCAGGGAACGTGCGATTCCAGCTCGAACAATGTGCATTCCGTGGAGCATGAGGTACAAAAGCCTATTATGAGAAAACAAGACAAACGGGTTCCTGGCCGGTAAGTTGTTGATTGATATGCCGCCGCTGCCGCTACTGCTGCTGCTTGAACACTAGAATCTGTGTTGGCAAATGCCAACCCTTGAAGTGGCAAACCTTTTTTTTTATCCAACGAGGTATTTGCATTTACCAGGGCTGGTGTTGATAAATGGATGCACTTGAGAGAGCTATCCACGGTTTGTGGAAAACATGTACATGTTTCTTCGCAATACCAAACCGCATTCCATGCTATAGCATTTGTGTTTATCTTGTGCCGTACAGTATTGATCTAGTGGAGTATTCCTTCCGATGATTTGCCAGTTAAGGAAAGTGTGGTTGTCACTTCCGGGGTGAATAGATATCTGGCTTCACTGTCGCCTACTAACCACTAATCCAAGGCTAAACTCTCTTAATTCCCTAATACATATGGGTCTGGTTCTAGTGTCTGTAGTGTCGTATCCTGTTTGCACAGGCCAACCCACATAAGCAAGGGCAAGCAACAACGCGACCGACGAAAACTACGAGAAAAGCGGCGCAGCACTGGGGTCGTGCATTTACCGTCAACGGAGGTTTGTCCTTGCTCGAAAACCGCGTAGCATTCCCGGTTTCCGACGCGCCGATTGGTGCCGCACTAGCGGAAAGAGATCTTCTCTTTACATTCTGTGTCTTTTGCATCAATTGCTCGAACGATATAAATCTTACCGTTTCATCACTTGTTAGATGAGTGCATGAGGAGGGACTACCCTCCTGTAGAATCCAACTGCGACGTTCTTAATTTGTCGAAAGTTCCGACGAGACAAAGCCGTAAAACCTTTACTTTCTCAGATTTAACATTGAATTGAATGCATTGGCTATACTTTCTCAATGTCTTGCTGATATAGTCGAGAGTGCACATAGAGACTCTCTGTCCGTCACGTCGATATATAGTTGAGTAGCCGCCGCATATGGCCTTACGCATTTTCCTTTCTGCGTAATCTACCTTTCCGTCCTGGTCGCGCGTTTCGACCTTACAATTACAGTATAATTTCGTTAGCCACTTAATTCTGCAGAGCACCGGAGGTAGTACAGGCGAGGATGAGGAGGAGCTTAGTGGCACTTGCCTTGAAACTAAACACAACACACACCACAATGAGTTCCTTGACCATGAGCTCATAGAAGTAAGTTTGTGTGTATTAAAGTCCTTATTTCATAAGTTCTGTCGTCCATCGTGTCGAGATATTCCAACTACTTTACACGGCTAGCTTTTCTCTTGGTTGATTCGACTTTGTTCTCTTGCTAGCGAATGATCGACTTCCTTTCGGCTTTCTCTGTCTCTCCGTACATATTCCCCTCTAGCCGTCACATCCGCGAGCGTTGCCTATGAATCTATGTTAAACCGCACGTGTTTCAGGAACGGACAGCAAAAATGTTTACACAACGGCGTAACAAAAGGTACATATCATTCCCGTTTTACTGTAGTTGAGATATGTATGTATATATATATCTATATATATACATAGGTAGTGATCAATATACATTGAATAGTTATCTGTAATAAACTGCTGCTGCTTTTTAGGCGTTACCGTACTTCCTACAGGTCTTGTATAAGTACACACAGTTGGTAAGTGCTACCACTGTACACGGAGATGTTCTGTTAGGCACGACCTGTACGAAGTACGGTAGGGCTAGTAGAAAGTTCAAAATGCGAGCCTGCATTTTATAACAAGTACGTAAGTCCTTTCTGTAACATCTCTTAACACATCGTAGAGAAATCAATCGGAAAAACGTTATCTAACAGACAGAACCCCTCATCATATCACATTTAATGAAATTATCGGAAACCAATTGAGAAGACAGAGGGTCGGGGACATGACAGGTCTCGTGTTACTCACATTAAGGGTCGTGCCTAATCTAGTAACACAGGCAATCCCGGTGCTCGTTAGAAATCACAGATTAACCTTGGACCAATCGATACTTTCATTTTAGTCACTCCGATTTAGAAGCCGACGACGAGGAATTCGACTCGTTAAATCAGTCTGATAGTGTGAATCAGTCCGATCACGGGAATCACGAACCCAAATCGACGATTATTTCCGGAATAAGACCAAGACTGCCTACACCAACAGGAGACAATTTACACGAAGTAAGTATACTGGGAAGTCAGGTGTGTAGTCAGCCGCTTATGACTAATGAGAACGCGGAATTTAGACGGGAAATGGTTGATACTTCCAGTTGATAGAACGGGCGCAAGAGGAGAACAGGAGACTATTGTCACTGCTGGAGGACCGGGACCATAAGATCATGGCACTCGAGGCTCGTCTTCTGCAGCAGCAGCGAGAAATGGCACTAGAGCGAGACCAACTCCGAGAGGAGAACGCGACCCTAATTCGCGCAATGGCTGCACTGGCGAGTAATTAAATCGCTTTCATCCGTACAGGTCTAATTATTCCTCGTTCAGCAAAATTGACAGCTAGCATCGACGGGCAAGGGACAGGAAGGTCACGTGCACTGAAATACTGAATTGCATTCGGGGAAAGAGACTCATTAATATTAGCTGAAACTTAGTAATTCGTGTACTCGAACATTCGACTATGTTTTAAGCTCTAGAGAGGCAGTGTCAGTTAAGACAGTTGTATCGCAGTTTAATCGAGGCACACTTATACTTGTTGCAAGAAGCAATAGGCGCCCAGTTATACAAGGTAGTGATGAGTTTGCCGTTTCAATGGTTAGAGCTTGATTTTTAAAGTCAAATTGCACCCGCGGCGGAAGCGCCGTCTCACCTCTTCTTCATTCCCGCGTATCTAATCGCGTATGGTAAGTTTATGCAAACGCGCGCATCCTTCGTTTCGCAATTTCAAAAGGCGGAAGAGGTGGCCCAATTTTACAAAGCGTCGTCGTCGCCGTCGTCGCCGTCGCCGCTGCTGGCGCAGCAGCACCGATAACAATGAGTACACCCGAGAAATTCGCGACTGGTACAGTGCAGGTGGGCAATGGTTTCGCGACCATCGCGACATTCGAACTTTCTCTCTCTATCTCTCAAAGTACATTCGTCGTCTGTTTTATACTACATACTATAACGAGCTATCGATCGTTATGAATTTGACATAGGCGGTTTGGGTAAGTTTCTTACTTGCGAGAACTCTCGTCTTTCATGAGACAAGACACACGTTTACACGAGGAACACGCGGCGCGGTACATTTTCCTAAATATATCGGCCACATATAAATATAAAGAGGCACAAAACTGGTTCGTTGGTGACACGCTCGTGCAAGTGTACGCTTGTCGCGCGGAATGGAAGAAAAACACACAATTGAGTCGAGCGAGGAAGAGTACGTAAACACGTGTTATAAGTTAAGAGCGCTGTAAAGTTACGACGAAGAAGTTCGTTAAGGAACATATTCTTTTGACTCTTTTTTTTCTCTTTTTTTTGAAAGCTTATTGCTTGATACGGCCATTGGCTAAAGTGTTAGTTATATCACAATATTACCTACTGTTTTACGTAGTGCGAGGCGTATATTAATTAGTACAGCAGGAGACTGAGAACGCGAATGCATTGTGCATGTGAGAGCTAAAGCGGAACGACCGAAAGTAACAAATCGACCTTTGTATTTACGTACTTCATCGTATGCACAATCATTATATTTTTATTCGTCAAATAAGTTCGAATAAATGAAATGCGTTTGAAAACTTGTACCTATTCCGTTTCCCTCCTTTGAGATATTTGTAAATTATTTCGTCCTTCTATCTGTTTAAAATAGAGGACCGGCAATGGAAAGTAGGAGCTGTCGCGTGCAGTCTTGATTTACATTTTTATTCATAAAATAACTAAATAAATTTTGATATAATACAATACTTTTTCACGCTTGGTACGCACAGTTACACTGTATACTACATCTAGCTATACTCGCTACGACTATCTGTACATTAAAAAAAGAAAAAAGAAAAGAAATCGCTGCGACCTGACGCCACACAGAAATCCCCCAGAACGAATCAGACACAACAATGCAGAAAGCCATCGTGGTTCTGCTTTGTGTCTGATTTTCCTCGTCCTGTTGTTTGAGAAAACACAGACTTCCGGCTAACTGAAGAAGTGTTGGGGTAAAAGATGGAGCTGAGCATACCTCGGTACAAATAAACTTGTTGTATTTCACTTATATTTTACAAGATCAATAGTATGTGTCATTTAGCTTGACATCTATGTCCGATATCTGCGAATCAACCAAGAATACATTTCAGTTTCTTTCCTGCATTTCTGAGGACTATGTACTGTTCCGGTCACTCTACATCCTTCCGACACAACAGGTACAACTATCGTGGGTTCTCGTCTCGCGTCTCGCTCGAGCAGCGGAACTGCCCGCTCGTCCACGCAGTTCTTGAACTCTTCTCCCGCTCTTTTTATGTACAGGTGTCTAGGCGACGGTGCTTTTTACAAGGTTCTGCACGACCCACGTGACACGTGAGGCCAGGGTGTGCGTGCAGCAGGTGGCCAGGCGCGGGCCTGCGTCTTCATCATTTCTCCTAAGAGCCGCAGCGGGGATCTCGGGATCCCGCGGCAAAAGGCGACGTTAATCTGATATGTACCGTTTCTCTCGATCGAGAAAGAGAGTTGCTTTAGAGACGAAAACGAAGGAACTTGGAGAGTTGCTTTCGCTATCCTCGGACTCGCTTCGCGTGTAGAGAGGCGCACGCTACGTGCGATACGCCGCCACGCTTTATTGTCAATGGCTAGAGCTCAGTGTATAGCTTCAGAAAGGCATCGATAGGCAATTCTCGATTACAGCTGCACGAGAGCTTCTTCTCGGTGTAAGCGCGATTGTCATTCGTAATACAGTGCTCCTCTGCCCACTTTGTCCAACGGTGCCTTCTAGGCCGTCGCTCCGCTCGCTCGGGACGATCCTATCGACAAGATACATCGGGAGATTTCCTCGCCTGCGCGCAACATACAGTATATGTTATCCTTCTTCGATAGAAAGGCCTCAATCAGAGTTCTGGCGATGCTCAGGCGAGACAGTTGATTCCAGGATTCACGTACGATTCGCGTTATGTACAGGATTTCGTTAGCTCTACTTGTGGAATCCCTTCGACACTTGCCTCGTCGCGTGGAGTGAATTCTCTTCACCTCTTAATCTCCCCGGATGAAATGTTTACCAACAGTCACGCGTTCACGACCTCTGTCCTATTAGGTTCCCTCCCTTTCTTTCGTTGTTTCTCACATCCGGCCCGTAATTCGCCGCGCGCAATTATTATTATCCCAAATAGACGACTAGATCACGAAAGGTTGCTGCCCCAACCAGATCCTTAACTGCTACGGTAGAGCTTAACCACTAAGCCTATACTCAGTATTAACGATATATTATTTTATCAAATATAAACCACTTCGCTATCCGTGTAATGGTAGGTATACGAATACAATTACAAGTAGACAAACGCAAAACGCAAACGTTGTTCCGGTAATATTCATTCCCTCTCTTTCTCTCCTTGTCTCTCGCTTCCCATTGTTACACTCATCTTGTTTTTCCTTGTAGTCGCTCGTGTACGCGTGTGCCTCTCGGCTTCCGGTTGAAATTCGGTTGTGTCTCGTTAAAAAGAAGTCTAGATTTGCGTGCTGTCTCATTCGTGGAGGAACAGTGCCCTCAAAGGGCATTCACATCGAGTCCGCAGTAGTAACATCAACTCGATCGTTCGATCGGTAATAAGCGTCAAGATTGATCGATGAATTCACAAAGGCAGAATGAACGTGCAACGATGCAGAGACACGGGAGCACCATTGACGAGAACGAAGCGGGTACTGACACGCCGCTTGTTGTACATTGTAGAGGTTTGTACCGAAGGTATCGGGGAACACTGTCACGTAAGTACAAGCAATCTCCACGATCGAGGCGAGTCCTCGCGTTGAACGTTCTTGCACGAAAATAAATACGATATATTTATCTATAAACCCGTAAGGATGCGGCTCGCATCGTCGAATCGGCCAAGAACTTGATCGTGCGACCGATCGCCAAACCAGCCAAAACCCATCATCCTCTCTTCCTCGGTCGCCCTCTCTTTCGGGCGGCGACTCCGCCCAGAGCAAAATTAAAACCGAAACATGGCAATTTTCGATAAAACGGGCTCGCAGACCCAACGCCGGTAAAAGATGGGAAAGACGAGGCCCGGATCGATAAATAATAAATAAGAAATAAAACTCGATTCTCTCTATAACCATTGACATCGACAACCACCGAGGCTCCCAACGTAAAAACAGTAAACGCTAGCAACATCAAATAGACTTACGGACTTCGATCATTTTCTTTCTCTAGCGACCTTATCAGAGTCCTGTGCGCTCGAACATTTCTTTCTCTCCCTCTCTCTCCCACGTGAACAATAAGTTAGTCGCAGACGCATGCGAGCCGTCGGTCGAATGAGGCTTTCCCTATGGGCAGCGATTTCGCCAAGGCACACGTGACAGCAAAACGTGATCTCGCGCGCTTCTCGCCGAAGCTCTTCCAGGCCGACGCTCGGGAGAGCCTGGAGGAGGAATCAGGTCTCGTCCACATCGAAGGCGCGGAGATGCGCTCTCACCAAAGGCTTGCCCTCGCGTGACCCGGTGACCCCCGTAAGGCTCGCAGGGAAGTACTTTGGCTGCTATTGGAGCGATCGCGGCTTCCAACGCTGTACGCCGGATGTGGACGGGGCCTGACACTAGGATATGTAGAGTTCTCTGAGCGGGCGGGTGGGGCCGCTCGTTGGATGCGTTGTTGTTGCGTGTTTTTCTCTGCGCTTCTCGCGAGCCGAGCGGCGTCTCTTGGTGTCTGTTGGTGCGCCGGGGGACGACGCGCGACTCTGCGGCTCGAAACTTCTGATTTCCTCAGACGCTGCAGCCGGGGGTGACCTCCTCGCTGTTCGGCTGGTGACTCCAGCGGCACTGGTGGCAGCCCTTCGGCTCCTCGGGCGCCGCCGCGACGCCGCCCGACGCCCTCAGGCCCTGCTCCAGCTCGAGCAGCTGCCCCATGAAGTTGAGGTTCGGACTGATGATCGGCCGCGCGTTCTTCACCAGCTTGTACGCCTCGACCATCGAGAGGCCCTTGTGCCGCATTATGTACGCGATTGCGATCGTCGCACTGCGCGACACTCCCGCCTGACAGTGCACCAGCACGCTGCTACCAGCTTTTCGGGCTTCCTCTGTAACAAAAATAACAAAAGTTCTATGTTAATCACAAATCATTAACACTATTTTATTTTTAACATACTAATGAGCTCCGTGAAAAGTAAAAAGCTCCAGGTGAAACTTGGATAGAAATTCTCCAATGACTCATACTCCCGAGAATTTCATTAATCGCGCGTGTAATGAACCAACGAATCGAGCGAAAGGCGTAGGCCATTTCCGTAAAGGACAATGTCCTTTGGGCTGAATGGGTGGCATCGAGTGAGATCATTGTCAACGCGCTGCGGCGCAGTTGGGTGTTAATAGAGAGCGCTGGGGGGGGGGGGGGGGGATGATGGAGGAGCACGTGTCGAGGGCCGGGGATTTACGGGCGCGGATCATCGGTCCGGGACGCTGGATGACGGCGCGTCGTCGACAAACCGAGCACTCGCGTAACCCAAACAGGCGATTCGGTTACGTAATATGGGGGACACGCTATCGTATCGCCCGTGAGTCATGGTGCGCGCGCCCGTATGAGCTCTCGGCGTCGGCATTGTCGGCACACACGCTGCGCGAGCGGGGCGACCAGCGCGACGCACCAGGAGAACGCTCGCACGCAGCGGCCCCGCAGATAAAAAGGCTCCCCGGATGGATTTTCTTGGCGCGCGGCCAGCGATTATCGCCGCCCGGGAAATCGTGCAATTCCGCTCTGGCCCCGTGACGCATTGCCGATAAGTGCTAATAAAGCCGCGATAACTGTCAATGGAGAAACACGATAAGTGGTAATAATAGCGTAAGTGTTAACGGGACGGGTGGGATGGTTCTGGTTGCTCGTTGCTTCTCCAAACGACTCCAGTCGTCGCCGCGGACGGTGCAAATAATTGCATTCTTATCTCATGTCTATCGCACTAATTAATATCTTGCATATTAAAATAGAGTTGTTTTGTATATTTGAGATTAATGATAGAAAGTTTTGTTTGTTTTCAACTGCGAGAGATTGAAGTATGTTGTTATGTGAATGAATGAATTGTTTCTTTAGATCTATTTGGTAGGGCACGCACCGGCCTAACCGCGTCTTTGCGTAATTACGTGTATGCGCACTGCGCCGTTCCGTTTTTACATAACAATTCGTAATAACGCGAGTCTGCTAATGTTATGTGACAGTGTTATGCAATGGATTTGCATCGCGAAACTGTAGGTACCTGTTGGATATGGAGGAAGCGGTGCGGGGATTTGAGCGGGAAACGAGCTCCAGATGGTTAAACGATGTTAATCGAGCGATTAGCATACTCGCGTCGTTTCTTACAATACAATAATTCTACTCCGGATCAACTCTTTACCTTCAATTAATCGACTCCACTAATTCGCAATACGGAAACGTAAATATTGCCGTTTGTTTGCCGCTTAATGCGATTTGTATGAAAGCTCGTAAGGAGCAATTTAGGTGGAAGCATCGGTCGACCGATAACTCGCGGGGTCAGGCGTCCATTGTACCCTTGACCACCTACGCGTCTATCTGTTTATCTATAAATAATCCAACAAGATCCAAACCATTGGACCAGCTCCTGCAGACCAAGATCACGACGCACGGATCACATTTAACAAACAACGGAACTCGATATTTACTATTGCCATCTCGAATCTTTAATCAAAGACAATTCTTCACCGGCTACCCGAGAGTGTGATTATGATTTATCATTGCTCGGACAAGCTTACCCAAGCCAGCGAGAGAGAGAGAGAGAGAGAGAGAGAGAGAGAGAGGCGAGGAGGCGCGCATATGCGTGCGAAAAGCGCTCGCTCGCCGGCGCACTTGCGCCAGAGGGCCGGCATCTGCTATGAGTCACTGGCTGGCTGACGAATGGCCCGAGCGAGCGAGCGCGGAAGAGAGCCGGCGGCGAGGGGTCGAAAGAATTGGACGCCGAGAGGGTTGTCATACTGAAAGGACAACACGATGCGGAATTGACGCGGCGGCCTCGGCGATGTTTAAAAATACTAATCGCCAATCTGGCAATCTGGCGCGGACGCGCAATTCCGATCGCTCGGTTTGCGAGGAGCGTGCCGCGAGAATTACGTGTCCGAACACCTGTCGCTCGTAAAAACGGTTGAGCGGATTTTGGGGTAATCGGGGAGGTACTTGTTGCCTTCCTCACCGACTGCTTCCCCCGATTGACGATTGACTCGTTGGCTTTCCGGCTGGCGCACTGCGACCGATTCTCCCTCTCTCTTTTTCTTTTTATTGCCGCCGGTCGAGCGGTAAACCTCGAAACTGCGTAAGAATTGAGTGCGCGCGAATGTGTGCTCATTGTAAAATATAGTACAAGTTATTTATTATGAAATCAACTTGCTTCGCGCATTGCTTACGCTCGTTTATCATAATTTATAGTAAACTCCAGATTACTGGACTGACTATTTTAATTAAATTGAATGAAACTTTAACTCAAGTGCGCAATGTCGCGAGCCGAAGTGCCGCTAGTGAGTGACCTATCGAAACAAGATCCACCTCCGAGAATCGAGTGGAGTCGCATTGGCCGGCAAGTGGATCGGGAGCGCAGCCATAATTAGTGCAAGATCGTAACATCCGGCGCGCACTTTTTCCCCACGTCGCCAGATACGCCGGCCCGGCCCGGCCCGGCCCGGCCCGGCCAGACAGGCTGGCTCGCTGTTGCGCTGGCGTTCGCTCGCATTACGCCTAACGGAAACAGGGTGTAACCAGCCGTTTCCGCTGCGGACCATTCACGGCGCGCGCGTTGCTGGCTGCTGCTCTCTCGCTCTCCTCTAGGAGAGACGCGAGGCCTCCATTCATGAAAGAGCCGTGAGTCACTGGGCTCCGTGCTCGCGCGCACGCACGCACGCACGCACGCACGCACGCTTCCACATACGCGTCAATCCCCTCGGCGGTGCCAACCATCATCCCTCTCTCTCTCATTCCCATGCAGGCGTCCTTCCGCCCCTCTCTCTCTCTCTCTTCGCAGCGATCAAGACGCCAAGCAGAAAGAGAGAGAGAGCGTGCGTTCGCAAGGGTGCGCACCGGCTGAAGGGGAGCCCTCTCCACGAGCATCGAGTGTGCAACTGGTGGAATGCTGTACCTGGCCAACCGTCAAACAGCCGATGCGAGCATGCCACTCTCGTCGCCCTCCCCAGCGCCCGGCCAGGCTTCGTTGACGTTAAATAAAGGAACTGTCCCCTTTCGGGTAACCGTTGACGCTCGCCTCCGCCAATTCGGCGACTCGCTGTCTTCTTACTTCATACTATACAGCCCGCTACTCTCTTAATAGAGTGCCACTCTCCTGCCGACTTTTCACCCCTCGGCGGGAATACTCTCTCGTTAGCCATTTGCGTGCTGGCGCATGTGAGGAAGCTTTTTGATTTTGAGGAAGAGTAGTCGAGTTGTTCGCCGGAGTAGGACGGTGGTTACATGGGTCTTGGCGCATGTAACGTCTCCGCGTGTAACTCGATATGCAGCCTGGGGGAATCGAGCGTTATTAGATAAGCGTACTTAGCATCCCCTTAACACAACATGTCCGGGATCCATTAGGAAGACGAGATGACCAGTTAATCGCATTATTCCGGCCAATGTATGATTCACCCTCGGCGCTCACTCCTTCAGCTTGAGCGCAATTCTTTCTTATTGTCGACCGATATTTTATCAACTGGTTATAGAGTCAATTATTTAGTAACAAGTCGGTTAAAGTTAATGGAGAAAATAGTCGAAGCTTATCTCATTAGATAAAATGTCTTGAAAAGGTTCTTTCTCGACTCGACTCTCACTGACCAGGGAAATAAAGGATGCTTCCACCGAGGGACATTGTATCGATTATCCTTGCGCTTTGCATGGCGCCACAATTACATTCGTCCCTCGCATCCACACGCCACGAGCTCTGACACACACGTTGTGTACCGTGCGGGTGAATCATCGCCGAGAGAACGACGGAAGAGCCAGGTCGCTCGTGCCCGTAAAAATCAAAAGCACGCTTTTACCTAAGCGAATCTATAGACCTGTGTGTTGGTGTGTTGGTGTGCGAGGGATAGAAAGGAAAAGGAGCCGTTTTCGATCCGGAAGGGTGGCTCCGCTGAGAAGCGAGAAGAAGCCGAGGCCCGATGACAAAGGGCCAGCCTTTCGATTCCCAGCAAGGAAAATCAAGGGTGCTTTATATCTGGACCGTTGAGAAACCCCTGGGACGAGCAGGGCCTTCCTTCTACCAACTACAATGCCCGGACAATGGGGACTTTGAGAAATGTTGCGAGTACCTAGCGAGAGGAGGTTCGGTGGGCTGCGCAAAATTAGATCGGATTCAGCCTAGTTTCCATGAACCCTCGCGCCCTTGCGCCCTCCCTCGACATCAAGCAAATTTAAAATTGAATTCATAATTTCTAGTAGCAAAGAGGATTTGTTGGTAGTTGGGTGGATTGAGTTTAATTAATTATTGGATGGCCGAAAAGGTAAAGAATCGTTTGCGCAGTGCCGCGTAGGATGTCATGGGCGGCAGCAATGACGATCATTACACGAGGACACACCCAGCCAGCCGAAAGAATTACTCATCGGCTGGCCGAGAGGCCAACGTCTCCTTGTCGGCTACTCTTCTTCTCTGCTCTCACGGTGATTTGATCGCGATATCTCCGATACTCCCCTTCCCACCAATCATCAATCGCATCGAACCTTTAACATTGCCAATGTCGCTGTATCACGCCTTTAAAATAAATCAATGATTTACCGTTCGTTCAATAAATTCCACACTGGCCCGACGAGCGCGACGTGAGAAATTAGCAGAGGCCGAGCCTTCCAAGCCGAATTCGGAAGGTAACTAATGAAGGCTGCGCCCTTTCAACGCGAGCGAACCGTTAGGTAAACACTGGCCCCGGAGACACCGGCTTCCCCCCCGGGCGAAACCCTTTCGTGTTCGGGCCATTTCACCCCCTCGCTCTCTAAGGGTCAAACACTCCGCTCTACGCGCCGAGAGTTCTAATTTCCCGGCTCTGTCATTAGAGGCTGGTAATGCGCAAACACTCGCAGGGATTAGTCTTCGTGGGAATTCGAGCTATCCTTAACTGGTACACGTTTTACCATTTCTGTACTTTGATAAAAGCTGAGAAAGATTATATTAATATACATATTACTACAAAATTATTTTAATTATTTAAGTATAATTAATATAATTCGTCTTGAATAATGAATTATTATTTAATTATATTAATTCCCTACTAAACATAGTAAAATTCTAAATCATCGCAAAGAATTCCCCGCCAGAAATAACTCATCCCCGCACTAATCCGAGTCGAATCCACCCATCGACTAAATCAGTCTGAAGAGACAGCGCTCTCGAATCCGTGGAATGATCCACGTCGATTGCGGCCTTAATGAAATTGAAGGCGATCTTTGCCGAAGGCCGATTAAGCGGACGCTATCGCGCGCCGAAAATAAGATCGGGGGGCCTAAGTGCTCACCGATAAAGTCGAAGGCCTCCTCGAAGTACTGCTTGAGGTTCTGGTGTCCGGAGTCGGAGGCTGGTATCTGTCTGTAGGTGATGCCGCGCGCCTCGTGGTAGCCGGGCAGCTGGGAGGTGACGTTGAGGACGCGCGTCGCGCCGAGCGCCCGCAGGAGCTGGAGGTCCGCGGCGTCCCGGCCGTTGCCGAGGTAGAGGAAGGGCAGGACCTGCGAGGCCGGGTGGGTGTCGATGTCGGCGGGCTGCGGCGTCGGCGGCCCCGAGAGACTCAGGACCGGGCAACCGCTCACGGCCGACGGACCCGCGCCGCTCGTCGCCAGTAACGTGTCCTCGCAGAGCTCTCTGTGCCGCCTGTGGAACTCCTTGTGTCCACCTGTAACACAATTGGGGACTTTCGTTAATTGCAAGTTCGATTAATGCTCTTTAATCATTTTAACATTGTACATATTTACAATGAACACATTTATAATTATGAAGTTCGATTAATGCTCTTTAATCATTTTAACATTGTACATATGCGTGTTTGGGTTTTACATTATTTATTTGCGATAAAGCCGATTTTGATGTTTACTAGAATTATTGAATGGAGAAAGTGACGCCTAATGACAAAACGCACCGAGCGATAAAACCCCCGCTCTTTTTATCGGAAGACACACACGAGACTCTGGAGGAAGTGCATAAGCGTACAACAGAAATTCCATTCTCTCTTCGTGTTCTTCCCAGGAAGAGTACAATGCCGTGATTCATTCTTGCGGATTTCACCGTTCCTACTACTCTCTCTCCTTCTCTCTCTCTCTTTCTCTCTGTGTACAGAGGGATATCAGCGAGCTTATAAATCCTTGGCGAAGCAGGTTCGCCAGACTTCCGCGAAGAATAAATTTCCCAACGCAAAGCAGCCGCCGCCGCCGCCATCTCAACAACGCATGATTAATCGATTTCTCGGTAAATTATTGCTATTCCACTTTGAGCAGAGATATGTGTATATGGAATTGTTGTTGATGCGGAAGATAGGCATAGGAGGGGGAGAAATTGGCGATCCATCGGGGGCCGGCTGGAAACCCCTCAAAGTACAGTGATTTTCAAGTAAGCGCGCCGTGATGAAGCCCTTCGGGCGCCCGGCTGCTTTTACATATCATAAATTCTCCGAGGAGCCGCCTTGAAAGTCTTCGAGCTTTAAGACGCGCACGGGAAAATGGGCGGTCAGGTGGACGCCTTTCGATTATTGGGTAACAATCCATTTCTTTTGATATGCGAAGAGAATGAGAAAAGTTTGAAGAATCGCACGACACGTGTTTTGAGTTCGTTTGAGGTCCAAGAGACGAGCATTTAGATTTTAGAATGTCGTCCGTGGCGCGAAGAGAAATACGCCACTCTGTATCTCGCGCAAACATCGTCGAGCGTCGAGCGAGGTATATCAGTTTACCCCGCGGCCGAGTAGACATCCTCCAGTTTGGTATTGTCCTCACGTTCCAGGTGAGATAACAAATGCCCGGCATTCTCGCCGCGATAAGCAGCGCCAGTAACAATTCCGCGCGACTCTGCAATGTCAGTCGCGGCTAATCGTCCGTAACTGAGAGTATGTCGAAAAATCATCAATAATAACAGAGATTAGTCCTGCTTTTTGATAAATCCGGTTATCAAGGTGAGTTCATTTCACCCAAGAATTCCTGAGTGAAAATCGCCGAGTAATCGGACAAAAGCTTCCGAGTTGTGAGATATGAGTTTTTCGAACCCTTCCAAGTTTCGAACCTCACAGCCAATTATGACACCTCGCGTGGGCAGCAGCGGGCTCCGGGCCCGTAAGGAGGGTGGCTATTGGACGAGCGAGAGAGAGAGAGAGGAAGCTGGGAATAAACTTAGGAGGGAAAATGAAAAGAGTGAAGAAGGGGATGAGGATCGGAGGAGATCGGAGGAGATCGGAGTGGGGCGGTGCGAGGAAGAAATGTGGGCTAAAAGTGTCTTCCTCTCCTGACCTGCAGCGCTGAGCCGTGAGGCCTGCTGCCGGCCTGGCTCGACGATGACTCATTCTCCGCGCGCTTCCCCTCTTACTCCTCTTACTCCTCTACAACTTCCTTCGCTTCTGCTCTACTCTACTACGACTGACTCTCCGCCGACCTCTCCCGAGCTCCCGACTCCCGACGACTCCACTGCCACCACCAACAACGCGCCCGCCAACCCCGAAACTCATCGGCGTGCAAACGTTCGTCAATCGTTGGTGCTTTCATCATTTTATCAATTTCTGAATCTGATTTCCTTTGTCGGAGGGGTAAGAATTGAAAGTTGCGAATCTCAAAAAGCAAGTAGTGTTGTAAAGAAGGGGATATTGTATCCGAGACGAGTAACTCGAGTAGCTCTTTTGGGAGGTCCTGTAGAGCGTAGAGCGTAGGGTCGCCGTTGCTGAAGATGATTCGGACTTCCTTTTCCGTTCTCGAGGGAACCTCCTCCTTCCGGATTCGAGCTCATAGCATTACGTTCCCCAGGAAACTACCGGACGGACGCGCCGTTTACGTATCGCTAGATCCTACGGCGGAACACACACGCTACTTCGTTCCAAAGTTCACCGAGTTCTTTCCTTTCAATTCGGAACAACCCACTTGCTTCACTATCTGCCCCGCTTTAACATACATCAAACAATCCCGAGTTTAAACAATCCTATTGGAATATTTTTTACTTGTGGAATATTTGTTTCTTCGAGGGAAACTTGATTAAACAGAAAATAAATGTGCGGGTCGATCGACAAAGCAATTTGTATGGAAGCCGGGCTGACATTGTAGCAAGAAAACTTTGTACTTGAGAAGTTGAGAGTTGCCGAGGCACATGGACAGGTAGCGGCGTGAGTAACGGGTTTTAATGCTCTTTTTTCGAGACAGGTTCCCGAGCTAAACTTTATGGTGTTTCGTGTCTCCGGCTTCTTTTACGTAAAAGGACTTGCATTAACGATAATTCGCTACACGACTTTTATCGGCAGGCTTTTTTATTGCAAAGTTTATCTTGATTTTCTTTCACTTTCGCTTACGGATTCTGTTAACATAGATATTTAACAACTCGAGCGATTCAACGCCGACACTTTGATATGCGAATTAAAAGCCGAAGCGACGTTCGAGTTGTTTTACCTGAGAAATTATTTTGAAACTCGGTAGTTGGGTTGGAGTAAAAAGAGGAATGGTTGCGGAAGATGCGAGGAGGAAAAACTCATTCTGGACGGTATGTTTTATGCATTGGCCACATTTCAAGAAACCGTCCATGAAACATTAATGGGGCATTCGTAACACGAATGCTAATCCCCTCAAAAATCTATTCAATCGTGATTCTATCAGCGTTCCCCGCCAAGGCCAGCCCAAATAGGAAACCGAGCTCGACTGACTCGATGCCGAAATATTCCGCTCTCGTCAATCAAACCATCAAGACCATCAACAAGAGCAGAAGAGCGAAGACGAGCGCGCAATAGAAGAGACTAGAGAAACGCTGGTTAACAATCAAACGAGTCGCACCAACTTTAATTAAAGTTTCATTAAGAACAATCACTCGACTGGATTAACAAGATAAAAGGGCAGCGACACAAAGTAATAATTATTCAAGCGGTTCACAGGCCGATTATCAAATCGAGTCAACGGGCGCGTTAAATCCAAGTAGGATCAAGTGTCCAACCCGACAACTTTAAGGGACATAAATCCTCATTAAGCGACGGGTAATGACGATTTCGAATCAGCCTTTAGAGCCGGGGGATCAGATTGAATTATACTGGCCGCCTTCTAAAGGAGAAAAGGCTCGTAATCTGTCGAATAAAATTTCTTACAACTTCACCGACTTCGTCCTGATAACTTCTAATTGCGTACTCAAATTCCCAGTCTACTGCTCAATCAACAAACACAACATCCTCGTGGAAACTTATATTCCTTCTTTCATCTACAACAAATACTAAGAGCTCGCATGTAACACGACATTTAATCAATAATACACTTTCTCATTACATGCCAAGCGCACAATTCTTCACAATCCTCCAACTCTACACGTTTCCACCAACAGAAGATAAAGAAAAGTTTATATTATCCTAAACACAAGCAATCTCCCAACAATAAATCACTGAAAGCCGCTGGACACGTGATTGGCGGCGAGTCTCGCATTTTCCAGCACCTGCGGATATCGGGGTCAGTGACCCCTTCCGACGCGATTCTTGTAACGACCCAAATCAGCCGACCTACATCCGACTATGTAGCGGTATTGGCACGCGGCTATCCCTACCCGTCCCCTCCCCGCCCCGCACCTTCTGCATTCCGAACTTACATGACTCGAGTCTCGAGTCTTACGAGTTCGCGGCTAGAAAGCCATTTCTCCATTTTCACTCGACGACTCATCGGCACCGCGAGCGTGAAAATGAAAGCCGCGATTTCACCGGGGAAGAGTCGCCAGTGTTATTTGCCCTGATAGGTTATTGAATTTGCGAGTTGGAAATAGAATGGGAAAAAGAGCGGATTGGCCGAGCGATGAGGAAGGCAGGAATGATTCATAGGTTTCGCGTGAAAGTTGAGGGGTCTGGTTGCATCGAATTCTCCCGCTGGAACTCGCGGTGGATTCGGAAAAACGCCGGCGTTCCAGAGATTAAGGTGAAAGGAGTCATCGGGTGGGCATTGCGTTTAAATCTCTACGATACTGCGGGAGACTGAGTCACCGCTAGTGAGATTCTGGCTCGTCCGAGACTCCTTTGGTGTATCTCGGCTCTTGCTCGCTCTTTTTGACCCGCGGCAGATAGAAATATCTTAACCCCACGGCGGGCCAACTATACATATGTATCTTCGGACTTTCCTGGATCCTGCGCCATACAGATCGACCGCCAGACGATTAAAAGCAGTCGTGAAATGAAATATATTTCGCACAAACACTTGATTCGAAAACGGATCTTTATTAGAGTACTATTAACTCGAGAGACTTTGGTTGGATAGTAAGTGTTCTGTGTCGAAGCCTCCGGAGCCCGGGAGATAAAGAATGTCGAGCTCGCGTGAGAGGAGCCCGCCAGTGAGAAATGCACGTATGACTAGTACCCGAAATAACCAAGTGACTAATCGCCGAAGGATTCCAGTGACAATCGGGACGCACCCGGGCCAGTGCTCGTGTCATTCAGAAAACCTGGGCAATTCTAAATCTAGCCGGCGGAATCATTGTATTACTAGCTCACAAAAATCCTCCGTTTATTAATAAAAAGTCATTACGAAACTCAAAACCACGTTCGTTGATCTGAGAAACTTTTCACCGGATATTCAACTAAAATCGATTAATCGACAAAAATGCAAGATTCAAATAATAGAATCGGAAGCGACCGTACGCGACCTCCCAGCGAGCAAGTAACCCCCGATGGAACGGAGTAACCCCGATCGGCGAATCTCCCGCGAGCCGGGGCCAAAAATACCCGATACACAGAGAGCGAGCGCGAGAGGGATGACGCATCGTTGGATCTTTCGAAACGGCAGCGAGCGAGCGAGCGGGCGAGGGGAGGCTCTCGTCACGGGAGACGAGCGTTGCGTGCCAAAAAGCGTCTCGTCGAGTCTCGAGAGACGGGACGGGACGGAGCCCAGCCAAACTCTACTCGCTGCGCGCCGATCATTAGAATGATCGACGGGTGATTATCGGGAGCAACCTTACTAGACCGATCGAGAACGCGAATTCTCATCAGCCGATACTTTCTCTTTAAACTCTGGGGTTTTAATGCATTGTTCATTAGTTGATTCAAATTTACTTGGATTATAATTAGTTTCCTTTTTAATTCATTCGAATTTAATTCGTTATTTATTAATAAAGAGTAATAGCTTCTGACATTGAAGTAACACTCAACTACGCATACAACAATTAACTCGTAATCACTACAAACATACTAACAATCAAACATTAGCCAACGTAAAGCCTCCGCATTGCCATCATCCAAAGAAATCCCTTAAAAACCATCCAAAACCAAACTCTACGATATAAGCCACCTTATCCAAATCATTAGACAAAACTAGGAAAAAGACGGAGCAAGGAAAGCCGGTGGGCGAGGATTCCGGCGCAATAGAGAAGGCGACGCGAGGCGGCGGGTTAGTCATCGAGAGTGGGCCAAGCGAGTAGCATCTGATATCCCATATTTCTCCGGCGCGCGGCGTGTACGAGCGGCGCTCGACAATTGAGAGACATCGGGATAAGCGCGCGCTCGTGTAAACGCGGTGACAATTAACCTCATTGAGCGCGGGATATTTATACCGCGCGGTGTTAACTCTGCCGGAATTGGTCCAACCATTCCGCACTCATATTTCCCAATGGACCTTACGCGGCGGCCCGGGGGGGTTATGACAATTGGCGGGGGGCGAAAGGAAGGAAGAGTTGATCTAGTGGGTTCTCTTACCCCAGGTATCGAGATTCTCGAGCGGCATCAGCCTGAGCACAAGGCAAGGCGCTTCCTTCTTGATCCTCATGTTGCTCTCGCGCAAAATGCCCTCCACTGTTCTCTCTCGCTTGAGTCCCGGCGCTCTCCTCTCACCTCACCATTTGACAACACACAGCTTGCACACCACTTCTCCTTCGCAGGCCACTGGTATCCTCGGCCACTCGACGCGGATTTTGCTCACTGGCCCACCAGCGGCCGAGACTCTCTCTCTCTCTTGGCTCTTGGCTCTCCGCTCTCCGCACAGCACACGATTACGCAAATGCGCGAGGCACCGGAATATTCCCCGGTTACTCCTCGGATCGGCGAAACTCCAACTTAGAGTCTCTCCCTCGGGTTCTTTGTCGCGAAGGAGATTCCGAGGCTGCGACTCGGACTGGCAGAAACGGAATGACCGAGTACGTATCTAGTTGTAGTGAGTTTGGAAAGGACGCGGCAGCCGAGCTGCTCGTAGTGGAAGCGTGGCAAGCAAAAGTGCCGTTCGCCCTTTCGGTTGTTGGCGGGAGACTGCTGGCTAAGCGGCACGAGAGAGTTTACATGAGGCTCGGCTGCATGAGTCATCCGAGTCGGCGCCGATTGGCCGAGCGGCCCGGTGACGTAGCCGCCTCTCAACAGCACCCACCAACACAGAGAAGCGAGAGGAGCGCTCGCGCGCGGCCCCACGGTACACGCGCACCGTACGTCTCCCGTGTCTTGTTTTGCGTGCGCTCTCCTCCGCTTGTCCGCTTCTTCACTCCCTTGCACTCGCTCTCCCGGCCGCCTCCTTCCCTCCTAGCCAATTCGCCCGCTCACTCGGCCTTTCTCATTCTTGCGCTTCTTTCCCTCTCGCGCCCTCTTCGTGCCGGGCCGGGGCTTCGCCTCGCCGTCTTCTTCGGCTCCACGGCTCCACGGCTCTACGCTCTACGTACGTGCACACTGCGCCGGCACGCAACGCGTCCTATGACGACCTTGCCGTATGCCGTACACCGCGCCAGTAAATACTCGCCGAACGTAACGCCGTTTAACACGCTCCCGATAGCGATAAGCTCGCAGCGAGGATCGACTCTAGGCTCTAGAGGTCTAGAGTCTAGATTGTTGGTGCTTGGCGCGCTGAACTTTTTAGGGACTTGCCCTTATTCGAGGCTTCGCCGGCAGTCGGGAGTCGGGACGGCCATCTAGCACGAGAGTACGAGACTCGCGTCGAGTTATCGCACTGCTTTTAAGGCCTGTCTTAACGACCCGCGCTCTTGGACGTCTGACAGGATTATGAGCTTCTCAACCCCCTCGCCCATTTTTTTACTCTTTCTTCGAGATATAGACGAGCGCTTCTATGCTCCGTAGATTTTTATAAAAGCGCCCGCGGAATACCGATATTATTTGATTAAGCGATACTCCTCTAATGAAGAAACTGGTGTCAACGTTCGTTATTTTTACCACCAAACTCAGAATAGAAATTACCCTAAACCCTCGTAAATTCTACAACCCCAAATGACCTAGGCTCGCGTGTCGAGGGTGGAATCCTTTGCCCAGGGAGGTTTTAGATTTCTTTAGTGGGAATCAGGGCCGGCTGCTTTTTCTAGCTACTTTTCTTGGAACGAAGCGTTGGATAATATCTTACGTGTGCTTGAACTGGGTAATTAGGACTGCACTGTCAGAGCGGCAAAACTGGGACACGAAACAAGTGTGTAAGATGTAATCGTGTGCTGGCTGTTATCATATGTAAATGCTTATTTTTATATACCGCGAGGAAAAGCTGTCGGGCCTGAAATTGCGATGCCGACGGAATCTGGTGGAATTAAAAGGTCGAGGGTGGGAAATTGCGGAGAAGCAGAGTATTTGAATAGAGTTAAGAGGAGTTGTAAGAAAAGTCATTTGTCCTAAGCAATTAGGGAGTTGGAGCCGAGTGTTATTATAGGATATTATAGAGATTCTTTCAAAGGACTTGTGCGTCAAGGCAGTTAAGTTAGTTAGCATTCCACGGGACAAAACGAGTAGGCAAAAGAAGCGGCCGCCGCAGCCCGTTGCTCCACACTGTACGCGCGCGTGCTGCACTTTTTTCGTTGGGCAAAAAATTGGAGCACAGATGAATCAGCACACCGCGCACCGTGCGCAACACCTTTTCGAAGAGAAGGATTTCCGCTCTTTGTGCCAACGATGGAGTTTGCCAACTGCTCGATCGAACCTTAGACAATTGTGAAAGTATCCACCAGGTTCAATGACCGCGGATTTTTGGGAATTTTTTTTTAAATTAAGAATTGGCTTCGACCCTTCAGATCATTAGCCTTTTTGGGAATTTTAACTTTCATTGAATTTTACTACTTTTTTATGTTCTAATTTTCCATTTGTGGTAAATTGCTTGTGTTTGAGTTTCCGGGAATAAAAGTGGATTTAATGAAATTCGTTGGCTGCGTGTCTTTAGATTTCGTTGATTTCTGTTATTTAAAGCGAAGCATATTGTTTGCATGTAAAAGATAATCTCGCAGTATCTCGGCTTAGGCGATTTTAAGGCTTAAATGTAGGTTCTCCGATAACAATTTAGAGCTGATTATTTATCCGACGCAAAAGTCAACGAATATTTCATTAGCGCCGGTAAATTCAACCGACAAATCGATATCCCATTATAACTTGTTGCATTATAACTTCCGTGCGCTTCAACCATCCAACTACCAACTACTTATTACCACCACATCATTAGCCAGTACTTGACATTTCCCGAGAATTTTTCCAACGAATCAAAACCCTCCTCAAAACGCCCAAATCTCATCCACCACTCCCGTCACTAAGCGCATTAGACGAAGGATCCTTAGGCGCCCGCTTATTCCTTAAAGAGTCCACCCTTATTTTCCTTCTCGACGAAATACAAGCGCGGCCGCGTCCTCTTTGTTGCGCCGCTTAATTGGCGAGGAGCCAAAGCGAGCGGATCAGGCAGGGGCCGAGAAGGAAGCTCCGGGAACGGGATAGCGAGGGGCCCAGGAGCCTCTTTCATTTCGAGTGGGCTAGAATTCAATGGGATGATATGGAGTGAATGGCGCAAGGATACGCCGCGCCGCGCCCGTGCGCCTCTTATCCGGCTTTTCAGCCCCGCGAGCGTTCAATGGATCTGCATCCACTCTTTTAGCCGGGCGTTCGCAGCCCGCGCGCTGTTAAGAGTTAAGATTTATGCTATTTAGAGTCTGGTAATTATCGGAGTATGGAGATTGCTGCTTTTTCGAAGGCGGCTGGGTAATCGAGTTTGAACTTTCGATTGAACATTATCGAGGACGATCCAGTCCCCCTTTTTTAACCGGCTGAGTTATAATCGAATATCGATTTGTCTTGTCAAGTTGTTGGATCTTGAAAGTGTAATTGGATGGTGGAAGTAATCAGTTTCTCCAATAATCAAATATCGATTTTTTCATTGGAGTCTTCTAACTTGAGAGAAATCGTTGTTGATTAATAAAGCATGGGAGAAATTTGAGGGTGTTTTAGAAGGTTTTAGGGGACGCGACTTGGATCGACGCGATTCTGCAATCGCGGACAGATCGCCCTCCGACAAGCCGAGGCTTTGAGAGACTTTGAGAGCGAGGAGTGTCAATCGCGGAGCGTTTATAGAGCGAGACGGATATCGTAACATCTCCGAGCCCACGGAATCAGGAGATTTAGGAGCCGCTGATGAATCACGGAGAGTCGCCAGTGCCGATCTCGTTTCGTGAGGTATAAAATACACTGGCAACGGGATTGCGCAACCCTTCAACCAGCAGCTTAGACTTTATGGTGTAACTTAACGCGATCCGATCCTGACTAGTTGTGTATGTACGAGTATAGCTGGCCCGTCCACTTGGCGTAATGTGACTCACTCGAGCGGAGATCAATCTCAGCCAAATCCCAATGTAATCGGCGAACCTCTCGAGATCTCCATGGCGATGCCTCGGAAAGATAAGCCTGAACCATTCTGGGCAACTGCAGTCCATTTGGACCAACCTCATTCTAGTGAATTAAGAGGATCATTCGAATCTGATTTACTTAAGGAAGAATACAAGAAATCCAGTAGCCTTGTCATATCAATTGTCATATGTTATAATTGTTATAATTGTCATAACAATTGTCATATGTCATAATTAATTACTGGTCCGATTAGACTAGTGCGAGTCTGAGAGTTGAAGGCATCACATACCCGTAAAACAACCTCGCAATCGGGAGAGTCGAACGTTCAATCCTCGTTGACCCAATACCGAGCTCTGTTTACATCGGATCCTACAACCGTCCGGTCCAATAAATTCTCATACATTGCCAATGAAGCGAAACGAGCGGCAACACTCCGATGTATCAGCCGATCCATTAACCCGGCGCAGATTTTCCGGTCACCCGCCATTCGAGGATTCGACGATTCGACGAGAAAGAGAGTGACGTCCGCGGGAGGGAAGCCCGCGCGGTCAGCCGCAGAGCAAGATCGAAAGGATCAGCAATCAGAGAATCGCCGTCTCTCTTGCTCTCCCGCTAATCGTAACCAGGAAGACGGAGAGGAGAGTGTGTGATTCAGTCGGCGGCAGCGGGGAATGGAAATCCCTCCAAGGCTGGCGTGAGTAACCGCTCGTCGCTCTCGGAGGCTCGCGCAATAGCGTTTATTATGATTACGCTGCTAGATGCTAGAACGTCACCCGGCCGCCAAGGACTCGGGCCCACAATATTGTCATCGCCAGGCCGACACCTAAGATGATCCGCGTCATCCCGGCCACCACCTCGCGCTTCCTTATGCGCATTCCTGGTATCAGACCAGTTGCGCGCTGCTGGAGAATGGGTGGGGATGCTGGGAATTGGGGAAAAGAGTAAATAGCGTTTGGTGGGGTTTGAGGAATCTTTGATGGCTAATGGATTGGGAAGTGACGATGATGCGGAGTTCCGGAGAAGTCGAGACAATGTTGGTCTGGTGTGTTTGAGGACACGCGTCATTAGGCTTTGGTTTGGTTTGGGTTGGTGGCTTGGCCACCTCCGCGAACCATTACTCATCTATCTGGACATGGATCGCGCGCACTGCGCCGATTAGTCATTAACATTGTCTCGCTAATGGAGGATCTCGCGATCGAAACGAAAGCGGCTAATTCGTCACCTAGAGAAATGAATCAGTGCGCGGCTTCTCTGAGGGATTCGTCATGAGAGTAATCAGGAATCTCTCTCTGACTTCATGGATTTACTCGAGTCGAGGATCGAAGGCGAGAGTCCGCTCGATTATAAATGACTCAGTTATTTATTTATTTCGGCAATTCTCGACAAAGTGCTGCTCTTTTCTTTGGAAATCAATTAGTTTATCGCTCGACAATGCCTGCGGGGAATCAGTGGGAATATCGTGGAACTCGAGGGTAAATAGAATGCGCGATTCCCTCTTCAAACAGATCGATAAATCGCGATCGCTGTGATTCATTAGGACGCGCGCTCGTTGCGAGAATAAAGTTCATCGATAATGCGCTGGATTACGCGCGGCGAGTCAACACCGATGACACTTGGCGTGTCGCGTGCGTCAACGCGTCAACAGGACTCGGCAAAAGCGATGCTTTTTCTCCTCAGTGGCGGATCAATGCCATTCAACCTATTGACAAGCTTCTCTTCGAAAACCTCACCCATTCATTTCCACCTGCCTCTAATTAATATCTCCTCTCTCAAATATTAATTTAAATGTTGTCTTTTGTCGATTTAGTTGTTGAGTAAAATGTTAGTTTTTCCAGCGAGGAAATCTCGTGTGCGAGGCGCGGTGAGTCGATGTTGGCAGAAGTAAGCATATTATTAGAAAAGTGATGCGCCTGGCTGGTAGAATTCGTGCAATTTGGTGGGATTCGGGCGAGTTTACGTGGCAACTGGCGCCCGGCTAGAATCGCTCTCGGCCGCACGAGCGCTCGAGCGCTCGGGGGCTATCGAGACATAAAAGTATCGGTGATATCGATGCTCAATGCGGTTCAAGTATGAGTCACACGCGAAGTCTGTGTGTCAGAGCACTGGCCAGGCCGATGCGACCCTGAATTAAAGCGCACTTGCATGATCTGCACGCACTTTTGTTTACCAATCCACTCGGACCCGCAAGCACCTCACTACTCTACGCATAGACTCTTTTCTAATCTCAAATTACAAATCGACCATAAATCCCTTATTGATTAAATCAATTGTTCCTTCCGAACGCACCGAGTCATTGAAATTCGAAAGAAATCAATCGCTCGCGATGACTCGTCCGATGACAAGTTCCAATAGCGACACTCGAAATTCGAAATTCGAAATTCGAACTTGGAAGCCCCGTTTCCCAGAGAGACATTCTTTCAGTGCGAACGCGCGTACACGTGTCCCAGACGGGACACAGGTGACGAGCGCTCCAATGAGAGCCTAAGCTCACGCGGGATTCCGGCATGAATGAATCACTTAACGAGGAACTCGCATCGGGCATACCTAATGTCTCTCTCCCTTTTCTTCGAGGTCGGAATCTTTATTGAAGCCACGGCGCCGGCTACCGTCTTCATTATGGGTTCGCTCCAACAATCGGTTTACTCGGCGGCCGCCGATTGAAAATGACACCGAGTAATTGGCGATAAGCGATCGACTCTGTGGTAACACCTTTTCCATTTCGGTCGTGAAAATCACCGAGTTACCATTCCAAAGTACCAAACCCAGTGAATGTCAATATTTAGTTTTTCGAAGAGAGGAGTGGGGGTTGGATTTTTCCGAGAATCAGATGATGCAGCTTTGCCAATCCTAATGCATCGGTGAGTCACGCGCGCGCGGATTATACAAACGCGTTACGCCAAGGGCTACGGCAAACAATGGTCATCGTTGTACACACATGCCGTTATCGCACGCACTGGCAATCCCCGCGTGATTCCCTCACCGAGCCGAGGAAAAGAGTCGGGAAATTCCGCGGGGGAATCAATCAAAGGGAATTAATGTTGAGAATATGGGAGAAGCGAGTACTGGGCTGAACAATCGTCCAAGGAATTCTAGTCGAAAGTCGAATTTGAATGATCTTTTAAATGTCGACTTCCTTCCAATTCAAAAGGCAGCCATACGCAAATGCTGAGAAAACTCCGCCACTCCCATGAATTAGTCAGTAGACATTTCTTTTGGAAAACGGCTCGCTATTAATATTAAAAAGTCAGCTTTTCCAACCATCAATCTACCTCTTTCAACTATTACCGTAAATAAACCAATATCTCACCGACTATTTTACACATACATCCGACCTTCAACATCACCCTCGCACCAAACATTAACCCACCATTTTATTTTCGACAAAAGCCAATAGAAAAGCAAAGTCGCGCGACTCCCATAAAGAGTGGCATTATGTCCACCGGCTAGGGACAAATGGGGAAGGAAAAAGCGGCTCGAATTTGAATTTGCGGCCGAAAGGCCGAGTGTCGCCTGTCTGCAGCGGGCGCTAAAGAAGAGAAAGAGCGCGCGGGCGCGCATTCGGGTTAATTCGTTTCGGGGCCGATGGGCACAATGGCTCGATGATGTCCGGGGATAAAGAAGGGGCGGCGGGTGGGGAGGGGAGGTGGAAAATGACGAGGGGATAACGAGGGAGTCGGGAGAATAGAGGAGCCATATGAGCTGGCAGCGAGAGCTTCCCTAGAATGACTCAGTCCACCAATTTCTCACTGATAACCCACCACCCTCCCCTGCACCGACTTTTTTCCAAAACCCTTCCTACCGCTTCCCTTTGATTTTTCACGCCCTATCCCATTCCCTCTCTCTCTCTCTCTCCCGGCATTGGTCGAGGAGATAGCCTATCGCTCGGTTACTGCTCGAGATTGAAATAGCGTGTCCCGCACCCCTTCATCCTCCAATCATTATCTATGCTTCTCGAGTTAGAGGATATTTGTTGGCGATGATGGATCACGTCCACCGGGCAAATTCGCCCTTTCAATCCCATTAACACTTTGATTATACTGCCAGTTGGTATTTTTTAAATCAAATTTTGCGAAATAATAAATAGTAGGTTGAGACGTCATCGTCGCCATGCGGGACGCAGATATTCATGGTCGCTTTAAATAATTCACGGGGCTTTTTTCACTGGGAAAGAGATAAAAGCGAGGGAGGAGGGGGAAGACATGCTCTCTGGTTATTCACCGATTAGCCGGCTACTCGGTTTATCGGGGCTTTTTTTATCGGCGACTTATCTCTCAGGTGCCGCACACGATAGGCGCTGTTTAGTCACCCTGATTGAGCAGCACAGCGATTCCCAACTTCTCCTTCGTATTAGAGCAGCACAGTTCTGATACACGTGCTAATTGCTCCTAAGTGTTAATACACCTGTCGTGTTCAACCAATGGCACTCGACACAGATTACAAAGTTCGGCTCAACTTCTCTTGTGTGATATTCGATGATAAGTTGAATTAATTAAATTCGAAAATGTCCGAGTAGAGATTGTTATTGTATGGTTAATTTTGCGAGGCGCCGTTATTGGCTAATTGGGAAAATGGATGGAAATGAGAGAGATGTGAGATCGAGAAGGTTGGGAGCTGCTGATCGAAGGAAAAAGGACGGAAGCATGCGCAGAGATAAGAATGGCATATCGACAGGTTGCGATAACGGATCGAGTGGAAATGCGATAACGACTCTTTCTTCGTCTCCAGGAAAATCTCGTACAATTTCTTGGAATCTCCGAGACACGTAAGCCGGCGCTCACTCCCATGTCCTCCTACTATGTGGCAATGTTTTGCGATTCCTGATACGGTGCGCTTTCTGTTTACCACTCTCGTTGTCCGACAGCTTTTATATTCACATATAACTACTGCTGGTTATGAATGAAATAATTTGGAAGATTACGCGACCACTTTTCCAAATAGGCAAAGTCGATTAAATGACTCTGAGGAAAAGCAATATACGGAAGAGAGTCATTAAGTTTATCATTGGAAGGTTTGCTGGCACCCCCGAGCGCCGAGCGCTCTATTCCGAATTACACGAGGGCGAACAACATGCTGGTAACGCGTGAAACACGATAACAATCGGACCCAGAATAGGATGAAATATTCAGGCGCAGGTGACGAAGCAGGCGAGACATAGGGGACCTCACCTCTAAAACAATCGACATGACACGTTTTTTCGACCCGCCTCTACCCTACCATCGACTACATTCACAATATTAACAATTCAAATATTACATCACCAACCGTGTAAATAATCAAATTCCGCTATTCAACTCCACTATAACAATGAACGAGTGGCTTTAATAAAAAATATAAAATAAAATATAATAAATATAAACTAAAAAAACTTCTAAAATAAAAATAAAAAGCATAAAAAGTGAAATCTAGAGAAGTTAGTTTGGCGTGTGCGACAGAAGGGCGCAATTCCAGCGATAACTCGACCCACGCGCGCTGGCCGCTCGAAATAACCGGGTTCGGGACGTTCGGGTAGATCGGCGATCGGGAAAGTGCAGCGGGCGGACCGCGCGGTGACCGGGCGACAGAGAGCTAGAATGGCGAGTGGAGATTGCCGGATATTTCTGTGTCGGCGCGGGCCGCGATATTTCCGCCCTTTGTTTATCTTGGTGAATCAGCCGATCGGCGGGGGGCGCGAGAATCGAGATTGGAGAGCTCTCTCTAAACTTAGAGAATATGCCGGCTGGCCTATTTTGCACGTGGGTTTATGCAAGAGGGCACGCGCGGCAAGTGCCGGATCGCCGTCGAGCCAACTCGGACAGAGAGAGAGAGAGCGGGCAACGTGATTGCCGCATTTTTCTCGCACGTCTATTCACTGCACTCTCATCCCAATTGGCTGCCCGCGAGCGCACCCGCCCCGCCTGTCACTGTTTAGTCAGAGCACTCGAAATACGCTGCCAGAAGCCCCCGGAGACGAGGATACCCAACCTTTGCAGTCTTTCTTCGAGTTTCCTCGTCATTTATACTTGTTGCACTATTAATATAATGAGTTGGTTTTTCGGCGGGTCGAAAGGGACTGCGAGCTTCTCTAATTGGAGGAGCAAGAGAATTCACCTCAATCAATCCTCACTTTGGTGTATTGTCGGGGTATTTATCAATTATTAATAAATTATTTTGTAGAAATCGATGCATGGAGAATAAAATATATCTCGCAGAAAGAATCCGGCGAATCCGCGGACCAAGTTACGAATGAAAAAGGATGATTCGGCGATCTATAAATAAGCCTGGAAGATTAGAGAACGGTTAGGGTTCGCTGATCCCGAAAGGGTTGTCGCGGAGCGTGGGAGTACTCCCATCTCCCATCCGAATTGGAATGACTCGAGTGGCGAGTGGCGAGTGTGCGGGCCCGCAGGAGGTTCGCGCGTACGCCGGTCGCTGGTACGTGCGGATAGGTAGTTTGGCCGCGGGACTGGTCCATGCTGTCTCCGCTGTCGCCACGAATAGAATGACCAAACGGAATGATACCGGGCCGTCTGACTCGTGAGTCACGCGGGCGGACTGCGCGCACATGCACGCACTAGGAAACACGAGGCGCGCGCGTGTGTTATCTGAAGGACGAACTCAGTCTCGTCGCCGGGCATTCTTTCACAGACACACACGGAGCCGCACGCACTCACTCTGATTCACTTCGCACTAATAACCTCTGGAGGCGAGGACGCCGCTCGTACCTGGACACATTTTTCTACGTTGAGCTAAGCGCCGTCATCCTTCTCGCGCTCACTCACATCACCGCTAGAAAAAATACTGACACATTCCACGCACGAGAAAACCAAAGGCCGCTTTGTCGGCTCTCTTGTTCACACTTGGCGGACTCGTTTGACCAAGATATATGCCGGGCGGTTTTTAATTAGATGCTTTCGGTGATTTGGGTTGGAAATATTCTGCTCTGTCGAATGATTTAATTTTGTTTTAATTGCACTCTTTTGCGAAAGATAGCCTTTTCTTATTGACGACAGAAGGATTTTTTTCTAATTATAAAACTTTAAATCTGATCCAATTGCATATAATCGTAATTCGAGTGTTATCAGCGCGAATCGCTAGAATTTGTCATCATGTTTACTAAATGACATAACGAAGATAGTTAGAAGGCGAGCGTGGCTCTTCCGTGTTTGCAGAATCACACCCCCATAGGTGTCACGTGGTCTATCTCGTCGGCGGCTGATTAGCGCGCGGGCGAGCTGCAATCGTTACTCGTACTTTCAATTAGAGTAAACACTTGGGAGCAGAGAACGCTATTGGGTGAGTCACGCGCTCGCTCCTAAGTACATCCCCTCGCCGGATAATAACACGGCATTAAATAGCCATTAGCCTGGCTGCGGGTGATGCGATCGATCTCTCTCCCGACTTCTCCACGAAACATCGCCTCCCGGAAAATCCCACATACACCCACTCACCGTTCCTCATCTAACTGACTTTCCGTGTATTCTCTTTGTTGAATATACAACAAGTATATACAATATATATAGCATTCACATTATCGATTTTATAGTATATTAGATTGAATTCAGTATGTGAGTTTTGAATGTTTTATATATCGTTCATTTTGTCATTCCTCCTCAAGTCAACGTGCTGGAAAGATATATAATAAAGTTCTGTTAGTTTGTTCCGTAAAAGATATTTTCTCACTAATTCTACGCTGATACATTGAGACTGCAACAGTCTGCAAACACGCTTGTTCTACCATTTTCCAACAATATTTCCGAAATTCTCTTTCGAAACTGAACATCGTCCGCTTGGAATTACCGAGCGCGAAATAGCAATGGTTTGTACGATTCTCACTCGAGTATGAGTTTTTCTCTGTCAGAATCACTCGAGTGCGGAGCGTGTGTCTGACACGCGATCCGGGTGGAAGAGGAAGAAAACTGGCCGAGCGATATTAAAAGATCGTTAGATCGTTCTCGGGGCCGCCGCTTCGAGCCGTGAAATAAACGGAATTACGCGCTCTCTCGAGCAAATCCGTCGAATGGCACGTCGAATGGCACGTCGAATGGCACCGCGGGGGGGACGATGAGTCAAGCCCGCTTCCACGAGATCACTCTTATTGGATAATAATCGCAGCTCACATAAGACGCCCATTAACTCTTGAGCCGCATTTAATCCCCGCCAATTATTTTGTCAAGTTCACTCCGTCCCATCCCGTCGGATAGCCATTGTTTGCGCAACTCTTCTATTTTGACGCGTTCGCTTTAAAAGGAATCCCCGCCGCCTTTTTTCGTCTCTTGTGAATAGGCTATAATTTTCGAAATTATCCAGCCGAGAAAAACTTACGTCGGATTTAGAAAGGACTCGGGTCAAGTGCTTCGCAATACTCGGCTTCATTAAATTCTCTTTTACAATAAAAAATTGCAACCATTATCAACAGTTAATACTAACAAAATGGCAATTACGATTTTTCTTTTCTTTTCAAAAGTCAATCTATCATACCTCGTAATTCCGCTAATTATACCTGAAACTGTGTCCTATAACTCCACCTCTACTAGCATTCAGCCCTAATTAACCAATTCCAATATTACATTCCCTAATTGTATATCCAACGCATTACGCAAATGCATTACGCTCCGCTCCGCCCGCCCGTTGAATAAAGTCGAAAGGTCCCATTACCTCGAGCCCGCATCGCACTACCAACACGTAACACGGTGTGCGGTTAATTACCGCGAAGGGAACCTCGGAGAAATTAATCGCAGCCGATCAGAGCGCGAACTCATCGAATTCTGTCATATCCCCTTTTAACAGTTTTCGTCGGATCCCCTTACTCATCCAGCCGGTAAACGCTTCCCGGAAGACTCGGCTGCTGCTGGCGGAGCCTCTGAGACGAGTTTGCCTTGATTGTGAGGTGGACGAAATTGCTCATAGCTCCGCCTCGTGGTTTCAGGAGTAACATTGAATGTAGGTTGGATTTTTTTTTTAATTGAAAGCCACTAATCCAATAAAGGATTAATCAGTCTTGATACAGTTATAATAATAAGATCCAAAAATATATATCAAAATATAGAGAGTCATAACATTAGTATCATAAACTATAGGGTATAACTAACGGATATCATTATAGAGAATTAGTGGATTGGTGGTTCAGAGGTAGGTTGGCTTTTAATTTCTGTAAAAGCGTCTGTGTGTAAAAGGTAAAATGAATATGTTTTCGCATCGCTGAAGATTAATAAGAAATGGATTGGCATGATGTGTATAGTGGAGATAATAACAAGAATTGGTTGGAGAGTGTCTGTTTAGTATGTGGAAATGGGCGGGAGAGAGGTGAGGCGGGGGGCGAAGGTGTGAAGGCCAGCCGAGGAAAGCAACTCGCGCATTGTGCGCCTCGGCCTTTTCCCCCATGCTCCTTCACCAGCTCCTCGTCGTCATGGTGTGCTATCGGCGCTCGTACCTGCGCCGCCAATGAACGGCATTCCAGCGAGCGTCTCGCCCCGTTCGCTCTTTCATTCTCGAATCTGCATCCTATTTTTATTTTTATTTTTATCGAGCACGCTCTGCCCCTATGTCTTTACGCCAATCTCTCCTTTTGCTTTCAGCGCTCGTCCTAAACACCCTCGACCCGCTTTCCGAACGCCTCCGCGATAGTCCCGCTAATCGTTATGTTACTACCCGTATTTTTACTATCTAGGTTCGCTGACTATCAGTCTTTCACCTTTCCGAGGAAGCGCCGTGCCGCGTCGTTTCACATTGGTGACACGGCGCGGCAGCAAGAAACTCGTCAGAATTCAGTTCACAAATCCGGTTTTCTTCTTTCAAATTAGACTTGATTCGTTTAACTTATACTTAAATCCAATTCAAATGTAATGATAAAATTAAACAATTATTATTATATCAATTTCATAGAAATTCAATAGAAATGATTAATAACGAGCCGTGAATATATAATTAAATTGGCCAACTCCAACACAAGTATCCTAAATCACAATCGGCCGAGCCAAGTGTGAAAGAGCCGGCGAAAATGAGTTAGCGCGATAAGTCGTCTGTTGTTCTGGGTTCGCCGCTACAGGAGGGAGAGAGGGGCGGGGGCCTGTGGAAGGGGGACCGGCCGTTTAACAGGTCAAAGCCGTAAAGTAAAGGGTGTTACCGAGAAGAAAGCAGCTCTCGGCTCTTTGACAAAGCCTCGTTACCGAGAAGGGCGCGTGATAGATCTGACAGGCTCACTGGCATTCGCGGATAACCAAGGCTGCGCTCCCGCGCGGTTCATCAACCTTTCGAGCCGGCCGCTCGCGCGCGCACTCGCGCTCGGATTAAATCTTGACGCAACTCTCGCCGCGCGCGCTATCTAAGAATAGCGCGCATGTATCGCGCGCAGCGACCAAAAGGGCGAGACGCTCCGGCCATACGGGCCCGATAACCATCGGGCCCCAACACCCTGCCCCTGCCCCTGCCGATGGCAACGCGGTGTCGCCAGGGCCTTTCGTCGAGATTACCTTTTCGGGGTCGGAAGGCTCGTGATTTGAAGGAATTGTTAATCGAGTGGAGGGTGAGAAGCTTTGGAATTTGCGAGTCGAGGATTTAGTTGAAGATATTCGTTTAAGTTATTCTTAAATCCAACTCAAATGTAATGATAAAATGAAACAATTATTATTATATCAATTTAATAGAAATTTAATATTCGTGTTATTGGGCTACGTGAATTGAATGAAATGTCTTAATTTATTTGAGATTAATTTAACATTGATAGAATTGAATTAAGAGTCTAATTAAATCGTGTCAAGTCTTTTCGGGACAATGACATATGTATTGCCAATTGTATAAAACCTGAGAGATTAATGAAATGAATTGGTAAATTGGCAAGGCGCACATTGCAACGCACGGCGATGCAATCGGACGGGTAAGAGGACTTAACGTCACATTAACAATGATAAATCTCGGGGAATCTCTCCGATGGTAAGCAAGGTAATTGAATGCAGATGCAAATGGAGACGCGGAAGTTTTTGCGGCGCTCTCGCGGGAGGACGAGTCAGAGATCTCCGCGGTTCTGGCAATAACTCTCCCGCGGCCGAAAACTCGTTTCACTGAATATGTATGGGCTCGCCGGCTCCCGTACGTGTGTCATCCGTAAGAATACGCTTTTCCTCCTCGGGAGTTCCAGTGGCAAAGTGCATAGAGGCCATAGAGCGATCGCCGATAAAAAATGAAGCGAAACAACTCGAATTCGCATTATTAAGGTCACGCGACGCACGCGCATTCAAGTCCCAGTCTCATTATATGCAGAGATTGGCTATTTAAAATATTTAAATGCCTGAGGAAATTGAATTGTACCGATTTGGGCGCGCAAGTTCAGAGGAAAGTCAAGCGATTAAGAGTCCATTGAGCTCTTGGATCGGCACTGACTCATTTCGCCGAGATAGCGCGTTTTTTCCAATGACACTGCGACTTTCTTGACAACGATATCCTATCGCATCCGATAGTCTTTTGCCAATTTTTTCGGCGTCGCCCTCGCGTCATTCTTATTTATCGACGCTCTTGCGCGACTCAAACTTCCTATCACAGTTTCAACTAATAAAACCACGGGCGATACAAAATCCTCTCTAAACAAAAAAACCCGAGAAACCAAATCAATCAAGACGAAGAAAGAAACGATAGTAAAAGAGGAAAGTGCGAGTGTAAATCGTAAGTACTTCCCCTGATAGTGCGTTCCAATGAACCCGCTGACGTAGGAGGCCGCGTGCGGTCAATCGCGGTGGCATAGTTGGCGCGCGTGTTGTTTTGCCGTCGGCGAGAGGATGCACTTGCACTTCCAATTAACGTAAACATTTCGCGGAGAGAAAGGGAACGCGATCGCGGCCTGAGTCACCGCGGTTCCGAGTACTTAGAGTTACAACAGCCCCTTTTACCCGATAACGACGGCGCGGCGTTCGGTGGCAGTATCACAGATATCGCTGGCCACCGGACCTTTCTTTCGCGCATACACGCTCGATGATTGCCCGCCCGCCCGCCCGCCCCCTTACGAAATCGTACGCCGGTAAGCAGAGACATGTGTAATGCGCCGATAACTCAGAACGGATCATTGAGAAACCGCGCGCACGGATCTTATTCTTCATCCATTCTGCAGGGGCTTTCTGTCTAATTGCGTCGAGTAACAGTTACTGTTTTAGTTTTATTATTATCTTTTAAATAGAAATTTATTATTTCGTTTAAAGAGACTTGTTTGTTTTATAGAAAGATTGTGAGTTTAACATTTCAGAAAAGATATAAAATTAAAAATGAGCGTACTAAGTTGGGATGAAATTGATGACTATCATTAGTGACTATGGCTGAGAAGACAATTGGTAAATAGAGTAAAAACGACAGGCCAGAACTAACGAAGATGGAATGAGTGGAATACCGCGGGAATTACGTGTCGGCGATCGAATCTCGGGTTGCTTTGTGCCCCGAACGATTAGTACAATTAGAGATAAGTGAAGGTGCCAATGACTGGGTGGTTCACCCTCCAACATTACTCACGCGCGCCATAAGTCATCGGCGTAAAGAGCCTTCCCGAGGAATCGGCGCGGTGTAAAAAGGATTTTGAGGCCGGTCATTGGAATGATCAGCGACGAATCATCGACGGGCCATAGGAGAGCTGGCGAGCGTTCACCGAGCCGACCAATTTCCTCGGAAGGTCGTGTGTCAACGGTGTCAGTGTACAGAGGCTTTGTTTGGCAGCGGGAGAAACGATGACCTCACTGCTCATTAATGCTCGCCAAGTCCGGCTAAATCGGGCATCGCTGACGAATCTCCCGCAAAATGTATACCGGCGCGCATCCTCCCCACGACCACGACAAATATCTCTCTCTCACTAAATCTCGGCTAAATTCTCAAACGCCTCCTCCCGCTTTCGAAATGGAGCATCCGAATACACGTGTCGACGGACTCCTCGGATTTGTCGAGTTATCGTTCACTGTCACCAGTGACTCGCGAGTATTCATCACCTGTCTCCTTTCCGTTCAACTGAGTAATTGAATAATATAACAAATGCCGCGATTCTGGGTAAATCGAACAATTTTACGATTTTTTGATTTTTTCTCCGAATTGCTTTGATTGCTACCGAATTGATTGAATTAAATGATAATTGTTAATAAAAAGGAGTTGAGAAATCTTTGAATTGAAGTATACATTGAAAGGGGACGATGATTTTTGTGGGATTGGGAGGCTTCCAAGTGAGGTCGATATGTGGACGATTTTCGGTGTTTCGGAAGAGCGGACGATTGGTGGGAGGAGATTTTATTGTCTGCGTAAATCGTGGCTGTCAGATGCATTGGTTGGCGAGCGGAATAACGAGTGCGGCGGCTAATATTTACTGCTCGAGCTAGTCGTAAAGGAGAGGAGGAGAACACACGCCCAGCCACTTCCAAGGGTTTTCCCTCATCCCGCAACTCCCAAAGTGACTCATCGACCAGACCTCTTAAGAACTCCTTCCGAACCCTCTTCTTCATTAACAACAAATTAAACAAAAAAAAATCTTCAATCGCCAGAAATTAAACAATTTCACTACGAGAAACGCGAGAGAAATCCACAGGACTTGCCTCCTCTGCCGAATGTCGACAAACTACCCCAGGGAAAAACGTGTCACCTTTAGCCAATACTCGATGATAATTGGCTCGCCGAGCGACTACGATCCCCGGCTGATTGACGCGGGTAAGAGTGTACGAGCGGGCGCTCCGAGCATTCCGCTGGCTCGGCTGGCATTGAGCTCTGTTTTTGCCTCATTAACGCCGATAACTCGTGCTCCGCCGACTTGGTTTCTTTATCGGAGCGCGCGCGGCTCCAGCGCGAGTTATCGCCTTACGCGCGGAATAATACCGAGGCTTCAACCCCCCCGCCCTACGAAACAGTTCCGCGGAACGCGCTCGGCTTCGGGACGCTCAATTAGCTCCAACAAATTCCTCTCGCTCCACTTAGACTTCTCCTCTTAGCGCCGATCATCGTCTTAATCCTCCTTCTAAACTGCAGGTGTTTAGATAATCGTTTTTCAAATCGGTGTAATCGCGCGGAGTGGAAACACCATCGCATTCCCATCCACATTCACCGGGTTTAATAGAGATAATAATGTTGTTAACGCAATCTCATATCTAAACACTTCCATTTATCTAATTTCCTGCAAATCATCACATCAGCAAAATATGATCCAATTTCCAAATACGATGCTTCAAAATGAAATCAATACAAACACAGAACCAATGAAACTCCATCGAGCAGCACATCAATCACCAGCCCAATGGCGTCACGCGGATTTCGATGATCCTGCGCGAGTCGGATAAAGAGTATGTATTGACTGGAGGTTGGGGGGAGTTGGTTCCAAGTGAACAAGTGGATCAAACTGAAGCAAGAGAGCCAAGTAACGAACGGGAGGACGAGGAGGAGGCCTCGAGTGAGTCACACGGAGAGAAAGTAAGCGCCGAGGCATTCGTGATTCGACGAATGCTTTGACGATCTCTCGCCGGGAGAGCCGACCTGCCCGGCTGGCTGGCTGGCTGGCTGGCTGGTTGCTCGGTTGCTCGGTTGCCTGGCTGCCGAGGAAGGATTAGAAACGCGATTCCACGAGGCCATCGTCCGCACACCGGTCCCATTGTTCCCCACCTCCCTCGGCCTTCTCTACGCTCAAATCGCAAAGAGTAATTGGAGTCCCGTCCTGGAAACACTCGGCTCGTCCTATGTCCCATCCTACACATTCCATCCCGAGAATTTACGTACTAATAATTATGATTATCACTCAGTCGAGTAACCAATTCAAATGTGATAATAAATACATTATTTGTCAAACGAAGAAAACAGTTTAGTCGAGGCAGTCGAAGTTTCAGCTGATTATCTTATTTATTATAATAAATAAATGATTTCTTTAAACTAGGAATATCGAGACAGAGGAAGTTTGTCTTTGTTTCGCGGTGAAGATCTATCGAAAGGAGAAAGGGGTCAGAGAGAGAGAGGAATGGCGGGAATTGTATGTTTGGGAGTGCGGCGATCCCGGTGCGCGCCGCTGGTATGCAGGAGACACGATAATTGCGAATGCACGGCAATAATTTCGCGTGAGTCACGTACGAGAAACGGCGCCACCGCGCCGAACTTTCGCGGAACTTTGCCGATAAGGCCGCCGCGTCTACCTCGCCGACAAACTTCTTCCACGCACTTCTCCGTTTACGTTTTACAATGCGAGCCATCGCGGACATAAATGTTATTACGATTATTCATAAAATATATGACAAGCCAATAAAATCGTGGAGTATAATACGAGGAGAAAAGACGAAACTAAAACAATAGGGACCAATTAGGATAACAAAGCGGAAAAGTTGGAATTTGCATTGGAAGGATAACTTTACTATTCAGCAGTGGCACAAGAGTGGAATACGAAATGGAGGAATGCAGCGCCCATTATGGAATGCAACAAGGAGAACCATAGCGAACCCTGACGTAACGGTGAATCATCAGCGACGAGTCTAATGAATAACCAGAGGCGGACGCGCGCCGCTCGATTTGGCTACCCCAGATTACCCATAATTAATCGGTAGATTGGCCCAGCAGCCGGAAAAGCGTCGGGCGGCGCCAAGCGTTCGCGCTCCCATGGCGGTAGCCCACGAATTAGCGGAGGATGCGTCATCCTCGATATACAACAGGCTTCTGCTTTCCTCAGCATCCGAGCGCGAGAGCTCGAGGGGAGCGACGCCACCGTCGCTCCAGCCCAAGAGCCTCTTTTCCATAGTCCTCGACGGGACCAGAGGATATTTTCTCCCCAGGTCCTTCCCGTCAGCGTTTTCTATTGCTCCTGGTGGCGACGGCAATCGATCAGCCGTCGCGGCGCCTCCTTGACGTTCGGTCGCGTCCTAATGGACAATACATGTGGCGATGACGTAATGCTTCCCTTGGTTATTGACGGTTGGAATTCTCTGTTTTTGCAGGAATTTATTTTGGAAGTTGAGGCGAGTTTTATTGCTTAGTTTGTGAGGTTTATTTATTTGTTTTAATCGTTTTAGTGAGTTGCGTTTGAAATGGAAAGGGATGAGATCTCTCGCAGTTTACGCGAATGAACGCTAGAGGCGCGCGAACTTGATTATCGCGTCGCATCTGTTATTAATTACATAAGTCGGGCGACTTGTGCGCAAGCCAGGCGCCGCGAGTTGTTTTCTAAAAATCCATAAATAGACGCGCCGTCGACTTTCTTTCGTCGGGGATCAGCTCGGTGACATAAGAGATTTGGCGCGCGAGAGAGGAGTTACACATTTTAATTAGCGAGATTACCGCTCGCCGTCTGCCAACTTCTTTATCGGCGCTCTCGCCTCGACGATAATGATTGCCAAATTAATTGCGGCATCGTCGCGACGTGCGAGGTTATTTATGTTACTTACGAGTCAAATTTACATTTCTTCACAATTATCTATCATTCTCTGCCGATTATTAATTGCAATGTTTCAATTATCACGTCGATGTAAACATTTCTACAAATAAAGAAAAAGAGTGAAGAGCAGATTTGGAGGGAGGAGGAGGGGGGAAAGAGAGGCGAATGCCGTTCGTAAAAGAGAGGGGAAGAGAAAAAGAGAGAGAAATGAAGGAGGGCCATGCATCATCCACCATATGTGTCGGATGCTGGGGGCTCCCGGGCCTCGGTTCACGGGTGAATAGTGTGAGTCAGGGCGTTCATCCGCACGCTCCTTTTCTAGTCCATATTCGCTCCAGCACCACCCGACCACTCATACACCGGTCGATCATTCATCCGAGTCTTCTCGCCGATAAACCGCACGGGGAACAGAGAGAGAGAGAGAGAGAGAGAGAGAGAGAGAGGGGGAGAGAGAGACTGGATTTTATTAGATGGCTCGAGCAGAAAATCCCTTAAGAGCAATGGGACTCTCCATACACTACTCGACTACTCCATAGGCCTAATAGAAAGTTTAAGGCCATTCGATGCCACTCGACGCAAATGGCGAGTAACTTCGTTTCGGCGCAAAGTGAAATCACCATGTGCTTCGGGACGGCCCTTTTCTTCTATTGGCTTGTATGCAAATATTTTCTAAACTGTTATCGTGTTAGTCGGATCAATCAACTGGAAAATGATTTGATTTGTTCTATTTTTTAAATTTTAACTTTTTTATAATACGTATTCTAATTTATCTTTAATTAAAAATCGGTACAACAAGAATAATTAGAACAAACTACAACTTGTTCCCACCAAACAATTGAATCGATAACATAACAATCCCACCCCAAACCACCAACTCCATCACCAGCCACACCAAACCATCCCACTCCAATTCCAAAAAAAGCTACCAGCCAAATCTCCAAGGGAACACCCGGTCAGCATAAACAACGATATTTTCCTAGCATTAACGCACCACTCATCGTGCCGGTTGTCGAGTGCAGGCCCTCGATCCCAAAACCAGCGAATCGCCGCGAAGAAAAGCACAAAGGTCCCCGGATTCTGGGTGGTGCATGGCGGGTTGATGGGCTCGCTGGCGCTTACTTATTTCTGGTGGGTGGGGGAGGAGAGGAGAGGAGAGGAGAAAAAGCGAGGGGCGAGCGCGAGGACGCGTCGCGGCGGCCGAGGAGAGTCGAGAGTCGAGACAGCGTGGCGTGGTCGGATGAGTTGGAAGAGGAGCCGGCTGGCGCGAGTGCTCCGAGATGAGACGATGAGAGGGCGAGCGCGCCGCGCAAGGGAAACAGATCAAACCCCCTGGAAGGAAAGAGAGAGACGGGGGGTGGGGGACAACAATGAGTACACGTCATACGCATTCGATGAATAAGCCCATGAATTAGGGACATTGGATAGGGGCGCAACAAGCGCGCAGTGCGGAAGGTGCCACCAGAATCAAAGGGAACGTACACCATGGAAAGGAGAGGGGGAGGGGGGGCTCGAACTTCCCCCGGGCCCTTTCCTCGCTCTGGTTGCCGAGAGGGTGAGAGGGTGAGAGGGGGTTGGGCGGCCGATGGCGCAACGTGCGCCGGACACATTAGTCATTGATACACTTTAAAACGAGGAGGCTCCAGTCCACGGTGAGTCACATGTAATAATCGTCATCGACAGCTGATCCAGATGCCCCGACGGCTCCTGGGACCCCTGGACTCCTCTCTCTCTCTTACGCACGTAACCCTCGACAAGACCGACTGCCCGCGTCCTCGAGCAACATCCCCCCGGAGCCGGCGCGGATGCTGCGAGGGATGCAAGCCAAAATATAGCCACTTGCCGCCCCACCCCTTCAAAAACCGATGACTAATTCATTAAGACGTTGGCAATAGTGGCGGCTTGATGGAAATGGCTAGTTGCTAGAGATAGGAAATCATTAAGGGTCCATGCTGTCGGATTAGTTTGATTCATTCTCACTTGGACTTTTATCTTGACCGCGAATTTTTTGCAGGTGACATTTTGTTATTGTTACATCGCGCATTGAATCAAACGCATCGAATATGTTGTTAATACCAAATATGGAAGTCGTGACTTGAGAGTGTGATAGATTCCACGAGATATTGTAGATTCGCAATATTTAAATTGGCGAGAATTTTGGGATAAAGTTTCCCGTTTAATGTCCCAGGGTACAGTGGCAGGAAAATGTGGTGGGTTGGTAAATCCCGGCCGAGGGGTGGGATTCCTGAGGGGGATGCGGCAAAGCACACAAAGCGAAAATATAGCCATTCCCAGCCCCTGCTCTGAAAAAGCGATGACTAATTCATTAAAACCGAGAAACCGTCCACGCTGTTTTTTTCCCTCTCATTTCTGTCCGCCCCCAATAAAATATCTGAGGGTTGGTTTGTCATCCGAGGAATCTCTGATAGAGCGAAATACATTTTTTTAAAGGGAAACTTGTTAAACCTACACGGGTTATTAACTAGGAGAATATTAATAGGAGGGTAAGAATTGAGAAAAGTTTTGTTAGTTAGTGAATGAGGAGTAATAACAGACGGGCCATTCGGAGGAGTCGTCCTCGTCGAGTCTAATCGATGATTCAGAGCAGAGATCATCTCGCCTACAGATGAGAATTACAAGGCGGGCCTTTGTTCCCTGCCAGAGCCTCGGGCGCTGATTCGCGATTATGTGTTTGATGCGAGACTCGCCTCATCCCTACGCTCTGCTTGCTGATCGCAGAGCTTCTTTTCGATCGTTTGCAGTTTTTGCGCCGCCTCGATCCTCTTTGATGATGAGTCATACTCGCGGAGTTGGGGTTTACTGGTACTCTTATTCCAATTCGAAATCCATATCTTTTTAAATAATATTCATAAAATATAGATGTTGAGTAAGAAAACGCATGATAAAGACTTGTTCGAAAAATAGCAATTAAAGGATTGGCGGAAGAATCTCGATTCAGCACAATAATTAGCTTCCCGAGGAAAGCTGACCGAGTGAAAAAGTAAAGCAGTGAATGGCAACGCAGGCCACTGAATGAAAGGTTTCGGGTTGGTGTGCGGGACGCGGTGACCGTCAGGCGTCAGCAGTGTGAGGTTCGCTCGTCGGACGTAATACAATTTGCATGAATTACAGAACGAGCTCGTGGTCTGTTTGTACCCTCGAACGCGGTCACCGTGTGTGTCGGTGCGCGTGTTGCATATTATTCGCATTGTTCTACGCTCGGGAGGAACAAGATCGTGAGAATCAGCAGGATCGGGTGTCCGCTCGTGTTCCAGCCGATCCGTGACTCACGTCTTCATTAAGAGACACTGTTTCCCTGTCAACGTTGACGAATGCCATTCTCACCTACGCAGTATTTACTAGCACGTGCGCTTGCATATATGCAGCTGTTATATGTTAGACGTAGAGTCAGCTTTTGCGTCAAGCGCATTGATTTGCCCGACGGAAATCATTAAAACTCACCTACTCTGCTTCCATTTTAATCAATCGCGATCAGAATCATCGTCAATTCCTTCGAACTCTGAATTTCATAAAAGATGAAGAATTTTCATTGACCGAGTGAAATATAAATTGGATTGTCGAAAAAGTTGGAAAAACTGTCGAGTTGGCGAGGGGAGAAATATGGCATGTCGCAAACACTGGATAGATGAGCGGTCGAGCCGCGAGTCAGTCTGCCATAAAATAGGCTATCATTTCCTGCTATCTTTCGAAAGTATTAAGTGCTTTCAGCTCTCAAGAGTCTGCCGCGCGCTGACTCACCTTCGATTCTACGTCGCAGCGAAAGTGAGGCTGCCGCTGCACTTGTTCCGCTGGGCGTCAATCACTTTTTCAAACATCACCTGCCAAGTCTAATCAATGCGTTAGCCCATTCTTCATTTCTACTTCTCTCTCAATACTGTCACCTGGCAAGTATCGCTCGAATAACTAGACTAGAAATCTGGGTTAAGAACTCAGCGAAAGATTGTAATCGCGCATTGGAACTGCCGGATTTCACTAAAGCGAGGAGTGAGCGAATTCTAACCGAGGACGCGTCCGATACATATGTATTTACGGCCTTTGCTTCACTCACGTCTCCTTCATCCTTCTGCTTATCAGCGGGAAGGACGTCTGATCGGCTAATGAAATGCTTCATAAATATGAAAGACTCCGCTTCGCGGTAACTTCTTTCTTCGAAATCGAGTTAAAGCAACTTTCCACTAAAGATTTATGTCTTTCGTTTGTCACTAACATAACAAAAACCAACAAGAAAAAGCATTAACGTCCCCGTTTCAAATGACTCGAGCCGAACAGCACTAAACAACCCTCGACAACTCTCGAATGAAAAAAGAACATAAGCTCAAGTGTCGTTCGTCTATCGTTCTAATGAGCTGATTATAATTGAAAGGGAGGGGATGAAGAAAACGACAGGGAGCCCACTGCTCTCTTGTTCCCTATAAATCAGGCTTCTCCCGACGCGGCGCAAAGAAGGGAATTCTCGGCGCGTCTCTATCGCCGCTTGTTATCGTAAGCGCGTTAACCGAGGCGCGACTATCGCCCAGTCGATCTCATTTCCAAGAGATAGGTTCGGCTCCCGCGCGCCCGCTACCGGCACCCGCCGATTTTTCTTTCGCTATCGCTCGCTTCCGCGGCCCACCAGCCACCAACCATCCCCTTTCACTGCCAAGGGAGGGAGACCCTCGCTGTTATCGTTTTCACGCGGTGCCAGCCGCAAACCTTGCCGAAATCCCGCCGATTTATCAATGGGAGAGAATCGAGCGCGCAGATGGCTGGGCGAGTCGGCGAGTCGGGCGAGCGGTCGGTGGAAGTGGGTGAGGACGTGCGCCGCGTAATTCAGCGTTAACGTAGCGGAAGTCACGATAAAATGACGATGCGCGCCCGAGCGCGCCCGAGCGCGCCGACAGTAAGCGGCCGCGTACGGACGCGGCGAGATAGCCTCTGTCTACGCTAGACCGAACACCATTACCGAGGACTGAATCGGTGCTGAATGAGGGCATGGACTCCCCCAGCGGGAGTCCAAGGGTCATTGTGTCACCAAAGTCCCTTTAACTTTTCCCAATTGTCCTTTGTTTCGAAAATTGGTAGTAATGTCGGAAAAGTGTAAAAAGTCCAAGAAAGTCTGTTGATAGTCATTTCCTGTAGAGTTCTAATCAAGTTTAATAAAACATGACTAGATATCTATTGAGAGAACAAAAATAGCTTATCGCAGATCAAACATCTACACTCTACACTGTCCGAGTAATTGCCGACTAATCTAATCAATCCCTCATCACACAAACAAGCTCAAAATTCGTCTACCCTCAGTCTCCCTCAAAACGCCAACTTGTCCGCGAATACCAATCGCGCAATAAGCCACAATCAAAAAACCTTTCACATTCCGAGAAAGCCGAGCACCGCACTTACCGGCACTCGATTACAGCTCGGCGCAGAGGTGTACCGGTCCCGGCGTCCACCACAAGACTCCGTGATCTGAATTGTTATTGGTCGAGCGCGCGCGCGCTTCTTAGAAGCGGCCAGCTTTTTCTCCGAAAGCCGATGTCAATTCCGCGAAGATAACAAGGCGACGCGTCTCCTTGAGATAGCGCACGGCGATCACCTCGAGATCTTCGCTAGTATCTCTTTTGCAATTAACGAAGGAACTTTGAAGGGATTGTTGGTGGATTTGGTGTGGTTAAATTGAGAATGCGAGATTTGTGAATGGGGATTATCGAATTGGCGGTGGAGGGAGATCGCGGCGGGAGGTGGGTGACTCACCGTGTATATTAACCCCGGCGGGCGTGTTTACGCTGGCTGTTCGGCCCGTATGTCAAAATCACGCTTGCATAACCCGTATACTGGCGTCGCGTCGTGTACTGCACCGCCGGAGCGGAGAGCCCCCCCCCCCCCCGTCACCCCCCGTCACCCCGACCGACGTCCGTCCCTTTTGGATATTTAGACGTGACTCAGCCCCCGGATTACGAGACTTGGCTGCCGCTTTGACCTTAATGCTAGAGCAACGCGCTACCAACTGCTACTTGCCGCCGTTGCTGCCACTGTCCTCTCCGAGCGATGCGAGGAGGATGCTCCTCGGAAATAGATGAAAAACCTCGTGTGCCTCCACGGGCCCCGGATTTTCCTTCGGTGAGTAAATTCTGCTCGTAATTTAATGATTAAAGATAGTTGGGCTGAATTTGAAGGTTGGCTAGTTGTTGGATTGTTGATTTGGGGAATTGTCGGCTCGGCTGATGAGTTTATTATTAGAGGTTTCTGTGTGGATTCATTTTCTACTTGAAATTCGAGCGTTTAATCAAGTGAAATGTAAGTGCGAAACTATTGTTCATTTTTAGTATTAATCATATACACATATTTTTAGTCATAAACTATTCTTCATTCTAAAGTTTTTGATATTATTAAATTTCGTTTTGGTATTAGTAACTAAAGTTGTAAGTCCCTTTAATTTCCAGCCAAGTTGCAATAAGGAGTCTCTACCGGGCAGCGTTCTCCGAAGAAGCGCGCAAGCGAGGCCGTTCAATCCCGCGAGATCCTGGCGAAACAAGCTATCCGATAAGGAACAAAGCCCGAGGAATACAAAGGGGGATTTCACGAGCGTTCTCCGGCCGAGCGATATCTCGGCTGTATCGGCTGTTGGAGTTCTCGCATAATATAATAGTGGGGCTTGTTGCATAACCGGCGCGTTACACACGTAGCGCGGAGGACGCGGAGTTCTCGATACGTCGGTGCGCGAGCCGATTCGAATCGACTGCGTTGTTGTTATCGCGGCGGCGATATCGCGCCACTCGTCACGTCGAGTGTCTGGCGGGGCCGGGTGGCGCTTAGTTCATCGGTGAATTTAGCACTCGGCCTGCCAATGCCAATTGAGAATCGAGAATGCGCTCGACACCCCGAGAGCTCTCTCGAGGCTTCGAGACCTCTGGCGATTTTTGGATTAATATTATAAATTCCCACTAGAATCATAAAAGCTTCCGGAATCTTCGAATAAGATGATCGGGCGGAAGTGACGCTGACGCGCGCGCGTCCGGTCGAGTGAAAGACGGAAGGCGCATCGGACCAGTTCTAAATCTCACGCTAGTTTACCCACCAATCATCCGCCGGCTAAAATGACGTCGCGCCCAATCGCCGAATGGTCGAATGGCCGAATGGCCGCGGTTAGTTCATCGGCGAATTTAGTTTTGAATTAAGTTTTGCGCGGCTGCGATCGCGCACGTATCCTTCTGTTCGGCCAGTCGATAACCTCTCGGAGTCGGACGTTCTCTGGCGTTCCCTCCCTCTCGCTCGTGTATCTCTCTCTCGCTTTCTAGGGCGGTGGAACCTTGAGGAAACTCGATTTAGCGCTCGCAAAGTATTTATAATCGTCGACTTGTCCGCACGGAATCTCAAACGGCGAACCTCCTGTCACCAGGAAGAGAGCTCGCGACACGCGCTGCGATCTTATAGACTTCGCATTGGCATAACCAGCAGATAATGGGAAGAGGAGGAGGAGGTCGAGTACGACAAAGGCGGTGGATGTCGGGTGGGAAATTGGACGGGTCGCGCAACGAGCGGATCGAATTTACGATGATATCGTGAAAAGGACGAGATCGACTTTGTCAACGGGCTCCGAGAGTGAGATAATTGGAAACGGTCATCGCACCCTTGGCTCTAGCCCAGTGGATTCCAAACTCTTCAAACTAGCACTCCCACCCTCGCCAATATCTGCTTTTTCACGCCTCCCACCATTTTCACGCGTCTACTTGAAACATAATCTCCTCTCGGACTCTGTCGGATTAACAAATGCTTTCCGCTCTCGCTGCGACCAGCAACAAATCTATCTTCTAACCTTGGAGCGTCCTCCAATACTCGCCACGAAATCAACTTCAAAGAATCCATTAAATTCAACTCTAAAGAAAACAGATCGCAATTCAGATCAAATTACTACTCTTCTTCCACGTGTGTGACATTTCATAGGGTAGAGCCGTAGAGTGAGCGAATCAATAATTGTAATTGGCAAGCTTTAATAGCAGTAGCGCGTTTAATTGGCCCTTTGCAATTAATGAGGCAACGAGAGGACGGTGGCGGTAAACGGCGAGCGGCGTCTCGAGTAACTCGAGTTAAAGATGAGGCATTATCCCCCACGGCATATTTAGCGCGAGAAGGTAATTAGTAAGGGTCAGCGCACTCCTGGCAACGCACCAGTTTCCTCCAGCATCCAAAATTGGTCGCATCTTTTCGCCGGAATTAGTCCCTCGAGTCGATTAGCTTCTATTCTCAAGTGCGACTAGTTCGCGTCAACGGTCGAGAGCCGGAACTGGTTTTATATTCCAATTTACATCGGCGTGAGAAGTTGATTTTCCTTGCGCAACCAGTCACTCCGGGAAAACTGTGGAGAATCGCCGATAAAGAAGTAAACGATAAATTACCGCTTACTTGAACGCTTGGATGATTATTCTCGGAAGTACGAAACTCGTTGAGCTAACTCGGAGATTCCGTCGATTTAACAAAATAGTTGATATCCTTCGCTTTTTGACTATCTCACTGGGACTTTGTCCGCAGAGTTTTGCGAGCTTCCCCGACATTCTCTCCGGCATCCGAGCTCGCAAAACTCCCATTAACCATCGTCCCATTCGAATGAGGCTTACGCGTCGATTAGCATAAAGCGACAGAGCGCACTCGCAACCTACTACTTAGCACTGGCTCTCCGTCTTACGTAACTCCGGTGAGCGAGGAGCACTCGCTCTCGGCGTGGAAATGCAATCGCGGCCGCCCGGTGCGGGAATCGTCCGCGGAATCCTCCTGAAATTCAGGCTCTGGCAAGTGGAATCGCCGGGCCGGAGAGTCGAGACGTCGAGAGTGTGTGGTGCGCAAATTCTGGCCCCGGCTAGATACCCGCGGCGTCATCTCCGACGTGACTCACTCCTATGAATAGATCCCCACCTTTTGCCTCGCTACGTATACACGCACGCGTGCGCGCCGGTATAAGTGCACGTGCGCCGCTGCGGCGATCGCCCGATCGGTTCGGCCATTGCTTGCTCACTTTTTGCTGAGCGATAAGCCGCGGAATCCTTGGCTCAAGATGAGAGATTTTCTAGGAGACGCTCCGGATTTTTTAATTAGTCATAGATAGAATTGGGTTTGTTGAATGGGTTTTAATTGTGTTGGGGTAATGGGAGAAGAGAGAGCTTAGTGGGGTTTAAAATTGTGAAATATTTCAGGAAAAAGCTCTGTTGAGTAATTTATAGGAATATTGCAAATAATAATAGGAATTCCTATAAATTTATAATAAATCTTCTATATATAATAATAAATGTCCTTCTATAGGAAATTTATACATTTCTTCTTATAATAAATATATTTATAAATTTATAGGGATTCCTATAAATATTCCTATAAGTAAAGAGAGTAAGAAACGGGGACATGAAATCGAACAAATTCACGACTATCGACTCATGTTCCAATTCACAGTGTCAGGTTCAAATGAAGCGAATCGAGGCTTCTAAATCAAGATTCAATAACACTCGCGCACACTCGATATTGTACAAACCGAAACAAAACTTCTCACTTCCACGACTATTCTCCGGAAACCAATAACAACTCCAACCATCATCGCACTGCGGAAGCCCCGCAATGCTAATCGAGTGGAAAACCAGCGAACCTGCCCATCAGAGGGTAAGGTGAACGCGTCATGAAATTTCCAGCACACTTCCATTCAACAAGTGCGCACTCTCTGGCTCGCGACGGCGCCCGCCGCTCTCGTAATTCATTAGAATCATTGCAAACTACTCCTGTTTACTAGTCGCTGATGCTATTATCGCGCTAGCGCGCAGTTCGACTGGCAGCGGGAGAGCCTCATTGGCAGTGGCAGCTACCTTGTGATAATCCAATGTCTCGCCCCTCTATTTACCGGATTTCGGCGATAAATATTTACGCTGGAGCTTTCCGCGGTAGTTACGTCGCTGGTGCAAGGTTTTCGTGTTTGTAGTTTGTGATTGTCAAAGTCGCTGATGGAGATTCGGAGTTTGGTTGATGAAATGTGTGAAGCTTTAATGGATGCGAATCATTGGAAAGGTTCGACTCATTTATCTTAGTTTGTTGGACTTGAAATAGGCAAAATAAAAATCAAAGTTTAAATAAAAGGAAAATAAAAATAATCATTGTTACTCGATTTGTTTAAAAACGAGCTTAGTGATTATAGTACACGCAGCTTATTTATATGCCCATCTAACTTTACCACAATGTTCATAACATTGTAGATTGTAGTTCCTGCCTACGAGCCAGTAATAACAATAGCAGCGAAACCGTCACGAGAGTTCCGTGACATTAGAGCCCTTGCAGCTCGCCCACGCGCGACACAAACTATATTTGGTCTACGCACTAGACGTCGCGTTCGCGGAGATACGTAATCCGTAAATGTCTATCGCGAGCACTCTCCTCCCACGCGCCGCCAACAGTTTCCATTGAGTTTCCACGCGGACTTGTGCCAGTACAGTTTCATCTACGAGACGATCACGCATTACCTTCTCGATTTACGTCTGCCGTCAGCGATCGCGCGGCTAATAACTCTCGAACCTCCAACAAACCCTCTCCAAGCCTTCTTATTTATAATTGACAGATTTCAATTTTTCTGGTCATTTTCTGTAATCGCGGCTATAAATAAATGGACGCGGATCTTTTGTTGCAAAGGCATTTGGCGAGATGTATTTATCGGCAGCTCGTAAATTCATTCGAGCGACAGAGTCAGAAGCAGTAAATAAATCTCGGCAACAATGTGAGTTGGCCGGGCGTCCCAGCTGATAAATCGGAGGCGAAAAGCCGGCGAGAGCGAGGTCCGCGGGGAAAGGGAAAAAGCGAGCGAGAGTGCTCGAGTTTTTTGGTGTGCCGGGGGCGGCGAGAGCGAGAATAACGGGCTCTCGCATCATCGTTATTTCCGAGAGGCTCGTCGCGGCCACGTAAGCTTCTGCAAGCAACAAACACCGGGGGATACAAGCCGCGGCCCAAGTAGCTTTCACCGGCTACCAATTGCCGATTCTCGCAATCATCAACATCGGCCTGCTCCAGCTCCATCATCGCGGGAGCCTGCTTCCCGTCGGGGAGGCTCCACGCGCTCTGACCATGCCCGCCCGGTGCTTTTATAGACACGCTGCCTCTTCTCTTGCTTTCCTCCTCCTGTCCTCCTGGAGGATCAGTCATCGCTAAACGAGCAGAATTAGAGTTGAACTCGTGACAACTTCTCGTCTAAATATATGTCCCGCCCTCGATGACACGCGTCCAACTCAACACTCGAGATTAAAGTTCGAACTGCCCGGATACTCTTCACACAAGAGAGCCTCATTTTCAATACATTGTTAGAGTCAACAATTCCATTATTACTCCTTGCTCGATTTTCAATAATTCTCCTCGAGAGAACCTCAACTCTAAAAACTAATCTATAAAACATACATCTATAGATACATATATCTGAAAGGTAATGACTCACCAAGAAGAAGAGTGGGTTCACGGTTATCCTCGACGAGTGCAGCGAGTACAAGGAAGAGGGGATGTTGAGCGGGCAATCGATCCAAGTCATCGGTACAGTCATCATAAACAACCACCTCCCTATAGTGCCTCCTCCTCAATATTTCCTTGCCATCCCTGGTAGTGGCGAGATCAGCAAGTGTCGCTTTGCCAAGCTGCAGCCTCCTGCGATTGAATCGATCGGAGCAGTTGACGTTGATGGCGGCGCGCACGTGGTTGACATTGTACAAGATAAAGGGGCGGCAGTCGATGATGACCGGCGCGGTGTGCGGCGGGAGGAGGAACCTCCGGGCGAGCTCTTGGGCGCCGATGGTCCTGGTCCTCTGGAGGACCAGTTGCCGCTGGAGGCTGGTGTTCTCGGAGCATGGGCTGGTCGGTAGGCTGACGGTCTCCAGCTTGCACCTCTTGGAGCCGGTGAGCGGGTGCAGCTGATGCTGGTGATAGTGGAGGTATTGATGATGGTGGAGATGGTGGTGGTGGAGGTGGCGATGGAGCTGCTCCGTGAGAGGGTCGCACTCGGTGCCGCTGCTGCTTGTGCTGCTTGTGCTGCTTGTGCTGCTGGCGCTGCTGCTCGAGCTACTGGTCCCGATGCCAGCGGCCAGGCCGCAATCCTGGCTGTCAGTGGTGCAGCTGTCGACGCCGCTGCTCGTCGACGAACTCGGCGAGAGGAAACTCCCGCCACCGCCGCCGCCGCCACCGCTGCTCGCCGGCGGCCCTGGCTCGCTCAGGCTACGGTTCAGCACCAGCTTCAGATTCTCCCGGGAACGAGCCGCCGAGACCGCCGGCTCGCAGCACACCAGGGTCGACATCGCTGACGGAGTCCCCGGAGTCCCCTCGAGGCTAAGTCCCACTGTCGACGCCGCTGGCTGCTGCTGCTGCTGCTGCTGCTGCTTCTGCTGATGATGATGCTCCGAGCGAAGCCTGACGTCAGTACCGCTTATATCGAGCCGCGAGCCCGACGTTGACGCTGAAAAAGCAACCCAACGATCGTCAGATGTCAGTGGACTACACGCTCACGCTCAGACGCCGCCAACGACCGCCGAGCAGATAAAGAAGAGGAAGAGCGCGAGAGCTTTTTGGGGATACGTAGTGCGTAGTGCGCGCTCAACGTGATTCAGGATAGTCGCCGAGGTAAACAAGATAAACTGAGGCGCAGATGAGTCGCTTTTTCTGCTCGCGATGAGTATGTTTGCGCCGGGAAATCGTAACAGGTGGGTCTGCGACGTCGCTAGTTTGCTCCAGTTCCATTTCGACGGAGAATCGCTGGGGGATACGAGGGATAGACTTTTCCACTGTTAGTTATGTTGATTAATGAGTGATATGAATTATATTCTGAATAGAATTGTTGTGAGTATGTTAGATGGTTTTATGGCTCATTGACCATTTAGAATTGGAGTATATGTTATGTCTGATACTAGGAGGAGCATATGACAGGCAATCGATATCATGAAGAGCGGAAAAAGGAATTCTAATCATCGGCAATAGTCTGCGGCGACCTTTCACCTCGCGCTTTCCAATGACAATTGGATAGTACTTGAATCACGGTTTTATCACGAACGCCCGCGATTCGATGCCTATTTCCAGAATGACTGATTAAAAAAGTTTCCTTCTCCAAGGAAACTGAAGAATTGTTCCAAGAAAGAGGTGCGAGCGCGAGGGAAATTGAGATGAGAAAAGTGCTAATGATAACGTGGGCCCAAGTGCCGAATGACTGCTGGAATGTAGAAACTCCGATCTCGGCGAGTGCGCCCATCTCGGCTCGACATTTAATCTTTCATTAAAGGCGAGTAACTGGCATCGCGGCGAACGATTGACTCTATTAACCTTGGAGGATGTCGCACTCGTACAAGCGAACCTGAAATAATGGCGGTGACTTACGTTGCATAATAATCGGCGCGTGTGCACGTCAGTGCACTCGCGCTGACGAGAGTGAAAGCACGTCTACGCCAGTGGACGTACTCTACTTAACAGTCTGCCAACCCGACCCGGCTCCATTTCCATATACTTATTTCAATCTTCCTCATCCACTGATTTCAAACTAGCTCTGTCCTCACTTCTCTCACCGTACAAAAGATTCTCCAATTAACACTTGATCAACATATCGACATTAATATCAACCGACCGGTAAAATTTTAACAAAAGTTTTCTTATTGATTTACAAAACATAACTCGTCTAACTCAACCATTATTACTTTAAGCCAGGTATTTCGTTGTCAATTGGATCAGAACTTAGAATCTCGTGCGCTCTATTTTGCCGCTGGCCTACGTGCCGGTTCCCCGAGCAACTCCGCGGTTATCACGCGCGCTTATCACTCGAGAAGTTGGTCGCAAACAACCTCGCCAAACTGCCAAGGACCAGGTGTAACTCGGCTGCAGCATCCGACCTTATCGCCACGGCGTAGTAGTTGGGTTGAGATCAAGCGGTTCTAATGCACCGTCGCTATCTCTATGCCGCTGCCAGGAATTGCGGCGAAGATAATGCCTCGTTAAGATAAAACTTTTGCAAATGCAATACTGATCTTTCAGTCGATGCGTGATACTGAAATCCTGTTTCTCGAAGGGGGATGGGATGGTATGAAGTCGTCGGTGTCGATGGATAGTAATTATTGGTAGTGGAATATTCGATTAATCGGCGGATATCGAGATACAGATTAAATCACTAAGAGACGCTAATTGTATATCTCTAATTATATATTAATTGTTGGTTATTGCTAATGTCTGCGAGAACTATGTAATTAAGAGTGATAAATCGAAGATTGCATAATTAGGATATTGATTGGATCGATTCTATGAAAGATCCTAGCTCTAATAAGAATAGTGATAATTTTGGATTTCTCAGGATTCACCTAGCATAAACCTCTCGAGCGTCTACGAGTTACCAATCGCGTACAGAGTTACGTCTATTATTACTAAAGCAGGTAAGAACTAATTAGAAATGACAAATGGTCCAAGAGTCGGGGAATTCGAGGACTATTGATAGCCTGAACTTTCGGCTGGCATAATCGGCTATAGTTCTGCTGGGCTTGTGTCGCATCTAATTCGGAAGTTGGATAAGGACCAATGCGCTCAGACCTTACGAAAGCACTCACTCCGCTCGACTTAGGAATTACGCGATATGTCGCGGCAATACCCTCTCCCTCTAATCATAGTACACCTTTGCGCAAAAGTCACATGGCGCCGCTCGCCGCCAGGCGTAATCAGTCACGTGACTAGAAAATGCCAGCAACCGCTGCCTTTCTCAATGGAAACTTACCGGCAAATCGGCAAACCGGCAATCAATGACCGATAACTGCTGGTGGATCGAAAGCGGGGCGAAAAATTTAAAGGCAGATATCAAGTTAAATAAATATTTGCGCTGGAATTCCGCGAGGGTGAATTTTTCGAAAGACTCGAGACAGAAAAATTGATAGTAGATTGAAGAATTGTTTCTGTTGATTGTGGAGGTTCGCGAGTGCGTGTAGGAGCCCGGATGAGTGCGTGGCGCGAGGCAGAGGGGTTTTGTGTCAATGCCGTGGCAACGGAGTTAATGCTATAGCCAGCCGCATGGGCAGCTCGCGATCGAATGCGAGAAGTGACTCAGCCAACTAATATTAGAAGGTGAGGAGCCTCCTCCGGCCTGCCCTTCCTCCCTACCCTTCTCACCCGCCACCTTTGTAACCCTTGCTCCGCGCGCCAGCACTCATTGTCCTACAACTTACAGAGAATTCCATCGCCATTACCTTTCCCCTCCACTCGCCCAACTCTCAACTTATTCTCAAACTTTTTCACTCGTCTTTACACTATTTAATAACCGGTTTCCCACTACTTTCTTTATTACTCAGTGTTTCCTCGAGTTTCAGTGAGTTTTGTAAATCCGCTGTCAAGTCGCTCGCGCAGCCTCCCCGAGAGACACGAAAACGTCGCGGCGGCGCGTGCGGCCAACTGGTTCCTGTATTTCCACTCGCCCACTATCCCCGATGCAGGAATGCAGATAAATTTCTAACCAGCTGTTCTAGATAGTTTTCTCGAGGTAACTGTACACGCGTGCTTTCTTCGTCGCGACGGAGAACGTGTCCAACAACACTTACTATTATAACCTCAAAATCAATAATCATTTACCATCAAGGATCCTCCACTGTTACGTTTAACCGCGCGCGTAACCAACTCACGCCGCACTCGTCATTATTATTATTGTTCCTCGGCTGGTTATCAGCTGTATCGCGCGGTCGCCGTCGTCAACAGAGCGTGCGCTCATTTCGACGTTCTTGTCCTCTGTGCATTCAAAGATATTTCTGTAGAGCGCGTGACGCGTGAAAGTCTCCTCGTTCATAGCGTTTAGTCAGTGCAAAATTGTCATCTACCCGTCATCATTCATTATCATTAAATTGTCATCTTGTCATCTATCCTACATCTCTCGAAAGTACATTCTTATACTCAAAGAATTGGATAGCGAAGTCACTGGTACTCTCTAAGCGCACAAGTAATTAAAATTACAGTAGACCCGCGGGACTATTAGTGTGAAGTAGTAGCTCTGTACTATTAAACCATAACTTAGGAGAAAGCGCGAAACGATTACAATATTCAAAGCGCGAATACTATCGTAGTAGTCTCGTACTACTACGCTACTGTGCAGCGAAGAGCATAGCACGTCTCGAGCCTCTCTCATACTATCATACTAGTAGTAGCGAACTGGCAGACTACTCGAGAGCGGAGACCGCAGAACCTTTAAAGTCTCCTTCCAAGGCTCGTATACTATCGTATTGGCCAACTGCCACACTACTACTATCTAGTATCCTCCGAGGGTCCACTACTACCCAACTCCTCGGAGAAGTCCATAAGAGCCTCGTATCCCCGGCGGTTCTACTACAGCTCGTAGAATAGTAGGGTGTTTTTTGGGTCCGGTTCTCCGGAGGGTCCGCGCACGGTGCCGGGTCCCGGGTTCGTTGTTTCGAATGAGTAAACGCAGTGGAATTCGCCGCGGCCTCAGAACGGAGAGAACGGAGGAGAGAACCGGGTTCTCCGGCTGGCTCGCTCGCGGACAGGTGTAGCGCCGGCACCTGCTCCCTCTTCTCCTCTCCTCGCCTTTCTCCAGACTCGAGACCAACTCCTTCCTCCCCTTGCGTCTCTCTCCGCCACCAGCTCAGCCGACGATATCGCCGAGCACACGTCCAGCTCTACTCTCCTCTTCCTCCGCCGGCCTTGCCTCATTGGCCGCGATCGCCGGGACACTCGTATTTTTTACCCACAGCCCACCCGGAAAAAGACACGTTGCACCGCGCCCGATTGTTTACGCAACTCCACCTTTCGCGGCAACCTAGCGCTGGTGGGTTCATGGGACGATTGTTGAGCTGGTGAGAGTTTCTCATTGTTTTTCTTTGGGGTTGGGGTCGAGTTTGGTGTGCGTGAAAATTGGGGGATTTTTAGGTGATACTTAATTAATGATGATGATGATGAATTGATATTATATCGATATTTAGTCGTGAGTGGGTATTTTAATATATCATCAATGAGATATATTGATATATATTAAATGATGAATTGATATTATATTGATATGTAGTCGTGTGCGAGTATTGAATATATCATCAATGAGATATATTGATACATATTAAATGACGAATTGATATTATATTGCTACTATATGTTTCTATTCCATGAGTACACCAAATGGTCCCCATTAATAATTCCCTAAGTTGAATAATACTCGAACGGCGCGGCGTAAAAAGATCTCGGAACATAGAACACGTCGTGTCGAAGTTCATTAATTGCGCACAGCCTTCCCGACACGTGTTCCCCGTCACGGTAGAACAGCAGCGCGCCGAAAGTCCGCGTGTTTCGATGTAACGCGGCAGCCGCGCGCAGAGTCGATAGCTCAATGTCACGGGGAATTAATAAAAGGGCCCGGGGCGCGAAAGTAATTCGGAGTGAGTACGAAGGGTTGGGTGGGTGTTGGAGGGGCAGTGCGCGTTTCGATAGACTGCCGTGATACATGTCCCATGGGGGATGCCCGCACCGCCACTGTCAGCGCGCACTTTTTCATAGTCCAAAGTGGGTAATGGTGTCCCGGTGACTTTGCTATTGGGGGTGCGGGCGCCAAGAATTCGCCTCGGCCCTCGAACCACTGGCGCCTCGCGTATGCTCTGAGTCAGATTTCTCCGGCGAGTGACTCCTTAATTCCCTTAATGTACTCGGACTTTTAGATTAATGACCGACATGCGCCGCGCGTCGCAATCTCTATTACTCGCGGACACCGGCCATTAATACTCCAAAGCGACCAATCGCCGATCGAAAACACTGCAAAAACAGACAACCAATCTTTCGACTCCGCCGCTTGATTGATAATATGCAACACACTCTTTGCCACAAAAAGCACCGACGCTGCTTCTACCGTGGAAATGCCGCTAAGCTATCCGTGACTTTTTTCCACCGCGTGTCGCCTGTGTGTGTGTGACTATTAGCGCGGCGATATCGCGGGGTTTTTGTCGATTGTTGCGCAATCAGCTGCACCGGCTAAAGGTGAACTATGGACGAATCGATGCCGATCGAAGGATGCGTGATCCAGTTAGATCGATACGTGCCTTTGAATAATACGGTTTCTGATTGACGTTCGCTTCTTTGAGAGGATGCCACTGGCGAGTAGAATTTCTGAGTGGCAGAGTTCGAGTTGACCAAGTTCAAGCAGTCGGTTTCGTCAGGGTTAATATGTCAGAGGATTGGCATTTGCTAATTCTGCAATTTGCGATGATGTACTTTAAAATTGCAAATCTCACACAAGCGCGTTTCTTGTTACTAAAACTTCAAGTGTCCGGCTGCTACTTTGGCAAGCGAAGACGAGACGCGCGAGGAATGCCAGCATCACCCACTTAATTTCCGCTCGAATCAATAAACACATTGTCTCTCTCGATCAGTGGCTCATTGATGGTCCATTCGGCGGGAAAAGAGATCTCGATTCCAAAGTGCGCGCGGCCCACGCGCTCTCCCTCCGAGCGATTACCCGTGATTCCATTGAGCACACGTAATTCATTAATCCCCCGACTGCGGCCGCGTTACATCTCCGCCTCGGCTCGCACCGTTACACTGCGATATATATATCTGATTACAAGGGAATTTATCATCCCGGCTATACGCCTTATCAGGAGAGAGAGAGAGAGGGAGAGCGGCTCGGGCGGATTAAGCAGCGTGAGCGGTGCCCAAATAAATTCGTCATCCACCGAAAAGTGAGCGGTGAGATAACGAGTTTAATTGCGAGCGGCTCTTGTTATTCCGCGGCCTGTGTTCTTAATTAATCAGTCGCTGGTCGAGCGAGCCTCGTCTAACTGTACTCGCGCGGCTTCTTATCTTGGCGGAGATATTTCTTGGTTTTCATTTGAGTGGCTCTTCTTAATAAAGAACGGCGGGTATTAATAAAGCGCGATGTACTTGATATAAAGAAATGTACTTTGGAATTGTAGTCTCTCTATTTATTTGCAAGGATGCGTTTAAAAGTCCCCAATTGAGCGACATTGATAAAACCTTGCAGAATTAACCTGATAATGTCCCATATTATTTACTTATTTGTGTAAAAAGTAATATTATAATTTCAAATGTGTATTAATCTCACGTGAAAAATGCCCGAGTTTAATTTTAATGTTAAGCCACCAATTGGGTTTAGTATTTGACTAATGAATGTTCACTTTCAACAATTGAATTTGCAATGCATCTCAATTGCGCGTGAAGGATGGGCAGCGAGGAGATTAATCCTGGCGCGCGGCGGTCATTCATCGGGAGGTCTTCATTCTCGGAAAGGACGCAGCCATATTACGCGGGACAATGTGTTTCTGGGATTGAAAAAAGGTCAAAGGCGAGCGAGGGAGGGCTGGAGGAGGTGGAGAAAAGAAGCGGTTCTGCGCTCTGGTTAAAAAGAGTAGCGCGAGAACGGAAGAATAGAGGGTGGAGAAGAGAGGAGAGGAGAGAAGAGGAGAGGAGAGGAGAGGATAGTTGGTCCGGGGGGCACCTACCTTTCCCGATCGGTGGAACCGGTTCGTCCCTCTCAACGAAAAGCACTAGACGCGCGGCAGAAGGACGTGTCGTAGGCTGCTCGCGGGCTGCTCCCGATAAATGCCGATATGACTCAGAGAAAGCCCGATGCGAATCGGCCGAGTCCCGCCGGAGAACTCTCTCGGGCGAGCCACGTGCAGCCGCGCGATCCTTCACCAATCGGCAACCTGCACCACTCCCTCAACCCCTGATCCAACGGACGCGGCTCTCGCCACCCTCGGCCTCATCGGACCGCCAGACTTCCGAGGAGTAGAAACCACAGGGGACTCACTAACAATTTCCCCGGCGCGAGCCTCCGCTCTCAGTTCTCCAAGGAAATCCGAGGGTAAATAGCGAGCAGGGAAAGTGATTTTCCAGGCTGAAGATAATCAATCGCGGGACTTGTAACTCAGTGAGAGAAAGGTCGATAACCAGCGGGAAAGAATCTCTTCTAGGAAGGCAAGGGAAAGCGCGAGAAGAGGTTTCAGGATAATGTCGGCACGCGGGTCCGTCGTCCCGGGTGCCGGTCTCGTTCTGCCAACATAACCGCAGCGGGAAGGGGCCGCGCGGCGCGGGGCGCGGGGCGATATACCGGTGCGCGCGATCGCCCAGCGGAAGTAAACACGCTTGCAAAAGGCGAGGACACGCGCGATAGATCCGTCCACGGCGGCTCGCGAGCTCAGACTGAGCGCGAGCGCGAGCGCACTCCTTCGCCCCGAGAGCCGAGTTGGTTTCGTGCTTCTTCCAACACAGCCGAGCTGTCGAGCCGAGCGCCCGTTCCGTTCGCCGCTACCGACCTACCGACCGCTCGCCAGTCCCCACGCTCGCGCGCTACCTGGTCCCGGCACTTGGCTTCGTGGCACCTCGACAATGCCACCAGACAACGCTCGCTTGCGTGTGCTTGCTTTCCAGTGCTTTAAGAGTAGCTTTTACGTGTAATAATGATATTGGGCAGATTCTTAGTGTTGTTGCTTCCTTATTGCCTATGGGATGACTCACTTGCCTTGGGTACACGTTGCTTTATGGTGTAATAGTGAGTTTGGTTGTAGAAGATTATTGTTTGACTATTCTATAAATTGTCTATATGCTTTATAATGTTACATTTTATCTAGAATGGTTCTATGGTTTAATAGTGATTTTGATTATAGAAGATTATTGTTTGATTATGCTATAAATTGTGCATATGCTTTATAATATTCCATTCTATCCTGTTACTATAAATAAACTATTACCCAACCCTCGAAATCTCATGAAAAAATCCGGAACACCGAACGCAACCAGTGTCTTGTTCATGTCAGCCCATGGAAGGAAAGGTTCGTTGCAGTTCAAGGCAACACTTATGACAGAAACACACCAGAACAACTCTCAGCGCAGGAATAAACGCGGACAAGATTATCGCGGATTCAGCTACAAGAGGAAAGGAGTAGCCTGTAGTTGTATTGTCGGGGATTCGGTAGGGCCGGCGAGAAGTTTATCGCTCGTGATGAGATTAGAGCCCAGTGGGACGATATTGCGCGGCCGAAACCAGCAGACATTTAAAGGGCACACGTGCCCGATAAAGTCTACACACGCGACACACGTCACGCGGAGCCTGTTTGTTTTGCCGAAAGAAGAAAAGTGTAAATAGCGCGCGCAGGCCTTTTTTCCCGCCGCCCCCTCGCCAGAAGCCGCGCAACACGGAGAAGGCCGTCGCCGCATGTATACCCTCGATTACATGTTTTTCATGTCAAACACACGGGTTGCGTAATCGGTGGTAAAATGTCCAATGAAAAACACGCGCGGCGGTGAACGGTGAATCATTTGTCGCAGTTATGCGGGTGGTCGCCATTTCGAACGTTCGAAATTAAGTGAATTGAGTTTGGTTGATTGATTTTCACCAAGTTCGGCTGGAGAATTCGAACAAAAGTTAAATTCTTGATCCGAATTGACCGCAATTATGCGGATTGGCCAATTCCGGTTGAGAATTTTACTTTTCTTCAAATTCTCGATCCGAACTTGGCGAAAATCAATCAACCAAACTCATTTCACTTAATTTCCAACGTTCGAAATCGCGACAAGCCGCATAACTGCGACAAATGATTACGAAGGACGCGTATATAGTTGAAAGGAGATCGTAAGCGTTCAATAACTTTGGCTGGCCGCTCGCTATGAGTCACCTCACCGCACACCAATACGCGCAATGGCGCACGTGGCTTCTTCCTTGGAGGATGATCGATCCTCAATTTCCCGATTGATATAAACCTCTATCCTGCCTCGTACGCGAGCGTCTCGCGGTGGAGCTTCAGACGTTGATAAAAAGGGGGATGATTGCTCTATCGATCGGATCAATTGGGAGCCGGGTGGGACAACTATCCTCCCTCTTCACGGTGAATACGCGTCCTGACATCATTCGCCGTACTATATTTGGCAGGCCACCGGCAAAAAGCACAAACTCCCGCCACCGCGCACACTTGGCCGCCTTTTTGCGCAGGATATATTACGTAGCCGTGGAAGATTTCGCCGTTTCGCTCCAATGAGACACGTGACGCTCGCTCTGACGGGAGACAGGGAATTTATGGAACCTAAATTTCAATCTGTTGGATTAATAGCAAAGCAATCATTCGGGACATTCGGTTATCGGAACAACAAAATCATTTGTTGTATTTAAAATTGTATAGATAAAATTGTTTAGACAAAGAGAGTTTTTGGAAAGTAAATTGATGAGAGTTGAGTGAACAGCCAATGAACCAAATATGTACGACTTACGGCTTAGTTCAATAAATAGAGAGTTGAGTGCGAAGGGAGCGAGAAGTACGTGATGCGACAAGGTGTTAAATTCGGTTAAACATTCGATTGGGAATGTAGGAGTTGAAGGAGCCGTGCGATACGCGCGGCGCGGCGCGGCGCCGGGGCGCGTTGGGACGTCGGGAGTCGCAAGGCCAGATACCACCTGTTATAGATGTCCATTGTGTCGAGGAAACATGGCTCCCAGTTGGTAATTACTTTATCAATAGGGCAGTAATCGAGAGCTATTATATTTAGTTATCTGCGGGGCCGATCGGATCGCGAGCACGCTCTGTTTTCCGAGTCCCCATGTGTGCGATGTGTGCCACTCTATCAGAGATAATCGATGCACTCGTACACTCTCGATTAATCCGGGCTAAGATTATAGAGATAAGATTATCGCCGATTCGAGGGCAGAGCCTCAGCACACTCCATTCCTCAACTATCCACTGCCGCCGATCACTTTTTCTCAACTTTTCCGCGAATCCTTCCAACGTCAATCGCTCGCAACTTGACAGATTCGATTCGCTATTCTTTAGTCCTCGGGTTCCCCGCTTTGTTACCGCGATACTCGCTAATATCGATTACCTCCGCAAATCCGCGTAAATGGAAATTCCAATTTTACTACCAATTTTCTCATTCATTCAATATCGCGCCGTCGAGTGTACTAATGAACCATCTCATTTACCATAACATCTATCGATCTTTATCGACTATTGAACCGTCGCTCGAGTTCGATTCAAATCAGCAATATCCCACGAAATTCGTAGTGTTTTGCAGACGGCCAGTTGGTCCGGCGTTGGCGCGTGGTCATTCTACTCGGCTCCAAAGATAGAGGCTGACATCATGCGCGAGTACAAGCATCACTCGTTCGGTGCGAGTCCGATAAACATACTCCGGCCAGCCGCACACGGGATCCCAACGCTCCCTGCCACTCCTCTATGCGGAAGGTTTACACTGGCCGTTAGAACTCTCTCAATTGACGTCTTCCAAAGCACAGGGCCCATTTCCTTGCGCTCACCTCTCCCTAGAGCTTCGCTGGAAACGAGCTTTCCAGCGGCGTCTCATTCCGCTTAGCTCAATGATAACCGCGGTAAATTATCCTGGTTTCAAGAACAGAGATCTAATAGTAATGGAAAGTTACAATTATCGCGAATTTCGTGCGATATGTTATATTTAATATAAATTGGCTCTTTGTTAGATTAGTAATTAGAAATGGACTTTAATAAACTTATCAGGGAATTTCAAAGCACCAGCTATAAATAATAAAAAAAAACTTAGTTCCATCAAGTTAAACGCGGTTGATAGTTACAAGTCTCGGTGACTATTGCGCGGTTAGAGTCAACCCAGAGGTTTTAATTAGATTAGCAATTAAAAACGACCGCAAATATACTTATCAAAGATTCGATGCGGCGCGGCGTGAAAATATTTCGAAAGCACCCGACCACTTATCAAGCCACCCGTCCGTTAACCTTGCAATTCGAGGAATGATTCGGCGCAGCCACTTCTGATTTACCCTGTGACGGTGCGAGAGCTCTCGGCTCTCGGGAGTCTCGCTGTCGAATGCCCCCATAAAGTAGCGCGCGCCCGACAGCCTCGCCAATAATGCCAAACCAGTGTGCACAAGGCAGCCGTGTAAACACACACACGCACAGACACATGCGTCCCTGTGCTATCGAATGGCTGACGTCAGGCGCTGCGCGCTGATAATGAAGCGTGTGCTCCGACGAGCCGGGCAACCTGCGCTCGAAAAAGACATGACGGTATGCCGGGCGCGCACCCCGTGCCCCCATTCGATCAGACGCGACGCGATGCGACCATTTATTTGCTCCCGGTGTATCGCGATAGCGCCGTCGCAACGCACCCGCACCCGCACAATGCGATCGCGACCATCAGCAAATATTGATAGAGAAAATCCACGGGAATTTTGAGGTGTTGGGGTGGCGATTCATTTTTCATTGTTTTATCAAGAGTTGAATGTTGGGAAGTTGGAGGGGAAAGAGATAAACTAATGGAGTATTGACAAACATGATGTTGCTTGGTGGAAAGTTGATTATCGAGTCATGTTTTTTCTGTATGAAACTGACACTTTTTGAGAGTGATTGGGGAGTTTTGATAATATTGAATAAATATGCAGGAATCCTTGTGATCTTGGAAATGCGAACGCAGGTGGAATACGACGCGAGCGGAGCTTCTCGGAAATAGCAATGTATAAACACTCGTAGTATCAGCATATGATTCACTTGGCATCTTGATAGTCATAGTATGTACAGATTGATACTTCAACACTGATAGCCACCTGACCATAGAGGAAAGTTACTCCACTTCCTGCTATCGAATAGCCAACTTTGAAAATCAGGCCCCACGCACTAATCGTAATCCCTTCCCACCCACTCTTTCAATTTATCTAAACTAATCAATGTTTTTGTCGACTTGAAATTGCATCAGTTCCGATTTATACCTGGGATTATGATTCAGCATCTACCTTCCATCGCTATGCTGGTCATGCTACGCTCGCAGAATGACTTATGACGCGGAGACAAAATGTGGCGGTCGCTGGTGCAACAAGTGCTCCGCCCATGCACGGGATTCTCTTTTGCCTGATAGACTATTGTCGGAAATGAAAGGTTCCTTGGATTTCAGCCGCTGCTTACCGATTGTCCTTGATTGGGGACGTGATTGTGTTCTATGATCAATTGGCAAGTATATGCTTTCCACATTCATCTATCTTTTCACTAGGAATTGTTCAATAGTTCGATATTTGATTACTCTGTGGTTAAATTTGAACATAATTTAAGACGTTAATTATTGTATTACAATGTTGACGTTTATATCGGTTATTAATAAATATTACATTGAAAATGAACTGAAATAAATGGTGCAATTGTTGTGTTGGATAGTGAATGAGAAGATGAAATATGCGACTAATAATGGGAAATGGAGAATGGCGACTCACCGAGAAGGGGTGCGAAGCGGAACCTCTTGACGCGCGGCAGAGTGGCAGTAGTATAAGCCCGTGTCAAAGCTGGCATCTTGGCTGGCGGTGGTTGCGGGCCGGTGCTGCTACTACTGGCGTTCCCGAGTGCCGAGGAGCTCGTCGATGATGCTTCGAGGTCCGGGACGGCGGCGCGTTTGACAGCCCTCTCTTCGCTCCCGATGTCACTCACCTCTACGGCTAACGGACGCATCCTTCGTTAGTCAGGGCGCAATCACTCGCGTGACGTATGCGCCTCTGTGTCACTAAATCCTCCCGAGCCCACTGACCGCCACGTGCGCGCCACCCCCCCCCCCCCTCTCGCCCTCTCTCTCTTTCTTTCTCATTCACCGGCTATGTAGATTGCAAAATTTCGCGACACCTTTCTTCCTTTATCGCTGATTCACGAATATCCGTCCGTAATCTCTCGCGATCGGTGAGGTCATCCAGTGCTTTTATTGTGCTGCTTGCGATATTTAATATCTGAGGGGTCAGCCCACTACTGTGCGATCATTGATGTTAGTATTGTTATCCGGCGAATTACAAATGTACTCGAATATTGCACTCATTCAATTTGGTTGATTAATAATTTGGAAAAATGACTTTCAAAGAAAATTGTTATTGCATTAGGTTGAGTAATACAAGTTCTGAGGAAAAGCAATTAACAGCACGACAATATGACTGACCTACTATTTTAATACAATGCAAACTGTTTATGAGTGTCGAGTGCATTGTGTTGGTCATAATTGCACAATACTTATCGATCGGCTGCGATTTCTCGCGAACTCTGCCCCCCGCGAACAACCCAGAAAACTTTCCAGGCTGACTAATAAGCGAGTAAAAGCTATTTTAGCACCAAATTCGCTTACGTCAACGCGCCTCTCACTCTCTCTCTCTCCGCTTGAAAAGAAGTATGTGCCATCCAATCGATTTCCAAAGCAGACTCAGCAATAAAGCGTTTCCTTTAATAATCGAGCGGCAGTCTCTGCCGAGTCTTAACTGCTAATGCACTGCGATCAAGATGGACTTTATGTGCCATAAATTGTTGGTCTTTGAAATTAGATCTTTTTCTTATAGAGCCCTCTCGATTCTATGGCTTTTCATCTGTTCCAATCATATTCTAATGGGCTTATTTATCTCTAACCAACTAAGGTAGTAGAAGGAGAGGGCAGGAGGATCCGGGCAAAGTGCGTCATCGAAATGCAATCACTAACGAAATTAAATCCAACGGGCACATCGTGCGCAAACACAATGAGCCACTCAAGCGATAGAGAGCGTTCTGTCCGATCGAAATAGCCTAGGGCAAAAGGAGCAGCAGACTGCACCCCAAGATACTTAGCGTCAATCCCGCCGATCATCAGCCTGTCATTCCCGGCTCAAATTGACTCACTTGGCCGTCAACTTTTAATTATTTAAGTCCGAGAGTTGTCTCGGTCGCCGAGCGACTTGTAATCCCAGCTCAGGTATCGTGACACAATCACTTACTCATCTTTACTATTCCGATCGATTGTTCACCGACGCACTGGCTCTCCGCTCATTGTTGACCACCGGCGAAGGCACTGTTTTGAGAGGCGACCCTTTCGGAGAGAGTGTGCCACTCTCCGCCTCGAATGCCGCGCGTTCTCCGCGCATGATGCCACAACGAAATAAGGAGATCCCGTGACTCCAAGTCTAATCGTAAATCAGCGGTGATTCGATGTCCTGGTTCTGCGATTCGCAGTTACTCGCATTCGAACGAGTGCAAAGTGCGCGTAAGAGAGAAGTTGTTGATTTTCGTAAAATGGAACATTTCAATCGAAGGAAGAGGAAAAATGAGATGGCGGGGTAACAGTGAGGAGGAATCGAGGGAAAGCTCGACGAGAATAGCGATGCCGAGTGGGAGCTATTTCGAGAGTATGATCGGCGAAAGAATGTAGAAAAAGCAGTCTGGGCTATCCAGTCAGGAATCCCAAAACACGTTCGACCTTCGCTGCCAATGGGTCAATGACACTTGCCATTACAGCCAGTGCGGTTCCGATCGGTTCAAACTTTCAACGCTCTACTCATTAAAATTCCATCAGGCAAACCTGTCAATCATTTAGCCTGTGACAGGAGTGTGCTGTCGGTTTGATTGCAGCACTGCGCCCATCTCGCTATTTTTAGCCAATAGAAAAAAGTCTCGAGTGGAATTCTATTTACAATTCCCAAACTCGTAGAATCAAAACAATTTCTAGTTAAACGGGTTATCAGGTCAAATTACAACAATACAACGTGTCCCAAAAGCATTCGCGAAGCCCAAACTCTAAGATCCACCGCAGTAAACAAAGCATCCAGAAACGAAATGTATCTAGGTCACTTTTCCATGTCGACACACAACACGTGCTCATACCAACCAGGAAAACAGACACCAAGTCGAATCCAACAAAAGAAGCTCTCGATTCTGGCGATTGAAGAGGAGACGCAGAGAAGAGAAGAGAAGAGAAGGTGGGGTTGGACGGAGCGTTAAGTGTTAATCGGCAGGTGATGGATCCAGGCTACTCACTCATTGACAGGGGTCTCTTGAGCGTATTGGCGGCGAGTCGGAGCCCGGTGGTGGCCGGTTGGACGCGATGGTTCACGGATGACTGTGCCGCGTTCCCGGCGGCCAGGGATATCTTGGCGCTCATCCTCGAGCCGCGGCTGCTGCTGCTGGTTCTGCCGTCGGCGTCGGCGCCGCTCTTGCACGCCGATTCCTGCGATCCTGACTCACGTACCGGGAAGTCGGGCTCGGAGGTCGCGCGGGCATACCTTCTCATTAAATCACGGCAAACCTCTTCCTCTCCCTCGCTTGCCCTCGCCCTCGACCACTGCTGCTGCTCCTGATGGACCTCCGATCGACTTGACCCCGCGTCCTCCTCCTTCCGCTCAGAGTGCATTCACGATCTGCGTAGGAGAGCGCGCGCCCCCTCCGATTATTCTTGGTGTCAGTCGGCCCATTAAGCCGCCAGCTTTCAATGACGCTTTCGCCCTCTCATTCAGAATCACTTTCTATCACCGCTTCAAGCTTTCGGCGCTCGTCATAGGGACCCTGTAAGAGATGGAAGGTTTGTTGTCAGTTTTACTTATTTTTGTGGCAAGTATCTTGATGGTTTTAATTAGTTTTTTGGTAGTTTGTGGGATTTGAGTGATAATAAGAGTTGTCTTACATTGGGCTCGGGTTTTGCGGCGCTGTGGTTACCAGGAAGACATCCTTGAAGTGAGGTCCTCCAAATATAATGAGACGAGAAACAGGTGATTGACGGCGTTAAGTTGCGTGCAAACAATGCGGCTGCTATCTCGGAAGGTTCTCTATGTAACGAGTCGGTGCTAATGGTCCGCGCACATTTTCGAAAGGCACTGCGGTCTTAGTAGTAATCTGAAAACACAAATTTTTCTTCAGCTCCTTCTATCGAAATATCTCCAGAGTTAATATCTTCACCAACATACGTTTTTAATAAATAATCAACTACAAACTAAAAGTAACGAAGGTCATTTGATTATAAACCCCAAGAAACCCCAAGAACCGTCTAGGGCAACCGGAGTGTGAATCACGTACCGGGAAGTGCGAGTCGGAAGGTCGAGCAAGCTTTAAATCAGTGGCGGGTCCTTCTGGAGAGACTCGACGCCGATTGGTAGCCGGCAATCAGCTCACCGAGCGAATTAACCCTGATCGGTGCAGATACAACCCGTTGCACTTCCTGTCGGGCGGGTGCAGCTTCTCTGGAAAAGAGCGCCGCCCGGTCACTCCGCGAACTAATACTTTTCCTCGAGGAGGCCACTTTATTGCTTCGGCGTACTCGAGCCGTGTGATGTGACTCGAACTTTCTAGCCGCCGTTTGATCCTTCCTGCTCGACGCTATCACTGCTCGCCACTTGCAACCGACACTCTGCCCCCGAAGCCTCTGATTCATCTGCCGGCCACGCTAATTCGACGGCTACTCCTCACTATTTCGGGCATCGCTATTTTCGCGGGGATCATTGCGTGGTTTTTATCATTATTGGTGGTTTTTGCCAGAGGTTCATCTGTAGGCTCATTAAATATGAGATATGTTTTGCATTTTTCATCCAACATTGTATGTAAGAAAAGATTTCAGAGTTTAATGCAATATTGAGATTCTTTGATTGATTTGTAATGTTTATGAATAAAGTGCTTATTTGTGGTTTTTGGTGTGTCAACTTATTTTATATTGCAATGATTTCTAATAAGGTTAAGATTGCGCGGAAACTGTACAGAATGATGCCAATGATTCACAATTCCATTGTTTGGCCATACACCGTCGGATTGGCTCGCGTTGACGACTGCTAGTGTTAGCAGAGCGCAAGCACGTCTGTATTAGTGTGTCGGTACATTTTGTAATTATCATGGTATGCCGGCATTTTTAGAAATCCGCGCGATTCGTCATTTGTTTTCCTTCTTTTCCCATCGATGATCTCGGCGGCCAAAAAATATTCTTGGCTTCAAAGGAGTCGTTGAAAGTCACGCGGATCATAATAATCTTTTTTTCATAAAGCATCCCGAGAGAACTGCGCCGAATTCGACAAAATTACTTTAACCAAAAACTCCCCACTTAAACGCCACTCGTCTCGCATTACTCACAAGACGAAGCCTCTAAAATGTGCAAAGTGAAACTCCGTGCAAAAAGCCTACATTCAGCGGCTTCTTCCTCCATTTTTCATCGTCGCCGAAACCTCTGTCGCGAATCGCGCAAGGCCTGAGAAGTGAAAGTGGAATTTTGGAGTTTGAAAATTGAAACGAGGAGGAATCTCCCGCGGCATTGTTAGTCTCGAAATTGGGTTGGCAGATGACGGAAAAACACGGAGGGTCGCGGGCGAGCACGTTGACTCCATTGAGTCATGCAGCGTGGCTGGAGGAGCAGAGTCTGCGGAGCGAAAGAGAGTGAGAGAGAGGGAGAGAGCAAGATCGACGAGAGGAACCTTGAGTAAGGAACAGGAACTTTACGGGCACAGCACGTCAAGGCGAGCCAGAATCGTACGTCTCTTTGTCCTAACTTTCTGGTGCATTAACAATGGCCGAGCGCGCGCGGTAACGCTATCTTCCCCGCTTGTCTCGGAGATCTCACATCTCACACGCGTACACTCGCTCGACTTGCAATTCATCTCTCCTCTCGATCGACCAACTATTCCTACCTCTAGCCGCATGCTAAATCAATTTCAATTTATCAAGTTCTTATGCCTGTATAAATGCAAATTCAGTCTTATTAACCCACTAAACTACTTTGCCAATCTAACTAATCCTCTTTAAATCAAATTCAACTCACAATCTCAAAGCCCCCAATTAATTTAATTCAATAAAAATAGACTCAATTTCCCCCTCTCAAAAATATTCAACAAATCACCAAAAATTGATCAAATCAACCCACCTCCATTGCAAATCTCCGCATGTCACTAACTACGACTATCATGCCACTATAATCCCATTAAACTTGTACCGTTAATCGAAGCGACATATATAGAGCGCTTGTCACTCAGGTCTCGGCATCCATATCGGAGGTATCGGGCCCTCTCCGCCCCGATAGATCTATCATTGACCGAAAGAGGAAACGGAAGCGCGCTCGCGCTCGCGGGCGCGTCGTCGACTTCCCCTTCCGCGGTCCGACGTCGGCCCCTCGGCGTCGTCTCGCTGAGAATCTCACGTGGCGCGCGAGAGCGGGCCACTGTCCTGGCGGGCAAAAATTCGCCGGCAAGGCGAGGCCACCTCGCGCACAGCCAGACGGAGGAAAAGTCACTCGGAAACGACGGAGGCCGATGCGAGCGAGAAAGAGAGAGAGGGAGAGAGAGAGAGAGACATTCCGCGCGAGTTGGCTATGGCGTGTCCCCCACCATGGAGAGAGCCGCGCGGCCGGCGAGTACATGGCGAGAGAGTAGCGTGTATTTAAATAGAACTCGCCCGCCTCAAGGAGAAAACGCAAGGCTGCGGCAAGGACTCCTGAGACTACTCGGTTTTATGCCCCGCGCGCGCTCGCCGATCGCCGCCGCACTCCTTACCACACAACCACACAACCACACACGCTCCAGTCGATAGCGCTGCTGACGTCGGCTAAAGCTCCGCTCATATCACGAACTTGCCTTTTTTCCCGTTTTTTAGATATCAAACCAAAACAGGCATATGCTCTTTATAATTCAAACTATTTAGGTTTCTACAATTTTCGAATTAACTTCCTCTAAGATCGAGTGGCATTTCCGGTTTCTAGCCAATTAAAGATTTCTTGATCTTAAATCAAGCGTACAGAAATCAATATAAATTTCCAATAAAATTAATAACTCGATAAATCGCATTCCTTCGAAAATCTAAACATCATTATAATGGTTTCTTGTCATACTATTAGTGAGTTGGCGCAGTTGGAAATAATGGATCTAGTGGCGAAACAAGAGACAGGAAGAGGAAGAAAAAGACGAAAGTAAAGATAGACCGTGGGCGTTCAATTATACCGAGGTAAATCACGAGGCAATAATATCGGGTCGATGGATGAAAGTTGTTGTATATCGCTATTTATACTGCGATCCATATCCAGGCGAATAAAGCGGCTCGCATGCGGCGCGGCACGTTGCTGCATAAAATACCAGCATGACTAAGCTGCCACATTAACTCGCGCTTGGATATATGCACGCGCGGCTATCTCCGCTTTTTCTCCCGGGGGGCGCACTTTCACATTGGGAAAAAGCTGGCAAATAGTAGCAATACCGGAAATTCCCGGCTACCGGCTCGCTATGCAATCTCTCTTATCTCGCACGAGTTGCCCGCTTTTTATATCCGAGCTATCTCGCTACGAATTACCCAACTTCTCAATTACTCTTACAATTTGTTGCGGGTGCAATGAATTCCCGGTTAAAGCGATAAATTGGAATTAAAATATCTTTAGCAGATATTTTCTCTCATTCCTTGATCGGTCAAATCGATTTCAGATTCAATTAGTGGCGTTTCGACATACACGCGAGTTGAATGCGGCAACAGAAATTCTCATCAATTTTTCCTTTTTTCCTTCAGAAAAAATCGATTATAACGTAATTAAAATTAATGGTATGTCTAGGACTTGTGGGATTTCCTCGATTTTTCTATTAGAATAAAATGGGAAGGCTGCATTCTAGCTCACTCGAAATGAATGTGGAGCAAGCATAAAGCAAGTTTACAGTGTTCACCTCGGCGGGACTGGCGCATTACTGTATAGGTATCTGTAGTGGCGCAGCCGGTTCGCCGAGCTATTACTTTGCCGGCTCGGCTCCAACACTCCTATCTTACCGGCCAGCTGATCTAGAGCTTTGCCAGAATGCTCGCGCACTTTACGACTCAGCCATCCAATAAACCTCGACCAACTCCCCGAGATCTCCCGTTCTTTCCCCCGCGGCATTTACCGATCAAATAATTTGGCAGCGCGCGCGAGCGGTAATAATAGTTGAAACTGGATTACCCCGCTGGGTGATAGACTCGCGTCGCTCCGAATTAGCATACAATGTCCATTAGTGTTGCCATGCTTGAGCGCTCCGGCATCAATAATTAAGGGGCAGTGCGCTTGCTTATGCAAGCGCGAACTCTCCATGATTTATTGCGGGCATCAGTATGAAGATCTGCGCATTTTACATAACCCGCATTCTACCTTGTGTGCGGCCAGTCGCGACATTCCGTTAACTACGTTTCAATTGATGAGGGAGTTTTATTAACTATTAAATAAAGTGATTTAATTGAGTATTCTAAGGAATATTAGCCAATTTATTGTCCGATGATTCACACTGACTTAAACCATTTTTATTATGACAGTAATCGACGATTCAATGCTAGCGGACGCGATGCCAATGATATATAGCGCGTTAACTTCCAACACAACTTAATCGCAGGAGAACTGCTACTGGGAGCAGAGCCTCTCGTAAATCTACAAGCTTGCATACCACAACTAGTGGGGAGCACAATGCAGACCTGTCCGTACCAAAGGGGCGAATTCCAGAATTAATAAGCCGAGGGTGCTTAAACTGCCAACCCTATTGTTTACCTTCTTTCCTCGGACAAAGCCGAGTCAAATTAATGCAAAGACCTCTTTTTTCCTCTACAATACCAAAATTGAAATTATTAGTTAAAAATAATACTGATGTAAAATCGGTAAAAAGTATAACAATGGCAGAAGCTAATAAGAGATTTGAACAAATGGGCTGTCAGGATAATACTGGTTACTAATAGGATAATACTGTTAGAGCACCTGCACCAGTTGCGAGGGATCCCTGCATTAAATAGAATCGTAAAGGTCGCTGGTGTGGAGGTTCGGCGGCGATAAATCCGTCTGTTTACAAGGCTTAGGCTCCGCAACCCCGCGCGGGGTTGGATTCCAGGATTAATGAGTTAAGGTGGAATACCTATCGCTGGCCCGCATCTGCGACCCGGAACGCGTATCGCGAGCAAACCCGGCAAGAAATATTGCTGTTTACTTTTTTTTTCCTTGTTTGGTTTGTTATTAGTTTTTTTGTTGGGAGTAAATTAAGCTACGCTCTATTCGATTATTTTCTTCCAAATATAATTACAATTTTTGGAATTCTTCCGATTGCAATTGCAATTTTTGGAATTTTTCCACTTCCAATTGCAATTTTTGGAATTCTTCCAATTCCAATTCCAATTCTACCAATAACTGAGGAATCAAAAACTTTAACTTCTTAAAATTCTCCTTCATAAACAATGACAAACACAACCTTTAATTCCTCTCTTTACTGTTTTACGAAAACAGTCAACCCGAAGCCAAACAATACCAAGTTCCCAGGGTACGCGAAATTCGCCAATGCCTTCAACTATCGCACCTCTAACGAGGTATCAGTCACGCCGATAAGAAAGCCGATACGCCCGTTGTTTTGGAGGAGGGTTGCGCACGGTGAGCGGGGGGTTTGCGAGGGTGTTTTCTCCCGGAGGAAGATCGCATTGCGGGGGGCAGGCCGCAGCAATTAGGGCTGGCATACGGAGCGCATTACCGACATAATCAAATCACATGGACCCTTGCCGGGACGCTTACGAGCACAGCCAGAAGCTCCTCTCGCGACGAGGGGGAGCATCCACCCTCGTACAACCCGGCCAAGATATCGCACGCGCTCGACTATCAACCTCCTGCGCTAGTTGATTCATCTGTTTGCTTTTTATTATCTCCCAGCGCCCGCGGGGGTATCCTCTTAATCAATTCACCACGACACTACTGACATTGAGTCCTACGCCCTTCCATCTCGCGCGCGCTCTTCGATCAACCGGGAGAAATTAGCGGCTAAGTGCTGAGGCCGCGAGACTTGGGCATCATTTATTTCCGCCCCGTAGATGTGTCACCGCGAACAAAGAAATTGATAGCGAAGAAAAAGATGATAATAACAACGCGCGTGGTTGTTGGTAGGGGTTTGTGAAAGAGAGGAGTTTGAAGGTAGAGAATTGGAGAAGGTGGCGTAAAGCGTAGGGACTCGGAGCGTTGACCCGTAGCCCTGGGAGTTGCACAAATGTCGCTAAAGAATTTACGAGGCCAATGCCAGCCTGGGCTACCTCATCACGCGCACCAACTTCTTTCATAATGCAAAATTCCATCTCCTACCTCCAAATAACTTACATCGAATTTCGAAGGTGCATACACTCCATCTAACCACTTAACTTTCCTCCACACTAATCATGAGAAATCAACCCCCAAAGGTACCCAACTCTCCCAATACTCACATCCCCCAAACAACTTACTCCTCACACGCACACACACACATACACAAACCACTTAAATCTCACCTCCGCTGGTTCGAAATGGCGCGCGTGGTCGGCCGGTCACTTGTCTGAGTTGAGTCCGGCGGAAAAAAGCGAATCACGCAAGACGCAAGGGTTGAGAGGGTTCGTCCGGCGAAAAGTGTCGACGACGTCGCGCGAGCGGGTGGTCGCGTGTATGCTGGCTCGAGCGCGGCTCACCCCGCAAGCACTGTGTTTTCTAAGAGGAGCTTTCACGGGGGTTGTTGCGCCCCCGCCGCCACCCTCTTCCCATCCCCACTCCGGAGGCCGACGGAGCTGACGTAGCAGTCGCGTACTCGCGTGCGGCTTGCGACTCTCCGCCAGTGTGCTCTGCGTCCTAGGCAACGCTGTCCTTCCTCCACGCACTCTTGCCCGCCACTGTCGCCCTCCAACCTTCCAACTTCCAACCCCCTTCTTCGTCCTCCCTTGCAAGCGCCCGCGCACTCCCAACCTCGCCTTCTGCCTTCTGCCTTCTTCCTGCTCCTCCAGAGAGACTTTTCCTTCCTCTCCTTGCGGCCTTTTAACGCACCGCTTTCAGATTCTTTTTGCGCCACGTCGCCTCCGTCGCCTCTGGTAGGTTGGGGGTGGGGCGAACGCGTTATGCTGCGATATTGGAGCTTTCACCCTCTTTGACGCCGAAAGATTTGCCGCTTTCTTGGGTTGCGCCCAACTCTGCGCTTATTCGTGCAATTTCCAACTTGTTTGCGTGTTATTGTGTGATGAATTGTATTGTATAATTTGTAAAATCAACTTTCAACTATATTAATCTCATCAATGTTATTGTTATCAAGTAGAATGTTTTATTACTTGTGTTACTGTCCATCTTTCCTATCGCATTCGACGCTTGGTCTAATTTCCCCCGGCTCCAATGTCTCACATCCAACCCCGACAGGACTTCCTTATTCTCGGTCTCCCGACTCCCCATTGGATTGGCGTCCGCGTCAGGCTCCCACCGCGGCAAACATAGACGCAGACTGCGTAGTCGTGCAATACCAAATCGATCGGCCCACCTGCCTTCCGAAGAGCGAACCTCGACACCCTCGACTCCTTACTCGATCCTGCCACTGAAAAAGACGATACCTAGCCGAACCGAGAGAACTCCTACTCGACTATCCAACCACCCTCCTTGTGTATCTATCGCTCCTCGCGTTACAGACTCGGCGAAAGCCTCAACTCTCAACTTAGCGGGTGATTCATCCCTTTCACTGCATTCGTCATTGTCCACACGAAATGCCATTATTTACGTCTGCGCTGAAGGTCTGTTGTGTCAGTAAAGCTGTCGAGCTGTTCGCGAGTTGGCCCTTGGCAATGACACAGTTGTATTCGGTTTGTTGTTAAGCTTTCATTTAAGCTCTTTTTAGGTGGTGATTGTTTTAGATTAGTTTTAGTTGAGGAATTAATGTGGAGATGAGGAAATAAAGGTTATTGAAAATGAGTATAGGGTTAGGCTTCGACATTCTTGTGCAACGAGTCGACTTAAGTCGAGCATTGTGCTTCGAAGCCATCAGTGAGCATCTTTCCACGTCCGAATCGATTATCTAAGACGCGTTCTCCGTCTACTCTATTGTTAAGGCGGATAATAGGGATGCCCTACTGTGGTTACACTTACAATTACTCAATCTATCGTTACTGCTTCCTGTACTTGTTTTTTCTTGTTTGCTCATTTACTGTAGAATAACAATATAAATTAAATCAAATGTTATAGTTAATCTGCTAGACATTGATAGTTTTGTGTTAGATTAGGAATAGATTTGAACATAGTAACTAATGACGATTGAGCTTGAAATGCTATCGATGACTAGCGCGCTTCCGCAGAGTTATTTCGGTCGAAGAATGAGCGGAACGGCCGGATCGAACGTCGATCTCTACATGGCAAAGTGGACGTATTCCGGAGAATGACTTCACCGCTTGCAGGTGCACATCGTATTTAGATAATATCGATTCGAGTCATACGTCACGGCCCGACCTACAATCGACCCCTAGTGACACACTTCTCCCAACGTACTGTGCTTTCGTGCGAAAGCCCGATTGAAATGGCTACTGTCAATTGCCGCGAGCTCCTCCGAATCAATTAGCAACAAACGCTCCGATCATTAGCAATACATTCACGCGATAATTCAATTTAAATTAAAAACTTCGACCCTCAGCTGGTTCTTCGTAATCGAACGACCTTGTCATTATTTTCAACTTCAAATACAAAGTGTTAACGCCTGCCTGATTTTTTTTCTTTTGAAGTCAAAAACGGCGAACGTCGTAAATTGACTTTTGTTTGTCCAAGAGTCCCAGATTGCGTAAGTCCATCTACTTTCGGCCCAGTGACATCAACGGATTCTAGTTTCGTTGCATAACACTTAATAAAGCAAGACTGTCAATTATGCATGACAGTAGCTTGAATTATAGTCTGCTCGACTACGTCGACATCAGTTGTAAAAGTGTAATTGCAAATTATTAAATTGAGAGCTTTAGAGGTATGATTAATCATAATCGTGTACAGATAACTAATAATATAGTAATTGTAGTAATAAATGCCTTTCTTGTTAATGATGTTTAGATTATTTATTCAGATTTTATTCGAGCCACTGTCATCCATTATTAGTTATGGTTACCTCAAAGATTGTAATTTACCAACTGGGATTCCATTTAAACATTCGACCTATCGAATTAACATAATGCAAATAAGGTTCTTAATTGGTGGCGTCTCGAAATGTTTTTAGTTGCCAATCAATTATTAAGATTCATCTATCTCTTTAGATTATTTCCCATTTTTTCTATGGAGAACCAGTCGTTGATAATTATCAACCGTTGAAACTGGATGTGGCAGAAACGATCCTCGGATCAGCCGCGTACGTGGCGTACTCTCGCCGGGGGATGAAGATGCGAGGGCGCAGTATCAGAACGTCGACCCAAACAGGTCGATACTGCGCTCATGTGCGCGCTCACTCGGCACCCTTGAGTCATAGAACCGGGAGTGTAGCTTCTCCTCGCCGAAAATGACGGGACTCTCGCGGAAACCCTCCGGGAAAATGGACGCGACAGCTAATCCCGATGATTTGTGCTGAGCCTCTTTAACTCGGACCTCCGCTCGGTGAGAAGTACAAGGCGTTTCCCGGGTGCACTGATCGTTAAAGCCTCGCCGAAACTCGGACAACCTCGCGCCTAACCCAGAATGGCTACGATTCAACTTGGGTGTTGTTGCTCGGTAGTTGGATGAATTAGAATGTTGAGTAGCGAATTGGCATTTTGTGTTCTTTATTGATTGGGTTGGTAAATAGTGGAGTGGTTAACTGAGTCATCATGGGGACCAGATTTGCAGCTTGTGAGTATGATAAATGTGATTGGTTGTTGTTTCTGAGTTTCGTGATCTTGGTGAAAATTGAATGAAACTTTGTTATTTCAGATTCCTTAAAGCTGACCAGCCTTCACGATTACTACCAAAGACTTCTGCATGGAAGTCAGCCGGCACCGTCTGGTCTGGATATGGCAAATGTTTTGAAATATTTCACGCAAACTCTCTTATGTAAGACTACCACTATATTCTAATAAATGTACAAAAAAACAGTTGCAATAAACTTAAACAAAATAATCGAACGGTGTGTTGAATGTTAAACGACCCGATTTCAGCGCTGCTGAAGGAGGTGCGTGAAGCCCCGTTCGAAATGATCAAGTCCCAGAAGTTGGACGTGGAGAGGATGGCACTTTACCCCAATTTGGATTACAAGCAACTTTACAACGCGCTTACACAGCTGGTCGACGTCGTGCCCTATATTCACATCGGCCTACAAGGTTCTCCCAGCGTGCCCTTGTTCATTGTCCAACACTAGATGACAATGGCAAAAATTCTGATATGAAAATTGATTTCAGCTTTCGGACAAGCTCTCCTTCAATGCGTCGCCTGTCTCTTGCCCTTCCTCGACCACGATCTCGTCGACAATGTTCCCTATTTAGCGGCGAGCGCCATTTCCGTGCTACCAGCAGAATTGCATCAAGAGATAGTGAATTACCTGTGCTTCTATATTCTGCCATTCACCATCCGTACGTATGCAGGAATTATTATAAGATGAGAAATGAACAATCACTAATGAAATTCTGTTTGGTTGACAGCAAGGAAAACGGAAGACGGCAACGAGAATGCAGCGAGCCAGTCGGTAGCCGCAGTGATTATGATGATCTTTCAGTATTCCAATAACACAGGTATATAACTTTAGAGTAATATTAATAATCTTAGCCGTAAATATTCTCGGTCGCCAAGGAGTGAGAGATATTGTTCCAAATAAACCAGCAGAGTACTAACTCAGCAGTGCTGCTCTCTGAGTCGTGTCAGTTTCTGAGTTCCAAGGCGTCTCTCGTCATAGGTGTTCGGCTGGCCGGCCGAGATATTTTATAGCGTGTGACTCAGGCGACACCGGTTTTCATATTTCAGCCCATCACTGTCAACTATTGGAATGCTTGATGGCTCTGAAGCCGGGCGTCGTGAAGGATATCCTTTGCGTGGTCGCCTATGGCACCGCACCAGCCCGAGCATCTGCTGCGAAATTGTTATTTTATTACTGGCCGTCGTTCAACCCGAACCTATTCGATCGCCGCGCGGTCCTCGTTAAAATAGCGAGTAAGTCACTTTGCTAAAAGCGCAATATTACTCGCGCGCGTCCCAGGCCCGCTGATTTAAACTTCCGCCGCGCGCGAATTAACTGAGTATGAGAGTTGATGGTTGATTAATCGAATGACACAATTACAGACGACCTCGCTCCATTCGTCTGTCAACGGGATACCTGCCCAAATGCTGGCAATGCCGAGGCTGGCAAAGTCTGCTACGATCACAAGATATCCATCACCTTCGCAGCGGACTCCCCGCCGCCCTTGTACCTCTGCATTGAATGCGCCAATGAGATACACCGCGAGCACCCTAATCAAATGTTTTACGACATTCTACATCCCATGCAACAAGTCTCCATGATTTGCGAGAACAAGGTAATCAATCATTTACTCGTCAACAACACAATCATTTCCTTAGATTTTAAACGAACTAGAAAAATATTATCATAATTATCATTATCATTATCATTATCATTATTATTATTATTATATAATATTATTATCATTACGTGAGCAAAATTGCCATTCACCATAAACAGAGATTTGAAAAGTTGTTCAACGCGTTTACATTTGCAGAACTGCAGAGCGACTGACAAATCCGCAATCAGCGTCTGCTTTTCAACGGAATGCGCGAGCTACAACGGCAACCACCCCATACGCTATTGTCAGCAATGCCACAACATTCGGCACAACAATCGCCGCGGCGGAGATCACGTTTATCACATGGCGCTCCCGCACATCACGCAACTCGACCGGCAGACACAGACTTATCTGGTGCAAGCGATAGTCAGGTAAGGCCTTACGTTCCCCCTCGCTTTCCTTACAGTTCGCTTACTCTCCGATTCTAACCGAAAAGAATGAGGAAGCGAGCGATTAAAGGACATTGCCGATCGCTGTGACTTGCACGAATTTACTTCGAGATCTCCAATCCACGGAGAAATGAGATTTTGATTTTTGGTTTATTTTTTTCAAGTTCCAATGGTCTTTGAGAACTATTTGTTGGTTTGGAATTGAACCTTTTGTAGAAGTTGTGGATCGGGACGATTGCGATTTTTAATGATTCAATGTTATTTTTCTTACTTCGACTTTATTAATGAGTAATTGTAGTTCTTAGTGATATTGAAATCAATATTGTGATTTCTTGTCGGGGATAGAGATATTATGAGTTAATAGAAGTTAATAGAAGAAGGTAACTGTGTTTTATGAGTGAGAAGTAAAAGATTGAAAGAATAGAGGCCCAGAAGCACGGAACGGCAGACACTTGGTCGGCAGAAATTCGAGAGGATGATCTCAGTTCTCCGTAGGAGCGTCGATGTGAGAGTCTCTCGCTGAGAGGGACTCTTTGATATATCGTGAACGTATGTGACGCACGTTGATGCCGTTCAATGAATTACGCTGTTTCTGTGTTTATCAACTCACAAATGCGTCTAGGAAGAAGCATCTCTTCAGTGACATCGGCGACATCATTCATTTTCGTGTATTTAATCCTCGACGATTCGCAACGCATAAGGGAACCTTCATCACCACGAGTGTCAAAGTGCAATTTTATCAGTTTTCTTTCCATTTCTCAAAAAGCCTTACTTTCCCTTTAGAGAGATTCAGTCTTGTTGAGTTGAATTGCCGATTCATTGGAAAAGCCTAACAGAACGAGTGCTCGCATCACGAGATTGTTCGTCGGTTACTAATCAACGATCGCAGGATCATTGTTGCTTTGCGTGTGTGTCCGTGCTGGTCCATCCTGCTTGGTAAGACATTACGCTGCCACCACGTTTAGTCGATCCCGAGTCAAGCTGATTCATCTTTCAAATTATCCACACTTACTTCAGTTATCTGTCGGTGAAAATCGAAAGAAACTAATTCAAGTTTCCCATTAATTTCTTGACTCGATTATACAAACCGGCCTGAATAAAATAATTCAAATAATTACTATCGAATAAACGTGGTACTAATATGCTCAGTATTCTTCCTCTTTATTCACGATTCGCGTATGATACATTGTGTATACGAAGGAGCACCCACCAATTCTTCCCAACCACGATGTGCTCCCCTCCGACACTCAGTCACAAACTCACAAGCGCACACGCTCTTGATTCACGGTTCACGTCTCACCATTCCTTTCTTACCGATCGCTCGGACCTGTTCACTCACCGAGCATTGAGTAGAAGGTGCACCATTTGACTCGTAACATGCCACATATGTAACTGAGGACGCCGCACTCTAGCACGCACGGCCGGCTGAACAGTTGAACACCACACCGGCATGGGATTGACCATTGACCGTAACCCGCCAAGTAGAAACAGACTTGTTTCTGGCTTGATCAGACACCCATAAGCGAGGCGGACTGGTATGCTGCATGGATCGAGCACGATTCTCTGAAAGAAGTAGATGATATTTCGGTGGATGTTTTGTAGAGCTATGCACAATTATGAGAAAGAAATGAGAATTGCAAAGGTTTTTGTTAAGGTTTGAAGAATTGTTTGGAGAAGTTTGACAGAATGGATTTTGTGCTGTGATTTTCTTTAGTAAGATATTGTTTTTTAATCGCTGTTTTATGACTAGTGCTGTGTTATCTGTGGTTTGTCTGGAATGCATGGCTTGCGACACGAGCAATCACTGATATAATAACAACTGTCTAACGCGTCCTTTCTCCGACAACACTGATTAACTAGTGTCACTGTAAAACCCTCGTGGTCTCACTACGACTCACAATAAATCTTGTATTATACATAGTAATTTTAGCTGCGAGAGTGCGCGCGATCTAGTGCCGCGCCTGTTACTCAAACCGCTCTAGTCGACGTACTCATTACCATACATCTCGCTTCTCGCAAACATCATCTAATCAATGATCGACATTCTCAATCGACACCTCAATCGCATCGTCCGATCAAGACCAACTCATCACTAAATGCCAACAAAACAAAACATGACAAACATAAAGCTCATTTATATCTATCAAAACAACTCGAGTGGTTTATTAATCGAACGATGCAATTCTGAAAGCATATCAGAAATCGAAACTGGACGTCCTAGCTAGAGTCCTTGGACGTTCGGTGTTTCCTACACCAACTAACGCGCTTGAAATTGTTAATCGCTCTAACAACCAAAGAGTTGCTGTTGCTTCCAAAAGTATACGACTCATACTTTAGGGAGCAACACCACTTCACAAACTCCCACAACCCAACAGCCAACCTAACAATTTCAAGCGCAACCCCAGCGAGAATGTCGATCAGCCTGGACCCTTATTGGCCCGCGGGATCCTAGAGTCTCACTAATCGATTAGAATCGATCGACAAGCGATTGCAGGCGGGCGCGGTATTGGATGGCGTTGGGCAGCGGTGGTACATAAGACTCTTTCTGTACTTGCAGCCTGCTTAACGAAGCCGAACCGCTAAGTATGGATAGTAATCGAGAGATCTCGGAGATAAGTACTAATAAGGGCAGCACAGGATTCCCAGGGAGTGGGAGCATGGGCGGCGCCGGTGGCGGAGGTGGCGGAGGTGGTGGCGGTGGTGGTATGGGCCAGGGTGAGCCCCAGAGCCTCGAGGAGCGGCAATTGCTCGGCCGATATGGCGTCTGGCTACTCGTGGGACTGTGCACCCCCAAGCAGAACACACCAGTCGAAATACTCGGGCGTTTATTGTCTATGCTATTTCATTGGTTTCATGTCTCTGCCTACGCATTCGATGGTACTAAAAAAAGCCTTGTGCACCTTATCTTTTCTGTTGGTAATTTAACACTTCGCATATATACACTTATCAAGTAGAGAGTAGTGGTCTGTGTCTGGGAGAATGAAGAGAGCGAGAAAGGGGAGAGAGAGAGAGAGAGAGAGCTTGGGTAGATTACGTAGTGGAATTGGCCGCGCGCGTGGACACATTCGATTTGCAATTGGAGCCTGAAATTACTCGAAAAGTGTAAGGACCTTTAGAGAAAGAACACTGACAGAATCTATTCTCAACTCGTGTATATACGTGCAGGTGCTTTCGTGAGGTCGATGTTTCCCCAGCTTCAGCTTTCCTACAACTGCCACCTCTTTCTCACATACGTATGTTGTCTTTGCTACTTTGGACGTTTGGACAGGTAGCTTCTCGCATCCCACACCCTCGCCAATCTCGAGTGTTCTGTTTGGTGTCGCTGTGAATCTCTGCTGGGCAAGTGTTTGAATTAGATTTGTGAAAGGTAGCCCCCTCAAGTCGCCACTCGAGGAGAGCATTGCCCACCCACCTATGCATGTACACACACGAGTCTCGTGTTTTGAGACTTTTGAGAGTTTACCGAGGAAGAGTGCGTCTGCGTCGCGGCTAGTAGAACTTCAACCTCCACTCAATAAACTCTGAAGTGCATTTTAATCTAATTGCTGATTAATTACAGTGAAACATCCCATTTCAATTTATGTTTGAAGAATTGGGAAATTAATTTCGATGAAAATATTCAAACTTTATTGATGGAGGAAGTAGAACAACCCGATCCGCTTATTCCCTGTCGTGACGTGTCAACTATTTATCTATCGGCATATCCTAAACTATCTTGAGTCGCAATCATCGTCTACCTCTGGCAGAAATTGATCTTGAAACTTGATGTTCCCCACATGTCACGCATGTCTCTAACTGCAAAGATCAATGTGACACCGCTCAGATCAATGTCCCTCAAAGTCAATCGCTTTCTCGATATCGTGACTTTTCTCTCTGTTGTATTTCCCCTGTGTCATTCTGGCCATACGACACATTCTCTCATTCCAATACTATCATCATCAATAATTCAACTCTTGGGAATTATACTCTGGGAATTATACTCTGCCATCATTTTCAATACGGTTTCTACAAATCCGATAACCAAATCATTTTTATATCATTAAAATTTGATAAAATGAATAAAGTGTAAGAAAAACAGTCCAAACAAGCAAGTCGCTTTCGAGTCACTGTCACGAGACACCTTTCGCCCCAGAAACTCATAGAACTCATAGAACCCAATTAGATTTCCCCGGTCGGCCGGAGCGAATACTAAGAGGATTCCAATCCCACAGGTCAAGCAGAAAGTGCACTCGAGAAACTAAAAACTGAGTACGTCCGGGGCTGGTTGACTGACGTCATGAAGACTCATTACAAAGTATTTATCTCGTGCTTGTTACCCCACCCGGAGGACTACGTCAGAGTCGGCGGACATTGGTACAGTAAAAGCCGGATTAATCGCGTATTTCTCCCTTTTCCCATTTGAAATTTCAACCTACTCGTCATACTATTGAACAGCGAGGCGTAATGGTAATTTGTCTGAATAAAATGAACTTTCCACAAGGGAAACACTCGCCTCGAGAACGTCGCATCTAAAGGACGGTCTGAATCGACTGTTCTGTTTGGTCCCGTACGACGTGATTACCGTCGACGTCTGGGACTATGTGATGCCGCACTGGATGGAAGCTATGGTCAACGACGTACCGGAGAATGAGCTGCATGAGCTTAAAATCCTCTTATGGTAAAAACTAGAGTGTAAATTGCACCGTTGAGGAAGACACGAAGAATAGAGGAAGTTAAGTTGTATTGTAACTTTCAGTAAAATGCTTGACCCGGAAATGAGTCCTTTGGGCTTCGACGCAAAGAAGATGTACAATTTCGTCGCGAAGCAATTCGTCAAGACTTCCGCGAAGATTCAGGAGCAAGCGCTCAATTGGCTCCAAACACTGACTATGCTGGAAATCAGCATTCCCCTCACACAATTGTTCTCCATGTTCAGCGATGGAATCACAGTTATGGGCGCCATGAATTCCGCCGAGTGCGAACAGAAACCCACTAAAGCACCTAAAACCGAGGACGGCGATGAAACTGCCACTCGTAAGATATAAATATTATTTGAAGTATTCCAATATTTCAAATTTTATCGATTAAAAACAAAGACATATTATTTGAAATATTCCAATATTTCAAGTTTTATCGATTAAAATCTATTAGAAAATACTAATAATAAAAGGCTCGCATATTTACAGAACCTGACTCAGGAAAGTCAATGACGGAAGACATGCTTTCCGACGACATAGTCCCAACGCCGAGACACATGGAGTTTTCAACAAACGCGGAGCTAAACCTCTCTTGTTGCATTCTGATGCTTGACATACTTCTAAAGCAGGTGAGTCAGCGAACGACTTTCCCCTAATTCGGCGAGTTTCTCATCAACGATTCCATTGCAGATGGAACTGCAGGGTGTCGACAGGCACACGGGTATCCACACGCCTGTCTGCAGAGACGCCAGTCAGTTAATGAAGTCGATCCTGGCCTCGAACTGGAACCACTGTCACGTCTGCGAGACCGATACCGAGTGCACTTATTGCGAGTCCAGAGTCATCTGGCACCAGTTGTGCTTGCAATTGGTTACGTACATGACACCTGAGAACCCAGCTTATCCTCCCGATGTAAGTTCCACTGGACAGAAGATAATTAGAGTCGGAAGTTTTGGGTGTTGGATGAGGTTGTTGATTGGTTGAGAAGATAAAGGATAAATAAAGCGGTGTGTTTAGACGATCGTAGACGAAACAGCAGAGGACCACGGTCGAAAGAGTCCGGAGAGCTCGAGGAAGGGCGACTCGAAACCGGACGTCGTTATCAACATGCCGGTCTCGGAGCTCCACTCGGTCGGCGGCGTCCTCGCCAACATGCCCCACGTATGTCCCCACTCAACATTCGTCTCTCTCCTTCCCTCTCTTTACACGATATATATTATCAACTACACTGCGGCCTAACAAACCACCAAGAAACACCATATGCTCTATCTCTCTCTCTCGCCGTCTCGCCGTCTCGCAACCGAAACCGTCTAACCGTCACGCAGCATGCTCTACGTGTCTGATCTCTCTGTGTCTGCCTCTCTTCTTCTTCTTCTTCTACTACTACTACTACTACTACTACTACTTCTTCTTCCTCCTCTACCACGAAATCTACGGCGAGACAATATACAAAACAGAAAAGAAAGCACGAAAGAAAGAAAGAAAGAAAGAAAGAGAGAAAGTGAAACACGGTAGGCTAATGAGTGTCGCCCGAGTAGCTATTTTGATCCTTTATCTCAGTTCTTCGAACAGATCATGACAGCCACTGTAGAGACAGTTTCGGAGCAGCTCGACCTCGCGGCCATCATGCCCACCGAGAAAGTCATGTCCGCGGTCGCCCGTGCTGTCACCCTCTCCGAAACCGACGTCGGTGAGATGACTCTTGCACTCTTTCAACCACAAACCTCACTCGATTCTTCTAATTTATTAATGTTGATTTAGCAACGGCAACGGTCAGTGTAGCCAAGCCACGATTAATTGGCGAGAATGATCAGCCAGTGACACTGAGCCCCGAGAACGAACTCGATGACTTCTGGCACACGTCCGTCGGCAAGTTTCGATTCACCATCGAGGATTTACCCGAACCTTTGCAGTATATACACAAGCTTTTGAAGGTATTTCATTCAATCCTCTTTAATCCGATTCTTAGTTATACTGAACGATTTCAATAACAGGAAATAGAAATAATCGAGAAGCCTGATATTCTCTACTACATGTTGCAATGCCTGAACGTTATGTGCCTTTATGGCGACGCGTTTAACACGGCGGTGAAAGAGCATCGAGGCTTTTTCATTTGGTGCCAAGAGAACTTGTTAATTAAGAAGTAAGTCCCTTCGTCACCCTTCCTACTTTCATTGACCAAAACAAGATATATATTGTTCTATCTAACAATGCAGCTTGTGGGAACTTCTGAACGCCGAGCATTCGCACATCGCGCAAGTTACGGTCCCGCTATTGTTGCATTGCGTCACTTTGCCGTGCGGCACCGACACCTTTTGGCGCCTCGTACAAGAGGAATTCCATAACTCGGATTGGCGTGTCCGCTTTGTCGCAGGTATCCTAAAACTCGAAAATTTTGCACTACACGTGAATCGCATTTGATTAATTCGACTTTCGCGAAACAGTGGAGAGAGTCACCCTAATAGCGAGATTCATGGACTCGACGCCGCTTAGGAACGTCTTGAGCCTTCAAGCGGCGCTGGCCAATGCTTTTTGCTATCTAATTAGCAGTATGGACGACGTCAATGTATACGTCGCGCAGCGAGCTACTTTGTACTTGGGAACCATTCACGACACTGCTATACGAGTGAGTTCGCAATTCACTGCTTTGAAAATCATCAAATAACTTTTAATTTCTAGCTAAGTCCAAACATACTTGGTTCTCAAGCTATACGTGGAATTACACTTATAATCGAGAAAAAGATTAATAAGGAAAATGACAAAGTTTTGCATTGAACGTTTCAGTCGCTGATCATGTGCCTCGAGACCCAATTCGATTCGGTAATAGTGGACAGGCCGATGGTCCTCCAATCGCTCTATCAGCTTCATAACAGTCTGAGCGACAGGCGAATTCTCACCTGGGAGTTCTTCCTCAACAGGTTCGACGCGCTTTTCCTCGAGGCGCAGATTAATCTCGAGAAGAGCGGGGACATCGCCTACTTACGTGGTTAGTTTAACTTATTAAAAGGAACAATCTTGAAAATGTCGTCCTCAAACTATCGAGAATCGAACTAACCGATTGATAGAGTAGAAACGATTCTAATGACTGTTAATGACGCAATTTTGTAATTATAAGTATGAGCACCGTTAGAAATGGGCAACGTGAGAAATGATTGAGTTAATGGGTCGTAGCTAGTAGGACTGCGAATGTTGCAGACCTAAGAAATACCGATCTGAACAGCGAGACTTTCATGAAGAAGTTAAACAGGGCGCACGAGGCTCTCTCGCAATCGGACGGGAGCGGCACGAGCTCGATTAAGACGCTCAGCGCGAGCTTTGGCACCAAGTGGCCTTATAAACGGACCATGTCCGCCCCGGCCTCCATGATTCCGAGGCAGGACACCAAGCAAGGTATCATTCAATCAGCCAACTCTTAACCATCACCACTCGCAACTCACTCTATCCATCCACCTCTATCCGCGAGTCGACCAGTTATAGTCGATAGCTCACTATGTCGTCAAATGTAATCGGAGCGAAAGAATGCCGGATTGTCCATAGCTTTTCACCGAGTGCAAGCTTCGTCGTCGAGTCCACTGTGTCCAAAGCTTTAACGCACTTTCATTCGGGCGCCAGTGTCTTGGGAGCGATGCTTATAGTCAGTCTTCAGTCTTCTGCACACTTTATTCTCAGAGGGTAATCGCTGTGAGTGTAGAGTGATAGCTCGCCCGAGTGAATAGAGAAACGGCCGAGAGAGTTTTCGTCCTTGTATATACACTAGATAGGAGAGCGAACTTGAAGAACTAGAAGGCAGCCTGCGAGCTTTTTGATCGACTAACATCTCATTGAATCTAAAATTATGAATACTAATTAGTGAAAGATTGAGATCAAGAAGCTCGGGGCCGGCGATCACGGGGAAGAATGTTAAAAGTGTCGGCACCTCATTACCCCTAATTATACACGAGTTTATGTGTGTTGCTTCCGGCTATCTCGGTAAATGGCGCTCAGAGAAGGAAAAGGTGTACAGTCGCCAGTACTCGGCGCCTATCCTGAAGCGCAAGAGCTCGAGATTCGGACTGGGTCAGTTGCTGGGGTCGACCCCGCCTAATAACAGTATACCAGGTAGAGTAGTGGCTGTTTTCCGAGGCTTAATAGTATAGAAACTACATAGTCGTCACACCTACCCATCTGTGTTACACGTTTACATGTCACCCTCACTCTTTGCCAAACACCACCCCCACCCCCAGCCATTTAACTATAATCGCAATTCACCGCCACAATCGAGGACATTGTGGGAGAGTTGAGGCGCGATGGTTTGGTAAGTGATTGAGTCGTTGTTCCAATCCGGAATCGCTATGCTGTCCAATACCGCTTTCTCTCTTCTGCTCCTATCACTTTCTCGTGAGTATGTCGTATGTTGCCTCGATCGATTCCAGTAATAATTGTCCACCGGGATCATTATCAATTTGCACATTGACGCATGCACACGCACTATACTTACGCTTTTCGATATCTTATCAATATACTAGTAACACTTGAGATTTTCAGAATTTAATCATATTTGCTAGTTCTGCGCTCGATTAACAATGATTATGCTGCATTCTTAAATTTTAGTATGTTCCTCTCTATCGATATTATTGAAACTGAATTTCCTCCTACTTTCTCACATTAGAACTATACGATCTTTAAACTATTTAGATATATCTTCGATTGACTAATCGAAACTCTGCAATCGCAGATGCATGCAAATCTGGCCAACTAGAGCTTTAACTTTCTCTAACTTCATTTCGTACAGATTCCGCTCTCTCTCTATCTTATACTTTAAAATTATTATGAAAATCTCTCACCTTTTGTATATACTACTACTGTGCTCGTCAACTATGCTCGCAATAATTTCCTTAACGTGCCTGTTAATCGGATTTGATGTTAATATGCTACGATATTGCAGATGGGCACATACACTCGTTGAACATGGTCGACGAGGGCAGCACGCTGCCGGGTTATACGCACAAAATAGTCGAGTTGGAAGAGGCTGACAAAGAGACGATGCATCTACTCGTCTTCCTTTTAATGCAGTTTTTATCGAGGCAAGATCAAGTGAGTCTACTGTAAAATGAAGCACATATCCATTTTACTCGTAGGAGGAGGAAATTGAAATGAAAATTTGTAAACTTTTATAATAATAATAATGATAAAGTGTTGATGGTAAGCCCGGATTTCAATTGTCGCAGTAGTTTACTTGAACTCTAGATGCTTAATAGTTTTTTATTCTGCGGAAAGCAAATATGTAAAACGTCTAAAACCTCTCACTCCATCACGAAACAGGCTTATCCAACGGACGAGAAACCACTATCGAAGACTCAAGGCATAGTTCTGCGCCATTTGTACCTTCTACTTGGATACAATCAGATCGAGCGCACCTTTCATGCTTCACCTCAGCGTTTGAGGTAAACATTTCATGAAACACAAACCTCTTACTCCATTAAACACAATACCAATTATGTTCCAGAGTCTCATCAGTGTTCAATGTCTTCATCGTCAATCTACCGCAGCTGCTAGATCAAAATCACGTAATGGGGTGGGTGATGACTCCGCCGGTCCTCGCGATTTTGCAACACTGTCCTTGTCCACCACAAGGCACACCGTCCACTGAGCATCAGCCTCTAACTTACAGTCTCTGGTACTTAGAGCCTCACATCAGACGCTCCTGGCTAATGTCCCTGCTTGTTATACTTTATAAGGTTCGTTTGGTTGGATTTTCATTTGAATGTCTTTCTCAAGTATTTAGTAAAAAAAAATGTTTTAATGGCCTGCAGTGTCAATATGGCCAGCAGCCCTGGTGCAATCAGCTTCAAATTCTTGTGAAAATCGTACTCAACACACTGGACGCCCAGCACCATCAGTGCAAGAGGATACCAGCGATGGTGGTGGTCGGTGCATTACCCTCTCGATCACGCGGTGAGTCCTTTCATCAATCCACCCAGTTTTATGCCAATTTTCTTATTATAAGAAACCAGCTTTAGTTTTCGACGTATAATATTAAGAACCTTATAGAATTGGTTTCAGTTTCCAGGATTATTAAAGTTCTAAGTGCAAGTATATGCGCGTGTGGTCGATTAGCGTACGAAACTAGACGTGATGTTTGGCGACTATGGAATTTCAGACGTGTCCCAGCCATCGCTCGGCGTGGACCACGACCTGGTGACCGGGACCGTGGGAGAGCTCGACGCCGAGAGTCCGCCGGCCAACCGGACACCGTTGGTGTCGGTTCACCAGCGCAGCCCGCAGATGGAGACCCACTGGGAGGAGAGCGCGACCATCTGTCGCTACACCAACAAGCATTCCAGGTTGTTTCATCTAAACATTCATCGACACCCCCTTCTCGCCTGCATCATGCACCGGACGACACTTGCGTTAGCCGGTGATCGGTAAACCTGAGTCTCAAAAATGACAAATCGGCAAATTTCCTTATTTCTTTCGATTGGTTGAGAAACAGGGGAAATTATGCGGATAGAGACATTGTTGAAATTGTGGTTTAAAGATCTCCGTCACACTTAGAGAATTTCGAACTACATTTACGGTAGACTGGAACCCCCGATTTTTGCATATTTGTATTAGCGCGTGTTTCTTTGTGATGACGATTCTCTGATTTTAATTAACCAAAGATTCCAGTCCACAGTGAATCTCGCAGGTAGTCCAGTTCGAATGAGCCCCGATTAGACGCTTTCCACGGTTAATCAATCTCATGGTACTAGAGTAGTTTTCACGCACATTTGCACAAGGAGAAATTTCACTCCGTCAAACCGTAGAAATTCTATGTATAGTAACAATCTCGAGGGCCGAATCTCACCGTTTTCTTATCCACCAAAGAGTAGTTTATGCCAAACTAGAGGGGATCGAGCCGATACCACGCTCGAGGTCGAAAGACGTGTCACGTTGCATGTAATGAAAACCCTGGAATGAATATTTGTCCGGTTTCGGAGATTTCCAGAAGAATATCACTAGCGTTCCAATAGCTAGTATTGGAAGACTAGTAATACTACCTGAAATACCAGTAGAACGGGAATCCTAGTGGAATAAGTAAACGAGCATTCGATGCCAGTAGAGTTTTCAAACTAAGTAACAATTCCAGTGTAAGTACAATCCAGTTTCACTAGCATTCCGCTGGAGTAAGATTAGCAACTACCAATCCAGTAGCCGCTCCCTCAAATGCGAGTCGCTTACCACTTAGACACCAAGTACAAAACTAGTATTTAGTTGCTTTCCCCTAAAAGAGAGTAGAGAGTAGAAATAGAAACCCTTAGCGCACGAGAGAAATAAGCAACTAATCCAGCGCTTAATGAGAAAGAGAGGGAGAGAGAGGGTGAAGCGGAGGTGAAATCGTGAATGGGGCGACTGAGAGATGTGTTTGCGCTTGAAACCAGTAGCTGCCTGTTACAATTCTCGCTATTGTGAATGCCTCTGCAAAGCTACTCGATCAATGCGGATGATACGGAGTCCGAGCTGGCGGCAATACCCGAGAGCCCAAAATCTGACAGCACCTTGCATGGCAGCAGCGGTGGCTCTCTCGGCGAGCTCGAGGAGAGCGCGGCCTTGGTCACCAGGAGCGTCTCCCTCCACGGACCAAGGACCTCCACCGTCGCCGAGATGATAAGCGGCAAGCTCGAGGCGAACAATGCCAACCTCGCCAAGAAGTCAGAGATCGCAGCCAGGCCCACTTGGTTCCTCGGCAATGAAGACGACTCTCATCAGGTGACTTGCTACTTTCATCAAATATTCTACATTAATTACCATGCAGGTTCAAGAAACTTAAAATTAAAATTCTTATGGTAATTGGTATAAGAAACAATTAGTATTAGAAATAATTAATCATATAATAATAATGAATCAAATAATTAATCGCATAAGAAATCATGAGTATAATAGTGTTAGAAATAATGAATCTATAAAATGGAAATTGATATAGCCGGAGAATGTGCGGAGGAGAGAATGTAAATTGGTTTCTAAAGCAGGGAGGAAAGGCAGTGCCGAAGAATTGGAGTGTCCACGAAGGTGTGAAGATGATGGTGACGAGTTCGTTCATGGCCGGACAACAGGACCTCCAAAAGTACACGCCGATTATGCGACCACCGCCGGAGAAAGGTCTACCCGCGAGGCCGATCCCGGAAAAGTCGCCGCCGCCGGAGAAAGCGGCGATGGAAAAGCCGGAAAAGAGTCTGATGTCTCAGTTCGCTCTAAATGGCGATGGACCCGCGCGATCCCTCGGGATATCTGGTGCCATTGCCGTCGCCGCTAGCATATCTCGTCTCCCGAGGTAATTTCTAATCAACAACAACGACTCTCAAGTTTTATTATAATTTTCCACATAACATACAGGACGGAACCGCCGTCGAGGGAAAAGTCTCCGACGACCCCGGCGAACGTGACGGAATCGCCGCCCTCGAAGCACTTGGGTCGACAAAAGTGCATCGAGCAATCGGTAACACTAGCGTCGCCGGTTTCGCCCGGACAGGTCATTACCGTTTCGAGCAGCGACCATTCGGGCTCGCCCGCGGTTAGTTCCATCTCCTCGCAAATCACCAGTACCGAGAACGGCCAGCATCACAGCTGGAATGATCAGCCGATGATTACCGCGCCGACCGTCGAACGCCTTTTGCCCATTGGCAACACCATACGACCATCGAGTTAGTCATTCTATACAATTTTTAATAACAATCCTTCTTTAGCGTAATTATTAAGTTTGTCGACGTGATTGAATCAATGATCCATTGTTTAGCTGGCAGACCAACACAACGAATTTTGAGGTGCGAAGATGCCTATGGCTCGCCGGATTCTCCACTCTCGAAAGTCGATGGACCGACAGTCAGTGAGTATACTTTTCACGAGATTAGATAATAATATTTTATTCTAATGTTACTCTTTTTTGTCCATGTTCAATAGGTTCCTCCTTCGACCAGGATAGTGAAACCTGCATATCCAGCGACATTACGAGTCCCCGTAGCATATCGCAACTCGAGTTTCCCATGCCGGAAAGACTGTTGCCTGTCGGACCACCAAGGGATTTCGCCGGCTTAGTCGAAAGGGTTCGACAGGCCCTCGGAGTACAGGAAATCGAAGGTGAATACTTGAGATGAAAAATTCTTGTTGGGTTTCTTGAGAATTTATCATAAACGAGTCTTTCGGTTATTACAGACTCGAATAAATTCAGCAATGGATTCAAGGGCGACGGAGAAACGCCGATCAAGCAAGACAGTGTGACATCAGAGAACATAGTAAGTCTCAATAGACTTATTCGAAGCAGCTAATGCAAAATATCACTGAAATGATTAATGATTAATGATTACTAGTCGGCATCCTTGGCACCGACATCAAACGAAGTCCACTCGAGCAGATCAGCGAGCCCGAGAAGATTAATCAAGCAAGTGGCTTTGGAGTCACCGCCGCCGACAATGGAATCAATGGATTTCGTTGAATCGCGAATAATGGAACTGGACAGAAGAGCGAAAATGAAGGACCACGTGCGAATACAACGCGACCGGCCGAGAAAGTCCGCCTGTATGGGCCACGATCTTATCACAGCGGCTAGACGAACCGATTCTTGGTAAAATTCAATATCTAGTTTACGAGAATAGATAGACCTTTAATAATAACAAACTATATTTCTCGAGGTCTGGCCCACAATTGCAACCGAATCGCGACCCAGCATCCCAACAAGCATATCACGCGGATTTCAATCTCAAACAAAGTTTGTTCCGCATTGGCGATGACTGCATTTATGACAGGTAATGACGAGTATATAATTAATCGAACTGTAAACTAAAGTAAATTGGCTGCAGATGCGCGGAATGCGGAACGATCAGGGAGGAATACTCCGATGAAGAACTCGGACTCTGTATCATCACCATCGGAACCTTTATACACAGAGAGCCGTCATTGGCGGCTCCATTGCTTCCCGAAATTCTCAGTGTCATCACCAAGTAAGTCATTGTTTTCTCAGAGCAATGCAGAGACTGAATCTTAATAATGGCTCGATTGTTGTATTAATTGTCTAGAGTGGCTCTAAACGCAATGTACCCTTGGCAAAGCGAAACGAACATGCACCTACCTGGCGGAGCGATTAGTGTTGCACATCAATTTTTACGATGTGTGCTACACCAATTAGCGCCTAATGGAGTGTTCGTGCAAATGTTCCAAACCCACTTGAACGGTCAGTCCAATGAAATCATTTAAAATTCCATTGTAATTGGCCTCATCTCCAGGATTATACTTCTCGGATTACAGAATCGACGAGAATGCAATTCTTCAAGTCGGTTGCCCAAGCACTTGCCGATTTCAATGAGTTGAACCCAATCGCTCCCCTCCAATTACTGCTAGAGGTGATCAATTAGTTACGGACCGCACTCTTTGTCTATTGTTCAATATTGTATAGAATTATTGTGTGCCCTCCCGCAGACTTTCAACGCGAAGAAGACTCTGCCGGTGGAACGTTTACCGATTATATTGTACAACATCGCCTGCTACCTCGACTGCCTACCGCTCGAAACAGGTCCTGGCTCGGCCACGTGGAGCAGTTTATTGGCACAATTCGATGGCCTATTCCGCAGACTGGTCCTCATGTTGCCCTCCATCGAGGACACGACGCCCTTAATGAGAATTATGATTTCGATATTGAAGGTTCCGGGAATTCAGCAATCTAAGGTAAACCGGATTTTCCGCATTTCAATAAATAGTGTAACGAGAAAAGTTAATAGAAATAATTTGTTAGGAATTAACTCTATTTGTTGTAAGTGGAAATCTTTTGCTTTGGTTGCAGAGTATGCTGGACCCATTCGCCAAAGTGCTGAGTTACGCGATCCAAAATTCCACGATAAAATACAGCTACTTGACCGACTTGTGCTACCTCTGCCATCGAGGGTTCATTCGGGATCGCGACAAACACTTCTTCGGAAGAACCATTGTCTTCGAGCTGATCCAAGCGATCAAATTCAAGACTACCATTCCCGACCAGAATTTCCTATTACTCCTCCACTTCGTACTTCAGGTGACGATCCTAACATTCACCGTGTCTTTTAATATGAAAAAATCTCAATGAGCACAAACAACGAAATTTCTATTTCAGGACATCGGCGGCTCATTACCGAATACCATCGCTCTAGAGAACATTCAAACGGACATTTCCCAAATCTACAACACCAATGCGTCCGAGTCGCTCAAGAATCAACTGTCCGACGTCCTCGAGTTTTTGGCTGACTTCCACATTCTCAGCAAAGTTAAGGTAATCAACCTGATTCCAATCGAATGACTTACACTTCTCTCTCAATCTACGTTTTGTCCTCGGGAATTCAGAGTTACAGCAAAGGCATGCAGGCCGGCCTGAACGAAGACACTCTCGGCGGAATGTTGAAGTGCGGCCTCGCGCAATACGTCGCCCTCGAAATCACCAGGGGAAACAACCGGGAGAATCGAGCGGTGTCGCGCTATTTGCCGTGGCTCTGCAGCGCTCAAATGATGATGCAACAGGGGTAAATTATATGCTGATTTCGAGAAATTAATAAGATGAATACGAAATGATTTGATTTGGAATTTCAGGGCGCGTGAGTACGCCGACTGCATAGGACACATTCGACTCTTGTCCTGGTTATTGTTAGGCTCTCTCACGCATACTGCTATGTTCTCTGCTGTTAATAACACGCACATACACGGCCCTCCGTTTCCGAGCGCACAACCCATTCCCCAGGAAGTTTCCTGCCACGTCGCCGATCATGTGCAAGTGATATTCTCCGGGTTCCCGGAGCAATCAAAAACTTCGGTCCATCATACCTCCTCGTTGCACCATGCGTTCATACTTTGTCAGGTATAAGCCTTTCGAAATTTGGATTGAATTGCCAATTGAAAATTATTAATTAATTTCCTATATTATAATGTAAATGTCATAATTTTCTTAAATTCTCATATTTTAATTGGCACGACTGTTTATAAATATTCTATCTCATTTCACTAGCTATGGACAATGTATTTGGAAGAACTGTCCAAGAACAATCCATCCAACAGCGAGAGCCACAATGTGACGATGAATATTCTCGTAGAGTTCTGGGGGAAAGTAACCCCATGCATCCTCAACCTCGCAGACACAAAGGTCGGCGACGATAGAGTAAGTTCGTCGAGTTTCCTTCCGAAGAAAATATTCTTCTACTAAATAACCAACTTCCGTTTTTACTATTTCAGTTTGCGGAAATGGTGAATTTACACTTCCTAAGCTTACTCGAAGCTCTGCTCGAGTGTGGTTCCATTATTCTGAGCAAACTATTGCCCCTTTGGAGTGCAATTCTATTCTCCCACCACGTGCAGGTAAATTCAACTATAAATCACCAATTGGTACCCACGGAGTAATGTTAATTTCTCGTTACAGTTACCAGGACACCTACAGGCGCGTCTACAAAATTGTCAAGATTATCCACCGAGCAAAATGACCGAGCACTTCGCCTCAACGCGACGCGAATCTAACGCGATTCTATTGCGATGGCTGCACCGACTGCAATTCAAAATGGGCCAAATGGAAATGCAGTCCTCTATGGAGACCCAGTTCTATCCGATCTAAAGACTCGAGAGGTTTACTGGCAATTAGTGTTTGACACGTTGACTGCCTTAGTGCCAAATGTTATTATTGTAATAATAGTACTATCACGTCAAAGTCGTTCGGCAGTGAACGTGTTAAAAAGGGGACGATGAGATCGTTTCCGGCACAAAAACTACCCTGGAGAAATAGAAGTATTGAATGTCGTGTTATACCGCGCTGGTTAGATGTTTAAAAGTGGCCGGGAATTGTCCGGCGCTAGGAATAATTTTGTGTCAAAGATTATATTTGTTACATTGAAAATATAGTACGATTTGTTGAAGAGACCAGCTGCTTTCATTAAACATCCAAACTGAAGTCTGTTGGCTTTTTGCTTTCATAGAGCACAGCCTCTCGGCCCACTAGTTAGGGATTTAATTAATGAAATATTGGTACGCACTACGCGTCGGTTTCTTCATCTTGAACAGACCTTCCCTCTGGAAAAGAACGTTATGGCGGGGAAAGGCTCCATCTAATCCGAAAGAGTTGACTCGAATCATCTCGCACACCACAAACCAATAATCCTTCAAAAACCACAACAGCGTCAACTTTTAAAAACCCCATTTTCCACTCTCCACAGGTTAAATTCCACAACAGCCCAGCGCGTCCCGCGTTTCAAGAACGAACCGCAACCGGAAGAGGACGCGCCGCCACCTAGCGTCTCTTTTGACCAGCGTAGTCCAAGAGGCGAAAACATCGGGCCGCTCTTCTTCCTACTTCCTTTCCACGACGTGCTCTCCAAAATGCAGAAGGTGAGTTTGTTGTCTTTCCACGTGAAAGCGGGAAATCCCCGGGCGGAAAGCTCCAAGACGAATCGAGGAGGATGCTAATGGGATTATTGTGATTTCAGAAACAAAAGGAACCGATCCAGTCCGTGCAAGTCTTCGGACGCAAAGTGAGTGCGAGTGCCAACGCCAGGCAGAGGTTATATCGGCGCATGTGTGAGACGGCCGGACATTAACCCGGCTAATAACCAATCTTCTCTTGATTATTTACAGAAAAGCGCGACCGCCGTCGCTTACTGCAAGCGCGGACGTGGAAACCTCCGCGTAAATGGTCGCCCTTTGGAGCTCGTCGAGCCCCGAGTTCTCCAGTACAAACTCCAGGAGCCCATTCTTCTCCTCGGCAAAGTGAGTCGCCTCCTCTTCAGGAGGCTTTTTCTCGTTGTTAGCCCCAGTAGAAAACACGCTCGACTCCATCCTGTTGCTTGCTCGCCTCTCAAATGCTTGTAGTTATTTACCATGATGGATGATTATTCCGAACACGATTTACTGTGACTAGAAACGAACTACTGAGTCGAACCTTGGCTCGTCACAGTGCTTATTGCCTGCTAGTAAGAACACTTGTTAATGTTGTGTATTCTTGGTACAATTTCAGGAGAAATTCTCTGGCGTCGACATCAGGGTAAGAGTAAACGGTGGTGGTCATGTTGCCCAGGTTTACGCTATCCGCCAGGCCATCTCCAAGGCCCTCGTTGCCTACTACCAGAAATGTATGTACAGTGGAAGCAGCAGCTACTTCACTCAATAAATCTCTCCAGATTTCTACAAGAATTCATATAACTTGGAATTGTTACAGATGTTGATGAGGCCAGCAAGAAGGAGGTAAAGGACATCCTGATCCAATATGACAGAACTCTCCTGGTCGCGGATCCAAGGCGGTGCGAGCCAAAGAAGTTCGGCGGTCCAGGTGCGAGAGCGCGGTACCAAAAATCGTACCGTTAATCCTTGCGACCTACATATTATACTTTATTCATATTATTGAATAAAAAAAGCTTAAAACCCACATCCCGTGTACATTTCTTCCGACGACCTTGTTAATCCTGAGATCGAAATCTACGATGTATCAGCGTATGCCAAATTGCACAATGTTAGACAAGTACAAGAATTGTCTATGCAGATAAGGTTGAAGTATGCGAATATCGAGCGCTGGCACAAGAATCCTTAATAGCCCATCGAATTCCTCTGAATTAGTTATCTTATCGTTTATATATCATATATACATAAATCAAGTCGCCTCGAATGGAAGTAAGGCGACCAGAACCAACGAAAAGGTTATGCTGTAACGTCAGCCGTGAAAAATGCCATATCGTTCCGGTGAACGAAGTTTGACTTGCAATTGACAGTGGAAAACAGCCGGCGGAAAAATGAAGACGCGATTCAATACATACGATATCGTATGCTCCGTAGCAGAGCTACAGAAGTAAGTCGATCGTTAATCTGTTAACGAGGCAATAAACTATAACCCTGTGTCTATCGAAGGTTACTTCAATCCTGACATATAGTCACGATGCTTCCGTCGATTCCAACACGATTTTCACTCACATTCTATTTATTAACAATGCTAAGATCCTCCTTAGCTATTCTTTATTTGAAATGCGAAAGAAATGGGGATGGATAAACATAACATCTGTAGCCTGAGACAGGAGATTCATTCGAGGATTCCTCCGTAATTTCAGGCTTATTGGTATGCGCGTGAATCAGGTGTACGACATAGATCATCGTACATACTTGATTCGTCTTCAACGAACTGAAGAGAAACATGTCTTGCTGATTGAATCAGGCAATCGGATGCATACCACTGGGTTCGAGTGGCCCAAAAATGTAGCACCGTCAGGTTTCTCTATGAAGGTACACACATGATCCAACAAACTTATCCTTGATTAATATACTGTTGTTATATGATTACTTTGTGTGCAGATGCGTAAACATTTAAAGAACAAGAGATTAGAGAGCCTGACACAAGTGGGCTCTGACCGAATCATTGACTTGCAATTCGGTAGTGGGGAAGCAGCATACCATGTAATACTGGAAGCTTATGATCGTGGAAACATAGTCTTAACAGATTATGAATGGACCATCATCAACATCCTGAGACCCCATACAGAGGGTGAAAAAGTGAAGTAAGGAATTCAAATATTTTTAGAACAGTGGTACTTAAAAGCAGGGGATGTTAATAGAGTTTTTATTCCATACCAGATTTGCAGTGAGGGAGAAGTACCCATTAGACAGGGCTCACAAAACTGCAATGCCACCAATAGAAGAAATTCAGCAACATGTTGCTGGTGGCAAAGTGGGAGACAACTTGAAGAAAGTACTCAATCCACTTTTGGAGTTTGGTTCTGCTGTTATTGATCATGTACTGTTGAAACATGGTTTTGCACCAGGCTGTAAGATTGGCAAGGACTTCAATATCGTAGAAGACATGCCGCGACTAGTCACCGCATTGCACGATGCGAATGACATGATAGAATCAGCAAAGACTCGCACCTCGAGCGGATACATCATTCAGAAGAAAGAGTTGAAACCATCTGCTTATGGAAAGGAGGAAGAGTACATTTACACCAACATCGAATTCCACCCATTTTTATTCGAGCAATGGAAGAATCATCCGTACAAAGAATTCCCAACATTCGACCTCGCGGTCGACGAATACTATTCGACGATGGAAGGCCAGAAATTGGATGTGAAAGCTTTGCAGCAGGAACGCGATGCGTTGAAGAAGCTGGAGAACGTAAAGCGAGATCACGGCCACAGATTGCTGTCGCTCGAGAAGACCCAGGAAGTGGATAAGCAAAAGGCCGAGCTAATATCGAGGAACCAAACGTTAGTGGACAATGCGATACTCGCGATACAAAACGCCCTCGCGAACCAAATAGCCTGGCCGGATATACAAGTTCTGTTGAAGGAAGCGGAAAGTATAGGAGATCCTGTGGCATCTGCTATCAAACAGCTTAAACTAGAAAAGAATCATATATCCTTACTGCTATGCGATCCTTACGAAGATAGCGATGAAGAATCCGAATTAAAACCCATGGTAATCGACATCGACCTCGCGCACACAGCTTTCGGTAATGCACGAAAGTACTACAGTCAGAAACGGACAGCAGCCAAGAAGCATCAAAAGACGATCGAATCGCAAGACAAGGCTTTAAAATCCGCGGAGAAGAAAACGAAGCAAACACTGAAGGAACTGCAATCTATTCACAGTATTAATAAATTGAGGAAGACCTACTGGTTCGAGAAATTCTACTGGTTTATAACTTCGGAAAATTATCTCGGTGAGATTCATTATTCTAATGTTCAATATTGGGATTCGGAAATCTCTGTTATTGCTTGTGATGTTTGTAGTAATCGGTGGGAGAGATCAACAACAGAACGAATTAATTGTGAAGAGATACTTCAGACCGGGTGACGTATACGTGCACGCTGATCTAATAGGTGCCAGTTCGGTGGTTGTTAAAAATCCGAGTGGTGCTGCAATACCACCAAAGACCCTGGCTGAGGCTGGTACAATGGCTGTGGCCTACAGGTAAACCGATAGAAGGTTTTAGTATTCAGAATAATAACCTGGTTCGACAAATATAATAACATCGATGGTGTCATTAATAGCAATGCATGGGAAGCCAAAGTTATAGCGGGTGCGTGGTGGGTAAACCACGACCAAGTGTCCAAAACCGCACCAACTGGACAATACCTTTCCACCGGTTCATTCATGATTCGAGGCAAGAAGAACTATTTACCTCCGTGCCAGTTGATAATGGGCCTGGCATTTCTCTTCTGTCTGGAGGAAAGTTCGATAGAGAGGCACAAGGGTGAAAGGAGAGTTCGGGTGATCGAAGAGGAAAGCGAACCGACCGAATCTATAGTCGAAGAGGATCAAGAAATCGAAATAGAGGACGATTCGGAAGATGGTAAGCGACCGAGTGGATGATTGAAAATTGCAGATCATGAATATGTAATGTGTCGCTTACACAGATGAGCAACAAGAGGTCAAAGATAACTTGGAGCCGATCCAAGAAGAAACGAACACAGTTCCGGTACTGGAGGAGCGACGTGATAGCGAAGAAAACGTTTATGTAGACGATGAAACGCAAGCGGAGTTCCCGGATACTGAAATTAAAATCGATGTTTCGGGACCAAAGTAAGATGAGTCGATAAGTGGTATGATCATGTAAATACGAAACTTAAAACTTACATTTCTAATTCTATCTGTTTATTCTAGAATAAAATTACATGTAGATAACAGAAAACCTATGAAGATAGAGCACGACGAGGAGGACACTGTGGTGTACTTGGGTGACGATAAGCCCATTATAGTGAATGCAACAAACAAAGAAAAATCGTCGAAGGGAAAGCCAAAGGCGCCCTCAAAGGAAGACCTTACAAAACCCGAAGTCGAAAATAAAAAGGACGATCAAAATGTTGTGAAACGGGGTCAAAAGAGCCGACTAAAAAAAATGAAGGAAAAGTATAAAGATCAAGATGAAGAGGACAGGCGACTGTCGATGCTGATACTACAAGTGAGTTTTGGGGTAGATGAGAGTGATGTGAATGTACAACATTTCGGCGACATTTGATTTTGTGGTTTCTTAGTCGGCGGGTGCTGCAAAGGAAGACAAAAAGAAAAATAGGAATAAGGACCCATCTGGCCCGAAGCAACAAGGGAAAAAGAAGTCGAATCCTCGACCACCCCCTCAACCAAGTGTCGATTTTACTGAAAATATGGAAGAAGAAGACACTGGACCGGGTCCGGAAGTCGATATGCTGGACCAGTTAACTGGAAAACCTGTTGCAGACGACGAGCTACTGTTCGCTGTGCCAGTAATTGCCCCATACAACACACTGTTGAATTATAAGTCAGTTTCTCCAATTAATCATATTACGTTATATATTAATAGCGCCCCTTTGTAGATAATTAATCTATTTCACGCTTCTTGTTTTTAGGTATAAAGTGAAGCTAACACCAGGCACAGGTAAAAGAGGGAAGGCCGCGAAGACAGCTCTGGCGGTCTTCCAAAAAGACAGAGAAATGACGCCGCGCGAAAAAGATTTACTAAAGGCGGTGAAAGAAGAAACGACCGCCAGAAACATACCTGGCAAAGTGAAGATAAGTGCCCCGCAAATACAGAAATTGCGGAAATGAATACTCGGGACTGCGCTTCGAGTAACTATACTTCTATCGAAAAATGTAAATAGCGCGCGTACTCGTTCTATTTGTATTCTAAGGTAAATTACTCTAAAGAACGCCACTAAAATATTCCACAGAGTGAGGAGCAACATTGTGATCATACCGGAGTGATTTATAACGTGATTTATAGTGAACTCAGGATTATATAAATAATGTCTGAACAAACTCAGATTTACTTTCTCATATATAAAACTCGCATCTTGTTTTCGGTGGTACCATCATTTTTGACATCTTTGTGTTATTAATCGTTGCTTTTGTAACTTCAATGTAAAAATATAAAAAAATATCGTGCAGTACAAATTATGCCAGTGCTTGGTATTTCACCTAATATTTGAAAATATATATAACAGATGCGGATTCATATTAGACGCTTTACATAAACAATAAGTTCCTTCTGCAAATAAAAGCCCATTTGCACATGTAAGTCGCACCTAGCACTGTATTGAATGACTTCGTGTCAGACAGGTACAAAAATCTATGAAAATACTTTGCCCGCTTTCGTTACACACGCGCATGGCTGTGCTCGTGTTCTTTAACGATCTGTACAATGTTTTATAGAAACATATCTTCATCAGAATTAGTGCTGGCCGCTTCAGGTGGACTTGATTTTGATTTTGCCCTGGTGGCTGCTCTCCTTACTGGTCGTGATTTTGTGCCTTTGGATATGACCTAATGAAAAATGATTTAAATTATTCACAGTACTCATTGTAACATTAAGTGGAAGAGTTTTTTTTTGTGTTTTTGCTGTTAATAAAGCTGGAATAAATACCTCTTTCTCAGACTCTGAATCTGAATCTTCTAAAGTAGCCTGTTTGACAATTCTTCTTCTCGTGACAGTCTTCTTATTTGTATTTGGAGTCTTGACGACCGCTGGCGATTTCGGCGTTTTCGGTGTTTTCGGCGTTTTTGGTGTTTTCGGTGTTTTCGGTGATTTTGATATAGTTCTTGGCACCCGTGCCTTTTTCACAATTTTGATATCGTACTCTTCATCGGATTCGATATTATTTAATGCTTCTTGGATATCTCTCATACCACCACGCTTCTTATCAAGTACAATGCCGACATTACTATCGTCCAAATTAACTTTTGCTGGACTAGAACCCCTCAATTGCTTCAAACGTGAAAACGCTTTCTTCGGCTCTGCGGTCTTTCTCATCTTTGGAGGGCTAGGACCTAGAATCTTTTTGCCGGTCTGAAATTCGAGTTTACCGTCGGGCTTGTGTCCCAAATCCTTGAGGCCATCGGCCAAAATTTGCCGAAACTTGTCGTAATCAGGTGTATCATTGAACTTTAATTTGGCTAAGAGCGTCGTGTATTTCAGAACTGGTTCGGGCACAGCGTCCTGAAAAGATTTACCCAGAAAGTCCTCAACATTGTTAAATGCCTCCTCCTTGCGTTTTTGTACAGCGGCTGGGCTTGTTAAATTCTTCTCCCACAACAATGAACCTGACACCCATTGAATTATGTTGTATGCCAGAATTTCAAAGTCACCTCGCATAGTGGGAACTGCAAGCAAAGAAATAATGTGAGTAAAATAATTGCTAACAACAAATTTTCACATCTTCTCACCTCCATTATGGGCATCTCTGCTTGTATATTCGATGGTTCCATTATGTGCTTTTTTAGGATCAAATTTATATTCGTCCTTTGTTGTGTAATGTGATGCAAGACCAAAATCAACAAGATACACTTGATTGGGATTCTTCAGGTCCAGTAGCAGATTTGCTCCCTTTATGTCTGCATGAACATATGTTTTATGGTGGATATACTCCAAGACATTCACCTAAAAATATATCTTAATTGAACAGCATGAACTATGTATACATTAAAGGAAACAATATCCCACTGTGAACAGTTCAAGTATTACTATAGTTTTACTTTGAAAAAACACAAGCCCTTACAATTTGATAAGCTATTTTATACACAGTGTGCTCGGGAAATCTTCTATTGTTTTCTTCAAACAACTTCCACAAGTCTGTACTATAGCGGTCCATAACAACAAATCTATACTTTGTATTATTATACTCATGACTACCAGAGCCAATATATTTCGGCATACCGAGTGCCGTGAGTTTCCTTTTCTTTCTCCAAGCATCAACTAAAATTAGTAACCAAATATTCTCTCAGTGTTAAACACAAACTTACAAAATGCACTATCAATCCAAATAAATCAAGAGATATCCAAAGAACATATAAAGAAATTCAAAAGAACAATCAACAAAGATAAACTCCAAGTATATACTTCGAAACTTACTTTCATCTGGCTTGGCATTCCTCATATAAAAATGCATTTCAACAAAGAGAGGCCCATTCCCATGTGGCTCCTGAAACACAAACATCTCAGATCATATGTTTCACCTATGAAATCATCAAAAGCAAACTCCCACTTACGATTTTTATAACATTGGGGTATTCCTTTACCGGCTTGCCATTGTATGGCGCAGCTACATCGAACCAAAGACAAATAAACAGCAATTAACAATAATCCAACAAGGCACCTCCTCTCAAGTGGGTACTCGAGTAAACGGAGTAATTACGACAACGTACCACTGTAAATCTCGCCGAAGCCACCCATTCCAATGGAGACGCCCAAGATCCATTGTTTCTTGGTCATATCCGTCAGTATCTCGCCGGCTTTTATAGGATCGGGCAATTTGTAGGCTCCCTTTCGCTTCGGAGCCCTCTTCGCTGCCTTGCCGGACATTGTTAGGTTACGCGCACTTGGTTTTCTCTGGTATTCGCAGGAGGCAGCGACTCACAGGACAGCACGTAATCGCGAGTGTTTGTCGATGCACAGTTAATGCCAGTCGAAAGGCATGACAGGGTTTGATTCGCGAAAATACTTGATCTCCAAGTGGCACGCCGCCGAATCCACACAACTCTCTCTGCTTTCGAGCGGTAAAAAAAAATTCAAAGCTGAGGACGAGGAGTCAGAGCGGCACGGAAGCGTCGGAAAATGTTCCTGCGAGCGGCGCGGTCTTCGTCGAGGATTCGCAGAGAAATTCGTTAAAATGCTAATTCGCTGTACGAGAAAGAATTTTTAATGAGGTTTATCTTTGAAATACGTCGATTGATCTTGTGGAAGAGCGAAATGAGATGTTTCTCGATGGCAGGTGGTCCTAGGGGTTTTTGGCGATGGTTATCGCACCTGGCCGATCACATGTTCGTCCCGACAGGCAACAACCTGCAGGAGGCCGTTTGAAAATGTCAAGCGGCCGTTGAGGTCTGTGCCGCTCGCATACATGGGAAAAATGGGTGATGTCAGGAGCAAAACGAAGGAGAGTCCGTTGCTCGTGAATACCCGGCGATCTTACCAATTGACATCCCACTGAATCATTGCTCGTCCACGTCCCCTTACGGAGGTAATCGTGAAATCTGTTATTGTTAATCCGGAGCTCGCAGGAAGAAAGATTGGCTTGCAAGCACAGCGATGAACTGCCACCGGTGAGCGGTCGAATGTCAAGTGCATCCAACAGTCGGTAGAAGGAACGAGGATTAAATGGAAGAGGCGGAAGAGGAGATTATTGCTTCGCCGGAGTCCAGTCATGAAGATGGTCAGACTCGACAGGAGACCTTCGAGGAGGATTCGGGAAACCACACGGGGACCGAGCGTGCGATACCCTACGGTGAATGCACACCCCAGCAATCCTCCGAGAACAGGCCCATCGATAATTCTATATTTAATACAATCTCTAAGATCGTTAATCCCGCTGCCAAGGTATTTGCCATTTCTTACTTTCCCAAGTATTCACTGTTAGCTCATAATCATATGTATGTTAATCAACACAGATATATGTTGTTGTTGCAGGTGCCTGAGATTCATGATTTTAAAATAGTAAAACCGATAAGTAGGGGAGCCTTTGGCAAAGTCTTCCTCGGATATAAGAAAACAAATCCTGATAAAGTATATGCCATTAAAGTAATGAAGAAGAATGAGATGATAAACAAGAATATGGCCTCCCAAGTAATCATCGAAAGAAATGCTTTGGCGCTGACCCGTAGTCCTTATTGTGTACAGTTGTTTTACTCGCTGCAGACGCTAAGCAGTGTTTATTTAGTAATGGAGTATATGGTGGGGGGAGATCTGAAAAGTCTGCTGTCGGTGTGCGGCTTCTTGGAGGAGCCGATGGCAGCATTTTATATAGCCGAAGTCTGCCTTGCATTAGAGTATCTCCATTCGCATGGAATTGTACATAGGGATTTGAAACCCGATAATATGCTCCTATCCAAAGAAGGACACGTGAAGCTTACGGATTTTGGGCTTAGTAAAATTTCATCTCTACACAGAGACTTAGAGATATCGGATTTAGTTAATTGTACACCGAGCCTCTGTGCTAGAACTCCTGGACAGCTTCTCTCGCTTACATCACATTTATCGTTCGGCTCTGGTCAAGGATCAACCAGCGAATCGAACGCTAGTGATAGGAGTACGGCAGGCGTAAATTTATTGCCTGTCTTGCAACAGAATGGTAACAGGACGCAATCGTCGCCGAACTCGATCGTGTCCTCTGCTGCGTCGGGAGATTACTCAAGAGTGTCGGGAATCACCCCCTTTCAATCGGCCGAGGACTTGCGCGTGGAAAATCGAGCTTCGGAGAATGTCTTGCTCGAGACAAACGAAGATGCCCAGGATTGCAGCAGTTCTGGCAGCTACCACACATGCGAAGCCTCTTCGATCCGTACAAATAGCCAATTAACTCAATTTACGGACGAAGACGACGAGTCAACGTTGGAAGCTGAGCAATCCCAGCAACATCTCATGTACACTAGTCCGCTAAGCACATGTGCGAATTCGTTCGCCCGGGGCTCCAAGCGAAAACGGCAAGTTGCGGGGGGAACAACTGGTCTCACGTGCGAAATAAACGCGTTGGATCTGGAGTCCGCGGACAAAACACCCAAAAGGAAGAACCGCGGTTGCATGTTCTCGTATAGAAGTCCAGGGGTGCCCGCTATGGCCGAAGTACCTCGGCAACTGGAGCACACCAATACAATGACCGGCGGGCAGGAAAATGGCTCTGGCGGTAGAGTCGCATTTAGCACACCGGTGTCGTCTATCAGAAAAAGAAGAGATGGCGAGGAAGAGGGTACAAAAAGTGTAGCGGAGCGATCAGCCTTGACGAAAACAACCAGATTTCAATTGCCCCCGGTATCCACATCCCAGTCGGCTCCTGATATACATTCCGACGACCGATCGAAGCATCGCTCGCCCCAGGGTATTTCGCCAATCAAGACACCAGCCTCTTCCAGCAATTGCTACACTCCATACAGAACGCCCAAGTCTGTGCGGAGAGGAGCTCATCATCGATCGGACGAGCGCATATTAGGTACACCGGATTATCTGGCACCAGAACTGCTTCTACGACAGGGTCATGGACCAGCTGTCGATTGGTGGGCTCTCGGTGTCTGCTTGTTCGAATTCTGCACGGGTGTGCCGCCATTTAATGACGAGACACCGCACGCAGTATTCGCAAACATTCTCGCACGCGATGTACCCTGGCCGGAGGACGAAGAAGCTCTATCTGCCGGAGCCACAGAGGCGATCGACTCTCTTCTCACTCTGGATCAACAGGAGCGGCCGACTGCCAAGGAAGTTCGAGTGATGCAGCTCTTCCAGGACTTCCCTTGGAACGAGCCACTCAATGCCACTCCCCCATTTATTCCGCAACCGGACGACAATTATGACACATGTTATTTTCAAGGTACAATTGAAATCTTCACAACCCTTAAATGATGTTAATTAATTCTGTCGTATGTCAATCTACTTACTAAAAAATATATTCTGTTTTATGTTTCAGCGCGCAATATTATGCAGCACCTAAACGTCAGTGGTTGCGAAACGTAACTTGCAATACAGTGTTAATGGAAGATTCCCATGGACACGTGGCCCGGTGAACGAACAGAGCACGATATAAAAAAAACTGTTACGATGTATAACTTTATTTTTTATATACCTGTGTATGTATAATAATAGAAAATAATTTGTTACAACTCGTAATCGTTGCGTATATTACTTATCGATAAAGATGAATGAGAAATGATGATCACGTTAACATGAGTCTTGAGCGATTAATTCTCGGCGTGACAGTATGAATAGGATGTTTCCTCTTCATTTATAAATAAGACATGAAAGCTCTTATGTTTCGTATGCGTGTGCGAATGCGCGATAATTGGATGATGTGAAAAAATGGGCGACTGCTCCTTTCAACAGCTACTTACGGAGTAAGTAATGGAAAAGTGTCGCGAGGATCAAACTGAAATCTACATTGGAGATTGTGGGAGTCCAACGGTTATAATTACGAGGCGGTGTCGTGTGATGCGTTATGCGCATCACGTGTCTTTACTTAAGATTCTTATTAATCCAGGGTAAGAAGTGCGTGACTCTCGTGTAAACGCCGGGATATTGACCCTTACCGCACCCGATGCCCCAGCTGACGACGCCAACCTGAGTCCAGCGACCATCGTTCACCATAAGTGGGCCGCCGCTGTCGCCCTGTTCATAAAAGTACAGTTCACAAATGTCCCGAGATTGCCTTCTAATATGAGCTACGTATCATTAACAATACTAACCGAACAGGAATCCTTAGCAGCCCGGCCAGCGCACAAGAAACTGTCGACGATCCCTCCAGGCGCCGCCGCTCCGTATTTCACCTTGCACTCACCATTCGACCAGACGGGAATGGAAACCTCTTGCAGTATAGCTGGCTGCGGTCCACCTGATTTTTTTAACAATACCAGATTATAGTATCGCGAGGCAAACCTCTCGCGCTTCGTGGCTACCAGCCAAAGACATACTTTCTCGCAACGAGCCCCATCCTATCACGGTGGCGGTCTTTCCGGAATACAGCTGGGATCCACTTGGTAAGCATATCGGGCGAATTTGCTCGGTGAACTGGACCGGTTCGCTCAATGTGAGCAAAGCAACGTCATTGTAGAGCGTGCGCGAGTTGAAGCCCTTGTGGCGAACCACTCGCTTTACGCGTCTCTCAATGTGCCTTATTTCACTGTTCGTCTTGATGTTGTAGTCGCCGAGGCGGACTGTTAGCCTCGCTACGTCCCAGGAGTTCATGCTGCATGGGACCATTGAAGAAACAGAATATCAATCAATGCAAGTCGGGGAGAATGTCCGTTGAGATGCAATTAAACGCTGAAGAATTTGCTGGTTGATACAAGTTTCTTTTCGAGACAGCGAAAGCACTAGAATGAACGCCGGGCGAATTTCAAGGCATAGGTGAATGCTCCTAATAGTTTAAAGAGGAAAGGCGATCAAAGATGGAAAGGGGGCCGCCGCGTCGAAGTTACATTGCGATGCCCGACGCATCCCACTTGCCAGGCACTTACTTGACCACGCAATGAGCCGCGGTGAGAATGTGTACGTCGTCGATGAGGGAACCGCCGCAGAACTGTCGGCCGGCGTTGAAGAGGGCCGCGATCCAAGGCCACTCGCCAGGGTCAGCATTCTGTCCACCCACTATACGCTCTTGGTCCTGATTACCATTTTTCGCGCCGCACTGCGCTATGTTGATCGACGTCGTCGTCGTCGGCTTGTTCGTCGTCGTGGGGACACTCGGCGCACCGGGCCACCATGCCGGCTTCTTCGTCGGCCAAGTGGTACCGAAGCCAGGCTTCTTCGAGGTGCTGATGAACGGTTTCGGCGAGGTGAATTGGGGGAAACCGGGAAAGGGGCCGTGAGTCGGCAGGGCTGCTATTGTGTGGTCAGGAGGGTGGGTTGGGAGCGGAGGTGGCCATTGGAATGGAGCTTGCTGTGGTTTTGGGTTCAAATTCGTTTCCCCGTGCTTCCTTTTATTCTCCTCAACCTGGAACATAATTGTAGTCAAGAAAATCAGAATTTGTATTAGTAAAAATTTATCCAGGGCGAAATGTCGCTAATTTGCGTAATACTATCCGGAGGAAAACAATTAGTTTCGGCGCTAGAGCGGCACATCGGAATGCATTGCAGTCGAGCCGTAAATCTCGCCGTAAAGTCCATCCGTTTGCGAAAGAGAGTTGTTACCGGCCGGCGGACTTTCTACGATCGAGAAAATCTAATGCGGATCACGTAGTCGACCGTTCGCGGAATCGCACTCTTAGCAATCCCATTCATCATCGGAATCTCTTTACTCTTTTTCTTGGTAGTAAAGAAGAAAGATTGGAGTTTACCTGTACATCCTCGATGACGGGGGGGTCCTCGCATTTATCAGGTGGCGGAGTAACCAGCGGGTTCGAATTCGGGCAGCAGATTCCGAAACCAGTTCGCCCGTCTTCCTGGACGTAACTGCAGGTGTCGTAGACGCCGAGCACCCAGCCATCGAGAGCGCCGAGGTCGGGGATCTTGAAGTAAGGGTAGCATTCCTTAAATGTGGTGCAACGTCCTACTTCCCCTTTCGAAGTCAGACAGGATCCGCGGCTGGAGACGCCGCTCCAAAGTATTCCTCGGCCATCCCTTTCCGGCGTGTGGCTTGCTAGGTCAGCGGCTATGGGAAAACAGGAATCAGTGCCAATACCGGTTAGACTTCATTACCATTACCTTCCGATTCTAATTACTTGTAATTTTCGAGCAATTTCTCCCTTATGTTTTTAGTATCGACTTCGAAATAAAAGAAGGAGGATACAGTAGAAATTGTCTGGGTTCCTAACGCCGGATATGTCGAACCCGGCGTCTACCTAGAGGCATTCGCCCACTTTCTCATTTTCATCATAAAGGAAGGGCCGCATTGTTCCCCTCGTCGCCGTCGAACCAAAATACACGGGGATTACCCGAGAGAGTGGGCACCCACCGCGCGTGTTATTGAATTGTTAATGACACATCGGGTACTGTTGTAATGACTCGACGACAGCCAGTGTCTCGAAAACTTGCTCTCGGGTTCGAGAATCCTGAGCAAGGCTCGGAGTTAGTGCGATGAATGATTCGAATGATCGGATAAGCTAATTTGCAACAATATCTCGTGAGGATCGGACTGTAATGTGGCGTGCTGTCATTAATCTTATAGAGAAGCCGATCGCACGCGATCGACGCCGGCTGGGTAAGTGGCGCGATCAATCACGGTAAAGTGACTTTCGTCAGATCACTCCTGTCAAAGTGATGTCATAATAGAATTCCAGCGAGACAAACAGCACGAGTTCGCTGACCCAGGATACACGCGAGTGCGCGGCATATGTCGATGGTGCCGGATTGATACGCGACTGGGAAGCTTCCGTTTGTCGTGACTATACGACTTACAAATCGTCTCGTCATTAGTCAATGCGCTGTACAGACATTCTTCCCACCGGCGGGATTCGATTCGACGGATCTTGCGACTCCTTTTCCGACGGCAATCGGCGCACTCAGTTCGCCACTTCCGAATGCAATTGCTCGTGTTGCGCGAGCAAAGAAAATGGTAAAGAAACGACAACAGTGACACGCAATGACTTTTTGCGTATGCAATAATCAAAAATATGAGTGTTAATTTTACTTGAATATTAACTCGAATATTAACATTTGACCAGGTTTCATAGAATGGAGATATCAACGACGGAGCCCAACCGATCGGAAACTCGTCGCATCATCTCGGACCATACACTTATGCCACTTAATAACTATTCACGTGTGCTATTAGCGATAAGCTAGAAAGACGAGTGCGCGAGCGGATAAGGAGCGGACGGAAGGTACAGGGCTCACCTTCGACAACGACCGCGCTATCATCATCATGATGGCTCGACTCCTGGAGCGGGAAGAGTGATTTCGCCGGCGGCTGGGTGGCTGTGCTCGCGGCCGCGACGAGGACGAGCGCCAGGATCGTCGGCACGACTACCGGCACCATCGTAAACGACAACAACATCCACCACGTCTTCTCCCTGCCTCTCTTCTCTGCTGTTATCGGGCGAGGACGACGGGAAGACGCACGCACGCGAGCGCACTGGGACTCGAATGGGCAGCAGGGACTCTCGGGAGCGGTACTAAGCTGCTAAGCTGCGGAATAGCCAGTGCTCGAGCTTATAACGGCCGCCTCGACCGCCTCGGCCGTGCCCTCCCCTCTCGCCGTGACTCTTGGCCCCCAGCAGGTTCTTGCTCGCGTTAGGCCCATCTCCGCAAGCATCTCGCGATCCTCTTGCTCTTTTACCACGCGGCAACAGCCGCTCCTCGCTCCTGATGCCTGCGCATCCCTTCGCCACTTGCCCCCCGTCCCTACCTCGGGATACCTCATACAACTCGTCCAACACAATGCTGCCCGGCTCACAGTCGATATGTCAAATCGATTCGTCTATTCGTTCTGCCGGCTGATTGATTGGTAGCGGTTCTTCGCCGATTGGTGACACTCTCGCGATAGATTAAATGGTGTGTTTTAGCTGTGGGGGCTTCTCTAGAAGATGAGAAATTGGAGATCATATTCATGCGAGTAGCATTCAAAGTTACCTTTCCAATTGAAAAAAGGGCAGCTCATTACCTTAATCTCATTCCCCGGGGAGATAAGCGCAGAGTAGATCCGCAAGAGGGTTTTCCCACTCCCGCTATTAAGACCATCTCTTCCTAGGAGGAGATCGATGTCCCACGGGCGACACAGTCTGTCATTTCGTCAATGTACTCGGCCAATAACGGGGACGCGGACTGTTAGCCGATATGAATCAGGAATATATAATGGAGCCGCTCGACAATATTCGGCGGTTCGGGCGGACTCCTTCGCCAATGAGTGCCGCGCGCTTTTAGCAGCGATCCAGCGATATCCTGATTATGTAAGTTATGCGACGTAACCGGATCACGCTCTGGGGATCGGAGCCGCGGCTCGTCGTCGCCGGGAGCATCGACGACAGCCTCTTGTCCGGGCGAGCATTTACATAGAGAGCACGCGATCCTGGCGGCCCGAAGGCCTTGACGAGCCCCGCGCTGGTAAGGTCTGCGCGTAAGAGACGACCGTGAACTTGCTCGCCGTGTGATCCGCACCACCGCAGATCACTGCAATCTCTCGAGCCCCATGCATTTCCTTCTCTAGATAATCGATCCAACTCTCCGCAAAACCCGAAGACCTTTTTGTATTATGGTTTTATGGGCTCTTGTAACATGCACAGAGCGATTCACCTCACTGTAACATACATTCCCAACACTTCACTGCGTCATAGAAATTGTATTGAATATTGTATCGCACGTATAATGTGAAAATTGTAACATACATGTTTGAGACAAGTTAGGGTTGAAAGGGGAAGAAGTCACTCTGTAAATATCAAATTCCGACGGTCTTATTTATTTATATGAAAAATTCTTGTAATTGCTTTCGTCGAGATTAACCGAGAAACATTATACTTCCGTTAGGCAAATGACGTTGTTACCAAGCAATACTTTAAAGTGTACCGGTGTTTTTAAGAGGACGCTAAAATACCTGCACGAAAAAAGGCTAAAGAAAGGAGGCCCAAGGCCTTGAACCGAGGATAAGTGGCACGGTGTATAGTTCAACGAACCGAACCCTAAAGGGCAAAAGAAAAAAAGGGAGGTTGCGGTTCCTGTATTTTTCGCTCGTTGGCGCGTTGAGCGTTTTGTTAAAGGCCCGCGTCCACTGATAACGATTGAACCAACTGCCTCGTAAAGTGCACGGGCTCCACTCGTAAAGATTCCGGAAGGATTAACCCGAGTCCCGAAAGCCTACCTAAAATCGGCACAGTTACAATGAATGCAGATAACCAAACGGTAAGCCGATAATCACATACAACTATCGAACAACCCATGCAATTTAGTGTCTATCAATCAAACCTTACTATAATTGTTCCTCGAGCGTTTGATGTATGGAAATTTATGCAGCTTTTTTATAGGCTGCCGTTTGGCCCTCTGGAAGGTTTGTTTTTGTTGACGATGGCTTCCTCCTGCTCTCTTTGCCATGCCTGCTACGGAGGGCAAAGCATAATAAGCGATAAAGAAAACATGATCGAACTTGCCAAACCGGACTCACCGAAAATAAAGCGGAGTTATTTGTGAACCACTCCTCAAGCTGGGCCTCCAATCCCCAGGGATCCTTAACCCCCGTCTTTTAACACAAGACCCTCTAAATTACCATTGATCATCTTCTGTGCTCTTCTGTCAGTTTACAGATGGGAACGCCTTCGCCCCTACCCTCTCGAGGTCCTACCAAAGCAGTATCTCTTTTCCTTTGGTCTTTTCTCCTATTTTCACCTGCGAAAAGAATTCCTTCACAAACCCATCGAAAAGCAGTATATTATCTTTTTTAATGCAATGAATAAATTCGCGAATGAAACTTCGAGTACGAAACTGTACACAGCGAGCAATGCGACGAAAAGAATACATTGACCGAGCATTGATCGATAGGATACTGTTGGACAGGATCGTGTCACTGCTTTAATCAATGCACGACGCTCCGCCACTTATCGAATAATTAGGCTGATATGGTAGCATAGCTTTGAGGCAGAATGCATAATAGATAGAACAGCTCATCTGCCTGACTCGTTAAGAGCACGTAAAGTTAAAAGGGCCAAGTTCTCCCCGGACGCATTGTCTTCGGGAAGTACATAATTGGAGTTCAGAGACCCCGCGGGAGTCAGTAACCCTCGGCGGGCAGAAAAATCTTTCGGTGCAGCGATATTGACTGTGCGTGTACGCGCTGGGCGCATTGGCACACGTGTACACGTGAAATTTGGTTCAGGGCTTTCGCGCCGGCGCTATCACGAGATCGTCACCGGCTGTCCTTCCTCCGAAACCTCCTGGAAACCGGTTGCCCGGACGGGGTTGCTCGTCATTAACCGGCTGAGCGATATCTAAGTGGCCATTACACTTCTAACAGCAAGAGCACGCATCGCGCGGCAAAAAATGAATATTAGAACCCCGCTATTTTAGTACCGCCGGATTTTCGGCGGAATTTCGCCAGCCACCCGATTGACTAAAGTATCGGCTGAGGGAACTAATGAGAAATTCATTTCCGAGAACTTTTCAAGCTGTTGTTCCATTAGATAAATTTCGGTATGCAATTGCGCGCACGCAATCTTAATATTTGGTAAAAGTATGAATATAGTGATTTATTTTATGAAAAATTATCGAAAAGTTACCGAGTGACAAAGTGATAATTGCAAATCTCTCGCGCACGTACACTTAGGACGCCGCGTTCGATTGGTTCCGCGGCTCTAAGCGAGAGATGGCCGCAAAAAAGTTTCGTCTAACTGTACAGGCGCGTGATCCATTTAATATTGGCTATCGGGAATCACGGGATCCAAGTGACAACGAGCTCGAGAGAGCATATACAGAAGCATCGTAAGTGTATAAGGAGAACTATAACTTACGTGTCAGGGCCAGTGTCCCCCTACAAGGTCGCGGATTCCCACACGATCCGCACACGATCATCGCTCCTACATATCTTCCACACAATAATAGTCTCGCGGCTCCCAGTACTAGTATCCCCGTCGAGCTCGGTATACAACATAGCCGCACGGCCTAATTAGAGCACTTATCGCGGAGAAACTTGCACCGAGGGAAACACTTATTGTTTCATTGTGTCCAAGGGTTGCTACTTCCGCAGCAGTCTTTCCTCGATATTCTATAGCAAACTTGTTGCCCTCAACACCACGCGGTTTGTAAGTTTCGCTCAGCGATTCAATGAAAGGATTCGGAGTGCAATAACACTTCTATAATATTTATTTCTATTCCACTGCAGACTGAAATACATTTGTGTGCCAGTAGCGCGCGACGCGGCGGTAATTCGGGAGCGGTGTTTTCTAGAAAATTATTTATTTCGTGTGTGTCAATTATACATGTTCGTAGAATGTATAAAAGTATAAAAATTCTTACTTTTTATGTCTGTATAGTCATAAAATCTCGTATTTTACATTAAATGTACTCTGTATTAACAAATCCCTTCTTCTACACCCCGCGCTAATTTTGCAATACATATATATACAAATCTATGTATATATACTTGTTTTATTATTTATATAAGAATATTTTACGATCAGTAGCACTTTAATCACTGCCTCAGAGTTTCGTGTAATTATACTAATCCTTATCATCTACAGATAAAATTAAATATCGCATATCCTCCGATTCAATTTTTGGCTTCGAGTCATATTAAACTAGGACTCTCCAATCTACGATTTAAAACTCAGATCTTCCATCAATAGACTAAAAATGAGATATTCTGTTAAAATGAGATTCCATCGCAACTGATGAATGCGATCGTATCAAAGGTACACTTCGATCGTGCGTTTCGCCGTCCAACAATAGTATCGTCAAACTCCTATACCTTCTCCAACAAAGTACGCAAACAATGATTTTTCATATTGTACTTAATATACGCGATTTAAAAGCATATATTTTGTACGAGAGGTGTATTGCTCCCAAGCTGAACCGTAACGGTTTTTACATCGATCACTGTCCCGGCGAGCTCTGTACGCCAGGGCGAGGGTGCAGCAAATCGCTGGATAGTACGGAAGGATGTTCTGTGACATGCTGATCGCAGCTACGGACCAATGCATTATTATGTCTCCCAAGTAATTCGGATGGCGCACGTAGCCCCATAGGCCAGAAAGAATGAGCTTCTTCCCACGTGCGGTAGGAAGGGTTTCCAAGTCTGCAAAACGTGTCTCGGAATTAATACCTGAGAAGATTCATTGCAATTCCGAATTCGGAACAGTTTCTGTCCTTCTATACTCACAACTCAAGCTCGGCGAAATTATATGTCTACGAACGTCGTCCTTCTGAGAATTGCTGATTCTATATAACATGTAACCGATTATATAGAACAATACAAATACGCCGAAAACGTAACTAAAGCTTGGCCTAGAATTACAATTATACAAAACGCGTTAATTAACAATGAAAAACTTTTACATCATAATCAGATTCTTGTGGCTTCCAACTTACTTTTCGTACAACATATATCTCGTGGTGAGGGTCGGTAAGAATGGATATAACAAATGGCCCGTGCACAGCATATAACCAGTGCCTTCGTACATCACTTCGAACGTCGTCAAAACGGCACTCTCAAACATAAGAATATCGAGTATATAAAAGATTTGCAACGACGCCGCTAAAAATGTCGCGATATCAAAATGATCGGCGTGCGGACTCTGCGTGTCGTCGATTGCTTGAAATATTATAGCCAAGTTGATGGCAAGCTGCAAACGAAAGAGAAATTAAAACTTTGGTTAAATACAAATTAACGTAATTGAGAGTACACAAGTATAATTACCATTCCTATTAAGGAAGCGCGCAATAAAATGATTTTCACGTCCAATTGACCAACTCTCGGATTGACTTCTTTGCCTTGCCAAAAGTTATATAAAATGCTATTCGTTGAGCCGTGCAGATTAAGATTCACCAGCGGCGCCTTGTTCCCTTTCGAGAACAGTAATAACGATAGGACTGTGCCGATCAACCAACCGCTAATCGCTAGTTGCATAAAATTCTCTAAGATAAAATTGCTGATGTCAATACCATTATATACAAGTGTACTAAATATAATCATCAGCAACGTAGCACAGTAAAGGCCTGAAAAGAAAAGAAGTCAATTGTAATGCCTAAATCGTACGACAAGTATCGCGAACTTACCATTCATACGGTATTGCAATCTCCCAATTTTGTTGTATTGGCCCTCAATTCTCTTACCGATCGGTATGATCGATACGAGAGCAACGAACAATAAAAATCCGAGATATGCGCCAAATGCAGTTAAGTTAAAGTAATACTTGAGATCAATAGGTAATGCTCGAAGGCTTGCTGTACATCGAGTCTCCGAGCAAACCAACTGTGGCAAAATGATGCTTAAAGGGAACAAGAATACGAGGAGAAGAACACCGAATCTTCCGCCCCACTCGCGCGGTTCATTTATATCCTCGACTTCCTTGCTCCATTTGTCAGTTATCTCTGTTTGGGGCTTGGGCTTTTCTTTGTATTCAACAGTCTTCAATAGATTCTGAAATGAAACAAATACTAGCGTAAGAAAAGTTCGATACTCGCCGATATTTGCGCCGGGAGAATGCTTACTTGGTCTTTCTGTACCGATTGTCCCCTTTCTTTTCCCAGAAGCGTGAAATCCTCGTACAGAGCTTTCCGCTCCACCGGCAGAGACACCGCTCTATTAATATTTCTCGTTAACATGACCATCTTGTGCTCGGATTCGGCTCTTAGAGTATTAGACAATAATCGCGTCGATCTACGCGTCGGCATCGCGAACTCTTTTATCTCTTTCAATCGCGACTGAAGCGGCATCGCGTCGGTCGGACTGTCGCTTTCGTTTGTACTTTTTGTAGGCACGTTTATCCCTTCATCCGTGGCATCTGCATTACATGCAACAAAAAACCAATAAATATCTGCCTCCACAATACATTTATACCCTTATGTTAAAAAACTAATTGTACCATTGGATGCGTTGATTCGTGATAGTATTCTAGCTGGTCTACTGGCTCTCGCATTAAGCCTTTTTGCAGAGGACTGTGGCCTCCCAGGCGAGCGTCGCCCTGGGGACCTCCTGCTTGGAGAGTATCTCGAGGGGCTTTTTCTTACTCTGCTAGATCTTGTCGTACTCCTCGATGGTCTTCCTGCCTGGAAAATCACCTCAACTTAGACAAGATTCCTCCCATTTGTACGATCAGAGAAACGAAAGCTCACTCACCCTTATATCATCCTGATGGACAGTGAGCTCCGTTCCCGGCTCAAACTGTATAGTGTACTGGTTCCCTCTGACACTCATGATCTTACCCTTATAATATTCCGCGGTATTCGGATGCTTGGCGAGGACCTCTTCGCCTTCGGAGTATTTCATCTTGCAATCTAAATAGAAACGGCGCGCTCTCGCTGAGTACCTTAATCGCGCGGTCACACACACTTAGAGGTATATAGCTCGGAATGCGCAGCGAGCGGCGTATATTACATAAAGAGCGAGCCGAAGCAACAGTCGCCAGGCACGTGGATCGATTATTATATAAATATATTGCTTATCGCGAGAGAGAGAGCTCCCGACAGCGAATCCAACAGACGGTTCGCCCTCAAGACGGAATCATGAATTAAACCCGACTGCGCGCTACGTCCGAATAATAGCAACCTACCACTTACGTGTTCTTTTGCGGGGTTCACTTTAATCTCGCCGCGGGTTTCCGGGTGGCGTTTAAAAATACAACGGCTTCTACTAATCGCGAGGTTATAATTAACGCTTTTTTTCGCATCATAACACGGAGACGCTCACCCGCCAGGCGTTCGCCAACTCACGAAATCGGCGCCACGCGACGCCACAGCGTCAAGGCCGACCTGGCCCGCATCTTCAACGGACGCGACGCCAGGGTGCGCACTGTGAACCCGCTTGTAGAGGGTGCGATCGAGCAATGGCGCTCTTTTCAAATTTTCTATTCTAACCTTTGACTGCGCAAGAAATTATCGAAGTTTAGTTATAAAGAAATAAAAAATCGATATTGTTAATTATATTCTGTTGCATCGATTAGCTCAATCGAAATATCTAATTATCCTCGCACGAAATACACGTGACCCGTGCCATTCTGATAATCGCCATTGCAATCTTTTATTTATAGTCCCGAGGGTGAAAGGTGAGATTAGATAGATAGAAAAGCAGGAAATGTGTATCGGGTGGAAGTATTCCTGCTGCCAGATGCATTTCTACCTATATTGAAATGTCTGCCGGTGAAGAATTCCTCGCGTGATGCCACAAATGCTTTATAGCCGCCGTTCTGTCTGCGATCCAAGAGTATAGTATAACTCTTGGCTGAGGAGTAATTTGCTGTAGACAGGTGTTAAGAGTTGGGCGAGCTGTATTTTTAGAAATAGTCAACACTACTCAGATACATCATACATCCTAATCTAGATATCAACTTGACCAATAACGACAACTGGCACCTGCTGTGAATCATTTGACCCGCAGATAAATATATGCCTGTAGTTCGTACAGAATCTGCCAAATGCAGAGGCGCTGCGGTCGCGCGTAATAACACGTTTGAATTTTCCTCGCAAGGATCCTGCGAACCTAGAAAATATTGTGTGTCAGAGGCACAAAGTTACTTCCTCTTTGAATATTCTGTTGACAGTGGTGAGTTGTGCGGGTTGGCGTTAAATCATTTCGTGCTTCTCTACAGAAAGCAATGCGATGTACGAAGGATCAGAGTGAGCCAGTGGAACTAGTGAAATTTGCGTTGGTCGAGTCCCCGCGGGTAATCTGTAATCTAGTGGTCACGCGTTTCAAGGAAAGTGGGCGATATGGCGTCAATTGTCAATCCGACTGATACCAGTCTCAACGGTGAGACCGAGTTTCTGGTATGTATTTGCACTCATTTCCAGCTATCTAGGCTCGCGCCCATGTAGAAGATGTAAACGTTCATAGGTTATTAGTTTTTTAATCAGTAATTGCGTGCGTCGTAAAATATAGGACGGTTTTTGACTAATGTCTATATGGAAGGTTCTATAGTATTCGCATATGCCAAGAGCTTGAGAGTCGTGTTTCAGATAGGCGTGGAGAATGCTCTGAAATCCGTGGAGAAGAACCTTTACGGGTTCATTCAGGACGTGCCGCAGGCGATCGCTGATTGCATAGTCGACTGTAAGTCGAACAGCGCCAATGTGGAACAGACCAAGCCGTTTCTACCTTTGGTGCGGCTCTTTCCGCAGAGCAAGCCGGAAGTGAGGAATAAAGGTCTCTAGTTAACGCTCATTGTTAATAGCAGCGCTAGTTAAATGATGGAAAGCAAGTATTTATGCGTATTTAGAGCAGAGTGAACGAGTGGCGAGCTTGGAGCTCCAGCTCGACCAACTTCGGACGCAACTTGACCGCGAGGCGGAGGAGAAGAGGAGGCTCGAGGCGGAAGTCAACCAGTTGAGAGACCAAGTACGATTAAACAATTTTCCTTGCCTGAGAATTATCTATCTATGTTTTGCTAGTAAATTCTCATCGATAATTAATACACGAAAGTATGTTTATGCATATTACTATTATTTATTCAAAATCCGGTTTAATCCTACAAGTGGGAAAAGCGGTTGGTTCGAGCAGCAAGCGATTTCAGTGGCTCCTCTCCCGTATACATATATATCGCGTGGAAGGTTTATAGGTTCGGCGGCTATTCGATTATTGACACTTGTTTTCCGAAGCGTTCGTGCAAATCATATTTCGCCTTTACGTAATTCCGGCGACACGCGCAGCGACGCTCTATTATGGATAACACTGCGACTCTGCCCTTGTTACGTAGATAATAAACCAGAGCACCTATTGTGCCAGCCTGGGGGCGGTTTTAGGAATCCTGAGTTGGCGCGCGTCGAAGTTACCGCAGATCGTCGACGCCTGGCTCTCAATGGTAAATTGCTTTAGCCGCCAATTGCCGATGCGGCGATTACACATCCAGCTCCGACAAGACTCGCGTTCGATAAACAGTATGATGAAAGCATCCTAGTTTCAGCCGAAGGTTGGCGAGTTCCTCAAGATCCTCAACGGAAGTCTCGTCTCGTTCGTCCACACCTACGACAGCGAACTCCCACCGTGCAACAACGTCGAGTACCAATTCATGTTCGGCCTGCTGGGCATCGTCACCAACGTCACGGCCAGTCCGGAGGGCCGCGAGTTCCTAATTACCAATCCCGACGGCAAGGACTTCATACACAACGTCATCAAACTCCTGCCGAACCTCCCCGAGTCACAGGGTTCCATTTCCATTAGGAGGTGAATAACAGCAATAAAGTAGATTTATTCCCGGAGACTAAGTTGCAAAATGTTCCTTCAATTCTCTGAGCAAGTCGGAGTGAGTACTATTTGCGTCGTTACGAGGTTGGTTAATTGTTGGCCGCAGATTGATGTTAATGGTGCTGTACAACGTCAGCATGAACAAGACCGGGCTGGAGCACCTTCTTCAGGGGCAAGTGGGAGGCGCCTTGAATTACTGTCTCAAGACGAGCTCATTAAACGAGAAGATGCAGCTGCTTTGTCTGCGCGTGCTACAATCAATTACCTACGATTTAAGCGCGCCCGAGTACATTCGCGATTTGAACGCGTCCTTGTCGCTCGAGATGTTGCAGGAGATCGCCGACTCCGACAAAGAGAGTCTAACCACAGTTGCCAACCAAGTGATCGAGTACCTGAGAAAATCACAGAAGTTCCTCACCACCTCCTAGCTGCGAGTAATCAACCCTCCCAATTACCAGTAATAACAATCTTCAATTGCATCGAGCACTCGAAAGACAGTTTACAGAAACCACGCAGTAGCACGAGCGACGATAATCTGCAACGGTGAAATTCAAGTACAATGACTGCGCTTGAAATCGCACAGGCCGTTGATTAAATCCACAGACTGATCCACGGCGTATTGATTGATCCGATTATACCATAAAATGCGAGCTAATCGTTTCTGCGCACGCCGCGATAATACCCGCTTAGAAATCTTAGCAGCGCGCGCCAGTCTGCTCGCCGGCAGATGTGCTCTCGCGTAGGCCCTCTCGCCTATATCCGGCCGCATCCTTGGAACTGGTCTCTCTGACTAATCGCCGAGAGAGAGAGCTGCCGAATATCGATCTGCACCCTCGTGCCGCTAGAAAATAAGAGCAATTGTACGAAATGGCCCGCTGTCGAGTGGCGTCGAATCAACTATGAGTCATAGCTTCTCGGCCGAGTTATGCCGGACGAGCGATTCTTAATCGCGAAATTCGACGTGTCCAGCGTCCGCGCTCCCACGCGCCGGCTCATTATTTATTCTCCGTATAATGATTTTCTGTTTTAATAAAGATCGTATTGGTTCGAATATTAGAGGACGGTGGTAATTAATCTATTGTAACGCGAGAGACCGGTTGACTAGAGGATCCTATTATAATTGTAATCCTGTTTCAGCATAATGCGGAAGCTCGTCGCACGGCCAGTCATCCGGGAGCAGATATCCTCTGTTCTGTGTCTGTCTATCAACGGTGAACGGTGAACGCGTTTGATCATACTTGATAGTTGATAATATGTTAAAGACGTATACGGTGACTCAGCAATTCTGCATGTTGAACATAGTGGGCACACCTTTATCTATTTTGAAATTTTGAAGTCAGAGTCTCATGTTCCTATCGCAGTTGTGTACATGTTAGCATTGTCGTCCGAGGTTCCTATTTCGCATACCACTGACTTCCACACAATGAATTACTAACTTCTGAGTCACTGTCCTTGTAATTAATGTTTTCCATGAATAGTCGCAATAATTAATTACGCAGAGTAAGGATCAAACGTAAACACGACCCGATTCATTGTCCAAAGCAATGCAATGCCCGAGAGAAAAGCGTGATCTGGTCGTCGTGGCCTGGTTTCCCTAGTGGAAAAGTCACCTCAGCATTCAAAATTAGTGAATACAATACACATTGTCCGCATAACGAAGCATGCGACCGCGATAGCTCGATTCATCCTTGATGCACATTGTTGCAACAGAGTGCTCCGAATGTCAGGAAAGGTACGCCGAGTCACGAACGCCTAACAAAGGATGCTCAATATTCCATGATTGGCGCACGTGCGCCGATGCATTTTAAGCGAGCAGCGCGATAGCACCTCGAAGCGACATTACTCTAAACCTGAATTCCCGTGAGCACCGGCGGCCTCACGCCACGAAGGCTGCACCCTTGGCTTGTAACAGCGGAAGCTGCAGTGTCCTGGTGGCTCAAGGTCACACCTTCGTACTTTGCATATTCTCATCGAGGAAACGATCAAGCAGTCAAGCAATCTCTCCGATACCGCAATGTTCCATTCGTTACTGAGACTCGTGCGGCGAGAGTTGGAAGGTGGTTGGAAGGGTGAAGGTAGATCGGGAAAAAGTAAACAAGCGCCGATTGTTTTCAGTGGCTCGAGCAGGGGGGTTGCTCGTTGAAAGCGTCCGAGGGAAAAGAGCAAATGTTCACGAGGTGGCGCCCGGACTCGGCGAGAGGAGGAGAGTGCGGCGAAAGAGAAAAAAGAAAGGCCAGGACGGGACGGAGCGGTGTGTTGGTGCCTCGGTTCACGGGTGGCGTGTGTCGATTATCGACCTGCGCAGGCCCGTTCTCCGCGGCGCGGCGTCCACGCGCGGGATGGCCCATACATGTCATACACGAGACTACATGCTCCCCACGGCGCTCTAGGTGGCTAGAGAAATCGAAGGAGAAAGAAACAGCGAGCGAGCGAGCGGCGAGAGGAGTCACGCAAGTTTCGGCGTCGGAGAGCGCGCGGAGGAAGTGGAGGAAGTGGAGGAAGTGGAGGAACGTCGGAGTCGGCAGCGGCGGTGATGTCGGTTGGCGCTTGTGTGGAGGGGCGGAGGGTGGCGACGGGGTGGGGGGTGAGCGTCGCGACGTCCAGCGTCGCGCAAACGGGAGAGCAGAGCAAGCTGGCAGGCAGGACCTAGGAAAGGCGACGGCCGGTCGGTCGTTTTATTGATCCCGGGGCGCCGCGGCGCTACCCACCCGCGGCGGGGTCGTCTCCGAGGGAATTGCGCTCTCCCCGAGAGAAAGATTCTCGCCGGCTGTCACCTGGTGGCCGAGGAGAGCAGGAGAGCAGGAGAGCTCGTCCTCGACGGGGGGCAAGGCGCGACGGTGCACCGGCTCGGGGGTGAACGCGGCGCCGAGCGCCGAGCGCCGTCATCTTCGTCGGCGACAGGGGCGGCCGGGACTTGGTGCGCCGTGGACGGTGGTGGCGGTCGTGTCGGCGGCGTATAGCACCGTCTCCTGCGAGTAGGAGCCTCGTCCCGAGGACGCCCAATCGAAGAGAGGTGTGCGTGCGTGTCCCGGGCGCCGAGTTCGCCACCAGGGTGACTACTCGAGTTTCTCGGGGGCGACGAGGCTGGACTGCGGACTGCGCCTCGTTCCATCGAGTCGCGGCTCCCGATGGAGTGAGAGGGTGCTGGTGCACGGTGCACGTCCGGAAGCCGAGCTGTATCGCCGCAGCCGAGACCTCCAGGATCCACTCCGGCACCGTGGCACGTCGATGGAGGAATCATAAGGAGCGCGCGGGGCGCAAAAGATCGGCCGAGGGAGGTGTCTATGTCAGTGGGTTCCTAGCCCCGTCGATCTTCCGCCGCACTCTCCAGCCCGTCCAGGGTACCCGGACCACCGGGACAGGGAGCCGCTTCCGGCGCAGAGCAGGAGAACCGCAGCCGTCCCCCCAGGAAGAGTGGAAGAGCGCCGTGCTGGCGCTGAGAAATGGGCCCCGCCAGCAGCCGCGAGCAGATCGGGGAGCAGATCGGCGACGACGATGGCCTGCAAATCAAATCGAAGCTCTCCAACAACCCTGTAAGTCCGCTTGATCGCCGATCACTGCATTCACATTTCCCTCGCTGACAGCGTTATCGCCTCTCATCTACTGATAAGTCGTGAGTGGCTTACCACCGTGTTGCCGGGCTCCCTCGTGTCGTAAGAACGTAAGCGATTGATGGAAACATCGGGGACACCTCGACCCGATCGCACACGAAAACCAACCGGAACGGATTCGATCCGTACCCGAATCGACTCGCTATTCTCCGCGGGGCGGTCTGCCCTTCAATTTATTACTTCTCTCTCCCTCTCTCTTTACTCCAATTATATCAACCGCAACTCTAATCTACCTTGAAACCCACGATCCATTAATCGGTAGACGAGGACCGATCCCACTGGAATACAGGCTTCCACTAATACCTTTACTACCAATTGTCAATTCGCAAATTCATCCACTCTGGCTCGATGCATCGCTAGGCCGCGATTCTTGGCGGAGAGTCCGGAGGAAAACTGGGTAAAGCGCACTTACAAAGACTAGCGAGTAGAGCGCGCAGGGTTTGATCTGTGGTTATCTCGAGCGTAAGTTCTAATTCCGCGTGACAAGGACTCATTAGTGGGATTCCTTTGTTCGGCTGTAATATCGCATGAGTGGCGATAGGATAGGGGCGAGGAGAGGAGGCGCCGGGCCGGTCGTCGAGGTTGATATCTGTTCGGGCGGTATCAGCGGCGCTCTAGCTGGCCTCCTCGTAGATCTGTATCCCCAGCGGTTCCCAGCGGGGCCGCGGGATATCAGCCGTACGCACTTCAAGTATCAAAGGAAGCGCGCACCGAGGCACACGGGGGAACTTTGTACCTATCGATGTGTCGTCGCGCTTTGTCCGGGACGTGTGCGCCCGTGCGTGCCGGCCGCCGGCACGGCGTGAGTAATCCGCGCGTAGAGGGACATATCGCGCGTAATGTACTTGTACAGACTGCGTGTGCGATCTGCGGTCGCTGCCGCCGCCGCCGCGGAGAAGGAAGACGGGGGGCCATAGGAGCGCCTTGGATAGAAAAGGGGGGACGGGACAATGGGAGGAAAGCTCGCGGCCGGGGGCTGGAAGGGAAGGAAGGCATCGGGAGAAGTACGCCACCGTCGCCGCCACAGTGGAACACAGTAGAGATACAGAGTGTATATCTCTCGAGATGGGAAAAAGAGTGAGATGGCGTTTGACAGAGTGGGGAAGAATCGCTGCTCTCTGCGACGGCGGCCCGCGTGCGTGTCTGAGTGTGTGTTTGTGTGCGAGAGAGGACGGGCGCGATAAGTGCCGGGAGAGCCGGTGGTTGAAACACGGAGGCGCGCATTTTCATATCGCTCGTTTCACGTAACGAAGCTGGACACGCAGTCCGGTCAGGTGGCGCGGCCCGCACCGTCTCTTCCTCTCTCTCTCCCGGCCCCGGCCTCGGCCGTAACTCCGTCTCACTCTCAGCGGCGAGGGTGCATTCATCTCCACTCGCACAGACGTGCCACCTGCCGCCGGCGAATCCCTGCGCGCCATGTCGCCTAAAAACAAGGTACGTCTTTTCTTACTCCCTTCGCATCGGACTCGGCCATCCCCGACCCAACTATATCACCGGTTCTGCTTCGACCTACCATCGCCCCCTCCCCCCACCCATGGAAGACGACGCCCGACATCGGCTAGAAGCGACGTCCTCCAGATTCAGGATGTTTCTTCAGCACGGAGCGGCTGCATGACTCGAATCCTCTCGCCGCGCCGGGAGCATCCGCCCGTCGGCGAAGCGGCTGAATCCGGATATTGAGTTTCACGGAAAACGATACACACACCACGTGCTCGCCGCTCGCCCCGGTCCGCTGTCTACGCCAGGCTCCGGTCCCGTGACTCCTTCCTTCGCTTACTAGGAAGCCAATTCCCACCGACGGGGAAATCAACGCGACTGATTAGTCCTCTTGTTCTTTTCGTTCGAGTCGCAATTGGCGCTCGTCGAAGCCCGGCTCCGGGAAAAAGTCGTGCGCGAAATTCCCGGAGGACCGAAAGCGCGCGCGCCTCTTCCTTGGCGGAGTTCGTACGCTGCAGTGAGAGCTCGCACCTGCGCACACCAGCCTGCGAATCCTCGCGATCTCCTCGGAGCGCCGCGGCGCGCAGCCCAGTTTCCCTCGCAGCCTCTCTGCGCACAACACACGCATCTCTCTCGCAGGATTTCAAGGCGAATAATGGAATGCGATGATGCGCCGTTCGCCCTCCCCAGAAAAGCCGGGAGTGAAAGTGGGTTGACGACGCGCCGCGCCGCTTGCAGCGCGTGGCGGGGAAATTGATAGTGCGACGCTGCCGCACCATGCGCGCAATGTTAGATACGTCGTAGTATCGGCGCGATGATTTCATATTTTTGGATGATAATTTCCGCTCTGCTTGGAGGGACGGCGCACTCTTTTCTTGCGTAGAATGTGTAGGTTCTGTCGATTAAAAGAGAGGTCGGTTATAATGGGCTCGTGATTGAAGCGCAGGATCAGAGAGTACTTCTTAACGCGGCAGTACCTTATCTCCTGGAGTGTTTGTTGAATTCGTTATCGTTCCCCATCGATATCGGGGATATACCTCGTAGTTCGATCGTCCGGCCGAGCAATTCCAAACACCAGTGCGCACCAGCACGTATTCCATTTAATTAAACCTCCCTCGGCCCTTCTCCCCCCATCACCCCACCCCCCACCGTCGCTCCGGGTCCACAATTTTTTTTATTAGAATTCAATAAACGAGTGTCGCGGCGATCATCGCCCATGAGCGTTTAATAAGTAGAGCGATGAACCCTGATATGCAACACGCGCGATAAGGAAAGTGACGTGTACCACGAGATACAGTTGCCGGCGACAATGTTCGGACAGCAATGCCACTTGGGTTTCCATGAGGCAGCTCTTTGTCCCTTGGAAAAATTGCCAGTATCTCCATCGAGAGATTCCAAATGGCAAAAGATTCTTATATTCTCTGGACACGCTGGACTTATTCTCCACGTGTGCTGTTGGGATCGAAACTCGCAACGATGTATATATATATCCAGCAACCTTATTCCGTCGATATTTCCGCGAAGAAGCGTGAAGTAACTGAGGAGGCAGTTGCCGACCCGTGGGAACCGCGCTCCCATATGTGTGTCGCTCGGCAATTTCGTTAAAAGTGTTGCGTCATTTGCAACGCCGAATACTTGGATCGCCGGAGCGCAGGCCCTATCGAAGTAGGTTTTCTGTTATCGGCACTCTCACAAGGATAAATTTCCGTCGCGTTATCGATGATATTACTAGCTCGGCTGGAAAAGCATCCGCGCCGACATTCGCGCATCTCGCCTACGTGCCGCGTGTAGCCGCTGGGACTTGTAGCCGCGTAGAGATGCGTCGAGTCGGCGAAGTTGCAGTAATTGGAGCGCATATGCGGACAATGCCGAAGTGATTCATTGAAGCTGCGGGAAGCCTGATCCTCCTTTTTCAGCGACGCTTATCGCCCTTCCTGGTATTAGGCCTTTAAACCAACTGGCACCAACACACCACCGCCAACTAGTTTGTCAGAGCGTCGTTGATGGAATTTAGTCTTTGACGGGACCCTAATCCACTCTTCGATCAATTCTGTAACTTTCAAGTTACATAATCTGCATTATTAAGATTTCAATATTTCTTTCATTCATCTCTCATACTTTCCTATCCGCCACTAGTTGCCAACAATCTAAGAAAAATATTTTCCTTTCCAATTCCGGTAAAACTCCATTTCGCGCCGGAAACGCGCGCGCTCCCCCTGCAAAGAGTTTCCCAAGAGGAAGTTGTCCGAGTGTTGGTTCGTGGAGCGAGAGCCGAGCGACGATAAATGCCGCGTGCAGATAAGAGAAGCGCACGCTGCTCCCCGTCGATTGGCGAGTCTGCGGACGCAGCAGATCCTCGAGAGTGGAGACTGTGGAGAGTCGCTCGCGTCTTCTGGCTGAGGGCGCAGAGAGCGCGGCGCGGGCAGGGAGATTTTTCCGCGGAGAGATGAGAAGCAGATGGTGTTTTCATGCGGCCGTGGCTCCGGCTCTAATTGCCGCTGGTTATTATCTAATTAATTCATAAGCGTCGTCAGCGGCATGTACGAGGATCGGCGCGGTGGGCGCACAGTGCGCGGAGGAACGCGTCCCTCGCACAACTCGGCGAATAAGTGCGGCCGACATATCCCTTTAACGCTCTCGCAGCCGTCCGGCTAACCCAGTCCTTCCTCACTGGGCGCTATCGGTCCAGCCGACATCGTCATCCTGCCGAAACGGCCCGCGGACAAATGGATCGATAACGCGATACACTTGGCCGCGGAGCAAGAGTGATCTCGCCGAGACTCGAGTGCCCAGGGGAATCTTGAGACTCGCGCTACTTGGGAGCTGTGCATCGAGTTCCGAACCAACTGGCCCCCTAACATGTGTCGACTAGCCTGCTCGGGATTCCCCTCGAATTCCTTCCGATGACTGCTACTGCGGCCGCTCGATCACCAGCCTTTGGGAATCTGGTGGCCCCGTTGCCGTCCTCAATCCACCCCTATGTGCTGCGAACTCATCCGCCCCGCTTTCTAAATCCCGAGTGAGCAGCATATACTTTCGAGCGAGAGAGAGCCCTCGTCTCAGAGCGCAGCTACTTGTTGTTGTCAAAGTGGCGCTGAAAGGAGTGAGTGGTTATTGGGAGTCATACGGGAGTATGGCCGATAGCGAGAGATATGTGGATATTCCAAATGTAAGTTGACGCTCAAACTGTTCCGCTAGCATGTGGGAGCCGGGCGAACTGACTCATCGTTTCGAGAGTGACATTGAGTCATGCGATGCTGGTCGTTTCTCAAATTCTTGGGTGCATTGTGGGCATTGTGGCCCTTTGATAACGGGTCGGGCTGATTCATCGTTTCCAAGTGGAGCAGCTTGCATTTTCGGTGTATGTTGCCATGCGCCTCTTTGCCAGTTATCTTTTATTGGAGAATCAGTAATTTATTTGGCCGGGAGCCGCGACTACATTTCTCTTTCCGGCAGCGCGAGCAAACAACTCAACCAGTTTCACCAATGCTCGCGTCTGTTTCGGCCCCCCATGTAATCGGCGATAGCTCACGCCTCTCTGCATTTCGTTGCTACGCGCTTCGTTCTCTCCCTCCGCCTCTCTCGCTCTCTGGGATCATTACTTAACGCTCGAGCATGAACGCGTCTAAATAAAATGTCGTTGTTTATCGGTATATGGCTGTCGTATAGACGGCCATTATCGCAAGGGGCTTTACGAGTTAATGCGCTCGTGATCCCAACCTTACTTTCCGCCCCAGAGGGGAAGCGTTCGTGCTCGAGCCGCGTCCGAACCGCACGCTTCTAATCTCGCACAGATCACGAAAGAGACATACGGCCAATTGCGAGGTTAACCTTGATACTTTCGTTGTCGAACCAATGTACTTTTTACGACCCGCTACTTCACGAATTCTCAATGTCAGGTTTCAAGGGGTTTGCCAGTTTACGGATGATGATTCGAATAACCAATCGGACTCCACAGAGAGTGTTATGACAACTTAATTTAGTAGCTAGTTTTTCGACAATTCTTCATGATGACAGAGTTTAAAAATGCGAGTTCCTGTTCGTTCGGAGTAAGCTGATTGCCGCGCACACAGCCAATGAGAATTGTAACAAGATTTATAGGTTTACATCGGTTTGATGCGGCCGAGCCCAAGCGTCCGGTTTGCCAGAGTCGAAATACACGTGAAGAGGAAGGTGTCGGCTATCTCGCCGAGTGCTATTGTTCGCCCGGCTGAAATCAAGGCAGCTTTCATTTATATAACATCGAGAAATCTATAATTGAGATAAAGCGCGTCGGCTCTGCGATACTTGCGTCATCCACGAATTCCCGTGTGCATCGCGTATAGATTAGCGAGCCTCTCATTGTCGGGCCGGATAAGTACAGTGCAGTACACATGTAGCAACAACATTCCGCGCGAATACGCCGAGAGCCCGCTCGCACGCGCGCAGCACCCAACCTATACAACCTCGAAATCTTTTACGTATCAGCCATTTCAATTAGCCATTCTTCACTCTAAGATAATTACATGTTTCTGGGATTCGCGAACCACGTGTGCCGATGCATTTCGCAATCTCTGACAACTGGTAAGAAATCCGAAGAAAATGAGGGAACTACAATATTCGTCAGAACAACAATTAATCAGAGAAATCTTTTTAATTAATACCGATCGATATTGCAAATCCCCGCAATCCGCACAAGACTCGAGCGCAACTCCCGAACAATGTCGAGCACAGAGGTGACGAGACAATAGTCCCACAAAGCGCAAGCGGCATTGTCAGAGTGGGTTCTTTCTTTACTTTTCCACCGCGCTATAACTATACCAAAAGCACGCACACGAATTGCAAAACGGTTTGGCAGATGCGCTCCTAGGGTCGGCTACTCGGCCGAGGGAAGTAATGAGAGAGGAGGTTTCGCAGGCCGTATATTTATAAGCCTGTTTACTTCGGCAGGCGGCGACTGGCTGACCAGGATGCAGATTAGTCATCATCGAAGGAAAAACAAGAGCGGCGGCACAGGAGAGGTGCGAGAGAGCCGCCGCTGCCGTCTTTCCTTGGTGGCAGGCATAGGCGAATCGGCGCGTACTGCACGGCATTCGTAGCGCCACGTAATTTCGGCCTCGGGTGGGGAAGAGCGTGCGGGACGCGCGCGTTGCATTTATAGGTTAACTTCGTCGCGCAGAAACGTTCAGTGCCGTTTGAACGGAGCCTCCGGGTGTCAGATCCCGTCGCTCGCTCCCTCGCTTTCTGCTCCGACGTGTGCGTGCACTTGAATCCCACAGGCTCTCCAGTGTTCCACATCTTCTCCGTTCAACTCGAGCCAGTCGAGCCTTGCCAGCCTCTGAAACCCATAGTAGTATTTAACGGACGCATCTCCCGAGAGAGAGAGAGAGGGAGTACCTGGGCAGTGACTGGCCGAAATCGGCGAGGGGGCAAACGTAAAAGTTGCGATCGCGCGGCGCGCGCGATCGCTCGCCCCACAGGATTTCGGGGGAGCAGCACTCTCGGGGCTCGCGCGCGCGCGCGTATGTGTGTAGCGGCCGAGCGAGAAAAGCGACGCGGAGCGTCCGTCCGGCCGTATAAATAGAATCGTGTGCGGAAGGCGGTGGCGGCGCGAGCGAGTGCGAGCGCGAGAGAGAGGCGACACACGCCACACGCCTTTCCAGTTGGAGGGACCAAGTGTGTTGTCATGACAGTTCGCGCGAGCAACGACAAAGCGGCTGCCGGTGGTGTGCAGAGACTGCGGAGTGTGCCCAGTGTGCAGTGTCGTCGCTCCGAGTGCAGCCGGTCCTCCTCGATCGCGCCTTAACCTGCCCGATCGCAACGCGCTACTCTACACGCGCCTTGTTACTCTACACTCCTCGGCCCACTTGCCCTTAACGGGCGGCCGCGCGCGCTACACGCTTACTACTCGCCAACCCGTGTGTAACCGTGAACGTAACCGCGCGCGCGCGCTCGCGCTCCTTCACCTTCGATTTACGGGCGCCGATAGTTGGCGTGGCCGACCGATGGAGGCCAGATAGAGTGCGAGGCGACGACCAGAGGATTGCGTGCAGACGCCTCGCCCCCCGGAGTAAGAGGGCAGAGTCGGACAAAGGTGGACTCGGAGCACAGAGAAAGAGTGTGAGCGACCGCGGTTACCCGGAGAAAGGAAGAGAGGAGAAAGAGAGAGAGAGCGAGAGAGAATGATGGCAGCGGATTACGACGAGTGATAAGCAGCCGGCGTGGATCGGGCGGGCTTTAACTCGAGCGCGCAGAAGCGGTGAATCGGCGAGGAGAGGAAACCGCGCGATATAAAGTGTGCGGAGGAGCGAGGTTGCGCTGGTGGACGCAGCGCGCGCGCGGCCCGAGGGAAATCGGGGCGGGAAAGCGCGGAGGGAGGAAGGAAAGAAGCGAGCAGCGAGTGAGCAGAGGCCTCGCAGGCGAGCGCGCGACTGCGCGCACTTCTTCCCCAGCCAAAATAGAACTCGACGCTCTCTCGCGCGACTCTCGCGTCTCGCCACGAGTTTACGCACTACACACTCCGCGGCCTAGAGAGACGGAGACACGAGAGAGAGCAGAGGCCCTGCAGGAGAGCGAGAGCGAGAGAGAGCAGTAGATAGGGAGAGAAAGAGAGGGAGTGTGAGTTTAAAGCGATCGTAGAATGTCGCGCGTCTCGCTCAACAAGTCGCAGTACGGCCAGTACGGCTCGCGTCGCGTGCGGAAGATCAGCACGGTACGTTGCAAGTATTTCTTAACTCTCGCCGGCTATGCATACCGGACAATTTGCGCATCCCTCACATCTGTTCCACATATGTATTCTTGTCCTCCTGCCGTCTTCTCCGTTCGCATTGCACGGCCCTCTAGCTATGGGTGGGGGCTCAAGGAGAGAAGGGGGCCGGGAGAGGTGGTACGGGTTTCATCGAGTTGCGTCGACGCGTTCCGTTCCATTTCTTTTCCCCGATGACACGTGACTCAGCCTTGGCGCTCTCGGCGAGTCGGCAAACGCACCCGTCGTATTCGCAGTTTCGCACTCGAGTCACAATTGACTCGAGTGTCTCCTTCGTTTCAGCCTGTCGAGCTGAAGAATTTTTCGCTCTTGCGAGGATTTCGGGCGGCTCGCGCGGGCAAGGTCGGAAAGGCGAAATGTATTTGGTTGGCGGTTCCGGCGGCGTGAGGCGGCGTCGCTCCGATTCCAATGACTGTGGATCAGCTGATCGCGCGCTGACCTTCCGCTGGGCTCTGTGCCGTTGCGACGCGCGCGCTCGGGATGCGGGCACGCGCGCGCCGCTACATTTAAATTCGTTAAGGCGCCCCCACCCTCTCGGACCCCCCCACTTCGGGTCATTGATCCAATCTCTCCTAAGGGGGCCTCTTAATACTCCTCGAATATCAATTGTCCCCCACGCGCCGCTTCTTCGAACGCGAAATGAATGGTCGAGCGTCGTTCGCACGTCGCATAATTGTGATAGATGGATTGATCGTTGTTTCTTTTCCTCGAGAATCCAGCCCCGACTGATTCTAGGTACGCGGGCGGAGCAGTCGGCGCGCTAAGTAAATCCGAGCTAAACGAGCACGCGCGTTAAGTAACAACTGGTCGAAGAGGAAGGAACGTCTGGGTCTGGCGGGCCGCTGCTTTTCCGCATCGAGTGCGATCCGATCGGTGTCACCGGCAAGCCCTATTTCACCTTGGCTCCGCACTTATTTTGCTAGCCGTGGAGCCTCCTGCTCACTCCCCTCCCACATTCTACTGTAATACAAGCGTGCTCACGCTTCCCACTCAGATCATCTTATGACGAACAACGCAGTCGTATCGCTTTCGCATTAATGCACCGTGCGACCCTTTTCCTCCAATGCTCCTCGCATTCTTTTTCTCTTCTTTCCCGGTGACCTGCCGATTCGCCGTCTTTTCCCTGGCTCGGCGACGCGCATTTGCGCGCAACGCGGCCTGGAGTCTTAGCGCTAGCAGTTCTCACCGCGTTAGTCACTGTTTTCGTTGCCTTGTCGGCGCGCGCGCGCCTGTGAAGAATTTATCCTCGACATGATGGAGGAGTTACTCCTCGATAGGAGTTAACGTATGCGGCGGCATAGAGGCTAGCGCATGTTTCTCTGTTATGCATCGGCAAGAAAGGATACTCTTTTTCTCGTAGATTTCAAGGCGAACCACTGCCGCTTTGCCCAAGGCGAACTTAAATATCAATGTCAGCTTCCAGCGTGTTCTATGGAACGAAAGAAAAAATGTCCTCATTCGGCTCCCACATTTGATTAGAATCAGTCAATCCACATTTATAATGATTGTCGGTGACTTTCTTCGCGATCTCTGTCGGCGTCTCCACTAATTACTGCCACCAATGATCCCGTGGCCACTTGTACCTATGAATCATATGTCTTCGCATTGACTTTCTAAGCGTCGTGCCCGCCGAGACTCGATTGACGAATTATCGACGGCAATAAATGTGTTGACCAGCCTCCACTGGCGAAAAAGACAAGTTTATCTGATTGTACCGACGCGAATCCCCAAGCCCAACTTTGCCATCACCCCCCACCCCCCTCTCTTGTCTTTGGTGAAACGAGCATTGTCAATTGTCGTTGCAGACGGAGAGTGAATTCTCTGTAGAAGAGCATGCAAGACTAACTGGAGCCGATGGAGTGCCCGACGAGACATCCCCGGACGACGAGGGGGGATCCCTCTGCGAGTACCACGACATACCACCACCACCCGACGGTGGCTATGGTTGGGTGGTGGTGTTTGCATCGTTTATGTGTAACATGATAGTCGACGGGATCGCCTACACTTTCGGCGTCTTTCTCGGAGAATTTGTTAAATACTTTGGCGAGGGCAAAGGGAGGACTGCGTGGGTTGGCTCCTTGTTGTCTGGAATGTACCTCAGTGCCGGTAAATATATACAGTGTTTGATTGATTTTCTCCCCTTGATTTGGGGGAGTAAAAAGGGTCGACTAAATGGATGATGTTTGTTGGCAGGTCCGGTTGTAAGTGCTTTGACAAATAAATATGGATGCAGAGCAGTCTGTATGGCCGGGAGTTTCCTTGGTGCAGCAGCATTTATACTCTCGACCTTTTCAACCAGTGTAAATATGCTTATGCTGACTTACGGTGTAATGGGAGGTGAGTAGCCTTTCCGAGAATGTGACGATAGTCCGAAGGAGTTTGGCTTAACACGCTTTCTTTGCAGGAATTGGTTTTGGTCTAATATATCTACCCGCAGTAGTCTGCGTAGGCTATTACTTCGAGACGAAAAGATCCCTGGCCACGGGCATCGCGGTCTGCGGCTCGGGCTTCGGCACATTTGCATTTGCACCACTCGCAACAATGTTGTTAGATGCGTATAGTTGGAAAGGGGCAAATCTCATCCTCGCCGGCCTTATCTTGAATTGCGCGGTAAGTGCTGGCCGTCGGGGTTTCGCCGCTCGGTGTTCGAAGCCTTGCCGGTAATCGATGTAGCCATAACGGCCTTGATTTACGCTTTAGGTGTTTGGCGCAATGATGAGGCCTCTCGAGTACCCGAAAGCGTCTTCTGTCAAGCCCCTGCTGCAAAGAATGGCGGAAGAGAAGAGATATCAGATGGAACGCGGGAGCATAGGGGGTTCGTACTTCATGGTGCAACTGCCCGACGGATCGATGGAGAAGAGAATGAAGATGCCTATTAACATTGATCCTGGCGTACACTCCAGCTTCAATTTAGACCAATTAGTGCCTGGTAAGAAGGTTTCTCAATGATAACGATCTAGTAGCACGCGCGCAAAGAGTGACGGTCTCACTCGAGTAAGTTTTTGCCCGCAAGAATATCTCCATTATTTATAACTCGTGACATTAAAGGAACTCCTTTAACACCAGTTCCCACGGTGCCAACCCTGCCCACCATTTCGGAAGTGAAGGTACAGGAGCACTCGTCCAGCGGGGCGACCAGCAATAGCGGCAGCATGGACTTGAAGAGCAACTCGACCAAGTCTCGCAGCAGGAAGAACATTGACGAAACCAAAGACGCGAAGGACTCCGCCGAGAAGACGGAGAGCGAATTCAAGCCTATCATCCCCAGAAACGCTTCCCAGCCCGCTTTTACCACCCACGTTCAGGGATTACCCAAGAATGGATCTGTCCCCTTCTTCGATAGAATCCGCAAGACCAGCACTGGCGAGAGATACAAGCCCAGTCTGAGCGCGATCAAGAATTCAAGGACGACCTTGAACTCGAACGGAGATATTAGGAAAAGCTTACACTTAAGGCTGTCGACGAGCAGCGTACTTGGATCTCGAACTAACAATACAGAAGTAGATGTACGTATCAATCCCTCGCTATACCACCAGTCTAGTACTGTTTAAGAGATATTTACTCATTTCTCTCTTTTGTTTGGAATATTCCTACAGGATGGCGAGAGTATTACGTTTACAACTAGCAAATCTAGTATTCCAAAGGAAAAGCCTCTGATGGTTCGGCCGCTCTCGAGAAAGGACATATTTTATAGCGGTAGCGTAGTCAATTTGCCGGAATATCAGAGTCAAAAGTCGTTGGCGAACTATCGCCAGAGTGTTATTTCTTTGCCGAAGTCTGTTCGCGGTGACGTTAAAGATGGAGATGTCGAGAGACCCCCACAACGTATGTACTTTTAAACGAATCCAATTCCTTGGCGTATTGAATCGGAATGTGCCACATCACTCTTAATTTGTTTGTTTTCCAGAACCTCTATGCCCATGCTTGGTGTTGCCGGAATCTTTTAAAGAGGCTTTGGGAACGATGATGGATATGTCTTTGTTGAAGGACCCCGTATTTCTCCTAATTGGTATTAGTAATGTTTTCGGAATGGCTGGTTTGTACGTGCCCTTTGTGTACTTGGTGGACGCAGCTGTGCTAGACGTAAGTAGAGCCATTTCCACTGTGTACGCTTGCTTCTTTAACCGGAGAAATACTTTGTTTATACTTGACAATGTCCATTGATTCGCAGGGAATTGAGAGCAATTCGGCATCATTTTTACTGTCTATTATTGGTATTACTAACACGGTAGGCCGTGTTGCCTGTGGCTACGTAGCCGACTTTCCACAAGTGGACTCGCTGTTATTGAATAATATATGCTTAATTATATCAACCATCGCAGTATCCGCAACACCATTTTGCCATACATACACTGCGTACATTGTTATGAGCATCTTCTTTGGCATTGCTATATGTAAGTATAGTTGGCAACGGTTCACCGGCTCTGGAGATATCGCAATGTAAAGCGGCACTCATTATCGTGTCTGTTACAGCTGGATATATCTCGTTGACGTCAATCATCCTGGTAGATCTTTTGGGCTTGGACAAGCTAACAAATGCATTCGGGCTTTTAATTCTATTCAGAGGAGCCGCTGCTATTGTCGGCTCGCCCTTAGCCGGCGCAGTTTACGATGCGACGGAGAGCTACAGTATCCCATTCTTTATGGCAGGATTTTTCTTCCTCATGAGCACCATTACCAGCTTTATGGCGCCCGCGATGAAGCGCTGCACGACGCCTCAGGTGTGTTTCCCACGTCACGTCCACAGAATTGTGTAATCCGCTAATCGCCAATGGCACGCGCCTACTACAATAAAGAATTATCGTTCTCTATTGCAGACCCAGCCCGTGCGATTAGACACACTGACACCAATCGACGAGGATATCGAGGAGGAGAACGAGGACGATATTCCCGAAATAGTAGAAACTGCGCCGTCTCCACAGGATGCACCCGAGAAAGAGATTAAGCAAATAGAATCTGTTTTATAAATGAATAGCCTAGCGAAAGGGAGTGAGAGGGAGAGAGTGTGAGAGAGAAAGAGAGGGAGAGGGTGAGAAAGTGAATAAACGGAGGAGCTGGGAGGAGCCGCCTTGACTCCAAGCCACACTGTGATAGGGCTTCTACATTGCGAAGGTCTGACAAAGCTACTTCTTCGTTATACATTCAATGAATAAAGCACAAATTATTACTGCGCGAAACCTGGTGGAATTTTTAACGTACTTAGGCTTTTGCAATTACACCTAACTTTTTTTATTGAACTCTGATATAAGGAACCATGGGGAAAAATGCCATCAGGTGAGAGATAGATAGAGAGACAGTGAGAGAGAGAGAGAGGGGGGAGCGGTATAGAGGAAGAAACGAGAAGTTGATGCCTACGTCAATAGTAGACGGTAGATAGAGAAAGTTTTATCAAAACTCAATCAGTATAGATCGAACAGTATAAAAAATGTTGAAAAGATGAAAAAAATGCTTTTGCACTTGCATATCGAGTAATCTTGAATACATACTGTAATCCTCGTCATAGGATGTATCGAGTATGATTTAGCGTAAGGATGATCAATCCCAATTCACGTGGGGAGGAGCCGCAGCCTCCGCGATGTTTGTTGCGCCAGTCATTCCTCTCGATCGGCATCGCTTCACTCTACTTCCTAATTGTGTGCTAGATTTCGTGCAGCGAGGACAACGAAATGAAAAGCGCTGTAACTATAGTACTGCTTACATATGATAAACGTGTTTGTTGACGCGGCGGCGAGCTGCAAGGACGAGGCCACCGCCAGCCACCACCTCTTGCGATCGATCATCCTTAGTGAAGAACACCCCACCTATAACTTGTTACTTAAATCTATTTTTGGTCGCATCCAAAGATATAATTCCGATTACTCACATTCAGAGAAATATTTTTCTTGCATACACGTACGACAAATGTATATACATATGTATACACTTATGATGGGGGTGGAGGAGGGGAACGCTGGGACGGATTAATTTACATACGACCGATAGCGCGCTGTTTGCGGAGAGAAACTGTAAATAATATAATAGGCAATTGTAAAAACTAGTGATATAACGAATTGTGTCGGACGGACGACGATGAAGAACAGACTATAGGCAGGTATAATAGACGCGACACTTCTGTTTCGGAATCTTGCCGCGGGGTTCCTATATTAATATATATATATATATATATATTCATATACATATATATATATTGATTAACGAACAATTAACACGTTGCTAGGTAGAGACTAATTAATATATTAATCATGCAAATAGAATGTTTATTTCACCTATTGTATAAAAGGGATCGAGACCGGGACGCCTCTCGTCCGCCACAGCTAGTTTGTGTAAATGAATTAAGAACGTCGTTTAGTTGGCCGAGCTGACCGGTCGGGAGGGTGGGGCCGAATGACCTATCGAAGCACACATTACTATTAACGGATATGTATACCGATTGCTCGGCTCACGTCGCACTTACGCTCAGTCCCCGAGAGAGACTGACTTTACCAGTTGCACGATTAAGTGTCGCGACTTGCAGTGTATGTAGTTCGTTTCAGCAAGCGCATATGACAGACATACGCCTATCTAACTGTACATACACTAGAACGAGCGAGCGAGCGAGCGAGCGAGAGGGAGTGATCGCGAGAGAAGGGAGATAATTATAAACCTTGTTAAACGGCAAAATAGTTGCACGAAGAATGTTGCATTGTGTGTATATATCACATAGACATATATACAACGTACACCGTGATGGTCAGGATTTACCACGATCGTGTTAGGCGAGACGAGGGGGAGGAATTGCGACGGTCGAGGACCGTCGGCCGTTATGATACCAACAGTGCTATTATCATCACTGCTACCGCTATCACCTACTACTACCTACTATAACACTAATGCTAGTACAACAATTTGCCCCACACTGACACGCGCGCGTGCCGCGTACACACTTATTTTTATTCGATTACGATTGTCGCGAGGGAGACCCTTGTTTTCATGGCTCGAGTCGAATCGGCCGCGTACAACAGAGACGCGCGCCACTCGGGTCCGGAAGAGTGTCACGCGCGGGCACGCGCGCCGCCCCCCGAGCGAGTCCTGCAGTTTACAATTAGATTAATAGGTAATAATAATACTGCCGGCGCGCGTGTCTCGTGGGGCCGCTTCGCCGCATCGTGCATGTGTTGATGATTTGAATGTATGTTGGGCCGGAGAGAGGCGCGGGGGCAGAGGGAGCGCAGAGAGAGAGAGAGAGAGAGAGAGAGAGAGAGAGAGAGAGAGAGAGCATGTTTCTCGCCTAGGTGCATAATAAAGGGGGCATACATATATGCGTGTGAACGTGTACAATTTCGACACAGGCAGAACACACAGACTCACACCGACTTACAGACTAACGTGCGCGTGCCCTATTACGTGACATGTTGGATGAAACACGAATATATATATACACACACACACATATATATATATATGATATGGTACAAAGAAGGACAAATGTATTAGGCGATGTTTATCGAAATTGAAAAGGAATTATGAATTTTTATTACCGAAAATCGTCATCGCCTCTTATCATTTCATCCCCGTGGTCCCCCAAGTGCGAGTGAGTGCGGTAGCGTTTGAAGTTTGAATCGGTCGGAATATGCGCCTTTCGATGGGAGGAGGATTAGTCGGGTAAGTATATATCCGCGCCTCCCTACGTGCCCGTCTATTTGTTATGGCTTTGATAACATTTTCCATGTACGAAACGCGTCCGCAATATCTGCGAGTCCTTATGTACAATTCCTCGCGCCACCGTACAGACGCCGAGGTGACATTGGACGTCCCATGAGGATTCGACGCAAGTACCACTGTCTGGATGAAAATAAAAAGATCTGTACACTCTGATTCGTCTTGGTCATTCATTCGCAGCCTCACAATCTAATGCGCAGTAGCCCGATTGGCAGGAGAGTGAAATATTGTAATGGGTCTCGGCTGTTTTCTATTATTGCTACATCGACTAATTGCTGGGAGCGCGCGTGGCGATCGTTTCATTGGTCCACGCGGGCGCTACGCGAGTCTGACATCTCGCGCTCGTGGAATACACGTTTCCCGGACCAGTTCATAAATTCATGGTAATGGCATGCGCAACTCCTTCGCTCGTCAGGTTAGAATTTAGAATCGCACTTTTTACGCGACTTGATGCAGTAAATATCGCTGCTATTTGCGCTGGCATTAACATTTAATATACTCTACACCAACAAATCTATACCAGCAGTTCATTACTCGCAACTTGTTACATGATTGAAAAGCGAAAGAAATCAAGAGCCAATCGCGGCTGACCCCTTGGCAATACATAGTTGTTTTGGGAATAAGCGTCCCGGCCGCGTGGCCACGTGGACGAGTAGACTCGCTCGAGTGGGCGGTCGGGCGATAGGTGCGTATTCTTGGCGCGACCTACCTCAAGTAAACTTGCACTTTTGTCCAAGCGCCACCGCCGTCACCGCGGCCCACAGGGCACAGCGGACGGCGCGGCATGGAGCAACGGCGTGTGGGGGCCCGCGCGAGGACTGGACGCGCGACATGTGAAGCATGTGAAGGCAGTTGGCGTCTCGGCGCTAGGGAGGAAAGTGCAAGGAGGTCCGAATGGAAGTGGGCACCGCTCGCCGCGCGGCCGCGACATATATCCCAGTGAATTTCAATTGCAGTGCTCGCGTGTCCGCCGAGCGTCGCAGCCTGTAGCGGCTTGGTTCTCTGGACTGCTCCGGACTTCTCCTCGGGGTATTCGAGTGGAGGTCGAGGGGTGCCGCGCTCTCTCATGTCTTGTCCGTACACTGCTTTCCGATTCACGTGGACAGAGCGCGGCATTCGCTCTGTATTCTCCGGCGGGGCCGGAAGCGCCTTCCCACCGACCCTGAATCCTCGTCCTTCCTGAGCACCGATCGCCAACAGCGACACGTGAGTTGAACCCCGCTTCTTAACAGCCGCTCCATCTCCGGCCGCGCCTCCACCGTCGATATCTCTCTCGCTCACGCGCTATGCTAAATAAATGACATAAACGACCGGTTTATATATTTGCCGCGCCACCGAGCCATGGCATTTTGTCTTGTCTTGCTTAATGAAAAATCGGCCGATTTAGAGCCGCTCGAGGAGGACGCTGGCAGATGCGAGCTGGACTCGAGTCACGACCACTGCAATCACTGAGGACTAGCTTTCTACTGGAATGGTAAATTATTGGTAATTGTGCCAATTAAGGATTTTAAGGTTGAGTGTCAATCTCTGGATTAACAAAGGGTATCATGATCGTACTATTTTTAGAGTAGGCAATTCTTATTAATCCGAATCTGAGTATTTGTCAGGCAGAAGACGAGCCACTAATTAAACGTAAACATATGGTTGTGTGACCTTTAGAGTGAAGCGAACCGCAGCAAACTAACGAAACTGCTAAACGGACATTCATTTTCCCACCCGGCGCGTCGATTCACGTTATCGCTCGTTGTTTCGAGACAAAGCACGCTTACTGTGCTGCGCGCGCGCGCGCGTGCACGCGACTAGCCAATTAAGTCGTCGAACGACCTGATTAATGGTCGATTTAGACACGGTCATGACGTATCAGTGGCTGTGCCCTGTCAGCACGGATGGCAAATAGTGTTCTATTGTTTTTAACTATATGTATTTACTCACATACGTGACACGGCTATGTATTGACACAGTCGCGCACTGTTCGCTGACACGTGTAAATGGAGCTTAATGTATCGCGCGGATGAATCATTAAAGGACACGGTTGAATCATTAAACTCTGTTAAGTTTTCCCGGGAAATCTATTAAGAGCAAATCTTTGAATTTTATCAAAAAAATAGATATCACAATATTGTACAGTTTGAGTAGTCAAATATGCATGTTTGAAATGTAACTTTTGACTAGAACCCGAGCACCTTAATTAGCAGTTTTCTCTCGGCAGGAGGGCGCCCTCCTCCGCAACATCGGAGCGTAAACATCCGCGCGGCATTTATCATCTCGCCTTGGGAAACTAGGAGACGGTTTTCTACAAAAGCGAGTGCTGTTTGTCGCGATAGCGCGACCGCGTCACATAAGCGCAGAGCGTGCGATCTCCTTCTTTTTTTCGGCGTAGTTTACACTAGTTTGCGCGATAAGGAAAGTGCTAATGTGGAATGTGTGTGGCGCTCCGCTCCCCCGTGCGGCTCGTGCCGATCTTGGCAGCCAGTGCTCTTTTGACACTCGCTCGGATGAATGGCTTCCGGGGACGAACACACTGTTGCTGTGGAAAAGTAGTCGAGCCACCGCGAGGTATGACGGTAACGCAACTAATCGGATCGTTTCGCCAAGTACATTTCACATCAATCTCTTTGGGCCATTTCATCGGTTCGATGCTGGATGTGTTCTGCTGATGAATGCTCGCGTTGCAGTTTCATGGTTCACGATTCTGCACATTGCTAAGTAATGGTTTTATTTTCAAATGGCAAGCTTCTGTGAAGCTCTGCGGGCAAAAATAAACATATCAATGTTCCGTTTTATTATAGAATTAAAAGATAGAATATCCACGGATATTATGCGGAAATGAATAAAGCATGAGACGAAAAAAGCACACTCCTTTCTATCACGTTGCTCGCTCGAAAATATTCCGAAATCTTCCTCCACGCTTTTAGACCAGTCACTATATATCTGCCCGCCGGTTGTGAGATAACAGAGAAAAAGATTAAGTCAGAATCTGTTGTCCTTTAGCGGATTCTTGAGCTGAAATAGCACGTGGTTAAACTTTCCGGTCGAGCCCCCAAAGTTCCCCCGCTTGTTGATCAAGAATCCTGTCGCTCTCGGCATGCGTTAACACACACACCTCCTTCTACCGGCGAGAGCCAATGGGAGTCGGCGATCGGTACTGAAATGTCATTGACATATGCTGCATATGCATTGCTCCGCCGGGAGAATAAAGTTGAGAGCGATTGGTGGGCTCGATAAATGTTTGCAGTCGAAGGTAGTTCGATACTTTCTCGCAGCCGGGTTCGATTTTTACGCGACCTAGACCTATTAGAGTGTTGGGCATGGGCGATGGCGAGACTACGGCCGGGCCGACTGACACGATTTAAGACTCCGAGTCCAACGAGTCCGACGAGTGCCAAGAATTCGAAACCCGCTACTCCTGCATCTCGACGCAAAATCACTGGGTAGGACGTTATCGGGTGATAGCCGGCTGGAGTGGGCCATGTTGGACCGGAGCGGTGGTCCAACCTTTCCTTGTTACGTCAGGTAGCGCGCGCGCGGCTGTCACGAAGGATACGCGTCGAGAGAGTCGGGTTATGTCGCGCGAATGCTTTGGTCGTCGCACAATCTCCACTGAAAACGGGTTATCGGCCAGTTCTCCGTGCCAGCCGCACTTCTTATCGACAATCTCTCTCTCTCTCTCTCTCTCTTTCTCTCTCGCACTGGCGACTCTCTTATTAATACCGTTTTCGACCATCCGTCGCGGCCGCTCGCGAGGGCTCGCCCGCGTTCCCCATGGCTGACGATCCTCGCTGCACTCGGCCCGACTCGTACTCGTACCACGTACACGATCCTCTTCTTCTCTTCTCTTCTCTTCTCTTCTCTTCTCTTCTCTTCTCTAGCACCTAAATAGACTCTGGCTCGCACCGAATTTCCAAGGGTCCGCGCGTCATTGACCGCCGCCGCCGAGTTATACTTGTCGGCGCGAGGGGAATGCAATTTCGATCTATGTCGCTCTGCTACTAAGTGATCGAATACCTATAGCCAATTTCGAGATAAGAAACCTGTTTATTCGAATATGACAGTGCGGCTACTTCATTAGCTAAAGAACATTTATTATGATCGCGGTGATTAATATGAATTAATTGTTTCTTTCAGAGAAAGATCCTCAGAGATACAATAGGTTTTCGAATATAAAGAAAATAGTACGAGTACTTGGGATTAAAAGTGATGACTGGTGGGACTGTTAGACGGTAGATACCGCGTGCACCGAGCGCACATTAGCGCAGCGCAGCACGTACGCTCGTGCCAGTTGGAGTGGCCGAGATTATAGCGACTCGAGCGGAATCAAGTAAACAAGAGTTTAGCCGAGTGACCTACGTATGTACATTGTATGATAGTAGTCGGGTGTTTTTTTCGCAATCGAACCCGCTCGATCCTATCTTCAGAGAATGGATCTTCAAGACTCCTTTCAGACGATATTTAGAAGCGGTCGGGAGAGCTGCGACAGTCTCGGCTCTTGCCGCGAAGCCGAATTATGCCTGGCGAGGTTTGACCCTTCTTATTTTAGTGTAAAATAAGACTCCGACCACTCCAGACACCCATTGCGTAACGGGGATTGATCCGAGAGAACTCGGCTTCTCCAGCCCTGTCCCTCCTTCTCAACCACCGATTCTTTAACAACTTCCTCTTTTCACTTCTTACTCCAATTAGTCATTTTACTATTTCACTGCCCTAGGAGTCTGGAAAATAGAAAATAATTGTCAATTACATATGACGTAGCATATATATGATTGATTTTGTGTGTTTTGTATGACTACTGGAATGATGCGGTTTTCAGGGTTCCCTAGATTCGACGCTATTTACCGTGCAAACATTGCCGACAAAATCGAGCAAAGTCTACAGACTCCGACCTTAGAAACTCCTCCCGGGGACTCTCGATCTTTTCAATCGCTCTACTACGTGTCTACGTGTCTCCGCGTCGCAAGGGATCGGCGTGCGTGTGTACATCGTGAGAAATTGCGTGTGCCAGGAGAGTGACATAAGGAGAGGAGAGGGCGTGTGCGAGTCGGGAGTGCATAGTCGACGGCGCGTGCAGGCGCGGGTCCGAGTGTTAACCAAGTGGCTGGAGCGAGGAAGGCGGAGGCGGCGAGCGCGCCGAATTCCAGATAATCGAAACTTTCTACGGCAGCGGCGACGGCGGCGGCGGCTGCGGCGGTCGAGTTACGTCAGAGACGAGGTTGAGCGCGGCGCGTGTAGCCGAGTCGAACGGGACGAGGCGATTGCCCCTGGAGGCCGACCAATCTCGCATTCGCTCGTTATCGGCGCCCGATGAAACCGCTCGCTCGCTCGACACCACCCGGCTCGCCGAGAGTCTCTCGTGCTATCTGCTCGCGCCGGTAATACTCTCCGCGCGCGCGCCTCGTCCCTACGTCAGTGCACGCGCGCACGCACGCACGCAACGAGAGAGAGCGCGCGCGCGTGTCTCTCCCGTTCCCTCGGAATCGGCCGCGCAGAGAGCCGCAGCCGCAGCCACGCTGGAATTTCGGCAGTCGTGACAGTGACTCCACGAGGAAAGGTAATCGGAGGAGACGGCGACGTATACCGAGTGCGTGTGACAGCCAGCAGTGTGTTTATTCCCGCCGCCGCCGCCACCGGTAAGAAGATCGCCTCTTTTACCATCCTCTTCGTTTTATTACTCTCACTCTCTCTCTCTCTCTCCGTTTTTCCTTTCTTTCTTATTCGCTCGCGGGGCCGCGCAAGCGCGACCGCCCTGCACGTGGCTCCGGCGAACACGTGCACCATTTTCGAGGCGACCGCGTACTATTTACGTGGGAGCGCGGTTGAGTCGACTCGTCGACTGGTAGGGTTATTTCTTGGAATTGGCCGTTGAGCGCGTGGGAGAGTTGATGTCGATTTCGGTGCGGCAGGTGGACACCCGGTTCGCCTTGTCCCTCGCACCTAGACGCCGCCACCTGCGCCGCATTTACCGTATAGACTCGTCCAAGGCTTTTCTCTCCCGCGATTCTCCTCGATCTGTGCTTTCGCACGACCTGTTTTTCCCTCCGAGTCGCCGTGCTTGGAATGGAATGATTGTCGAGTGGAGGTTTCCAGCTAACGGGAGATCTCGTGAGGAGACGAGTGATTGCGGAGGTCCACTGCAGTGGAACTGTGCCAAGCTGCTCCTTGACTACTCGAGTTGTTCGATCGTCCTTTGGGTATTGACGCGGCGATGCTGCAGATCTTGCACGATCGGCGCCTTTTTACTTGGCGACTATTGCTCGCCGCTCACTTTCAATTGGTACCGCGCGCCACGCCGGCTGCCGGAAGCTTCCAATTAGAAGATCGATTGTAAACGAGCCTCTGCGGAGAATAGCCTCCGCGTCTAGTTGTACTTCCCCGCGTTCCTCGTCTCGGCCTCTCGGGTTCTCTGAGGCTTCCGGGCGAGCCTCCGCTCTTTCGTTTAGTATTCGAGAATCCTGTTGGTCGAGGCCTCTTTTAGCCAATGCCAGTCATTGACATGATGCATATATGCATTAACCGCTCGCGGAAGAATCAAGTCCGGAGCGTTTCGTCATGTGAAAGTCTATATGAATGAATTGTGCCAAGTTTACAATTTTTGAGATTTATGTATTCCTCTTAGTAATAATTAACCAATTGCAAATTGCAAAGATCGACAATTTGGAATATTTAACGTTTCTCTGACAATTCTGTCAATATTGCGAGTCATTCATGTCAAACAACCCACTCGAATCTTCTTTCGAGAACGCGAACAAAACAAAACCAGGAAAATACGCTCGGGAATCCTTAGGCCGCTCTGACTCACGGGAGTCCAGCAGAGAATTCCCGTTGGACCTCTCGCGGTCGAAAACACCGATAACACCAGAGATGCAACTAGGGTTATTAGTCACGAGTGCGTGCGCGGAGGATCGTGCGAATGACTCGGCCGAGAACAAAGCCGTCCGTCCCGCTCTAGACAAAGGGCCGGGAGAAGGAAATGATCTCCGTCTCCCGTCTCCCGTCTCTTGCTTACCGACGCTATTTCTGGCACGAGCTTTCCTCCGCTTTTCACTGCGACCGCGCACCCGCCCGCCTATCTGTTGGTAAATAAATGCGGATGCCAATGCGCCAGATCCATTCGGACTTTGCTCGCCGACCACGTGCCCGCTGACTCCTCCGGGATGGCGATGACGAGGAATTCCTTATCCTTAGTCACGCCGTTTATCATTTTATCCTTATTTTCTCTTTATCTTCCCACCAATTCGATAGCTAATTCCTAGTTGTATTCTAGTCGAAGAAAGTAGATCAGACTCATTCTGAGACTTGGAACGGGTTTTCGAGCAACGATCGGGTAAACGTTGGGAGGAAGCGAAGTTGAGTGAGGTTAGACTTGTTGTAAAGGAATCGGGAGAAAAAGAAATTGAACTGGAACGTCAGTGGGAAGAGTTGGCCGTGCAGCGTAGAAGGTACGGGGGATCGTCGTGCGACTACCGGCCTCCTTTAACGATACGTCATTGAGCGGGTAAAGTGAGTCAATGGGATTCGTGCTAACCGATGAATTCGGGGTAATGAATCCCGTGGGAGACGGATGCCGATGGGTCTCCGTCTGCCGGATTCAATGACTACCGACTCAATGCAATTTCTTAATCGACTTCCTTCTTTTGCCCCACGTGCATCCCAGTTCACCGACCCGCCGCCCATCTCCTCCATTAATTACTCATTTTTTAATATTCACGCGCGCGCGTATTAGGTTTGAAAGATGAGTGGAAATGAGAAATTTGGGAGTTTGAGAGGAGCGGCCGTAAAGATAACGGCGGATACTGGGAAAAGCGGGATTCGCCTGGTATTTCGATCGCCGAGCACAGATATAACTCGACTCAGAGGGAAAGGGAGGGAGACGCAGGGCTCGGTCTTTTATATTTCGAAGGTCGCGTCGAGAGAAATCTTATCGGACTTTGATAATACGCGCTACTGATCTCGCGTTGGTTAGTTGTTTAGCATGTCGAATTTGGACTTTCTAATCTGAAATTCTAGTAAATTGTAGAGTCTTGTTGTCAAAACGATAATTCAAGTGAGCCTCCTCTAATCGCAGCTCTTGTAGGCTCGTGCCGGGCTGCGCCCAAAGGAACCTCCTTATTTGCCCAGTACTTTTCACACTTATCAGCTCATTTACTTACGAAACTTTACCGCGATTACGTGCCCGATTATCAGCACGGTCCCACCGAAGGTTGACAGAGCCGGGCGAGCTCACTGCTCACCGCTCACGATAAAAGCCATACATAGGGGGATCTCTCGATCGCTTTGTTTTCGCGGAATGCTCCTTCGGCCGCGTAATTCGCCTACGAAATGGCCTGCCGGTCTCAAAATAGGCTGGCCAGATAATCCGGCGGGAAAAGGGGGACGAGGGCCAGGCTCTCGAATTCTCGATGACGTGGAGGCTGCCGGCATTTGTGACAATATTTGCCGAGTTTCCAGCTACCATAGAACCACTCCCGCGACACTTCATACATACGCACAATTACGTATCGCCCTCATCCTTGCCCCACACCCCTCGCCCCCCTCGCCCCCCGACACTGCTATCACACCAGTAATGATAAGTCGAATGGGTTCGTGCTAATTTCGTTTCGAGCTTTCGCGATCGCTCGTCTAATGATTGCCGATGGATTTAAAAGGAATTTTAAAGGGAATTCTTTGGAGTTTTAAATGGAGCCGAGTAGTTGGAATCGTTTGAGAATCATTGTTTCAATGATTCAGCTATCGAATATTAAAGTGTTCGTTTGACATTTTATTGGAAATTAATTGAAATATTTTTGAGAATCGTTTTACTAATCAGTCGAAAAGTTGAAAGAACTGAGAATGAATTGGCGAGTGAAAGAGTGAAATGTCTATTTGTAAAATTGTGGAGGATATTGCTCGATCAGGCAAGAAAAGAAGAGTGTCAGCGAGATTCCGCCCCCGAAGAGTAGCCAATATTTATTCGCGCCGATATCAGCGGTTGGCGCGCGCGGGCGCTGCATCTTGGTGTGCGCGCTTGTCTCTCGTAACTTTTCCATTACCTTATTATTGCAAGTGGCGAAAGGACGAAAGATAAAAGGCCGGCGGAATAAAAGTTCCATTCCGGCCTTACGTCACTCCCTCTCCCTCTCTCTCTTTCGCTCTTCCCGTGGTTCGGTGCGATACGTGCGTGCATATCTCCACCTTTCTCCGAAAGCGCCACGGCCAATCGCCACTAAAGCCCCACTCGCTAATTCCAATCGACTTCGCTACACTTCGCGCCTGTCTTATTAATTGTCAATTAGTCGCAGACACCTGTATCCTATTAGAGCATCATCCTCCACAGATTAAGATCATATTTGAATTCGTATAATAAAATGTCGAGAGGGCGAAGAAAAATATATTTTTTCAAAATTATTGAAATTATTGAGAATTCTTAATAATCGATCTTTATATTAGCTGTCGATGCGGAGTAAAGAAACCTCGACGAATATAATAGTTGGAGGAACATCGATCTATTTGTCGGGGTGGAAAAGTCTGTACGAGGAGGAAAGGCGGAAGCTCGCAATTATTGTTAAGGAACGTGCGTTGCCACCAACAATCCTAACGAATGGCTTCCTCGGCCTTTCTAGGAAGACACCACGCCGCCTGCGCGGCACAATGACGCTAGTTGAATAATGCACAATTCCTCCATTATCGAGCCAACTGCGCGCGGAGATCTCGATCTCTCACATTGCCGGGCAACTAAACAAAGCGATCGAGATGCCTTGACGACTTTCTTGAGGAAACAAAGCACTTTGCTTCGCTCCCTTTATTGCCGGAGGCTTATCGCCAGCAGGCGTTTTGCTGCAAGGATTCGGAGGGGCGACTCTTTGTTCGCGGAGTTTCTCCTCGATGCGACTGAGACGATCGGCCAGAGTTTAAAGGCCACTGATATTTCCTAGTATTTCTATCGGCAGATGACGAGTTCTCGGTTTCGAATATCATAGTATTGTTCTGTAACTTTCTCCTCTAGGATCATTTATGATGGTCTACTTTCGACATTTGATTATAATATTTATAATAGACGTCCTCTCGATTGCTAATCAATAGAATTAATCACCGCCACTCAAAAACTAAAACCCAGCAAAATGCGGCATTATTAATTCGGCTAATAACAACGTCTCGACATACTCTATAAAGCGAGCGATTGTTATCGGAACGGCAGTCCATAATCACTAGAAATATGCGGACTCGACTATCCGGCGGAACTCTGGCAAGCGGCCGGTTGGCACTCGAACCCGAAGCGGCCAATATCGCGTCCCGATGAAACGAATTGTATTCGAGTGGAAAGTGAGCTCTGGACGAGGAGCTGCATTGTGCCACGGTTAGATAATGAGAGAGTTATCGCGGCATTCCAAGTGGCAATCGGCGCTGGCTCCGCGCTTTTCTCGAGCAATCACTATTGCGCCCGGAGAATCACGCCCCTCTAGACTCTCCACTAGTCATACTATTCTCTTGGATTCTTCCAACTCGCCTTTCTCAATAGATGGACGTATTATCGGGCGCAGCGGCGAGCCACCGCGGCACTGCGATTATTTTCGGATTCCTTTCTTATTTCCGTCACGGTCGCGATCTCTGCACTCTCGCGCGGTCCTTCATCTCTCCACTCACTTTCGCCCGAGAACATTGGGAATGGCATTGCTACACGCTCTACTCTGAGTCAGAGAATCGATTGGTTACAGATTCACGTGCGATTGCACCTTGAAAGTTTGCTAGCGCGGAAGTATTTAATTTTTGAGTAGAAAAATTGTGAGAAAATGCCACTCGATGATCATCTGAAACTGTGTGAAGATTGGTAGTTTAACGAGAGGTTTGGCTAACGATTAGGGACAAGAGGGTCGGGGAAGTTGTATTGACAAAGCGTGGGGTATAGTGAGTGGCGTTCGTTATACATCTCAATTCGGCGTTGAATGTGAATTAGCCGGCGGCGGTTTAGGTGCCGCGTACAATGTCGAAATCTGACCCTGACAGTAGTTTGGCTCGATGACGAAACATTCCGGGTTGTGTCGTGGGTCGTGGGCGGCACGTAAAGATGCAGGTTCCTCTATAAATAGCGGCCTAGTTTTTAACGGAACCGGCGCCGAGAAAAATTAAGACCAGTGCTTGAACCCTCCCTCGATCAACATTGAGACCAGTGAATTGTTAGTATTCAAAATATTACTAAAACTGTTTTTCTCAATAATCCTAATTGCTGTTTTGTATATTGAGTTTGGAGAGAAAACTGTAAAGCTTGAGATCAATATTAAGCTATTGGTCGGCTCTAACTCGTAATTAGAGAAAAGTCGAGGGCCAATCAGTAGTGATAACAGAGAGAAAAGATTAGGGATAAGTATCTCGAAACCAAAACGGCTCTTCGGAGAAATCCGAAAGCAAAGGTCACCTTTAACTCTAGAGGAATTCTCTAACATTCACCAATTCATTTCAATTAACCACGAAATTGATCAAATTTATCATCTACCTCATCACTGCATTCGTTAATTGTTTATACGGAGCAACTATTTATAAATTCCCGCCGTTCAATTATCGCTAACCACCCCCCTATTTATTTACAAACAATTGCTCGTCACGAGGACGTGTCGGTGAAATTATTGGGCTGCACTCTCGATCTCGTTTACGAGCGCGCGGTTTAATTGCCGACACACATATAATTAGCCTAGAGTCCGCAGAGCAGCGATAGCCGCTTGCCGGAAATGGTAATTGTTTGCAGACTTTGGTATCGTGCGACACTCGTTTTACGCCGATCGCCGCTTTCAACGCTGCCGGGAGAGAGTTAATTGAAATTTAATTAATTATTCCCACTGATACCGTCCAGATTAATAGAGCGCTGCTCGATGACTTCTTGCACCATTTCTCGAGTCATTTGCCCGTTGCGCGTCGGTAAATCATTGTTCGCACGAGATATTTCTCCCGTCGCTCGGGAGAGTGATCTTTGTTCTAGCTGAATTAAATTATTTTAAAAATTATCTAAAGTTAATTCTTATTACGCAATGAGAGATGATTGGATATTTCGCTGGAGCTTAACACTCTCGCTTTCTATTTGCTCTGGCGTCGCTCAATAGGATTCTAATAATCATAAAGTGGCTGATATCTTTGCACTTGAACTCCTCGGTAAATGTTAAGCAGCCGCGCTAATGCATCAATGTCAGCTCACCAAAAGTCTTCCCCCAAGGTCGCCGACTTTGTCGAGCTTTTCACACCCGTGTCAAAGTTACTCTAAGAATTTCCTGATCCAAAAAATCCCGGGGCAATCGATGGCTCTTCGATCCGGGGAATGTGGGTGACTGGAGAGTATGATTGCAGATCTCATCCCAGGGCAAATATGCCGCGAGACATGGCACTTACGTGCCAATGAAAAATTTAATCGAGCAGTGTCGATGAGAGGGCAACACTCCACTCCAAGTTTAATACTCCGCGGAGATAAGAGGGCGTATCGAGGCATCAAGTGGGAGATAAAGCGTCATTGAACCTCTCCTAGGGCGGATATCATTGATATTGGATCTATTAATCATTGCCCTGGCGATCGGCCACCGTCCCCAAGATCCCAAGAATTCGCCGCGATTGCGAGCTCGCACCTGCCCAAGCGATATCTCGCGATCTCTAGCGAGGCTATCGCGATAATTAGACGATCTTGTTGGACGCGTGATGCGATTGCTCGAGACTCGAGCCGAGAATAAGATGGAAACGCGACAACATTCTTTCCTGTTCGATGTCGATAGGCTTCGAGTGGCTTTCCAAGTGTTTTCAGAGAAACAGGATATTAGTCCGCGGGAGTATTTTCAAGTTGTTCATTCATCAGTGATTGAGTGGAATCAGGCGAACTTTCGCAGACTTGCGGTGGCGTATTAATTAATGATCAGAAAGGATATTTCTTTTCTCCTGGAGGTTCTCGTGAAGGGTCGTCAACCGTGGCGTCCAAGCCATTCGTTCACCCTTCAAAACTTTCTCAGCCGCGCACGTGTTTGTCCGATCAAGTTAGAAAATCGGCCGACGAAAAACTTGTTTGTTGTTTCTGGCTGTTTTCTCCCTCGAGCTTCCGCGCGCGAGTGGCAAATATTGGCCGAGTTGGCCGATACCCAACGGCTTCCACTGACAAATATCCGGAAGTCCGCTCTACGTAAGCGACGGAGAAGATAACGGGAAACCAACCACGAAATGTCATCCGATCATTTCTTATTAAACATAAATAATAATCGCACGACGTTGTATCGTAGTGGGAATCGATAGGGAGATTCTTTGTAAACTAGCAATGAACCTTGATCGATTGAATGGAGTGGACGTCGCGCATAATGTGAGTCGGCATTGTCAATCCGGAGGAGTGAATGCCGGCCGTCGAATTGTGTAGCTGCTCTCCCGTGTTTCGCATGACAAACAGCCAATGATCCTGCGCGTTAAGCCGCCCCGTTGAAAACAATAACATCGCGGCATCGCGCGCCGTATCTTCCGGAAAGCGACAATCCGCGCTAAATCACGGCTTACAGCGCACTGTCGAGCTAATTAATTCGGACTTGCGGTTCGTTTACGAGGGCGCGCTGCGCCAAGAGCGCGAAACCACCTGATAAACCGTTCCATTTTCTCGGACGGGCCCTCCCAACCCGACAATTACTCGCTCGCTAATTATAGTTGGCCGTATAGTTGGATAATTATCGACATGACGCATATCATAGTAGTGTATCGGTGGGGGGTTCTGGGACAGTGGCGAGGGGGGTGCGGGGAAGCGGGGGAGGGAGCCCGTGCTCTTCGACGGCGGTGTCGAGTAATCAATTAACAGGTGATTAAGATAATTACCCAAACATAGATAACATTTCACGTGTCACCTAGATTGTATATATAAACATAACATTTCACGTGTCACCTAGACTGTATATATGATTTGAATCAATGAGGATTCTTTATCGTCCTTTTCGACAGCGCTGGGACAGGGGCGAGGGGGCCCGTGCTCTTCGACGGCGGTGTCGAGTAATCAATTAACAGGTGATTAAGATAATTACCCAAACATAGATTACATTTCACGTGTCACCTAGATTGTATATATAAACATAACATTTCACGTGTCACCTAGACGGATTCTTTATCGTCCTTTTCTACGGCGCTGGACCAGTGGCGAGGGGAAGCGGGGGGAGAGAGCCCGTGCTTTTCGACGGCGCTGGGACAGGGGCAAGGGAAGGTGCGGGGAAGCGTGGGAGGGAGCCCGTCTTCTTCGACGGCGGTTTCGACCATTTCACGCGTCACCTAGATTGTATATATATAAACATAACATTTCACGCGTCGCCTAGACTGTATATATGATTGGTATCAATGAGGATTTTATCACGGAGTATTTCCAGGTATAGCATCCCGCGTGCCGTCGGAGGTGTAGTTTTGTCGCGAGGCATTTGCAAGGGAGTGTACAGTAATACGCATGAATATTTTAATTCCCTTTTTATTGAAACACATGTACAGCGTCCGTTTTGACACATGCCGAGCATTGCGAAACTGCGCGATCTTCAGATTTAAAACGCCTTCCAAAATCGTCTGAGTAGTGGCAATGCGTCTCCCGAATCGGGCAGTGTCAATGTGGTAATATCCACGTCGGGAATTTCTGGTGTCCTCGTTGTCGGTTATATAGCACACCTTTCGGACCTCGTTAAATGAGATGCGATTCGTACTCATCTGTTGAAGCGAATGTTTCAGTTGGGATTATTCCAATAGGGAAACCACAATTTCGGTTTAACAGAGAATTATATTACCTGAGTATCGATGGTTTCTCAATCGTCGGTTATTTCGACAAACCAATAGTTTTCAATACAGGGCCTAGCCTAGTTTAGTACAAACTGCTGAGATACAGCTTGAGTGAGCACTGCTCCGCGACAATATGTCGCGCATGCATTAGTTTCGTGGGTGCATCTATGGGAGTGTGTGTAAGAAGAAGAAGAAAGTGGGGGATGATCTTCATGACATACAAGTGCGCCACGATGAAAGTGAGTTATCAGTAATTGGGGATATCACAGCAGCAGTAGAGTAGTCGCACTACAAGTGTCACAGTGAATATCCAGAACGCAATCCCGAGTCATGTCCATGAAGAAGAAAGAATCCTTTTTCGCACGACGACTTTCCACCGAGTAAAGCGTAAGTACTTCAAATTAATCCCAACAGATTAAACTGAGAATTATAATAATAGAATGAATGTAATAGCAAGCATCTTTTTTTCTCACATCAGTCTTCAGTTCAAAGCAGCTACGAGAATCGTAGGAATATGGCTGTCAGAATGATGATGACCTAGCAAGTTTTCTCGCCATGGTGTCAAACAAGGGAAATATCCACAGGAACGAAGTGACGATCGACCAAGCACTCCCAACATCTTTTCAATGAAGGGAAAGTATCCGAAGAAGAAGAGTGAGATAGGGTATGTACTTCAAGTTCTTCCAACAAGCTGAATTGAGAGAGAGAGAGAGAGAGAGAGAGAGAGAGAAAGAGAAAGAGAGAGAGAGTCACATTAATAGAGTGAATGCAATATTCTTTTTTCGACCAACTAGCACACTGAATGAAGCGTAAAAAGAAGAACCGCAACGCCAGTCAATGCAGCAGCTGCAGCGATCAATCTCATCAATGGAGACGCGAAGATCGCGAATACTGGGGCGAAGGTACTCTCTGACAAAGACCTTCTCCAAGTACGTTGAGATCGGTATATCCATTGGCAGCGGCGATTGGTGTATGGTCGACCTGGCTATTGGAGACAACTGTGGTCATGAGATCTGCATCACCATGGACTTGTGGAAGAATATGATGTGCAACAAAACTATGATCATGGAGATGTTCACAGTGCCGTCCGAGACGATTGAACTAGGCGGTGAATTAAATACGGTATCGTTCCGAACGGTGAAATTCAGTAAAAGTAACATTGAGACTATGGAAATTTTTGATCTAACGACATCTATATTCATAACTGCGCATACTTTGAACAAAATGTTCGATCTCGAATATTGTATCGACCATATATACTCGTGGTTAGGGGAGAACGTTTCATCGGTCAAACAAAAATTCACTAAGTTCGTTGAAATACTAAGGGAAACAGCAGCGACCGTGAATTATAAAGCAGCAATTATGCAAGACTCGGCTTTTGAACAACATTCATTGATAGATTGTGAGCTCTTGGCACTCTGCATGAAACCGATATTAGGCGAGGTAATGGTGAATAGGAGTATGAAAGGTGGTGGTGAGAAATGGGGACATGTTTAGAAAAATAACAAGAATTATTATTATAAGAAAACAAACCCTGTACATAGCCAAAGAAATAAAAATGAATAATATGTCATTCTAGGCTGTGTGTTCCTAAACGACGACAGTGCGTATCCGTTGAGAGAGCGACTTATGCCTCCAATTCACCGACACCCCGACCATTTATCTGAAATACACTATAACCGAGCCCATAAACGCACGCGTCGATTAGTTGAAAATAGTATGGTGTCCTCAAAAGCGATTTCCCTGCTTGAATCACTTGAGAACGGTTCTCAAATTTGTAGCTAAAATTAGAATTGACATGTTGCACACTGCACAACATTGCGTGTGCTATGGGCCGAGAAGATAACAAACCAAAAAACATTAAAATGTAAAAAAGCGCCAAGTATGTAGTGATTCACATAAAAGGTACCTTCTTGAACTACGTTGTCCAAAATGAAATAGATATCACACAAGAAAGCCAAGTTTTCAATCAAAGATACCACACGTTAAATAATTAATTAGCTTGCAACTCTAACTTTAAAACTTGGCATGTGCAAGTTTGTGTCAAGGTACTCATGCTAGTAATATTTTTGATTGGTCATTAAGTATGCACATGCCAAGTTTTAAAGTTAGAGGTGCAAGTTAATTAATTAATTAACGTGTGGTATCTTTGATTGAAAACTTGGCTTTCTTGTGTGGTATCTATTTCATCTTTGGACAACGTAGTTCAAGAAGATACCTTTTATGTGAGTCACTAAATACTTGGCGCTTTTTACGTTTTAATGTTTTTTGGTGGATTTCACTCCTTTTTGGTCGTTCATATTTTGATGAATAAAATAAAATCGGGCTGTATCACATAACCGTCATCATTGTCTTGACACATCACCAGGCATGGCATAACCAATGTGTCGGTATAAAACCATGTTATCTGCACAGCGCTCTGCAGCACTTCGCAGTGGTGCCCGCTCGCGTGAAAAACGCAAGAGTAACATATTGAGGAATATTAAACATGACGACGACGATGAACTCTTAATCCGCCAGCCCTTTGCCGTGAGAAAAATATAATAACAGAGGAAATTCATATCTCTGGAACGACTGGACCGATCCACATGATTCTTGGCTCATTGGATTCAGACAAATCAACGATGAAATACAAAAATTCTTAAATAAATTTTTGGGGGCTCTAACTTTCGCATAAATCAAACTGAAAGTTTGGTAACTAAGGATAACAGCTAGAGTTTGGGATAAGTATCCTCGGCTGTCGCGCGCTGTACTATATATATATACTACTACTTGGCGTGAGACTCTACCGAGTCTCCTGATAATGAAATACCAGACTGGGGTGTAGACGAATTGGATCCAGGGGTAATGACAGAATCTTCATAATGAAGCCGGAGAACGAAGGCCGCAGGGAATTATGGAATTTTTTCATTGATGGCTTGCGTACTTAGGTAAGCGACAAGCCATAAGGTATTCCATTTAGTTTTGTTGCGAGAATCGCGAGTGCCACGAGTACTGGACGAAGGTACTTTCTGACGGAGGACTTCTCCAAGTACGTGAAGATCGGCATGTCCGTTGGCAGCGGGGATGGTTGCATGGTTGACCTGATTATTGGAGGCAACCGTGGTCCCAATATCTACATCGCTATGGATTTGTGGAAGAATGTGATACACAACTAAACTATGGTCATGGAGATGTTCACAGTGCCGCCCGAGATGATTGAACTAGGCGGCGAACGAGATACGGTGTCATTCCGAACGGTGAAATTCAGTAAAAGTAACATTGAGACTATGGACATTTTCGATCTGACGACATCTATATTCATAACCGCGAATACTTTGAAAAAATGTTCGATCGAATATTGTATGGACTATGTGCACTGATGGTCAGAGGAGAATATTCCATCAATCAAACAACAAATTCTCTACATTTATTGCAATACTAAGGGGAACAACGACTTTAAATTATAAAGGAGTAATTATGGAAGACCCGGCTTTCGAAAAGACGGGGGTAATGATGGCTAGGAATATGAATGGTAGCGGGAAGAACACTATAGTGATATCCCATAGCATGCCCTGCTGCCGACCAAAGTGCCGCGGTGCAGGTCGCTAGTACCGACCAGTTCGTTTGCGGATCAGAATATATCTTTATGATGCTGGCCCGACAGTCTCTGCATTATTGGCAGGGGCGCACAGCCTTATGGGCGTACTTTCCGCAACGGGCACAATCCGAATTATTCTGGCGTCTAGAGTACAAGAAGTGAGATCGCATCGGCCCATACTCCGCTGGGGAGCCCATGCTTTCGGGGGGCCTGTTCGCACAGTTTCGACCGTGTCTGTTGATGCAGATCGTGCCCGTCTCACACTTCGATTGTATGATATGGCATTCCATATCACGTCGGTCTTGCTTGGCCACTATAAGGTACATAAACGTTGAACATACTTCAACGTGCTTGCTGAGGGTTTTTAAATTCCACAATCGAGAAGAGAAAAACAAGAATACGCTCAAATGATTCCGTCAGCCATTTTTTAAAGACTCTGGCTCGCTCTTCTTTGCGTTGGTTGACGGGTGGGTGATTTTGGTCTTTAATCTTTGGGGATCCCTTCCGGGGGATTTTTTAAACCTACATCGTTTTTAGTTCTTCGAGTATGTTCCACCACCACCATTGTGTGTGTGTGTGTGTGTGTGTGTGTGTGTGAGTGTCGGAGGACCCGAAATTTTCTTTTCCTTAGCATTGGATGGTGGGAGGGAGGGATGGTGACGTGGCGTATGACACACTCCTTTCCGAAGTAGGGATGTTTTTCAACCTATGACTTCACTCCCCCACGCTTGCGGACCCAAAAATTCTTAGCGGAGAGCGCGGACTACTTCCTTCTACCGGGATGCTTTTCTATCTAACCCGCTCACCCCCAAGGAATTCGGGGATATTAATGGTAATAGTTCAAATCAATTTACACACAATATACATATACGAATATCTATTTATTATTATTATTGGATCATACAGGCTTTAAAAGTTGTGCAATTTCAGTACATGTTGTAGCACGCAAGTTCCGCTATGGAATGCGCACGTAAACGTATTCTCGCAAAACATTTCCTTAAACGATGGTATAACACAATTGTGGAAGTCCTTCTCATTGAATGGCGGCTATCGTTGGACCAATATCCTTGCAACGCTAGTTTAGGATTTCAATAGGATGAAATGCACCTCGTTGCCACATTGTACAAAGATCGCAGCAGCAGCATGAAAATTAGAAGGCATGCAACGATTAAGATTGGTGACAAGGTGCGGGTCAGCAAATTTGAAACGGTCTTCGACATGAACTACACTCCGAAGTGGTCGACCGAGGTATTTGAGATCAGCAGCGTCAAGGGAACAAACCCTGTCCCGTACTCCCTCAAGGACTTCGAGGGTGAACTCATTGCTGACAGATTTTACGAGTTACGCAGTCCGGAGTTACACAAGGCCACGCATCCTGACGTGTGTCTGGTGGAGAAGGTGTTGCGTAAAAAGGAAGACATGATATACCTGAAGCGGTTGGGATTCGATAAGATTCGCTATTCGTGGATAAAGAAGAAGGATATTGTTTCAATATAAAATATAAAAAACATTTATTATTATTATTATTATTATTATTATTATTATTATTATTCTTACTGTACATAGGTTTTTTTCACTCGTCCATACTGTACATTCCTTTTTTTTGTTGAAAGAAGCGAGCGAGAGAAATGTCGTCGAGGCCCTTCGATAACTCGATGGCTCATAAACCCATAGACGTAGTTCTATCGCGACTTTCTACGCCGATAACTACCTTTCGCCAGGGATTCTTAACGTGTTAACTGCGCCGCCGCACTCCCACCCTAAAAGGCGAATTGGTCTACTTGAATTTAGAGTTTCCAATCAATTTTATTCAATTTCAAATCGCTAGTCGCCTTCGTACGGGACCAGGCGTTCAGTTAAGATAGAAAGCGACAGAAACTTCACCGACGTCCCAATGGCTGACAAACCTAGGCGACGCGTGAAATGTAAATCTTTCTAAGTGTTTGGCAGGAGCCGTGAGATTTTTTCGAAGTGTCTACGAAGGAAAAATTTCGATTACCATGGACCTCCCAAGGACGGGGCATATTTTTCCAATATCATACTGGTTTGTTATTAACCCATGCGGTTTAAGTAACGCATATGTTTCTCTACTGTACTCTATGTTGCTGCATGTACTGCTGCACTCTATGTTACTGCATGTACTGCATGTACAGTCTCTAAAGCATGTAGAGCATGTACAGCCCGTAAAGCATGTACAGCACATACTGCACGTACATACTGCATGTACTGCACGTACTGTCTGTGCTATACTGTATCTACTGTACTGTATGTAGCAATCTTCCTCCCTCCCTCGTCATCTGCATCCTGCATGTCATAATCATCGTCATGATCCTCATCACCCTCACCATCGCAATTAGGATTCCGAGTTGTGCCGAAGTCGAATAGTTAGATCTGGCGGTAGGGGATTTATGATAGAGGCTGGTCTGAACGTGCTGTCCGGGCGTCCCGACCGGACCTTCTACGGCGGGGTCGGGTAATACTACATACTTGTCAAATCTGTAGCGAGACTTATTCATGCATTTCATTAGTTATTTTTTTTCCATTTGTTTTCCTGGGTGGGTGCGTACTCTCCGCGACTGAAAGAGAAAATTTCTGTCCCAAGAGGTGGGTGAAAACTCAAAGGCTGCGTCTCGAACAGTTAGCCTTTCAAGTCTTCTGCGGACATTCCCAATGCAGCCCCACTTACAAACTGTTTAGCCGTAGCCATTTACTCTCTCTCGTTTATTAATCCGTTCGTTTTAAGAAACGCATTTTTTCTCCACTGTACTGCATGGGCTGCACGTACTGCGTGTACAGCGAATGTACTGTATGTGCCGTACACGCAGTACGTGCAGCCCATGCAGTACAGTGGAGAAAAAATGCGTTTCTTAAAACGAACGGATTAATAAACGAGAGAGAGTAAATGGCTACGGCTAAACAGTTTGTAAGTGGGGCTGCATTGGGAATGTCCGCAGAAGACTTGAAAGGCTAACTGTTCGAGACGCAGCCTTTGAGTTTTCACCCACCTCTTGGGACAGAAATTTTCTCTTTCAGTCGCGGAGAGTACGCACCCACCCAGGAAAACAAATGGAAAAAAAATAACTAATGAAATGCATGAATAAGTCTCGCTACAGATTTGACAAGTATGTAGTATTACCCGACCCCGCCGTAGAAGGTCCGGTCGGGACGCCCGGACAGCACGTTCAGACCAGCCTCTATCATAAATCCCCTACCGCCAGATCTAACTATTCGACTTCGGCACAACTCGGAATCCTAATTGCGATGGTGAGGGTGATGAGGATCATGACGATGATTATGACATGCAGGATGCAGATGACGAGGGAGGGAGGAAGATTGCTACATACAGTACAGTAGATACAGTATAGCACAGACAGTACGTGCAGTACATGCAGTATGTACGTGCAGTATGTGCTGTACATGCTTTACGGGCTGTACATGCTCTACATGCTTTAGAGACTGTACATGCAGTACATGCAGTAACATAGAGTGCAGCAGTACATGCAGCAACATAGAGTACAGTAGAGAAACATATGCGTTACTTAAACCGCATGGGTTAATAACAAACCAGTATGATATTGGAAAAATATGCCCCGTCCTTGGGAGGTCCATGGTAATCGAAATTTTTCCTTCGTAGACACTTCGAAAAAATCTCACGGCTCCTGCCAAACACTTAGAAAGATTTACATTTCACGCGTCGCCTAGGTTTGTCAGCCATTGGGACGTCGGTGAAGTTTCTGTCGCTTTCTATCTTAACTGAACGCCTGGTCCCGTACGAAGGCGACTAGCGATTTGAAATTGAATAAAATTGATTGGAAACTCTAAATTCAAGTAGACCAATTCGCCTTTTAGGGTGGGAGTGCGGCGGCGCAGTTAACACGTTAAGAATCCCTGGCGAAAGGTAGTTATCGGCGTAGAAAGTCGCGATAGAACTACGTCTATGGGTTTATGAGCCATCGAGTTATCGAAGGGCCTCGACGACATTTCTCTCGCTCGCTTCTTTCAACAAAAAAAAGGAATGTACAGTATGGACGAGTGAAAAAAACCTATGTACAGTAAGAATAATAATAATAATAATAATAATAATAATAATAATAAATGTTTTTTATATTTTATATTGAAACAATATCCTTCTTCTTTATCCACGAATAGCGAATCTTATCGAATCCCAACCGCTTCAGGTATATCATGTCTTCCTTTTTACGCAACACCTTCTCCACCAGACACACGTCAGGATGCGTGGCCTTGTGTAACTCCGGACTGCGTAACTCGTAAAATCTGTCAGCAATGAGTTCACCCTCGAAGTCCTTGAGGGAGTACGGGACAGGGTTTGTTCCCTTGACGCTGCTGATCTCAAATACCTCGGTCGACCACTTCGGAGTGTAGTTCATGTCGAAGACCGTTTCAAATTTGCTGACCCGCACCTTGTCACCAATCTTAATCGTTGCATGCCTTCTAATTTTCATGCTGCTGCTGCGATCTTTGTACAATGTGGCAACGAGGTGCATTTCATCCTATTGAAATCCTAAACTAGCGTTGCAAGGATATTGGTCCAACGATAGCCGCCATTCAATGAGAAGGACTTCCACAATTGTGTTATACCATCGTTTAAGGAAATGTTTTGCGAGAATACGTTTACGTGCGCATTCCATAGCGGAACTTGCGTGCTACAACATGTACTGAAATTGCACAACTTTTAAAGCCTGTATGATCCAATAATAATAATAAATAGATATTCGTATATGTATATTGTGTGTAAATTGATTTGAACTATTACCATTAATATCCCCGAATTCCTTGGGGGTGAGCGGGTTAGATAGAAAAGCATCCCGGTAGAAGGAAGTAGTCCGCGCTCTCCGCTAAGAATTTTTGGGTCCGCAAGCGTGGGGGAGTGAAGTCATAGGTTGAAAAACATCCCTACTTCGGAAAGGAGTGTGTCATACGCCACGTCACCATCCCTCCCTCCCACCATCCAATGCTAAGGAAAAGAAAATTTCGGGTCCTCCGACACTCACACACACACACACACACACACACACACACACACAATGGTGGTGGTGGAACATACTCGAAGAACTAAAAACGATGTAGGTTTAAAAAATCCCCCGGAAGGGATCCCCAAAGATTAAAGACCAAAATCACCCACCCGTCAACCAACGCAAAGAAGAGCGAGCCAGAGTCTTTAAAAAATGGCTGACGGAATCATTTGAGCGTATTCTTGTTTTTCTCTTCTCGATTGTGGAATTTAAAAACCCTCAGCAAGCACGTTGAAGTATGTTCAACGTTTATGTACCTTATAGTGGCCAAGCAAGACCGACGTGATATGGAATGCCATATCATACAATCGAAGTGTGAGACGGGCACGATCTGCATCAACAGACACGGTCGAAACTGTGCGAACAGGCCCCCCGAAAGCATGGGCTCCCCAGCGGAGTATGGGCCGATGCGATCTCACTTCTTGTACTCTAGACGCCAGAATAATTCGGATTGTGCCCGTTGCGGAAAGTACGCCCATAAGGCTGTGCGCCCCTGCCAATAATGCAGAGACTGTCGGGCCAGCATCATAAAGATATATTCTGATCCGCAAACGAACTGGTCGGTACTAGCGACCTGCACCGCGGCACTTTGGTCGGCAGCAGGGCATGCTATGGGATATCACTATAGTGTTCTTCCCGCTACCATTCATATTCCTAGCCATCATTACCCCCGTCTTTTCGAAAGCCGGGTCTTCCATAATTACTCCTTTATAATTTAAAGTCGTTGTTCCCCTTAGTATTGCAATAAATGTAGAGAATTTGTTGTTTGATTGATGGAATATTCTCCTCTGACCATCAGTGCACATAGTCCATACAATATTCGATCGAACATTTTTTCAAAGTATTCGCGGTTATGAATATAGATGTCGTCAGATCGAAAATGTCCATAGTCTCAATGTTACTTTTACTGAATTTCACCGTTCGGAATGACACCGTATCTCGTTCGCCGCCTAGTTCAATCATCTCGGGCGGCACTGTGAACATCTCCATGACCATAGTTTAGTTGTGTATCACATTCTTCCACAAATCCATAGCGATGTAGATATTGGGACCACGGTTGCCTCCAATAATCAGGTCAACCATGCAACCATCCCCGCTGCCAACGGACATGCCGATCTTCACGTACTTGGAGAAGTCCTCCGTCAGAAAGTACCTTCGTCCAGTACTCGTGGCACTCGCGATTCTCGCAACAAAACTAAATGGAATACCTTATGGCTTGTCGCTTACCTAAGTACGCAAGCCATCAATGAAAAAATTCCATAATTCCCTGCGGCCTTCGTTCTCCGGCTTCATTATGAAGATTCTGTCATTACCCCTGGATCCAATTCGTCTACACCCCAGTCTGGTATTTCATTATCAGGAGACTCGGTAGAGTCTCACGCCAAGTAGTAGTATATATATATAGTACAGCGCGCGACAGCCGAGGATACTTATCCCAAACTCTAGCTGTTATCCTTAGTTACCAAACTTTCAGTTTGATTTATGCGAAAGTTAGAGCCCCCAAAAATTTATTTAAGAATTTTTGTATTTCATCGTTGATTTGTCTGAATCCAATGAGCCAAGAATCATGTGGATCGGTCCAGTCGTTCCAGAGATATGAATTTCCTCTGTTATTATATTTTTCTCACGGCAAAGGGCTGGCGGATTAAGAGTTCATCGTCGTCGTCATGTTTAATATTCCTCAATATGTTACTCTTGCGTTTTTCACGCGAGCGGGCACCACTGCGAAGTGCTGCAGAGCGCTGTGCAGATAACATGGTTTTATACCGACACATTGGTTATGCCATGCCTGGTGATGTGTCAAGACAATGATGACGGTTATGTGATACAGCCCGATTTTATTTTATTCATCAAAATATGAACGACCAAAAAGGAGTGAAATCCACCAAAAAACATTAAAACGTAAAAAGCGCCAAGTATTTAGTGACTCACATAAAAGGTATCTTCTTGAACTACGTTGTCCAAAGATGAAATAGATACCACACAAGAAAGCCAAGTTTTCAATCAAAGATACCACACGTTAATTAATTAATTAACTTGCACCTCTAACTTTAAAACTTGGCATGTGCATACTTAATGACCAATCAAAAATATTACTAGCATGAGTACCTTGACACAAACTTGCACATGCCAAGTTTTAAAGTTAGAGTTGCAAGCTAATTAATTATTTAACGTGTGGTATCTTTGATTGAAAACTTGGCTTTCTTGTGTGATATCTATTTCATTTTGGACAACGTAGTTCAAGAAGGTACCTTTTATGTGAATCACTACATACTTGGCGCTTTTTTACATTTTAATGTTTTTTGGTTTGTTATCTTCTCGGCCCATAGCACACGCAATGTTGTGCAGTGTGCAACATGTCAATTCTAATTTTAGCTACAAATTTGAGAACCGTTCTCAAGTGATTCAAGCAGGGAAATCGCTTTTGAGGACACCATACTATTTTCAACTAATCGACGCGTGCGTTTATGGGCTCGGTTATAGTGTATTTCAGATAAATGGTCGGGGTGTCGGTGAATTGGAGGCATAAGTCGCTCTCTCAACGGATACGCACTGTCGTCGTTTAGGAACACACAGCCTAGAATGACATATTATTCATTTTTATTTCTTTGGCTATGTACAGGGTTTGTTTTCTTATAATAATAATTCTTGTTATTTTTCTAAACATGTCCCCATTTCTCACCACCACCTTTCATACTCCTATTCACCATTACCTCGCCTAATATCGGTTTCATGCAGAGTGCCAAGAGCTCACAATCTATCAATGAATGTTGTTCAAAAGCCGAGTCTTGCATAATTGCTGCTTTATAATTCACGGTCGCTGCTGTTTCCCTTAGTATTTCAACGAACTTAGTGAATTTTTGTTTGACCGATGAAACGTTCTCCCCTAACCACGAGTATATATGGTCGATACAATATTCGAGATCGAACATTTTGTTCAAAGTATGCGCAGTTATGAATATAGATGTCGTTAGATCAAAAATTTCCATAGTCTCAATGTTACTTTTACTGAATTTCACCGTTCGGAACGATACCGTATTTAATTCACCGCCTAGTTCAATCGTCTCGGACGGCACTGTGAACATCTCCATGATCATAGTTTTGTTGCACATCATATTCTTCCACAAGTCCATGGTGATGCAGATCTCATGACCACAGTTGTCTCCAATAGCCAGGTCGACCATACACCAATCGCCGCTGCCAATGGATATACCGATCTCAACGTACTTGGAGAAGGTCTTTGTCAGAGAGTACCTTCGCCCCAGTATTCGCGATCTTCGCGTCTCCATTGATGAGATTGATCGCTGCAGCTGCTGCATTGACTGGCGTTGCGGTTCTTCTTTTTACGCTTCATTCAGTGTGCTAGTTGGTCGAAAAAAGAATATTGCATTCACTCTATTAATGTGACTCTCTCTCTCTTTCTCTTTCTCTCTCTCTCTCTCTCTCTCTCTCTCAATTCAGCTTGTTGGAAGAACTTGAAGTACATACCCTATCTCACTCTTCTTCTTCGGATACTTTCCCTTCATTGAAAAGATGTTGGGAGTGCTTGGTCGATCGTCACTTCGTTCCTGTGGATATTTCCCTTGTTTGACACCATGGCGAGAAAACTTGCTAGGTCATCATCATTCTGACAGCCATATTCCTACGATTCTCGTAGCTGCTTTGAACTGAAGACTGATGTGAGAAAAAAAGATGCTTGCTATTACATTCATTCTATTATTATAATTCTCAGTTTAATCTGTTGGGATTAATTTGAAGTACTTACGCTTTACTCGGTGGAAAGTCGTCGTGCGAAAAAGGATTCTTTCTTCTTCATGGACATGACTCGGGATTGCGTTCTGGATATTCACTGTGACACTTGTAGTGCGACTACTCTACTGCTGCTGTGATATCCCCAATTACTGATAACTCACTTTCATCGTGGCGCACTTGTATGTCATGAAGATCATCCCCCACTTTCTTCTTCTTCTTACACACACTCCCATAGATGCACCCACGAAACTAATGCATGCGCGACATATTGTCGCGGAGCAGTGCTCACTCAAGCTGTATCTCAGCAGTTTGTACTAAACTAGGCTAGGCCCTGTATTGAAAACTATTGGTTTGTCGAAATAACCGACGATTGAGAAACCATCGATACTCAGGTAATATAATTCTCTGTTAAACCGAAATTGTGGTTTCCCTATTGGAATAATCCCAACTGAAACATTCGCTTCAACAGATGAGTACGAATCGCATCTCATTTAACGAGGTCCGAAAGGTGTGCTATATAACCGACAACGAGGACACCAGAAATTCCCGACGTGGATATTACCACATTGACACTGCCCGATTCGGGAGACGCATTGCCACTACTCAGACGATTTTGGAAGGCGTTTTAAATCTGAAGATCGCGCAGTTTCGCAATGCTCGGCATGTGTCAAAACGGACGCTGTACATGTGTTTCAATAAAAAGGGAATTAAAATATTCATGCGTATTACTGTACACTCCCTTGCAAATGCCTCGCGACAAAACTACACCTCCGACGGCACGCGGGATGCTATACCTGGAAATACTCCGTGATAAAATCCTCATTGATACCAATCATATATACAGTCTAGGCGACGCGTGAAATGTTATGTTTATATATATACAATCTAGGTGACGCGTGAAATGGTCGAAACCGCCGTCGAAGAAGACGGGCTCCCTCCCACGCTTCCCCGCACCTTCCCTTGCCCCTGTCCCAGCGCCGTCGAAAAGCACGGGCTCTCTCCCCCGCTTCCCCTCGCCACTGGTCCAGCGCCGTAGAAAAGGACGATAAAGAATCCGTCTAGGTGACACGTGAAATGTTATGTTTATATATACAATCTAGGTGACACGTGAAATGTAATCTATGTTTGGGTAATTATCTTAATCACCTGTTAATTGATTACTCGACACCGCCGTCGAAGAGCACGGGCCCCCTCGCCCCTGTCCCAGCGCTGTCGAAAAGGACGATAAAGAATCCTCATTGATTCAAATCATATATACAGTCTAGGTGACACGTGAAATGTTATGTTTATATATACAATCTAGGTGACACGTGAAATGTTATCTATGTTTGGGTAATTATCTTAATCACCTGTTAATTGATTACTCGACACCGCCGTCGAAGAGCACGGGCTCCCTCCCCCGCTTCCCCGCACCCCCCCTCGCCACTGTCCCAGAACCCCCCACCGATACACTACTTCTCCTCGTTTCTTATCCGCCAGGCTCCGTCGAGCCCGGCGCTCCGCTGACAAAACAGGGAAATAGTTTCTAAGCCGGAGAGACAGGGGAAGTCGAGTTCGATAGGAATGATCGTCTTTCACGAGGCAATGACTGCGACGTCCTCGCCGGTGATTTGTGCCTGGCGCCCAGAACTAATGCACTTCACGGCGAGAGGCCATAATTCCGTCGATGCCAATATAAATCTTAGCCGGCGCGGTGTCAAGCGGATCTATAACGAATTGATGCCGGCTGTCGCCGAGGCCTGTAAACAGGAAGCCCCGACACTCTGCGAATCCGGCGAGGCCTCGAAATAGAGCGGAAGTGACTTCGAAACACATCGGCGATGTTGCCTCTGTTGAACTAGCCTCGCTCGATAATTCACAGTCATCCTCGATTATGATGACGACTCGAATCCGGCGCTCGCACATGCTCCCCTTCAACCTCCAGTATTTATTCTCATTACTATGTAATCATCTCCAAGCTCAACTAAAGCGCGAGGGAAAAGTTAAAGACGTGGAATTCCCTCTGAACGAAAACCGCTTTATTCTAAATTCCAATAGGAATACCTCTCCAGTCACGAGCAGGTGTTTTCGAAGCGAGAGGGAAGGTAAGCTCGCTAATTGTGAGTCGAAACTGGATAATTATCGCGCTCGGTAAAAGGGGGCCGGTGGGCCGTGTAAGGAATGGGTAGCAGGATCCACCGCTTGAAATCCAAGTCCTCTCGCCCTCGGCGTCCTTCGGAGTTCGGAGGAGGAGTGTGTGAAATAGGCTAGCTATTTCTCGCATTGAAGGCGCCCTGACATTAAGGACACAGGGGGTGGAAATGGCAGAGGGTGACACGTCGTGCTCAGTTGGCCCGTGTCCTTTTATCCGCGCGTCCCAACGTTTTTAGGACGCGTCGGGGTTGAAGGTGAGAGTGCGGCCTGTCAACCTTTTCTTTCGTCCTTTTCCTAGCCCTCCCCCCGGCCGTCCCTCGTCCTCGATAGACCGTTTCTTTTCTCCGACGGCGAGTCCGCTCCTTATTTCTGGCTCGAGCTATACCGCCTCATCTTCAATCTCCACTTTTATTTATCTGCCGACCCGATTTCTCACGCTCCTTTTTTCGCGAGGGAGAGAGAGAGAGGGAGAGAGCGGCGAACTCGCCCGGAGCACCGCTGGCGGTGTAGCGGGACAAATAACCCGCGAGCGGGAAATATATCGAGCACTCCCCCTCCCCCGCTCGCGCGCTCTCCCCCTCAATGGAAGAGGAGGAGGAGATGTGCTCGGCGGAGGTTTTGATTAATGAAATGCACCGGCTTGATCATCCGCCTCATCCGATATACGCGTGTCGTGCCGCACGAGGCATCGCGCTGATGACGCCGATCATTGTTCTCCCCCGCGGTTGATTCATGTTGTCTCTGGCTTCCTCGAGCTTTCTCTCTCTCTCTCGCGAGCGGAGGCCGCTTTTAATCTTGATGAATTTTCTTCCCGCCCTGCTCTCGCCGTGTTCACCTTTTTTAATGTATAGGCAAGTTTTAATATTAATTTCCAGCTAGACTCCCTCGGCCGCGGCCGCTGGGATACAGAGCGAATTGAGATTTCAATTAGGGAGAATATTGAAGAGCGGATTTTTCGGGGCCAGTGAATTCGTCTCGCAGAAACAGAGTTCGGGGAAGTCGATAGAGTGTTGGGTAAATAATTGGCCGATCGAAAGGAGCGGCGCGCGTCACCTGTTTGATCTCGAGGAAAGCAGGCGTCGGGGCAAATGGAACGAAGAATTGAGTGCTATCAGATTCCATTGATCTGGAGTGAATGGCGGGCCGGCTGGGGACGCCCGAGAGAAAAGGGGCCCGAGAGTGACAAATAATAATAAGAAGGTGATAGGAGTGCGCGAGGCGAGCGAGTGTGTCCCGTGGCCCGAGGGGTGGAAGGTCCTGTTGTGATTAATGAAATGCATTAACTCCTACCACCGAGCGCTCTTCTCTCGAGAAAAAGCCCGGCGAGATTGAGAAACGTGTCACCCTAGTCGCCGACCCTTTTCTATTCTTCAACCTCGCGTACTCCCTTCTCCCGCAAATGAACCAATTTCAGAATACCCGGCCAATTTCCACTTGAACCAATTCATCTTAATCCAGAAAAACTCCTCCCAATTCAATAGAAACCACTCGAAGAAACTACAAAAATATTCCTTAGAGCGCGCGTCTGACTATCGACGGACTCGCACTACTGCGCGCCGATCGGATTAAGTAGTTTCGGTCAACGATATCTCCGACACGACCCAGTCACGTGTGTGTGTGTTTGTTTGGTGGGTGGAAGTGGTGGGAGAGGGGGAGAGGGAGGGAGAAGCTGCTCTTAGGAAAATTGAGCGAGCCTAATGGCCCGTGGGCCCGCACAACCGGGATAATGATGATGACAGCGGCGATAATCGCAATATAAGAAGGCCGCCGCCTGGCGCAACCTCATCGGCCCCGACGTAACCGGCTAACTCGAGTACCTTCTAACGAGACCTCCCGTGTCGCACGGGACACGGCAATTCACGGGGAAAGCGCTTTCCCTCCTAAACTAAGTGCCGCTTGAATTATCGGACGCGTAATCGCTTTGGAATTTGCAATTTCTCCATCGGAACCCTCTGCCTTCTGACCCTTCCTTCGTTTAACCCTGCGCTCGCCGCCCTCGCTTTCGCCGTCCTGCGTGTTCCGATCCTATGCCTCTCTGCTCTGAGAAATTCTATATAAAAGGTGTTTTTCATTGTACATGTTCCACGTTTAGCTCTCTTTACCTTTGCAAAGGAAAACTCTATATAGAATATAAATTAGAGTAGAATTAAGGACTGAAGTTGTACTCTCGAAATTCAGGGGTTGAAGTCGTGAAAGCCACTCAGAAGAGATTCCCAAGGCAAACAGCGATAACCGCGGCAGAGTTGTGCGAGGTCTCTGATTGATCAGGGCATATTAGACCGGGCGTGGCCCACTCCAGCCCGATTTTCACGCAGGTGCAACAGGTCCCCACCCTTTTGTCTCATCCCCTTTATGCTGCGTGTGCCCTTATTGCACGAACACAAAATCATCGCGCGAAAAAAAGCGCAACCAACTCTCCCAACATTCGCCCTTTACCTCTACGATTTCCCACCAACTCTCCATCCATCGTTCCACAACCCCCCAACCCTTTTCCGTTCACCCCCTCCCACCCCCGGCTCGATGGGAGGCGCAAGAAGCGGCGAAACTTTCACGACAATCAGATTTAGCCCGCGGCCTGACAAACAAGTTTCCGCCAGTAAAAGTTCCGACCTCCGCCGCCGCTGCCTGGGAAAACACCTTGTCGAACAATGGCGGCGTGTTGTTCCGCGGAAGTTCTTCCCCGGCGGGCGCCCCGAGCGCCGAATCACGTCGACTTATTATGCCAACTTTTATTAAAGCTCGCGCGCGCACGCCGCCGCCACCTCTAATGAAACGGCCGAGCGATGGAATTGACGGGGGCCGGGATTCCCCCTCAACTATTCGAGTAACATCTAACAATTTTCCGATATCGAGTTACCAGCCAACAATTAAAAGGGTGGAACTGGGAAAAGTGTGGGGGGTTTTTGTGGATGATGCGGAGAAGTGCGAGGGAGATTCTTATTGCGGTGGAAGAGCAAGCATTTAAGTCGTGTTAGAGTTGCGCGCGGGAGAGTCGAGCTGGGGTTAAAATGAAGTCAGTATGCCAGCGGGTGGGTTGAGAGTTGAGACGCGCGGGAGAGTGGGAGAGAGAGGAAGAAGTGGAGACGTCGTAGGAAGAAATTAGAGGCGAGAGTGAATTACGAGGCCGAGGAGGCGTAAAGGAGTTCTGTCCTTTGAAAGCTGCCTTCTCGAGGAGGTTGTTACTGCATTACACACTGTTTGCCATCTCGGCGGAGTGTGTCTCCGGCCCTCGAAGGAATATGTCAAGGATCCCGCGATCCTCGTATATGTCAAGGACAGGGCCGCGAGGAAAGGTGACTCTGACTCTCTCTCTCGCCGCTTGCCCCGATGAATATGCTCCGCCAATGATTCATGAAAGCAGCCAACCACCACCCCGTCACCATTCCTTCACTCTCCCCCTAATTGTCACCGAGTCAACTAGCAAAGTGGTGCACTCTTTCTCGGCGATTAAATGCCGGCAACGGGGACGCCGTCATTAACTTTAATAACTTTAACTCCACGGAAAAAGTCGGCCCTGAACGCTTCCTCCATTCAATCATTGAATGGGATGCGTCGGCTTTCAGCGCGAAAATCTCCGATCGGCAAAAACTAAAGCGACTTTCGGATCTCGGACGTAGTCTCGCAGTAGAATGTGTTAATTCGAGGCCGAGGTATTGCTCGGCGGGGAGTTTCCCTCCGGTGGATTTCGGCTCATTTGAGGGGGGCAGTTGGCACCCCCGGTGGAAAACGGGGCTATTTCTCGGCGAGGGCAATTTCGGGCGCTCGCCTCGCCGGAGACACGATCTATTTCACCTAGTTTCACTCGGAGTCCTCTGCTCGCCCGTCGCCAGACTCGCCGCTTGTCGGCCACCCCTCTTTTTTGACGACCCTGCAGCCCTGGAAAAAGGGACAACCCTCTCTCGCATCGACGCTGCCCAGAGAGGATCCTCCGGCCCTCTCCATTCCTCTCCTTCTCCCGCGTTCGTCTCGCGAGAAAGAGAGGATGCTCTGTCAGCGTGATAAATTCTCCGGGTTCGCCCCCGTCCACCTACAATCCCCCCCGCCCCCCATCTCTTTCAACACTGTCCGTCTCCAGTTTTCAAGCCCGCGCACAGACGCACAGACACACGGGAAATACTAGCGTTGGCCAAAGCGTCCGCAAAACACTTGTGTGTTTCGGCGTATCCCTTCCTCGCCGGCTCCACGTGCGCCCCCTCTCTCGGGAGGGATGATGGAAAGCTCGCCTAGCTATTTT